>OY728120.1:1406977669-1411977669 GCA_963277665.1 Viscum album | reverse complement strand
AATCATAACTCATTGAATGGGATAAATTGAATTTTAGAATGAAATGTCATTATTTTATAATGATTAATTATATAATATTTAAAATGGTAAGTATATACACTTCATAAAATAAGATAGGTGCATAACATAAATTAAAATTTCTAAAATTGGTAGAAATTAATTATAACAGTCATTCACAAAAATCAATAAAACCTATTTTTTAAGAAAACATATTTTTCAATCATAAAATGACTTCAGTAAAAATTGGGTGCTTATTTCCTAAGAATTAAAAAATAAATTTGTATTAATTATTAAATTGTTATATGTGTTTCTAAATTTCTATACTCTTATTCATACCCGTTAATATAATGGAAAGGTTATAATAGTCATATTTAAATAATGTTATTTTATGGTTTATTTAAGATCGGTGTTGCATATACTACACACAATCGAACATAGTGTTATTTTTAAAATAAAATATAAAATAAGATATTGGGGTATTACACCCTCTCCATAGTAATTCTTTACTCAAGATATAATTCAATTCAATATGATTTTAAAACCTAATATACACAAAATATAACCAACTATTAAATTCAATCTTCTAACTATAATTATAAACCAAGTTCAATCTAGATGAAAATTAAATTTTATAGAGTCGTACCAAGAATTTAATATATGGATCTATCTCCAAAAATAAATTCATCTTATAAAATTACATACACAATATTAATATTTCATAAATATTTTACTAAATATTAATATTAAATAAATTTAAAAAATAAATAAACATTTTATTTACTTTTAAGAACATGAGATATAATATCAACATTTAAAATTAAATTTAAGAATGTAAAATCTAATTTTACCAAAAAAGTTATAAATAATTATTCAATTTATCAAAATAAATTTTTAAATCCATTTAAGGACCACCAAAACTTACACCAAATTATGGTCTTTAAATGTGTGTTCATTTTGAATAGAACCACTTCATTGTAGAGATAATCATGGTTCAAGGTAAAATTACCATTCAACATGTTACGGTCCAGATTTAGTGGGTTATTTTAGGGTTTTAGTGAATTCACACAAATTTTTTCCATACTCATCAACATATAGAGTTCATGTTGGGTTTTTTGAATAATTTCTATTAATTAACCACCATTAAATGAACCATAATGCGGTGACCATGAATAGGATATTTTTAATGTCACCATGGAGAAATTGGAAATGCTATACAATGTTGATGGTGATATTCTTCGAAAACCATTGAATAAAAACACATTTAATCTTAAAATAATCTTAATCTAATATAACTGATGGGTTTTAGAGACCATCATATGATCCTTAGTATCAGAAGAAAAATTATATGTTTCATAATCTATCGTCAAGGAATCAAACATGAAAATAAATCAAAGAATATAGAATATCTAAAATTCTTGTTCAACAACCTCCATATTTTTCGTGAATGGAGAACGTTTGATGATAGTCGGAATAGAAATAAATTAAAAACTCCAACCTCTAAGGGGATTACATTGGCCTCTAGATCCCAAAATGTTTCTTGAGGATCCTAGTACTCCCAAAAAGTGTTATTTCCTTCAAAGGGAGTAATAAATGGAGTAATGAGTATTAAGAGAGTTTCTCCAGGGCATGCAACTCATATGTAATCATCCCTATCACAAAAAGGTGGATTGTATCCCTTATATATTCATACTTGATGAATTTTATCAAATAAAACAAGTTTTTCAAATGAAATGTAATGACATATGTTACTTACCATTGGAAATATCCATTTAACAAGTTCAATTAGCATGAATTCCATATTAAATCCACTTATAATGGACTTTTAACTGGTGATAACCTATTGGGAGTGGGCATGGTAGTCGCATGAATCATATTCATGAAAATATTGATGTCAGTTGTCAAAAATGACATCCATAAGAACCACCATAGTGTGGTTATTCTCATTTTAGTGCTCATACAAGAGTATTAACCAAATTGGTTTTATGGGTAACACTCATAGTCTATTTAATACAATATTGAGGTAAGTATTGGGGAAATTTGAATATATTATTTTAGGATTAGGTTCTCTTCTCAATAGATCAACGAACTATGAGTTAATGAAGTTGTAAAGTAAATCTTACCTAAATAACTTTGAGTAATTTTCATATCCATAATCTAGTTTATGATAAGGATAATGTAGATCCTTTACACAAAATATTTGAGTGAAAAGATGTCCCAAATCCAATTTTGAGGGATGTTGGGATTTTATAAAATAGTGTGATACTAATAAAAATTAATTTATTACATAAAAATAGTAATCAAGATAAATTATTAAATAAATTATTTTATTTTTTTTAGAAAAATGGAAATCCATTCAACCACATAATTATCCCTATAATTAATCTTAAGAAAAGATAATATCCTGACAGGTGTTAACTTCTATGAATGGAATTGTTTCTTGTGCATTGTACTATTCCATGAGAGTAAGTTTTATGTATTGGAGTCCCCAGTTCCTACAAAGACCTCTAAGGAGTAAAGTGAGTAGGTATAAAATATATTTTAAAAACATGTGTATGATTAATTATATTTACTTTGTCTCATGTTATCATCCATGACTATTGAGCTTTAGAAGCTTCATGAAGTGATGTTCCCAGGAGCGTGTTACACTAATGAGAGGGGGTTGAATTAGTAGTGGTTCCTTTTATATATTTTTTCATTTTAAATAAACCTATGTGGACTATTAGGATATTACCCACTCAACATAAATCTCTCAACCTTACTCAAATATAGTAATAATTAAATAACATAAGATATAATAAATTTTAACAAGGTTAGGTCCCAGTGTGGGTAAATAATCCTTGTCCAAACTATTTATACACCATGACTAGTATATTTTTACTATAAACACAAGTTATTAAAATGGGTGTCCTCCAAAACCCATACTACACTACACACAAACATATCCACCAACAATGATTCCTATAATCATTTTGAATTCAAATCCTCTCTCTATTGGTTATAGGTAGTTCAACATAAGATGATAAAGATCACTTATGACTCCAGGTTACATTGGTAATTATTGATGAATATATTACTCTTAGATAATTCAAGATAATAAAAATAATAATATGCACACTCCTTAAATTTATTTAAGATCACATAATTCTTGGGTTTTGTAGGTTTTCTTCACAATTCAGATCTCTCAGTTCCAGCCTCTCCCTTTATTATCTATTTGATATAGCAGTTTAGAAAGCTAGACCATATCGAATTCTAAATTATAAATTCTTAATCATCTTAAATTATTTTATTTATTTTATTATTTTATATTCATAGATAACTTTTTTAATAATATTTCTATATTTAAATTTTTAAAACTCCCATAATTTGTAGCAGTGTAAAATTTTCTTATTTAAAACTGGTCAAAAATATTTCTAGTTTTCATTCTCATTTAATCATAGTTAAAATATTAATTTAAATTTCCAATATACTCAGGATATTCCTTTTATTTAAGAGTTATATTAAATATTATACTATTTTTAATACATTCCACACTGGAAAGTAAGTTTTCGTGCAAAGAATCTTGAGGCGTGGAACCTTATGTCATAGAACAATTGCCTTCCACTTCACAACATCAACTTGGGATTGATAATCCATAAATATATTAAATAAAAAATCTTTGTAAAAGTTTTTATTTTTAAAATATGAAATAATATATCAATCATCTTCTGGTTTTATTTCATTCTTCATAGTGTATTCTCGAAATTTTAAACTTTATATATCTCATGTTTTCTCTATGTTTTTAGACTTATATAAGATAATAAATATCTTATGTATCAAAAAATATATTATGCATGGTTCAATAAAATTATACATATTGGAAAAACATTATACTTATTATTTCCATGGATAAATTCTCAAATCTTATCTAGAGAATATATTACGTATCATAAGATATGTTACACATCACATGCTTTTGTCAATTTCCACAATGATCTTCAATAAAATATTTTATGTATAGTCAAGGATGTTATGTATTCCATGAATTTATAAATTTTATACCTTAACCTTATATAATATATTATGTATCAATTTCCGTAAGAAAAATATGTTACATATCATCTGACTTTTCCAAAATCTCAGGGAAATTCAATAAAAAATGTGTGCATGAAATAAAATATCACGTGCATCACTAACTTTTTTATTTTTAATCACTCTTTTGAAAAATATATCACATATAACTTTATAAGATTCTAAATTTTACATTTTTAGAGTATTTCACAAAATATCTTATATATGAAAAAATATAATATGTAAGAACATAGACTTAGGAATATTCAACTCGGAATATCTAGATTACAACAAATAACATTATAATATTCTCAAGTATTCCTCAAACACTTCAAATAAAATTCAAAAACTTCAAAGGAATCTAGAAAATATAGAAAAATTATCAAATCTCTTTAAACTAATCCCATGTACTTTTAGAATATCATTACTCAATTTCGAGTATTTTAAGTATTATCCAAATCAATATTTTTTGGATTTTCAAATGAAACTGTTAAAGGGTAAGTTTGAACTTGGATAATCCACTGCCTATTTAATTCATGCTTTAATTTAAACTATTTAAACCTTCATCTAAGTGATGTTCATCATTGTATATTGAAGGACCCCGGGACACCTTGAGAGGAGAGGGGTGAATCAGGGTGAAAACTTTTTCTTTTAATGTTATGGATCTTGTTCCCACATTGGTAGGAACTTGTTGAACCTGTATGATGAATATGATCAAAAAACAAACATTCACATGCACAAAGAAGACACGACACTTTTTACTTGGTTCACCACTAAGGGCTACGTCCAAGGAGCATACGCCGATAGGTTGTCTGTCGTACCTAATTCCACTAAACATCACTAGATGTGGATACAAAGGTTCGGGAATAGCAACTCTGTCCTAGGGTCACTGCCTTTACAAAAGTTCAGGGATAGCTCACTGTGTCCCTCGGGTCACTCTTGTTGACTTCCACTAACTCACTGCCTTTGGTGAAGTCCCACTCAGTTTATAGATGTGAAGTTCTCTTCATCATTGCAAAATAATGCATCCTCTGTTGAATGTAGATGCTCTGTTGAAGTGAAACTTCCACTCGTATACTAATCCCACTTTGTACCGAAGGTATCGGGCAATCTTCCAGTTTTCATACAGCTCCAAAAGGACCGACGTACAACAACCTAACCTAGCGTGATTCTCCAAGACTGGTGCGCAAGTTCTAAGAATGGCATGAAAGTCACTTGCATGGTAAAAAATCGGCGCTCAAGTGACACTAACACACTTGTGTGACACTGCCTTCTTCAACTCCAAACTTGCGCGACTCTGCACCTTTAACTCCCAAACTACCTTCGTCGTGCAGCCAATAACCGACGCGCAACCTCTACTTGCACGACCCAACTACCACTTGCACGACTCAACCACTTACGCGATGAGAGCTCAAAAAATCTCTAAGTATTGAACTTCGTTGAAAATGAGGAGAGGTGGTCCTCTATTTATAGACAAATTGGACCCCCTGCACGGTGGCGCGCAAGTGTCCTCACAGTGTGCATGTCCCGGTGCGCAACTCCAACTCCCTTAGCCTCGGTTGCACTACTCACTTGCGCGGCCACACAAATACTTGCGCGACCCTCTTTCCTTTTCCATATTTTGAAGTTTTGATAATGAAGAACAATAGGCGTACAAGTTTCCAATTCTCCTAGACACCGGCGTGCATGTCCTTTCTCGGCGCGCAGGTCACTTGCACGAACACACCAATACTTGCGCAACCCTTATCCCTTTTCCATTTTTCCACATTCGGATCTTGAAAAACACTAGGTGCACAAGTTCCCTCTCCTTCCAGTACACGGTGCACAAGTCTCTTTTCCAAAATCACTTTTCTCCATTTGTCGATTTTCAGGACCAAAAATTTGGCAAACACTGGGAAACGGCGCGACCTTTAGTACTATTTTCTGCTTGAACTGTATGATCACTTTGCTGGTACATATTCTGAACCTCCACTGAGGATTGACAACAAACATAAACCATACTCCAATTCATGTATAGAAGACCACGGTTCCAAAAATATCCCCCTTTGGGTTTGTTGGCAATCAGAAAATAAATTCAATAGATCCTCATCCATGTGCAAAACAAAAATGCAAGAATCAACTCAGTCAACACTCTAAGTCTACGTGAGCACTGCTCGGTGTAAAAAACAAGAGAGGAAGCTTGAATTGGGTTCCAGTGTTTTGGAATTCTCAATGATTCCCAAGAAGCATAACATAAGAATTACATGCCTAAACATGCCTGAATTTATTCCTTTCTCCCCCATTGAAAATAAACCCAAAGACCGGTAAATTGTTCATTGTTCATCTCAAACTATACTCCCCCTAGAAGTATCTACCCCAAAAACCAGTATCACATCCATAAAAAAGATAAAAACAGTTATCATAAACGGGGAGAGTGGAATTGCGTAACCTCCTTATGCACTGGGAGGTGGCTGAACACCGAGGTTCAACCGATTCTTCTCAAACACAGCCACTGACAGTGTCTTGGTCATGATATCAGCCACTTGTTCATCAGTTCCCACATGATCCATTCTAATCACCCCTTGCTCAACTTTTTCTTTGATAAAGTGATACCTGATTTCAATATGTTTTGTATGAGAATGCGGAATAGGATTCTTTATGAGATCAATTGCGCTCTTTTTATCATAGTGAATTATCATTGGTTGATTCACCTCATCACCAATATCTATAAGTTGTTGCTTCATCCATAGAATTTGAGTGCATGCCTTTGTGGCGGATATATACTTAGCTTCGTCAGTACTAAGAGAAGTAATTTATTGTTTCTTGCTCAACCATCCAACACATTTCTGCCCAATATAGAAGGCTCCACCACTAGTGGACTTTCTGTATACTACATCACCAGCCCAGTCAGCATCAGAAAATGCTGATAATTCACTATCCTTGCCTGCAGCAAAAAATAACCCTAAGTTATGTGTACCTTGAATGTACCTCATGATTCTTTTTACTACCGCCATATGTTCCTCCTTTGAATTACTCTGAAAGTGGGCCGCAAGACATGTGGAAAAGACAATATATGGCTATGTCACTGTCAGGTATAGTAGGATCCCAATGATTCTTCTATACATGGTGGGATCAACAGAGGCCTCATCCTCATGCTTTCCAAGTTTGGTTCCAACTGCAATCGGAGTTGACATTGGTTTGGATTCTTGAATATTAAACTTCTTCAGAATCTCTCTTGCATACTTTTCCTGAGAAATGAAAGTGTATTCCTTATTTTGAATCACCTATAACCCCAAGAAATATGTGAGCTCCCCAATCATAGAAATTTCAAATTCTGATTTCATGTGATTGGAAAATTCATCCACTGATTTCTTCCTACTGCCACCAAATATGATATCATCAACATAGACTAGAACCATGAATTGATCTTTTGGAGAATTCTTCACATAGAGATTGTGATCTACTCCTCCTCTTTTGAATTCTATATTCTTGAGATACGAATCCAGCCATGAGTACCATGCCCATGGTGCCTACTTCAAACCATATAGAGATTTCTTCAGTTTGTAGACTTTTGTTTCAACAATACCTAGAACAAAACCTAATGGTTGTTCAATGTAGACTTCTTATTCGATTACACCATTCAAGAATGTTTTCTTGACATCCATTTGATATAATTTATATCCTCTTTGGAGTTCCATTGTAAGGAAAATCCTGATTGACTCTAGTCTAGCCACTGGAGAAAAGGTTTCTTCAACATCAATGCCTTCAATCTGGGAGTATTTTTTAAATACCAGTCGTGCCCTGTTTCTGATGACACTTCTATTCTCATCAAACTTATTTTTGAATATCCATTTGGTACCAATCACATTATGACCTTCGGGTCTCTGGACAAGATCCCATGTCTGATTCTTGTCAATCTGATTTAATTCTTCATTCATGGATTTCATCCAAGATTCATCCTTTGCAGATTCTTCAAATGAGGATGGCTCCACAACTGAGAGAAATTCATATTGCGTGTTATTCCTCATCCTTCTTGTTTGAGTGGGTGCACTTTTGTCCCCAATTATGTTGGATGGATCAATCTCAGCTCTTCGATTTCTCCTACGAGGTTCAGTTGCATTCTCTTCAGCCACAGTTTCTTCTTCAGATTCTTCTTCTGAGTCAACATTATGATGTGACTGCTGAGTGTTTTGTACAACTTCTTCTATTTCTATATTTGTATTTTCTCCACATTCACTTTCTTCCTCACTTTCTATCACATCATTATATGACGTCCTTGAAGCATTTGTGGTTTTCTCTTCAATTATCTTAACATCACTTCTTTCAACAATCCTTCCTAAACACTTGTTGAAACATTTGTAGGCTTTGCTATTCATTGAGTAACTGAGGAAAAATACTTCATCTGCATTGTCGCCATACTTCCCTTGATTTCCTGCTTTGATGCTGATGAATCATTTACTTCAAAAGACACAAAATTATTTTAAAGAGGGATTCCTTCCATGCCACAATTCATATGGTGTCTTCATCTCACCCATATAAAGTCCTGTTTGATTCTGAATATACACTGCAGCTTGAACAACCTCTTTCCAGTAATGCCTTGGAATACGACTCTCAATCAGCATAGTTCATGCCATGTTGTTCACCTGTCGATTCCTACATTCAACAACTCCATTTTATTGTGGAGTTCTCACAGAATCTACCTATTTATGTATCCCATGATTCTCCGAATAATTTTCAAATTCAATGGACGTGTATTCTCCTCCATTGTCAGATTGCAACACTTTGATTGTTTGTCCGATATAATTATCAGTGATTCGCCGATATTTTTTCATGCAGTCAAGTACTTGTTGTTTCCTATGAATGACCATCACACATGTCATTCTACTGTAATCATCTATGAAAAGGAAAAAGTGCATTTCTCCATGAGTTCCATCAATATTTATCAGCCCACATACATCTGTATGAATCGGATCAAGAAGGTGAGATGCCCTTTTCTTCTTTGGCTGACATGAACTGTAGACCAGCTTCCCATGAATTCAAGTATCACAAGACTTTTCACGCTCACGCTTCAGGTTGGGAATGTCCATGACAATCCTCAATTTTGATATTTTCTCCATGTCTTGTTGATTGATGTGTCCCAGTCTCCGATGCCACAAATTGTTTTCTTCTTTAACAGTCATGTAACAGACATTTTCTTCACTATCAACCTGATAAAAGTTGTCTTCTATTCTACATCCCTTCATAAGTGAATTTCTAGTCTTTCCCTTGATAGTGCATCCTTTCTGATTAAAAGTAACTATAAGTTTTGAGTCATAGAGTTGACTCACGCTGAGTAGATTATGACATAGGCCATCTATGTGAAGGACTTCAGTCTTCTTTAGTTCTCTATTAGCTAATTTGGTACTTCCAATCCCTTTGATTTTAAGAGCTCCATCATTACCAAATCGTATTGTACCATCAAACTTCCTTTTGATATCCGTTAACAGGTCGGAATTACCTGTCATATGAGCTAAACAACCGCTATCCAGAATCCAGGTACTGTTGTTCTTTGTAGATTTGAGGGCCAACTCTACAAGGTTGGATTTCTCAATAGTCTTCCTTTCCTTCCATGAGACATTGGATTGAGTAAAGAGTACTGATGGAATTTCAATTATCTCTTCCGTGTACCCAGGTTCTTCATAGTCAAAATCTTCTTTGAGAGGAGAAAACATGTTTGAAAGAGCAACACTGTCTTGCTGATGAGACTTGACTTGTCTTGAACTTCGGTATAAGGTGTCCATGTCCCTTCTTTGCCTAAAATTAGCAGCCTTATGACCAAAGTTAGAACAATGATAACAATATCCATAGAAATTGTTTCTTCAATAAGAATTAGGATATGAATTTGTTCTCCTTTGTTGAACTCCTATATCTTCTCCATTCAGATAGCTTCTTGCCTCTTCGCAATAAGACATGTTATGGCCCAAATAGCCACAGAACTGACACTTAATGAGAGGAAATGTCTTCTCACTTGAATTTATCATCATACATTTTTCCTTGGGAGAATAGTTATAATGTCTATCATTTCTGAATGTTTGAGGATAATTTTCAGTTCTCATTTTTTAGTTTGGAATGAGGGTTCCTTTTTCAGCACTTTAGGCAATGTTTCAACATGTTCAACTTTCATCTTATCTTTCTTTTGGATCTTTTAACTTCCAGCAGTTGATGTCTCAACATCACAGCCAATTCCACTCTTTCCCATGCAAGTGGGTCTTTGATCACTCAAGATTTTTCCAACCCCATCGGAACCACACTTGGCTCTTTCCAGTAATTCTACATCTGAGAATATTCCAAACTATATTTTCTTCCTTGATTCTTTTGGAATTGATTCAGTCTCAATTTTACTCCTAAAGAGTAACAACTTCCTCCTCAAGACCCTCAGCAGTCTTGGATTTTTCTTCAAGTATGGAGGTAAGGTCATTGATGACCTTTGCCTACTCTTCAATTCTCAGCTTCAAATCCACTACATCCTCATTTATTTCAATTATTTTAGATTGTACCTTCAAAAATTATTTCAGTCGTTCAATTTAAGATTCAATTTAATCAATGTATCCAGTTCCTTCTTCTATAATTTATTTCCACTTATTGCAACTCTTACATTTAGTCTTAAGCTTACTAATAGTATCCTTAAGTTGCATCTCAGGATCTGCATAAGTTTTCAGTTGTTTTTCTCCACTAGTATCATCTGAATTTTCAACAGTGGCCATCCTGGAAGCATGGTTCCCAGTTTTGAATTCTGGTTCTTCTTCATCACAGAATTCATTATCATCTTCTTCCTCTTCACAGACAAAACTCTTTGCATTTTCTTTCCCAATTTGAAGTCTCCCTTTTTTTAAAACCTTCTCTGAGGCTTCTCAAAGCTTTCATCTTCACTATCTTCATCATTGATCTTTCGTAAGAACTAAGAGGCAATGTGCCCAACTTTTCCGCAACGAAAACATACGAGAGTTAACTTCCCTTTGAATTTCCCTTTTCCCTTCTGGAACTTCTTTGAAATGAGAGAAATAATTTCTTTTTCTTTGTCATCTTCACCACTACTATCTTTTGTAATTTTTAGTTTATCCATGGCCTTAAATTACATTTCCTTGCTCACATGAGTCGTAGCATCTTCTGGTTTGATTCTCATTTCATATGCTACCAATCTACTTAGAAGGTCATATAGAGAAAGTTTTGAAATATCACTTTCTTCAAGGGCTGATACCTTTGAATTATACAGGGGTGGAAGTCTTCTCAGTATTTTCTTCACAATGTCAATGTCTTTGATTTCTTCTCCTAGGCCCTGAATTTCTCCAACTACTTCAGTGATTTGATTAAAGAATGAGTCTTCATTCTCATCAGGATGCATCTTCAAATCATCAAACATATTGTGCAGCACTTGTAGTTTCGCCTCCTTTACTTTGCTATCTCCTTTATAAATATTCTTGAGTTTATCCCACATGGATTTTTCTGAGGTTAAATTCATCACCTTTAGGTAGATCTGATCAGAAAGGGCTGCGGTGAGTGCATTTTGTGCTTTAGAAACTGTATCAAGAATTTTACTGTCTGTGTCAGTCATAGCCAGGCATGTTGAATCAGTGACTTGTATTCCTTGAATAGTAGAAAATAGAACTTCCATTCCTAGAGAACTTAGATGATATCTCATTCTGTTCTTCCAGATCTGGAAATTGCTTCCATTGAAGTGAGGGACTCCCCTAACATTGACTGCATTCTCCATGACGACAAAGGATAGATTCAACACCATCAACCTCGTTCTAATACCACTTGAAGGACCCCGGGACACCCTGAGAGGGGAGGGGTGAATCAGGGTGACAACTTTTTCTTTTAATGTGATGGATCTTGTTCCCATGTTGGTAGGAACTTGTTGAACCTGTACGATGAATATGATCAGAAAACAAACATTCACATGCACAAAGAAGACACAGCACTTTTTACTTGGTTCGCCACTAAGGGCTACGTCCAAGGAGCATACGCTGACAGTTTTTCAGTCGTACCTAATTCCACTAAACTTCACTAGATGTAGATTAAAAATGTTCAGGAGCAGTCACTCTGTCCCAGGCTCACTGCCTTTACAAAAGTTCAGGGATATCTCACTACGTCCCTCGGGTCACTCCCGTTGACTTCCACTGGCTCACTGCCTTTAGTGAAGTCTCACTCAGTTTATAGGAGTGAAGGTATCTTCATCATTTCAAAAGAATGCATCCTATGTTGAATGTAGATGCTCTGTTGAAGAGAAACTTTCACTCATATACTAATCCCACTTTTCACCGAAGGTATCGGGCAATCTTCCATTTTTCGTGCAGCTCCAAAAGGACCGGCGTACAACAACCTCACCTGGCACACTTCTCCAATACTGTCGCTCAAGTTTCAAGAATGGCGCACAAGTCACTTGCGCGGTACAAAATCGATGCTCAGGTGACACCAACACACTTGCGTGACACTGCCTTCTTCAACTCCAAACTTGTGCGACTCTGCACCTTTAACTCCCAAACTGCCTTGGTCGCGTAGCCAACAACCGACGCACAGCCTCTACTTGTGAGACCCAACTACCACTTGCACAACTCAACCACTTGCATGAGGAGAGCTCGAAAAATATATAAGTCTTGAACTTTATTTCAAAAGAACAGGGGTGGTCCTCTATTTATAAATAAACTGGACCCCCTGCGCGGTGGCGCGCACGTGTCCTCACAGCGCGCAAGTCCCGGCACGCAACTCCAACTCCCCTAGCCTCTGTCGTGCTACTCACTTGTGCGGCCAAACCAATACTTGCGTGACCCTCTTTCCTTTGCCATATTTTGATGTTTTGATCATGAAGAACAATAGGCGCACAAGTTTCCAATCCTCCTAGACATCGGCGCGCATGTCCTTTCTCGGCGCACTGGTCACTTGGGTGAACACACCAATACTTGCACGACCCTTATCCCTTTTCCATTTTTCCACATTCTGATCTTGAAAAACACTAGGCATGCAAGTTCCCTCTCCTTCCAGTATAGGCGTGAAAGTCTCTTTGCAAAAATCACTTTTCTCCATTTGTCGATTTTCAGGACCAAAAATTTGGCAGACACTGGGAAATGGCGCGACCTTCAATACTGTTGTCTGCTTGAACTGTATGATCACTTTGCTGGTACACATTCAGAACTTCCACTAAGGATTGACAACAAACACAAACCATACTCTAATTCATGCATAGAAGACCATGGTTCCAACATATATATCATACTATCTCAAAAAGATTTCTAACCATCCTCCAAAGTGTCTTAATCATGGTTTATAACAAATAAAATCTTCTTTAACAATTCTATTAGGTTCTTCAATCCCCCTCTTTGAATTTGTTAGAAACCTCACACAACTCTTTTAAAAACTCATCACATCACTATTAAATCATAAAATTAGATCCTTTCTCAAATGATAAGTGTCTTGAAACTACCCTATCAGATAATAATTTTTTTTAGAGAATTCAGTCTATTGATGATAATAAAGTTCTAGCTAGGTGATTTGAATGATCTCCCCCACAATCAATATACTCAATAATCCCCCTTTTTATAATAAACTCATATATTGATTAAATATATAATATTCAAGAGTTTTTTATCTTTCTCCACCTTTTAAAGATAATAAAAATAATATTAGGGGTCACATCATCCTTGAAGTGAGAGGTGAGGGGTAAACATTCATTTTTAGACTCAAAGCCTAAAATATATCCTTGGAAATTTCCTTGGTGAAAATATCAGCAAGATGATATATAATGGGAATGAATTAGAGTCTTATATAACCATTTAAAACCCTATATTTGATGAAGTAAAACCTGATATATATTTTATTGTACTAGGAGTGTTGTATAATATTTTTAAAAAGGTTCATATCAAACTAATTACGCATAAAATTTTCTACCCTATCATACATATCATCTATATATAGGAAGTGGTAGAAATAATATATTCTTCCAATCTAGTGATTGGTGTGACTGAGTTTTATTTCATACAATTCCAAATGATAATGATTTAATCCAAAATAAATATTCCTCATTAAGTTGAATTCTTATTATCACGGTCACATATCCAGTATTTATCAGTGAATCTAGATAAATTATAATTCTCACATTTCTTATAAATCAGTTCAAAACTAAATATCCATTTGATATATTTAAGTAATCCCTTAGAATACATCAAGTGTGATTATTTAGGATTAATTTTATATCTAGAATAATATCTCACTACATACACAATGTCATATCAAGAAACAGTTATATAAATCAAACTTATAATTGGTATTTTGAAATCTCTTCGATTTACAATTTCTCCTCTGATATCCTTTGACAATTTCATTCAAACTTTTATAGGTGTGTATACTGAATTAGAGTCTTCCATGATTAATATATTCAATAATTATATTTCAAATTTATCTTATAATAGAAAAAAATATTTTTTCATCAATTAAAATCCATGAAAGTATCTTAATTCTCCGAACTTCGACATCATAAATTTTTTCTTCATTTAATTATAAAATTATTAATAGGAACTATCTTGATCACATTTAAAAATGATATAATCAATATATTCAATTAAAATGAGATTATTTACCTTCATTTGTTTTATGTATATATTATTATCCACATTTCCATTTTAAAACCTCGTATTTTTTTGGCACTTATCTAGATTTTAATACTGGATCTAGGGGACTTTTTTATCCCATAGAGATCCTTCTTTAGTTTACACACCAATTTTCTATCATTTTCAATAAAAAATTATCCGGTTTTATAAATATAGGATTATTCTTCTAACTCTTCATTCAAGAAGGTGCATTTTACATCTATTTGATAAATTTTGTACTGCTTGTGAGTTCTTACACCTAAGAACATTATTGTGGCATCCATTATTACAACAGGATCAAAGGTCTCTTAAAAATAAACTCCCTCAAATTATGAGTTACCCTTTCACACATGGATAGCCTAGTTCCTTATAACTTGGCTTTTATCATTCATCTAATTCTTTAATGCCTACTTGGTACCAATTATATTATTATCTTTTGGTCTAGGGACAATATCCTAAATAAAATTTATCTCAATATAATATAACTCCTCATCGATATCTCAAACAAACTCTTTGTTATTGAAATCCTCAACCACTGATTGATCAAAATAAATATCTATAACATGCGGTTTATTTTCATATTATTCTTCAGTGATTTTCTCTACAATATTCTCATTTTATTTTTTTAAAATATGTATATTTTTATCTCTTATATTTTCAAAAATGGAATCATTTTTCATATAATTTTTAAGCTAATTATCATTAATATTTAAATCAAAAAAAATCATTTCTTTTAGCCACTTCTTCCAACATCCATTTTCTCTGCCATTTGATAAGCATCCCATGATGATCCCTTATTCTTCCTTCTCTTTAAATTTTCCCATATTGGTGTCTTTCATTATCATATAATAAGTAATACCAAAAACTTTAAAGTACTTAACAATTGGATTTTTCTTATACTATATTTCATAATGTGTCATGTGTGTATTGGGTATTAGCAGATAGCTATTATGTAAGTGTAAAATAGTGTAAAAAAATCACACCAAAAAAAATTAGATCTTGTGTTTAGATAATATAGTTATATCCATATCCACTGGACTCGTGTTCTTCATTTTTGTCACACCATTTTTATGGGCAGTGTATGGTGTACTATATTGATACTTAATTCCATGTTTAATAAAGCTTTGAAAATAATTATAAGTGTACCCTGCCATTATCTGATATTAGCTTCATGATGCATACCCTAAACTGTTTATCAACCTATCATATGAATATTTTAAACACATAAATATATTCTAAATTTTTATTAAAAACATCAAATTTATCATCAAGGTATAATAATTAATAAAATTAATGAAATATAGATCACCTATGGTGGAATTTTTGTCCCCTAGGTCCACATAAGTCTGTATGAATAATATCAAGTGTCTAGTGGAAAAAATCACTACTCCTTTTTGAGTTCCTTATAAAATTTTCCATTTATTAAAAGTTTTAGAAATATAATCTCTTTCTATTTTTAGCTGGGGTGGGTCACTCGCAATATCATACTTTAAAATTTAACTCAAAATTATTTTTCAAAGTTGAATAAGTCTTCCATGCCACAACTTTATTTCATCTTTAACACTCAAATAATAATAATTTGCAGGATCACTAACATAGAATTGATTACCAATAGTTCATTTAACTTGACTGATGATCCTTCCATACTTATCTATTTTAATGATACATGAGGTTTTTCTTGAAAATAACCTCATTTCTTTTGTCATGGAGTTAAATAGCACTAAATAGATTTTTCCTTAACCCTTCAACAAACAATACATCTCTTGATTATAAATTTTGGGACCCTATTTTAGTAGTTCTAACTCCTTTTATTTTCATAGATAAATAACTACCAATATTCACTACTCTGACTTCAGGCTTTTCAATATCATTCATTATTTTTTGTGTAGCTAGTTATATACGAGTAATAGACACTCTCAAGTATCCATGACTTGTTTCTCTATAAGATTCTAATGCAACTTCAATAAAACATGACTTCTCTTCCATTATTTTTTTAATTACATTTCTTTTCTCACCATAAAAACACTATCCATGAAGGTTAGTCATGAACTCCTTATCATAGTAACCCTACTGATCTCATCTACAACAAATTTATTCTAAGTAATCAAACTTGTTCTATGTTGGTATAAATGCTGAATTATTGGCCACAAATTTCTTTCTTTGAGAATCTCCTCTCACCCTCTCATAATTTCTCCCCCTAGATTCATGACACTTCCCTATTAGTTATATATTGATCTAGTATGAGTAGTATTTATGCCTAAATTTCCCACAGAACCACTAGTATCCTTTGAACCATGATCTTCCATATTAATGATAATTTTTCCGGGAAAACTATTGTTAATGTCCTACCATGAAATGTACTTGTTTTTATATATGGAGGAAGAATTTTATTGAGATATTATTCTATGTATTCGATGTATAAGAGGGTTTATCATTAGTTTTATTGGCTCAAATAGATCAATGTTTAGTTTTTGAACCTTCACTGCTAGAATCAATTGGTTTATTTTGAGATTTAATAGGAAAATAATCAACCTACCTATTTGGACCCATATTTTTACCAGCTTATGATAATTTATATTTAACTTCTACTAATTTATTTTAGTCATATTTTATCTTATTTAGATCATTATCAACTTAAAGATACCTTTATTGTAACTTACTTAGTTCTTCATCCTTCAAAGTTTGTTTCTTATCTTGATCTTTCAGGATTTTCTCCTCCTCGATAATTTTTAACGTGAAATTTTTAATTTTATCAATGTAATATTCTTCTATTTTAATTTACTCATATTTTTATTTAATGATATTTTCATTTTATTTATTCAAAATCCTATTATATTTTTTTATTTTATATTCTATTCAAGATATTCTATAATTTACCCTTAAAATGTATTTCAAATAAACTATTCTACTTACTTCTTTATCACTACTTGAGAATTATTTATATTTATCCACACGAGCATTTTAGTTTTTAAAGTTTTCAAAAGATTCAAATTTTTATTTTATACTTGATGAGGATTCAAATTCTTATTATTTACTCAAAAAAAAATTATTCTTTCTCCCACCATATTTGTTCAATTATTTTGAATTTTTACCCCATTTATTTTTCTAATGTTTTTCATCTTTTTCATCTTACTCATATTTAGCACTCTTCTTCTTTAGATAGTTTATTACCATGTTTAAAATTATAACACATTTTTAATACCTTAGTGATATTTTGAATTTATTTTTTCTCTTGAAATTTTTTAATTTATTAGATATAAGATCTATAATTATATTATAATATTTATCTTCTCTATCATCATAAAATTCATTTGAATTTTCATCTTATTTAATTTTTAATTTTCTCATCGATTCAAAAGTTATTTACTCCTTGTTGTTCCTTTTGAATGCTGAAATATTTATCATTTCATAAGCAATGAGAATGTTTTGTAATTCATTAAGAGTTGTATTCTCTCTGTCTTCTAGATTATTGATTTTAGGATAAAACTTGTCTATAAAATTTCTTATCATATTTTTAACAACTATAGAATCACAAAAAAAATCACTCTACCTTTGGATATTACTAAAAATATCATCAACTATTGTAAAGTATTAAATAATATTTTCTCCATCATCTATCTTTACATACTCCAATCTACTTCTCTATATTTTTAATTTTCTATTTTTTTACTTTCATATTTCCTTTATAACTACTATTTAGTTTATCCCAGATTTTATTAGCTATTTTGAAACCCCATAACTTTGGTGTAAACTTTCTCATATAAATACATGAAAATGTTATTTTTTTTATTTTACATCAACTTTTAAAATTATATTATTATAAAAATACATAGTATAACCCTTCTCAGTGGGTGTAAATATCATTGATGTTGTGTCATTAACCTCAAGGATAACAGATATGATATAAGGAAGGAACTTATTCTTATAACTGTGATAGTTTTTCAATTAAACATGGGGACACCCATGCTATTGATATAATTTATATTGTCTAATAATAGCTATAATTGGATCTTATAGAGGGAACCTATATTAACTCTAATACAACTTGATTTCCCTAGGAGTGTGTTACACCCATGAGAATGGGGGTTGAATCTATGGTGGTTCCTTTTAAATTTTATTTTCTTTGAAATAAACCACTTCGGCCTGTTAGGATCTAGTCTGCTCAAAGTAAATATATAATCCTTACTCAAAAATATAAATAAGTAAATAACATGGGACAAAATAAATTTTTAAAAGGTTTAGTCTCATTGAGGGTGACTACTCTTTATTTTGACCAGTTATACACCCTAATTCAATGATTTTCACTATTAACACAAGCGATTACAATGGGAATCCTACTGAACCCATAATTCACCATGCACAAACATATCCCCCCACTATGATTCCTATATGATTTCTACTTCAATTTTTTTAAGATCACTGAATTATCAATATTTTTAGGGTTTTTTCAATTGAGAACTCTTAGTTCTATCATTTCTCATTATCCTCTCTTTGATACATCAATTTGATACTCATTTATAGCATTGACTTATCAATTATAAACTCTTGATAATCTTACATTTTATTATTCATTTTATTATTTTATATTCATAAATAATATTATGAATAATATTTTCATGTTCAAATCCAAAAATCTCCCACAATTTTAGCAGTATGATTTTTCTTATTTAAAGCCATTCGAAAATATTTCTAGTTTTCATTTTCATTTAATCCCAGTTTAAATCTTCATTTAAATATTTAAGAGACTCAAGATATTCTTATATTCAAGTTTTTTATGAAATATAGGGATATTTTGAATAAATTATATACTGGAATGCATATTTTCATATAAATAATCTCATAATGTGGTGCCTTCTATTGAAGGGTAACTTCCTTCCACTTTATAACATTAGCTTTGTCTTGATACTACATAATTATCTAGAATCACAACACTTTAGAGTAGTTTTTATTTTTTAAACATGAGAAAATGGATCATAAATTTTCTAGTTTTATTTCATTATTCATAATTAATTTTGGAAACATCAAACTTCATATATCTCACTTTTTCCTTAAGTGTTGCAACTTATAAAATATAATAAATATCTTATGTTTTATACAATATGTTATACATAGTTCAACAACATTATACATATTTTCAAAACATCATATATATTATTTCCTTTTTGAAATTAATTAATCTTATCTAAATAATATATTATGTATCATAAAATATTTTACACATTGCATTCCTTTAAAAATTTCTAGAGTTTTATTCAACAAAATATATTACATATCATCAAGGATGTTGTGTATTCCATGCCTATATTAATTTTTAGGATCGGCCTCAGTGAATATGTAAAGTATCATCTTCTTATGGAAAAAAACATTACATATCATCTAAATTTATAAAAATCTCATAAATATTCAATAAAAAACTTATATATGAAATCAAATATCATATGCATCATTTACATTTCAATTTCTCAGTACTCTTTGTCAAATATGTTATGTATAACTCTCTAAGATCCTACCTTTTTCATTTTTAGGGTAATTAATCAAATATATTATGTATGAACAAATATCATACATAATAACATATACTTAGGTATATTCAACTATGAAAATCTATATTATATCAAATAATCTTAGAACCACTTCCAATATTCTCAAGGCTTTCCCAAACACTTAAAATTAACATCAAACACTTAAAATTACATTAGGAAATTTAATAATATTCTAAAATATATTTAAATTGTTTCTAAAATACTTTATGAATATAATTACTCAATTTATATAATTTCAAGTAATTTCACTACCTATTTAATTCATGATTCAATTTATACTCTTAAAAAATCCATCCAAGTTATGTTCATCACTAGTATAGAAGGATATATTAAAAACATTTCTAACCATCTTACAAAGTTTATTAATCATGCTTAACAACATATAAAATCTTATTTAACAATTTTTTTGGGTTATTTACAAAAAAATGGATGCATACACAATGTTTTCTCATATTTAAGATCTCTATTAGGAGAAATCATGACAATAGAGGTATGAAATCTTCAAGGAACTCTTTGTGTGAAAGTTAGGAGAAGGATTTTTAGATGGAATACATGTCGTAAAAATGATTGGATATGATAATTTGGAAAAAAATATTCAATCTACTCAAGGAATTGTGCGTAGACCTCATACCTACCTTACTTCATTAAATATTCTCAAGTTTTATTGTGAATTTCAACATGAACAATATATAGATGATGCCTCTAGATCTCTTGACTCTGATCCTACAAGAGAATAAATACATAAATCATAAAAAATTATATCCATATAGTGAAAAATATAAAATTCAAAGAAAACTGTATAATACAAACTCTAGGTATAAGGTACTTTCACACTGCCCTTCCCAAAAAAAGATCTAGATATAGGATAAAGATAAAGTTTTTGTATGTTTTACTTGTTGAAATAAAGGCCACTGGAAGAATAATTGTGCCTTGGTAAAGAAGTAAGGGGAATATTAATATATGTTCATCATCAGTTATAATCATTCCATTTATAAAAAATTACTATTAATTAAAACTTTTGGTTCTTGCATGTATATCCTAATATAGGAACTGAGTAGATTTTAAAATTTTACCATAGCTAAAATAGATCTATGAGTTGTAAATAGAGGGATACTAGATACAATATCTATTAGAGATTATCATCACATTTTTCTGATAGTATTGGTTCTTATTTTAAATAATTTTGATTATTCTCCCAATATAATAAAAAACATCATTTATGTGTCAATTTTAGACACGTATGGTTTTATTTTCAAGTTTAAAAATAAAAAATTCTACTTTTATAAAGATATCATATGTTATCAGATAGAACATTTGAATAATGGTATTTACATACTAGAATATGAAAATGATGTCATGAAAATAGATAATGAATCAAGTTTATAGACTCATATCACACCCAATTATAGAATCACAGACATGGTCATGAAAAGAATAAGTGTTTAATGAGATTATATCAAGAAATATATTTATATTATTTTGAAATAAAATTAATTTATTTATATAATTCTTGTTTTCAAGGAAAAATGACCAAAAATCTATTTAGTGGAAAAGGTAAAAGATCTCATGCACTTCAAGATTTATTTCATAAAAATGTGTGTGGAACTTTTCTAATAGAATCTAGAGGTTGATACTCTAACTTCATAACTTTTACCAATGACTTTAGTTGATATGGATATATCTACTTAATAAGTTATAAGTTTGGTTCCTTTTAGAAATTTAGGGGATACAATAATTAATTAGATAATCATCTTGGTAAAAAGATAAATAAATTCATCCCATACCAAGGTGGGGAGTATCTTAACCAATAATTCATCAATTATCTAAAATATTTTTAGATACTATCCCAAATAACTCATCCTTATACACCATAGTGGAATGGTGTTAGTGAAAGGAGTAACCATACCTTTTTATAAATAGTGATATCAATGATGAGTTGTTAAAATATTCATTTATCCTTTTGGGTATACGCATTAAAAACTATATCATATATATTGAACCAAAAAAGTGGAATCATGTGGCACAAAGTTCGTATTTATAATGTTTTTTAAAGAAAAAAAAGGATATTATCGATAAAAACCCTTAGATAAAAATTTCATAGTTTATAAACATGGAACCTTCCTTGAAAGGGAACACATATATAAAAGATTTAGTGAGAGCAAGGTGAACTTCGATGAAGTTAAAGATCAAGATATACAATAATTGTCATTATAACAAATTCCACAATGCCTAGTGGAATAAGTTGTTCAAAAGACACAAATTCTATGTAGGTTTGCCAGAGAGACATGTTTTTATATTAATCAAGGAATGTGACACGTTATTAATTGAAAATAATGATCTTTTCTTCTATAAGTAGGTAGTAAATAGGTTATAAGTTTCCAAGTGTAAAGAACCCATGAATTTAGAAATGAATTCCATGTACCAAGACTATGTTTGTGTTTTGGTATATCCTCTAGTTGATGTAAATCCTATTTGGTACAATTGGGTGATCAAGAATAAAATGAACATGGATGGTAAATTGAGTTCCTATAAGTCATGATTGAATGCTAAAGGGTTTAAAAAACATCAAGATATTGAATATAATGAAATTTTTTCATTATTATCTATACTAATATCCATTAAAGTTATACTTTCAAAAGTATCTTAAAATGATTATGAAATTTGGATAATTTATGTCAAGACTGTCTTCCTTAATGGGAAATTTTTGAATATGTATATATGACATGGATTAAAGGGTTCATGTAACCAAATAATTATAATAAGGTGTAAAAGTTGTAGAGATCCATTTATGGTTTGAAGAAATAATCAAGGTCATGGAAAAAATTCAATGAATCCATAAGTGAATTTACTTTAATGAAGAATTAATTTTATCCTTGTGTAATAAGTGGTTTAGTAGGAGTTCATTAGTTTTTCTAGTAGTATATATTAATGATATATTACTGATAGGAAATTACATACCAGCCTTATAGTTAGTTAATACATGTTTAAAAAAATTATTCTCTATAAAAGACTTAGGTAAATCAATCTAAATCCTGAGTATAAAGATCAATCAATATAGATCTAATTAGATGCTCAGAATAAGTCAAGGTATATATATTGACAAGGTATTAAAGAGATTCAATATTGAGTAATCCAAAAGAGGATTGTTTCCAATTCCATATGGTATATATATCTATAATAAAATATTTCTTCAGTCACAAGAGTACAGTGAAAGAATGAGTAGAATTCCTTACGCTTATATGATTATATCTATCATGTATGTAGTGATTTGTACTTGGATTTATGCTTCATATGACTTTATCATGATATAAAAATATCAAACAGACCTAGTAGAGGAACATTGTTTGGCTATAAAGATTATCTTAAAGTACCTATGGTGTAAAAATATTACGTTTCTAGTTTATAGAGGAGATGAAGAATTAGTTTTCAGGGGATAAATAAATTATAGTTTACAAATATATTAGAATGATATGAAATCAGAATTGGAATATGTTTTTTTCTTAATGGATGAGATATTAGTTGGAAGAGTTTTAAGTATCCATTGTTTGATGATTCTACAATAGATTTGGAGTATATTGAAAATTATAATGTATCTAAGTAAGTAGTATGGATATAGAAATTTTTATCAAAGATTAATGTTGTACCTAATATTAAATATTTAATCACTTTTTATTGTGATAATAATGCAGTGGTGGGTCTATCCAAGAATCATAAGTCACATAAATTAATAAAGCTTTTACTTTATAAGTAACACCTCTTGAGGGATTTTTCTCAAAGGGGTGAAGTCATAGTAAATAGAGTAGGTGCATAATAGAACATGGAAGAACCATTGAATAATAAATTATATAAGAATGATCATGAATATAATGTGAGATCTAGATAACTAAAATTTGTTATCAATTGGCTCTAGTGCAAGTAGGTGTCTATTGGAGTTGGTTCCCTGGAACCAACTAACTTTTTTACTTTTGATTATAAAAATATTAATAAATATAATATCAAATGATTATTTTTTTATATTTAATATTAATTTGATAATGTATTTATAGTATTTGTTTTATTGAAATATTATAATAGTTCCCCATTGAAAAGGAACCTCCTATATTAGTAAAGAATCACTCAGAGGGGGGTTGAATCAGTGATTCAATTTATTTTTAAGTTTACTTGGTGAAACAACCCTCATCAATTGTTAAATTGAATCTTAATTGATTTCCAACATGAACACATGAATGGAAAAGAATATTTACAAGTTTCACCTATCAAAATGATATATTTAGTCCTTGTCATGATCCATATTTCACTAATACCATACTACCCATTAGTTTCAACATATAGGTACAATGATTAAGGATTATCCTTGTACTCATGTTACAATAAGTCTCTCAACTATGATAGTGATTCCCACACTATTACAATGATAAAAAACTTTCTACCAACAAGAAGAGATCCTTCCAAACATAGCCTTCATTTTTTGATGTGGTGATTCTCTTCCTCTACTTCTTCAACCTGAAGAAACTCAGGTATGATCTCTTCACTCTGTTCCAATTTTACAAAAACTTATTCTTCATCTTATCTTATTATTCTCATCTCTTATCTTATTCTTCTTACACGCATTCCATAATTTTAATAGTAGTAATTTAAAATCATAATTTCCAATTTGAATTTTAAAATTTGAATTCAAACCAATAACTTCCTTCAACCAACTCAACTACTCCTGTTTCATTTTCATCCATTGCATATAGTTGGATATTCTTGATACCATTGATGCTTCCAAAAATGACCGAATAGATTATGTTAGAGACAATTTGAGTCAAACATGAATACACATCATAAAAAATACTCATACCTGAAATAATATCCTTGAAATAGCTTACAACATGTCCTAGTGCAAAGCCTTTAGCGGTTTTGCCTCAAAATATTGAGCACCATCGGTGTGTCCCTTCGAATTTAGGTTGTTTTAGCCTTCTACTGCATATGTCAACCACAAATTATTATACCATGGGAATGGTCTCCTCTATTGGTAATTTTTGACAAGCATATTTGAAGAACACCATGGGGACCAACACGACCAGTTTAGCCTTAGTCATTTCACATGGGCACACTAGAAGACCAATGTAGCGATGTTGGCCATGGTTGTTTCATATAGGTACACTAAAAGTACACTATAAGGTTCACCATAACCATTTTGGACTTAATAATTTTTTGCAATCACGCTATAAATCCACCATGGGGACCACCATGACTATTTTAGCATTGGTCGTTTCGTATAAGAACATTGGAATGCCACCATGAGAATCACTATGGGAATGGTCCCTTTCCTATTTCCCATTTTGGGAAAATACTTCTCAACATTTCCTAAACCATAGGAGTGGCCTTATATGATTGTTCCTACTTTCTTCCAAGATACTTAAATACTTTATGTAATTCTTGAATCATGATGGACCAATCATGAGGTTTTTTTAATTTGAAGACCATTTCATGTGGCATAATATGATTTAACTTTGAATATGATTTATTTATTGACAGAAAAATCCAACACACTCAATCATATAATCTTCACCAATTCTTCAACTTCACTCATCAAAAAAACCATCTTATCACCTCTTAGACTCAAAAATATACCTCTTTGGATTTTTTTTGTCAATCAAGGGACATAAATCACTATAAAAATCTAATAAAACATATAAATGGATCACCATACAATAATTATAAGACTATGTGAATAAACTTGGTGTAGAAAAAGAGAACATTGAATCAATAATACCATTTTTTCTATAATATTGTGATCTATATGCAACTTCCTTAATGTGAACCTCACAATTTTCAATCAGAACTTCATCAACATGTCAATAATTCTTTTAAACCTAAGAGATTACTATAACCACTTATAATAAACTATTAAAATTTTTTATCACATGGTGAAATTACATTATACCCCTTTTAGTAACTTTATCTAAATATATAATTTCTTTCAATAGAAATGAAACACATATCAATGGATACTCCCCCACATTATTTACCCCCCCCCCCCCCCCTTGATAAACAATATAAATATAAACATAAAGGAGATATTTATTTTTTCATTTTCTTCCCACTTTGAAAAAAAAATCAAAGAAAAGATGAGAGAGGGGAATGACTACATCATGCCTTATCCCTATAATGAATGAGGTTGAACATCTAACTTTAACCTCAATTTCTGAAATGCTTCTTTTGATAGTGGATTGGTAAACACATCTGCAATCTGCTCTTTTTTAGGACCAAATTCCAATTTTAACTCATTATTCTTGAATGTATATTTAATTAAGTGATAGTTAATATAAATATTATTGGATCTTAAATGTTGAAATAAGTTATTTGAAATATTAAAATCAATTTGATTATTAAATCCCAATAGTAGTGGAAACTTCACTTCAACTTTTAAATCATCTATTTAAGTATTCTTCATCATAATTTTTCTTGAGCCATGAGTGGTAGGCATATATTCAGCCCCATAAGTTCTCAAAGTGACTGAATTACACTCCCTTGAATTCAATAAAATAGACTTTTCTTAAAGATAGAAATATATTCAATATTTATACCTCATATAATCAATACATCCCTCTCCATCTTCATCTAAGTAACCAAAGATATCAAGATTCTTTTTGTTGTTATATTTCAATCCATAGATAGATGATCCTTTGATGTATTTATGTATTCTATTTCCATACATGAAATGAGACACCTTTGGTATACTTTAATATTTGGAACAAAGTGTAACATCATACACTATATTTGGTCTTGAAGTTGTTAAGTAAAGTAAACTTCTAATCTACTTTTGGAATTCTCTTGGATCAACTTCCTTTCTCAATTAATCATTATTTAACTTTGTTCCCACTAAAATTGGTGAAGAAACAAGCTTTAAATCCTCCAATAAAAACTTATTTAACATTTATTTATCATACTTCTCCTGAGATAAAAAAATATAATCCTTTTCTTGAGAAATTTATATGCTCGTAAAGTATCTCATCTCATTGAGTATGGAAATTCAAAAAGATTCTTCATTTCTCTTAAAAGCTCTTCACATATTCATCATTTCCAACAAAATGATATCAACTACATAAATTATAGTAATGATAAATACTTATTTATCATATTTAATATATATTGATGTTAAATTTTTATTTTTTGAATTTTAACTTCTTCAAAAAGGTTCCCAACATAGAATATTAAGCTCTTGGGGCCTTATTTAGCCCATATAAATCCTTTTTTAACCTAAAAACACAATTATCATATTCACAAAGTAATAAAACACATGGTTTAATATACACCTCCTCTTTCAATTCATCATTAAGGAAGGTTGACTTGATATCCATTTGAAAGATCTTATATTTCCTTTATACTAAAAATGTAGGAAAAATTCATGTAGTTCAAAGTCTTGAAACTAGTGAAAATATGTCATAAAATTCAACTCCTTCTACCTAGGAATATTTTTTATATGCTAATCTTGTTTATTTCTCACCAAATCATCCTTCTCATTCATATTGTTTCATAACAACCATGTTTTTTGATAATGTTCTTTTATTTTCTCTTGGTTACCAACTCTAAAGTCTCATTTTTTCTATTTTATCCAACTCTTATTTAATTTTATTAATCCAATCTTAATTCTTAATTTCTTATTGCACATATATTGGTTCAACTTGAGAGAATAATGATATATGAGTGGATTTTCTCAAATTTATTCAAGTTTCAATCTATTGTCTGTGATTTCTAATAATTTTTTGAACATAATATTGACTTATTAACCATGGGTAATGTGAATAATATTGTCATTTATCACTTTAAGTTACTTAATAAACTTCTTAAACTTGTACTTATTTTGAATTCTCACCATTTTATGAAACTTTTTCTTTTTGTTTCATGAAAATAGATTCATCATAATCACTTTTGGAACATTCTTCTTCATATGAGTTCACTTTATTTATGTGTTAAATCACTTTCACATTAATAGAATCAACAATATTCCCTATCAATTTATTATAACAATGATATCTTCTCCCATTTTTTGGATAACCAAGGAAGATACCATCAACACCTCTTCTTTCAAATTTTCCCAGATCTTCAGTTTTAATTTTGACAATTCCAGTGCTTCCCAACCCTCATAGATACATAAATCTTAGATATTTATTGTAATACATCACATATGATGACATGTTAGAATTTTTCCTATAAATATAATGATTTTGAATATGAACCACCGCTCCAATAGCTTGTCTCTAGAAGTAATGAGATGTGTCTTGGTCTAACAACATAGTTCAAGCTATCTCTATAATACTTATATTCCTTCATTCATCCAAACCTTTTTTTTTTGAGGTGTGTATGGTACAATATATGCATGATTAATACCATGTTTTCAAGATAGTATTCAAATCATCCAATGTTATACTTAGTACCATTATCTATTCGAATATTCTTTAAAGATTAAACACACTCTTTCTATTCACTTCTCCTGAAACTCTTAAACATTTTTAGATCCTTTGATTTATGATTTATAAACATAATGAATTTAATGTGAGTAAATTCATCAATATAGGAAATAAAATATTTGTATCTATTTTTTGATTGCTTCCTCATGGGCCAAAAATTTAAAAGTGAATTAGATCCAAACGATGAGTAGATTGTATTTCAGCCTTCTAGTATGGAGTATTCACAATATTTAATTTTTTAAAATAGGAACATGTCCAATTACATTCTCTTTTCAACTTAATAACATCATGAACATTATCTTCATGATTAATATTACACATATTATTTTGTCCAAGATGACCAAGTCTTTGATGCCAAAGTTTATTTTCTTCTTTCACACTCAAAAAATAATAATTTCCAGCATTGCATATGAGAAAAAAATACTTCTTGTTCATTTTCCCCATTTCAAGATATATCCATATTTCAATATCTTCACAAAAAACCCATATTTTTGAAATATTTATTAATGTACTCTCTCACATAACTAAGGCACACTAAGAATATTATGTTTCAGTTCTTCAAAGTACAATGTGATCTTAGATTTCAATCAATGTTTACTAATAAATATTAATCCAACACCTTTTATTTTGATTTTACCATAATTTAAAAAGGTCAAATATCCTTATTTATATTTTTCAAAATCCTTAAGTAGATTAAAATCTCTTATCATATGTGAGGAACAATCAAAAAACAAAATATATAGGAATTCTCTTTTGGATTCTTTTTCAAAAACATCACAAACCATTACTTTCTATTTTCCTTTGTACTAAATCTTATAATACCTATCAACATTATCTATTGATTATATTTATGATGGTAGCATAAGGATTCATTATTTTATAATATGTACAGGTTTCTCACATCATTCACAAATATCTTCTAATGTTTGAAATTGATTTTTAACTTTCAATCCATATTTATCTAACTATATTTAAAATTTTCTCCTTTTAATGGGGTGAATCCCCCTAAATTTATATCTTAAAAATGATATAAACTCATCATGTTATAGTTAATTAAACCAAAAAAACCTTTCCATGTGCCCAAAACCTCAATAGTTCCAACAATAACCATAAAAGCATATTTTCCAATAAAACCATCATGTTGTTCATAATCACAAACCTATCTTTCAAACCTACTACCATAATTAATCTTGGATCCTTTTTTAGAACCAAAATTTTAGTGAATTTATAAATATTTATCTTTTACCCTTATTCCATCTTGATTCTTGAATTATTATAATCAATAAAAGTTTATTCAATTCATCAACTTCTTTCTTCAACTTTGATTTCTATTCAATATTAATTGATTCATTTATTTTAGAAGATTTATTTTCTATACTTATATATTTTATCTCTTTTTTCCAAATTATATATATTTTAGATACATTCCTCGAGTTTTCTTTTTAGAAATAATTTTATCTTAGTTTCTTTATTTTCCTCGATTTCGATACAACTTTCACTAGTTAATTCTTCTTCATTCACCTTAGCAATGATAAATTTTTCATAAATATCTATTGACATATCCATTTCATATTCTTCATCACTATTATCAATACTTTCATAATTAGATAAGAAATTTAACTTCTTATATTTTTAGAAATTTTTTATTTTCCATTTAGAAGAAACCCCTAGTTCTTCAAACTTTAATGATACCTTATTAAAGAATCTCTGTAGTGATTATTCTTATTCATAAAGGACTCTATATTATTTCAACTTAGGATAATTTTTAGAAAAAATAACAACTAATAAACACCTAAAACATTTTAGTGTAATATTACCTTTAAACCTCCCCTTTACTCTTCTCATATTTCTAGAGATTATAGACAATATCTTATCAAACTTCTGATCCAAATCAGGATCATAATCAATATAATAAAAATCTTGATCATCAACATTATTCTTATACTTCTCTTGATTTGAGTCCTTAAAAGTTATTTATTTTTTATTCTTCACCTTCTTCTTGATAGCACTATATTTTCTCATTTCATAATATATTAATACACTTTGAAAATCATCAATAGAAATATCACTTGGATCTTTTTATTCTAAAGTAGAGACTTTAGAATCAAACTTATCTAGAAAGATATGAAAAATATTTTCAACAATATATATATCTTCTAACTTATCACCATATACTTTAATTATTATCCCACCATTATTCATCACTATGAAGAAACGTCATTGGTTTTATAATCTTTCATCCAAAGATCTTCCTACTTAAGTCTTCAAAACTATAATTTAGGTCAATTCACTTTTTTCTTTCCTTCATAGAAATTATAAAGTTTATCCAATATTTATTTTATGGTTTTAAGTACTTTGGCTTTCAAAAACTAACTTTATGAGAGAGATAATGGAATATCATTCTTTTCACAACCATCATTTTCCAAATTCATCTTATTTGTTATTTTTAAAGAAACACATTCATCTTGGGGAATAAACCAATAATTTTTTACTTACAAAACATCATAAATGATAGATAATAGGTATGGAAACATCATGTCCTTCCAAATGTGATAGTTTTTTCCAAAAAAATATATGAATCCACTTTCTCTTTACTGAATTATGGATCATCCAAAACATACACCTAGAAATTCAGTGAAAGACACTTTTAACAAATAGAAACACCATCTCAAACTTCAAATAGAAAATAACAAATGAGGGGAACCTATGCTCTGATTCCACTTAAAAAGGTACCACCTAGATCAATGAAGAATTAATGATAGTGTTTGAATAAATGATTCAATTTATTTTTAAGTTTCCTTGGTTAAAAAACCTTAATTTCTAGTTAAAGTGAATCTAGCTCACTTTACAACACACACATGTGAATGGAAAAGTGGATTTACAAGGTTCACCTCTCAAAATAATAATACTAGTATTTAAAATTATTTTTATTTCATCAATACCATACCACCCACTAGTTTCAACATATAGGTACAATGAGAAGGGTTCATCCTTGTACTCATATTACAACAAGTATCTTAACTATGATTGAGTTTCCAACATTATTATAGTGATAAAACACTTGATACCAATAAGAAGAAATCCTTCCCAACACAACCTTAATTTTTTGATGAAGTTTTACTCTTCCTCTACTTCTTCAACCTATAGAAACTCATGTATGATATCTTTACTATATAACAATTTATATAGCCACTTTTTCTTCCACTTCTCTTCTTATTATCTTATCTTCTCTTATTCTTCTTACACACATTCCATATTGTTCACAATAGCAATTGAAAAGCATAAGTGCCAACCTGAATTTTCAAATTCAAATTAAAATCAATAACTTACTTAAATCAAATCAACTAATCCTACTTAATTTTGAGACATCGAGGCTTGTTGGACCATTTATTTACCATTTATGTTTCCAAAAATTACCTCATAGATCGAGTTAGAGAGCCCTTGAGTCACCCAAATAATCCAAATCATCAAAACTATTTGTAACTAAAACTATCTCCCAAACATATCTTGTACCATGTCTAAGTGCAAGTTATTTTCCTGTTTTCCTCCAAATATTGATCACCATAGGATTAGTCATTGTACATCTAGTTATTTTTCCCAGATACTCAATCTTTCAACCATAAATTATTTTACCATGGGTTTGGTATCTTCTTTTTGAAATTTTGAAAAGGGACACTAGAATATGACCACAGGGACCACCATGAGTATTTTGGACTTGGTTTTTTCACAAAGTCACACTGGAAGACCACCATAGATATTTTTTCCTCGTTTGTTTCACACAGGAACACTTGAAGTCCTCTATTAGGATCACCATAACAATTTTTGCCTTATCCATTTCGCATTGGCAGACTGGAAGTCCACCATAAGTACCAAAGTGACCATTTTAGCCCTGATCATTTCACACAAGCACACTGAAAGACCACCATGGGTGTGGTCCCTTTCCTATTTCCCGTTTAGGGAAAGACAAAACCTCCTCTATGGGCATGGACTTCCTGGTTTCTCCCTCCATTCTTCCAAAATCCTTCAACACTTCATGAAATTCTTGAATCATAGTGAACAAATCATTATTTTTATAAACTTGGAGAACATTTCACATGACATCATCTAGTTTAACATTGAATATTCTTTATGTATTGATAAAAAAATAAAACATAACCAATCATATCCACTTCCCCAATTCTTCAACTTCACTTATTATAACAACCATATCAGTACCTCTTGGGCTCAATGCCCGCTATAATGAGAACTTATAAATGTTAAGAAAATATTCTTAAACATATGACATATGGTCTAGATAATATTTTTCTAATGAGACATAGATGATTATTGAATATCAATTATTTGGAGATGATAAGATATTAAGACTTCTTATCATGAAGTTTACCATGGTAATCTATAAGAATGGGGGTTATGAGGATAGAATCTCCAAAATAAATTCCAAATGTGTATGTTTTATTGGATATTACTATCTATAAATTTGTGTATCGGTCCATAGTATTGAGATTATTATTAATTTATATCATTAATCACTAAATTTGATGTATATATGAAAAATGTTACATCGTATGCACATAGAAAGGTTATATACATTGAGTGTATTATAAGTGATATGACATTAATTGAATAAGTTAATAAAGAATTAATACCTTCTAAGTTAATGGAAGATGATATTTATGGTCCTTTGATTGAGATAGAATTGTATTATTAAATCCATGACCATGGTAGTTCAATGACAAGTTCATTTTGGAAACTCAAAGAAATATAAATCAATCATCCAGGGTAATAACACAAGTATGACTCATACATGATGAGATATTGATACAATGAGATTATATTACATAGTATAATTAATAGGATGGTTGTTATCATTATTACATTAACTTCTTCCTTTATGGTTTTCTTGACATGTTTTTAGACACTGATAATATATTTAAGGTAAGTTAAATTAATACCACTAATAAAAAGGCCTAAAGGGTCACACACAAAATATATAATAACCCAGTCTTAACGTAAATATACATTACATCACTTTTTCAGAATACTCAATACATTATAAAAAAAGATACCCAAATACTGTATTAGTTTATTTCCTTTGTAAACTTTGAACAAAAATATTCTAACTCAATGAAGTATATTTAATTTGTCCCAACAAGATATTCCCCTTAGTAATTATACTTAAAAACCTTTCTCCATAACCTTGGGAAAGGAAACATAATAAAGGGATGAACTCGATTGCTCGGTAAGGGTAAATAAAGAAAATATGTAAGCATATAACTTGAATATAAGGGTATGAGAACATGATTGTATCCGTATAAGATCAAACCCTACATATCAAATATCATAAACATGAATCATGGAATAAATATTATCAGTTCATAAGATATAAATCATAAGATAATTGAGAATATAATCCATGAACCCATAAGATATGATTAAGTCATGGAATTCTGGAAAATACACTAGTATATAACATTATGAACATGTATAAGTATAAACAAGTTCACTCATTAAGTTAAGTACATGAAGTCAGACCCTCGCATAAACTTATGGACATGCAACCGGGTCCATACATAACGTTGTGAACATGAAATCAGGTTCACAAATAACATTGTGAATATGCAATCAGGTTCATACATAAACTTATAGACATGCAACTAGGTCAATTCATAACATTGTGAACATGTAATCAGGTTCACACATAACATTATTAACATGTAATAATGTTTACTTATAACATTGTGTACATGTAATCAGGTTTATTCATAAACGTATGGACATGCAACCATGTCCATGGATAACATTGTGAACATCAAATCAGGCTCATGCATAAAATTTATACTCATGAGTCATCCATTATTACCCAATGCATTGAAGGGAGATATAGGTCCCACCCATCACATAATTAAACTCACACATACATGTGCCACAAGATAATAAAACTTTTATAATATCATGACCCATAAAAATATATCATATCATAACCCATGAAATAAAATGGGTATTATGAACATTTAATCATATCATAAACTATGGAAAATATATAGGTTTCATATTCATTTCATCTTAGAATAACCCTTTAAAGGAAGAGGGTTTCAAAATCATATAACCTATGGAAGATAAATGGGTTTCATAATAATTGTTTCATCAAAACAAAAACCATTCAATAAAGAATATGAATAGAACTTTTGGTCATTTCCTAGAAAGGAATGAGTAGCATTAATAAATGTCATATTACATGAAAAATAACTTAGAAATATATTTTTAAAACATTTCTTGAGTAAAATATACTTTCTTCTTTAAAATGTCTTTTTAAAACATAAAACCTTTATAAACCCACTTTATTTGAAAATGCATTGAAATCTTATAAAATAATATTTTAAAAACATTTAAAAAAATAAAACCTTTTTGAAAACCTTTTTCATTGAAAAGCGCTTCAAAAATGAATTTCTGGAATATTAGGAAAAAAAATTAAAAATAACTCTGTAATCTTGTAAAGGAAGATTCAAGGGAAGGACAGTCATGACGATAGGTAAATACATACATGTCGAACATTCCTTTTTTATTATAGAAAGTTTAGAAAATTACCTCGATCGAAAAAAGGCAAGAAGATTCCTTTTTTAGAACCCTTTTGTTTATAAAGCTAAAAAATGGGTAAATTTTTATTTTAATGATCATAGGATAATATTTTATTATTATTGTAAACCTTTTTAGAAAACATGGTTTTGAAGAAACGTAGATTTACAACCAAAGAAAGGGTAAAGTTAGGTTTTCTTAAAACCACTTTCTTAACTATATTATATAACAAAGAGTGGAAAATAGTACCAATACATGAATATATCATTAATAACCAAGAGAGAAGAAAATTAATGAGTGTTTTTGAGATACGGATCATAATATTTCATAAAAAGAAGCATAAACATAAACAATCTATGTAACGACCCAAACTTTTATTAATGAAAATTCCTCTTGATCCAATTAAATGTATTATTATGTAAAATTGATATATAAAATATGAACTTTCTTGGTTTTATGTTTTTGGATTTCAAAATATAGTTACGAATTGTTACCATTGCTAATATAGATGTTGAACAGTGATCATATGATTAGTATAAATATAGGGCTTTAACAAATCCAATTTACTCAGACAAAGGAAATGATGGCCTAATCCAGTAGAATTCCTCCATACGAAGCCCATTTTTCAGAGTTCATAAAGGAGGTGGTGTCACTGGGATTCTCTCTTGACCAATCCTAATCTGAGCATCAACATGTTAAGCTTCAACGGAACTACCTATGGGAGAAGTGGAAGTTAATAGAGATTACCACCTGAGTGATGTTATTTGAGCCTCCCCAAGAGTCTTTAACCATCACACAAATTACCCTTAGGTATTATGCGAGTTTTATAAGGGTTTATGTAAAAATAACCTAGCACAATGATTATGTGCATTATTTTTGTATAGAATAAATAATATACATTCATTTTATTATTTTTACTTTGTAAATAGTTTTTAAATCACAAATAGTATTTTTTTAGTTAATATTCAATTAAAAAACCTATTTTGATTAATTGATGGTTTTTTGAATTAAATAATATTTTAATAAAATATTATTACTAAATTAATTTTTATTAAATATAAATGATTGTATAATTTTTAGGAATACAATTGTAATTTTTATTCAGGTTTGAAAGTCGTTTTTGTCAAAACCCATGAATTTTTTATAAATGTCAGTTTTTATTTTAAAAGTAAAAATTCACATATTTATAAAATTATTTAGATAAAATTAATATTATTTTTGGAATAAGGATTTCTAAATTATCCAATGGTGAATTTTTCAAAATTTTCTGTGACAATCGAATTTTTGGATAAAAATTAAATACCGTTTACATATATAATGTGTTGTGTGACATCATAATGACCCAATAGTGATATAATAAAATAATATAAAAGGTATTTTCAGCCAATATATGTTTTACCTTTAAAAAATGTGATTTAAGTTTTGTTTGATTAATTTTATGGTGCCTTAGTGGACCCTATATGACTAAAAAACATTTTAACTTTTTAAAATGATTTCCTTGAGAGTGTGACTCACCTCCACATAAGAAAGCCTAATATTTTAATAAGTTAGGCCATTGGACTTATAAAATAATGTTTTCCACTCACCTTTGGCAAAACAACATGGGCAAAACCATGGGTTGTTTTGTGATTTTGATTAGTTTAATGTGTAGTGTCCAAAACCTAAATCATAAAGAATTTCCTCTCTTTTCCCATATAAACCCAACCAAGATCTCACTTATCTTCACTAAAAACCCTTCTATCACATCCCTACCTTGACCTCCTCTCTCTAAAATCCTCCCAAGTCCCCCCAATCTCCCAATAATATTCTCTCAAGCCTCTCCCAAGCCTTTGGGTCACACTTCCAAGTAAGGGATTTCTTCCTCTCTCATTTTTTGTCCAAGTTTCTTTATATTGATATACCCTTGTATTTTCAATTAAAACTATGTGGGTATGATTTCTCACCTCTCCTATACTTACCTCATTATGTTTTAATGATTATAGAAACCTTTCTCTCTCATTAATGACTCCCATGTACACATGTTACCATGCCGAAATTCCATAAGGGATTTCTCTCTCCTCATCTACATTCAAGCAATTATTTTGTTTTATGAATCTAAATTCCATTAAATATGTTGGTAAATGTATCTATATGAAACTCTTACTATCCATTTCATGTAAATATTATGAGACATCCCTTTCTCTCTCATAAACCATTTTTATGAATTCTTATGTCACACTGTTATGCTGCCGAAATTGCACCGTGATTTTCCAAGCCAAAGTCATTGTGTAGTGAATACCATTCCCATTTCTCTATAAAGTGTATTCGCATTTATGCACATTTACTTATTTATTATATAGTTTCATGTATTAATTAAAAATTCCTTTATTGTGTAATAAATGATTATGTTTAATGAATCCATGTTATATGATCCATGTGGCACACTTATGCATGAAATAAAATGATTAAGAAAGGTGTGCCCTGATAGCGCTCCAATGCATTAGGTAAGGACTAGTATCATAATACATCAAGTTAAATGAGGGTTTACTCATTCTAATTCAATTTCAATTATGTTTTACTCATTATATGTGTTCAATTATCCTTGGCTCATTCTAATATCATGTTAAACGTTGTTGTCATATTTCCTGTTATGATAATCATGCTATATCATGCCTTTTTGTTCATGTTTCTCTTATGCTATATTGATATTTCTATTACATAACATGTAATGTATTCTTCATGTTATTCCTTATTTTACTCTATTACTAGGATTTATATCTCACCCTTTTTTTATTCATGTACTCAGGTTATCATGTGCAATGCTAAGTACGAAGGAGTGTGTGGTCATGTAAAAGAAGTTTTCAATAAAGATGTGTATTTTATGTTTTAAGTTGTTATGTAATATTTATAATCCCAAAATACATTATACCTCTTGATCTTATATGTCTTATCAAGTGAATATTTTTTGTAATAAATTATGTTTAAGTGTGAAATAAAGAGAAGGGTTGTTATTGTTGGTATCAAAGGAGAGGTTTAGTTATTTTTGGTATTAGGATTAGAAAACCCTAGTGAAAGCCTTAGGTATAAGACTAAGTATAATAAAAACATCCCTAAATTTTGGTGAGTATTGAGTAAGTGGTTTATCAATAAAATACATCCCTATCTGGATACGAGCAGGTAGAGCCAGCTCTGGAATAGATGTATCTAGGGGTAAAACCCGAAAACACCGCTTTGAGCTAGACTCAAACGGGAACTGGTGCATGAAAATGGGATTTTTTTCACTCTTGGTTATGACACTCTCTGGGGATATGATTTTTTAAATTCATAATCTTAGTACAAACTATTATTAAGGGAATAAAAAAATTCCCACAAGAATATATGTTGGGTAGTAGATCATAGATAACATAGATTGAAGCCTATAAATCCATAAGTTAAGGAAATAAAAGTAATTTATAAGTTATCCCTTTTTGTATTTGGATTACCCTTTTATGTGTTACCCCTAACATTCCTTTTATTTTATCCAATGGCCAGTAATAGGAGGACTCAGTCTAACAAATGATGTGAAGATCAATGTGACGACTGTTCTAATGAGATACCCAATCTGATGGGAGTTGGAATTGCAAAATTTTCCATGATAATATCTCAGTTAACACAATTTTTGAATAGAAACATTTATCAAGAGAAAAATTCAACCCCCCCCCCCTACAAGAAAGAACAAGTCACAATCGAGAGATTCATGAGAAAAAGGCCTCCTACTTTTAATGGATCATTTGATCCCTCAATTTCCAAACAATGGATTAACTCCATTGAAAAGATCTTCTCCATCCTTAAATGTTCCGAACAAGAGAAGGCTATTTTGGATACTTATCATATGGAGGGTGAAGTTGATCAATGGTTTTACATTGATCAAAAATAAAAATCTTGAGGAGGAGATCGAGATGTTGGAAAGGAAGGATTTCCATAAAAAAAATTGATAAATATTTTCCTTACACCCTATGACTTAAGATAGAAAGGGAATTTTTTTCCCTCAAGAAAAAATATGACAAATCCATCAGATCATATGAGGAAAAATTCACAAGGCATTCACGATATGCCTCTATCATTGTCATTACCCCCGAATGCAAGGTTTACCACTTCTTTGGTGGGCTAAAACCTAGCCTACGGAAATCCCTAGTGATCCATGACTTCGAGACCTATGAGGAAATTGTCTGATATGAACTCAATGTAAAAATAGAGATCGGAAAATCTCAGGGGTATCATGAGGATAAGAATCTTAAAATGGACATATATTCTAGTGGTTTGATGGATAAATCCAACTGTTCTAAGAAAATCCATCACCCCACTTGCCAAAGGTGTGGAAATAAGCACCCTGTAAATTGCTTGAAGGAGAAGAGGAAATGATTTAGGTATGGAAGATAAGGTCACCTGGCCATTAACTACCGACAATAAAAATCATGGTTGTGACGGAGTAGAGGAACACTATGTTCAATCCTCAATGCATTGTTCATTTCTTCAACTGCAAATAACCAGGTCACTTTGCAAACTAGTTCCCTAGTCCAAGGGTTTCCAAAGGAAACCAACAACCTATAATGTAGCAAGGGTGAGATTTTTCCATCACTACTGCCTAAGTGAACCCTGAAAATAAAATGGTGATAGGTACGCTAGTTATTCATTCAAGAATAGAGAATTTACTCTTTGATTTTGGTTCTATGCATTATTTTATATCCCAAAAGTTTAGTAGAACAATCTCAACACCACCACAAATCATGGAAGTAAAGATGTTTGTGAGAACGGAAAATGGGGAAATCATTACATCCCATGAATATAACTCCTCCCCTGTCATAATTTGTGGATTGAACTTCCCAGTGAACTTCTTCATACTCCCTCTGGTGGAATTATATTCAATTCTTGGCATGGATTGGATTTTCTTATATAGATCCAACATAAATTTTTGTGAGAGTGAAATAACTCTCTATATGGGGAATCGACTCCCGATTTCGTACAAGTGAAAGAAGGAGGATGAATCTTCTTTAGAACCATCATCTCAAGTGTGGATATTATTTCCCTATAAGCATGTGTATCTTGCTCAGATGATTATTTCTAAGGAATCAACCATATTTGAAGACATGCCTATTGTGAGGGAATTCAGTGAAGTGTTTCCCAAGGAATTTTTTGGTCTTACTCTTATTAGAGACATTGAATTATTAATTGATCTTATACCTAGGGTGTTTCCATTATCCAAGACTCTATATAGAATGGTTATTGTGGAGCTTGAGGAGCTAAAGAAACAACTACAAGAGAATTTGGATAAAGGTTTTATATGCCCAAGTGCTTCACTATGGGGTGCACCAGTCCTCTTTGTCAAGAAGAAGGATAGGTCAATGCGCCTTTGCATCGATTATCATGAGCTCAACAAAATCATGATAAAGAACAAGTATCCTCTACTGTGAATTGATGACTTGTTTCATCAGCTACGTGGAGAAAGATACTTCTCCAATGTGGATCTGTAGTCGGGATATTATCAAGTGAGGGTGAAGAAGGAGGATATTCCCAAGACTTCTTTTCATACAAGATATGGGAACTATAAATTCATAGTAATTCATTTCGGACTCACTAATGCTCCATAAATCTTCATGGACTTGATGAATAGAGTCTTTAGAGATTACCTAGACAAATTTTTGGTAGTCTTTATAGATGGTATTCTAATATAATCAAAAAATAAGGTGGAGCATGAGGAGCATCTAAGCACTGTACTAAAGACCTTGCGAAAGGAGAGGCTCTATGAAAAGTATATCAAGTGTGATTTCTGGTTGAAGAAGGTCTCATTCTTGGTTCATATCATCACAAGCAATGGGATAACTATATATTCCTCTAAGATAGCTGCAATTGAGTGATGGTTGAGGCCAACATCGGTAATAGATATTCGTATCTTCCTAGGGTTAGCTGGATATTATCGCCGATTTGTGTGAAATTTCTCATGATTATCCAACCCTCTTACCAAGCTAACTCGAAAGGGAGTAAATTTTGATTAGAGTGATGAATAAAAAGAGATATTTAAGTAGTTGAAAAAGATCCTTTATCACTATACTAGTGCTCATACTACCCACAAGTGGAGAAATTTTTGTGGTATTTAGTGATGCTTCAAAGAAGTTCCTAGGTTGTGTGTTGATGAAAAATAAAAATTTCATTTCCTATGATTCAATGAAATTGAAAGTCCATGAGAAAAACTATCCAACACATGATATGGAGTTGGATTCAGTAATATTCACTTTAAAAATTTAGCAATATTACCTCTTTGGGGAGAAGTTTGAAATATAAATGGATCACAAAAGTCTCAAGTATATATTCACACAGAAATATTTGAATATGCACTAACAAAGATGGATAGAGCTGATAAAAGACTATGACTTCTCAATCCATTACTAACTTGGGAAAGCGAACAAGGTGGTGGATGTTCTAAGTAAAAAGTACCTATAAATTATATCATGGATGATAATTGAAAAGGATCCAATATTCTTATATTAGATGAAGATGGGGATTGGAATCATAAAGAAGGGAACATCATCAATCCTTTCACAAATGATTGCTAAACCATCTCTTTTGGTAAGGTTAAATGATGATCAAAAGGATGATGTGGGAATTAAGAAGAAAGTGGAAACTATCAGAAAAGGGAAATCCTCTGAGTTCAATGTTAATGAAGAATGAATTGTGAGATTTGGATCAAGACTATGTGTTCCATCAAATTTAGAGTTAAATAAATAACTTTTGGCTAATCCACATAGTTTGAATTTCTTCGATCACCCAGGAAACACAAAGATGTATTGAGACCTCCGAGATCTTTATTGGTGGGATAACATGAAGAAGAAGATCATTGATTATACATCAAAGTGCCTGGTATGTTAGCAAGTGAATTCTAAGAGGCATAAGTCTAAGGGGATGATGAAACCATTACCCATATCGGCATGGAAATTGGTGAACATCACCATGGAATTTTTCATCAGACTTTCAAAGACATATAAAGAAAAAAATTCTATCTGGGTTGTTTTGGATCATCTTAAAAAGACTGCACACTTCATTGAAATTCATGAGTATTTCCAATTAGATCAAATGGAACAGTTATGTATCAGATAAGTGGTAAGGTTGCATGAAGTACCACTATCTATTATATCTGATTGAGATCCAAGATTCATCTCTAAGTTCTGGAAGAGTCTTTAATATTCTCTGAATACTAAGATGAACTTCATTACAACTTATCATCCTCAAACTGATGGTCAATATTAACGAACTATCCAAACACTTGAGGACATGTTGATAGAATTCTCAAAGGACTTTAAAGGAGGATGGGGTCAACATCTTCCTCTGGTTGAGTTATCTTACAATAACAGTTTCCACTAAATCTTCCAAATGGATCCTTATTAATCCCTATATGGGAAGAGGTGCATAACACTGGTATGTTGGGATAAAGTTGGGGAGCGAAAACTCCTAGGTCTATGAATGGTCGAAGAAATGGTGGAGTAGGTTAAGACCATCCAGTAGCACATTAAATCTATCCAGAGTCGATAAAAGAGCTATGTTGATAATCATCAACGAGACCTAGAGTTTGATGTTGAAGGCATGGTATTTCTCTGCATATCACCATGGAATAGAATTATGAGATTTTGGAAGAAGGGAAATCTTAGTCCAAGGTACATTGGCCCTTTCAAGATCCTTGATCGCATTGGAGAAATGGATTATCGACTAGAACTCCCACTAAACCTATCTCAAGTACATGATGTATTCCATGTATCACTCTTAGGGATGTACATAACTGACCAATTTCATATACTCAATCCAGAGGTGGTACCATTGGATAATGGCCTCTCCTATTAAGATAAGTCGGTGAAGATCTTAAATTGTAGAGAAAAATTTCTACGAAATAAGACAATTCCCCTTGTGAAATTGTTGTGGAGAAAACACAATTTTGAAGAAGCAATGTGGGAATCGGAGGAAGTGATGATGTGGAGTTACCCACATCTATTTTAGTGTGTTAAAAGGAAATTTATAGGGTGAAATTTCTTAAGGGGGGGATATTGTAACAACCCAAACTTTTATTAATGAAAATTCCTCTTGATCTAATTAAATTTCTTATTATGTAAAATGGTTATATAAAATATGCACTTCCTTGGTTTTATGTTTTTGTATTTCAAAATACCATTATGAATTATTACCATTTCTAATATATCCATTTAACAGTTATCACATTATTATTATAAATATAGGGCTTTAACAAATCCAATTTTCTCATACAAAGGAAGCGATGGCCTCATTCAGTAGAATTGCTCCATATGAAGCCCATTTTTCAGAGCTTGGAAAGGAGGTGGTGTCATTGAGCTTTGCTCTTAACAAATACCAAGCCGAGATACAACACATTAATCTTGAACAAAACCGCCTATGGGAGAAGTGTAAGTTAATAGAGATTACCACCCGAGCGATGTTATTTGAGCCTCCCCAAGAGTTTGTCACCATCGCACACCTTACCCTTAGGTCTTATGAGGGTGTTATAAGGGATTATGTAACAAGACACTAGCACTATGATTATGTGAATTATTTTTTTATAGAATAAATAATATACATTAAATTTATTATTATTACTTTATAAATCGTTTTTAAAGAAAAAAAAGTATTTTTTTATTTAATATTCAATTAAGAAATCTATTTTGATGAATTAATGGATTTTTGAATTAAATAATATTTTAATAAAATATTATTACTAAATTAATTTCTATTAAATATAAATGATCATATAATTTTTATGAATACAATTTTAATTTTATTAAGGTTTGAAATCTGTTTTTTATCAAAACCCATGCATTTTTAGTAATTGTCAGTTTTTATTTTAAAAGTATAAATTCAAATATTTAGAAAATTATTTAGATAAAATGAATATTATTTTTTGAATTAGGATGTCTAAATTATCCAATAGTGAATTTTTCATAATTTTTCGAGACAGTTGAATTTTTGGGTAAAAATTAAATACTGTTTAAATATATAATGTATTTTATGACATAATAATGACCCAATAGTGATATAATAAAATAATATAAAATTTATGTTCTAAAAATATATTTTTTAACTTTAAAAAAATGTTATTTTATATTTTTTTTATTAATTTTACAGTGCCTTAGTGGACCCTCCAAGACTTATAAAACATTTTAACTTTTCAAAATGATTTCTTTAAGAGTGTGACTCACCTCCACATAAGAAATCCTAATATTTTAATAAGTTCGGCCATTTTACTTATAAAATAATTATTAAACTCCACTTTTTCTAAAACCATGTTCAAAAACAATGGGTTGGTTTGTGGTTTTGATTGGTTTAATGTGTAGTGTCCAAAACAAAAATAATAAAGAATTCCCTCTCTTTTCCAATATAAACCCACCCAAGATCTCGATTATATTCACTCAAAAACCTTGTATCATGTCCCTACCATTCCCTACTCTCTCTAAAATCCTCCCAAGGCTCCCCAAAATCCCAATAATCCTCTCTCAACTCCCTCCCAAGCCTTTTGGATCACACTTCTAAGTAAGGGATTTCTTCCTCTCTCATTTTTTTCCAAGTATCTTTATGTTGTTATATCCTTGTATTTTCAATTAAAAATGTTGGGGTATGATTTCTCACCTCCACTATACTTACCTCCTTATTTTTTAATTATGATAGACCCCTTTATATTTCATTAATTCTTCCCATGTACACCTGTTACCATGCCGAAATTCTGTAAGGGATTTCTCTCTCCTCATTTACATTCAAGATATTCTTTTGTTTTATAAATCCAAATTCTATTACATATGTTGGTACATGTATATATATGACCCCCTTACTTTAAATTTCATGTAAATATGATTAGATATATTTTTCTCTCTCATCAACCATTTTTATGAATTCTTATGTCACGTCGTTATGCTGCCAAAATTACACCGCGATTTTCCAAGCCAAAGTCATTGTATAGTGAATATCATGCCCATTTCTCTATAAAGGGTATTCACATTTATGAAAAATTACTTATTGATTATATATTTTCATGTATTAATTCCATATTCCTTTATCATGGAATATATAATGATGTTTAATTAATCCATGTTATATGATCCATGTGGCACACTTATGCATGAAATGAAATGATTAAGAAGGGTGCACCCTGATAGCACTCCAATGCATTGGGTAAAGACTAGTATCATTATAATTAAATTGAAATGATGGTTTACTCATGATAATTCAATTTCAATGAGGTTTTACTAATGTTCCATGTGCAATGAGCCTTGGATCATGCTAATATCATGTTAAATGTTGTTGTCACTTTTCCATGTTATGATAATCATGCTATATCATGCCTTTATGTTCTTGTTTCTATTATGATCCATTTATATGCCTATTTCCTAACATGTACTATATTATTCATTTTATTCCTTATTTACTCCATTAATTGGCTTTATATATCACCCTTTTGTTATGCATGTCCTCAGGTTATCTCATGCAATATTAAGTACGAAGGAATGTGTGTGTTCATATAAAAGAAGTTTTCAATAAAGATGTGTATTTAATATTTTAAGTTGTTATGTAATGTTCCAAATCCCAAAATACACTATACCTATTGAACTTATATTCTGTATCAAGTTAATATTATAGGTAATAAATTATTATTAATTGTGAAATAAAGAGAAGGGTTGTTATAATCTCTAAAAGTGATGATATTGTTTCAATAAAATCTTACCACTTGGTAAATTTGAACCATACTCCCTATTTAAAAAAATTAAGCTTAAAATATCATGAAAATAATTATATTCATGATATAACATTTCAAAGTAATTATATACACCTCATGGAAAGATATAGGTGCATTACATGGAATGTGTCTCAAAGAAGGTAAATTTAGACAAAAGTACTTTACCGATCTGATAACTTTTTAAACATAAATCCCATGAAAGAAATATCATAAAATGGATATATAAATACCCATAAATTTAAGAATAATAATCATATAAACCATACATTGTTAGTATACACACCACACAAAAGGATTGGGTGGTGAATAAAATGTGTATCTCATGAAAATAAAAAGTAAGATGAAATTCTCTTACCTTGTGTCTTGACTCTTGTCGTACTCATACAAATTTCCTATATAATAAATATAAGTTTTTTATAAATATATCACAAAACCATATTATTATATCTAGTACCATATATGGTTTGATTATGACATTATATTACCCACTTGTTAACAATTCTATGTTGAGGTTTCACTTTGGGAAGTATCCGCTTTGTTATTCGCATGTGTCTTAATTTGTTATATCTTTGGTCCTTATACTTATATCATTATTTTAATAATTTAAAAAATGATATAAATATCATTTTTATGAATTATATTTTCATTATAATAATATATATAATATAGAAGTATGAAATGGAATACACCTTTCATGGATACGGTTGGTCGTACGTATGCATGAACGTTGTTTCAGTTTTATTATCATATTAAAAGAAAGAAATAAAATTGAATATATGTATATATTTATATAATATCATTAAATTAACATTATTATGTCATATATATCATATAATTTCACTAAAAACTTCCTTAATACATTCCATGTAGTGTGTGAACGAATCACATCGCTTTGAGGGGGTAGTAGTCCACACTTCCTCAAATAAAATTATCGTATTTACACCAAATTGAAAGTTTAAATATATGTGTTTTAAAATGATTAAATAAAATTAAATACATAATAAATATAATATATAACATATATAAATATATTTTACATCATAATTTCCACCATGATAGGCGGTAAAAGAAAAATGAACAATCATCGTTTTGTGATGTGGTAGTTCTTCGTACACGTAAACAGTGTGTTCATTACACATTACATAGAAGTGTGTGTAATTTTAGATAAAACACATAGCATAAAAACATAATATTATATTTAGTATAATTTTTGTATTCAAACATATAATAAGAAAATTTTATGGGGTGTATAATGGAAATAACATAAAAGAACTTAAGGAAGAATGTTACCTCTTATTTAGGTAACTCCTTTTGGTTTGCACCAAAGGGATTACTTGGATTGATTTATGACCAAGGGGAGGATTTTAGGATTATTTCAGGAATTTTTAGGATATATTTGGATAGATATTGGTTGATCCAAATTGTATTGAGTGGTGTGAGGAAGTGGGAGGAGAGGAGGCCTTTTATAGTGGAGGAGTGGCGCTCTTGTAAATTTTGGGAAAGGGAATTTCACCCATGTTTTTTCTATGTAAATTTGATCATATAATGATAAAAATTATATAAAAGTTATTATAGGGTCGAAATATGACCATAAAATGGATTTTTTACAAGTTTCTAGGTCATTTAGGCCGTTAAGTTTAAGTTTTAGTCCTTAGTTAAGCTTAATTTTACCTTAATCGGTGTAATTAATTTTAATAACTTTCACTAATATTTTTTGTAAAAAACAAATTTGAATTTATTAGACATTATAAATTGTTATTATTAAAAATATTTAATCCATTTTTTCAAATTAAAATCAACTAAGTGTCAGAAAATAAATTAAATTTAATCTTGTAGTCGGGTCGACAATGCGGGTTTTTAAAGTACAAATGTTCAAAAGTGTTCTATGTTTTTATATTTAATTTCAAATTAAAATTTATTAAAATGACCTAAATTAATTTGATTGAAAAAAATATGATATAATTAAACTTTTAAACCAATTTAAAATATAATTTAACCTTATAAATAAATTACATGAAAAATAGTTTTGAACTAAAATTCAATATTTTTCATTATTCATTAAAAAATGAAACTTTACAGAAAAATACCAAAAATTTACCATAAAATAATTATTATGTTTATATTTAAAATTTGAAGTTTATTTTTATATAATAAATCTATAAAATTTCCAAAAATTGTATTTAAAATGTGTTCTATATTAAAAGGCGGTAAAAATACCTTAATAAAAATATAGGTTTTTAAGTATAAAATGGGGTTTGTTCTTATCATATGTCTATAAAATCTAGTGGATTAATATAAAAAAATATTTTATTGAATATATAACATATATATTACATTAATATCACTCAATAATCGTAATTAATTTAATTTATTCAGGTAAAATAGTTTTGTGGCCATAAAAATAATAATAATTTCATTTATATTCAATCAGTTTTCATATTCATTTATAAATAATTGGTAACATATTAATTAATTTTATATTTTTGTAAAAAATATATTTTCATAAATTAGTTAATACTATTCATAAACTCTAATTTAACAACTAGTTTATATCTAATTATATTAAATAATAACATTTTAGTAATATATTAATGTTCGGTAAAACTTGGTCTTGCATGTTACAAAAGTTATTGAGGAAAGTCAGTCTTTCATGTGACATAAGCTAAAATTGGTATTCTATATATATAAATATAAAATTTATGTTTAATTTAGTGCATGATTAACTTGGTGTTGTGTATAATGCAATCCATACATAGTGCTTAAATAAAAAAACTATTTTCAGTGTTGTGTGAAATGAAAAATATCAAAAAGATTAAATTAATTCAAAAAAATAATTCACAAAATCTCAAGTTGTTACATTCTACCCCCATTAAAATGAATTTATCCCTGAAAATTATTCTAGGTTGTCAAAGGTTTAATACTTTAAAGTTCCTTTCATAGAAACCCATGTCGTAAAGTTGAACACTAAAACTTCCTTAGAAAAAAGGAAAGTAAGAAACATAACAGTTACCCAAAGTATCACATAACTAGGTTTCCACATAAGATAATATAGGTGGGAAGTTAAAACATGGACTTGAAGAGAAAGATTAAATATTCATAGGGAGTGATTGAGGTCATCAATCAAAAACAAGTGAATGATCAATAAAAATTTGCGGGTCTCAAATTCATAAATCTATGATGATTTAAAAAGATATCAGTTTAACAAAATTTGGGTATTAGGACAAAAATTTATTTCTAGATCATTTTTCTAAACCTGAAGAATTTTCATGAAAAGACATACTTGCATGATTTTACAACAACCTCATCCTTTGTTGTTTCTTAATCCACTTCACCTATTTCTCTAAAAAGGAATGTAAATTTTTCATTCCTGAATTACTAATAGATCATGAGATCCATGATATTTCGTCCCATTTTTCATTATTTATCATCAATGAAAAAATTTCAGATCAAGTTATCCAATATTCATAAATATTCATGTGGTGAGATAACACTTTAATCTCACCGACTTCATCTGAAGTTTAACTTAAACATCCCATATATGGTTAACCTTATAACTATAGTGACCCTGCCTTTTCTTACATTACTATTACAACATTTTAAAAATAAAAAACATAATAGTATTGCATATATAGGATATGATGGTTTAGTGTCTTGGGAAAACTAGGACCATACATAACAATTACAACATCGAGAAAAAACTTTTTTGTTCATTTTTTCTTCTCTAGCTTCTTATTGGCACTTGACCTCTCCTTAGTACATGTAGCCACCTGAGTATATACATAAAAAGGGGTTAGCTATAATCCCATTAAGTGGATAGATAATAACAATATAGCATGGTGTGATCATATTCATAACATAGGAAAAGAATCATTAACATGAGAGGAAGCATTAATAAGATACTTGAAATGTGGCAATGCATAAAAATGAAACATCATATCTTAGTGGTTAACTACCAAACATGCTTGTGAAAAAATCTAGAATCTTTTTCACACATCATTTCACATTTACTCATGAGATTCATCACTTTACCCAATTCATTGAAGCACTGTATAATTCCAGGCGCACCCGTCACATTTAAACATTCATATTGTGCTATATAATTCCGGGTACACCCATCACATCATAACATTATCATTATCATGCATGACACATAGAACATATATCAATAATGAACATAACTGAACCATGTAAAGGAATGGGTTTCATCTCATAATAACACATTCATAAACTTTGGGTCCCCAAAATAAAGAGGGAACAACATACTTGATACAAGAACCATCAACCATGAATGAGTGGTAAAAGGTGAGTTCTTAAAAGAAGTGTTCTTTTGGAAAACATTTTGATTGACATAAACTTTAGTAAAATACATTTATATCCCAGAAAAGGTAAGATAATGATGAAAAAATTATTTTTAAGGAGTGACCATACCAAATTTGGAGTGAAAGACGTAGAACCCGAAAAATGAAAGTTGGGTTCGAGAATTTCCCCTTACCTTGTATCTGAACGCTTCCTTATATTTAATGTCCTATAGAATGACATTATATTCATTTATAAATTAAAGAACATTTTATATATCAATATATTTCATTCTGTTTTCATTATGTCATTTTATGTTCTTTTGTATGACTTATAGAGTTTAAAAACATTGTTTGGGGATGTTCGTTTTTATGGTTTTCTTGAGAGTTTCACATGTATTCATGAATTGAAGTTTGTGTAGAACATGGGTAAACATCAAGAACATACATTACATGTTATTAATGATTTTATAGAAGTTAAAATGATCTTAATATGAATTACATTGTATATCATGTGGATGAATCATTAGATAGGAATTTAATGAGGATCGATTGGGTTAATTTGGGCGGTTTTTTGATCACAACGAACTTGTTTTAATTTATCACTTAGTAATATGTACATAAGTCAGTTATAGAAATTTAAATAGGAAATAATACATATATCATATTCTGGTTCAACCATAAAAATGTTTTCATGACCAGATCTTAAGGTAGAAATGGAAAAAAACATGTCGTTCTTGAAGGTGATAGATTAACACCTTACGAACAACATTTTCTTTTATAAAATAAAAAGAAGAGTATAAGGGGTTTGGATGGTATAATATCCCATTAGTATCATAACATTCCATTATATGTATGATACTGGAGTCACCATACCATTTGGAAAAAGATAGGTTGGGTGATAATAAGAAAATGAGTTGAAATTGAAAGGGAATTAAAGGAAAGAGGAAGACAAATTACCTCTTGAATCCTCCTATTGAGATCCTACTTAATGGGCCTAAGCTTGGTCTTTTGATGAGACCAGAAGATCTTGGACATGGGGGAGGGGATAGGGAAGATGCTTGGGCAGGGTTTAGACAATTCTTGAAGCTTGAGAGGAGTGTTTTGGCAAGGGGAGGGGGAGGGGTTATTTATACATGAGGAGGGAGGTTTTTTAGTGTAAAATATTAAATAAAATAATATATCCAAAGTTAGACTTGTAATAGTAGTTTTTTTGACATCCTAAATCATATATTAATATAATATAATTATTTTTAGGCTTTAATTCATCTTTATAATTTGAATTCATTAATTTATTAAATGGAAAGTGAAAGAAAGAGAAAAAGACACTTTAAGAAATAACCTTTTGACTTTAGACTTTGGAAAGTTCTTTTTAGGTTTAAAAATTTAGTTTATTGTACTTTAAGGAAACATTTATGAAATTTAATATAATTTGGGCGAACCTAAAGTTCTAGAATGTTTGTGTCATCATTACATCATTAATAATTCAATTTAGGGTCTTATAAAATTGTCTAAAAACTAGAAGACAAATACTTGATTATTTATGAACAAATTTTAAGAAGATACCTTTTTCTTTTAAATTAATTAATTAATTATAATTAATAATTTATGACTTACAAAAAATACCAAAACTTTTACTATAGTTAAATTGTCACATTCTAAGATGCCTATATTTTATTTAATTATTCATGGGTATGGTTACTCTTATTTGGATGATATACTATTCATAAGGGTCATACTTCTATTCATAAGGGTAGGTTACTATTCATAAGGGTAGGTTACTATTCACCAAAAATTAAGTTTTTCTTATTGGACCACAAAAAACATCTTGAACACAACCGTATATGTCGGATTTTCAAAATTCCAAATACAGAAGTGACAAACTTATTTTTAAAGGTTACTTAGCACTTAGTAATTCATTATGTTGTTGTTTTTTTATGTGATTTTATGAAATATTTTTAAGAAGGTAATTTCCATTTAAATACTTTGGGTCGTTACATTCTTCCCCCATTATGAAATTTTGCCCTCGAAATTTTACTTTACACAAACAGGTGAGGGTACTTCTCCTTCATCGCCTCCTCTGGTTCCCAAGTAGCTTCTTCAAACTTATGGTTCCTCCACAACACTTTGACAAGGTGGGTTGTCTTGTTACGTAGAACCTTATCTCCCCAGTCTAGAATCTCTAATGGATATTCCTCATAAGAGAGATCATCTTCCAGTTGTACTACCTATGAGTTTAGTACATGTGAGGGATCAGGTATGTAATTCCTCAGGAGTGATACATGAAAAACATCATGAACTTGATCCATATTGGGTGGAAGTGCAAGCCGATAGGCCACGTCTCCTATGCGGTCAAGGATCTCAAAGGGGCCAATGTACCTTGGGCTTAACTTTCCTTCCTTCCCAAATCGCATGACTCTCTTCCATGGTGATATTTGAAGGAAGACTTTATTTCAAACGTCGAACTCTAAATCCCTTTGACGGTTCTCAGCATAGCTCTTTTGCCGACTTTGAGCAGCTTTGATGTGTTTCTGGATGAATTGAACCTTCTATGTCATCTCTTCCACAAGTTCAGGTCTAAGTAGCTTTATTTCTCCAAATTCATCCCAACAGTTTGGAGTTCTACATCACTTTCCATACAGAGCTTCATATGGAGCCATCTGAATACTCGAGTGGAAGCTATTTTTATATGAGAACTCAACCAATGGGATATGCTGATCCCATCCACCTTGGAATTATACTGAGAAGGATCTTAGCATATCTTCAAGCATCTGAATAGTCCTTTCAGATTGGTCATTGGTTTGGGGGTGATAGGTCATGCTGAAATTTAATTCAGTACTCAAAGTATGTTGAAGGCTCCTCCAGAATTTAGATGTGAACCTTGGATCACGGTCAGAGACAATTGAGAGTGGAACACCATGCAGTCTCACCAATTCCTTTACATATATCCTTTCAAGTTGTTCAAGCGAGAGATCTTCCCGAATATCAATAAAATGGGCAGTCTTGGTGAGTCAATCAACCACAACCCATATCGCATTATTTCCCATCGACGTCTTTGGGAGACCCGTGACAAAGTCCATAGTAACATTTTCCCATTTCCACATGGGTATAGGCAATGGATGCATCATCCCTTTGGAATTTTTTCGCTCTACTTTAACTTTCTGACATAGCAAGCACCTTGATATATATTCCACAATCTCCTTCTTCATGTTATCCCACCAGAAGTGTTCTCAGAGATCACAGTACATCTTGGTGCTACCAAGATAGATAGAGAAAGTTGTTCTATGTGCATTTTCCAATAGCTCCTTCTTTATCTCGGGTGATGAAGGCACACAAAGCCGCATTCCAAACCAAATCACACCATCATCATCGATATGGAACTCATGCAGCTTTCCTTCCTTTACTGTATTCACCCTCTTTTGTATCTCCACATCATCCCTTTGTGCTTCTTTAATCTTCCCTTAGATGGATGGTTGTGCAATCATTTGGGCAAGGTAGGATTTATCCTATGCCCTTATGATTTCCAAATCCATTCTTTGCATATCTAAGAATATAGGGTCTTTCTCAATACGTAACATGGACAGAGTAGCGGGTTCTTTTCTGCTTAGAGCATCAGCTACCTTGTTCGCCTTCCCAAGATGGTAGTGAATAGAGCAATCGTAATCCTTGATTAGATCCAACCATCTCTTTTGATGCATGTTGATCTCCTTTTGTGTGAATATATAATTTAGGCTCTTTTGGTCAGTGTATATGTCACACTTCTCACCATAAAGGTAGTGACATCATATTTTCAGGGAAAAAATCATGGCTACCAGCTCTAGATCATGCGTCGGGTAGTTCTGCTCATGAATCTTCAACTGTCGTGAGGCATAGGCTATCACATTATCATTTTTCATGAGTACGCAACACAAGCCTTTCTTTGAAGCGTCACTGTATATCACAAAACTTTCTCCACTTTTCGGTAGTGTGAGTACAGGTGTAGTGATCAGCCTTATCTTTAGCTCCTTGAAGCTTCCCTCACATTCTTTCATCCAGACATACTTTACCCCTTTCCTTGTTAACTTAGTTAGCGGTCTTGACAATCGTGAGAAGTTACTCACAAAACGTCAGTGGTACTCAGCTAATCCAAGAAAACTACGGATTTCAGTGACACTAGAGGGCCTGGGCCATTCCTCAATTTCCTTTTTTTTGAAGGATCCACATAAATTCCCTTACTTGTGATCACATATCCCAAGAACGTGACTTGCTTTATCCAAAAGTCACACTTTCTGAACTTGTCGTACAACTTCTCATTTCTCAATGTCTCTAACACAAGTCTTAAATGTTCTTCATGTTCCTCCTTGCTCTTGGAGTGGATGAGAATATCATCGATAAACACTACCACAAATTTTTCAAGGTAATGTCTAAAGACTCTATTCATCAAATACATGAAGATTGCAGGGGCATTAGTAAGTCTGAAGTGAATCACTAGAAACTCATAGTTCCCATACCTTGTACGAAAGGCAGTCTTCTGAATATCCTCTTTATTCACCTTTAGCTGATGATATCCAAAACAAAGATCCACCTTCGAGAAGTATTTAGATCCTCTTAACTGATCGAACAAGTCATCAATCCTTGTAAGAGGATACTTGTTCTTTATGTTTATCTTGTTGAGTTCCCGATAGTCGATACATAACCACATTGTTCCACCCTTCTTCTTCACAAAGAGCACTGGAGCACCCCATGGTGATGCACTAGGGCATATGAACCCTTTGTCCAGATTCTCTTACAGCTGCTTCTTTAACTACTCCAGTTTGATAGGATCCATCCTATAGGGACACTTTGATATAGGATTAGCTCCGGGTATGAGTTCAATTGAGAACTCTACCTCATGATCCGGGGGAATTCTGGGTAACTCTTCAGGAAATACATCATTGTATTCCCTCACAATGGGAATTTTGGCAAGTTTGGAACCTTCCTTTGACTCAACCATTTGGGTGAGGTATGTTTCTTCATAGAGAATCAACACCCACTACATTGAAGGATTTTTCAAAGGAGATTCATGGTCTTCCTTGAATTTGTAGAGGATCATGGGATGGTTTGGAATATGAAAAGATATTACCTTTTCTCAACAGTTGATATGTGCTCTATATAACGAGAGCCAATCCATTCCCATTATAGCATCTAATTCTACCAAGGGAAGTATTGTGAGATTCGCTAGAAGAATATTCCCACATATTCCAACAGGAGAAGAGTCAAACACATGGGTTGTAATGATTTCACCACTCAGCGTTTTTATAGATATCTCTACTTCAAGGTTTCGGGGCTTCGATTCTATAATTCTAGAAAACTTACAAGATATAAAGGAATGCGTAGAACCAAAATCAAATAAGACTTTTTCCATTCTTGAGTGAATAGGAAGTGTACCTTTTACAACTTCATTATCTTGATCCACTTCCACAGTAGTGATGGAATAATCCTTCTCTTGTTCATTTGGCTTTGGTGGCTGCTAACACTGATTACCCTCGAGAACTCGAGGTTTAGTGCACTAGGTTGCATAGTGCCCAAGCTCCCTACAGTTGTAGCATTGAACCATGAATGGTTCTCTCCTTTCTTCTGCCACATTCTCCTTACTTTTTATGTCTTTCCGACACTCTTGAGCTAGGTGTCCTTCTTTCCCACACTTGAAGCATTTCCCCATCCCTTTGAGGTAGTTTCCATGGTGCAACTTCCCACATTTTTGGCATGTGGGTCGTTGATTTTTCTTCCCACCTTTGTCATTAGATCCACTATCTTAAAACTCCATCTTTAGTTTCTTTTCACCATAGCCATGGGACCATTCTCCAAACTTCATCTCTACTTTGAGAGAACACCTAACAACTTCTTCATAACTTCCAAAGTCTTGAATTGCAAGAGCCTTTCGAAGGTGTGGTTTTAATCCACTAAAGAACCTATCAATTTTTCTATCATTGTTGCTAAAAAAACCCAAAGAATACCTTGTAAGACTTGTGAAATTTACTTCGTAGGTTGTGAAAGATTCTCCTTCTTTTTTCTTGAGATCTATGAATTATCTCTCCATCTTCGTATGAAGAGTTCGTGGGAAATAATTATTAAGAAACATGATTTTAAATTCTTCCCATTCCATCTCTTCAATTTCCTCCCTTGTCTTAGAGTTCTTAATCAAAGTTCACCATTGATCGGCCTCTCTATATAGATGATAAACGGCTAGTGTCACCTTTTCTATCTCATAACAATGAAGAAAAGAAAAGATCTTCTCCATGGAGTTGACCCACTGTTCCATAACTAGTGGATCAGAAGATCCACTAAATGTCGGCAGTTGTTTCCGCATAAAACATTAGATATCTAGTTGATCTCTCTTTGGTGAAGGAGGGTGTTCCCCATTATTATGGTTATTGTTCATAACCTGATATAATTGGGTAATCATCGCTATGAAGTTTTGAATTCCACCTCCCAAATTATTGGGGGTGTTGTTCGGGTAATCATTGCATTGGCCCTTGCATGAGTTGTTGGCCTGGTTCCTCCCAGTTCCCACCATTTTCTAAAATAGAAAAGGTTAGAATAAAACATAATTCAATAATTCATGAATAACTTATTCATTTAAACAAATAATAACATATGGGATCCCTATGTAAATATTCTTGTGTGCATATTTGTACTTAGACTCATGCAAGAGGTTTTCTCTAGGGTTCACTAATCCTAATTCCCAAATTAACTAAACCTTTCCTCTGATACCAACTATATTGACCCTACCTTTTCTTAAATTACGATTACATAATTTTAAATATAAACAACATAATAGTATTATACATATAGGATCTTATGGTTTATTGTCTTGGGTTAACTAGGACCATACATAACAATTACAACATCGAGCATAAACTTTTTTGTTCATTTCTTCTTCTCTAGCTTCTTATTGGCACTTGACCTCTCCTTAGTACATATAGACATCTGAGGATATACATCAAACAGGGTGATCTAGAAGCCCAGTAAGGTTATAGATAAGAACAATATATCATGGGGTGATCATATTCATAACATAGTCAAATAATCATGAACATGAGAGGAATCATTAATAAGAGACTTGAAATGTGGCAATGCATAAAAATGAAACATCATGTCTTAGTGGTTAAATACCACACATGCTTGTGAAAAAATATAGCATCTTGTTCACACATCATTTCATATTTACTCATGAGATTCATCACTTTACCCAATGAATTTAATCACTGTATAATTCCGGGTGCACCCGTCACATTTAAACATTCATATTGCGCTATATAATTCTGGGCGCACCCGTCACGTAATAACATTATCATTACCATGCATGCCACATAGAACATATATCAATAATGAGAAAAACCAACCCATGGAAAGTAATGGGTTTCAACTCATAAGAACACATTCATAAACATTGGGTTCCCAAAATAAAGAGGGAACAGCATACTTGATACAAGAACCATCAACTTTGAAGGAGAGGTAAAAAGTGAGTTCTTAAGAGAAGAGTTCTTTTGGAAAACATTTTGATTGAAATAAACTTTAGTAAAAAACATTTATATCCCAGAAAAGGTAATATAATGATGAAAAAATTATTTTTAAGTAGTGACCATACCAAATTTGGAGTGAAAGAGGCAGAACCCGAAAAATGAAAGTTGGGTTCGAGAATTTCCCCTTACCTTGTATCTGAACGCTTCCTTCTCTTTAATGTCCTATATAATGACATTATATTCATTAATTATATATTAAATAACCTTTTATACATTAATAGAGTTCATTCAGGTTTCATTATGTCATTTTATGTTCCTTTGGATGACTTATAGAGTTTAAAAACATTGTTCGGGGATGTTCGTTTTTATGGTTTTCTTGAGAGTTTCACATGTATTCATGAATTGAAGTTTGTGTAGAACATGGGTAAAAATACAGAACATACATTACATGTTATTAATTATTTTCCAGAATTTAAAATGATCTTAATATGAATTACATTTTATATCATGTGGATGAATCGTTAGATAGGAATTTAATGATGATCATTTGGGTTAATTTGGGCGGTTTTTCTATCACAACGAACTTGTTTTAATTTATCACTTAGTAATTTGTAAATAAGTCAGTTACAGAACTTTAAATAGGACATAATACATATAACATATTCTGTTTAAACCATAAAAATGGTTTCATGACCAGATCTGATGGTATAAATGGAAAAAATAAAACATGTTGTTCTTGAAGGTGATAGATTAACACCTTACAAACAACGTTTTCTTTTATAAAATAAAAGGAAGATGAGAAGGGGGTTGTATGGTATAATATCACATTAGTATCATAACATTATAATATATGTATGATAATGGAGTCACCATACAATTTGGACAAAGATAGTTTCTGAGAGAATAAGAAAAGGACTTGAAATTGAAAGGGAATTAAAGGAAAGAGGAAGACAAATTACCTCTTGAATCCTCCTCTTGAGATCCTCCTTAAGGGGCCTAAGATTGGTCTTTTGATGATACCAAAAGCTCTTGGATGTGAGGGAGGGGATAGGGAAGATGCTTGGGTAGAGTTTATACAGTTCTTGAATCTTGCGAGGAGTGGTTTGGCAAGGGGAGGGGGAGGGGTTATTTATACATGAGGAGGGAGGTGTTTTTAGTGTAAAATATTAAATAAAATAATATATCCAAACTTAGACTTGTAATAGTAGTTTTTTGAAATCCTAAATCATATATTAATATAATATAATTAGTTTTAGTCTTTACTTCATCTTTATAATTCGAATTCATTAATTTATTAAATGGAAAGTGAAAGAAAGAGAAAAAGACACTTTAAGAAATCACCTTTTGACTTTAGACTTTGGAAAGTTCTTTTTAGGTTTAAAAATTGAGTTTATTGTATTTCAAGGAACCATTTATGAAATTTAATATAATTTTGTCAAACCTAAAGTTCTATAATGTTTTTTTCATCATTACATCATTAATGATGCAATTTAGGATACACCGGTTATGTGAAAAACTGTATTTTTACTATTCACTTGAAAATTAAAGTATTTCAGAAAAATCCCAAAATTTCACCCTAACCATTTTTCAACGTGTAGAATCCAAAAATGAATTCCATTTTTCAAAAATAATTTTTTAAATATAATTAATTTAATATTTAATTAAAATCATAATTTTTTTGAAAAATACAGTTTTTAAAATTAAAACTGATTTTATAATGCTTTCAAAAATTACGTAGGGCCTTATAAAATTATCTAAAAACTAGAATAAATAGATTTGATTATTTATGAACACATTTTAAGAAGATAACTTTTTCTTTTAAATTAATTAATTAATTATAATTAATCATTTATGACTTACAAAAAATACCAAAACTTTTACTAAAGTTAAATTGTCACTTTCTAAGACGCCTAAATTTTATTTAATTATTCATGGGTAAGTTTACTCTTATTTGGATTATGTAATATTCATAAGGGACATACTACTATTCATAAGTGTAGGTTACTATTCATAGGGGTGGGTTACTATTCACCAAAAATTAAGTTTTTCTTATTGGACCGGAAAAATCATCTTGAACACAACTGTGTATGTCAGATTTTCAAAATTCCAAACACAAAAGTGACAAAATTATCTTTAAATGTCTCTTAGAAATTAGTAGTTCATTATGTTGTTGTTTTTTTATGTGATTTTATGACATATTTTTAAGAAGGTAATTTCCATTGAATTACTTTGGGTCATTACAATAACCCTAATAAATTATAAAAATCCAAAAATTTAGAAATAATGACACTAAATCAGCTTAACATTGATCCCCAATATATTACAAAGTTTCTCTTGATTGTCACATTCCAAACATGTGAATATCCTCATCATATATTCTCTTGAAACATGGTAATAACCTAAATTACCATAAATACTTTTGGAAAACAAGCATGTTTCTTTATTCTAAAGGTTACTGGATATATTAATTAAATCTAAGAAGTTGTAAACTTCATCTATGATGACATATACTACATTTTCAACAAATCAGTAATCATATATAGGGTAATTAGTGTTATCCAATTTACTTTATCCAAATCAATTATCTCTTTATCCAAGCTAAACAAAAAAAATTCAACATCTTGATCACATTAAGGGTTACCTTCCCTTAATAAAAATAACATTTTTATTAGTATTCATCACCATTCAACATATCCCTTTCAATACTTAATGAAAACTTATACTAAAAATACTTATATATTTCATGATTCATATAACATAATATTTGAATTCAAAAACATTAATACTTCACTTATTCAACTTTATTCTTAAACCATTACTCATGGTTCGTCAAATTATTTCATACTATATATTTCCTAGTATATTAAATATGAATCATGTCTTAAGGTTACTAAACCTTAATCTAATCATGATTCTTATGTTTAATGTAAATAATACTTTAAGAATATCATATACCTTTCACATGTCGTTTGTGGTCTCTTTATCTTCAAAAGTACAGCCAATACTCATTCCACCTTCCTGGTTCTCTTTATGAGATTTACACTAGGGAAATATATTTTCATAATTCCCATAAATTCTATATATTAAACATTCAATTTTAACCATGTTACTTCTAGTTCTCTCCATTGAATAAAACCAGAAAGCACAGGGTGAGAAACACATATCATAGAAGAAAACATCATAATCATGAAGAATTACTTATAGGATGTCTAAATCATGACACCTACTTTTTAATCAATGAATCATTAGTTTTATCCTAGGTTATTAATATTCATCTTCCATTTACATCTTTCATGATGGTTCATGAAGATTTTGTGAATTTCCAAAACATATCTCATGGTAGTGTCAAACCAGGTGTGCAGTAAGGCTCATTGTCATGTATCAAATACCCTAAGTCAGGACCGAGACATCTTGTAGGAGTTGTTAACCCTAGGAAAATATGTTCAAGATTCACATTCACTTGTAGTATCCAAAAATGGATGTATTTCTAGGAAACCACTTACTATGTACTTTACAAATTTTCCAAGACATTTTCCTAAATGTTAACTCATACTTATACTTATACTTAGAGACATCCCTATACATATTCCTAGAAATATACCTAAGGATATCACTAAAGTTTTCTCATCCTAGTTTCCAAATTTTAACTAAACCTTCACTTTTATACCAACTATAACAACTTGTTATTAACATACATAGACAGTACATCACTTTTTCAGAATACTTAATACATTACAAAAACAGACACCCAAATACCATGTTAGTTTAGTGCCTTAGGAAACTTGGAACAATAATCTTCTAACTCAGTGAAACATCTTCAATGTGTCCCACAAAGATATTCCCCTAAGTAATTCTATGTAAAACCCTTTCTTCATAACCTGGGGAAACCAAATATAAGAAAGGGTGATCTCAAATTCTTAGTAAGGGTAAATAAAGAAAATACGTAATCATAACATGAACATAAGGGTATTATAACAAGATTTTATCCTTAGAAGATCATACCTTTCGTATCAAATATATTAAACATGAACTATAGTGTAAAGATTAGCAGTTCATAATACATGAATCATAAGATAATCAATAACATAATACATGAACGTTTAACATATGATTAAGACATGGAATTGTGGCATACACGCCATCATATAACATCATGACCATGTATAAGTATAAAAAAGTACACTCATTAAGTTAAGGACAAGAATTTAGGCCCTCTTATGAACTTATAGACATGTACCAGGTACATGCATAACATTGTGAACATGAAATTAGGTTTACGCGTGATATTTTGAACATGTAATCAGTTCACTTGTAAACTTATGGACATGAAACCAAGTCCTTACATAACATTGTGAACATGTAATCAGGTTCATGCATAAACTTATGGACATGAAACTAGGTCTATGAATGACATTGTGAATATGTAATCAGGTTCATGCATAACATTTATAGTCATGAGTCATACATCATTACCCAATTCATTGGAGGGAGATATTGGTCCTACCCATCACATAATTAAACTCACACATGCATGTTCCACAAGATAATAAAACTTTCATAATATCATGACCCATAAAAAATATATCATGCCATAAGCTATGAAATGAAATGGGTATCATAAATATTTAATCATATCATAAACTATGGAAAATATATAGGATTCATATTCATTTCATCCTATAATAACCCATGAAAGGAATCAGGTTTCAAAATAATATAACCCATGGAAGATGAACGGTTTCATAAGAATCGTTATATCAAAACATAAACCATTCAATAAATAATATGAATGGAACTTTTAAGCCATTTCCAAGAAGGGCATGAGTAACATAAACAGATCTCATCTTAGATGGAAAATAACTTGGAAATATATTTTGAAAAAAAATCTTGGGTAAAATATCTTTTCTTATTTGAAAGGTTTTTTAAAATATAAAACCTTTATAAAACCATTTTCTTTGAAAATTCATTGAAAAATTATAAAAGAATATCTAAAAATCATTTAAAATAATAAAACCTTTTGGAAAACCTTTTCCATTTAAAATCACTCTAAAAAAATACCAAATATTAGGAAAAGTATTTATTTAAAAAACAACTTTTTAATCTTGTAATAAAATATTCAAGCAAATAACTATCATGATGGTGGGTAAATCAATGCATGTTGAACATTCCTTTTGCACCGTAAAAAGTTTAGAAAAGTTCCTTGACTAGAAAAAGACAAGAAGACTCCTTTTAAAGAACCCTTTTGTTTATTAAGGTAAAAATGGGTAGAAATTTCCTTTAAATATCATAGTATAATATTATATTATTTTCTAAAACCTTTTTAGAAAACATAGTTTTGAAGGAACACAGATTTCTGACTGAAGATAGGGTAAATTCGGGCTTTCTTAAAAACATTTTATTAACTATATTTTGTACCAAATAGTGTAAAAAGGGTATCAATACATTAATATATCATTAATAACCATTTTATAAGAAACTTAATGTTTTCTCTTGAGAGATGGATCATATTATTTCATCAAAGGAAGAAAATCATAAATAATCTCGAAAAGTGATGAGATTGTTTCAATAAACTCTTTCCACTTGGAAACTTTGAACCATACTAAAATTTTAATAAAATGAATCTTAAAATATCATTAAAATAATTATATTCATGATATAAAATTTCAAAGGTATTATATATACCTCATCGAAAGATATAGGTACATTATATGGCATGTGTCTCAAAGAAAAAAATTTGAGACAAAAATAATTTACCGGTTTGGTAACTTTTAAAACATAAACCCCATGAAAGAAATATCATAAAATAGATATGTAAATACCCATAAATTTAATTATAAGAACCATATAATTCATCCATGTTCAGTATACACAACACATAAAATGAATGGGTGGTGAATAAATCATGTATCTCACATAAATAAAAAGTGATATGAAATTCCCTTTCCTTGTGTCTTTACTCTAATCATACTCATACAAAATTCCTATATAATAAATATAATTTTATTATATATATATCATATAACCATATTATTATATATAATATAATATATCTTTTTATTATTACATTATATTACCCCACTTGTTAACAATTCAATGTTAAGATTTCACTTCAGTTAATATCCGCTTTGTTCTTCGTATGTGTATTAATTTGTTATATCTTCAATCCTTATACTTATATCATGATTTAAAGAATTTAAAACATGATATAAATATCATTTATATTCATTATATTTGTATTATAATAATTTATCCAATATATAAGTATGAAATGGAATACACCATTCATGGAGATGGTAGGTCATACATACGCATAAACGTTGTTTCCATTGTATTATCGTATTAAAACAAAAAAATAAAATGATATATATGTATATAATATCATTATAATAGAATTATTATTTCATATATATCATATAATTTCACTAAACACATCCTTAACACATTCCAAGTAGTGTGTGAATGAATCACATCGCTTTGAGGGGGCGGTAATCCACACTTCCTCAAATGAAATTAACGTATTTTCACCAAATAGAAAGTATAAAGATATGTGTTATAAAAGGATTATATAATATTAAATACATAATAAATATAATATATAACATATATAAATATATTTTTAATTGTAATTTCCACCATGAGAGTCGGTAAAAGAAAAATGAACAATCATTGAGGTAGTAGTTTGTCGTACACGTAAACAGTATGTTCGTTATCCATTAGATGAAAGTGTATGTAATTTTAGGTATAAAACTCAAAATAAAAACATACTAGTATATTTACGATAATTGTTTTTCAATAAAATCATGGAATAAGAAAATTTTAGTGGGGTTTATAATGGAAATAACATAAAATAACTTGAAGAATATTGTTAGCTCTTATTTGGGTAACTCCTTTTGGTTTGCACCAAAGGGATTCATTGGATTGCTTTATTCCCAAGGGGAGGCTTCTAGGATGAGGGTATGGATTTTTAGTATCTATTTTTTTCAATCTTGGTAGAGCCAAAGTTTCTTTAGAGGTGTGATAAAGTGCGAGGATATGAGGCCTTTTTATAGTGGAGGAGTGGCACTCTTGTAAAATTTGGGAAAGGAAATTACGCCCACATTTTTTCCAAGAAAAGTGGATCCAATAATATTAAAAAGTAAATAAAAATTATTATAGGGTCTATATATGAACATATAATGAATTTTGGGAAATTTTATAGGTCATTTAGGCCCTTAAGTTTAAGTTTTAGTCCTTATTTAAGCATGATTTTACCTTAATCGATGTAATTAATTTTAATTACTTTCACTAATATTTTTGGTCAAAAACTAATTTGAACTTATTATACATTATAAATTATTATTATTAAAAATATGGAATCAATTTTTTAAAATTAAAATCACATAATTTTCATAAATTAATTTAAATTTAATCCCACAGTTGGGTCGATAATGCGAGTTTTTAAAGTAAAAACATTCAAAAGTTTGCTATGTTTTTATATTTAATTTAAAAGTGAAATTGATTCCAATGACCTAAATTGGATTTATTTATAAAAATATGATCTAATTGAACTTTTAAACCAATTTAAAATTTAATTTAAAATTATAAATAAATTAAATGAAAAATCATTTTTGAACTAAAATTCAGTATTTTTCACTATTCATTAAAAAATAAAACTTCACATAAAAATACCAAAAATTTACCCTAATATAATTATTATGCTCATATTTTAAATATGAATTTTATTTTGACATATTAAATTTATAAAAGTTCCAAAAATTGGATTTAAAAAGGGTTCTTCATTAAAAGATAGTAAAACTAGCTTAATAAAAATGTAGGTTTTTAAGCATAAAATTGGGTTTTTCTTATCTTATCCATCCAAATATGAATTTTTATTAAAAATCCACTTTAAGGAAAAGTAGGAAACCATTGTTCACAAACCATAGATCACTAAGTGCTGAAGGATCTTGCAAAATTATTAAACACAAGACTAAGATGATTCGAATCAGACACTCTATATTAAATTTATTATCAATCACTAATTATAATTAATTTAATTTATTAGTCTACAATAACTTTGTGACCATAAAAATAATAATATTTTCTTTTATATTCAATCGGTTTTCATATTCATTTCTAATTAATTAGAAACCTATGAATTCATATTATATTTTTGTAAAAAATAAATTTTAATAAATTAGTTAATATTATTAATAACCACTAATTTAATGGATAGGTTATATCTTTTTATATTAAATAGTAACATTTTAATAATATATTAATGATTGGTAAAACTTGGTCTTGCGTGTTATGAAATCCATCAAGGAAAGTCGGTATTGCATGTAATGTAAGATAACATTAGTGTTCCATGTAGAGAAAGATAAAATTGATGTTGCATGTAGTGTGAAATTAACTTGGTTTTGCATATAACGCAAACCATAAATAGTTCTTTAATATACAATAAACTATTTTAAATGTTGCGTGAAATGAAAAATATCAAAGAGATTTAATTAATTAAAAATAATAATAATTCATAAAATATCAAGGAGTTACAAAATGTATCTAGAATATCATTAAATTATACTGAATTTAATATTAATAATATAAATTATTCTCAAATTTTGGAATAATAATTATTTAAGTTAAGTTGATCACATAAATTAAATCATCAGATATTCAAGTTTAGAATATATGAGCTGAATTTTACCTCTTGTTTATTAATGTGAAAAATAAATTTTTATTTATGCACCAGTTTAGTGAATAGATTAATATAAACATTTATTTAGTTGGGTGAATATTAAAATAAATATTTATTCATGAGTTTAGTGAATATAATATTTATTTATTTATGTAATGAATAATATTTATTTGAATAAATATTTCATTATTTAGGGTTCGATAAATTTTATGGAAGGATTGATGGGTTGAGTTAATGATCCAAAGGAAATGATATATTTTATTTAATATAATTTACATAAATATTGATTTATTTTTTCAAAAAATGATATTTAAATTAACACATGTCATGGAGATAATTAACATTAGATTTGGGGGTGAGGTACAAAGGAAATAAGATACATATGTGAAGGCTTAAAACTAGGACCCCACCAACTCACTACTACAGGTACACCCTCTTCTCTAGGTACTCGTGCATGGTTTTCACACGGTTTAGAAAACTCTGTGACAAAACCTTGCACAGGAAAAATTTTGGGTAATTTTACATTTTTACCCTTAATGGTCTAATTAAGCCTTCTTTATTCCCTAATATGATTTCCAGCAGACAGAACCTCTATTTCCTCCTTTTTGATGATTTTGAAGGTATAACATAGGGATTAAGTGATCTCCTTCATACGGGATCCGTTCAAGCTTTTGTTTGTCATGTTGGATGTGCAACGATAAGTACTCAAGTCCTTTTTATCCATTATTCGTCTCTCTCTCTCTCGACCTAGTTATCGAGGTGTAAGAATTTTTACTCTTTTCTTAGATATTCTCTATTCCAAGAAAAATTAGAGGCTAATACTAGATGAGGATAGTTGTACGAACCTAAAGTTGGTGGTTTATAACTCATCCCTCAAGTTCCTTGATTTTGGAATTGTCATGTGCAACCCACTAATTTTATCAGGTGTCATTTATTTAATTCATATTTTGTGCTTATAATCATCAAAAACATATGGTTATTATCTTTAAAAATATGGTATTAGTTGTTAGTGGCTACCCACACAACTTTTTCCATCCCATGTAGGATTTTTTTCCATAATTATTGCTTTAGTTTTTTGGAACATTTGAGATGTTGTTCGAGTGTGCCTTGGATTTAACTTTCTAAGGGTAATATTTTCTATATTAAATGGCTTGATTTAAATCATGAATTTCATAATGGAAAGTACCAAGTATCCTCACCACTTGACCTGCCTAAGTTAAGTGCCTCAATTTGATAATTAAATGTGAAATATAAATCGGTAAGTATACTAAGTATATGACTTGGAATTTTTAAATGAAATTGAATAATAGGTTTCATGTATAAAGCACCCTTTACCATGTTAATGGAAGGTAGAAGAGTGAACCTTGATTTTTGAAAATTCCTTAATTGGATTAAATGTATGGTTGCATGCTACTTGGCCTTATCACACTAATGTAAGGCAAGTCTTAAGCCCAATGGATTTATTGATTAATTATGATTTGATTAAAGGGTTGCATGATACTTGTCCTTGTCACACTAATGAAAGGAAAGGCTTGAACAAAATGGAATATTATATGACTTCATTATCAAATAGGAGTGGTCTGACTCAAGTTAGCCTTGGATTCCTTAGAGAATTCCTTGAGAACTCTGGAACCCCATTATGACTTAAGGATGCAGGTTGATTAGGTTTAGACCCACCTAGAAACCAATCCTTGTATAACTTTGGATGTCCAATATGACCCTATCGGATCCCTAATGTAGTAATATAGAATGCTTAGAAGACACTACTTGTATACAGCATTGAAGAGTAGGTTCCATGGTTAAATCCCATCAAGACTAGTCATTGATTAGCTTAATTTTACCTTGGATGAACTCATTAGACTCAGTAGGCATCATATTTTTGAATGCCTTGGACTATGCTACTTGAATTACATTCTTACCCTTAGACAGACTATAGTCATTACTGGGTTGGTGAGCCTTGAGGTCTAAGTTGCCTTGGTTATTACCTTGGAACTTCATTATTAAATATCATTATAGGTTTCCTTGTTACACCTTGGAACATTCAATATTGCTAACATGTGACTTATTTAAAAACTGTTAATGATCAAATAATGAATTGGCTACATATTCAGACACTAGTTGAGGGATAAAGTGGGTATTTGTGTATTTATTTACATTATATTTCTTTACATTATATATGAATGCTTGAATACTATTACATTTCCATTACACAGGCCAAATGTTATAGACATCAATGGTGGTGGCCCACTGATATTTATCTCACACCCTATTCGGGCGCCATTAGTACCCGGGAAGACTACATGATAGTAGGTGTTGATAAAGGGAAGAATATGGATTTGAACACTTGATTTCTTACTGTGTTAGTATGGAAATAGTAGTAGATGACCAAGATAGAGCATGGGATTCATGGGATAGTCTATGTATTTCCTTTTTTCTACATTGGGTTTTTCATTTGTTTTTTCTACTTTGTCTCCATGTTTACCAGCTTACAAGATACATGACATATCATCATCAGTTGTTGTATGTTATTCCAGTTATTTCAATTATTTTTATCCTTTCCTCTTTCCATTATGAATTCTATTTAATTATATTAATTCATCTATTTACCTTTTTTATAACTATTCGTTATGCTACACTCTAGTAATGTGGGTATAGTCTCCCCACAGACACATCTTAGGCCCTCACTGCTAGTCGGAAGCCTCTAGCATTTAGGGAGATGTGCTTGAAGCCATGTGGTCCACCAGGCTTGGGGAACCTATTAAGTGGAATCTGGGTTTGGGATGTCACAAATTGGTATCAAAGGTGGTTCCTTTATTACTTAACTATTTGGATACAATAGTCAGAAGATTAGGAATGCATGGGACTTAGTCATAAGTTTTTCTTGGGCGTTGTGAACCTAAGGTCGGGGTAAAAGTCAAGTCACCCAAAATATAATTATTGTTATGTTTTTTCCTATTATATTTGATATCATTTCACCACTAGGTGACACACATGATGTGTAGGGTTGTGGATTATTATTCTAATTTATAATTTTATCTCATCCTTGGCTCGATGATATGAGGCAAAGGATCATAGTTCATGCATCATTATAGGCACCTAAAATTCACATGTCATGCATATTTCCATACCATATAAGTGAATTTAAATACTTACATTGCTTTATATTCCTATGATTCTTGAGTGAAGTTGTGATAGTTAACTTATGATTGTGATATTCCTTAGTTGGGATTGATTGATTGTCTATCTCAATTAATGAGGTGTGTGGGCCCTCATGGGTTGGGATGTGTAATTTATGAAGGAACCTAGGGTGTAGTGGAAGAGTGGAAGAATGTGAAATTTAAAATTTTGTGTTTGGATTCATGTTAAAAACATATAATCCACTTAAACCCTTTCTTGTATTTCTAAAATTATCTCATTTAATTCAATTTAAACGTGAAAAATACAATCAAATGAAATATTAAACTGTAAATCATTTGTTTGAAGTCATCAATTTAATTCCCTCATCATTGATGTGTTGTGGTTTTAGTCCACCAAACTAAACATCATCTAGATCTTCCACACATTCTATAGAATTCTAGGATTATCGATCTATGTTTCTCAGGTGCTAGCATGGGAAATCTAAGAGATTTACGACGTCCCTTTGATCGCCTAAATAATGAGGAATTGATCAAGAAAGTGGGATCGATCCAACCTTGTTCTTCTTCCAAAATCTCTCTCTAATAACTTGATAGGATAGGAGAAAAGATATTCTCTCTCTAAATTCGAGCAAATGGTGGAGCTTATAATTCAAGAGGCTAAAATGATCTTTTATACTTAGGTTATACTTTCCAAATTGGTCTATAGAAAGTAATAACCTTCATTTTAGGCCTTTGAAAACATGAATGACTTAATAAAATTATCATAAATGTCACAAATATTTTACCACTCATTTGTAACATTATAAAATGTCACGTGATAAAATAAAAAACGTTAACTTGTACTGTAAGCTCTCCAAATAATTTAATGAACCTTAAACATCCAATGTTCATTCAAAAAATTATATTTTTCTCATATTCACTTTTATGACCAAATAATTTGTGAATACCATAAGAAATAAATTCAATCGTCATTATTATAAACATTAATAATATAATTTAATTAGTTTTAATTGAGATCAGTTAAACTCGGACATTCACCAGCCCCCGCATATGGTGCCCACTTTGTCCTAAAATCTTGTTCATTAGAATAGGTCGAACCTGTGGATACACTAAGTGTGTGACCATATAAATCCTTATCTCAATAGCAGTGAGTCCAACCAATAGACCAAGAAAGGATTCTAGTAACCCATCATGGCCCCTAAGGAGATAAGGAATGTCATAGATATGAATTCCTCTTGCAAACACTTACTGTGTAATATAATCTCTTTGTCTGGAAATATCTCAAAAAGAAGGATGAACACTTATGTCATCATCCTTTTATTGATTTATATATTTCGTGACATTACTAGATATATTTACCTTCTTATAACATGGATATGTATTTATTAAGGTACTACCATCCTAGTCAACTTGGGCCCATGAGATATCTCTTCCTCAACCTGGAATTGACAAAATCTATCTTGATCATTCAACCAGTGTCATACCACCAATGATCCACCCAAAAAAAACTACCTCCCCAAGATATCATTATTATGTTTTTTACCTTACATCAAAGTACGTGATGAAATTAAACACACTAATAATGATCTCAAATCCAGAGTCCAATACACATGTTTATAGATAGGAACAACCAATGACACCTGAAACATGTGGTGTTCCTATTGGTGGTTATGTCCTCATTATCTCAATACTAGAGATCTCCAAGTGTGAACTTTATGAGAATAAGTCTCAATTCTTATGATCCCAAACACTTGATAGTCTAACATTATATGTTTCCTTTCATTATGATGTTTCTATACCATAGGAAGTATATATTTAAGATTACTATCATAGTATCTCAAGTTTCTCATTATAGATGGGAACTTCTATAACATTTTGATATGACACGTAATCAAAGTAAATTACCATTTAAATAGTGGATAAAGAACTATAAACACTATTATAGTAAGAATTAAATAAACACATGTATATATCAATATTTATACATGTAATGGTAATAAAAAGTATTGTTCAAGTTAGGTTTAGGGAACCCACTATTAAAACACTCCCACTTGAACTAGAGACAACTTGCTAACTATCCTTATTAGATATCACATTATTAAGATCATTTTTCTATTGAGATATGACTTTATTCAAGGTTCATCCACATTTCCACTGCCTAGCTATTATTCTATATACGACCTCATCTTCGTGAGTAAAACTCAAGAGATATAATCCCTAAGTTTATCACTTTTTCTCCACTATATTAACTTGACATCTTGTATAGTACTAGTAATATAATTATCATAATGATAAAACATTACTTACTATGTGTGATTCCAAGAACTGGAAAAAATCATTGTGTATTTTACACTGCGTCATAGTTGCCTCAAAAGCCACAAAAAACTTGGTATTTATATATATGGCTACAACTTTCTTGAATGATATTGTATTTCTTGTTACCTTATCCTGACTGTGATATTAGATCATATTGATCCAAGGAAGACTATTTTGTGTCCCCTTAAAACTAAAATCTTTTCCTCTCAACTTATCAGGTATATATCCTTTGTAATTTCTCAAGTACAATCAGATAGTTTTGACTACTTCACGTGCAGTTCTCCTGGTTACAATTGATATTTTCCTACTATAAATTATATCTTGTAAATATCAATTCTTGTAAATATCATGGAATATGTGATTAATCCATCGTTGAAGCATATGGAATTCAAATCACCATGTTAATCACCTCCTATGTCCTTGACATGTATACTTGGAGAGGTATATTCCATGTGACACTAGTAACAATTCTCTCTTGAATTATTCCAACTTGTATTTTAATACTATGTCAGTACATGTATGATTTACTATGTCTAAGAAATAATTAAATATCCCTTAGTAAATCTCATTCCCTATAATTCTGGTTGCTACTTTAATTCAATCTATAGAGAGTTATTTTTATCCTGGTATTAACGAAATGTAGGACCAAAAGTTGTTTTCCATATGTAAACAAACATATTTTAACTTGGAAAAACAATGGTTCTACCATTAACCTCTTTTAGACACATGGAAAAGATCTATTCTAAATGAATATTCTAGGATCTTTTTGGTTTATTTAATCCTGAACTGGATTTTAGTAATTTTCACTCTTATTATCATTTTATGACGTCACCATCCCTTTCTGGTAGTGTTGTATAGACATATTCCATTATTGAAAATATTTTCATCAAATGATCAATAAAATGAGCATAGAAATTAGCTATGACATGTAAAATACTAATAGATTTAGTCATAACAACTTGGTATAACCAATAGATCCTTATTGGTACCACACTTTTACTATCCATGTATAGTATCATTTGAATACCTACCAATGTATTCAAATTAGTAAACCTCTTGTACTGTGATACATGTAATCCATTATTGAATTTTAATTAGTCTTGTTAATATTATCTAATTTTCATATACTTCTTACTTATATGAAAAATTATTATCAATGAATAATGTATCACTGACCACAGTGAATATAAAATCATCACCATGGTTTTATCCTTCCTACACAGTATGTTTCTCTAGATAATTCCTCTTCTACACGCTCTTGTTGAACTAGTTCCTGTGTCAACCATTTTTGCATATCTAGCATTGACTAAAACTAAGTCAATATTTCTCCCACTATCTCAAATAGAAATTTGAACCCTTTTATATAAATATAGTCTATAACTTGAATATATATTTTCTATCATAGTTATTTCTCTAATATCCTTAGAAAAATTTAGGATAATTATAATAGATGTACATAGTGTTTTTTCTTGATGCAAGTTTCCTTATATATTAACAAAAAAAATACATCTAAAATAATGTTCAATGACATAATGTATTTCCATCATATTAAAACTCATATTATATCCATTTTTCATGATATCTAACATATGGTTATGGGATAACATTGTTATTTGTGAAGCATGTATTTAAAATTGGAAGTTTCTTTAAGGAATGAGTATTAACATTGATTCTCCTTTTACTTACATCATGACTCTGATGTGTATAAAGAAATATGCATTTTGTAATTGATCCATGATATATTTTATTGATCAATATTAATATGTAATACTCGTCATCAATCCTCTTTATTATCATCATAACTTTGATGTGTATAAGGTAATGTGCATTTAGAAATTTCTCAACACTATATTATATTGATTGATGAATGCTTGGTCAAGATATTCTTCAACAGACTATCCGAAACCTCTCATATCTTATGACCAGTCATATGGTACAATTCAATTTTAAATTACTTAAATTCTTAAAGGAATCTTATGAAGTATACTTAACACTAGCTTAACCTTGGAATAGTTCACGCTCTCTAGCTGAACTAGTTCTAAAAGCACGGTGGCTTACCTTTATTTATAAAGGTTTCTTTGTCCAAAACTAAGTTTAGTAGGATGTAGATAGTTCCTAAGGTCTATAACTCTAATGATTCTAAAACCATACTGGTTATATCCTTAACAATTATGTAGTTTCAGTTGACAAAGTATTTTCTTTCCACAATTGGGTATATTAGTCTTACATTTTATATTCATCATGTATTACCAATGATTCATGTATCACTGAACTATGACTTGAGTATTCAATACCACAAACAACATTAATTAAAAAAGTGTAACAATGTATCCTTGTGTCTAATGGACACATGAGATTAATGTTTTTGGTGATACTCTAAATGTTCAACTAGAATCAATAAACTTGGAAATATAGAAGTTGTGTATTTCTAACCGCTGATTTAGGAATCACTTTTTCTGAACTGCTTGGAGAATACACCTTACTTCTAGTAACATTTATTTAAATACTTTGTTACTATAGATAAATAAAAATATGTGACAAGAATATTGTATTTAATACCCAAGAAGTAAAACTAAAACATTACTTATATTTGATGAATATTCCTAAAGAAGTGACTACTTGCTTCTTCAATTCAGTTCATTGCATTTAAACTTCCATAGATATATTTCATGATATGTGAATCAAATAACATCCTATTTAATACCAATTTCTTATAATGACATTGAAAAGGGTACTTTTTATTGACACTTTTCATTATCCTTTTCTCATTATCTTTCAACTTGTTAACCATAAGAATTAAATATTAAACTCTCTTTATGTTCTTATTGCTTGGAAAACCTTACTGAGGAGGTAATAAAGAATTTTCTCCATACTGTTTATTTTGTAATATTAAATGAAACTATAGAAAATGGGTGAAAATGGTATTATAATAGGATGTATTGAAATATCATAATCCACCTTTCAATTTACACAGATCCAGTGTGATCATTACCTATTCATATTTATGCTTCTTTTTCTTCATGTAAACTTCTCGAAGATGAGACAGCATGTAATATCATCCATGTTCTGATCTTATATCCACAAGTCACATCAGACGTTGATGATAGTATTATGAAATAACCATCATATGCATGATACATGATTCTTATTTAGTCATTTTTACACCCATGCTTCCTGAGATAACTTAACAGGTATTGGGGACACCAACACCTTGAATTTTTTATACTGTAGTAATTTGCAAAAACACTTATACTAATCTTAGAAATTATTGTTGGATATAAAATTTACTTTGTCTATTATTTATCACATTGTACTTATGGTATTTATTTACATTTTTTTAACAAAATAAAATCTAACAGATTGTACTTTTATCTTGATTACTAGTAGACACTTTATAATTATTAATTTTAAATGTCTCTCAATATTTTATTGAATTCTAAGAACTCTCTGTACTAGAATCAGAATACTTTGTTCGTTGAGTATTCTAGTAGAAAGGATCCTTAAAACCCCTCATCATAATCTATAATATTTGGCTATTCTACTACTTGGAAAGTCTGAGTTAGGTACTAATATGGCCAACTGCATTAACTCGCGGCTCCTTGATCTGTTGAGTGGAGTCTCATCCCCTACAAAGAACTACTTTTCGTTGCTAAACTATTTGACTCTAAAGCTGAAAAAATCTAGATTTATCTATCCCATTACTACCAAATTTAGTTAATTCAACCCACCACTCTCATAAGAACTCCCTAGTGGTAGGATTCACCCTCAACTTTGGATGACTAAGCATTCCATACACACGGTTTTTCTTAAATTTTAGTGATGGAAGGCATTTGATTACTTAATATTTTCTTTGAGGGATTTGGTATTTTAATACTGATGAATGTAATCCTTTTATAGTTAATATGTTTTTTCTATGTGATCACTCTAACAACTTAATCATGATTTTAAATAGAAAACATTCACTTCACATGTTCATTTTATTTTTTCATGTTGTTTTATTATTATACTATGTGATCATGCGTAATAAGTATACATTCACAAAATAATAAACCATGCACATGATAAAATAAATAAATAATGACATGATCATTATCCGTTAACTATTGTTTAATCCATAGAGTGAATAATGGATTAACCGAGACCCTAGGGGAATTCTTTAAGTCAATACCTAACTTGAATTGCAGCACCCGCAACTCCCATACATTCCACTAGTTTGGACTATGTTGGCTCTCAACTTGAACCACTTCACCACAAACTCCTCCAATTTTTACAATGTATACTCACACATAGGTGAAGGGAACTTGGGATAAAAATTTACATTTTTAGCACTTAAATGTGGACATGTAGGCCCTTAGACAAATTAAAGATGGAGGGACGATGTGCAGATCATCAAAATAAAATAATTATTACATTTTATAAAACTTAAATAAAATAATTGAATTAAATAAATAATAAACCAAACATTCATGGGTCGGTCTCAACTCATGATCATTCAACATGCAATTATATTTCATAATGAAAAATTAAATTTTCTAAAATTCAACTCGAGTATATTTTTAATGTGCTAACTTGCATTAAAATAATTTTAACTAATTATCAATATGTTCCAAAACTCCCGAAATTTTTTTTATTAAATACTAGACAAATAAATTTAACTTCTGAAATTCAATTTATAATTTTTTGGGTCTATTTGGACTAAAAGTAGATCCCTGAAAATTAATTTAGGACTAGTGTTAGGTCAAAAGGGTCAGCCTGGTTGGACCCCGACCAGAATGGCCCGGCCCAAGATGGGGTATCAATTTAAAGAAAATATATAAATATATTTATAAATAATAAAAATATTACAATGGAAGATTTTCCCCTTTTATATATTTATTTTAATAAAGATTCCATGGGAATCTTTGAATAATCTTCTAAGGGAAGCTTTGTGCATTTAATTAAAGAAGCTTCCATGAGAAGCTTTAAACTAGCTTCCATGGGAAGCTTTGTACTTTTAATTAAATAGGATTCCATGGGAAGATTTATACTTTTAATTAAAAAGATTCCATGGGAAACTTTATACTAGCTTCTTGGGATGATTTATACTAGCTTCCATGGGAATCTATATCTGTTTAATTAAACAAGTTTCTATGAGAAGCTTTAAACTAGATTATAAGGGAAGCTTTATCTATTTAATTAAACAAGATTACATGGAAAGTATGTATTGAAAATAAACTACCCCAATCAGCTTCTGGTATATTCTCTTACCACGCAACATTCTTACATCACGCTCTAGTTAAAAATTCATTACAATGGTAACCATTAAAAGAAAGAAAAAATTAAAACTTTAATTTTTGTAGCAACCATCACGCAAAACCCATTGATCTTTGATCATCTATATCTTGGAGATAAGAACTTATATCGATGCTCTTCTAGTTGTGTTGGGACTATATTGAAACCCTATTTTTAATCATAGAAAATTTAATTGAAATTTCAACTTTTTTGACTTAAATAATTATATGTTCCCTCTAATACCAATTGAAGGAACCTGGGGCGCAGCGGAAGCATGAAAGAACACGCGATTTAAAATTTTTTATTTGGATTCATGTTATAAACATATAATCCACTTAACATATTTCACAAATTCTAAAAGGATCATGTGTGATTCAATTTAAGCACAATAAATACAATCAAATGAAAGCTTAAACTATACCTCGTTCATTTGAAGTCATCGAGTTCATTCGCTCGATGTCGATGTTTCGTGGTTGTAAGACACCAAACTAGACGTCCTCTAGATCATCCACACATGCTCCACAATTCTATGATCATTGATCTACATTTTCCAAGTTCTAGCGCAGGAAATTTAAGTGCTTTATGACATCCCTTTGATTGCTTGAAGAACGCGGACTCAATCAAGAATGTGGGATCAATCCGACCTTGTTCTTATTCAAAAATCTCTCTCTGAGAACTTTATAGGAGATTAAAAGAGTGATTATATCTCTAAATTTTTTAAAATGGTGGAGTTTATAATTCAAGAGGATAAAATGAGCTTTTATACTTAGGTTATAATTTCCAAAATTACACTTTGGTCCCTATAAAGTAATAACATTCATTTCAGACCTTTTCAAACATGTATGACTTAATAAACTTGTTATAAATGTCACAAATATTTATCACTCACTTATAACACTATAAAATGTTATGTGATAAAATAATAACCATTAACTCGGCCTGTAAGCTCTCCAAATAATTTAAATAACCTTAAATATCTAATGTTCATTTGAAAAATTATATTTTTCTCATATTCAATTTTATGACCAAATAATTTGTGAATACCATGAGAAATAAATTCAATCGTCATTATTCTAAACCTGAATAATATAATTGAATTAGTTATAATTGTGATCAGTTAAACTCATAAATCCACCATCCTCCACACATGGGGTCCACTTCATCATAAACTCTTATTCATTATAATAGGTGGAACTTGTGGATACACTAAGTGTGTGACCCTCTAGGTCCTTATCTTAATAGCAGTGAGTCTAACCCATAGACCAAGAGAAGATTCTAGAAACTCATCATGGCCCCTATGGAGATAAGTAATTTCATAGATATGACTTCCTCCTGTGAACACTTACTATGTAATATAATCTCTTTGTCTGGGAATATCTCAAAAATCAGGATGCACACTTGTGTTATCATCCTTTTATTGCTTTATATATTTCATAACCTTACTGGATGGATTTACCTTCTTATACCATGGCCATGGATTTATGAAGGTATTACCATCCTGGTTAACCAGGGCCCATGAGATATATCTTACTCAACCTAGAAGTTTCAAAATATATCTTGATCATTCAACCAATGCCATAACACCAATGATGCACCCAACACAAATTACCTCACCATGATATCATTATCATGGTTTTTTCCTTGCATAAAAGTACACAATAAAATGTCACACACTGGTAAATATCTCAAGTCCAGAGACCAATACACATGTTCATAGATAGGAACAACCAATGACACCTAAAACATGTGGTGTTCCTATTGGTGGTTATGTCCTCTTGATATTACTACTAGAGATCACCAAGTGTGTAATTGATGGGAAGAGGTCTCGATGCTTATGAGCCCCTAGTACCTGATAGTCTAACATCATATGTTTCCTTTCAGTATGACGTATCTAGACCATAAGACATATATATTTAATATTACAGTCATAGTATCTCGAGGTTCTCATTATAGTTGGGAACTATTATAACCTTTTGATACGACACATAATCTAAGGACATTACCATGTTAATACTGGATGCAGAACTATCAACACTATTATGGTAATAATTAAATAAACACATGTATATATAAATCTTTATACATGTAATGGTAATCAAAATTACTATTCAAGTTGGGTCTAGGGAACCCACTATTATAACAATTTATCGAGTCAGTCTATTATGATATAAATAAATGGGTTTTATTTTCAATGATAAGGTGTATAGGGACTGATTCAATGGGAATGGATATCCATTATAAAGTGGAAAATGACATCTAAAATGAAGTGGTTTCACGTCCTTATCCTGCCTTGTCATGTTTATGAAAGGTACAGGAGTGAACCTGGTAATTAAATGTAAAATGAAATCAAACTTATACTTGAGAACTTATTGATAACTCGTCATATAAGCAGGTATTTGGGGTAGTATTCCTTGGGTAGTGAGTTTTATTACATTCATATTCTACTATTGATGCTATCTTTATGCTTATAAGTTAGTTTTGAGGTGTGTTATTGGCATTTTCAGACCAATGTCACCATGACATCCTCGTATCATACACTAGGAGGGTGGAAAAAACCATACTCCAGACATGGTGGGCCCTAAGCCTCCCATATTATCTCCAAGAGTGTCACTTGAGGCACCACCTATTGTACCTGATTTGGGAACTAACACCCAAGTCCATGATAGTTTCCTATATCTGATGCATTCCATGCATGGTGCTCTATGAGCTGCACCTACGATGGCTTGTCTGGCTCATGAGTTCCAACAGCAGCATCCCCTTACTTTCTTGGGGATGTAAGTCTATAGGATATTGAGTCTTATCTATAGTCCACCTTGTCTATCTTTGAGCATCTATAAATTCCTCCAGGGTGTAGGTTCAAGATTTCCACATACATTCTTCAAGATTCGACCAAGAATTTCTGGGATGTGATTACCTAGGATGGTCTTCATTAGGGCATGGTATGTTCTAATTTCTAGACTACCTTAGATGATCAGTTCTTTACTTAGATGTTGAGGGATAATAGAGCCAAAGATTTCATGCATCTCATGTAGGGTTATATGTCAGTTATGGAGTATTTAGCACATTATATGAAGTTGCGGTGCTTTTCACTGCTTCAATCTGGTGATGAGATTTCGCGTGTTAAACACTTAGAGGGTGATATTTTATAAGCCATCCATAAACATTTGAATGTATTTAGACTACCTAATTTTTCTAAAATATTCAATTAGGATCTTATCACTGAGTGCAACCTGAGGGGAAGCAATATCACCGGGTATAGAGGATAAGTTCTGTGGCATGCCAGTAGTTCCCCTAGGGGCAGGAAACGTTTACTCGAGGTTTCTTATCAGGGAAGTGACAACTAGAGTACCCATTTTGATAACTCCATGGTGTTTCATCAGTGTGAATGATGGGGGAACCTTAAGCCTTTTTGTGATAAAGACCCAATGGAGTGTTGGTCTTAAATCCATATGAGGCATCTTTAGAGATTATGTAGGGAATTTCCCCCATCCTTGAGTGGAAAATGGTTCACACTAGATCCACCATCAGGATCAGGTTCTTTTGCACTACATCAGGCAGGGAGTTGGAATAGCACTGATAGGACTGGCCGAGGAGGAGGTTATGGCCATGGTAGACAACCTCCTGATCACCAGTAGTGCCAACTGAGTAGTTATGATTGTGGTAGTCTAGCTATTTCACAGGGCCATGGATCAGGCAAGTTGCATGCACTATAGTTGATACCCAAGGATCATGTTGTGGGACCATCTACAGTACATAGTACTATTCTAGTAGCCTCCACTATTGCATCTGATTTATTTGATACAGGTTATTCAAACTCTTTTATCTCTATATCTATCATGGAATGTCTCGGAATGGAGATATAGTAATATTGTGGTGTAATGACCCTTGATACACTGTTGGGAGTACAGTTAGAGGGTATACACCAATGTAGGGATTATCCCCTTGAGGTAAAAAGTTACCCTTTCTTATGGAACCTCTCCATTCTCTAGATGAAAAGCTTCGATTTCATTCATGTAATGTATTTTTTTGTTTAGTATCATGATTTTTTAGACTGCTATCACTATAGGGTATCTTTTAAATCACCAGAGGGTAGTAGTTATCTATATAAGGATGAGTGGGATGTTCAGGCTAGTAGAGTAAGACCAAAGCATCATGGGATATGTGGAGTGACTATCCATATTTAAAATCTCTTCATAGAGGACCAAGGTTTATGTTAAGATGATTTTCTTGTAGTAGTGGATCATTTTAGGGATGTCTTTCCTAATGATTTTTCTAGATTACCATCTCAGATGGAGGTATAGTTTATAATCAATCTTGTTCTATGAGCATCTCTAATGTCCATTCCACTATATAGGATGGAACCTATAGAGATTCAGTATCTCAAGTGATAGTTAGAGGATTTATAGGCCAAAGGTTTTATACAACCTAGTACATACTCTTGGGGTTTACCCATGATTTTCTCCAAGAAGGTGGATGAGAACCTTCATCTTTGCATGGATTACAGACGATTGAACCATATTATGGTAAAGAATTAGTATCTACTACCTCGAATAGATGATATTTTTAACCGGATCTGAGGAGTTAGGGTCTTCTCTAAGATCAACTTGAGGTCAGTATATCACCAAGTGTGAGTAAATCCATCAGGCATAACTCACACAACCTTCCATAGTAGGTATGTTTGGTATTATTACCTTTTTATGTCATTCAGTATTACGAATGTGCCTGCCATTTTCATGGCTCTAATGAATAGGTTTTTCCATCCCTATCTGGATTATTTTTTTGTAGTCTTTGTAGATGACATCTTAGTGTATTCTCATACTTTTAGAGACTATTCCAAGAACATTGAGATCATTCTAAGTACACAAATAGAGCATCAAATTTATGTTAAGATTGATAAGTGACACTTCTAGATCAAAAAAGTTAACTTATTGGGTTATATCATATCACAATCAGGAGTATATATTAACCCAGAAAAGGTTAGTGCTATAGTTTCCCTGGAGAATCCCAAAAATGTGTTTGATATACATAGTATCTTGGGGTTGGCTGGATATTACAGACATTTCATACAGGACTTTTCCAACCTTGATTCACCTATTATGGGCATTATAAAGAAGGTTGTTAAGTTCCTATGGTTAAAAGAGTGAGAGAAAACCTTTTAGGAGATAAAAGGGAGATGTCTCAGCACCTGTTCTTGTCTTTCTATATCTAAGTAGAGGTTATATCATCTTCTATAATGCATCAGGAATCATCCTAGGAGTAGTGCTGATGTGGGAGGATAGATTCATTGTGTATGGATCTTAGAAGTTGAGGCCTCATGAGAAAAATTATATGATGAATGACCTTGAGATAGTATAAGTTTTCTAAGACTTACATTGCTGGAGACATTATTTGTTAGGTGAGAACTTTGTGGTGTACATAGACCACAAAAACCTCAAATATAAATTTAAATATCGTGACTTGAACCTCAAATAGTAGATATGGGTTGAATACTTATAGTCCTTCAATTTTGACCTTTATTATATGCCTAGGAAAGGAAATGTAGTCACGGATGCACTGAGTAAAAAAACTAAAGAAAAGGTCATATGGGAATACAGTGATGAATGGAAATTAATAGATCTATTTTTTGAGTTTTATCTGGAGTTTCATGATAGTCATGAGAATTCTTACCTCTCATCCTTGATAGTTACCTCTTCCATCTTTGAGAAGATGAAGGGTAGAAAATTTTCATATCCGGATGGCTTAGTTCTCCATGAGAGTATATCTGGAGATAACTTACCTCTGTATTGGTCTATGGATGGATATGACATCCTACGTATTCATGGTTTTGTTTGGGTTCCTAAAGATATAAAAGAGGAGTTGATGTGAAAGTCCCATGCTTCTCAGTGGGTACTTCATCCAGGCATCTCCAAGATATATCGAGATATGAGACACCAATATTGGTGTCCTAGGATGAAACATCATATTACAGGCTTTATCATTATGTGTTCCACCTATCAGCGGGTAAAGGCGGAGCACCAGAGACCTTTTGTCTTGTTACAGCCACTTATTATCCCGGAGTAGAAATGGGAATATATTTCTATGGATTTTGTAGTTAGCTTACCTAGGTCGTCGAGGGGTAGTGACGTGGTATAGGTAGTCATTGACCGACTAACAAAAGCAACCCAATTCATTCCAATTTGGGAGACTTTCTCAATTGATGAGTTGGGAAGACTATATTTCTGTGAGATAATATGATGACACAGGGTCTCATGTACTATTGTTTCAGATAGGGATGCTCATTTCATTTCATGGTTCTTGTGGGATTGCAGAAGGATATAGGAACATAGGTGCTTCTAATCACATATTTTCAACCTCAAATCGATGGATAATCAGAACAAACAATATAGGTTCTAGAGGAGATTCTCTGAGCATGAATCCTTGATTTTGGTAGTTCTTGGGAGAAACATATCCCTCTCATTGATTTTTCCTATAGAAATAGCATTCAGGAGAAAATTCATATAGATCCTTTTGAGGCCTTATATGGTAGGTCATGATGTTCACCCCTGTGTTGGCTAGAGGCAAGTGAGGTAGCCCTGCAAGGTCCTCATCTCATATAGGAGACTTCATAGTAGGTTCAGCTGATTAGGAAGCGCATGATTATTGCTCAGTCTAGACAGAAATCTAATGATGATCATCACTGATGACCTCTATATTTTGAGGTTGGGGATCATGTTTTCCTTCAGGTATCACCCAGTCTAGGGCATAGATGGTTACGGAAGTAAGGGAATCTATCACCTTGCTATGTAGGACCATTTGATATTCTGGAGAGATTCGAGTCGGTATCCTATCAATTACTACTACCTTAGAGGTACCGTTCCATGCACGACATATTCCACATTTCACAGCTTTTCCAGTATCATATTGACCCATATCATACCATTGATCCTAAGAAATTTTAGTTAGATTTTGGTGTTGCCTTTGAGGAGTATCCAATATACATCATTGACTGGAGCATGAAGGCTCTCCAAGACTGATTTGTCCCTCTAGTATGGGTTCTATGGTAGCATGGTTGCATGTAGGATGAGACTTGGGAGTGGGAGGCTGAAATACATGCCTAGTGGCCAGATTTTTTCTCAGATAGTGTTTCACCACCCTTGTAAGGTGAACTCGGGGACGAGTTATTTTAAGAGGGGAATACTATAAGAACTTGGTTTTTCACTTAGTTATTGATCCTTTAAATTTTGGTATAATTCTTTATTTTGGACCTAATATGAATTCCTGGTGAGTTAAGGAAGGTCTTGATGGAGTCCAGGACTTTTTTAGAGCCCGGAACCCATCTTTTGGGGAAAATGGGCATGTCACACAGTTAGAGGAAACTGTGTGGGTAGGCTGCATAGTTATATCTAACTATGTAGATGGTTTGCATCTTCAGGCAGAGCCATCTCACATGTTTGGTGCATGGTTTCCCTAACTGTGTTGCCTAACCATGTGGTATGCCCTCTTCTCCAGGTACTCATGCATGGTTTTCGTACAGTTTGACAAACCATGTGACAAAACTGTGTAGAGGCTAAATTTTGGGTAATTTTACATTTTTACCCTTAATGATCTAATTAAGCCTTCTTTCTTCCCTAATATGATTTCCAGTGGATAGAACCTCCATTTCCTCCCTTTTTGAAGCTTTTTAAGGCCTAACCTAGGGATCAAAAGATTTCCTTCATTTAGGATCTATTCAAGATTCTATTTATCATGTTGGATGAGAAATGGTAAGTACTCAATTCCTTTTTAGTCATTCTTTGTCTCTCTTGCTCTCAACCTAGTTATCAATGTGTAATCATTTTTACTCTTTTCTCGGATCTAATTTATTCCAAAACAAATTAAAGGCTAATATTGAATGAGGAGAGTCATATGAGCCTAAGGTGGGTGGTCTATAACTCATCCCTCGGGTTCATTAATTTTGGAATTGTCATGTGGGGGTTGCCAATTTCATTGGGTGTCATTTATTGAATTCATATTCCATGATTATAATAATTAGAACTGTATGGTTATGATATTTTCAAATATGTGATTAGTTGTTAGTGGTTACACCCACAACTCTATCCATCCCATGTAGGATGTTTTTTCATAATTGTTGTTTTAGTGTTTTGACACGTTTGAGCCATTGGTTGGGTGTACCTTGGATTGACCTTTAAAAGGGTGAGATTTTCTATATTAAATGGAAAGATTTAAATTGTGAATTGCATAATGGACAGTACCATGTATGCTCACCACTTGACCTGACTAAGGTAAGTGCTTAAATTTGATAATTAAATGTGAAATGGAAATTGGAAAGTATACAAAGTATATGACTGTCCTTTTAAAATGTAATTGAATAATAGGTCGCATGTTCGTAATACCCCTTACCATGTTAATGGAAGGTAGTAGAGTGAACCTTGATTTTTTAAAATGCCCTAAATGGATTAAATGAATGGTTTCATGTTACTTGTCCTTGTCACACTAATGAAAGGAAAGGCTAGAACCAAATGGACTTATCAATTAATTATGACTTGATTAAAGGGTTGCATACTGCTTGGCCTTGTCACACTAATGAAAGGAAAGGATTGAACCAAATGGAATATTATATGACTTCATTATCAAATAAGAGTGTCCTGGTTCGAGATCACCTTGGATTCTTAGGGAATTCCTTGAGCACTTGGGAATCCCATTCGGATTCAAGGATGTGGATTGCTTAGGTTGAGACCCACCAAGAAACTTATCCTTGTCTAAATTTGAATGCTTGATGTGAAATTGTAAGATCCCTCATGTAGTATTATAGGATTCCTTGGATATAATCCTTAGATCTAGCATTGATAAGTAAGTTTCATGGTTAAATCCGATCGGTCCCAGTCATTGACTAGCCCAGTTTTACCTTGGATAAACTCCTTGGACTCAGTAGGGATCTTATTGTGAAATTCCTTAGACTATTCTCCTTGGATTACACTCTTAAACTTATCTAAGATACAGTCATTTTTGAGTTAGAAACCCTTGAGGTCTATGTTTCATTGGTTATTACCTTGGAACTTCATTATTAAATATCATTACAGGTTGCCTTGTTATATCTTGGAACCTTAACTATTGCTAACATGTGACTTATCTATAAACTGGTAAAAATTAAATAATGAACTGGTTACATATTCATACACCAGCCAATGGCTGAAGCAGGTACTTGGGTATTAAGTTAAATTATACTAATTTACTTTATATATACATTCTTTCACACTGTTACATTTACATTACACATTCCATATGCTATAGACACCATTAGTGTTGACCCACTAAGATTTATCTAACAACCTATCCAGGTGTCATTGGTACCTTGGAAGACAACATGATTGTAGGTATTGATAAAGGTAAGTTAACGTCTTTGAACACTTGATTAATTACTGTGTCATTATAGATCGGGTAGTAGATGACTAAGCTAGATCTTGGGATGATTGGGATAGTTTATGTATTTTCTTTTTTCTACATTGGGTTTTGCATATATGTTTTCTACTTTGTATCCATGTTTTCCATCTTACTAGATACACAACATATCATCATCAGTTTTTTTATGTTATTCTAGTTATTTTAGTTATTGTTATCCTTGTCTCTTTCCATTGTGCATTAAATTTATTTATATTTCTTTTGATATTTATCCCTATTTATAACTATCTATTATGATACACTCTAGTAATGAGGGAATAGTCTCCACATGGACACACCTTAGACCATTATTGTTAGCCAACAGCCTTTGGCATTTGGGAAGATGCACTTGAGGCCATGTGGCCTATTGGGATTGAGGCACCTATTAAGTGGCATCTGGGTCCATGATGTCATATACCTGACCCATTACATTGAGTGTCCTGAAGGACCAATGGGATAGAGGAAATTTTTTTATTTTATTTTTTTTGGTTTTTATATCCATGACCACATCGTGGTATATATTCTGCATCATAGCCCTTGTGCCACCAGCATTTCTGTATTGTATCTTTCTTGTCTGCATCATAGCGCCTATGCTGCCAACACTGCTACATTGTGTCCCCTATAGCTATGTTGTAACACCATGAAATCCACTCCACCATCATGGCCTTCCCTCCTATGATGTACTGTCGCCCTCTTTATACATTTTGGCATTTGTCCTACGTCATTATCATCACCCATCTATCATAATGGGGCTCATTGGGAATAACTTAAAATGAATATTTGACAAAGGGATCACTACTATAGATTTGAGTTTATTTAGTGTTTCCCTTTATCAGTGCTAAAAAAGTTCTAATAAAGGTGATTCCTTTATAAGAACTAAAAATCTTTGATAAAAGTACCCCTTTATCATCACTTTGTTAGTGTAGATAAATGGTACTTTTAACTATGCTTTTCTTAGCACTGATAAAAGTCTCCCTTTTGTTAGAACTAAAACGCTTGTTTTTAGCACTGATAAAAGGTATACTTCATTAAAAAATTATATATAATTAAAAATGAAATATTTATATAAAAATATATTTATATTGACATAAATATAATATATTTTATAAAATATGATTTATATAATACTAAATATATAATCACGATCAATATATAATATATTTACTGAAAATGGTTTATAAAATAATTAAAACTTATTATTAATTAACAATTTTCTAATTATTATTAAACATTTTTTTAAGGTCAAAAAAGGTTTATAAGGCCTCTAAAACTGAGTTTTTTTCAGATTACCTTAATTTTTGAACATTTGATGGAATTTCTTCCTCGTTTAAGGGGGTCTTCATATCTTTTTTCAGTCGAGGCTCAATTTATTTTCAAGGATTACACTCATATGGATATTATGTTATTAAAATTTTATCATTTTTTTATTTATAATTAAATATATACACATATATACATATTTGTATATATTTATACGTAATAATTTCATTTTATAAATAAATTTGTAAACATATTTATATATAAAATATCTTTCTAAATATATTTTTGTGTGTGTTTGTATTTATATCTATGAATATTTATATACCTACACAATTTATATATAATTTATATATATATATACATATTTGTGTGTGTGTTTGTATTAACAAACAAATATATATTTATCTATATATTCTAATATAAGTATATAAATATTAATATATAATATATGTAAATAAATATAAATATGTATAGTTATATTTATAGACACAAAAATATGTATAAATATATATATATGTACATACGTATGTATGTACCTATGTATCCATGTATATATTTATAAACACACAAACACACACAAAACATATTTTATATGTAAGTGCATTTAAAAAAATTACACACTACCATAGATTTGAATTTATCCAACACTACCATTTATCAGCACTAATAAAAAGTGGTGATAAAAGATTTTTTTATAGGTGCTAAAAAATTATAGATAAAAGTAACCCTTTATAGGTGCCTTTTTTTAGAACTGATAAAATTACCCCCTTTATCGGTGCTTTTTTTAGCACTGATAAAGGGTACTTTTATCAGTGCTTTTCTTTGAGATGATAAAAGTATGTGTTTTATCAACATTAAAATAATTTTTTTAGCACTGATAAAAGGTATATTTCATAAAAGAAAGTTATATATCATTAAAAATCATATATTAATATATAAATATATTTATATAATTATATATTTATATTGATATAAATATAAAATATTTTATAAAATGTGATTTATATAATATGAAATATGTAATCACACTTAATATAAAATATATTTAGTGGAAAATGATTAATAAAATAATTAAAAATAATATTAATTAAAAAAATTCTAATTATTATTGAGTAATATTCATTTAATAACAATTTAAAGATAAAAAAATTCAATAAATTAATAAATGATATAAAATATGTTGAAAACATAACTCGAACTTCAAACAGCCATAAATTTTGATTCGGGTGTCTGTTTTAGCTCTATCACATATAAAATTGAATATTGAGAAAAGATAAACACCGTGGTGACTATAATAAACCTTTTTCATCATTTTTATGAGGCCAAAAGGTCAATAATTCCTCCAAAACTAATTTTTTTGGAGTTACTATGGGAAACTTAACTGATGCGCGCGGTTTAGAACTATTGGTATAACCCATAAAACTGTCAGTATAGGATATACCAATGGTTCTATAAACTTTGGGTACTTAATTCATTAGTATAGGGAAATACCCATGGTTTCTATATAAACTGTGGGTATATCCTATGAGGTATTCATAATACCCACATTTTTCATTAAACTGTGGGTATATATCTATACCCACATTTAGGAGAATCATGGGTATATCTTGTCCCCTAGATAGGATATACCAACAATTCATTGAACCATTTTTATATCTACCTATCTCCAAAAAGTTGCATTAGCCCATTCAACCCCACTGCATAAACAAATCTAGAACCTCTAAACAAAATACAAACCACAGTACACATTTATTGCAGTAAACTTATTATATATTTATCATTTAACCATAAAGTTATCAATATTTTTTAAACCATTTACAGTACTATAAAAAAATTTCAATCCACATCTCAATCATATGTAATCATTAAATATCATCCAAACCTATCACTTTACTATCAACTCAAAAATGGATGGGTTCAATATCTTCCTCATCGCCACCAGTTCCATTATAATCATCACAACCATCAGTGTCTGGAGCACCGACATCATAATCATCATCATAATCACCACCACCACCACCACCACCAACAGAAATATCATCACCTTGACCACCACTAATACCCCCATTAACATCACTCGGTTCATTATATATAGAGTAAATTTTTTCTATATATAAACCAAAAACATTAGCAGCATGTGATGGAAGTGATAGACATATAACTGACATAGCTTTAAGGAAGTGTTTAGTGACTAGTTTATATCTTTTACACTCCTGTGTAGCTATTTTTTAGCCTCATCTACTTCTGCATGATCATTTTATAGCTCGGTGGTGTGAGAGGTTTGAGAGGCAGCTGATGAAGGCTAATACCTAGTGGGGGTGATGTTTTTTCCAAGTTAACATCAAACTCTCTCATGGTGATCCACACCTAATACCTGTCTCAAATGATCATTTGGCATGAATTTTTCATCTTGTTTCTTGTTGAGGGCCTCCAGTTCACACTGTTAAAAATATAAACAATATATTTTATTATTAATTACATATCAAAATTTGAAATATTAATAAAAATATTTACAATATTTTCTTATGTTTTTGAATTTACAACACTTCCATCCTTTTTCCTCCTACTCAATAAAAATAATTTTACTTGAGGCACACAGCCTTCGATGCCCAATATCGCTTGATGCAAATTTAAATGATTAATATAATAGTATATTATTTAATAATATAAAATTTATAAACATATAATGAATTAAAATTTTAGTTTTGATGAAATACATAAAATAAAGAAGCATAAGAATATATATTTAATTATAAATTTAATACCAGTGGCATAACATAATCAATACATAGTAATTATCATGCAAAACATCGTTATGATATGGATTCCTCTTATATTTCCATTTCAGTATAATTTTATTTGTGTTTCATCATTTATTTATTTGGTCACTTGGTTATTTTGTTCATTTAGTCATTTGGTTAATTTTTTGGTTAGGTTGTTTGGTAATTTGGTCAATCGGTTTGAATATTTTTCATATTTTTTTGTTTGGTCATTTAGTTCATTTTGGGTGAGGGTTTTTATTTAATTAATGAGTTATTTCATTTGGTTTATTTATGGGTTATATATTTTTTGGGTTACACCATTTGGTTCATTTTGGTCATTTGTTCGTTATTTTGTTTTGGATTAGTTCATTTGATCAATTGTTCATTTTTTTAGTTAAGTTAATTAGTTCATTTTGGGTTAGATTATTTATTTTTATTTGGTTTCAGTTATTTAGTTAATTTTTTAGGGTATTTTCTTCATCATGGATCATTTTAATTGGTTAATTTTGGGTTTGTTCATTTAGTTCATCTTGGATTATGTCATATTTGAGTTAGTTCATTTGGTTTATTTTGGTTTACATCATTTGGTTCATTTTAGGGTTATGTAATTTTTGGTTATTTGATTTCTTCATTTGTTTTTTTTTATAATAATTGGTTTACTTGGGTTTAGGTTATTTAGTTAATTTTTGGTTATGTAGTTTTTTTCATTTTGGGTTAGGTCTTTTTAGGTTAGGATATTCTGTTAATTTTTGGGTTATCTATTTTTTATGTTAGGTTATTTAGTTTATTTTGGTTTAGGTCATTTGGTTTATTTTTGGGTTATGTATTTTTTGGGTTACATCATTTGGTTTATTTTGGTCGTTTGGTTATTAGTTTGTTTTGTATTAGGTCATTTGATCAATTGATCATTTTTTTGTTAGGTTAATTAGTTAATTTTAGGTTATGTTATTTATTTTTATTTGGGTTATGTTATTTAGTTCATTTTTTGTTAGGGTTTTTTCTTCATCTTAGGTTATATTGATTGGTTAATTTTGGTTTTAGTCATTTAGTTCATCTTTGAGTTGTCATATTTGAGTTAATTAATTTGATTTATTTTGGGTTGCGTCATTTAATTCATTTCAGGGTTATGTAATTTTTGGTTAGATCATTTTTTTCATTTGTTCATTTTTTTAGAACAATTGGTTTAATTGGGTTTAGGTTATTTGGTTTATTTTGGGATATGTCATTTTGTTCATTTTTGGTTAGGTCATTTTAGGCTAGGTTATTTTGTTCATTTTTTGGTTATCACTTTTTTATGTTAGGTTATTTGGTTTATTTTGGGTTAGGTTATTTGGTTTTTTGGGGGTTTTTTTTGTGTTACACCATTTGGTTCGTTTTGGTCATTTGGTCGTTAGTTTGTTTTTGATTAGTTCATTTGATCAATTGTTCATTTTATTGGTTAGGTTAATTAGTTCATTTTGGGTTAGGTCATTTATTTTTCTTTGGGTTAGGTTATTTAGTTCATTTTTTGTTAGGTTATTTTATTCATCTTGGATTATGTTAATTAGTTAATTTTAGGTTCAGTCATTTGGTTCATCTTTGGGTTATGTTATATTTTAGTTAGGTTATTTGGTTTATTTTGGGTTAATATATTTGGTTTATTTCAAGTTTATGTAATTTTTGGTTATTTTATTTGGTTATTTGTTCATTTTTTTGTTATAAAAATAGTTTCACTTGGGTTTAGGTTATTTTGTTTATTTTGGGTTATGTCAATTTATTCATTTTGGGTTGGTTCTTTTTAGGTTAGGTTATTTTGTTCATTTTTGGGTTATCTATTTTGTATGTTAGGTTACTTGGTTTAGTTTGGGCTAGGCCATTTGGTTAATTTTTGGGTTATGAATGTTTTGGGTTATGTCATTTGGTTCATTTTGGCTTTTTGGTCATTATTTTGTTTTTTATTGGGTTATTTGATCAAATGTTCTTTTTTTTGTTAGGTTAATTAGTTCATTTGGGGTTAAGTTATTTATTTTTATTTGGGTTAGGTTATTTAGTTCATTTATGGTTTGGGTAATTTATTCATCAGGGGTAATGTCAATTGGTTAATTTTGGGTTCAATCATTTGGTTCATAGTTGAGTTATGTCATATTTCAGTTAGGTTATTTGGTTTATTTTGGGTTACGTCATTTGGTTCATTTTAGGGTTATGTAATTTTTGGTTAGTTTATTTGATCATTTGTTCATTTTTTGGTTATAAAAATTGGTTTACTTGGGTTTAGGTTATTTAGTTTATTTTGGGGTATGTCATTTTCTTCATTTTGGATTAGATCTTTTTAAGTTAGGTTATTTTGTTCATTTTGGGTTAAGTCTTTTTAGGTTACATAGAATTCCCCCTTTACTCTAATCCACTGGGACATGGGTTTTTACATCCTATCTACTAAAAAACTTATCATCCCTAAAAATATAAACCAATTCCACATCCAAGATCTAATTCATACCAAAATTATCAATCCTTGATTAAAATAATAGAACATATCTCAAATATAGACTATTATTCTGATGTGTGACTTCAAAAATTTAATTCAAACAAAAAAATAATAAATCCCTAATACCTAATAGGTAACTAATATATAACAAAATATTATACAATCCAAAAAAAAAATTACATCCTTTTATAGCATAATTTCCAAGACATCAATCACAACCTTAATACATTATCACTAAATTCAATCCAAATTACTAATACCAGCAATTTAACACCCAAATGGAATGTTAACCACTAAATAACTAATAAATAATCAAAATTCTAATCGCACATTCATTGAGTAATATATTTATAATAGACACAACTATTATTCATTGAATCATGTTTTAAATGATAGAAAGATTATATTGACATATCATTGATGAGTTAAATTAAAATAAATCAAGCTATTATTTCTAGATTTTAATGGAACTTTCAGAATATTTGGAAGATTAATGTTAGAAAAACCTGGAGGGAGTGAGAGGAATTCATTCAAGCTATAAATTCTTGATTAAATGGTAATTTACATCCTTATATTAAAGGGATTCATGAGAATAAAACTTAAATTTCAACATGTGAATATGACTAAATGTTATATTTCCAGCCTTCTATATTAATGTGGAATTCTCAGCCTTTGATCTTAAGACTATGTGAGTTTGTTTTAGGATTGTTTTAAGAATATTTTATTGAATTTTAAATCCTTTTTATGACTATTTATGTTTTTATACTTCTTGAAAATCCAAAAAAATTAAATTACCACTTTAGTTTGGTTTGATTCAATTCAATTAAGGTTAGGTTGATTTGAATGGACTATAGTAAATTACATATTGGATGATTTTATAGTTTACATGAAAACTATTTATTAAAATAGTTTACAGTTTATAAAATGAAACTAAAATAAAGAAATCTAAATATTATGAACCTAAATTTAAAGTACCTAGCACCTCTCATGGTTGGGAATTGTAGTGTGCCCCCAAAGTATTCAAATACATCATAGCATCTTTGTTCTTTTTGTTTTATTCTGACACACGCTAAATAAATTCCATAAATTTAATAAGAATTAAATTTTTAATGAAAACCATTAAATATTAAGAATACCTTAAACTAATTAATCTTCCAATATGAGATCATTTCTTGATATTGTGTTGTTGGATAGTCGGTGAATATTGGTACACCCTCTAAATCAGAACCAACTCTACTCTTCCAACCAATATATAACTTGTGCTTATATTATCACCACAACTCCCCAAGATCCATCAATCGTGTGACCTCAGCATCTTCACTATTAGGTAATTTAAACCAAAATTTTAACAAACATGTTAATTCATATAAATACAATAATAACATATATATCAATTTAACAAATTTTCTTACTCATATATCTACCCTTGATTTCTCCTTGATTTCATTACTGATATGCCTCCATGAGACTGGTTGCACCATAATGATATCATTGTACTTGGATAAAGTTTCCATAAAACTTCAACATTTCTTGGAATTTTTACCTATGATTTTATTGACTTCATTTTAATCCACCATTATTTGTGTTTGATGATTCCAAACTTCACACATACAGGTACACCCATGTTGACTATTAGAAGATCCCACTGAATAAGATAAAAGAAAAAAAAGAATTAATTCATAGTACAATAGAAAAAAATGATGTGATATAATTTTATGAACTTATAAAAAAACTGATGTAGACTGCTCATTAGGCTCTAATGAATATGTGGGATTTCCTGGATCGGTATCCTTTGAAGGATGTTTCGGTTCCAATGCATGCACTGTAATGAAAGCTGAAGGAGTAGAATCATAATATCCTATATGGATAGTAGGAAATATAAGTAGTGTAGACGTGGTAGGATAAGGATATAAGGGTTGGGGATACATCATAGGATATGGATATGGTATAGGTTGGAACATCCCTGGAGGCGGTGTAGACACGGTATGAGAAGTATAGGCTAAATAAGATGATGATGGAGGTTTGGGTGAAAACATACCTAGAGGCTTAAGTGGAGGATGAAAAGGTGTGGTAGATGGGGTGTATGCTAGTGGGTTAATGTGTGAACAGGTACAACGGGTGATCAATCTATCTCTAGGAGAACCCCCTCTTGGACCCATACTAGTAGTTTGAGGAGAATTTTACTCTTGTTCAGATAAATTCCCCTAAAAATTTGATAAATAATAATAACACGACATTAAATGTAATGCAGAATAAAAATATTACAATTTTTATACTCGCTAAGGGAACCATGGGAGGAAACCCTAGCTCATGCATTCATTGATCATTATCAAATAATATCTTCCTTCTAATTTATTCAATATATTTCATAATCTTAATAATAATTAAATTTACATTTTTTAGAAACAATTTAAAAAAATCATACAACTTAGAAGTCAAAGAAGTCATAAACAATGTCATAATATGTTTTAGAAACTATAATTTTAAACCAAGTCATGAATTTTTTTTAAAACCCATTTTAAACCCAGTTTTCTCAATTGAAATAAATATAATTAAATGAAATAAAAACAAACAATACTGAAACAAACATACCATAACAAACTAAAACTAAATTAAATTAATTACAATAGTACCAACCTAAGAAACTCACGTCAAGGTAAATTGAATTAACTGTGAACATATATGGTTACTTTTATATATTAACCACCACAACTTTAGGTTCAACATCAATTATATCAATAGAAAAATTTGATTCATCAAATAAAATATTTTGTTCAATACCATTGGGGGATTCAATGGTGTCAATTTCATCCCCACCATCATGAAAAATATTTCTTGGGATTACTTCAATAATGATACCATAATCAGTTCTCAGTTGATCTTTCACATAAAATACTTGATTTTCTATTTATTCCAAAACATATGGTTCATCAGTAGCTCATAAGAGATTCATGTCAATAAATCTAAATCCATAGTCATCAATAAATATAGCATCTCTTATCATTGAATCAAACCATTTACATTTCATTATAGTGACTTTACCATGAGAGTAATAATATAATAACAATATTTTCTCAACAAGTCCATAATAAGACACATTTTCATATTGAGGCCTTCTATATGATACACTGGAATAATAGTCTATTATTCTAGTTAACATAACACCATTATGTTGTGTTTTCATATTCACCACTCAATCAATTTTAACATATTTATACCCATTGATTATTAAATATTTTCATTCTTGAACCAAATAATTGGGACTAAAATAAAACACTCTTAATTATTGAGAGATGGAGTCAACATGTAAACTCAATACCTAAAATATATATGAATAATAAAATTAAATTAATATCTATATTTTAGTTAATTAAATTAATGGTCATACCTTTGATTTCAATCAAGCAGAAAACTCTTTGTTATGAAAAGTATCTCTCCTTCTCAAAGGAAAAGATCAATAAAATCTACTTATAATTCATTTATGTTCCCTATATAAAATGATAATAAAATTTTACGGTATATGTGAAATTAAATAGTATGAGATAACATATAAATATTCAAAATACTTTCTTGATATAGTCATCGAAAAACCCACAGTTAAACAAGACTGTGTGATGTTCCATATCCTGCTCTTCATGAATCAATGTAGCCAATGTATATGACCGAGGAATTCCTCCTTCTTGGGGTATATATGGAAATGAGGGATCAATTTCCCCAGACTTCTCATATTTATTTCTCATTGGTCAATTATATCATGTGCTCACATCAGACAAATACATTGAACAAAAATCCATACATTATTGATAAAGATAACCTCTCACATTGGAACCTTCGAGATTATTCTTGTTTCAGACATAAGATTTCATTATGAACATATTTATTTTAGTAGGATACATACACAAAAAATAAATGGGTCCCCAAATAAGTGTTTCATTTAGAAGATGTACTATTAAATTCATCATGCAATTGAAAAATGATGGAGGAATTTTTTTCCAACTCACACAAAATTAATGGAACCTCTTGCTGCATTTTTATCAAGAAAGACTTGGATAACCTTTTCTCACAAATGTTCTATAAAAATGGAAAAACCAAATCACTTTCACCCTTACATTATTGTATAATAAATTCCATATTTCTATTATAATCAATTCATGAATAATTATGTGATAATCATGAGTTTTTAGGGATTTTAGTTTCAAATCCCTTCTATTGAATCATTTAGATATATTGCTGGAATAGCTATCTAGAACCTTGATATTCTCCAATACTTCCAAAAATGGATTTTCCACTAAAGTTTTAATCACATAATAAGCACAATAAATGTTCCATTTGTTTTCACTGATATACACAGGATACAGTTCTAGTTGAATACCCCAATCCAACAAGTCCCAGCAAGATCATAAGTCATCTTTGGTCTTCCCCTTAATATTTAGAAGAATTGAAAGAAACATTTCGCATATATTTTTCTCAATGTGAGTTATATCTAAAAATGACATAACAAATTGGTAGAACAATATAAAAACTCAAAAATATACTTTTATTTTTTCAATTATAAGTGGATTTAGTGTCAACATTATTCCTCTTTTTAGGTTTGATCTTACCTTTCCCTAATGAAAATCAAAAATCTTTAAATTAATTATACATATTAGTTCCTGACATACATTGAGGTGGTTTTTCATTGTCAACATTATTATCAAACCTCCAAAGATTATTCCAATATTGGAGATCCATTGGCAAGAATTTTTGATTCCCCAGGAAATTGAAACTAAGATGATATTTAAGTCTTCTTGATTATGTATTATTTATACAAATAAGATATGATATTTTTTCCTTCATGCTCCAATAAAACATCATTGTATAAGTAGTGAAATAATTTATAGTTCATAGAAGGAAATCACGCATCTAAAATATATTTTTGGAATAATCATCAAATGTGTGCACACCCATATCCCAAAGCTACTTCAATTCTATTATTAAAAGTTGTAGGTATATTTCTATATAATTACTAGGATAATATGGTCTATATATTTGTATACTCAATAAATTAAAATATTTTTTCATAATAATCCATAGAGGAAGATTATAAACATGAATAAAAGTTATCCATGTGTTCTGAGTAATAATCATATGACTAAATGGAATAAAACCATCATAGGATAGACCCAACTTGACATTACACACCTTAGTTTCAAAATAATGATGTTGTGAATCAAATTCATACCATGATAATTTATCCTCACGATGAACTAACTCATCATTATATTTAATTATCTGAGCATTATGACATCCCATATTGGTTGATATTTTTGCAGAAATAAATAGATTTCGAAGCCTCCGAATAAATGGAAAGTGTCACATTACTTTATATGGAAGATGAGATGGTATTCCATCTGCATTTTCCTTCCATTAAGATGTGACACATCCTTTACAGTCATTAAGTTATGTTGCTTCCTCCCAAAATAAATTGTAATCTTTTGGACAAGCTTGAATTTTATTAGTAGAAAATACAAGTCGCTTAATTAACTTTTATGACTTAGAATGATTTGAGGGGATATTTGCACCATCAGGAAAAAATTCCTTAAAAAGGGTAAGAATATAATAAATATCTATATTAGAAATTCCATGCCTATTTTTTCCATGATATAACTGCATTAAAATTTCCAAATTTTTCATTTTAGTATATTCCTGATATATAGGAGTTTTGGCATCATCCATTATTTTTTTCACTCTCACAACATCATCATATTCATTTGTTTCCTCATGTGTATTGATATCATTGTCTTCTTTAACTAGTATATCATATCTCTTATGATAATTCACAAATGAAAACTAATCAAACATCAAATTCTCCATACCACTTCTTTCTTTCTGTTCATGAATAGTAAAATATTGTCTCGTCTCTCCACTGTGATAATAAACATAATAGTTTGTTTGAAATCCAAATTTTTTTTATATGGTAGATAAATTATTATTAACTTAACTATGGTATTCCAACACAATTATAACATGGAAATTGTATATGAACTCCATGTGAATCATTGTTAAATGTAAAATCTAAAAAAAATATCCAAATTATTTTAAAACATGGTTAAAATCTGATCGGTATGATACATCTAGATTTTATCCATTCTATTATAGGGGGGAAAGTTATATTCAAATAAATAATGTAAAACATAATTAAAAAATCATTATAATAAATTTTAATATTAAATTCATCAAATCATACTAGTATCTATCAAAACAAAGAATAAGAGAAATAACATATGTTATAAGTGATGCCTACAAATAAAGGTCTAGACAAAGTATAAGACATGGAATGGTAAATAACTATTAAAAAATCCAATTAAATAAATATTTATTTAAGAAAAAAATTAAAACTTCCATGTTTGAATGTGACATTAATCTAATTAAATACACTTGTCTTTTTTATGGAAAACATTTACTCAAGAATAACAGCAATGTGTCACCCAACATCAAAACCAAAAAAACATGGTATAGTAATATCATGGAAATTATACTATAATTGATATAAATCTAAATAATCATCTAATACTAATATCATAGAAACTAAGATTTATAAAATAACAAAAAATATATCCAAAATGTAATAAATGAGATTGAAGCCCGAAGTTATATGATATATGAAATGCAATACAAAATTTATTAGAAAAAACTACTCATCTCTAATTGAAAAGGAAAAATTTATCACTTGTCTCCTTCCATAATCCCAAATAATATCTAGTGATCATTCACTAACTCAACCAGTAACTTTCAAATACCAAAATCAAAGTAAATTGGATCCAATTACACATTTATTGTGCACAAATTGTGAAGAAAGTGGCCTTAAATAAGGATTCACTAAGGAAGAATAAGTTTGTAGTGACTCTTATGGATATTAAAGAAGAGAAAAACACAAAGTATGCCTTAATGATCTCACATATCACTCCATAAGTCAAGAGGTCAAAGTTGGTGAAAGATCCCTCCATTGGTAGAGGAAAAATGTTAAAGGGTTAAAGAACAATTGTGATGTCATGACCCGAGTGCCACACACCAGTTCCACAAGCCGGTCGGTTAAAAAATATCAGGCATGACTCCCCATATTATAGAGACTACCAACTAGCAGGGAGGGTCTAATATCGATCATAAGGATACTATACCCTCTTTATTAAAGTATCACAACAATAGAAATAAATAAACTATATCCAAATGATATAACTAATAAATAAACTAAACCAGTATCACATGATGACCAAAACAAGGAAATACAATATCCAAAACTAAACAGTAGATATGTCATGCCAAATAAATTTCTAGTGTCAATATGAAAAACCCAAAATAAATAAAGGCATTGAAAACTCCCAGGTGGGTCCTGAATTACATCTATTTCCCTCATCCATGCTCCATTCCAACTCATCCATATAAAAAAGGAATATTTCCCTTATCTTGTCCTAAAAACATAAAGTCTATTCAGGTACCGATCAGGAATCTTGAGTAGGGTTTGATTACAACTCAGTATCTCACCACCAACGTCATATAAAAAATATCTAGTCAATAATGGTGTATTCATTTTTATAAAGAATAAAGTATAATGCATAAGTAACCAGTTATCACATTTTAAATTATTCTTTAACTAACTACATAAACCCTAGGGTTCTCATGTTCACTTGAACCCTCAATACATACTCTAACCTATGTTAGAGTCTAAAATATCCCCAAAGGATACCATATCTCACTATACCATGGTTATCATTTATCATCTCAAATCATACCATGACTAATTGGAACCATAGTCGAATTCCAAAATCATGGTGTAAAACATCGTTTCTAACACCCCGTTGGTATTTGGAGCCTATGTCCCTATCCCACACCTCAATGTCACATATGGGTATTTGGATCCTCAGTACCTATCCCACACTCATGTATCACATATGGATATTTGGATCCTTGGTCCTTATCCAACACTCATTTATCACATATGGGTATTTGGAGCCTTGGTCTTTGTCCCACACTCATTTATCACATATATCACGGTATCACATATAACACATTCATATCATTAATTAAGTTTAATTATCATTAACCTTCTTATAAAACATCCACATCATGGTATACTACTTCAATTCATCAATGATCAAAGTTCATTACTTTAATTCAAAAGGAATAATATGAACAATTCACTATAAAACCATTTATCAATAATTAACCAAATAAATTATTAACCCTTTAAAGTTAAGACAAATATCACTTAATCCCCATTATCAATTAATTTATAAACACGTTAATTGACCAATCACACAACCCCAATTTATCATAAATTCAACAATCACACATTCTATTAATTAATTCCCTAATTAATTAATACAATTCCACCAATTTCATAATCACAACATTCCATTAATAAATTCACCAATTAATTAATCCAATTCCACCAATTTCATAAGCACAAAAATCCATTGATTAATTCACCAATTAATTAATCCAATTCCATGTTTCCATAAATTAATTTATTTATTTATTTATTTATTTCAAGATTTAATTTACAAACATGCCAATTGAAATATAACAATTCATACATGAAATTGGAATCAATACTATGGTAATTGAATTTAGACCACCTACCTTGAAATTAATGATGAATGCTCACCAATGAAATCCCTAATTGAAGTAGATCAACCAAGATCATGATGAATAATGGTATCTAGATCCAAAACTTAGATCCAAGATCAAGTAGATCATATCTATCAAAAACTATATTTAGATCCATTACTAAAAGAGGAAAAACCCTTTAAAGGATGATAAAAAGATGATAAAGAGGGAGGAAACCCATCAGAATTAGAATATCTTATTGGGAGAGGTGTATATCTTTAATTAGGGATTGGAATCATCATGAAAAAAGGTGAGATGGCCTTAGAATCTATCTAGGAGACTCTAAAATGAGAAATAATTTAGGGTCAATATAGGGTTGATTTTGGGTAAATTCTAGGGGTCTGGGTATTTTTAATCTAATTTTTGGATTAATTAAACATGTGTGCATGTTTTCCTGGGTATGGGGCATACTATTTTCCAAACCATGTACCTATTATGGGGGTTTATAGTTACTCCTAATAGGGATAATGGTTTGATAAACCATGCACCATCTGTGCAATCCCTCTCTGATTAGGGTTTGATGGTTCGATAGGGTAAGGTGCATAGTTTGGGAAAACTGTGCGCCAACCATTCACTACCCAAAAATCCTCCAAAAACTTTCAATTTTCACTCAAACACACCCAAGATAAAACCCAAAAAAAATATACTCAAAATAAGGAAAAAAAGTACCTATATATGATCTTGATAAATCTTCATAAAAGGTTTGGATCTTATAATATCATCACCTTATAACAGCTCATCCTCAAGTTGTACTTCCAAGCATATTTAAGATTCCAAGTCAAAAATCGGGCCACTAAGACCATATATCCACTTCTATTTCCCATGTTTCCTCTTGCACACGGCCATGTTTCTACAATACGTGAACTATCAATATAGTCTTTCCCCAACAACACTTTCTCACTATGATCCAACACACATATTGGATACTCTTAAAAGTATGCATCAGTCTCAAGCTCAAAATCATTCACATAGATCACATGAGAAGGTTTGGGGTGATACCGCCAAGGCTATGACACATGAAACACATCATGAATAGAACTATACCTCTGTAGAAGAGCTATTCGGTCTACCACCAACCCGATTCTATTTACAACCTCGAATGGTTCAATAAACTTGGGCTCTATCTTGCCCTGTCTCTGAATTCTATGGTGACCCAACCTAGTCTACTTCTAAAGGAACACAAGATCACCCTATATAAACATTAGGGGTCATCAATTTCTATCAGCATATGAATTATATCTACTTTGAACCATAGTTATGTGTTTATGAATCTATTATATCTTCTCTGATTTCTCCTACATGAGACTCGATCCTAACAGCTCTGACTCACCTGCCTCCATAAAACATAGAGGAGATATGCATGGACTACCATAAAGAGCCTCATATTGTGACATATGTATAGTTACCTGATAACTGTTGTTATAGGAAAACTCCACCAAAGCTAGGTTCTTTTCCCAAGACCCATAAAATTCTAGGACATGCACCTGAATCATATCCTCAAGAACCTATATAGTACGTTTTGACTACCCATATTTTTGTGGGTGGGAATCCATACTCAATAAAACCTATGTACCAAATTCATTATGTAATACCTGCCAGAAGCGTGAAGTAAATCATGAGTTGTGGACTGAAACTATACTCCCCAACACCTCATGTAAATAGACTATCTCCTAAAACATACAAATTTCCCAACTGGTCCACTAATAAACTCTCTCATATAGTCAATAAATATATTGTTTTCATCAAATAGTTCATAGCCACCCAAATAGCATTATTATTTTGAGGCATCCTCGGGATACCCACCACAAATTCCATGGTAACGTCATCCCACTTCCATTCTGGAATGGGCAATGGTTGTAGTAAACCATCAGGTCATTGATTCTTAACCTTCACCTGTTGATAGGTGTAGCATCATGTCATGAGCCCTACTATATAATTTTTCATGTTTAGCCACCAAAACATTAGAATGTCAAACCCTCAACTGATGATACCCTGGTCTCAACTTGATCTTGGAAAAGACACAAGATCCCATAAAATAGTCAAATATGTCATTGATACATGGAAGCATATATAGGTTCTTCACTGTCATCTGGTTCAACTTCTAGTAATCCATCCAACGGCCCAAAGGCCTTCAAATTTTTTTATTTAAAAGCAAAACCCCCCTTTCAAAGGAATAAGGGGTGAAACCTAAACAGACATCAATGACTTAAAACAAATCATGACGTGAAGGTCAAGTGATTCAAACCAAACTAACAACATGGAGATACCCCTCCCCAGCAATTGATCGTGAAAGAGCTCTCCACCAGTGCAAGGCTGAACGGCAAGAAAGTGTCCTGTGTTAAAGCACATGCCCGATCCGATGACAAATGTCTTACCCTCTCAAACATCCAAATCCATAAAGCTCTGCAACGATGAACAGATAGCTCTGGAACCACCTCTAGGGCATGATCCATGTGGTCGAGTCTGGGTGCATCATTGTACCACCATCCCACACAAATTCTTTCACCATTCCGAGAAACCAAAAGTCCTCCAACAAATGGTCATCCTGTAACAACACGACGTTCTCCTTAGACACCCACGCCACCGCAACTACAGAAGCCCGGAAGGCCATCCAAAGAACATGGGTTCAATCCATCATCACCTAGGACTGGATGGCCCAACTCCGCGTCAAGGGACCGCCACCAATGAGGGAATCTGGGTCATCCTGAAACAGAAATTCTGCTCTGGGCATGGATCTGCTCTGATCAGAACCACAAATGCACCCTCACTAGGTTCTAGCACGCCTCACGATGACAAGAACGAGAAGGACCATCACATTGAACCAGGACAGCAAAAACCAGATCCAACCAGAAGAACAAATTCACACCATCACTAGATCCAACAAGAAGAACAAATTCACACCATCACCAGATTAAAGGACTACAAAAACTCACAGAATCAGGAACTTAAACCCCCCCTCCGTAGCACTGCAGATCCTACCCTGAGATGCACCAGACGTTTGCTGGAGTCAAACCTGGATAAACCGAACGAGCCAATCATCCCGAACTAGCAGATCATGGCCACCCCATGACTCAACATCGTCGGAGGAGGAAGATCACGTTGGGTCGACCGCCGAAGCACCTCCAAGAAGCGATGGCGCCAAACCTCGTCAGTGGAAAACCGTGCCAAGCCAATCATCGGGGCTCCTCTGAGGCAAACCCACAATCGCCACAAGAAAATCCCGCTGAAGCGCCTCCAAGAAGTGGTGGCGCCGAACCTCGTTGTCGATAAATCTATGCCAAGCCAAACACCGGAGCTCCTCTGATAACAACGCCACTGCACAAGCAACACCGCTGACTCCAAGGCGAACCCACAGCTGCCGCAAGAGGATCCCGACCCAAAGGGGGGAAGGTGGAACAAACTGGGAGAAACCCTAGGTTCTGCGAGAAGGGGGAGAACCATGCCACTCCGAGGCTCAACTTCCAGTAATCAACGTACAAGATTAAAGTTATATCAGCCTTATTTGTAAAAAAAATACTAGGGAACTCCAAGACTGCATACTCTGATTCATAAACACCTCATCCATAAACTCTTACAGTTGAGTATTTAACTCTTGAAGCTCTATTGGTGACATTCTATACAGTGGAATGGAAACTGGATCAGCCCCCAGCATGAGCTCAATTGTAAATTCCATATCTATCTCAGGTGGAAACCCTGAGAAGTCTTTAGGAAACACATCCTAAAATAGTCCCACTATGGGTTTAAGGACATCATGCTTCAAACCAAATTTATCCAGAAAAAGACTAAAAATCTTGGCTGTGAGCTCCCCCAGTTGTTGATGAACTGTCCATGCACGACCTTCCTAGATATCCAACTCTCCATAGTGGAAATAATTTTCACCCTAATGATAAGTAAAAGTACCTCTCCTAGGGTAATAATATATGTGTGATCAGTATTCTACTAACCAATCCATACCCATAATTAGGTTAAATATTGAAATATCTAGAATGTATAGATCCCAACTGAAACGATACTCCCTAACCTCAAGAGAGAACCCCTTGCATAAACAGATGCCTCTTGACCACACTCCCAAAGGTGTATCTATCATCATAACTCTACTCAAAAACACCACCACCAGGATCAAACCATTTAAAAGGTGTTAATATATAAAATAATGAGAGGAACTAGTATCAAATATAGAACTATATAGAATATAATATACAAGAATAGTACCTCTAAATATCGACAGTCCAACATTTCTATCCACCAGTGTAGGTTGAACTGCATGCAACTGTTCTTCCCCTCTTCCCTATGATGCAATCTAAGTCCCCTGAGCTACACCACTCTACTGATATGGGAACTCTTTCCTAGAATCATCATGTCCAATACCTCTACCACCACAGCTAGTAGAACTCCCATTTCCAGATTTATACAATGTAGAAGATCCCCTTCCCATGCTCTGATTATACCTAGATCCTCCTTTACTACTCATCTATTGTGGGTTCCTACAGAACCTCTGCAGATGTCCCATCATGCTAAAATCTCAACACTCTGATATTGGTTAGGTATAATTCCAATGAAAGTGGCTCAACCTACCGCACTGGTGGCAGAGCACTTAGGTAAGATCCTAAGTAACTAATACTTTCCCTTCTCCACTCTTCTTTCCACTACTTTGGTCAATACTATAATAATTATGATTCCTACATTTGAAAGATGTACTAACTAATCACCCCAAAGAAACTAATTTTCCTCCACTAGAAGCCTCATTCAGGTTCCCCTTAGCTATGAGATCCTAATCCACCACCACAGCAAACTTCTTTAACTGGAAGATGTTAACCTAGAACTTAATATCACATTTAAGTTTGTCTTGTAAATGTATTATCATAGTTGTCTCATCCCCTGTCAATGCTGGAGAAAATAACTACAAGTCTATAAAGTGGCCAGCATAGTCTATCATGGAAATTCTCCCCTTAGTCAGCCACATGAACTCAGGTTATATCTCTTGTCTCAGTGTATCTATATAAAAGTGCTCTAGGAACTTCTTCAAAAAGTCCTTCCATTCCATACCATCATCCTTCCCTATTCGGGACTGAACATTTCACCAGTGCTTCATTGATCCTCATAACATATATGTAGCTAACCTGACCCTCTTATCATAATGAGTATCTAAATGGTCAATTATAGTCTAGATGGACTCAATCTAGAACTCTTCTACCTTAGGTCCATCCTCTTCGGTGAAATTCATAGGGTGTTGTAACTAAAACTCCCATGTTAGGTTAGACATACTCTTCACTACCTGCTCTGGGTCTCTCTCTATAAACCGCATGAAGTGAGTAAAGTTATCTCAAAACTACTCTCTAAATTTTTCACCCCGACACTATCGGTGCCTTAAGTTCCACTATTGGAGGATCATTTCTAGCCATGTCCTCCTGTCGTCCTATCAAAAATCATCATTGTGGAGGTGTATCTCTACAATTCCAAACATACATATCATGACAAATTACACAACATTAACACATTTAACAAGTGGTATTAATATAAATCCATAAAAATCCACCCCCTTTATCTACCACACATTAAAAACTGAGGCACTATCACTGCCCTTAACCATCCTACACCTAGGTCATGGTTTAAAAGGGTAAACTCATTACCATTATTCAAGTTTCTCATTAGATACCAAGTTTCCATTTAAATTTATCACATATTTAATCATTTCAAATTTCTCAATTAATATTAGGCACCATTTTCATTAAATTTAACTCAATAAAGGAAAAACATTTCAAATCCAACAACTTACCCAAAACCTGTTTTCTCATGCGTGCCTAAAAATGATGCATGTCATAATAAATGAGTGCCTATAATGATTCATGCATACTCAACAACTCTCATTCCATACTATTCCATGAGTAAAATATCATAAAAACTCAGAATAAATACTCATATGACACAACAAGTGCATCACTCGAGGTGAAATATCATTAATTGTAACAACACACATCAATAAAAATAATCCCGCCCTGGGTACTTGGCTTGTACCCTCATACATGGGTTAGAAACTCTCATGCATGAGCTCTTAACCAAGGATTGAATTATATTATTCTCCTATCTAACTTTACCAAATAGTAATATTAAAAAAACCTCATTTGATACCACTGTGGGACGCCTGGAACCGAGTGCCACACATCGGTGCCCCAAGATGGTTGGTTACATGACCTCAGGCATGCCTCCCCATATTCTAGAGTTTGAAAACTAGAAATGAGGGTCTAATATAAACCGTGGGGAGACTAACCTCTTTATTAAAGCAGCACAATAGTAGAAATAAATAAATAATAGCCAAATGATATAACCAATAACCAAACCAAACCAGTATCACATTATGACCAAAATAAGAAAATACAATACACAAAACTAAACAGTAGATATGTCATTAAAAATACATTCCCATCATCAATATGCAAAACCCAAAATAAATAAATACACTTAAAACTCTCATAAGGGTCCCAAATCACGTCTGATTGCCTCATCCATGCTCCATCCCAACTCAGTCGTCTAACATAGGACTCTTGTCCTTATCATGTCCTACAAACATGAATTCTATTTAGGTACCAATCAGGTAGCCCAAGTAGGGTGTGAGTACAACTCAATAGGAAACCACCAAAAGAATTTAAAATAATAACCAATAAATAATAGTGTATGGAGTTGTATAAATAATCAATTATAGTGCATAAGTAAATATTTATCACATTTTCAATTATTCTTTAACTAACCACATAAACCCTCGGGTTCCCGAGGACACCTGAACCCTCGATACCTGCTTTTTCCTATGCCGAAATCTGAACAATCCCTAAGGGATACCACATATCACTATACCATGGTTGTCATTTATCATCTCAAATCATACCACGTCCAATTGGAACCATAGTCCAATACCAAATTCAAGGCATAGAACATCATGTCTAACACCCCATGGGTATTTGGAGCCTTTGTCCCTATCCTGCACCTCAATGTCACATATGGGTATTTGGATTATTAGTCTCTATCCCACAATTTTGTATCACATATGGGTATTTGGAGCTTCAGCTCATTTCCCACACTCATTTATCACATATAGGTATTTGGATCCTCGATCCCTATCTCACACTCATTTATCACATATATCACAGTATCACATACAAAATGTTCATATCATTCTTTAAGTTTAATTATCATTAACCTTCTTATCAAACATCTATATCACGGTATACTATTTCAAGTCAACAATGATCAAAGTTAATTACTTTAATTAACATGGAATAATATGAAAAATTCACTATTAAACCATTTATCAACAATTAACCAAATAAATCAATATCCCTTTAAGGTTAATCCAAACATCACTTAATCCACATTATCAATTAATTCATAAGAACATTAATTGAACAATCACACAACCCCAATTTCTCATCAATTCTATAACCACACATTCTATTAATTAATTCCCCCGATTAATTAATCCAATTCCACCAATTTCATAATCGCAACATTCTATTAATTAATTCACTAATTAATTAATCCAATTCCATTAATTTCATAATCAAAACATTCCATTAATTAACTCACCAATTAATTAATATAATTCTATGTTTTCATAAATTAATTAATAAATTAATTTATTCAATTAGAGATTAAATTGAAAAATGTTCCAATTGAAATCTAACAACTCATACATGCAATTGGAATCAAGACTATAGGAATTGAATTTAGACCAGCTACCTCAAAATTGATTATGAACACTTGCTAACAGAATTGGATCAACCAAGTTCACGATGAAGAATGAGATCTAGATCCAAAACCTAGATCCAAGATCAAATGGATTAGATCTATCAAAACCTAGATCTAGATCCATAACCAATAGAGGAAACATCCCTTTAAATTATGAGGAAAATATTGGATAGAGGGAGGAAACCAATAGGGATTAGAATCTATTACTAGGAGTGGTGTAGATCTTTAATTAGGGATTTGAATTGTCAAGAAAAAAGGTTGTATGGCCTTATAATCTATCATGGGGGATCCAAAAATGAGATAAATCATTTAGGGTTGATCTAGGGTTGATTTGGGGTGAATTTCAGGGGGTTCATGTATTTTTAATATAATTTTTGAATCAATTAAACTCATGCACATGGTTTCCTTGGAAGGGGAGCATGGTTTTCCAAATCATGTGCCTATTATAAGGGGGTTCATAGTTACTCCTAAGAGGATGCATGGTTTGAAAAATCATGCACCTTCCATGCAATTCTTCTTTGCCTAGGGTTGCACAGTTTGCTGGGGTAGGTTGTGCGGTTTGGGAAAACCATGCACTACCCAAAACTCCTCTAAAAACTTTCAATTTTCACCCAAATGTACCCATGGTAAAATAAAAGAAAAGAATGCTCAGAACAAGGCAAAAGAGTACCTACATAAGAGCTTGATAAATATATAGAAAATGTAAGGATCTTAAACAAATGTATCAAAATAATAAATAAATAATAGTGGGATTAGTATCGTAATGGTGAAGTAATACAATCTATGATGGATAAAGAATATCATAGAGAACATATGAAATGGAATCATCACAATTGGTTTTGAAAAAAATAGCCACTGGGAAGGCTTGGAGGAAGAGTAGAATAAAATAGTCAGATCATCAAGAAAAACCAAAATCATTAACATAAGGATGTCATAGGTACCCCTCTCCCCTTTTAATTTATTTTTAAATATGGTAAATTGATTGATATAGAATGAAGGGGTAGATGAAATCTATGCGGGATATTAACCATGTGTGAACTAAAAAAGATTATTACAAATATAATTGTGCATGATGAAATGGAATTTCTAGATAATTCTGAAATTAAAAAAATCATGAATTAAATGTAAAATATTGTGAATTTGACCATACATGCATGAATATATATAAATATAATGAAATATTAAATATATAGTGAATTTCAAGCCTATTTTGGAGTGATCTAGGTTTCAAGTCCAAGTTTTAGTTTTACTAATTAATTTAGGATATTTAGAAATCCTTTCAAGTGATTTATTATAAACTAACATGTTGGTATCATCTAAGTGTTTTTTAGGATACTCATATGCTACTTGGAAAGATAATTATACCAACAAAGTATCTTTAAAAATTGGTGTCTAGAGGTTCAAAAAATCAGGGAGAGATAAATATTGGCTCATAAAATCTACTTAGCCACATTTGAAAGAATAATTCATTATAGAGAAATTGGAAGAAATGTATTGCTAGTGGTGTCAACTAGCTCTTAAAGTGGTATATTCCTCACCCATGTGAATTAAAGTTTATGTATTAACAATTTTTGTGAGAAGTTATTTAATATCACAAGAATATTTAACTACTCAAGTTGCAACATGTTTTATGGATTTAGAGTAAAATATAGACTGCATTAACATTGTTAACTTTGACCCTTGTTTACTACACTAAGCTCCAACTCAGTACTCTTAGAGGTTTTGTGGATATGTCATTTCCAAGTGGTGAATTCACTCTTTGGAATATAAAAAGATGAATTCATATGATATATGAAAGTGTTCTAGTATTTAAAGTTTCCATGGAGGTTGAATTAGAATATTTCAAAATGATATTTTTCATGTAAAGTCGAATGGAATATGATGGAGGGTATTAAGGTGGATCTTTAAATATATAAATATATAAATCTTATAAGACTAATGAGGTGGTGAGTTATCTTGTAAATATGTATCATTAATTGCATGAAGGATACTTGATGAAGGTTATACAAAATGTGTAAGAGTCACCAGAAACCTATTTAAAGGTACTTAAAGAATGGCATGGAGGATGTATAAGGGTAGGAGAAGTCCATTGAAGAATCTACATAAAGTTCATTCAAGATCTACAATACCTACGTAAAGGTGAGACTAATTTTCTAACATTTTTAAGGGTACACTAACCTATGTAAAGGTAATCAAGAAAATTTGAAGGCTATGTAAGGGTATACTAATCTAAGTAAAGGTAACTCATGAATTGTTCTATATAAACACATGACATAAAATAAACCCCTATTGCATTAATAAAACAAAAAAATTACTACATTAATTAATTATATAATCAGTTAAAATATATTACAAAAAAATGTATTGGGTTTATGTAAAAGTAGAGGATAACTAAATTAAAAATATATATATCTATTACAATCACATTTATTATGAAATAATATAACAAAAATAATTTAAAAGAACCTTATTTAAAATAATCCAGAAGAATCATGACCCAACTATATCTTGGTTAGGTTTTCATACATATATAAAAATTAAAACAATAGTCATCTAAAGAGAATAAGGATTCAAAACTCACTGATTTAATTTTGAAGAAGACCGAAATCAAAAAAAAATCATTGAATTTGGGGAGAATGCTCGAGGAGAAGAGAACCACCCATAATTGCTTGAGTGAGGGGAGAATAGGGCATGAGTTAAGGGAGTAGATAGGGATTGAGTGAAGTGGGGGAGGTATATGAGGGGACTTTATCCCAATAGTTTTTAAAAACTATTGGTATATCTTAACCTATACCAGTGATTTTTTAAAAACCATTAGTATAGCCTAGTCTATACCAACAATTTATATAAATTGTTGGTATAGACTGATTCCATCTGCTCTATACCCATGATTTATTTAAACTGTGGGTATAGATTTGTGGGGATAGCCCTAATTTCTAGTAGTGAGTACCTTAATTTTTTAACATTTAATAGAATTTCATCCTCATTTAAAGGAATCTTCTTATCTTTTTTTGGTAGAGACTCAATTTATTCTCAAGGCTTGCACACATATGGATATTATAATGTTCAAATTTTATCATTTTTCATATTGTACTATTATTTATAATTAAATATATACACATATATACATATTTGTATATATTTACACATAAAAATTTAATTTTATAAATAAATATGTAAAAAAATTGCCTATAAAATATCTTTCTAAATATATAAACCATATCAAAATAAAAAATAATATCCATTTTATTTAAAATTAAAATGTATGAATATTTATATACCTATAAAATGTAAATATAATGTTTATATATATATATAAATATATTTGTGTGTGTGTATTAACAAATAGATATATATTTATCTATATATTCTAATATATGAATATAAATATTAATATATAATATATGTAAATAAATATAAATATGAATAATTATATGTATAGATACACACATATATATAATATATTTAAGTATGTATATATGTATGTATGTTGTATATATGTATGTATTTATTTATTTATTTATTTATAAACACACATACACACAATACGTATTTTATAAATGTATTTAAAATTAATCATATAAATATATATTAATATAAAAATAAATATATGGATAAAAATATAACTAAATGTATATGTAAATAAATAAATATAGAATAAAATAGAAAACAAAGTAGCATAGAGCAGTGGTAAAGGTGCAGGCACGTGAGGGTGAGGTCTTGGGTTCAAATCCAATGGGAGCCACACGGCACATGCGGGTGTGGGAATGAGAAAAGAGTTTGCACTGATAAAGGGTTATAGGAGGTCTATATGAGTACTAATAAAAGAAGGGGGTGGGCATCGAGAGGTGATAAAATTTGGGGTCCCCTCCTTGCCGAATACCCCTATTTATAGAAAAAAAATGTTTTTTTACTTTTAACTGCACTTTTTTATCACTGATAAAGGCCCCTTTTATCAGCATTTTTTTAGTGCTGATAAAAGGGACCCCTTTCAAATATTCTTAGATTAAAATTGATTTTTTAGTGCTGATAAAATCAATTTCTATCACTTTTAAAAACTATATTTGTAGCAGTGATAGATATATATAAATATATGAATAAATATATGAATAAAAATGTAACTAAATATGTATAAATTAATAGATATATCATAAAATAAAAAACAAAACAACCTAGAGAAGTGGTAAATGCACTAGTGCATGAGGGTGGAGGTCTTAGGTTCGAATCCAAGTGGAGGTGCACTCGCAGTGTGGGCAGGTGGATTTGTCCAGCACTGATAAAAGGTAGGGGTTCTAGCGCTTATAAAGGTCAGGGGGGGAAATACGAGCATTGATAAAAGTGAGGTTGATTTCTGATAAAAGGTGTCTTTTATCAGTGTTTTTTAGTTATAATAAAATGGGCCTTTTGTTAGCGGTTTTTTAGCGCTGATAAAAGAGATCCCTTTTTAGCGACGCTTAGATTATCAGTTCTTTTTTAGTGCTAATAAAGGGTTTTTTATAGCATTGATAAAACGGGGATCTTTAGTAGTGTCTATTGCATGATTATAAAATATTAACTTGAAGTACATATTTCAATTTATATCATTTAAAACGATTAGATTTGTCATGCACAATAGTGAAACTCTAGAAAAATATGTCGTAGAGAGAAAATTGTCCTCCCTCCCTTTCAAGAACATGAAGAGAACTAGAGGACCACCTATTGTGATAAATGATGAAATATGTAAAGCTTTAGGTTCATCTGCATTCGCATTTGGAAAACCAAGAATGTTCCTTATAGATTCATGGAGCACGTGTGGATACAACTAGAGGAGTCCTCATTTGGATTCTCAGTGGCAATGATGAAAACACAAGAGAAACAATTATAATTTATCATGATGAATTATTGTGTTCCATGTAATTATTGTTTAAAATTAATTATAAATTAAATATAAAAGCTCCTCTATAGGATTTTTTGGGGTTGTATTTATCAAACTTTTCTGGATTTATCCATCAGATTTGATGAAAAATAAAGATAAAAACAGGCATCGGCCCACCACTTCTACTACACCCCAAAATCTTCAACATATTTAACCCAAACCAAAATAACATAAACTCTACTTGAATTTACCAAGTTAAAATTTGGATAATTCACCTAGCTATGATCAAACAAGTTATATTGAAATGAGTTATCAACCTGTAATAGAAAACCAAATAAAAAAATTTATTTCTTATGACCTCCAACCTTTATTAAATCCTAAAAAGTCCAATTGATTAAATTAAAATTTGGTGGATTTTACATACTCGAATCCTTACATGGTGTGAAAGCATTACAATACCTAAACATTATTTTGATTGTTGCAGTGATACACTTTTGTAATGTTGATGTTGAAACTAAAAACAAAAGGGATAATAAGAGAGTTAAACTAAGACAATAATGATGAAGAAAGATTCATAACTACAATGAGAGAGAAAAGTTTGGTTTAATCATAACGTCAAGCTCAATGAAAATCATATGGATGCCCAATATAATGATTATACTCTTTGTGAAGTCGCAAATACAAGCGACAATGGTGTCAATGTTGATGATGTTCATGAAGGTTAGACTTTGAAAAGGGGGGGAATATGTTAATTATTCCACACTGTTGTACAAATTGAATTTCCTAACATTGAATTAAAGATCATATTGCATGCCTCAATTAGTTATGAGAGTGAAATTTATCATATTTTTTATGACACATTTATGTGTGATTTTTTGTTTGGTCATTCATCGTCACACAATAGTTATTGTAGGAATTAAATACTTTGAATATTTATTATTTCATATCAAATTACGCATAGAGAATGTGATATAAATAAATTCAAGTTTTTTTAAAAGGGTTTTAAGGTTAAAAAAAGGGGATAGGTTTTAGGGTATTTTAAAAAAGGATCCAGGGAGGTGTAAACCTTGTTCACGTTTGTCTCCTCACCAGGAAGCGTGAACAGCATTCACACTTCCTTTATAAGCTTTGTAAAGGAAGAGTGAACGTCATTCACTCTTCCTACCAAATTATTTTATTAATATATATATATATATATATGAATATAAATAAATATTACTTAAATATTAAAAAAATTAACCAAAAATAATTAAATATTTATAAATATTAATAAATATTACCTAAATATCAATAAATATTAATTTAAAATTCATCGATATCAATAAAATATCAATAAATATTAATAAATATTAATGAAATATTAATAAATATCAAATAAATATTAATAAATAATCATAAATATTCAAAAATACAAATAAATATTAATAAGTAATAATTAAATATTAATTAAATGTTTATAAATATTAATTAAATATCAATAAATTTTAATACATATTAATTAAAAATTCATCAATATTAATAAAATGTTTATAAATCTTAATTAAATATTAATAAATATTTATAAATATTTATAAATATTATGGAAATTTTAAAAAATATCTATAAATTTTAATGAAGTATTAACAAATGTTAATAAACATTAAATAAATATTCATAAAAATTCATAAATTTTCATAAACATTAGTAAATATTAATAAATAGTACTTAAATAGTATATAAATATTAATTAAATATTCATATATATTAATTAAATATTCATAAATATTAATAAATGCAAAAAAATAATAAATATGAAATAGATGTTAATCAATATTAAATAAATATTAATAAATACTAATTAATATTAAATAAATACTAATAAATATTAAATAAATGTGAATAAATATTAAATAGATATAAATAAATGTTAATAAATTTTTAATAAATAATAATTAAATATTAAATAAATATTAATAAGTATTATAAGGGGGAAAGGTTCCCTCAAGGCATTACAGATGAGATGGAAAGTTGGTTTGACCTTCATCTTGAAGCTACTTTTGCAAATTGGGACCAGATGTTTTTTGCTACAAAGACTACCTTTTGATCCATAAACTATTATGTAGAGACCTGGTTTCTTTCCTAATAAGACTTTAAAATATTTCTAAGAATATTTCCAGAGCTGGGCACTGAGACGGCGTACAATTCTGAGGCCTCGTGTGCCCGGAATTAATTTTTAAAAAAATGTTGAGTGTTTTAATATTACACACGTGTGGTTAACTAAAGAAAATGAGATATCTATTAAACGGATGGTCGGATCGGAAATCTGAGACCACGGTTGGGTATGAAACGTGGTGTTTCCCCTAAGTAAGACATAAAATAAGTTAGTGCGGGACGTTCGGACCCCTCGCTCATTGGCGATGAGTTAAATGGATAAATTAAATTATTAATTTATTCATTTAATAGCTCAAACCCAAATAAATCATGGACAAGGGATTGGATGAGAAATCGGATACCACTGATGAGCTCAGAATGTGGGATTTACCCTATGTAGGGTATAAACTTTATCGGCGTTGAGTGTTTGGATTATGCGCCATCGTGGGAAAATAATTAAATTATTAAATTATTATTTATTTGATTATTTGATTAAAAACTATTTTAACCTATTAAGAGGTTATAAATATGAGGTTTTAAGCTTTTTTCCTCATAATTCAGTTTGGCTAATGATGAAAACTCTTCTCCTCTCCTCCCTGTTGACAAACAACAAATAATGAATGACTAGACTTTGGATCGAAGCGGATCAAAGCGCAATGAATGCAACGGAGTTCGATGAATGCATTATTCACCAACAATCGATCTAATGACCAGGTAGGACTTGTCTTTGGTGTCTTTACACCTTTGATTAAACTTAGAGCATGTTGATAATTGAATCTTCAATTTTTACCTTTTTATACGATCCCAGAAATTGAAATAAAATGTTTTTAATCAGTTTTTAAATTATTATCATTGTTCTTTATTCATCCTTCTAACTGCGATGATTCAAGGCTAATCCAAACAATAGCCAAGGTTATTCGTCAAATTTGTTAATCATTCTTTTCTTCGTTCTTCCTCCATTTATCGCCATCTTTTATTGTGGTTTACATTTCAATAAATACCCAACAATGAATCGATGTGAAACTGATCCTCTACTCATTGGATCGTTTATATGGACATGGATTCATGATCAATCGGGCTGACCCAGAGCGTAGTCCCCGACGAGATACTGGGCTGACCTAGAGCGTAGTCCCCAGTGAGATATTGGGTTGACCCAGAGTGTAGTCCCCGAGGAGATATCAGGTTAACCCTCCTACTGGGCCAGGTAGCGTAGTCCTCGATGGTTCAGAGAACACCATCGACTGTGCGTCATAGTGGCGAGGTGTGGTTTGACTTACCTAAGGACCCACAAGGAATAGAGGAACTTTCCCCACTGAGACATGTCCTTAGGATGCGACCTAAAAACCGTACGTGTAATGCCACGACCCGAGTTACCCAGAGTCGGTGCATTATTACATAACATTGGCATGATCACAAAAGATCAAGTCTTGAAAGACCAATTAGTTTAGTAGCCTTGGAATAACTAGATACATTCATAAAGATTACATTACATCATAAAGTGAAAACTACCACAACATATTGTCTCCACACTCATATCCCCTTATACTATCCCTGCAGGTCATTCATAAAATACTTCTTCACATCCTGGGAAAAATAAAACATAGAAAGGGGTGAGCTTAAATGCCCAGTAAGGATAACAATATAGAGGAAACTTTTATAAATAATCATAAACATTTAAGGAAATGTATAACTAAAAAAAGCCTTTTAGACTTGAACTTCAGCATAATATGGAAAAAATAAAATGAAATAATGTCATTTACTTATTCACATGGATATTCTACTAGTCGAATAATCACATGCAATGTCAATAACCACTTTCATAATGATGGAATGCATAATTCCAGACTATCATAACCTCGTAGCCAAGCCCTTGTGCCAAGACTACAAATAAGATTTTGTAAATTCCTTGTGCCAAGACACTAGTTTGTCTCATGAGACCTACCGATGCATCGAGGAGCTATAGCGGGCTCTACTCATCACTTATTAAGTCCAATGTATTCCTCATATGAACAGTTTTAAACATAATATAAACATTCCTATTAAAACTAGCATACGAAATGTCAATACTTTCTCCATAAACCATGAATGGTATAAAAATAACACATCCATAGTCAAACATATCACAAAACCTTCCATATAATATGGAATTTTTGTATCATAATAAATCAACTTCAAATAAGCTTAAAATCCATCAAAGGATGTTGACATAGATGAAATCAAAACTATTTGAGAGAAATATCTCTTTTTTTTAAATCATTTAAAAGTCACATAATTATAAAATAAAACATTTAATTTGAAAATATCCTTATAATATTGTAAGTGAAGCTTCTAAGATTTTATAATGGCAGAAAATATCTGCACCCGCCATATAAGTTAAAAAAGACACTCTTACCTTAATTCTTTCGAAAAGGTTAAAAAGGACCTTGTTTGGAAAATGACGTAAATATTCCTTTATAAACTTCTTATAAAAATTCAAACAAGGGTATAAATGACTTTAACACATATTCTGTAAAATAGTAAGAATTTTTTGAAATACATTTTTAAGAAACATGGATGTGGATGATAAAGAGGTCCCGGTAGATAATTACGTATAAACAACCTCGAATAATGAAGAGATTGTGACATAAACTCTTACCTTGTACTTTTCCTTGGTAGATTTTAGGTTAACATACTTTATAATAGTTAAATAATTTTTATTAAATTATACAAGAATCATATACATAAATCTGATATCATATATGATCTTTTAATATTGCTTTGTTAATAATATTTTAGTATTATCGTGGTTTCGGGTCTTAACTTACTCGTTTTCTTTTATGTGTTTTGTTACATAATTCGTCTTTGTTATGGATAGGTTGTATATTATTCATATCTAGAATGATATCAAATCCTTAAATATTATTTTTAATCATCAAATGAGAATTATACTTCAATGGATGCGATGGAGAATGAATCTCATCGCGTTCGTGGAGACGGTAGTCCGTACATACGCACGAGCAACAATGTCATTATTTTGATATTAAAATAATATATAATTGGATGGTATATCATATATACATAATCATTATAATGTTATATTTATTATTTACATGAACTACACATCATTATTATACCCATCCAAATAATAATGTATTGAATAACAATTATACCACGACGTGGAGACGGTAGGTCGTACGTACGCACGTATGGTGACATGTCATTCAAAGGATGAATAGAATACTGAATATGGTTGTACCATATTTATAATAACATCACATTATATATAATATACTGGAGTTATTATTTTAGAATGGAAATAACAAAGAAATAAGAAGTTGAAGAAGAAAGTAACTTGAAAGAGGTTGTTGAAAACATTACCTCTTCTTCGGGTTCTTCCTTTTGATTTGATCAAAAGGGATCCTTAGGTTGGATTTATGATCAAACTAAGGCCTCTAGGTTAAAGTGAGGAAATTTTAGAGAATAATTTGGTAGGGTTTGTCCGAGCCAAAAGGCTTTTAAGGTGTTAAGAATTGGTTAGAAGTGGTGTCCTTTTATAAGGGGGAGGAGGGGCTCTTTAGAAAAAAATTAAAGTATTATTTTATAATAAATTCATATTCAGTTTCTAATGGCTCCAAAGTGGATTATTCAAAGTATAAGGTGGGTATGGGTCTAAATAATTTCAACCAATATATTTTAGACAGGTTTGGGTCATTATATTAACCTTATCTTTTAGTTTTAACTCTTAGTTAATTAGTTTGACATTTACCATGTTACTTTTTATTTTTATATTATATAGTTAATAAACTTACTATATACATCCAAGTGACCCCAAAGTGGTCCATTAATGATACAAATATCACGATATAAGTCCTTTGGCCAAACCCTAGATTTTTAGGAATAGAATATCAATTAATAATGTAATATTTGTTTTAAAAACTCATTTATGTCAATTTTGACACTATTCAATAATTGATTTTTGTCAAAGTCTTAAAAACTTTATTAATTTGAATAAAATTAATTTAAGCAATCCTAACATGTAATATTAACCAATAAAATTCTTTTATGTCATCAAAACTTTCAAATTGTATTTATTTTAACTTTTATAATACCAATTATTTGATTCCTTCATTAATAAGAAAAATATTGCATCATTATTGTGTCATAAATAAATTTATTTATTAAATGTATAAAAATTATAAATAAAATACCATTATGTAGGAAATATTTTTATAATTCTAATTAATATTTATAATCTAATTTATCTTATGTATAACCCTATATTAAAAATGTTTTAGTAATTAAAATTTGATTTTATCTCTTTTAACTCTTCTTTGAATTAAATAATAATTAATGTCCTAATATAATCCAAGTGGACCTAAATGATAATATTTTATTCCTAAGGTTGTTTTTGGTCGATATACACTTGTCCAATAGAATTATTACATGTGTTAGGGTAATAATAATATCATTTTTACCCTTAATTACCCTATTTACTTTTAATCGTGGTAAATAAAAGTAAAAAGTTACTATTCACCAAAAATTATTTTTATCTTATTAAACCACATTTTACTCCTTGATATTAACCGTGTTTCTCAGATTTTTGAAATTCCACTCACTGAAGTGGTAAAATTAAGTTTTATGTGAATTTGCAAATTCTCCTAGGAGATGGGTAAAAGACGGTGAAAAGTTTAATAAAATTTTTATATGTCTAAAATTATTATAAACTGACTCCAATGAATTACATTGAAATTATATAGGTATTATGTATCTATTTTTACCGAAAATAAATTTAAATAAAATAAATAATTATTTAAATAAAAAGTCGGTTTTAACCAATAACTCAGTGTTTTTCACTATTCATCAAAAATTGAAAGTTTTCAGAAAAATACCAAAAATTCACCCTAGGATAATTTCGATATTACGAATCCAAAAATGAAGTCCATTTTGAAAGATAAAAATTATAAAATTTTAAAAAGTGGGTATTACTGTTCATAATGGCTAGTTTGATTGGTCACGGTGTGTTAGAATCTCGAAATTGCGTACAATGAAAACTATTGCATTATTCAAAGGGAAACATACCGTGGAAGCTTGGGGTGTTACATTCCCCCCTCCTTCAAATAATTTCGTCCTCTAAATTTCTAGAATATTACTGCATAAAAAGACTCAGGTGGTTCTTCATCATAAGTTCCTCGGGTTCCCACGTTGCCTCTTCCATCTTATGGTTTCTCCATAGAACTTTTACCAGACGAGTCATCCGGTTTCTCAGCACTTGTTCTATGGTATCAAGAATCCTGACGGGCTCTTCGCAATAAGATAGATCAGGTTCCAGTTCTAATTCTTCATAGGTGAGTCCATGCGTTGGGTCAGGCGTGTATTTTCTCAACAGTGATATGTGGAACACATTGTGAACTTTAGAGAGACTTGGTGGCATTGCCAAACGGTATTCTATAGCCCCAATTCGTTCTAGAGTTTCAAAAGGGAAGATGTACGTGGGACTCAATTTACCTTTCTTACTGAAACGTATAACTCCATTTTATGGAGATAACTTCAAGAAAACATGATCTCCTACATGAAATTACAAATCCTTCCTTTGATTATCGGCATAGCTCTTCTGCCTACTTTGAGCTGCTTTGATGTGGTTTTGGATTATCTTTACCTTTTCCATCATTTCCTCCACCAGTTTTGGGCCTACGAGTTTTCTTTCACCAACGTCATCCCAACAGGTTGGTGTGCGACATCTCTTTCTGTATAACGCTTCATATGGTGCTATCTGAATACTTGAATGGAAGCTATTATTATAGGAAAATTACACCAGAGGTAAATATTGATCCCAAATACCCTGAAAGTCAAGTGATCAAGATCTCAACATGTCTTCTAAGGTTTGAATAGTCCGTTCTGATTGTCCATCAGTTTGGGGGTGGTAGTCAGTGCTCAAACGAAGTTCAGTATCCAGGGCTTTTTGGAGAATCTTCCAGAATCTTGAAGTAAAATGAGGATCACGATCAGAAACAATCGATAGGGGTACTCCATGAAGTCTCACAACTTCATTAATATATAGCCTTTCTAGATGTTCAAGTGGTAAATATTCCCTTATAGCAAGAAAATGTTCTGACTTGGTAAGATGATCAACAATGACCCATATTGCATCATTCCTTCTAGGAGTCTTTGGTAGTCCCATGACAAATTCCATCGTGATATTATCCCATTTCCACTCAGGTATGGGAAGAGGTTGCAATACTCCACCAGGATGTTGCCTTCCAGCTTTCACTTGTTGACAAACCATACATCTTGACACAAAATCAGCAATCTCCCTCTTCATGTTGTCCCACCAAAAATGTTCCTTCAAATCTCTATACATTTTGGTGCTCCCAGGGTGTATAGAGAAATTGGAACTATGAGCATCATCCAACAATTCCCTTTTTAGATCAAGTATATCAGGAACACAAATTATCTTCCCAAATTTCAAAATTCATTCTTCATACACAAAGTCTCTCAATCTCCCATCATTCACAGCTTTAATCTTCTTTTGAAATTCTTCATCATCGGTCTGAGCACTCTTAATCCTTTCTAGTAAATATGGTTTGGAAACCATTTGAAAAAGCATTGATGTTTCACCTTCCATGGTGATTCCCATATCCATATTTACTAAATCCATGAAAATAGGATCCCTTTCAACTCTCATCTGGTTCAAAACTCCATGATCCTTTCTGCTCAAATCATATGCCACCTTATTTTCCTTCCCCATGTGGTAGTGTATCGTGCAATCATAATCCTTGAGTAGTTCAAGCCATCTCCTTTGCCTCATGTTGAGTTCTTTCTGTGAGAAAATGTACTTCAAACTCTTGTGATCGGTATATATCTCACATTTTTCACCATAGATATAATGTCTCCATATATTCAAAGAAAATATTACAGCAGCTAACTCAAGATCATGAGTAGGATAGTTTTGATCATGAATTTTTAGCTGTCGTGATGCATAGGCAATAACTCTATCATTCTGCATAAGGACACAACCAAGTCCTTTCTTCGATGCATCACTATAAATAACGAACACATCATTCCCCGATGGTAGAGTCAATATAGGAGCATTGACTAATATTCTCTTCAGTTCTTCAAAACATTCTTCACACTCTTTTGTCCAAACAAATTTAACCCCTTTACGTGTGAGCTTCGTTAATGGGTTATCCAATCGGGAAAAATTCTGGACTAAACGCTGATAATAACATGTTATTGAGTCACTTTTCTTGGTTATACACAATCTAAAGTCCTTAATGAAATAATATTGTAGTAAAATCCTTATATACTCCATAATTATTATAACCAGTACATTGTTGATACAACACTCAAATGAAATAATTCTCTAATAACAACATAAGAACTCTAATCATTCCTCCTCATTTGTGGTAGTATCATAACTTGATTATTATCCAATAGCATCATTTGGGGAATACTCTGATGATTTGGACATCGGTTCACGTAGTGTCCCAACTCCTTGAAGATGAATCATTGTTCATTTGAAACCTTTTCCTTACCCTTGCAGTCACGTACATGGTGTCATTTTTCTCCACACTTATAACAAACTCCCATTCCCTTCAGGCAAGTTCCAGGGTGTTTCTTCCCACAGTTATCACATATGGGAAAATTATTATTTTCCATCTTCCCTTTATCCATCTTTATATCTTCCATCCTTTTCTTCTCTTTCTTCCCTTCAAAGCCATAGGACTCGGAGAATTCTTTACTTATCTTATTAACACATGATATTATTTCTTCATATGTTGAGAATAAATGAGAGACTATTTCCCTTATAAATGTTGGCTTAATATTGTGAAATATATGATCCTTCTTACTCTTTGGATCATACGTATTGTTGGAGTTCACATTCCTTCTACTGGTCGCCATTTCTATACAATAACATAAACTATGTCAGTTTATAAATTGCAATGAATAATTCTAAACTTGTAAAATAAATAACGTAAATTGAATGGTTTATGGATATAATCCATAATCATAAGGATGTTTTCATTGAGGAATTATATACTCATAAACCTTTCATAATGATTTATAAAGAAAATGAGAATTATCATTAGCATATCCCCTGGGAGTTTCGTAATCAAGAGTGCAGCAAAGCCCATTGTTGTGCACCAGTTCCCGTTCAAGTCTAGCTCAAAACAGTGTTTTCGGGTTTTACCCCTAGGTACATCTGTGCTAGAGTCGCCTCTACCTGCTCGTATCCAGACAGAGATGTATTTCTTTGAAAACTCACAAAATCTCTACAATACCAAAATTCTAGGAAATTATTCTATACTAATCCTCAAAATCTATCTTAGGGATATGTTCTCTAATCAGAGTTTATCTAAATCTAGCTTCCAAGGTTTGTACTAAACTTCCTCTGATACCAACTATAACGCCCCGACCCCAGTTACCCAGAGTTGGTGCATTATTACTTATCATTGGCATGATCAGAAAATATCAAGTCTCTAAAGACCGATTAGTTTAGTAGCCTTGGAAACACTAGATACATTCATAAAGTTTACATTACATCATAAAGTGAAAACTACAACAACATCTTGTCTCCACACTCGTATCCCCTTATACTATCCCTGCAGGTCATTCATAAAATACTTCTTCACATCCTGGGAAAAATAAAAAATAGAAAGGGGTGAGCTCAAATGCCCAGTAAGGATAACAATATAGTAGAAAATTTCATAAATAAGCATAAACATTTAAGGAAATGTATAACTAAAACAAAAGCCTTTTAAACTTGAACTTTAGCATAATATGGAAAAAATAAAATTAAATAATTCCATTTACTTATTCACATGTATATTCTACTAGTCTAATAATCACATGAAATATCAATAACCACTTTCATAATGATCGAATGCATAATGCCAGACTATCATAACCTCGAAGCCAAGCCCTCGTGCCAAGACTAAAAATAAGATTTTGTCAAGGCCTTGTGCCAAGACACTAGTTTTTCTCATGAGACCTACCGATGCATCTAGGAGCTATAGTGGGCTCCACCCGTCACTTATTAAGTCCAATGCATTCCTCATATGAATAGGTTTAAACATAACATAAACATTCGTATTAAAACTAGCATACAAAATGTCAATACTTTCTCCATAAACCATGAATGGTATAAAAATAACACATCCACATTAAAACATATCACAAAACCTTCAATACAATATGGAAGTTTTGTATCATAATAAATCAACTTCAAATAAGCTTAAAATCCAAGGATGTTGACATAGATGAAATCAAAACTATTTGAGAGAAATATATCTTTTTTTTAATCATTTAAAAGTCACATAATTATAAAATAAAACATTTAATTTGAAAATATCCTTATAATATTGTAAGGTAAGCTTCTAAGATTTTATAATGGTATAAAATAGATGCACCCACCGTATAAGTTAAAAAATACATTCTTACCTTAATTCTCTCAAAAAGGTTAAAAAGGACCTTGTTTGGAAAATGACGTAAATATTACTTTATAAACTTCTTATAAAAAGTAAAACAAGGGTATAAATGAATTTAAACCATATTATGTAAAATAGTAAGAATTTTTTGAAATACATTTTTAAGAAACATGGATGTGTATGATAAAGAGGTCCCAGTAGATAATTACGTATAAACAACCTCGGATAATGAAGAGATTGTGAAATAAACCCTTACCTTGTACTTTTCCTTGGTAGAGTGTAGGTTAACCTCATGTATAATAGTTAAATCATTTTTATTAAATTATACAAGAATCATATACATAAATCTGATATCATATATGATTTTTAATATTGATTTGTTAATAATATTTTAGTATTATCTTTGTTTCGGGTGTTAACTTACTCATTTTCTTTTATGTGTTTTGTCACATAAGTCATGTTTGTTATGAATAGGTTGTATATTATTCATATATAGAATGATATCAAGTCCTTAAACATTATTTTTAATCATTAAATGAGAATTATACTTGAATGGATATGATGAAGAATGAATCTCATCGCGTTTATGGAGACAGTAGTCCGTACATACGCACGAGCGAAAATATCATTCTTTTGATATTAAAATAATATATAATTGGATGGTATATCATATATACAGAATCATTATAATGTTATATTTATTATTTACATGAATTAAACATCATTATTATACTCATCCAAATAATAATTTATTGAATAACAATTACACCACGACGCGGAGATGGTAGGCCGTACGTACGCACGTATGGTGACATGTCATTCAAAGGATGGATAGAATACTAAATATGGTTGTACCATATTTATAATAACATAATATTATATAAAAGATAATGGAGTTGTTATTTTATAATGTAAATAACAAAGAAAGAAGAAGTTGAAGAAGAAAGGAACTTGAAAGAGGGTGGTGAAAACATTACCTATTCTTCGGGATCTTCCTTTTGATTTGATCAAAAGGGATCCTTAGGTTGGATTTATGATCAAACTAATACCTCTAGGTTGAAGTGAGGGAAGTTGAGAGAATAATTGGGAAGGGTTTGGCTGAACCTAAAGGCTTTGAAGGTGTGAATAATTGGTTAGAAGTGGTGTCCTTTTATAAGGGGGGGAGGGGATCTTTAGGAACAACTTAAAGTATTATTTTATAATAAATTAATATTTGGTTTATAATGGATCCAAAGTGTATTATTCAAATTATAAGGTGGGGATGGGTCAAAATACTTTCAACCAATAAATTTTAGACAGTTTTGGGTCATTATATTAATCTTATCTTTTAGTTTTAACTCTTAGTTAATTAGTTTGACATTTACCATGTCACTTTGTATTTTTATATTATATAGTTAATAAACTTACTATATACATCCAACCAACCCCCAAGTGGTCCATTAATGATACACCTATCATGATATAAGTCCTTTGGCCGAACCTTATATTTTTAGGAATAGAATATCAATTAATAATATAATATTTGTTTTAAAAACTCATTTATGTCAATTTTGACACTATTCGATAATTGATTTTTGTTAAAGTATTAACAACTTTATTAATTCTAATGAAATTAATTTAAGTAATCATAACATGTAATATTAACCAATAAAATTCGTGGATGTCATCAAAACTTTAAAATTATATTTATTTTAACTTTTATAATACCAATTATTTGATTCTTTCATTAATAAGGAAAATACTACATCATTATTGTGTCATAAATAAATTTAATTATTAAATGTATAAAAATTATAAATAAAATACCATTATGTAGGAAATATTTTTTATCTTTCTAATAGATATTTATAATCAAATTTATTTTATGTATAACCCTATATTAAAAATGTTTTAGTAATTAAACTTTGATTTTATCTCTTTTAACTCTTTTTTGAATTAAATAATAATTAATGTCCTAATCTAATCCAAGTGGACCTAAATGATAATATTTTATTCCTAAGGTTGTTTTTGGTAGATATACACTTGTCCAATATAATTAGGACATGTGTTAGGGTAATAATAATATCATTTTTACCCTTAATTACCCTATTTACTTTTAACCGTGGTAAATAAAAGTAAAAAGTTACTATTCATAAAAAATTATTTTTATCATATTGAACCACATTTTACTCCTTGATATTAACTATTTCTCTCATATTTTTAAAATTCCACTCACAGAAGCGGTAAAATTAAGTTTTATGTGAATTTGCAAATTCTCCTAGGAGATGGGTAAAAGACGATGAAAAGTTTAATAAAAAATTTATATGTCTAAAATTATTATAAACTGACTCCAATTAATTACATTGAACTTATATAGGTATTACGTATCTATTTTTACCTAAAATAAATTTAAATAAAATAAATAATTATTTAAATAAAAAGTCGGTTTTAACCAATAACTCAGTGTTTTTCACTATTCATCAAAAATTGAAAGTTTTCAGAAAAATACCAAAAAATCACCCTAGGATAATTTTGATATTCTGAATCCAAAAATGAAGTCCATTTTGAAAGATAACATTTATAAAATTTCAAAAATTTGTTATTACTATTCATAATGGCTAGTTTGATTGGTCACGGTGTGTTAGAATCTTGAAATTGCGTACAACGCAAGCTATCGCATTATTCAAAGGGAAAAGTACTGTGGAATCTTGGGTTGTTACAGTGCGGGCAAGTCAGTGCTACCCAAAGTGGATAGTATCAATGTGCGGTGATTTGGTCCCCTTTAACTTGGGCTTCTTGGGAAGATGTGACAAGGTGTCGGGCATTACAGATGGTTTTACTTGGAACTTTTGGCTACTCACTTTCTTAAGATGAGTTATGATATGGAGATCCCCTTACTCCCTTGTTTGAGTTTCTTTGACTGAGCACACACACACACATATATATATATATGATGTTTCCAGTGCCCACTCCTTGGGCTTTGGCTACTCCCCTTCCAGGAAAGGCAAAGACACATGGGGTATGTCATATTCTTTTTGTGTCTAGCTTCTCGTGGATGGATGAGTCCACTATCCAACTATAGGTAGAAAATATTTTACGGGGAGTTCATCTCCTCACCGTTTTGTGCTCCTTGTGTTTGGATGAGTCTACTTTTACTCTCTTTTGTGGTTGAGTTGTACTTCTATTCACTTTTATTGTACCTTGTTCCCATACTGGTCTTCTTCTGTTATATGTCTTACTTCTCCCCTCTTCAGTACCTCTCTTTCTGCTCCCTTGAGCCTTCGAGGCATCCTACTGGGTATTCTTATACTCACCCCTGCTTCGGCTTTGCCCGCATTTGGTGTGCCCTTGCAGACGATGGACAGGTCAATTGTGATATCAGAGGATCTTAGGGATATGGGGTGCTTGGACCACATGTGGTGGTTGTAGCTTGGGATTTAGGAATGGGACTCTCCCATCTGTTTAAAAAATTTTCACCTGTTTCCAGGTTGTGGCACTTTTCTAGTTGGGTGTGTATTTTTTCCCTTTCCCTTTCAGCTTTACTTTTCTTGTATTTTTACTGTTCAGAGGTCGGTGTATATATTTTTTGTTTCCCATTTATATCAGTTTTGTATCTTGCTTTCATTTCCTCTACACTTTTTCATTGAGTTGGTTGTGTGTGTGTGTATAGTTTCTTAGGCAAAGGCCTCCCCTAGTTTGTTGTGCCTTCGGTGCTTGTTGCCAGCCCCTGGCCTGTGAAGTCGGGATTGGGGTAGTTGTGGCTTGAGCCCCAGTATGGGTCGAGTCGTGACAAAGTGGTATCATAGGTGGTTCGATCCTTGGGACATCATTCGTACATTTCCCTAAAAATGTCTTGGTTGGGTTTAGGGCAACAGTGTCAAAGTGTCTCGAGAGCGGCTCTCGGACCAGGGAGTCAAGTAATGGTATGGGTGGCTGACATATCCATTCACCAGGACCTTGATTACCCACTTGTTGACTCGGCACCCTGAGACACTTATTGCAGGGAACAATGGTACATGCATCATATAGGATTGAGTCTTTGACTATCCTTCTCGAGTTAGCTCCCCACTTTTGTTGATATATATATATATATTCGCATCTGACCATGATACTCCTTGATAATATTCAGGATGTCTTCGTGATGACAGCTAGCCAGGATATTAGCTTCGGTTCGTGATGACAATCCCGTGAGCGACAACGCATCAGTTCATGACCCATCATGTGAGCCCATTTCTCCAGGTGGGAAGGTAGTAGCACCCCTACCTATTGAGTAGCAGACAGCCCCAATAGAGTAGGTTGAGGACGTGTGCAAGTTGAGTGCACTTCGCGAGTTCCATCACCAGAGACCGCTGAGGTTCTATGGTGAGTGAGACCCTTAGATAGCGTAGGTTTGGATAGAGTTGTTGTTCCTCCTCTTCAGGCTTGTATAGACACTGGTAGATGAGATGGTTTCTTTCATAGTCGACCTTTTCCCCGGAGCAGTTGGATGTTGGTGGAGATTGGTTACTCAGATACACGATGAGTTGGCACTATCGTGGGATGACCTCCAATAGCTATTTTGTGAGGAGTTCTACCCCTCCTACTTGCGCTCTATTCGACTTCAGGAGCTCCTCCAGTCACGACAGGGAGGGATGAAGGTGATTGAGTATGCGACTAGGTTTACAGACCTTGCACATGACTCTCTGTACATTATCTATAACAGTTAATTCTGAGCATGGAAGTTCGAGTGGGGACTATGTAGAGAGATTTGTACTATATTGGTATCCTTGTGTATCCCCACCTATGTCGGGGTGCTGGAGCAGGCATTGGTGATAGAGAGATTTTTGTCAGAGGAATTTCATAGAACTAGTTGTGGCAGTGAGCGCAATAGAGATGAGACATTTTCTGCAGCTAACAGACACCAGACGATGAGATATCAGCGTAGGAGATCTTCTCATGATCTGTCTCAGGCATGTGGTCATATGGGGACCAAACAATGCAGCAGAAGCACGGTGGAAGAGTCCCTCTGACTTGTACACTCAAGGTGCAGTTGTGTAGTAGATGCCCTTAGCGGGAAGTGTAGAAAGTCCCAGAGTCACCTAGTGCGGGAAGTTTCAGAATAGTTAACTACCCTATAGCTGACCCTTATAGAGCAGTAGGGTATAACTTTTCTTCAGTCGATGGTTTTGGATCCTTCACTTCTCGATCGCGTAAGGGAGTCTCAGTTGTGATGCACCGACTGTGAAATCTTGTGTGACCCGATATCCTTAGGTGTTTCACCATATGGATATTCTAAAGGATGGAATCATGAGGCCCTATTCCAGTGGAAAACAGTGATTCCAGTTGTGACATGGGATGTAGAGGTTCATCGGAGGAGGCAAACTATTCCCTGAGTTCTATCAGGTCATTCGAGATTGTGTAAAGAGATGGTGAAATTGCATACCGCCTTGTCTTACCCCAAATAGTTGGAGTGGGTACACAACGTCTTACACGTGTATCAACTGAGGAGATAAGTGTGTGTTCCTACACACGTCATCAACTAAAGGAATCCTTATGCGGGTAGACCATCCCTTAGGTCCATATTCTTTGGCATCATGGAAACATACAGGTTTCCTTGGGAGTGGGAGAGATAAGTGCGGACTCAGTATCCCGAGTTGTTTCCCTAGTTTTGTTTTTCGAGGAAGAAAATCTTAAAGGAGGGAATAATTTAGAGACCTGGTTTTTTTTCTAATAAGGCTTTGAAATATTTCTAAGAATATTTCTAGAGCTGGGCGCTGAGACGACGTGCAATTATGAGGCCTGGTGTGCCCGGAATTAATTTTTATAAAAATGTTAAGTGTTTTTATATTACGCATGCATGGTTAACTAAAGAAAATGGGATATCTCTTAAACAATTGATTGGATAGGAAATCCAAGATCACGGTTGGGTTAAAAACGCGGTGTTTCCCCTAGGCGTGACATAAAATAAGTCAGCACGGGATGTTCGGACCCCTTGATCATTGGCGGTGAGTTAAATGGGTAAATTAAATTATTAATTTATTCATTTAATAGCTCAAACCTGAATAACTCATGGACGAGGGCTCAGATGAGAAATTTGAGACCACCGATGAGCTCAGAACATGGGCTTTACCCGAGATAGGGTATAAACTTTTTCAGCGTCGAGTGTTCGGCTTATGCGCCATCGTGGGAAAATAATTAAATAATTAAATGATTATTTATTTAATTATTTGATTAAAAACTCTTTTAACCTATTAAGAGGTTATAAATATGAGGTTTTAAGGGTTTTTCCTCATAATTCAGTTTGGCTAACGATGAAAACTCCTCTCCTCTCCTCCCTGTTGACGAACAACAAAGAATGAATGACAAGACTTCAGATCCAGGCAGATCGAAGCACAACGAACGCAACGGAGTTCAACGAACACATTTTTCACCAACGATCGATCCAATAACCAGGTGTGGACTCATATTTGGTTTCTTTATGCCTCTTATTAAACTTTGAGCATGTTGATAATTGAATCTTCAATCTACTACTTCTTGTGCGATCCCAGAAATTGAAATAAACTGTTTTTAATCAGTTTATAAATTATTATTATTGTTCTTTGTTCATCCTTCTAACGGTGATGAGTCAAGGCTAATTCGAAAAATATCCAAGGTTATTCATCAAATTTGTTAATCATGATTTTCTTCGTTCTTCCTCCATTCATCGCCATCTTTTATTGTGGTTTGCATTTTGATAAATACCCGACAATGAATCGATGTGAAACCGATCCTCAACTCATTGGATCGTTTATACGGACACGAATTCATGATCAATCGAGGTGTGTCGCTCATATGACGTTGCTCGAACAGATCAGATTATCGGGATCCCACCATTGGTAACAAATCGGGTGGCAGAGAGGTTGAGGGGTTTGGCTTGTGCGAGAGGGGAAATTGGTCGGGACAGTGGTTTCACGTGGCTCCAGGGCGTGCCTCCAGTGAGGCAGGTGGCCAGGCAGGCCGTGTGGAAGCGGCGAGGCGGTGCGAGGCTGGAAGTGCAGTGGTCCAGGAAGCAGCGTCCCAAGGTGGCAGGCCGACGGTGCGGTTGTCCAGGTGGGCATCCGCGCGGCGGAGCAGGGCGCACGACGGTGGCCGGCAGGGATGTTCGTGCAAGGCCAGCAGGAGGCGGCTAATCGGGGGTGGCCCGTGTAGATGGCCGATGCAAGCTAATGATCCAAGCGTGTGAATGGGAATTAAATGATAAAGAGGGGAAATTGTGGGCATGTACGCTGAACATGAGCATGAGAATCCGTCGGATAAATGAAGAGGGATTAAATAAAATAATAATAATAATAATATATTATTATTATTATTATTATCGTTGGGAAAACATTGTTTTGACTATAAATTCTTCATGTGACCTTGGTTTTATGAACCGTTAGCGTTAGTGTGACCCCGACTTCGAGACGTAAATTATGAGTCTAATATTGGATGTCTTTTTCTGATTTTTGGATTGGATACCCGAAGCACTCAAATAATAATATATTATTATTATTATTAAATCTTTGACCCGCCCTAACTTCTACGTGCGACGTCCAATTGACTTGACCTCAGCGGTGACATGATCCTATCATTAAGACATTTGATTCAAGTGTAATGTTGAATATTAAATTCTGGTTCGTGGCTCGGGTCCCCGAAACACCCAATATTATTATTATTATTATTATTGCGGGATTTTGTATCCGACATATCTCCCTCATACGGTGTCGAAATGATGAACCGTTTGAGAAACTGTGACCCTAAAATTAAGACGGATGTTTCAAGACCAATTTTTGGATTTTTAAGTAGAGATCAAGGCACGGGCCCCATGAGGCCATGTTCGCGCATGTTGCGGTGAAATGTAACTTTTTCACCGGGTATTCATTCTGAGCAAAAAAATAGTCGATATCATGTGTTTTTTTGAGAGGATCACAACGGCCTGATCCATATAATTTGTTTCGAGACCAAGGTGTGGGCCCCACGTAACGACATTCAAGCGCAATGTGGTGATATATGACTTTTCCATCAGATGTCTATCCAGGGCGAATGAATAGTCAACCTTGTGCGTTTTTCTCCAAGGATCGCAACGGTGTGATCTATTAGGTTATCTGGTGTTGTTTGAGGAGGCATGTGAGTAAAAGTATGTTTTTCTTCCTTTGGTTTAACAACGAGCAATGCACGCTCGTCAGCTTTTTGGCTAGAGATATCATGTACTCTGGGAGTACACTAGCATCCCTAAGGGGTACTTGATTTTTAGTTTAGTACCCGATTATGGAAAGGTAAACGGTCAGGCGAAGAGGCAAGGACACACAACGTGTAGGCCCCACATGCACCGTGTACCACTTTACAAATATTTTATCTCCTGTATTTCCTTCTTTTGGAATCAGATTTTGGCATATTAGTAGCCTATCCTGAGTTTTTTTCGCGTAGAATGCGATGGTGCCCTTCATAGTGGCTTTTGAGATACGATGGGAGATGTTCAGGGTGCGACACCTATTCGGGGCGACACTCGATGACTACAGCGGCGTGTTTTCTGAGAGGTACCATCCAGCAGGGATGGGCAGAGTTTCTCGATGCTTTTTCGAGATGTACCATCACCCCATTAGGGATGATCGGTGTTCCTCTGTGCTTTTCTAAGAGGTACCATCCAGCAAGGATGGACAGAGTTCCTCGATGCTTTTCTGAGACGTATCATCCAGTGGGGATGATCAGAGTTCCTCGATGGTTTTCTGAGACGTACCATCCAGCGGGGATGATAAGAGTTCCTCGATGCTTTTCTGAGGGGTACCATCCAGCAGGGATGATCAAAGTTCCTCGATGCTTTTCTGAGACATACCATCACCCCAGTAGGGATGATCAGTGTTCCTCATTGATTTTCTGAGAGGTACCATCTAGCAGGGATGACTAGTGCAGTACGGGGCTGACCCAGAGCGTAGTCCCCAACAAGATATCAGTTTGACCCAGAGAGTAGTCCTCGAAGAGATATCGGGCTGACCTAGAGAGTAGTCCCCAAAGAGATAGCAGGCTGACCCAGAGTGTAGTCCCCGACGAGATACCGGGCTGACCCAGAGCGTAGTCCCAGACGAGATACCGGGCTGACCCAGAGCGTAGTCCCCGACGAGATACCGGGTTGACCCAGAGTGTAGTCCCCGAGGAGATATCGGGCTGACCCTCCTGTCGGGCCAGGTAGCGTAGTCCACGATGGTTCAGATAAGACCCTCGACTGTGCGGCAAAGTGGTGAGGTGTGGTTCGACTTACCTAAGGACCCACAAGTAAGAGTGGCACTTTCCCCACTAAGATGCGTCCTTGTGACGCAACCTAAAAACTGTGTGGGTTGAGTCAGTGCCGCCCAGAGTGGATAGTATCGAGGTACGGTGATTTGGGCCCCTTTGACTTGGGCTTCTTGGGTAGATGTGATGAGGTTTTGGGCATTACAGATGGTTTTACTTGGAACTATTGGCTACTCACTTTCTTAGGCTGAGCTGTGAGATGGAGATCTCCTTACTCCCCTGTTTGGGTTTCTTTGACTGAGCACACACACACACATATATATCTTGTTTCCAGTGCCCACTCCTTGGGCTTTGGCTACTCCCCTTCTAGGAGAGGTGAAGACGCACGGGGTATGCCACGTGCTTTCCGTGTCTAGCTTCTCATGGTTGGACGAGTCCACTCTCCTACTATAGGTAGCAAAGATTTGACAGGGAGTTCATCTCCTCATCATTTCGAGATCCTTGTGTTTGGATGAGTCAACTTTCACTCTCTTGCTGGGTTGAGTTGTACTCTTGTTCACTTATATTGTACCTTGTTCCCATACTAGTCTTCTTCTGTTATATGTCTTACTGCTCCCCTCTTTAGTACCTCTCTTGTTGCTACCTCGAGCCTTCGGGGCATCTTACTGAGTATTCTTATACTCACCCTTGCTTGGGCTTTGCCCGCAATTGGTGTGCCTTTGCAAATGATGGAAAAGTCAATCGTGATATCAGAGGATCTTAGGGATACGGGGTGCTTGGACTGTGTGCGGTGGTCGTAGCTTGGGATTCAGGAGTGGGACTCTCCCAGCTGTTTTACTTTTTTTCACCTATTGCCCGGTTGTGGCACTTTTCTAGTTGGGTGTGTATTTTTCCTTTTTTTTCTTTCAACTTTACTTTTCTTGTATTTCTATTATTTAGAGTTCAATGCATATATGTTTGGTTTCCCTTTTATAGCAGTGTTGTATCTTACTTTCGTTTCCTCTGCACTTTTGCATTGAGTTGGTTGTGTGTGTGTGTACAGTTTCTTAGGCAAAGGCCTCCCCTAGTTTGTTGTGTCTTCAACGCTAGTCGTCAACCCCTGGCCTATGGAGGCGGGCTTGGGGTAGTTGCGGCTCGAGCCCCTGTTCGGGTCGGGTCATGACATATTATCAAAAAATATTGAAGATGGTTATCATTCTAATTCAAGAATGGATTTTCATGATCTTTCATGGAAATACAAGTGTTGTGTCATTCTGGAGGATTCTAACTCGTCATTGGATTGTGAGATAGGGTCACCTCAAATGACCAAATCTTGGTAAAGAGGTTGACACCTAAAGAATAGAGGTTGATATCTCAGGAACTTGGATTTTTGTGGGAGCGGCAGGACTTGATCTTGTGTTTTCTTTATTGTGGGAATTTTGTGCTTTGTTTGGGCTTCGCACTCCTCTGTTTTGTTCCACTTTACATTTTTTTAATAAAGTTTGAGGGTGTGTGTTGGCTTTCCAACTCTCACTCGAACCTTTTCGAGAATTAATAAATATTAAATAAATATTAGTAAATATTACACAATATTATTAAATATTATTAAATGCCAATTAAATATCAAATAAATATTAATAAATAGTCATAAGTATTCATTAATATTAACAAAATATTAATAAATATTAATGGAATTAAATAGATATTAATAAATATAAATTAAATATTAAATAAACGGTAATAAATGTTAATAAAAATTAATAAATATTAATTAAAAATTAAATAAATATTAAAAATATTAAAAATATTAAAAAATTAATTGATATTAATAAATATTAATAAATATTAATAAATAACATCAAATATAAATAACTATTATTAAATATCAATTAAATATTAATAAATATACATAAATATTGATTAAATATTATAAAAAATTAAAAATACTTATAAATATTAATAAATATATATTAATAAATTAATATTAAATAAATAATAATAAATAATAAATAATTAAATATTATTATTTATTTATTTTTTGACTTTTGCATTGCAATGCAATGCACCGAGGCCGAAACTTAATTTTGTGACCACAACCCCACACCCCACACATCCTTCCCACCCTAGCTGCCTCAGGGGACTTGATAAATAATAAATAAATATTGATATTTCTTAATATTTTTTAATATTTTTAATATTTAATTAATATTTTTTAATATTTTTTAATACTTAGTTGATATTTAGTAATATTTAGTAATATTTAACAATATTTATTTATATATATATATATATATATTAATATTGATTTAATACTTGTTAATATTTAATTAATATTATTAATATTTACTTAATTTATTTTCATATTTAATTAATATTTATTTAATACTTATTAATGTTTTTTAGCATTTATGAATAATTATGAATATTTATTTAATATTTATTTAATGTTTGTTTAATATTTATTAATGTTTATTTAATATTTATCTAATATTTATTAATATTTATTTACTATTTATTAATATTTTGAGGTATTTATGAATATTTTTGAATATTTAATTAATATTTATTAATATTTAATTACTCGTCATTTATATTTATTTATATTCATTAATATTTAATTAATATTTATGAACATTTATTTAATATTTATTAATATTTAATCGATGTTTATTAATATTTATTAATTTTTATTAATTTTTATTTAATGTTTATTAATTTTTCATTAATGCTAATAAATATTTATAAATATTTCATTAATATTTATTAATATTTATTAATAGTTAATTATGATTTATTGATATTTTATTAATATTGATGAATTTTTAATTTATATTTATTAGTATTTATTTATGTTTATTGACATTTAATTAATATTTATCTGTATTTATGAATATTTTTGAATATTTATTTAATGTTTATTAATATTTCATCAATATTTATAAATATTTACTAATATTTAATTAAGATTTATCGATATTTTATTAATACTGGTGAATTTTTAATTCATATTTATTGATATTTAGTTAATGTTTATTAATATTTAGGAATATTTAATTAATTTTTGTTACTTTTTATTAATATTTAAATGGTATTTATTTATATTCATTTTTCTCTTCATAAAGCTTATAGAGTAAGCGTGAACGGGTGTTAACGGGGCGAAGCGGGTCGACCCACGGGACGGATCATGCGGGTTGTGGATTTTGTTGAGCGGTCTGGCCCAATCCACAAAGAATGCGGGCTTAAAAAATAAAAGTCTGGTCCTACCATGCATGACCCGCGGACTAACGGGCCGACCCATGGGATTAAAAAAATAATATATAAAAATATTTTTTTTGCTTTATGAACCATGATAAAGTGGAGCCGAAAAATAGAAATGTTTGATATTTCATGAAAATATTTAGTTTTTAATTAAATATATCCCTAACAACAACAACAACTGTTAAAAGATTATATTTTGATGATCTATGGGATTAATAACGTCTCAGGTGGGGCATTTAACTTGACCGTCCAAACTGGTTTATGGACAACAATACTCATGCGCCTCTATTTAACACTACAACTCATGTATATAATATTTATTACATATACATATGATAATATCTATTATTTCTTATATAAATTTATTTAATATATATAATATATTTATTACATATAAATGTAATATATATTATTTATTATATGTACATAGAAAATTTTCCAATGAAAATTTCCATTGAATTTATTCTGTGCAAATTTATATTGGAAATTTCATGTGTAAATTTCCACTGAAAATTGTACACTTCAAATTTTCACTTAAAATTACAATGAAAATATATCAATACATAAATAAAAAATTTAAATTTTCACTGAAAATTTTCATTGCAAATTTTCATCAAAAAACGTTTACTGCAAACTTCCACTGAAAAATTAATTTGAATCTCCACTTAAATTTCTAGTGTTCAATTCAACTTGATTTTTATTATAATTATACTGAAAAATTGATTAACAAAATTCTAAAATAAATACACGCTTAAATTTTTAGTTTAAATATATTAACACACAAATAAATAATTTAATTTTTCACTAAAAATTTGAACTTCAAATTTTTTATGGGGATTTTCAGTACAAACTTGTGTTGGAAATTTCAGTACAAATTTTCACATAAAATTATAATGTAGATATATTAAAACATAAAAAAAATTAAATTTTCAACAAATTAAAACTAAAATAAAAATATATTAATACATATATAAAAAATGTAAATTTTAACTGAAAATTTTCATTGTAAATTTGCACGAAAAACTTTTAGTAAAGATTTCCACTAGAAAAGTTTAGTTTAAATTTCCACTTAAATTTCTGATACAAATTTTTATTTTTATTTTATAATAATTATACTGAAAATTTGATTAAAAAAATATAAAATGAATGCATGCTCAAATTTTATTATGGAATTTTCCAGTGCAAACTGCCATTGAAAATTCTCAGTACAATTTTTCACAGGAAATCCGCAGTTCGATTTTTCAATTAAAATTACAATGTAAACACATTAAAACATAAACGAAAAATGTAAATTTTCACTGGAAATTTACATTTAAAATTTGCATTAGAAACTTTTACTGTTTTCTTCCACTCGAAATGTCCACTTAAATCTACAATAAATATATAATGATACATAAATAAAAGCTATAAAATTTCATCAAAAATTTACATTGAAAATTTACACCGGAAACTATGAATGGAAATTTCCATTAGAAAATTATAGTTAAATTTTGCAGTTAAATGTCTAATTTTAAACACCAAATTATATTTTATATGCACTGAAATTTTATTGTTATGAGTGCAAATCAGTACTCAAAATTTGCACTGAAAATTTGTATTGGAGACTTAATTATCCAAATTTTAAAATAAATACATGTTTGGATTTTCAATGCAAATATATTAATATATAATATTATTATATATTTAGTTTTTCTAAGTTGCTTTTAAAAACTCATAGTAATATATATATATATATATATATATATATATATGTATTGTTAAAATGAATTAATGGACATTATTTTTTTTAATTGTATGCTATTATCAAAGATTCTAAAAATAAAAAACCTTTGTTAACTTATATTCTAATTTTAAATAAAATGCTAGACAATATTTTATGTTTTAAAACACTAAAAAATATATAAATATTAATATATAAAAAATTATACTAATAAAAATAAAATACATAAATCAAAATATTATTAAAATGTTGTATTAGAAACAAAATGGTAGTCTTGTATATCCATTTTCAGAATTATTGCATCAATTTTTTAATACATCAATCCTATTATGCTCCAAATAACCACATGCGTCGTCTATCATGCGGTCAACCTTACCGTCGGGTTTAAAACCTAACATGAGTCTATATTTTCCCTAATTTATGTATGGTTTTATTAAACTTCAACTATTTTTTTTCCGACACTCATGTTAATTTATTGTATTACATTATTTTATTTTATTTTTCAAGAGTAACTTTTTGAAATACTACTTATAATTGAAGGTTAAACAGGACCCGCAGATATCCAGCGGGCTAGCCCGCGCAGACTGCGAGTTTTGCGGGTTGGATCAAATGCGGTCCGAATTTTTGCGGGTCTAAATTTTCAAGGTCCTAACCCACATAAATCCACGGGGTAACGGATTACCCCGCGATATTGCGGTTTTTTTAATAGGTCTTCACCCTTCTTTGCGAGGGGAGAAGTGTGAACCGAGTTCACGCCTCCCTGGACACATTTTTTAAAATATTCTCAAACCTATCACCCATTTTGATTTTTTTAACATTAAAACCCCTTAAAAAACTCAATAAATCTTACACAACTATATTGGCGATAAACATTTTATGTGAGGAAGTATCATGTGTATTGATATTAAAGTTATCTATTATTTCCATTCAAAGACCATATAATAGTGAAATTTTGTTCTGAGATATTTTGTATCTATCAAGAATAGCCTCCCTTCATCGTTGCCGGTGTCCATTGAGTACGAGCAACAATAACCATAAACCTGAAGTTAGTGGTCACTTCATTAATATTTTTAAATATTTATAAATAATTATAAAGTTTTCAATAATATTTTTAAAAAATACACAAAATATCATTAATTTAAAACTAAAATTTGATTTGGGTGTGGACCGGGTGCAGGGAATGGGCCGGATACAGTGTTCCAGACATCTTTATAATATGAACCAATATCACACCCCCACACCCCCCAGCCCCAACTTTTACTGTAGTTTCGATTCAGAGAAAATCCTCTGTTTTTTGACCTTTTCTTTTTCTGTGGGGAACTTCGTCTGCATGTATCGAACTTCCAATTCCTTCGGTTCATACGACGTCTTCAGCTTGTTAATGTCAGTTGATTTTGTTCCGCGGTTTAAAAAAACTGCATCGTGACACCCCCCCCCCCTGTTTGCTGGAAAATTCGCCGTAAAGTTTCTCTGTTTCCAGCATTAAGATGGAAGCCTGTTCAGACGAAGGGGCGGTCTGTCCCCGGCTACTGAATCTGATCCCCCAGAACGCTGAGCTTTTAATCAGGAGAGATGGAGGGACCAGAGGGTACGCATATTCAGAGGAAAAGGAGCTAGAGCTCAGGCTCGGCCCACCGGGTGGAGATCCGGCACCCAAAGGCGACGGCGAAACCAAAGAAACAGGGGCGTCTGGTTTCTCTCATGGGTACCTCGCCGGTAGCATGGGCCGTGAAAAGAGAGTTTCTGCAGAGAGCAGCACGGCCCAGAAGCTTTCTCCGCCGGAGAATCCAGACGGAGGCGCCGTGCGGCTTTCTTCTCCATGGTCGCGACGGGAGAAGACTCCATTGGTTCAGTTCCCGAAAAACGGTCAATGCCTGGCCGTGACGGCGAAGGAATACTCAAAGCACTGCTGCACTGAAGTGGCAGTCGCGAAAGACGCAGAAAGGAAGGGGTGTTCTTCTGCCAACACAGCTGTGCACAATAGTTCCCAGAAAAGGTGCCTCAATAATCCCACTTTTCTTCACCTTTTTGAGACTCGTTGCATAACGTGCCTGCTTTTCTGCAAACAGGACTGCTCCTTCCTCTGTCGTGGGTTGGCCGCCTGTTCGTCTGTCTCGAAAGAATCTTGCCGGTAACAGTCCTTCAAAACCAGCTGTCTCGAAAGCAGAGGAAAGTCGCAGCAGAGGCGCGTTCGTTAAAATCAACATGGAAGGAGTTTTGATTGGGAGGAAGGTGGACCTGAAAGCCTACGACAGCTATGAACAACTCTTCCATGCTGTTGATGAGCTCTTCAGAGACTCCATTGCAGGTATTTTACCCTTCTGGAGGGAATTTGATTTCCACCTTCAAAAATCAAAATCTGTGTTCTTAAATCATGAATCCAATACCTGGGATATTTCTAAATCTATCAAATCAAACACCTCCTAATAGCTGATAATGCCCTAAATTGTCATATTTTGCGTGGTTCTCACCTGTTTGCCATCTACCTCTGTTGAATGGCCGGAAAAGGTTCATGCGGTGGTGTGAAGCACCAAAATGAGTCAGGAATTACAGGTTTATCAGGTGGCAATGGAGAGTACAAAATTGTGTATGAAGATGATGTTGGGGACAGGATGCTGGTTGGAGATGTCCCATGGCAGTAAGCTTCTCAACGCTGTTATAATTGTCTTCACTTTATGGCGTTCATCGTGTTTGAAACTCTCAATGCTGCTCTGCCCCCCAGACAGGGAAACAAACACAGGCTTATCGTTTAGACTTTTTAACAGTTTCCATCCTCTGTCCCAAGTTAATGTCTTGATGTTCTGATTTGCAGCATGTTTGTCTGCACGGCGAAAAGGTTGCGCGTGCTGAAGAAGCTCTGAAATATCAGCATTCAACTGTGAGTTCTTCTGTCTCACAGAGACAATCTTGTTTCAAGAGCTCCATGGAAGAACTGAAAGATGGATTTTTGTTTTTGTTTTTGTTTATAATCACCTTTGATGTCTCACAGAGACAATCTTGTTTCAAGAGCTCCATGGAAGAACTGAAAGATGGATTTTTGTTTTTGTTTTTGTTTATAATCACCTTTGAAGATAAATGATTTGATTTCGTGTGGGGGAGGTGAGCCCTAACAAATAGAACAAGGAGAGATCATAAAGTTGAGCCCGAAGCCTCAGTTTATTTGAAGAAGGGGTTAAAGTACAAATAAAACCATGCAACAAGCACTACAGGGATGAACTTAGCGAGACTGAAACTCGAGACCTCACCGATACCAACATGGGCAACTACCAACTGAGCTGAACCCTGGGGCAGGAGAGATCATAATAGATAAAGAATGTGTATATTGGAAAACATATTTTGCCCCCGTTTTCATTTTAGCTCTTTCCATAGCAGAATACAAATATAAACATAAAATACTCAGGCCCATATTACATCAGTCCCATATGAGTTGTTATTATTATTTAAATATCATAATCTTATATTTAAAATATCGTTCACATTGAAATTAAATTCCGCATTTTTCTTTCAATTGAATCAGAGCCACAAATTTATATAAAAAGTATGATAGCTTTTTATTATTGTTATTTGAATCTTCCAATCCAATTGAACAAAAATTTCACTCTTTGGTTTTGTTCAACTGTCATGACACGTCCATAATTTTGTAATAATTTATACAATTGTAATCACCCATCATGGACACAATTGTGCAAATTCATTTACATAAATATACATTTAAAGCCTGCAAGAAAATTGTAAGAATAATAATATTTTTTCTCCCACTTGAATTTATAAGAAGGCATCAAACAAATTTAGCCTTATTATATTATTATTACTATTTTCTTGTTTTTTCATAGGCATGTATGATGCATTTATTTGATTAATATTTGTGGACACAAAATTTTTAAATTAAAATTCTATTGAATATAATTTCTAACTCAGTTGATCGCCCAAGTATTTATAGACATAAGAGTTTGAATTTTTATTTTTTGAAATTACGTACGTAAGTCATATATGAATAATATTTTCATATGGAATCAATTCATTGAAATTATTAATTGTTTTTTGATGCAACATGACCCATATATGACAATGATATTTTATATAATTATGAATTCACTCATCATGATCATAGTTATGCAAATTGTTGTATAATTTTTTTTGTATGTTTTCAATTTTTTGATAACCCGCATTTCATTGCGTTTTTGTGTCATGGATTTCATTAATAAAACATATTCACATCTTATTGAATTTATTTTCATTATAATCAATCACAATTTTTTTTATAATGGGCATAAAAGATTTTAAATATCTTCTTTATTGAAAATATGTTGATAAAATATTTTATTGTGATATAAAATCTTTGAAATTATACATTTTGCCCGAATGGCCCGAAGTCCATTTTTATTGTTTTTTGATAACCCTTTTCAAGGGATGATGAAGAACCTTTACAAGGCCCGTAGGCTTAGTGATTACATGACCCATAGGCTTAAGAGACATTACAGACCCGAAGGTCTTAGAGAATTCAACCAGACTATAATTTCAAGGAACTGCCCCTTCTCACCATCTGCATTGTGATGGTAACTCTCCACCTTCGCATTATCATCTGGCTAAACTTTTCGTGCAAGCATAGGCTGCTCCCGATGGCAGTCATACCATCTCATTCTTCCAAATCCATTGGTTCTGCTCTGGTGAGTGCGCCTGTTCTGAATCCTCCTCGAGGGTTGCTTTTTTTTTTGTAGAGTCTGTCTGAGGCAACTGCATGTGGCCCGAAGGTCTTAAAGGTGGCCCGAAAGCCTTAATGACCTGAAGGCCTGGGTGGCCCGAAGGCCTTAAGGACTCCAAGCCCAAACTGGTGGCCCAAGGTGAATAGTTCCGGCTCTATAGTACTACTCCAATACTGCTACAGTACTGCTCCAGTACTCCAAAAATATGTCTCCGCCTAGTTTTGAACCTGGGTCTCATGGATGCACTTAAGGATACCTCACCAACTGGGCTGAGCCTCAAGCGCTGATACCTTTTGTAAATATATGGTGTAATTAACCATATTTGTTTACATATAATTTTGCAATATATTTTGTATAATTATGAACTCACCTATCGTGGACATAGTTAAACAAATTTTTGACCGATAATTTCTATTATTATATATGGGTTAAATTATCATATATGTGTAAATATAACTTTGTTATATATTTTATTTAATTATGAACTCACCTATAGTGGACATAATTATGAAAAAATTTGTGTCTTAAAATAATTGTTATTGTATATGATTTAATTAACAATATTTGGTTATTTTGTGATAAATTTTTTATAATTATGAACTCATCTATAATGGGCATAATTTACAAAAAAAATTAGAGTATACTAATTTTTTTATGTTAGTATATTGCATTAATAATAAATATATCTTATAGATATATTCTTATTAGTGCAATTTTGATATTGATATGGTGTATTTGTGTTTTAAAAATTATGTCATTTTTCATTTAATACCCTATCAGCGTTAAATTTTGCGTGACATAAGATTTGTACGTCATGTCATTATAATTTTACAGTATTATGATATAGGAGTCCTTAATATTATTATGATGTATTGTTTTTATAATTTATGTATATATCAAATTATCCTATCGGTATTAGATTTTGTCTCATAAAATTTATACATCATGATATTATAACTTTATTTTGAGTTGGGGCCATTATCATTATCATCACAATCATCATTTTTTTATGCTTTATAATTTATGTCAATATCGAGTACCCATTAGTATTAGATTTTATACGACATTAAATTAATACATCATAATATTAAAATTTATTTATTATGACATGAGATCCTTACTATTATGATAATGATTTATACGTGTTTTGTAATTTATGTCGATATAAAATACTCTGTAAGTAGTAGATTTTGGTTAACATCAAATTCATACATTATCACATTATAATTTTGTGGTTTGAGGCCCTTATATAGGATCATAATAAATATTTTTTTTCATAAAATGCATATTAGTTATTCAAATTTGGTTATGTTATATTGCATTAATAATCTGTGTATCCTATCAACATATTATTATTAATGTAATTTAATTATTGACATTATATTTTTTTTATGTTTATTGTATCAAATATCCTATTAGTGTTTGATTTTGTGTAATATAAAATTTTCACATCATACCATTGTATACAAATTTTATTTATTATGCTCTGGGACCCTTAGGAGAGATCATAATAGATAAATATTTTTTTTAAAAGGGCATATCTGTTATGGATATAGAATCATTTATTTTTTGACCGCATAAGTATTTATGTGTTTTTAAATGATTCTTTTGTTATTTTAATGACAACATCATTTCCTACTTCTATGGAAACATTAAATGTAACTAGTTTTAAGGATTATAAATAATCCTTGGATATTAATTAATTCAGCTGTAAGGAGATTTATTTTGATCAGTGTATTTGTTTCAAAAGCAATGGGAGAAATTTTATGTTTTTTGTATATTGATGATATGCCTATGAACCATAATTATGCTAAACTTTTGGAAGAGATAAAATTAATGACCACTTTGATACAAATGACCTTAGGGATATTTTTTTTTGTTTTTTTAACATCCAAATTCACTATGATAGGTCATGTGGTATTTTTATATTGTCTCAAAGAGGATATATTAAAAGACCCGCAAGTAGTTTAACATAAGTTCTTTCTCCACTCATACTGCATCAATATTTTAAAAGTAAAAATGAGATAAAAAAATGTCTCATATTCCTGTTGGAATTTTTATGTATGTACAAGTTTGTATCTTCCCTGATATTGCTTTTTTTGTTAATGTTTTTGGGCTATACTTGAGTAATCCAGAATTATTTTCTTAGAAAGTAGTGGAAAAGGTCTTCAGTTATTTGTAGAGAAGTAAACATTACATGTTGACCTATAGAAAGTGTGATCAACTTTAGGTCTTTGGTTATTATTTGACTCATATTTTATTGGGTGCCCCGATGATCAAAAATTTATTTTTGGTTTTATTTTGCGATTATAGGAAGGAAAATTTCTTGAAATAGTGTCAAATGGACACTTCTAATCACTTCTACCAAGATTATATCGCTTTTTATGAGGATACACTTGTTTGAAAACATATGAAGGCCACTTGTGATATATTTCGACAATATTGACGCTAATAAATTCTCTAAAAAAACAAGATGAGTGATTCTTGTTCAAAGTATTTTGATATAAAATACTTGTTTGTTAGAGTGAAAGTTCTAGAGTCTTATACTCGAATTGAGCATCTTCCTATAGAGAGTATGTTGGCCGACCCACTAACCAAAAACTTAACTATTTGGGATTATTAGAATCATGTTATCCATATTTGGTTTGGTTAAGTCTTTTGATGTTTTGGGTTAGTGGGAGTTTGATTCTATATGTAAATGAATTTGGTATTTAAGAGATATTTTGTAATGGTTTCATTTTGAATATTATATCTCTTAATGCATTTTGTGATGCTTGGACCCTTGTTAGAATTATAAATACGGGTTAAATAATTTTTTAATTCTTAATCCATTTTTTTCACGAGTATTAACACTTGTATGGATAATGTACCTATCAGATATTATTTCTGCAGTTTTAATATGTCATAATTTGGATAGTAATGTGCTCTGCTTTAATTTTTTTTTTTGTTTTTAAATAATTAATTCAATCAAAGTGGTAGAATGTTAAAAATAAAACTTAGATTAGAATTAATTTAATTTATTAATTAAATGCATCAATTATACAGATACATGGAATAATTACATCACATTCATGAATTTATTTATTGATGCTTTGTATTTCACATAATCATAGAATAAATGCAAGGATGCTTCTTATTCATCACATTCATGGATATTAAATAATGAATTTTGGATTAAGTGATACATGGTGGATTATATCATTTAATATTTAGTCAATGAAATGTCCTTAGTCTCATCTTGAAAAGTATATATAAATCACTTCACCATCAAGTGCTTTATTGTGTGTTGTAAGAGCTAATGTGACTTTTAGATAGAGATTAGTGCGCCTTCATTTGTACCTTTGTTATGTGTTTGTCTATTTGTTTTAAAGAAAAAGCGTAATGGATTCGACTCAAATTTCCATGAAGTTACTGGTATTCATTATTATTATTATTATTACTACTAAAATATCATAATCTTATATCTATAGTCTAGTTCATATTGGAATTAAGTTCCATATTTTATTTCATGGAGGCGCAAGTTTTCTTTTTTTTTTTCTAGAAAAATGATATGTTTGCATTTGGTTTCTTGATATATTTTTTTGATGAAGGGATTTTTTTGATAAAAATTTGAAACTAAAAGATAAACGAAAAGTGTGTGTTGTTGAACATAACATATTTTATCAAATAATTTCAAATCCAATTTAATTATATTTTAAGTTATAATTAATTTTATTATTATAGATATCTAAACAATTGATTGTTTATTATATTTTAATAGCCAAAGTCCCCTAATCTAGTGGTCGAGGTGTATGTTCTTCATCTGAAAAATATCATATATAAAACCTGATAGTCATAATTTGATGAGTTAATTTGGAGATTTAACAAATATATTTTAAATTTGATTTCAGGAAAGACGCTCCAATGATGCATTGTATCAATATTATTGGGGTGGAGCACTGTAACAACATCTTCTAATAGATCTTGGGGATTTATAACTATTGGAGGGGAATGGTGAACTGATTCAATTGGATCTTATGAGTGTGTATTTTCCTTATGATTTTAACCCACATAATTATAATAATAGATTAATAATTTTTAATAGTTATATATTAATGATATTTTTTTTAATTTCACACACACACACACACACACACACATATTTAATGAAAACCCCATGCAACGTCTTCGGCCGAGTGCACCTCCGTTGTGACCAAACCAAGTCATTACATACCTCAAGTGAACCTCCCTATACACCATAGTGTTGACTAGTGATAATGGTTTGATAATAACATGGGGAGACAATACCCCATGTATCAAGTAACCACAATAATAGCAGAATTAGCAACAATAAAACCCAACCAAACGAATCCATAATAAAACTACATCACAACTAAATGAAAATAAATAAATACAGTAACCCATGTTATAAAAATATGAACAATTGAATATTTCATACTAGGAACATAGACATAATCTGGGTCCCCCATGGGCGAATCATATGCATTAGATCATGAGATAAAATAAAAGTAAACAAAACTGGAGATAATTGCAAAATCGGTTCTAAGTCCTAACCTGATCCCCTCTTCCAAGCTCTATCCCAACTAACCAGATCGACCATCTGTCATAAGAACATTTTCCTTGTCCAGATTTGTAACCATTAAGTCTATTTGGGTACTCATGGTTCCCAAGAAGGGTGTGAGTACAACTCAGTAGGTCACCACAAATGGTGTCCCTAAAATTTTTTAGTTTAAATAGTGTGCATGATGATGTTCTATAATAAATAACTTCAGGTGTAATAAAATAAACAATTGTTGGTTCTTGGGTTCCACAGTGACACCCAAGATCGACCATACCTACTTCAACTAGTGTCTGGGTGTCTTTATAACCCAACCAAGGGTCAGAATGACACCCTCCCTTGGTACCATCTCACATCATCCACACATAGGGGTAGGAATGGTGCCCACCCACAAAACCATCTCATATCACTAACACAAAGGGGTTTGAATGGCACCCACCCCTGGTACTATCTCATATAATTCACTCATAGGGTTCATAATGGCGCTCACCCATGGTACCATTATATAACATCAACCCCCAAGGATCAGAATGAAACCCACCCCCATAACCATCTTATATCATCCACATACCAGGGTCGAAATGGCACCTACCTCTAGTACCATCATATAACATGAATACCCAAGAGTCAGAATAGTTCCCTCCCCCAAAACCATCTCATATAATCCATACAAAGGGGTCCAAATGGAACCCGGTTGTGAGTGAGTTCCCTAGACCCAACTCTTGCATGTACTTTTATTACAATATCATATATACAGTTTGATATATACATGTATTTTCTCTTACCATGATAGTAATATTACTTCAGCATGTACTATTTCATTGGTAATTTCCTTAGATTACATGTTTTATTAAAAGGTTATGGTAGTTCCCAACTACAATGAGAACCTCGAGATACTAATGATAGTAATATTGAATATATGACTTATAGTCTAGATATATCAAGTTGACAGGACACATATGATGTATGATTATTAGGTGCTAGGGATGTTGGAGTTGGTGCCCTAGAACCAACTTCTATATACTTTATGATAACTTGTATTCATTGTTTTGAATATTAATAAACTACTTATAATATCATGATTGTTCTTCTGCATAACATTGTATGTGATAATGTCCCAAGAGTATTTGTCTCACTCAAAGGTCAGAGCAGTTCCCTACTTTGATGAGAACCTGGAAGTGCTACGACACTTTTCTTAAATATATGTTCTATAGCTAGATGATATCATTTGAGGGACACACATTATGCATGATATCATGGGTGGAGACTCATAGGATTTTGAGACACTTTCTCGTGGTGTACTCCCTTGGTAATATCCAGTAGAATATTATGAGAATGAGACCCACCAGTAGGAAATCCACATTTATATGTGTCATTAGATGTTCCTATCCGTGGACATGTGTATTGGTCCTTAGAATTTAAGATTTTTATTAATGAGTATTATGAGCTGTGTACTTTGATGTATTGATGAAAACCATGACGAAGAATGTTCACAGTGAGGTAGGATACGTTGGGTGCGTCATGACTAATATTTCATTAATGAATAATGCGAGAAAGGATGTATCCCTTCTGTTATTTAATGGAAGTTAATATCTTAGGAATTTTGATGGAAATGATATAGACTAAATAAATCCATGGAAATGGTGTTCTATAGGCAAGTTCTATTTTCGGAATGTCAAAGAAAGAGACATCGATCACATAGGTTGATAGCATCGGCATTCAACCTTCTTGATTTGATATATCATGATAAAGGAATTATATTACACAGTAAGTGTCTGTATGAGGTAAAATTTCATTGCAATATTAACTTCTTTATCTTTGGGTGCCTTGGTGTGTTGCTAGATGCTAAACTTGGAATTTAGGCTGCTTCACCTAATTCCACCGAGAAAGAGGCCTAGAGGGTCACATACTAAGTGTATCCAGAATCCCAGTTAAATAATATTTTATTATTTATTATTTAACAAGTTAAATAAATATTATTCCTAGTTGTGGTTTAAAAATTATTCATGTATTCTTGATCTAATATATTCCATGACCAGTTATTTGAGAGAATATAATGTGAGTGGAATATTTAATAAATATTTATTTTATACTTAGTGAATATAATATTTATTTATTTATTGGAGAATAATGTAGTGATATTTATTTAATAAATAAATAGACATTATTCAAGGCCTGATAAATATTGTGGAGGAATGGCATACCAAGTTTAATGGTATGGTGAAAAATAATAAATATTGAATATTATTTAATTAAATAATATTTACTTTTAATTCGCAAGTTAAGCGCATGTTGAGAAATGATAATAATAATAATATTATTTGATATGGGGTTTTTTAGAATTAAACTAATAATTAAGGGTGCTTGTGCAATTATTTTATTTTAACCCTAACAATATAAATACTCAATTATATTATTTTCTCAAGAGAGTCAATTCATTTTATCTTGGTTGTTCAAAACAGATTTGTAGAATCCTCTCAAGCCTAGAGAGCTCTCTTCTCCAAAAACTCTCCTACGAATAGAGAGAAATGATCCTCCACCGAATCAAGGAGAATGCTTTGGAAGTAGTTCTTGAAGAGATCAAAGGTGGAGAATGCAAGTGTAAGGACCTGTCGTGCCATCACCCGGAGATTCCTTCAACGATGTTAAGAGATTCGTGGAACACGTGTGAATCACCACTAGAGGAAATCTACACTTAGTTTATACAACACAACGACATTGAACCACAGATCTGTCACCCGATTCACCAATAAAGAAATAATTCAACCAAATATAATTATTTATTTAATTAAATCAATTATAAATAATATGTAATGATCCTATCTCTAGTTTTAGCATGATTAAACTTGTCTGATCTCGTTGATCCAATTCTATATATCATGGAATTTATTGTCGTGTAGATCTCAAATTGGTCATCGATCATGACAAAAATCAATGTTGGGCATCATCCATCGCACATTTCCACTGTGCTCGGAACCTACCAGTGGTATCAGAACGGACACATAATTATTTATAATTATTTAAAGATCATTGGTGATTTATGCATTTTAATTTAGTTTTTCAATTCAAGTTTAATCATTCTTTTTATCTGAATCACGAGATCTATTTCTTCCTCCTTCGTTTCTCATATATATAATCGAGACGATTAATTTTATGAATAAAATAAAATCGAGAAACTCATCCAGAGGTGCCAAGTTTTCTGCCCGGATAACACAGGAGTACACGCCATGTAATTGGAATTACACGCTGTGTACTCATGGTCAATGCACCAAGAGTTAATTCGACAATTACTCAAACCATGTGTATTGATTACACATAGCGTAGTTAATTCTTACACTACATATTTACCAAAACATACTGGCACATGGTTAGTCGGAGTACATGCCATGTAGACCATGTGCACAACGTGTAGTCCCTTTGAGTCACAGATGGGCTATGTATTACCATGCATGGACTACCATACTAGTGACTATGTAATTCAGATATCACATGGCATGTATCCCATTGGACATGCCATGTAATCCATTTTTCGAGGTATGATTTACATGTGAGTCCCTAGGAGTGTACCTCAGATAGACGGTGAGAGATGTACACGCCATGTAGCTCAGATGCACATTCCATGTACTTATACCAAATTACATAAATTTAAAATTTATTTATTTTACTATGTAAATCTCGAGACATGTACTTGTGTGTGGTCATAAAGATATGACACACCATGTGATAGGTTTTAATATACATAAATTTTTAAATTTTAATTAATATATGCATATTGTTCAGATCAACATATCATGTATGAGTTACATTAAAAGTTGTTAGTCTACGTGATTGAAGCATAACACATGACCAAAAAATCATGCAATTCATGTAATCATCTATGAAGTAAACATTGTGAAAGTACATGATAAGTCATGTATTCTATATGTTACAAGAGTAAAATTGTATACGAGTATGATACATGTTGAGTAGAATCGGACGAGTATTCACCGTGTTGCCTCTAAGGTACATTTATGTACATAGTTAATTTTAAATAAATTTATTTAATTTGTTTAAAATTATAATGGATGATAATCTCAAGGGAATTTAGATAATAATTAAGATAAAAGAAATGATTAATTAAAGAGAATAATTAATTGCTTCGAGCGCAATTTATCTTAAATACGAATGATTAAGAATTGAATACTATTTTTATTAAATGCGTAATTATTTCCATGAATGTGGATGATCATGAGAATATTCTAGAACTTTGTATGAGATTGGTTTCATTTAATTTATTATTAAATTAAACTATTGTCTTTCATTCCTTCTCTAATCTTATTATGTAGGGCCTGCATGCCCATGGTTTCTTTAAAATAAACCCTTTCCCCTCACCTGTGTATGAGTAGAAGAATATGTAATGGATAGAGCTCCCAATATAGTGGAGGTAGTTTAAGTTTGGAGTCGAGAAAAAACTAATCCAAGGGGATACATAGGTGGACAGGTGGAAATCTATAACACGAACCTTAATTGGTTTAAGGTGTTTTTCCCCTAGGTCAATGGTGATTTTATCAACTGCTAGATAAACTAACCATGAGAAAATCTCATGATCATATAACTTTATTATTTTATTTCTGTCAAGTTTCATGGTTATTTCATTATGAATGTATCATCACGATCACATAATTTAATGAATTAATGAGCATGCAAGATAAAACTAAAATAAACCAGCTTATGTGTAAATACTATCTAAGACATGGTTAATCACTTAAGTAAACCCACTTAATATTAAAAATCATGTGATAAAGATAACAATTGGAAATTTATGCATAAAAGGATAAAACCCCTAAGTCAGTATCATCTTCCACTACTTCAGTTAAAATTTAACCATAGTTTAAAGTGCTTGACCATCCCAAGTTGGGGTGATTTCAATTATCAGAGAATTATAACTTGAGGTTTTGGGTTGACTTAACTTAGTTCACATCAAGGTTTGACTTCCAAAGTAGGATTTGGTGTAAGTGAGAGGAAAAGGTTGAGGAAATCCATTCTAAGGATTTCAGGATTGGGGATTCCACTCAGCAGATCAAGGAATCGTGATTTAATGCAGTTGAAATTTGGAATGACTACCTAAAACCATTTAAGTTGCTTGACCAACCCAAGTTGGGGTAATGAGAAGGGGAATATGGATCCTTTTCACTATAATGTCCAAGAAATAAGATATTATGAATCCAATGGTGAGGGATATTGGGTTTCAATAAAATAGTGGGAGACTAATAAATTTAATATTTATTTATTTGTCTAAATTTTATCAGATAAAGTACTAAATTTTTTCTTATCTTATTTTGTTGAAAAAAAATTAAAATGACATCAAACATATCATTCAATACATACTTTAGAAGGAAAACCTTCTCATTAGAAAAAATTTACAAGAGTGGAAAAGGTGTCTATGTGTCATCCTTCACCATGAAAGGAAATTTTATGTGCTGGAATAACCTTTTCTAGTTTCACCCAGTAATGAGGCAAGTGATGAAGAGCTATCTCTCTATGAGAAATATCTAAATGATGCTATATATGTTAAATAATTTATGCTATCATCCATGTCCAATGATATTTTGAAGAAACATTAGAATATGGATGCCTATATAATGATGTATCATCTTTAGGATCTCTATCAAGAGAAGGTGAGACAAGAGAGGTATGAGATCTCTAATGATTTGTTCCCAACTATTCTTAGAGAGTCTGCACCATCTAGGCTTCATATAATCAATCTTATTAGCTACATTAAACACTTATTCAACTTAGGGATTAAATTTCCAGATGATTTGCATATAGATCTCATACTCTCATCACTACCCAAGACCTTCTCCAGCTTTATTGTTAATTACAATATGTGCAATAATGAGAAGTGTCTTTAAAAACTTCTTACTTTAATTCACCAAGTGGATAAGAACATGGGGCATGACAAACCCACAATCCTTATGGTGAATAAGAAAAGGAAGAACAAGGCAAAGTGTCCCAAGACTTATAAATAGTCTAAAGCTACCAAGCACCGTCCTTCCAAGAAGAAGAAGATCTAGAGGCAGGGAAAGGAAAAGGAGGTAGTATATTTTGCATTTGGAAAGCCAGGACACTGTAAGATGAACTACCCCCAGAATCTAGGGGAAGCTAAAGGTGATTTTGTTATGAAGTGTAATATTTCAATATCTAAACATTGGGTATTAGATACATCTTGTGGGGATCACATCTATATCCAAATACAGGAATCAAGTAGATTCCAAATGATTCCCAGAGGAGAGGTGGATCTGAGAGCTACTAATGGTGAGAGGATGGATGCTCAAGCCATTTGTTACTACCACCTCTCATTACCAATAGAAATAATTTTGGTTTTGAAATATTTTTATTATGTACCTACAGTTACCAAAAACATATTTTTTGTATCATGCCTACATATAAATGGGTTTATTTTAAATTTTGGAAACGAAAGTTTTTTCTTTTATAAAGACAACATATTTTATGGTATGACACATTTAAATAATATTATTTATGTATTAAATTATGAAATCCAAGTTTTAGAAATTAATAATGAATCCTGTTCACATGACTCATATAACACTCAGTTGAGGCATCACCATCTTGGTCATGTAAACAAGAGGAATTTGAAAAATATCTATCAAGATGGTTATGTAATGACTCATATTTTAAGGATTTTATTTTTATAAATTATTTGGGAAAATTATGAGACCAGGCGCTGAGATGACATACGATTCTGAGGCCCAGAGTTCCTGGAACGATTGTTAAAAAATGTTAAGTTTTTAATAGTACGCACGCGTGAATTTTATGAAAAAGTTTAATAACTATTAAATTAGTGCTTGGATCAGAAATCTAAGGGCATCACTGAGCTCAGAGCAGTGTATTTACCCTAGGAACGACCTAAAATTGGTTGGCGCGGGTAATCTGTAGAAAAACTCACCAGAGGCGTAATCGTAAATAAAATAATTAAATAAAAATTATTTTATTTTGAAATCATAATGGATCATAAATGGAAAATCAGATTATAAATCTGAAACCACCATTGATCTTATAAGGGGTGTTTTCCTTAGGTGGGGCCTAACCTTGACTGGCGTGGGTTGAAGGTGAAAGTTAAGTTTTGAACATAGACATCATTAAAATATCTAATAAAAATATTTTATTGAAAATCACGTGTTGACGCAGCAATGGTTTCCCTTTTTAATAATCCATGTCAGAGGAATTTAGGGTTATCTCAATAACCCTAAAATTCCCCTGCAGCAAGGAGAATGAAGCTATCTCTCGACGATGAACGCTGGCGGATCGAGGATCGACGACAATACAGACCTTCGTTCTTCATGAACGACCGATCCATTCATCAAGGTAGGGTTTCAATCTCTTTTTGATTTATTTTTCCCCTTTTTATAATCAAACGATGAATATGGACCAACCCATGAATAGGTTGATCTGTGGTTCAGTCGTTCTTACAGGGTGGATAATTATTGCAGGATTAAAGGGAATAGATCATAGTGATTATTTTTCCTGTTGATTTCTTCATGATCCTGTTAACATGAACATATCAAGGATGGATGAACAAGTCCAAGATCCATTCTTTGGGTGTTTAAGTGCTTAATACCTACCCCCTAAATATATCATTTTCTTCGTGTGTTATTTTCCCTTTTGAAACCCTACGAGAATGGTTGATCATTGCGCCCATGATCCATGGTGCAATGATACGAGACCGAAGGTTTTGATCCAAGATGACATTACAAAGGTGCGATGAGAGTTCAGTAGGTAGGCGGTGGCTCAAGGTGGAGGGAGCGATGAATAGAAGGCTGTCGATAGGGTGGACGGCAGCGAGCGCAGTGCGCGACCCGTCAGGAGGCCAGGTTCTGGCGGGGCACACAACTGCAATCCTGTAACACCCCGCCCCTACCTCATTGGCTTGAGGAGGCAGTGAGGGTTACTTGGCCTTAAGAGACGTTCCCAAGGCTCCAAAGGCTAGCAATAAATGCTGAGGGCTTCAAGGAACAGTGGAGAACGATTTTCCCTTAAGAAGATAACCCAACTCAACCAACCAACAACTAAACACTACAACAGAATCGCCGTTTAGCGGCGGTTTAAACCGCCGCTACACTATTTGGTGGTGGTTTACAAAAACTTCCGCCTAATAGGGAATCAAAAATATTTTAGAGGTTTTTAACGTTTAGTGGCGGTTTTAGGAAAGCGCCGTCGCTGCCTCATTCCACGGCGGTTTACCTGAATTTAGCGGTAGTTTTACTGCCGCTGGAAATCTCTTTATTCGCGGCGGTTCAATTTCCAGTGGCAGTAAAACCACCGCTAAATTCAGGTAAACCGCCGCGGAATGAGGCAGCCACGATGCTCCTATTTAGCGGTGGTTATAACCACCACAAGTATACATTTCACGGCGGTTAAAACCGCCACGAAAAGCTACCCAGAATAAAAAAAATAATTCTTGGATTCTGCTGCACCACTGCCCTGAAAAACAAATAAAACTAGAAAAAACAATCAAAGGTTCCAACACATTCCTCATACTCATGTATACAATATCCTAAATATTAAATACTAGGAAGATAAAAATCCATTGATACAACATTGTAACATCCCAAACTGGATTCCACTAAATCTTATAACTTCACTTTCTTAGGATAGATCATCCATAGCGATTCCACTATACTTATAAAAATTGATAATTGATGAATTAGTAGTTATATTAGTACCAACCCAATTATATAATGATTTTTTTGGTTTTTTCGCCTAGAAACCATCCTTAATACTTATAATAAATTTGAACTGATGAAATAGCTTAAATAACACATTAGAAATATATTGTTATAAAAAATCCTATTGTGGGAATAGTTTTAGAGTTACATTGGGATATAGCTTTTATAGGAATGTGGATATTTCCAGAGAGTCTTAGTTGACATCTTTTTATGTTGGAATATAGGTTAGGTGGGAGATTCTAGTGACCTTTTAGGAACAAACCTAGAATTAGAGTTGATTCCTTGTGTTATGTGAGGGGTTAACCTAGTTTTTCTAGAATCCTTTGAGATATTAAGCATCATTGGATGTATATTTTTAGTTTTTGGTCATAGAATGTGTTTTTTATGTATTTTGGGATTGAGTAGGACTCTAGTTGTGGAATGATTCCCCAAGTTGGTAGGCGATCATGAGATAAGTAAAAATTCTAGGTGTTATGAGCATCTTTAATGCTTGAGATTAGTGGGACTGACATGCCAATCTAATTTTATTTAGTTTAGTTAGTTGTGTGAGTTTAATTTCAAAGGTGTATGACTCAAGAAGTCATCATCCATGTTAAATGGTTATGTAGGATAACGTGACCCTTGGGTTTGATTTTTTGAGTAGGCTAGAAAATACCAAGAATGCACTGTGTCATTGGTCCTATGAATTATATGAAATGGGTGTTCCCATTTCATTGATGTAACATCAATTTAGTAGTCATTATCATATAAATTTCCTATTTAACTAAGGTTTGGTGCAGAGAGTTGTGTGGTGTTTTGTGAAAAAATTTCTAGCCTCTGAGAGTTTGAGGGATGAAATCACAGGTAACACCTTGAGGGGTATTATCACATAACTACTTGGTTTAGGGTTGTGGGATCTAAAAAGGTTGTGTTAACCAATCACTCCCTGAGTGAGGTTACCTAGGTATTAATTATGTTGTGGTGAGTAATGTAGACCAGAGTTTTTAGTAGAAAAGCTAAGTTATCCTAGTTCTATGGATGACTATGTAAGAGGATCGAGTTTTATAACATCATCAATCTGGGTTAAAGTTCAAGATGTAGTTATTGATGTTGATTGAATGTGTGCGCATGGAATGAGGATTGCATAATACATGTGATTATGAATAGACCATTTCTATTTATTATTAAGTGGATGATGTAAATCTATGTGGTAGGAAGTGAACCACAGGTTGTTCAAGGGTGGAATATTAGTTCCAGATGAGGCTTCAGCGTATGCCAAGGATGGATTGTCGTGATGGAACATGGTATAATTATGTTGACTCACATCCAGAAACCATGTTTAGTGGTGGAAAGAGTGTTTTTCATGGGAATTAGATTCCTATTTTTATTAAAATGATGAATATTAAAATCCTATGGTGGGGAGAATCACACAGGTCATGGAAAATGTAACCTTTGGGAGAGTGGTTGTAGAAAGAATAGTCATGAATGGTAAAGAAGAAAGTTCTGGAATTCCAGTAATTAAAGTTTCATGACCGGATAGCTTGTAATGAATCAAAAAATGGAATTAAGAATCATAATATAAATAATTCAGGGATATAATGATAGGTAATAATTACCAGATAGACCATGATTAAGTGGAAATTGTGTTGGGAATGCAGTTCAAGTCATGCAGTAACAGTTTAGTGATCAAAACAGTTATGGTTGGAAATGGTCCATTGTAACCATCCTAATATTGAAGTATTTGGTAGAAGTTCATTTCTTAAAATTCATGTTTTTATAAGACATACCAATTGTGCATCAAGTCGACATCCATCTTCGAGATTATATTTTAATTTATAAAGTATTCTTGCCTATATTCATGGACTTATGCTAATTTATCACCCCTCAGTCACACCTATATCTTAGTGAACCACCCTTGATTTAGAACATTCTCATGGCATTTTAGAAGAGCTAGAGCATGTTTAGATACTTTTGATGCTTAAATCAGACATTTTCAACAATGGACCTCACCAAAGTGTCCACAACACTATCCCCTTGATCACTATGAAATGACCCAATTTGTTCAACACATCAACAATGGGTTTAACTCCTAGTCATCCAAAATCTCAACTACCAATTCAAACACAGACCTAAATGGAATGATGTATACCACACTCGAGAAATGAATACATAAAAACAAACATCAGAAATCAATAAAATGCATAAAAAGAAACGTGAGAAATCAAGGAAATTTTAGGACATGAAAATGTGTGGTGGCAACTATGTGCCACAAATGTTACATATACAAACCAACTATTTTCATTTTTGTTCAACACATCAACAATACAACTACTCAGGGTCCGATGATGCATCGTCACCCTCTCCACCTTCATTTCCACTTTGTGCTGTCACCTGTAAGAACATTATATTGAAAATTAAATATGGTTACATATTTATATTAAAACTTAAAACAAATGAAATTTAGAAAACTAAATGATTCTGATTTTCTGTGATTTACCTGCATACCACCAATCGATGCACTCCCACCGGGGGCATATCTACTCATCTGCTGACGTAGTTTAGTCAACTATTTCTGTAATGCAGATATCTGATCCCCCTGCTAGTGAACTGTGTTTCGTAAAGAAACAATCTCTTTCTTAGCATCTCCGGGCTGACTAAAGTCAGGAGTAGATGCAGCAGCTATCCCCGGTGGCCTTCTAAAAACCTCAGATGGCACGGGTCCCAAACCCATCCCGCGCACTCTCCCAGGATGCTCCTTCCCAAGGACTTTAGCAGCCGGGTCATCCTGGGAGATAGAGTAGGAATGCGCAGGATTGGCATCCCATAGTTCTTTAATTTTGACCTATAAATCAAATATCAATATATATTAACACAAAAAAAATTGATAAGAAGTTATTATGATAAAAAATTGACTTCATACCCCAACTTCTTTAGCAGGCTCATTAACAAAACATCCATCTGATTTCTTGTGAACATCCAACCACAGTTCAGTTCTGGATGCTTCATGGCCTAAACTCTGTGACTGCATTAATCAAAGATAAATAAAAAAATTCAATATATTAAACATATAATATTGTCTTATAAATATTTAAACTAATTAAAATATTACCAATGAACTTCGATTTCTAGAAAAACTTTTTGAGCCCGCAGTGTGCGGGATGACTTGCTTCGCTCGGTTTGACGCATTCTATCTTGATAGATCTTGAAATAAATAAAATGAAATTTAATACTGATGTATTAAATTTCATGTCCTTTTCATATACATGTATAAATGTAAAATGAGGATAATATAATAATATATATATTTCAATACCATCCGCTTATGATCCCGATGGCTGTCAACAAACACTTTCCACTGCTCTTTTGGTACCCCACTGTCATACATTTGCAGCATGGTCAACGAAGCATCGTTGAAATCACACCACAATCTCCATTTAAAATATTTCCACTTCTTACCTAGATTTTTCAATGTCCACTTCTGTGCTATCACATCAGCAACGGTAAAGTGGAAGAAAATCTGTATACAGAAATTCATTTTGAACATATTAGTAACATGACATTAAATTAAACCATAATGTAATAAATTTACCTTGATTTGAGAATCAAACACTTCATTTTTCCATCTTGGAGGAATATGTCTCCAATTGTCATATGAAATGGGAAGGGAAATGGGCTCCGCTGCCAGCTGGCCTAGAATCTGGCCAAGCAACCCCACAACATCATCCGTAGGGACCCCGTAAGAATCAAATGGCACAACAATCTTCTCGCCATTCAGATTAAAAACATCTGAACTTTTTATTTTTTTCTCCATGGTTGCATTTTTGTCATATTCAATGAGAAAACAATTAGTATAAACAAAATCCAATAAATTTATTTAATTAAAATTTGTACCTATGATAGTGACACTACAGTATGTCCGGGATGAACTGGAAGGGGCGCATCGCTGCCCCACTACTGAGGCTCCTGAAGGGGGAGTCGACAACTCAACCTCTACTGGGACATCCACATATGGTGTGAGAGATGGTGCAGGGGGAGATGGTGCAGGGGTGTCGGCAGTTGGTGCATCAGATGTCATGGGGAGGGAGCCAGATGGATAGTCATCTGTCGCAGAACTGGATGAAATAATGTAACGCTTCTTCCTTGACATTCCTGTCATTTAATCAAATAAAATTAAGTTCAGAATATATATTTCAAAAAAATTATGCAGAAAAAAAAATTAAAAATGATAACAAATGGAGTACTAATAGACAAAATATATATAACAATGATAATGAATGACTGCAGAAATGAAACAAGTGGTTGCTGAATAAATAAATAATTGTACATACAATCATTTTCCCCTTCAATCATGTCAGTTTCCTGCTCCATTGCTTCATCCACTTCATTCATCCTTTCTAGACTAATATTTTCAATATCATGATGGATAAATAATTCTGCTTCCTGTTGCTGATTAAATTCAATTTCAGAGGTCAAATTTTCCACTTCATCACCCATATCATACAAATCTCTTTGTATTACGTGAGAAACTACACTCCACCCTTCATCGGAAACATCATTCACATAATATACCATTTTTTCTTACGATGCTAAGATATATGGATCATGCAGTTCACGATCACCAACATCCATCAAGCGAGAGAAGTTCACAGAAGTAAATTGCAAGGAATCTCTTTTAACGCCTCTGATAATATCGACCCATTTTCATTTGAATAAAACAATCGAAAAATGTCCGTGGTAGTTTAATTCAATAATATCATGCAGCTTTCCATAGCATTCCACTTCAGCAAATGTAAATATACCACTATTCTGTGTTCTCAAACCCACTTCTCGATCGACTGTACGAAATCTAAATCCATTCACATTATAAGAGTCGAACTTTCTAACTTCTTTTAGAGGACCTCTAGCAAGAAACTTCAAATATTCTGATACCTCTGCTCGAGTATCAGTATTCATAATCTGAAAAAAGAAATATAATTTATTAGATTTACAAAATGTATGTGTCAAACTAATATTCGTATTTATTGCAATATTTATGAACTTACACGTCGTGCAAACCATTCTACAAGATCTTTATTAACAGATTTCGTTATATCTTTCTCATTTCGTGTTCGGCCTCTCATTCGTCTCTTTGTTTGTATCCTCAACTCTTCAATAAATGGATCTACAATTTCACTATTCAGCAGCACATATCTATGTGCCTGTAATAATTCCAATTCAGTCAGTGTCACATTTGAGGTCCTCCCAACTGATCGGCCAATAGCAGGAAATATTTTGGATTTCTAATGTATTTGAGATTGAGTCGATGTGTCGTCAACACATCCAACTCAATTAAATCTTGTCTCAATATCATCCAAGTATCGAGAACAAAAGGTAAGACACTCTTCAGCCACATAGCCTTCAGCAATTGAGCCTTCTGGTTTAGCTTTATTTCTCACGTATGATTTCAAATGCCCAAGATATCTGTGAAATAAAATAAACATAATTATGCATTTAATTAAGTGCCAAAAATTGTTTACTTAACTGTAAAACATATAAATAAAGTACCTCTCAATTGGATACATCCATCGATAATGAACGGTGCCTCCTAATTTAGCTTCCTCAACCAAATGCACAGTTAAATGCATCATTACAGTAAAAAAGGATGGATGAAAGATCATGTCCATTGCGCAAAGGGTCAATACAAACCTCTCCTGGAGGTTGTCAAGCTGAAATGGATGTAGATATTTCTCACATAGTTTTCTGAAAAATGTGCAGAACTGGAGTACAACAACAGTAATTTTTTCAGGTAATAATGTACACAATGCCAATGGTAGTAATTGTTGTAACAAAATATGTGAATCGTGTCTTTTCAATCCATGTAACTTAAGATTCTTCAAGTCAACACACCTCGAGATGTTACTTGAATACCCATCAGATACCTTAACATTCTTTAACATTCGAAAGAATGTATCTTTATCCCTATTTTTCATTGCAAAAATTGCCGGAGGATACTTTCCATTCTCATCTGGCCAGAGATCGCGTTTTATGTTCATTGCTTGTAAGTCTTTACGAGCATTGAGATGATCATTCGACTTTCCATGCTCATTAAGCAATGTGAAAATCAAATTGTCACATAAATTCTTCTCAATATGCATCAAATCAAGATTATGCCGCAACAAATTAAATTCCCAATACGGAAGTTTGAAGAATATACTTTTTTTTCTTCCATTGTTGCGTTCCAGTTTCACTTGACGATACACTTCGGACCTATTTTCCGCTATCATTCAAATGATGAACCTTCCCAAATTCTGTTTCAACATTTTCAAGCTGTGCCAATATTTCAAAACCATTTAACAACTTTGGAGGTGGTCTACGATCAATGGAACCATTAAATTTTGATATGTTCATCCAAAATCTATGAGATGCATCAAGAAATCTTCGATGACACAAGAAGCACCATTTTCTACTGTGAGGTAGCCGTTTGGGCTCAAAATCAAAGTTACAAACGGGACAAGCCAAACCCATGTAAGTGTTCCAACCAAATAAATTCCCAAGCCCAGGGAAGTCACTAATGGTCCACATTAAACCAGCATGCATTTTGAACATTGTTTTAGAAGAAGCATCAAATGTCTCAACACCGTTACTCCATAAATCCTGCAATTCTTCAATCAAAGACTGCAAGTATACATCAATATCATTTCCAAGCATTTGTTTTCCAGTAATAATCATCGAAAGGATAAAAGATGTTTGTTACATACACATCCACTGAGACAGATTATAAGGGATCAAAACAACTGGCCAAATGCTATAATTGGTACTCAAAGTCCCAAATGGGTTGAATACATCGGTAGCCAATCCCAATCGAACATTCCTAGGATCAGATGAGAAATCGAGATGTAATGAATCAAATGTCTTCCACGATTGGGAATCTCGTGGATGTCTCATTAACCCATCATTTTTATTATCTACAGAATGCCACTTTATGTGTTCGGCGGTTTTCAATGACATGAATAATCTTTGCAATTGAGGATTCAAAGGAAAGTAACGCAAAACCTTTGCAGGTGTGCTCCTTTTCTTCTTCTCCATGAAATTATGTTCATTCAGACTTCCAACATCACCCTTTGCCTACCATTTAGAAGAATAACATTTCTTGAAATTCTGTCTACTTGAATCCTCTCCCCAGTAAAGCATACAATCATTGGGACATGCATGTATTTTTGTATAATTCAGACCAAGCTTGTTAACAACTTTTTTCATATCATAAAAAGATTATGAGATTTTTTCTTCAGGAAATGCATCATGAATCAATTCCAATATCATGGACATTGCCTTATTTGTAATTCCATATAGACATTTGATATGGTACAACTTCAGAAAAAATGAAAGCTTTGAATATTTCAAACACCCACTATACAACTCTTGATTTCCATCATCAACTAAATCATGAAACACATTTTCCTCAGTGAAGTTTTCTCTTACATTTGGCTCCATAGAATCAAGATGAGGATCCAATGATATGTGAAAATCTTGATCTGCTCGTGTTACAGTCTCAAAAACATCACTTGTCACGTTGCAATTTGTAGCACACTCTTCTGGTTGTTCTGATATGTTTTCATGCTGATAGTGGTGTCTTGCAGTGCCGAATGAATCATTTATTAGGTTTTTCATTTCATTTTCCATTGTCTACAAACTTGGGACCTCATTATGTAGATTAACATCATTGCTCAATCTTTCTGTAACGTTCGATTCTCCATGCCAAATCCAACACAAATATTGAGCAGGGAATTGCTTTAGTATTAAATGTTCATAAACCTCATCTCTCTTCAACCATGTTCTAAATTTACATTTAGGACATGGAAATTTTATTCTCCCTTCAACAGATCGATTAGAAATTTCAAAATCTAAAAACTCATTCAAACCCTTAACATACTGAGGTGTGTTCCTCAGTAATGTGATCCAGCTTTTATCCATGTATATCACAATGTTCCTACACAAAAAACAAGGAATAAAAAATGAGACATCTTCTATAACCCCATCATCAAAAATAAATAATGATGAACAAAATTTCCATAATAGAGAAAAATTCAATGATATATCAAGAAATGGGTCTCAAAATTCCTCAAAGTCCCTAAAATGGAAGCACAAAATGGATGAACTATTTCTATAAGAATGGGCCTTTTCATCATGTTATGGTTCATCCTGCCTCTACGCCTTGCACATTGGATTCTCTTCATTCCCACTATTAATTTGTTTCATACCTGATAAAAATAAGTAATGAACAACCATTGATTTCTAAGAATATTTAGATTCCATTCACATGTCCCTAGTGACAACCTCCAAAATGGATGTTATTCCCAAAGAAAGTAGAGATGTACCAAGGTCTGGGTGGAGACCATCACCAAAGAAATGATCTTTCTCATAATTGATGACCCCTATCTTTGGATAATATATAACAAACCTTTAAAGGTTATTGACATACTCCCATACTGATCTGTCACCAATAAAAAGTCTCATGAGCTCAGTCTATTTCTCTACATTCATTCCCTTAGGAAATAACCATTAAAAAAATCAATCTTGATGAGATTCCAATTCATACATTCATGAAGTTAAGAATGTACCACTGACTCCCACAAGACTCTACTGAAACTATAAATCAAGTTCTAAAAAATTCTCACACACAAAGTATCAGGTTCTCTAAGATAATTGAGGATCACCTCAATTTGTTCCAAATACCTAACTACTTCCACTGACCCTTGAAAAACACTTAATGAAGGAAGATAGTGATTCAGGAATCCTATGATGGTGTCCGAGATTGAAAATGATTTAACATCAACAAATCAACACGTATTCTAGGTCGGAATAAGAACTAAATAATCCTTTTTGAAAATTACAGTGGACAACAATAACATCTTTATTTAGCATGACATTTCACTGAGGGGGCTGCTGGGGGAAATTATTGGGCAGGGGGGAGGGGAGGGGAGGGGAGGGGATAGAAAGGATGGAGGGGGAGGGGAGGAGAGGGGAGAGGAGGGGCAGGGGGGAGGGGGCTGCTGGGGGAAAATGTTGGGCAGGGGGGAGGGGAGGGGAGGGGAGGGGTAGGTTGGAGGGGAGGGGAGGGGAGGGTGATGGCAGGGGGGAGGGGGCTGTTGGGAGAAAATGTTGGGTAGGGGGAGGGGAGGGGATGTGAGGGGAGAGGAGGGGCATGGGGGAGGGGGCTGCTGGGGGAAAATGTTGGGCAGGGGGGAGGGGAGGGGAGGGTGATGGCAGGTAGGAGGGGGCTGCTGGGGGAAAATGTTGGGCAGGGGGGAGGGGAGGGGCAGGGGCTGGGCAGGATGGAGAGGAGGGGAGAAAAGGGGCAGGGGGGAGGGGGATGCTGGGGGAAAATGTTGGGCAGGGGGGAGGGGAGGGGAGGGGCAGGATGGAGGGGAGGGGAGGGGAGGGGCATGATAGAGGAGAGGGGAGGGGAGGATTCTGGAAGGGGGGAGGGGGTGCAGGGGGAAAAGGTTGGCCAAGGTGGGGGGGCTGATGGGGGAAATTGTTGGGCAGGGGGGAGGGGAGGGGCAGGGCCTGGGCATGTTGGAGGGGAGGGGCTGGGCAGGATGGAGGGGAGGGGAGGGGAGAGGAGGGGCAAGGGGAGGGGGCTGCTGGGGGAAATTGTTGGGCAGGGGGAGGGGAGGGGAGGGGCAGGTTGGAGGGGAGGGGAGGGGAGGGGAGGGTGATGGTAGGGGGGTTGCTGGGGGAAAATTTTGGGAAGGGGGGAGGGGAGGGGAGGGGATGGGGCTGGGCAGGATGGAGGGGAGGGGAGGGGAGGGGAGAGGAGGGGCAGGGGGGGCTGCTGGGCTGGGGGAAAATGTTGGGCAGGGGGGAGGGGAGGGGAGGGGAGGGGCAGGATGGAGGGGAGGGGAGGGGAGGGGCTGGACATGATGGAGGGGAGGTGAGGGGAGAGTAGGATTATGGAAGGAGGAAGGGGAGTAGGCATATTCCAAATGACAAAAACAATTATGTCTCAATAGACCTATTAATGCACTGAGGGGTTATATAATGTTGGGTCCCATCCATAAATTATTTATGTTCAATTCATTCACTCTAAGAGTCAACATGAAATTTTATAATAATCCATAAGAATCCATTAATTTATTAAATTTTGGATTTCCATATAATGAGAAATATAGAAATCAAATAAATAATCAACCAACATCAGTAGCGAGTCATCATAAACAATTCCAATACTTTTTTAATGTAAATATAAGGGTTAACATGACCAATACTCATCTAGAGAAATAAGTTTTATGGTCAAAAATTACATATTCAACATTATTATAATCATCCATATGGGAACATCAATATACAAAATGTAAAAACATTTCTCTATGTAAATAGAATATCATACACTCTAGGTTAAAATCATTCAATCTATGTTTTTTAATATGTGATATTCATATCATATAGATTAATTGGTATATGGAAAAGGCAATATTGTAATAAAATTTTTCATAATCAATAAGGAGAATGACGTTGGATGATTTCAATAGAACATATCCCATGAAGTGAGAAATATTTTTCAAAGGGTTTATGTTTTTGTAATGTATTTCCTAAGAAAAAATGGTAGATTACTACATAATACAATCAAAGGATAGATCATACCAAATTAATATGAAATAAGTTCAAAGAATAATCATAACTCAATGAAAAAATATTACTAAGAATATCCAGGATCCATGTGATGCTGGTCTTAAAATTTATTTTAAAAAAATGTAAAAAAAACAAGGTTAATTATTACAGGGGGTCTTACAAGAAGGGATTGGATCACTCCCCGCATATCCCCATCCACCATTGGTAAAAAATATTAAGGAGTGCTAAAGGACCTCATCATACTCATTTATATGATTTCCCTCTTTGATAAAGAATCCACCACTATATTATATTCTCCGTAGGAATATCAAATTACCAAATTGAGATGATTGGAATGATTGATATAGTCAATCCAATGAGGTTGGATTTTCCAAGGAACATTCCTGGTTCATGCCTTCAGTGAGTCAACAACAATTTTAGATTTATATTCAATCCATAGGGGGGTCCTGATGTGCTAGAGGCTTTACCAACAAAATTTAAATTTTTCTAGAAAGGATTCTAGGATACACATGCATATGAATCCCATATTAAACTATATACTAAAAACTTACCTACTGGAAAACCAAAAAAACCTAAAGAAGGAGAAACAAAACCCTACTTAGAGGGGAAGACGGTGCAGCTTCCGGGGTCGCGGGGGGCCGGGGGTCGCGGGGTTGCCGGGGTCACCGGGGTCGCACGACGTCGCCGAGGTCGGGGTCACGGGGTCGCCGGGGGAAGCAGGGGGCCGGGGTTGCGGGGGAAGCGAGGGGCCGGGGTCACGGGGGAAGGAGGGTCAGGTGTTAAAAAAAACCAATGTTTCACGGTGGTTTATTATAAACCTCCGTGAAACCTTTTTTACAAAAGGTTTAGCGGCGGTTCCTAGAACCGCCGCTAAACAACCGTCGCTAAACAACGGTTTTGTTGTAGTGAGAGATGCATGCACTTTCAACCCAACCATGTGATACTAACAGTCCATCACAAACCCCAAAACCATTCAACTAGACATGTCCACAAAACATCAGAGTACAAAGCAGAAACTAAACAAAAAAATACCACGAGCCATGACACCACCACAACTCCACACCAAGCTCCAAGCTCCAAGCTCCACCAAAAAATCACGATGCACCACTAAAGGAGGGTGATGCCTTATCTTGGCCCACATCACGATACATGACATCTGAAAAGACACCAAAGTACCAAAGCATGGGGTGAGTACAAATACTCAGTAGGATTTCCCCAACTTACTTCCCTACACACATTACTAGGATAAAACCGTTAGCACATTTATATAAAACATTTTATATAAAGAAAAACCAAGCTACCAATTGTTTATAATCCAAACATGCCATAAGACAAACATTCCACACAAGGAATCCAAATCAACCATACCATGAAATAAATCCAATTCAAGCATGCCACAATCCAATTACCATTTTCATATTTCACTCACAAGCCCCATCCACAACATCACCAACAAAGCACATAGCAAACCATGATGGCACTTCCCATCCAACCCATTCATTACCAATCCACTCAAGTGGTACTTCCCTCCCACTTGCTATTGATGGTGGCCCTTCCATCCACTATCCATCCCCTTTTTATAGTGGTACTTCTCACCCACTTTCACACAACATTTAAACAAGTCACAACCAAGCATAAAACCCACCAAGGTCACCAAAATATGCAAATAACCATTTCCATCACATGCCAATCCACTTCAATAAATCACCCATTTATTGAGACCAACCTTAAATCATTTTCCATGCCAAACCACATTTCAATAAAACAACATATTTATTGAAAACCATCTTTCACAAAACATTTTTTCATAATCAACCACTAATGATTTCAAAATCAACATTTTAAAATCACACAACAAAGCCCCCTTTAGCAAAAATAACCCATTCATTTTAAAATCCCCCAAATAATCACCGAATGGGTTTCCAACAAGTTTCGCACATAAATATCACAATTAATTTCAAGAAAAACAAATTAATTGTAACCAAAACCACTAGTTCTAACCAAGTGGATTTGAGAGAGAAGCCACCTACCTTTAAGGGTTTGGCGAAATCGATCCTTCGCCCAGATGCACTCCAAACCGGGTGAATGCCTCCTAGAAACCACCTTGAAAACCATTCCCTAACATCAACAAGTTCAAACTATAACACAAAAAGGAAACACAACCCTAGATCTACATGAAACCCTTGTAGATATAGGAAACTAAGAGAGAGAGAGAGTTCTAACCCTAACCAAAACCTCAAAGAACCAAAAGAGGGACTTACTAGAGGAGAACCACCTTTGATCCACCAAGAAACCCCTTTGAATTGCTTCCAAAATGAGTGGGAGAGAACCTTTAACCTTTGAGAACCCAAAATCTCGAGTGTGGCTCGAGTGGGAGGAAGTATGGAATGAATTGAGGCAATCCTGAGGGAGCCCGAATTTAAAAACTCCAACTTTAAGTGGTCGCACAGTTAGTCCGCACGGTTTGGAAAACCATGCTCTAACCGTGCACAAGCCACTATCTCGAGATAAAGGGTCTACATGGTTGCCTCACACGGTTTGTAAAATTGTGCGTGGGCCGTGCGAAGCCTACTGCCTCCCCCTTCACAGTTTCCTGGAGAACCCGCACATTTTCTACTAACCGTGCTCAAACCATGCTCCCTAAGAAAAGCCTCAAAACTTATTCAAAACCATTAAAAACTTTCCCAACCTCTTCTCAACTCATCCCATGCACTTTAAACACATAAAAAAAACATAAACAAGGGTTACATACCTCAAACCAAGGGTGCTACATTCTCCCCACCATTGGAATTTATGTCCTCAGAAAGTAGTGAACCCATCATTTGCTGAAAGGGCTCAGGCCATTGCCCAACCATCTATTTCTCCCACTCCCAAGTCTCCTCTTAGATCTGACCATGCTTCCACAAAAACCAAACCAGACCGATGCTTTTACCCCTCAAGAATTTCTCTTGCCTATCCCCAACCCACATTGGCACATGCACCAACGAAGCATTCGACTCTAGCTCAACATGATCCCATCAAATAACATGGCTAGCTGATACCTTTTCAACTGTGACACATGAAACAAAATTTTCACCGCACTAAACCTAGGTGGAAAATCCAAACGATAAGACACCTCACCAACCCGCTCAAGAATCTCAAAAGGTCCAAAAGAGGGACTTACCAGAGGAGAATCGCCTTTGATCCACCAAAAAAACCCTTTGAATCACTTCTAAAACGAGTGGGAGAGCACCTTAAACCTCTGAGAACCCAAAATACCGAGTGAGGCTCGAGTGGGAGGAATTTTGGAATGAATTGAGGCAACCCCGAGGGAGCCTGAATTTAAAAACTCAAACTTTAAGTGGTCGCACGGTTAGTCTACACGGTTTGGAAAACCGTGCGCTAACCGTGCACAAAACAATATCTCAAGATCAAGGGTCCACACGGTTGCCTCGCACGGTTTAGAAAACCATGTGCAGGCTGTGAAAATCTTAATTCCTCCCCCTACATGGTTTCCTAGAGAACCCGTTTGGTTTCCCCTAACCACACTCAAACCGTTCTCCCTAAGAAAAGCATCCAAACTTATTCAAAACCATTCCAAACTCTACCAACCTCTTCTTAACTCATAACATGCACTTTAAAAACATAAAAAAAACATAAACAAGGGTTACATGCCTCAAAACAGGGGTGATACAGGTCTAGCGGGACTATGCTAGAGGAGGAGCTCGTAGCTGCAGCTGCTGTGGGATGCAGATCAGAGGCCGCATTAGAGGAGGACCCCACAGAACCAGGGGCTAGGATGTGGTGCCTTCCGCATTGAACATGGTGGCCGCGTTGACCGAGAGCTCATGGTAGAGCCATGCACAGAAGGAGATAGCCCTCATACAGAGGGCTGAGCTAGTTCAGGCCGACTAAGAATGACGAGGTCGGGTTGGGCTGGACGAGACTGACCGGGTTGTGTTGGGGTCAGGAAAATCGGACCGGGCTGGGTCAGGCGGACTGAACTGGACCCTTTTTACTAAATTTTTTGTTTCTTTCAAATCATGCGTCCGTTTGATGATCCTTTTGTGGTGTTGGGACCCTTGTGACGAGGCAGTCCTTTTGAGATACTATATGTGAGTTTTTATGAAATTTGGTTTACGACCTCATGGCTTAAGTAGTAGGTTCTCAGAGAAAAAGTGTGCTAAGAGTGGAATCCTATAGCTAGCTGTGACTATGTGATCTTGGTTATTACATGACTTGGAGGCTGCTTGACCCACTGATGCTTCACATACCACCGATTCTCTATGCACCACCGACGCTCCATGAACCACTGACGATTCATGCGCCATCCACATCCCGGACACTTTCACCACTCTAGGAACCACCGATGCTCTGTGTGCCATCGACGCTCCATGTTCCATCAACTCTACCTGCTCCATCGATGCTCTATGCGCCACTGACACTTCTAGTGTTATAAAGGCTGAGAGATTAGTGTACTATAACTGGAAATCCTTATTTTCATGATTTAGACTTGTACCTGTGTGATATGACCATATTGACAGTACTTTGTGTGTTTCCTTTGTGGTGTAGTTCGTGTTTTCTTTGTGGTATATTTCATGTAATTCTTAGTGGTGTACCTTTTTGGTTTTAGGGTCCCTATTGAGTATTGTTTTACTCATCCCTACATGGGCTATGCCCATACGTGTCATGTATTGTGCAGACAATCGATGCTTTGATGAATTCCTTGGTGGATCGGGGCTAGGTGGTGCTTAGAGAGAGGCCCGATAAATGAGGTGTGATTTAATTACTTAAGACAATTTTTTATGTACCTACCCTTTAGGTAGGGTTTCCTACGGATGGGATTCAGGAGCTTGTACTTTTCCTTTTGGTTGGGATTGTATTCTGGCCCTGTTTAATTTTTAGTTTTTGTACTGTCATACTTTTTTATTGGTGTCTTATTGGTACACATGCTTGTTTACTTAGTGTTTTTAGTTTCAAAATTTTGGGCTTGAATATGGGTGTGTGTGTACAAGTACTTAGTCAAATGTCTCCCATTTGTGAAATATTCATACTCGGTGCTAGTCGCCATCCCCTGGCCTATTAGAGGTGGGATTTGGGTAGTCATGACACATTCCCCGAGAGACGGGTCATGACAGGTTATTTGGACTCTTCTGAGCTAAAACCACTTGACAGATGTCATGCTTGTTTATAAGGGAAAATGACCAAACCACCATTTGGTGGACATGTTGAAAGGGCCATTGATATTCTAGTATTGGTACACAATGATGTTTATAGACCATTTCTAGTAGAAGCTTGAGGTGGATATTCTTACTTCATAAGTTTTACTGATGACTTGAGTAGATATGACTATGTCTACTCAATGAGGTATAAGTCCAAGTCCTTTGAGAAATTCAAGGAATTAAATAATGAAGTAGAGAATAAAATTGATAAGAAGATAAAGAAGCTTCGATCAGATCGAGGTGGTGAATATCTTAACCAAGAGTTCATAGAATTTTTATGGGAGTTTTGGATTCTATATCAACTCACTCCATCTTATACACTACAATGGAATGGTGTTAGTGAAAGGAGTAATCATACCTTGTAAGACTTGGTAAGTTCAATGAATAGTAATGTAGATATTCCATTATCTTTTTGGGCATATACATTACAAACTACAGTATAAACATTAAAATGAGTTCCAACTAAAGAGGAAAAAAAAATTCCCTTCAAGTTATGGAGTGGAATGAAACCCATTTTGTCGCATACATGTGTATGGGGTTGCAAGGCATTTTTTAAGGCCTTCTAGGAAAAAAAATTAGCACCCCAAGGCATGAAGTGTATCTTTATAGGGTATCTAAAGGAAACAATGGGATAATACCTACACAACCCCTCAGACAAGAAAGTGATTTTCACCAGACAAGCTGTCTTTCTTGATAGGGTTTACATCCTCAAAGAGGATAGTGGTAGCAATATTGACTCCAATGAAGTTAATGATCAAGATACCTAAGAGTTTGTACAAGAATAGATTACACAGGTCCTTGTGGAAGAATTAGTTTCTAAAACAAAAATACTACATATGAGTGTAAGAGAGGTAAGAGAACCAGAGAGATATGTTTTTCTAGTCACTGAAGATGGTGACTCATTATTGGTTCACAATGATGAACCTCTCTCCTACAAGGAGGAAGTAGAGAGCTTAGAAGTTTCTATATGGAAAGAATCCATGAATTCTGAAATGGATTCCATGTATCAGAACTAAGTTTGGGTTTTGGTTGATGTGCGAGTTGATGTCAATACCCTTGGGTGAAAATGAGTATTCAAGAGAAAACTAGACATGGAAGTTAATGTAAATAACTATAAATAAAGGCTAGTGGATACAGGGTTTAAACAACATCAAGGAATTGACTATGATGAAACCTTTTCAACAATTTCCATGTTTAAATCCATCATAATTCTACTTGTTATAATAGCTTACCATGACTATGAGATTTGGAAGATGGATTTTAAAACTACATTTCTTAATGGGAACCTTTTGGAAGATGTCTATATGACACAACCAGATGGGTTTGTGACTCTAGGTTATGCCAAGAATATTTACAAGCTGTAGAGATTCATTTATGGATTGAAGTAAGCATCCAGGTTAAGGAAAATTCTATTTGATAAAGGCATAAAATATTTTGGTTTCATTAAGAATGAATTTGAGATGTGTGTTTACAAGAGGTTTAGTGGAAATGCAGTCGTTATACTAGTAGTATATGTTGATGAAATATTACTTATTGAAAATGACATACCAGTCTAATAGTCAGTTAAGGATTGATTGAACTAGTGTTTCTCTATGAAGGACTTACATGAAGTAGAATATATTATAGGGATCATGATCATTCATGATAGATCTAAGAGGATTCTTGGACTAAGTCAAAGTAAATATATTTACCATATACTAAAGAGATTTAGTATGAAAAACTCTAAGAGGGGATTGGTTCCAATGCTACATGGTTTACATATTTCTAAGAAAATGTGTCCTCAGACACAACAAGAGAAAGAGATAACAAGTAATATCCCATATGATTCTATGATAAGATCAATAATGTATTCCATGTTATGTAATAGACTTGATGTTGCCTATGTGTTGAGTGTGGTAGGTAGATATCAAGCAGATCCTGGAGAACAACATTGATCTGCTGTCAAGTCTATCCTTAAGTATCTGAGAAGAAATAAGGATGTGTTCATGGTGTATAGAGGATACGAGGATTTGGTTATCAGGGGTTATACAAATAATAGTTTTTAGACTGATCAGAATGATTTAAAGTCACAGTCAGGATATGTTTTCTGTCTCAATATAGGTGCTGTGAGAAGGAAGATTTCAAAGTAACCAGATGTCGCTAATTCTACAGTGGATTCTAAGTATACAGTGTCTTATGATGCAACCAAATAAGCCATTTTAATTTGTATCATTTTTCTAGTATCTTGATGCGGTTCCTAGCAGTAAAGTCCCTATCACATTATATTGTGATAATACTGTAGTGGTGGATCTTGTAAAATATCCAAGGTCACACCAACGAATAAATCATATACTCTATAAGTATCACCTCTTGAGGGATTTATATCATAGGAGTGAAGTTGTAGTAAGTAGAGTACCCATGTAATAGAACATGTTGGGACCCTTTACTAAATTTCTATCTCAGTAAAATCATGAGTATCATGTGATAGCTAGCGGAATGAAGGTTGTTAGCAGTTGACTCTAGTATAAGTGAGACTCTATTGGAGCTGGTTCCCTAGAACCAACTTCTATATACTTTATGATAACTTGTATTCATGGTTTTTAATATTAATAAACTACTTATAATGATTGTTTTTATATATAACATTGTATGTGATAATGTCCCAAGAGTATCTATTGCACTAAAAGATCATAGCAGTTCCCCACTATGATGAGAACATGGAAGTGTTATGAAAATATTCTTAAATATATGTTCTATAGTTGGATGATATAATTTTATGGACACAAATGATATAGGCTATCAGGGATGGAGACTCATAGGACTTTGAGAACCTTATCATGGTGTACACTCTTGGTAATATCTAGTAGGATATTATAAGAATGAGACCTGCCAGTAGAAATTCCACATTTATTTGTGTCATTGGATGTTCCTATCTGTGGATGTACATATTTGTCCTTAGACTTTAATATTATTATTAATGAGTATTATGAGTTGCTTTCTTTGATGTATTGATGAAAAATGTGATGACTGATGTTCACGGTGAGGTATAATACATTGGGTGCATCATGAGTAATATTGCATTAATGAATAATGTGAGAAATAACTTATCCCTTCTATTATTTAATGGAAGTTAATATCTCAGGACCTTTGATGGAAATAACATAGCCTAAATAAATCCATGGCCATGGTGTTATATAGGAAAGTTCTATTTCCAAAAATTCAAAGAAAGAGACATCGAGCACATAGGTTGATGGAACTGACATGAAACACGCTTTATTTGAGATATCAGGATAAATGGATTATATTATGCAGTAAGTGTCTGTATAAGGTAACATGTTGTTGCGACATAAACATCTTTCTCTAGGTGTTCCTTGGCATTTTGCTAGATGCTAACCTCAGACATTAGGCAGCTTCGCCTAATGCCATTGAGAAAGATGCCTAGAGGGACAAACACTAAGTGTATCCATAATATCAGTTAAATAATATATTATTAGTTATTATTTAACAAGTTTAATAAATATTATTCATGGTCTTGGTTTAATAACTATTCATGTATACTTGATCGCATATATTCCATCACCAGTTATTCGAGAGAATATAATGTGAGTGGAATATTTAATAAATATTTATTTGCTTTTTAGTGAATATAATATTTATTTATTTATTAATGAATAATGTACTGATATTTATTTAATAAATAAATAGACATTATTCAAGGCCCAATAAATATTGTATAGACATGGAGGGCCAAGTTTAATGGTCTGGTGAGAAATAATAAATATTGAATATTATTTAATTAAATAATATTTAATTTTAATTTGCAAGTTAAGTGCATGTTGAGAAATGATAATATTATTATTATTATTTAACATGGGGTTTTTCTAGGATTAAATAAATAATTAAGGGCACTTGTGCAATTATTTTATTTTAACCCTTACAATATAAATACCCGATTATGTTATTTTCTCAAGAGAGACAATTCATTTTGTCTTGGTTGTGCACAATAGATTTGGAGAATCCTCTCAAGCCTAGAGAGATCCCTTATCCAAGAGAAATCCTAAGAACAGAGAGAAATCCTCCTCCATCAGATCAAATAGAAAACTTTGTAAGAAATTCTCGAAGTGATCAAAGGAGGATGATGCAAGTGTAGGGATCTTCCATACTAGAACCCGGATATTCCTTTGACGATGTCTAAAGATTCATAGAACACATGTGGATTACCGCTAGAGAAAATCTACACTTGGTTTCTACAACGTAACAACAGTGGACTATATATCTGTCACATGATTCACCAACGAAAAAATAATTCCAACAAAGGTAATTATTTAATTAATAAAATTAATTATAAATAATATGCGATGATCCTCTCTCTGATTTTGGCGTGATTAACCTTGTTTGATCTTGTTGATCCAATTTTATAGATCAAAATGTTTATCATAGTGTAGATCTAAGATTGGTCATCAATCATGACAAAAAACAATGTTGGGAACCGCCCATCACACACTTCCGCTGTGCCCAGAACATACTGGGGGCTCATAAGAATTGAGACTTATTTACATTAAGTCCACACTTAGTGATCTAGAGTAGATGAGACCATGAGGAAAACTCTTCATTAAGAACACTACATGTTACAAGTTTCATTGATTGTTCATATCTGCGTGCACATGTATTGGTATTTTGACTTGAGATCATTATCAGTGTTTACCATTTGATTGTGTACTTTGATTCTAGATGAAATCCATGAAATTTATGTTGTGGTGAGTTAGCTTGCATTGGGTGCATCATTGCTGGTATGAAATTTATTAAACGATCAAGATAAGATTTTTCACTTTTGAAAGGAAGAGATATCTCAGGTCAGTTGACCATGATGGTAGCACCTTCAATAAATTCATGGCCATGGTATAAGAAGACAAGTCCATAAAATATGGTAAAAAATAAATAAAGTAGGTAAGGATGATGACACAAGTTGTGTATCCAGATTTATGAGACATAATAAGAAAAAAAAGATTATATTACATGATGTTTGTTCATAGGAGAGGTTGTCGTTGCTATGACTATACCTTATCTTCTCAAGGGTCTTGATGGGTTACTAGAATCATATCCTGGTCTGTGAATAATACTCACCATTTTCAAGATAAGGGCCTATAGGGTTACAAAAAAAGCTTATTCAGATACTTAAGCAATTCTAATTAATTAGTGTTTAAGATATAGTGGGCCCCATGCCAGAGGCTGAGATATGACCAAGATTAAATGATCACAATAAATAAATGAATTATCTTTTATTTGATTTTAGAATAATAGTAAGTGAATTTATTTACTTGATGTATTCACTATTATTAAGTGGATACGAGAGATTATATTTCATGAATGGATATTTTATTTAAGGTTCATTAAATATTTTCAGGAGACACAGGTCAAGGTAATGGCTCATGTTTTATAACGCAACACATTTTAGATGTTAACAATAAGTGGTAAAATATTTATGATATTTATCACATGCGTGTTATGTCATACATGGTGAATATGGTTAAATTTAAAGGGTTTTATTTATAAAAGAGATGAAATGAGTTTTTTTAATAAAACCTATCTATATAAGGAAATTTAGCCACTATTTTTCTACATTATTCCTCCTATGAATTTATAGTGTATCTTTCATATCTATCCTGATTCCTAGAGAGATAAGGGTGCAATTGGAGCCACTCAGTCAAAGATTCATTCCCGAATCAACATGATGAAGCTTTAGTGATAATTGAACGTTGAAAGGCATGTCTATTCTCCATGTAAATACCTTAGATATTGATGATAGACACATTATTGAGCATCTAGAGTGTGTGTGGGTGATCTAGAGGGATCTGACATTGGTTCCTTTGAGAAGTAATTGCATAAGTTGAGAAAAGAATTCTTGTGTCTTAAAATCAAATGAGGTAACAATTAAAGTTATTATTCTATGCTTAAATCCTTCAACATGGGATCCTTGAGTTGTTTAATAAGCTGTGAATCATCAGTGAAGATTTTACGATGTCAAACCAATGATAATTTTTTTAAAATATATGTTATTTCTACTTCCACTGCATGCCCTGTACCAACAATCCCACCCTAAAACCATATCATATCTTTGGTTGGATAGGCACCCAACCCATAACAACTTTTTAAATAGTTATCTAGTCTTTACAATTTCATGTGAGATACCAATCACACTTAATAATTTAAATACAACCAAGTCATATATGTTTTATAATTCATTATTATTCCAAATCATATTAACTCTCAGGTTTAGAATTGTAGTTTTCAAGGGGTTGGAACTCACCAAACCTAAACACATGTATGGGTTTTAATAAATTTGACACCTACTCAACCAAGTCCCAAAACCACAACCACATAGGGAAACTGCATTACTAGACCTCAATTACCACACATCCTCAACCCATGGATCATCCCATGACATCTATGTTTATCTCACTAAGTAAAAAATACCACTAAGGGTACCACTTCAGGATGCCTTTGAAATTTCATACTTCCATTAGATTAAGGCTCACCTCACTTTGTGGCCCATCTTAGGTTCTATAATCATCAATATATCACTTATGGTTTGAACTAAGTTATTTGAGTATGGAAAAAATGAGGGATCCATTTATTTGATTTTTAATTCAAGTTCATAATAGGTTAACATGATTTCACATCACACATAAATAAAAAATAAAGCTATACCATAGGTATAGATTAGGGTCCACCAACCTTATGCAAGTAGAAATATTCTCATTGAATATCATCGGTCAATTCAATCCAAAATGGATGAAATTAATAAATCAAAGAAAAAACCTATAAATAGACATAATCGAATACAAAAAGAGTAATTCTATGAAATAATGAGAAAAATGAAGAAATAATGTAATACGAAAGGTGAAATCATAGGTAACGATATAATGCAATGAAAATAACATGAATCTATTGAAATAAAAAGGTGATTTCACTTGGAAGAGAAGAAAGAAAGAAGAAGAGGAGTTATAAACATGCATTGAGGAAAAATGAGGAAATATAATTTATTATTATTTAAATATTAAAACCATTTAATTTTTTGATTTTAAAAAAACTATCCAGGTCATACATTGTGGTGTGACCATACTTTTCATAGTGCATTGACCATCCAGGTCACCCTCACGATATGGTACTTCCAATCATGATGTAGTGCCTTGCCTCTAAGAAGAACACACAAATAAATCATGATTATTCATAGTATATCCAAACAATTATTGGCGTGTCCTCCCTTTCCATCCCTACTCCCACGACACATCCCTCACATGTTTCACCAGGACACCTCCCCCTCAGATAGGCCATCACGATACAATACGGGGAAGTCATAGCTTAACTAGCCTCTCGCATAAGATTTGTATAATCTTATGTGGTCCTCACCATGTTTCAATTCCATAGGATGAAATTTGGTTCATCTAAAAATGAATCAAGAGTTGATCCTATACATCCACATCATAGTTAAACCCTTTACCACCATGAAATAATCCTTTAAACACTATATAAAGTTAATTTCATGTATCTTGAAACTAATATTACTTAACAATCAACCCCAAAAAATTTATCTTATAAAGGATACCATCATAGTGAAACCCTCATATATCATGGAATGATGGGGTGTTACAAAATCCCCACTATATAGCCAATCATCCATGAGTTGTGTTCTTAAGTGTCACTGAGACTTATCAATGAACAAATTTGGCCACTAATCCCATATATCAAATTCCTGTCCCCACATCTCCTCCTAGATACACCCATGTTTCCCCTGTATTCATACCAATGGAACTTTCTTCCCACATAGAGTCTTCTCACTCTAGTCTACTATATGAACTAAATGCTTCTCAAATGAAACATCAGCCTTGAACTCAATGTCTTTAGGTAAAATCATATGGGAAGGGTTGAGATGATATCACTAAAGTTAAAACACATATTTCATAGAACCAAAAAATTGAGGAAGTGCTAATTGGTATTCCATTGTACCAATCCTATCAGTAATCTCAAACAACACCACAAACCTGGGCACCAAATTTGTTGGAGTTGGTGTCCTAGGACCAAATGTTTGTAATTTTATTACATGTAGATTTGATGTATTGAATATTAATTAAACATATTATTATATATTGTTCATTGTTCTGCATGGATTTAATGTAATAATGTCCTAAAGTATTTTTCGCATTGATAATGTCATAGAATTTCCACGCTATGATGAGAACCTTGAAGTGATATGAAAATATTCTTAATATAGTTTTACAGTTGGATAATGTACTATGATGAGACACATAGTATTTAGACCATTAGGTGCGAGTAATCAAAAATAGATGAGACTTATTCTGATGAAGTTCACACTTGGTAATATCCAAGATGAGATATTATGAGAACATACCCACTAGAAGGAATTCTACATGTTTTGGTGTCATCGGATATTCATATCTATGAGTGTGTGTAATGGTCATTAGAATTTAAGATCATTATTGGTGCATATCATGACTCGTACAATTATATTTACTAACAAAAATTATCATGCCATATGTTTTTAGGAAGTAGGGTATGCTGGTTGCATCATGATTGACATGTCATTAATGGAAAAGTTGAGGAAGTATTTGTCCCTTACATCTTTATAGAAGCGGATATATTGACTCTTTGATTGGAATAGAACTATCACCCTAAATTCCATGGACATGGTGAAACGATGTGTTTATTTTAGATAGTCAAAGAAAGAAATATCAAGAATATAGGTTGACGACACTATCATGAAACCAACTTAATGAGATATTTTGATAAAGGTATTATATTACACCATGAGCAATCATATACGGCTTTAGATGTTGTGACATTAAGTTCTTTCTCTTGGGTTCCTTGACTCATTGCTAGACAATAATCTTGGACTTTAGGCAAACACATCTAATTCCATTGAGAAATAAACCTAGAGGGTCATACAATAAGTGTTTCTATTGATCTTGGTTTAATTTTATTTGAATTTAATTAATAAAATAAATATTATTCTCAAGACTAAGGAATAATTTTATCCAAGTTATATTGATCTCATAAATTTAATAAATATTTATTCACTAGCATGTGAATAAAAATATATTTATTTATTTTACTGAATATTTAATAAATATTTGTTCTTCAGTATGTGAATGAAGTATGTATTTATGAATAAAATATTTATTTGGGTATTCAATAAATATCGATAAGTTTGAAAGGACCAAGACTGATTTTGGTGATAAATAATTATTTACAGGCCGATAAATATTATTGATCAATTTTTACAAGTTGGAACGTTCCAAAAAAATATTATTATGTTTCATGGGGTTTCATTAATGGTTATGATATGATTTAATGGCCTTTATGCAATTAAATTATTATTTTAACCTAAACTCTAGCTCTATAATAGACGATTATGTCTATTATATGGAGCATTGGTGTGCAATTGAAAAAGAGAGAATTGTTTCACACAATGAATTCTCTCTCGAATCCTCCATCTCTCTCCCTCTCAAGAACAAGAAACATAAAATAGATTTCTTCAAGACCAAATAATGAAAGATCAAGAAAAAACAACGCAATTCAATCGATTCACTGCACTAGCACTCATAGACCGAGTGGAATTGCTCAAAGATCAAAGGAGCATGTTTAGATCACCACTAGAGGTATTCTATCCTTATATTATTATAGTGTAATGAAGGAAATATGAAAGGTTCTTTTAATATGATCAACATTCATCAAAAAAGAAAGTTCTTAAGCCCATGTATTCAATTATTTAGATATTAAATAAATTAATTATAAATTTAACATGCAAGATCCTCTTTCACGGTTTTGGGAAATGATAATTAAAATAAATTTTAATATATCTCCCACCATGAAACATTTATTCTATGCTCATAACCAACAAGTGGTATCATAGCGGTCACATTTAAATTCATAATTATTTATTTGATTGTTGATCTATGCACAATTGTGGTTAGATTTTCATTTCATGTTATATTTTATTTAATTCGATTTAAATTAACATGATTCTACATATTAATCATTATTCATTCAGTGTTTCATTTTCTTATAGGTTTAAGGATATATGAATAATGACAAGAGATGCATTGGGAAACTGCTAATTTTTGGCCTATAAGATAGGGTTACACAGTGTGTACATGGAAGTACACATTTTGTACCCTAGTGAACTTCATCTAGATGCACTAAGTGAAACATGGTGCACCACATAGTAATTACACACAGTGTACACTGAGTGTTGACCAACCAACCTTGTACATGGTACATAGGATGAATCAGTGTACATGTTGTGTAGTCTACGTGGGTTAGCGATGTAAATCACGCAATCTACGTGGTCATTATACATAGTAAAAACTAATTGAGATTGATAACCTAGAGAATTTATGATATACATGATGTGTATACAATGTTCATGACATGTAGTTTATTAAATCTTGTGTTTATAGAACACGTCAAGACACTCGGTGAGAAAATAGACACATGGCTCAAAGAGATACACGACCTGTAGCTGGCCTGTATATGCCGTGTAGTCTGCCGACACGCCGAAGACCCATACATACATCCCAGACACACGGAAAGTGGAACACATGGCTTGTAAATGGTATATATATGTTGTATAGTCCAGCTAAGGTACACACTATAGACCTAGGTGTGTACCCTGGATACACAACAACTAAAATACAAGGTGTGTAGCTAGATGTACATGTTGTGTAGTCTCCCATTAATGGACAGAATTAAAAATTACATTAAATTGGAAAATTGTAGTATTAAAACATTATTTTATTGATTGTAACACCATTGTGTGTTTAAAAATTTAATAATGTTTTTAAATAATTTTACATGCTCAATTAATTTATCGTAATAAATATATCATTATTGGTTATTTCGTTTATTTACCATGAATTCCATAAATGATGGGTATATCCAATTCAGTTTAGACTATCATTAAGATGAAAGATAATTAATTAATGAAATCACATTTATCTTAGTAATAAAGAACAAATAATTAAATGAATGTTATCCATTTAATTTTGAGTAATTTTTTCATGTATGACCGTTAACAAGCTTGACCAAGACCTGTGTATGCGTTGGATGTTTTAATTTAATTTATTGCATGGGTTTGTAATTATTTACTATTAAAATTAAATATGATGGCCCGTGTGTTATCCCTCCATCCATTATTATGTATGAATTATGTGTATAAGGATATTTATGTAATCCCATTTTAACCAATGTTTTGGTTCCCCTCACCTGTGTGCGAGTCATAAATGTATGTAACTAATGGAGTATCCCAAGGTGCGTAGAGACAGTTCAAGATGGAACCATTATGATGCCAACTCAGGTGATACACAGATGGACACATTGAATGTTATAACTCATGAAAAGACTTGAAATATGAGTTATTTCCCCTATGTTAAAGGTTGATTTAATTTCTTCTCATTAAATAAACCATTAGATACAACTCATGAATGATTCATTTAATTATTTATTTATTTTTATCTACACAATTATTTATTTTATGGATGTGAGACCATGATCACATAAATAAATGAATTAATGTGAAAATACCTAAATTAAATAAATGAATTATGCATAAATGTTTTATCCAATATTTTTAATTAATTAAAATCCACTTAATATTAACAATACATGTAAAGGATAAAACAAGATAAAATTTATTCATAATAAATTAAAATCTCTCAATTATATATTAAGTCAGACTCGAACTTCCTTTACTTGATTTATAATAAAACTCAATAGAACTAAGTGTTTGACCAACACTTGTTGGGAAACTTACTTTTATAATAGGAGTACTTATAAAGGTTATGGGTTGACTTAACCATTTTACATCAAGAAGAGTATCCCTTACTAGACTTGGTTAGAGAAAAGTGTTGAGGAAATCCAAGTTAGGATTTCAAGATATGGGAGTCCACTCAATGGATCAAGGAGATGTAGGCCCACAATTGGTAAATACTCACCTACCTAAACACCTTCAAGTAGTTTGAATTACCATTTTTGGGGTTATACAAAGGATAATATGGATATTTTTCACTAGAATATCCTAGAAAATAAACATTCCAAGTTCAATGATGAAGGATATTGGGAATTAATAAAATAGTTGGAGATTTAATAATTAATAAAATCAATTAATTTATTATTTCTCACAAATTTGTAATTAAGAAAAGTACTAATAATATGACCTTTTAAATGTAGAATAAAATGTAAATCTTTTTATCCAAATTATCCTTATGATCAATATTGGATAAATACAACCTCCTAACTGGTAGTAATTTCCAGGAATAGTATAGACTTCTTTAGGTTGTTTTTCACCATGAATGGAAATCATAAGTGCTATAATACTCATTTCCTGATCTACCAAGTAAGTATGAAAGTGTTGAAGAGTTTCTAATCTATGAGAAACATATGAATGAAATAGTCTATGTTCAATGTTTGATTATTTCATCTATATTTATTGAACTCATGAAGTCTCATGAAAAGATGGATACATATATCATGCTTGATCATATCCATGGTCTTTACTAGGAGAGAGATAGGAAGAAAAAATTTGAGATATCCAAAGCACTCTTTTAGAGAAATCTTGGAGAGGGTGACCTAGATGGGCCCCACGTAGTCAAGATCATTGGCTACATTGGGTGCTTAGAGGTTCTAGGGTTTATACCCTTGGAAGAATTGGGAACTGATATCATTATGGAAACACCCCTTCAGATATTCTCCAGCTTTATTGTTAATTTTAATATGAACAACATTGAGAAGTCACTTCCAGATCTTCTTAATCTTCTTTTCCAAGTAGATAAGGATATGAAGGGTGAAAAACCTTCCATCATTATGGTGAACAAATGAAAAGGGAAAGTGAATATCTTTAAGCCTAGGGATTCTTCATGCCATTCCAAGAAGAATAAGATCAAGGGGAAAGAAAGGGAACATGATTCTATATGTTTTTCATGTGGTGAGAAGGGCCACAGGAAGAAAAAATGCACCCTGTCAAAGAAGCAAGGGAAATCTTCAGGTGCATTTTTTATCGAGTGCAGTTTATCAGCTTCTACAAATTGGGTATTAGATACAGATTTTGACGATAAAATATCTATTAAAATATAGTAACCAAGTAGATTCAGAAAGATTAAATGAGGGGAGGTATATCTATGAGTATCCAACAAAGATAAACGTGTTGCTATAGCTATTGGGGACTACCAACTTATGTTTCCAACTATAATGATCTTTTTTTCAAAAGGTTTTTATTATGTTCCATCTGTTATCAAAAGCATTATTTTTGTATCCAGACTTGATACAGATGGATTTTTTTTCAAATTTAGGAATAAATGTTTCTTATTTTATAAAGATATAATTTTTATGGTAAGACACATTTAAATAATAGTATTTATGTGTTGGATTACACAAACCAAGTAATGACAATTGATAACAAAGTTACTTCACATGAATCATATCACACCCAACTTTGGCATCACCGACCAGTCCATATAAACAAAAAGTACTTCACTAAATTACATCAAGATGGATATTAATATTCTTTTGAACTAAATACACTTAGTTTATGTCATGAATTTTTACAAGGAAAAATTAACAAATCCCCATTTAGTGGGAAAGGTGAAAGAGCTAAATATCTTTTTGAATTAGTTCATACCGATTTTTGTGGAACATTTATTGTTATAGAAAGGGGTGATTAATCTTAATTCATAACTTTTATTGAGGATTTTAGTAGATATGGATATGTATACTTAATAAGTTATAAGTTGGATTATTTTGATAAATTCAAGGAATACAAGAATGAAGAGAACCATCTTGGTAAGAAGATTAAGAAACTCCACTCAGACCATGGTGGAGAATATCTTAATCAAGACTTCATTGATTAATTAAAATATTTTGGGATCCTATCCAAACTAACTACTCCTTACACGCCTCAGTGTAATAGTGTAAGTAAAAGGAGGAACCACACCTTATTGGTCATGGTGAGATCAGTGATGAGTCACGTGAGTCTTCCGTTATCCTTTTGGAAACCAACACCAAGGGTGTACAAATCTCACAATATGGGAGGCATTACCCTTTATAAAAAAACAAGATTAATCATCCACAATAAAACTCCTAGACATAATATAAAATAAATCAAAAACCATCCCACATACATGTATAAACGAAACTGATATAATAAAAGTATCCAAAGTAAATACCTAAAAGAAAAGCTAAAGTAGTGACACAACAACTGTCAAGGATCCAAGCTACTATGGGCCAACATGGTCCAAAAAATCCTCCTAGAAACCTGAATTTTTTTTTATATATGTAGGGTGAGAATACAATTATACTCAATAAGAAAACCAAATTATCTCATGCACACATGAAAGAAGAATACTAATTCACCTATGAAAAAACCATAGAACCAAACACCACCTAAATAGGCATACTAACCATCCCATTCTTACCAAATACCGAAAGACAAATAATATAATATAAATTAAAGAACATCGATGAAAGGGTTCCATGAACCAATTTACCACTAATTAGACACTCACACACCCCAAAAACAAATGTCATTGCGCTCCCACTCTTCCAAATATACCACATCACGTCCTACATACACACACCTGGGCCTCACAACACATCTCGATCACACACACATAGACCTCACAAAACATCCTGCCTACACACACTTGAGCCTCACAATACTTCCCGACCCCACACACCTAGGCCTCACAACACATCCCACCCGCACACACTTGGTACTCACAAAACATCACATCTCATCTCGAAGAAACCTGAGAAAGCACATCACAACTCATCCCTAAGACACCTGGGACACCACAACAGAACTCATCCTAAGGAAACCTAAAGACACCTGGGATAACACATCTCATCACATCCTGCCCAAAGAATACTGGGTCATCATCTCCTGGAAGAGGGAGAATGGAAGAACGGGTGGCCAACCATCCATCCTCCCACCAAGATGTTGGAAAAGACACCCTTGTGTGACTATGCGGGTGTTTGTAACATAGTTATCAACATGGGTGAGGTTCATATAGAAATTACTAGAATATACAATGTATACATATATGGAAAAATGTACACAAGACCAACCTATGGTTTTAAAAAGAATTAACTAACCAACCCATGACTTCCCCACTTTGTTGCTACCTCTAAATGCATACACCACACAATAAGATACAAAATCATTCTACATTTCCAACCAATTCCATTTAATCATTCCATTATTTTCATTATTTATCATCAACCACATTTAACCACAAAACCCACCATTTAATATTTCATTAATAACTTTTTTATCATTAACCAAACCAACTCACATCATTCCAAACATTACTAAACATTCATTTATTCCATCACTACTCAGGCATCTAGTAGAAATCAACTATATATCACAAGCAACCTATCATCTCCAAAAAACACACATTGTCACCCAAAAAGCATAGCCAAACAACCGTCACCTCAATTCCCAAAAAGCATGGCCCACAAACTATCAACCACACAATCCATAACCACACATCTCCATCCCACAAGCACAAACACAAAGCACAATACATCAAGATAATTTCAAAAATTTACAAATGAGATTTTATCACATTCCACATTATTTTAGTGGCATTATCACACAATCCAAAATCATGGGGAAACCATTTCATTATCCTTTAGGGTGATATCAAAACAATAACAATATTCACAACCATCACAATATATATATCCAATGTAAAAAAATCCCCCAACGACTACAATTTTTAGTGGGGCATCAATCCCAAACAATCCAAAATATCACTAATAATATCAAAGCTGTAAAAACATGTGAATCAAACCCATTTACCCTTAAATTTCAAATTAACCAATTATTTATATTTAATTACGTTGGAACAATCATAACTCATAGGTGAAAAAAATAAAACCCACCCCACATGATACACAATAAAGATAAATGAGGGAAAACCTACCTCAAAGAAGCTTTTGAACTCACTGCACACTATAGTGTAAGGAAGAACACCTACAAACCAAAACCACACCATGATAAAACATGGATCAATCTATAAAAAACCAAAACATAGTCAAAATAAAACCCAACATAGACCCAAAAAAAACAAAATTGCCGTAATGAATCCCTGGTAGAAGAATGAAAGAAAACAGATGATAATGTGAGGAGATATCACCACATATCAATGAAGGGAAGCCAAGAATCAATCCCCATCAAAAGGAATCTCAAAAATCCTAAAGGTGGAGCCTCTAGAAACCTAGAATGAGTGAGAACATAGGGTTTTAGGAAAACTCGAGTGCACTACAATGTTATAAAAGCACTGAATTAGGGATTTACGTGATGTGTAATCCCTTTTCACGTTGTGTAATCCTCAAGGTTTGGTTTCACCAAAAAACATGTCACCTTTTTATTATTTAACCCCTAAAAACTACAGATTGTGAAATGAACATTAAAAAACCATGAAACCAACTTTCATGTCATGTAATACACTTACACAACATGTATTTTTTTTAGAAGTTTTGATGCACCCCCAAATCCTATGAAAAATCCTGGAACCTCCCCCGAACAATTACAACAACCAAAACTGGAAAAGTAATGGACCAGGAGGGAAAATACCATTACATCAAATACCTCTCAAATAATTATCACCCTCAAGAATCCAAAACTAAGACCAAAATAAAAGGGGTCCAAACAACCACCCCTTTATATACCTCTCAAGAGTCTCATCATACCACAAATTCTACCACTATCCAACACACCAACCCAAACGTTCAAAACACACTCTTCACAACCACATCATGTCACGAACCATCCCGAGTCGACCCTGAACCGGTCACCCAGGCCAGCCCGCGACAAGTCCCGAGAGGCATTCCCGATCCTCCTGGGATGGTGACAAGCACCAAGGGAATCAATAGAGTACACAAGGTAACTATTTCTACCATATATAAAAAATCAAACAAACAGCAGAAATAAACGGACAACCCAAAATGAATTTATATAAAATTTGAACTAAATATTATTTGTATAGGAAACTAAAAGTAGAACAAAACCAACAACTCGACTGAACAATCCCGATGACCAACTAACTCCATGTGACACTTCTGGTCACTCTCCAACATAATGATCAAATGTCTCCCAAGGTGATCGAACTAAAGATGAAACCTGTACAAGGGCTAAAAAAATAAGAAGACTATAGGCGTGAGTATTAAAACTCAGTAAGTTAGCCCAATATTCTATTCCCAATGCACATTCCTTTAAAATAAAAGAAACATAAATTTATAGTTTTAAATTCAAGATATGAAAGTATGGTTTTCAAATGAGGTTCCATGCTATAATAATTATCACACAAAAACATGCATGTTTAATAAACAAAAATGCAAGTAACAATTTTTTTCAAAGAGGTGCAACTTCAAAATGAAAATAGTTTTCAAGAGGGCTACTTTAAAGAATTTTAACTTTTAAATAAATAACAAATACTACTGAATTTACCAACCAAACACACCGTATGCTGACGGTGAGTACAAAATATCCAATGAGCACTAGTCACAGGAACACCCCTAGGAACTAGTTTGTTGTGAGCCCCAGGTACCTCGTATATCAGTGAAAGTAACCATAATAAATATCCATTCTCGTGAATGAGCCACTAGTAGGGAACATACCCATAACCCAGTGGTCCCCAATCATCATCATCATCATAGTTTAGTTAGTGTTGTCATCGTCAAACTTACTACATGAAATAGAGACCAACCCCCACAGAATCACTAGCATACTAGTACACGTCCGCCCACCTAGATACCCGGGATTCCCTTTAGTGCTTAATAAAGTTACAAATATTATAAAATACAAATTTAACATCCACATTAAATTCCCAAACCATAGAAACACAAAAAGACCATAATCTTTCTTCACATTTCTTACACGAATCAACAAACCGCTAAATATTTTAGTAAAACAATTTCATGAAGTGTATTGAGGCTTTGCACATAAAACTCATTCAAAAACACTCTTTAAATTATAAACACACATCAAAACCAAACCAAATCATATTTTGAAGCCCTAGAAACATTTAATAAAATCATTTAATGGACCATAAAACAATCCCAATTGTACAACATGGTATACAGAAGTAAAACACTCCTTCATTTCTAGGAAATGCCAAACGGGCCTTTAAACATTTTCTCAAAACTAACGTTTGACAAAGGTATGAATTTTTTTTAAGGATGTGTATAAACACAATTTACAGAATAAAAACACATTCATAAATATCTTATAATACTCAGGTTACATATTCAAAACACAACAATTTTCATAAAGATGTGAAACGGTCTATTTTTGGGAAACTCGGGCCAAAATATGTTGTAAACCAAAAACCCACTTGTTTGTAAAAACAAATCCAAATAGGAAATCAATATAAGGACCCAAAAATACCATTTATCATTCTTCCAATTAATTTATAAATCCAAACAAATAACTTTTAAATCACACATCACACATAAAATCCAACCGAGCAATTTACCGAACACATGTCATGCCCTTTTTAAACAAAACAATTAATTTTAAGTACGCGAAAAGGAATAAAACACCAATTTAATGTCATATTTTCGTTCAAGATACTGTAAAATGTTAAAAATACCATAAACCAGATTATAATCCTCACAAAATATTTTCAAAAGATAACGGAACATTTAAACAAACACTTGTTGAGCACTTTCATGACAAAACAACACTACCTTTCACAAAACAATGATTAAACAACCACTTTACACCCCAAGAAAATTATCCAAAGGATTAAAAACAATAATAAACATTTATATCAGTTTAGGAGAATATTAAAATTATGAAACTTGAATGATAAAGGCATGTGCAAGGGATATCCTACCTCAAATCCTTGGCATAATTGAAACGCACACCCAAAATCACCCGCCGTGGGTTTATAAACCCTAAAACTATAAAGACCAGACCTAAAAAAACATAAAACCCATCAAAAAAACATGTTATAACAAAACCCTAGGTCGATCAATACTAGGGGACAATATAAATCCAAGAAATAATGAAAGGAGGGGGAAGAGGAAGGAGAAAGGAGAAGGAATCTCACCTTTCACCCTAGGAAACTCTTCGTCTTCCATTATATCTGCAAAACTATAGAGAAGGGAATGGATTGAAACTTCTTGGATACACTCCTAAGGTCTGGAATAACCAGGGAAAGAATATTGGTGTCCAAAATAGTACGAATTGATTGTTTTATGAATGATACAATTTACCTTGTCAATTCTGGATGATTTGAGGCATCCTGAGAATTTTCGCCCTAATCCGCGACCCATATGAGCTCCAAATAGGTAAAATAGATTATGATGGTTAGTATAGGGTTATTGGCTTCTAGGGGGAGGTGGAATCACCGAAAAATATTAAAAAATGGAAAATATATAAAAGAAACGAATTATTGTTTTAAAATAGGAAATGGGCCCATGGGCTGGCCCAATACCTAAATAAGTAACCCAAATTCACCCTGCTTATGAATTTCTAATGGGTCCAAAAGGATAAATAAGTTTTAATATATCAGTATAGGACAAGTGGGAAGTTTAATGGGTGAAAAAGGATGAAAAAAAAGTTATAAAAGAAACAAATTCGATTTTTAAAACTGGGAATGGGCTCATGGTTGGCCCAAATCATGAAGTAACCACCCTTTCTTCAAAAACTACTAAACAAACAATGGGGATCCAAAATTAGGGTGGTTAGAAATATATGAAACTTTAAAACTCAGGATTCATCTCACCAAATACCCATGAAAATGATCAGGATTTCCAATGGACCAGATCAATACAAAGACAAAAAAAACCGTGTGTGACAATTCTCCCCACCATTAAAGCTTTCCGCCCCAGGAAATCCATAACACTTTCCGGCTGAAAAAAAATAACACCTAAGGATTCCATCACAACATAATCCAGCCTCTAAAGATAATGAAATATCAATCACCAAAAATGAAACTTAATACTCTTGCCCACACAAAACACAAATCACAACCACGTCTGGAGAATCAACGGAAAGATGAAGCCACCACCTCCACAACCAAGCCAAGAAACCGATTGTTGGGCCTTCTCTCAATGAACCCAACCATCACCCAAACCAAAGAGAACTCACAAAAAACAAATATTCCAGGGGAGTCCATAATGGACTCCCCACCATTAAGAATCAACTAGCACTAGAAATGTTCTTAGGATGAAAATCCAAGAGACCCATGGTGGGTCTCCCCACCATTAGAAACCAACTAGCAATGAACATACAAGAATTCAACATGAGCTAGAATTGGTCCTCACTCACACAAGCCCAAATAAAACCTCATACCAAAACCTACTATACCAAGTTAATAGGGTTACAACATGAACATATAAACCACCCACTCCCGAACGCAGGGGACAAGAACTTGGCCAACACATTCAGCACAGTTCTGGACCCCCGCCACTTAGGGATGGGAGGGAAGGGGACCCAATAATTTGTCCACTAAAACCAGAAAATAAAAAATGAAACTACCCAAAACTCTCCAACTATGAATAGGTAACACCAATACTACACCTGATTTTTATAGGCGGTCCAAAAAGGGACATTGATTGAAAACCCATATCCATGAAGGAATAACCATAGACACTGTGTGAGGGGTTAAGTCCACCACACTTGTTGCGACAAAGGGAAATTCACAGAAATGAGGAACCAAAACATTGAAATAGAAACTAACTTACAAAAACAGAGGAGTAAGGATCCTAATCGAGAACTCCACACCTCTGTCAATTTCCTGACTGCGTGAAAAGTTTCACTCCGAGGCCTATGGTTGGAGCCCTGATTCTTGAAGCATTTGCTGCACCGCAGTCAGGTGATAAGGATCACACCACTCAAAAAAACCCCACTTGATCACAAAAAAAACCTTCATATAAATAGGAACTCATATATACAAATCAAAATTCTATCTGACTCCAAACGATGGGAAGAATGGACAAGGAATACGACGAAACACATCAACATCAATGAACACAACTGCTCTGTCCAAAAGAATTATCATGACCTAGAAGCACTTTTAATAGATCCCAAACAGCTATCTATTCCAACAAACAGGTTGAGGCATCATCAAAAGAGGTGGATTTAAAATTTGAAAGGAATCCTTAGGTTGATCAGTAGGAAAGATTTCCAACGGAGAACTATCCATGTCCACATCACAACATCAAACACATCTTTAGAAACCCAATGAAAATTACTCCAAAACCGAGCCACCAACAAGATCTCATCTCTAGATAGAACAAGAGTATGAATTATAGATCACATGGAAGATAACCAAATAAAAAACTATTCTAAGACATAGAAAAATAAAGCCACATAACCATTGGTTTTAAAAAAGGCCACAATTTTCAGCTCAAAACAATTTTGAAAAAAACAAACTAACTTGGTGGGTTTCCACATTCACCAATGGTGTTTCATCAAGTCTCACCCACATGCACATTTCCATGCCACCCCAGGCACCCAACCACCATACCATATATTCCATACTTCTAGATATAAATAAAACCATACATGTGAGCACCCATGAAAGCACCAAAGGCTAAAACAAAACAACATCATTCCAAAAAAAATTACCTTCATAAGGAACACTAACCACCAAGTCAAAAAACCTTTTCATATTTCACAAAAAAAACCACAATTAATTAAGAACCATTTTCTTAAAAACCTACCCCTTTTCATTTTAAAAACTTTTTAAATAACCAAGACACTCCAAACAACCCCTTCCCATTTTTTTTAAAAAAAATTCAGCAAGGTATATTTTCATAATCCGAGGTCCATTGAAACCAATACCGTTTCTAGTAAAACACAAACCGATCAAAACCAGTTTCCAAAACTAATTTATCCGATTCAAAAACTTTTTAACATCCCAAAATACCCCATTTAAAACAATGATCCAGAATCACCTTAAAATGATTCACAATTTCAAAACATTTTATTTCAACAAACCACAAGTTTAGATTATGGATAATCCAATCCCTTTAAATCATTTCCACTTCCCTCCATTTTTTTACAAAAACACAACCTTCCAAAAACATTCTTATATTTAATTTTTGAAAACCCCCTTTTTCAATTTTCAAAATCTAATCCTTCCTTTAAAACCCATTTCCACAATTCTCACACAAGGATTTTAAAAACAAAAATTCAGAATTCAAGAAAGGTTCAAGAGACCCAAAAAAAGAGAACTAGTGTCGGTGGGTGACTTGACCATATGGTTGGCGGCCATATGACAAACACAAAACCAACATAGAGAGACTTATTAGGACTATTCCCCAGCTCCACATGGCTTTCCAGGACCTACGAGCTCATGGAGGCCATTAGTCAGACTCCCCTTGTCATATCCCAACACCAAAAAATCAACCAGAACAAAGGACACTAATAAAACCGGACTCCCATGGAAACATGAGGATTAGAACAAGAAAGAGTTCGTGACACTCTTCTTGCACTTACCCCTAAAGTACCAAAAATCCTACTCCATCTACCTTGACATCCCCAAAATAACAAGGGTGCTCTAAAAATAAAGGTCTGCTAAGAGCCGACCTCCTTTGATACCATTTTATCATGAACCAGCCCGAGTCGACCCTGAACCGGTCACCCAGGCCAGCCCGCGACAAGTCCCGAGAGGCATTACCGATCCTCCCGGGATGGTGAAAAGCACCAAGGGCATCAATAGAGTACACAAGGGAATGATTTTCCCATATATAAACAATCAAACAAACAGCGGAAATAAACAGACATCCCAAAATGAATTTATATAAAAATTGAACTAAATATTATTTGTACAAGAAACTAAAAGTAGAACAAAACCAACAACTCAACTGAACAATCCCAATGACCAACTAACTCCATGTGACACTTCTGGTCACTCTCCAACACAATGATCAAATGTCTCCCAAGATGATCGAACTAAATATGAAACCTGCAAAAGGGCTAAAAAAAGAAGAAGACTATAGGCGTGAGTATTAAAACTCAGTAAGTTAGCCCGATATTCTATTCCCAATGCACATTACTTTAAAATAAAAGAAACATAAATTTATAGTTTTAAATTAAATATATGAAATTATGGTTTTCAAATGAGTTTTCATGCTATAATAATTATCACACAAAAACATGCATGTTTAATAAATAAAAATGCAAGTAACAATTTTTTTAAAAGAGGTGCAACTTCAAAATGAAAATAGTTTTCAAGAGGGATACTTTAAAGAATTTTAACTTTTAAATAAATAACACATAATACTGAATTTACCAACAAAACACACTGTATTCTGACGGTGAGTACAAAATAGCCAATGAGCACTAGTCACGGGAACACCCCTAGGCACTAGTTAGTTGTGAGCCCTAGGTACCTCGTATCTCGGTGAAAGTAACCATAATAAATATCCATTATCATGCACAAGACACTAGTAGGGAACATACCCATAACCTAGTGGTCCCCAATCATCATCATCATCATAGTTTAGTTAGTGTTTTCATCGTCAAACTTGCTACGTGAAACAGAGGTCAACCCCCACAGAATCACTAGCATACTAGTACACGTCCGCCCACCTAGATACCCGGGATTCCCTTTAGTGCTCAATAAAGTTACACATATTATCAAATACACATTTCATATCCAAATTCCATTCCCAAACCATAAAAACACAAACAGATCATAATCTTTCTTCAAATTTCTTACACGAATCAACAAACCGCTAAATATTTTGGTAAAACAATTTCATGAAGTGTATTGAGGCTTTGCACATAGAACTCATTAAAAAACACTCTTTAAATTATAAAAACACATAAAAAACAAAACAAATAATATTTGGAAGCCCTATAAACATTTAATAAAATCATTTAATGGACCATAAAACAATTCCAATTGTACAACTTGGTATACACAAGTAAAACACTCCTTCATTTCTAGGAAATGCCAAATGGGCCTTTAAACATTTTCTCAAAACTAACGTTTGACGAAGGTATGAATTTTTTTAAGTATGTGTATAAACACCATTTACATCAGTAAAACACATTCATAAATATCTTATAATACTCAGGTTACATATTCAAAACACAACAATTTTCATAAAGATGTGAAACGGTCCATTTTTGGGAAACTCGGGCCAAAATATGTTGTAAACCAAAAACCCACTTGTTTGTAAAAATAAATCCAAATTGGAAATCCATATAAGGACCCAAAAATACCATTTATAATTCTTAAAGTTCCTTTATAAATCCAAAAAAATAACTTTTAAATCACACATCACACATTAAATCCAACCGGGCAATTTACTGAACACATGTCATGCCCTTTTTAAACAAAACAATTTATTTTAAGTATGTGAAAAGGAATAAAACACCAATTGAATTTCATATTTTCATTAGATATACTGTAACATGTTAAAAATACCATAAACCAGATTATAATCCTCACAAAATATTTTCAAAAGATAACGGAACATTTAAACAAACACTTGTTGAGCACTTTCATGACAAAACAACACTACCTTTCACAAAACAATGATTAAACAACCACTTTGCACACCAAGAAAATTATAAAAAGTCTTAAAAACAATAATAAACATTTATATCAGTTTATAAGAATATTAAACTGATGAAACTTGAATGATAAAGTCATTTTCAAGGGATATCGTACCTCAAATCCTTGGCGTAATTGAATTGTACACCCGAAATCACCCGCCGCGGGTTTATAAACCCTAAAACTATAAAGACAAGACCTAAACAAATATAAAACCCATCAGAAAAACATGGTATAACAAAAACCTAGGTCTATCAATACTAGGGGACAATATAAATCCAAGAAATACTGAAAGGAGGGGGAAGAGGAAGGAGAAAGGAGAAGGAATCTCACCTTTCACCCTAGAAAACTCTTCGTCTTCCATTAGATATGCAACCCTATAGAGAAGGTAATGGATTGAAACTTCTTGTAGACACTCCTAAGGTCTGAAAGAACTAGGGAAAGAATATTGGTGTCCAAAATAGTACGAATTGATTGATTTATGAATGATACAATTTACCTTGTCAATTCTGGATGATTTGAGGTATCCTGAGAATTTTCACCCTAATACGCGACCCATATGAGCTTCAAAGAGGTAAAATATATTATTATGGTTAGGATAGGGTTATTGTCTTCTAGAGGGAGGTTTAATAACCGAAAAAGATTAAAAAAAATGAAAAATATATAAAAGAAACGAATTATTTTTTTAAAACAGGAAATGGGCCCATGGGCTGGCCCAATACCTAAATAAGTAACCCAAATTCACCCTACTTATGAATTTATAATGGGTCGAAAAGGATAAATAAGTTTTAATATATCAGTATAGGAAAAGTTTGAAGTTTAATGGGTGAAAAATGATGAAAAACAAAAAAGTTATAAAAGAAACAATTTCGGTTTTTAAAACTGGGAATGGGCTCACGGTTAGCCCAAATCATGAAGTAACCACCCTTTATTCAAAAACTACTAAACAAACAATGGGGATCCCAAATTAGGGTGGTTAGACATATATGAAACTTCAAAACTCAGGATTAATCTCACCAAATACCCATGAAAAGTATCGGGATTTCCAATGGACCAGATCAATACAATGACAAAAAAAACCGCGTGTGACACATCACAACAACCACAAGCTACCTCCTCTCAGACAATCACATTTCCACACAACCACTACACAACCATCTCAACCTTCACACAACCCAAACCAAAAACCACTAAAACTAACAAACCACACTATCTTGAACACATAAATCGGGTAATTCCATCTTCCATGTTAAGATATTATGCACTCTAGGTGGCACCGAATCACCCAAATAGTTTTAATCGCATCATAGTTAATACTTCTTAATTTGGAATTGGGTCCTCCCCTTTTCATATGTCAGTACTTTATCACACATCACACCACAAACATCACAAAATAATGAAAACAACTCATACCATAAAACAACAAGGTATCAAACATCACATCACAAGGAAATATGAAGCAAAGAAAAATTCAAAACAACTCTGGGTACTAGGATGGGATCTGAATCTCTCGCTCCCAAGAACTCTCATATAAGCCACTATGCGTACATAGCACCCAATCATGGGGAATAATTCATCCTCGCAGCACCTTATCTTGAAAATCTTGGACCTCCACTAGCTGCTCAAAAAACGTTGTGTCATACTTGATATCCAAATATCCCTAGTCAATGACATGAGTGTCATCGTGAAGATACTAATGAAGATGAGAGATGTGGAAGAAATCATGGATCCTCTCTAATCATGGTGGCAATTCCAAATAATACACCACTTTTCCAACTCGTCCCAACACCTAAAAGGGACCAATAAACCTGGGAGAAAGCTTACTCCCTCTAACAAACCTATACTGTCTATGTTGAGGGGAAACCTTCAAGAACATGTGGTCCCCAACCTCAAAATCCAAGGGCCTCCTCCTACGATTGACATAAGGATTTTTCTGGTCCTGTTCTACTTTAATCCTCTCATGAACAAGATGAAATTTCTCTATCATGCTCTATACCACATCAGGACTAAGAATATCTATCTCCCCAACCTCTATCCATCACAATGAAGAATGACATGGTCTCCCATACAAAGCCTCAAATGGGGCCATTCCAATAGAAGAGTGATAACTATTATTATAAGAAAAATATACTAGAGGTATGTGTCATACCCAAGATCCACGAAATTCCAAGATGAATGCTCGAAACATATCCTCTAACATCTGGATAGGCCGTTCCATATTCCCATATGTATGTGGGTGGAAAGAAGTGTTGTGTCATAATTGAGTGCCAAAAGCGTGATGTAATCCTCTATAGACTCGTAAGGTAAACCACACATACTAATATGAGACAATGGACCTTATAAATCCATAAAACCACAACACCTCATCCACATACCTCTTGGATAAGGAATCCACTACGCTCAACTCCTTGATCACTAAGAAGTGTCCTGATTTCATCAAATGGTCCACTATCACCCTGATAATATCACAACCACCCTGAGTTTTGGGTAATCCTATAATTAAATCCAATGATATTCCATCCCATTTCCACTTGGGAACATCAAAGGGTTGGAACAAACCACCAAGAACATGATGCTCAGTCTTCACCTGCTAGAAAACCAAGCACTTCACCACAAACTCTGCCATTGTCCATTTCATCTTGGAACTATATCCTCGAGCCATGGTACATCTTAGAAATTCCTAGGGGTACCACTAAAGGTGAGATATGGAACTCATGAAGAACCCCCTTGTGCATTGATACTAGAACAAATAGCCTTCCATGAAACATCATCTAGTTCCCACCATCCTCTGATCATCCTTTTGAAGCATCAGCATGGCCAACATGATTGTGCGTCACCTCTACCTTTGAGTCTCCCCAATAAGACTCCTCCACCTACTGCATCTTCATCATAAAAAAACATCCTCTACCACCATCCACTATTACATCTATGTGCAAGGCTTCCAACTCCTCCATTTATCTCCAACCATCCACATACTTCTGAACAACACCCTTCCATGACTTCCCGCTCAAAGCATTGGGCACAACGTTCCCATTTATTGAGGTATAAGAGATATCAAAATCATAATCTTGAAGAAAATACATCCACCTACACCACCTCAAGTTCAGATCACACTAAAAAAATACATACCTTAAGCTCTTGTTATCCATAAAGATAAAAAATTGCTCCCCAATGAAGTAATGTCATCCAAAATTCAGTGAGAACACAACTTCTAATAGCTCTAGATCATGATTGTCATAGTTAAAATTGTGGGTATGTAACTACCTAGACCCATAATAGATCACTTCATACTACTGCATCAGCATACATCCTAAGACCATACAGGAAGCATCACAAAAAACCTCAAACAACACCCCTTACTCTGGAAATCGGAGCACTGGAGCAATAACCAAATTTCCCTTTATGTAACCGAAAACTACTTATAACTGATCAATCTAAAAAAAATATTGGTCCTTCTTAGTTAAATATATTAATGGGGATACAACTCGATAGAAATTGGGAACAAACCTCCGATAATAGCCTGTAAGACCAAGAAAATTGTGAACCTATGCCATGTTCTTGGGTGATGCCCAAGAAAAAACTGCTTTAACCTTTTACAGGTCAACTGCCACACCTTGATGAGACACTAAATGCCCAAGGAATTTCAATTATTGAATCTAGAATGTACACTTGGAAAACTTTCCATAAAGCTGGTGGCGTCGAAGAACATGCAAGACAGTTCTGAGATACTCTACATGATCCTCCTCTGAATTCGAGTAGATAAAGATATAATTGATGAATATGATGACAAACCAGTCCAAGAACTCAAAAAACATGGAGTTCATAAGACCTATGAACATAGCTAGTGTGTTCGCAACACCAAATGGTCTGACTACAAACTCAAAGTACCTATACCCGCATCTGAAGGTAATCTTCAAGATATCTCCCTCATTCATGCTCAAATAGTGATATCCAGACTACAGATTGATCATAGAAAACCAAATCTCCCCTATCAACTGGTTAAAAATATCATCTATCCTTGGAAGAGGGTAAAAGTTCTTGATTTTCACCTGATTCAACCTTTGGTAGTCTATACACAACCTCAGACTACCATCCTCCTTCTTGGCGAACAACACTGGAGTGCCCTACAATGAAACACTGGGCTAGATAAAACCCTTCTACATTAGATCATCTATCTAAATCCTAAACTCCTATAACTCATAAGGTGTCATCTGATAAGGATCCATCAAAATTAGAGAAGAACTGGGCTTCAATTCTATCCCGAACTCAACATCACGTCAAGGGGGTAACATCACAACCTTCACAATAAAAACATCTAGGAACTTTTAAATAACCCTGAGAACCTATACCATCCCAAAATATACTAATTCGAAAAAAAATCATCCAATAAGTAAAGAAGGAGATTCACACGTTGACTACCCACCTGATAACTCCATTCACCAAAGAAAACCACATGCTAACCATCCACATTCGAAAACACAACTCTCATACAAAAGCAGTCAATAACAGCTCCTATGGAACACAACCAGTCGATGCCAAGGATGACATCGTATGAATAAATATATAATAAGAAAATATCCCCATGAGACTGATGTTACCCCATCATCAGTCTACAAACCTGACACACATCAAACAAGATGGTCTGGGCTTTGACTATCATAGTCAACACTAGGGGTATCAGAAGCCTCTCTACGTATAGACCTAGAGCATGAGCTAGAGTGGGTGAAACAAAGGAGTGAAAAGCTCCCAAATAAAACAAGGAAAAAACAAGATTACTAAATAAACTTATTGTGCCTTTGATAATATCTGGCCCCTCTAGAACTAATGCCTCCATTGCATGCAAATGACCACGCCCAACTACTCTACCTATATGCCAACGACCACCTACATGGCCTTGCTCAGGTGAAACTCTCTAAACATGAGGAACATCCTAAGGTTGGATTTTACCTGATCCATCTCCCCTCGGTGGAGCATAAGCTTTCTACCCCTTCTTTTGAAACAACCTCACTAGAAACTGCTGCTGAGGATGGAATTGAACCTGTCAACCTCCACCAAACTAATATTGAGTAGGCATTGGGTATTGGTTATGAATATTTATGCAAACCACACAAAATAAACACATTTGCCTCAACCCCATAGGAAAGGCATGAAAACCAAAAATTATAAAGGGAAGCTGCCGAGGTTGACTCCCAACTGGTTGAAACCTCAAAGGTCCTGGTGCCTGAGACTTTACACTAACAACTATACCCCTCAAGGAACCTTTCTGGTTCCCTTACTGTGGAAAACCTCCTTGCGATTGCATTCAGTCTATCACCTCTTACTTCTTCTTATCCTTCAAGTACGTTGGCAATGAAAAAGGAGTAATTGCATACTGGATAGAAGGATGGAGTGCCTCTTTAAGACGTCTCACATGAGAATTCTCATTTAAAAAGAGATCTAGAACAAAACGAATAAAATCCTTGAACTTGATTCCTAGCTCCCACACTGAAATTCTCTCCTACCAAAGAGAAAGATGATCATGCCTCTTTACTGCCTTCATGGTCGATGAAATGAACTCTACCTAAAACTAATTCTAGAAGTATAACCACAAGACATAAACCTCCTTCTCCTCTCCCAGATACATAATCCACCACTAACACACTACTCCTAACATCTGACTAAATTCCAAAGGGACCTAATACTCCATCAGGGCCTGGATCAAACTAAAAGAGATCTCAATATCCTCTAGCTAGCTCGCTGTTTCCACATCTGAAATACTACTATCATACTTCCCCAAATCCTGTCACTGGAAAGTATGAAACACCCTCTACCATTGATCATACTCCTCAATTAGATAAACCCTATGATGATTAACCAGATCAGTTTGTTGAACCTCAATGGCCTGAGCCACATGTGAATGAAGAACATGAGCCATAGCAGAAATTAAAAAAAAAAGGATTTCCTAAGCCCGGTAGTGTGGAGTTTTACTAAGATTCATTTTAATTCATTTTATTTATTTCATCCATTTTAACCTTCCCAAAACAACCTAATTCAAGAAATAAAATTAGAAATTATGATGCATGTACCTCTCCAATGTCTCTACCCTGTAAGTGTTCCATCTCACTTGGCCGCTCAATAAGATCAGAGTCCATGCACAGGATAATGGGGGCCCTAAAACTCCATGTCCTAGTCAGTATCCTTGGCCTATGTCGAGTACCAAGGTCAACTAGAACTATTTATATACCAACCCATGAAAACATCACGGTTCATAACTCCAAAATCTATCCTATCTCTCAACCATCAGCTCTAATACCACTATGTTATGACCCCTCCCTCCAAAGATAACCCTCCCAGGCTGCCAATGAATAAAGGGAGATAATGAACCCTGAGTCCCGCCTCCAATAGGCCCTGGGTTAGAGACTAGCACCAAGGGTGTACAAATCTCACAATATGGGAGCCATTAACCTTTATAAGGAAACAAGATCAAGGGATAATATGAATCACCCAAAATACAATCCCAAGACATAATATAAAATAAATCCAAAACCATCCCACATGCATGTATAAATGAAACAGATACAATAAAAGTATCCAAAGTAAATACCCAAAAGAAAATATAAAGTAGCAACACAACAAATGTCATGGATCTAAGCTAGTAAGGTCCATAACGGTCTATGAAATCCCCCTAGAAACATGAATTTTTTTATATACATAGGGTGAGCATACAAGTATACTTATTAAGAAAACTATTAGGTCCACTAGGTCAAATACCCTAAGAGGGGGGGGGGGGGGGTGAATTAGGGTATGGAAAATTAAATCTACCACCCCTTAAAATCTTCTTTTTTTTCATTAAAAAAACAAACTTTTCTACTTATCTCATAACAATGTATAAACAGAAATGAAATCATGCACGATACATAATGATTTTACTTTTTTCACCCTTACTGGGCTACGTTCAAGGAGCATACAATGATGATGCGCCAATGTACCAAATCCAATAATACTCAATACCAAAAATATAATGTTCAAGTTAGATCACTTCTATGTCTAGTATCACTACCTTTATAAGGTTTAGGGTTAGCTCACTGCTTTCCCAAAGGGTCACTCCCTCTGTCTCTTTCTATGGATCACTACCAGTGGAAAGAATCACCTTCTTCATATTCCTTTTCTCATTAATCTTAGAAGGGATTCACCCACATTTTATGGAAATGTAGGTCAATTCATTATCTCTAATTAATGCATCCTCCACTGTATTTAGATGCTCCGTTGAAGTCCCAATTTCATCCACTGATGAATACCACTTTACCACAAACATATTGGGAAAATTAAATCTTATTCACAAAATTTGAGTGTCTTTAATGCAATATTAACACCTTAAACACAAAATTTGTGGTTTTCACACAACACCCTTTATGCTCAGATCATTTTTCATGAAACACCCTTTACACACAACTCCTTTTACATGTAACACCCTTTACGCTATTCAGAGCCCCGAATTTCTATAAGGATTGAGATTATAAAATGATATGGGTAGCCATATATTTATAGACCCAACCAACCCTATTAATAAGATCCTAATTCATATTTATATTTACACATAAGATTCTCCCTGAGCGCGTAAAACCATATTTGACATCACATTGAGCATGTAAGCCTATTTCATGCAAACTCATCTTTCACGCAAATTCAAACCTTTTTCATTCTTTTTTCGTTTGACATATTTTGTTACGGTGATCCCAAAACATGTATTGCATGAAAATTTAAAAACAAAATTCAATATTTCATGCAACTTACTTTACTAAAACAACTTTATATATTCTCTAGATTTTGGACCCAAAAAATTTGGAAAACACTGGGAAATGCCGCCACCTTGTATATGATCTTTTTTCACCACCTCTGGAGCATCTATTCCTTTATCTTGGATCTTTTTCAATATATCTTGTCAAAACACTATCTAGAACTCCACAAATGACCATGAAAAATCAATTATTTAACAAACACAATCAACCCAAAAATACTGCAATGTTGCCTTGATGAATTTTTCCCAACAAAAACCAAAGTCTCTCATGAACATGTGAAAGAATCATACTAATAAACCTATGAGAAAACAACAAAACCAAACAACACCTAAAAAGGTATACTAACCATCCCAACCTCACTAAGGCACGCTCACTAAATAACGAAATCCAAGTAATATAATATAATGTAAATCACATCAATGATAGGTTACCCCACACCACTTTCCCACTGATTATCCACTCTCACACCCCAATAGAAAATGTCCTAGAGCTCCCACCTCTTTCAAATATACCACATCACATCCCGCCTGTACACACCTGGGCCTCACAAAACATCCAACCCAAACACACCTAGGCCTCACAACACATCCTTCCCCCACACACCTAGGCCTCACAACATATCACATATCATCTCAAAGATACCTGAGAAATCACATCACAACTCATCCCGAAGACACTTGGGACACCACATCACAACTCATCTTGATGACACCTAGGATACCACATCTCATCACGTCCTTCCCAAAGAATCTTGGGCCATTATCACCTGGATGAGGGAGCAGGGAAGAGCCGGTGGCCATCCATCCATCCTCCCACTAGGATGTTGGGAAAGACACCCCCGTGTGACTATGCGAGTGTTCAAAACATAGTGATCAATGTGGGTGGGGTGAGTATAGAAATAACAAGAATATATAGTGTATACATATATATAGAGAAAAGCACACAATCCCAACCTATGAGTTTACAAACAAGTCACTAACCAACCCACAAATTCCCCACTTTTCTACTACCTCTAAATGAATACACCACTCATTTAACCACACAACCCACCAATTAATATTTCATTAACCACTTTTATATCATTAACCAAGCCAACTCACGTCATTCAAAAAATTATTAAACATTTATTTATTCTATCACTACTCTGGAATCTAGCAGAAAGAAACCATATATCACAAGAAACCTTTCATTACCAACAAACAAACCTTTCCACCCTAAAATCACAACCAAACAACTACCACCTCACCGCCCCAAAATCATGGCCCACAAACCATCAGGACCAAAATCCCTAACCACACATCACCATCCCACAATCATGACCACACATCACAACACATCAAGATTATTTCATAAATTTACAAAGGGTATTTTATCATATCCCACTTTATTTTAGGGGAATTATGACACAATCCAAAATCATGGGGCAACCATTTCATTATCCAAGTATAATTAAGCAATTTATATTTAGAGTGATATCACAACAATCACAACAGCCACAATACATATATCCAACGAAAAAAAATCCCCCAACAGCCACAATTTTCAGTGGGGCATCAAGCTCGAACAATCCACAATATCACCAATAATATCAAAGCTGTAAAAACAAGTGAATGAAACCCATTTAACCTTCAATTTCAACTTAACCAACTATTTATCTTTAATTAATCTGACACAACCATAACCCGCAGTTGAACAAAATCAAACCCCTATCGCATGATACACAACAAATATAAATGAGGTAAACCCTACCTCAAAGAAGCTTTTCGAATCCCTGTGCACCGCAAGGCAAGGAAGAATGCCTAAAAACCAAAAATACACCATGAGAAAACACAGATCAACCTATACCACATCAAAATATCACCAAAACACAACCCGACATATACCCCCCCAAAAAAACATTTCCAAAATGAATCCCCATGAGAGTAATGGAAGAAAAAAGATGAGAACGAGGGGAGAACTCACAGTAGATCAAAGACGGGAAGCCAAGAATCAATCCCCATTGAAAGTAATCTCAAAACACCGTAAGAGGGAGCCATTAGCTACCTAGAACGAGAGAGAGATTTGGGTTTCAGGAAACCTAAATGACCTAAAATGTTATAACAACACTTAATTGGGGATTTAAATGACATGTAATCCCTTTTCACATCATGTAATCCTCAGGGTTTGGGTTCAATAAAAAAAGCATAACCTTTTTATTATTTAACCATAAAAAACTAAACTTCATGAACCAGCCATGGATAAGTCGTGAGAACAACTTTCACATCATGTAATACACTTACACAGTGTGTATTTTTTATAGTAGTTATGCTGCATCTCCAACTCCTATGAAAACTCCCAAAACCTCCCCCTAACACCTCTAACAACCAAAACTAGCAAAGTAACGGACCAAGAGGGCATAGAACTTTACAATATGCATTAAAAAAAACTTCACACATACTAAAACATGTACCAACTAAATGAATAAATGGTATTCCATATGAATTTTTAAGTGGGGAAAAAACCATGTCATCGAATTTACATGTGTAGGGAAGTGAAGTGTTTGTTAAGGCCTCTTTAGGTAACAAACTTTCACCCCAAGGCACAAAGTGTACCTTTATAGGGTACCCCAAGGAAACAAGATGATATTACCTATATGATGCCTAAAAAAGGTTATAGTGGAAATAAATTACATATTACTTGAGAGGGAGAACATATATAAAAGACACAGTAGGAGTGAGATATACTTAGATGAATTCTAGGATCAAGGTACACAAGAGTCGGTACAATAGCAGATTCCAAAAATCCCTATGTTAGATGAAACTATTCTGGAGACACAAGTACTCTTTAGGAGTACAAGATAGGTTAGAGAATTATAAATTTATGATTTTCTAGTAACCAAGGATCGATACTCATTATTAGTTTATAATAATGACCCTCTAACCTATAAATAAGTATTAAGTGGAAAAAATATTTCCAATTTGTAAGAATCCATGAATTCTGTAATGGATTCCATGTACCAAAACCAAGTCTGGATTTTGGTATACCATCCAGTAGATGTAAATCCCACTGGTTAAAAATGGTTATTCAAGACGAAACTAGATATGGAAGGAAAAGTCAATACCTGAAAGGTGTTGTCATGGGTTCTCTCAAATGATGTTAGGTTTGGGGTTATTTAGGTGCAGCAGGGTGGCTATCCTAAGTCGTCTCTCAAAGAGGTGGTAATTAAAACAACTTAAAAAAGGTATTTTGAAAATAAAATTAAATAACTTAAACACACTACATGAAAGGATGGGGGATGGGTTTTTAATCATGTTCAAAATTAGAAAAATTTTGCTAGAGGAAGATTTAATTTTTTTTGTTTTTGTTTTTGAAATGAAGTTTTATTAAAAAGACACAACAAAAAGATATTTTTTAGAAAATATTTTAAAAGGCGTAACAAATATAACTATAACTATTAAATTAATAATTAATAATTATAATTTAAATTAATATCCACTTAATTATGACCCCCTAATTTTTTAACCCTCAAACCCCACAGGAGTTAACATAACCACAAAGATGAAATGAATTAAACTCGAGGCTAGCTTCAGAACATGCAATCCTAGCACCCTGCTTTAATTGACATTCTAAATCTAGCTTATGGTCAGTGTTAAATTAGGGAACATATACATTCTGTAAAATGAGGATGAATTGTTTTTAGGTATTATATTTTAACTCTAAAAATTTATCCTATGTTCTTTTTTTTCACCGGTTAAGTTTACGCTCTCACAATTTACACAAATCTCGACCTCGTGTGTTTTTGTGTCAATTGTTAAATTGATTACTTAGTTTATTATAATTTTAAAACTCAATTAATGGATAATATTTTGTAAATTAAAATATATTAATGATTAAAAATAAATAGATTAAGAAGTTAATAGGTAGATCGATTACTAAAAAGAACTACTCTTCCATGAGCAGTGTAGTCATCATAGAAATGTTTTTCATGTGAAAAGGTTTAGAAATGGTATAACCCAATATAATTTATAATATTGATTAAAACCCAAATAGAATGAGTAAATAAGAATATAATTGAAAAAAAACAGATGAAAATAGAATAAATAAAAGAGTAACTAATAAGTTTATTACACAAATTAAAATATTACAACATGAAGAAGAAGAAGAAGATGACTTCGATGAGGGGGACCTTACTTCAAGAGATAACCCTCTTATAATGGTTGGATAATTTGGGTGAAACAAATTATAATCTTCCTTAAATATCCTAATTCATGTCCCAAACCCTCCAAATGAGAAAAAAACTAATTTATAGAGTGGAGGGGAGGCTAGGTTTCAAGTGGTTTCAAGTGTGAATGGGGAAATTTGGAAAAATATTTTATTCAAAGTTACATCGCCTGTTTGACCTTAAAAAAACGTGAAACATCTGTCCATATAGAAGGATGATTTGTTATAATTTTTTTAATAGATCTATTCTAAAAATTTGGACCCAATAAAAGCATTTATATAGAAGTTATGACTCAAATAAATAATTGATGTCCAATATGGTTAGTCCAGCCCATCTTTGACTTCATGGACCCTTTACTCCAACCAAATGCACGAGTTAGATCCATAGTCCTGAGTAATAATTGTATCCCATTTATTGAGTAATAATTATACAAAATTTTAAGTTCAAATAATTCAAATTAAAAAATTTATGTTTTAATTACTACAGTTCACTTTAAAGGGTAAAACTGGAATTTCTCAAATTTTCAAAAGAATGATCTAATCCCAAATATTTTATAAATAAAAATATTTAACACAATGTGAGAAAACTTTGTCATTTATTATCAAAAAAAATTCAACAAAATTTTGTTTTATCAACTCCCCCACACTTACCCTTTTGCACTCCTAGGAAAAACCTCATATCATATATTCAAAAAAAATTGTGATAAAATATGCATGTTCATATTTCTCAATCCATAGTGGAAATATATGCGAAGTAATAATACCATAAAGAGTCAATATCAATAAATTTTAAATTCATTATATCATAAATTGTGTCAAAACAAAATTCAGTGAGATTCATAACACTAATAGCGAAACAAGTCGTGGGTATACGATGCCACTAATTCTCCACGCGTGTGTGTTCCAACCATTCCAAGATCATAAATCCACCCTTTATTTAGTATATTCTGGAAAATTAAAACAATTCTTCTTACTTTGTTTAATTCACCGAACCTGTTCTACATTCCTTTGTAATAAAATTTCAAGACCCACTCACTTATGCATTCCTGAAAGTCAAACCTTAAGATCCCAACCCAGATATCCCCATATGATGTACATTTCATCACTCCCATCATTTTTTTAAGTTTCACTTGGAACAAATCTCACACTCAACTCTCAACCCATGTTTGATCTCCTCTCAAAACTAATTTTAATATTTATAACAAGATCAAAGGTCAAGGAAGAGTGGTTTTTGACCTGCCCAAGACACAACCCATATTTTTGTTTTTTTTGTTTTTTTGAGGGCATACAATAGTCAGATAATAGGTACACAAAGATAGGTCAATTAGGTATAGTAATTAAACCGATCGAAAGATAAATTAATGTATGAATCAACCAATGATTTTTTTACCTAACTTAACCATACCTTTAATTGAGTAGAAAAAATTTCAAAAGTCATGGTTGAGTGAAAAGTTGTGTGGAGAAATCAATGACACAATTTACCATGAAAAAATATCACAAATAATGATGTCAAAATCTAAAAGGTTTTATAATGACACAACCAATCATATCATTGAAAACTTCAATTTTTATAAAAATCAAACCTTGATGTTTAAATCTTACTCATGATTATAATCTTACTAATGAATTTTGAAAACATGAATTTTCCATATGTTCCACATGATAATGTTAAATGATATCTTTGATTTTTTTAATTATTATTTTTAATTTTTTTTGAAAATTTTAACAAAAAACTTAATAAAAAATACACACAAAACACACGAATGAAAATCCTAAATATCTACCCCAAAATGTTGTCCCCTCCCCCACACTTAAAATATTTCATTGTACTCAATGTGAACTTATGAAATGATATGTGCACATGAAATACAGAATTTTAAATAGGACAAAGAATATAAAAGTGAAAGGGTTAAGAATAGCCTAATATTCTCAAGTGATGATGGGGTCATGTAGTGTGATGAAATCAACTACATTTGTAGGAAGTATCTAAATGTATTTCTTTAAGTGTTTCCTATTGACTATAAATCTCCTTTGAGTGTCCTCTTGTTTGATCTCCACTGCACCATAAGGAAAAACATTAGATACAATATAAGGACCTAACCATCTGGAATGAAACTTACCAGTCACCAGCTTCAGTCGTGAACTATAGATAAATACTTTCTCTCCAATATGAAACTATCTTTATTGGATCATTGTATCATGAGTTTCTTTTGATATTTCCTTGTAGATCCTTGATTTCTCATATGAAGAAAATCGAATCTCCTCAAGCTCTTGAATACGCAGCTTCCTTTGGATTCCATCTTGGGCCAAATCCATGTAGCATTATTTTATATTCCAATAAGCCTGATGATCAACTTCCATGGGGAGATGACACACTTTCCCAAAAATAATCTGAAATGGGGAAATACCAATGGGTGTCTTGTATGATATCTTATAAGCCCACAATGCATCATCTAAGCACTTGCTCCAATCCTTCCTATTCGGCTGCACGATTTTTTCCAAATTTTTTTTCAACTATTAATTTGAAACCTCAACCTAACCATTTGATTAGGGGTGGTATGGTGTTGATGTTTTGAGTGTCACCCCATAATTTCAAAGGAGGGAAGAAAAATTCTAATTGTAGAAGTGTTTCCCTTGGTAACTGATTACAGTATTTGGTATTCCAAACCTACAAAAAATTTATGTCTTGACAAAGTCCACTACAACATGAGAATCATCAGTCTTGGTGGCCTTAGCCTCCACCAATTTACTCACATAATAAACATAAACCAAAATATTCAAAAAACCAAATGAATGAGGAAAAATACCAATAAAATAAATGCCCCATACATCAAAATTTTCACAAAACAATATGGGTTGTTGGGGAATCTCGTGTCTCCTAGAAATGTTCCCAGTGTGTTGGAAACGTGAGAATAACTTACAAAACACATGAGAATCATGGAATAATCTAGGCCAATATAATCCAGATTCTAAAACTGTCCTAGCTATAATTTGGGGTCCAAAGTGTCCTCCACATTAAAGTGTATGGTAGAAATTTAGAACAGACTCAAACTCATGATCAGGAACACACATTTTAATAACTTGACCACTAGACATGCAAAAGAGGTATGGATCATCCCAAACATAAAATATTAACTCACTCTTTAACTTTTGGACATTATGTTTCTTTAAATTTTCAAGAATTTCATAGGAAACAAGGTAGTTAACTAAATCAATATACCAAGGATGCGTACCTGAGATGGAATAAAGATGCTCATTAGGGAAAGTGTCCTGAAGTGGTACTCGATCCAAGGTGTCATCCTCTAGTGTGTAGGTAAGCCTACTCATGTGGTCCGCCACTAGGTTTTCTAACCCCTTCTTATCCTTTATCTCAATATCAAATTCCTAAATAAGGTGAATCCATCGGATTAGCCTGATCTTTGCATCCAGATTCTTCAAGAGGTACCTTAGAGTATTATGGTAAAAAAAACAACTACCTTAGAGCCCAATAAATAAGAATGGAATTTATCTAAAGAAAATACTACAACAAGAAAATCCTTTTCTGTGGCTATGTAGTTTTATTGGGCTAAATAAAGTTTCCTTGATGCATAGGCAATCACATGTGAATGTCCCTCCACCATCCGAGATAAGACAACTCCAACGGTGAAGTTGGAGGCATCACACATAAGCTCAAAAGGAATCTCCCACAGTGGGGGATGTATGACTAGTGGAGTGGTTAGGCACTTATTTATCTTTTCAAAGGAAGTACTACAAGAATCATCAAACACAAATTCAGAATCATTTTGAAGTAATCATGAAATATTAAGAGAAATCTTACTAAAATCTTTGACGAAGCACCGATAAAATCCTGAATTCCCTAGGAATGATCTAACATCATGCACACATGAAGGATAGGGTAAGGTTGAAATAATATCTACCTTAGATTTATCAACCTCTATCCCATGTTTTGACACTACATGCACTAAGACAATCCTATGTTCTACCATGAAATAACACTTTTCAATGTTTAAAACCAGATTATTTTCAATACAACGATTCAACACCTTTCCCAAACTAAATATACATTCATTAAATTAAGATCCATACACTGTAAAGTCATCCTTAAATACCTCTATGAATATATCAATGAAATCTGAAAAAATACTCACCCTATATCTCTGGAAGGTACATGGGGCATTACAAAGTTCAAATGGCATCCTCCAGTAAGAAAATGTGCTGAATGGGAAAGTGAATGTTGTCTTTTATGATCCTACAGGACTATAGGAACTAGAATATATCTAGAAAATTCATCCAACAAATAATAATTTGTTTTCCCAACTAGTCTCTCAAGTGTTTGATCAATAAATGGGAGGGGTAAATGGTCCTTGTGATTGGAATGATTTAGTTTCCTATAATCAATACACACACGCCAACTGTTTTGCACCCTCATTGGAACTAAATCCTATTTATCATTTTTTACAACTTTAACACCACTTTTCTTAGGCACAACCTGAATAGGACTTACCCAATTTGAATATGAAATTGGATAAATTATACCTACCTTAAGAAATTTTTCAACTCCTTTTTTACAAATTCTAAAAGAGATGGATTCAGTTTTATTTGTGGCCGCCTCACTAGTTTAGCCCCATCCTCCAAAAGAATCCTATGCATGTAAATGGATGGGTTAATACCAGATATGTCATCCAAGGTACACCCAATTTCCCTAATGTTCTACCTCAAAAGATTAAAAAGTTTTTCTTCATGTTCAAAATAAAGATTGTTAGCAATGATAAAATGTAATTTCTCACCACTTAATAAGTATGAGTATTTTAGATTTGGTGGAAATGGATTGAGTTCTAATGTAAGGGGGGTGATGAATGGATGGATAAATTGAAGGAACTAAAATATGTGCACAATGAACATCAGTATCAGAATATAAATCATCAAAATTAGAGAATAAAGCATCAAATCCATCATCACACTCAATAGCCATGTCATAATTAGAGTTTACATGATTAAAATCAGAATATTAATCCATTTCAAAATCAAATCTAAAAGTGGTTTGTGCATTAGAAATAGGTGTGAAAGTTCTCTTAGACATCAAAATAGAACCAATGCTCATAATATCCCTAAGAATAGGATAATAAAATTCCATGGGGTTTTTATTTGGTGTTTCAAAATGGGAGATAATAAAATATGAGTGGTCCTATGAGGGGTACTTCATGTATTCCATAACATTAAATATTAAAACTTCATCTCCAAACTCCATGGAAAGTGTACCCTCATAGAAATTTATGATCTTTTTTGTAGTTTTGAGGAAGGTCCTACCTAAGATAATGGGAGAATGAGAATTTAATAGATCATCCTCCATGTTAATCACACATAATTCTACTGGAAATATCATGTCTCTTACCCGAACAAGTACATCCTCAAGGACTCCTGTTGGATATGCTACAACTCTATTTTCCAACTGCACCACTACTCTCATCAGCTTCAATTCACCAACCTGTAAATAAGAAAATACAGAGTGAGGAATTACATTTATGGAAGCTCCTAATTCACAAAGAGAATAAAAAAAGTGCAACTCCCCTATGGATCCTAGGATGGTGAATGTCCTTGGATCCTTGATTTTTTTGGAATTGCTAGAGTTGGTGTAATGAGTGCTAAAAAATTCCTTCCAAGATTGATCCTCTCATTTCCCTTGATCCATCTTCGATTTGTAAAAAGTTATTTTAAGAATTTGGCATACCTTGGGATTTTCTTAATGGCTTCAAGTAGAGGGATTTTGATCTCCACACGCTTGAATGTGTCCAAAAAATCTTTTTTTTGCATTGCCTCCTCATCCATATTCTTGGTTTGTACAACCCTGTTTGGAAAGGGAAGGGGTTTAAGAGAAACATCATCAATATTTTTCTTACCTTTGTCTTTCTCCATTTGGTTTCTCATCAGCTGGTCTTGAATGGAGATTCTTCAGAGTTGATGTGAATCCTAGTGGAATGGTGGGTGTATAAGTATCATTCATTTTCTTCCCACTTCTCAATGTGATGGAATTTAAATTCACCTTGAGATTTATAATAGGTTAAGAAAGTATATTTCCATAATTATTACTTATAATTTCATGGAGGGTAGTGGTAATCTGGATCATTTGAGTCTTCAATTCCCTCATCTCTAAACCTTGACTCTTCAGACCATTCTATTGATTAAGAAAAATTTGTTTCAAAATATCATCATTATTATAATCTACCTTTGATTTATAAGTCCCTTTTTGTTGTCTTGTTGATTCTTGGGATTCAAATCTCCTTTGGGATTGTTGGAAACCCTGCTGGTGAGATGGAGTCTTCTGAATGTTTTGTTGAAAAGGGAGCCTTTTTTGTTGTCCAGAGTCATACATCATGTCTGATTGATCCTTACACCCTTGGTTTTATGTTGGTGAAAATGAATCATACTTATTTTGGGGATGTGGATATTGTTTCTTCTGATATGGTCTCCTAGTTAATACAAATGCACAATCCTATGACTCTTGTAATTGGGGGAAACAATTAGTTGGGTGGCCTATTTTGATGAAAATTCCACATGGCCTCATAGGAGTGGGTTGGGATGTATTTTGAGCCAAATAAATTTTCCTAACCATAGTGGTCCATTCTTCCAAATTAGTATCAATCAAATTATTTTCAAGAGTGGAAGGACTTACCTGATGTACTCCTCTAACATGTGGTGTACCTCGATCGCCAAATTATTGGGAGTTTTGTGCTATCTTGTCAATCAACGCATGTGTAGATGCTGGTGTTTTGTCGACCAATGAATCTCCAGTTGTGACATCTACCATGATTCTCTCCATAGGTGTGAGTCCTTCATAGATGTACTAGATGAGTAGTTTCTTACTGATTTGGTGATGTGGACAGCTTGCACACAACTTCTTGAATCACTCCCAGTACTCATACATTGACTCACCTTGTTCCTTCTTAATCCCCAAGATCTCCTTGTAAATGGAATTGGTACTTTATGATGGAAAAAATCTCTGCAAGAAAAGACATTTCAATTTTTTACAACATATTACATCTTTAGGTTATAAAAAATACATCCAATCCTTTGTAGTTTAATCAAGTGAGAATGGAAATGATCTTGGATTTATTTGATCTTCAGATACATTTCTTGGTTCTAGGGTTGAGAAAACAACATTAAATTATTTAAGGTATTTTTTTGGGTTCTCAATAGATAAGCCATGAAACATTGGCAGGTGAATTAACTCAAATTTTAGTTCAAAGTCTGATTCGATATTTGGGTATGTAATGCAATTTGGTTGATAATTAATGTCTGGTGTAGCCAACTCTTGAATGGTTATATTAAGTTCATTATTATTGTTTTCAGCCATTGGTTCCTATTTTAATATTGATTTAGAAGTGTTTCCAATTTATGTGTTCCCATAATGGATAAATTCTCCAACTGGTTGAATGTTGAAACTTCCTGTAAACTGAGAATGTTTGATTCGAGCCCTAAGGCTATGTTCAATCTTAGGGAAAAGATGTAAGAGATCTTTAGGATTAGTTCATTTCATAAATAAAATAAAAATTAAAAGAATAAAATTATAACATAATAAAATAAAAATGACAAGTTTGAGTTTATGGTCCAAAAAAGAAGAAGAAAATAAAAGAAGAAGAAAAATTCAGATTGGGTAAAGAAGGAAGAAATAAGTGAAGAAAAGAATAAAATGAAAAATACAAGTAATACCTCTAAATGGTTGAAATAATTACTTTAATCCCCAGAAATTATGCCAATTTGAAAGGCGCTGTCGTGGGAGATCTCAAATGATGTTCGGTTTTGGGTTATTTAGGTGCAGTAGGGTGGCTGGCCTAGGTTTTATCTCAAATAAATAGTAATTAAAACATCTTAATAAAGGTATTTTGAAAATAAATTAAATAATTTAAACACACTAATTGAAATTATTGGTGGTGGGGGGGGGGTTTATCATCTATAAAACTAGAATAATTTTCTAGAAGAAGATTTCATTTTTTTTATTTTTGAAATGAAGTTCGATTAAAAAGACACAACAAGAAGATGTTTTTTAGAAAATATTTTAAAGGAATAATTGATATAAATCTACCCATTAACTTACTTATTAATAATTATCATTTAAATTAATATCCACTTAATTATGATCCCCTAATTTTTTAACCCTAAAACCCTATGGGAGTTAACATAACCACAAAGATGCAATGAATAAACCCGATGCTAGCTTTGGAACATGCAATCGTAGCACCCTGCTTTGATTGATGTTATAAATCTAAATTATGGTCAGTGTTAAATTAGGGCACATATCCATTCTATAAAATTAGGATGAATTGTGTTTAGTGATTATAATTTAACTCTACAAATTTATCACGTGTGATTTCATTTCACCGATTAAGTTTGCACTCTCACAATTTACACAAATCTCAACCTCATGTGTTTTTGTGTCAATTGTTCAATTTCTTGCTTAGTTTCTTATAATTTTAAAAATAAATTCATGGATAATATTTTTTGAATTAAATTATCTTAATTATTCAAAATAAATAAATGAATAAGGTAAGAGGTATATGGATTACTAAAAATAACTATTCTTCCATGGGCGGTGTAATCATCGTAGAAACGTTTTGCATATGCAAAGGTTTAGAAAGGGTATAACCCAATCTCATTTCTACTCTTGATTCCAAACTAAATATTATGATTAAATAATAATATAATTTAACAAAACAGAAGAAAATATAATAAATAAAGGAGTAACTAAGAAGTTTATTATGTAAATGAAAATATTACAACATGAAGAAGAAGAAGGCTTCGATGAGGGGATCCTTGCTTCAAGAGATACCCCTATTAAAATGGTTGGAGAATTTGAGTGAAACAATTTATACTATACCTTAAATATTATAATTCACTTACAAACCCCTCCAAGTGATAAAAAACACCATTTTATAGAGTGGAGTGGAGGCTATGTTTCAAGTGGTTTCAAGTGTGAATGGGGAAATTTGGCTAAATATTTTATTCCAAGTTGTACCGCCTATTTGACCTTCCAAATGCATGAATAAACTATCCATATAGAAGGATTATTTGTTTTATATTATTTGATTTATCTCCTCTACAATTTTGGGTCCAATCAAAGCACATATGTATAAGTTATGACCCAAATACAGAACTGATGTCCAATATGGCGAGTCCAACCCATATTTGACTTCATGGCCCTTTTACTCCAACCAAATGCATGAGTTAGTTCCATAGTCTAGAATAAAAATGGCATCCCATTGAGTGATTAATAATTACACAAAATTTTAAGTTAAAATAATTCAAATTAAAATATTTATGATTTAATTACTACAATTGACTTTAAAGGGTAAAACTAGAATTTTCATCAAATTTTCAAAAGAATGATATAATCCCAAATGTTTTATAAATAAACATATTTAACACAATTTGAGGATTTTTTTCATTTATTATAAATAAAATATTCAAAAAAATTGCGTTTTATCAATACATATAAGGAAAAAATGGTTTCAAAAGGGTTTAACCAGTATCAATACATTGACTAAGATGAAACCTATTCACTAGTTGCAATGCTAAAATCCATCATAATTCTACTTTCCATTACGACCTTCCATGACTATGATATTTAAAAAATGGATGTCAAAATAAATTTCCTTAATAAGAACCTTTAGAAATATGTCTATATGAAACAACCTGAAGGGTTTGTGACTCCAAAGGATTCCAACAAGGCACAAAAGTTGCAAAGATCCATTTATAGATTAAAGAAAGCATCCAGGTCATGGAACATTCATTATGATGAGGCTATAACAGAATTTGGTTTCATAAAGAATGAATGTGAGCCTTATTTATATAAAAAATTTAGTGAGAGTGTGGTCATTTTCTTAATAGTACATGTTGATGACATATTACTCATAGGAAAGGAAATACTAGTCTTACAATATGTTAATATATGGTTGAGTAAATGCTTATCCATGAAGGAATTAGGAGAGGAAACATATATTCTTAGGATCAAGATCCATTGTGATAGAACCAAGACTCATGTTTCTAAGAAGATATTGTAAAATGTGCTTAACTACAACCCAATGTGCCTTAGTGGGTAATTTTATAAATTTAAAAACCCGATTAAATGAATAATAAATGTATGACTAAGCGATGGTTATATATTAAAATGCTCTAGTGATTGAAAAATTCATTTTTAGATCAAGGAGAGGAGTAGAATCTATGGTAGTCAAACAGAAACCACCAACCATGGGATTAGGACACAATTTGGACTGATGCATTACCTTTTTGTGTATTAGATCCTATATATACTTATTTTTAGAGAAGGAAAAATCACTAGATGGAAGATCAGTGACTTGAAGATCCAAATGTTGGTGTGGCATGCCCAGATCCTTCAGTGGGAAATCTGCATTAAGCTTTTAAAAAAAATAAAACATAGCCTAATAATAAATTCTAGTGATAAGAATTTCATCAAAATAAACCATCACATAAAGAAAAATATTTGGAAACTATTGAATAAAGAAAGAAGTATTACTAGAAGTTTTCTTGAAACCAATTCCTTTCCTGAAAAAATGAAGTCTTTCAAACTAGGCATAGGGAGACTGTTTGAGACCATAGATAAACCAATTCAACTTGCATACATGATGAGGATTAGATAATTCAAATCTAGGTGGTTATTGCATATACACATTATCTTTAAGAAACCCATTTAAGAAGGTATTATTAATATCAATATGAAGAATAGACCAACTGGAAAACAAATTAATAGTGAGAAAGAACTGAATCGTCACATGTTTAACAGCCAGACTAAAAGTATCAAAATAATAAAAAAATGGTTTCTGATGAAATCCTTTATAAAAAAACCTTTTATTTATATATATTGATAGAACCATCAACATTTTCATATGAAACCTGCACACACATAGGAAAAATAAAGAAAGAATGTGTAGATTAGAAACCATATTTTGCTCCCATTTTCATTTAAGATCTTTCCATAATAGAATAAAAATATAAAAATAAAATAACCAAGCCCATATTACCGACATTTTAACACCCTAAGATTTTACAGTATGTATTTTTTTAATAAATCTAATCTCTTCAATATCTTACATTGCACAAAACATCGAGCTTAAACGAACTCCAAAATATTATTATTTTAACATAATTATTATCACCTAGTTTTTGGAACGATAGGAATGAATGAGATCAACTAAATTATGAAAATATAGTTTACACATGTTTATAAAATAAATTCATTGGTTACCAATTAATTATAAATGAAAATAAAAATCAATTGAACATAAAGGAAGTGTTTTTATAAAAAACTATTTTTATGCCTACAATGAAATTTTATCATAATAAATTAAATTAATCACTATTAGTGAATAATATTAATGAAATTTATATTTTATATATTCAATAATATATTTTTAAATTCATCCAATAAGTTTTATAGGCTCAAGATAAGAATAAATCTAATATTAGGTATAAAAAAACTATATTATTCTAAAATGCATTTTTGCCGTCTTTTAATAGAACATCAATATTTAAACTAAATTTTGACACTTTATAAATTTTATTTGAAAAAATAAAATTCATTTTTAAAGCATAGTATCAAAATTATCTTAGGGTAAAATTTTGGTGTTTTTCAGAGAAGTTTCATTTTTTGATGAATATTGAAAAATACTAAATTTTAATTGAAAACTCCTTTTTCGTCTAATTTATTTATATAGTTAAATTATATTTTAAATTTGTTTTAAACTATAATTAGTTAAATTATATATTTATAAATTAAATTTAGGCATTTTTAATAATATTTAAATTGATATTGTATATAGAAACATTTAAAACATTTTAACTTTTTCACTTCTAAAGCCCTCTTTCCCATTATGTCTGTAGGATTAATTTTAAATATAATTTTTGAAATTATGTGAATTGAATTTGGTAAAATTGATTTAATATTTTTAATTATAAGGTGAAAATTAGGTATTAATTTCATTTTAATTTTTAATCATAAAAAATTTACTATGGTAAAAAAGAAAGATTTACTGTGGTGTAGGTAAAATACTGAAAAGGGATAAAATTAAAAGGTAAAGGCTTAAAATACCTAAAAAATACAAAATTAAATGAGTTTTTGAGGTATTTATTGAACCTAAACAATATTTATAACATTAATTACCACCCAAATTCATGGAAATTAATTTCACCTCAATGTGGTTGGCTTTAATTATAAAATAATTATTATTTAATCACTTAAACTCACCCCTCCTCAAGTATAAATACCACCCCATTTCCCCTCACAAGATTTTAATCTCCTCAAATATCTACCAAAAACTCTCATCTATACTCTCCCTACTTCCAAGTGCTTCTGGTATCACCCAAATATTATTTCCAAGGTCTTTAAGGGATCCTTTAAGGAGGGGATATTCAAGAGGTAATTTTCTCAAAGCACTTCTATTAATTTATTTTATTATTATACTTTCTCCTCACCTCCTTCATCCATAATGATAGATCCAGAATCATATATATACTGAATTTTTATGTTTCCAATGGAATATATAATATCCATTTCATTTCTCATCTCATGTTATTCAAATAAATGAAACTATTGTCCAAATTATGTCGGATAATCGCCTCTGTGAATAATTATTTTCTTTATTTTCCATCACTGCCTTCATGGCTAGTCATAATAATATTATTCTGGTTAAATAATATTTTAATAAGTATATTATAACCTATTTAATATTATATAACTAATATATAGATATAATATTAAATAAAACAAAACTAGTTCGTGATGGTTGGAAAATCCATCAAATTAAACTAAACATTTATCATTAAAATTTTATCAAATGAATCATACTCATGTAAGAAATAAAAATGATATATGGGACCATTCATACTTATGTAATTTCATTAATACTATTTCATTCCACTTTTTTATTTGTAATTTCATTTTACAGGAACATCCATAATTATACACAAACGAACCGATCATGAAACCATGAAATAAACGCACCCGAAACCATGAAAATAATGAAATATTTTTAACGAATGGGTCATAAGATGTTATAAAATAATCACATAAGGTATTATAAATATGAATATAGTTATTTAATTATTTAATAAGATTATTTACACCATTATAAATGAGGCTAAATTATGAAAAACTAAAGGGAAGCAAGAGGTAAGGGTTTCTCGTCTCATTGTTTCTTTTGTGAGATATATCACTACTAAAAAAAATGTATTTAACAATGCTAGAATCAGTCTTTATCAGTGATATAAAATTGATGACTACCTTATCATTGTTAAAAGTCCATGGCTTTTATTAGCACTGAAAAATAACTGATAAAGGGTAGATTTATCAACACAAATAAAAGCACTGATAAATCATACTTTTATCAGCACTTTTAAAAGCACCGATAAATCATACTTTTGTCAGCACTTTTAAAAGCACTGATAAATCATAATTTTATCAGAAATTTTATAATTTATGATAAAATAAACCATTTATCAGTGCTTTTATTTAGTGTTTTTAAAAGCATTGATAAAATTATTATTTATCAGTTATTTTATTTTCACTGATAAAAGTATGATTTAGCAGTGATTTTATTTGTGCTGATAAAGATTGCCTTTATTAGTGCATGTATAAGTTCCAATAAAGGAGTCCTTTATCAACACTTTTAAAAGTGCTAATAAAGGGTATATTTATAAGTTCCTTTAAAATAACTGATAAATCATACTTTTATTAGCACATTTAATAGCACTGATAAAGGTGAAAACTATAGTGTGATGTTGCAGCACACTCTATCACTAGAAATGGGTGCGGTGTGATGAAACAACACAATGCATCAACAAGAAAAAATATTTTTTAGAAAAATAAGATACAAATACTAAATTTAAATGAAATAAAATTTCTAACAAAAATAAAATAAAAATAAAACACTATTATAGGGTATGTCATTTATTTTTTTACCAAAATTAATGTAAATTTTGAATAAAAATGTGCACTTGGAGTCATACCGGTCACACTGTGAGTTTAATTGAGGTGTGACTAATTCCTAAATTTCAAAAATTAATTATGGATCATTTTCATAAAGTACCAGACAATCATAATTCATTTTCGTGATTTTGAGTATGTCATTTGTTTTTTTGATTAAAATTAATATGAGTTTTGAAAAAAAGATGTACTTGGAGTCATACCGGTCACACCATACATCAGATTAAGGTATTTCTAATCCCTACATATCACAAGTGACGTATGTATCATTTTCCTAAATTACCAAAACAATACGAATGTGTTTTATCAGTTTTGAGTATGTGAGTTGTTTTTTTCCACTAAAATTAATGTCAATTTTGAATAAAAAGATGCACTTAGTGTCATATCTATCACAATGTGTGTAGGGTTGAGATGTGTATGAATGATACACATCCAAAATAACTCATGTATCATTATCCTAAAGTATCAAAACAATCATAACGTGTTTCCTCAATTTTAAGTACGCTATGTGTGTTTTTTTACTAAAATGTCATTTTAAACCGGAAACACTCAATTTGAGCCATACATGTGACATAATGTGTGGGTTTGACATGATATTGATTCATACACATCACAAATAAAGTATGAATTATTGTCCTAAATTATCAATACAATATGATCCGGTTTTCTTGGTATTCAGCAAGTGACATTTTTTTGTATTAAAATGTCAATTTTAAACTGATAACAGACACTTGGAGTCATATTGGTCACACTATGCATAATATTGAGGTGTGGATGATCCCTAAATGTCAAAAATGATGTATGGATAATTTTACCAAGGTAAAAAAACAATCTAAAAGCGTTTTCTCAATTTTGAGTATGTTAATTGTCTTTTTTCACTAAAATTAATGTCAATTTTGAATAAAAAGATGAAATTAGAGTCATATCGGTCACACCGTGCATTATATTGAGGAAAAAATAAATGATAAACATACCAAATGACTCATGGATCATTTTAATAAATTATCAAAATAATCAGAATGCATTTCCTTGGTTTTTATTATGCCATGTGTGTTTTTTACTAAAATATCATTTTATAATGGAAACATGCACTTTGATCCATACAGGTGGAATCTTGTGTCATTTTGACATGAGAATAATTCATACACATAATAAATTAATTATAAACAATTTCCCCAAATTATCAGGATAATCTGAGCACATTTTCTTAGTTTTCAGTGAGTGACACTTTTTTGTATTAAAATGTCAATTTTATACTGATAATAGTCACTTGGAGTCATACCGGTTACACTGTGCATCAGATTGAGGTGCATCTAATCGATAAACATCAAAAACGATGTATGGATCATTTTAATAAAATACCTAAACAATCCAAATAATTTTTCGCAGTTTTGAGTATGCCATATCTTTTTTTACTAAAATTTCTTTTTAAACTGGAATGACGCACAATGGCTCTTATCTTAAGTGAAAATTATTGTGTGAAATTTTAAAAAATTGTTCTAAAAAAAATCATAGTATTATACTTATTCTACTACATTTACCAACAATTTTATTATTTATAATCCAACACTTCATATCCTCCTCCACCTCAGTCTCCACCTCAGTCTTCGCCTTTGCCTCCTCCCCCTCGCCAGTCTCTGAATCCGACTCTACCTCCGCCTTTGCCTCTTCCTCTTCCTCTTCCTTAACCTCCTCCTTCACCTACACCTCCAAGATTTCCCAAAATTTTTATTGTTTTTAGTTTATTGATTCTAAACAAATTGATTTCCTACATTATTCTTCTACTTGAGAAAGAGATCAAAAATAATATATAAGAATTATGACACTAATTATTCAAACCCCAAATATCATTTGAAGGTCATAACTCATACTAGATCATAAAAATAGTAGTTAATAACCTATATTTTTTGTCATTATACATCCTAAAAAAAAGTACACTGCCACTCATCTCAAGAACAAATTGATTTCTTCTTTTGAGTAACTCCGTTGTCAACAATCTTGATAGTATTGAGAAAATATAGAAAAAAATGACTAGGGAATATATTTAATGAAATTTCAATTACCTTAAAAAATTACCTATTGGGGGATTCTGTTCTTTTCATGCTTTATTATTTATCTCATAAATTCACAAACATAATATCCACACTTGATTTCATTATCTTGTTTCAGACGCTGTAGAAACATTGACCAAAATAAATAATTTTTTTTGAAATGTTTTGATAGTTAAATATTTCTATATGTACCTTAATTTTTTTCATTTGTAGTAATCCATATAGGCTTTATCTATAAAATATTGATTTTATTGTATTACATATTCACAATACACATCATGTGTGGTTGGTTGGTTGGAAATTCATGCATTCAATCCAAAAAGTAAATATTCAGGGTGTCTATGTTGACTACTATTAGCATCTAGTGCTTCCTAAAAAAGCAATTAAGTAATGAAAAAATTAAAAATATATTTTATGTGATTAGATCATAGAGTTTTACCCTTACAATGTAGGCATCAAAAAGAGTCCGTCATCTGATGCTTTTTTATTAAATTATTTGATTATATCATCTTTTTTCTTCTTTATTTCTTCCTTATTCAAAGTAATTTATGGCATAAAAATGATACAGGTATTTATGAATCCAAACCATGCTTATCATGATATTCCCTTTATATAGTTGTAACATAAACGCCTATATAAAATATGAATAGTTATTAACTTTAATAAACATATTTATCACATTATTTGGATAGACGTATTATGAAAATGTACCTTATGTATGTATTCAAAACTGATACACCCAACCATTCATGCTTGAGAATCTCATTTAGAGTCTCAAGACCAATTCCTTCTATCAAAGAATCTCTATATATTTCTTCTTCATATTCAATTTAAGAAATAGTTTTATCTTTAAATGTGGTCTCTGCATGAATTTGTAATGATAATAAATGTTGCTCTGGAACTGGAGGAGAGAAGTTACTCTTAGAAGGACATTTTGTTTTCTTGGTCTATTCACTAGATTTTCTTGATTCAACCTTTTGTTTATTTACCACTTTATTCATATATAATATCATATCTCACTTCAGACATTTTATCATCAACTGTTACATGTTTTTCATTTTATTTTTTAAAGATCCACCCCATGTATATTTACAATATTAGAAGACAATGATATGAAAGCACCAATAGTAGCCTGAACTATTATAATATTCGAACCATCAAGTGGAAAAAACAACTCAGCAGTCGGCTCATAAGCTACCTCAATCCCCATTCTTATGTGATTTTTTGGAGAGTTTGATTGTACAGCTAGTCTCTTGGGATATTATACACTATACCCATCACAAAATGGAGGCATGTGGGTGTTGACAAATAAAATTCACATACAACTATAACCTATATAATTTTAGTAATATAAAGTTATCATAAGTTGTTTGATTCACATTTAGGAGAAAGAGTAATGAAAAAATTGATTAACCCAGGTAAGATATGTGTTTGGGGGAATGTCTAGCCTCAAAGGTAGTGAGATGATTTGGTTCATGTGCATATCTTTGCTCCATTTCTGGTTCACTTTGATCATTTCTTATACATTGTTCTTCCAAACCAGACTAAAAAATAATATATTCAAGTGAGTCTATTTGTGTCTTCATTCGTGTCATTATATTATATGTATCTTCACCTGGTTTTATCTTCTCATAATGTGTTCAAGGAGAGACTCCAAAACCTAATCCTCTAACACAACCATATTGTTTAGGGAACTTCAAAGCTACTGAAAGTCACTTTTCTTCTGGTACGAACATTGAATATTCTTGTGTCTAAACCATATAAAAAAATATTAACATATTTATTTTTATTTAATATTGTTATAAATCATAAAAAATTAAAATTATAGCATACTTACACATGCTTCCCATACTTCTTTGGTGTTTATATCAACTAATATACCCTCCTTATTTACACAAACCTCCTTCCATAACACATGATGTGGGATGGAAGTGGCTTCAGATTTTGATTCATTAATCTGCATATAAACAAAGGAACATATGTTGTTTTATATCACATAATTAAAATTTTAATGTTGATTTGAAATTTATATCAATTTATTCTCGAATGAAGCATACCCCATCCTTCCTTTTTGATATTGGTATGTTGGTTTTGATGGACAATCTTTATTTTCATCACTCTTTTTTTTGTTTCATAAATTAACAATTTTGAATCAAGTTAGATAAAATAAATAATTTCAAATAATATATTATCGACCAAAATTCACCTAAAATGATTTCTCATTGTAATTATTTCTGAAAGCAGTCCATGGTTCCTACTTTATAATGCATGCATAACTATGTGGTGGGTGAGGCTCTATTTTCCCCTCAGCACCCCTAATGTGTAACTTCATCAGAAGAGTCCAAAATCCTCTATGTAATTTTCTAGTGGCCATTAAGAAAAATTTATTATGGAAATATTCTAAAATAAAAAAAGTCTGTAAGGAATAATGAAAAATAAATAAATGTTTCATTAAAATAAAGAAAATATATTATAGCATTACCATTTTATATTTCCAAAGGATTTCTTTCGTTACAGGTTGGACACGACGTCATGAGTCAATATCAATTAGAAAATTTATCCTCATTTTGACCCAAGATAACTAATGAACATTGACTTATTAGGTTCAAAAGTTTGGTTGCGTTGATTCCAACCAAACTCAAATTTTATACCCGAACTTCTTTCCTTGATAATTTTATTCAAAACTGTGATGTTGCATCATTGTTGTTTTTTTCATCAACATGTTATTGATCCCATAATAATTCTATAGTTTCATCATCAATAGTATATTCTTCCCCGATATTTATAACATCATCATGTTCAGAAGACATTTTCTGCATGAGTAGTCAAAAATTTAATTTTTCTTGAATAAAAATAATACAATACACTCCATGTATAAAAGTACACAATTTCATGCATATTGGATGAAAATTTTTATTGTATTTAATGTAGATATAATACTTCAATACTATATTACAACCAACCTTCACTACCTTTATTTAATCTATCCTCAGATTCTTGATTTCCTTCTATCTCTTGATGATATATTCGAGGCTACTCATTCCCTATTTCAAACTAGCCTTCCTCCCAGCACTGTTTGGGAGGTATGTCATCAATGAACTTAAGAACCACAATGATGGGATGAAGGCTAGTTTTAAATAAGGATTCCAATCCATCATCAAGAGATGGAAGAAAATAAAGCGTATAAGGATTAAAGTATCCTAGGAACCTATGCTAATGGAATCACTCAAAAAGTATCCTCAATTGAAGAAGAATTGGAATATCTCCACTCTAATGGTCTTGAAGAAATGAATCTCACCCCAAATACATTGGACATATCTTCTGTCTACTCAAGGATTCCTCAACTTCCAATTTTTGATATTTTTTTAATCCACCATAGGATCCCTACAATAACATACATCCCTTTAAAGGGTGAATTTTTCAACTTATTCTTAGTATTGATCTAGAATTTTTTTACTCTTATAAATGAAATGAATCTATTCAATGCTATCATAAATTTATTATTATGATATATTACCATAAAATCTTAGAGGAACCATAGATACTTCCCGTCATTGAAAATTATATCACATAGCTTGAAGTGGATATACAATTACCTCTAGAAATGTACTAATTTACGACTGATAATGATATTATCGATTGTAAAATATAATATTGAAGAGAGGTATCCTTGTAACTCAATCATGTTCTATGTTGAAACATTAATCATACTCCATGAATGGTCTCACCAAATATTATAGAAGATATCATATTTCTTTTATCATATTTAACAATTGAGGTGATATTGTATTTGTTCTTTGATCCTATATTTTCACACAAACCATGGATAGAGTCATATTTTATGATATCATAAATTGTATGATAAAACATAGTTCAAATCCTTAGATTTTATACATGTCATACCATATTATATATAATATCCATATGATATAGATGAACAAATAAATACTTCATATAATACTATATGATATTGAAATAATAAAATATGACATTTATTTATTCGAAAAAATAATATATTAATACTTTGTGTCCTTTAAGAACAAGTCTCTGATACCACTTATGAGTTTTAGGGTATTATCCTGTGATTATTAGAGGGATAAAAAACCTAAAAAAGGGCCGATTTATCTCAAGGATAAATGTGAATGGAAACAAATAAAAAACAAATGTCATACTTGTAATATAGTATTAGTGGAATCCATCTTTAAGCTTCAATGGAATATGTTTGATTTATAACATTAAAGCAGTAAACAAAGTATTCTAGCCTTTTAGGATATTACACTATCCTTCAATCAAAAAAATAATTTTGAGGACCCTCAACCACCGAAGGAGTGATAGCGCCTTAGCCTAGTGATAAAAAGTGATCAAAGAAGAAGAGAGGTTTGGATATGGAATGAAACAAAGGGTTAATTAAAATAGGGGGATTGTATCCCTTTATAGGGACTCTATATTTAATAAATATTTCCTTGATCATTGACATCCATCTCATGGAAACTGATAATTTCATCACATCAGAGTACTTATTTCAATGAGTGTTTCAATAAATGTTTCAAGCAATCTATTTATGATTGGTCATATGTCGTATCCTCTGATAAAAGTATATATAATATTAAATTTCCCTTTATGATTCAAGGATATCATAAAATAAAATATATCTATTTTTTGCATTTTGGACATGGATAACAAATTACATGACTTATAGGACATAAATATCCAACCATCAAAAGTATATTTTAATAATTTTTTGTTCTCTCAATGGTTATTTACCATATTAGATGACTTTTCAAATTATTTTTTAACCTATTAATTAATTATCTCTCTATTTTGATTAGTAAATCTATTAATAAATCACATCTTGTAGTTTTCTTGATTAACTATCCAACCATGGATAACTCACTTACTTTTGGGAAATACACTCTTTATATGTTGTTGTGTATTTATAAGTCCATTTACCCAATTATTTCTCAACTCTATCCAATATAAGAAAATTTTAATTTTTTTTGAGAATACTTTTGTCACCAAAGAAATTCTCCATCACTATTTTTAACACATGGTTAAAGTATAATAATAATATTTAATTAACTAAAAAACACTTACAACACAAATCTCTAAAGTAATTTTTGGAATATGACTAATTAATTTAATATTTTTTGAATTCAATAAAAAATATTGATGAAAATAATAAATATAAATAACCCATTTCATGGTTTAATAATTTAAATGAATAACCAAAGTCCACAAAACATGTTTTAATTATTTTTAAACTTACTTTGGTCCCTATATGTTCATCACCCATAAATAAGGGCCACAACATGGTATCCCCTAATCCTTAAAAACCCTCATAATTCAGCCTTTAGAATCTATAATCTAGTATATAAGATGAATTAAATTTTAGAAAATACCTAGATTTTGGAACCCTATATTATTCAAATGAAGAGAAAACCGAGGGGGGATGAGAGGTCTCCTTATTAATGTTGAGAGGAGAATAAACCATATATATGTGTCTCTAGAAAAAAATTGACTGGACACTAAAATACATATGAAAGGAGAAGAATAATAATAAATGAGACAGAGGAGAGGGTGTGGGAGGGGAGGATGTGTAGAGAGGGTAGATCTAAAATCAATTTTTTTATCCATACAAGACCATACACATATGTTGACTAACCTTACCATATGAAAACATCCTTCTCTTTCTTCGAAAGCATTGTTTATGAAGGGAAATAATGAAATAGAACCACACTCGTTGTATTTCAGTAGAAAGGAGATGAGATGTCGGGTTCATCATGTTTAAGAAAAACACAAAAATGAAAAATGAAGAACCCAAAACATCAAACAACGATAGAGGAAGAGTAGAAAATAACACAAATTGGATTCTAGCCTTGATTAATCTGAGGTAACGTAGAGGAGCTATGCTGGAAGTAGAGGAGTTCTGCAAGAGCTTGAGAATTGCGAGTGACTGAGTCATGGTTAAGGGGTTTTTAAATAGACAAGGGACACTTTTAACATCACTTTTAGAAAATTGCTAATAAAGATCCCTTTTATCAGTGCTAAATTTATAAGCGCTGATAAAATGAATATTTATCAGTGCTTTTTTAGTGATGATAAATCTTGAGCTTTATTAGTGCTAAAAAAGTGTTGATAAAAGTTTTATAATTATAATTATTTAAATAAAATTATTATTATTTTATAACTATTTAAATAAATAAATTATAATTATTTAATTATTTAAATATATATAATTAATTATTTATAATTATATAAATACTTATTTAAAAAATAATGATTATTTATTTATAATAATTATAAATATAGTAAATATACATTTATAGATATATTTATTTATAAATATTTATTTAAAAATATATCTTTAACATTATTAATGGATATATAATCTTAAATACATGCATTTTAAAAATAAGTAAAATTGAATAATTCAAAATGAGTAAACTTTAAAAATATTGAAAAAATGGATAAGTTTTATTAATTAAATATAAGTTATTAAATAAATATGGATATATATATATATATATATATATTTAAGTGGATGAATACATATTGAAAATGCTAAAATTTTGTAAATAAATAAATATAAATAAATAATTGAAAATGATCAAATTTAAAAACAAAATAAAAAGTACAAAACATTAAAAATGAATACCCTAACTGTAGTATTAAAAAAACTGACCAATTAAAAACATAATATATATTAAATGTATCATGTTAGAATTAAATTCTAAAATATACCAAAATTTGAATAAATTACATAAATATTAGGTGTATGTGTTTCTATATATTGGGAAATATATTTGTGCGTGTGTTTGTGTATACAAATGCATTAACATATATATATATATATATATATATATATGTATGTATTTATGTGAAATAAATGTAACACATGATGTTTGATATAGGTTAAATTGAAAAATCAAACAACATTAAAAATTAATAAGATAATAATTTGTTTTTAATTAATATTATATATATATTATACTTATTCATTTTATATATCTATATTTAATATATAATTTTTATTAATATTTATAATCTATATATATCTATATTAAATTTATTCACTTGACCTTTATCAGCGCTAAAAAAGAACTCATAAAGGGAAACTTTTATTAGCACTAAAAACGCGCAGATAAAGGGCACCTTTTATCGGTGCTAAAAATAAAGCAATGATAAAGGTTAACTTTTATCAATGCTAAAAAAGCATTATTAAAGGGTATTCTTTATCAGTTCTTTTTTTAGTGCCGATAAAGATGGAATTTATCAGTGAATTTTTCTAGCACTAATAAATACCAACACTGTTAAAGACGTGTTTTGTAGTAGTGTATGCCCTGTTCACTACTTATTTATTATGTGTGGTGTATATACTGACCTTTGATATATGATATCATGAATCTCAATGTCTTAATATTATTCAATGTTCAATTGATAATTATTACTTTTTTGGGGCATATGATTTGACTAATTATAAAGTGGTAAGGGAATTCTTAACCCAATTTCCATTCTTTAGGTTAAACTTCTACTTCATTAATTATGTCATGCTATGATTATGTATGGGATGAATTTTGATTATATTATATTGTATTTCCACTTGTTTTATGTGTATTTATAGTGAATACACATAATCGATTATTTTTATTAATTCTAACTTCAATGATACGATATTTATAGGATATTTTCTTTTAAAAATTATCTTTTAAAATTTCCTTTAAAAATCAATTTTTATTCCATGCTCATGTTTTTTCTAAATTTTTTTACAAAAATGTTTTTTCTATTCTCTTATTATATTTTTTAAAATTCATTTTTACTCATGTATGAATTTTTAAAAAACATTTTTAAAGGGTTCTTTTTTTCTTTTTCTAAATGATGTTCTTTGTGAATTTTACAAAAAAATACTAAAGGAATGTTTTTTGAACTTATACGGAATGAGAGGATTTCCTTGATGTCATAACAATTTAAGGATTTGTAACTTCCTTTACAAGATTAAAAAGTTATTTTCAAAGAATTTTTTTTATTTTTTAATTGCATGACATTTTTAAAAAAATATTTTCAAAACAGAAAAGATATTTTACTCAAGAATTATTTCAAGTGATCTCTCAAAAATATTTTCCCGATAAGAAAACAATATTTGATATTACTTATTATTTTATGGGGATATTATTCAAGAACATTATACTTATTCCTTTTATGGTTGTATTATTTTTATCATGGATTGATATTTATGAAACCCATTTCTTTTCCATGGGCTATGCTATGATGAAATGTTTATGAAACCTATTTTTTTATAGGTTATGATATGATTTATTCTCTTATGGAACACATATTTATAGTTTTTATTATGTGACAGGTGGGACCTATATCTCCCTCTAATGTATTGGGAAATGATATTATATCTAATTAGATAGAAAATACTAGAATGGGGATTGATCTCGGTTCAGATAGGATTGGAACGAGAAGTGAAACCGATTCAGTAAAGGAATTTTTCCACCATGATAGTATTGATAGTGAACATTAACTACTAATATGGTCTAGGGATTGAACTTAATCCACTATGAAATTCTTGTAAAATACACTTGACTACTATGGAAATGATTTTCTATGCTTGTGTGTTTTCCACAATTCCATGTTTTATGCCAAGTTATTATTCTATGATTCATGTCTTATGAATTTTTATGATTTATTCTATAACTAAAGATTATGATATTTGATATGTAGGGTATAATTTTCAAATGTTATGATCATTTTATGATTCATATCTTATTTTTTTACCCTTATTGAGAATATGACTTCACCTATTTCTTATGTTTTCTTTTCCCCAGGTTATGAGGAAAGATGTTAAATGAACTGTGTCTAGGATAATTTCACATGGATGATGTTTATAACCTATTGTGAAAGTTGGGTATAGTGGGAGATAATGTTGATCTTTATGATCTAGTTGTTTATGAACCCAATATGTTAAGAGTTTGTTCTAATTCTCTAAAACTTTAAACCTAAAAGGTACTTGGGTATGTAAGTGATCCAATATTTCCTTTCGATGTTGTAAGTTTTTTTTAAAAAAAACCAGGTCACCTTCTTCAGTTTCAAAGATGAAAATGTAAAGTTTATGAATTTAGCTCCTGATTTGGTAGTGCGGGTTTTGGCCTATTATAAACAGGCGCATATATAGTAATAAGGCCCAATGATTACAAGTATTAATTTTTGTTTTTGCTGTTATTATTAAAATATCATAATCTTATATCTATAATTCGGTTCATATTGGAATTAAATTATATATTTTTATTTCAATTGATATTATATCCACAAATATATATATAAATTATAATAGTTTTTTATTATTGTTATTTGTATCTTCTAATCCAGTTGAAAAAAAATCTCCTTTTTTTGTTCAACTATCATGACACAAGAATTAATTTTTTATTATTTTATAAAATTGTAATCACCTATCATGGGAACAATTATGAAAATTCATTTACATATATTTAAATTTAAATCCTGTAAGAAAATTTTAAGAAAAATAATATTTTTTCTCCCACTTGAATTTACAAGAATGCATTAAATAAATTTAGCCTTTTGTTATTATATTATTATTACTATTTTTTTCATAGGCATTTATGATGCATGTATTTGATTTATATTTTTGGAAATAAAATTTTTAAATGAAAATTATATTGAATATAATTTCAGCTCAGTTGATCAACCAATTTTTTTAAATATTTATAGGCATAAGAGTTTGATTTTTTATTTTTTGAAATTATATATGCAAGTTATATATGAATAATATTTTCTTATGGAATCAATCCATTGAAATTATTAAATGTTTTTTGATGAAACGTGACCCATATATGAAATTAATTAACAATATATATTTATACATGTTTTTTGATATTTTTTATAATTATGAATTCACTTATCATGATCATAGTTATGCAAATTGGTGTACAATTTTTTTGTAAGCTTTGAATTTTTTGATAACCGACATTTCATTTTGTTTTTTGGTTCATGGATTTCATTAGTAAAACTTATTCAAATATTATTGAATTTATTTACATTATATTCAATCAATTTATTTTAATGGGCATAAAATATTTTAAATATTTTCTTTATTGAAAATATTTTTATAAAATATTTTTTTTGTGATCTAAAATCTTTGAAACTATAACTTTTATAAATATATCATATAATTAACCATATTCTTATATATATATTTTTCTGATATTTTTTTTTAATTATGAACTCACATATCATGGATAGAGTTCAGAAAAATTTTATGAATGATAATTTCTATTATAATATATAGATTAATTTATAATACATGTGTAAATAAAATTTTTTTATATATTTTTTTAATTAGAAACTCACATATCATGGACATAATTATGCTGAATTTTGTGTATGAAAATAATTAGTATTGTATTTGATTTAATCAATCATATTTGGTTATTTTGTGATAAATTTTATATAATTATGAACTCATATATCATGGTTATAATTTAAACAAAATTTTGAGTCAAATAATTTTTTATGTTACTATATTGCATTAATAGTAAATATATCTTATAAATATATTATTATTTATGAAATTTTGTTTTTTATTTGTTGTATTTGTGTTTTAAAATTTATTTCATTTTTTATTTAATACCCTATCAGTGTTACATTTTGTGTGACATAATATTTTTACAACATGTCATTATAATTTTATAATATTATGATAGAAGGGCCATTAATAATATTATGATTCATTGTTTTATAATTTATGTCTTTATCAAAATATCCTATCAGTATTAGAATTTTTATCACATAAAATTTATACAACTTGATATTATAATTTTATTTTTAATTGGAACCATCATTATCATCATAATCATCATTATTATGTTTTTTATGCTTTATAATTTAGGTCAATATCAAGTACCCATTAGTATTGGATTTTATAAGACATAAAATTAATACATCATAATATTAAAATTTATTTATTATGACACTAGATCCTTTTTATTATGATAATGATGTATATGTTTTTTTTAATTTATATCAACATAAAATACTCTGTAAGTAGTGGATTTTGGGTAACATAAAATTCATACATCATCACATTATAATTTTATGGTTTGAGGCCCTTATATAGGATCATAATAAATAAAATTATTCAGAAAATACATATTAGTTATGAAATTTTTTATGTATATATTACATTAATAATTAGCACATCCTATTGATATATTATTATTAATATAATTTAGTTACTAACATTATACTTTTTATGTTTATTATATCAAATATCCAATTAGTGCTTGATTTTGTGTAACATAAAATTTTTACATCATACCATCATATGCAAATTTTATTTATTATGATCTGGGACCCTTAGGTAATATCATAATAGATAAATATTTTTTGAAAGGGAATATATGTTATGGATATAAAATCATTTATTTTTTGATTTTATAAGTATTTATGTGTTTTTAAATAATTCTTTTGTTATTTTAATGATAATATTATTTCCTAATTCTATGAAAACATCGAATGTGACTAATTTTAAAGACTGTAAATAATCTTTAAATATTAATTAATTTGGATTTATAGAGATTTATTTAGATCAGTATATTCTTTTTCAAAACCAATGGGATTAATTTTATGTTTTTTGTATATCGACGATACACTTATGGACAATAATTATGCTAAACTTTTGATAGATACAAAATTAATGACCACTTTGATATAAAAGACATGGGGATCTTTTTTTGACATCCAAATTCATTATGATAGTTCATCTAATATTTTTATGTTATCTCAAAGAGAATATATTAAAAAATACTCAAGTAGTTTAAAATAAGTTCACACTCCACTCATACTGTATCAATTTTTTAAAAGTGGAAAAGAGACAAAAAATGTCTCATATGCCTATTAGAAATTTTATATATGCTAAAGTTTTTATTTTCCTAGATATTTCTTCTATTGTTAATGTTTCAAGGTTATACTTGAGTAATCCATAATTATTTTTTAGAAATTAGTGGAAAAGGTGTTTAGTTATTTACAGAGCACTAAAAATTTATGTTTACCTATAGGAAGTCCAATCAACTTCATGTATTTGGATATTCTTTGATTATGACTTTTTTTGGGAGCCCTTATGATAAAAAATTTACTTTTGGATTTATTTTGTGATTATAGGAAGAGCTATTTATTGAAATAGTATCAAATGTACAATTATAATCACTTCTACCATGAAAGAACAATATATTACTTATTATTAGGATACACTTGTTTTGAAACATTTGAATGTCACTTGTGATATATTGAGACAATATTAATTCAATAAAATTATCTAAAAAATAAGATAAATGATTCTTGTTCAAAGTATTTTCATATAAAATACTTGTTTGTTAGATATAAATTTCTATATTTGTATACTCAAATTGAGAATATTTCTTTAGAGAGTATGTTGGTTAGCCCACAAATCAAAGATTTAACCATTTAGGATTATTAGATTCATGTTGTCTATATGGTTTTGGTTAAGTCTTTTGATGTTTTGGGTTAGGGGGAGTTTTATTCTATATGTAAATGAATTTTATATTTAATAGATATTTTATAATGATTTCATTTTGAATATTATATCTCTTAATTAATTTTGTAATGCTTAGACCATTGCTAGAATTATACATTTGGGTTAAACAATATTTTAATTCTTAATACTTTTTTTGCATGAGTATTAACACTTGTATGAATAATGTACCTATTATATATTATTTTTTATATTTTAATACATCATAATTTGGATTTTAATGTGATTTTTTTAATTGAAACATTTTTTTTAAATTATTAATTAAATCCAAGTGGGAGAATGTTAAAAATAAAATTTCAATTATAATTAATTTAATGTATCAATTAAATAAATAAATTATACACATAAATGAATTGATTACTTCACATTAATGAATTAATTTATTGATTCTTATACTTCCTCATAATCATATAATAAATGCAATGATGCTTTGTATTCAACACATTCATGGATATTAAATACCGATTTTTAGATTAAGTGATACATGATGGATTATATCATTTAATATTTAGTCAATAAGAGGTCCTTAATATTATATTTAAAAGTATATATAAATCACTTCACCATCAAGTGGTTTATTATGTGGTATAAGATCCAATGTGACTTTTAGATAGAGATTAATACACCTTTATTTATACCTTTTTATGTCTTTGTCTATTATTTTTAAAGAAAGAAGTGTAATGGATTAAACTAAAATTTCTATAAAGTTATAGGTATTAGTTATTATTATTAACATATCATAATATTATATCTATAATATGGTTCATATTTTAATTAAATTCCATATTTTTATTTAATAAATGCACAAGTTTTTTTTCTAAAAAAATGATACGTTTTCCATCCCTGGTGTCGATGGTTTCAACTGGTGATAGTGTTTTTGCGCATCCGCTTTGGAATTTTATGCTTGCTGGTTCTTTTCATCTCAGATGTTCTGTTTTTCAGTTTGGTCTCCCTATAAATCATGGCTCTCTATCTACCCCCTCTTCCGCTCAACTCTACTCTGGATCCAAAATCCAACGCTCCTATCCGAGTTGGCCTGATGTGTTGGTTCTGATGGATCTTTGGGAGGTGTTGTTCAAGTGGTCAATGACATTTCAAGAGCTGCTCTAGGGTTTTCCTTTTTTTCTGATTTTCTGGTGGTGTCTCTGGAATGGTTCGACTCATGGTGTATTTGAAAAGGTGGCAAGGTTGTTTTTACAGGTTATTTACCTCAAGTTTTGTAGTTTTGCATCAATGAAAATGGTTCTCAATGTCGAAGACAATGGATTCTGGTGGTTTTTGGTGGCCATCGAGGCCTTTTTGGTGGCCATCAAATCCTTTTTGGTGTTTTTCAGTGGTGAGGTTCTTCGGCATCTGGTGTGGGATGTGATGAAGGTGGGCCTCGTTACTCTGAAGAAGGATATGGTTATGGATTCCGGTTAGATTCGAAGGTGATAAGACGATGTCAGTTTGATGGTGTTTCTGGTGATCGTGCTTTGAAGCTTCAGTAGGTCGATGAATTGTGGGTTTCGCTGGCTTCTCTGGTTCCAGCGGACTTTGGGTGTCGATGGAAGTTGATGGAAATAATTTTCTATGATGTGGTTTCTTTATGATGATGATTTGTGTCAGGAAGCGTGAATCAAGGCTCTCGCTTCCCGAGGCTGTTTAGGTGGGATTATACAGTATTTTCAAATTTTGAATTTGGCGGTTTGATGTCTTTGGTTTTGAATCATGAATTTGGTTTAATGTCAAGTTTCTATTTGGTTTTATTTTTGGAAATGTACCAGTTACCATTTATACTCAAAATGGCTATTTAAAATACAAAAATATGGATTTGGGCTACAATGATGCATTGTATCAATATTTTTGTGGTGGAGTACTGTATCAGCATATTATAATAGAACTTGGGGATTGTAACTATTGGAGGAGAATGATGACATGATTCAATAAGATCCTATGAGTGTGTATATATTCCTAATGTTTATAACCTACATAATTATAATAATAGATTAATAATTTTTAATAGTTATATATTAATGATAAAACTTTTTTGAATTTTACACACCCCCTACACACACACATTGAACAGAAACCCCATATAACATTCTTGGATGAGTGTACCTCCGTCATGAATGAACTAGGGAATTTTCATACCTCAAGCATGCCTCCTCATACACTAAAGCATTGTTTAGTGATGAGGGTTTGATTATAGCATGTGGAGACAATACTCCCTAGACCAGGTAACCAAAATAACAGTGTAAGTAACAATAATAACATACAACCAAATAAATCCATAATAAAAATACATCACAACTAAATTAAAATAAAAAATACATTAACCCATGTTATAGAAATATGAATAATTGAACATTTCATACTAGGAACATGGAAATAATTATAACCCCCATGGGAGAATCATATACATTAGGTCACAATATAAACCAAAAGTAAATAAAACTAGAGATAACTACAAAATGAATCCTAAGTCTTAGCCTAATCACCAATCCCAAAATCCATCCTAACTAACCAGATTTAACATTATGAATAAGGCCCTTGTCCTTGTCTATATCTATAACCATGAAGTCTATTTTGGTACTCATGGCACCCAAGCCGGGTGTGAGTGCAACTCAGTAGGTCACCACCAATGGTGTCCCTAAAAATGTCTAGTCTAAACATTGTGCATGCTAATGTGTTATAATAAATAACTACAAGTGTAATAAAATAAACCATTATTTATACTCGGGTTCCATAGTGACACCCAAGATCAACCATACCTACTTAAACCAATGTTGAGGTGTATTTATAACCCCCAAAAGGGTCATAATGGAACCTTCCCATGGTACCACCTCATATCATCCATACATAGGGGTCAAAATGGCACTCACCCACCGAACCATTTCATATCACTGACACAAAGGGGTCGGAATTCCACCCATCCTAGGTACCATATAATACCATATACTAATAGGGGTCATAATGGTGCTCATCCATGGTACCATCATATAACATCAACCCTCAAGGATTATAATGAAACAAACCTTAGAACCATCTCATACCATCCACACACTAGGGTCAAAATGGAACTTACCTATGATACCATCATATAAAATCAATACCTAGGGGTCATAATAATTCCCTCCCCCGAAACCATCTCATATCATCCACACATAGGGGGAAAATGGCTCCAGGTTGTGAGTGGGTGCCCTAAAACCAACTCTTATATGTACTTTGATTACCATAACATATATACAGTTTGATATATACTTGTGTTTTATCTTACCATGATAGTAATATTACTTCTACATTCACTATTTCATTAGTAATGTCTTTAGATTACATATCATATCAAAAGGTTATAATAGTTCCCAATTTTAATGAGAACCTAAAGATACCAATAATAGAAATATTAAACATATGTCCTATAGTCTATATATATAAAGTTGAATGGAAACAAATGATACCTGAATTTCAGGTTATGGGGGATCATAATCATTGATACTTAATCTTATAAAGTTCACACTTAGTAATCAAGAGTATATGAGATCATGAGGACATACTCTCCATTAGGAACACCACATGTTATAGGTTTCATTGATTATTTCTATCTATGAGAACGTGTATTGGTCTCTTTACTTGAGATCATTATCAGTGTGTACTACTTTTTTGGGTACTTTGATTCTAGATGAAATCCATGATAATTATTTTGTGGTGAGGTAACTTACATTGGGTATGTCATTGGTGGTATGACATTGATTAAATGATAAAGAAATGATTTTTTTCTTTTAAAAGGAAGAGATATATTAGGCTAGTTGACCATGATGGTAGTACCTTCAATAAATTTATGTCTATGGTGGAAGAAAAAAAGTCCACCCAATGTGGTCAAAAATAAATAATGTATTTAAGAATGATGGAACAATCTATGCATCCAACTTTAAGAGATATCACAAGACAAAGATATTATATCACACAATGTGTGTTTGTAGGAGATGATGTCGTTTCTATGACTAACATATCTCCTTAGGGGTCTTGAGGGGTTGCTAGACTTAGCTCCTAGATTGTGAATAGTACTAACCATTTTATAGATACGGGCCTAGAGGTTTACACACAAATATTATTCAGATGCTTAACCAATTATAATGAATTTTTGTTTTGGACATAGTGGGACCCACGTTAGGGGCTGAGATATGTCAAAGATTAAAAAAACACAATAAATAAATGAATTTTATTTTATTTGAGTTTAGAATATTAGTAAGTGAATTTATATACTCAATGTATTCACTAGTATTAAGTGGATACGAGAGATCATATTTCGTGAATAAATATTTTATTCAAGGTTCATTAAATATTTTTAGGAGAGATGATTCAAGACAATGGATCATATTTTATAACATAATACAGTTTGGATGTTGAAAGTAATTGATAAAATATTTATTATGATTATAAAATGTGTGTTATGTAATACGTGGTGAATATGGTTAAATTTAAAAGATTTTATTTATAAGTGTTGAGATGTTATTTTCATAAATAAAACTTACCTATATCACTACTATAGTTTTAGGTTTTTTCAATGCTAACTTTTATCAGTGCTAGTGAAAGCACTGATAAATGTGGCCTTTATCAGTGTTTTTTTAACATTGATAAAGGGTAACCTTTATCAGTTCATTTTATAGTGCTGATAAAGGCCGCAATCTCGCACACGAGACCCACATCAAAATTACATATGTTCAGCTACTTGTTTATATATGATTTCGCTATGTGTCATCGATCCTTGTTGATGAACAACTTCATCCACTACAACCATATGTAAAAATTCCACTCCCAAATCTTTTTTTGGATACACCCATGCTTCCATTTTACTCTTACAAGTGGAAATATCTTCCCATATAGAGTCTTCTCACTCCATTCTACTATATGGACTAAATTCTCCACAAATGATGTATTAGCCTCAAGATTGATGTCGTAGGGAAAATCATATGGGAAGGGTCGGGATGATATTAAAAAAGTTGTGATACATAACACACATCGTTCATGTAACAAAAAAATTAATTAAGAGATAACCGGTATGGAACCATACCAATACTCTTGATAATATCAAACAACCCCACAATCCTAAGAACCAACTTCCCCTTCCCATGAATACAATGATGACCCAATCTAGAAGACACTCATAGGGATACTCGATATTTGATGATAGAGGGTTTTTGTGAACCAATATTCAATTAAATTCTTATTTACATAAGAATGAACAATAGTGGCACACCCTAGAGTCGATCACAAGGAGGTCGTTCACACTCACTATCTTCCTATTGTCACTATTATAAAATGAATAATATAAAAATATAATACTAATATAAATGGGGGGTATTGAAAAGATGCATGAAATAAAAATATAATTTATAATAATGTTATGAAATACATAATTAATTTATAATAAATAAATAATTAAGTTTTTCTTGGGAGGTCATGGTGGTTGATATCATTGTTTAAAAAGAATCTCAATATTCAATTCAATGAGGTGATCAAGACCTGTCACACCTCACCTTCTCATTTGAAATGTCATCAAACTATACTGATACCTATACATATGGGGTAATTATCTTCCTAAATTAATCTAGGATACCTATTCTCTAACCATCACTACTCATTCCATGCTCCACTATATGCATGACATAAATATAAAAGGGAAGAAAATTGATAAACGAGAAGAAGAACTCGGTGGTAGAGAAAACAGGGTGACCACTCACCGTAAAAGAATTAACCACCACAAAAATTACCATAATTTAATAAAGTTATTAGAAATTAAAGTAAATTAAACTCAATAAAATAACCATTACCTCCATCTAACAAGAACTAAGGTTATCTCTCCATTTTTAGTGGATTTGAGAAGGGAATAACGGTGGGAGAACACATAAAATAACAAAATGGAAGAAAGGAGGCATGGAGAATAAATCTAAAATAATATATATTAAAAATAAAAATAACTATTAAAACATCAAAAATCCACCCTAGACCCTTGAAAATGGATATCCTTTGGTTTGGGAGGGAAGGTGACAATTTATAGAGAAAATGGGTGAGAAATCTTTTCTCCAATTCTATGTTCCAGAAGTTCACACCTATAAGAACCATTAATGGCAGAATTGGTAAATGATACCTTCTTGTAATTTATTCCAATACTTATTCATAATTAACCCAAAAAATATAATATTTATTTTCAAAATTATGAATTATTTATTTCTATTTTAGTTAGGAACATTTAATCTATCCAGGTGACTATTCATATTCCAAAACTTCAATTTACCATGCCATTATGACCTTGAAAAATCAGAATTAATGCATTAACTCATTAATTAAATATGTTCCTTAATTCATTATAAATATTTATGTCTAATTTAAGATAAAATGTGCCTTTAAAATCCTATATACAAGATCATATTTAAAACATTCCATATTTGCGCACAGTTTACGATTCCCGGATTATGAGATAGATTTAGGCCCCAAAATGATTGATTGAGCTATGGATACAGAAGGATAAAATATATAAAATGATGTAAGGAAACCTAAAAAAAGGAATTGAACAATTTGGTCAAGTTTATAAATATTTATGGCTTAAATACAGAATAAATTAAAGTAGTTAAATCCCAAAATTATGCCACTTTTGCAATTAATCTCAAAATACCACAAAAAAATAAAAATGTGACCATTTACCTAAAATGAAACTATGGTGGGTTTAATATAATTTAATTTAAGAATAAAATATGTGAAAATTAAAGCTTCATCACTCTACCACACTTAACCATTGCACTTCTGAGCAATCATCATATATCCAAATCAAAATTCACACAACAATCAAAAACTTCAATGATCGTTTCCAAAATGAAATTACATAATGTATATTCTATGAAAAACAATTACCTATCATTTTAATTACTCAAATTTAAATTTTTTCAACCTAAAAAATCCATCCATGGCCCAATAACAACCTACCTCACATTGAATTTTGTGTCACTCTTCAATCAAGAGAAATTATATATGGAGTTATGCTAATACTTGGAAAGTGCATGTTTTACCATAGGCTTGTGAAAATTATAATATATAAATAGAAAAATAAATGAAAATTAATTCAATCATGAGGTATTTTTAAATTTTAATTCTGTGGCTTAGGGTTGGTGGGAAAATGATTTCAAAATTTATGGCTGAAAAGAGGAGGTTGGACTCTTAAGTACAATGCATGAATAATCAAGTGAAAACATAGGATGAACCTCACTCAATCCCCTTAACAATGTGAAACAAAACACCACCCAATTTTTATATGACATGTTACATGAGTCAAGAAATTATTAAAAGTAATGATATCATCCAAGTTCTCCCCTTTTTTATATTTTATATTTTTATTTTTTCTAAAGCTCTAGAAAGGCACAACTTTATTTTATTTTCTTTTTTGATTTTTTTTCAAAGAGAATGAGATGAAAATTGAATAAAATGATATAATTACAATAATTAACTTGATTTTAGATAGGTACATGAGTCATAAAAGTAATTTCAATAATAAATTCAAGATCATATCCATTTTTTTATATTTTTTACACTTTTTTTGAAGGAGAATCAGATGAAACAAATAAAGCATAATGAAAGGATTACTCAATCACAATTATCTATTTATACACTTCCCAAAATGTTGAAACAAACCTCAAATCACCCAAAAATTAAACATATACCAAAAAACACACACTAAAGTCCCTTCCCCCACACTCAAACTTAAAATATCCATGTAAAAATACCAAGAGTGCAGGTAGGTAAGGAAAAATCAGCTTGTAATGTGGATTAAAACTATAAAGAAATTCATGGAATATAAGGACTAATGAAGTATATATTTAAAGGTAGGTCTCAAGATAAAATGTGTCTATCCAAAAAAATGACTCAATCATTTTAAAAACATTCCATGAAATCCAAAGATTCGAAAGAGAAAGTCACAAGTTCTGGTTCTCACACAAAATCCAGGCTTCTCTCAAGAAAGTGTGGGTATTAAAAAGAATATTTCAAAGCGGTTTATAATACCTAAAAGGGATGGAAAAATATTTTGATTCAGTGTTTCATGGTCTTTTATTTCAAAAAAATTTCAAACTCATAAAAAAATCTTGAAAATCCAATTCAAGATATTGTTTTCACATAAAAAATCATTTAAAATCCATTTATTAAAAAATCATCTCAACTTTCACAAAATAAATTGATGTGTGAAAAATTATTATAATATTCATTAAATATTGAGGTTTTTAATAAAAAATAAAATAAAAATAAAAATAAAGAACACAAAAAATAAAGGAGGTTGACACTCCCCCCCACACCAAGATTTCACTACCTCTCATTGCAACTCAACAAAAGAGTAGTAAGGGAAGAAAAATAAAGGGAAGAAAAGATAAAACCTGACTTTATTTTTCATTGAAAGCCATGAGTTAATCTCCTAACTACTTATTATTGACCTAAAAAACATAAAATATATAAAAAAATGATTAAAATAAAGAAAATGAAAGAGGAAGGGAAAAGAAATTGGATAATGCTTGGTTTGACCCCCAAGAGGGTGCTAGATTTTTTTACTGCCCCTAGTCAAATAATGGAAGTAGTTTAACCCCAATCCGATGGTGGGTAAGTTTTATTACTCATAAACCACCTAAACTTATTTCTTCTAATTATATTAAACTTATATAGGTTTTATAGGAACACATGAATAGAGTACAATAGATCCTCCCCCTTTTCCATGTGGTGCAGCTTAAAATATAGGGGAAGGAGGAAGAATGGATCATCTTTGTTCATTTACACTACTTGTATGGTCACTTAGAATTAAACATCTAGGGATTTCTCATGTGATTATGTTTCAGAAAATAGTTCCACTTGAATAATATTAAAACATGAATAATCAAAAAATAAATCTTCCCCTTCAAGTTGGTCCACGTGAAACATGATCTCTTCAGGAAAGGCTACTGGGAATTATTTTTCAATAAGGACTTCTTCATATTCTTCCAAATAAATAAAGAGGCATAGAGGTATTTATTCTTATTTGAAAAATATTGGATGATCACTTAACTTTTTTTCTTCAACAAAATCATCCCAATGTTCATCAAAAGCATGTTGATCTCCCACGGTTATATCAATCGACATGTCATCTCCAGGAACCTCTTTAAGAAGTGGACCAGGAGAGAATATTTCATCTTCAAGTTGAGTCTTCAAGTATTCATTGGGTTATTAAACATAAAATGTAGGTGGAATAGGCTTTTCACTCTCTTTAAGTTTTCTTTTTTTACATCCCATACACATAACTTTCACATATTCAACTTCATCCATCAACGCTGCTACCATATTGCTTACTTGTTCAAGGACTTTAAAATTATTTTGAATCATCACGGTATCTTCTTCCATCTGCAACATCAATGTATCTTCCCTACTATACAATTTAGAACTAGTCCATTCATATAAAAAATAACTAAAATAATCCATGACCAAAAGAAAAAATGATATGCAATGATTTTTTTAGTTTTTGAAATATTTTTTTGGTTTTTTCATAAAAAACAGTGTGCATAAGCATGTGGCCACCCCAGAAATAGCACCAAATTGACGAGATGGTTTTTTTGTAGATCCCTATTGAATTAAATTATTATTATCCTAAGAATTAACTATAGTGTCACACCCTAGGATAGATCACAAGGAGGTATCTTACACACACTATCTTACTATTGTCACTATTATAAACTAACTAATATAAAAATATAATACTAATTTAAATGGGGGGTATTAAAAAGATTCATGAAATAAAAATATAATATATAATAATTCAATGTAATAAAAGATGAAGTAAGAAGAAAGAAAGTAGGAAATTGTTATTAGGAGGTCGTGGTGATTGATATAATTATTTAAAAAGAATATCAATATTCAATTTAATGAGGTGATCAAGAACGTAGTTGTTCTTATGAGGTTATGGTAGTTGATATCATTGTTTAAAGGGACTCTCAATATTCAATTTAATGAGGTGATCAAGACCTATCACACCTCACCTTATCATTTGAAATATCATCACCCTATACTGAGACCTCTGCATATGGGGTAATTATTTTCCTAAATTCATATAAGAGACCTATTATATGAACATCACTACTCTTGTCATGCTCTATCGTATGCACGACACAAATAGCAAAGGGTAGGAAAATTATTAAACAAGAAGAACAACTCGGCGGTAGAGAAAATAGGGTGACCGCTCACCGTAATCGAATTAACCACCACAAAAATTCCCAAAATTTAATAAAGGGGTTATAAATTATAGTACATGATACTCAATAAAATCAACACCACCTCCATCATATAAACACCGAGGTTAGTTCTCCATTTTTAGTAGAGTTGAGAAGGGAATAATGGTGGGAGAACACATAAAATAACAAAATGGAAGAAAGGAGGTATGAATAATAAAGCTAAACTAATATATATTGAAAATAAAAATAACTATTAAAACATCAAAAATCCACCTTATCCCCCTGAAAATGTCTATCCTTTGGTATCAGAGGGGAGGTGACAATTTATAGAGAAAATGGGTGAGAAATTTTCACTCCAATTCTGTCTGCCAGAAGTTCATGCCTGTAAGGACCATTAAATGATATAATTGGTAAATAGTCCCTTATTTAAAGTTTTAACTATTTATTCCTCATTTAACAAAAAAAAATTATCTTTATTTTCCTACTTATGAATTATTTATGTCTATTTTAGTTCAGAACATTTAATCTGTCCTGGTGACTGTTTGTATTCCAAAACATCAATTTACCATGCCATAATGACCTTGAAAAATCAGGATTTATACATGAAATAATTAATGAAATATGTTCATTAATTTCTTTTAAATATCCATGTATAATTTAAGCTCCAATTGGCCTATAAAATTCTATATACAAGCTCATATTTAAAACATTCAAGATATTTTCACATTTTACAAGGGCCGAATTGTGAGATGGATTTGGGGACCAAAATGATTCATTGAGATGTGGATCTAGAAGGATAAAATTTATCCCATGATTTAAGGAAACCTAAAAAAAATATTTTCACAATTTGGTTCAGTTTATAAATATTTATGGCCTAAATACAGAATAAATTAAAACAGTTAAATCCCAAAATTAATCCATTTTTTCAATTAAGCTCAAAATACCACAAAAACATAAAAATGTGACAATTACCATAAAATGATGAAATTTTGGGTTTAATGTCATTAAATTTCAGAATACAATATGTGAAAATTAAAGATTCATCAATCTCTCACCTCGAACTCTAGAGGATGGAATCACTGATGAACATATGATCTCTGCTTACTCTGATTAGTATCTAGCCTCTTTCTAATCATATAGATGTGATATAATATCTCTTTCACTAAGTTTTACCTGATAAAAATTGGTACCCCAACCTCCATCCGACATAGAGGTTATTAGAATGAATTATCGTATAAGGACTCAAAAGGTTCTATCTGAATCAATGTTTTATAAATTTTGTTATATGAAAACTCAGAAATATCTAAATGGTTATCCCATGAACTCCCAAAATTTATGAGACACACTTGAAAAATAAACTATAATATATTTATAGAACAATTATACTTCCCATTTTTTTGATGATGACAAGTAGTTTTTAGATGCACCTGTATACCAAAAATATTCTACAGCCCTTGTTAGAGAAAAAATGTGAAATGGGAATCTTGGTAAGAAGTGATACTTTGAGGCACCCCATAAAGATATATTATCTCCCATATATATATATATATTTATCATCTCATTGATAGAGAAAGTCTCTTGGATTGATAGAAATTGGGTAACCTTATTCAACCGATATATTAAAACCCAAATTACATCACTGCATTAAGAAATCCTCAACAACCTAATCAAAAATCACAGGATCACATCATTATAATTCCACTCAGAAATAGGTAAGGACTAGAGAATATCATTGAGCTGCTAGTTTTTGGACTTCACTTACTGGCAGATGGCACACCATGTAAAAAACCCATCACATCCTTCTTTATTTTTGGCCAAAAATATTTTTTTATAAATATCATGGTATCTTGTCCAAACCTATAAAAATAACCCTCTTAGACACATGTGAGTCCCTCTTCATATCCTTATGCCTGCTCGTAGTTACCACTATACAACCTCAGATGTATATGATATCATTGAAATCAAGAGACAAATCAGGTGGATGTTCTCCCCAATATATACTTTCCCTCATCACTAGAAATTCTGAATCCAATAGATAGAAATACTTAACCCTCTTGAGGAGTGGGGATGTGATAGTAAATGTCATAAGGGCCACTCAACCCTAATACTCTAGAACATAAAGATGCATCTCATCCATGAGGCCCATCATATTTCACTCATTGATCAACTAATTCACCACCCATTCCTGAGTATTCCTACTCAGTGAAAAAAAATGAAATCCCCCTTTCTAGGGGTATACACCACCTCAAAATCAAAATACTACAAATACTAGACCCATATTTGATATTGAAGGTTTAGGTCACACTGTGGGAAAGTATACTTCAAGATCTTGTGATTTTTATATACCATAAAACTCTTACCCAAAAGGTAGTTCCTACAACAACTCAAGGCATGAACAACTATTTATAGATCAAAACCATGTGTTATATATTTCTTATCATGTGGCCAGAGCTACCTAGAACCATAAGAAATTATAAGACCTTACTACATCATAACCTCTCTAAGATAAACTTCTAATGCATTGAAATACAATATATACTCCTTACATGGATAAGATAAGGTACAAATTGGTGTAATAATCAACCTCCTTTTTAGATACTGAAAGGCTCTATCACAAGCATTTAACCAAAGGAACTTCATTTCTTTCTTTTTCAGGATTTTCATCAACACTACTAATTGGGAGAAGTCATATATGACTCTCTGGTAGTAACCAGATAATCCCAAGAAACTAAAGATCTCAAAAATATTCTTGGGTTACTCCCAAGAAACCTCAACCGTGAAATTATTAGGGTCTACTAATATAAAATCCTTTAATATCACATACCCTAATAAATGTGCCACAATTATAAAAAATTGACACTCTAAGAGTTTAAATCAAATTCGATGCTCTATCAGTGTGATCAAAATGATCTCAAAATTCCATACATGGTCCTACTATGATCAAGAGTATACCAAAATATTCTCAATGAATACAACTATGAAATAAAACAAGAAAGGTTATAAGAGCCCATTCATTAGGGCCACAAACACTAATAGTGCATTTTTCAAAAAAAACAACATTATAAGGTACTTGTATAGGGTATACTTTATCCTAAAAGTATTGTGAGTTATATTAGTGGGCCTTACTCTCAAATGATGGTAGTATGATCTCAAATAAATCTTGGAGAACAATATCGACCCTCTCAACTGGTTAAAAAGATAATTTATATGAATAAGTGGATACCTATTCTTAATTTACCCATGATTTAGATTCTGATAATCCACACACAATCTCAAAGAACTATTCTCCTTCTTGTTGAACAAAATTGGAGCAACCCAAGGGGACACAATCGTATGTATAAACCCCCTCAACACAAAATCCTCTATTAAATACTTTATCTCTTAAATTTTTGTAGGATCCATCCCATATGGTGGAATGGATATAGGCTTTGTTCCTGGAAAAAGATCAATCATGAACTAAAACTCACTCTTAGGTGGAAACCCTAAGAAATAGTTAGGATATACATCATATAATTGATCAACTATAGGAGTAAAGAATGATTTACATGACCCTTAATCATGTATAATGACACTAGTAAAATTTTCCATGATCCCACCTAACTGATGAAGGTAAGGTCCGACATGAATTTCTTAGATATACCATTTCTCTAATGTATGAATAATTGTAACCCTAAAAAAATGTGATCAATACCCATTGATGATAATAGGTGTTGCATGATTGATATTAAACCAGTCAATACATTCCAAATATCACATTAAAACCACATATCTCTAGCATGAATAAATCCAAAAATAATCAATAACCACCAATCACTATAGCAAAATCTTGACACCTTTCAATACCCTTAGATCATGTCACTAAAGGCTTATCGATCAGCATTACCCTATACAAGTACACTATGGATAGACCTAACCCATCAATGAGTTGAAAAGATACTAAAGAATGTGATGAACTTGTTTTGAAGAAAATAGAGTCCAAGGTGTAATTTACTAAAACTATACCTAAAATAGTAGATAATCCAATTCCATGATCAGCAGGAGTAAGCTCAATAGCATGTGACTAGCATGAACCTTGTGTTGGTGTTGGTTCGCTTAAAAAAACTGACTTTTTTACTTAGGATTACAAGAATATTCAAAGACATAAATGTTTATATCTAGTTAGATGATGATTTTTCTTATGTGTAACATTAATGTGATAATTCAATTTGAGTATTTATTTTATTAAAAAGGTTATAAAATTTACCTACTATAATAAGAACCTAAAAATGATATGAAAATATTCTAAAACATATGTTTTATGGTCCAAATGAAATATATATGATGGGATATAGATGATGTTTTAATCATCATTTTTTTAATGATCATAAGTGAATGAGGCTTCAACTCATGAAATTTTGGTAATCTCCAAGAGAGGAGGCTATGAGGAAATACATGCTAATAGGAATTTCATATGTCATATGTGTCATTGGATATTCCTATTTGTAGATGTTTAAATTAGTATTTTGACTTGAGATTATTATTAATGTATATTATGAATTACACAATTTGATCTATTGATGTTTATCGTGATGAAATATGCTCACGGTGAGGTAGGATATATTGGGTGCATTATAAGTGATATTACATTAATTGATTAAGTCAATAAATTATTTATATCTTTCAAGTTATGGAAGATGATATCTCTAGAACTTTGATTAAAATGGAACTTTCTAATTAAATCCATGGTTATGGTAGTTCATTGATGAGTTAATTTTAAGTAGTCAAAGAAATATAAATCAAGAATATATTTTAAGGACACGAGTATGCAACCTGATCAATGAAATATCGAGAAAAATATATTATATTACATAGTAAGTGCTCATATGAGGTTTTTGTTGTTATTGTGACATTAAATTATTTCTCTATGGGAACCTTAACATGTTTCCAAAATTCTAATCTTTGAATTTAGAAAAAACCACCTAATTTCATTAATAGAGGCCTAGAGTGTCACTTACTAATTGTGTCCAAAATCTTGGTTAAATTCTATTTTAATTTAATAGTTATAATAAATATTTTTCATGAATTTTTCTTTAATAATTAGTCAGGTTAATTTTATTATATTCACTATAATATATATTTTTATCTTAAAAAAACACTTTTAAAGGCTATGTGTGAACCTTAACAAAGATCCAACCAGATTAAATATTTAAGATATTTAAAACCCCCACAATCCACCAAATTCAAAATCCAAAAAAAAACGCGTCATCAAGAAAAAATATAATTTCAAAATCCATATAAAAGTCGCGTGACATGCCCACCTATGCCAGTGATGAAAAAACCATCCTCCTGCCGTCCATACCTCCACAATGCCACGAAATGAAACAACCATTTCAAATTTTCAAATTTTGAAAATCAAAAGACAGTCAGTCCATCATCACACCTTAGTCACCCTTGTCTTGGGATGCACACCTGACACCAAAGATGTCGGCCATCAACATGCCTCAGTCACCATCACCACCAAAAACTGTTGTCACTATCATCCGATAACCTTCCCTTGAGGCCCTCATCACTGCCGTGAGCAACCAACACCGTCACCATCACTATTAACCACCATTGGAAACCATTGTCGATGCCAATAAGAAACCATTGTTGCCATCATGAAACACTGTCACCACATACCATTAGAACCAAAATTGGCAGTCATTTCGGAAATAAAACTCTGACTAACACCACCTGCACCATCACAAGAGCCAACATAACTAGAAAGATCCACCATAGGTCGTGCTACCCGGAACATCATGCTGCTCCCCATACACATCCCAAAACTTCCTTCAGTAAACATCACACCCAACCAAACTGGGAGGGAGAAAATAACTAATAATCCAGAGCATAGAGGAGTGGAAAAAAGTGGGTTATAATAAGCCGATGGAAGAAAAACCAAGATAAAATCAAAAAATACACAAAACAGAAACCACCATGTATCGATAAAGGGGATAACGAGACTGAAGCCCTAAAAGAAGAATGAACAAAGGGAAAATCAGAGAATGAAACTATAAGAGAAACACTATGAAGCTAGAAAGAGATAACCGAGGCTGAAACCCTAAAAGAACAAACATCAACTAGGGGAGAAAGAGTCCAAGGAAAGAAGCCACCAGATGGAGATTTCCGCGTTACCCCTACTCCCACCGCCACAGTCCCAAACCTGTATAAAAACCAACACATTAGAATAATATTGAGTCAAGTGTGTCGGGATAGACCAACAAGGCAGGGGTGGTAGCGGAGAAAGTGTGACATCTTGAGAAGTGAGGAAAAAGGAAACCTGGAATGGAAAAATAGTCAATAATAAGAAGGAAGAAAACCCGGGGCAGAAGGAGAGTCCCATCGATGCTGGGGAGAACTCAAAACCCTAGAAGAAGCGATGCTGAGAGCAGGAGAGCAGGATCCGAGTAGGAAGAGGGCGTGACCAAGAGCAAAGGATGGGAGCCAGGTGAGTGAGGCACCATTTCCCCTCTTCAGTAAAATTATTATATTAATTCAATCACTAGATATTCAAGTTTAGAATATAGGTGAGTTGAATATTAAATAAATATTATTTAAAATATAGTAAATATATAATTTTTAATTATCTATTTTTTATACTTCACAACATAATAAATAAGTATTTATTTATTAAATAAATATTTATTTACTTATGTGTATATTTAAACAAATATTTATTCACAAGTTTTGTGAAAATAATATTTATTTATTGAATGAATAGTAGCATAATATTGTAACAGTGAAATTACAACCATGTTCACTATTCATCAGTGGGATTTTGGGATATTTCTTGGGACTTTGGGCCACTTGGGACTCTCATCCATTTATGCAGGGCCTATCATATATCAATAATATGTAATAAGACACATGGAGGGATTTCTATATAGCCCAACACATTAGGTTTAAAATACAAGTATGGTGATACACAGGTGCTTCTAGGCTGGTGACCAAAATAGGGGGATAGATGTGTTGACACCTATCAACCAGTCACCCAACCTCTGATTTAGGGATAAATGGGTTCCCTTCTAGGTGAATCTCAGTATAGTGGTACTGGTCTGATGGTGAAAATAAATAGGTTGGCGGTGCAGTGGGGCACTACACAAGCATCATCGGGTAGGCATCTCGAAAGAGAGATGGGTGTGTTAGAGCCTATCATCTGACATTCCTTCCACATTCCATTATAGGATAGAGGGGTTCCTTATCTTAGTGCATCAAACCAACATGATGCAGTGACCTTGGGATGGGGAAACATGATACTCATGACTGGTACCATAAGTGAAATGACTTTAACTAGGGGGTGCCATGGTTTATGACTGGTGGAATGAAATGTTTCTTGCTTCTTATATAAGGGGAAATTATATATTCATCCTTCAGTTTTCTGGGACTTTGGGCCACCCATGTTATAAGATATATATAACTCTATTACTTTGATCCATGTACTGTAATAAAATATTATTGGTTGAATATATATGGAAAGATGGGGGTGGTGGTGAATTTTCCATTAAAAAAATTAAAGCAAAAATAAAAGGATAATTAAAAAATAAAGTGATTAGGAAAAAAAATAAAGTGAGAAATAAATTGAGTGATAGTTATTAAATTAAATTAAATTTTATAAAGATAAAATAAAATAAATTTAAGCATGGAAATGATTGAACTGAATTTATGTAAGTATGCAAGTCAATATAAAATGACACGATGTGGAAAATTAAATTGAGGACAAACACAATTGATAAGGATTTTAGATAAATCTTGACGTGTGATCCCATTTCTCTAACCATTGAATCAAGAGGTCAATAATATAAATATCTTGATCTCAACAGCTATCAAGAAACTAGTCCCTCACAATTTTGGTTTGTGAGCACCCTCTTATGCTTCGCTGGTGGCCAAGGAACATGTCCCTCACTTTTGTGAAGCAAGAACCATTAGAGAATGGTGGTTAATGAGTGAGATATTTTCTTTGGGTAAATCCATTACAATACTCTCAAAAATCTATTTGGATGGATGGATACAATGGATAAAGATATATTTTTGAGGAAGGTAGAGAGCCTTTGGAGAAATTAAGAACTTTAGAGTTGGTTATTGAGAGGTTTAAGAATTATAGAACTCCATCATTGATTTGATCTTGAGAGTGCTAATGGTAGAATGTTTTTATATTCCAAGGTTCTAAGTACCTCATTTATAGGATCCAAAATATTGATAATATTTTGGAATTCTTCAGGATTCATGAATCTACAAAAGATTGTAATTGTGGTCTTTTTGAACATAATAAATGCTACCTCATTGTAGTTGGATCAACACCACCAGATGTCTGGTATCCACCACTAGGTAGTTAATGGCCTACTTGGATGAATTTTCTACTAGAATACCTCCACTGGTTGGCTGGTGGACTGCTACTACTTCTCCTCTGTTCCACCTTCACCATCAGATGGACCGTGGTCCTACAACACAAGTGGGTTATTTTCATCTTATCACTGGTTGGATGGTGCCCTACATTGGCTATCCAATGATATATGTATAGGTAAAACTTAAAATATGGCCACATCAACTTCATTTTAATCCCTTATTAAGATTTTCTAAGTTCATTATAAGTACTTGAATGATGAAAAAATATTTTTTGAAGCCTTTAAAAAGACTTCAAATGAACTTGAAGATGAAATTAAATTCCATCACTTTATATATAGCGACGCTGCCTTTTATTACATTAATATTAAATCATTATAAAGATAAAAAACATAATAGTATTACACTATGAGGATCCAGAGTTTTAGTGTCTTGGGAAAACTAGGACCAAACATAACATTTACAACATCAACTATAAGCATTTATTTAATTCCTTCTTCTCTAGCTTCTTAATGGCACTTGAAATCTACTCAGTATATGTAGTCACCTGAGGATATACATAAAAAGGGGTGAGCTAAAAGCCTAGTAATAGGATATGTAATAACAATATGGCATGAGGTGATCATAATCATAACATCATCATGAAAATCAGGAGAGGAAACATTAATAAGAGACTTGAAATGTGGAAATTCATAAAAATGAAACATCATGTATTAGTGGTCATCTACCACACATAGTTGTGAAAAAATATAGAATCATGTTAAAAAATAATTTGAAATTAAATTATGAGATTCATAACTTTACCCAATTCATTGGATCACTGTATAATTCTGGGCGCACCCGTCACATCATAACAATCATTTTGCGCTATATAATTCTGGGCGCACCCGTTAAATCATAACATTCTCATTATCATGCATGCCACATAGAACATATATAAAAAATTAAAATAAATAACCCATGGAATGGAATTATTTTCATCTCATAATAACATATTAATAAACTTTGGGTTCCAAAATAAATAGGGAATAACATACTTGATACAAGAACCATCAACCTTGAGTGAGAAGTAAAAGGTGTGTTTTTGAAAGAAGAGTTCTTTTGGAAAACATTTTTTTGAAATAAAATCTAGTAAAAACAAGTATATTTCCAAAAAAGTAAGATAATTATGAAAAAAATTATTTTTAAGGAGTAACCATACAAAAAATGGAGTGAAATAGGGAGAACCTGAAGAAGGAAAGTTGGGTTCGAGAATTTCCCCTTACCTTATATCCGAAAGATTTCTCCACTTTAATGTCCTGTATAACCACATTAGATTCGTTAATTAACAAATAAAAAAACTTTTTTACATGAATATGGTTCATTATGGTTTCATTAAGTTATTTTATGGGCCTTTTAATGAGTTATAGAGTTTAAATACATTGTTCGGGAATGTTTGTTTTTATTGTTTTCTTGAGCGGTTCACTTGTATTCATAAATGTAAGTTTGTGTAGAAAATAGATAAACATAAATAAATGATATTTAATGTTATTAATGATCTTATAGGAGTTTAAATGATATTATAATGAATCATATTATATACCATGTGGAGGAATCATTAGATAAGAATTTAATGATGATCATTTGGGTTAATTCGGGCAGTTTTCAACCACAACGAACTTGTTTTGTTTAATAATTTAGTAATATGTACATAAGTTAGATCCAAAAAATTAAATAGTATATAATAAATATAAAAAAATCTGGTTCAACCGTAAAAATGGTTTCATGACCAGATCTGAAGGCAGTAAAGGAAAATGAAAACATGTCGTTTTTGAAGGTGATAAATTAACACCTCACGAGCAACGTTTTCCATACTAAAATAAAAAGAAGAGGAGAAGGGGATTGGATGATATATTATCCCATTAGTATCATAAAATTACATTATATGTATTGTAATAGATTTACCATACTATTTTTATGAGGATAGGTTGAGAGAGATTAATAAAAGAACCTGAAATTGAAAGGAAATTAAAGGAAGAGAGAGAGAGAGAGAGGAATTACCTCTTGAATCCTCCTCTTGAGATCCTCCTTAAGGAACATAGTCTTGGTATTTTGATGAAACAAGAAGATATTTTACATGGGGTAGGGGCTAGGAAATATGTTTGGATAGTGTTTATATAAGTCTTGAATCTTGAGAGGTGTGATGAAATGAGGGTGTGAAGGGTAGTATTTATAGTGGAGGGGAGATGGGTTTTCTCAATATTATATTCATTAATTTATTATTTATCCAAAAGACAAGGAATATTGAGTCTTACATGACTAAATAAAGTAATTTTATCATGTGAATCTGAAACATATGTTCTTACATCATCATAACATCACCCATAACTCTATAATTCGGGAATTTATCTTATTTTGTAAATTATCGTATTTAACTATTAATAAAAAATTCAAGTATTTCAGAAAAATCCAAAAAATTTAACCTAAACATTTTTTGACATTTATAATCCAAAAATGAATTCAATTTTTCAAAAATAATTTTATAAATATGATTAATTTAATTTTTATTGAAAATCATAATCTAATTGAAAAATACAGATTTTAAAATTAAAACTGATTTCATAATGCTTTAAAAAATTACATAAGTTCTTATAAAATTATCTTAAAACCAAAAATAAATATAATTGTTAATTTATGAGAACATTTTATGAAAATAAATTTTGTTTTAAATTTATTAATTAATCATAATTAATTATTTCTGACTTACAAAAATACTAATATTTTTATTATGGTCAAATTGTCACTTATAAGATGCCTAAATTTTATTTAATCATTCAAGAGTAATGTTACTATTATTTTGGATGATTTACTATTAATAAGGGTCATAATAATATTCATAAGGGTAGTTTACTATTTACCAAAAAATAAGTTTGTCCTATCAGACTCCAAACATCATACTGATCGCAACCATGCACGTCATATTTTCAAAATTCAAAACATAGAAGTGGAAAAATTATGTTTGAAGATCACATAGTATTTAGTATCATGATATGTTATTGTGATTCCTAATGTTATTATGCTATAAGGCATAATTATAAGGAAATTTCATTGATAAAACTTTGAGTTGTTACATTCATCCCCCATTATAAAATTTCACCCTTGAAATTTCTTTTTACATAAACAGGTGAGAATACTTCTCCTTCATCTCCTCCTCCGGTTCCCAAGTTGCTTCTTAAAATATATGGTTCCTCCACAACACTTTGAAAAGGTGGGTTATCTTGTTGTGTATAACCTTATATATCTGGTTCATAATCTTTACTAGATTCTCCTCGTAGGAGAGATCATCTTCTAGTCGTACCACCTCTGAGTTCAGTACATGAGAGGGATCTGGTATGCACTTCCTCAGGAGTGATACGTGAAACACATCATGAACTTAAGATATCTGTGGAAGTGAAAGCCAATTGACCATGGATTCTATGTGTTCAAGGATCTAAAAGGGGACAATGTACCTTGGTCTTAGCTTCCCTTTTTTTCCAAACCGCATGACTCTCTTCAATGGTGATATTCTAAGGAAGACTTTATCTCCAACGTCGAACTCCAAGTTCCTTAGATGGTTTTCAGCATAGATATTTTTCCAACTCTAAGTAGATTTGATATGTTTCTGAATGACTTGAACCATCTCTATCATCTCTTTCACAAGATCAGGTCCAAGCAGTTTTCTTTTTCTAACTTCATCCCAACAAGTTGGAGTTCTACATCGCTTTCCATACATAGCTTCATATGGAGCCATCTGAATACTCGAGTGGAAGCTATTGTTTTGTGAGAACTCAACCAATGGGAGATACTGATCCCATCCACCTTTTAATTATAAATATCACACTCATATCATGTCTTCAATCATATGAATAGTCCTTTTAGATTGACCATCAATTTGGGGGTGATAGTCCATGATGAAATTTAATTTAGTAATCAAATAATGTTGAATGATTCTATAGAATTTAGATTTGAACCTTGGATTATGAGTAGAGACAATAAATAGTGGAACACCATGAAATCTCACCACTTCCTTCACATATATCTTTTCAAGTTTTTCAAGCGAGTGATCTTCTCGAATAGCGATAAAATGGACAGTCTTAGTGAGTTAGTCAACCACAACCCATATCATATTATTTCCCTTGGAAATATTCAGTAGACCTATGACAAAGTACATAGTGACATTCTCCCATTTCCACATGGTTATGGGCAATGGATGAATCATCCCTTTGGACTTTTTTCACTCTAATTTAACTTGTTAACATACCAAGCACCATGATATATATTCCGCAATATCCTTCTTCATGTTATCCCACCAGAAGTGTTCTTAGAGATCATAGTACATATTGGTACTACTAGGATGGATAGAGAATGTTGAGTTATGTGCATTATCCAATATCTACTTCTTTATCCTGGGTGATGAAGGAACAAAAAGATGTATTCCAAACTGAATCACACCATCATCGTCGATATGGAATTCATGCAGCTTCTCTTACTTTACTACATTCACCTTCTTTTGTAACTCCAGATCATCCCTTTGTGCCTCATTAATCATCTCTTTGATCGATGGTTGCACAATAATTTGGGAAAGGTAGGATATATCACATTACCTTATGATTTAAAAACCCATCCTTTTCACATCCATGAAGATATGGTCTTTCTCAATCCGTAACATGGATAGAGTATCAGGTTCTTTTATGCTTAGAGCATCAGCTACCTTCTTCACCTTTCCAGGATGATAATGAATAGAGAAATCGTAGTCCTTGATTATCTCTAACCATCTCCTTTGACACATGTTGATATCCTTTTGTGTGAATATATACTTTAAGCTCTTGTGGCCGGTGTATATATCACACTTCTCACCATAAAGGTAGTTCCTCCAGATTTTCAAGGCAAAAATCACGAATTCCAGCTCTAGATCATGTGTTGGGTAGTTATACTCATGGATGTTCAACTACCGTGAGGCATAAGCTATCACATTTTCATTTTTAATGAGTAATCAACCCAAGAATTTCTTTGAAGAATCACTGTATATCACAAAACATTTTCCACTTTTTGTAAATGTGAGTACAGGTGCAGTGATCAGCCTTCTCTTTTGCTCCTTGAAGCTTCCCTCAAATTATTCCATCTAAACATACTTTACCGCTTTCTCTTGTTAACTTATTTATAGGGCTTTAAAATCATGAGAAATTTCTCACAAAACATCAGTAGTACCTATCTAATCCAAAAAAACTACAGATTTATGTGACACTATAGGGCTTGGTCCATTCCTTAACCGCCTTTGTTTTTGAAGGGTCCACAAAAATTCCCTAACTTGTGATCACATATCCCAAGAACGTGACTTGATTCATCTAAAAGTCACTATTTACAAACTTAGTGTACAAATTATGCTTTATTAATGCATTCAACACAAGTCTTATATGTTCTTGATGTTCCTCCTTTCTCTTAGAGTATATGAGAATGTCATCAACAAACACTACGACAATTTTTTTTGGGTAATGTCTAAAGACTATATTCATAAATTCCATTTAGATTATAGGGGAATTAGTAAGTCTGAAGGGAATCACCAGAAACTCATAGTGCCCATACCTTGTATGGAAGGCAGTCTTATGAATATCTTCCTTTTTCACCTTTAGCTGATGATATACAGAATGAATATCCACCTTTGAGATGTATTGAGATCCTCTTAAATGATCGAACAAGTTGTAAATCCTTGGAATATGATACTTGTTATTTATGGTGATACTGTTGAGTTTATGATAATCGATACACATCCGCATTGATCCATAATACTTCTTTAAAAAGAGTACTGGTGCACCCCAAGGTGATTCACTAGGGCGTATGAACCCGTTTTCCAAATGCTCTTGAAGCTGCTTCTTTAAATCCTCCAGTTCGATAGGAGCCATCCTATACGACCACTTTGAGATAGGAGTAGCTCTGGGTATGAGTTCTATTGAGAACTCTACCTCACTATCCATGGGAATTCTGGGTAACTGTTCAGGAAATACATCACTGTATTCCCTCACGATGGGAATTTCTGCTAGGTTGACACTTTCCTTTGACTCAACCATTTGAGTGAGGTATGACTCTTCAAAGGGAATCAACACCCTCAGTATTGGAGGAATTTTATAAGGAGATTCATTATATTTCTTGAATTTTTAGTGGATCATGGGATGGTCTAGAATATGAAAAGATATTTCCTTTTCCCGACAGTTTTATGTGCTCTATATAACAAGATCTAATCCATTCCCATTATAGCATCGAATTCCACCAAGGGAAGTATTACAAGATTTTTTGGAAGAATCTTCCCACATACACTAACAGGAGAAGAGTCAAACACATGGGTTACAATGATTTCACCCCTTGGGGTTTTCATAGATATCTCTACTTCAAGGTTTTGGGGATTCAATTTTATAGTTATAGAAAACTTGCAAGATATAAAGGAATGCGTAGAACCAGAATAAAATAAGACCTTTTACATTCTTGGGTGAATAGGAAGTGTATCTTAAATGACTTAATTATCTTTCTCCACTTATGCAGTAGTGATGGAATAATCATTCCCATTTTCCTTTGGCTTTTGTGGATGATGACGCCGATTACCCTTGAGGAATCGAGGTTTAGTGCACTGGCTTGCATAGTGCCCTTGCTCCCTACAGTTGTAGCATTGAACCATGGGTGGGGATCCTCTTTCTTCCACTATATTATCCTTCCTTATAATTTCTTTTTGACACTCTTGAGCGTGGTGGACTTCTTTCCCACACTTTAAGCATTTCCCACCCCTTTTAGGTAGTTCCCATGATGAAACTTCCCACATTTTTGGCATGTGGATCATTGAGTTTTCTTCCCACTTTTATCATTAGATCCTCTGGATTGAAACTCCATCTTTAATTTCTTATCACCATATCCATGAAATCATTCTAAAAAATCCATCTCCAAATTGATGGTACACTGAAAAAATTCTTCGTAACTGCCAAAGTCTTGAATTGAAAGACCTTTTCGAAGGTGTAGTTTTCACCCACAAAATAATCTATAAATTTTTCTATCATTGTTGATAACAAAACCTGAAGTGTTGCTTGAATGCCTTGTGAAATTCCCTTTGTAGGTTGTGACAAATTCTTCTCCTTTTTTCTTGAGCTCTATGAATTCTCCCACCATATTCGTACGAAAATTTCATGGGAAATATTTGTTAAGAAACAAGATCTTAAAGTCTTTACATTCCATCTCTTCAATTTCATATCTTGGATTGGTGTTCTTAAACAAATCCCACCATTGATCTACCTATCCATATAGATGATAAACGTCTAATGTCACCTTCTCTATCTCAGAATAGTGTATTATAGAAAATATCTTCTCCCTGGAGTTGACCCACTGTTCTGCAACTAGTAGATCAAAATATCCACTAAACATCGGTGGTCGTTTCCACATAAAACACTATATAGATAGTTCCTCCCTCTTTGGTGAAAAAGGATGTTACCCATTATTTTTGTTATTCTTCATAACCTTATATTATTGGGTAATCATTTCAATTAAGTTTTTAACTCCACCTCCTAATGCAATGGGGATGTCGTTCAAGCAATCATTGCATTGGCCCTCACATGGGTTGTTGGCCTAGTTTCACCTGGTTCCCACCATTTTCTAAAATAGAAATGGTTATAAAAAAACATAAGTCAACAAGTCATGAATAAATAACTTATTCATTTATAAAAATTACACTAAAATCATTACTTATGGGATCCCTATGTAATGCTTTCTGTGTGCATATTTTTACTTAGTCTCATACAAGAGGTTTTCTCTAGGGTTCACTAATCCTAATTCCCAAATTAAATAAACATTTCCTATAATACCAACTATAGAGACCCTACAATTTCTTAAATTACTATTACATCATTATAAAGATAAAAAACATAATAGTATTACACCACAAGGATCCATAGGTTTAGTGTCTTGGGAAAACTCGGACCAAACATAACATTTACAATATCAAGCATAAAAATTTATTTAATTCCTTCTTCTCTAGCTTCTTAATGGAACTTGAAATATCCTTAGTACATGTAGTCACATGAGGATATACATAAAAAAGGGGTGATATAAAATCATAGTAAGAGGATTGATAAGAATAATATGGCATGGGGTGAGCATAATCATAACATCATCATCAAAATCATGAGAGGAAACATTAATAAAAGACTTGAAATGTGGAAATGCATAAAAATGAAACATCATGTATTTGTGGTAATATACCAAACATAGTTGTGAACAAATATAGCATCATTTTCACACATCATTTCACTTTAACTCATGAGAGTAATCACTTTACCAAATGCATTGGAGCGCTGTATAATTCTGGTCGTGCCTGTCACATCAAAAAATTCTCATTATCATGCATGCCACATAGAACATATATAAAAAGTGAACAGAAATAACCCATGTAAAGGAATGGTTTTAATATAATAATAACACATTCATAAAATTTGGGTTCCCAAAATAAATAGGGAATAACATACTTGATACAAGAACAGTAAACCTTGAGTGAGAAGTAAAAGGTGTGTTTTTGAAAGAAGAGTTATTTTGGAAAAAAATTATTTGACATAAACTCTAGTGGAAAACATTTATATCCCATAAAAGGTAATATAATGATGAAAAATATATTTTTAAGGAGTTACCATACCAAAAATGGAGTGAAACAGGGAGAACCTGAAGAAGGAAAGTTGGGTTTGAGAATTTCCCCTTACCTTGTATCAGAACGTTTTCTTCACTTTAATGTCCTATATAACCACATTAGATTCATTAATTAATAATTAAAAAACCTTGTGTTCATGAATATGGTTTATTATGGTTTCATTAGTTTATTTTTGGGACTTTTTATGAGTTATATAGTTTAAATACATTGTTCAGAAATGTTCATTTTTATGGTTTTCTTGAGCGGTTCACTTGTATTCATAAATGGAAGTTCATGTAGAACATGGATAAACATAAAAAAATGATATTTAATTTTATTAATGATATTATATTATTTTAAATTATATTATAATGAATCATATTATATACCATGTGGATGATTCATTAAATAAGAATTTAATGATGATCATTTGGGTTAATTCGGGCAGTTTTTCGACCACAACAAACTTGTTTTATTTAATCATTTAGTAATATGTACATAAGTTAAATCCAGAACATTAAATAATATATAATACATATAAAATAATGTGTTTAAAATATAAAAATGGTTTAATTACCAGATATGAAGGTGTTAAAGGAGAATAAAAACATGTCGTTCTTGAAGGTGATATATTAACATCTCACGAACAACGTTTTCCTTTCTAAAATAAAAAGAAGAGGAGAAGGGGATTGGATGATATATTATCCCATTATTTTCATAAAATTACATTATATTTATGATACTATAGTTACCATAACATTTGGACGAGGATAGGTGGGGAGATATTAAGAAAATAATTTGAAATTGAATGGAAATTAAAGGAAGTGTGAGAGAGAGAGAGAGAGGAATTACCTCTTGAGATCCTCCTTGAAGAACCTAGGATTGGTATTTTGAGGAGACTAGAAGATCTTGGACATGGAGGAGGGGCTAGGAAAGATTTTTGGATAGAGTTTATACAAGTCTTGAAGCTTGAGATGTGTGAGGAATTGAGGGTGTGAAGGGTGGTATTTATAGTGGAGGGGAGATGAGTTTTCTCAATATTATATTCATTAATTTATTATTTCTACACAAGATAAGGAATAGTGAGTCTTCCATGACTAAATAAATTAATTTTATCATATTAATACGAACCATATGTGTTTAAATCAGGATAATATCTCCCATGACTCTATAATTCATGAATTTAACTTATTTTGTAAATTATCGTATTTAACTATTCATAAAAAAATTCAAGTATTTCAGAAAAATCCAAAAAATTAACTCTAACCATTTTTCAATTTTTATAATCCCAAAATGAATTCAATTTTTAAAAAATAATTTTCTAAATATTATTAATTTAATTTTAAATTAAAATCATAATCTACTTGAAAAATACAAATTTTAAAATTAAAACTGATTTCACAATGCTTTCAAAAATTACATAAGTTCTTATAAAATTATATTAAAACAAAAAATACATAGAATTGTTAATTTATGAAAACATTTTGGCAAATAAATTTTATTTTAAATTAAGTAAATAATTATAATGAATTATTTCTGACTTACAAAAATACCAATATTCTTCCTATGGTCAAATTGTCACTTATAAGATGCATAAATTTTATTTAATCATTCAAGAGTAAGGTTAATATTATTTTGGATGATTTAATATTTATAAGGGTCATAATACTATTCATAAGGGTAGGTTACTATTTATAAGGTTAGGTTACTATTCCCCAAAAAATAATTTTGTCCTATCGAACTCTAAACATCTTACTGATCACAACTGTGTATGTCAGATTTTCGAAATTCAAAACATAGAAGTGGAAAAATGATGTTTAATGACCACATTGTATTTAGTATCATGATATGTCATTATTTTTCCTAATGTGATTATACTATAATGCATAATTATAAGAAGGTAATTCCATTGATAAAACTTTGGGTCATTGCATTATATTTAACAAAACACTAAAACTCACTTAAATGAAAAAATTAAAAACATAGGTGAGTGTTTGGGAATGAAAATAACATTATATATAGAGGTACAACAAATAGGTCTAGTGGATGATTTACATTCCTTGTGGAGAGAGATTAGGCTTGACCGACTGAGGTATCTGGGTGTGTACGTGTTTGGTTTCTTATAATCCCCTCTACCTATAATAAATAAATATATATTTAAATATCCATGAGTTAGTGCATGTAATGGGATATTATTATTATTATTATTGTTTGAAATGAGGTTTGTTAAGGATATACAATTAGTTAAGGTTCTTTGTGCAATAAATAATTGTTAAACCTAAGTATTTAATCTAAATTATATCATTTTTAGAGAGTAGTGAGAATTGTGTTCATAAAGGATTCCACCAAATAATTTTCTCATATCCTTATATATAGCTTCTCAATAATTCTCTCAATAATGAGAGAAAATCCTCCTCCTCCCTTTTAAGAGAAAGATAACAAGATAAATAATTCTTCAATCTTGAGGGAATATCTATTGCAATCAACTATGAATGATGTAAGGCATTTGGTACCTATTCACTAACACTTGGAATACCAATGAAGATGTTATGATATTCATAGAGCATGTGTGGATAATTATATAGAAATTATACTTTGTATTTTTCACTGTATTGATAAAACTACATGAGAGGCTACTAAATTGATCAACATCAAAGAATGAATTACCAAGAAAATGTAATTATTATTTTAAATTAATTTTAAATTATATGTCAAAAGTTCCTATCTATGAAAAATTTATGATTTCTTTATCTGTTCCTGATGATTTTATTTTAAGAAACTAAAAAAAACATTGTTGGGAATGGGCCCCATTGCTTCTATTGCACCCCAGAATAGTATCAGAGCAGTTATGTATTAATTTATAATTATTTATTATTTATTGATCAATTTCCACATTTTTATGTTAGTATTCATTTCTAGTTTTTTATTATTTAATCAAAAAATCAAGATAACATGACTATTTAGTTTCATATGACCAAGAATAGGCCAAGAATAGATAATGAATTATCAAAGATCTCATCTAGAGGTTCCTAGGATCCTGAATACAGGACACAATTACATGATGTGTAACTTAAAATTGCACATCATGTATTGATGGTCAACCACATAATCATGAGATGTGATAATCACAAAACACCATGTGGGTATTGATACAAAAAATTTAATTACACACCACATGTTTATTGAAAGGTATTACATGATTAGGTGGGGATTACATGATGTGTAGCTGGTGTAATTGTTGTTCAACCCCACATGGTTGTCCTTACATACATCACTGGAGTTATTTGGTCTAATTACATAGAATTTAATTAATATACACACCACGTATTGAATTCTAGCTGATAAACACAATCCATATGTGATTACACAATATGTAGCTAGTGTACATGCCATGTAACACGTAATTACTTACACATATTTCACGCTGAGTCCTTGGGAGTGTTACGCGGGTGTCTAGAGAAATGAGTACATGATATGTAGTTGGTTGTACACTTCATCTATCTCGTACATACTATTGTAAGGAACACACCAAGATAAGAATTTAATATGAGTCAACATGTGGAATAAATTAATTAATTAAATCAAAACTAAACTACATGGAGTGTAATTAGATATACTCATCATGACATATTGTTTTTGTATGAATTACATGCTGAGTGATTTTCAACTTGTTGTGTGGGATTAAATGATTTAATCAATATTTTATTAATTTTTTTTGCAAATATATGATGTTTATAGTTTTTATACACATCGTGTACTACATGGGCATAGCCATCGGTACACCCCATGTGTATTTAAGGCTTGTCGTGTGGTCATACATGTTGTGAAGACTACATGGATTGACCCATGGAACAACACACCATGAAATATAATGACATGAAACGTAGGTATACATAATATATAGGTATACAATACATGATAAAGACCATACATAATACAAGTCACACACCATGTGAGTGATAGTACACACCGTGTAATGAAGAAAGATGCATGTTGTGCTGCCTCCAGTACATACCATCTATGTTAAATTCTAGATTGGATTTAAAATTTGATAAAGAGGGTACACTCTATGTGCATGAGTAGTATAGGTGTACTAAATAATTTTACATTAAAATTATTTTATTTTATTTATTTAAAATTATAAATAATGGTATTCTTAAGGACTATTTGGATGGATAATTAAGATAAAATAATTAATTAATTATTAAAATGATTAATTTATTAATTTTAGAAATTTATCTTAATAAAAAATTAATAGTAATGAATTCTAAAAATATTAAATGCATAGTTTTTTTCATGTTGTGAATGATCATGAGTTTGAATGACCTATATACGTGTTAAGTTTTTATTTAATTTAATTATTTATTCCATGGGTTTTGTGATAAATTTATTATTAAATTAAATATGATGATTTTCATATCTTCCCTTCCTTTTTATTATGTATGAGAAAATATATCCATGGTTTTTTATGTAACCCTAAACCCTAGAAACCCCTCACTTATGAGTGAGTAAGAATATGTGAAAGATGGAACTCCCAGCAGGAGGAAAGTATTCAATACCAATCCAAGGTGAAATCAACTAAAGAGATACATAGGTTAAGGGTGGAATGTTGTAATTTGATTTAGGTATAAACTCAAGGAGTTATTCCCCTAGGTTCAGGGGTTGGTTTATATTCCACTTAATAAACCAACCAATAGTTAAAATCTCATAATCATGTCACATGTTTATTTTATTTTTTCAAGTTCATGGTTATTTATTTATTTATGTGATGTAATGTTTATTTGATGTTCAAACATGATCACATAAAGTAAATAAATTAATTTTCATGCAAGTGGAAATAAAATAAATGGATTTTGCATAAATTATTTTATCAGTCATGGTTAATTAATAATGTAAAATCTATATAATATTAAAAATCATGTAAAGGAAAAAATAAATAATATTTATGCATAAATATAAACAAAATCCATGAAAGAAATATAAGTCAAACATTTACTTCCATTAATTTAATTGTAATTCTTCCATAGTTCAAAGTAAACATTTATCTCAAGTCAGGGTTATTTAAATTATTGAGGAGTTCTAAAAAAAGATTTGGGTTGACTTAACCTAGTTAGCATCAAAGGTTAATTACCTAAGAAAGACTTAGTGTAACTCTGAGGTAAGTGTTGAGGAAATCTGAGTATAGTAATTCATGATTGGGGGGTCCACTCAAAAAATAACAGAATTGTGAGCTAATGTAGTTGGCAATATTTCCTATAAAAATACCTTTGAGTAATTTTTATGGCCTATTTCTGGATTATTTAATGGAGAATATAGATCATTTACACTAGAATATACACACTATAGGATATTAAAAATAAAATGGTGAGGTATATTTTGATTTGAAAAAATATTTCGAGACTAATAAAATAAAATTTCTTACATCACAATTTGTAATCAAGATAAATCACTAAAATTTACTTTTATTTTTTATAGAAAATAGAAAGTATAACCATGGGAACACTATGATCATTCTTGGATAAAGAATATGTACTCACTAGAAAAGATTTCCAATGGTGGTACAATCATTTATACACTAAACTATTATAAAAAAATTTGTATTATATACTAGTATACCCTATTCATGACCAGCCGCCTCAATAAGAGAGAGAGGGTGAGAATGATTCCCATAAGAGATACATAGAGGATGATACACATGTACATTAAATAATGTTATAAGCTATATTTGGAGGGATAAATATGAAACACAAGTACATGGACACTTACACTATGATAAATCATCTCATAGAACATGAAAATAAGAGAGACTAAAGATAAATGATATTTTCACTAGACTATACAAGAGTAAACTGGAAGAGAGGTACCTAGCTAGTGATATTTCATTCAAGATATTGAAGTACATTAATTAGTTAGAAAATTTGGTCATACACATGGATAAGAAATTTTCCATTAATCTCATATTATCATCTTTACCATAAATATTCTCTATATTCATCATGAATTAAAAGATGAAGAATATTGAGAATCCACTCATGAATATTTTGACTATTATTTTCCATATAGATAAAAATTGGTGGGAAAATGAATCCTCATCCATTATAGTGAATTAACTGAAAGACAAGGTTGAAAATATTGTGACAATTTCGAAGTTGATGGAACCTTTACAACTTATTTCAAAGAGACAAAAGATTCATAGGGAGGAAAATGAACATACAATTATTTTCTTCACATGTGGTAAGAAAAGTCACTATAATAGAAATTATAATGAATTTAATAGGAATCAAGTAGAATATTATACTTCAGGTATATTCATCATTGCATATAATATTTATTTTTTTACTTATTGGGTATTAAGTACAATATTTAACTCACATATTTTAATTCAAATATAGGAACCAAGGAATTTAAAAAACATTATAAAGAGTAAGGTTAATTCCCAAGTAGACGAGAAAGGGTAATTCATAGATTATAAAAAAGAAGAAAAATAATTCAGATTTCTAAGTAGATTGATTATTATAAAACTATTATTTCCTATTGAGTGTTACCAAAAACAATTATCTCATTTTTCATTTATAGATTAAATGTGGCATGATTTCATATTTGGTATGAATGTTGTTATGGTACTTCATAATTAATAGCTTATTAATTCTTGAATCACAAATTTCCAAAATTGGAAGTGAATGATGAATATAAAATATAAAACTCATACCAAGTTATGGCAAGATAATTGTTAGTTAAATAAAACTAATATTAGTTTTCAAGTATATACCTATAATGGTGTTTATACTAATAGGAAATAAACATATATGGTTTTTGATATATTTAATTATTAAGTTTTAGAAAAAGGAACCTTTGATATTAAAGTTATAACCATAAAGCTTCTAGTTTTTAGAATTATTATATCTTGACTTGTTTGGACCTACACAACTTATCAGTTTTGGTAGTAAAAGGTATGTTTGTGTAATTGAAAATGATTATAATATATTCTTATAGATTTATTTCTTATCCCATAAAAATTAAAATTTTACCAAATTTTGTGCCTTTTGTAAGCTTATTCAATATTTCAAAATTTTATCAGCCATCTCAATCAAAAGTGATAGAGGTAGAGAATTTATTAATTTATAATTTTATAATTTTTTTGAAACAAATGGATATAAAAATTTCTTCTCAACCCCTAGAAAACCACAATAATATGGTGTGGTAGAAATAAAAATAGATATATTTATGAAATGGATAGGTCAATGCTAATGGAATTTAGTGTACCTAAGTAATTTTGGAAATATGTTATTAATATATATTTCCATGTTTTAAATATAGTTTCTATTATAGAATTCCTAAATAAGAGCCCTTACAAACTTTTTAAAGGGTTTAAACCTAAAGTTGTGCATTTTAGGGTATTTGGTTGTAAATTATATATCTTAAATAGAAAATATAATTTAGAAAAATTCAATTCCAAATTAGATCAAGTGAAAATTTTAGGATATTCCAATTATAGTAAATATTATGGAGTTTTAAATAATAAAACTTTAGTTTTTGAAGAATCTATGCATGTTATGTTTAATGAAAACAATTCTAATAAGTAAGATTCTGATTTAAACAAAGACAACAATGAATTCAATAAATTTAATTTTAGTGAAGATAATGACCAAGATAATGATAATGAATTAGTTTAGGGGGATCATATATATTATAAAAATTATCCTAAGTAATGTAAAAATATTAAAGACTATCCTATTGAAAAAGTAATTGTTAATGTAGAATTTGGAATACAAACTAGAAAATATGTTTTACTTTACTTTGAAAACTCTACTTTTGTTGTTGATTTTGTTCATGTTAATATTGATAATGCTTTAATTGATTAAAATTGGATTAATTTGATGCAAGATGAGTTAAATAAATTTGAAAGGAATAAAGTATGGGATTTATTTTATTTACATATAGATAAACCAGTAATTGGAACTAAATGGATTTTTCATAATAATATTGATGAAGCTGAAAACATAGTTAAAAATAAAGTAATACTAGTTGCTCAAGGTTACTCCCAGGAATAGGGAATTGACATCAAAAATTATTTTTCTCTTATTGAAAGGATGGAATCAATTATAATTATATTATCTTATGATTATTTTTAAAATATAAAATTATTTAAAATGGATTTAAAAATTCCTTTTTAAATGGAATAATTTTACAGGAAGTCTATGTTATAAAACCCCTTAGATTTGGAAACAAAAAGTTTAAAAATAATTTTTTTAAAATCAATAAAGATTTATATGGTCTTAATAAATCTCTAATATCTGGTATAACATACTATCATAGATTTTACTATAAAATTATTTTTTTAAAGGTGATCAAACCCTGGTTATAAAAAATGTTTCAATTGATATACTTATTATACCAATATTTGTTGATGATATAATATTTGGTTCAACAAATGATTTAGTGTGTAAGAAAAGTGAATTTTACGTGAGCTTTATGGGAGAACTAAATTTTTTTCTTGGTTTACAAATTAATCAAAAAAAAGATAGTATTTTATTAAATCAAGATAAATATTCTAAAGAACTAGTAAAGAGGTTTGTTCTTGAATCCAGTAAGAGTATGAAAACACCAACGAGTACTAATTCCAAATTATACTTACATGAATCTTGAAAGTTTTTTGATATCAAACTATATAGAGGCATAATAGGAAGTTTAATTTATCTCACTACATGTGGACAAGACATAATGTTCTTAGTCTTTTTGTGTTCTAGATTCCAGTCCAACCCTAAATAAATTCATCTTAAAGATGTTAAAATAATAATTAGATATATCAAGAGTACTGTTTGTTCTATATTATTTTATTCTAATGAGAACTATTTTAATTAACTATCTTACTTAAATTATGATTTTAGAGGTTACAGACTTGACAGTAAAATCACTATAAGCGTGCATAAGTTTCTAAGTAAAAGTTTAATTTAATAGAGTTATAAGAAACAAATTTCAATAGAACTTACAAAAGTTAAGGATGGATATTTTTCTACTGCTAGTTTCTACTCAGAAAGTATATGGATAGAAAAATGTTTGATTCTAATATTTACTTTAATAAAATTTCAATTTTTTGTGAAAATTCAAGTGCTATTTCAATTTCAAAAAACCCACTTCAACACTATAGAATAAAACACATAGGTGTTAGATTTAATTGTCTTAGGGATAATGTAAATAAAGGTGATATATGGTTAGAATTTGTTCCTACTGAAAAATATTTATCTGAAATTTTCACTAAACCATTAGATTCTATTAAATTTGTGAAAATGAAATTTGAATTGGGATTTCTAGAAGATTAAAACTTCTATTAAGTATAGTTAATTTTTTAAAATATTCCTATATTTTTAGTATTGTAACTATTTTCTAAATATTTCGAGAATATATTACTCTATTATATTAAGTAGTGGTTCTTTATTAAAAGCGACTATTTTAAAAGATTGAATTCTAGTGTACTTTTTGATAAATTTTAAAAAGAGGGACTTTATTTTTGAAAATTTAATAAATGTTATTTTTTTAATTTACAAAAAAGGGAGATTGTTAGCATTTGAAATTATATTTTAATACTTTAATAGTTTTATTTATTTTGATAAATTAATGTTTCATCACATTTAATTAAATTAAATTTTTTTATAATAATAATTTTATTTTTATATTTATTATTTTTATTAAAATAAATATTTTATAATCTTTTAAATGTTTAGTGTTTATAAAAATATTTTAATGCTGTTAATTACTTAATGTTTATTAATATTTTTTTTAAGTGTTTCATATCAAAACAAATCAGTCCATCCAATATGAGCCACCAAGGTTAGCCCTCAACCATTATTAGGGGACCCAATGGGTCAATCATGTGGGAGGGCCTTCCATAGGTAGACTGCATGGAGTCATAAGAGAACTAGGATATTTATAGGCCTAAGGAGACTGGACTTGTGTATAAGGCTCACAGAGCATGCCCGTAAGGTGTATTGGGTGCGCTAGAAGCCCACTGGGCCGAATCCTGTGAGTAGTGTGTGACGTGTGATTTTTATTGATCCCCAATAGCTAGATTGAATAGAGAAAGGATTTATTTGTATGTTATACTAGGGGGACCATCGACACTATCATTTTACACTGGTGTTTTTCATGAAACATCATCTCGACAAGCCTAGTCGTGCTTTCTTTTGTATTATGATTGTCCTTGAGTTTTTTTTCATTCTTATTCCTCAAGACCCTAGGATTTTCACTGTATCCTATATTCTTTTGAGTATAGTAGTCTAATAAGTAAACCATTTATATGGTTCTTCTAGTACAATGATCTTCTACATCACTGGTGTCTCCTTGCATGACCGACAGATATGAGATCATTAGTAGATCTATCCTACAACCGATATATCAAGTTATCATTGGACACTGGTAGATCAATGTTTCACCGGTATTTCACAGTACCATATATTGTTGGACCACCAGTTTACCTTTTAAATGGACGACAATTGGAAAACACCAATAGATCTATTTTTTTCACTAGTAGATCATGCCAACAATGACTCTTTCTTTAGTGTAACATCTCCATGCACATTGATTGTTTAGTGCATCCATCACCAGTAAATTTTCCTCCACAAGTAGATATATATTCTATTTTGTTTGAAAGAAACCTATTATTACTTCATCGGATATTATTACATTCATGACAACTATAGTAAGTTAGTTTCATAATGGCATGGCATGAACCATAATGGAAGCATCATGCACTGACAATAGATCTTTCTTTACATCAACAACAGATCAATCCATCGTTGGAAATCAACAGTAGATCAATCCACTATTAGACATCAATGGAAGATCAATCCACCATTGGAAATCAATGGTAGATCAATCCACCATTGGACACCACTAACAGATCAATCAATGCTGAATAATGGTATATCAATATACTTCTAGGTATTTAAATCCACCGTTAGTTCAAAATATGTTTTAAAATTATTTCTTACATTTTTATTTTATTTTATTAAAATAAATATTTAGATAAATGTTTTTATTATATTTTTTTAAAATATAATTATATTTTTTGTAAAAAATAGTTGTAATCATATTTTATTTACATATGTACATACGATTGAATTTATTATGATACTCAATTTTACTACATTTTTATTGTCTTAATAAACTAGAAGTTTATTCAGTTTATTTTTCTTATAATTATGAATTGTAAATATTTTTATACTTAACATTTTAATTGTTTTATATTGATATTTCATGAAGAAATAAAGTGTGAAATTATTCTTTATTATTCATTGTAGAATTTACAGACAAAGGTTACAATAACATTATTTTACTGTTATGCACTAACAAGTGGCATTAATCTATTGGTTTTGAAGATGATCCTATAAGATATTTGTTTTAATGATTTGATATTAATTCGTTAGATATTTATTTGAGGCATAAAAAAATTCTTTCATAGGTCATTCAAAAGAATATTTGTGATGAAACTGTGACAAAATTCTTGCTACTCTCATCCGATCAAGAAACTGCTGTGACTTATGTTACTTGGATGTGATCACATAAGAACTTCAACACTCAACATTGTTCCATTAAAGTGATAAAAAATCATCAATATTCATCATCTTTGAAATATTTTGATCATCTTATGTTTTCTTTGTATTAGTTTTTATTCATGTAATATTTTATTATTCTTTTTTTATTTCTTTGAGTCTAGTTTATGCTTTTCCTAATCAAAACCAAATCTTGAATTGTATGGTTATTCCACCGCAAAAAAGGAAGTTTGGGTTGGGACTCCTGACCAAAATTTAGTTCACAAAATAATGTTTGGTATCCTATAAAAAGTCTGGGTTGTGCCTCTGGGTATTTTTAAAAGGTAGAGTCTGTAAGATCTTCTCACACATTTAAAAGTGAGGTTCTTAGTGGGTATTAATATCATCAAGGAGTAGAGAAGGTTAAGGAGTGAACTAGGATCTTTGTGATATAATCAATAATAAATATTTTTATTATTTATTTTTATTTTTTCCACACCTCATTTTAAGAACACTACACTCACTATAGATCATTATTTTATATACTCTGATTGTTTTTCTTTAAAATTTTTAAATGACTATTCACCCCCCTCTAGGAATTATTTTCATCTCTATCAATCCAATAATATGGTCCTATGTGTTTTTAAGTATTTTACCATGTTATAAAAGTTTTATGTATTAAAAAGGTGGGATGACATAGTCACCACATGTATCCAATGATAGTCATTAGGCTAAGAGTCTCAGGTCAGACCACAAAAGGCCATCATGCCCCATCTCTCTCATGGCTAAGACACAAGGTTTCTACATTCCAACAATAACTTGAGTCAAGCAACAATTTCATCATATCCCACCTCTATTTCCTAGGTCAAGTCACTATAGACTATCATTCTCCATTATCACCCTTCGAATCAAATCATATAAGATAATCATTCCCTAGGTCAGGCTACAAGTCCATCATGCCCTACTGTCTAATTCATTTTTTCATCATTTCATATATGGTGTTTCAACATGCTCCCCCTCTAGGGTCCATGCATAGAAAAAAATTATAGAATATATTAAATACACCACATGGAAATAGGGAATAAAATAAAAATACACAACATAGAATATCAAGAGTGAGTAATAGTATACAGACACACACATGTGATCAAAATAAAACATGGTATCATGGGATATACATGCACACACATGTGATGAAACTCAAACATGGTCTCATAGGACACACATACACACACATGAAATTAAACTCATGCATGGTCTAAATAATATAATCACTTAACATAAGATCATTCTAAAAATCATATAGACAACTTATTCATGGTAAGGAACTTCCTAACTCAAGTGTGTCAATATCAAAATCATAATTCGTCAAGAGTATCATTACTTGAAACATGTTCTCACTCTAAATAGAATAAGCCTGCAAGATAATATTTCCTAGAACCAGTTCCAATAAGGAATCAAAAAGTTTCTAGAATGTGATTCAAGAAGGAGTCAATCCAATGGGTAGATCTAACACTTACCTAATTTTAATTATCTATAATGGTTTAATTTGAGTCTAGTTGTGAAAGGAGGAAATTCATTACATAAGGATCAAAGAACAAAGGAGAAGATGTGAGGATTCCATGGTTATAATTCAACAAGAACAACCTCCATATTCCAGAGTTTCATTATTCTAGTGAGGTAAAGAAAATGGGTTTAGATAATTGATACCAACCAAAATAGAAACCTCAATTAAAAGAGGGTTGCCTAACACACCCTTGATTTTTTTGGAATTCATCCAGAAATTGTCTGAATCAAAGGAATCAATTAAGATAGGAGGTTCAAAATAATTAATATAGGAAATAATCACTTAATAATTAATTAAAGACCCATCATAATGACCTTACACATTTAACCTTTTAAATGTTCAAGATTTTATAAAGAAGGTAGTGATTTCATCCTTTTCAAAGTCCATGAAACCGCCAACACAACCTACACCATGACCTACATTGTGGCCTTGGTGTCCTTAAACACACCAACAAAAAATGACCATCCCCATGGAATATTTCCAAGTCCCAAGACATTTTACCTCACCACAATCTCCACTATAATCATGGAGAGGTTACACAATACATGGGCCACAAAAAATCCCTCAACACTCCATTCCCATGGCCACACACATTTCCCCCTTACTTATTTTTCACAGGGCTCAGCAGGGACCACCATGGCTTAAACCACTACTGTGGTGTAGCCTGTTTTGGATAGAAAGTTCTCCAAACACCCTAAAAACTTATAAAAATCCCACAAGACGTTATCCAAGCATAGATCAACCAAAAAAATTAAAGGATAAGATTTAAACAAGGGTTTACACCATGAAAAAATGTTTCAAAACTTTATAATCTCCTCATTTAGGGATTTTTATCCTCTAGAATCATTTCTAGCGGTCCTTCTTGAACAAATCAGACTCCCACTCCCATGTTTACTCTTGGTTTCACCCATACTTACATAACACTCAAATAAGTGGCACTGTATTTCCCCAAAACACCTTCTCACTTTGGTTAATGATCCACATTAGTTGCTCCATGAAAGATGAATCTAATTCCAACTCAATATCCTCAAATTGTATCACTTGCATATGACCAGGAATGTACCTCTAAAGATAAGAAATGTATAGAACATCATGCATGACTCAATAAATTAGAAGAATATCTAATAAAAATACCATACTTTAATACTTTCATTGATATCAAATGGCCCCGTAAACCATAGCGCCAACTTCCCTTGATTCCAAAAATGATGATTCCTCAACCAAGGTGACACTCTTAAGAAAACCCGATCACCGATAGTGAACTCCAAAGGCTATCTCCTCTGTTTAGTATAGAATAGTTGATTTATATGAGTGGTAATCAACCACTTCCTGATCAATGAAATTCTCTCAGATTTATCCTACACCATACCCTACCATAAAATTGTTGACTTTCCCACCTCATGCCAACACAATAGTGAGTGGAATGACTATATATAGAGCCTAAAATGGTTCGATCTGAATAGAAGTATGGAAACTATTATTATAAGTGAAATACACCAATGATAGTTTCTTATACCATTCCCCACTGAAGTCTAGGACACATGCTTGAATCATATATTCAAGGATCTAAATCATCCTCTCTGACTATCCATCGGTACGTAGATGATACATCATACTCAGCTACAACTGATCCCTCAAATAATTTTTCTATACTTTCCAAAACTATGATGTGTAATGATCATCCTTTTATGATATGATACTAGAAGGTAATCTATTTATCCATAAAATATATTGGACATATATATTGAATAACCCATAAACCGAGAAAGTCTCTCATATTGGTAAAAAATGTTTTAATTTCATTAACCAATCAACTATCACCCAAATGACATCACAAATCCTTGGGGTCATGGGTAGCCTCTTCATGAAGTCCATTATTAGATCATTCCACTTCCACAATGACATTGAGAGTGGATTAAGAAAACCCCCAGGATTCTGATGCTTGATATTTACCCACTGGAAAGTAAGGTATCATGATAAAAAATTAATGATGTCTCTATTCATACCTAGCTACAAAAAATGATGTCATATTTCATGGAACATATTTATTAACCCTGTATTCACTTCCCACTTTAAATCATTATAGTATCTCATTAGATCATCCATCAAGAAATATTGCACAACTACCCTCACATGGATGTATATTATATCATCATGATATAAGGACCATCTTGAAATAGAATCATCCACTTTCAAACATTATCACATCACAAAACACTTGGTATCTGACTCTTGGATTGTCTTTACCCAGTCCAATAATGAAGACATGATAACCAAATGTGTGAATGTAATCACACCAAGATACTTGGATTCATACACTATCCACTCTACCATCAAATTCATAAGATGATATTTATACAGTGGATGATACTCTCCAAGCTCTCGTGTCTCTGAAATTTTTCTACTAAGAGATTTTGTAACAAAATTACCTTTACTCATAGAATAAACCATCACAAAGTTTAATGTATGGAGATAATCCACCAAATTCCTATACCTAAATCTCAACTCATATTAAAAAAGATATATTTGAGGCTCTTATATAACTTTTAAACAAAAAACTTCTCACTAAAAAGATAGTGTCATCAAAACTTTAGAGAATAGACCACTACTGCCAACACCAAGTCTTGCATTAGGTAGTTTTGCTCATGGGGTTGTAGCTGTCATGACCTATAATCTACCAACTAGTCCCTTTGCATAAAAATAACTCCTTAACCAACACCTAAGGAATCACAATAAACTGAATATCCAATACAATGCTCTAGAAATTTCAGAATCATGGTTGTTGATAATCTTCTCTTGAACTCTTAGAAGGCCACTTCACAAAGATCAATCCACTAAAACTTCACTACCTTATTTTTTAGACCATTCATTTTAACTACCAAATGAGATAAACCTTGTATGAACCATTTATAGTAGATAGACAAACCAAAGAAGTTACTAATCTCAAAAAAATTTCATAGTCATTCCCAATACATCACTGCCTCTACCTTCTCTGGGTCTATAGAAATTCCCACATCAGAAATTACATGCCCAGGGAACCACACCTCTTAAATCTAAAAGTGACACTTCAATATTTTGGCATAAATCCAATGTGATTGAAGTATACTCAGTATAATATCAAGGTGACTTACATGAATTTCTATGATTTGTGAGTATATGAGGATATCATCAAAAAAATACCACAATGAAGGAGTTGATATACAGATGGAAGATCCTATTAATGAGATCTATAAACACTGCTAACTCATTTTTTAGCCTAAAATTCATGATAAGATACTTATATAGTCCATATATAATCCTGAACATTATCTTAGGAATATCCTAATCTTTGGCCTAAATATGGTGGTATTTTGACTGTAATTCAATTTTAGAGAACCACCAAGCACCTCACAATTAGTCAAGAAAGACATCGATCCTCAAAAATGTGCATCAATTATTTATAGTCACTTGGTTTAGATTCTTTTAGTCCATACACAATCCAAGAATATCATATGCCTTATTTTTTAACAATAATGGAGCACCCCAGAGTGATGTGCTCAGTCTAATAAAACTCTTCACCTCCAAATCCTTGAGATTTACATTGAGTTACTTTAACTTAGTCAGAATCATATGATATAGAGGAATCTATATAGGTTTAATTCTTGGAACTATTTTGATATCAAATTAATTTCCCTTCTTAGGATGTATTCCTAATTTTTTTTCCGGAATACATCCTGATATAGGTCCACCATTGAAGGAAAGGAAGAGGCTACCACTGTCTCTATCGCAAGAGCCAAGCCCGCTACTTGTGTTGTAATAGCTCAAACCTGATTTGAGTCTAGTTCCACTCTACCTTCTCCAACATCTCATTCACTTATTATCTTGAAATTATCCCCCTTGGTCATATTATAATATACACATATCTTTTAGTAGTTGATGTGATCCCAATAACTAGTCAACCAATCCATGTTGAAGATCACATCAAAGATAGTCATCTTAAGGATCATGAAATCCCATAGATTTCCATAGACAACAACTACCCTAGGATATCATGGACATCTCTAAATATGGTCCAATTTCTTTCCCAAGGTTGTATCAATAGAAAGTAACTCTAAAAACAACTTAACTCGTAAGTCAATCCAAAAAATAATTTGTTTAGAGATAAAGGAATGAGAAAAAACAATATAAAAAAGAGTGTTGGAAATAGATAGATGATCATAAATATACCTTTAATGGTCGATGGTCCTCCTATATAGTAAGTCAGAACCCATTCCTTCAAATACACTCAGCCTACCACAACACCACACCCCTATCCCTAGAATACACGACTTTCCTTAGTAGTCATTGTCTGAGGGGTTTGAATTTCTACTAAGAAACTTAGCTAGTCCCATGGCCTAATACTTGCATGTGAATCAAACCCCTCAAGAACTCATCTATGATTCCTTCAAGTAAAAACACTACATCTTCCTTGACTTACAACATCAATTGAACTTGATATGAGGATTTAGAAAAAATTTATAATAATTCCCACTCTATCCATAGTTAAAACAATGAGGACCTCCTTCTAGCACATAAGGTGATGAAGAACCCATACTCATCTCTAGTTTTCTATCATTTATTTGGTGTGAATCCTCTACCTTTCACTTAATACTACTAAAAGTATCAACAAGAAGTCCACTAAAGGATAAAATAATACCTATAACTTCATCCTCCTCTAAACCCGTCTCAATTGTTTAGGACTTACGAATCCCCTCCATATATTTCATTAAGTAAAAGATCCAGACCTTCCTCCTCAAATCCATTCATAGGGTGATTTCAAACTTTCTAAACTTCTATGCCTTGTTCCCATCCAATAGAGGATAAAATAATAAAAAATCCATGAAACATGACAAGTAGATTTCATAATTGATCCTTTATGAAGCACTATGAAATCTTGAGCAGGATTTGGCTTCAACATACTCATAAAGAAATCATCAAATAAAAGGTATTTCAAGGTTTCTCAAGTAAGACCATCATGTATTACCTCATAGTTTATAACAATCCAAAAACTCCTTGTAGGTCCCTAAAACATGAAGGCATACAACTTCTTTCGTCATACCTCTAGAGTCTCCACTAGATCAAATCTCCCCTCAATGAAGTCAATCCAGTCCTTAGAATCTTAAGGGCCTATGGTGCCCTAGAAGGATAGAGGATGCTGGATTTGAATGTGCCGAGCATAATAAACCATAGTGTTTAAAGTTCCACTACTTTGAATAAGCACTATGTAGAATATTCTAGACTAAAGTTTCCCTTCTTACTAAACCACTCGAGTGAATGTGGGTTCATTCTCCTACATGAATAGTGGTAGAACCTTAACATCCTACCTTGAGGGAGTGTTTTGGCTTACTCTACCAAGTGGTCTATTCAAGAATATCTGTGGTGAAATTTTCTAAAATACCAAATGAATGTTCAAAAAACCTACATAAACTTTCTCAAGTAGTTATAAAAAACACATAAGGGATTTCTATGGAAACTTATCCTAGGAGGCTACCCACAACAAAAAGGAACAAATATCCTAATATTACTCAAGGATCTTCCTACCTACACATTAGTCACAATAATATATATAAAAAACATAATAACACACTCAAGTTCAACTAATTAATTTCAATAGATACATCATAATAGCAGATAACATAGATATATCACTCAAAAATCAACATTGATTAAGAAATTTAATTAAAGAACTACCATGCAACACTCAACACACACACACACACATATGAAATGTGATCCTATGTGACTAATCATGATGCATGAACACACCCAAATCCCATAAAATAGCATCTACACAATATAATCATGATCAATATGAAATTGTTAAACTATAATAGCAGTGTCAACAATTGTAACTTAGAGGTATGTTGTACATGTGTTGTCCAAGCACACATGAAAGTCATCTAATTGAGTCCCATGTGGTCTAACTTCTTTCCATATTTCCCCAAAACATATTCAAGAATAAAAAAAGGTAAAACATCCTTTGATATCACTTTGCATTCCCCCAACCAGAATTGTCGAATCTGATCCAGAGTACCATATGGCCTCATACGCGCCTCCCCATACACAAGATGTTTTCGATTAGAAACAAGGCTCTGAACACTATTAGTGGGTAGACTATACCCTCAGTATTAGTAAAGATAATTATAAAAAATAACATATAATAACACATTGGAATAAATAAACAATTATATAACAAATGGAGTGGAAAGTATCTCAAGTCAGGTAGAAATAATAAACCAAGGATTTCCAAAGTGGAATATCTAACTAGAGCATAAGCAAGGTAAGTAATTAAATCGAACAATGAAAAATCCTACCAGAGTCTATACCATTACCAACTCTAAAAAACATTCTCTTTATCCTAACTCCCTATCAATGGGGTCTTGAAATTTTATGTAGCCTTGAATATGCAGTCTTTGTGTGCATCAAGATAGCCATATATGGTGTGAGTATAAACACAGTAGGAGGCCACCAATGTATCCTTAACACAGCTGCACATGTATAAGAGTGTATGTCATGATAATATATAAATGCATAAGTAATAGCATATAATAATGTACTTAATAGTCATGTTCTAACCAAGCTTACAAAAACCCTTAGCTATACATGCTTTGGATCCATGTCGAAAACATAGTCATAACAATAGTCATGAACTAAAGTGGACCACAAGGTCACTACATGTATCCCATGGAAATCAAAAGGATAAGTATATCAGGTCAAACCAAATGAGGCCATCATGCCTTGTATCTCTCATGGTTAGTCTATAAGGGAAATACATTATATCACTACCTCTGGTTTGGCCATAAGTCCATCATATCCCAACATTGTATCCTAGTTCAAATCATCACAAAATACCATTCCCCATTGTTTACCTTTTGGTCAGATCACATATGACCATCATAGACCCATGTTAGTCCAAAATACCATCATACCCTATCATCTAACTCATTCCTATCAACACATCACATGAGGCATCTGAACACGCTACCCCTATAGGGATAATAAGCCACAACAAGCCCACCTTTCACTTTGGTACCATGCATAAAACAACAATATAGAATATAAAAAAACATCATAGGAAAACAAGTCATAATATATTGAGGCACAACATAGAATATAAAGAGTGAGTAATAATATCCAAATCCACAAATGTGATCATACTAAAACATGGTTTCATAGGTGACACACACACACACACACGATCAAACTTAAGCATAATCTCATGAGGCACACACACATACACATGAAGTCAAACTAAATAATGATTTAAATAATATAATAACACAATATAATATCATTCTAACAATATTATACACAACCTATATATAGTAAATAACTTCCTACTTCAAGTATGATAATTTCAACATCATGATTTTCCAAGAGTGTAATCCAACTGAAATAAGATTTCAGGAAAAAAACTCCTAAAACCTATTCGAACAAGGAATCAAAAAGGTTATATAATGAGATTCAAGAATGATTCAATATAAGGTGTATATCTAACACTGAACCAATATCAATTATCAACAATGGTAGAATTAGAGTCTAGTTGAGTAAAGAGGAAATTTATCACACAAGGAATGGAGAACAAAGGAGAATAAGCGAGGCTTCCATAGTTTCGATTTAACAAGAAAAACATAAATCTTCCATGGTTTAATTCTTCGAGTAAGGTCAGGAATAGGGGTTGAGAGAATTAAGACCAACCAAAGTAGCAATATAAATGAAAATAGGGTAATCCAAATAACCCTAAGTAGGTCTAGAATCTATTTGGAAATCATCCGAATAAAAGGAATCAACAAGGATATGAGTTGTGAATCGATTAATAGAGGAAAGAATCAATTAATAATGAATTAAATAACCCTCATAATGATCAAATGCATTTCCATTTTAAGTGTTCAAGATATAAGTAATAAGGTGGTGATTTTGGCCATTTCAAAGTCCACACCAATGACATCATAGCCTCCACCATGGCCTCCACCATGGTTTTGGTGGCCTTGAACACACCAGATCGAAACAACTACCCTCCATGACATTTTTCCAAGACCCATGGCATTTCCTCTCACCACATGTGTGGCGAGGTTACAAAAACCATGGCCCAAAATAGCTCCCCCTATGCTCCATGCCCATTTTCTCACTTGTTTTTCATAGGGATTGCGAGGGACTACCAAGGCTTTCACTATAGTCATAGTGTAGACTGTTTTGGATAGAAAGGCCTAAAACACCCAAAACACTTCTTGAAATCCCATAATAATTTATCTAAGCATGGATCAACCCAAAAACTTAAAAGGTAATATGAAAAAAGTATTTACAGCATGAAACAAAAGTTCCAAGATTTTATAACTGAAAACTCTCACAGGAACCCCATATTCCCACAAAATTGACACTTGACTGGTTTTCAAATACATAAAGATTGAACAAGACCAATCCTAATATACTGGTAACATTCCACATAACCTCTACTCTTTGGTAGATCAAATGAACCACTACCCTAAATACTCTTCCCATTTTCAATATAGAGAGGACCATCGAACCAAAACTTACTATTACCTAAGGTACTACTACTGATATCCTTAGTATAAGTCAACTTCTTAGAACCTCTACCCTCATTCAAGTTCCTCTATGATATAAGGTCCTAGCTCATAACCTCTTAAAAAGAATACATGTGAAAGACATTCACATATGCACAAATCACATACCTCAACCCATCCTCATTGCATATAAACCTAGCCACATCATCCATAGCCAACATTAGGAGAAATAATTAATATTTGTAAAGTGCATTATAGAATCCATAACTGATATCACCATTTGGGTAAGATCAATGGGATCTCAAGATCTATCCACCCTCAAGTTTTTTGAGAAGAAATACTCATTGAACCAGGCCTAAAAATATTTATAGGATAATCCAACATGCTGATCTGCTCACACTAGGACATCCCACCACCGCTTAACTAGCATAATAAGATATAGGTTTCTAACTTTATACTTCTATCAGAGGGTGTATCAGGATAACTAAATATAGTCTATATTGACTCTACCCATATTTTAGTAGCCTAATAACCACCCTCACCCATGAAAAAGGGTGTATGTTTCATACGAAACTCCCATGTCAACTCGAATATAAAAGTTACAACATGTGAGGTATCTCTATCAATCAAATGTATAACCCACAATAAGATCTCTTCGAGTTCATTATCCATAGTCAGTATTGGTGTAATACGGGGTCCCAACACAACTTTCAATGGGGTATGCTCATACCCTCCTTCATAGTACTTAAATAGAGGATATCATGGTGGCTTGTCTCTAAATTTCTAAACACACACCTTAGAACATGTTTCTAATATAGTTATTTATATAACAATTTAGGGTAAGTAATAACTTTCATGACATATTTCTACTCTACTCACACCCCATATCATAAAGGTATCACTACCCAGATGAATTCTCTATGCCATATATCAACTCTCAGGTTCATTATTAGATACATATAGGATCCACATAATTTCATTTACATTTTTATAACAAGAATATAATAATTATGGTTCATTTAAATGAAATACTGATAATAATTTATAGATGGAGAAACTTTATAAATTGTTATAGTCATTTTATTTAACTAATATAATATGATATGTAGGATAATAAATCATAGAAAACCATATAAATTTTTTGTGAACCTTATGTTCCTAACATGATGCATAAAAAAACACTATCTTTACACCCTAGTCTAAGAGTAAAATACTGTAAATCATAAATCAATATCAAAGTTTATCATATTTAATAAAATAACCCAACCATAAAAGCTAAAACCAAGAATAATAGTCCCATACCTGGTAACTTGGACTTCCCTCATATGAAGGTTATCTACTCCCATGAACAATATCCATACTAAGATTTAACAACATCTTTTTTCCTATATACCATGTCCAAATAGAAAGACAAAAGAAAATAAACAAGGATTTGAGGCCACTTTATAATGTCACCATCCCGATTTACCTCCACTGTGACTGAACCGAGTCTATACATACCCCAGTAACATATCCCCATATGAAAATTGATTCAAAACAATGGAAGGGGTCAATTAATAGCATTAGGATACTATACCCCCTGGATAAGGTAACCAAAATAAAAAATGAAGTAGCAACAATAACATCTGACCAAATGAATCCAGAATAAAAACACTTCATGGCTAAATTATAATAAATACATACATCAACCCATGTTATAAAAATATAAATAACTAAACATTTTATACTAGGAACACAAACATAATAAGGATCTACCATGGGTATAGAATATATATTAGATGACAAGATAATCCAAAAGAAAAAAATTAGAGATAATCACAAAACAAGTCTCAAGTCTTGGTCTAGTCCCATCCACCAAGCTCTATAGTGATTAACTACATTAACATTCAATTATATGGACCTTTACTTTGTATTTATTGAAAACCATGAAGTCTTATTGGGTACCCACGGTGTTAAAGTAGGGTGTGAGTACAAATCTAAAGGACACCACAAATGGTGTCCCTAAATATATATATAGTGTAAATGTTTTTATGTTGATATTTCATAATAAATATATGGATTCATAATGAAATTATTGTTTGTGATCCTTGGGTTCCATGTTAACACCTAGGATAAACCATACATACTTTAGTCAGTTCATGGGTGTCTCTGAACATGATCTATAACCCAACCAAGGGTTGGAATGGTGACCACCCTTGGTACTATCTCATGACATCCACACATAGGGGTCAAAATGTAATCCACCCCAAAACCATCTCACATTAAGGGTTGGAATATCGCTCTCCCCTGGTACCATATAATATCATCCACACATAGGGGTAAGAATGGTGCATGCCCCCAATATAATCATATAAAATTTAAGATCCCAAGTGAATGTTGAATATGATTATTTTATTTGTTGTCAATGTATCTATGAGAAATTAATTCAATATATGATAAGTTTGGGTGATGTGGGGTATCATAATAAATGAAGGTGGAATAATGATCTTATACTCATACATAAATGAAAAAAAGGATTTTTCACCTATAATTAAATACGAAAAGTAAATAGTTGTTGTTGTCATGGAATATCTATCTAAATAAATTATAGGAAAGTAGACCTAAAATATAATGATTAAAGAACTGATATTTATGTCCATGGAAATTGTTGATTATATTGATGTAGCACTGTATAATATAGATTATGAATAAATAGAAGGTTGGTGACACACGCATGTCATATGACATGGAAAAATAATATTTTTATGTTTTCCTAGTGCAAAAAAGAGGCTGACCAGGGTCGTCTCACTTGAGGAGATTTCTCAGTTTGTTCACCTACTCAATCTAATTCACCTAAGAACTAATTTTTTTGTTTTATGTTTTATTAAATAAATGGAATTTAATAAATTAAATTAAATGAATAAATAATCCAAAAATAAAATTCAATTATAAATTACAATGTAATTTTAAACATAATATAATTAGAGCAGAAAGGAAGTTCTCTTAAGAGAATTTTCAGGGAGCACCTTCATTGACCAGCTTCAAATCTTCTTAGTGAACACACTCCATTATATGTGTTCACACCTCAATATACCATGACTATGAATGAAGATTCCAATTATTGATAACCAAGAACACCATCCATCCACCTCCTCAATCGAGAGAAAATGGTTATAGATTAAGATGTTTAGCTTTAGAGAACCATAGTGAGGATTACACCCACTATAAATTATCTTTAGAATTAACTCAAAGAAGATTAAAAACATGGTCTCGGGTTAAAGAACCTGATTACTCCATTAGAATATTCCTTGGTCCAGTTACTCATGATTATGACTATTAGAGTTCATTATGGTAAGATGAGAATAATAAAAGAGCAAAATAAGGATAAAAGTTAGAGAATAAAAGAGGGTGGATGGGTGGACACAAAAATAAAAATAATGCATGAATTTATTAGAAATATAAATTACGATTGAAAATTTAAAAAAAATAAAAAAATTAAAAAGATTAAAATGGTATGATTTGTGTGCGACATACGTCAGTGAAGATATCCTCCTCGGTGCCTCATATGAAATGAGATGGAATGGAATGAAATGATTTGGGAAGGAGGAGCTCTCCTCCTTTTACAGGCCAGAATATGTACTCCAAAAGTTTACACATTTTTTACCTAATAAATGGACTATTCACATGTTCTATCCTTCTTAAAAGTTTTTCATAAATGTGTTTTTCATTTATCCTCCAAATTTCAGCTTAATTGGCTGCAGGATGTAGGAGTTAAGAAATTTTTATGGACTATTATTTTTTCTAGAAGAAGGTTCCAAGAAGCTTCCTTAAAAATATTGCGTTCAAAGGCCACCTTAACGATCTCATAACTACATGAAATTTATTATAAGAAAGAGACTATGAGTCTTAGTTCCATTACAGGTATAATCACTTCAATTAGATATTTTTAGACTCAGTTGTGCTTCTGTTATGGAGGTGGGGTCCACACTATCCACCTGAACACTTCTTCAAATTCATTGGTTTTTTTCGGGCCTCTAGTTATTCGAATCAGATTTTTTTTTCCGGAATAAAAAGTTGAACAAAATAAATAAATTAATACAAAAAAATCACTCAAATTGGATAAATATTTTAAAATTTATGTCCAAAATACCCTTGTAGTAAAAATCTGTCAAAAATACTGAATTAGTCACTTTTCACAATTTTGGTCAAAACACACCATAAATCAAAAATTGATATAATAAGCTCATATTGATATAATAAGCTTTATGAGTTCTCTATGTAAAAAATATTGAAGATCTATGGTTAAAATGAGTAAAAAAGATGGATTGAGATATGAAGGAACCATCCAAATGATATTGAAATTAAAAGATAATGTAATAAGTGATAAAGGTATTTAGATAAAGTTTTTGGTTTATTTGGAGTGGTTTATAAGGACTAATGTTGAATTTGAAAATATTTTAACTAATGTGAATAATTCTATAATTTGGATAATTATAACTTTATAAGAGTATCTGATTGAATTGATAAGGTTAATTAGAAACTTTGGAAGAGTATCCAGTGACATAGGAAGAGTATCCAGTGACTTCAAAAGAGTAATCATGAACTTTAGAAGAGTATTTGACCAAATTTTTAAGAGTAACATGTGAATTTGTAAGAGTAGATGGCGAAATTCATAAGAGTAAGTGGGGACTTCAAAAGGGTCACTGTATAACTCATAAGAGAAATTGGATGACATTGGAAGAGTAAGTGTTGAGTTCTTAAGATTCATTTCAAATCTTGAATATAAAATTGGTGAAGGAAGGAAAAATTTATAGGAGTTATAGGGGACTTCGCTTAGTTTATACACTTTTCAAAATATTTTAGAAGATTGGATTAGACATTAAATCATAAGATGTTGTGATCTATTATTTGTGGAAATAAATATCACAATAAAATAGGATTTTGATTCAAGTTATTTGAGATAAAATAACTAGCTGACGATAGATCTGGATTTTGAGAGATTAATATGCCATGAGGAGAAGACACTATGCCATGAGGGATTCAACATGATATCATACAGATATAAAAATAATTTAAAAGAGGCTTTAAATTTTGTGGAATAATTGAAGTAGAAAATTTCTTGAGATTTATAGATATTTACATGACAGTATTGAACGAGATTTTTTTGAGTATTAAAACTGGAAAATATCCACTGGTTTGAACGAGAAAATCATGTGCCACTAAGTAGTTTTCTTATTAAAATTATAGAAACAATATTCACATGATTATGTGAATATAAAAGTAGGAAAAGAATAAGAAGAGAGATTGTAACACTCAATACTTTATTTGAATTAGGAGATATCATATGTGTACCAAAGGATGAAGCCTACTGTATATTGGAGTGAAATATTTGCATCAAAAAAGAGAACGAAGGAGTTCTGTTACACCCTACTATCATAGAAGAACTGTGAGTAATGACAATGATCCTAAAGAATATCTAGATGCATGGATTTGAAGGAGAACAAGGATAAATCTCTACTATGGGGGAGAACAGAAAAAGTCAAATACCTATTTGAGTGTTCATTGGAATAAGTCTTATAAGACCATCGAGAGGCATTATAAAGACCCCATTGAGAGAAAACCATAGATTTTTTGGAGATATATTGAACTAGCAGGATCGAGTATAAAGAACCTATTGGAAGGTGTCTAAGGGATTTTTGAGAGATATATATCAATTATTATCTATAGTGTTCATGTTTTTTAATAAATGTCTTATACTTATACTCACTTGTGTTTAATAGTGAAAACATGGGTCTTGAGATAATAATCAAACCTGGGAAGGAGTATGCATCCACATTGGAACCAAACCTTGTAAAAATCATTTTGTAATTTGTTATTTTTCATTTGATTATATATGGGAAAGGGATATATATCAAGAAATTAGAGGATACATACTTTAATCATTAATAGAGGTTAATTCAAGAAATAAATCATAAAAAGGATATCACTAATTCACCATATGTCCCTCTCAGTGATACAACCAAACCTGTTCACTTTAAGTGGTATCAAAGAAAACAATGTTCCCTTGGAAAGATTTTACCTTGATGGAAGTTGAAGACAAAAAATTTTAGTTCATTCAATGATAGAGGTGTTTTCATATTTGATGGTAAGAAATTTCATGGGTGAAATAATAGGATACTCCTATATCTCTTATCAAAAAGACTAAAAGTTAGTGATGCTGTAATAGTGTTCTTTACCCCAAATTGAAGAGATAAAACCACGAAATATGTTGATAATAGGAATCTAAAAGTATATGGGGATGAAATAAATTTAATTCTCCCATCCTTGGAATCTAAGGTGTACACTAAATATATAGAACTCAAGATGGGAAACTAGATGTGGGATAATCTTGATAATATGTATAAAGAAATTTTAAAAATTAAAGAATCCAAACTATAGATTTAGATAGATAATTTTAAAGATATATGAATGGATGATGATGAGAAAATATATGACCACTTTACCAAGGTAAATGAGATAGAAATACATATCAGGGAATTTAGAGATACTTTGGAAGATTCAACCATTATCAAGAAACTGGTGAGTAATTTCCCTGATAGGTTTGACCCAAATATATCAAAATTAGAAGAGATGGGATACCTATCCCTTTATGAGTTACATAACACACTACTCGGTTATAATATGAGGATAGATTTTGTGTTAAAAAATAAAGCAATGGAGGAAATGTAATTAAAATCCATGAGAGAACATAATATCAATGAAAATAAGGATAAATCTATTTGAGATTAAAAGAGTGATAAAGAAAAAAGAGAGAATTAAAAGAGAGTCATGTATATTATTTCAAAGAAAACAAAAATTGGAAGAGGAAAATAAAAAGGTATTATTCCTCTTAAATGATTTAATTGTGTTGGCATTGGATAATTTGAAATTGGATGTCCAAATAAGAGAACTAGTGATTCTAAGAATGACGATGAAGAAGAAGACAAATCTAAAAGAGGATCTGGTAAAAATAAAAATTATGAAATTCAAAAGAATAATAATTCTTCATGAAATTTAAAAATAAGTCTTATGAATAGGGAAGAATATGAAGGCTCATTAACATGTAGTGATTCAGAAGTTGAAGGTTCCAATAAAAATCACAAAACCATCATATCTCAGGTAGAGTGTCATGAATTCATTTTAAGTGGGGAGTATGAAAAGGAAGAGAGATAAAATAAATACATGTTTAAATATAAAATGATAGCATGTATTGATAAAAACAAAAAGCTCAAGAAAATAATCAATACAATTTATAAAGAGATAGGTAATGAAAATGGGAAGGATAATGAAATTATCAAAAAGATCAAGACTTTCAAGGTAATAATTGTATAAAATGATAATATTATGAAACATATTAATGGAAAATTGATTTAAAAAGTTGAATAATTGAATGAGATACAATATAAATGTCTTAAATATGAAAATACCTTGTAGATAGTGAGGGAAGAATATGAGATAGTGATATATTTGTTTTCATAATGTAGTGAAGATTCAAATACCGAAAATATAAGAGTATGGGATGAATAAAACAATAAAAAATCCACTCATTAATCAAGGATAATTAGAGATTAGTTGAGAAAAGGATATTCCCTATGACATAAAAAAACATAAGATTGAATGGACCTAAGAAGAAAGAAGTTGTTCACCAAAATTCCAATAAAAATAATGGAAGAAAAAATATAAAAGAATATTATTGGTATTGTGGAATAATTGGGCCTAGTTCCTACAACCATCAGTATAAAATTTCACTGCTAAGGAATTTTCATGAATCTAGGGGAGAAATTTTGGAATGAAAAGAAGTAGCCCTGTGAGAAGGTGAAACAATCATAGGAGATAGAGGTTTGTAACTAATAAATCAATAAGTCCATATAAAAAATAAATTTTAAATTCTAGAATTAATATATATTAGATGTAACCAATAAGATCACTATGATAAATATTGCATGACAACACTTCCAAGATAGACTTTTCAGGCTGCTAGAGTTGAGAATAATCATAAAAGAGATAAGAGACCTGACCATCCTATATAAGATGATTATTATCATAAAAATGAGTTTAATAAATCATAATAAAGTTATTATGATAGAGAAAAAAATTATAATTCACAAAAATAAGAGATATTATCAAAAATTGATAATTAAGGAGCTCGTGAGATATAGTGTAGAAGGTAAGAGAAGCCTAGAAATACATCAGAAAACTATATGAAAATGAGTCTGTCTCAAGTTTAAAAGATTAATAATAAGAAAAAATAATATAAATATGAATGTCTTATTGTATCTCAAAACTATAAGGAGTATCCACACAATGCAACAAGTGATAAGATGAATATAACCATGATTATTATGAAGATTTATGATAGAAAATTTATAAAATAAGGCATGGATATCTTTTAAAGTGTTAAAACTGGAAAGAAAATATAATCCTAATTGAGAGGAAACTATTTTCCTTGATTATCTAACTAAGGTACTAATAAGTTCCTACTTATTCCCTTATTTTTTTATTTGAACTAACATGTAGGGAATTAAAGGAGAGATGGTGAGTGTTGTAATAGTTTTACAGTGACAATATGTCATTAATAATGTAATTTATTATGCTTAATAAGTATCAATGGATACTTAGATATTATCTTTAAAGAATAACAACCATAATGGAGAATTTAGTGAATCCCTTTAGGGGGATATAACAGGAAGGGGAAGCTTCCAGAGATATGTTCTTTTGTATGAATCTGGAATCTAGACAACACCTATAGAAATCTAAAGTGGGATATGAAAATCACACTTTCTATCATTACTTTGATTATATCAAATATGACTATTGAGGGGGGGGGGGTATTAGTTAATTATAAAGTTAAGTTGAAGGGGTATAAATATACTTACACATTATTTTTTTGATGTGTTTATTAAAGATGAGTGCAGATCATAAAGCTCTTTATAAATCAGATTTTACAACACCTAAAATGAGAAATATGAGTTGGTATCACATGTTGGATAGTTCAAGGACATCATTTTGGTCTAGGTTAATCACTCTATTTTTCTATATTGGGTTTTCCCACATAGACTTAGAGTTTTTTAACGGATGGTAATTACTAAAAAAGCTATGATACCATACTTCTCTTAACAACTGTATCAGGATATAACTCTAAATAAAATAGTGAGAAGATGTTTTTTTGAAAACCATAGAAGATAGTTGCATATGAGTAAGACCTTAATTTATCTTAAACCATTGCATTTATTTTCAATAACAAGGAGAAGAGCATTTAATTTATAAATTATATTGGTATTGACAAAAAATTAAAAGGGGAACATGGAAGGGCCCAATTAATTGTTAAAGATTAGTGTTGTATTTTTTATCGATAAATATATGAGAATTAAAGTTAATGTATATTTAGTTTGAGTGATGTAGAAGATCCCAAAAACTGAAGGTGGAATGATGATTTTCTTCTTATATATAAATGTGAAGAGGGAGTTACCACGTATTCTTATACATGAAAATAAAATAACTATTGTTATATTAGAATATTTTTCTAGATAGGTTCTAGGAAACAAACCCTTAAATATAATTATTAGAGAATTGTTATTTATATCCATGATAAGTGAAGATTATATTAGTGTAGTATACTATAACTTATGAACATAGAGATGGATGGATATAAAAAACAACCTGAAGAGCTATGGTTAAAAGGAGTAAAAATATGGATTGAGATATAAAGGATCTATTCAATGGATATTTAAATTCAAGGATATTTTAATAAGTGATAAAGGAATTTGGATTATGTTTTTTGATGATTTATAGTGATTGATAATGACTATAGTTGAATTGTATTAGCTATTAACTGATGTGAAGAATTCTATAATTTAGATATGTGGCTAAAATTTAGATAAGTAAAAATTCAAAAGAGTATATGATTGGATTCAAAAGTATAAAAAGAAAATTTAGAAGAGTATACAATGACTTTCAAAGAGTCTATAGTGACATTGGAAGATTGATTATGAACTTAAGAATAGTATTTGACTGAATTTATAAGAGTAGTTGGTGACTTTATAATAGTATCAGACCAACTTTGTAAGATTAAGTGGGGACTTTGTAAGGGTCAGTGCATAATTTTTAAGAGTAGCACATGAGCCTCATCCCAGTTGGTGAGGTATCCTTAAGTGCATCCACAAGACCCAGGTTCAAAACCAGGTAGAGGCATATTTCTGCATTACTGTATCAGGTACTATAGCAGGCACTGTAGCAATAATGTACACTGTGCGGGTACTGTAGTGAAACTACACACTGTACAGGTACTTTACTAGAATTGTACACCATGCGGTACTATATAAAAACTATACACTATGCAGTATTGTATGAGGCAATGTAGCAGTTACTATAGTAGGTACTGTTCGATACTGTAGTAGCTGGAACTATTCACCTTGGGCCACCGGTTTGGGCTCGGAGTCCTTAAGGATTTTGGGCCACCTAGGCCTTTGGGTCAGTAGGGATTTCAAGCCACCTTTAAGGCCTTTGGGCCACTTCAAGGCCTTCGGGCCACAAGAAGTTTCCCCAGACACACTACAAAAAATTGAGCATCCCCAGAAGAGGATTCAGAGCAGGTGCACTCACCAGAGCAGAGCCACATGGATTTTTAAGAATGAGAGGGTATGGATATGCCATCGGGACCAACATATGCTTGAACGAGAATCCTAGCTAGAAGACCATGTGAAGGTGGAGAGCTACTATCATGATGTAGATACTGAGGAGGGGCAGTTCCTTGTAGATAGTCTGATTTAATTCCCTAAGACCTTCGGGTTGTGTAATCTTTTAAGCCTACAGGCCATGTAATCTCTGAGCCTACGGGCCTTGTAAGGGTTCCCTCTAATCCCTTGAAAGAGGGGTTATCAAAAATCAATAAAAATGAAGGCCTTCAGGCCATTTGGTAATAAAAGTAATTTTACAACTTTAGAAGAGTATGTGTTGCGTCATAAGAGTCATTTTAACTCTTGGATATAATTTTTTTAAGGAATTAAATGTTTATAGGAGTTATGAGGGACTTAGTAAGGTTTATACAATTTTCAAATATCCAAGAAGTTTGGATTATAAATAAAATAAAATAATGTTGTGACCTATTCTTCATGAAAATAAATATCATAATAAAAGAGGATTTTGATTAAAGATATTTGAGATCAAAGTATCAGCTGATAGTGGATCTGTAGTTTTATATTTGTCCACACCATGAGGATAATTTTTTATTAGTGATATTTTCTTCAAGATATAATGTAGACATGTAAATAATTTTAAAGAAGTTATAATTTTTTTTGAGATCTTAAAGAAGAAAATATCCCAATATTTATAAATATTTAAATGAAGGTATTGACCTTGATTTTTGTGAGTATTCAAACTGGAAAAAATATACCAGTTTTAATGAGAAGATCATATTCCATTAAAGATCAACTAGTTTCTTTATTAAAATTATAGAACTAATATTCACATGATGATGTGAATATAAAAGCATGAAAAGAATAAGAAGTGATAATGGAGAACCCGATACTGAATTCAAATTAGGATATATCATTTGTGTATCCAAGGAAGAAGTTTATTGTATTTAGAAGTGAAGCATGTGCATTAAATAATAGAATTAAGAGTGAGTTATATGATACCAAGATATCATAGAATGACTATGAGAAAGGACAGTGAGTCATAGAATCAATTTATATTTAGTTTTGATAATCACATTACAATAATTCTATAATTTTATTTAACTAAAAGTTTGGTTGTTGTTGAATTTAGTGTAAGGAATAAATATTCAATAAATCTAATTCCTAAGGTTTAAGTTTATTCATGAAAATATGGAGTAATAATATTTAATTTCTGATTAAGTTTCATTAGATGTATGATCACTTTTTCCATGTATGATTCAATTCATAAAAAGATTAGTAGCTATGACGAGTTCATTGTAAGATGATGAATAAGATTCTGATGTAGTTATAACTAAATATAAAGACTTTGGAATTTGAACATTATATTTTTTTAAAACATCATCTATAAAAGGATCGTGGCCTTAATGATTAGAAAGATAATAAAGTAAATTTTTTGTGCTTTTAATCACTTCAATCCTATAAAATCTTTTTGTCATGAAAGTGCTTCTGATTGTATCTTCTTTATGAGTGTTTTTATAATAGTTTGTATTGTGAGGATTTCATTATAAAGATATTAGATCTTTCTATTTTAATGGTTATTTTTTTATCCTTAATGATCTATAGCTCCCATTAGGAATAAAAATCTATTTCTGATTGTCTAGATTGAGGGATTATAAGGTTTGGAAGACATAGTGTTTGGGGTTGGACACTAAGACATTAAAATAGGTGAAAAGTTGAGGGATTCTGTATTAGAAGATAGTGATACATCCTGATAGGTATAAAGTCTAAAACTTATATTGAATTAAAAATGTAACTTTTTTATAGGTTTTAAGTTAATAATACCTTGGATTAGGTTTTAAATCCTATATACACATTGGGTTAAAAGTGTGATTTTATAATATCCTTTAAGGAGTAGTTGGTTTGTTAACTAATACTCTATGTGTTGTTTAATTACATAGTTCTTACAAGTTTTCTTAATTTTTGATCTTTTTTATGATTAATTTATTTTATATAGTTTATATTTTTTATGCATTTTTCTTTTCTATAAATTGATTATTTTCTATGATTTTTGGGTTGACCAGAGGATCATATCTTTTGGTAATTTTAGTACCAGAGGAGGAGGAAAATTATAAGTTCTTTTAAACTATAATTCACCCCTAAATCTTGTATTTTGGATTCAATATATATATATATGTATATGTATATATATATATAAAGAGAATGTAATGACCCAAAATTTTGTCAATGGAATTTCCCATCATATGATTGGGTTATATTTATTTATGTAGTATAAAGCACATGCACCATATAATGAAACCAAATTTTTTTTATTATATTAATTTGAACATTAAATTTAGAGAAAAAATATATCCATAAGAATTAAAATAATTATAATGTTAAAAAATAGAAAACAATATAACAATATTAGGAAAATATGGATATGCTTGATCCACAAGAATAACCAGACTCCTGAACAACATTATAAAAATGAAGCAGAATATTAATAATGCAATATTCATCTTGGAAATAAAGGTATATATAAAATTGATAGAAAATGTAAGTTAATGAAGAATAAATGAAATATGAGGTATTTATAGGAGTTAGGGAACCCAAATGACTTTTACAAATCTAACTGTTGGAATAGTAATATAACCGTTTGAATAGTAACCCAACTATTGGAATAGTAATATGACCATTAGGAATAGTAAACTGACTATTAGAATAGTATAACCACATATTGAAGTGTAAAATAATATTTATATATCTTATAAAATGTAAATATGATATATTTATATCATGGTATAGGTAATTAATTGTTTTAAATATGATAAATTAAGTGTTTGTATTTTTTTTAAAAGATAAATATTTTAATTACACTTTTATAATAAATATAATAATTTAAAATAAATTTTATTTTCATATGATGGATTTATAAATTATTATTGTGTTTTATTATAATGATAAGATAATTTTATGATACCTTAAGTAAATTTTTAAAGGGTCAAAAATTTTATCTTAATATTAAAATTGGTACTTTCAAAATAAATGAGGATTTTATTTAAAAATTAATTTTTTAAACATTTGATAATTATTTTCATAAAATGGATTTAATTTTTTAAATATTCATGATAAAATTGTATATGGTTAATTTTTGTTATTTTTCTAAAATAGTTGAATCTTTGGTGAATAGTAAAATAAGACAAATTACGATATTTTGAAAAATTGGAAAAATACATACAAAAATGAGTCATAAATGATGTAAATAACTATTTAATTGAAATAAAAAGAAATAATTACTATATATATTCACAATAATCAATAATATTGGTAGTCTTGATCTAAAATAATTAACTAATGAATATAATATTCAAAAACACCCCTCTCACCCCCTTATAAATACCACCCCTTCTCCTCACAACTTCTAAGCCTCAGATATTTCCAAATTTCTACCAAATTCCCTTCCCAATCCTCTTCCCTATATACTATTTTGGGTGTTATCATCCAAATACCAGTTCAATGAGCCTTATGGGATAGCCTAAGAAGAGACAACCAAAGAAAGAGGTAAAATTCTTGACTAACCTCTTTCAATTTTGTTATTCTTCTACCACACCCTTATGTTTTCCATACACCTAGACATAGTAACATAAGTATCCAAAATATACTGATATATTATTATTATGGTGTAATATCTATATTATACCCTCACTTAATTAGATTCTAAAATGAAAACATTGTTTACAATATGGATGGTTCACCGCCTCCATGAATAACGTACTTCATTATTCTCCACTGCCTTCAAGGATGGTTATATAAATAATATTATGGTTAAATAAGATGATGATAAGTATATTATAATTGATTTCATATTATATAATGAATATATAGTCATAAATTTAAATAAAACAAAACTAGTTCTTGATAGTCGCTAAAACCACCTAAATGGACTAATTATATAACCATAACGTTCTTACTAAATGAATCATCCCTATATCAGAACAAATAAGGGAATTTTAGACCATGGAATTTTTTTAAGGACTTTAATACTATTTTATTTAACTTATAGAGTTAATTTTCCATTTTAAAAGAACATCTATAATTATACATAAGTGATCTGACCTTGGAACCATGAAATGAACACTCTCAGAACAGTGAAATTGATCTTTATATCTCACTTAAATAGTTGTAAATGAACATAATATAAGTAAAGTAAATAAAATATTTATGGAAAAGGTTATTAATTAATTAATTAATTAATTTAATTTCATTATTCATGAGATTAAGTGCAATTGAAGAACAATTATGGAACATAAGGGAAGAGATCTCTTTGAACCACCCTTTTTTTTAGGTTATAAAACTTCTCTTTCTAACTCACTTTATCTATCTCTATTTGATGCTATGGAATGATTTTAAATTCTATGTATATGTCTCTTAAATATATACATATATTATTCTCCCTTCCTTTTATGGGGTAATGCATTCCTTAAGTTCTTTTCTCAAATACATTCTTTAAAATCAAACCCGATTAAGGGGAAATTTTCTATCCCTGAATCATTTTATATAATAATCAAAATTTTGAGACCTATTATTATATAATCAGATATTAAATTTTTAAATATTTAATTCCTTATTCTCATTGGAATCATTATAAAGTCTCCTTTGATTATGATATGAGGAAATATTATGTAACTCATTTATTTATTTGGGTAATTCTTATGTTTATGCCTTATGATTGATTTTATTTTATGGAACACATAAGCATTTGCATGTTATTATTGGTACACATATATAGAACTCTAATTCATTAGTAAATGTTTTTTCTCATGAGATGATATGTAAGGGATGATAAATTGAAGCTAATCAATGTTTATACTCTGACCACAACATGATGATTTCTTGGCAGTTAGCTGTAAAGACCCGTAAATTTCAAGGAAATTGTTTTTCTTAATTTTCTTTGGAATTTTACAAGAACGCAGTTTCTAACGGAACCTGATTCCGAGGCCCAGTGTGCCCAGAATCATTTTCCGAAGTTTTTCTCAGGTACGTTCAGTGAACGGACGAGCGAGTTTTTCTAACTTTTGAACCGGTGCTCGGAATCTAATTCTGAGGGCACCGATGGAATCGCAGCGCCGGTAATTTCTTAGAAGTCCCTCTTCCGGAGTTGTGTTTTCTCAGGTGTGGTTTTTAATTTTTGGGCTTAAAGTTAAGAAATAAAATAAATTGTACGACAAACTTTATTTTATTTCACTTAAGCCGCTTGGAAGCCACTTGAAGCCACTTAAAGTAGCTTAAGCTGAGTTGATGCGGATAGGGTGCTATCCAGAAATATCCTACCCTCTTGGTAGGATATTTGTGAGGTGGGGCCCGCACGAGCCCCACCGTTTCTTTCCACTAAGTAATGCACCCGCGAAAACCCGTCATTATGAAAGTCAACTGACGCGTTTTCTTAATTTCTTAACACACCAATTAATTGGGCGGTTTTATTCGTTGAATTAATTGGGCGGTTTTATTCGTTGAATTAATTCGATGAATTAATTTAATCGTTTCTTAACCTGTTTTCAATCCGTTGGCGTAATAATAAAATAAGACCAACACACGACTTCTGAAAAAATGCTCATTGAGAGGTTTTGACAACTTTGTTCCTTCATCCTCCTTCGGGAAGAACGCGAAGAATGCGAAGAACGGGAAGAACGCGAAGAACGCCGTCACCCTCAGAGATTGACGAAGCTTCTTCCGAGACGTTCTTCCCTGCAACGATCTCCGATCACCAACTGCTTGAGGTAGGAGATTTCGGGTTTCTTTTAAATCTTCTTTATGGTTTATAACAACACATAGATTTAACCGATATAATTAAATCTTCATGTTCTTGAACCTCGGAGTTCGTCGACGCGTCACCGTATTCCACGACGACGCGACGCCCTTCCGCGACGACGTGACGCCTTTCCGAGACAATGCGACGCCCTTCCGCGACGATGCGATGCCTTTCCGTGACGACACGACGCCTTTCTGCGACGCGACGATCGCCTCCTTCTGCGGCGATCAAATCCGCAAAGAACGCGCGTGCGACGACTTGACGAGGTAGGGGTTGTTGTGAAATAATTTATATTCCCGTGATCATTTCTTTTAAAATGAAGAACCCGGTTCATAAGAACAATTTTAATTCATTAAAATTGTTTTTGGTTATGTTTTCTATGTGTTGATTAATCCTCTCGATTGATACCACCTAACGCGGAGGGTGCGGGCCAAACAAACACGGCCCGACAACCCTCTGCAGTTCTTCGTTGTTGTGAGAATTTGGCGAGCGACAATAAAACGTGACACAAAGGCGATTTGATGTTTCTGCAGTGAAGAACGGGACCCGGGAGGAGCAGCGGCGCAGACGGGAAGGAAAACGGACCACCAGAGCAACTCCGGTGGCCCGCGGAACCGCAGCCGCGCGGGTCCGGCTCACACGCACGGGACGCGGCCTTTGTCACGTCCGTTGACTCCAGTGCGGCCCCTCGAGGGCCGCGACTTCTTCATCCCGCGGGGGCAGCGCCCCGCGGCTCCCTCGGTCGGCCGCTCGGCCGAGCCGAGCTGGGCCGGTCCGACCGGCCGGGCCGCGCCCTAGCCGGACCGGACCGTGTCCATCCGGGTCGGACCAGTTCGGCCGACCCAGGGGGGGGGGGGGGTCGGGCCGGGTCTGCCCAGGCCCAGACCCCCCCGTCTTCAGACCATTTCGGTCTTTTGCCCGTAACTTGAGCTACGGGCCTCCGAACGACGCGCCGTCAGCGGCGATGCAATCCTTGGATCGAGACGGTCGTTTCGGTATATTGCACTCAAGGTTTCGGGAAACTTTGGGTTCGGCCGGGTTGGTTCGTTCACGAAACCAACCGGGCCCTCGGAGCGGAAACACTCATATCTTGAGCTTCGGACGTCCGATTGACGTGCCGTCGACTTCGTTGAATTCCTCTAAGTGAGACGGATCTTTTGGCATACTACAACCGAGGTTTGGACGCAGGTGGAGTACGGTCGGGTTGGTTTTGCCTTAAAAACCAACCGGGCCCATGGGACGAAAAAGCCAATATCTCTCAGACCGGGCGCCCGATTGACGCGCCGTCTGCGACATTGAGTTCCTGTTGGCGATACAGAACTTTTGGATACATCAACTTCGGACTTTGTGTCAGTTGATGTATCAGTGTCTCGGCTCGTGGAGCGGACCCTCCCGAACGAGCTTGCTGTGTGCGGGAACCCTAGAGCTGGCTGCGACTGCTACTGTGACTGCGACGACGACTGTGCATAGATCCTCAGTGGACTGCGACGACGACTGTGCAGAGATCCTCAGTGGAATACGACGACTACAGCACTCAGTGAACCTTTGTGGGTCAATGCTACAGGTCCTGTGTGGGCCCGATCCTGTGTGGGTCCGATCCTGTGTGGGTCAGCGCTCAGTGGTTCTGTGTGAGCCAGCGCCTACAGGTCCTGTGTGGGCCCGATCTTGTGTGGGTCTTTGCGGGGGTTAGTTACCTATCGATCCTTTGTGGGTCAGATCCTTTGTGGGTCATTGCGGGGGTTAGTACCTATCGATCCTATGTGGGTCCGACGACTTAGATGGATCAGTGATCATCTCTATCGTCATTTGAAGAAGTATACCTGTGTGAGCTGAAACTCTGTTTTAATTTCCTTTGTGGATTGTGTTGTTCTATCCTGTGTGGATTTACGTTTTAATTTCCTTTGTGGATTGTGTTGAGCTATCCTGTGTGGATTTCACGTTTTTCTTTCCTGTGTGGACTGGGTTGTACTTGAGCTCGGATGTTGGAGCCGAGCAAGAATTTATGACTTAGGTATATGTATGGGCATATACCTAAGCCGCGTCGGATGTTACTTCGTGATTGTATCTTTTCTTTGTGGATTATCATTTGTGGATTCTGGGAGACCTTCGGGGGTCTCGGGGTCCCTACTGAGTAGGTTATACTCACCCCTGCACGGGCTATGCCCGCACTAAGTTGTGTTGGTTGCAGACGACGGACAACGCTGATCGTGGTGGAGGCTTGCGGAGCAGGACGGTACCTGGAGGTGGACCACTAGGCGGGGTGTACTCGGAGCGGTAGGCTGGACCCGAGGAGCAGTGGAGGCTTTCTGTACCCACCCTTCAGGTGGGACTTCCAAAGGACGGCTCGACGTTGCGGCTTTACTTTTCAGTTGCTGTTTTTCCCCTTTCAGTTGTACTTTACAGTTGGGCTTGTATTTCCAGCCCCCTTTACTTTTCCGCACTTACTGTTGTACCAGCTTTTACTTAGTGTTTACCTTTACGCTTGCTTACTCTATAGTGCTTGTTTACTTTACAAAGGCAATGCCTTCTCTTTTTACCGGGATTTACGCCTTGGTGCTAGTCGCCAGCCCCTGACCTATTGAAGGCGGGCTTGGGGTAGTCACGACACGGGTCCCGAGGACGGGTCGTGACAAATTGGTATCAGAGGAGTTCGGTTCTACCACAGACTCTGATCTTTCTTCTATGTGAAGCAATAGTGTTTAGCATATTGGGTGTGGTTATCAGTCCAAGGAGTCCAGTGTTAGTGCGGCGGCCGACGTATCCATACACCAGGACCCTGACTTCTGATTTCCGACTTAATGCACGGAAACATTGATTGCATGTGTGTTTCAAGTTTTCTTTGTGATTACTTCATATCAACTCACCAGGTACACTGTTCTGACCATGGCGCACCTGTTTACTTTTCAGGATGGCCCCACGACGGCAGACAGCTAGGGTTCCGAGAGTGGTACGTGACGACAACCTGCTGAGCGACGAGGCCTTGGTACATGGCCCTTTGACGGCAGAGGCACCAACGGTACCTCTACCCGCCGAACCACCGATACTTCCAGTACCAGCCGCTGACGATGCACGTCGCCTTAGTGCACTGCATGAGTTCCAGCGCCAGCGACTGCCCAGGTTCCGCGGGGAGACGGACCCCCAGGCAGCCGAGGACTGGCTGGAGGCAGTTGTTTGAGTTTTCAGACTAGTGAGGACACCAGCAGACCTCATGGTGATCCTCGCAGCGAGTCTACTGCACGTAGCAGCAGGATGATGGTGGATCTTGATGCTCCAGGTGCACGATGAGGCCACTCTCATCTGGAAAGACTTTGAGGGCCTCTTCCGCTCAGAGTTCGTCCCGGCCACCCTCCGTGCGGTGCGCATCCAGGAGATTCTTCAGCTGCGGCAGGGCAGATTGATGGTCACCCAGTAGTCGGCGAGATTCACCGATCTCTCACGCTACTCGACCGACATGGTACGAGACCTGTTCTTCCGGGCCCGGACCTTTGAGCAGGGATTGAGACACGAGATCAGGGCATCGCTGATGTCCCTCAGCATCCCGACCCAGGCAGGAGTACTGGAGCGAGCCCTCTTGATCGAGAGCTTCCTTGCTGAGACTTCTCCAGCGGCGAGACTTACCGCGGGGCGGCACGTAGCAGAGTCTTCTGCAGCGGGTAGTCGACGGATGACTCAGGGGTCCCGGCACACCAGACCCTCACGCAGACGGCCTCAGGACATTGGCTCAGCAGTGCGGGGCACACAGCGCGGAGCCAGTCTTTCGAGAGGCAGGCAGTGCTACACTTGCGGCGGGTAGGGTCACATGGCTCGTGACTGCCCGACCCACCGTGCCGAGGAGCAGCGGACAGTTGAGGGGCCACCCAAGCAGAGGCAGAGGGTCGACCGTGGTGGTCCGCAGGGAGGAGGCGGACGAGGCAGAGGAGCTGGCCGAGTAGCAGGTGGTGGGCGACGCTTTGAGGCTCTACCACCACCACCACCAGGAGGCCCGCCCCGACCACAGGGAGCTGGAGGGCAGAGATAGGCACAACTCCAGGCAGCGGAGGCCTATGACCACGGCGCGCCCGAGATGATTCGAGGTACGATCTGTGTCTATTCCACCCTTGCTGCAGTTCTTATAGACACAGGAGCGAGTCACTCTTTCATAGCCGCTTCCCTTGTTCGGAGCTTAGAGATTCCGACAGAGCCGTTGGTTCGATCCTTACGGCTAGAGACTCCTACGGGAGCAGACTCGACGATTACGCACTGGTTCCGGCAGTGCGAGCTTAGTTTGGGAGGTTAGAGCTTCGGCTGGGATCTTCTTGTAGCGGCGTCGAGGCCTTACGACGTCATCTTGGGCATGGATTGGTTATCTACAGTCCATTCACAGATTGACTGTATTAGGCGCAAAGTGCGATGTGTACGCACCGATGGGAGCAGGTTCACCTTTACCGGCGAGAAGGGAGCCTTCACAGCACAGGATGGACTTCCGCAGAGGAGAGGACAACCCATCACTCATCAGTTGGCTAGCCTCATCCTAGGAGCTGTTGATGTGCGGAGTCCTAATTTTCCTACAGTGGTGGATCAGTATGCAGACGTCTTTCCCGACGACGTTCCAGGACTACCTCCTCGCAGATAGGTAGACTTCCATATTGACCTGTACCCCGGGACAAACCCGATATCGACTCCAGCGTATCAGATGTCCCCCGCTGAGCTTCGAGAGCTATGGGTACAGTTGGAGGACTTGCATGGAAAGGGTTTCATCCGACCCAGTGTTTCACCCTAGGATTCGCCGATATTGTTCACCAAGAAGGTGGACGGGAGCTTTCGACTTTGTGTCGATTATCGTCGCTTGAACCAGGTGACAGTGAGGAACAAGTATCCGCTGCCGAGGATTGATGACCTCTTCGATCAGCTCAAGGGAGCACGGTGGTTCTCGAAGATAGACCTCAGGTCAGGCTATCATCATCTCAGAGTTCGAGATGAGGACGTGCAGAAGACGACCTTCAGATGTCGGTATGGCCACTATGAGTACTTGGTTATTCCATTCGGCGTAACCAATGCTCCAGCAGTGTTCATGGGCTTCATGAACAGGATCTTTCAGCCATACCTCGACCGATTTTTCATGGTCTTCATCGACGACATTTTGATTTACTCGACGACTGAGGAGGAGCACGCCTACCACTTGCGTGTTGTACTAGACACACTCTGAGAGCACCAGCTTTATGGAAAGCTCTCAAAGTGTCAGTTCTGGATACGTGAGGTCCACTTCTTGGGGAACGTCATTTCTGAGGCGGGAGTTGCAGTGGATCCTGTGAAGATTGAGGCAGTGTTAGCTTGGGAGCCACCCAGGAGCGTGACAGAGGTGCATAGTTTCTTGGGACTAGCTGGATACTATCGGAGGTTTGTGCCAGATTTCTCCAGAGTTGCGGCACCACTCTCCGCTTTGACGAAGAAGGGGAAACCCTTTGTGTGGTCAGACAGATGTCAGCAGAGCTTCCGGGAGCTGAGACAAAGATTGACCAGCGCACCTATCTTGAGGTTGCCTGAGGAGGGAGTAGGGTACGTAGTCTACTGCGATGCATCATGGACCAGACTCGGATGTGTCCTGATGCAGGAGCAGGCAGTGATCACCTATGGATCACATCAGTTGAGGCCACATGAGCAGAACTACGCTACTCATGACCTGGAGTTAGCAGCAGTGGTCTTCGCACTGAAGACATGGCGACACTATCTGATGGGCGAGCACTTTACAGTCTTTTATGACCTCCAGAGTCTCAGGTACATCTTCTATCAGAAGGACCTGAACCTAAGACAGCGACGATGGCTCGAGTTCCTCCAGGACTATGACTTTGAGATAGTCTATACTCTTGGGAAGGGGAACGTGGTAGCCGATGCCCTCAGCAGGAGAACGGTCATTCAGCTACTTGAGGAGGAGACATAGCAGCTAGCCGCTTTGCAGATATCATTCGTGGATAGAGATGGAGAAACCTTCCATCAGTCTCTCACAATCACTCCTCCACTACTGCAGCGGGTCAGAGAGGCACAACGTGGGGATGCCGACTGTGAGACGCGGTGTGCATAGTTATCCTCAGGATAGGCACCTGATGGCTTCTCCTTTGGAGTAGAACACAACATCCTTTTCAGAGGACGTACCTTGGTACCAGTCGCTTTATGAGAGGAGGTGATGAGAGAGTTTCACACTTCTCCTTTGGCGGTACATCCTGGAGTGGCGAAGATGTACCAGGACCACAAATGATAGCACTGGTGGCCGGGCATGAAGAAGGATGTGGCGGAGTTCGTTTCTCGATGTCTCACTTGCCAGCAGGTGAAGGCAGAGCATCAGGTACCAGCAGGCTTGGTACAGCCCTTGGAGGTCCCAAAGTGGATGTGGGACGGGATATCTATGGACTTCGTGACTGTACTTCCACGCACTTCTAGAGTTCACGACTCCATCTGGGTGATTGTCGACCGACTCACCAAGTCGGCTCACTTATTACCCATCAGAGAGCAGGGCTCAGTGGAGAGCTTGGGAAGTCTCTATGTTCAGGAGATTGTATGGCTTCACGGTGTGCCATCATCTATCATCTCCGATTGAGATGCTCGCTTTACTTCCCAGCTTTGGAAGGGATTGCAGGAGGCGTTCGGGATGCAGCTACGTCTGAGCACAAACTTTCACCCTCAGACGGATGGTCAGACGGAGAGGACCATTCAGACTCTCAAGGACATGCTCCGTGCATGCGTCCTCGACTTTGGTCGTAGCTGGGAGGACCACCTACCCTTGGTGGAGTTCGCGTACAACAACAGCTACCACTCCACCATCGGGATGGCACCGTACGAGGCGTTGTACGACCGAACTTGCAGATCTCCTTTGTGCTGGACAGACCCTGGGGAGTCAGCACTTGTGGGACCGGAGATAGTCCAGGCCACGATAGAAAAGGTCCAGGTCATCCAGGAGCGGATGAGGACAGCTCAGAGCCAACAGAAGTCTTATGATGACAGGAGGAAGAGGCCACTAGAGTTCGAGGATGGCGACCACGTCTTCTTGCGTGTCTCACCTCGACGTGGATTACGGAGATTTGGCCAAGGCGGCAAGTTGTCTCCACGCTTCATAGGACCATTATAGGTCCTCAGCAGGATTAGCGAGGTGGCTTATCGCCTGGCTCTACCACCTCAGTTGCACCGGGTGCACAACGTCTTCCACGTATCTCAGCTGAGGAGATACGTGCATGACCCGATGCACATCATTGACCATGGGGAGCTAGATGTGGATGATGGGGCGACTTTTTCGGAGGTTCCGGTGGAGATCGAGGATCGACAGGAGCGGGTCCTATGTGGACGATCGATTCCTATTTTGCGCATCAGATGGCAGCAAGGGAACCTCCAGGAGAGCACTTGGGAGCGGGAGGCTCAGATGCGTGCTCAGTACCCACATTTGTTTCCCTAGTTTATGATGTATCTTTACAGGGACGTAAATCCCTGAGGTGGGAGTGATGTAAAGACCCGTAAATTTCAAGGAATTTTTTTCTTAATTTTCTTTGGAATTTTACAAGAACGCAGTTTCTGACGGCACCTGATTCCGAGGTTCGGTGTGGCCAGAATCATTTTCTGAAGTTTGGATCAGGTACGTTCGGTGAAAGGACGAGGGGGTTTTTCTAACTTTTGAACCGGTGCTCGGAATCGAATTCTGAGGGCACCGATGGAATCGAAGCGCCGGTAATTGCTTAGAAACACCTCTTCTAGAGTTGCGTTTTCTCGGGTGTGGTTTTTAATTTTTGGGCTTAAAGTTAAGAAATAAAATAAATTGTACGACAAACTTTATTTTATTTCACTTAAGCCTCTTGGAAGCCACTTGAAGCCACTTAAAGCAGCTTAAGCTGAGTTGATGCGGATAGGGTGCTATCCAGAAATATCCTACCCTCTTGGTAGGATATTTGTGAGGTGGGGCCCGCATGAGCCCCACCGTTTCTTTCCGCTAAGTAACGCACCCGCGAAAACCCATCACTATAAAAGTCAAATGACGCGTTTTCTTAATTTCTTAATGCACCAATTAATTGGGCGGTTTTATTCGTTGAATTAATTGGGCGGTTTTATTCGTTGAATTAATTGGGCGGTTTTATTCGTTGAATTAATTCGATGAATTAATTTAATCGTTTCTTAACCTGTTTTCAATCCGTTGGCATAATAATAAAATAAGACCAACGCACGACTTCTGGAAAAATGCTCGTTGAGAGGTTTTGAAAACTTTGTGCCTTCAGCCTCCTTCGCGAAGAACACGAAGAACGTGAATAATGCAAAGAACGCGAAGAACTCCGTCACCCTCGGAGATTGACGACGCTTCTTCCAAGACGTTCTTCCCCGCAACGATCTCTGATCACCAACTGCTTGAGGTAGGAGATTTCGGGTTTCTTTTAAATATTCTTTGTGGTTTATAACAACACATGGATTTAATCGATATAATTAAACCTTCATGTTCTTGAACCTTGGAGTTCGTCGACGCGTCACCTTATTCCGCGACGACGCGACGCCCTTCCGCGACTACGCGATGCCTTTGCGCGACAACTCGACGCCCTTCCGCGACGACGCGACGCCTTTACGCGACGACGCGACGCCTTTCCGCGATGCGATGATCGCCTCCTTCCGCGGTGATCAAATCCGCGAAGAACACGCATGCGACGACTTGACGAGGTAGGGGTTGTTGTGAAATAATTTATATTCCCGTGATTGTTTCTTTTAAAATGAAGAACCCGGTTCATAAGATCAATTTTAATTCATTAAAATTTTTTTTGGTTATGTTTTCTATGTGTTGATAAATCCTCCCGATTGATACCGCCTAACGCGGAGGGTGCGGGCCAAACAAACACGGCCTGACAACCCTCCACAGTTCTTCGTTGTTGTTCGGATTTGGAAGGCGACGATAAAACGTGACGCAAGGGCGATTTGATGTTTCCGCAGTGAAGAACGGGACCCAGGAGGAGCAGCGGCGCAGACGGGAAGGAAAACGGACCACCGGAGCAACTCCGGGGGCCCGCGGAAGCCTCCGGCGGCGCGGCGGCGCCGGCGGTGCCCTGGCGCGCCGCCGGAAAGGGCCGCCGCGACTGAAGCCGCGGCGGCGGAGGCCAGTGGACCCGCGGCCGCACGGGTCCGGCTCACACGCACGGGACGCGGCCTTTGCCACGTCCGTTGACTCCAGCGCGACCCCTCGAGGGCCACGACTTCTTCATCCCACGGTGGCAGCACCCCGCGGCTCCCTTGGCCGGCCGCTCGGCCGAGCCGAGCCGGGCCGGTCCGACCGGCCGGGCCTCGCCCTGGCCGGACCGGACCGGGTCCAGCCGGGTCGGCCCGGGCCCAGACCCCCCATCTTCGAACCGTTTCGGTCTTTTGCCCGTAAGATGAGCTACGGGCCTCCAAACGACGCGCCGTCAGCGGCGATGCGATCCTTGGATCGATACGGTCGTTTCAGTATATCACACTCAATGTTTCGGGAAACTTTGGGTTTGGCCGGGTTGGTTCGTTCACGAAACCAACCGGGCCCTCGGAGCGGAAACACTCATATCTTGAGCTTCGGACGTCCGATTGACGTGCCGTCGACTTCGTTGAATTCCTCTAAGTGAGACGGATATTTTGGCATACTCCGCCCGAGGTTTGGACGCAAGTGGAGTACAGTTAGGTTGGTTTTTCCTTAAAAACCAACCGGGCCCCTGAGACGAAAAAGCCAATATCTCTCAGACCGGGCGTCCGATTGACGCGCCATCTGCGACGTTGAGTTCCTGTTGGTGATATGGAACTTTTGGATACATCAAATTCGGAATTTGTGTCAGTTGATGTATCAGCCTCTTGGCTTGTGGAGCGGACCCTCTCGAACGAGCTTGCTGTGTGCGGGAACCCTAGAGCTGGCTGCGACTGCTACTGTGACTGCGACGACAACTGTGCAGAGATACTCAGTGGACTGCGGTGACTACAACACTCAGCGATCCTTTGTGGGTCAGTGCTACAGGTCCTGTGTGGGCCCGATCCTGTGTGGGTCCGATCCTGTGTGGGTCAGCGCTCAGCGGTTCTGTGTGAGCCAGCGCCTACAGGTCCTGTGTAGGCCCGATCCTGTGTGGGTCTTTGTGGGGGTTAGTTACCTATCGATCCTTTGTGGGTCAGATCCTTTGTGGGTCATTGCGGGGGTTAGTACCTATCGATCCTATGTGGGTACGACGACTTAGATGGATCAATGATCATCTCTATCGTCATTTGAAGAAGTATACCTGTGTGAGCTGAAACTCTGTTTTACTTTCCTTTGTGGATTGTGTTGTGCTATCCTGTGTAGATTTACGTTTAACTTTCCTTTGTGGATTGTGTTGAGCTATCCTGTGTGGATTTCACGTTTTTCTTTCCTATGTGGACTGGGTTGTACTTGAGCTCGGATATTGGAGCCGAGCAAGAATTGATGACTTAGGTATATGTATGGGCATATACCTAAGCCGTGTCGGATGTTACTTCGTGATTGTATCTTTCCTTTGTGGATTATCCTTTGTGAATTCTGGGAGACCTTCGGGGGTATTGGGGTCCCTACTGAGTAGCTTATACTCACCCCTGCACGGGCTATGCCCGCACTACGTTGTGTTGGTTGCAGACGACAGACAACGCTGATCGTGGTGGAGGCTTGCGGAGCAGGACGATACCTGGAGGTGGACCACTAGGTGGGGTGTACTCGGAGCGGTAGGCTGGACCCGAGGAGCAGTGGAGGCTTTCTGTACCCACCCTTCAGGTGGGACTTCCAGAGGACGGCTCGACTTTGCGGCTTTACTTTTCAGTTTCTATTTTTCCTCTTTCAGTTGTACTTTACAGTTGGGCTTTTATTTCTGGCCCCCTTTACTTTTCCGCACTTACTGTTGTACCAGCTTTTACTTTGTGTTTACCTTTCCTCTTGCTTATTCTGTAGTGCTTGTTTACTTTACAAAGGCAATGCCTTCCCTTTTTACCGGGATTTACGCCTTGGTGCTATTTGCCAGCCCCTGGCCTATGGAAGGTGGGCTTGGGGTAGTCACGACACGGGTCCCGAGGACGGGTCGTGACAAATTGGTATCAGAGGAGTTCAGTTCTACCGCAGACTCTGATCTTTCTTCTATGTGAAGCAATAGTGTTTAGCGTATTGGGTGTGGTTATCAATCCAGGGAGTCCAGTGTTGGTGCGGCGGTCGACGTATCCGTACACCAGGACCCTGACTTCTGATTTCCGACTTAATGCACAAAAACATTGATTGCATGTGTGTTTCAAGTTTTCTTTGTGATTTCTTCATATCAGCTCACCAGGTACACTGTTCTGACCGTGGTGCATCTGTTTCCTTTTCAGGATGGCCCCACGATGGCAGCCAGCTAGGGTTCTGAGAGTGGTACGTGACGACAGCCCACCGAGCGATGAGGCCTCGGTACATGGCCCTTTGACGGCGGAGGCACTGGCGGTACCTCTACCTGGCGAGCCACCGATTCTTCCAGCACCAGCCGCTGACGATGCACGTCACCTCAGTGCAATGCATGAGTTCCAGCGCCAGCGACCGCCCAGGTTCCACGGGGAGACGGACCCCCAGGCAGCCGAGGACTGGCTGGAGGCAGTTGTTTGAGTTTTCAGACTATTGAGGACACCAGCAGACCTCATGGTGATCCTCACAGCGAGTCTACTGCACGCAGCAGCAGGACGATGGTGGATCTTGATGCTCCAGGTGCAGGATGAGGCCACTCTCATCTGGACAGACTTTGAGGGCCTCTTCCGCTCAGAGTTCTTCCCGGCCACCCTCCGTGCGGTGCGCATCCAGGAGCTTATTCAGCTGCGGCAGGGCAGCTTGACGGTCGCCCAGTACTCGACGAGATTCACCGATATCTCGTGCTACTCGACCGACATGGTACGAGACCCATTCTTCTGGGCCCGGAACTTTGAGCAGGGATTGAGACACGAGATCAGGGAATCGCTGATCTCCCTCAGCATCCCGACCCAGGCAGGAGTACTGGAGCGAGCTCTCTTGATCGAGAGCTTCCTTGCTGAGACTTCTCCAACGGCGAGACTTACCGCGGGGCGGCACGTAGCAGAGTCTTCCGCAGCGGGCAGCCGACGGATGACTCAGGGGCCCCGACAGACCAGACCCTCACACAGACGGCCTCAGGGCACTGGCTCAGCAGTGCGGGGCACACAGCGCAGAGCCAGTCTTTCGAGAGGCAGGCAGTGCTACACTTGCGGCGGGCAGGGTCACATGGCTCGTGACTGCCCGACCCACCGTTCCGAGGAGCAACAGACAGTTTAGGGGCCACCCAGGAAGAGGCAGAGGGTCGACCGTGGCGGTCCGCAGGGAGGAGGCGGACGAGGCAGAGGAGCTGGATGAGCAGCAGGTGGTGGGCGACGCTTTGAGGCTCTACCACCACCACCACCTGGAGGCCCGCCCCGACCACAGGGAGCTGGTGGGAAGACACAGGCACAGCTCCAGGCAGCGGAGGCCTACGACCACGGTGCGCCCGAGATGATTCGAGGTATGATCTGTGTCTATTCCACCCTTGGTACAGTTCTTATAGACACAAGAGCGAGTCACCCTTTCATAGCTGCTACCCTTGTTCGGAGCTCGGAGATTACGACAGAGCCGTTGGCTCGATCCTTACGGCTAGAGACTCCTACGGGAGCAGACTCGACGATTACGCACTGGTGCCGACAGTGCGAGCTTACTCTGGGAGGTGAGAGATTCGGCTGGGATCTTCTTGTAGCGGCGTCGAGGCCTTACGACATCATCTTGGGCATGGATTGGTTATCTACAGTCCATGCACAGATTGACTGTATTAGGCGCAAGGTGCGATGTGTACGCACCGACGGGAGCAGGTTCACCTTTACCGGCGAGAAGGGAGACTTCGCAGTACAGGATGGACTTCCGTAGAGGAGAGGACAACCCATTACTCATTAGTTGGCTAGCCTCATACTAGGAGCTGTTGACGTGAGGAGTCCTAGTTTTCCTGTAGTGGTGGATCAGTATGAAGACGTCTTTCCCGACGACTTTCCAGGACTACCTCCTCACAGAGAGGTAGACTTCCATATTGACCTGTACCCCGGGACAACCCCGATATCGACTCCAGCGTATCGGATGGCCCCTGCTAAGCTTCGAGAGCTATGAGTACAGTTGGAGGACTTGCAGGGCAAGGGTTTCATCCGACCCAGTGTTTCACCCTGGGCTTCGCCGATATTGTTCGCCAAGAAGGCGGACGGGAGCTTGCGACTTTGTGTCGATTATCGTCACCTGAACCAGGTGAAAGTGAGGAACAAGTATCCGCTTTCGAGGATTAATGACCTCTTCGATCAGATCAAGGGAGCACGGTGGTTCTCGAAGATAGACCTCAGATCAGGCTATCACCAGCTCAGAGTTCGAGATGAGGACGTGCAAAAGACGGACTTCAGATGTCGGTATGGCCACTATGAGTTCTTGGTTATTCCATTTGGCGTAACCAATGCTCCAGCGGTGTTCATGGGCCTCATTAATAGGATCTTTCAGCCATACCTCGACCGATTTGTCGTGGTCTTCATCGACTACATTTTGATTTACTCGACGACTGAGGAGGAGCACGCCTACCACTTGCGTGTTGTACTTGACACACTCCGAGAGCACCAGATTTATGGCAAGCTCTCGAAGTGTTATTTATGGATATGTGAGGTCCACTTCTTGGGGCACGTCATTTCTGAGGCGAGAGTTGCAGTGGATCCTGCGAATATTGAGGTGGTGCTAGCTTGGGAGCCACCCAGAAGTGTGACAGAGGTGCGGAGTTTCTTGGGACTAGCTGGATACTATCGGAGGTTTGTGCCAGATTTCTCCAGAGTTGCTGCACAACTCTCCTCTTTGATGAAGAAGGGGAAACCCTTTGTGTGGTCAGACAGATGTCAGCAGAGCTTCTGGGAGCTGAGACAGAGATTGACCAGCGCACCTATCTTGAGGTTGCCTGAGGAGGGAGTAGGGTACGTAGTCTACTGCGATGCATCATGGACCAGACTCGGATGTGTACTGATGCAGGAGCGGGCAATGATCACCTATGGATCACGTCAGTTGAGGCCGCATGAGAAAAACTACGCTACTCATGACCTGGAATTAGCAGTAGTGGTCTTCGCACTGAAGACATGGCGACACTATCTGATGGGCGAGCGCTTTACAGTATTTTCTGACCACCAGAGTCTCAGGTACATCTTCTCTCAGAAGGACCTGAACCTGAGACAACAACGATGGCTCGAGTTCCTCCAGGACTATGACTTTGAGATAGTCTATACTACTGGGAAGGGGAATGTGGTAGCCGATTCCCTCAGTAGGAGGATGGGCATTCAGCTACTTGAGGAGGCGACAGAGCAGCTAGCCGCTTTGTAGATATCCTTCGTGGATAGAGATGGAGCTGCCTTCCTTCAGTCTCTCATAGTCACTCCTCCACTACTGCAGTGGGTCAGAGAGGCAAAGCGTGGGGACGCTGACTGTGAGACGCGGCATGCACAGTTATCCTCAGGACAGGCACCTGATGGCTTCTCCTTTGGAGAAGAGCACGACATCCTTTTCAGAGGACGTACCTTGGTACCAGTCGCTTTACGAGAGGAGGTGCTGAGAGAGTTTCACACTTCTCCTTTGGCGGTACATCCTGGAGTGGCCAAGATGTACCAGGACCTTAGACGACAACACTGGTGGCCGGGCATGAAGAAGGCTATGGCGGAGTTCGTTTCTCGATGCCTCACCTGCCTGTAGGTGAAGGCAGAGCATCAGGTACTAGCAGGCTTGGTACAACCCTTGGAGGTCCCGGAGTGGAAGTGGGACGGGATATCTATGGACTTCGTGACTAGACTTCCACGCACTTCCAGAGGTCACGACTCCATCTGGGTGATTGTCGACCGGCTCACCAAGTCGGCTCACTTCTTACCCATTATAGAGCAGGGCTCAATGGAGAGCTTGGGGCTTCTCTACGTTCAGGAGATTGTACGGCTTCACGGTGTGCCATCATCTATCGTATCCGATCGAGATGCTCGCTTTACTTCCCGGCTTTGGAAGGGATTGCATGAGGCGTTCGGGATGCAGCTACGTCTGAGCACAGCCTTTCACCCTCAGACGGATGGTCAGACGGAGAGGACCATTCAGACTCTCGAGGACATGCTCCATGCATGCATCCTCGACTTTGGTCGCAGCTGGGAGGACCACCTATGCTTGGTGGAGTTCGTTTACAACAACAACTACCACTCCACCATCGGGATGGCACCGTACGAGGCGTTTTACGACCGACCTTGCAGATCTCCTTTGTGCTGGACAGACCCTGGGGAGTCAGCACTTGTGGGACCGGAGATGGTCCAGGCCACGACAGAAAAGGTCCAGGTCATCCAAGAGCGGATGAGGACAACTCAGAGCGGGCAGAAGTCTTATGCTGATAGGAGGCGGAGGCCACTAGAGTTCGAGGATGGAGACCATGTCTTCTTGCGTGTCTCACCTCGACGTGGAATACGGAGATTTGGCCGAGGCGGCAAGTTGTCTCCATACTTCATAGGACCATTCCAGGTCCTCAGCAGGATTGGCGAGGTGGGTTATCGCCTGGCCCTACCACCTCAGTTGCACCGGGTGCACGACGTCTTCCACGTATCTCAGCTGAGGAGATACATGAACGACCCGACACATATCATTGACCATGGGGAGCTAGACGTGGATGATGGGGCGACTTTTGCGGAGGTTCCGGTGGAGATCGAGGATCGACATGAGCGGGTCCTACGTGGACGATCGATTCCTCTTGTGCGCATCAGATGGAAGCATGAGAACCTCCAGGAGAGCACTTTGGAGCGGGAGGATCAGATGCGTGCTCAGTACCCACATTTGTTTCCCTAGTTTATGATGTATCTTTACGGGGACGTAAATCCCTGAGGTGGGAGTGATGTAAAGACACGTAAATTTCAAGGAAATTTTTTTCTTAATTTTCTTTGGAATTTTACAAGAACGCAGTTTCTGACGGCACCTGATTCCGAGGCCCGGTGTGCCCAGAATCATTTTCCAAAGTTTGGCTCAGGTACGTTCAGTGAAAGGACGAGCGGGTTTTTCTAACTTTTGAACCGGTGCTCGGAATCGAATTCTGAGGGCACCGATGGAATCGCAGCGCCGGTAATTGCTTAGAAACGCCTCTTCCGGAGTTGCGTTTGATCGGGTGTGGTTTTTAATTTTTGGGCTTAAAGTTAAGAAATAAAATAAATTGTAGGACAAACTTTATTTTATTTCACTTAAGCCACTTGGAAGCCACTTGAAGCCAGTTAAAGCAGCTTAAGCTGTGTTGATGCGGATAGGGTGCTATCCAGAAATATCCTACCCTCTTGGTAGGATATTTGTGAGGTGGGGCCCACACGAGCCCCACCGTTTCTTTCCGCTAAGTAACGTACCCGCGAAAACCCGTCATTATGAAAGTCAACTGACGCGTTTTATTAATTTGTTAATGCACCAATTAATTGGGTGGTTTTATTCGTTGAATTAATTGGGTGGTTTTATTCGTTGAATTAATTCGATGAATTAATTTAATCATTTCTTAACCTGTTTTCAATCCGTTGGCGTAACAATAATATAAAACCAACGCACGACTTCTGGAAAAATGCTCGTTGAGAGGTTTTGACAACTTTGTGCCTTCATCCTCCTTCGTGAAGAACGCGAGTAACACGAAGAACGCCGTCAACCTCGGAGATTGACGACGCTTCTTCCGAGACGTTCTTCCCCGCGACGATCTCCGATCACCAACTGATTGAGGTAGGAGATTTCGGGTTTCTTTTAAATCTTCATTGTGGTTTATAACAACACATGTATTTAATCGATATAATTAAATCTTCATGTTCTTGAACCTTGGAGTTCGTCGACGCATCACCGTATTCCGCGACGACGCGGCGCCCTTCCGCGACGACGCGACACCTTTCCGCGACAACGCGACGCCCTTCCGCGACGACGCGACGCCTTTCCGCGACGACGCGACGCCATTCCGCGACACGACGATCTCCTCCTTCCGCAGTGATCAAATCCGCGAAGAACGCGCGTGCGACGACTTGACGAGGTAGGGGTTGTTGTGAAATAATTTATATTCTCGTGATCGTTTCTTTTAAAATGAAGAACCCAGTTCATAAGAACAATTTTAATTCATTAAAATTGTTTTTTGTTATATTTTCTATGTGTTGATTAATCCTCCCGATTGATACCGCCTAACGCGGAGGGTGCAGGCCAAACAAACACGGCCCGAAAACCCTCTACAGTTCTTCGTTGTTGTTCGAATTTGGCAGGTGACGATAAAACATGACACAAGGGCGATTTGATGTTTCCGCAGTGAAGAACGGGACCCGGGAGGAGCAGCGGCGCAGACGGGAAGGAAAACGGACCACCAGAGCAACTCCGGTGGCCCGCGGAAGCCTCCGGCGGCAGCGGCCAGTGGACCCGCGGCCGCGCGGGTCCGGCTCACACGCACGGGACGCGGCCTTTGCCGCGTCTGTTGACTCCAGCGCGGCCCCTCGAGGGCCGCACCTTCTTCATCCTGCAGGGGCAGCGCCCTGCGGCTCCCTCGGTCGGCCGCTCGGCCGAGCCGAGCTGGGCCGGTCCAACCGGTCGGTCCGACCACCCAGGCCGCGCTCTGGCCGGACCGGTTCGGGTCGACCCGGTTCGGCCGACCCGGGGGGGGGGGGGGGGGGGTTGGGCCGGGTCGGCCCGGGCCCAGACCCCCCCGTCTTCGGACCATTTCTGTCTTTTGCCCGTAACTTGAGCTACGGGACTCCAAACGACGCGCCGTCAGCGGAGATACGATTATTGGATCGAGACGGTCGTTTCGGTATATCGCACTCAAGGTTTCGGGAAACTTTGGGTTCGGCCGGGTTGGTTCGTTCACGAAACCAACCGGGCCCTCGGAGCGGAAACACTCATATCTTGAGCTTCGGACGTCCGATTGACGTGCCGTCGACTTCGTTGAATTCCTCTAAGTGAGACAGATATTTTGGCATACTCCGCCCGAGGTTTGGACGCAGGTGGAGTACGGTCGGGTTGGTTTGCCTTAAAAACCAACCGGGCCCCTGGGACGAAAAAACCAATATCTCTCAGACCGGGCGTCTGATTGACGCGCCGTCTGCGACGTTGAGTTCCTGTTGGCGATACGGAACTTTTGGATACATCAACTTCAGAATTTGTGTCAGTTGATGTATCAGCCTCTCGGCTTGTGGAGCGGACCCTCCCGAATGAGCTTACTGTGTGCGAGAACCCTAGAGCTAGCTGCGACTGCTACTGTGACTGTGACAATGACTGTGCAGAGATCCTCAGTGGACTACGACGACGACTGTGCAGAGATCCTCAGTGGACTGCGATGACTACAACACTCAGCGATCCTTTGTGGGTCAGTGCTACAGGTCCTGTGTGGGCTCGATCTTGTGTGGGTCCGATCCTGTGTGGGTCAGTGCTCAGCGGTTCTGTGTGAGCCAGCGCCTACAGGTCCTGTGTGGGCCCGATCCTGTGTGGGTCTTTGCGGGGGTTAGTTACCTATCGATCCTTTGTGGGTCAGATCCTTTGTGGGTCATTGCGGGGGTTAGTACCTATCGATCCTATGTGGGTCCGACGACTTAGATGGATCAGTGATTATCTCTATCGTCATTTGAAGAAGTATACCTGTGTGAGCTGAAACTCTGTTTTACTCTCCTTTGTGGATTGTGTTGTGCTATCCTGTGTGGATTTACATTTTACTTTCCTTTGTGGATTGTGTTGAGCTATCCTATGTGGATTTCACGTTTTTCTTTCCTGTGTGGACTGGGTTGTACTTTATCTCGGATGTTGGAGCCGAACAAGAATTGATGACTTAGGTATATGTATGGGCATATACCTAAGCTGTGTCGAATGTTACTTCGTGATTGTATCTTTCCTTTGTGGATTATCCTTTGTGGATTCTGGGAGACCTTCGGGGGTCTCGGGGTCCCTACTGAGTAGCTTATACTCACCCCTGCATGGGCTATGCCCGCACTACGTTGTGTTGGTTGCAGACTACGGACAACGCTGATCGTGGTGGAGGCTTGCGGAGCAGGATGGTACCTGGAGGTGGACCACTAGGCGGGGTGTACTCGGAGCGGTATGCTGGACCCGAGGAGCAGTGGAGGCTTTCTGTACCCACCCTTTAGGTGGGACTTCCAGAGGATGGCTCGACGTTGCGACTTTACTTTTTAGTTGTTGTTTTTTCCCTTTCAGTTATACTTTACAGCTGGGCTTGTATTTCCGCCCCCTTTACTTTTCCGCACTTACTATTGTACCAGCTTTTACTTAGTGTTAACTTTCCGCTTTCTTACTCTGTAGTGCTTGTTTACTTTACAAAGGCAATGCCTTCCCTTTTTACCGGGATTTACGCCTTGGTGCTAATCGCCAGCCCCTGACCTATGGAAGGCAGGCTTGGGGTAGTCACGGCACGGGTCCCGAGGATGGGTCGTGACATTAGCCTTGACTTACATTTATGTCACGTTTTATGTTACTTCATTATTCCTAGGTTTATATGATATTATGATTAAATTTTATTTATTTATTCCTCTATATGATTATAAACAATCCTTGTATTTTATGTTATTGTGTTATGCCTTTTGACGCATATGTTATCCTTCATAACCATGTATATTCCCTTACTGGGCTTTATAACTCACCCATTTTGTTTATGTATTCCCCATGTTATCCTATGATTTTTTAGAACCTAAAAGAGATTTTGGATCTCATTATGGAGACTAAAATAAATATTTTTTATTTTAGTTTCATGTTGATGTTTTATGTAACTAGTATTCCAAATACACCAGGACTCTTGATCCTTTGGATATGTTTATTGGATATTTATGTTAAAAATCATGTAACAATATGTTTAGAAGGATTAGGTTACTATAGTTTGTGCAAGAGAATGGTATAATTATTTTTTGGTATTAGGAATAAAATGATTTAGTGAGAATCCTAGGTATAATTCTAAGTATAGGAAAACATAATAAAATTTTGGTGAAGTATAGAGAAAGTGGTTTCCAAGAAATTACATTCCTATTTGAATACTACAAGTGGATGTGGCTTTGGAATAGTTATACCTAGCAGTAATAACCATGAAAAGGGATCATTGGATATTAACTTAATTTTCACCTAGTTCACAACAAATAGGCCTTATTGCATACCTAGTTTGACAATCTCAGGGATATGATTTGAAAAATTCACAAACTCTTTATGAACCATTATTAAGGAATATAATAAATTTTTAGGTTAGAAAACCTAATAGAAACATCACCATGGATAACCAAGATTAAAACCTATAAAATCCTAAGTTATGATTTTCGTGTTATCTATAAGTTATTCATTTTAAGTTCAAAGTTTCCCTTTTATATTCTTATTATTTGAAGTATTCTTATCTCTAATTTTATTTTTGATATCGTAAATGAATAGAACTAGCTTCAAATAGTGAAAGGTGTGATCATTATCCATTCATGAGATTAAAATATCCTATATGATTATAGTTATAAACATTCTTTCATATATTTCAAGTTTAGTAGAACTATTAAAACACCACCTTAAATCACAGGGGTAGACCTATCTATGAGGATAAAAAATGTGAAATTATTTTATCCCAAGTATATAACTCCTCCCCAATCAATGTTTGTGGAATTAACCTTCTATAAAATATTTTCTTACTTCCTTTAGTGAATTTTGATGGTATATTGGGCATGGATTGGATTTAATTATATAAATTCAACATCAACTATCAGGAGGGGGAGATCACTCTTCACTTACCGAGGCATCCCCTAATTCTATTCAAGTGTATGGATAAGGATGAATCTCCCTTAGAATATTCTATTTAAGTGTGGATATTATTGCCTAATTAAAAATAATATCTAGATCAAATGATTGATAAAAAGTAAAGAATCATGCTTGAAAACATTCCCATTGTGATGTATTATACTAATATATTCCCTGAAGAGTTTCATGGTCTTCTTGTTGACCAAGAGGTTGAGTTCTCTATTGAACTTATACTTGGATCTTTTAACATTTCAAAAACTCCCTATAGAATGGAAAACATCAAGTTAGAAGAAATAAATAAGTAGTTACAAGTAAATCTAGAAAAGTGTTTTATATTCACGAGTTATCATTGTGAGATGCATCAATACTCTTTGTTAAGAAGAAGGATGGATCAATGGGCCTCTTCATTATTTATCACGATCTCAAAAAAATCATGATAAAGAACAAGTATCCAATTACATGTGTATATGACTTGTTTGATCAACTAAGTGGGGCCTATTACTTTTCTAAGGCAGACCTTCAGTCAGGATATCACCAATTAAAGGTCAAAAAAGAAGATATTACCAATACTGCCTTTGAAATAAGGTAAGGATACTATGAGTTCATAGTGATTCACATAAGAATCACTAATTCTCCAGTAATATTTATGGACTTAATGAATATAGTATTCTGTTATTACCTCAAAAAACTTGAAGTAGTCTTTATAGATGATATTTTGATATACTCTAAAAGTAAGGAGGATTAGGATGATTATTTCAATGTTGTGTTAAAGAATTTGAAAAAGGTGAAGCTATATGAAAGGTACAGTAAATGTGAGTTCTGGATAGAGGAATTTTCATTCTTGTGGCATGTTATCACCACTAAAGAGATATCAGTGGAACCTTCTAAGAAAAAGTTAATTGAGGATTGGCCCATATCAACTTTTTTAATGAAGATCCATAGTTTCCTTGGACTAGATAGGTGTTATTAATGATTTGTGAGAAACTTATCATGATTTTCATACCCACTAACCAAGATGAATCGAAAGGGAGTGATGTTTTTCTATACCAATTAGTGTTAAGAGAGCATTAAATAATTGAAAAATAGGCTTATCACTACACTAGTCCTCACAATTCCCTCAAGTGAGGAGAATTTCATGGTATATAATGATGTTTTAAAGAATATATTGGACCGTGTACTAATGAAGAATGATAAAGTAATAGTCTAAACCTTAAGGTAGTTGAAATTTCATGAGAATAATTATATAATGAATGATATGGAGTTGGATTCAATAATCCTCATGTTGAAAATTTGGTGGAATTATCTCTATGGGGTGAAGTGTGAAATATATAAGAATCATAAGATCCTAAAATTTATATATTCACCCAAAAGAAGATTAATATTTTCCTATGTATATGGTTAAAATATGATAAAGGATTATAACTTCTTAATCTCCTACCTTCCTAGGAAAGAAAATAAAGTGGCAGATTCTTTAAGTAGAAATGATCTAAAAACCTTATCAATGATGATAATTAAGAAGGATCCAATATTCTTAGACTTGAAAAGATGGATATTGGGATCATAAAGTAAGTAACATCATCATTACTTTCTTAAATGATTACTCAACCAACCCTTCTAGAGAGGATAAAGGATGCTTAAAGAGTAGATATGGACATCTATAAGAATGTGGAACTAGTAAGAAAAGGGAAATACTTAGAGTTCAATATTGATAAATAATGAGTTCTAATATTTGGATCATGACTATGTGTGCTATCAAATTATGAGATAACGAAGTTATTGAATGATGCACATAGATCAACCTTCTCCATCCACCTAGGGATAATAAAGATATATTGAAATCTATAATAGGACTATTTGTGGAACAATATGAATAAGAAGATAATAGAATATGAATATAAATTCCTCATATGTTAGTAGGTGAATACTGAAAGGTAAAATTCTAAGGGGATTATGAAACCATTACCCATACCTATATGGAAATGGAAAAACATCAACATAGACTTTTTCACTGGTATTCTAAATATATCAAGAGGAAATAATGCTCTATGGGTTGTGGTGGATCGTATTTTAAATATTTATCACTTTATTTCAATATGATAATACTTCTGAATCTATCATCTTGAAAGGATATACATAAATGAATTGGTAAGGATTCATGGAACACCATTATCGATTGTATCTAGTCGAGATATGAGATTTACCTCCATTTTCTGGAAGAGTCTTTAACATGATAAAAACATTGAGTTGAACTTCAGTATGGATTATCACCCCTAAACCGATGGAAAATATGAGAGGACTATCTAGACACTGGAAGAAATATTGAGATCATGCTTGATAGAATTAAAAGGAGGTTGGGATCAACATCTTCCTCTGGTCGAGTTCTCGTATAATAATAGCTTTCACTCAAACATCAAAATGGATCAATATGAATACCTTTATAGTAAGAGATGTATAACACCTAATATAAGGATGAATCTAGTGATCACAAGCTACTGGGGTCTAAAATTGTTAAGTAAATGGTAGAAAATTCCAAGACCATTTCGTAGAACATCAAGGATTCTCTGAGTTGATAGAAGCGTTATGCAAACAGTCATCGATGAGACATGGATTTTCAGGTTTTTGATAAGGTGTTCCTCCATATATCACCATCAAATATAGTCATGAGATATGGGAATAAGGTAAAGATAATTCTCAAGTACATCATCCCCTTTGAGATTCTTGATCACATCAGAGTTGTAGCCTATCGACTAACACTCTAACCAATCCTATTTCAAGTACATGATGTGTTCCACATATCCCTCTTGAAGAAGAAAATGCTAGATCCATCCATGTACTGAATTCAGAGGTGGTAAAACTATAAAATGACCTCTCTTATGAGGAGAATTTGGTGAAGATATTGGACCATAGAGATAAATTTCTACTCAATAAGACAACTCACCTAGTCAAAGAACTGTGGTTTAATTGTAAGTACAAGGAGGCTACATGGGAACTAAAGGAAGCCATAAAGTATAATTACCCTCACCTGTTTTCACCTTAGTACATAAAATAAAATTCTAAGGGTGAAATTTTTTCGTAGGGGAAGAATATAATGAGCAAGAATTTTATCAATGGAATTTACCTTCTTATAATTATGTCATATTTTGTAATGTAGTATAAATAACATGCACCACATGATGAAACCAACAAAATTTTATTATATTAATTTGAACATTACATTTGGAGAATAAATATAGTCATAAGAATTGAAAGTATTTCAATGGGAAAAAATAGAAAATAAGATAACATTAATAAAAAAATCTAGATATTCTCAATCTATCAGAATAACCGCACTCATGAACAACACTGTAGAAATGAATAAGAATATAATAATGTAATATTCATCTTGGAAATGAAATTATATATATCCTTTAGATAAAATATAAGTGAATGAATAATAAATGAAATATTTGGTATTTATAGGAAGTTAGGAACCCATATGACCATTACAAATCTAAGCATTGGAATAATAATATTTCCATTAGAAAAGTTATTAGACCATTGGAATAGTAATATGACCATTATGAATAGAAAAATGGATGTTATAATAGTATACTCACATATGTAAGTGTAAAATAATATTTTGGTGTCTTATAAAATGAAAATATGATAAATTAAGTGTTTTTATTTCTCCAAAACATTAATATTTTAATTGAAATTTTATAATAGATATAATGATTTTCATAAAATGGATTTATAAATTAATATTATGTTTTATTATAATGGTAATAAAATTTTATGATACCTTAATTAAATTTTCAAAGGTTCATAAAATTAATCATAATATTAAAATTGGTATTTTTCAAATATATGAGAATATAAATTAAAAATTAAATTTATCATATTTTGAGAATTATTTTCATAAAATGTATTTAATTTTTGGAATCTAAATGTAAAAAATGTTTATGGTGAATTTTTGGTATTTTCTAAAATATTTTATTTTTTTGAGAATAGTAAAATATTAAAAAATATGATAATTTAAAAAATAAGAAAAATGCATACATAAATGATTCAAGGATGATGTAAGTGACCATTGGTATAAACTCACATACAATAATTATTGTATATAGTCACAAAAATAAAAACTCTTAGTAGTCTAGAGCCAAAATAATAAACTAATGAATATAATATTCAAAAACACCCCTCTCCTCCCATTATAAATACCACCCCTTCTCTTTAAAAATTTTGAGCCTTAAATATTTCCAAGTTTCTAACCAATTACCTTCCCAATAATCTCCCCCACATCCTAGTACTACTGGTCTCATCCAAGGACCATTTAAAGGAGCCTTATGGGGTATTCTAAGAAGAGATAACCAAATGAAGAGGTAAAATTCCCGACAAACCTCTTTAAATTTTATTCTTCTCATACTACCCCTTATGTTTTCCATCCACCTAGACATAGTAACGTCAATATAATAAATATACTAACATATTCTTACTATGTTAGAATATACATTTTCTACCTTCCCTGATTTTTATTATAAAATGAATAATTTTTTATAATTTTTAGTAAAAAAATTTCTTTCAACACTTTCTAACCTTGTTTTTAAAAATCGAAAACTACTTATTTAAAAGTTTATACTATTCAAAATTTTATAATTACCAAGTTCTTAAAAAAAATTTATAGGAGTTTTTATTTTACCAAATATAGAATATTCTTTCCATCAGAAAAAGTTTTTATATCTGATATACATGTACTATGTATATCAGATGGATGATTTCATTGTTCATTAGATTGAGTTTTATAAATTCTATAAGAAAAGTATAATGAAGTCCATCAGATGAAGTTTTACCAATTTTTTCAAAAAAACTTAATCAAATAGAGGCATACATACTCACTAAATAAAATTTTCCAAAACCTACCAAACATAAAAACTTTACACATTCCATCAGATGAAAATTTATCATTCATCCAGAAAAAAAATTTCAAGAATTATTACAGCGCTTTATCAAGATGGCCATCGGGCTGAGAAGATGTATTAAACTATTCACGTGAATAATTAGTTTGTTAGATGTTTCTGAAACCACCTCATAGATATAAAAATATGATCGTTGGGAGTTTTATTATAGATAGAAGCTGCATACAAGGAAGAGGAAGATTTTGAAAGTATAAGATTTAGACATTTTTCATCATTGAAAATATAAAGTTATTAATATTTTGTAACATCTTGTTACTCGAGTGTTCTCTATTATAAATTTCAGAGTGTATTTTTCCTAAGTAATATGTGTGTGGAAATTTTATAAAATGACCTAAGATGTTTTTATTTTGTAATATATGTTTGTATAATCTATGTGATCAAGGTCTTTTGATGTTTAAGAAGATAAAGATTACCGATATTACTGATTGAGGGTTCCTAGGGATAGGGAAATAAAATTACATCTAATATTAGTATTGATGGATTCCTTGGTTATGTAATGAAGACCTTTATGGTTTGGTTAAAACCATAGATACCAAAAGTCATGGTTTTTGACTTCCTTTAAACTGTTGATAAAATTATAGATATTTATTTTATAAAGTTTATATAATTTTTATTAATAATTTTATAAAGTTTTGTTCAACATATTTTTATAGGTTTCTTAATTTCTCTATGCATGTATAAGGAATTTTTATATTTTTTGTCCTAAATTTTTATAACTTTGATAATATGAATTATATTGTCATGATTATTTGTCTGTTCTTTTAAGAGGTTAGTAAACATTGTAAGTTTCATTTTATAAACTATAATTAAACCTACCCCCTATTGTAGTAAAAAAAATAGTCATTTGATCATACATTTCATATCAAATTAGGTTTCTACTTATTATAAAATACTACACTAATGAATTTTTATAGAAAAGAGTATATATTTTTTATGATGGAAGTTTTTTCCATTAGGAAATTATAAAATCATAATCCAATCAGACCACGTAAATTTTAGGGATCTTATTTTGAGTATTGGAGATATCATATGAATAATTTTTTATAAATACTAGAGTGGATAGTTTTTTCATGTTTTCATAAGATTATAAAATTCTTGAGAAAGAAGTTACAACTTTCACTAGAGAATAAATCCTAGAATATTAACTAAATTATCTAGTTATAAATAATCTATTGTGCTCAATGGTAATAAATATATATGGTTAGATTTAATTCGATGAAACTTTAGATAATATTTGGATGAAACTAGATTTTAATCACTTTATAAAAATCAATGTTATTGTGACTAAAAGATCTATTCTTAGAGAAGATTATAGAGTTTTTTATTTTTTACCTAGAGAATCAGTTTATCAAATGTATCAAATATTTATAACCATTTTTAATATTCTATAATCTCTTAGAGATAAATACTTAAATGATAAAATGTTATTTGAAAATACTGTTGATATAATTTCAAATGAGTGGTGATAAAAAATAACAACTCTTTATGATACAAATAATCTTAAAAAATTGACTTTAGATGATCTTATTGGAACTCTCATGCACTATGAGGGAATGTTGAAAAGAGATGATAAAAAAGCTAATAAGATTAATGGGGTAGATTTTGTTTCAACTTCTATTGAAGTTAAGAAATTAGATCAGCTCAAAAAAGTTACTAAATATTCTAAGAAGAAGAAAGTAAAAGTTGTGACTAAAAGTATTTATTCATAATAGAGTGAGAATGAACTTGCTAATCTTGATAAATATATTAATAATATTATTGTTAATAAATATTTTAGATTAAATTATAAGAATAATATTAAAGAAATAAGCGATAATAAATATTCTTCTGAGATTATTTTTTTATGAATTTAAGAATTCAGGTCACATAAGATTAGATTTTCCAAGATTGAATAAAAAGGATAATAAAGATAGGAATTCAAGAAATTTCTCCAAGAATAAGGGGAGGAAAAGTCTTAAACTTTAGACACATGAACTAAAAGTTTAGGAGATATTTATTTAGAGAATAGTAGTGAATATTATAAAAATATTGTTTTTTTATACTAAAATTAAAAAGATCAATCAATGCCACATGTCTAAGGTATCATCAGAATCCTTAACCAATTTAACTTTGAATGAAAACTATCCTGATTCTGATGATGATCATAGTACTTGTTATGAAGAATAAAAACATGTTACATATGATGATGAAGATTCATTTCCATGTTTTGACTAAGTTTCTTGATATGTTACTTTGTTATAAAAAATAGTAAAGTTTATAAACCAAATATGAAAATGATGAGGTTGAACTTTCCAAAGAAAATTCAAAAATTTCAAAAATTTCCATAGCGATTTAAAATATTATTAGAGAATTAGATGATAAATCTAGTTCAACTAAAACTGATGGAAACAATTTTTTTTTTGTAAAATTAAATTATGAAATTTTTAGTATGAAAAAATTACTATTAAATTTTACTTATGGGAAGGAAAAATTTGATAATATGTATATATAGTTTAAACCTATGATAAATACTTCTATAATTTGTTTTAAAATCTCAAAATATCATTTAAAAAATAATTTCTCTTTTACTAAAAGTCCTCCATTCTTTATAAAATTTGGATTGGTGGAAACTAGAAGAAAAAATGTTCTTTGAACAAAGTTCAATCTTTTGAATTTCACAAAGATTACATTTCTAAATAATTGTCATCCATAAAATATTGGAAAGTTGGAAAGATGTGGATTACTAAAGTTTTATTTTCTAAAAATTTTGGAACCAAGAATTTTTGGGTTCCAAAATCCTAAATTTTCTATTCTTAGGTAAATAATAAAAGTATCAACAACAATAATATTTAATACATGGATAACATATATTCCAAGCACGTCATTGGAAACAAGAAATTATTTCAAAAGATTATCAAGATGAAAGGTGGAAAAGTCACTTTTAGAGATAATGGTCAAGGATAAATATATGGTATTTATGAAATTTTTCATCTTATAAAATCCTAAATTTCATACATTTTATTTTTATTTGGATTTATATGTCATCCCACATTTTTAATACATAAAAATTTCATTACACAATACATCATTTAATAACACACAAGTTTAGTTTATTGGAAATTATAAATGTAATACATAAATAACATAGAAAATCTTCTAATTCACTTGTAAGGATTCTTCATATGTTCATCCTAAGTTACTTTTACTGCATCTCATATCTTGGGGACATACATAAAAATAAAGGGATGAGCATAAATCCCAATAAGGGAATAAACAATGGTGATATTTAGCATTTGACCATGAGGCATAACAATAGGGAATGTTTATAAGAACATGAATCATATCATAATAGAAAAATCATAAATCATAATAAGGAAATGTGGATACAATATAAAAATGATACATTAATAATCATATCACCAAGGTTTAATACTAATGTTCCATAATTAATAATTACCGAGGTTATTAACCAAGGTATCGTAAAACATGTTATATCTAGATATTAATTCTTTACTCAATGCATTCGAGAACTATCAGGGTATACCCTTAATATTTATTAATTCATGTGATCCAAATTGATCATAATAAATCATTTCATCAATAACCTGTGGAGAATAAAGAACGAGTTTCATATAAAATCATTACATATATAAGTTCTTAAAGACTTGAACATTACATCATTTTTATCCCATGAAAAGGGAATATGGATTTTGTACCTGAAAATTACCAAATAAATAAATTATATTTACATCTAGGTGAATAACCATGGATAATAAAATGGTTTAGGTATTCACAATATAATAATTTTTCATGTGAAAGAGGGAAATTCAAGAATTGAATTTGGGAGAATAATAGTATAAAATGTGGATTAATGAAATTCCATAATGAGAGGGGAAGAAGGTATCCCATCGATAAAAAACTATTTTAGAAGAAATGGGATAATAAAAAAAGGGTATCAAAATATTTTAATCCAAAATTTATAAAACATTTCACAAAAGAGGTATTGAACGGAAAATAGGAAGTGTAAAATTCTCTTACCTTGAAGAGTTGCTTCCTAAAACTTGAGGATGGAACCTTAAGGATTTGAGAAAAACTTGGAGGGACTAATTGGGAGGTAAAATGACCATAAATTCATGTATTATAGATTTTTAGGGGAGATGAATGGGTGATGTGTGGGTATTTACAGTAAAAGGGGAGGAATTGTTTAATAATTTCCAAATATAGGTCTTGTAATTCTTGGTTGTGGAAAATGAAAAAAATATTTCCCAGGGTTCTTGTACATGAATTTATACATTTGAGTCATGTTTAGTATTATTTTAATCTATTATAACCAAAATCCACATTTTAATATTACTTTGGACATGGAAAAGTGGTTTTCTATAAAAATTGTTTTTAAAATTATAATTTCTGTTTTAGCCTTTAGAAAGTCATTTTTAGGTTTGGAAATTTATTTAAATATATTAAAATACATAAAACTAATAAAATAAAATATTTTAGGTCATGGATTATATTTAATTAAATAATAAATCCTTATTACATATATATGAATTCATAAAACACACTGAAAACACACAACTTTATTTTTACTATTCACTGAAAAATAAAGTATTTTAGAAAATTATAAAAAATTCACACTAACATAATTTCAATGTGCTGATTTAAAATATAAAATTTATTTTATCAAAATAATTTTATAAGTATGATAATTTTAACTTTTAAATAAAAACTTTTTATTTATTGAAAATATCATTTTTTTATGATATAGTCTAATTTCTAACACATATAAAAATTTCTTACACCATTATAAAATCATATTATCATTAATATTTAAATAAATAGTGTTTTAGAAAGATATTTAATGAAAACATTATTTATATAGAATACCCAAGTTTATTATAAAAGTGTATATATTTTCTAAAAATACAATTTTATTTGTACCCAAAATCAAATTATCAAATTCATCTTATTTTCATGAATATTTTTTTAAAAAATATAATACTTAAAATGGGATTTGATAAATGGCCATTTAATTTATAAAAAATAAATTTCACTTTTACTATACTAATTTCTGGACACATAACACCTTATCACAATAGCATATTTCATAAGGGTAAGGTGTACGATGGTTATAATTTCATGGGGTGGTTTAACTAACATTAACCTAGTGGTGATTTACACTAACCTATACTTCTCCCTTATTGATTTTTGTTTAAGTCACACTTGTTGAATCTATACTTGGTCTTAGTCAAGGGTAAACCCTAGTGACACTATATCCCACCCAATCTCTGACAAATGAGCTTCAAAAGGCATGAATCTACTGTTTGAGTCCATTGTTTCTCCTTTTTTGCATCAATTATCATTTTTAATTAACTTTTATAAACAATAAATCTAATAGTAAAATTATTACAAATGATTATAGTTCCAAATGGTTATATTTAACAATGATCATATTAAACAATGGTTAGATTACTATTCTGATAGTCAGGTTATTATTCTCAATGGTCATGTTATCTCCTATAAATTCCACTTCATTTATTCATACATTATTCACTAAAATTATTCTCAAGGTTCTATATTTTTCCTTTTCTAAAATATCGATTGGTTTACTAATATTCTATTTCTTTTCTATAGTGTTTTTCATGGGGTCCATGATCCTAGTAGATTGGAAAGATCCAAATTTTCCTATTCTACTTTTGTTATTTTATATTTTTTGTCCCATTGTAATGTTTGGTATTTTCATGGGTTTAATTTTTGACTAATGTAACGTTATTCATGAAAGAAGAAAAAGTGTTTTTCATTTTTCTATGTGTTATATGAGTATAACGATATATAATATATGACATAAATATTCAGAAAAAAAAATTTACTAATAAAGTTTGGGCTGTTACATTATTTTCCCCTTAATAAATTTCATCCCAAATTTTCAACTCGTATTCTCAGTTGAGAATATATAAGGGTACTTCTATCAAATTTTTCCCTCCTATTCCCATGTTTACTCTTCATATTTATAGTTCCACCATATCTCTTTGATAAGGTGAGTTATCTTGTTGCATAGAAATTTGTCTCTATGGTCCATGATCATCACTCTCTCCTAATCCTAAGAGAGGTCATCTTCAGTTGTACCACATATGGATTCAATACATGTGAGGGATTGGGTATGTTCTTTCTTATGGGTGATACGTGGAACACTTCATGAACTTGAGCCATGTTTGGTGGAATTTATATCTGATATTCCACTAGTCATATACGGTCATGGATATTAAAGGGGCCAATGTACCAAGGGATAAGCTTTCATTTCTTTCCAAATCGCATAAATCTCCTCCATAGTGATATTCGAAGGAAGAAGTTATCTCCAATATAAAAATCCAATCCCCTTTTATGATTATCATAATTTCTATTCTACTGACTCTAAGAAGATTTTATATGTTCTTGGATAGCTTGAACCTTTTCTATCATCACTTTCATAATATCAGGACCAATTAGATTTCATTCATAAACTTCATCCCAACAAGTAGGATTTCTACATCTCTTCCCATATAAAGATTTATATGGATCCATTTTAATACAATATTGGAAGTTGTTATTATATGATAACTCAACTAATAGGATATTTTGATCCCATATACCTTAAAATTCCATTTATCAGACTCTCAGTATGTCTTCAAGTGTTTGAATAGTCCTTTTAGATTGGCTATCAGTTTGAGGGTGATAGACCATACTAAAATTCAATTCAATATTCACAACATGTTGAATACTTATACATAATTTATAAGTGAACCTCATATCATAATCATAAATGATTTAAAGTGGTACCCCATACATTATCTCCACTTTCTTTATATATATCATGGAAAGTTTTTCAAGAGAGAAAACTTCCTAAATAGTGATGAAGTGGGAAATATTGGTGAGTAGATCCACCACAACCCATATCACATTATTTCTCTTAGATGTATTTGGGAGACCAGTAACAAAGTCCATGGTGATGTTCTCCCATTTCCATGTGGGTATTATCAATTGTTTCATCATCCCCTTGGAATTTTTTCACTCTAATTTATCTTTTTGACATACCAATTACTTTGAGGTATACTCACTGATATCCTTATTCATTTCATCCCTTCAGAAGTTCTCTTTAAGATCATCGTACATTTTGGTACATCCAGGATAGATGGAGAAATATGAGCCATGTTCATTATCCAATAGCTATTTCTTTATCTCAGGTGATTAAGGTTTACATAGTTTAGTTCTAAAAAAATGATACAATTCTCATCGATGTGGAATTCATGAAGCTTCCCCTCCTTTACTGCTTCCACCTTCTTTTGAAGCTCCAAATCATCCCTTTATGCCTCTTTGATCATCTCTTAGATAGATGGTTAGAAAATCATTTGGAAAATATAGGATTTATTCCCTTATATTATGATTTCCATATACATAATTTTCATATACAAGAAGATAGAGTCCTTCTGGATCTGGATCATGGATAGTGAAGAAGATTCCTTTATGTTAAGAGAATCATCTACCTTATTCACATTTCCATGGTAGTTAATAGAGAAATCATGGTCCTTGATTAGATCTAACCATATTTTATGTATATTGATCACCTTCTATGTAAATATGTACTTCAAACTTTAGTGGCCTTTTTATATATAAAATTTCCCCCATAAAGATAGATACTCTGTATATTTAGAGAAAATATGAATATAGCTAACTCCAAGTCATTAATAAGATAGTTCTTTTCATGAGGATTTAACTATAATGATGCATAAGAAATCACTATTTCATTTTTCATGAGTGAAAGTCCAAGTCCTTTTAAGGATGAATCACTACAAATGTAAAATAATTATCTGTTAGAGTGTAAAGTTAGCATAGGTGCACTGACTAACCTCTTCTTTAGTTCATAGAAAATTTGTTCACACTCCTTTGTCTAGACAAAATTAACTACCTTTTGAGTCAACTTGGTTGCTGGATTAGAAAGTTTTTTTTATAAAACCTTTTATAGTGTCCTTTTATAACTATGAAACTATGAATATAGGTTATAGTAGTAGGATATGGCCATTCCTCCATTGCCTTTATATTGGTAGGATCAAATGAGATTCCTTCAGTAGTCATGATGTGCCCCAATAATGAAACTTGAAGTAATGAGAACTCATATTTATTGAATTTACCAAATAAATTATCATTTCTTAGAGTTTGTAAAATGAACCTTTGATGTCCTCATGATCCTCATGAATTTTTGAATATATCATAATACCATAAATAAATACCAACAAAAAATTATCAAGGTAATATTTAAATAATCTATCCATCAGATCCATAAATATGGTAGGAGAATTAGTTAAGATAAAGGTCAAAAAAATAAAATCACAATGTCCATATCTTTTTTATAAGTCAGTATTTTGGATATCTTATTTCTTCACCCGTAACTAATGATACCTTAATCATAGTTCAATCTTTGAAAAGAATTGACCCCCATAAAGTTGGTCGAAAAAATCATCAATCCTTGGAAGAGGATATTTTTTCTTTACTATGATCCCATTAAGTTCTATATAATCATTGCATAGCTGCATTGATCCATCCATATTATTTATAAATAGAACAAATGATCCCTAAGGATACATATTTGGTTAAATAAAACCTTTCACCAAAAGATCTTGAAGTTGATTCTTTAATTCATCTAACTCCATATAATCCATTTTATATGGGGTATTTTATATTGGATTGGATCCAAGTATGAGTTAAATATATAACTATACCTCTCTTTATGGTGGAGGTCCATGTAATTTTTTAGGAAATATATCAATGTATTCCTAAACAAAGGGGACATTTTCTATCTTTAGACGTTCACTTTCTTATTTTTTTCACCAAAAATTTCCATAATGTCTATAGGATGTGCTTTTAGATATAGTTCAGGATGAAATATCTATCCTTTTAAAATAACTCTAGGTTTTCCATTCAATACCGCTGAAATTTCCTTTCTTTTATAGTTGATAATAGTATTATACTTTGAGAGCCATTCCATCCCTAGTATAGTGTTGAATTCTACCATGGGAATGAATAATAGAATTGTGATGATATTGTAATATCAAAAGTTGATATTATATTTTTTATAAAACTTTGATGCTTGGATAATTCCTATATAATATTTAACTAATAATTATACTTCTATCAGTTCAAGGTTTTATTCAACATTATTTTCAAACATAGATAAAATAAAGGAATGCATTGAACCAGATTCAAAAAAGTACTTTCTATCTTTGTATTAATAATGATTGTACCTACCACCACATCATTTGGAGCCTCTACTTCAAATATTGTGATTGATAAATCACAACCTTTCACCCTTAGCCTATGTTAAGTTTTGATCCCCTGCTCTCTTATTTTCATTCAGACTATGTGACCGCTATGTCTCTCCAAACTCGATTTCAACTGACAAAATGATCTTTACTATATCCTCATAGCTTTCATAGTATTGATTTTATATATTCTTCCACATATGGGGTCTCAGTCAACTAAATAACCTATTAATCTTTCCCTTAGGATCCATAAAAAATCTAGAGGTGTATTGAGAAATTATTATAAAGTTCATTTCTTATCTTCCCCACTAATTCATTTTACTTTTACTTCATCTCTAAGAATTATTTCACATTTTTTTCTCATAGAATAGGGAAAATATTTACTAAAAAATATTCTCCTGAACTCTTCTCACTCTATAGCATTAATCTTCCCTATTGGATATTAATCACTATCCACCAATGATCATATTATTCTTCTAAGCGGTACTTAAAATGTGAATTTCTATAGCTCTGAATAATGGATCATAGAAAATATATTTTCTACAGAGTTAATCCATTATTCAATAATTAACGGATCAACAGATCCACTAAAGGAAGATGGTCATTGATTCACGAAGGTATCAAATACAATTTGTTCCTTTTGAGGAGAATCTAGATACTCAACATGATTCAGGTTATTATTAAAAACCAAAGATAGTTGATTCATCATCCTCATAAATTTATCATTTTATATTCTATCATGTTAAGAATTTTGTTAGTGTGTTTTCCATTTCACTCATCATTTACATCGTTCCTCCAATTTCCCACCATTTTTATAAAAGAAGAAAACCTTGGTGAGAAACATGTTTCTTTTAGTAATCTTATAATTCTAATAGTATTTCATGTCCTAAATGACATGCTTAAATACATTTATTATTTTAAACTCCTTTGATAACAATTACATTTTCTATATATCCTTCATAATAGTTCACAAAAAGCATGTGGTTAACCAAAAATATCCCCCAGGAGTGTCAAACCAGGTGTACAAAAAGGCCAATTTTCATGAACCAGGTGATGATTAAGTCAAAGTAAAATGTACCCTTTTAGGGTTATTACCCATAGGTATAATTATTCTAGATCCATATCCACTTATAGTATCTAGATATGGATTTCATTTCTTAGAAACCACTCACTTAATACTTCACCAAAATTCAAATAAGTTTTAAAATATTTATACTTATTCCCAGGGTTATTATTAATGTTTTCTAAGAATAATTTATATAAATAACTAAATCATTCTCTAATACTAACTATGTATTCTTTCCTTTTAATACATAAAAATTTCATTGCATGGTACAACACTTAATAACACACAATATATTTTAAATTTCAGTTTATTTTAAGTTAGAAAAATAATACATGTATAACATAAACAATATTATAATTCACTTGAATGTGTTATTCATAAGTTCATTCTGAGTTAATTTTACTAGATCTCATATCCTGGGGACATACATCAAAAGAAAGGGGTGAGCATAAAGTCCTATAAGGGAATAGAAAAAGGTTATATTTAGCATGTGACCATGAGGCATAACAATAGGGAACAATCATAAGAACATGAAACATATCATACTATAAATATAATGAATCATAACATGGAAATGTGTTTAAAACATAAAAATGATATTTTCATAAGCATATCACCATGTTTTATAACTAAGGTGTCGTAAATCATAATTAACAAGGTTATTCACCAAGGTATCGTAAAATGTGTCATCTCTAAATATTAATTCTTTACCAAATCAATTGGAGATCTATCACGGTAGAGCCTTAAAATGTATTAATTCACATGATCCACATTGATCATAATAAATAATATTATTAATAACTTTTGGAGAATAAATAACAGGTTTCATATAATATCATTGTGTACATAAGTGCTTAAAGACTAGAACATTACATCATTTTTAACCCATTTAATGGGTATGTGGGTTTAAGACATGTAAATATCTGAATAAATAAATTATATTTACATCAAGGTGAATACCCATAGATAAGGAATTTTTTTGTGCATTCACAATAAAATAATTTTTCATGTTAAAGAGAGAAATTCAATAGTTGAATTTTACAACATGACGGTATAAAATGTGGATTATGGAAATGACATAATGGGAGTGTATGAAGCTATCCCATTGATAAAAATATATTTTGGAATTTATGGGATAATAAAAAAAGGGTAATGAAAATATTTTAATCCAAAATTTAGAAAACATTTCACAAAAATAGGTACTTAAATGGAAGAGAAGCAGTAAAGAATTCCCTCACCTTGAAGAGTTTCTTCTTAAAACTTGAGGATGGAACCTTGTGGAGTTAATGAAACTTTGTGGGACTATTTTTGAGGTAAAATGAACATAAATTAATGGATAATGGATTTTTTGTATAGAAGAATGGGGGATTCATGGGTATTTATAGTAAATGTGGTAGAATTGTTTAATAATTTCCAAATACATGTCTTAATATTATAGGATGTGAAAAATGAAAAAGCATTATCTTGATAATGGTTATTGATCACGGGTTTATACATTTGAGTTATTTTTTATAATATTTTAATCTATTATAATAGAAATAAATATTTTAATAATACTTTAGACATAGAAAATTTTTTTCCCCACAAAATATATTTTTAAAAATCATAATTTCTATTTTAGACTTTGGAAATTCATTTTTAGGTTTAGAAATTGATTAAAATACATTAAAATACATAATATTAATATAGTAACATATTTTAGGTTTTTTAATATATTTAATTAATTATTAAATTATTATTACATATATATTAATTCATAAAACATTCTGAAAAACACAAAACTATATTTTTACTATTCACTAAAAAATAAATCATTTTAGAAAATTCTCAAAAATTCACCCTAACCTAGTTTTGACATGATGATTTCAAATATAAATTTTATTTTATTAAAATAATTTTATAAATATAATAATTTTATATTTTAAATAAAAACTCCTTATTTATTGAAAATTGACAGTTTTATGACATAGTAAGATTTCTAACACCTAAAAAATTATTAGGCCATTGTAAAATTATATTATCATTTATATTTAAATAAATAGTGTTTTAAAATTATATTTCATGAAAATAAACTTTATATATAATACCTGAGTTATTTTATAAAAGTGTATATATTTTATAAAAATATAATTTTATTTGTATCCAAAATTAAATTATGAAATTCATCTTATTTTCATGAATATTTTATTAAAAAAATAATACCTAAAATGGGATTGATAAAATAACCATTTAATTTATACAAAGGAAATTAAACTTTTATGATACTAAGGTCTAGACACGTAACCCCTTATCAAACTGACATATGCCCTAAGGATAAGATATGCGATGGTTGTAGTTTCATTGAGTGGATCAACTAACATTTACCTAGTGGTAATATCCCCTAACATAAAATTCTACTATAGTGGATTTCATTCGATCCTCACTTATTGAAGCTTCACTTGGGCTTGGTCTAGGGAAAACTTCAGTGACACTACCTCCCTCCCAAGTTCTAACAAACGAGTTTCAAAATGAATGACTCTACTGGTTGAGGACATCATTTCTCCTTTCTATATTAATTATAATTTTTCATTACCTTTTATAAACACTAAGTCTAATGATAACATTATTACCAATTTTCATAGTTCCTAATGGTTATGTTGACCGACAATCATATTAACCAACAGTAAGATTACAATTCCAAAAATTAGGTTACTATTCCTAATAGTCAGGTTACTATTCCCAATGATCATGTTAGCTCCTATAAATACTTATTCATTTATTCATACATTATTCACTATAATTCCTATAAAGGTTATATATTTTTCTTTTTCTAAAATGTCAACTGGTTTACTAATATTTTGTTTCCTTTCTATAGTTTTGTTAATGGGGGTGACAATCCTAGCATATTAGAAAGATCCAAATTTTCCCATTCTGATTTTTTATTTTATATTTTATATCCCATTATAATGTTTGTAATTTTCATGGGTTTAGTTACAGACTAATGTAATTTTATTCATTAATGAAAAAAATTGTTGTTTATTTTTCTATGTGTTGTAAAAGTATAATGCTATATAATATATGACACAACTATTCGAGAAACAAAAGTCACTAATAAAGTCTAGTTTGTTACAAATTAAGCTCAAACTCTTTAGAATAAGTTAATTAAATGATGAAGGACACCTTTTGAACTTTATGAATGATAAATATATTGTTCAAAGTTCAAAAGTTAAATTTATTCCTTTTGCATATAGGCATGATAATGTTTATAAACTTAAATTTAAAGAACATAGAATCCAATATCTACCTTGACTTAGTAAAATGGAAGAACAATATTGGTTGTTTCATAAAATTTTAGGACACTAAAATGTTAGAACATTATCCAACCTTTATAATAAATGACTAGTTAAATATTTACCAAAGCTAATGTTAAATTCTTCTAAATTTTTTTATCCTTGTCAATTTGGAAAGAAACATAAGTCTAACTTTAAATATATTAGTGTTGTTTTAACTTTTTATGCCTTTTAGTAAATGTATATAGATTTATTTATTCCAACAAAAACTAGAATAATTTTTGGTAAATACGATGTATATGTTTTAGTTTATGAATATAATAGATATATGTCGGTCTATTTTTTAGTAAAAAATTCGGAATTATTATTTTTTATTTTAAAATTTTTGTATCCTATGTAAAAAATGATAAAATTATACATTTGGTAACTATTCATGGTGATCATAGTAGAGAATTTTAAAATTATGATTTTGAAACATTTTTTAGTAAAAAATGTATTATATATAAATTCTTAGCTCCTAGAACATCCCAAAAAATGTTTTATTTGAATGAAGAAATATAATTATTCAGAAAACTAATAGAGCCATGTTGAATAATACTCAATTCCTAAATTTGTTTGGAATGAAGTTATTATTAATACCTAATATACTATAAATTTAGTTTTAATTAATCATTTTATTAGTATAACTTATTATGAGTTTTGGACTATAATAAAGCCAAAACTTTCTTACTTTAGAGTTTTTGGATGAAAAATATTCATTTTGAATACTAAATATAATCTATATAAATTTGATCCAAAATATAATGAAGGAATTTTTCTTAGCTATTCTTAAATAAGTAAATATTATAGAGTTTTTAATAAAAAATACAAGAACTGTTGAATTAATGGTGTGTGTTAAATTTGATAAAATTGATACTTTTGTTTTTAAATTATCTAAAACCACATCTTTGGATGATATTATGAAAACTAGTTTTCATCCCATGTTGGAAAATTCTTCACAAGAAATAATAATTGAAGGAACTATTTTTGAAGTTATAAGTTTTGAGGAAATTCAACCTATCAGTGAAGAATAATGTTTTACAAACCTAAGAAATAATTTAATCCTTATGAATCATCCTAGTGATAATATCATTGGGGATGTAGATAAACCAGACAAAACTAGAAGTTCCTTAATAAATGAATGTTAACATTGTGTATTTTTATCAAAATTTAAACCAAATACTTATGATGAGGATTTAGGTGATGAATATTTGATGAAATAACTGAAAGATGAACTAAATTAATTAGAGAGGAAAAAAGTTTGGAATCTATTTGAACATCTTAATGATTTTCCTATAATTAGTGTAAAATTGGTATTTCATAACAAACATGATAAAAATGGAATAATTTTTTGAAACAAGGAATGACTTATGCAAAGGGTTATAATCTTAAAGAAGGAATATACTATGAATAAACTTTTTCTCTCGTGGATAGACTTGAATCTATTTTTATACTTCATTCTTATACAATATTATTAAATTGCACTCATTTTCAAATGGATGTGAAGTGTTCTATTCTTAACAAATATATATAGGAGGAACATTATGTAGAAAAACCACCTGTTATTTAAAATAAAAAAACTATAGATAATTTATTTATAATTACTAAGGCCCTTTATGGACTTAAGTAATCTCTGAGATGCTAGTATGATAGATTAAATAGATTTTTGTTAAAAAACAATTTTGTTAAGGGAGCAGCAGATCCAAATATTTTTTTTTCAAAAAGTATTTAAGGAAACCACAATTGATTAAATTTATGTCAATGACATCATATGTAGATCAAATCAAAAAATAATTTCTAATGCCTTTTTAGATCTTATGAAATATGAGTTTGAAATATGCATACTGGGTGAGCTATCTTATTTCTTTAGTTTTCAAATTTATCAAAAAACTTGAAGGAACTTCTATATATCGATAAAAGTATATAAAATAAATACATAGAAGTTTTGTATACAAAAATACTAAAAGTATTAATAATCCTATTGGAACCACAAAAAATTTATATCTTGATGAATTTGGGAAATTAGTTAGTCAAAATAATTTTAGAGGAATGATTGGTAGTTTACTATACCTTACAAGTAGTTGACCAAAATTAATATTTTTATATGAATATATATAAAATTTCAATAAAATCCAAAAGTGTCCCATTTTAAAGTTAAAAAAAATAATTTTCTTAAGGGAACTATGTATCTTGTATTGTTCTATTTTTCTGAAAATGATTTTGAATTAATTTTTTTTTTCAGATGCTACCTTTGGTGAATGTAAAATAGATAGAGAAAGCACATCTAGAACTTATCATATCTTAGGAGAGGTTTTATTTTCATGGTCTTGTAAGAAACAATATTTATTAGAACTCTCCACTACTAAAGCTAAATATGTGGTAGTTGGAAGTTTTTGTGCTCAAGTGCTATGGATATGACACATACTTACTAATTTTGGCATGAGTTTTAGTAAAACTCTTAATTTTTTTGATAACACAAGATCCATATCATTAAGTAAAAATACATCACATCACTCATATTCTAAAAACATAAATATAAGACACCATTTCCTTGAAATCTAACACTAAAAGGAGATATTATTTTAGAATTTTTTATAATGTAAGAAAAACTTGCTAATATTTTTTAAAAAACCCTAAAATTTGATAAATTTTAATATATTAAAAAAATGATGGAATGGTTAACCTAAATTGATCATTTATCTACCTTTTGTTTAACCACCTACTTATAGTAAATAAATTCTTTAAAAAGGGGGATAAATTTTTTTTACTTTGTTTTTATTTTTTTTTGTTTTATTAAATTTTTAATTTTTTCTTTAATTTTTTTTTGAAAAAAATTTCCTTAAAAATTTTTGGAAATTTTATTAAAAAAATTTTCATTAAAAATTTTTTAGACAAACTTTTTCCTTCAAATTTTTTCAAAAAGAAATTTCCTTAAAATATTTTTAGAAATTTTTTTCCATAACATTTTTTTAGAAATTTTTTTCCCTTATTTTCAAACAATCTTTTTCCTTGAAATGTTTTTGACAATATTTTTCCTTAAATATTTTCTGAAAAAAATTTCATATTTTTTTTGGAAAAATTGTTTTAAGAAACAAATAAGTTCATATGACCAGAAAAACTTCTATTAATAAATATTATAAATTTTTCTCGAAGTGGTACATTTTTAAATATTTTATGATAAATTATTATTATTATTTTTATAACTTTTTATACTATTTATAACTTTTATGAAAAAATTTAACGAACTCTTTTTAACAAACTATTCAGTTTTATCGGAAAAATTTCTTATCTGATAAAACTTATATCAAAAGTTTTTTAAATTTCAGGAGTTCATGAATTTCCTTTTATCTTTTGAAGAAATTTTATCAGTTGTTGATCTATTTGAGAGTTTTGATATGATTCATTGATTCTGATGAAGTTGAACCATATCTCTATTTAAGATAATATAATGAAGAATTGGGTCACCAAATCTTCATCATATAAGTGTTTTCATTAGACATCCTTCGCCACCTATATTTCCCTCCATCCAATCTTCTACAAGTAAGTTTATTGCCTTTAAGGATTTTCCATGATCACATCATCTTCAAGTGATTTATAAAATAGGATGGTTGTGAAACAAATATTAATAGAAAGAAATCGGTTTAAAATTTATGACTCCTTGCTAAAGTCTATGATTATCTTTCAAGGTTGGGAATCACTTTTCATTTCTAAATACGACTTTGATTTAAACTATCCTAAGAGAGTTAGAGAATTTCATACTTCTGATTAATTTAGAGAAGTCGATGGATTAAAGGTTGTTACCTTTACCTTGCCTGGAAATTTATACAAACTAAAAATTCATCAAGTGGCTGAGTTATTTGACACACCTTTATAAGGTAAAGAAGACCTTGTAACTTAAAAATTACTAGAGAATCTAGGGAGTTCTAAAATTTCTATGTCTAAAATTTATTTGTTTTCTACATATGAAAAGATAATGAAATTTCATCACCTATCCTATGATACAAGAATAATTTCCTTATGGGTGTAAAATTTTATTATTCTAAGGAAGGTGGATAGAGATATTCTCAAAGTTCAAGATATATAAATTTTGTAACTTTTATGCAACCTAAGAAAATTCAACTTAGTTAAGTTTTTATTCAATTTCATTGAATCTTTGAAAGTAAGGTCTCTAAAGATGAAGAAATTTTTATACCCAAGTATCATATACAAGTTTTTAGTAAACATTATGAAGTTTCATAAAACCAATAATCAAGAAACTCTAGTAAGGTAAAAAGTATATTTTATCAGTGAGGAGACCAAAAATAAAATAAGTCTTATGCTTGTTCTATCTTTAAAAATGTTTTTTGATAAAATGAGAAATATTCATTTGATATTGAAACTAAAAATCTCAAAGAAAAGTTTATATAGAAGATTAAAGTTAGTGATGTTTCTCCACCTATTCCAAGGAAGAATGCTAAGACTATGTCTTATAAATATTTTAAAGCATTTCTTAAAATGAAAGGTGAAAAACTAATAATGGTACTTCTTTTGGATAGATAAAGATAAGAATTTGGATTATAAGGATAAAACCTATAATAATTTACATGAAAAATAAAATCAAAAGAGTTATGATGTGAAGAAAATGAAGGAAATTTTTTAGGGTCTTGTTAAAGGATTTGAGAAAATGAATTAAAAAGTTAAAGCTGTAACAAAAGGAGAACTTCCTCTACCTATTCTTCATTTTTTCCATTTTTCAACCATAAGTACAACCAAAACAAGTCTTGAGAAAAATCCCTTTGTAATTTTGTGTGTGTTTTGTTTTTTGAAAAGGTAAATAAGGAATTATATCTTTGAGAGGGGCCATGTCGTAGTCATCAAGACTACATCGTAGCCTTGGTGGTTATGGCATAAAAATTAGGCCAACCATGGATAGGCTCTCCAATTTGGATCTACATCGCATATAAGATAAAAATCTCAACCAAGTAGGGGAATCATCTGGGATATCATTCTATAGTGGCAACAAGAAGGTAGGTGAGTGTGCATGTGGGTTGGCATGTGAATGATAAAATAGTATGTGCTGTAGGGGAGGCAACATAGAGGACATGGTCCACTGCATAGGGAGACACCATGGAGGAGGCCAGGAGTAGACCCTAATACTTGCTTCTAGTTGGTATGTGGAATATATTAACTAATATGCAGTGATATTTTCAGAAGGAAGTCTGATGTGGGACTCAGGGATTTCTGGCTGCGCCACATCCAAGGTCACCACAACACAGAGTCAGATTGATTTCAGCACCTTTATAATTTTGGGGGTTCCCATGATGTAGTTATTATGGCTACAACACAATAAGGATATTTTATGTATGTCTACACTATAGTAAGTTAGACCGTGACATAGATCCATGGAAGGTGGATTTTTGTGCCATTGGAGTTTATGGGGGTTTCCATGCTACAACCATGCCTTCCAATGTAGAGTGTCTGAAATAGTAAGAAATGGTGTTTTGGGATTTTATATCCTATAGGAGGATATTCCATAACAATATTAACCAAACTATATACCATACCATTTATTAATACTCCATGATGCAATTTCAAGTCAGTTAAGAGGACTTATTTCTTTAGGAGAAGTGGATTTGGTCAACCTTAGGATTCCACACCATAGTGTCGTTAACAAGTCATTAAAAAATAATATAATTAATGGAGGGACTCATTAATGTGTTGTATTGATGGTGCCTATTCCATATAATGTGTAAAATGTAAGGTGATACATTGTAGTGCTTTATACAATGCCAAAAATAGGTTGTTTTCATACTAGTGACAATTTAAGTTATGGGTAGTTAGGATTTGTAACCCCCAAAGGTTAATTATATTTTTATAGTGTTTGATGACCACAATAAACATGTGGGACACTTAGCATAATCCTATAATTAGAATAAGAAATCCTAACCCATGGATTGATATTAAAAGTGGAACATGGGATGGTGTAAAAACATAGAGAAGCATACACATGAAAACACAAAGGCAGAGCATAAGAGTTTTTCTAGAGTGGATTTCTATAGGTATTGTTCCAGATCTCTTCTAGAAGGTTGAGGGTTGAATAAGGTGTCCATTCAGGAGTCTCATCCTTGCTTGAAATCAATATTGTTTTGTTAAATATAAACACCATTATTGTTTCATGTTCATGTCATCCTTATGTGTGAAGATGGGATATTCAAATGAAGGAGTAGTGATTACCTCATTGAAGTGGAGTAGTGAGTTTTCCAACTATTAATGGTAGTGAAACAGGAAGGTCATTGAGACTAATCCAAATTTTTAACAATAAAGCAGTGATATTTTAGTGAATTTGATACATAATAGAATTTCAATGCATTCTCTTTGGACGTAGCCTAGTATAGGTAAAACAAGTAAAACATCTTGTGTTTTTTACTACTTTCATCGCTCATTGAGGAGAATGATTTAGAAAAGTCAAAGTGTTCCTCAAGGTGAGAGAACAAGATCCTCATCTAAGAAAAAAATTTCTATACCCTAATTCACCCTCCTCCTCTTAGAGTGTTATCATCTATAGGATTATACCAAGTGGTGTGTAAGGGACATTTATTATTCTTACATCTTGGAAGAATGGGAATGGTTTTTAACCATAAAGGAATTCCCATCTTTGAGGGTAGTAGTTTTCAGTTATGGAAAATCTAGATGAAACATTATTTTAGATGCTTGGGCATCAATGTTTACACTATGAACCTTGATGGAATCGCTGCAAATATTTAAAGTGGGCCCTTGATAGAGTGAGATCATTGAGAATTTAATGTGGATACCAAATCCATTTGTGCTTTGGGAAGTGCTATTTCCAATTGCATATTCACAAAGGTAATTTCCTACAAAACCTATCAATGTTATGTGGTAAAAGATTCTGAATATTTATGAATGGTATTTGAAGGTTCCATAGGCTAAGCTTCAGGTTCTATGGAATAAGTATGAATATTTTAGAATAAATTCAAATGAAATGATTAATTTCTTTTTTGATCATCTAAATTTTCTTGTTGAAGATATGTGAGATCTCAATGAGGATCTCAAATATGAAAATATCATTAAGAGAATCATAAGAAGACTCCCTCCTCATTTCAATTCATAAGTGTTGGTTCAAAAATAAAAATATCTAGAAGAGATCTCTCTTGATAGCTTTCATTGAACTCTGATAGTGTATGAAATTAGAAATGAATACAACGAGTCAAGAATTAAATAAATCACTCAGGAGGTGGCATTTAATTCCATGAAGAAGCTCTTAATGATAGAAAACTTTGAAGTTGATGAAGTTGATGAGGTGATTCCATTATTTTCATCTAATCTTACAAGATGAAGAAGGAGGTTTAAGGGTAATATTCCCCTTGATTTCTTTATGTGTGGAAAGGTGGTACATCTTTCATCAAAATGTCCCAAAAAACTATAAATAAGATCATGGTGAAGAAAAAAATCCGAAGAATATTGCAAAATAAGGTTTAAATAATTCTCAATAGAGGTCCTTTAAAAGTATAAATCTTCTTTCTAAAAAAGAAGATATTTTTAGAGAAATAAAGATAGAATAATTTAAAAAATGTAAAGATAAATGGGTGTTGATGGATATTGTAAATAATACAAAAAATGATGATAATGATGATGATAATAAAAGAGTTGTTAGAAGGGTTGATCTGTAGGTGGAACTTGAGATATCACTTGAAGAACTTGACAAGTTATGAGAAAATACCAAGAAGGAAAATGCAGTGGTTCATGATTCTAAGATCCACATGCAATAAAAATAAGAGGAAAATCTAGGGTTAAAGACTTAAATAGAAGAACTTAGATATGGAAGTTTAGGAAATTCCAGAAATGAATATGAACTAAAGTTTAAAATTGAATAGAAAACCTAAATCATTGATAGTTTGGATAAAACTATAAACAATAGAGTAAAGAAAATTAAAGAACTAGAAGAAGAAGTTACGAATTTGAATTGGAATTGTGAAGATAAAGAGTTATTATTTACACCTAAAATGATGATAAGAAATAGAAAATAATATTCATTAATTAAAGCCAATGTAATTCCTAAGGAGGAACACATGTCTATTCCTCAAGTTCAGCAGTTCAAAAAAAGAGACAAATAAGTGATTATTTCAAAACCTTAAGATCCAAATCCTAGAAATAATGATGATATTCATAACATTGAAAATGAAAATAACTATTTAAACAAGTTGAATTCCAATGTGTCAAGAGTTATATGTTTTTACTACAGAAATTTGGGACACACTTATTAGGAATTCTCTATTGATAAGTGGTTCTCCTAGGAGTAATAGTAATCCAAATAGGAAAGTATAAGTTATAATCACTCCTTTTAATTTAATGGATATTGTTTTTTGTGTGAAGTTTATGGAAATAAGGTAGCTTATTTCACTTCAAGAATGAAACAATTGGCATCTAGAATTCCTCAAAGCATAGGAAAGCAGTGGTTGAAATCTTTATCCAAAAGTGTAAAAACTCATAATATATTTTTATCTTTGAAAGTAGAAGAAGATAATGTGGATAGAAATATTGAGGAGTCATACTCATCACCAACTTGGGTGTTGAAAGGGATCTCATAGAAGGTTAATGTTTTTGAAATTGCATTGAGAACAACAAACAAGTCATGTTTATGGATTGTGGAGAGAATATGCTTGTAACATATGGCTAGAAATAATGACCAAATTATGAATTTCAAGAACAATAAAGATGAAATTATTTTTTTGGGAATGATGAGGGTCTTGATATTTTTAGTTCTAAAAAATTAGAGAGTAGAGTAAAAGATAATTGGTGAATTTTCATTCTCTTAGTTGTTAAGCTGATTCATAATCTTCTTAGTGTCATCCAATTTTATGTCTACAAACATGCGGTGGAGTTCAATCAAAGGGATTTCACCATCAATACTAAATATGGTTAACTTATTTTATAGGGAAAAAGAACCGAGTTAAATCTATATATTGTTGGAGAAGTAAATTTTTGTATGATGTCCAGAGAATAAGAAAACGATTATAGTATAGATGACTTGTCCATTTGAGCCAAACATATTTGGTAAGGTTATTAAAGAGAAATGGAGCTCATGATTTTCCACATCTCACATATGATCACACTCACATATTTGATTCATGTCAAAAAGGTAAGATTATACAAAAGTCCTATAAGATAAAGAAGATAAAAGAATCAAGGTTCCTTAATCTTTTTCACTTGGATTTTTGTGGTATAATTTCACCCATATCAATGAATGGAAATAGGTATTATGTGTTGTTTATAGATAAATATAGAAAAATGACATGGATTATACCCATCACAGATAAGACTATGGTATATTGATTTATCACTCAATATTGGAATATGGATGAAAATATTCTTGGTCTGAAGATCCAGAAGTTTTGAGATGAATTCACAAATCATTAAATTGATGAATATCTAGAAAAAAAAACAGAATTCAACATCAAGTATTAGTTATTATAACACCCAACCAAAATAGTGTCCTAGAAAGAAAAATCATATAATCAACAACATGGCTAGAACTATGTTGATTGAAAAATATATTATAGAAAGATAATGTAAATAAGTGGTTATAACTATGATTTACATCTCTAATAGAGAATTGCTGCGTGAAAATGAAGAGAGAGGTCCATATGAAATGTGGTACAGAAAGAAACCTACTCTAAAATCATCTGAGAGTTTAGAAGATAATGATTTATTCTCAATAAAAAAATGTAAAAAAATTGAACACCAGGGATATGAAGGTATATTTCTTAGATATTAATCAAAGAGAAAATATTACCAATGTTATAATAAAAGGATTAAGAAGATGACTGAAAGTAATGATGTTGATGTGGTTGAAGATGGACAAATGATAGTGGATCATGAGAATATTTTTTATAATAGCTACCAAATTTTAGAATCTGAGAGTGATGAAGAAGTGCATGCTTTAGGGGGAGTTACAAGTGAAGTGTCCAAGGATCGGTTAGGTACCACTAAGAGGGGGGGGGGGGGGGTGAATTAGTGGTATATTTTTTTACAAATTATTTCTTTTAATACAACATATGTGACTGATTAAAGTATTTATACCTCATTATTAATTATATTCCACTCCCTACAAGCAATAATAAAAATAAATAACAAAAAACAAGGATTTTTACAAGGTTCAATACAAATATATACTTCTTATTGCTACAAGTTATTCCACTGGTTACAAATTCTTCACTGTATGTAGGTGGTTATAACTAGGGAAAGTATCATTCCCGTCAACAATGAGTACTATAGTATTCCAATCTATAATCCTACTAGAGATTATAATTTCCTACTTGTATTGGAAACTCTTGAGTCCTATAAGAGGATCTTTATACTGCATCCCATAGTGTTACCAGCATCCCACCGGCCCGATCCAGAGTCCCAATAAAGACTTCTTCTACTTTAGAGTCCTATAGAAGAATTTTACTAATCTTGAGTCACAAAAGATATGATCCTCTGATAGAAAGATCTCAATCAGCTTCAAACTACTTCGGCTATGCCTCAAACTGATGTATTTATCCACAAACAAATAGGATCACCTGATCTGATCATGTATAATCTTTAATAACTTTAGAAACTATCTGACAACTACCTGATCTTTCTCACTATTCACTAATATTCAAATGATCTAAACATAACTCATCATACTGACTACTCGGGTATATGCCTTCTGAAATCATTTCCCAGATTCAACCTCAAATCACTACACACTATACAAAGTATATTTCATGTTCATTTCTTTAAACTTCATGCATGTATGTAATAAAATGCATGGTCTTCTCAACATAAATTGTGCAAAGATAAAAACACACAAACTTATCACTTGAATGCATGCATTATTTAATGTGCATATATGTGTTTGATAGTTCAAGAACATTACACTACCTTATACTTTACTATTTCATGCAAATAGTACATCTCAAACACTCCTCCTTTTCATGTGTCTCGGCTCATGTTCAAACATTGTAACAATTAATCTCATGCATGTATATTATAATATGCATGTATCACATAACATTATATGCAATGTCACTACCTTCCTCCTCATCGTGTAACTAAGATAGCATAGATATCTTCTCTTCATGTATTTATATTCATTCACAGGTAAAACTAGTTCTCTTCACACTACCAAAAAATGGGGCAAGGGAAGTACCTCATTTTATCAGCGCTAAACAGAAAGCACTGATAAGGGGGGGGGGGGATTTTATCAGTGCTAGCTAAAAGTGTTGATACATGTATCCTTTATCAGTGCTAAGAAAAGCGACGATACAGGGTACACCTTTATCAGTGCTTTTCTTAGCACTCATAAAGGATACATTTATCAGTGATATATTTAGCACTAATAAAAGTTTTTAATTTATATAAAATTATTATATTTATATTCAAAAATAATCTTTATCTGTATACATTAAATAAAAGACACATGTTTATAATTAATATTTTTTTAATAATTCAATATATATATATAATGTTTTAAAAAATTATTTCTAAGATTATAATTAAATATATATAGATATATATTTAAATAATTATAAGATTATAATAAATTTCATTAAATAATAAATATATTTATTATATTTATTAGGTTTATTAGATTTATTAGATTTATTAGATTTATTAGATTTATTGGATTTATTATAGATTTATTTGATTTATATTTATTACATTTATTAGATTAATTAATTAGATTTTTTAGATTTTTTAGATTTATTAGATTATTAGATTTATTAGATTCATTATATTTATTATATTTTTTATATTTCATATATTAATTTTATTTATAATTAATATATATAAATACCTTTTTAAATATATATATTTATATTAATTATTAAATATATATGTGTTTCCAATGAATTTAGTCAATAAATATATTCATCATGCATGCATATATTATGTATCATAATTTTCATTTATACATCACACCCTTTATTATTATTTTGGTTTCCCATTGATGACTCACTTTTTATAATGTATATTTACTAGGTATATGATTAATTCATGTTACCCATATATACTATTATGTTCTAAAAAATACTTATAAAATTACATTAAAGATATTTAAATAATAAATACTCTTATTATATTTACAATTATTAAATTTTAATTATACATAAATACTTTTTAAATATATTTATTTGTAATTATAATTATGACTATATATATATAAATAATTATAAAATTAAAATAAATACATATATTATAATTTTATAAATATGTATATATATATATTTATAATTATAAACAAATATTTATAAATATATTTATTTATAGTTATAATTATATCTATAAATAACTATATATATGTAAATAATTATAAAATTATAATAAATATATTTATTATACTACTTATGAAGTTATAACATAATTAAATTAATATATTTTAAAATATAGAATAAAATTTATAATTATAATTCCTAAATGAATACATATATATTTAAACAATTAAATAATTATAATAAATATATTAATTATACACATTTATATACAAACATTTAAAAATAAATACAAATAGTTATAAATATAGTTATAAATAAATGTAGATATATTTACATAATTAAAAAATTATAATCAATATATTTATATACATATATATAATTATAAATATATTTTTTATAATTTTATAATTATATATATATATATAATTACAACTATAAATAAATAAATATTTTTTTTATAATTTTTAATTAAAAATAAATAAATAAATATATTTATTTATTATTTATAAATATAAATAAATATATATTTATTTAAATAATTATTAATTTATAAAAAATATATTTATTATTTTCATATATAATGTTATATATAATTAAATAAATATATTTATAAATATATAGGAATATTAATAAATAAATAAGAATAAAAATATTTATAGTTATAAATAAATAAAAATATATTTAAATAATTATAAAATTATAATAAATATATTAAATAAATATATTAAAAAAATTATAAAAATTAGAAATAATAATTTGTTATAATTTTATAATTATTTAAATAAATAGATATATATTCATTATAATTATAATTATAAATGAATATATATTCATATAAATAATTATAAAATTATAAGAAATATAGTTGTATATATCTATAATCTTATAAATATATATAGTTAATATATTTATTTTATATATTCTAAGATTATATATATAATAAGTATATTTCTTATAATTTTATAATTATTTAAATTATATTTTTATAAATATAAATATAAATATATTTATTTATAGTTATAATTATAAATAAATATATATATATTTAACAAATATATAATTTTATAAATATATATATATTAATATAAATAAATTATTAACATAATATCTTTATCAACGCTAAAAAAGTGATGATAAATGTATGTTTTATCAGCGCTTTCTATTTTAGAACTGATAAAACATACCTTTATCAGTGCCTTTTAGCTAGAGATGATAAAAGGTTCACTGGGTTTTATAAAAAACTCTAACAATCTCTTTCATTATCGCACCCCTCAAGCCCTCATGGAAGCTCACCCCTGCGTCGTCGACCACTGCTCTACCACAACCCCAGCTCCTCCACTGTCGACCCCTCCTCTGCCACTGCCTCTTCTACTACCATGAACTCCTCCTCCACTGCCAAACCACCTCTACCGTAAACCATCAATTTCCACTCCTCCATCGCTCCTCTACCGTGAACCCACCTCCACCTCAAACCTTCTTCCGCCGCTCCTCCGCCACGAACCCCACCTCTACTGCGAAGCCCTCTACTACCGTTGCTGCTATTGCCTACCCCGACTCCATCGTCACCGAGCCCTACTACTACCACCGAAGGGGTATGCTATCAATTTATTAGAAAAAGTTTCATTATAATTTTATCACACTTAATAGGAAACACTTGGGTTAGTGTTTTCTATAGGTTATTTCCCTTTTAAGGGATGTGTATTGATTTCTATTATTTGATGCTTGTATGATATTATTTGTGGATATTTATTTAGAGGGTGTTGGAGGTGATATGGGGTTTATTACTTATGTTTTATTATCAATTTATAAAATGATCATGTTCAAATTTTTTCTTAGCTCCACTTTTACTATGCCATTGGAAACCAAGGTAACTATGTTATTGATATTTTGTGTTTCATAGTGACTGAACATGATTCCATTAATGCTTTTCCCATATAGTTAGTGATGTAATTACCATGTTTCTTCACCTATAGTGTTAGGGATGTGATAGCATTATCTCTTTCCTGATGGTGTTGGTATAGATGGGAACTATTGGATTGTTGATTATATTGGTATATGTATAATATTTTCACATCATAGGATCTAGTGAGATTTTAGTGATTCCCACAACACACATTTTTTTCATCACTTTTTACATTTCATGGATATGTTACAAAAAATTTAATTTTGTTTTCTATCATTAATGATAGTGCCATCACTTCTCCAATAATCACGAGAGCATCCCAATCAAAACTTATTGGATAAAACATATATTTCTTTTTCTAAGAAGTTAAGAGTGGTGATAACCCTAAATACAACTGACCTATATTATGTGGGATGAAAGACAATAGATATAAAATTATCCATCATTTAACATCAATGGGAATTTAAGAATATTTTGGAAGTTATACTTTCCAAATTAACCTTCCAATTCCATCAATTTCATGCCAAATCCATTTATTTCTATAATGATAGATTTGGAACTAGGATATATGTATACCTAGTGGGCGGGGACTTGAAATTTTCCTATAATACCCTTTAGAAAGCTTTTAATAGGGTGAGAACCATGTCTCTTTCCTTTTTGAGTTTGAGTTCATGCAAGCTGGACTAATGAAACTGATGTTTTTGATCAAACAACTTTGACCAAAATGAGGTTGGTGTTTAATGTCATACAAATTTTATAAAAAATATATGGTGATCTACATAATAATGTAGTTTAGGTAAACATTTCATGATTGGAGAACCCAATACTAGTGTAGAAATAATTTAAGAGAGGTTCACATAGTTTATGGTTATAGTTCTTGTTCTAAAATAGGTGAGGTAGTTTATTTAATGGTAAGTGAAAGGTGATAACTCTATATGAATGAGTAGTAGACTATATTAGTATAAAAAACCTATGGAAGGGTTGCATAAAGTTTATAGAAATAGTTCACAAACCAATTACGAAGGGTATGATGTTACTACCAAAATGAGCCACAAGATCTAGAATCACTCTAACACCTTTAAACAAGGAATGAGAACAATGTAAATAATAAATCAAGTTATTTGAATTGGAATGTAGTTTTAATTAAATATATTTTATCCATGTTTACTGTCTTAGTTTTCAAGACCAGATATGGATGAGGTTACTATATAATGGGGAAGGGGTTATAAATCTTATGAATTCATTGAATGGGTCTAATATTGGTGGTTGGGATGTCAGGACATATCCAATGGACCTCTCTAAAAATTTTAAAGGCCATCTAAGATGAACCATATTCCATATAGTTAAAATTTAGTTGAAATAGAATTTTATTGAATGAAATTTAAGATCATATTATGAATAACTTTATAGAAAGGGACATTCACAGATCTAGATCATACACAATATGAGTTTTTGATAGGTAAGAATTCTATTGATACTTATAATGATACTCTCATTACATTGATTATAGATGTAGTTAAAAGAATCAAGAAATCAACATAGTTTCTTCTAGCGATGAGTGGTATAGGGAAATTCTTTATGTGAAAGGAATGACACTTGCGAAATTTTTGATTATATAATGGGTTCATGCTTATAGATTTTATTATGTGTCTTTATAAAATGAGGAACCCATAATACTTCATGTGAGAGACATATACATTTTTCTTTGGGTGTAAAACCAATTGATTTGGTGTGATCCAAGGATCATTGGGATAATGTAGTGTTTTTAGTAAACTAAAACATGAGTATTTCATGGTTGAAAGTGTGGTAATTGACTATAAAACATATCTGTTGGGACTTTGGAGTTGTGGTGAAGGATAATTGATATAAATGGAAAATGGAATCATGTATAAGGGACATCCAATGGTGGGGAGCACATTATCAAATGCTTTTGGAAAATATTATTATTACACCTTCCTTTGGAATAAGTGCCATAATGAAAACTAAAAACTGAGTAAATGCATTAGGATTGTTGTGATACTTTAGGAAAATGGTCCATTAGTCATTTATGATGTGTAAAGAATCAACCAAACCTAAATATGATGCATGGTATAACCGTTATGACTTTAAGTGTGTATTTTTATATTAAATTAACAATAAATTTAGAAAAAAGAACAAGTGACATACTTAAAACTAAGAAAACGCATTCATATTGTTTTGATACATTCGTAAAATGATCCATAAGTCATTTGTGATGTATAGGAATTAACCACACCTCAATATGATGAATGGTGTGACTGATATGACTAAAGTGTCCCTTGTTAGTTTAAAATTGAAATTTTAGCTTAAAATGTGCCACTCACTGAAAAAAAGAAAACTTAACTCTAACTGTATTCATAATTTAGGAAAACAATTCATAAGTTCTTTATGACGTATATAAATTATTCTCATATCAAACTGACGCACGATGCAAGTGGTATGACTAAAAATGTGTGTTTCAAGTTTGAAATGATATTTTAGTAAAAAAACACAACTAACATACTAAAAACTAAGAAAACACATTCATATTGTTTTGATACTTTAGTAAAATAATATATAAGTCATTTTTGACTTGTAGGAATCAACCATACCTCAAACCGATGCATTATGTGACTGGTATGACTCAAAGTGTATTTTTTTATTTTAAATTAACATTAATTTTAGTAAAAAAAAAATTGGCATAATGAAAACTGGGAAAAAACATTCAAATTGTTTTTATAATTTAGGAAAAGGATCCATAAGTCATTTTTGACATGTATGAATCAAACCCACCTCAATAAAATGCACGATGTGACCAGTATAAATCCACATGTGTCTTTTTATTTAAAATTGACATTAATTTAAGTAAGAAAGAACAACTAACATACTGAAAACTGAGAAAACATATTCTGATTGTTTTGATACTTTATTAAAATTATCCATAAGTCATTTTTGATGTTTAGAAATCATTCGTACCTCAATCCGATACACTGTGTGACTGGTATGACTAAAAGTGTATGTTATCAGTTTAAAATTTATATTTTATCTCAAAACATGTCACTCACTAAAAACAAAGAAAACACTTTTTAATTGAATACATAATTTAGGAATGTGATTCCTAATTCCTTTTTGATATTTATGAAGTAGTCTCACATTAATGTGATGCATGATGTGAACGGTATGACTCAAAAGCATGTTTCTGGTTTGAAATGATATTTTAGTGAAAAACACAACTGACATACTGAAAACCAAGAAAAAACATTTGGATTGTTTTGATACCTTAGAAAAATGATCTTGAGTCATTTTTGGCATGTAGGAATCAACCATACCTCAATTCCGATGAACGATGTGATTGGTATAAATCCAAATGGGTTTTTATTTAAAATCGAAATTAATTTAAGTAAAAAAACATAACTGATATACTAAAAACTAAGAAAACACATTTATATTGTTTTGATACTTTAAGAAAATGATCCATGAGTCATTTATCATGTGTAGAAATAAACCTCACCTCAATCTGATGCACGGTGTGACCAATATGACTAAAAGTCTCCATTATCTATTTAAAATTGACATTTTAGCTCAAAACATTTCACTCACTAAAATCCAAGAAAACAGCATTCGATTGTATTCATAATTTAGGATATAGATTCATAAGCCCTTTGTGATGTGTATAAAGTAGTCTCACCTAAAACCGATGCATGATGCGACAGGTATGTCTCAAAATGAGTGTTTTCATTTTGAAATGATATTTTAGTAAAAAACACAACTGTCATACTAAAAATAGAGAAAACACATTTGGATTGTTTTGATACATTAGAAAAATGATCCATGATTAATTTATGACGTTTAGGATTCAACCAAACCTCAATCCAATGAATGTTGTGACTGGTATAAATCCAAATATGTCATTTAAATTTGATATTAATTTTAGTAAAAAAGAAAGGGACATACTCAAAACTAAGAATACCCATTAGAATTGTTTTGATATTTTCGAACAACAATCTATAACTCGTTTGTGATGTGTAGGAATCAACCCCACCTCAATACGATGTACGATGTGACTTATATAACTCCAAATGTGTCTTTTTTATTAAAAATTGACATTTTATTAACGAATTATTTCATATTAATGTTTAATTTATTTCTATATATTATTAATAACATAATATTTGTTTTCTTATATATTTGGAACCTTTTACTTGAGTTGGGTTGATTTTTTCAGAAACTAATACCATGGGGGGAAATTTTTGAGAGGGGATCACATATGTCAAAGGATGAAGCATTAATTTTTTTAACTGTTTGTTAGATAATTGTAAATATAATTATATAAAACATTTTTTTAAATGTGTATAGCATTGTTTTACAAACCCTTGTGTGCGCTGCTTTGTTCTTGTGTGCACTGTGCAAATGTTGTTTTGTGTTGGTGGTGTGTGTGTTCTGTGAAGGTGCTGATGGTGGGTGTGCTATTTACATATACAGGTGTTTCTGGTGAGTGTGCTATTATATAAACAACACATCACAAGTATCTAGACCTTTATTATTCATAGACTTAGCTCATTCACAACACCTCAATATTTCATGTGCACTGCCTCTTCTCATGCTTCATGACATTGAAAAAATACCATCATTGTAAAACATATCTACTTTACATTGTATCTCCTTGGTTTTATTTTCATTAATTCATTCAAAATGAAGTTTCATGATGATTTTATCATATTTAAATCATCAAGAAGATCAAATGTAACTCAAAATATTTGGTTTGATCACCTGGACATCATGGAATTTAGATTCCTGTGAACAGAATTCCTCTGACGATCTCAAGGAAGAAGATAACTGATGGCCTTGATAAGAAAATGATGATGTAATAGATCATATGGTTGTGGTTCTATAAAAAACTTTTAAATCATATGAGAAGTAATCAAACACCACTTTTCCCAGATTAGTTATTCATTCGTAATTACGATCCTTAATAATACTTAGTGTGGAATCCCACATTCTAATCGACACTAGGGTCAGCACCCAAATACACATAACATGGTTATGCCTCCCTGTACAGGTCCACTATCCCATTCCACATGCATGCTCAGACCTGAGTGATTCTATGGTCTCTATAAAGCCAATTATACATACCTCCAGCTATCGCACCATGTTGCTAGAGGCTGACCTAGCCACCCAACCAGTGGTTGCGGGTCCCTCATGTTGGCTTGTGTGTGGCTGGCTAGTTTTTAGTATAAACACTAGTAGACATATATCTCATATAGAGTGAAATTCTAAAATTTAATCTCCACTTCATCCTAAAACATTCTTCATGTAAAATCTAAATTCATTTTATATGGCCTTATTTCTTGTTGAAATCAATGCGTCATCCTCAATCACAATTGAATCCGGTCCTTTGAACTTAAGCACAATTCAAAAATCATCATAATAAAGTCGATGAAGTTTCCATTACATTCCTCATCATCACTCACATATTGACATCATATTTATATAAAGTTTATTATCCTTATTTATAAAAACTAAAATTCACCTCAAAGGGTACTTCAATCACCCCCATTTTTTTCAATGCCACCAAACAGCATCAAGATAAATATGTGTGTTTTACTTTATCCCCCTTATTGAAAATGAATAAAAATAACATGTAGTGGAAATAATTTCTCATAAAACATCTTCTTCTCTCTTTAAGATGATGCCTCATATTTTCTTGTGCAAAGAGCCTTTAGCTAAAGAACTCTAAGTCTACATGGGAAAACCCAATTTAGAAAAAAAGAGTGTATAACCAAGGTGATTAATTTTATCCATGAACAATCATGCATGTGATACCATTCTCAAACAAATCTCACTTCATACCTTGGAGATTCTTAGACAATCAATTCATGAAAAATATTTATCTTGCACTCATATGAACAAACACATTAGAAATTTCAAGTGAAAAAATATAGATCCCCCTTTTTATCTCAATATAAACTCTCTTTTGTTAACTATTTTTCAAGAATATTATGATTTTGAATTTGAGAGTGATTATTATATTCACAATAATTTTGAATACTTAATAGCTTCAAATCATTTATGCTCTCCCTCAAGGGATGCATCCATCTATTTCAATTCCCTACATGTTAGTAAAAAATAATAAATATATAGGAATAAGGAGGGACCTATTTTTTTTAAAAAGCACTCATACTGAGAGATTCCTCTCAAACTTACCTTTTCCTTATTCATTTTGATCTCATATTTATAAGAGTTCACCTCCTAATAAATCATCTCTTCATGTGTGGCTATTTTCTCCACCTTTGTAAGTAAATAAACTTTTTCTCATCTAATTACATAGAGTTATTCATATCATATCCAACTGATTCATACAAATTATTTTGATTATTTAGACCATCACAAGTATATAAATTCTTATGATATTATGTATATTTTTTTGAAATAATATTCTTACCCTCAGTTTTAGCATAAATTTTATCTTTCTACATTTTTTATCCATTTTTAGTTGATCTTGCCAATTTTCAAACATTACTTCTTTATATGTTTAGCCTTTTTGGGTGTCTCACATTGATTCTTAGATGTACATGACTTACACTATTTTTTCCTTATGATTTTATTTCCTTTTACATGGTTTGGAAAAAAATCATACTCCTTTTTGCAACCAGTTATTCCCCCAGTTACATATTCTTAAATATATATAGGTGGTTACAAGCATGGAAAGTCACATTCCCAGCAACATGGAGTCCCATAGTGTTCCACTCTAAAGTCCCACTAGAGATTATAAATTCCCACCTACACTAGAAACTCCTGAGTCCCGAAGGAAGATCTTTATTTATCATCCCACAGTATTATCCGCATCCCTATAGCCTACTCAAGAGTCCCACTGAAGACTTGCAGTAATTTTGTGTCACACAAGATATGATCCTCTGATAGAAATATCTATTTCAGATTCAGACAGTTTCTATTTTTTCTAGAGATGAAATCTTTCTCCACAAACAAAATTAATCACCTTATTTTCTCATCTACAATATTCAATAATTTCAGAAACTATCTAAAAAATACCTGATATTTCTCACTGCTCACCAATCTTTAAATGATTTGAACTTAAGTCAACACACTAACTACTTGGGTATATGTCTTCTGAAATTATTTCCCACCTTGAATCTCAAATAAATGTACACTATACAAAGTATATTTCATATCCATTTCTTCAAAAATCATGCATGTATTTAATAAACTGTATGGTCTTCTCAACCTAAAATGTGAAATAATACAAATTCACAAACTTATCACTTTCATGCATGCATTATTTGATGTGCATGTATTTTTTGAATAGTGCAAGCAAATTACACTACCTCATTCTTTCCTTTACTATTTTATAAGAATAGTATATCTCAAACACTAATCTTTTTCATGTGTCTTAACTCAAGTTCAAAGACTATTCCACTTAATCTCATTCATGTATATTATCATATGAATGTATTGTATAATAGTATATGAAATGTCACTACCTTCCTCCTCATCATGAAAATATGATAGAATTAATCTTTTCACTTCGCGTATTTTTATTTATGAACAACTGACACTGATTCTCTTCATGTGAACCAGCTTCACATAAGGGTTTAGTATTATTCTTCACATAGTAGTATACATGAGTTCTTATTTTTCCTTTTCATAAATCAATGGGGATGTCACACTGGATCTCATAATCATAATGACATCAAGTGAATATGAAGGTTGTAACAAGCATAGGACTAATTCATGGAACCTTCTCACGAATATAGAGTGCTTTTAGGTCTCTATTTTGATATGTCTCTCTCAAAAATATCTCTTATATATGAATTTAGATCATACCAACAAATGAGATCCACATGGGGTATTTATAGAGAATACGCCACCAACTTAGATCATGTCACCACCTCAATATTTCACATGCACTACCTCATCTCTCACTTCATGAATTAAAAAAAACATTATCACTATAATAATATTTGTTTCACATTGTATCTCATTGGTTTGGTCTTCATTAATTCATGAAAATGAAGTTTCATGATGAGTCAATCATATTAAAATAATTAGGATGATCAAATGGAACTCAAAAGCTTTGTTTCGATCACCCAGATGTCAGTACATGTGAATCCCGGTGAACATAAGTTCTCTAATGAGATTAAGGTAGAGGAAAACTGATGGCCTCAATCGTACAAAAAAGATTTAATAGATTAAATAGCTATAGTTCTATATGGAAATTTTAAATTGTATGAACATTAACAAAACACCACTAGTCCCACATTGGTTATTCATTCAGGATTCTTCTCCTTAATAATACTCAATACAACAACCCGCATTCTAGACAACACTAGGCTTCACACTTGGATACACTATGCACAAACTGGGATTCACATGGCCGCACCTCCATGAACATTCCCACAATCTTACTCCACATTCACGATCACACACAAGTGCTTCTATGGGAACTATAAAACCCATTGTACATACCTCCAGCTATCACACCATGTTGTCTAGAGGTTGACCCACCCACCTCAATAATGGTTGTGGGTCCCTTATATTTTCTTGTGTGTAGCTGGACATTTTTTAGTATACACACCATTAGCCATATATTACATATAAAGTGAAATTAAAAAATTTAATCTCCACTTCCTCCTCAAACATTATTCATATAAAATGTAAATATATTTTACATGACCTTATTTCTTGTTGAGATCAAGGTTTAATCCTCAATAATAATTGACACATGTATTTTGAACTTAAGCACAGTTAAAAAATCATCACAATAAAGTTGAGGATGTTTTCATAATATTCCTTATCATCACTCACACATTAACATCATCTTAATATCGAGTTAATAATCCTTATTAAAAAAATGCAATTCAACTCAAAGGGAGCTTCAAAAAGGAATGAATATAACTCTGATAAAGAATTAGAGTATAAAGAAAACCTATAAATTTTAGTAGTTACCCAGAGAAAAACAAGGAGGGATAAAATTAATAAAATAAATATTATTGGAGACATGATCAATCTAGTCCAAACTATAAGAATGAAGGCTCAGTAGTAGGTATCTTATTTGTCTTTATAAGAACCAAAATATTTTAAAGAGGTTTCAAATAATAAGAGTTGGATCGAGGATATGAATTAGGAACTTGAAAAAATAGAGAATATTAACACATGTGAATTTTCTCTAAGTCCAAGTGGAAATAATTTCATTAGAACCAAATGGGTGTTGTAAAACAAAATAAATGAATATGGAATGGTGATTCAAAACAAAGAACGTATGTTGTGAAAATGGTACCCCCAAATTGAAGGAAACGATTTCAATGATATGTATGCACCTGTTTCACAACTTGAAAATATTAATAATTTCGATTTGAAATGTCTTTTTTTTCCTTAGATTTTAGGTAGTTTAAAGAGTGGATGGGATATTTATCTCAAAAACTAAATATGCAAAGAATGTAGTAAAAATATTTCAAATGGAGGAATCAAGGATCATGGAAACTTCGGAAGAATCAAGATAGAAATCATAAAAAGATGATTTAGAAAATAAGGTAAATGTGACCATATATCATAAAATTATTGGAAGTCTACTCTATTTGATAGTCACTCTGATAGATATATTTTTTTACACTTTTCAGGCCCCTCATTTTCTGAGTGATCCCAAGGAGATACACATGAAATCTGTGAAAATAAATCTTCGATATATTTATCATAAAATAAGTTATGGGTTGTTTTACTATATTAATTCATAGTATAATTTAGTGGGATTTACTGATGCAGATTGAGATGGTTTGATAGATGACTGAAAATAAACTTCTGGTGGTTCCTTTTTTCTTTGGAGTTCATTTATTTCATGGAAAAGAAAGAAGAAAGACTGCATATCCTTGAGCACCACAGAGGCCAAGTACATTGTTTCCACTCAATATTGAACCTAATTATTATAGATGAAATAAAATATTTATTATGTGGGTGTTTATGTGATTTTTCACAATCTAATTAAGCATGAAAACTCAAGTTTGTTCAATATTAGAAAAAATCTTATCCAACATTCATGGACCAAGAACATTGAGATAAAATTTCATTTTAAAAAGGAGAAGGTGGATCAAGGATTTGTGGTTTTGGAGTATTTGTTAATATAGGATCAAGTTGCAGATATCTTGAAAAAGACTCTACCTAAAGTGGTGTTTGAGAAGCATCGGTTGGCTCTTGGAGTACAACCTTCTCTATCTACTTAATTGCTTTCAAGATGGACCCTTGTCCCCATAGTTTCTTTAATGAGAAAGGTATGATTTCTACCTCAGTATATTGGATTTATAATCCCTTATTAAGAATTTTTCAAGGTAGTAAACCCTAATGGTTCATTGAAAATGGGGGATAAATACCAAGTGTTTGCTTGACATGGGGAGAAAGAATAGGAAAATGGGAGAATTTTACAAAGAAAATTTTGGGGGAATTTGATAGAGTTTGGTTCAATGTTGTTATAATGATTAAAATACAATCATGATAAAAAATTAATTTAATTATTATTTCCCACACTGAGAATTTCTCACACTGATCATTTCTTACATGGTCTTAGATTTGATGATTAGTGGGTCCTTGATACACATTGAAAGTGGTTATGGTTGGAGTGTTTGTACAATTTTCAATAAACCCAAAGGGGGAGATTATTGGCCAAAATCCCTTTATAAGTTTTCATATGCTCTATTTTTTGAAAAGTTAAAGAAGGAATAGTATCTTTGAGAGGGGCTATGTTATAGTCATTTGGACTACACCAAATAATTGTGGTTATGATTCCAAAAATTAGGCCAACCATGTCTAGGACATCCAAGCTATCTCAACCCTGAATATATGAGAGAAAGATCAACCATATAGGGGAACCAACTAGGAAATCTATCCATGGTGGAAATAGGAAGGTATGTGATCATACACATGGGTTTATATACGCATGATATAGTGGTTCACACCCCAGGGGAGGCAGTGTGGAAGAAGTGGTCAATGGTGCAGGAAGGCATTGTGGAGGAGGTTGGGACTAGACCTCAATACTCACTTCTATCCAGTCTATGGAACATGTTAAATATTATAATATGATATTTTCATAAGGAATTATGATTTGGGACTCATGAATTTTAGACCACACTATGACCATGGTCACCATGGCATAGGTTCTGACTGATTTTAGTGCCACTGAAATTTTAGAGGTGCCCACACCATAGCTAGTATGGATACGCTGTAAGAAGGATGTACAAGGTACTTTTACACCACAGTGAGGTAGAACATGAAATATAGTAAAAAAAGGTGGATTTGTGTGCCAATAGAATTTTTGGGGGTTTCCATGCCACAACCATGCCTTACAATGTAGTGTGCCTAAAATAGGTAAAAGTAATGTTTTGGGATTTCCTATCCTACATGAGGTTACGTTGTAGAAATATTTACAACACCACATACAAAACTGTTTGAGAAAACTCCATACTATAGTGTCAAGATAGTTAATAGAAGGAGTTAAGAAGAGTTATTTCTCTAGGAGAAGTGGATATGGTCAATTTAAGGACTCCACGCCACATTGTTGTTGACCAAGATGCAAAATTAATGGAGGGACTCATGACTGTGCCATAGAGATGGTGGTCACACCATATAAGGTGAAAAATGTAAGGTGTTACACCATAGTGCATCATACCCCACTACAAAATTTTTTTCATACTGGTGACAATTTAAGTTAGGGGGAGTTATGAGTTGCAACCCCCAATGGTTAATTCAATTTTTATGGTTCTTGATGACCCTAATTAACATGAGGGACACTTGGAACAATCCTAGAATCATAAAAATAAATCATAACCCTTAGATTGACATCAAAAGTGGAATATAGGCTTGTAACAACCTTGACCCCAGTATCCAAGAGTTGGTGGTAATTTTATTACAATGGCATTGATACAAGAGATCACATTACAAAGGATCGATTAGTTTAGTAGTCTTGAAGAACTAGATACATACATGGTTTAATTATTTCATTGATAATTAAAAATATAACATAAAAAAAGAAAATAAATGAATTATTGTAACTTATTAAAAGATTTCATATTCACAAATTGGGGAAGGAAAACAAATAAAAGGGTAATCTCAAATACTCATTATGGGTTATATGAAACAATAATAAGGGAATCAAAGTCAATAAGGTATAGATGTTATGGAAAGGTAAATAATTTAAAAAATTTATTCCAATAATACATTGATAATGAAAATTAAAACATAGATCTTATCATAGTGAAAAAATCATGGAAAGTAATAACTAATACTAAATGAATAAAATGATTGTTTATTGGATGTCATGTATCTGGAACATGAACCATTATACCAGCGAGACAATTTAAGTCTACGGGTAAAAACTCATCTAATTCTACTTGGAAACAAACAAGAAGGGGTTTTAAGCAACTGTTTTGTCTCATGAGACCTATCGATGCATCAAGGGGATATATTGGGCCCCAGTACAAACTTTTCTTCAAACATAGATTCAATTCATGAACAATATGAATTATCAAAATATCTGTATTGAGTAGAGGATACAGATTCAACAATATTTCACCAATTAAAATATCATTCAAGGGAAAAAATATGTAAAAATGGTACATGAATAAGTAAATAATTATATCTATGATACAATAAATATGTATATTTAATTAATTATGATAAAAAATGAAATGGAAGTACACATACACCACATATAAGGAATAAGCGGCGAATAAGGCATAAACAATGGGAACATCATAATGGAGTCCTTGAAATAATGTATTTAAATCATACTTGGACATTAATAATGGAAAATAGTCATATATCATGATAAACGATGTCCAACTGAAGTGAAAACATGTAAAAGGAGTGTTTGAGAAACTTTAAAAATTAGCCTCTTTAGTACAGTTTAAGGAAAATATTAATGAGACTTTAAAATAGAAAAAAGAATAATTGTTTGTATAAAACAAGAAATAAAAAATATATTTTTTCATGATAAAATGAGTTATTTTATAAAAATATTGGTATCTTAAAATAGATTATGTATGGTACTTGAAAATGGGTAGGAAATTAGGATGTTACCTTAAGTCGAGCTTGCTTATCAAGAGGAATTGAAAAGAGAACCTTATAAATCATGAATTTACCAATAAATGAAGGAATAATTGAGATAGGTACATATGTTTTAAATATGAACATATAATTTATAAGGTTTACACAAGAATAATCATGAATTATATTGGGGTAAAGATAGAGAAAGAGTAACTTGAAGGAAAAAATGGAAGTTCGGGGAGAATCCCTTACCTTATGTCCAAATGTGTTCTATACTTTATCTTAATATATTGGATAATTAGATTAAATAAATTAATTTAATAATTAAAAACCTTTTCTACATGTATTTGAATTAGTATAATTTTATTAATTTCATTTATGCCCTTTTTCATTAGTCATAAGATACAATTTTATCATTTGGGAGCATTCATTCCCTTGGTTTTCATGATCGGTTTACTTGTATACTTGTATGGAAAATCATGTAAAATGAGAATATTTGTCCAGAATTGAAGTTATTTGTTATTAATGAAATTAAATAATATTAAATTTTTATATATTTCATTCTTTTATATGGTATAATGATGAATCATTATGTAAAATGTTAGTAATAATCATTTAGATTATTTTGGCGTTTTTTTGATCATCACAAAATGGTTTTGTTTTATTAATTAATATTATATATAAATATATATACACTAATTCAAGAACATTAATTAAGTGTTAATACGTATATTATAATATTTTTTAACCATAAAAATGTTTTTATGACCGGCCTTGAAGGCGTAATTGAAAAATGAAAACACACCGTCCATGAAGGTGGTAAATCGACACCTCACAGACAATGTTTTCATTTTTAGAATAAAAGGAAGAGGAGAAGAGACTTGATGGTGAATTTTAAATTAAAATAATATAATTATAGTATATACAAGATACTGTAGTTATCATCCATTTTTGGACAGAGGAGGTGAGGATAGTATAAAAAAATTGAAAAGAAAATAAAGAAAGTGAAAGTGGATTTTACCTCTTGAATTCTTCCCTTGAGAACCTTTTTAAGGAAATTGGTTTTGATCTTTTGTTGAGACCAGAACATCCTGGATGTGGGGAAGAGGCTTGGGAATAGTATTGTGTAGAAATTGGACAGTCTTCAAGGCTTATGATGTGTGAGGAAAATAGGTGGTGAGGGGTGGTATCTAAAGTGGATGAGAGAGGTGTTTTTTGATTATTTTATTCATTAGTTTATTATTTTTTCTCAATATAAGAAATAGTGATGATTCCATGACTAAATAAAATAAATAGAGTAGTTTAGTTCAATATTATGATTATTAAATCAGTGATGACTCAAGGAATAGTGTATTTAACTTATAATGTATATATAACATAAATTACCATATTTTAATATTCACCAAAAATTCAACTATTTTAGAAAAATACCAAAAATTCACCCTAACCATTTTTTGATGAGTATAATTAAATAATGAATTAAAATTTTCTAAAATAATTTTCTAAATATGAGAAATTAAAATTTTAATTAAAATCATCATTTACTTGGAAAATACAATTTTAAAATTATAAATGATTCTATAACACTTTGAAAAATTAATTAAGGTCTCACAAAATTATCTTATAATCATAAGAAAATAAAATATTTATTTTTGAATACATTTTATGAAAATAAATTTTCTTTTAAATTGTCATATTAATTATAAAATTGAAAAAACAATTTTGTTTTATAAAAAATATCAACACTTAATTAATAATTTCTATAACATTTATTTACTTATATTATGATATAATTATATTATATTACCATTTATAAGATGCCTAAATTTTATTTCTAATTTCATAAGTTATGTTACTATTCTAATTTTCACATTACTATTCTTAATGGTCACATTACCATTCAAACGGTTAAGTTACTATTTAATAGTATATTACTATTCGTTTAAACTTGATGTTGTGTGAAACATAAAATATTTATTTAATAAGATCCATATCATAAAATCTTGGGGTGTTATATTCTTCCCTCTAGAAATTTCATCGCTGAAAGTTTCATGTATTTTTCCTTCTAAAAAGATGAGGATGGTTCTTCTTCATATCATCTTCAGGTTCCCACATTTTTTCTTCTATTTTATGGTTTCTCCAAAGAAACTTTACGAATAATGCTGTCTGATTTCTCAATATTTTCTCTCTTGTATCAAGAATCTCGATAGGCTCTTTATAGTAAGACAAACTAGGTTCTAGTTCTATTTACTCATTGGTGATTACATGCATTTTATATGGCATTTACTTATTTAACAATGATATGTGGAACATATCATGAACATTGGAGAGACTTGGTGGAATTTTTTATCGGTAATCTACAGATCCAACTCTTTCAATTATTTCCAATGGTCTAATGTATCTGAGGATTAGTTTCCCTTTCTTACCAAACTTTAATACACCCTTCCATGGGGATACTTTAAGAAATACATGATCTCCCACTTGAAATTCCAAATCCTTTCTATGGTTGTTAGCATAACTCTTTTGCCTAATTTGATCTACTTTAATTTGATCCTAAATAGTATTTACCTTTTTCATTGTCTCTTCAAGAAGTTATGGGCCTATAAGTTTCCATTCACCAACTTCCTCCCATTAAGTTGGAGTTTTACATATCTTTCCATATAATGATTCATATTTTTACATTTGAATACTTTAATGGAAACTATTATTGTTGTAAAATTCAACCAAAGGTAAATACTAATCTTACATATCTTGAAAGTCAAGTAACCATGATCTCAACATGTATTCCAATGTTTGAATAGCCTTTTCAAACTATTCGTCAGTTTGAGGGTGATAAGTAGTAATCATATGAAGCTTAGTATCCAAATACTTCGGAATATTCCTCTAAACTTTTGATGTAAAATGGGGATATCAATCATAAAAAATCTATAGAGGTTTACCATTAAGTCTTACAACTTTATTAATATAGAGTCTTTTTAGGTTATCTAGAGTAAAATCTTAAATTATGGTAAGGAAATGTGATGATTTGGTAAGTTAATCAATAATAACCAATATTGCATTATTACCTTCTAGGTGTCCTTGGTAGTCTTGTGAAAAGTGCATAATAATTTCATCCCACTTCCATATAGGAATATCTAGAGGTTTCATGACTCCTTTAGGATCTTTTTTCTCAGCCTTCACTTTTTGAAAAACTAGACACCTTGACACATAGTCAGCAATTTCCCATTTCATGTTATCCCACCAAATATTTCCCTTCATATCTCTCTAAATCTTGGTACTACTAAGGTTTATAGAGAAATTTTACCTATGAGCATCATCTAATAGTTTCATTTTTTACTCTGGTATTGAAGGGACACATAAGCTATTTCCAAATTTCATAATTCCATCCTCATACACGAAGTCTTCCAATATTCCATCCTTAACAACTATAATTTTCTTTTGAAAATTATCATCATTAGATTGAGATATTTTCATCTTCTCCAGTAAAGATGTTTTATCAATAATTTGAAAAATTAGTTATGTTTCTATTTCCATAACAATTCCCATATCCAATTTTTCTGAATATGTAAATATAGGATCTTTATCAATCCTTATTTGGGAAAGATGTCCTTGATATTTCCTGCTTAATGAATATGATACCTTATTTTCCTTTCCTAGGTGATAGTGTATTTAGAAATCATAATCTTTTATTAAATAAATCCATCACCTTTGCCTCATTTTGTGTTCTTTCTGTGTAAATATGTCTTTCAAACTCTCGTGATCCATATATATCTCACATATTTCACTATAGAGATAGTGTCTCCATATCTTCAGAACAAAGAGTATTACTGATAACTCAAGATCATGAGTTGGATAATTTTATCCATGAGTCTTCAACTATATTGATGTATATGAAATAACTTTATTTTTTTTCATAAGTACACAACCCAATCCACTCTTCAATGAATCAATGTATGTCACAAACCCATCATTTCCTAGTAGAAGATTCAAAATTGGAGCATTGATCAATCTTATCTTAATTTCATCAAAATATTATGTAAATTATTTTGCCTATATTAAATTAACCCCTTTATATGTGAGCTTTGTTAATGGGTTGTCCAATCGATCAAAATTTTGAATGAGGTGTCGATAGTTACCTACTAGACCAATGAAACTACATACCTCAATTACGTTCATTGGAGTATGCCATTCTTGGATTGCCTTTTTCTTTACATAATCAACTGAGATTTCATCCTTTTAGAAAATATGGCCAAGAAAAGAAACTATTTGAAGCTAGAATTCAAACTTACTAAACTTCCCATATAACTATTTTCATCTTAGAGCCTTCAGAATAATCTAAAATTAGTTCTCATGGTCCTCATAGCTTTTGGAGTACAATAATATATCATTAATAAATACCATAAAAATTATCAATATATTAATTGAATCCAATTTTTATTATATCCATGAAAACATAGGATGAATTAGTTAGTCTAAATGGAATTATTGTAAACTCGTAATGTCCATACCTAGTTTGAAATGATGTCTTTGGAATATCATCTTTCTTTACACATAATTGATGATATCTATAACAAAGGTCAATCTTTGAAAAATATTGAGCTCCATGAAGTTGATAAAATAAATCATCAATTCATTGAATATGATACTTGTTATTTATTGTAATAGCATCAATTTATCAATAGTCAATGCACATCCTCCAGGATCCATCTTTCTTCTTAACAAAGAGAATAGAGGATCCCCATGGAGAAACACTAGGGTAGATAAATCCATTATTACTCAACTCCTATTGATTTTTATTTAACTCCACCAATTCCAAAATTTCAATTCTATATGGATTATTTGACATTGGTCTTGCATTAGGGATTAGATCGTCGGTAAAATCAACTTCCTGCTCTGGGGGGTGTCTGGGTAATTCCTCAGGAAATACGTCAATGTATTCTTGAAAAATTGATACATTATAAATTTGAAGATTAATTTCCTCATCACCTGATGTTTTTTTCTCTTCCTCCCCAAGAATTTCATTCATTAGAGTTTCTGGGGGTGGATCTAAATAAGAATCTGATGATGAAGTTTATGTTCTAAAGATGTGGGATTCTAAATCTTACTCAAAAATTGTAATTTCCTTTTACTTACAATAAATTCTCACATCATATTTTTAAATCTAGTTCATACCATGGATTATATCAAATTAAATTAAGTTATGGTGATAAGTTCAGCAACTAAAGCATGTTTATGTGTCATAAAGGGGACTGAACAACACATTTTTATTGTAATAATACTTTCCTTAAAAGTTTTTATCGATAAATCCCTTGTTACATAAAAATGTAAATGTCGAATTTTCTTAGAAAAATGAGTAGATATAAAAGAGTGTGATGATCTAAAATGAAATAAATCATTGGATATATTTTAAGACAAGATTAATGTACCTACCACCACATCATTGGGTACTTCTACTTTAGCTGCGGTGATCACATAATCTTGGCCATCTCCCCTTGGCCTCTTCTGTAATAGATTCCCTTGGCACTTGGGAAATTGATTTTAATAATTCCCCATTTCATTACATTTGAAGCATTGAAAATCATTGATCTATTTCTTACCCTTGAATTAATCTTCTCAATGACCCTTTTCTCCACACTTATAACAAACTCCTATGCCTTTCAAGAATTTTCCAGGATGATTCTTTCCACAGTTTTCACATAATGGAAATTTTTTCATTCCCTTATTCTTCTCTGATGCTTCACTTTTTCTATAGTTATCATAAGGTCTCTTCTTCTCTTGATTCCCCTTGAAAAAACAGGATCTAGAAAATTACTTCTCTTTTTTATGGAAATTAACACTATTTCATCATATGATGAATATTTTTGAGAAGCTAGTACCCTTCAGAGACTTGGTTTAATACCTTCAAAGAAATGATCAATCATATCTTCTGAATCACATATGTAATCTATAGCATACATGGCTTGTCTTGTAAAGGTAGCCTCATACTCTGAAAGACTCTCTTCTTCCCTTTGATTTAAGCTAAGGAATTTTATCTTCATTCAATTTCATTTCTCACAAGGGAAGTATTTATCAAAGAATGTTTCCTTAAAATTTCTCCATTCTATGTATTCTATTTTATCTTCCTCCTTAGTATTCTAGATCAAAGACCACCGTTGATCAACATCTCCCTTGACGAAATATATTTCCAGTACTACCTTTTCATTTTCATTACATCCCAATTCTAGAAATATCTTTTCAAGTGACTTGATCCACTACTCATCTACCACTAGATTAGTAGTTCCACTAAAATATGGGTGATTCTGCCATATGAAAAAATCCAACATAGGTGTAGTAAGGTTATTCTTTATAAAATAAGTTATCCTACTATGGTCATGATCTAGTCAGATCCAACACTAACTATGTTGAATTGCTTAGTAGGGAAATCCCTACATTAATCCTTGGAATTGATTCCAATCCTTCCATTAGGTTCCATCACTAAATAATTAAACACAATAAGTTATATCATAATAATCATGATTATTGAGACAAAAATTATCTATAAGGGATTGTTATAATTCTCATGCTTACTTAACATCTAGTCCATAATGTTTTTACCAAACTTGCTATGATACCAACTGTAACAACCCTAACCCTAGTTTACCAGAGTTGGTGGTTGTTTTATTAAAATGGCATAGATATAAGAGATCATATCACCAAGGATCGATCATTTTAGTAGTATTGAATAACTGGATGCATACATGGTTCTCTTATTGAATTTATAATTAAACATAAAACATAAAAAAGAATAAACAGATTATTGTCACTTATTCAAATATTTCTTCTTCAAAAATAGGGGAAGGAAAAAAAATAAAAGGGTTATCTCAAATGCTCAATAAGGGTTATATGAAACAATAATAAGAGAAGCAAATTCAATTAAGCATAGATGTTATGGAAAGGTAAATAATCTAAAAAAACATTCCATTAATACATCAATAATGAAAATGAAAACATATATTTTATCATAGTGAAAACCTTATATAAAGTAATAACTAAATACTAAATGAAGAAAATGCTTATTTATTAGACATCATGTATCTGGAACATGAACTATTATGACTTTGAGACAGTTTAAGTCTATGGGTAAAAAACCATATGATTATTCTTAGAAATAAACACGAAGGGTTTTTCACCAAATATTTTGTCTCATGATGCCTGTCATTGCATCCAGGGACTATAGCAGGCCCCACCCGTCATTGTAATTCCATTCAATTCATAAAAAATATGAATTATCAAAATATCCATATTAAGTAGAGGATATAAATTCATTAATATTTCCCCAATTAAAACATCATTCAATGAAAAAACCATATGTAAAAATGGTATGTGGATAAGGCAATAATAATATCCATGATACAATAAATATGTATATTTAATGAATGATTATCACAAATGAAAGTGAAGTATACATGCACTACACACAAGGAATAAGAGGAGAATAATGCATAACCAAAAAGAAAATCATAATAGAATCCATTAAAGAATGTATTTAAATCATACTTGGACATTAATAATGGAAAATAGGAATATATCATGATAATTTAAGTCCAAATGAAGTGAAAACATATAAAATAAGTGTTTAATAAACTTTAGAAATGAGCCTCTTTAGTTAGGTTTAAGAAAAATATTAAAGAGTCTTTAAAATAGAAAAAAGGCATAATTGTTTGTATAAAACCATAAATGAGAAAAGATCATTTTTAATGATAAAATGAGTAATTTTAGAAAAATATTGGTATCTTAAAACTAATTGTGTATGGTACTTTAAAATTGGTAAGAAATTGAGAAGTTCCATTAAATCATGTTTTCTTGTCGGGAGGAATTGAAAAGAGAACCTTATAGAAAATGTATGTAAATATAAATGAAGGAATAATTGAGATAATTACATATATTTGGAACATACACACTGAATGTATTAGGATTAAATAAGAATAATCAATAATTACATTGGGGTAAAGAGAGAAAAATAGTAACCCAAAGGAAAAAATGGAAGTTCAGGGAGAATCCCTTACCTTATGTATGGATGTGTTTTGTACTTGATATTAATGTCATAAATAATCATATTAAATTAATTAATTAATTAATTCATAACCTTTTATACATTTATTTTATTTATTATAATTTTATTAAGTTCATTTACGTCCTTTTTGATGAGTTATGAGATATAATTTTATCATTCGAGAGAGTTCATTTCCTTGGTTTTCATGATCGTTTTGCTTGTATACTTGAATGGAAAATCATGTAAAATGAGAATAATTTTCTAGAATTGAAGTTAAATTTTATTAATTAAATTAAAAATATTAAATAGTTATATATTTCATTATATTATATGTCATGAGGATGAATCATTAGATAAAACATTAGTGATAATCATTTAAATTATTTTGGCATTTTTTCGATCACCACGAACTAATTTTGTTTAATTAATTAATATTATGCATATATACTAGTTAAAAAACTTTAAATAATATTTAATACATATATTATAATCTATTTTAACCATAATAATGGTTTTATGACCATACTTGAAGGAATAATTGAAAAACCAAAACATGTCATCCATGAAGGTGGTAAATCAGCACCTCACATATGATGTTTTCATTTTTACATTAAAAGGAAGAGGAGAAGATAATTGATGGTGTATTTTAAATTGAAATAATAAAATTATATTATATATAAGATACTGAAATTATCATTCATATTTGGACAGAGGAGGTGAGAAGAGTGTAAAAAAGTAAAAAGAAAATAAAGAAAGCAAAATAGGATTTTACCTCTTCAATTCTTCTCCTTGAGAACATCCTTAGGAAAATTGGTTTTGATATTTTTTTGAGACCAAAACCTCATAAACATGGAGAAGATGATTGGGAAGAGTATTGGTCAGAAATTGGACAGGCTTAAAGGCTTAATATGTGTGAGGAGAAGAGGTGGTGAGGGGTGATATTTATAGTGGAAGAGATGGATGCTTTTTTATTATATTATTCATTAGTTTGTTATTTCAGCTCAGGACAAGAAATTGTGATGATTCCATGAATAGATTCAATAAAGAGAGAAGGATAGTTTTATATTATAGTTCTTACATAAGAGATAACACAAGTAATAGTGTATTTAAATTATAATCTATATATACTATAAATTACCGTATTTTACTGTTAAGTAAAAATTCAACTATTTTAAAAGAATCCAAAAAATTCACCCTATCCATTTTTCAACATGTAGAATTCAAAAATGAAATCCATTTTATGAAAATAATTTTATAAATATGAAAATTTTAATTTTTAATTAAAATCATCATTTACTTGGAAACACTACGGGAAAAATCTATTATTGCGACGAGTTATTTGTGACGGGATTTATTCCCGTCACAATAAATCTGACGAAAAGAGTATTTGAGATAGGAATAAATTCCCGTCGCAAAAGGTCAGTTAGTTGCGACGGGAATACATGACCCGTCGCAATAGGTATGGCGCGTTTTGCGAGCCAAAACGCGGGAATCCTATTTGCGACGGTGGCATTTGTCCCGTCGCAAGTACCCGGAGTTGGTAAATACTATTTGCGACGGGCGGACAATTAACCGTCACAACAAACTATTCCGCAGGTGTTATTTGCGACGGGTCCCGTCGCCAATACCGACAACGGTAAATAGGCTTTTGCGACGGGTAATTATCCTCCCGTCGCAAATACCCTTCTAACCACCACCGGTATTTAATGCGGGCGAAGGTATTTGCGACGGGACTGGTCGCCAATACCGGTGGCGGTAAATAGCAATTTGTGACGGGGATATCCTCCCGTCGCTAATGGTATGTCGGCAGGCAGCTATTTGCAACGGGCCCGTCGCAAAAACCCTTCTAACCGCCACCCGTAATTAATGCGGGCAAAGGTATATGCGACGGGAACCCGTCACAAATAAGATTGTCGCAAATATTCTAACCTATATATACCCCCATCCGTTTTTTTTCTTCAAATCATTCAGATCTGTCTTCTTATTCTTCCTTTTCTCTCTTTAAATTTTTGTTCTAAGTAGAATTTTTTTTATTTTAATTTTTTCTTACAGGAAGAGAAGAGAAGGAGTTAGGAGGTACAAACTGAGAAAGAGTTAGAAGGTGCAAACTGAGAAGGTATTTATAGTTTAAATTATTTTTAATTGTTAATTTTATTTTTAATTGTTAATTTTAATTTTTCTAATATAATGTTTATATAGATATATAGTATAATTAGATTATTTAGTTGTACCAAATAGTCTTTTTATAGATATGAACAAGTAGAGGCGGCTCTGGCATAGATGTACCTAGGAGTGAAAAATCTGACAAGGTGTTTCGAGCTTGACTCGGGGTAACCTGGTACACAAAAACGGGCCTTGCTACACTCTTGGTTCGACACTCCCGAAGGATGTTTTGGTAATAATTAAAAATAAATATATTAAATTAGAAATAATTAGAAAAAGTTATATTTAATTAGGAATAATTATATGATTATTAAATAATTAAGAAATAATTAATTAGGAAACAATTAGAAATAAAATAATTAGGAAACAATTAGAAATAAAATAATTAAGAAACAATTAGAAATAAAATAATTAAAAAACAATTGGAAATAAAATAATTAGGAAACAATTAGAAATAAAATAATTAGGAAACAATTAGAAATAAAATAATTAGGAAACAACTAGAAATAAAATAATTAAGAAACAATTAGAAATTAAATAATTAGTAAACAATTAGAAATTAAATAATTAGGAAACAATTAGAAAATAAATAATTAGGAAACAATTAGAAATTAAATAATTAGGAAACAAATATAAATTAAATAATTAGGAAACAAATAGAAATAAAATAATTAGGAAAAAAATAGAAATAAAATAATTAGGAAACAAATAGAAATTAAATAATTAGGAAACAAATAGAAATTAAATAATTAGGAAACAAATAGAAATAAAATAATTACGAAACAAATTAAATAATTAGGAAACAAATTAAATAATTAGGAAACAAATTAAATAATTCGGAAACAAATTAAATAATTAGAAAAAAAATAGAAATTAAATAATTAGGAAAAAATAGAAATTAAATAATTAGGAAACAAATAGAAATTAAATAATTAGGAAACAAATGGAAATTAAATAATTCGGAAACAAATAGAAATTAAATAATTAGGAAACAATTAGAAATTAAATAATTAAAAAAAATTAGAAATTAAATACTTAGGAAACAATTAGAAATTAAATACTCAGGAAAAAATTAGAAATTAAATACTTAGGAAACAATTAGAAATTAAATACTTAGGAAACAATTAGAAATTAAATACTTAGGAAACAATTAGAAATTAAATACTTAGAGGAAACAATTAGAAATTAAATAGTTAGAGGAAAAATTTAGAAATTAAATAGTTAGTGGCAAAAATTAGAAATTAAATAGTTAGTGGGAACAACTAGAAATTAGGGAAACAAATAAAATAATTAGGAAACAATTAGAAAACGTGATTGACCGCTCATCTACCTGAATTTTCTTTTAATTTGTGTGTTGAGGCTTGATAGGAAACTTCTGCCTCCACATGTAATATTTTCTTTTAATGTCAAAGTTATCAACCTCCTCGCCAGCATAGAGGTGAGGAGGTTTATAATTTTGATAATAAAAGTAAATACTACATGTGGAGGTAGATGCTTCTTGTCAACCTCAACACACAAATTAAAAGAAAATTGATGTAGATGAGCGGCCAATCACGTTTGTTACAATTATCAATATTTTCAACAACTTTTTCTTTATTCTTAATATGTTCAAATATTAAAAGGTCGCCAATTTTCATGTCATGCCCAATAAAAAAGTTTGCGTCAATCGTGTCCAATTTAAACTCTATAATTGTTCTTGCTTGGTTGATCATCTCACAAGTAGCATTGCAATAGGACAATCCAAGTCATGTATTTCTCATCTATAAGAATCATATCACATGAATTTTTATATAGACCATTCTTTCTTGAAAAATTAAGGAAAAAATACTGAAGTTCTCTTAATTTTTTAAGGAAGAATGATCTATATAAAGGGTCATGTGAAATGATTCTTAAAGACGAGAACGACATTACTTGTGTCGTCCTATTGCAACACTACTTGCGAGGTGATCAACTATGTAAGGACAATTATAGAGTTTAAATTGGACATGGTTGACACAAACTTTTTATTGGGCATGACCTAAAAATTGATGACTCTTTAAGATTTGAACATGTTAAGAATAAAGAAAAATCTGTTGGAAATATTGAGATTTGTAATAATTAGTAATAATTAGTAATAATTAGAAATAATTAATCAAAAATTAAATAAATTCAAGTACATGGTTATAAATTGGCACAATTTCCAGCAGATTGGTGGCTACCTTTTGTTCAACGTCTCATATCTTTGCTACTTTCTTTCACTAAAATCAGTATGAAAAACGTGCTCTCACATTTATCAGAACAAGTTTTTCATACTGATTTTAGTCGGGAGAAAGTAAAAAAGAGATGAGCTGCCGGAAAAAAGAGGCTCTTTTCCCTGACGACTCATCTTTTTACAAGGAGATGAGTCGTCAGGAAAAAGAGTTGCCGCAAATCTGCCAGAAACAAATAAGAATAATTAGTAATATAATCTCCACAACGATGATTACAAAATTTTATTTCATTATTGAAGCATATTTCATTTTGTCAAGTATTTCTAAGTATTTCTAAATTAATAATAATTAGTGGGGATGATTACAAACTAACTGTGTCGCCTATAATTATTGGTAATTACTAAGAAATAACTATAATTATGTATCTTCTCTTTTTAGGGTATAGTTTTTCTTATATCAAATTATTTAACAACAGTAATGGTTTTAAATTTTTTAGAAACATATATATGAATATGGAACAAGGAAATCGACATCAATTATTATTAGGTGATCGTTCTTGGATAAATCAGTGAAGAAATCCAAACGGTTCTAGTTTAAACCCTGTATTTGTTGATGGTGTTGAAGCTTTCTTATCATTTGCATCATCAAACCCGGAATTTGTTTCAGAAGGGAAAATTAAGTGTCCTTGTAAAAAATGTGCTCTGAGAATGTTTGAGACATTTGACATCGTCGGAAAACATATTTTGTGTTATGGTTTTCAATCAGATTATATTTTTTGGTATCAACACGGTGAACGTAGTTCCAGAGAAGATACTAATAATTTGATTCTGGATCCATCACGGTTTCAAAATTTAGTATGTGATGTTGCATGGTCATCCGTTCAACAAACTGAAATCGAGGATGATGTTGATTTACCTCCCGAGTTGGCACCATCTAAATTTGCTGATTTGTTTAGGTCTGCTGAGGATGCATTATATCCTGGTTTCAAGATAAGAAAATTAGAAGTAGTTGCAAAATTTATGGCTATTAAATCAGATAATGGAATGTCAAATAACTATTTTGATCAGATATTTTCTTTGGTTAAAGCACTGTTACTTGAAGGAAATGTACTGCCTGCTAATTATTATGAGAGAAAGAGATTGGTTCGTAATCTGGGCCTTAGTTATCATAAGATCCACGCATGTTCAAACGATTGTATGTTATATTCTGGTGAAAATGAGTCGTTAGATAGTTGTCCCACATGTGGACAATCGAGGTATAAAGAAGCTCAATCAGGGAAGTCTGTATTGATTCATGTAAAACAGTTGAGATATTTCCCGCTTACACCCAGGTGGCAGCGTTTATTTATGTCAAAGAACACAATGACAATTATGTCATGGAACAAAACCAATATTTAAAATGGTAAAAGCTTGATTCATCCATCTGATGGTGATTCATGGAAACATTTTGATCAAGTGCAGCCGTCTTTTGCTTTAGAATCCCGAAACGTGCGATTGGGTCTTTCAACTGATGGTTTTTTCCATTTGGATCTTTTGGTAGTCAGTATTCCTGTTGGCCTGTCTTTATAACTCCGTACAATTTGCCTCCATGGATGTTGATGAAAGATACTTATATCTTTTTGACATTATTAATCCTAGGACATCCAAAAAAGAATATTTATGTTTATTTGAAACCATTTATTGATGAGTTAAATTTATTGTGGAGTCATGGTGTTGGTACATATGATGCTGCTGCGAAACAGAATTTTGTAATGAAAGATGATTTGATGTGGAAAATTATTGACTTCCTGGCATATGGCATGTTATCTGGATGGAGTACACATGGTCCAAAATCATGTCCTTACTGTATGGGAGACAACAAATCATTTCTGCTCGTGAATGGGAAAAAACATTTCTATTTTGATTGTCCTCGCAGATTTCTTCCAATCGATCATCCTTTTCGGAGGAATAAATGTAATTTCAGAAAAGGCAGAATTGAAAGAGATGAACCTCTAAAAATGATCTCAGGTACAGAGTTATAATCAGTTGTATTTTCATTACCTTCCATCACTTTTGGACCGACAATAAACCAACAAAAAATTCATGGCTTTGGGAAAGAACACAATTGGAAAAAACAGAGCATTTTTTGGAATCTTCCATATTGGTCTGATTTGTTGGTCCGACACATGTTGGATGTCATGCACATAGATAAGAATTGTTCGATAATTTATTTCATACATTTTTGGATACACCGGGTAAAAGAAAAGACAATGTAAAGGGAGCACACGGAGGGGGCGTGGTCTTGCTAGATTGATGATTCCAGATCCTATCCCGGAGCGACGTCCACCTCTTGGATTCGATGTTCACACGCGGTGGTATGGTAACCTGTGTAGTTTAGTTATCTTACATTATAATTTATTAATATTCTAATTGTTTGATTAATTGTTCTTTTTCCACAGTTTTACACATATAGCTATTGGTCAGGGGAGCGCTATCTTGCACAATTATTTTTCTCAGCCCTGGCTCACATGGGATCAGATTCCCGCTGATGTGCAAGCCGCCATGTTCGATCATTGGCTGGTACGTAATTAAATATTATTTATTTTGAAATTTAATTCATTAATAAATTTATATCAGGGTTTATGGTATCCCATCGATGAGAGCATGCGTGCCACTATCCACGCGGCATGGGTGGTGTCTATGCGTGACCGTTTCCGTCAGTTTTTTCATAATTTGAGAAAGATTGCTGTGAACAAAGCCAGAGTGATAGAATTTGATGAGTCCTGTAGAGCCCATCGAACAGAGTACATTTCATCTCACGTTTGGGATGGATTATGTACACACTGGTTGGGTGGTGGGTTTCAGAGGAGATCTGTATTGGGTCGACAGAATCGGGGGAGACAAGAGGTGACGCATCGAGCCGGTAGTCGTACATTTAGTGTGCATAGAGAGCGTCTGGTAAGTACTTTTTTTTAATATTTTATACAACTTTAAATATAAAAAGTTTATTTTATATTCATATAGGAAGCCGAGCAGCCCGGTATTACGACGTACGACGTTTATCGGAGGATGTACACAGACCCGGCTACTGGAGAGATTAGAGGCGACCGCCAATGTCAGATTGTGGTTAGTATTATTTTCTTTTCAGTTTGAAAATAAAATACATATAATATTTTCATTATTTTAATTTTTAATTGAATCTTAAAGAGTCATATGAGGCTGCGACCTCTCAGACACAGGCTGAGAGTCAAGACGAGACGGGTGATCAGACTAGTGCCCACCATTTTGATGAGATGACATGGATGCAGTCGACCCAATATGGCTTCGAAAAGGGCCGAGTAGTTGGTATCAGCTCTCATTTGACTCCTACAGCTTATTATGGTACTGCTGCGATGTCGGAGTCCAGCTCGAGAGGAGCTCGTGGAGAGACATCATCTTCTGCCTCACAGTATCAGGAGCAGCTGCGTGCTCAGAGTCAGCTTATAGAGGATTTGCGTCAGGGGCAGGAGTAGATGCGTCAGCAACACGATGAAGAGATGCGTCGATGGCAGGAGCAGATGCGTCAACAACAGGATGAGGAGAGACGTCGATATGAGGAGAAACATCAGGAGTATATGGAGTATATACGTCATTTGACTCATAGTTTAGGGATGAAGTTTCCTCCACCACCTCCTCCACGTCCTTCAGATTATCCACCCCCAGTGATTTTTTTAGATGTAATAAACATTTGAGTTCGTAGTTTATTGTCATATTAAATATTTACAATTCCTCTTTCATATTGGTAATAATATTTTATGATTTAATTTGTTTTTATTTTTTTTAATATTTTATTACTTATTAGTATTATTTTTAATGTCCGCTTATTTTAGTAATATTACTTTTAAAATTTTATATTTATTTTTAATATTAATAAGTTTATAATTTTATAATTTTATTAATATTAATAATATTAATATTATTTTTTCATAAATATGTATGTTTATTTTAACAATAATAATGTTATATTAATTTTTTATATTATTAATATTAGTATTATTATTATTTTTTGATATTAATATCTCATAATATATAATATTATATTATTTATATTCATATTATTATTATTTTTTGATATTAATATTTCATAATTATATTATATATATTTTTTATTATTAATATTATAATAATATAATATATTTATATTATTAATGTTAATATTATTATTATATACAGAATTTAATAATAATAATAATATATTAATTTTTTATATTATTAATATTAGTATTATTATATTATATTATACTATTTATATTCATATTATTATTATTTTATATTAATATTTCATAATTATATTTTATATATTATTTTATTTATATTATAATAATATAATTTTCTTATATTATTATTAATATTATTATTTTTATATAATATTATATGATTTGTATTAATTATTTTATTTTTTTATTTTTTTTAGTATTTGTGATGGGAATATTTGCGACGAGATTTCCCGTCATAAATATTTTTTTACTGTGTCATTTGCGACGAGAAGAATACACGTCGGGAAAACATTTCTGCGACGGTCCGTCGCAAATACCTTTTTTAAATTTCGCATTTGGGACGGGTCAGAAACCCGTCGCAACTAATCTATCTACGACGGCCCGTCGCAAATACATTTTTTTATATAAATGAAAAACCATTTGCGACGGGGAAAAATACCATCGCAAAAACTATGTTTTGCGACAAGACCACTGTAAAAACACCTATTTGCGACACCGTTTTCAGCAACGGGCAATTTGCGACAGAGCCCCGTCACAAAAGACCTTTTGCGATGGGATCCCGTCGCAAATCACCCATCGCAAATATTCAGTTTTCCTGTAGTGAAAATACCAATTTTAAAATTATAACTGATTCTATAACACTTTGAAAATTTAATCGAGGTCTCATAAAATTATATTATAATCACAAGAAAAATATATATTAATTTTTGAATACATTTTATAAAAAAAAATTATTTTAAATAATTATATTAATTATAAAATTGAAAATAAACATTTATGTTTTATAAAAAATATCAATACTTAATTAATAATTTCTAAAAAATTTATTTACTTATACTATGATTTAATTATATAATATTATAATTTATAAGATGCCTAAATTTTATTTATACTTTCATAGGTGAGGTTATTGTTCTAATGGTCACATTATTATTCCTAATGGTCACATTAATATTCGAACAATTAGGTTTCTATTTAATAGTATATTACTGTTTGTTTAAGCTCGGTGTTGTGTGAAACATAAGATATTTATTTAAGAAGATACATACCATAAAATCTTGGGTTGTTATAAGGATGTTGTGAAAACATAGAGAATCATACATAGAAAATCACATAGGCAGAGTAGAGTAGTTTTTCTAGAGATATTTCTAGAAGTATTGTTCTAGATCTCATCTAGAAGGTTTAAGGTCGAAGAAGGTGTTCTTCTAGTATTATCACCCTTGATTGAAATCCACAATGTTTTACTAAATAGAAACACCATTGTTGGTTTATTTTCATATCATCCATTTGTGTGAAGAAGAAATATTCAAATGATTGAGTAGAGAGTTCATCATTATAAGAGAGCAGTGAGTTATCCAACTATTCATGGAAGTGAACCAAGAAGGTTAGTGAGACTACTCCAAATTTATAATTATAAATTATTGAAATTTTATTGAATTCATTACATAGATGAATTTTACGGAGTGATCCTTGGACATAGCCCAATGTGGGTAAACCAATTAAAATCTTATTTTTTGTTTAATACTTTCAATACTCATTTAGGGGAAAGGTTGAGAGTAATTAAAGTGTTCCTCATGGTGAGAGAATGAAATAATCATCTTAGAAAGAATTTCCTATACCCTAATTCACCCCCACACCCACATCTCTGGGAGTTATCATATATAGTATTCTCACACCAAGTTTATATATAACTTGCATTGATTCAAAATAAAAAATTAAAATAAATAGATATTGATAAAATTGAGTTAGAAAATTATGAATCTACAATTGAGAAGGTTCTTAAAAAAATATGGAAAGGGAAAATTGAGAAGTGATGATGATTTTTATAAAGTGATAAAGAAGACCATGTATATTGAAGATACGTTAGCTGAGAATTTTAATTCCTTATCTACCCAATATTAGAAAGATATTTCTTTCAGTGAACCAGAAAAAGAAAAATGATTATATGAAAAAGATAAATATTCATAAACAAAGGCTTCAAACAGAGCATAAACTGATCAAGAAATTGAATTTATGGAAGTTTCTAAAAATCAATATGAAGAAATAAGAGAATATACTCAACCATCTAGAATTAATTCTCCATCCTTTTTTTGTGTTTATTAATATTCCACCAATAGTGATCTAAGCACAAGATTAAAATTAATAAATATGAGAATGAATTATTTCAATGAATTCATCAACATACTTGAAGGGATAATACAGATTTTTACTAATATTCAAGAAAGGTTAAAATAAATCCAAGGAAAAATTGATGTTATTGAAAACTATAGCTCATTAAAAAAACTTATCTAGATTTTAATTAAAAATAATATAGAGTTCACGAATTTTAAAGGTAAATCAAAATCTGATTCAAGAAAATTTAAGCAAGTTATCAGGTGGATAAAACACACTGCAAGAGATATCGAGTTTTATGATGAAAAAATTGATGGAATAATAATATCAATAAACTCAATTTGAAAATTCATGAGCACCATTAATTTTGAATTATGTGAGAGTTAAATAGTAATTGATAATCTTAAATATCTTTCAATATAATAATATGACGAAATTTCAAATCAAGGGTAGAAGATTTTGGATTTGGAAGAAGAAGTATCAAAGATAAAGAAAAAAAACAAGAAGGTAGATGTTATTAAAAAAGAATTTCGGAATATAAAGTCAATAGTAGTTGAATTTTAGAAGTACCTATTGGATTTAAAGAAGATGAAAATTATAATAAAAAATTTATTGAAGAAATATTCATTTTTTTTGAACTATTGAATGATTTTGTAATAAACCAAACACAATATTTTTAGATACATATATTTTGATGGATTCTCTTCCATATATTTATTGGATGATTTTTCTTCTTTGGATGAATATTTTTATTTATTTTTTGGATGAGTATCTTACATAAGTTTTTTCAATAAATGATTTCATATAAACTGTTTCATGTAGATTTTTTCCTTAACATTTCAGGTAAAATTTCTACATCCTACAAATATTTTTTGAAAATCACAAATAGAGAGAAAGAGTCTAATATTTTTAAGATAAAGAATAATTGTTTTTATAGAAATAACCTAAAAGTTTGGGAGAAAGATTAATTTTAGACAAAATAGGTGAAATGTAGAAATTTATACACTTTTTTAAGAAAAAGGTAAAATAATATATTATATAAGATATGGTTAAGTATATTTAGTGTTTTTAACTTTAGTTATTCTATTTAAAAGTTGTTTTTTTTGTTTTAAAGGGGGGTGATTTTTGAGTTGAATGTTTTCTTTAAAAACTTTCTAACCTCGTTTTTGAAAATCCAAAACCACTTCTTTACAATATTATAATCTTCTATGTTTTATACTTATCAAGTTATTAGAATTTTTTTATAGGAAAGATGATTTTACCTGACATAGAAAATATTTTGTATTGGATGAAATTTTTATATCGGATGTATATGTACTCTTAAATAATATATATGATTTCAAAGTTCATAGAATGAAGGTTTAAAAAGTACAAAAGAAATATTATAATTAATTCCATCCGATGAATTTTTACTAAGTCTATCGGAAAAACTTCATTGGATGGAGGAATACATACTCACCAAATTAACTTTTTCAAAACTTACGAAATGGAAAATATTTACAAATTATTCCATATGAACATTTTATCATTATACTGGATGGAATATTTAAATAATTATAATGGTACTTTATCAAAATGATCATCAGATAGAGAAGCTATATTGAACCATTCAAGTGAAGGAGTTCGTCTGATGTCATTGAAACCACCTCCGAGATATATAGAATATAACCATTGGGAGTTTTATTATAAATATAATCTACATATGAGGAGGAAAAAAAATTTCAAGTATAATATTTAGAGATTTTTCATCATTTATAATCTAAAGTTTTTATGAATCATTTGTAACATCTTTTTTCTTGATTCCACTCCATTTTAACTTTTAGGCTATCTTCTCCTTAAGGCATATGTGTGAGTAATTTTGTTAAATGCTTTAAGAGGTTTTGATTTTATAATAGTTTTTTCTCGATCTAGTGTGATTGATGGATTTTAAGGTTTAGGAAGATAGAGGTTATCAATCATACTGATCAAGGGTTCCCAAGGATAGGGAAATAGAATTACACCCGATATTAGTATCAATGGATTCCTTGGTTAAGTAAGACAGACCTTTATGGTTTGGTTTAACCTATGGATACCTAAAGTCTGGGTTTTTAAATTCATTTACATTTAATTTAAAAGTTTGGGTATTTATTTTATAAAGTTTTTGTTAGTTTTCTTAAGGACTTTATAATGTTTTTTTACTTTTTTTACAAGTTTCTTAATTCTGTTGTGAAAGTTTAAGGAACGTTTATATTGTTTGTTTTAAAATTTTCTAACTCTGATAATATAAAGTATATTGGAATGATTCTTCATCTAATTAATTTCTCATAAGATTTTAGTGAATATTTTAAGTTTTATTTTATAAACTAAAATTCACCCCTATGTTGCATTAAAACATATACTCTTTTGATCCTACAATAATATGGTAAGTTCACCACCTCTATGAACGACGTGCTTAATTTTTCTCCAACAACTCCAAGATTGGTTATAGAGACAATATTATGGTTAAATAATATTATAATAATAATATTATAACTTATTTTATGCTTTGAATAAATATATAGATATAAATTTAAATGAAATGAAACTAGTTTATGATGGTCGGTAAAGCCACCTAAATGAACTAATTGTATAACGTTAACGTTCTTACTGAATGAATTTTCCATGTATTAGAACACATATGGGTATTTGGGTCCATTGAAATTTTTTCAAGTACAAGAATATTATTTAATTTCACTTTTGGAATTATTTCCCCATTTGAAAAGAACATCAATAACTATACATAAGTGATCTGACCTTGGAACCATGAAACGAACACCCCCCAGAATAGGGAAATTAAGCTTTATATCTCATTGAAATGAATGTAAATAAACATAATATAAGTATAGTAAATCAAATATATATGGAAAAGTTTTTGAATTAAGTAATTAATTAATTTAATTTGATTATTTTTGAAATTAAGTGCAAGTGAAGAACGATTCTATAACATAAGGTAAGGGATCTCTCTGAACCACCTTTCTCTTTAGGTTATGACCTTTATCTATCTAACTCACTTTCTATCTCTTTATCTATATACATGATGTTATGGAATACTTTTAAATTCTATGTATATGTCTATAAAATATATACCAATCTTATTCTCCCTTCCTTTTATGTGGTAATACATTCCTTATGTTATTTTCTCAAATGATTTCTTTAAAATCAAACTCGATTAAGAGGAAATTTTCTATCCCTTACTCCTTTTAAGTAACACTCTACATTTTGAGACCTTTGATTATGTACTCATATATGAACATATAAAATATTTAATTACTTATTCTCTTTATAATCTTTATAAAATATCCTTTCATTATAATATGAGGTAAGATTATGTAACTCATTTATTTCCCTTCGTAATTCTTATGTTTATGCCTTATGATTGATTTCCTTTTGTGGCACACATAGGCATGTACATGTTATTATGGGTGTACCCATAGATCACTCCAATGCATTGTTTATTTTTTTCTCATGATATGATATGTATGGTATTAGGGACTGAACCTAATCTATAATGGGACTATGTACACCATGTGATGTTGTCTTAGCAGTTAGACTTGACTTATGCTTATTTCATGTTTTACGTTGCTTCCACATTCTTATGTTTCCATGATCTTATGATTCCATTATATTTATGGTATTATTACATATGATTATTAATGATCCTTTCCTTTTATGATATCATGTTATACATTTTGACTCATATGTTATGATTCATTACCATGTTTATTCCCTTATTGAGATCTATAGCTCACTCCTTTTGTTTATGTATTCCCCAGGTTATCCTATGCAGTTTAAGAGCTCAAATGTATTTAAGATATAATTATGGAGATTGAAATAAAGAATTTTTATTTTAGTTTCATGTTGTTGTTTTATGTACCTATTCTTACAAACACACTAGTTCTCTTGATCCTGTGGTTGGGTTTATTGGATATTTATGTTAAAAATCATGTAATAATACATGTAAAAGGCTTGGGTCACTATAGGGAAACAAAAAGTAAGACTCTATACTTCATGTAGGAATAAAAGAAGTTGAATACCTATTGTAGGGTTTATTATAAGGATCCTTTAATGGCCATTGGGTGACATTATAAAGGCCTTATTGAGAGATAACTAGATATTTTTAGGAGATATCTTGAACTCAAATTAGTCAATATAAATAACTCATTAGGAGGAGAATAAGGTATTTTTGGGAGATATACCTCCACTATACTCACTAGTATAATTATGTTTCAAGAGATGGATTGTATTTTATCTCACTTTTGTTTACTAGTGTCAATATGGGTCTCAAGATAATGATCAAACCTAATAAGGAGTAGGCACCCACATTGAGTATGAACCTTGTAAAAATCCTTGAGTACTTTGATGTTATTTATTTGATTTAATACAAGAAATGAATAGATATTTAGGAACTAGGGGTTTAGGCCTTAATTATACATAGAGGTTTATTCAAGAAATATTACTTAAAAAACATTTCAACAATTAACCCTCCCCCTCTTAGTTATACCACCAAACTTGGGAACTTACATCAACACTCAAGGTTCAGAAGAGAACCAACCCCTAGAACCATTTAATATCATCCAAAAATATGGGTCATAATAATGAAAAACCTTATTACCATCATATAATATCAATAACTAGAGGTATATATGATTCCCACCCCTAAACCATCTCATATCATTAACATATTGGAGTCGAAATGGAACCTTCTCTTAAACCATGTCATTTCACTAGTTGTATAAGAACCCAACCCATTACCAATTTTTAAATAATTTTCTAGCATTCTAAATTTAATATGAGATACTAATCAAACTTTAAAATTTAAATAAAACCAATAGGCCGTTAATCTCGCTAAGTATCACCACACTTGATGGACTAGATTTAGTTTTATAGTTATCAATAGGCCACATGTGGTCTAAATAAGGTTATTCAAGTATGAAACAAATGAGGGAACCATATAATTGATTTTTATATGAACTTAAAAATGGGTCAGTGATACCACACATCACACACACATAAATGACCAAAGTAAGAAGTTTATGGACCAACTACATTATTATTATAAGAATCTTCCCATTAAATATCATTGATTGATTTATTCCAAAATAGTTAGAATTAATAAATCATATAAATGCCCAAAAAATAGGTATAACCAACCATAAATAGTGAAATTCTATGAAAAAATAAGAAAAATGAAAGAATTCAATAAAATGTTATTTATAATCATTGATAGAGATCTAATGTAATGGAAAAGATTTGAAACTATTAAATGTTGAAGGAGATTTCACTTGGAAGAGAATAATACTAGAGGAAGAGGAGATATATACATGTGTTGAGACTAAATGAGGAAATATAATTTATTAATATTTTAATATCAAAACCATTTAATTAGTTCATTTAAAAATTGGTTATGTAACATGTTGTTGAATATCCATACTGGTCATGGCACAATTAATCTCCAAGTCACCCTTACAGTGTTTCCCTTCCAGGTATGGCGTGATTCCCTGCCTCTAGAATGAACTAAAAACTTGAACTTGGGTCTTCAACGCATTATAATGACCCAAACCACAAAGTATTTCTTGAAAAAAGGTAAGAATAATGTGAAACCATAATCCCAATTTAAATAGGATAGGGGATAGTGACAAGTAATTAGAAGGCATAAACTAAAATGGGAGGTCTTAGCCTAAGTACTTATACGCACAGACACAACTAGCTCTATGCAATAGTGCAGAGATATAAATAAAACTGAACATCTAGGGTGTAAACATGCATGATAAATCATCTAAAAAAAAATTAGAGTAAAAAAGTACAAAAGGAAAAAATACATGCCCAACTAGAAATATATGAGGAAAACAAAACTGATGACAACTAGGAATGGGGAAGGACTAGAGAGATCCCAGCTCACAATCTCCAAGATCGACCACCGAACTTGATGAGGGCCAAGAGACACTATGCTCCTCCAAAACCAGGTCCACCAATATCATCTGAAATATTACTATATTCTACATAAGACACAACACATGTGAGAAAATACCATACATGGATGATTATATACACATTCCTAGTAGGCACTCTAAAAACACAAAAAAAACATTAAGAGAGTGTGGTTTGATAAACACCATGAAGTCCCATCAATCAAAACATGATATTGAATCATAATAACCTAGATATGATCAATAAGAATCCCAAATGATATAGAGATAGAGAGAGGGTATCTTCATCTCCATATCCCAACTAATAATGATGATTCATCCAACAGATCTAAGGGTCTCATATCTGATGCTCAACAACACGCACAACCACATATGAGTCTGTGTGGAGGGATCACACATCACCATTACACTCCACACTTGAGGGATCTCTAACTCCATCCAAGCATCCCACACAAACTCACTAGAATCAATGTGAAGATCTCGTACCTCACCACTTTGATCCACAACTGAGGTAGCACAAACTCTAGTGGACCCTCTCCCTATCAGAACTTAAAGATAGGGGAGTACCACTTTGTAGATAAAGGACCTATTCCCAATGTAGTATTGGGGTTTACAATCATACCTATGTAAAGAGCATAGGGTAATATTCCCTGACATGATAGGGGATTACTGACCCTGATAACACTTCAATGATCACACGTGATCACTGATACCTGGGTAAAGAGTTTGGGGGACCCACACCCACTTGTGACAAGGGGGTTTCCAACCCGGAAATATCTCTATAGATCAAACCCAAAACATACCATCTACTTAGAATCAATAAATGATGTTTCATTCCCATACACCTCATGTCATACCTGTGAGGGAAAAATGAAGGATACCATTGTGTTCTACGTGGAAAATGGATTGGGATATGCAACTTATGATCCCAAATCCGAGTCCTGAAGAAGGTGGTATGTGAGGTAGAAGTCTCTCAATGGAGTACAAGACATGTCCTCCTAGGGTACATTACATGTATCATGAGTCCAAAACCTATACATTTCTGATCATGGTACTCGACATGTGAAATAAAAGTACATGACATTTAGTAAGGGACACAAGGCATGTGACCTCACTTGGAAACCTGGGTGTGTCCTAACCTGCACATGTCTTGGTTGAACATGTGGTCCTACATGGTGTGTACATAGAGTACATGGAGTGAACTATCTAGACTTGTCTGAGCCCATGTCCATTGGACTATGCTCGTGTACATTGACCCATGCCTGTGTACATTGGCCCATGCCCGTGTACATCAGTGGTCTGTACGTGTACTTATATAGAAACATTTCCTCTTAAATGGTGTCACTGACCCTATACACAACCACATATCCAAGTCATAGTACATAGAATGTACTCATAGTACACAGTGTGTACTCCTCAAATTGTTTCCCTAATGAGAAAAACACACAATGTGGGATTCTGAAAAACATTCCATTTGATTAGGATTTCCAAATGGAAAACCCTTATCAACCACCCAAAACACCCATTTGTCCCCAATTATAGAGATATCAACCCCTCAGAGATCATTAGTAGTCATATAAAGATATTAAAAAACGTATAAAAAATGTGCATGTGGATTGAGACATAAAATTCACAAAAACACCTACCTCATGGTGAAATGCTAAAGCTTCGGGTCCAAAGTGACACCCAAAAGCCACTGCACCTCAATTTGGTCTTGATTTCCATTAATGATAAATTATTAAGGTTTCACTTCTCTCCTCTACTTCTTGATTCAGCCGTCGCGTGAGGGATAACCCCTCCTTATTTTTACTCTACATGTGGGAATCCAAGGGGGGGGGGAGGGTATAAGGGTTTATTTAATTAATTAAATAAACCATTATTGTTTATCACACCTACCAATGGTATCCTTCCATCGAAAACCCAATGATGAACAATTTTATGTTATGCCTAGGGTAAACCCGACATCCCCAAAACAACCATGGTACCAGATTTCCTATCTGAAGTCTCAAAAAAGGAAATGAATTAATCCTATAAAAGATACACATGAATGTTTTAATATATTATTATTTTTAATATATTAATTATGACGTCCTGTGACACCCAAATATAGCACTAACTCGGAGGTAAAATACATAGATACATCTATAAAAAATTCAAAGGACTAAACTAGTGAAACCAAAGTCATTACATTCTCCTCTCCTTCAAGGATATTTAGCTCAAAAAGAAAATGATTCAAAAAATGGTGGGGGTATTGAGCCCACATCTAGATATCATGCTCCTATGATCTCTAAATCATGCTCTGAGGCTTCAAAATCATATGAACCAAAAGAATGACCCATCTGTGTTGGATCCTCTCTCATTGATCCTTGATCACCACTGGGTACTCTACAAAGGTGGATCTATCCTTGATGTCTAACCCACCACGATCAATAATGTGTTATGGGTCGTGCATGTTTCTCCTCAACTGTGATATATAGAAGCCAACATACACTTGGTCAAACCATGGGGGGGATTCAAAGTGGTAAAAAACCTCTCCAACCCTCCGTAGGATCTTGAAAGGTCCAAAGAACCTCAGTTATAGCTTTCTTCACCAGCCAAACTCCATAATACTTTTCATAGGGATAATCTTAGGACAATATGATATCCCTTATTGAACTACAAAATCTTATGATGTCATTATGTGTGGGATTTTTGTCAAAAATGAGCTGCCGTCAAAGGATTGTGGTCACTTGAACCCTTTTATAACATTTTTAACACCATCTCTGGTCTGACATGATATGTCCCACCAATCTATGTCTCACACAATGGGGATCTATCGGGTCTCTTATACAAGACCTAAAAGGGTTTAATGCCAATAGTGGAGCAATAGTTGTCAAAATCTACCAAGGGAAATTGATCTTCCAAACTCTAGATAAATTCTATCACACGGGATCTCAGCATTCCCTCCAAAAATTGGATGGTTCAATCAGTCCACTCTTCCATCTAGGGATGAAACATAGTTCTCATATACAATTGTGTGAAAAATCCTCAAGAAGGCCCATCCATATTCATGACATAAATTGAACTTCACAGTCATATAATATTTTCATGGGTACCACATGAAGCTTGATTATTTCCTTAACATACACCTGCCCCAAAATCTCAACAAAACTCAATTCCTAGATGGAAATTAAGTGTTTTGACTTGAAGATTTGATCAACCATCATCTAGATAGCATCACAGAATCTCACTATTCATGTAAGACCTATCATGAAAAACCATCAATATATTATCCCACCTCTATTATGGGATTTCAAGAGGTCGATTCAAGCCTTTTGGAATCGAAGTTTATCTTTTACCTGCTAGATCACAGGGCATCGAGAAACAAACTTAGAAACACTATGCCTCATTCCAGCATACCATAAATTCTAATGAAGGTCCCTATACATTCTTTCTACATCTGTATGTATTTCCAAACAGGAATTATGAAACTCTATCTACACATCCTCACACAATGTGATTAAAACTACCATCTATACTCTAAAAATGTTGGGCAAAAATCCCTCAAGGTATCATTGAAGCATTTTTGAGGTGATTGTATTTGTTGACAAAGTATAAATCTGAGTGGTGATTGTTGAAAAAGAAAAAAAATGACATACAAATTTGTTGACAAAGAGGATTTGATGGTGGAATGTTGAGTTCAAGAGCCGTGGTCAATGATTCATGTTTGATTCAAGAACGTCGACAAAGGAATGGATGATCTAGAGGTAGTATAAAAAGAACAGATACAAAGTGGCACCATTTTCCAGTGTATGCCAAATTTTTGGGCCTGAAAATCGACAAATGATGAAATGTAGTTTTTGGAAAAAGGACTTGCGTGTCGTGTACATGATGGTTTGGAAACTTGCGCGCCATATGTTTTTCAAGATTAGATCATCAAAATATGGCGAAGGGATAAGTGTCGCGCAAGTATTGGTGGTGTCGTGCAGGTGACTTGCGCACTGTGAAGAGACTTGCGCGCCGATGCCTTGGAAGCTTGAGAACTTGCGTGCCTATGGTTTTTTAAAGATCATAAGATCAAAATATGGAAAAGGAAAGAGGTTCACGCTAGTTTTGAAGAAGGCCACACAAGTGACTTGCAGGGGAAGAGACCTGCGCACTGAGGCTTGCACGTCGATGGTTGAATTGCGCGCCGTCGTGCAGGGTGGTCAAATTGCCTATAAATACTGGACCACCTCTCCTCATTCTTCACTGGAGTTCAACACTTTGAAGATTCAGAGCTCCCGTCTCGCAGGTGTGGTGGTCGCGTAGGTGGTGGTGTGTCGCTCAAGTGGGACTTGTGCGCCAGTATTGGAAGTTGCGCACCAGGTGTTAGTTGCGCGCCTGAGGTGGTTTGGGCGAGGAAGGAAGTGAGTCGCGCAGGTTTGGAGTTGCAGAAGCTTGAGTCACGCAAGTAGTTGAGGAAGACTTTCACGCCAGTTGTGACTTGCGCGCCGATACTTGCGCGCCTAGATTGACTTGTGCACCAAGTAAGGTTTATTTCCAGTAGTGATTTTCGGGCTGCGTGGAAGCTAGAAGTTTGCCCGATACCTTCGGTGCAAAGAGATATTCATCTACGGGTGAAAGTTGTACTTCAACAGAGCATCTACATACAGAGGAAGATGCATTCTTTCATGCAAATGAAGAGACCTACTGGTTTATAAACTGTGAGTGGATCCTTTCTAGAGAAGTGAGAAAAGGAAGAGGAAGAAGGTGATCCTCTCCATCGGCACTGAGCCAGAGAGAGAGAAACAGGGAGTGACCCTTGGGAAAGTAGTGAGCTGACCCTAAATCTTGTAAAGGCAGTGAGTCTGGGACAGAGTGACTATACCCAAACCTTGTATCCACAGCTAGTGAAGTTTAGTGGAATTTGGTACGACTGGGAACTTGTCAGCGTATGCTCCTTGGACGTAGCCTATTGAGGGTGAACCAAGTAAAAATCATTGTGTCTTGTGCATGCTTTAATTTCTGTTTACATTGTGCAGCAGATAAGAGAGAGATGAGTGTTTTTCTTAATAGTGAAACAAGATCAGAATGGGTGTTAATTTTAAAATTAGTCATACCCTGATTCACCCCCCCTCTCAGGGTATTCAGCCTTGTGGACCTAACAATTGGTATCAGAGATAAATGTTGATATTAGTTCTTCTCTCAATGGAGGTCACTAATCATAAAGGGATTCCAATCTTCGACGAGAACAACTTTTAGCTATGGAAGAATCAGGTGCAACACTACTTTCGATCTTTGGGAATGGATGTATTCACAGCAGCAATGCATGACATAACAACTGATATTAATAGTGGCGCATTATCATAAGATGAACGTAGAGAGTTGGATGCAGATGCCAAAGAAATTAATGCCTTAGGGGGAGCCCTATCCAATCCTATCTATACAAAGGTGATGTCATGAAAAACGTCACATGCCATGTGGGAAAATCTATTGAATATATATGAAGGAGATACAAAGGTCAGAGAGGCAAAGATGCGAGTGTTGTGGAATAAGTATGAAGATATGAAGATGAACCTGAATGAGTCTGTTAATGCATTTTTTGATAGGGTAAATATTGTTGTGGAAGATATGTGAGGTCTTGGTGAAGTCATTGAAGACATAAAGATTGTAAAGCATATCTTGAGGAAGCTTCCACCTCGGTTCAATCCAAAAGTTTTTGTTCTAGAAGATAAAGATCCCAAAGAGCTGACACTGGACAACTTGCACAGTACCTTGGTTGCATATGAGATGAGGAATGATGACAATGAGGTTGTGGAAAAGGGAAAATCCAAAGAGATGGCATTTAAGGCCATGAAAAAGCTCACCATCGAAGATTCTTAGGAATAAGAAGAGACATATGAGGTTATGTCGTTCCTTTCCTTAAATCTTCAAAGAGGAAAAGGAAAGTTCAAAGGGAAACTTCCACTCGCTTGCTTTAGATGTGGAAAATTTGGTCATCTTTCTGCAAGATTCCCCAAAAAGTTTCAAGAATAAAATGATGAAGATGAAGTCAAAATTCCCAAGAAGAATTCTTCAGCATTTGTGAAAGGGAAGAAACAATTCCAGAGAAATTTCTTCAAGAAGGAGAATCTTCTTTCACAAGAATTTGAAAGTTCATATGAGTCTGAGGATGAAGAGGTTGAGGAGATAGAAAATTGCGAAGATCGTGGGGTAAATTCCTTGGTGGTGATTGTTGGTAGTTCTTAGAAAAAGGAAGAAGCTAACGCTAAAGAAGAAGAAGAAATTGAAGGGAGAGTTGATATGGAATCTGAATTGGAAGCAGATCTTGAGGAGATATACGTTTGGAGAGCCAAAACGAAGAATGCCAATAAAGTGGTTCGTGATGCCAAAATCTATATGCAACAATAGAATGAAGAAAAGTATGAGATGTTAGAAGAAATTGAAAAACTAAAATCCTTAACACCAGAGAGCTCAGAAAATAGTATTGAGCATAAGATTAAAATTGAGGAACAAAAGAAGGAAATTGATTGTTTGACTAACACAGGAAAGGAGCAGGTCAAACGTATCAAAGAGCATGAAGAAGAAGTGGTCAGTCTGCGATGAAAAATGAAGGATCAAGAAAAACTCTTGACCCCCAATGTGATATCAGAAAAGAAAGCCATTTAGAAGACAGAGAAGATGAAAGAGGAGGCTCATAGTTCAGTAGGAGTGAAGCAGCATGAAATCTCAAATGCTGAGGTTGATTTAGGGCTTGATAAGAAAAAAAATGTGGTTGTTGATGTCAGACCGCAAGCACCCGTCCCAAAATTGAAGGTTGATTTGGGCACAAAACAGAATCAGAATATTCAGAGATCCCAAAGGGAAAATCATAGTGCTGAAGTAACACGAAGGAATTAACCCTATATCAGGTGTTATTTTTGTGGGAAGATGGGTCATTCACAGTATGTGTTTTCCATATCCAAGAGATATAGAAGGGAACAAGAACATAGGTGGCATCCAAACAGAGAACAATTTTCCAGAACATATTTCGAAGGACACTTTTTTTGCTGTGGAGGATTTGGACACATGGCTAGGTACTGTACTTCGACCATACAGAGAAATGAGTCAAAGCAGAATCAAAATGTTTGCAAGCAGCAGATCAATAAACCCACAGGTGAGTTAAAAATATAGAATAGATTTGCGGCTTTGGAAGATGAAGTTGGTCCATCATACTCTGAGAAAGAACATAAGTCTCAATCTATGCCGAGTGGGAATGCAAACATTTGGACCAAGAAGAAGAAAGAATAAAAGGCAGTAGTTGTGGAAATTTCCCTTAAAGCTTCAGATCGTTTAGGAATATGGATCCTTGATAGTGGTTGAACATCCCATATGACAGGGAACAAGGATCTAATTACAGACATAAAATATGACAAAGAATGAGTTGTCAAGTTTGGGAATGATGAAGGGCTGAAGATTTTTGGTTCTAGAAAGGCCAAATTTGGGGGAAAAGAAATAAGATGTGATGATGTCTTAGTAGTAGAGGGGCTTAGTCATAACTTACTCAGTGTCATTCAATTATGTGACTCTGGGCACTCTATTCGATTTACCAAGAAGATGTGTGTTGTGAAAGAAAAATATGGAGCATTTATTCTACAAGGAAAAAGGACAAAGGGAAATCTTTACATTGTAAGTGGGGAAGAAGATTTGTGCCTTTTATCTAGAGAGGAAGAAAACCAACTGTGGAATAAGTGACTTAGTCACCTATGTCAACCATCCATGGAAGATCTGGTAAAATGTGATGCTGCTAGAGACCTTCCCAAACTATCATGTGATCGTACTCATACATGCGATTCTTGTCAACAAGGTAAGATCATCAGAAAGACATATAGGCCAAAGGAACAGAAATCAAACAGAGTACTTGAATTGGTGTATGCTAATGTATGTGGACCTATCTCACCACGAGCCATAAATGGGAAAAGGTACTATGTTCTTTTCATTGATGATTATAGCATAATGACTTGGGTATTTTTCATTACCCATAAGACAGAGGTGTTCAGTTGTATCAAGCAGTATAGGAGGGAATCAGAAAGGATTATTGGGTAGAAAATTATGAAGTTTCGTACTAATAACGGTACGAAATTCACAAATAGTCAAGTCAAAGACTATCTCGAGAAACACGGAATAAGGCATCAAGTTTCATCAGTGAGAACTCCCCAACAGAATGGAGTGGTTGAAAGGAGAAATCGGATCATCAACAACATGGCCAGAACGATGCTTATTGATAAAGACCTACTTGAGAAATTTTTAAAGGAAGTAGTTTTGATATCGGTCTATGTTTCGAACAGGTCTCTATTGTGTCCGAAGCAAGGGAAGACTTTTTATAAACTGTGGTACGGAAAGAAGCCAACGTTGAAATACTTTCAAATCTTTGGAAGTAAGTGTTTCATTCTCAAAAAAGAAAATCACAGGAAGTTTGAGGCATGAGGATATGAGGGGATATTCCTTGGCTACTCAAGGAAAAGTAAAGAATATAAATGCTTCAACAAAAGGCTGGGAAAAATTGTTGAGAGCAATGATGTCACTATAGTAAAAAATGAATAGAATGCTCAATGACCTAGTGAAAAGTTTTTGGATGAAAGTGATGATGAAGTAAGAAACACAGGGGGAGTAAAAGTGGAAGAGGCTGACTCCGAAGAAGATACTGATGATTAACAAGAAAGTGTCAAGTCTGTGTCTACAAGGAAGCCAAAGAGTCGAGCTGAAATTGATAGGTAGAATATCATTGGTGATCAGACAGCTCCAGTTCAGACTCGAAGAATGAATTCATTACAGCAAACATTGTTTTTATCTTAGGTGGACTTGAAATTTTTTTTCGATGCAGCTGAAGATGAAAACTGGGTTCAGGCTATGAATGAAGAACTTGATCAAATCGAGAAGAACCAGACATGGGAGATTGTTTCGAGGCCAGCAGAAAAGAATGTCATCGGGAATAAATGGGTCTATTGTAACAAGATGAATGAAGATGGAACTTTGATTTGAAACAAATCACGACTAGTGTGCAAGGGATACTCCCAGATAGAGGGAATAGATGTAGATGAGACATTTGCATCAGTTGCAAGGCTGGAGACAATAAGATTATTTTTGGCCATAGCAGTGCAAAGAAAGTTCAAAGTGTTCCAGATAGATGTCAAATCCGCATTCTTGAATGGGGTTCTGGAAGAAGAGGTGTACATTGAGAAGCCAGATGGTTTTCTCATTCATGAGGATGAGAACAAAGTTTGCAGGATGAAGAAGGCATTTTATGGGCTGAAACAAGAACCAAGAGCATGATACTCAAGGCTTGATCAGTACTTGAAGAAGCTTGGTTTCCAGCGTGGGGGAGTTGATTACAATATATATTTCAACAATGACAGTAATAAAAGGATGGTGGTGTTGGTTTATGTTGATGACATAATATTTGGCAGATCAGATGAAGCTCAGTGCAGACAGTTCTCCGAATTCATGAAAAATGAGTTTGAAATGTCAATGATTAGAGAGCTAACATTTTTTCTTGGTTTACAGGTGACACAAGGAAGTAATGGAACTTTCATTTATCAATCCAAATATGGCAAGGAGGTTCTAAGAAGGTTTGGAATGGATAATTACAAGGAGATAAAGACTCTGATTGCTACTCGAATAAAGTTATCAAAAGATGCAGATGGAAAGGCAGTTAATATCACAGAATACAGGCAAATTATTGGAAGTTTTCTATACTTGACCGTAACAAGGCCTGACATTGTTTTTTCCACATGCCAAGTAGTGAGATATTAGAGTGATCCTAAGGAAAGCCACATTCTTGCAGTAAAAAGAATACTTCAGTATATCAAGGGAACAATGGTCTTCGGCTTGACATATACTAACAAATATCAGACAGAGTTATTAGGATATACTGATGCAGACTGGGCCGGTTCAGCGGATGATAGAAAATCAACGTCAAGTGGTGCATTCTATCTTGGTGGACTATGTATTTCTTGGTTAAGCAAGAAGCAATATTGCAATTCATTAAGCACCGCAGAAGCTGAGTATATTGCGGCCACTCAAGCATGCACACGGTTATTATGGATGAAGCATCATCTTGACGATATGGGAGTTGAAGTGAAGTCTCCGATCGGAATCCCGTGTGATAACTCAAGTGCTATCAATCTTAGCAAAAATCCAGTTCATCACTCAAGGACATAGCACATTGAGATAAAATATAATTTTATCAATGAGAAAGTGGAGCAAGGGCTTGTGAAGTTGGAGTATGTGCCTATAGAGTTACAGGTTGCAGATATTCTGACAAAGGCCTTACCCAAGGAAGCATTCGAAAGGCATCGACTAGCTCTGGGAGTTCAGTCGATTCCCTACACTTAAAAGCATGTGGATTTGAAACCCCCCTCTCCCCGAGGTATGATGTGTTTTCCCTAATGTGATAATATGTGTTCTCTACTCTGTTACATACTTCAAAGGAGTAACCTTTGGGTTCATTGACAAAGGGGGAGAAAATAGTGATTGTTCAAGGGGGAGACAGTGTGGCTATTTAAGAAATCTTGACAGATAAGGGGATAAACTGATAGGTGGAGCAGCTAGATAGGGGGAGTTGAAGCCAGTTGAACGTGCTTAGCTAGAGATTAGCTTGGAAAACACAGGAAATAGGGCTAAAGATGTGTTGAAGCTGTAAGCAGAAAGGGGGAGCGTATAAAATCTGATGATGCTAGAAGTGATCGATCAAAGAATAGATATCAAAATAGCTGAGGATCATGATAAAAGTATAAGAGTTGTGTTGGAAAGTGGTAAGAAAATTTCCAAAAATTGGTATCTTTTTGGCAACAATTGGTATCAGTTAGGTGTCAACAGTGGGTGTCAGAGATGAAGTGATTCATTGATGAACTTTTCATTTACTCTTGTTTCTCACACCGAGCATTGCTCATGTGGGCTTAGAGTATGTGTTGAGTAAATCCTTGATCTCTATCAGAATCGCGATAGGCGAACAATGTTTGAAGAAGTAACGATATATCTTTTTATGGAAGAGTTTTCAACAAACCCAAAGGGGGAGATTGTTTAGGAAAAATCCCTCAAGGTATCATTGAAGCATTTTTGAGGTGATTGTGTTTGTTGAAAAAGTGGACATCTGAGTGGTGATTGTTGATAAAGAAAGATGATGACATACAAATTTGTTGACAAAGAGGATTTTATGGTGGAATTTCGAGTTCAAGAGCTGTGGTCAACGACCCATGTTTGATTTATGAATTTCGATAAAGGAATGGATGATCTGGAGGCGGCATAAAAATAACAAATACAAGGTGGCGCCATTTTCTAGTGTTTGCCAAAATTTTGGGCCTGAAAATCGACAAATGAAGAAAAGTAGTTTTTGGCAAAAGGACTTGCGCGCCGTGTACATGAAGGCTTGGAAACTTATGCACCATATGTTTTTCAATATCAGATCATCAAAATATGGCGAAGGGATAAGTGTCGTGAAAGTATTGGTGGTGTCGCGTAGGTGACTTGCGCGCCGTGAAGAGACTTGCGCGCCGATGCCTTGGAAGCTTGAGAACTTGCGCACCTATGGTTTTTCAAGTTCAGAAGATCAAATTATGGAAAAGGAAAGAGGTTCACACAAGTTTGGAAGAAGTCCATGCAAGTGACTTGTAGGGTAAGAGACCTGCACGCCGAGATTTGCGCGCCGAGGGTTGACTTGCACGCCATCGTGCACCCCTCCTCATTCTTCACCGGAGTTCAACACTTTAAAGATTTAGAGCTCCTGTCACGTAGGTGTGGTGGTCGCGTAGGTGGTGGTGTGTCGCGCAAGTGGGACTTGCGCGCCAGTATTGGAAGTTGCGTGCCAAGTGTTAGTTGCACGCCTGAGGTGGTTTAGGCGAGGAAGGAAGTGAGTCGCGTAGGTTTGGAGTTGCAGAAGCTTGAGTCGCGCAAGTAGTTGAGGAAGACTTGCACACCAGTTATGACTTGTGTGCCGATACTTGCACGTTGAGATTGACTTGCACGCCAAGTAAGGTTTATTTCCAGCAGTGATTTTCGGGCTGCGTGGAAGCTGGAAGTTTGCCTGATACCTTCAGTGCAAAGAGATATTCATCTACGGGTGAAAGTTTTACTTCAACAGAGCATCTACATACAGAGAAAGATGCATTCTTTCATGAAAATGAAGATACCTACAGGTCTATAAACTATGAGTGGATCCTTTCCAGAGTAGTGAGCAAAGGAAGAGGAAGAAGGTGATCCTCTCCACCGATAGTGAGCCAAAGAGAGAGAAACAGGGAGTGACCCTTGGGAAAGAAGTGAGCTGACCCTAAATATTGTAATGTCAGTGAGCCTGGGACATAGTGACTGTACCTGAACCTTGTATCCACATCTAGTAAAGTTTAGTGGAATTTGGTACAACCGGTAACTTGTCGGTGTATGCTCCTTGGACGTAGCCCAGTGAGGGTGAAAAAAGTAAAAATCACTGTGTCCTGTGCATGCTTTAATTTCTGTTTACATTGTGCAACAGATAAGAGAGAGAAAAGTGTTTTTCTTAACAGCGAAACAAGATCAAAATGGGTGTTAATTTTAAAATTAGTCATACCCTGATTCACCCCCCCTCTCAGGGTATTTAGCCTTGTAGTCTTAACAAAAAAGGATGATGTGCTTCCATCATTTAGAGAAACCATATAGTGAATCTCTTAATGATATATGGTGAAGGTCCCTATAAAATTTTCCCACATCTATATTTATAGCCAAAGGGGAATTATGAAACTCTCTCTACACATCCTCACGCAATGTGATCAAAACTACCATTTATCCTCTAAAAAGGATGAAGTGATTTCCTCCTTTAGAAAAACCATATAGTGCATCTCTTAATGATATATGGTGATGGATAACCTCACAATAAATTTTTCATAACTAGGCCTCTATAACATATTGAAGAAGAGGAGGATTAACCACTATCGACTGAAGAAAAAAATTGTACCCCTCTCTTCCAAGTTCAGTTTCAAGGAAGTCAACTGCTTAGATTCCTCCTCCACCAAGAAAGAGCGTGAATTCTTGCTAAGGGGATATGCTACAGCATTTTCCTTCCCAGGAGTATAGACTATAAAAAATTCATGATCTTATAGTATCTCCAACCAAATCCACTATTTTAGGTCAATATCTCTCAAAAATAATATGTACTTGAGACCTTGGTAGTTTGAGTAAACAAAAAAAAATTCTCATCCAAGAGGTAACACCTCCATATCTCCAAGGTGAAGACTTCCATTTCTAAGAATGAGTCGGTCACATAAACCTACTCACAGGGATCACTACCTTGACCCATAAATTTTTTTTCTACCTCCATGTCAGCACACATCTAAGTCTTTCTCTGAAGGTATCATAAAACACTATGCCCTTGACTCCCACATCTGGCTGTCACAATACCCAAGCACTGGCCAAGATCTGTCTCAGCAAATCAAAGGCTCCGACACTGCTTAGGCCAATAAAAAAACTACCCTTTCCACATCAAGTCTATAAATGGGGGTTTTATCATGGAAAATTATACCATGAATCTCTGACAGAACCCTTCCAAATTGAGAAAACTATACAACTCTACCACACTCTTAGGTGCCTCACAAGTAAACACTACACCAACCTTTATTGGTTCCAATATCACAGTTGTGCCTAATAATATTGTAATTGACAGGTGTCACATGCTCCAACTCTAATGTCGAGTACACAAGGATGGCATCAATGGATACTACCATGAATCAATCCAAGAAGGGTTGTAGGACTTGGTTAATAAGTCCCACCACCATCATTTGGGAAATCAACATGCCAAGAGGTATCATCATAAACTTGAGGAAATCACATTGAATTTAGAAATCCATCCTTGGTATATCCTCCTATTGAACCAGGAGTCAGAGATAACTCATCGTGAGGTCATATTCAAGAACCACCTCACCCCAAACAACTAGTCAAATAAGTCAATCCTTGGGGGTGGGTACTCCTTCCTGATTGATACCTAGTTCAACTAATGTGAGTCCACACCTCACCTTAAGCTCTTATATGACTTTTGGGTGAACATATTTAGGATGCACTAGGAAAAACACTGGGTCTGAAAAAGCCTATTCTTTGAAAATTCTCTAGACACACATCCATCTCTCACAACTATATGGGATCATCTGATATGCTAATACAAATATTTATCCTTCCCTTAGAGCAGTTCTTTGTAGAAAAAAAAATTTCAATGGGAGGTAAACTTGGAACATATTCAGGAGGGATGTCCTCATACTCCCACAAAATCACAGAAAATTGAAAACTCATAGAATCCACTTCTCCAAGGGTCATAATATCCAACTAATAAAATTGGTTATATCCTCCTACACATGAGATCATCCTTGTTTACCTGAGATTCCTTGTCACCCATGAAGGAAAATTATATACCACCACCTCATGTATAATATAACCCTAACTGGTGACATTAATTTGGGCATGGACAGTAAGTAGCTAGTCTATGATGATGAAAACATCATAGGTCCTCACTTTTGGATATGTAAAGATTCCATGTGAGACTCAATCATCTCAGATTCAGGTCACACAGTCTGTAGAAGTGTGATAACCGATCCTCCTCTATAACTGCCTCTAAATGCAATGGTCGAGAAAAAAGGACTCCACTAGAACCACCAAGAATTTTACAAGGGATGAATTCAAGGACAAGGTTTGTGTCTGTGAACTAAAACTGCGACTGGGGGCACAAAAGACATAGATCGTACCTCGCAACACACCTGGAGCCATTGGGTCATAAGCCCTTACTACCCGAATCTATCACTACCTTGTTCCACCTATTATCCATAGTTTGGGCTTACTTTGTCACCTTATCTCATCAAAATAACTTCAAACACACAATTCTAAATAACTCAACCACCACACCTCAACATTATCCACTTTGGGTTGCACTGACTCGCTTGTATGGTTTTAAATCATGTCACAATAACATATATCAGTGGGGGAAGGGTGCCTCTTCCTTGTGTGATTGAATCCATTTCAAACATCACAAAAAAGGTTCTACCAATGCAATGAGTTTCTCAAGGGAAGTCTCACTTCCAGAACCACCATCAAGAGGGGTCCTACTAAGAAGGACACTCACACAATAGGCTCAACCATGTCCTCTACCTCCCAGGAATGGGGTCTATCCCACCATGAAACCAGGGTGATTCTGTAACATCCCATGATTTTAAAAGGAAACACTATGTGCTTAAATGAACTACTAAATACTATGTGACCTTTATAACTATTCTTTAAACATAATTTTGAAGCTTCTATGTTTTGAATTTTAAAAAGCAGTCATCTACAATTGTGTTTAGTATGTTATTTGAAGTCTGATGGAACTAACCTGTGTTTTTTGGTGAATAGTAACATACCCTTATGAATATTTAATTTTAATATTATTTTATTTTATTAAGGCTTTAAGATAATGACACGTTGATTAATTTTTCAATGTGATATAATATCAGTTATAGTTTTAAAATTGTTAATTTTTAAATTAAGTATGATTTTATTTAAAAATTAAATTAATAATATATAGAAAATTATTTTTCCAAAAATGGACTTCATTTTTGAATTCTACATGTCAAAAAATGTTTAGGGTGAATTTTTTGGATTTTTCTGAAATTCTTGAATTTTTGATAAATAGTGAAATACGGTAAAATACCGAATATTCAAATTATCAGTTAAATACACTATTTATGACATAATAAATAATGTAAGAACAATTTATTCTAACTCACATGCCATTATTACTATATGGGGTCACGTTAATTGATATTATTCATATTTTTGAGCAAAATATTAGAATAATGATTAAAATAATGTAAAATATCTCCCTTCCTCCACTATAAATACCACTCTCATTACCCTCTTCCTCCCACACCTCTCAAGCCTTGATCCTTACCTACGTTCTGCCCAATAATCCTATAAAGACTCTTCCCCACATCCTAGAGCTTCTGGTCTCCCCAAAAGGCCAAAACCAAATGCCTTAAGAAGGATCTCAAGGAGAAGAGATCTAGCTGTAAACATCATATTTTATTTTTTTGTTTTATTTAATTTAATGTAATTATATTTATTTACCATTGGATTATGTTAGAATATTCCATTCCATATTACCCTTACTGACCATATTATGTAATAATTATGAGATAACCCTTTCCTCTCATTAAAATATTTTATGAAATTTTAAGTGATGCCGTTAGGCTGTCGGATTTTCGTGAGAGATTTCGCAATTTTTCTTTTATTTTGAGTTCCTTTCTTTTGTTTCCTCATATAATATTATAGAAGAGGAATGAAATATCCAGAATCATTTATATTATATATGTTATCATGTTCATGGTAAATTACTCATCAATATTCTTCTCCTCTCCCACTTATTCAAGAAATTTAAACACCGTTCGTGATGTGTTGATTTACCGACATCGTGGACGATGTGATTTCAATTTATTTTATTTCATTTAAGACTGGCCATGGAACCATTTTTATGGTTGAATCAGGTTATATTATATGTGATATGTCTCATCCATTGTTCTGGAATTCTTTTTAACACATGTTTTTAATTTAGAAAATAAAATGAGGTTGTTATTATCAAAGAACCACTAAAATGATCTAAACGAACATCATTAATGTTTTAACTCATGAATCATCATCAATTAAGAATTAAAAATGATAAATGGAATAATTTATGGTTCTATAAATATTTAAATACCATTCCATTCCAATTTTTTAGTTTCACTTCCAATTGACAAGAACAACCATCATGAACCAACCATGGAAATCATGTAAAGAACTCACCCAAAAAGAGTGCAAGAAACAAAATACTAACAATTAAAGGGTGAAATGTTGTAATGAAATGACCATATAAGGTGTTATAAATATGTATATGATTATTTAAGATATTCATAATACTCTTTTAACCATTATAAAAGTGGTTTAAATGATTTGGAAGTAAGAAAAACCCGAGGTAAGGGAATTCTTAACCCGATTTCCATTCTTTGAGTTAACCTTCTACTTCATTATTTATCTGGTATTTAAATTTTTTTGTGTGATGAATTATGGTTATATTATGTTTAATTATGTTTATTTACATAGTATATACATATTACATCCACTCTATTAAGTATCACTTCAATTATATGATATTTATAAGGGGATTTTATTTTAAAATCCTCTTTTAAAATTCTATTTTACAAAATTCAAAAGCAATGTTTTTATGCAATTATTCATGTTGTATGATTATATTTTGATTCTTGGAAATTGTTTATGATGAATGGTGGGACATAAATCTCCTTCCAATTCATTGGTTATGCCTAAGTTGGAGGTCGACCGTATGGTTATTCCATGTGTAACTGCGATGGTTTCACAAATTGTAAGGTAGCTGTGAGAGTTACAAATTATAAGGTAGCTGTGACGGTTACAAGATTATTTAAGTAATACACCAAGATACCTTTATGGCTGTATTTATGTTCTTATGTTTTGTGTGGATCTTGTTTAAATATCATGTTTCACAAAGTAAGTATATGTGGGCGACAAGTATGTCTTTTGAAAATGATTTCATAAGTTACAAGTGTTCATGGACTAATGTGTTCTTTACTTCATTTTATATCCCTTACTGAGTTTTATACTCATCCCATGTTTTTAAAATGTTTTTCATAGGAATCCTTAGAAGTTGAAAGGTAATTTAAGGTGCTAATGTAGATGAATCCTGTTATTTATATTAGCTATTAATTTTTGTAAAGTCTGATTCAATATATGTAAGTTGTTGTCTAATTCTATAGAACCTAGACCAGAAAATGTACTCATTTTTATAATGTACTATATATATTTCAGTTATCTATTACAAAAAAAAATACACATCATGTTTTAGTACTGAATCCAGAAGTTTGGGTTCAAGGCTTTACAGTTGGTATCAGAAGAACGATCTAGACAACATTGGATATTATATGTTGGCATTTTTAAAAAAAAATTGAGATATAATTTAATTTTGAACATATAGTTAATTATGAAAACATAATAAAATAGATTTTCATAATTATTGATATGTATATTCATAATTATAAGTACAATTAATGAATTGCAAGTGCACAATTCATTTAAGGTGGAGATAATGTAACATCCCGAGATTTTAAAAGGAAACACTACGTGCTTAAATGAACTACTAAATAATATGTGCCCTTTATAACTAGCCTTTAAACATAATTTTGGTAATTCTATGTTTTGAATTTCAAAAAACAGTCATCTATAATTATGTTCAATATGTTATTTGGAGTCTGATAGAACCAACTTGTGTTTTTTGGTGGATAGTAACATACCCTTATAAATAGTAATATGACCCTAAGGAATAGTAAATTTTATTTTTATTTTATTTTCTTAAGGATTTAATATAATGACATGTTGATTAATTTTTCAATGTGATATAAAAGTAGTTATAGTTTTTAAATTGTTAATTTTTGAATTAAGTATGATTTTATTTAAAAATTAAATTAATAATATTTAGAAAATTATTTTCAAAAAATGGAATTAATTTTTGAATTTGGCACGTCAATAAATGGTTAGGGTGAATTTTTGTGATTTTTCTAAAATTCTAGAATTTTTGATGAATAGTGAAATATGGTAAAATACCGTATATTCAAATTATCAGTTAAATACACTATTTATGACATCATAAGTGATGTAATACCACTTGGTTCGAACTCACATGCCATTATTACTATTTGGGGTCACATGAATTGAGATTATTCGTAGTCTTGAGAAAAATATTATAATAATGATTAAAATAATGTAAAATACCTCCCCTCCTCCTCTATAAATACCAACCTCATTCCCCTCTTCCTCCCATACCTCTCAAGCCTTGATCCTTACCTAAGTACTACCAAATACTCCTCCCAATACTCTTCCCACATCCTAGAGCTTCTGGTCTCCCCAAAAGGCCAAAACCAAAGGCCTTAAGAAGGATCTCAAGGAGAAGAGATCAAGTGGTAAACATCCTCTTTTGTTTTCTCTCTTTTCTTTCATTTTATGTTATTATTTTTCTTTCCCTTTAGCTTACGTTGTGATATTACATTCCAAATTCAACTTAATTTCAATATTATGTAATAATTATAAGATACCCCATTCCTCTCATCAAAATATTTTTTAAAATTTTAAGTGACGCCATTAGGCTGCCAGATTTTCATAAGAGATTTCTCAATTTTTCTTTTATTTTGAGTTCCATTATTTTCTTTCCTCACCTCCTCTTATCCAACTGGAATGAAAGATATAGAATCATGTATATTCTTAATGTTCTCATGTTCATGGAAAATTCCTCATCAATATTCTTCTCCTCTCCCACTTCTTCAAGGAATTTAAACACGATTCGTGATGTGTCGATTTACCGACATCATGGATGATGTGATTTTAATTTCGTTTATTTCCTTTAAGACTGGTCACGAAACTATTTTTATGGTTGAAACAGGTTATAATATATGTATTATGTCTCATACATGGTTCTAGAATTATTTTTTACACATGGTTTTAATTTATAAAACAAAATGAGGTCTTTATTATCAAGGAACCACTAAAATGATCTAAACGAACATCATTAATGTTTTAACTCATGAATCAAACTCATTTAAGAATTAAAAATTATAAATAGAATAATTTATGGTTCTGGAAATTTTTAAATAACATTCCATTCCAATTCTGGAGTTTCACTTCCAATTGACAAGAACAACCATCATGAAAAAATCATGGAAATCATGTAAAGAACTCACCCAAAAACAGTACAAGGAACAAAATACTAAAAATTAAAGGGTGAAATTATGTAATTAAATGATCATATAAGGTATTATAAATATGGATATGATTCTTTAAGATATTAATAAAACTCTTTTAACCATTATATAGGAGGTTTAGATGAGTTGTAAGTAAGAAAAACCCGAGTTAAGGGAATTCTTAACCAGATTTCCATTCTTTGGGTTAACCTTCTACTTTGTTATTTATGTGATATTTAAATTGTTTGCATGATGAATTATGATTATATAATGTTTAATTATGTGTATTTACTGTGTATATAAATATTCCATACACTCTATTAAGTCTCACTTCAATTATATTATATTTATAAGGGGCTTTTATTTTAAAATCCTCTTTTAAAATTCTATTTTAAAAAATTCAATAGAAATGTTTTTATGAAATTATTCAGGTTTTATGATTATCTTCTGGTTCATGGGAATTTTTTATGATGAATTGTGGGACCTATATCGCCCTCCAATTCATTGGGTATGCCTAAGTTGGAGGTTGGTCATATGGTTACTCCATGTGTAACTATGATGGTTTCACAAATTGTAAGGAAGCCGCGAGGGATACAAATTATAAGGCAGCCATAAGGGTTACAAGATTATGTAAGTAATTCCCCAAGATAACTTTATGGTTATATTTATTTTCTTATGTTTTGTGTGGATATTTTTTAAATCTCATGTTTGACAAAGTAAGTATATATAGGTGACAAGTATGTCTTTTGAAAATGATTTCATACATTACAAGTGTTCATGGACTAATGTGTTCTTTCCTTCCTTTAATATCCTTTACTGAGTTTTATACTCATCCCATGTTTTTAAAATGTTTTTCACAGGAATCCTTAGAAGTTAAAAGGGAAGTTAAGGTGCTAATGTAGATTAATCTAGTTATTTATATTAGCTATTAATTTTTGTAAACTCTAATTCAATATATGTAAGTTGTTATCTAATTCTCTAGAACCTAGACTGGAAAAGGTCATCATTTGTATAATGTAATGTGTATTTTTTAGTTATCTATTATACAATAAAAATACAAAGCATGTTTTAGTACTGAATCTAGAAGTGTGGGTTCAGGGATTTATAGATTTATATCCTAGAAACTCACGATACATACTCAACACTTGTGTGTTATGTTCCATCACCACCAGAACCAAACACCACACCATAAAGGATACTGATGGTGAGTGAAAAAATTCAATATGTCAGGGTTTGTACATTGGAAAATTGAAACCACTTCCTCGAGATAATGCTCCACTAACTGAGGGTCTAGATCACCATAAAATATTATCCTTCTTTATCTCTAGAACTCGTATAACAGAATAATACAATGAATATCATTTCCCTGACCTACTAGAGCTATTAGATACCCAACATATCATTGATAACCCACCTAGTCAACTGGAGGTGGATATGTGCACTGCTCAACAGGTGGTAGCACTAATCTATGATTTCCTGTAGGAAACACCTCATGAATGAATCCCTAAACTAAGGCTTCATTGCTCAATTGTTCATTGTTAAGACACTATCTCAGAATCCTAGCTGGTTTTCATCATGAAAGAATCTTGAAAGTTAGCAAGATGTACCATGGTCATAGGGCATATCTGGGGAGCTGGCTCATGAGGTACATGGAAACCACAATCCATTCTTATATGATGCATGTAAAAATATTGGCCCTGTAACCGGTGTTCACATGTTTCAAGTCAACAAGCAAGTTATCAGGATCTCGATGAATGGATATGTAGGATGACACACCAAAACTGGGTTCCTTGTCATGAAATATGAACTTATGACACTATAACATCATTTCCCTAGTTTCCAAATCAAAACCTAACAGCTAAAAAAATCCAAACTCTAGTCCTAAGATAAACTGCTCTGATGCTACTCTATCATGAACCAAACCATTGGGGATTTCCTAGCCAGTAGCAAGCCAAGTGTGACACTCAAATCCTACCTCCTATAGGATAGGGGTTAGTGATAAGCATTGAGAAGGAATAAACTAAAATGGGAGGCCTTAGCCTAAGTATCTGTATTCACACACACAACTAGATCAATACAATAGTGCAAAGATATAAAATAAAAAAACATCTAGTGTTTGAACATGCATGAAACAACCTCTAGGAAAAAATTAGAGTATAACAGTATACAAGGTAAAAATACACAACCAACCATAAATATAGGGGGAAAAATTTAAAAAAAACTAGGAAAGGGTAAAGTCCAGAGAGATTCCATCTCACAATTTCTAAGGTAGACTAATGAACATGATCAGCGCTAAGAACATCTATGCACCCCCAAAACTAGGTCCATAAATATAATCATAGATAAATTTGTCATCCACATAATACAGAACACATGAAAGAAAATACTATGTAGGGGTGATTATATACATACTTAGTAGGTACCCTAAAAACTCCATACACAAAGAATCAAGAGAGTGTATTGAGATCAAAGACATAAAGGAATATAAATCAAAACATTAGAACAAACCCTAATAACCCAGATATGCTCAATAAGATTCCAAAATGAGAGAGAAATGGGATATCTATATCTATATCCTAGCTAAGAATGATGAGTCATCATGTATCTCTAATGGTTCCATCTCTGATGCCAAGCAACACACACAACTGCACAAGAGTCTATGTGGAGTGAATGAACCTCACTACTACACTCCACAACAGGGGGAGCTCTAACTACAACCAAGAATCTTCCACAAAATCACTAGAATCAGTGTGTAGATCCCACACCTAGACACTACACTCTATAGTTAAGGTAGAACTAACTCCAGTGGAGGACCCTCTCCCTACTGGAGCCTGAAGATGGGGGAGCATCACTTTATAGATAGAGGACTCATGCCCAATGTAGTATGGGGGGTTTCCAACCCTACCTCTTTAAAGAGAATGGGGGACCTTCACTCTAATGAAATAGGGGATTATCAACCCCGATAAAATTCCAAAAATCACGAATGATCGCTACTACCTAGGTAAAGAGTATGGGGGACCCACACCTCGGTGCGGCGGGGGGGGGGGGGGGGGGGGGTTCCAACCCCAGCATAACTATATGGATCAAATCTAAAACTTGTCATCGACTAAGTGTTGATGAAGGAAGAATAAAACTCATAAATCTCATTCTGTGCTTCTGATTCCAAAACAAAGGACACAATCACATTCTACATGGAAAACTACTTAGGATAAGCTACTTGAGGACCCAAATCCAATTCCTAAAGAAGGTTTTTTGTGATGTAGAAGTCTCTAAGGGGAGTATATGGTGTTTACTCCAAGAATACACAAAATGTATCATGAGGATGAACCCTGGACATGTCCCATCAAGGTACTCAACATGTAAAATAAAAGTACACAACATGTACTAAATGTCACATGGTGTGTGACCTCACTTGGACGCATGGGATTGTCCTCACATGCACATGGCCTGATCATCCATGTGGTCCTATATGATGTGTACATGGAGTAATGGAAATGCACTATATATACCATCATGGGCCCATGTCCCTCAACTCGTGTCCATGTACATCGTCTCATGCCTGTGTACATTGGGGGTCTGGTCTTGTGCTTCTACATGGCTATGTCCTCTTACATGGTGTCTCTTCCCATGTACTCAGCCACACGGACAAGTCCCACCACATAGTATGTACTTGAGTACATGGTATCTAGTCCTCAAAATTCATTTACCAATGGGAAGAATATTTTATGTGCACTCCTGAACAACACACCACGTGATCAGAATTTCCAAAAGAAAAACCCCTATGAACCTCCGTAAACACACTTTTGTCCATAATTATGTATAGATAAAACCCAATGGGATTATTAACAGTCATAAAAGGGGATAAAAAATTATAAAAAACAAATATATGGGGATCGAGACATAAAAATAAAAAAAACCACCTACCTCATAATGAAACGCCGAAGCTTTAGGTCGAAAGTGATGCCTGGAAGTTACTACACCTCGATCCAGTCTCAATCACTATCACTGAAAATGTCCAGTAGTGCCTCTTCTCTCCCCTATAACTCAGTTCAGTCATCACATGAGGGATAATCCCTATCCCTTTTTCCTCTAGTAATGGGAATCCAAACATGGGTGGTATACAAGTTTATTAAATTAATTAAGTAAACCCTTATTATTTATCGCACCTGCCAATAGTCACCTTCCACTGAAAGATCTATGTAGGCCAATTTTATATCACACCTAGGGTAAATCCTATGTCCCAGAAACAACAATGGTCTCAGATTTCCCATCTAACATCCCAAAAAATGGGAAACCCACTTATTCTGTAAAATATGCATGCATGTGTCTTAATATATTATTATTTTTAATATATTAATTTTGGGGTCCTGCAACAGCCAAAGAGAGTGCTGACTCTGAGGTAAAATCTAGAGATGTATCTTCAGAAAATTCAAAGGACTAAACTAGAACTGAATTCATTACACACATAGCCAACCCCTTCACAACGTACCCTCCCTTTCTATCCTCACTCTCATAGCACAGACCTCACATTTTGTACCATAACACCTCCCCCTTCTGACGGACCTTCATGATGTATCCTCAGGAGATGACAACATAACCAACATCCCACATAATATTTTTTTAAATCTTATGTGGCCCTCACCATGGAACAATGCCTTAGGCTATGGCGTCATTTATCCTAATGTGGCTCAATAATTAATATTACAAAGATCTATCATGGCGCATCCCTCAACTACTATGATGTAATCCTCTAACCTCTGTAGAGAGTTTACCTCACATAACATGAAACCAATCTCATGCAATAGTCGACCTCAGAGAAGTTATTCTTATACAGGACCTTATCACAATGCTGAAAAAAGATATTCCCTAAATCTATATTTATCTATATATATAAATATATATGATTTGTATTGTTTTGTATGAAAATTATGATTTTAATGCATTATAAGGGTATATCATTTCATGCAAGATACATCCTTGACAGCTAAATGATAAATAACTATCATCAAGTGAGTCTTCCACCTATACTATCATTTAGTATTACATTTTATTATATGAAACATATGTGAGGAAATTAATTCATGTATTAGATGCATGAAGTTGTCTGTAGCATTTATTCATGTGTTGTAACACATAAATAAATTCAACAACATCCATGGAGTGTCCTTAGGTGATTGTATTATATAACTTCTATGAGATGGTAGTGTTGATGACCACACAATGCTTCTCCATACTTCCCAAAATGAGAATCTCTATTTCTCCTGACTACTTTGCATCATGATATGTTACAACACTGTGGAGGGTGGAGAATCCTACATGTATGAAATGTGATTTAGATTAGCGTGTGGATAACTTAGGAGGTGCACTATGGGAAAAATAACTATTTACGACGGGGAAAGTAGCTCGTTGCAAATAACCAATTATTTGTGACGGGATTTCGTCTCTCGTCGCAAATAGTTTGGCGCGACTTGCGCGCCAAACCGTGCGAATATTATTTGCGACGGGGAGATGTCTCTCGTTGCAAATAGTTTGGCGCGACTTGCGCGCCAAACCGCGCGGCTTGCGCGCCAAACCGCGCGGCTTGCGCGCCAAACCGCGCGGCTTGCGCGCCAAACCACGCGGCTTGCGCGCCAAACCGCGCGGCTTGCGCGCCAAACCGTGCAGGGGTATTTGCGGCGGGTCCCGTCGCAAATACCCGGCGGCGGTCAATACCTTTTTGCGACGGGATGTCGTCCCGTCGCAAAAAGACTGTTAGCAGGTACTATTTGCGACGGGACCCGTCACAAATAACCTTTTAACCGCCGACTGTAATTAATGCGGGCGGGGGTAATTGCGACGGGTCCCGTCGCAAATACCACCATTTGCGATGGGAAGCCCATCGCTAATAATCCTGTCGCAAGTAATCTAACCTATATATACCCCCATCTGTTTTTTCCCAAATCATTCAGATCTTGATCTCTCTTCATTCTTCAGTTTCAAAGAGAAATTTTCTTTTAGTTGAATTTTTTTATACGAGAGCAATCAGAGGGTGTCAATATCTTCAGAATATCAAATTTTAAGGTATTTATATTTTATTTTTATATATATATTTTATTTTTTATGTTAATTTTAATTGTTTTTTATTAGTTCTAATTTAATTAGATTTCAATTGATTTTTATTTATATTTAGTTTTACTAAGAAATTGATATTGTTAGTTATAATTATAAATAATTAGTTATAATTAATATTAATTAGATATAATTAGGAATAAATAGATATAATTAGCAATAAATAGTTATAATTAGCAATAAATAGTTATAATTAGTAATAAATAGATATAATTAGCAATAAATAGATATAATTAGCAATAAATAGATATAATTAGTAATAAGTAGATATAATTAGAAATAAGTGGATATAATTAGCAATAAGTGGATATAATTAGAAATAAGTAGATATAATTAGGAATAAGTAGATATAATTAGGAATAAGTAGATATAATTAGAAATAAGTAGATATAATTTGGAATAAGTAGACATAATTAGGAAAGAATAGATAAAATTAGGAATAAATAGATATAATTAGGAATTAATAGATATAATTAGGAATAATTAGATATAATTAGGAATAAATAGATATAATTATGAATAATTTGATATAATTAGTAATAATTAGTAATAATTAGATATAATTAGAAATAATTAGATATAATTATGAATAATTAGTAATAATTAGTACGTAATAATTAGATATAATTAGTAATAATTAGAAATAATTAGCAATAATTAGGAATAATTAGCAATAATTAGGAATAATTAGCTATAAATAGCTATAATTAGAAATAATTAGGAATAATTAGCTATAATTAGAAATAATTAGGAATAATTAGCAATAATTAGGAATAATTAGCAATAATTAGCTATAATTAGAAATAATTAGGAATAATTAGCTATAAATAGCTATAAATAGCTATAAATAGCAATATTTTTCTATAATTAGCAATAATTAGGAATAATTAGCCATAATTAGGAATAATTAGCTATAATTAGCAATAATTAGATATAATTAGCAATAATTAGATATAATTAGCAATAATTAGATATAATTAGCAATAATTAGATATAATTAGCAATAATTAGATATAATTAGCATTAATTAGGAATAATTAGCAATAATTAGGAATAATTAGCAATAATTAGGAAAAATTAGCAATAATTAGGAACAATTAGCAACAATTAGGAACAATTAACAATAATTTGGAATAATTAACTATAATTAGATATAATTAGCAATAATTAAAAATAATTAGCAATAATTAACAATAATTAATAATAATTAGCAATAATTAGGAATAATTAGCTATAATTAGCAATAATTAGCTATAATTTGAAATAATTAGGAATAATTAGCTATAAATAGCTATAATTAGAAATAATTAGAAATAATTAGCTATAATTAGCTGTAATTAGCTATAAATAGCTATAATTAGCTATAATTAGGAATAATTAGCAATAAATAGCTATAAATAGCTATAGTTAGCTATAATTAGCTATAAATAGCTATAATTAGTAATAATTAGCTATAATTAGTAATAATTAGCTATAATTAGGAATAATTAGCTTTAATTAGGAATAATTAGCTATAATTAGGAATAATTAGCTATAATTAGGAATAATTTGATATAATTAGTAATAATTAGATATAATTAGGAATAATTAGATATAATTAGGAATAATTAGATATAATTAGGAATAATTAGATATAATTAGCAATAATTAGATATAATTAGCGATAATTAGGAATAATTAGCAATAATTAGGAATAATTAGGAATAATTAGGAATAATTAGAAATAAATAGGAATAATTAGAAATAATTAGGAATAATTAGGAATAATTAGGAATAATTAGCAATAATTAGGAATAATTAGCAATAATTAGCAATAATTAGCAATAATTAGCAATAATTAGCTATAATCAGCAATAATTAGGAATAATTAGAAATAATTAGGAATAATTAGCAATAATTAGCTACAATTAGCAATAATTAGGAATAATTAGGAATAATTAGCAATAATTAGCAATAATTAGAAATAATTAGCTATAATTAAAAATAGTTAGCTATAATTAGAAATAATTAGGAATAATTAGCTATAATTAGCTATAATTAGGAATACTTAGCTATAATTAGCTATAAATAGCTATTAATAGCTATAATTAGTAATAATTTGCTATAATTAGAAATAATTAGCTATAATTAGTAATAATTAGCTATAATTAGGAATAATTAGCTATAATTAGTAATAATTAGCTATAATTAGTAATAATTAGATATAATTAGTAGTAATTAGATATAATTAGGAATAATTAGATATAATTAGGAATAATTAGATATAATTAGGAATAATTAGATAAAATTAGCAATAATTAGATATAATTAGTAATAATTAGGAATAATTAGAAATAATTAGGAATAAGTAGCAATAATTAGGAATAATTAGCAATAATTAGTAATAACTAGCAATAATTAGGAATAATTAGGAATAATTAGGAATAATTAGCAATAATTAGCAATAATTAGCAATAATTAGCAATAATTAGCAATAATTAGCAATAATTAGCTATAATTAGTAATAATTAGGAATAATTAGGAATAAATAGCTATAATTAGAATAATTAGGAATAAATATCTATAATTAGAATAATTAGGAATAAATAGCTATAATTAGCTATAAATAGCTATAATTAGCTATAATTAGTAATAATCAGCTATAAATAGCTATAATTAGCTATAATTAGTAATAAATAGCTATAAATAGCTACAATTAGCTATAAATAGCTATAATTAGCTATAATTAGTAATAATTAGCTATAATTAGCTATAATTAGTTATAATTAGTAATAATTAGCTATAAATAGCTATAATTAGCTATAATTAGTAATATTTAGCTATAATTAGTAAACTGAAACTCACGATGATATTGATTTAACTTCTGAGTTGGCACCATCCGAATTTTATGAGTTGCTGAGGTCTGACGAGGATGCATTATATCCTGGTTGCAAGATAAGCATATTAGAAGCGGTTGAAAAATTTATGGCTATTAAATCAGATAATGCAATGTCAAACAACTTTTTTTATCAGATATTTTCTTTGGTTAAAACACTGTTACCTGAAGGAAATGTGTTGCTGCAAATTACTATGAGAGAAAGAGGTTGATTCGTAATTTGGGCCTTAGTTATTGGAATATTCATGCATGTCCAAATGATTGCATCTTATATTCTGGTGAAAATGATTCATTGGATATTTATCCCACATGTGGACAATCGAGGTATAAAGAAGCTCAACCAGGGAAGTCTAGATCGATTCCAACAAAAAAGTTGAGATATTTCCCCCTTACACCTAGGTTGCAGCATTTATTTATGTCTCAGAACACAATGTCAATGATTTCATGGAACAAAACCAAGATTTCAACTGATAAAAGCCTGAATTATCTATCTGATGGTGAGTCTTGGAAACATTTTGACCTTCTGCATCCGTATTTTACTATAGAATCCCGAAATGTGCGATTGGGTCTTTCTACTGATGGTTTTTGTCCGTTTGGTTCTTATGGTAGTCAGTATTCATGTTGGCCTGTCTTTATAACTCCGTACAATTTTCCTCTGTGGATGTTGATGAAGGAGCCTTATATCTTTTTGACTCTATTAATCCAAGGACATCTGAAAAAGAATATTGATGTTTATTTGAAACCATTGATTGATGAGTTAAATGCAGTGTGGAGTGATGGTGTTAATACATATGATGTTGTTGCGAAACAAAATTTCATATTAAAAGCTGCATTGATGTGGACGATTAGTGACTTTACAACATATGCCATGTTATCTGGTTGAAGTACACATGGTCCGAAATCATGTCCTTACTGTATGCAAGAAAACAAAGCCTTTATGCTGGTCAATGGAAAAAACCTTGCTATTTTGATTGTCACCGTAGATTTCTTCCAACCGATCATCCTTTTTAGAGGAACAAATCTAATTTCAGAAAAGGTACAATTGAAAGGGATGAAACTCCAAAGATGATCTCAGGTACAGAGTTAAAATAAGTTGTATTTTCATTATCCCCCATCACATTTGGACCAATAGTAATCCAAAAAAAAATTCATGGCTTGGGAAAGAACATAATTGGATAAAACAGAGCATTTTTTGGGATCTTCCGTATTGGTCTGATTTGTTAGTCCGCAACTGTTGAATGTTATGCATATTGGGAAGAAAATTTTTGATAATTTATTTCATACAGTTTTGGATACACCAGGTAAGACCAAAGATACTATAAAGGCACGATTAGATCTTGCCCAAATTTGCAGGCGACCAGAACTTGAATTATTTGAAAATGTCAGATAATAGAGTTTAATGAATCCAAAAGCAGCTTATACACTATCCAAAGAGATTCTCTTATTATTTTGTCAGTGGATTGCAGATTTATGACTTCGAGAAGGCTATGATTCCAATTTGGGCATATGTGTTAAGAATAGTTATATTACTGGATTAAAAAGTCATGATTGTCATGTTATAATGGAAAGACTTATGCCGATTGGATTTAGAGGCTTATTTAATTATATGATTTGAGATTCGATAACATACATATCATATTTTTTCGAGACATTTGAGAAATGAAAACATACTACGATGCACTAAGAAAACTGGAAGAAGATATTGCTGTAATTATATGTAAACTGGAAAAAATATTTCTGCCTACTTTCTTTGACTCAATGGAACATATGATATTAAATTTTCTACATGAAGATAAATGTGGAGGTCTGGTACAGTTTCGATGGATGCACCCATTCAAGAGATGCATGCAGAAATTGAAGAAAAAAATATGTAACAAAGTATCAGTTGAAGGCTCAATTACTAAAGCTTATTTGCAATATGAAATTGCTTTTTTCTGCTCTTATTATTTTGAATCTCAATATACCTCAAAATAGAATCGCATGGGATGAAATTAGGGGAATGTTAATGATGAAATGGAAAATCAATTAATGGTTTTTAATCATCCAAATCTTGGTTTCGATGTAGTTCATGAACGATGGCTTTCAGATGATGAACATCACAGAGCTCATACACACGTTCTGCCTAACTGTGAAGAAATGACATCATTTGTCCTGTGAGTGCTTCTATCACTTATTCTATAATTTATGTTACAATATTTAAACTCATTTTATTTGTAGGTTATATGATAATCATATCAAGAAACAACTTCCACAAATTACAACAGCTGCTCTTGAAGAACGCAGACAAAATTTTTTATCTCAACGATTTCAAAAAATGGTAACATAAATTATTGATGGTTTAATATAAATTCCGTTTATTATTTATTATATTGATAATTGTTTTACAAATTTTCAGGTGTCTTAATATGCTGATAAAATTGATAAGCGACTGTGTATATTGAGTAACCCACCATCCAAAATGGTTAAATATTATAATTCATATGTGGTGAATGGTTTTCGATTTCATACACATGCATATGGGGAATAAAAAAAACAATAAAAATTGTAGTTTTCCTGAAAGGATTACATCACAGAGAAACTGAAGTTGAATTTTATGGCATTTTGGATGAAATTATTGAACTGTGTTATCTAGGACAGAATTACATAACAATGTTTAAATGTCTGTGGTTGGATACTGAGAGAGGTTTTCCTATTCATCCGACTCATGGAATCATCGATATAAAATATAAAAGTCTTCTTGCAGTAAATGAACCATTTTTACTGGCTCAATAGGCACATCAAATTTATTATGCAAAGTACTGTGCTACTTCAAGATACTTTAGTGATTGGTGGAGCATAATAAAAATGAAATCTCAGGAAAATCAGTTTACTCAAACTGAATGTGGTTTTGCTGAAGTGGATGGAATTGAAAATTTTCAAGAGACGACTCAAAATCTATCTGATTCACAAAGAGATGTGAATATCGACGATGAAAACCCACAATTAAGGATCGATGGTGATGGAGATGTTAATGATGTTACAAATGAATTTGAAATGAACAGAGATGCTGAAACTAAAACTCATATGGATATTGATGATGCTAAGGAGGAAGATGAAGACATTGACATTGACAACTATGGAGAAGAGAATGAAGATGAACATTGAAACAATTAAATGCTGGTTATAATCATAACTAATATATATCTATATATAATAGTTATTTTCAACTATCTGTTAACAACAATAATTTTGCGTTTCAGATGGACTCTGATCTATTGCGTGAGTTAGAGGAGGCTGAGCTACCTTTGGATGATGAGGATGTGGGATTAGCTGACCCTCAGCCTACTGGTGGTTTAGGAGGTATGTGGAGGAGGTGCGGTCTTTCACGACTGATGATTCCTGACCCTATCCCCGAGCGACGTCCACATCTTGGTTTCAATCCATACACATGGAGGTATGGTAACCTGTATATTTTAGTTTGATTTCATTAATTTATTTATATATATATTAATTGTTTGGTTATTTATTCCTTTTTCACAGTTTTCAGTATTTAGCTATTGGACAGGGGAGCGCTATATTGCGCAATTATTTTTCTCATCCATAGATCACATGGGAACAAATTCCTGTTGATGTGCGATGTGACATGTTCTAGCATTGGCTGGTCGTGAATAAATAATATTTATTTTGAAATTTATTTTATTAACAACTTGATATTATAAATTATTTGTAGGTTTTATGGCATCGTATAGATGATAGCATACGCGACGCTATCCACGTGGCATGAAAGATTTCTATGCGTGACCGTTTTTGCCAGTTTTTGCACAATTTGAGAAGGACAACCATTAAGAAAGCAGGGGTGATAGAATTTGATGAGGTGTGTGGAGACCACCGACCAAAGTACATTTCATCTCACGTTTGGGATGGATTATGTTTACACTGGTTGGGTGGTGGATTTCAGAGGAGATCTTCAGTGGGACGACAGAACCGGGGGAGACAGGAGGTGACACATCGAGTTGGTAGCCGTACATTCAGTTCGCATAGAGAGCATCTGGTAAGTATATTTTTTAAATATTTTATATAAGTTTAAATATAAATAGTTTATTTTATATTTCTGTAGGCAGTCGAGCATCCCAATATTACTGAGTTCGACATTTATCGGAGGATGTACAGTGATCCAGCCACTGGAGAGATTAGAGGTGATCAACAACGTCAGATTGTGGTTAGTATTATTTTTTCAGTTTAACAATTAACTGTATATAATATTTTGAAAATTTTAATTTTAAATTGGAATTAAAGGAGTCATATGAGGCTGTGACCTCTCAGACACAGGTTGAGGGTCAGGAGGAGAAGGCTGAGCAGACCAGTGCTCACCATTTCGATGAGGTGGCATGGATGCAGGCGACTCAGTATAGCTTTGAGAAGGGCAGAGTAGTTGGCATCGACTCTCATTTGACTCCTGGTACTTATTATGGCACTGATATGATGTCGACTTCCAACTCGAGAGGAGATCGTGGAGAGGCATCATCTTCTGGCTCACAGTATTAGGAGCAGTTGTGAGCTCAGACCGAGCATATAGAGACTTTGTAGAAGCAGCAAGAAGAGATGTGTGAGCAGTAGCAGCAGGAGAAGCATTACGAGGAGCAGATGTGTCGATGGCAGCAATAGCATCACAAGAAGATGGGGTACATGCTCCGTCTGAATTGTAGTTTAGGGATGGAGTTTCCTCCACCAGCTCCTTCAGCTCCTTCACCTCCTCCAGAAGATGACCCCCTAGTGATTTTTTTATGTTACAAACATTTTAATTTAACATTATAATATGAATTATTTACATTTTCTGTCTTTTATATCGGTGAAAATATTACATAATTTAATTTTTCATATTTTTTTTATTTTTTTATATTTTTTGTGAATATTGAGAATTTTAATATTTTTTTTGTTTTATGATTTTAATAATAGTAATATTATTTTTTTCATTAATCTTAATTTTATTAAATTTTATTTTTTTTAAAATTAATTTATTATTTGCGATGAAGCATTTTAAGACGGGACCCCATCACAAATAGTCTAACTAAATATTTTTAAAAACATATTTATGATGGTACTACTTGATTGTCGCAAATAATTTGTTGCGACAGGCCCATCACAGAAACTGTTATATATATATATTTTTTGTGCCGGGATGAGAGACCGTCGCAAATAGTTTTTCGACGAGCCCACCGTGAAAATGTTTATGTATATATAATACATATAATCAGAAGCTTATTTGCGACGACCATGTTTCCCATCGCAAATAATATTTTTTTGTGACGGGCCCATCGCAAATAATATTTTTTGAAATGGGCCCGTCACAAATACTTGTATTTACGACAATATTTTCTACAACGGGCTATTTGCAACGGGGCCCCGTCGCTAAAGGCTATTTACGACGGTATCCCGTCGCAAATAGCCCGTTCCAATTATTAAGAATTCCAGTAGTGGTGGGTTGTCATTCGGCTGCCACTTTTTGATCTTTATCAAGATCATTCGATTTTGTTCAAATGTGTTGAAGAAAAAGTAGAGGATCTTCAATGTAAGGTTCACATGTTTACAACATTTCTTCATTTCTATTTATCAAAATTTCATTTATTTTTCATGGGATATCCTTATGACATAATATTAATATATTTTTCTTCAAATAATAATCATTATTAGACTCTTTTGAAACCCTCCAGTAGTATTAGATCCTTCTAAATATTTATATATGTGAAAACTTTTGTTAAAATGAATAATAAACTAAAAAATCATCATTTTGTGCTTCTAGTAATATGGTTTTTAAAACATTTTACCCTTACTTTGATAGGCTACATAATGGTAACCAAGGTGTTACCTTTATACTGATGGGTTGTTTGAAGGTGACCATGGTATTACTCTTAAAAAAAGTGTTCTATGTAAGGGTCATATTGCCTTACCATTATATAGACCAGTGTATGTAAGGGTTACCTCATCTTACCTTTACATGAATTAGTTTACTTAAGGGTATGAAATATATATACCATTCTGTGTAAATATAAATGAGGTGTTACCTATGCCTGATGAACTCTTGTAAAGTTAGTTATGTTTTTAAAATTTTTATGTAAAGGTAACCTATAGTTTACCCTTATGTGAAACACTAGTACGTAAATGTTGTCTATAAAATACCCTTACAAGAAAAAGTGCATGTATGGATAATATTGGGTGTAACTTTATGAAACATGTGTTTCATAAAGGTCATTGATATCTACCCTTACATATATAGTTTGCGTAAGGGTCGTGGGGTTTTACCCTGATGAATGAAATGAGTTTTGTGTATGGGTAAGTAGAATAGTTTAAAAAAAATTAAAACTTTTAATGATTTCAATGGTTTTAGTGATTTATAAAATGTTTATAAATCATTGTAAAAGGTATTTAGAGGATATCTATTAATTAATAAAGGTTTTATTTATTTATTAATTATAAAGGGTTTGTAATTAATTAATGAATGTTTACAAAACATTTATTAAATATTACTTAAATATAAAATTTTAACATTTAAAATACCTTTTTAACTAATTATATGAAAATTATCATGAAATAAAAGTGTTTATTTATAAATCATAAGAAATAATTTATAAAGTGTTATAAATTATGAAATAAGTTCAAAATATAAAAAAAATATTTCAATTATAAATTGTTCATAAATAATTAATTTGAATTGTTCAAATTAAAAGGTCCTTATTTTGATGTTATTTAAGCCACATCAAAAGTGTTTAGATGAATAATATGATAAAAATTTAAATGGTGATTAAATATGTGATATTTAGATTATGTAAAATGTTTAGATAATAATGATTTAACAAAAAAATTGTTTATAATTCATAAAATACCATGTATTTAAATTCAAAATGTCATATAATAAATAATATGAAATATTTTATATTAGAATGAATATAAAATATTTATATTCAAAATTATGGAATGTCCATAATGTTGAAGTTGAAATTATAAAAGGGTTTATAGTTAGATTTTATTTTTTAATTCTTCATGAATGGTTGTCTCATGTTTAAATATTTTAATTTTTATTTTGTTTAAAAGATTATTCCCCATTATATTCATATTTAGTAAATTTTCTATGAAACTTGAATATTTTGTATGCTTTAGATTAAATGTTAAACTTCTTTAAGATTGTTCCTTGTATTACATTCTAGGATTAATAATGAATTTAGTTTTTCATCTAACTTAACCTCGATTTGTAATTGAAGCGATGTACTTGAATTTAGTTATTGAATATATTTTATGAATATTAGGTGTTAGAGTTATAATGAATTGGATTCTTGCTTGATTAAAGTATCCTTCGGTAGAGGGACTTGGGTTCATACTACCTACCTACCTGGTGGTATATTCTTTGTCTAAGCTAGTGAATGGGGTTTGCTATATGTTTCACTAGTATTTATCCTGTGGAGTTTTATGATCTCATATAACTTTAAATATTTACATGAAGTGTTCATGTACCATATGCATATGATTCATTCAAATATATATGAATATACTTTCCTTATCTTTTTGGGTGAGTAACAAAAACTTCTGGGTTGTTTTAAGAGTTACACATCAATATAGTTTAAACATATTGGTTTGGTGGAGGGAATGTGATTTCAAACTAAATTACTAGAATATTGTATACATAAAATGGGATAACATAAGATAATATGGGGAGATTAAATCCCCTTAAAATACTATGTGTGAGATTCTTTCCAAAGAAACACTTGTTAAGACCTTGATCATTCAACCGGGTATTGTTGAGCTCAGTACGAGTACCGCTAGATTATCTTGTGTAAGGAAAAAAAGTTATAAGTGGATTTAAATTATCTTGATGGTATTGTCAGGATCAACATGAGTATCCCTTGATTATCCATCATTGGATTATTCTTGGTGTTTTCTTTAGGTTACACTTAGTTGGGAAACTCTAATGATTTGGATACCAGAGGAATAGAGTTGGTTTTATCCATATTATGGATTGGACAAAGAGTTTTTTGATAAAATATCCAAGAGTAATATACGATATGATTGATTTTTTTTACCATATATATTCATGGATTATTTACATGATATCCAATGTAAGTCATGATGAAATATGGATCTTGAACCACTAATGGATATGATGTATTTTAAAATGGTTCATCTTTTTTTGGGGAGACCATTTATTAAAAGTCCTTATTAAATAGTTATAATACAATATAATCATCTAATAAAATATTTTATTATAGATAAATTTCATTATCATCATCAAAATAAATTTTGAAATTAATCCTTGAAGGATATGCTTAAAGTAATATACTCCTAAGACTGGTAACTTAAGAAAAGTTCTTAAAGAAAGATTTGTGATTTAAGAAAAGTTATTAAGTAAAAATATGTGTGTCATAATAGTTCCTTCTTGAGTAGACAAGTATCAAAATTTCTTAACAATTGAATCTATATGTTTATGTAATTAGAGCGATTCATTTAGGGTTTCAATGGAATTAGATGAAAAATGGACAAAGGAATATTATCCCCTCAAAGGTACTCAATATGATTGGGTATTCCACATGATATTCAATTTGATTGAATATATTAATGATACTAAATGTTTCTTTAATTATTTATTGGTTACATAAATCAATTCTAATATTTTGACAGATATATGATATCAACTGTATGTTTAAAAAAAATATAAATATATAAAAAGTTCCGAATATGAGAAATAATTTAAGTTTAGAGTTTGAAGGTGGTATTTCATGTAATGGAGAAAATGAGTTGTTGCCCTGATAACTTTTATGCTTCAATCTTGAATAAAATTTTCATAAGATGTGTATTTTAATCTCATTTAGCTCTTGATAAAATCATGTAAATAATAGTTGTTTAAATGAAATGATATGGGTATTTTTAATACACATGGTTTATAATTTTTTTAATTCTATTACATAATATAAAGAGAGACTAAAAATATATTGTTCTATTAGTTAATTTATAACATTGTCATCTATGAAAATGTTCTAACAATATGATTGAATTTAAATAATATTTATATATATATTAACTAGGAATATGATTTCCAGGTTTTAAATTACTATATAGACAATACAAATAGGTATAAGTTTAGACTAGAATAAGAAAAATTGGTTAAAAAGATTAATAATGTTTCTTAAATAAGACAATAAAGTTCATTAAAACATAATGTTGTCATTAAGGAAGATTAATAATTCTATATGATGGGATTTTATGGATACTTGAAGGAGTTTATAAAACTCCATGGAAGGTCCATGTCAGGTATGGGTAGCATAGAGATCAACTCTTCAATTTTTAAGGGTATGTGTTGTTGAATATATATTTTACAAGTTTTTTAAGTATACAGGAGTTCAAAATAAAAGGAAAAATTGTTTGAGCATGTAGTTTACATTCATGAAACAAATAGTTGCTATAGAAAAAGTTTTCATGTAAAGTAATGTGTCAAGATCATATGAATCTGAATAAAAGAGTGTGTATTTTCATATTATTTCTCTTATATTATTAGAGCATTTTTTCGATAACAAATATCTATTTTGAACAAGTATGATATGATTAAATGTATACACATGGTTTATGATTCGTCAATTTCTAAAACATTTTTTGAGAAGAATATATGGATAAAAAATTTATCCAGGATAAAATGTTTATCCAAATATTTGTTAAAATGTGAGGGAATGTGTCCCTCCCACCCATAAGTGGTATATTTTAATAAATTCATCTTTTAAAATGAAAAATATGAAACACATAGAATACCACATATTATATGGCAATAATAGTTTATTTGTTCAATATTTCCATCAAAAGGAAATAAGTGTTACTTCTAAAACACAAAAGGGTTTATAGATCTTAATAAGATATTATGAAAGGAGTATGGAGTATAAGAGGCTAGTGGGAGTATTTTTCGACTTAAGAGAAGTTAAAAGTTAAATTATTATACTAATTTATTTTTAAAGATAATTTTACTTAATATACTAAAAGATTTTAAGATGTAATAGTAAACAACAATGTAAGTAGTTACATTATTTCAAGGAAATTTTTTGATGGAATAGAGTTCCAAGGATGATGTTGATGAAATTAAATGGTTCTATATAGACAATAAAATTTTACATTATAACATTTTATGTTGTTAAGTTAATAGTTTTGAATATGTTCAAGTAGTTGAATAATTAGGAATTTGATTCCTATGTTTCGTCATTATTAAAACTAGCTTACTTCTTAGATGTTTCTCAATAAAGAGTTTAGTGGGAGGGTTTTATCATATAATAATATAGATATGTGATAGGAATTACATATTATGTAATAATTTAACAAAACCCAGAAAGTGAAACAAAGATAAGGATGATCTAGAAAATTTTCATATATGACGTGATAAATTAGTACTTATGTTCAGTGTGTTAAATATTATTAAAAGGGTTTAAGAGTATGAAATGTATAATATTAAAGGGAAATATCCAATTTATCATTATTTCATTTTGGTTGCATAAATATATAAAAATATAAACATTTTGTGGTGTGTAATTATAATTTAACTCACAAAGAAGGACTTTGAGTTTATCCAAAATTGATGTTCATCATAGGGTATTATAGGTTATGATGATATGTTAAGGTTTGTGTGAGTGGGATTCTTGTATAGAGATGTGAAATATGCTCATGAGGTACAAAACAAAGAATAATATTATTTGTGTGTGTTGGATGACCTGCAAAGTATACCACATAGAGTGTCATATAGATGTATTCAATATACTAGGGGTGCATGGATCATATTTGAGTCCCCATTACCAAAGATTGGAAAAATACCTTGCATGGGAACCTTCATATTTTGATATCCTAATTATGAAAGTCTATATATTGACTTAGATAATATGAGGGTGGTTTAGTATGTTGATGATCATGTCATTAGTTTGAGATAAACCAAGATGGGATTTGACCTCTCATGTGATGAGTACGACACTTGGGACCTCAATTGAGATAGATTGTGGGAGTGTGCAATCACCCCTAAGTATTGTATACCAACAAGGATAAGGGAAATGTGATGTGATTATCCATAAGAATAAATTACATGTGATGTATCCATTGATCAAAATAGTCTATACTCTGAGAACAGAGAACAGATGGGTTTGATATATGGGATTGACATGCTCTATGTCCTATGATCACTCGATGTCTTATATAAAGGGAAAATATGAGAATTCACATTTTCATATGATTAAAATTGGTGGACGTGGGTATAGAGATACATGTGCTTGATGTAGATCACACCAGATCCATTTATATCTTAAGTATCATCAATTATTTTCTAGTGGTTCATCCATTTAGGAATATGTTGAGGGTTCTTATGTGGCCTTGATTTGTTCGGATCAATGCCCAGAGAGGCGTTGCTGGCTCAAATATGCACGGATCCCCTCATCAGAGATCTTCCCTCGAGGTGTTGTTGGTTCTTCCAGTCCTAGGTGACAAATACCCGACTTCATGATCCTTGGATTGTCGTCCTCTTCGGGTTACTACAGATGTGGTTGGAGGTTTTTCATAGCTGCGGTGGGGTGCTTATGGATTCGTCTCTAGTGCTTGGACTCTGTGCTAATGAATGCTTGCTGGTTTGACCCCATTTTGGTTTTGGAATTCGGAATGGAAGGCTGATGGTTTGTGTTGTTTGGTCTCACGTATGCTTGGATATTTTCAAAATTATGTTGAGTTTGTTTTTGAGACTCAGATTAGACTTGACCTCATGGAAGAGGCCTCAGAGGATGATTCAGAATAGGCGGTTCACCTATGTAGGCTGCATAGAATTGGATGTTTGAGAGGGTATGGCATTAGCCATCGGATCGGGCCTGTTCTTTGACACAAGACACTTGCTAGCCGTACAATCTTGCAACGGTGGAGAGCTTTGCAGATTTTTAATGTTGGGGAGAGGTAATTCCAAGGTGTCAGCCTGAGTTATGTTTTCTTGATCTTTGGGTTGTGTAATGTTTTAAGTCCATGAAGTCTGTTCGGGTTTCCCCCCTTCATCCCTTAAAAGGGGGTTTATCATATAATGGAAAAAAATATAAGGCCCTCAGGCCATTGGATGAGAAGTGATAGCCTAGGGTGTGTTTGTGGGGAGATTATTCCCTTATGTCAGAGTGTAAAACATCAGAATAACAAGAATAGTCAATAGCGGAACAGTAATAATAAATGAATAGGAGATAAACATCCAAAAGGTGGATATATACTATAACTCCAAAAGTAATCTCATATACAATGATGATCATTTCATATATCTACAAAGAATCCAAAATAGGTATACAGACAACCAGTACAATACATGTAACAAAATTCCAAAAAGAAAAAAAGAGCTATCACCATAGCATCACGAGCTTCGGCTCAGTCATGTGCTCCCCTACTCCTGAGCATGGCACAAAGTCAAGCATCAAACTATGGGCGCTTTCCCCAATCCATACCTACATCCAAATAATATGTCTGGGTACCCAATGTCGGCTCAAATAGGGTGTGAGATACAATCCCAGTAGGTCACCACCCATGGTGTCTATAACAAGTCATGGCGGTTCAATATAATAAAATGAAAAGTGCAAGGTATATAAAAGATATGAAAATAATACAAGTGAAATTCCCATGTAAAAATTATAGCTATAAAGTGATACTATCAATCCAAACAAGGATCCATGCAAAACAAGTTTCAAGATCCTATAATAAGGTATAAGTAAAGTAAATAGAGGTAAATATCCTAGCCATGCCTTATACACAAAATGTCATATCCCCATGTCCTTTCTGTATAATTTTTATATCATATCCATCATGATTAAGCTGTATAATCTGAACCGTCACATTTACCATGGTCATTTCGTATAATCAGTAGTGTCAGACCCCTCAAGTTGGATCCAAGGTATAAAAGACCAAGTCATCCTCATCAATTCACATGAGCATCTTGATGGAAACTAAATAATGACACTGGTGGAGTCTAGGGATCATGTCAATGGAGCATGTCCAATGTGAGTCTAATAAGCCAGATCCAAGGGGTAGAAATGCCCTTGGAATCCTATAGAATCAAGATCCAAGGAGAATAAAATTCCAAGGTATCTTCTACCATATATCAAGTCCCATGGGTTAAACGTCCTTGGTATCTAAATGAAATCAATACCCTTGGTATACCAACCAAGGCATCCAATACTATTTCAATTCACATCTCATTCCATTCATAAAATCACTAGAATTCAATTCCATGAGTTTACCCACTAATATATCAATTACCAATCAGTTACATTTCTATGAGTTTACCCACTCATATAATGATTTTCAATAAATCATTTAAACAATTCCACACCATGCTTTACATGAAAAGAAGGAATAACATCTCATAATTAATCAATTCAATTCAATTCATTTATAAGTGGGATTACTCTAACTAGTAAAGCTCAAATACACACCCCATGGGTAGTTTAATAAAGGTAAAACTCAAATCCATGCCCCACAGGTGACCTAGGTTTGGGAAACAACCTCCAACAAGTCTCGAGAAACTAGTGGGAATCCCTAACATGTTCTGTTTCCTTTAATTCAAGCAATCAATTTATTTTAGGGGTGATGCCGAAAAGTTTGGCATGCCACACAAAGTCACCTGTATATATAAATAACTAAACCACTCATGAAAATTATAGGCCACCTACCATATGTCCGTATTAGAGTGTTCGTCCAGTATCATCTTCTGATTCTACTCAGATCTAGAAAAAATAAAGAATAGATGAAAACCCTAAAAATATGTAATATTAGCTTGCACGTAAATAGAGCACCTGATACCAAGACAAATGAATAACAAAACAAAATGAATTGATTAACCACCAGTGTAAATACAATGAGATCGAAGATGCTCAATTCTGAGTACAAGCGGATAGACCACACTAATGCCTATGATTTGGATTTCAAGAGGAGCTCCCATGCTTGAGCTTTTTTCCACGGGAGGAGAAAAAAATTATATTTAGGGTTATAAACATTTTAAGGGTTTTTTTATTTTTCCTCAAAACACTAGGCTGAATAGTTTTTCAAACCATGCACCCACTGTGTGCCCTCAGTTGTGCTAAGGGGGAACATGCATGGTCACTACGCACAATTTGACTAACCATGCACAAACTGTTCCAAATACCTCTTCTAAAAAATGCAGGTGCTCTCACACGTACATGTGACTCCATCCACATTGTTTGAAAAATTATTTGGGATCCCCTATCCCTCTGACCAGGTCTCGCACAGTTAGTAGTAATCATGCGGCCTCTCCCATACGACTTCTACTAATCATGTATCCTACCTTATTCTCCCCAAAAGGTGGGTTTTAGGCTCTGAATAATCCTTAGACACTCCTGATACCCCAATAACCTCAAGGTTATTAACATTAGGCCATAAATAAGAATTTAATGTAAAATTAAAAAGATCCATACCTTGTACAAAATCCCAAGATCTTACAATATTCCCCCCTTAAAGAAATTTGTCCCTGAATTTCCCTCTCAAGGGTGGCCAAGAATCGTCAAAGGATAACTCTGGATACTAGACATCTATGTTGGCCTCTCACTCCCAAGTCTCATCTTTTAAATGGGTGAGAATCCATAGAACCCATACTAAAGGAAATAACTGGCCTCAGAGAACCTTCTAGATCTTGTTAATGATATGAATCAGATGCTCCTCAAAGCACACATCTACCTATAACTCCACCTCCTTAGGATGTAGAATGTCAGATAAGTCTGAATGATAATGGTGAAACTAAGATTCATGGAATACTTCATGAATGGATTAGTATCTCTAAGGTAACTACAACTGATAGGCTACCAACCCAGCTCCCTCTAGAATCTTGAATGACTTGACATATCGTGGGGAAATATTACCCTATCTCTTGATCCATCTATGTCCCAGCCTTAGTGAGATACATAAAATGACCTGATCCCCAACATAAAACTCTAGAGGTTGTCTGCAATGATCAACGTATGATTTCTATTGATACTATGCAATATTCATTTGATTCCTAATCAAATGGACCTGCTTAGAAGTCTCTTGCATGAAAAATATTCCCAGTAAAGCTGTCTCACCTACCTCTAACTAGCATAGGGTTGATCAGCATGACCTATCGTAAAAAGACTCATAAGGTTCCATATGTATAATAATATAATATACATTTTTTAGAATAAATCAAGAAGTATAATATGCCTCTTTCAAGAGAACCCAAAATCCAGGACACATGCTCGCCATATATCCTCAATCACCTGTATTGTATTCTCTAATTGGCCATCAGTCTGAGGGTGTAATGTTGTTATCCGAAGAACCTGTGTACCTGGTTACATCTACAAACTCTACCATAAATGAGACATAAATTGGGTGTCCCTATCTAAAATTATAGTGCACAGAACCCAATTAAGGCGTACTATATCAACGTTATACAACCTACTAAGCTCTTCCACATTGAAGGTCTCCTTGATCAGTAGGAAATGTGAAACCTTTTTGAGCCTATCAATAAAAACTTAGACAACATCATTTCCTCAAGGTGACCTAGGAAAACCAGTCATTAAATCTATCATGAAATCGTCCCATTTCAACTCAATAATTGGTAAATACTGTAAAATTTCAACTGGTTGTTGATGTTTGGCCTTCACCTGCTGACAGGTGGAACACCTCATGAAAAAACTAGCTACCACTTACATCATACCCTCCCAATGGTATTTACAACATAAGTCATGATACATCTTGGTGACACCAAGATGAAATACCCAAACTAAGGCATGAAACTCCCACATCATATCCTCATGTATGTCCACTGGAACCTATATGCGACCATGGATATATAGGATCTCATCCTCACCTATAGTCCAACTAGGAAGTGGTTCCACACCTACCACACTCTCCCATATGAATTGGATCACTAAATTCGATAGTTGCATAATCCTCTCTCTATCCAGTATGGTAGAGGTCATAGATAAGGATGTAAGAAAAGTCTACCCCTAACTATCCTTCACCTCAAAGTGCATCTCAGAGAATAAATCCATAATATTCCACTCACTATTGGAATATTGAACCACCTATATTTGAGTCCTCATGCTCAGTGAATTGGAAACTATATTGCACTTCTTAGGCCTGTAGGAAAGATCAAAGTTAAAATATTGTAGGTATTCAACCCAACATAGTTGCATCAGATTTAGATCTTGTTGTGTAAATATTTACTTGAGGATTTTGTGGTTTGTGTACACCAAAAAATGCTATCCCAGTAAATAATGTATCCAACAATGCAAAGACTGAACAACTACAACTAACTCAAGATCGTGCATTGGGTATTTCCCCTCATGCGGCCTCAGTTTTTAAGACTCGTACACCATTACTATATCCTCCTCTATTAGAACTACTCCTAGCCTGATACCTAATGCATCACAATACACATTATAACTTCTTCCAAACTATAGAAGAACCAAGTCCGATGCTGAAGTTAATCCCCCTTTCATCTCCTGAAAGGATGTCTTGTAGGCATCTAACCATACAAACTTCACACGCTTCTTAGTCAAGCCCATAAATAATGCTGTTAAGTGTGATAAGTCTGGTATGGAATTCCTATAGTATCCAAATATCCCCAAGAAACTTCATATATTAAATATATTATTAGGATTATCCTATGAAACTACAACTATCACCTTATATAGGTCAATTGATACTCCTTTCTATGAGATAATATGACCCATGAAGTGAATATGATCCATCCAGAAGTGGAATTTTGTTATAATAGAATATAAATAATGATATATAAGTGTATCCAAAATGATCTCAAAAATGTTTGGCATGGTAATATAATTTGTGAGAATACACTAATATATCATCCACAATTACCACCACAAACGTATCTAGATAAGGATGAAAAACTCATTTCCTCAACACCATTAATACCTCCAGTGTGTTAGTGATACCGAACGTCCTAACCAGATACTCATATAGATTATACCGACTACAAAAAGTTGTATGAGGTATATCTGTAGGTTAAACACACACCTGATGGTATCTGAACCTCAAATCAATTTTCAAGAACATACGAGCTCCTCAAAGCTGATCAAATAGGTCATATATCTATGTAAAGGGATATTAGTTATTAACCATCAGTTGGTTCAATTTCAGATAATCCATTCATAGCCTAAGGGTACCATCCTACTTTTTTGAAAAAAGGACCGGTGAACCCCACATAAAAGTATTGGGTCATATAAACTCTTTTCCCACCAAGTCCTCTAGCTGCCTCTTGATCTCCTGAAACTCTATCATATCCATATTGTAAAGAGGAATGGATATCAGTGTAGTTACTAACACTATTTCTATGGATAACTTCACCTATCTATCAGGAGGTAAACCATAAGTCATCTAGGAAAATGTCCCTGAAACGATCAACCACTGGAGGAAAGACCGCCTCGCACGCTCCCTGATTATCCATATAGAAAATAGCAATCTGGGTTGTCATTCCACACAGCCCATGATGTTATGGTCCATCTCATCTGACTTGTACATTACTTTCACCCTTGTGAGTATAAACCGCACCCTCTAGTGATGTTAAAGTCTCCCTCTAATGATAAAAATCAATGTAGGATTGATAATCCACTAGTCAATCCATCCAAATAATGTCATAAAGCCCTGTAATCTCGAGGGAAAAAATATTCTAGATGAAGTGACACCCACCAAACTCAAGGGGGCACTCCCTGCACTAGAAAACACTCTCCATTATGATCTCCAATAGAGTAGAAAGTGTCATGTAGTGCTCCGAAAATAGTATAATGAGCCCAAGGATTTCCACAATAGGTATAGATATGAAACTATGTGAATCACTTATGTAAAAAAGAGAAGATACAAGATTTGAGGCTACTAAGATCGTACATATCACCATAGATGGTCTGGTTAGGTGTAGGATATACAAAATATATCCGACATGAATCGCAACCTTATGACACAACCACACTACCAAAAGTTGGCCCGATCTATTGTATCAATGTAACTGATGTTTGTCTCCCTCAACCATGACCACTGCCACCTTGTCTTGATCGATCAATACTACTCTAGCTCCCTTCCTGATGTAGATATGTGAAAACTACTCCTGAACCTAGTGTCATAGCTAACCCCTACCACTCAATTCTAGAGGTAAGGTCCTACAAAAATGTTTCACATGGCCCATCCTGCCACAAGCTCAACACTTGAATAGGTCACGATCAAATTGATTCCTCATGTGGCCCCATCTACCATACTGATGAAATAATACTAAGCTACTAGTACTCACAGCCTGCATGGTTCTCATCTTACAAGAATCCTATAAATGGTGCTTCCTGCCTAAAGACGTTGAACCACTAGGTCAGAAGATGACACTGCTCTATTCTGTGCCCCCAGCTTCCCTCATGTTTCACTTTTTAATTAGTGCCTAATTTACAACATCACTAATTGTGGTCAATCTGAACATGTTGACCTGAGATCGAATGTCATGTCAGAGACCCTCCCCGAAACATCTTTCCCTTGATAACTCATCAGCTAGGTATGTCAACGCAAAATGCTACAACTCTGTAAAGCATGTCGAGTAATCCATAACCTTCATAGTTCCCAACTACAGACATATGAACTCACTAGACCTCTTTGGTCATAGAGTCTCGGGGTAAAATTATTCATAGAAATTGGTTTGGAAATCATCCCAGAGCATATCTCACAGCCTATTAGTCTGGTTCAAAACATACCACTAGTGATTTTCTGCTTCTCAAATCATATAAGTCGTGAGCTTCACTCTCCTCTCGAAATGTGTGTCCAGATGCTTAAAGATCAATGTGTAGTCTCTAGCCACATATAAGTAGCATGTGGACTATCATCCCCCAAAAGGTGGGAGGATTATACTGCTATAACACACTCGTTAGCTAAGCCATAGACAACACAGGTTGTGGTGCTCCCTAAAAAGTCTGCATGAAGTGAAAAACACCTCACAGAACTATGGCTCATCACCTGTGTATGGTACAACTAATGGTGCCACAACTGGAACTATAGGGGGATCCACCGGGAGCCCATGGTCCACTTCCTCTTGAGCTTAGTCATCTCCACCCTCATAGAATATGACTGGAGTTGGTCATGGTGGCATGCCTATAAAATGTCAAAAACACACCTTAGAAAATAACAATATCAAATTTCTCTGCTCAAAAGCATATGACAAGTCAAAACCTTCCTATAACCAGGTTATACTACACAACAAGATACTAAATCTATGACTCATAAAAATAAACTGTCAGAAAAGTCACTGGAGACATTTCCACTTTCCCACTCAAAATTCAAGTCTAGGTTGAGTTCTCCATTTATCATTTCAATTTTCCATTAGAATTTCATATTCAAGTCACATTCCATTTTAATGGTTGAACCAAATGGTACATCACTTTCTAATCCATAAGGGCCCGTACTCTACATGAACTGAAATATGGGATCCACTTAATTCACACTATAACAGATTTCAGTCCATGAAAATCATGGTCCATGGATCAATGTGACACAATTGGCTGCTCAAGGTGTCTATTGTAGCCTAATCAGGAAAACAATGCTTAGGTTACTACATTCACTTTGAGTACTAACCATGTTTCTTGATTCAATGCACCGAAGTCTACCAACAGCTGGTATATCTTTCATGACACTTATCACAACATCATGCAAAAAAGAAATGCATCCTATATGGCCTGGAATAATTCATGGAATGTGATTCCTATAAAGCACCTAAAATGATTCATGAGATGAAATACCCTCATCTCATCATGTTGCAAAAAAATAGAACCCTCAATCCTATTAATGATAACACCACAGTTCAAGTGCATCACCGAATAGTGGAATCAAAACAACTAAAATAGTCAAAATATAGAAAGAAACAATTTCATTCGAGGTAATTTGTATTTTTTCTTTACGTGGGTTAGCTATGCTCAAGAATAACTCATTACCAAATTCCAATACCTTCCTATACCTTTATATTGTCTCCAAATAATAAACTAGAAAAATAAAATCTCAGATGGCACTTTGTAACACCCTGGACCCGGATTCCACTAAATGGTGTCCTGAGCCCGGTTGGCCACATGGCCTCAAGAACATCTCCCCAGATGCCAGAGGCTACTGACTAGAAGTGAGGTCCTAGGGTGTGTCCATAAGGAGACTATGCCCTCATGTCAGAGTGTAACATGGTGGAATAACAATAACAGTCAATAGAGGAATCTTAATAATAAATGGACATGAGATAAACATCCAGAAGGTAGATATATACAACAATTCCATAATTAATCTTATGTACAATGATGATAATGTCATGTATCTATAAAGAATCCAAACAAAGTATACATAAAACTAGTATAATACATGTAATAAAATTCCAAAAAAGGCCAAAAAGTTCTATCACCAAATAGCATGATGAGACTCATCTCGGTCCCATGCCTCCCTGCTTCTAAGCATGGAACAAAGTTGAGCATCGAACTATGGGAACTTTCCCCGGTCCCTACCTGCATCCATATAATCTTTCCAAATACCCAATGATGGCCCAAACAGGGTGTGAGATACAATTTCAGTAGGTCACCACCAAAGGTGACTATAAAAAGTCATGGTAATGCAATATAAGCTAAACCGAAGTGAAAGGTATATAACAGATATAACAATAATACAAGTGCAATGCCCACAGAAAAAGTAAATCTATAAAGTGATATTGTCAACCCAAATAAGGCTCCATGCAAAACAAGTGTCAAGATCCTATGACAAGGAAACAGTAAATTAAACAGAGGTAAATACCACAACCATGCCGTATACACAACATATCATATCACCACGGACTTTCTGTATAATCTGTATATCATATCCATCATGGACAAACCATATAATCAGAAATTTCACATTTACCATGGTCATATTGTATAATCAGAAGTGTCAGACCCCTCAAGTAAGGATACAAGGTATATAATACCAAGGCATCCCTGTCCAGTCTTGGGAGCATCATAATGAAAACTCAATAATGACACTGGGGGGTCCAAGGATAATGTCAACAGAGCATGTCCAATGTGATTCCAACAATCCGGATCCAAGGGGTGGTAATGCCCTTTGTATCCTATGGAATCAAGATCCAAGGAGCATAATGATCCAAGGTATCTTCTACCATATATCAAGACCCATGGGTGAAACATTCATGGAATATAAATGGAATCAATACCCTTAGTATACCAACCAAGGCCCACTACCATTCCAATTTACATCTCATTTCATTCATTAACTCACAAGCATTAAATTCTATGTGTTTACCCACTCATATATCAATTCCTATTCAATTAAATTTCCATCAGTTTACCCAATCATATAACTATTTACAATCAATCTTTTAAATAATTCAACGTCATTCTTAACATGGAAAGGAGGCATAACATCTCCTAATCAATCAGTTTAATTAAATTCATTTATTGTTGGGCTTCCTCTAACTATGAAAGCTCAAATACACACCCCATGGGTGGTGTAACAAAGGGAAAGCTCAAAGGAATTCCCCATGGATGACCTTGGTTAGGGAAACAACCTCCAACAAGTCTTAAGGAACTAGTGGGCATCCCAAACGTGTTCGCTTTCATTTAATTCAAGCAATAAATTTATTTTATGGGTGACATTGGAATGTCTGGTGTGGCATAAAAATACAACTAGCTCTATAAATCACCAAACCACTTAGTAAAAGTATATACCACATGCCGTAGTTCGGTAGTAGAGTGATCTTTCAGTATTATATCCCGATTCAACTCATATTGGGAGAAAAATAAAGAATGGATGAAAACCCTAAAAACAGGACATATTATCTTACACCTAAATAGCACAGTCGATACCAATACAAATGAAGAACAGAAAAAATGGAATTGAGTACTCATAGGTGTGATTCCAATGAGACCGACAGTGATCAATTATGAGTTTTGATGGAGAAACTACACTAAAGCCTATGATTTGTATTTCAAGAAAAACTCCCACACTTGATCTTCTAACCATGAGAGGAGAAAGAAATTAGATTTATGGTTATAAAAATTTTAAGGGAATTTTTTTTCATTTTTCCTAAAAACATTGCGTCGTACGGTTTGGATTTGCTTTTGGCCAAAACATCCACCCAATTTGCGCCCTCTACTGTGCTAAGGGGGCACCCACAAAGTCACTATATATGGTTTTACTAATAATGAAAAAACCATGCCAAACACCTATGCTAAAAATTGTAGGTGCTCTTGCATGAGCGTGAACCTCCATCCGCACAGTTTGACAAACTGTGCAGGCTCCTCTTTCCCTCTGACCAGGTCTCACATGGTTTCTACTAACCGCGCGACCTACCTTATTTTCCCAAACAGCTGAGTTCTAGGTTCCGAATAATCCCTAGACACCCCTGATACCCCCATAACCCCAAAGGGTATTTAAATTAGGATGTAAATAAGCATTTAAACCTAAATTAAAGAGATCTGTAGACTATATGAAAACTAGGGATCTTACAGTATTTTTTTTCAATGTTATAAATGCACATGAGGTCACACTTAGTGGTTGACTAAATAAGGATTGAGTTTGACTCGAAGAGCTACTATAAAGGTGTTTTAGAGTCAATCCAGATGTGTTTTGGATGGGTATTGAAAAGGTATCATATATGATGTGATATAAGGTGAAATTAATGATAACTTTCCAAAAATATTTTGGAAGATATCCAAATGAGTTTTGGATATGATTTTATAAGTTATTGAATACAATACAATATAATGTGAAATGTCACAAAGTCTATTAGGCTTTAGTGAAAGTGGGTGATTGAAGAAGATATTCCCTAAAACCATATTTATCTATAATATATATATATATATATATATATAAGAGTTGTATTGTTTTTCATGAAAATTATTATTTTTGTGCATTATAAGGGTATATCGTGTCATGTAGGATGCATCCTTGTTAGCTGAATGATAAAAAATTATCATTCAGGTGAGTATTCCACCTATACTATCAATTATTATACCATTTCATTAGATGAAACATATGGGAGGAAACTTATTCATGTATTAAATCCATGAAGGTGGTCGTAGCATTTATTAATGTGTTATAAAGCATGAATGAATGAAACTACACCCATGGAGTATACTCAGGTGATTATATTTATATCACTCTCATGTGATGGCATCGTACAATGCTTGGTCATACTTCCTGAAACCCAAATCTCTCTTTCACTTACCTCCTTTGCATCATGAGATGCTAGCACATTGCGGAGGATGGAGATTCCTGTATATATGACATGTGATTCAAATTATCCAGTGGATACTTTCAGAGGTGGGACGTCATTCAGTTTCCACTTTGTGGTATTTATCATGTGCATTCAATGTTTTTTAAAGGTGTTGAAGAAAAAGTAGTGGATTTTCGGTGTAAGGTACACATGTTTACATAAGTTCTTCATTTTTTTATCGTGTTTTCATTTATCTTTCATTGGAGATCCTTATACAATGGTTTTAATCGCTTCTCCATCATCTGATAATCGTTATTATACTCGTTCAAAACCTTTCAGGTGCAACCCTCCCATATTGTGGCTTGATGATCCCCTACTTGACCCTTGTCATGGTGTAACCCTCACTTGTTGTAGTGTGACATTGTAAAAGACTCTAGAGCCCCCTGTAAAAACCTCTAATAGATCAAAAGTACCAAATTAAATGAGGTTTGGAAAAATTAAATCGGGTTCATACCTCAAAACAAATTGGGGTCGTATACCCCAACCCTCCATACAAACATGTTTCTCCTAGCATAACCCTCAGTCAACTAAAACGAACATAGGGTATCGAGTCTTAAATTCACTATGTCAATAACTAAGTAAAAATATCATCCCAAATGTTGCTTCATGTAGTCAAATGAGTTAAATTACTACGCATGTAATTAAAATGTCAAAGTGTAACCCTTGGGAATTGAACACTTTACCCTTGAGAACAAGCACCCAACCCTTTCCACTAGACCACTCCCATTGGGGTACCTTTTTTAATTGTAAATAATTAGAGTTATAATCATATCAATGGAATTAATATAAATTTTTAACTATATTTTAAATTATAAGAACGTTTTTATCACTATATTAATATAAAATTTTATCATTAATTTTTTAACTATAAACATTAAAATTAAAATTAACAAAACTTTTATAATGATCAAATTATCTTTTCTTTCAAATACCCTCGATTATATTTATTATTATACTTCGTAATTATAATTGTACCTAGTAATTATATTTATAAGATTATAAATATAATAATTTTTAATTGATATATTTTTCAAATATAAATAGAAATATAATCAATTATAATAGCCATATTTTTAATTATAATTTAAAACTATTATGATTAATTAATTAAATATAAAAATATTATTATTATTTTATATTTATTGATTTTTTTATTAAAAATTATAATTATTAGATGACAATTTAGGTTCTACTATATCAGATAAGATATGAGTTTTGATTTCGTTTGTTATTTCCACCAGAACTATCAGAAACGCTTTAGATATATCAAACATGAAGAGAGTTAATGTTTCATCATTTCATAATTTAGGCGTACTCCATGTCACATGAGCATAATTGAATCCAAGAGCTTTATGGTAAAAAAACTGAAAATTATCATATCTAATTCAATCTAAATTTTGGGGGGTTGATTACACACTGGTGTGGTACGTGCAATGATCCAATGATTGTCCTCGGTTTTTAGAGATCACCACACACACACACACAGGCACACACACACACACACACATATATATATATTAATAAAAAGGTATTTCTGACCATCATTAACACCGCTAATACTATTTTTTTAAACATACAACATGATCAACCACAGGCACTGCATAATATTCATTGTCATTTGAGAATAACATTGAACACCTCTATTGTCATCTATCAACTTCCTCGAATCACTGCATATTATTCTTTTCATGATTATTCCCACTTGTTTTGCTTAAAGATTTCCATGGTGATGTAATTGAATATAAAGAGATTGTATCATACCATGTGTGGAGGTGCCCAGTTTGAATCAGCATTGACCTTGTACCCCTGAATCTAGCCTTCCATGGATCCCAAAATGACCTCACCCACCTCTTTTAACTCTATAAAAAGATCCCCCCCTCCGGTCTACACATGAACAATATAATACTCAATGAAATTATTGATAAAGAACAATTCAAATAATCTAAATTATAAAAAACATATTAAGGATATGTGATTCACGCTCAAATTTACCCAAAAGGAGAAGATATGACGGTCCTTGTAGTCTAGCTTGGGTTGTCGAATCCTCAGAGACCTAAGAAGTACCTATAGAAACATAAATTCTATGGATTGTTTTTGGCTATGAAGTATCCAACTTGGGTTGATTTAAGTTAGTTTTAAAATATCACTAACAGATTTAAGTTAATTAAAATTAAGTTAATGAGTTGATCCGAGTATATCGCTCGAGGTGGATTGAATGAATTCTTTTTTTAATGATTTCAATTTCTTATATTTCAGATGGGTTCATTTAAGAATATAAAACAAAATCATCACTTACTGGTTTAATGCCTAACCACCCTAATAATAAGCACCTATACACTTTAAGGATAAAAGTTTTGAGCACTCCAAGGTAAATGTTCATATTAGCACTTGAAATGTGTGACCTTAAATTCTATACAGATGAAGAGGTTTTAAAATCATCAAATATAAATCTCATTTAAATGAAGTGATTATCCATTAATTGAGTGAGAAAAAACATCCAATAAAGCGCCTTGATACTCCCATCGAACAACCCATAAAAGAGTTAGCCCTCCATTGATGACATGTCTTCAACAGAAGCGGGAAGTAGACTTACGAGGGTGGAATTGAAGAAGTAAAAACAACAAAAAAAATCAATCACTCCACCATTATGTGGTAAATATCACAAAGTATGGTGTGAAAAAATTCACACCTTGAACCAACGGTTCAACATGATAAGTATAATAACAAAATAAGAGTAAAGTAAGAACTTTTATTAAGAAACTAAGGTGAATTAAACAACTTACATGAGAAATAAATGTGATTACAAACACAAAGCGACAACATAACACTACTATGAAACCAAGCACCAAAGATGATCAACCCCTCCACCACCACGGCCTTAAATAGACATTTTCAGAATCTTGGGTCGAGATCCCAATATTAAAAATGATCACATTTGATTATGGTAGGCCTAGGGTTGTGGAAAGTAAGGGAGAGGAGACTTTTCCACCCTTGACCCGAGGTGGAAGCCGGCTTACTTACACCGAAGAGATGAGACTGTTAGACCTTCTATATGGACGAATTGGAGTGGGACATATAAGACTAAAATTAATCTAGAGATGTACCCTAACCTTATGTAATGTTTCAGCCCAAAATAGTTTATGGTTAACGAGATATGTGTAAAATGGTGGGCTATTTTTCTGGGCCGCAGAATCTGGCCCAGAATTTTATCTTCAACATGGACCGCCTGAATAACCACATTGGACGCCAAATTAACACTGGATAATGGATAATTATTTGTTCCTATATATTTATTCTAGCATCACAAGAAATTTGGGCTTCATTGGGCTTGTATGTTGGGCCCCACATTCTCATCAGTGGGCTGATGTCCAATCTGCCTTCTCCAAAATTGTTTGCATGAAATCCCATTTTGGTGGTCTTCCAATGTGAATATTCCAACACTCCACAAGTATGAATTGTTCACAATATAATAAAAACCTGAAAATTAAATATGAAAATAAAATCAATATCATTGGTTACTTTAAATGATATTAAAACATGTACCACATAATTGTGCATTTTAAGAAGGAATTACAATTATAATGTGAAATGATGTTCAAAGTGTAAAATGCACTAAAATGGTGTTTATGAATAATAAAGAATTTTAATACACAATGATCAAACAAAAACCTTATACCAAAAAATCATGAAACCCATAAAAATATTTTATTACAAGATAGTTTCATAAGTAGATCCCAATCCCAAGCCTATTCCTTGGTTCAAATTCATCACCATATTTCATCCAATACCAATTAAGAGTGATGATGTGTTATGCATTGAATTAGACATAGGGGTTCATCTTTATTCAAGAGGGAAATGATAGAAGTTCTATGTGGAATCACATTTCAATATTAACATGAGTATTCAATTTTTTTTATTGTATTTTTTTCTAATATTTTTTTTGTTTTTTTTTCAATTTTGTCATGGTAATTGAAATTGCACACAAAAGAGTCAACCCCTGTAGCGAGAATTTACCGATGACTCCCATGATCAAAGAACTTAGGGACCCAAGTGAGGCCCACATACTTAGGCATCATATAAAGTTAACTCAATCAAAAAAAATCAAATTACCAAAAATAGACATAAAATTACGAACTCTGGGCCAGAAAACTATGGAGTCACGATCCCCAAGTTCCGAAAGACACGCATTAGGTCATTTCATTGCTCTACGTACAAATTTATTATTATTTTTTAATTTTTTTATTTAATACTCATATTAAAATTAAAATTATTACCAAACCTATGCTATTTATTTGGGGGACCCCATGAACTCAAACTAATACCCCACTATCCAATGGACGTGCATTGTGATATTTTTTTTGATGAATATATAAACGATGAAATATCACATTGGACAGCCACACTTTCCAAAATCAATGCTCATGAAATTATACAAGGATTAAAATCAGAATCAGGGCATGCATGCTAAATTATCTGATATTCAGTTTCAAAGTGTAGAATGTGTATTACCTTGTTCAAAGTTAAAGGAATTTTTCCTTCCATTTAAAAACTTTTTTTTTCAAATCATTCATTTATTTTTTTGACACAAAAGAAATTTTTATTTTATCTCCCCCCAACTTAAAATAACACTATCCCCAGCGTTAAAAAAAAGAAAATTTAGAAGGGGGTAGAGGTATAGAATGAGAGTTCAAAAAGGAAATTGAAAATGAGGATCATGGAATTAAGTCACCTGGTGGTTGAAGTTGAAATTCTTACTGCTCCCTTTTAATCCCTTGATCTCGATGTCACTCTGAGAATTCCCTAGTGGAAAAGAAAAAAAAACAATATATATATATATATATTTATATAATAAATAAAGTAAAATATAAGTATATATATAAAAATTATAGAATAAGGAAGCACAAAAAGCCGTAGGTCAGTGGTAAGCACGCGCCCCTGTCTCCCTTCGGTCCTGGGTTCGATTCCCCGCGGCTTCGCTGGTTGTGACGGGGTTTGACCCATTACCTATGACGTGTCCCTTTTTTTATTTATATATATTTTTGTATTTTTATTTTAACTTACAAACACATAAAAATAAAATGAACTGATGATACATTGTCTTCTATTCAAATTTCTGGGTAAGGTATTACTCAAGGATTATACCATGCGACACAGATGAATATGATTCTCCCCTTTCACACCCATCCATACTCATAATAGAAGAACAAGTCAACAATCTATTTTTTTTATTTTTAAATATAAAAATGATTAATTAATCCTATTTGAAAAATAAATATGACATGAAAACCATGGGTTGCCTCTCGTGCAGTGCTTTTTTTAATATCGTTATCCCGATAAGGATCCTAAATCTATCAATTTTTTTCTTGGTTCATAGGTTGGATCAGTTAACTAATCCTCTATTTTATGTTTATTGAATGATTTAATGAATGGTTTTAACCTATGACCATTGACCATGAAAATGTGACCATTAGTCAGATCTTGAATCTCTACTTCCCCATGGGGGTACACATGATGCACTATGAAAGGACATGACCATCTAGACCTTAACTTTCCTAGGTGTAAATAAAGTTATAAACTATACAAGAGCACGAATTTTCCCGGTTATAAATTTTTGACTTTGATATTCCTAGATTGGTAGGCTTGAACTCTAGCTTTATTGATCCTTGAATTTTCATAAGCCTCTATCCTTAGTTCCTCAAGTTCATTGAGATCTAATTTCCTTTTTGTTCCGGCCAATGAGAGGTCATAATTTGTTTTCTTAATTGCCCAAAAATCCTTATTCTCAATTTCAATAAGTAAATGACATGATTTTCCATAAACCAACATATATGGTGGAATTTATAGGATGGTTTTATCTGCATTTAGATATGCCCAAAGAGCATCTAAGAGTTTTCTTGACCAATCATTACTAGATGGATTAACTATTTTCTCAAGAATTTGTTTGATTTCTCGATTGGTTAACTCATCTTGGCCATTATTCTATGGGTGGTAAGCAATGGAAACTTTGTGAGAAATTCCATATTTTTTCATGAGTGATGAGAATGGACGATTGCAAAAATGAGTTCCACGATCAGTAATGATATCCCTAGGAATTCCAAACCTTGAGAAGATGTTTTCCTTGAGGAATCTAATCACAGTTTGTTGATCATTGTATTTTTTAGGAATGGCCTCAACCTATTTGGAGGCATAATATATAGCTAAAATAATGTAAATATATCCACTAGAGTTTGGGAAGGTACCCGTGAAATCAATTCCCCAAAAATCAAAGATTTCAACCACTAAGATGGGAGTGAGTGACATTTTATTCCTTTTTGTGATGGACCCTGCTTGTTAACACCTAGGACAGATTTGACAACATGTGTAGGAGTCCCTTGAGAGGGAGTTCCAGAGGAGACCAAACAAAAGAACCTTAGCAGAAGTTCTCTTAGGGGAAAAGTGACCCCCACATGCCTTACTATGACAGAATTTAAGGATGGACTCTTATTCAGATTCTTGGACACACATCCTAATGACTTTTTCAGGGCTGAACTTATAGAGGTATGGATCATCCAACAGATAATGACTAACATCATAAAGGAATTCCCTTTGAGCTTTAGTCCCTATGAATTTTGGAATGACTCCTGTAACTAAGAAATTGGCTATGCCGGCATACCAAGGGCAGTCACTCACAGAGTATAGTTGTTCATCAAAAAATGAATCATACATAGAAAAGTGATTTGAGTTGTCTTTTAATTCCATCCTAGAGAGGTGATTAGATAAAACATTTTCAACACCCTTTTTATCCTTGATTGTGAGGTCAAATTCTTGTACGAGAAGGACCCACCTAATCAATCCAGCCTTCGCATCTTGTTTTTGGAAGAGGTATTTTAGTGAAGAATGGTCAATGAACACAGTGATGGGGGATCCTAAGAGGTAGGACCTAAACTTCTCTAAGGAAAAAAATATATAAAGTAACTCTTTTTTAGTAGTGGTGTAGTTGATTTGGGCATCATTTAAGGATTTTCTTGCATGAGCAATGACATAAGGAGTTTTATCACAATGTTGTCCTGACACAACTCCTACATAAAAGTCAATGGAATCAAACATAAGTTCAAAAGGAAGGTTCTAATTTGGAGATTTCATAATGGGAGGATAGGTGAGAGAGGATTTGAGGGTTGATAATGAACACTCATAGATTTCTGTCCAAACAAATGGAGCATCATTTACTAGGAGAGCACAAAGGGGATGAGATATTGAACTAAATTCTTTGATGAATCTTATATAGAAACCAGCATGTCCTAAGAAAGACCTCACTTCCTTGATAGTTTTGGGTGATGGAAGGTGATGAATGATTTTAACCTTGGATTTATCAACTTCAATCCCCCTACTTGAGACCAGATGGCCTATAACTAGTCCCTCTTTAACCATAAAATGATATTTTTCCCAATTTAGGACCAGATTATTTTCTTCACATATTGGAAATAATCTCTCCACATTTTTCAAACATCCCTCAAATGTATCCCCAAACATAGAGAAGTCATCCATGAAGACCTCAAGAAAATCCCCTACCATTTATGAGAATATTCCCATCATGCACTGCTAGAAGGTTCCAGGGGCATTGCATAACCCGAAGGGAATGCGTTTGAAAGAAAAGGTGCTGAATGGACATGTGAATATTGTATTCCCTTAATACTCTTGGGAGACCTTAATTTTATTATACCCCGAGTACCCATATAAGAAATAGTAGAAGTCACGACCTGCTACTCTCTCAAGGACTTGGTCAATGAATGGTAAGGGGAAATAGTCCTTCTTGGTAAATGAGTTTAGCTTCCTATAGTCAATGCAGACTCTCTAGACACTACTCAACCTAGTTGGAAGAATCTCTCCATCCTTATTGGTTATCACTATGATTCCTTCCTTCTTGGGAACCACTGGAATTGGGATGTGTAAGAATGGTATAGAGTAAGAGGTTTCCAACCTTTGATACCAATTGTAGGATCGAAATATAATATGAGATGCTCAATATACAAGAGGGGGGGTGAATTGTATACTTTAAAAATTCCTTTGGAACCTTTAAAGTTAGTTATGAACAACTAAAGTTTCCTTAAGAAAAGGAAAGGACTAAGTTTAACAAAGTTAAACTAAGTAGATTCACAACACCTCTAACACCGAACTAAACTTGGAAAGAAATTCCAAAAGTAGGTTCTGGAAATATGGTTCCAGAAATTGAAACTTAACAAAAGTTACAATATGAGATTCTACCTTAAAGCGTATAGAATCTAAAGTAATCAGAGTAAGTAAGGAAGTATAAGAAAGTTATACTTTCCTTAAGATACAAATTTCAGCGGAATAAAGACAAGTAGTAAAACTACTAGTAACAAGATAATAGTCTTTTAACCCAAAGAGAAGGGTATCCAACAACCTTGGATAAAGGTCCCTTGATTTATACTTTCAAGCAAGTCTGTCTTACCCACACCAGGGTAAGCCCTCGATACGAAGATCGGTGTCTCTGTCTTGCTATCCCCGCAAGCCCTCAACTTCAAGGTAGTTGGCAACCTCTGTCTTTCTCAGCAAGAAAGCCCTCGATCTTTAAGGTAGTCGGCACCTCTGTCTTTCTCAGCAAGAAAGCCCTCGATCTTTAAGGTAGTCGGCACCTCTGTCTTTCTCAGCAAGAAAGCCCTCAATCTTTAAGGTAGTCGGCACCTCTGTCTTCCTATCCCCGGAAGCCCTCGAATGTAATCACCAACATTCGGAGTCGCACGAAGCTTTTGAGAGTTAATAAGAGACTCTCTCTCTAGAAATTACTTCAACAGCATGTAAGCACTTTTTCAGTAATCAGCATATGCATCATCCATCAGCCGCGAGCTTTTTCAAATGAGCTCCTATTTATAGGTAAGGTCGGCTCCTTCTCCAACGGTCATATTTCCCTTACAGTTCGGAGGGACCTGTACACGTGTCACTTAGACAACGGTTAGTTTATAACAAAATGGACGACATCGTTTTATAACAAAACAAGTGTAACAGAAAGTACGACATCGTTTTAAACTTTAACATAAAAGTTCGGAATAGAAATTTCGGAGTGAAAGTTCGGAGTGAATAAATTCAGAGTGTATAAAACAATGATAATCAGATTCTGTTTAATAGGTGAATTCGGAATGAGAATTCGGAATAGGAATTCGGAATAGGAATTCGTCATCAGAAATCGTAATGAGAATTCGTCATTAGAATTCGTAATGAGAATTCATCATCAGAGTTCGTAATGAGAATTCATCATCAGAATTCGTAATGAGAAATCGTCATCAGAATTCGTAATGAGAATTCTTTATCAGAATTCGTAATGAGAATTCGGAATAAGATTTCTTCATTAGAATTCGTAATGAGAATTCTTCATTGGACTTCGTAATGAGAATTCGGAATGGGATTTCTTCATTAGAATTCGTAATGAGAATTCTTCTTCAGAATTCGTATCCTGAATCTGGAATAGAACTAAGTCAGAATTCATATCCGGAATTCGGAATGAAACTTCCTTATAGTTCTTGTCCAGAACCGAATCCTAAAAACAGAATGCTTTTATATCAAAGTTTTTATGACTCCGAGAAAGTGAATCCAAATCTCACACTTAAGAAAAATATTAATGAAAATATGATAAGGATAAATTTTTCTTATAAAAGCGTTTTTCCTTAAGAAAGCATTTTTCCTTATAAAAGCAATTTTCCTTAAAGATAAGGTGTTTGTGATTTTCAAAACAAGAAGGAATGGAAAAGTCATAAGGAAAACCTTATTGACTCAACAATCTCCCCCTTTTTGGAAAGCACAAACATCCTTACGAAAAAGCTATTCTAAGAAGAAAGAAACATATTAAAGCTTATCTCCCTTGGTTTAAGAATATAGATGAATACGACTAACTCCCCCTTAGGCTTTGAATCTCTAAGGATCGTATTCATATTTCCGGAGTGATGTTTCTTTAAGAAAAAACTCCCCCTTAAACAAACTCTTATTAGAGTTCTATCTCCTTGGGTATTTTTCTTTCTCCCCCTTTGATAAGCACTTATTAGATTTCCTCTTTTTCTTAAGGATCTTTTCCTTCTCCCCCTTTGTGATTTTCAAAAAGAATTGGAGGGAATGGGAAAAAATAAAAAAGTACCTGAAAATATTAGTAACGACAGCAATAGAAACAACAAGCACAATTTTCATTATATTTGAAATGTCAGCAACAAAAACAAATTACAACAAAAAGATCGGATTGGTTATTTCGGATCTTTCTCCTTCGACATGAGCCCCTTGAGAATTGTCTTGATCTTCTTGAGATCCTTATGATCTTCCTCTGCTTGCTTTTCTAAGGCAACTATTCTTGCTGACTGAGCTTCAATTATTTCTTCCTGAGCCTTCAACTTTTCTTCCTGAGCTTCCATTTTCTCTTCCTGAGACTTTATCCTTTCTAGAAAATTGATCCGATGATCCCTTTCAAATTTCCAACTCTGATTAACAGAGTTGAGCTTTCCATTCAGATCTCTTACTTCATGACTCCGAATGTTCTTTTCCTCTGTCAATTTCTCATCGAATGATGCAGACATCTCATGAAACTTCTTGTCCTCGGTTTGAAATGCATCCTTAACATTCTCCTGAAACTCATCCAGCAACCTCATCTCTTCCACATTCTTCTTCAACCAGCTAGTCATCCTTTTGCACGATCTTTTATGGGCTTCGTAACCAATAAAGAAATTTTTGAACTGGGCTTCTATCTCAACACATTTATCCATAACCATGGATACAGAGTCGGTTTTCTGATTCATTGTATGTTGGAGCATCTGGCACCGAGAGTCAATACTGGAGAAGGTTGGAATAGTTCCCACCAACTTCTTCAAGGACTGAACAACAAAATCGTGCCCCAACGATGATGACTCCGAATCAGAAATCTTACTAGGAGAATTTTCTTCCTCAATAAGCTCCAACTTCCTCTTAGAAGAGCTACCAGCTTCCTTCCTCAAACTTTTTCCTGAACTCGGGGTATCAGCAAGAATTTGCTTTCCCTTTTGTTTTTCCGGAATTGAAACCTGTTCCGGAGATCTGTTCTCACTATCAGAGACTTGAACTATTTTATCTTCCTCATCAACAACTTCTTGAACAATGGCTTCCACGTTTCCCATCTGAGCAGCATCAAGTAAAATATTTTCTTGACAAGCAACTTCTTCTTCTCCTTTTTCTTCTTCCATTGCAGGAGTAGCAAGCTTGGAAGATTGAGCTTCAGATGTTCGGAGCGAGAGGTGATCCGAAGGAGTTCCCTTATATTCATCTACTTGTTTGAGCACATCTCCTGTCTCACCACTTCCTTCAGCCGCTTCTTCAACCTCTTCTACTTGCTCTACTTCCTCAGTAGTAACAGCCTTTTCCGGAGTTACAAGATTTCTTCCTGGAGTCTCAGGTAGAGATTCCAGAGAAAAAGATCTCGGAACGGGAATGGTTGCTGAAACCATTTCATTAAACTTCAACAAGGCTTGCACAGCCTCAGCTTCTGACAACTTCTTCTTCAGCTTCTTTTCCTTAGCTTGCTTCTCAAGCTCATCAGCAGCCTTTTCTTTCAGAGCCTTAGCCTCTGCAGGATCCAATCCGAACTGCGGATCTCCTTCCTTCCTCTTCTCCTTGTCAGCTCTCCACTTCGCTGCAACCTCATCAGTATATGTCTTCTTCTTCTTAGGCTTAGGAGGTGTGGAATGGACTTCCTTAGACTTGGGTTCCTCAGCTTCACTTACCACTTCTTTCTGTTTCCTCTTCCTTACCGGCTTTGATGATTCCGGATCAGCCACTTTCGGAGTCACTTCTGCTTGAGGCGGTAGATCAATGAATTTCCCTGACTCCTTGTTAAAAGCTATATTCATCCTTTTAAGAGTTGCATCACTGAGCAACATGATCTTGCAAACTTTCGGCTTAGAACTACAAGCAACCTTGAAGGATTCTAGGCACCGAACAATCAGCTTCGACAATATTGCCGGGTACATCACTATCTGAGCTCTCAGATTCCCCTTCTTCAAATTATCAATGTTGAGAAGAATATGCTTCATCAGGTTGAACTTTCTTAGATTTATCAGAAAATCCAAGATGTATATCTCACTCTTCTTCAAGCTGTCCTTGTCTCCTTTTCTCGGTACGATAAGCCCTTGCACCCATAACTCCAGAATCCGGAAGTTTGTAGATAGGGTTGCAATTTTCGGAGCCTTATCATCATCCAATCCGAGAATTTCTAAGGCTTTCTCCTTGTTGAAACTACCCAAGGAGTCTGGCAGAACATGCGAGATAAACTCAGCTTCCCCTTCATAACTCATCCCTACCAAGCTTGCAGCCTTGGTGTAAGATAGCTTATATGTCTTTCCATACGATTTGAAGGAAAACTTCTCTCTATTATCCTCCACGAAGAAAGCAACTGTCTCATAAAACTCGACAAGCAAGTCAGAGTAAACTTCATCTTGGTTGCCGGTTTTTGATATTGCAACATCCTCCCAGCCATTCAACTTGATATTCTTCGAAATGATAGAATCATAGTTGCTGAAGAAATTCGGATGAACTAACCGCTCTCTGTAGACTAACCACTGAGAAATGGGCTTGGTTGAAGACATCTCTTGAGAAGCTAACTCTGCAGACATTCGGATCTGAGATCTCTGAGAAGTTCGGAACTGAGAAGACTGAAGTTCGGAACTGGAAAACTGTGGTTCGGAACGGCCTTAAATCGGAGAGTCAGAGCTTCAGCACGCAAAAGCTTGAAATCGATGTGGGACGAGAAAATAGGATCCCCTTTATATAGGCATTGGGATGACGGTTCAACTTCCTCGGTTGATCTGACGGTTTAGAATGATCTGAGATCTGATCTAACGGTTGAAAGCTTGAATCCGATCTTTTTGAGGTTTTATTAAAGTAAAGAATTAAGAAATCCAAAAACCAAAAACAAACTATAAGAAATTGCCAGCAAGTAAAATATGATTACGAAAACTTCAGTAAGGAAATCATACCTTTCGGATTGGCTTAGGAAAGTTATTCGTAATGGTTAATATAAAGATGACTACGAAAAACTCAATACGAAAAACTAAATACGAAAAGTCAATACGAAAAACTCAATACGAAAAAGTAAATATGAAAAAGTCAATACGAAAGACTTAATACGAAAAGGTAAACACGAAAAGTCAATACGAAAGACTCAGTACGAAAGTTCCGTTATGAAAATACCAGTACGAAAGTTTTCCATTCCGGAAATTTTCAATACGAATACTTCCATTCCAGAAGTATTCTGTGCGAAAATAACCTTTCTGGTAAATTGTTGTTCCGGAAATTCCATTCCGGAAATTTTCGTTCCGAAAAGTTTGAAAACAAAATTTGAAAAACTTTGTTAAATAATCAAACAAATGTACTCCCCCTATGAAAAGGAGTTTATTACTGTAAGGAGATTTTTCAACAGAAAGTTAATTGGGGAAGATTACCTTACAGTTATCATTCCTAACTTTTGTTTAATATATTCAAATCTATCAGAAGGTAAAGATTTTGTGAAAATATCAGCAAGTTGATCTTGCGTTCCGATAAACTGAAGAATAATGTCTCCTTTAAGTGTGTGATCCCTAAGAAAGTGATGCCTAATATCTATGTGTTTTGCACGAGAGTGATGTGCAGGGTTTTTACTTAGGGCAATGGCACTTGTGTTATCACACAAAATTTGAGTTTTAGTAAAACTCAAGCCATAGTCTGTGAGTGTGTGTTGCATCCACAACACTTGTGCACAACAACTTCCAGCTGCTACATATTCAGCTTCAGCAGTGGAGAGTGCAACAGAATGTTGCTTCTTGCATGACCAAGAAACTAATGAATCTCCTAAGAAATGACAAGTTCCGGATGTACTTTTCCTATCCATTCTACATCCACCAAAGTCAGCATCAGAAAAGCTTTTTAGAACAAAATCATTTCCAGAAGTATAAAATAATCCTAGATCCATGGTTCCCTTAAGGTAGCGAAAAATTCTTTTTACTGCCTTTAAGTGAGATTCCTTAGGATTGGATTGATATCTTGCACATAAGCATACAGAAAACATTAAGTCTGGTCGACTAGCTGTTAAGTAAAGTAAACTTCCAATCATACCTCTAAAAGATGTTTGATCTACTGGTTTCCCAGCTTCATCAAGATCTAAAGAGTTTGAGGTACCAATGGGAGTACTTATACTTTTAGTGTTGTCATAACCATACTTTTTAAGAAGATCTTTAATATACTTATGTTGGGATATGTAGGTTCCTTCTGGTTTTTGAGAAATTTGAAAACCAATGAAAAATGTTAACTCACCCATCATACTCATTTCAAACTCAGATTTCATTAGACTAGCAAAAGAGTCAGTCAAAGATTGCTGAGTTGAACCAAATATAATGTCATCAACATAAATTTGAACAATCAAAACATTTTTATTATCTTTCTTTATAAAAAGGGTTGGATCTGCATTTCCCTTAACATAGTTATTTTGAAGCAAAAATCCAGTAAGTCTATCATACCATGCTCGTGGGGCTTGTTTAAGGCCATACAAAGCTTTGGTAAGTCTAAAAACATGATCAGGATGTTTTGTATCTTCAAAGCCAGGAGGTTGTTCAACAAAAACTTCCTCTTGAACATAACCGTTAAGAAAAGCACATTTCACATCCATTTGAAATAGTTTGAAATTAAAGAATGCTGCAAAGGCAAGTAGAATACGGATAGATTCAAGTCTAGCTACTGGAGCATAGGTTTCTTCATAGTCTATTCCTTCTTGCTGATTATAGCCTTTAGCAACAAGTCTAGCTTTATTTCTAACAATGACTCCATTCTCGTCACATTTATTCCTGAAAACCCATTTTACTCCAATAACAGAAGTTTCCTTAGGTCTCTCAACCAAGGTCCAGACTTTATTCCTTTCGAATTCATTTAGTTCATCTTGCATTGCTTTGATACAATCATCATCACCTAAAGCTTCATCAGTGCTTTTAGGCTCTAATTGGGAAAGAAATGCTTGATGTTCTACTTCATTTCTTAAGGAACTTCTAGTCCTTACAGGTTGATTTACATCACCAATGATACTATCACTGGGATGATTCTTAAGAAACACCTGATTTGGGTTTTGTAAAACCTGTTCATCAACATAAGGTAGAAAGTCTTCTGGGGTAAATGTTTCAGAATTATCTTCTAGAACAATTTCCTTATCAGAAGGTTCTTCTATCAACGGTTGATAATCAGTTTTTGAAAACACATCCGAAGATGTAGGTTGGGAAGTTTTAAAAACAAAAGGATCTGATTCATCAAATTTTACATGTACTGTTTCCTCAACAGTACAAGTATTTTTATTAAAAACTCTATATGCCTTAGAGGTTGTGGAATATCCTAAGAAAATTCCTTCATCAGATTTTGGTGCGAATTTATGTAAGTTATCTTTAGTATTCAAAATGAATACTTTGCAACCAAAAACCTTGAAGTAGGAAAGTCTTGGTTTTCTACCATTCCATAACTCATAAGGAGTTTTATTAAGAAAAGGTCTAATCAAAACTCGATTTATAGTATAACAAGCAGTACTTACAGCTTCAGCCCAGAAATGTCTAGCAATAGAATATTCACTCAACATGGTTCTAGTTATCTCTTGAAGAATTCTATTTCTTCTTTCAACTACACCATTCTGTTGAGGAGTTCTAGGTGCTGAAAAGTTGTGAGTAATACCTTTCTTACTACAAAAAGTTTCAAAATCAGAATTTTGAAATTCTCCTCCATGATCACTATGAATAGTTTTTAATGGAAGGTTTTTCTCATTTTTAACTTGGGCTCTAAAACTTTTGAAATAAGAAAAAGCTTCGGATTTCCTTGCTAGAAAATAGACCCATGTAAATCTAGTGTAATCATCAACTAGAACAAACACATAGTATTTGCCTCCAATGCTTCCAGTTTGTGTTGGACCAAAAAGATCCATATGCACCAACTGTAATGCATCGGTTGTTGAGACTTCACCGATTGACTTAAAACTAGATTTATGTTGCTTGCCATATTGACAAGGATCACAAACTTTAGAAGAATCAAATCTAAGCTCTGGTAGATCCTTAACAAGTTTCTTCTTAGAGAGTTTACATAGGTTCCTAAGATTACAGTGTCCTAATCTTCTATGCCATAACCAAGAATGATCTTCCATTGCACTTAGGCAAGGTAAATCTTGGCTTCTTAGGTCTTCTAAGTTTAAGGTGTAAACATTCTCTTGCCTATTGGCTGAGAGAATAAATTCTTCCTTGGAATTGTGAACTAAGCATTTATCATTCCTAAAATTCACAAGGTAACCTTCATCACATAACTGACTTATGCTAATGAGGTTGTTCTTAAGACCTTTAACAAAAAGAACATTTGAAATCAAAGTTTTACCTAAAAGAACAATATTACCAATACCAACAATCTCTCCCTTAGCATTGTCTCCGAAAGTTACCTTTCCTCCTTTCGTTTTGATAATCTTTTCAAAAAAACTTTTGTTACCAGTCATATGCCGGGAACATCCACTATCCATGTACCAAATACTGTTGCTGGAACTTTCTTTATTTTCCTGAAATTAAGAACAAAGTTAGACTTTCGGAATCCAAACTTGTTTGGATCCGAGATTTCCAGACAATAAAATTTTAGGTATCCACATTTTCTTAGAAAAGTAAGCTTTATGAAAACCTAAGGATTGGGTTTTGTTTAAGGAACAATTTCTTGCCCAGTGACCACCACATTGACATTTAGTGCAAAATGGGGCACTTTGAGGAACAAAATAATTGTTGCTGAAAACAGGTTTTGCTTGGGTATAACCAAATCCGGATTTATTTCTTAAAGGTCGTATTTGAGAATACATCTTATCAAAATTTTCCTTACCATGGGTAAAGTTTGATAAACACTTCTTTAAGGAAAAAATTTCGGACTTGAGTTTTACAACCAAATTTTTATCCTCAAAATCATTAGTTTTTGAACTAGAGTTAGGCTCGAAATCATTTTTATTAGAAATTACTTTTTCTAATTCTTTAGCAAGTTTGTTCTTCTCAGAACTTACTTCCTCAAGATTTTTTGAAATATTTTCAAAATCAGCATTTTTCTTATCAAGATCTTTAGAAAGATCTGATATCTCTTTAGTAAGAATAGAATTCCTAGAATTTGCCTTATCAAGTTTCTTGTTGAGTTTGGAATTCTCAATCTCAAGAAGTTCAGCAAACCTAGAGACTTCTTCAAAAGTAGGTAAAGTATTTTCCTCATCAGAAGATGATTCTTCATCAGAAGAGTTATAATACTTACTATCATTCGAATTTAAAGAAACATTGGTCAATGATTCAACATTTCGTACCTTAGCCATAAGACAATGATTTTCAATAGGTAATCTGGCTATAAGACCAAGATTCTTCTGTCCTGAAGATTCATATTCAGAAGATTCATCTGAAGAGTCACCACCACTGGCACTCCAGGTGTCATTAGCTTTCAGAACTTTCTTAGCTTTGGCTTTGTAATACTTCTTCCTGTTCTTTTCTGAATGTCTTTCCTTCCTTTCTTTCTTTCTGAGCATAGGGCAATCAGGTCTAATATGTCCAGCTCTTTTACATTCATAACAAGTAACTTCACCATCTTTCTTATCTTTCCTATCCTTCTTCTTATACTTGGATTGAAAGTTTCTTTGCCCAGCTATCTTGTTCATCCTTCGAGCAAGATTGGCTAATTCATTTTCTAAAACTTCACTCTCACTAGATTCGGATTGGAAAATGACTTTCTTAGATTTGGATCTGGTTACTCTCTCAGGAGTCTTAGCTTTCATCTGATTAGAAGTTGTAGTAAAAGCAACAGTACCACTTCCATTCTTCTTCTTGATGTTGTCAGCATCTCTCTTCATTCTTGTCTCATGTTGTAGAAGAGTTCCAAATAATTCATCAAGAGTAATTTGAGTAACCTTCCTGTTCTCATCTATAGCTGTTCTCTTGGATTCCCACTCATTGGGAATAATGTCAATTATCTTGTCCACAAGAGCTTCATCATCTAAACCTTTCTCTCCCATAGATTGTAGACTGTTGACAATTGTCATAAATCTTTGTTGGACTTTACAGATAGGTTCTCCATAAGGAAAATTGAAGCCATGATATTCAGCTCTAAGCATAGCTCTTCTAGTCTCAATTACCTTAGAAGTCCCAAAGTGTGTAACCTCTAACTTCTTCCATATACAGTTAGCTGCTTCACAAGAAGAAATTTGGCTATATATATTTCTAGTCATTGAACATAATAAAGTATTGCGTACCTTATAATTGAGTTGATATTCTTGCTTTTCCTGGTTAGTAAAGGTTCTGACTTCCTTGTCAGGAATTTTATAATCACCAGTAAGCATGACAAAGTTATCTACTCCAGTATTGATAACAAAAGTCTTCATACGATCTCTCCAGTATTCATAATCATTACCATCAAAGATAGGTGGTCTTGTAGGATTCAAATTGTCAATAGATCCAACGTTCATTCCTGCCATACCAAAAATAACTTTGCACACAAACTAGTTAGTAGCAAAAGTTCGTAATCAAAAAGTTCGGAATGAGAAAAGTTCGGAATAGAAAGTGAGCAAGAAAAACTTGTATGTGAGTACAAGTATTTTAGTAACCTTGGCTCTGATACCAAATGTAAGAATGGTATAGAGTAAGAGGTTTCCAACCTTTGATACCAATTGTAGGATCGAAATATAATATGAGATGCTCAATATACAAGAGGGGGGGTGAATTGTATACTTTAAAAATTACTTTGGAACCTTTAAAGTTAGTTATGAACAACTAAAGTTTCCTTAAGAAAAGGAAAGGACTAAGTTTAACAAAGTTAAACTAAGTAGATTCACAACACCTCTAACACCGAACTAAACTTGGAAAGAAATTCCAAAAGTAGGTTCTGGAAATATGGTTCCAGAAATTGAAACTTAACAAAAGTTACAATATGAGATTCTACCTTAAAGCGTATAGAATCTAAACTAATCAGAGTAAGTAAGGAAGTATAAGAAAGTTATACTTTCCTTAAGATACAAATTTCAGCGGAATAAAGACAAGTAGTAAAACTACTAGTAACAAGATAATAGTCTTTTAACCCAAAGAGAAGGGTATCCAACAACCTTGGATAAAGGTCCCTTGATTTATACTTTCAAGCAAGTCTGTCTTACCCACACCAGGGTAAGCCCTCGATACGAAGATCGGTGTCTCTGTCTTGCTATCCCCGCAAGCCCTCAACTTCAAGGTAGTTGGCAACCTCTGTCTTTCTCAGCAAGAAAGCCCTCGATCTTTAAGGTAGTCGGCACCTCTGTCTTTCTCAGCAAGAAAGCCCTCGATCTTTAAGGTAGTCGGCACCTCTGTCTTTCTCAGCAAGAAAGCCCTCAATCTTTAAGGTAGTCGGCACCTCTGTCTTCCTATCCCCGGAAGCCCTCGAATGTAATCACCAACATTCGGAGTCGCACGAAGCTTTTGAGAGTTAATAAGAGACTCTCTCTCTAGAAATTACTTCAACAGCATGTAAGCACTTTTTCAGTAATCAGCATATGCATCATCCATCAGCCGCGAGCTTTTTCAAATGAGCTCCTATTTATAGGTAAGGTCGTCTCCTTCTCCAACGGTCATATTTCCCTTAAAGTTCGGAGGGACCTGTACACGTGTCACTTAGACAACGGTTAGTTTATAACAAAATGGACGACATCGTTTTATAACAAAACAAGTGTAACAGAAAGTACGACATCGTTTTAAACTTTAACATAAAAGTTCGGAATAGAAATTTCGGAGTGAAAGTTCGGAGTGAATAAATTCAGAGTGTATAAAACAATGATAATCAGATTCTGTTTAATAGGTGAATTCGGAATGAGAATTCGGAATAGGAATTCGGAATAGGAATTCGTCATCAGAAATCGTAATGAGAATTCGTCATTAGAATTCGTAATGAGAATTCATCATCAGAGTTCGTAATGAGAATTCATCATCAGAATTCGTAATGAGAAATCGTCATCAGAATTCGTAATGAGAATTCTTTATCAGAATTCGTAATGAGAATTCGGAATAAGATTTCTTCATTAGAATTCGTAATGAGAATTCTTCATTGGACTTCGTAATGAGAATTCGGAATGGGATTTCTTCATTAGAATTCGTAATGAGAATTCTTCTTCAGAATTCGTATCCTGAATCTGGAATAGAACTAAGTCAGAATTCATATCCGGAATTCGGAATGAAACTTCCTTATAGTTCTTGTCCAGAACCGAATCCTAAAAACAGAATGCTTTTATATCAAAGTTTTTATGACTCCGAGAAAGTGAATCCGAATCTCACACTTAAGAAAAATATTAATGAAAATATGATAAGGATAAATTTTTCTTATAAAAGCGTTTTTCCTTAAGAAAGCATTTTTCCTTATAAAAGCAATTTTCCTTAAAGATAAGGTGTTTGTGATTTTCAAAACAAGAAGGAATGGAAAAGTCATAAGGAAAACCTTATTGACTCAACAGGATGACCTACTCACTCTTAGCTATGGGATATATGATACAATCTTTTAACAATTTAAGTAGTTCTTTTCTCACTACTTCCATGAGATTAGGATTTAGTCTCCATTAAGGTTGACGTCATGGCTTTCAATCATATTCCAGAACAATCCTATGATTCCCAATAAGTGGGCTAATTCCAGGAATATCAGACAGGGTCCAACCAATGGCTTTCTTATTTTTCCTAATGAAATCTAGAAGCATCCTCTCATGATTGGATTCAAGAGAAGAATAAATGACAATAGTATGTGTTTGATTATACCCTAGGAAGGCATACTTGAGTGCAGTGGGAAGTTCCTTTAATTAAAGATCAGTTTGGTTCATAATTTCAGCAGAAGATTGGGACATTGGATCAAGATCAATTTTTTTCCTAGAGTTTTAGATAAGATTGATTCCCCACATATAGAAGGTCCAGCTACTAGATTGGCTTGATCATATTTAGGATAGGAAGTTGGAGTGGTCTGCATAAAAGTGGTTTCCTGAAATGTTTCACTGATTGTTGGAACTAAGACTTCATCATAAGAGCAATTTGGAAATGATTCAAGCCAAGGAGATAAACATCCTTCATGTGAATGAAGGAAATCAATCTCATCCTGACTTAAACATCAATAAAATATTAATTGATGTTCTATAGATTCATTATCAATGCTTCCTATCATTTTTACTTCATGAATGTCCTCATCATCCCCTATTTGTGAACTTTCATTATAGATGTTCAAGTCTAGACTCATGTTTCCAAATGTGGTGGTCATGTTCCCATTTCGGACTCGGATAACAGAGTTGATTGTTTCAAGGAAGGGACGACCAAGGATGATTGAGGTTTATTTTTTTGATTTCTTAAGTTTGGATGGTTGTCAAGGATAATGAATTCAGCAGGGTAGATGAAGTTTTAAACCTTTACCAGAACGTCCATTAAAATACCCTTTGGAACCCTAATGCTATGATCAGCAAGTTGAAGTGTGACAGATGTGGGTTGGATCTCTTCAAGGCCTAACTATAAATAAAAAGCATAGGGGTTGAGGTTGATACTATCACCTAGTTCACACACTACCTTGAAATTTTTTCTCTCTCCTAGTTCAACATTAATGTAAGGGAAACCCGGGTCTTTCAACTTAGGAGGAATGGTCCCTTGAATGGTGGTACTCAGATTAGCTACCAAAAGGACTTGGTTTTTATGTGAAAATTTTCTTTTAAAAGTGCATAAGTCCTTAAGGTACTTTGAGTATGCAGGTATGGTTTGGATTTCATCAAGAAGGGGAATTTTCAACTTGACTTTTGAGAATATTTCCCTTAATGTTTCACTCAATTCAGGCTTGGTTTTCCCCCTCAGGCGTTGAGGAAATGGTGCAGGTTATGGGGTTGTTTGTCGAAGAGTTGTTTCTTTGTCAATGTTATCGTGTTTTTCAGTTTTATCATTTGGTTCATTTGAATTTTCATCCAAGTTTGAATCTTCAGATGAGTTCTGAATTAGTTGTTCAGGTTTCTCAATTATTTCCCACTTCTTAAAACTGTCACAACATTTAGTTGTTCATGAGTTGTTTGAGTGCAACTTGACTCTCCCCTTGAAGTTGAGGATGGTACCACCTGAGTAAGAATGGGTTCCTTTCCTGTTTTGATGGTTTGAAGTTATTGTTTAAGTGAAGAGACTTCTGAGTTCATCCTTTCCATTTGTTTGCACAGTTGTTCTAGTAGGCTTTGTGGAACAGTTTGGGTTGGTGCTTGAGAAGATTGGTTTTTCCTAGGGGACATTTTGGAGGTGGGATGGTTTGTTGGAAATGTATCGGTGGATGTTGGTATTGAATAGGTTTGGTTTGGAAATGGTTATAGGTTTGTTAGTTCTACTGGGGGTAAGGATTTTGTCCCTGGGGTTAACTAGGTTGTTGGTTATCTTTCCAGTGGAAGCCTGGGTGGTCATTATACCTTGGGTTGAAGTTGTTTTGGTATTGTCGCCTTTTAAAGTTCAACGCATTTACTTCCACTGTGGGTCCTCCTAAAATAACACCCTTGATGGATGGAATGGTTGGGAAGTTGTCTATCTTATGGCCATTTTTTTTCACAAATTGTGTAAACATGGTCTAAATTTTGGATTTCATGGAATTTCCTAAGGTCTATCTCTTCAACCTTCTTAGAGAGTTCTGCGAGTTTATCCCTAAGGATTTCCTCTTCTCTAAGTGTATGAATTCCAGTAGTTCTTTGTGGATTTTCAGAATAAGGTTAAGTTCCCCATGTTTGGTTTTGCTCATAAAGGCTTTCTTGATACTCATAAGCATCATTTGGGACTTTGTTTTTAAAGGTTCCATTACACATCAAGTCAATGAATTGTTTGTTACCCGGATCCAAACCTTCGTAGAAAATTATCACATGTTCAGGAATAGAAAACCATGGTGTGGAACCATGTTTAGAGTGTCCTTGAACCTCTCCCATGTTTCATATAATGATTCTCCCTCTTTTTCAAAAAAGTTTTGGATGATCTTTTTAAGTGCAATTGTTTTGTGTTGGGGAAAGTATTTTTTATATAATTCTCTTTGTATTTGGTCCCAAGAGTTTATAGACGATGGTCTCAAATTGTTTAGCCAATTTTTAGCTTGATACTTAAAAAAAGGAAATAGCTTCATCTTAGATGATTCTAGTTGATGTGGGGGAAACATGGTTTCAACAATGTCATTGAACTCCTTAATGTGAAGGTAGGGCATCTTGGACTCCATTACATGGAATGTGGGAAGGTGGTTTAGGACATGGGGTTTAAAGATGTAGTTGGAATATCCTAGGTAATTGTGTCTAATGCATTAGGGGGCATTGGTATAGGAAGGTGTGAGATAGTCATTCATGGTTTGATTGACCACATTCCCCATGTTTAGGCTACCTCATTTTGGTTTCCATTTTGGTTCGCACCCAGGTTTATGAGTTGGTTTCTTTGAAGAATTTCCAATGAAATGGGATAAATTTTTGACTTGGGGTTATTAGGAAGATTTGGATCTAATGGAAAGATTTCTTTTTGTGTACTTGACTCCCCAATCCCAGAACTATCCATCCTAACTAGACGGTTTGATTGATCGCGGGTGTAGGCAGACATGCGCCAAAAGAAAAAAAACAAGAAAGGGAAAAGATAAGAGATCTTGGGTGATAATAGAAGAAATGGGGGAGAATATAATGGGTGTTGAGATGAATTAATTGGGTCCCCATCAATGGTGCCAAAATTTGATTCATGCTCAAATTTACCCAAAAGAATAAGGTAGGATGGTCCTTGTAGTCTAGCTTGGGTTGTCGAATCCTCATAGACCTAAGAAGTACCTACAGACACATACATTATATGGATTATTTTTGGCTATAAAGTGGCCAAATTGGGTTGATTTAATATGTTTTCAAAGGGTAACTAACAGATTTAAGTTAATTCAAATTAAGGCAATGAGTTGATCCTAGGTTATCACTCGAGGTGGATTGGATGATTTTTTTTTATGATTTCAATTTCATATATTTTAGATGAGTTCTTTTAAGAAGATCAAAAAAAATCATCACTTATTTGTTTAATGCCTACACAACCTAATACTAATTACCTATACACTTGAAGGATCAAAGTTTTGAGCACTCCAAGGTAAAATTTTGTTTTAGAACTTGAAATGTGTGACCTTAAATTCAATAAGGATGAAGAGGTTTTAAAATCATAAAATAAAAATCTCATTTAAAAGAAGTTATTATCCATTAATGGAGTGAGAAATAACATCTAATCCATTCCATTTATTCTCCCTTGGATCAATCCATAAAATAGTTAGCCCTCTATTGATGACATGTCTTCAACGGAAGCGGGAAGTAGACTTATGAGGGTGGAATTGAAGAAGTAAAAACAATAAAAATCAATCACTCCACTGTTGTGTGATAAATATCACAAAGTATGGTGTGAATAAATTAAAAAATTGAACCAACAGTATCAACCTGATATGTATAAGAATAGAATAAGTGTAAAGGAAGAACTTTTATTAAGAAACTAAGGTGAATTAAACAACTTACATGAGAAATAAATGCGATTACAAACACAAAGCGACAACATAACACTAAAATGACACCAAGCACCAAAGATGATAAACTCCTCCACCACCATGGCCTTAAATAGACATTTTCAGAGTCGTGGGTCGATCTCCCAACAGTAAAAAAGATCCCACTTGAGTATGGTAGGCCTAGGGTGGTGGAAAGTAAGGGAGATGAGACTTTTCCACCCTTGACCCGAGGTGGCATCCAGCTTACTTCCATCGAACAGATGCACCTTGAAGTCCTTCTATATGGACGAATTGGAGTGGGACATAGAAAAAAAAATGAAGCTCCGGATGTTCCCTAAACTTATGTAAAGTTTCAGCCAAAAATAATTTACGGGTAACGAGATATGTGTAAAATGGTGGGATGTTTTTCTAGGCCACAGAATCTGGCCCAGAATATTATCTTCAACGTGGGACGCCTGAATAACCCCATTGGAGGATGAATTAACACTGGATAATTAATAATGATTTGTTCCTCTATATGTCTTATAGTATCAAACGAAATTTGTGCTTCATTGGGCTTGTATGTTGGGCCCCACATTCTAATCAGTAGGCTGGTGTCCAATCTACCTTCTCCAAAATTGTTTGCATGAAATCCCATTTTGGTGGTCTTCCAATGTGAATCTTCCAATACTCCACAAGTATGAATTGTTCCAAATATAATAAAAACCTGAAAATTAAATATGAAAATAAAATCAAGATCAATTGGTACTTTAAATGATATTAAAAAATCTACCACATAATAGTGCATTTTAAGAAGGAATTACAATCACAATGTGAAATGATGTTCAAAGTGTAAAATGCACTAAAGTGGTGTTTATGAATAATAAAGAACATGAATATTATATATATTAACAAATAATATTAGCCTCATTTAGTGACTAATCAGTCTGTTTGGAATCACATACTGAAAACTGCTAATAGAAAACCCGAATCACTTGTATAGAAGCAGTTATCATAAGCAAAAGGTATTATAAGAAGTTTTGAATCAATGCTTCCAAACGAACCCTAACAAAAAAAAAGAATTTGATTCATAATACTCATGAACACTGCTAAACTCTAACCGTTGAAATGTCCTAAAACTAGAAATTATGCATGTAACAACAGATCTTACTAGAACTAACACTACCACAAATGCAGGAAAGGGAAGCGCTTGGGTTTTTTCGACGCTAACCAGAAAGCACTAATAAAAGGGGAGCTTTTATCAGCACTAAAAAAAAGAGATGATAAATATACTCTTTATCATCATTGATAAAGGTCCACCTTTATGAGTGCTCACAAAAAGCGCTGATAAAAAGAGAACTTTATCAATGCTAATAATAGCGCTGATAAAAGTTTTTAATAATAAATATTATTAATTTATATAAAAATATTTTAATTATATTCAAAAATAATATTTATATGTATAGATTAAATAAAAAATGCATGTTTATTAGGTTTATTTTTTATTTATGTTTATTATGTTTATTAGTTTTTGTTATGTATTTACTATATATTTATTATTCTATATGTTTATAATATTATATATAAATATTTTTTAATATATATATATACACAATTACTTATTAAATATATATATATTTAAATAAATTTATGTTTCCAAATGAATGTTTCAATTGATACATAATGGACGTTCATATTCATCTCATGAATATGTTCATTGTTTACCCTAATGTTGGCCATATATATTATAGTACTATACTTTGTGTATTCATTTATTTACTATATATATGAAGCTTTACGTTCTCATAAATACTTAAAATCACGATAAATATATTTAAATAAACAATAAATGTATTTATTATATTTAAAAATATAAATATTTAGTTATATATAATTATATACTTTTAAATATATTATATATAATTATAATTATATATAACTAATTAAATATAAATATGTTTAAATAATTATAAAATTACAAAATATTTTTTTAAATGATAAATATATATTTATGAATACCTTTTGAATATATTTATTTATAAATATTTTTCTTTAATGAATATATACACAACCACATACACAGATATATATATATATAAATACTTATGAAAATAAAAATAAAAATAAAATATCAATTTATTGTAGTTTTCAGTAGTATTTAAATATATAAATATATATATATATATAATCTAAATTATAAAATTATAATAAATATACTTATTATACTTTTAAAATTATTTAAATATAAATATATATTTATTTAAATATATCATAAAATTATAAAAAAATATATAATGAATACATATATATTTAAATAATTATTAAATTATAATAAATATATTAATTAGATATATTTATAAAATTATAAATATAACAAATAGATTGGTTATAATTTTATAATTATGAATAAATGGTATGTTTTATCAGCGCTAATTAAAAAGTGCTAAAAAAACATACATTTATGAGCGCTTTTTACTAGAACTGATAAATGTTTCCTCCAATTTTATAAATGAACCCTAACAGCGTTCTCTTACTTTTGCACCCCTCATGATCTCGTGGAAGTGTAACCCTATACCGCCCAATCTACCTCCTTCTCCGCTGCTTCCTCCTCCTCCGCCGCTGCAGTTGTCGACTCGTCGTCGTCGTCGTCCTCCTTTGCAGACTCAATCCTTCTCATCCTCCGTCACCACTGTTGCGAACATGTCCTCCTGCTCCTCCACCATTGTTGCCACCTCATGCTCCTCCACTGCCACTTCCGCCTTCTTCTCCTCCTCCTCCGCCCCTACCACCTCCTTCTCCTCCTCCACCACCGCTGTCGCTGTCACCTCATCCGCCACTATTGCTGCCAGTAAGGGTAGTGCCCCTTCTAGAGTAACTTCATTTCTTCTTCTTGAAATAATAATAGTTGTTTCTATTTGGTTGTTCTAGATTTTTTTTTCTTATTTATTCTCAAATGTTTTGTGATATGATATTGTGGTATTTTGATCCATATTGAGTGTATAGGTGATTTTGGGGTCACTTTGATCTTTTGAGGTGAAAATAGAAAAAGATTCCATGTTTCAGGGTTAACTCACATGGTCTAGAAAACTATGTAGGCCCAATGTAGTTGGGTCTATAACCACTGCGATGGTTTTTTCATGGTTTGTGTATGGTTATATAACCCATGTGGTCAAACCATTCGCAATTATTCTTCCCCCTAGATTTTTAGTTTTGGATCCTTTGCATTTTTCATTAATCTCGAAGGTTCCTACCATTGGTGTGTGATTGATTAAGGGAGTTTTATGGTGGTTTTACATTGTTAGGTGATGTTTAAATTAATTATTTGGGCCTTTTTGTGTGGTCTTGTGTTTTGAAAATTTGGTTTTTTGTTATAGAAAATTTTGTTTTTGGATGAAAAAGTTGATTTTGGTGTTCATAAAATGTTTTTGAAATGGTAGTATTCCTCTTCATTTTGAATTAGGAGATTTTTTTTAATTGAAATATTTTTAATGTGTCTTGGTTTTTAAAACTAGGTATAATGATATCTTTGTAAGGAAAATTTTGATTATCTTAATGTTTATAAAAAGTGTTTGATTTCACTATGGAAATTTAAAAAGAAACTAGAATTTATAGAAATGTTTTTGAAATGATTTAAATTTATTAATATAATTTGAAGTTAAATTGGGTTTTTATTTTGAAGTAAAATGAAATATTTTCAAATAAAGTGTGTGATTTGGGTGAAATGATTCCTTAGACTCCTTTTAAATGTCGCAATCTTAAGGAAATTGATTTTTGTGAGGGTTAAAATTTTAGTGAGGCATTTTTACAAGGGGTTGGATTGTTTTCAAAGAGTGCGTGTCTTTAAAAATAATTAACATGGAACTTTTATAGAAGGGGTTTTTTTAAATAATAGTGAATATATTTAAAGAATTTTTTGTATGTATTAGGCTCAATAAATTTTGTGTATTTGATTTATTTACTTGGTGTGCATTAAGATTATTTGTTTTATCTTGTGAAACATGAATGGGATAAATTCGTATTTACTATATGGTATTTGATCCTCTCATAAAGTTCTTGATAATATGTGAAGAAACATCCCCTAAGGTGAATTATTTTCATGAATAGGTATATCTATTTGGGTTGTGGGATTTACCCAAACTTCAGATGGGATGGTGAATCCAAATCATCCTTTTCTTTAGGGTTTCTTAAATTTACATCCTTCCTTACATGGTGATTAAGGTACTCCTAAGGTTGTGAAGTGGTTAGGTTATTTTCTAGAATCCCTTGAGATGAATTACCCAATGTGGTCTCAGGTGGTTATTTATTTTGGAATCTTTTCTTGTTGAGTTGGAATGTATTGAGGCTTTGAGGTAAATTTTATTTTATGTATTCCTTATTGTTTTTGGTTCCTCTTATGAAAGGGTTTGTTTATAGAGGTTGTAAATATTATTTAGTATTTTATGACTTATTGTTTTTGATCTTCTATGGTTCACCATGAGATGGTGCTCTCACAATGTGATGTCCTAGATCACCCCTTTCCTTCAATTTTGTGACCCAAGGTTATATTCACTACATAAGGATATGGTAGGAACTACATAAGGGTATACTCTATTTACAAATACGTCATATGAGTTACCCATGAATAAAAAATAATGTGTATGGGTCTCATTTGAGTTTTTTAAGGGTACCTTGGGTCTACATATGGATTAGAATGTGTTGTAGAGGAAACCCTGTCACAAATATGGGATTCCCCAATTATATTGGAAAATAATCCACTAATGAAATGTATTACCACATTATCCATGCTTGGTGTAGGAAATAGGCAGTATATGAACATTACCTATGTTATAAAAGAGTGAAAAAAAGGATCAAATGTGTTGGGGGATAGAATGATGTATTGGCCAATAGAGGAATCCAAAAAAATTGGGAGGTTAGTTTGTGAAAGACCCTACAATAATGACTTGATTTAACAGTATGTATAGTTACTTGAGGGGGTAAGGCCGAGTGCATTTGAATTCTAGTAGAATAAAGGAGAGTGGAAAAATTACGCCATCATGAATTGGGAACATAATGTGGCATGTTAGTATAAGTGAGGGTTAAACCTTTAGAGAGGATCACTGTGAAAGTGTTAAGCATGGGAAAGAAACCCAATAATGGGGGATCTAACATAATGTATCAAATATGGTTGCGAAGTTAGGATTGAAGTTTTTATATTTTAACATAATGTATAAAGTGTCTCTCTTGGGATTTATGTCTTTGTGAAAAGTCCTAAGTGGATATTTTAAAATGATTCAAGTGTTTTGAAATGTTTCTTAAAAAATTATATGTGTTCAACATAACTTTTTTTGGGTTTAAATATATTTAAAATGGTTTAAAAAAAATAATTGGGGTTTTGAGAAAGGATGTTTGGAACTAATTGGTTTATTATAAAAAGACTGTGTTATTTTAAAGAGGAATATGTGTAAATGGTTGGTTTTTAATGGAATTTCAACTGTGAATTTTTAATGGGATTTTATGTGTTATTTTCAAAGAGTGTTCTTTTTTATTAATAAATTTTTTAATGGGATTTAAACTACGTAAATGGTTTGTCTAAATTATCTCTTTGTTATTTGATAAATAGTTTTAAAACGAGTGTGTTATTTTATCCTTTGTTAATTTTTATATCGAGATTTTGTGTATTTATTTTGTTAAATATTAAAATCACTGAATTAAATAAGATGGATATGAATAAAGAATGGATGGATGCTAATTGTTTGACAAAAGAGTATGAAGATGGAGTGAAAGAGTTTATCAAGTTTGAAAAAGATCATGCATATGATCCTTCTCAAATCCTTTGTCCATATTTACACTGTTGTTATTCAAGGCAAGTTAGTCCAGAAGAGTTGGAAGAACACTTGATCTGTTAAGAAATAGATAGAAGCTATAAATGTTGGAATAAACATGGGGAAAAAGAGAATGTAGCTAGTGACTCAGATAACACTACATTTTATGGATCATTTGATATGATTACAAGTGTTGAAAATGAATAAGACCATATTGAGGATGTGATTAGAGATGTGAATGATGATGAAGATTGTATTAAATAAATGACAAGGACAGTTGAAGATGAACATCATGATTGCCCATAATTTTTTGATCAAATAAAGCATTGTGAAAAGATGCCATTATATGATGGTTGTACTAAATATATAGAATTTTCAGCTATACTGAAGCTGTATAATTTGAAAGAGTTCAATGAATGTAGTGATGCCAGTTTTAAAGAATTAATTGCTCTCTTGAATGACATGATCCTAGAAGACAATGAGCTCCTAAGCCAAAAATATGATGCCAAAAAAATGCTACGCTCGATGGGTATGATCTCTGAAAGAATACATACCTATCCGAATGACTCTGTACTATTTTTCAAGGACCAAAATCACTTACAGAATTCCCAAAGTGTGGTGCTTCTCGATACAAGAAATATGAATACAGTCCTACGAAATTTGCATGGTACTTTCTAATCATTCCAAGTATTAGGTGCCTATATGGAAGTGAGGAGACTACATGGAAATTGATATGGCAAACAAACAGAAGAAATAATGATGGAAAACTACAACACCCGACAAATTATCCTTAGTGGAAGAAAATTGATCATGATTATCCTGACTTTGGAAATGAGCTGAGAAACCTTCATCTTGTATTATCTACAGATGGATTGAATCCTTTTGGTTTTCAAAGAATCACTCATAGTACATGGTTGGTTGTGTTGTTAAATTATAAATTTCTATGGTGGTTATACATGAAATCAAAACACATCATGTTATCTATGCTTATATCAGGACCAAAACAACCAGGTAATGATATTGATGTTTATTTGGCTCCATTGACCGAGGATTTGAAATTATTGTGGGATTCAGGTGTTACGATTTATAATGATTACATAAATGAAGATTTCAAGTTGAAAGCCATGTTTTATGGGATGATAAATGACTTTCATTCTTATGGAAATTTTTCAGGATATAGCATTAAAGGAACTCTTGGGTGTCCCATCTGCGAACAAGGTATACAATCAATTAGGTTGAAATGTTCATTGAAAAATGTGTTTCTATTACATCACAGATTTCTACCCCAATGAAATAAGTATCAATCTTGGAAGAAATAATTTGATGTAATTTTAAAATAATGTACAATACCATCTCCACTAACAAGTGATCAACTATTTGATAAAGTTAAAGATATGGAAATTTCTTTTGGTAAACCGTTTCCAAAAAACCTTATGAAAACCGATTGGAAAAAGAAATCCATTTTTAATTACCATATTGTAATTTTCTATACGTCTGACATTTTCTTGATGTTATGATTGTTGAAAAAAAATTATGTGATAGTGTCATCGACACGTTGCTAAATGCACCCAACAAAAAAAATAATGGAATTAAGTCTAGGTTGGACATGGTTGAAATGTGAATATGAGATGAGTTGGCACCAGTGAAGGGTGAAAAACAAAAATTTATTCTTCCTACTACTTACAATATTTCCAGGTAGGAGAGATTTCAGTTTTTTAACTTCTTGAATGATGTAAAGGTTCTATATGGGTATTCATCGAATATCAAGAATATCATTTTAATGCATGATTTAAAGTTAAAAGATCTGAAATCACTTGACTACCACGTTTTGATTCAATATCTAATTACTATAACCTTACATTGAATTTTCCCCAAGAATGTTCATCATACATTAATGAAGCTTTGTTTCTTCTTCAAAGCTATATATATCAAAGTTATAGACCTGGTGAAATTGATGACTATGGAAATAGAAATTTTCATCCTATTATGTGAATTGGAAATGTTTTTTCCAACAACATTATTTGATATGATGGTTCATTTGGTGGTTCACTTGGTGAGAGGGATTTAGCTATGTGGTCCTGTGCACTATAGATAGATGTACCCCATTGAACGGTATATGAATATTTTGAAAGGGTTTGTCAAAAATCAAAGTCATCTAGAGGGTTTTATTGTGGAGTGATATATTATTGAGGAATCCATTGATTTATGTTCCGAATACCTATCCGGTGTGAAAATAATTGGTCTAACGAAATCTTATCTCATTGGGTGACTTTTGGGTGAAGGAATTTCTGGAAAGAAGGTTGTCACAATCAGTATTACAGATCGGGAGTAGGACCACCTTTATGTTTTTCATAACAATTTGGACGTTGACCCATATATTGAAACCCAAAAATAAATTCTTAGTAATTAAAATACATCAAGGGATGAAAAATGGACATCAAATAAACATTATCAATAGTTTGTAGGATGGTTTCAAGACCATATTTTTAAGGAGTCCGATAAAAATCTAGACTCAATTTTAGAATGACTTTGATGGCTAGTTGGAGGACCAAGTGTGTATGTATTATCTTACAATGATTATGTAATTAATGGTTATACATTCTATACCAATTAACATGATGAAGATAGTACCAAAAAAATAGTGGAGTTACACATGTGGCAGAAGCGATTCATGTTTTTGGTGATAAGGACATAAATCCAATTTACACGACTATGTCATACTTTGGCATCATTAAAAAAATATTGGACTTGGATTATATGAAATTATAAGTGCTGTTTTGTCAATCAAAGTTAGTTGATAACATAAGTGATGTTAAAATAGATGAGTTAGGATCTGTGAAGGTTGATTTAAGTAAGGAAGGGTACAAAGATGAACTGTTTATAATGGCATCACTAGCAGTACACATATTTTATGTTTCAGATCCTGAAAACCAAAATTGGTTAATTGTTATATTACCAACCAAAACCACTAAAGAGTTAGATGAAAATTAAATGAAGGATGATCCTTTCATTGGGATGTCACAATCATTTTTCAGTAGTCATAGTGTAGACAACATAGTTTTAAATGTATACATTATGTATGTTTTCATGATTTTATTTTCCAAAAGCTGATATATTATGTTAATTATGACTAAATAAATTTCATATTTTTCACAGGAATATATATGAAAAACAATTTAAGGGATTTACCCATGAACATAAATTTTCACTCATTATTCCTCACATTACCTCTACAGAACAAAAAGAAATAACTTCCAAGAAAGATGGTGAAATCGTGGCATGCCTGCTCAAATAATTTAACAGAAAAATTACGGATGAGAGACTTTTCTTAATACCAACGATGCAGAGGTAAAACTATATAATTTAATCATATAAAATATATTTTAATTTCTTTCTTTACTTATTCCTTTTTGTGATTTTAGGAAACATTGGATGCTCATTGCGGTCAATTTGGATACTCTAAAGATTTATTTTATGGATTCTATGCATGGATATCCAACAAACCAACCGCACATGATAGATTTTTTCAATTTTTAATACACTAAATCCAACATTTTAGAAATAAACATCCATTTATATAATTTATATTATCTTTTAATGAGGGTTCTATTATGATAAGGTGGTGCAACAATATCATCTACATTATGGAATGAGGCCAGGGGAAAAGGACAACCAACCTCATAAGTACTATGACTGGATAAGTATTAGGGTATATATAATAATATTTCACTACCCAAACACATATAAAAAATTAATTTTTTTTTCTCAATGTTTCTGCAGTGTCCGAAATAAGCAAATAGAAAAGCTTGTGGTTATTATGTTTATAAATTTTTTAGAGAGATCATATTCCATGATCAAACTATCATCCCTAAAGAGGTATTTTTTAAGATAATTTCTATTTAATTTAAAATATTTATTAATCCTTTGTGTATTTATATTTTTTTAGTACTACTATGACTTCCAAAAATATCCATATTCACAAGACGATATAGATATTCTTAGAAACGAATGTGAAGCATACCTGATGGAAGAATGTATAAAATAGCATGAAGATGGTAAACCACTCAAATAATTTAGAATTTAATAATATTTTCTACCTATCATTCTATTTGTTTGGTGTCAATGTTGTGATTTGTATGGGCTAAACACCTCGCTAAAAATCATGGATGTTGGCGGTTCTTGTTTGTGTACTAGATGAATTGAATATTGGTTGGTTTTTGAAATGAAATTGGTGGTCCTCGTTTATAGGGAATGTGTGTTGTTGTTAGAAAACAAAAGATAATGAGTATCCAGAAGGGGTTTCCCCATCCCTTGAGTATTTTGTGACATATTGAGACCTAATGGGCACAAGATCTTATTCCACTCTTCTCATTTTCAACAACGAGAAGGGTTTTTCTCTAAAAAACATCGACTCAATCTGTAACATTGGCAGTTCCCCTCTTTAGTCAACCTAGTAAAGAACCAACTGTTATATATTCATTTGGAAATCCTGAATATATGATATCTAGTTCTTCACTGGTTTGACTAAAGCTATATTATTGAAGGAGGATGTTATTATCTGTCAACCATACAAGGATCAAAGGTTTTTCTACATTCCATCTAAACTGGGTAGATTGAGCATATTGAGCAGGTCAGGTCTCTTTTTTTAGGCTTTAGAGGAAAGGGTTCATTTATTTTCAGGAAACAAATGTACTTTTTATTCTGATACTTTAGGACAACGATCCTTGAGTCATTTTTGATGTGTGGGAATCAACAACACCTCAATTCGATGCACAATGTCACTGATATGACTCCAAATGTGTCTTTATTTAAAATTGACATTAATTCAAGTAAAAAAACACAACTAACATACTGAAAACCAAGGAAATTGTTTTTTATTGTTTTTATAATTTAGGAAAATGATCTATCAATAATTTTTGACATGTAGGAATCAACCACACCTTAATCTTATGCACGATGTCACCGGTATGACTCAAAATGTATCTTGTTATTTAAAATTGACATTAATTCAAGTAAAAAAACACAACTAACATACTAAAAACAAAGAAAACACATTTATATTGTTTTGATAATTTAGTAAAATGATACATTAGTAAGTTTTGATGTGTAGGAATCAACCCCACCTTAATCCGATGAACAGTGTGATCAGTATGACTAAAGGTGTCCGCTATCAGTTTAAAATTGACATTTTAGCTCAAAACATGTCACCCACTAAAAACCAATCAAACTCACTCCGATTATCTTCCAAAATAAGGAAAATGATTCATATGTCCTTTTTGATATGTATTAAGCAGTATCACATCAAAATGATGCACGATACGATTGGTATGACTAAAATTTCATGTTTTCAATTTGAAATGACATTTCAGTAAAAAAACACCTAACATACTGAAAACTGAAGAAATGCATTCCAATTGTTTTGATAATTTAGTAAAACAATATATTAATCATTTTTGACATTTAAGAATTAACCTCACCTCAATCCAATGCATGGTGTCATCGGTATGACTCCAAATGTGTCTTTTTATTTAAAATTGATATCAATTCAAGTAAAAAAACACAACTAACATACAAAAAACTGAGAAAAATCTTCTGGATTACTTTTATACTTTAGGAAAATAATACATGAGTCAGTTGTGATGTGTATAATTAAACCCCACTTTAATCCGAAGAACGGTGTTACCTATATGACTAAAAGTGTCTACTATTAGTTTAAAATTGACATTTTAACTAAAAATGTCTCACTCACTGAAAACTAAGAAAACACACTATTATTGTCTTATAAATTTAAGACAGTTATTTTTAAGACCTTTTAAATGCATATAAAGAAGTCTCATGTAAAACTGATGCATAATGCGATCGGTATGACTCAAATTGCATGTTTTTAGTTTGAAATGACATTTTAGTAAAAAAACACATCTGACATGCTGAAAACTGAGGAGATGCAATCCAATTGTTTTAATAATTTAGGAAAATGATCTATTAGTTATTTGTGACTTGTAGGAATCAATTGAACCTCAATTTTTTGCACAGTGTCATCAGTATGACCCCAAATGTGTCTTGTTATTTAAAATTAACATTAATTCAAGTAAAAAAATACAATTGACATACTAAAAACTGAGCAAGAACATTAAAATTATTTTGATTCTTTAGGAAAATGATCCATGAGTTAGTTCTGATGTGTATGAATTAAACCCACCTAAATTCGACAAATTGTGTGACCAATATGACTAAAAGTGTCCACTATCATTTTAAAATTGACATTTTAGCTCAAAACACGTCCCTCACTAAAAACCAAGAAATCACACTCTTATTATCTTCAAAATTAAGGACATAAATTTTTCAATCCTTTTTGACATGTATGAAGCAGTCTCATGTAAAACTGACACACGATGAAACTAGCATGACACAAATTGCATGTTTTCAGTTTGAAATGACATTTTAGTAAAAAAACAGAATTGACATACTGAAAACTGAGGGAATTCATTTATATTGTTTTTATACTTTATTTAAATGATCTATTAGTCATTTATGATGTGTAAGAATCAACCACTCCTCAATCCGACGCATGGTGCCACTGATATGACTCCAAATGTATCTTATTATTTAAAATTGACATTAATTCAAGTAAAAAAACACAACTGACATACTGAGAATTGAGAAAACTCATTAATACTATTTTGATACATTAGGAAAATGATCCATGAGTCATTTTTTACATGTAGGAATCAAACCCACCTCAATATGATGAATGGTGTGACAATTATGACTAAAAGTGTCTGCTATTAGTTTAAAATTGATATTTTATCTCAAAACATTTCACTCACTGAAAACCAAGTAAATTCACTCTGATTGTCTTAAAAATTAAGGACAATCATTCATCAATTATTTTTGATGTGTATGAAGTAGTCTCATGTTAAAACGATACACAATACGACCAGTATGACTTAAATTTCATGTTTTCAGTTTTAAATGACATTTTAGTAGAAAAACACAACTAACATACTGAAACTAAGGAAATTCCTTCCAATTGTTTTGATATATTTGGAAAACGATCTATCGATTATTTTTTACATGTAGGAATAAATCGAACGTCAATCTAACATATGGTGTCACTGGTATGACTCCAAATGCGTCTTCTTATTTAAAATTGACATTAATTGAAGTGAAAAAACACAAATGGCATACGAAAATCTGACAAAACACATTAAGATTGCTTTTATACATTAGTAAAATGATCTATGAGTCAGTTTTGATGTTTAGGAATCAACCCCACCTCAATCTGATGAACAGTGTGACCGATATGACTAAAAGTGTCCACTATCAGTTTAAAATTGACATTTTATCTTAAAACGTGTCACTCACTTAAAACCAAGAAAACACACTCTGATTGTATTAAAACTTAAGAAAATAAATTCATAATTCATTTTTAATGGGTATGAAGTAGTCTCCCAAAAAACTGACACACGATGCGACCTGTATGACTCAAATTGTGTGTTTTCGGTTTGAAATGATATTTTTGTAAAAAAACAAAACTGATATATTGAAATTAAGAAAACTCATTCATATTGTTTTGATAATTTAGTAAAACTATCCATTATTCATTTGTGACATGTATGAATCAACCGCACCTCAATCCAACACACAATGTCATCGATATTCCTCCAAATGTGTCTTCTTATTTAAAATTGACATTAATTCAAGTAAAAAAACACAACTGACATACTAAAAACTGAGCAAACACATTCAGATTGTTTTGATACTTTAGGAAAACTATCCATGAGTTATTTGTTATGTGTAGGAATCAACACCACATCAATCAGGTGAACTGTATGACCGGTATGACTAAAACTGTCCACTATCAGTTTAAAATTGAAATTTTAGCTCAAAACGTGTCACTCACTGAAAACCCATAAAATGAACTCTGATTAACTTAAAAATTAAGGAAATTTTTTTTATGTCCTTTGTGATGTGTATTAAGTAGTCTCCCATCAAACCAACATATAATACGACCTGTATGACTCGAATTACGTGTTTTCGATTTGAAATGATATTTTAGTAAAAAACCCAACTGACATATTAAAAATAGAGAAAATGCATTTAGATAGTTTTGATAATTTAGAAAAATGATCCATTATTCATTTGTGATATGTAGGAATAAATCTTACCTCAATAAGATGCACAGTGTGACATGTATAACTCCAAATATGTCTTCTTATTTAAAATTGAGATTAATTCAAGTAAAGAAACACAATTTACATACTAAAAACTAAGCAATCACGTTAGGATTAATTTGATACTATAGGAAAAATATCTATGAGTCATTTGTGATGTGTAGGATTGACCCCACCTCAATCTGATGAACGGTGTGACCGGTATGATTAAAAGTGTCTGCTATCAGTTTGAAGTTGACATTTTAGCTCAAAACGTGCCACTCTCTGAAAACCTTGAAAATACACTCTGATTGTCCTCAAAATTATGAAAAATGTTTTCTCAGTTATTTGTGACGCGTATAAAGCAGTCTCATGTCAAACCAACATAGGATGCAACCACTATGAATCAAATTACATTTTTTTGGTTTGTAATGACATTTTTGTAAAAAAACACAACTGACATACTAAAAACTAAGGAAATGAATTCCAATTGTTTTGATACTTTAGGAAAAAGATCTATTAGTCATTTTGGACATGTAGGAATCAACCACACCTCAATATGACTCATGGTGTCACCGGTATGACTCCAAATGTGTCTTAATATTTAAAATTGACAATAATTCAAGTAAAAAAACACAATTCACGTACTTGAAAACTAATATAATGCTTTCATATTGTTTTTATTCTTTAGAAAAACTATCCATGATTCAGTTGTGATGTGTAGGAATCAACGCCACCTCAATTTGATGAACGGTGTGACCGGTATAACTAAAAGTGTCTGCTATCTATTTAAAATTGATGTTTTTACTCAAAATGTGTCACTCCCTGAAAACCTAGAAAAAACACTCTGATTGTCTTCAATATTAAGGCCAAAAATATATAAGTCATTTGTGACATGTATGATGTAGTCTCCCATTAAACCGACACACGATTCGACATGTATGACTCAAATTGTGTGTTTTCGGTTTGAAATGATATTTTAGTAAAAAAACACAACTGAAATACTGAAAAATGATAAAACACATTCATATTGTTTTTGATAATTTATGAAAATGATCCATCATTCATTTGTGACATTTAGGAATAAACCCCACCTCAATACATCGCACAGTGTGACCTATATAACTCCAAATGTGTCTTCTTATTTAAAATTGACATTAATTCAAGTACAAAAACACAATTGACACACTTAAAACTGAGTAAACACATTCAGATTGTTTTTATACTTTATAACAACGATTCATGAGTCCGTTGTGACATATAGAAATCAACCCCAGCTCAATCGGACGAACGGTGTGACCGGTATGACTAAAAGTATCCGCTATCAGTTTAAAATTGACATTTTAGCTCAAAATGTGTCACTCACTGAATAACTAGAAAACTCACTCTGATTGTCTTAAAAATTAAGGACACAAATTCTTAAGTCCTTCAAGACATGTATGAAGAATTCTCTCATCCAATTGATGCTCAATGTGACCAATATGAGTCAGATTGCATGTTTTTTGTTTGAAATGATATTTTAGTAAAAAAAAAACTAGCATACTGAAAACTAAGAAAACACATTCGGATTGTTTTGATAATTTAGTACAACAATACATTACTAATTTATGACATGTAGGAATCAAACCAACCTCAATACGGTGTATGGTGTGACCAATATAACTCTAAATGTGTCTTCTTATTTAAAATTGACATTAATTCAAGTAAAAAAACAAAACTGACATACTGGAAACTGAGAAAATGCATTCGTATTGTTTTGATATTTTATGAAAACAATCCATGAGTTAGTTGTGATGTGTTGGATTCAACCCCACCTTAATCCGATGAATGTTATGATCAGTATGACTAAAAGTGTCTGCTATCAGTTTAAAATTGACATTTTAGCTCAAAACGCGTCACTCACTAAAAACCCACCAAACACACTCCGATTGTCTTCAAAATTAAGGACAAAAATTCATAAGACCTTTGTGATGTGTATAAAGTAGTATTTCATCAAATTTATGCACGATGCAACCTGTATGACTTAAATTTCATTTTTTTAGTTTGAAATGATATTTTAGTAAAAAAACACAACTAACATACTGAAAACTGAGAAAACACATTCGTATTGTTTTAATACTTTAGAGAAATGATCCATTGTTCATTTTTGACATGTATGAATCAAACCTACAGTAATATGATGCATGATGTGACCTGTATAACTCCAAATGTGTCATTTTTATTAAAAATTGACATTTTTTTAATGTATTCTTCATATTAATTTTTAATTAATTTATTTATAGTATTAATAATTTAATATTTGTTTTTTTATATAGGTGGAACCTTTTTCTTGAGTTGAGATTATTTTTTTGGTGATTATTACCATTAGAGAACATTTTTTAAAGGGGACCACAGACGTCAAAAGAGAAAACATTAATGTTTTTAACTATTTGTTGGATAATTTTAATTGTAATTTTATAAAACATTGTTCAAAATGTATATAGAAGTGTTTTTCTGGTATATTCCATGAGTGAATATTTTTTATTCATGAAGTTAATTAAATGTATATATCACTGTTTGTTAAACCTTTATGCGCGCTCCTTATTTTTTCAACATTTGCATCATGTATGATGTTATTTTATATATACTATGGGTGGTTTGTTTTGAGCAGGTTTTTGCAGGTTATTTTTGTTGGTTTGGTTATTTTGATCTATTGTTTATTTTTTTCTATTTGCTAGGTGTGATTTTATATAAATAGCACACCCATGCAGGGAATCCTTTATTACTGCTAATTGAAGAGAGGATAAATGAGGACTTTATTAACACTTCCAATAGTGTTGGTAAAGGGGACCCCTATTTAATAGCTGATCTATTATCAGTGTTTTTTAGCTTTGATAATGGTCTTTTTTAGTGATGATAAAAGGCAGTTTTTTGGTAGTGTAACCAAACCAATTCATAGATTGAACTTAAAAATATCTAAAAAAAAACAAACACGCAATAGGAATACATAAATAAAAAATAAAATAAAATGACACATTTAATAGGTAACTAAGTGAGGCCTTCATCAAGTTACATCATGTTTGATAGGCACACTAATTATAATCTAAGTGAAAGTAAGAATAAAATTTAAACTTGGATAATCAGACAAGTTATGTTAGCAATTTTTTATAACATGATAAATTTGAAAAAAAAATTAGATCATAAAAATAATAAAAAATTCTCTTGTGTATGACAAAAATTGTGTTTGACAACACTTAATGAAAATTATCCTGTGTTCGATAACACTTACTAAAAACTACACATAACACTTGCACCTATGATAGGCCGATGCACATCAAGGTGAGAGAGAAATAACAGTAGTATTCTATCATATCACCAGTAAACACAACCAATAAGAATTACGAGAATGAACTGATGATGAATTAATAAAGAACTCCCGTAAGGCCAAGTCGCAAGCCCTTTTCATCCAAAATCTGAATACTCCTCAAAAAATTCGTAATCAACAAATAGCAGACCACCTTTAATATTCCCCAAACCATTCAAAAACTCAACCGACAACTTATCTAATACTATTTGAACAACTACCCTTGAAAATTATTACCCAACTGCACCTCTAACCGCCCCCAATGATACTGATCCTGGCGCCACTCTGGCCTGCACTATATTCAGCCCTAAAAAACCATGCCTCCTAACTCCATTCCCATCACTTCCTCCACCATCAAAATCCACTTTGTCCTTGAGGAGATAATAAAGGGAAAAATTCCTCAAAGAGAAACTTAATTCCAGGAAATGTTCTAGAAGTCCTCTCTTTTTTCACAGACTCTGATCTCATCCTTCAACAGATGCAGTATACTAATGTTCCCTTCCCTACTACCGGCTTCCCATTTGTAGCATAATTCTGGAAGTGTTGCTCTTAATCACCGATTTTATAGGATCTCTCCCATCTTCATAGAATCTATTGACGCCTTAAATAGTTTCCAAAACATCAACCAACACCCCAATCTTCTAAAAACATCCTCTAAAAACCATGGATATTGCTGGATAACAGGGAAGTATGTAGTTTCTCCAATTTCAAATATTTCTAAACGCTCATAAGGGTGTTCAAACCCCATTCTAAATACATAACAATGGATAAATTGGAACCCCTCTCTCATCCAGGAAGCTAAGGATGTGGAAATTTCATGATCAGGACCTTCCCATTCCATAGAAATTGGATCCTCAGCCATGGTAAAGAGTGAACGGACTAGAATTTGGAATTTCTCATCATCAAATGAGTCTAGCATAAGCTCTACAAGCACTAGTGACTTCACTATTTCTGAAATATACTTCTACTCTAAACCAAAAAAACTGTCCACCCCATTTAACAAGAGTCTATTTGTGGAATCAGTTGAATCTATATCAATCGACACTATTAAAACACCTTTAGATTTCAAAGAAGAAACTCCTTAATAAAGAAAATACTGTAGAACCTCATATTGAACAAATACTAAGGCCAAAAAAACATCAAGGTATTTCGATGACTAGCTCTATTCTCCCATCTTGTAATACACAAAATTCACAGCCTTTAAGGAAAATAGGGTAACAATATTCAACAACGGAAACAATTATTCCATATTCCAAAGCGTAAATTAATGTTTTTTGAAAATTGTCTCCAATCAGTGCAGATTTTGGAAGATGTTCCAGGTGATGTTCCCCTTTACCAACATTATCCCTTCTCACTTTCCCCCATGCCACAGATGAGCCATTTATTGGATAACTATTTCAGTTGTAGGCCCTGAATTCCTACAACCACCAAAGCACGAAGTATCCAAAAAACTTCACCAAGGAAAAGCCCATGGTGGTCGGCCAAGCAGAGGCTTGGGAAAAATGCACCTCCTACTACTAAAAGTAGACTTTACTTGGAATTTTTTTTTATCCAGACAAGTTAAATACCAGATTTGTAATCCATCTGTGGCCTACACTTCTGAGTTTTCATACTAACATCACTGACTCCAGAATACGCCTTCGTCTAGTGTTTCTTTGCCAATTGCAACTCTCACTGATCTTGTGCATTACCATAGAGCAAGAAAAGGAGAATTCTTGGCTGATCCTTTCCATTCTTATGAAACATCTGGTGCTAGTAGAAACTCATCCTGGAGTCGAGTTTGGGCATTCCTGGTCTCTACCTTCCACACTGGAGTGGAATCAACTTGTGCTAGCACCAGCTATTCCTCCCATTCTTCATTGCGCAAACCTCTTACATCTACTTCTGTAACCTTCCTCTAATCTTCATCCTCAACTACTTCCACAACCATTGAATTTCCTTTGAAATCATTCTAGGAAGAATTCCTAGCCTGAGTAATTGAAGTCTCTTCATCTTTTTCCACCTTCACACTGCCATATTTTCTTAGAATATCTTCTTTGAGTTTAGACCATGAGAGCTCGGGCTTTGACTCTTCCAATGACATGAACCATTCTCCAAAAATGTCTGGCATTGTAGTCGTGCCATCAAAATCTTGATATCTTCCTGTGGAAATACTGGTTATAGCAACTTCACCCATCTAAGAAAAACTTCTCAAGAGATGATACTTTTAGATGTTCTTCGTCCGTTGATGTGACCTTGGTTCTTTGAAGAGAGCCACTGCAGCAGTATTATCATAGTATATTGTGATAATTTCATTACTGCTAGGTACCCCATCTAGCTCTTGGTCAAAATTGAGTATCCATACTATTTCTTTAGCTACATCAGAAGCTGAAATATACTCTGACTCTGTTATAGAATTGACAACCACTGCTTTATTTGAGCTCTTCCAGCTCACCACCCCTCTATTGATGGTAAAAATGAATCCTGAATATGACTTCAGATTGCCTTGATTTTTTTGGAAACAATAATCCACATATCCACTGATGACTATCTCCTCATCTCTTATATATACCGGAAACATATCCTTAGTTCATCTCTAATACTTAAGGATATTTTTAACAATCATCTAATAGATATCTCTTGGATCTTCCTGAATCTTACAACTAAACTTAAGGCATAAGCAACATCTAGCCTGGTACAAAACATGACATACATGACTGACCCAATTGCTGATGAATATGGAATCCTTTTCATTATTTGTCCTTATGTGTTCAAGGAAACATTTTTTGGAAAGATAAATACCACATGACAGACAAAAATCCCCTCCTAGATTGTTTCATACTAAATTTGTCACGAACCAACCCGGGTTATCCAATTAACCATAACCGAAACTAGTACTGACATGGCTTGAAAGACATTCATGATCCTCATGAGCTATCTACATGCACCTTGACATCAAGAAAAAGTCTTTGGGAATGATTTTTCTACAAGGAACCCGGAACGAAGTGATAAATATACAGAATATGTTGGTATTCCAAAAACATAACAACATAAGATAGATACAGTTATTAGGGAAAACAAGTTCCAATATACATCAAAACAACCGAAGTACTCAAAAATTGAAAAACCAAACTCCATCACAGCCTGATAACGAACAAACCTGCCGCCTCCCTAGTTCGCATTTCCCTTGAATCAGATATAATAAGATCTATATACACCCATATGTGTATGTAGTGTGTGAGAAAAATTTCCCAGTATGATCCCAATAAGTGTTTAGACTTTATAAAATAATCCAATTATGCTTAAATAATATAAAACAAGACATGAGATACAGTTTAACATAAATCAAGGATAAAAATACCCTTTCACAATTCAAAAAATCATTCCAATAAAGAATATCAAACCTCATGAGAGTCAGAACCATGCTACCACAAAACCTGAACCCAAGGTAGAATTCCCATGTAAAACCTTAACTTGAGAATCAGTAACCCGAAGTGGTTGTTTGGTTACAAACAAATCAAGCTCTAAGTCGATGTCTTCCCACTTCAGAACATGAGACGAGTCTAATTGATACTTTTCAGTTGTGACATATGGAAAACATTATGGATCTAAGACAATTGAGGTGGTAAATCCAAGAGATAATCCACATTTCCAAGCCGTTCCATGAGATCGAACAGTCCCACATACCTGGGAGTGAGCTTTCCTTTTTGAGTCATCAGGGACCCAACCACAAAGAGACTTTCAAGAACACTTGATCACCAATAGAAAACTACAAAGGATGAATATATAGATCAGTATAAGATTGGTATCTGCATTGAGCTATTGCCAAACACTGACAAACCAATAGGATCTTTTCCATTATCTCCTAAACCAAACCCGGTCCAACCAAGGAAGCTTCTACAAACTCAAACCAACAAAGATGAGAGCTGCAAGGATGGACATACAAAGTTGTGAAAGGTACCTAACCAATAAAAAAGTCCAAAGGATGACAACATTGATCCATATTTGATTTTTATTGGCACAAAGCCATCACCCAGTGCTGATAAACCAACTGAATCTTCATCAATTCCTTCTAAACCAAACTCAACCCAATGGAGGTAGCTTATCCAACCTTAGAATAACAGAGGAGAGATTAAAGGGTGGTAATAAAAATCTTCTAAAGGTGTCATTTTGATGGGTGATTGGTAACTATTATTATAAGAAAATTCAACCAGCCTCAAATGGTTATCCCAAGAACCTTCAAAGTCTAAGACCCTGGAACAAAACATATCTTCCAGAATCTAATTAAACCTTTATATCTGAGGATGATATGTTGTGATAAACCTTAACTGGGTTGTCATTTCCACTTGGAGGCCCTTCCAAAACCATGAGTTAAAATGAGGGTCACTATATGAGACAATGTTCATAGGAATACGACGCATCCTTACAGACTCTTGTGCATACAACTTTCCCATGTCCTCCACTTTAGTGGTGTCATGGATTGGTATGAAATGAGATAACCTAGTCAAACAATCAATCACCACCCAAATGAATTTTTTACCTTAGGGGAGTTTGAGTTAACCCAACAATGAAATCCATAAAAATTTCATTCCACTTCCTTGTTGGCATGGGAAGAGGTTGAAGCAACCTGGAAGGCTTGAGATGATCAGTCTTAATCAGTTGGAAAGTATAACATCGAGATAAAAAGTCATTTATATCTTATTTTATACCAAGACACCCAAAACAACACTTAATGTCATATAACATCTTTGTGGTGACAAGATGGAAAACCCACAAAGAATAGTGACAATATCCTAGAATGGCCTTTCTTATAGATGAAGGGACAACATATCAGCTCCTGAAGCAAAGGATACCCTCTGAGGAGAGAGACAAATCACTGATAGTCTCCCCACCATATAAAGAATCCATGATACTCTAGAACTCATCATATTGTTGCTGCTTCAGATGAATAGTAATGAGAAGAGTGGATGTCACATGAACACTTGTCAAAAAATTACCAGACTCCTCTTCTCTGACTCCTAGGTACAGTTGAGAAAAAATTCTCATCAAGTTCCACTCACCCTTTGCCTCTTTTATAGCATGACTGAAAATTAACTTTTTTATTATCAAAACACTTTTGAGGATAAAGTTCGAAACCACATGATCCAACATTACAATCAAATAAAACCATAAAGAAGGATAACCCAGATCAAGACTACATGATCTGCTCCTCCCCAACGATTACATATTGGTGCCAAGCCTTCACCATCGCATGACCGCTCGTCTAGCAGTCTCGTGCAGAAGCACGGGCACAGTACTGATGGAAGAGCCATACCCTCTCAAACATCCAAGTCCAAATGGCATGTGCGGGTGAAAAATTCTTGCTCTGAACCTCATCCGGAGCAGAATCATGTAGAAAACCGGTGCGAACACCTCAAAACTTCATAGCAAAATCAAACAGAAACATCCACAAAGAGAGTCTCTAAACCGAAAGTCAAACAACAAAAAAATTCTCCACAAGCTCTCAAATTAAACCAAAACACTGCAGAAGCATAGTTGCGCATATACAGCATCACCCATGTGATAATCCGATCACTTGGTGTGCACAAAAAACCAACTTCAAATCTGAATCAAAAGGAGAAATCAAATCCCCAAAATCATCCAAAAATTCACATTCACCTCGATTGATCCAAATTCAGTTCGGAAAATCATAGACTCAAAAAGGATGAGCTTCAAGAAGTATCATTCACAACCAATCGCCCCTAACCAATAACCCATTCATCAATAATCCATCACTGGTCGCTGGAGCTGAAGATGGAACCCAACAACGTAATGCAAATTCAACCAAAAAGAGAAAAGACCGACATGCTCGAATAGCAGATCCATTCAAATCCAAAGAAGGAAAAAATCAAAGAACAAGAAACCATTACCTCGTCGAAGTCCAGGCAGACTCCATGGCTCGCCGAACCCTACCGCAATCCAACTCCTAAATCCCGTCGCCGCCATACACAGTGCCTCAAAGACCACCTGACCACCCAACACACTCACGGGAGACGAGGAAGCAACCCTCCGATGTGGTAATTGGGTTTTGGCCGCTAGATGATCACCGCGACGCCTTTGGAAGCCCTATCCATCAGAGGCAGAGTGAGGCACGAAGAAGGCCATCAATGGTGAGAAATGATGAGACGGTCGATCCCATGAGGTCGCATGACGTCACCACCGAAGGAGGAATCCACCCATCATCTCTCCTGGAGGTTCAAGTATTTTTGAGAAAAGATATACCTCAATCTTTTATGGTTAGAGTAAATGGTAATCATTTCCCCAAAAAGAAAGTGACACAAACTTTTGAAGGCATGGGAAACCGTAGAAAGTTCTAAATCATGAGTAGGGTAATTCCTCCTATGAGGATACAGATGATGTCAGACATAATCCACTAAATTAAATCCCTGCATAAGGACACAACCTAAACTAGAACCACAATAATCACAATAAACGACATAACCCTATTCAGCCTCTAGTAAATTCAGAATCAGTGCTGAGGTCTAACACTGGTTCAATTCATCAAAGGATGTATGACACTTCGAATCTCATGAAAACTTTACCCCCTTCTGTGTGATAGTGGTAAAAGGTGACACAAATCTATGAGAAATATTTTACAAATTCCTAATAGTATCTTTCAAAACTCAAGAAGTAAACCACACATCCCTTCCTGGCCTCTGGTAAATTCATAATCAATATTGAGGTCAAACACCAGTTCAATTCATCAAAAGATGTCTGACACTTAGAATATCATGAAAATTTTACCCCCTTCTGAGTGAGAGTGATGAAATGTGGAGAAAATATTTGATAAATACTTTATGAATTTCTAATTATATCCTTCCAAACTAAAGAAGCAATGTATCTTGAAGAAATTTTGTGGTTCTTCCCATGATATAATTACTAAGATACCATGTTCTGAAATTACATGCCCCAAAAACCTAATTGAGATACCATGTTATGAAATTACATGTCCCAAAAAATTAATTGAGATACCTTGTTCTAAAATCACGTGTCCCAAAAACTTAACTTCCTTGATCCAGAATTAGCACTTTGATAATTTAGCATAAAGAAAGTGATCCCTCAAAATTCTGAAAACACACCTCAAGTGGTGAAAATGATCTTCCTTGGTCTTAGAGTATACCAAGATGTCATCCATGAACACTACAGTTTTTTTTCATGAACATCATTGAAGATTTAGTTCATCAATTCCATAAAGACAACATGAGCATTAGTCAAACCAAACTGCATCAAAAGTTACTAGAAGTGGCCAATACCAACTCCTGAAAGTGTTCTTAGGAATATTCAAATATTTAATTCTCAGTTGGTAGTAACCAAACATAATATTAATTTTAGAAAACCACATTACCCCTTTCAACCATTCAAAAAAATCCTTAATGCGAGGCAAATGATATTTTTTCTTGATCGTTTCTCGATCGAGTTTCCGATAATTGGCGCATAAGCGAAGATTTTCATCAGCATTCCTAAAAAAAAGAATGATGGATTCCCAAGGTAACACACTTGGGTGTATAAATACCTTCTAACTCAAAAAATACAACTGAATTTTTAGGTCTTTCAGCTTATTTGGAGCCATACGGTAAAACAACATCGATATCGATTGATTTTCAGGCACTAAATCAATCGAGAACCCCACCTCCCTCTCCAAAGGGAGACACGAGAAGTGATTTAAAATCACTTGAGGAAACTCGTTGACTACCAGAGGAAGGATACTAGTTCCATATTCATGTTCCAACATAGCTGTAAACAAGAACAACTTACTAAGATCTGGAAGAGATGTCCCCGCTAGACTGGACATTGGATCCAAATCTCCTTGAAACACACGAGAGCTCACATCGAAAGTAGTGAAGACCACCCACAGAGTATAAAATCAATTCAGTCATTGTGAACGATCAACCAATCCATCCAAATAATCACATAAAAGATTAAAAAATTTAGAACTAAGCAATATCATATCAACTCTAAGTCGCACATAAAAAAAGAGCACAAGAGGCATAAAAAACTATGCTATCTTCTTTCTGAAAGGATTTTACAACTCCATAAAAAATGACATGAGTTATATTGGAAGTTTTAAAAGATCCAACATATGAGTTGTTTCAAAGTATTGAGAGACACCTGTATCAAATAGAGTAGTCACCAAGATAGAAGCAAGGCAATTGGTACCTCTCACAGTTGCACGACCCGTATTAACTTCTGCTAGAAAATCATCAACTTCATGTAACTTATTAATTCTATAGGCCTTAAGTTATAAATCTAGATTTCATGAATCATATGGATGCACTGAAAATCCTTTAGGTGATGATGAGGTTGTACGAGGGAAAGTGGAATATAGACTTTAGGTCATGAATCTTATGGATGCACTGAAAAGTATTTCCTAATTTTTAGTTTTTTGTACCTAGTCTTCCAAGACATTGGACTTTACGATCCTTGGCTTGTAATATTATGTTTAATTATTCTTAAAATTATGTAATGATGTATGTAAAAGGATAAGGTCGCTGTAGTTGTTATAGAAGGATGGTCTAGTTATTTTTGGAGATTATAAATAGATCAATTTAGTAAGAATATTAAGGATGATACTAAATATAAGAAAACATACATAAATTTTGGTAAGTATAGAGTAAGTGGTTTATCAAGAAAATAAATTCATGTCTGGATACAAACAAGTGGATGTGGCTCTCGCACAGATGTATCTATGGGTAAAACTTGAAAACACCGCTTTGAGCTAGACTCGAATGAGAACTAGTGCATGAAAACAGGCCTTACTACACTCATGGTTTGACACTCCCGATGGATATTATTTGGTAAATTCATAAGATTAGTATGAACCATTATTTTGGGAGGAAAAAAACCCATAAGAATTTATGTTAGGAAACAAATCAAGGATAACCTAGATTTAAACCTTGGGAATCCAAAATTAGGAAATAATTTTCCTTCACAAGTTTATCCTTTTTTGTTCAAAGTTTATTTTTATGTTTATTAGATAAGTATTAAAACTCTCACCTATTTTCACCATAGTATGTAAAAAAAATTCAAGGGAAAAATTTCATAAGGGGGGAAGAATGTAACACCCCAAATCTTTTCAAATAAATTTAATGAAATGAATGAAACAATATGTCTCTATAAAACAACACTCTGTATTAATTAGATAGTTATAACCAAGCTATTAAACAAATTTTTTCCCCTTCAATGTTTTGAATTTCAGAAATTTGACAAACACGGTTATGATCAGTAAGATGTTTAGAGTCCGATAGGACAAACTAAATTTTTGGTGAATAGTAACTTACCCTTAGGAATAGTAATTTACCCTTATTAATAGTAACTTGACCCTTATGAATAGTAATTTACCATTTTGAATAGTAACCTTACTCATGTAATTATAAATAAAATTTAGGCACCTTATCAATGAGAGATTATATTTTATAAAGTATTAATTAAGTGTTGTTATTTTTGTATGTCATGTATATTTTATTACAATTTTATAATTAATTTTATAATTTAAAATAAAAATTATCTTCATAAAATGTATTCATAAATAAATATTTTGATGAATTTTCATTATATGATAATTTTAAGAGACCTTAATTAATTTTTTAATGTGTTAGAAAAGCAGTTTTAATTTTAAAATTTGTATTTTTCAAGTAAATTATGACTTTAATTAAAAATTAAATTTCACATATTTATAAAATTATTTTTATAAAATGGAGTTAATTTTTTTAATTCAACAATTATAAAAATTGTTGGGTTGATTTTTTTGTATTTTTCTAGAATACTTCAATTTTTGGTGAATAGTAAAATACGATAATTTACGATAAATGCTAAATAAATGAATTTCTACATCATGATTGAGTCATGGATGATGTAAATGGACATTGGTTTTAACTAACATGCTTGTTTTACTATTTTTGGTCACAATAATAAATAATATTCATAGTTATGATAAAAAATATTAAACTAATGATTAAAATAATGGGAAACCCCTCCTCTCGTCCACTATAAAAACCACCATCTCCCCCCTCTTCTTTGCACTCCTCTCAAGCCTTGTGTATTTTCTAAATTATGATAAAATCACCTCCCAATATCCTCTGCAAGTTCATCAGCCCTTTTTCTCTTCAAAATACCAAAAACTATCGTCTAAAGAGGCCCTCAAGGAAGATATATTCAAGTGGTAAATTTCTCTTTTCATTTCTTTTTATTTTCTCCCAGTTCTTTTATTTCTTTTCTTTCCTCACTTCCTTTCACACAAATGTTTTGATAACTCTGGTACCTTACATGTACTATAATGTTTTAATTATAATGTAATAATTCATCATCATGTCTCCTTTCCCATCCTTTCATACTAGAAATGAAAACACCATCCAAGATGTGTTAATTTATGACATTCAAGGATGATGGGTTTTGAATTTCTTTTACCATCTTCAATTCTGGTGATAAAAAGATTTTTATGGTTGAAACAAATTATAATATATGTATCATGTATAATTTAAGGTTTATGAATCTTTTTTACACATAATATTAATTTATAAAGAAAAATGACTTCGTCGTGATAAAAAACCGCCAATTAACCAAAATAGTTATCATTAAAGTTTTATATAATGATTCATATTCACTCCAAATAAAAAAAATGAATTTTATAACCATGTAATATTATATATGTTAAATAATAACATATAACTCCAATTATGGACCCCATTATCATCTTACATGTTTATCCTCACATGTATATAAGTAAACCAGTCATGAAAACCAGGGAAACAAACGCTCCCAAACAATGAAATTTAACCTCTTGACCCACTAAAAAGGTCACAAATGAACTTAATAAGTCTATAATAAATCAATTTAATGAATAATAGGGTTTTTAAATACTAATTAATGAATTTAATTTCGTTATCCAGGACATTAAGATCAAGATAAAGACACCATCATACTTAAGGTATGGGATTCCACCCGAACCTCCTTTATTCTTTTTGGATTGCTCTATCTTTCTTTTAACCAAAATGAAGTTTTATTTTATTTTTATGTAAATATTATAAATGATATGTATATGATCCAAAATCAGGAATGAATAACCATCCACCATTATATTTTTGGTATATTCATGTTTTTATGTGGATCCCTCCTCAATACTTCCTGATAAGCAAATCCCTTTTAAGGGAACATCCCAAATTTTTACCCAATTTCAAGTGCACTCTATCATCTATTTTAAGCCACCATTGTTTTTATAAAAACATAATTTTTATTATGAAAACCTTATTGGTTCACTTTTGGTTTTATATAAAATATTATTCCATTTTCTATTTTAAATGCCCTTAGTATTTTCCTTAAAACAACACTAAAATATTTTAATGCTAAAATTTCTTAAATACTCTTATTACATTTTGTCACTTTTGTATGAAATAACTTACCATGATATATGCCTATTTTATCTTATAAATGTCCATGTATGTTTTAAATCTTTTATTTCATGGACACTTGAATGATACACTCATTTATTATGCTTTATGACATGATTATGATACTCATTTCTTTCCATGGGTACCCTTATGTTTATATATTATTGATTATGTATGATTCATTATGTGGAAAAAATATTCATGAACATGTTAACATGGGTGAGCCCATATATCGCTCCATGAATTGGGTAAAGTTGATTCTTATGAGATGTTATGTGCAACAATCTTGGTTGTTAACCTTGACTTGTGCTCCTCTGTGAAATGAGCCTTGACTCGTTCTAAAGTCATGTTTTATTTTTCTACCACATTTCTATGGATCCATGTTTATATAATCCCATATTTATGTGTTATGATTTCTTATGATCCATGCCTTTTTATATAATTATTTAATGCCTTCTAACCCATGTGCTAAAGCTTTATTCTTATGTTTATTCCGTTACTATGATTTTTAGCTCATCCCATTGTTCATGTCATCATCAGATTATCCTATGAATATTTATATTTACAATAGAATTTAGGATATCTTTATTAATATTAAATAAATAATTTTTTATTTAGTTCCATATTTTCAATTTTATGTACCTAGTCTTCCAATACAGTAGACTTTACGATCCTTAGCTTGTAATATGATGTTTAATTATTCTTAAAATCATGTAATGATATGTGTAAAAGGATAGAGTCACTGTAGTTAGTATCAGAGTATTTCCTGGTTATTTTTGTATATTAGGAATAAAGAACTTTAGTAAGAATCTTAAGTATGAGACTAAGTATAAGAAAACATCCTTAAATTTTGGTAAGTATAGAGTAAGTGGTTTATAAAGAAAATACATCCCTATCTGGATACAAACAAGTAGGTGTCGCTCTAGCATAGATGTATCTAGGGGTAAAACCTAAAAACACCGTTTTGAGCTAGACTCGAATAGGAACTAGTGCAAGAAAACAGGCCTTGCTGCACTCTTTAGTTTGAAACTCATGGGGAGTATGATTTGGTAAATTCATAAGCTTAGTAGGAACCATTATTAAGGGATAAAAAAACCCATAAGAATATATATTAGGAAACAAAGGAAAGATAACATAGATTGAAACCTACAAAATCACAAGTTAGGATATAATTTTACTTTACATGTTTGTACTTTTATGTTCAAAGTTTCTTTTTATATTTCTTAGCTAAGTATTCAAACTCTCACTTATTTTCACCTTAGTATGTAAAAAAAATTTCGAGGGAAAAATTTCATAAGGGGGGAAGAATGTAACACCCCAAGGATTTACAAATAAATTTAATGAAATGCATGAAATACTATGTCTCTATAAAAAAAATTCTTTTAAGGAGATAGTTATGACCTAGTCTTTAAGCAAATATTTTCCACTTATGGGTTTTGAATTTTGAAAATCTAATATACAAAGTTGTGCTTAGTAAGATGTTTGGATTCCACTAGGACAAACTTAATTTTTAGTGAATAATAACTTACCCTTATGAATAGTAATGTACCCTTATGAATAGTAACTTGAACCCTATGAATATTAATGGACCCTTATGATTAGTCACCACACCCATGTAAGTATAAATAAAATTTAGGAACCTTATAAATGAGAGTGTATATTTTAAAAATTATTAATTACGTGTTAATATTTTTGTAAGTCATGTATATTTAATTAAAATTTAATGATTAATTTAATAATTTAAAATAAAATTTATTCATAAATAAGTACTTTCTTGACTTATAATTATATGTTAATTTTAATAGACCTTAATTAATTTTTCAAAGTGTTAGAAATGCAGTTTTAATTTAAAAAATTGTATTTTAAAATAAATTATGATTTTAATTAAAAATTAAATTCCATATATTTATAGCATTATTTTCATAAAATGGAGTTCATTTTTGAACTCTACATGCCGAAAAATGGTTGGGGTGAAGTTTTGGGAATTTTCTATAATACATGAATTTTTGGGGAATAGTAAAATATGATAATTTACGATAAATGCTAAATAAATGAATTTCTGCATCATTCTTGAGTCATGGATGATTTAAATGGTCATTTTTTTAACTCACATGATCTCTTTACTTTTTTTTGTCATAATAATAAATACTATTCATAGTCTTGATCAAAAATATTAAACTAATCATTAAAATAATGGGAAACCCCTCCTCTCCTCTGCTATAAAAACCACAATCACCCCTCTTCTCTTCACTCATCTCAATCATTGTGCCTTGTCTAAATTCTTCTAAAATGTCCTCCCAAGATCCCCACACATCCAATAGCCTTTTTTATCTTAAAAATACCAAAACCTATCCCCTAAAAAGTATCTCAAAGAAGATATATTCAAGAGGTAAATTACTATTTTCATTTCATTTATTTTCTTTCAGGTTCCTTTATTTTTCATGTTTCACCTCCATTAATCAAAATTTTATGATAACTCCAGTGCCTTATAGGTACTGAAATTTTGTTATTATAATGGAATAATTCATCATCATCTCTCATTTACCTTCCTTTCATACTAGAAATGAAAATATAATCTGAGATGCGTTAATTTATCACATTCAAGGATGACGGGTTTTCAATTTCTTTTACCATCTTCAATTCTGGTCATAAATTTTTTTTGTGGCCAAAACTGACTATAGTATATGTATTTTGTATAATTTAAGGTCTTATAATCTTTTCTAAACACGAAATTAATTTATAAATCAAAATGTGTTCGTCGTGATCAAAAACCGCCAATTAACCAAAACAGTTATCATTAAAGTTTTATATAATGATTCATCTTCACTAAAACTAACCAAATGAATTTTATAACCATGTAATATTATGGATTTTCAATAATAACATATAACTCCAATTCTGGTTAACCATTCTAATCTTACATGTTTTTCCTCACATGTATATAAGTAAACCAATCATGAAAACCAAGGAAACAAACACTCCCAAACAATGAAATTAAAAATATTAACCAATAAAAAAGGTCACGAATGAACTTAATAAGGCTATAATAAATAAATTAAATGAATAATAGGTTCTTAAAATACTAATTAATTAATGTCATTTGGTTATCCATGACATTAATATCAATAGAAGGACACCATCAAACATAAGGTAAGGGATTCTACCAAAACCTCCTTTCTTCCTTCATGTTACTATATTTTTTTTTACCAAAATGAAGTTATATTTTATTTTTATGTTAATATTATAAATTATATGTATATGATCGAAACTCATGTATCAAGATCCATTCACCATCCTCTTTTAGGGATATACATGCTTTTATGTGGTTCCCTCCTCAATACTTCCTGATGAGCAAACCCGTTTTTAGGGAACTTCCAAGATGCTTACCCAATTTCAAGTGCACTCTATCATCTATTTTAAGATTTTTTTTACAAAATCACCCTTTTATTATGAAAACCTTTTTGTTTCACTTATGGTTTTATAAAAAATATTATTCGCTTTTCAATTTTAAATGTTCTTTAGTATTTTTTTTAAAACCGCACTAAAATATTTTGATAATAAAGTTTATTAAATAGTATTCTTACTTGTTTTCACTTATGTTTGACATAACTTACCATGATATATGGGTATTTTATCTTATGAATTTAAATTTACGTTTTAATTCATTTCTTTTGTGGACACTTGTTTGATATGCCCATTTATTATGCTTTATGACATGATTATGATACCAATTTCTTTCCATGGGTACCCTTATATCTATGTATGATTAATTATGTATGATTCATTATGTGGAAAACATATTAATGAACATGTTAATATGTGTTCACCCATATAGAACTCCAATTCATTGAGTAAAATTGAGTCTCATGATATGTTATGTGCAACGATCTTAGCAGTTAGCCTTGACTCGTGCTACCATGTGAAACAATCCTGGTGGTTAACCTTTAATTGTGATCCTCTATGTAAAATGGGAATTGAATCATGCTAATGTCAGGTTTTATGTTTCTTCCACATTAATATGACTCCATGTTTATATGAGCCTATGTTTATGTGTTTTGATTCCTTATGTTTCATTCCTTTTAATATCATTATGTCATGCCTTCTAACCCATGCCCTAAAGCTTTATTCTTATGTTTACCCTCTCAATGGGATTTTTAACTCATCCATTTTTTCATTTTATCCTTAGGTTATACTATAAATATGTATGAGCACAATGGATGTTAGGATATTTTTATGAATATAAAATAAAAAAATGTTTTATTTAGTTCCATGTTTTTAGTTTATGCACTTTGGCTTCCAAGAAACTAGGATTTACGTTACATGGATTGTAATATGATGTTTAATTATGCTTAAAATCATATAATGATATGTGTAAATGTATAGGGTATTTGAATGAGTGGAATGAATGGAATCAATCTTCTTTGATGGAAAATTTTTAGAAGTACCTGTATTAGTTCTCATTGACAGTGGTGCGAGTCACAAATTTATCTCAAAATATTTCATTAAGATGGAATCATTGGTGGTTTACCAACCAGGTAACGTGTTGAAAAATTGGTGTGACAGGACCTTGTAATTTTCATGGGAAGGGAGGGATATAAAGTTTCAATGGGTGTCATCTAAAGTAGGAGTTGCGACGGATTTGCAACATAATTTTCAAAAGAAAACACTGATATGGGATGGATGGATTTTTCAGGCTCAGATAATTCTTATAGGAACAGATAGTGTTCACAAGTAGGAAAATAATTAGTAGTAGTTGGAGTGTATTAAAAATAAGTACTAGAAAATTTGTAAAAATTATCATATATTACCACCTTGGAGAATTTCAGACCATGTTATAACCTTGGAAGAGGGGGGAAATCGTTGAACATAAGACCTTATAATTCTTACCACTACATGAATGATGAGGTCCAAAAACAAGTGAAAAAATTATTGACAAGTGGATTCATTTGAAATAAAAGCAACCCTTATGCAAGCTTGATTATTATAGACAAAAAGAAGGATGGTGGGTGGCGCAAGTGTGTGGACTATTTAGATTTAAACAAGCTCAAAATTCTAAATAGGTATCCAATTATGATTATAAAAGAAATTTTGGATGAGTTTTGTGGTGCTCATTATTTTACCAAAACTAATTTAAAGTCAGGATTACACCAGATACGAGTAAGGGTGGGGGAAGAGAGCAAGACTGCCTTTAGAACTCACAAGGGACATTATGATTATCTTGTAATGTCATTCGGACTCATGAATGTCCCAACAAATTTCCAATATTATATGAATCAAGTATGTGTTGGTATTTGTTTTATGATATATTGATTTATAGTAGAACCTGGGAAGAGAACCAAAAAAACCTAGATGCAGTGTTCTATTTTCTATTGAAAAATCAGCTACATGATAATAAAAAGTGCTGCTTTTACCATTCAAAAATAGAATATTTGGGGAATATAATTTCTTGTGAATGGGGGGAAATGGATCTTTTAAATATTGAATATGTTTTTTGTTGTCTGAGACCACAAAATTTAGAAGTGGTACAAGGATTTTTGGGTCTTATTGGGTACTACAAATTTTTTTTATTGGAAATGGGAAAACTGAAAAGTCACTCATGGAATTGGGATAGTGTGTTAGATCATCTTTGGAGTGACCTCCACTATGCTCAACAACTAATGTATTAGTTTTCTAAAAACTACAAATGGGAGGAAAATTTTCAGATTGGCGATTCAATATTTTTTAAGCTCCGACCCAATATCCAAATGTGAAAATCTAGAAAAATATGTTTGATGTTAGTTTCATGATACTATGGGATATATTTGATCAAAAACCATCTGCGACCTGCTTCTTATAGGCTGAAAATGTCATAAAATACACAAATCCATCATGTTTTTCGTGTTTCACAATTGAAGTAGGCTGTAGGTATGGATACCCATCTTAATTCTTGGGAGATAACACCATCCCCACCGCTTGTTCCTGCAGATATCCTTGTTGTAAGAGAATAACCTAGAAATTATTGATGTCATTGGCTCATTAAATGGCAGGGTAAACCAGCTAAAGAGTCTATATGGGAATATGCAGTGAAACTCTTTTTCCAGTCTCTAGATCTTCACCTTGAGGAAAATGTGACAATTAAGGAGAGGAGAAATGTTCAGACTTTCCAATGCAGGAGGGGTAATTTGGGTAATGTGTCAAGTTAAGTTGGTTTCCTACCTATATGATGACTAAGGAGGGTAGTGAGAGGGGAATCAATCTAATTATTTGAAGGAGGATCAAAATGAACACTAAGAGATAGGCAGATGGCTCGAAGGAGTGGTCTACCTTTTGAAAATTTCTTTTTCTAGAACATAGATAAGCTGTAGAAAATACCATTAGTTTTCTTGTAATGTTTATTTTTCCTCATATACTGAAACAAACGATGAATAAATTCTTATTCCTCCTATAATTCATTCATTCTGTTAGTTCAATTCATCAAGAACTATCCTATTTTTTCCTTCTACGAATTGGAAAACCAAATAGGGTGATTCTGGCCAACCTAACAAGGAGATTTTTGCCATACTGTCCAGGAAACAGGTGAAGTTTCATGTGATCCCAAGGATAAAAATTTTTACTAGAAAAGATCTTACATATTAGATCACAAAAGGTGAGAAATATTTTAAATACCACCACACACAAGAAGATATTAATATTTCACTGGAACAACTACACATGACATGTACATTTGGAGAATGGTTTATGAATTTAGAGAATACTTTTGGGGTAGTGGAGGTTCTTGGTGAATAAATAAACATAAAAAATGAAAGAAAACAGATCAACAACAAGATTTACGTGGTTCGGCAGTGATGCCTACGTCCACGGGAGAAGGGGGGGGGTCAGTTTCTATTATTCTCTCTAGATAATCATTAGAGGATACACAACATTACAAAATGTTTTTTTCTGATTATAATTCATGGGAATCATACCCGTTTTATAGATACTGAAAAACATAGCCATTAAGGGTTGGTTCATAAACCCTTAAAATTTATTTTTTCACCATCTATCTTCTATCTTTTCCTATTGAACGGAGGTGTCTCTGGGTTGCCTGCCAAACCAGAGACCCACACCAAGAAGTTTCTGAAAACTCCTTTTTTTCCTTCGGTTGAATTTTCGCTTGATTGGGAGTGACCACCCAAAAATCTCCCCCATGACTAATTTGGGGTATAAGCTAGACCCACAGTCTCCTTGTAGGTGTCCAACTTTTCTTTCAGTAGAACCTTCATCATCATGTCTGACCCATTATCATTGGTGTGAATTTTATCAACTTTCAACAATCTTTCTTCCAACACATTCTGGATCTAGTGATATCTTATGTCGATGTTTTTGGACCTGGAATGAAATTTCAGGTTCTTACTCAGATGAATAGATCTCTGACTATCACAATAGAGAATATAATTCTCCTAACTCGGTCCTAGATCAGGTAAAAACTTCTTCATCTATAGTATCTCCTTACAGCCCTTAGTGATTGTAATATATTATTCTTCTGTGGTGTATAAGACAACACACTTCTGATGTCATGATTTCAATGATAATTCTCCCCCTGCAAATGATATCAGGTACTTGGATATGGATTTCCTCATGTCTACATCTCCATCCATATCAGCATATATGTATCCTTCTAAAATAGGGTTTTCACTTCCAAAATATAAACAATGAATATATGTACCTCAAAGATACCTCAATACCCATTTGACCACTGTTCGGTGCACCTTTCCTGGATTTGATAAGAACCTACTCAAAATGCCAATGACATGAGAAATATCTAATTTAGTGCACACTATAGTATACATAAGACTTCTAATTGCTGACTGATAATGAACTTTTTTCCATATTTTCTTTCTCCTCATCAGTTGGTGGACTCTGACTTGTTTTGAGCCTAAAATGACTCCCAAGTAGAGTGATAAATGGTTTCTAATACTCCATTTTGAACATTTCAAGAACCTTCTCAATGTACCGCTCCTAAGATAGCCAAATTTTGTGATTCCTCCTGTCACGAGTAATCGTCATACAAAAAATCTGAGTAGCATCTCCCAAGTCCTTTATTTCAAAATACATGTTCAAATCCTTCTTCAAACTATCAATCTTGGTGATATCTCTACCAATAATCATCATATCATTAATATAAAGCAATAATATAATGAAATCACCCTCAGAAAACTATTTGATAAAAACACATTGATCACCGGTCGTCCTCCTATACTCATTTTTATCCATGAATGAGTCAAATTTCTTGTACCACTACCTCAGTGACTATTTCAGACCACATAAAATTTTATTAAGATTGCATAACAGGTTTTCTTTCCCTTTCACCTAATATCTATCTGGCTGGTCCATTTATATCTCCACCTCAAGATCACCATGTAATAACACTGTCTTTACATCCAATTGTTAAACCTCAAGGTTCAAACTAGCTGCCAATCCAAGAACAAATCTAATAGAATACATTTTAACCACAAGAGAAAAAATTTCATCAATGTCATTACCTTTATTTTGACTAAATCCCTTCACAACCATTTTGGATTTGTAGTGTGGTTGTGAGCTGCCATCTTCTCCTTTAATTCTGTACCCCCACTTGTTCTTGAGTGCCTTCTTTCTGTGTGGTAATTCTACCAAATCAAATGTATAGTTATTTTACAAGGATATCATCTCCTCTTGAATGACCTTTTTTCCTTTCCATATTTTGTTGATTCCCGATCGCATCATCATAACTGTCTGGATCTCCCGTGTTAGTGAGCATCATGCACCCATTTGGTGAGTATCTACGACTCGATTGTCATTCTCTAGTGGATCTCCTCAACTATGATTCAGGGGGAATCTGTTACAGAATATCATATGATGAATAAATATTATCATATAGAGACATATTAACTGCTAGTGATGTATCATCATTGTCGCATATCTCTCTCACCCTAGTTGGTACTGATTTTGGTGATACTGGTTCCCGATTGACTAGAATTTCCTCAGGCTGTGACTTCTTTGCACTTTCTGGCTTCTCAAAATCTTCAATCGTTTGATCCTCAAGAAACAACACATATCTACTTCTGACGATACTCATAATGATAGGATCCTAGAGTCGGTATCCAAACTCTTCATGACCATATCCTAAAAATAAACATTTCTTTACTTTTCCATCCAGCTTTTCCCGCTCATCTTTTGGGATGTGAACAAATTCCCTGTAGCCAAATACTCTCAAGTGTTTATATGAAACATATCTACCTGTCCAAAAACTTTCTAAAATTTTGTAGTTAAGTGGAAATAATGTAGAAAGGTTGATAAGATCAACTACGGTCATCATTGCCTCCCCCCAAAAGGTGTTTGGAATATTTTCATTTGAGAGAATAAATATTACTCTCTCACAAATTGTTTTTTTCATCCTCTCAGCATGACCATTATGCTAAGGCGTCTTCGGTACTAATTTTTCTAGCCTAATTATGAAACTCTTATAATAATCCCTAAATGGACCATGTTTCTCTCCTACATTATTTTCCTACACACAATTTAACCTCATGCCTGTTTCTTTTTCCACCTTCACATGAAACTACTTGAAAACATCCTGCACTTGATCTTTAGTTTTCAAAGAAAAGGCCCAGAATTTTCTGGAGTGATCATCTATAAAGGTAAAAAAATAAATAGAACCTCTCATAATCTTGTTTCTCATCATAAAGACATCAGTGTTAATCATATCTAAAACATTTTCTTTTATGGACGGTATATAACCATGAAATGATAATTGGTGTTGTTTTCACACGATGCAATCAACACAAGTATCCAGATGTGTACCTTTTATTCCTGTTAAAAGATATTTCCTAGAGAGCATTCTGATTCCTCTATAGATCATGTGACCCAGCCTCATGTGACAAAAATTCTATAGTAATATCTTTTGTGGATGCATTTAGTTCTCCTCCACATGGTCTTGCATCTGTGAGATAAAGAGAATTATCTTTCTTTCCTTTAGAAACTAATAGGTTACCTTTTGTAAGATTCCATTTACTATCATAGAATGAACTGAAATATCCCTCATCATCAAGCATTCCAGTGGATTTCAGATTGAGGTGAATATCAGGAACATTCCTCACATCCTTTAACAATAACCTGTATCCAACATTAGTTTCCAGAAAAATATTACCAATAACAGTAATTTTGGATGCACCATCATTTACCATATTCACATGTTCAAAACTCCCTGAATGGTAAGATGAGAATAAATATGTTCTGGCAGTGACATGGTAGGAGGTTCCAGAATCGATCACCCATGTCATGTCTTGGCTTTCAAGACTGGACTAATTGTCTTCTTAAATAGTAATTATTTCGTCATTGACAAATACATCATCATTATTTTTGGGTCTTCCCTTCTTGATTCATATTCTCTTCCTTCAGCCTTCTACACTCCTGGATGAAGTGTTCGGGCTTGCCACAGTGGTGGAACTTCATGTCATATCTTGATCAAGATTTAGATCGCTTCCTCCTTTGAAGACATTGGTCACAATTTTCTCTTCCTCTACTTCTTTCCTACCATTTATGATTCCCATGTATTTCAGTGACAAGAGCCTCTGATTCAGGTGTATGTACCTCATCTTTTATTTTATACTATACATTTAGTATTCAGTCTTTCACCATCTCTACATTGAGAGTTCCATCTAAATTATAATTAATGATCGGTAGAACTAAAGTTTCCCATGTCTTCAGTAAAGAAATCAACATCAATAGTTCCTACAAATCATCATCAATCATTATTTTCATAGAATTCAGCTGATCAATAGTACCTTGGAACTCACTCATGTGCTTTGATATGTTGGTACTGTCTTTTTATTTCAAGTTGAAAATATGACATATCAGGTTTTATTTATTTTTCATGTTTTTCCTCACATACATCATTTCTAATTTTCTCTAAAGAACAGAGGCATCATTTTCATTGGAAAAAGTTTGGAAGATTATCTTGTCGATCCACTGTCTCATTTGGGTAGCGTACTTTCTGTTGATTATGACCCACTCCACATCCACTAGAGGGGTACCGGAAGAGGTCTTCTCATTGGGTTTACTACTTGTTGACATTTCTTCCGCTTGTGCTGCAACGAGCATAGTGGTTTCCACTATAGGATTCCACAAAATTTTAATATACAAAAGTCCTTCATTTTCGGTTTCCAGATGGCATAATTAAATGTAGCGAGTTTAATCATATTACTGGTATTTTATTCCATTTATGGACTACTAATTTTGAGCCATATGGATGTGTCTTGAATGGTCATAATACCTGGAATCGACTCCTAGATCGCTGAAAATGGGCTCCGATTGGCTGATTTATGGCCAAAACAGTTTCAATGGTTTGGATTGACCACTGATGTGGCACTGACATGGTGATGATGCGGTGTGCTAGAATTGTGGCCAGAAAAGTATCCGGACTTTCACCGACGGTGTGGAAAATGTCACCTTCTCTGGCATGAGGTTTCTGTAGCACCCATGATTTTACCAAACTTTGATTGAGCTTATCTCCTTTGTTTCAGCTCTGTTTTTAACACTGCTTGCACCGTTGGAATTAGCTTGCTGTGATCATCACAGATCTAGGTTGATTTTTTTTTCTAGGAAACTTAAATTTTCTGGTTTCGGAAAATTTTTGTTGTCGCGTCCTCTTCTCACTACCGAACCTCCCTTTATTCCACTTTGTAGGGGGAAACAGAGGTTTTTGGAGAAGAAATAATCACAAATGACAAAAGAAAACAAATAAAAAATGAGATTTATGTAGTTCTGTAGTGATGCCTACATCCATGAGAGAAGGGGGGTTATATTATTATCGTTGGATAATCATCAGAGGATACAAAATGTTACAACAAGTTTTTTTTCCGATTATAATTCATGGGAATCATACCCGTTTTATAGATACTAAAAAAAATCTATCAAGGGTTGGTTCATCAACCCTTGGAGTTTCTCCTACTGCCAGATGTGTTCTATCTTTTCTGCTTCAAAGGACGTGTTGCTGAGTTGGCTTCCAAACTGGAGACCCTCACCAAGCAGTTACCAATAACTCATTTTTCCTTCCATTGAATTCTCTCTTGATTGGGAGTGTCCCCCACACCAAAAAATCCTGAGCTATCATGGTTTCAACTCAAAGAAGAAATCCTTTGACAATATGGTAAAGCAGTAGCGATGAAAACATAGAATATTCATACATTTCCTAAATAAAAGAAATTTCTTGGGAATGCATTGATGATGGTTGTAACTTAGCTGGAGTCATTCTAGGAAGAGGATTATGCCGAAGAGGTCTAGTGTGAGAAGTTGTGAATTGAGCCGGTACAGGCATCTTCACCTGTGGAAAGTTTTTGATATAACCAATGTGGTTAGGATGAGGATGACAGAAGATCAAAAATATAACCTTGAATGGATGTACCAAGAGAGTATTGAGATTATGAGAGTGTTGCAATGAGTTTTTGATAGATTTCTACTATTAGAAGAGGACGTTTCACCTAATAAATTCGAAGAGGTGGAAATATTTTCCTCTCAAGTACAAAAATATGAGAGTGTGTGAAAGTTAATAGAGAAGTTGCGGTCTGTGTAGGTTCAACTACAGAAAGTGGTTGGGGTAGTTGAGGTCAGATGTGGTCCACAAAAGGCTGCTGAAGAAGGAGACCAGGAAAGAAAAACTATAGCGATTAATCTGAGTTTGACAGTCACAACACCGAAGGAGGTGTGAGTTGAACATATTCAGGTTGTCCGACTTGTGGGAGTAATAAGCATAACTAGAGTAATAAATTAAGCATATGGTTTATGTGTAAGAAGTTCAATACACTATTAAATTGTTACTAGACCTAAAATTCTTAATCAAATGCTTACTCTTGGCTTACCAAGACTCGTGTAAGATGATTACAGCCTGAAACAACAAAATGAGGTGAAAATTTTGCAGCTTCTGCCCATACAGTTGAAAATAGGAGAGTTTGAACTATACGAGATACCGCTATTGGTTCGATCTATGGATGTATAGAATGTTTTCATCCTTTCTCAGCTACAACGAGAGATATTGTGGGCCGCTTTAGCTAATCTTTCCAGTCAAGTCAATAATAAGGCAAGGTGTTTACTGAAATCACATGCAGCAAACCCAATTTGGCCTGAAAGTGATCCCATACAAAGTTTATTGTGCTAGGGACAGTGGTTTCGATGGAATAACTCTTATATTTTACACCTTGAGGACAAGGTGATTTTTCGATACGGTAGGAATGACAGGAAAGTGAGTTGGAAATGCAGGCCAATGATGTTGGAGGATTGAGTGTGTTGCTGCAAGGATTGATCGATTGAGGCTGTTGTGGCTTGTGGGGATGGAAGGTCTAATAATCTGTCAGGGGTATAAATTTAAATACCATAGAAGGTACTAGCTATATTGGTAGTTGGTTAGTAGGTTCCAGGTATTATTAAGAGCTTCTGGGAGAATATATTTCTAGAATATTCTAGATGGCTAGGAAAGTGAGTTGGGGTTGTTGGGGTTGGGAAAAGTATTCAATAAGGGGGGAAAGTATTTGATAGGGACACGATTGGATTAAGAAAGTATTCTGGTGTGCAGATTGGGGGTTGTGGCCAGGGATCAGAGAGTAGTTCCTCTAGAGGATGATTGTTATTCTATTTTCTTCTATTTCTTCTCCCTCTTCCATTTTTACTATATTCGAGATTACATCAAATAATAGAACACTCCATTTTATCTCTTTTAGGATCTACACCCTAACACAAACCATCAAATTTTATTTAATAATAAATTAAATTAAATAAAATAAAATGAAATAAAACCAATACAGGTCATATCTCACGATTGATCATACACATGCACCCATTACACATTTAAAATAACTAACATTCATTACAATTCATTATTCAATAAGATAAAACATTCATGAATTAATAAGATTAATAATATTATTGATCAATAAATTTATTTTATCTTATTTCATCCAATCATCCAATATATTCTTATCCGGGGTAATTTTAAATAAAATAACTAATTTCATTTCATTGAAAATTTAATAAAATACTACACAATTTTGTGCTTGGAAGAAACCTAGCGAGTACCTGTTAAAGATACTTTAGTATGGTCCTTGTTGCATATAATGAACTCACATGACACTTCATACATAGAATGCATTGTAATTTCACGATGTGTACTGTCAAATTAATGACACAAGGTACACATGAAAATTACATTGTCTATGCGATTTAATGCATGCTGAGTCTTTAGTATACAATAACCATACATGAATTATAGTTTTGAATATTACATAGAATTAATTAAGAAATTGATATAATATAAAACCTAATGATCTTCATGAATTTTCAATTTAATGATTCACGGAACTCATGTCGATGAGGTTTAATGGAGTAATTAATTAAATTTAATACTTTCACGTAAACAAGTAGAGTTCATGACATGTGCATTCTGGACACAAAAAATGTATTTTTCTTTGCCAGATGTCTGAGGTGCATGAAAAGGGACTCAGAGTGTACTTCCCATAGACATTAATGAGGGACACAAATTGTAGGAAGGATACATGGCGTGTACTTCAAGTTGCACGGTTGCTAGCCTTTATGCATCGTGTATTAATTACACGACACATATTGACCCTATGTTTTCTTCCTTGAAAACATATGGACTACATGGAGTGTAAGAAGTATAAATAACTTGTATTCTGGTAAAACTTTGAGTCACCTTGGTTTTCTACACACGGTGCATTTAATGCACATGGCATATAGTCCGGTAAATCTGTGATTCACCTTGGATGATCTACACATGGTTCATTTAATGCACACAATGTGTATTCATTACACAACAAACCAGAGTCCACACATGTGTACTGATGCAATGAACAACCAATCAGAATTACTGAAACTTCTTGATGAGTTTTTTGGATTCATTCTTCATTAAATATTAATCGATCTTGGTTATATAACTGAGAAACTAAGGGGAGGAAGAATAGATCTCCATGACTGATTGAGAAAAAATTAAAACATGAAATGAAATTTAAATTTTAAATGTGTAATGATCAAAAATCAAATAAATAATCATAAATTTGAATGTGACCCATATGATACTACCTAAAGGTTCCAGGCACAACGGAAATACTTATCAGGTTTGGACCCAACTCAACAATTGTTGAATTCAATGAATATTCCATGATGTTCTTGATGTGGGATTCATGGCCAATGAAATTTATTTTGATGAAACTCAATAGAAACAACTAAACCAAGAATATATTTCCCAATAAATTTATAATTAATTTAATTGGATAGGAATAAATAATGAATAAGTCTTGAAATATTTTTTTGATGAAAATGTTGATCTTCTGAAACTCTTTCTGTCTACCATTGTTTCTCTTGTAGAATTCAAGTGTAAAATCTCTCTAGATGTGATCCATATGTGCTCCTATGATCTCTGAACATTGCCGATGGATCTTCGGCTGCTAGCGCAGCAGATTAATCATCTTGCAATGTTCACCTTGATCATTTCAATGATTCTTTCAAACTTAAAGAATCATCCCTGCACTAATGATATTGAGAAGATATAGGAGGTAGGATAATCAATCAAGGTTGAGAGAAGAAACCCTATAGCATTCTTCCATCTTGAGATATCCCTAAATTTCATTGGGCATATCAATTCTCTAAATTCAATTAAAACTAAAATAATAGAAATATCAATCTATTTATAGTGTTATGGGTTAGGGATAAATATGATTTAATTGTACATATTCCCCTAATAATATATTAAACCCTTAAATGACCTCAGGTTATGTAATAATAATAATATTATTTTTTCTCAAGGTGTGCAATAACTAACACAATAATAAATATTATTTTTCCATCTTACAAATTTAATATTTATCGTCGAACCTCATATTATCCCATTTATCCTCCTAGACATTTATTTAATACCTGAATAAATATTTCATTAAATATTTATTCATTAAATAAATAAATAAATATGATATATAGGTGTAATTAAATAATTACCTTGTGAATAAATATTTATTTAATTTATGTGATCAATAAATCCTCAATAAAACTATTCCCCGAACTTGGGAATAATATTTATTCCAATAATTAAATCAAAAAATAATTTAATTGTGATCAACAAAAACACTTAGTATGTGACCCTCTAGGCTTATTCCCCATTGGAATTAAAAAGCCTCACCTAAAGTTCAAGATTACTATTTAGTAATGGGTCAAGGCACCTAAGAGGAATAAGTTAATATTGCAATGTCGACAACCACATATGAGTGAAGACTGTGTAATATAATGTTTTTTTATCTCAGCATCTCATCAAATTGGTTTCATACTTGTGTCATCAACCAATATGTTAGATATATTTTCCTTTGATTATCCAGAATGAACATTCCCACATAACCATGGATATATAATTTATTTTGAAAGTTCCATTCCAATCAAAGGACCGACATATTAACTTGGATAAATGAAAGGGACAAATCCTTCTTCATCTTATTCATTAATAACATATCTATTGTGACATACCAAGCGTATCCTACATAGTGTGAACATAGTGTGTCATAGGTTTTGTCAATACATCTATGTACGTGGGTCATGATATGAATTATTAATAATAATATTAAAGTCTAAGGAAAATTATACACAGTCGCTGATATGAATATCCAATGAAATGGAAACATACATAATTCCTATTTGTGGTGTTTGTCCTCATAATATCTCATCTTGAAGATCAACCAATGTGAACTTCATGATATGAATCCTCATCCTATTATGATCACTCGCACCTAACATTAGATAAATTTTTTCCCCCATCATAGTTTGTGATGTTGACCATAGGAAAATTATTTAATAGATATCATTATATCATCTCAAAGTTCTCATCATACCGAGGAACTATTTAGACATATTTTGAAGCAACAAAAACACTAGGATATTATCACATTAAATTCATGTAGAATTATAGTGACCCATACCTTTCTTACATTACTATTAAATCATTTTAAAGATAGAAAACATAATAGTAATACACATAGATGATCCAAAGGTTTAGTGTATTGGGAAAACTAGGACCATACATAAGTATTACAACATCAAGCATAAAAATTTATTTAATTCCTTCTTCTCTAACTTCTTATTGGAACATTAACTCTCCTTAGTACATGTAGCCACCTGAGGACATACATCAAAAAGGGTGAGATAAAAGCCCAGTAAGAGGATAGATAAGAAAAATATAAAAACTGGTGAGCGTAACCATAAAATAGGAAAAGGATCATGAACATAGTAGGAAACATTAATAAGAGACTTGAAATGTTGTAATGCATAAAAATGAAACCTCATGTCTTAGTGGTTAACTACCACACATACTTGTGAGAAAAGATAGAATCTTGTTCACACATCATTTCACTTTAACTCATGAGATTCATCACTTTAACCAATGAATTGGAGTGCTGTATAATTTCGGGCGCACCCATCACATTCAAACATTCATATTGCGCTATATAATTCCGGGCACCCCCGTCACATCATAACATTATCATTATCATGCATTCCACATAGAACATATACCCAAAAATGAACATAAATAACCCATGTAAAGGAATGAGTTTCATATCATAATAACACATTCATAAACTTTGGGTTCCCAAAAGAAAGTGGGAATAATATATTTGATACAATAACCATCAACCTTGAGTGAGAAATAAAAGGTGTGTTTATGAAAGAAGAGTTATTTTGGAAAAAATTGTTTGACATAAAATCCTGTGGAAAACATGTATATCCCAGAAAAAGTAATATAATGATGAAAAAAATTATTTTTAAGGAGTGACCATACCAAAAATGGTGTGAAAGAGGGTGAACCCGAAGAAAGAAAGTTGGGTTTGAGATTTTCCCATTTCCTTGTATCCGAACATTTTATTCACTTTAATGTCCTGTATAACCACATTAGATTCACTAATTAACAATTAAATAATTTTTTTTACATGAATATGGTTTATTATGGTTTCATTAAGTTATTCTATGGGCCTTTGGATGAGTTATAGAGTTTAAAAAACATTGTTTGGGAATGTTCATTTTTGTGGTTTTCTTGAGTGGTTCACTTGTATTCATAAATGAAAGTTCATGTAGAACATGGATAAACACACAGAACTGATATTTGATGTTATTAATCATATTACAGAAGTTAAAATTATATTATAATGAATTATTTTATATATGATGTGGATGAATCATTAGATAATAATTAAATTATGATTTTTGGGTTAATTTGGGTGGTTTTCGACCATAACGAACTTGTTTTGTTTAATAATTTAGTAATATGTAAATAATTTAGTTCCAGAACATTAAATAGGAAATAATAAATATAAATTATTCTGTTTCAACCATAAAAATGGTTTCATGACCAGATTTGAAGGTAGAAATGGAAAAAGAAAACATGTCGTTCTTGAAGGTGATAGACTAACACCTCATGAACACCGTTTTCTTTTATAAAGTAAAAGGAAGAGAAGAAGGGGGTTTGATGGTACAATATCCCATTAGTATCATTAAATACAAGTATATGTATGATAATGTATTTACCATACCATGTGGATGAATATAGGTGGGTAAAGAATAATAAAATAACTTAAAATTGATAGGAAATTAAAGGAAAAAGAGAGAGTGGAATTACCTCTTCAATCCTCCTCTTGAGATCCTCATTAAGAAAGCTAGGATTGGTATTTTTATGAGACCAACAGATCTCGGATGTGGAATAGGGGATTGAGAAGATGTTTGTGTAGTGTTTATACAAGGCTTTAAGCTTGAGAGGTGTGAGGAAATGAGGGTGTGAAGGGTGGTATTTATAGTGGAGGGGAGATGAGATTTCTCAATATAAAATTCATAAATGTATTATTTCTCCACTATAAAAGGAATAATGAGTCTTCCATGATGAATAAATTTAATCTTATCATGTAAACCCGAAACAATTGGGATTGCATCAGAAGAACATCATGCATGACTCTATAATTAGTTTTTTTGCTTATTTTGTAAATTATGGTATTTTACTATTCATAAAAATTCAAGTACTTCAGAAAAATCCCAAAAATTCACCCAAACCATTTTTCGACATGTAGAATCCAAAAATGAAGTCCATTTTATAAAAATAATTTTATAATTATTATTAATTTAATTTTTAATTAAAATCAAAATTTACTTGAAAAATACTGTTTTTAAAATAAAAATTGATTTTATAATGCTTTCAAAAATTAGATAAGGTATTATAAAATTATCTTTAAACAAGAAGAAATAGATTTTTTAATTTATGAAAACATTTAATGGAAATAAATTTTCTTTTAAATTAATCATAATTAATTATTTATGACTTATAAAATACTAATATTTTTACTAAAGTAAAATTGTCACTTAAAAGATGCCTAAAGTTTATTTAATATTTCAAGGGTAAGGTTACTATTACTTTTGAACGATTTAATATTAATAAGGGTTATATTACTATTCATAAGTGTAGGTTACTATTCATAAGGGTAGGTTACTATTCACCAAAAAAATTATGTTAGTTCTATTAGACTCCAAAAATCATCCCGAACACAATCGTGTTTGTCAGATTTTTAAAATTCAAAACATAGAAGTGGAAAAATTATGTTTAATGATCACATGATATTAATATCATAATATGTCATTTTACTTCCTAATATGATTATACTATAAGGCATAATTATAATAATGTAATTCCATTGATAAAACTTTGGGTCATTATAGGAATAACAATCAATATATGATAGGATATATTTAATATCCACTTATTTGAATATATTTGGAAATATAAAGCACAAACTAGTTGTTTCTAGGACACCAACTCCAACATCAATAAACCCACATCACATAAAGTATTTATCACCACTTCAATTTATGGCACATTCATCTTCAACCACTAGTTCCTAGGTCCTAGGACTCATTCTTTTTCTATCCTCTCCATCTTCAACTTATAATTTTTGTAATCTATGATTAGGCACATAGATAGTGAAATGAAATACAGAACACAATCATCAAACATCCATGGTTGTTCTAATATCCCCTTCCCCTAACACTAATCTTAATTAAATGGGGAATAAACTCAAAAAACCATTATTTCTTGATATACAACCATAAATAAAATACCACATGATCAACCCACAAAATGTATGACCAAATAACCATGGACAAGTCAAATGTTATGAGGGCTTGAGTACTATGAAAATACAAGGCTTCTCTCAATTCATAAAAACATTTTCTTTTTTTATAGTTTCTAATATAGTTTCTTTTAATTTTTTTTAAAACATAAATAATAGGAAATATTTTCATATAAAACAAAAATGGCCTAAATAAATACTAGAAATAGAAAAGGTTAGATGTACATAGAACCTCCTGTAACTAAGACAAATGTCTTAAAGAAGGAGATGATAGGAATTAAAATGAAATTTGTAATGCCTCTTTGTATTTTATCCTATAATGTTGGGGGACCACTTTTATGATGATAAATAATGTTCTAAATCATGATTCAAATTAAGAATTATTATAATCAAAATAAATCAAAATCTATTAAAAAATGAACAAATTAAAAAAATACCTCCACATTATTTTGCAGGATTAACATGTTATTCATAATGGTTATATAATAGCCATATTGGAAAAATTTAGAAAATAAGTAGACAAATTGAAAAAAAGTGAAGTGAAAATCACTTGTTTTCATTACAAAAAATTAACTTAGAAAATGAATAAACTTATGCAAAACTGCATTAGATATTCTATCCTCTTTTCCCCCTTTCCTTGAGAAAACAATACCGATCGGAATAGCTAATGAAGTTATCTATTAAAATATTAAAGGAGAAAAATTCAATAATATTGAAAGATCAATACAATAGTAAAATAAAAATAAAGCAACGAAAACCATAGAGGTTAAAAAAATAAATTTAAAAATACCTAAAAAATATTTTAAAAACAATTAAAAAGAATTCCAAATGGGGAATGTGTTTGATTTAATACATATAAATTCATATTAATAAAACATGGATGTATAAAAAAAGAACTCACCATTAATATTCTCGAAATAAATTTTCTCAACAAAAAAATTATATTTTTAAAATCATTGATGTGTGGCTGAATACAAAGTAATCTAGTGAAGAAAATAAAATTACCTGAACTAGGGCATCAGGTTGAGAATAAAAAACAACCAAAAGCACGCCCAATAGAGAGTGCATTCTCCAATACAATTCATTCTACAATATTGAGAAAGTTTATGCATGAGAAATGTAATAGTAATGAAAAATGATATAAAAGAGGGTGTTTTTTACTCAAAAACCCCATTTATATTTCAATAATTAATAAGTGAAAATTGTAAGTTCATAAATTTACAATTTAAATCAAACCTTAGATTTATTTTGAACATAATTAATAAAATAAACATAAAACCAAATAAAATAATTGATAAAACATAAAATTATTGTATATATTTATATTTCAGTATGATTAATGATAAATAAAATTATCTAATTGCAAGAAAATAACCAAAAATCCTAGGATTGATCTAGTCATTTGTCAAACTGGAATACAAAATATGGCGTATAGTATTTCCATAAGTTAGGATTTAATTTCCTAAGTATATAAATCTTAGAAGATAGAGGGGTCTTGATAAACCCATCACTAACATACAAATTTTCCTTATCTAAATCACTCACAATAAACTTGGGTTCCCTAGACTTACTTACCTTAACTCTTGTTTCATTATCTTATAAATAACTCAATGCTAAATATAAACAAAGTAAATAATCTACTTAACACTTTTAATTTAAAAAAAATATAACATGATGAAGTAAAATTAATAAAACATGGATAATAAAAATTAAATAAATAAATTAATTGGCACATTACATATCATTTAAAAGAAAATTAACTATCTTTTTAACAATGAAAACCATATAATTAAAACATTCATACAACAGAATTATCATGTACAATGAATCATTTCCCTATATTAATTTTAAAATTCAAAATGAAACATATGAAGAATAAACCATTACTACATAACAAACATAGTCCATGAAATATTGACCGAACACTCCCAAAAATAAAAATTATAAATCCAAATAAAATCCACAAAATTTAATGAATAGTGAAATTACATGAGACTTGAAACATAGAAAAAATCTTGTTTAATACAATTTTGGTGAAGCAAAATTAAAAAAAATCCATAAAGAAATTAAAGAGGATTGTACTGAAACCCCACCTTAATCTAGGAAATGATTGTTGGTTAATGGTATTTTTTTCCACTACACTATATATAATTGTTGTGCGCCTTTTAAATCTTTGGAAAAAAATGTTGTGAAACATTCCATGGAAATTTTCCAGAAGTAATTTTCATTGAAATGAAATTATTTTTTTAGTTTAAAACTTTAATTCAGTAAAAAATGAATTCAAATTTATAATAAACACATCAGAAATCAATTGTAACGTATCAGGTCTTTGAATCAGGTCAAAATCCTCTACCCGTTTGAAATTTTGGAGTTTAGTGGTTAGACCAAATCCTCCATTGATATTTTGAAATTAATTTCAATAGTTCCCTTTGACCTAAGACATTGTTTTTAGAAATCCTTTAAACCTTGGAAAGTGTCTCGGGGATTTAGTTGGGCTTTGGGTGCATCAGAGGCCGAACAACCAACTTTTCAGGGTGTGCAGATTGGGATGCATGATTTAGAAAAACTGTGCAACCTCCCAAGGGAAACTATGTGTCCCTCCAGGTGCTCTGTAAATGGTTTTAAAAACTGTACAAAATGGGGTGCACAACCATGTGGGTCACACTAAAGTTTTTAGTAGAACCTCACACAAAGTTGGAGCACAGTTAGAAAACTGTGCAGGCCAATCATGTGTGGTGTAGTGCCTAGATAGTGGTTACTGCATGATTTGTACAAAGTTTTTCAAATAGTGCGGTAACTGTGAGACCTTTTAAAAAGGAAAAAAATACTCATCTACCCTTAATTTATTTAAGTGGATTTCCTTTATTTTTATTCTCTCACGCGACTCCAGTATCCATGAGAGCCTTCTTTCTCCTCCCCCTAGCTTTTGTGCTCAACTACTCATCCGAGCTTCTTTCTTCAAGTTTTTGACCTCAATGGAATCACATCAGTAAGGCCTAAAGTCCTCTTGCTTCTCTTTTTTTGTGCTATCTCCACATGGTGCACTAAATCCGTGCGAGTCGATTTACCCTATTTTCAGGGCATTTTCCTAAAAAAATGATTCCTTACAAAATTTCTCAAATTAGAGTCTGTTAATGGACAAGTGAGAATCTACCAACATTAGGTAGATTTTATCTAGCTTTCTCTTGATTTTGATCATGTTTTGGGGGTGTGTTTTGAGCGTGTCATTGGGTAGTTTAAGTGAGAACCTAAAAATTAATTGGTTGTATTTTAATTAATTAAATTTACCGTGAGAGATGTCAATGGGAATGATCATATGAGACTAAAAAATTTATGATCCTAGTGAGAGACTTCAGACCTTGGTCAGATTAGGAAATTTTTTTAATTAAATTAAATTAAATTATTAATATTAAATTTGACACATTCTATGGGAGCGATACAGGATTGGACCGAGGATTGAGATTGTATTGACCATCTGGATTGAGGAGATGATAGTCGTTAAGTTTGGCATGGGCTAGAATCTATGAGTGATGTTGATAAATGGTTGGTAGACTTGGTCATCGGGTTGAGGTGATGATGGTTGTCAGTTTTTGGGAATGGATCATGTGATATTGGATGGTGTTAACCATTCGACTGAGCGATATGGTTGCATAGGCACAAGGTGTCGGGATGATATGGCTCAATAACGTGGATGGTGATTGATTCTAATCATGATTTGGACGACATTCCATTTGAGTCGTGTGCACATAGTAGGACTCATATGATGAGTTGATGTTGACCACTTGTGTGTGTATAGGATTCCATTAGATGTGACTTAGGGTGGTGTTTGACCACTAGTATGGTTAAAGGTTCTTTCTATATAAATCCATGATGATGGTGAAGAACCATCCGTTTTTGGTGATGAGATCATTGGTTGGAGGATAATTCTCATTGTATGATGAGGTTGTTGGGCCCAGATTATTTGGGAGGATGTATATTTTCATTCCTATGGATGTCAGTTATTGAGCCAATAATCCTATTATTTAGAGGACAAATATCATTGTTCCTCAGAAGTCATACTTCAAGGCATCAAATATTATCCTGAGATGAGGTCCGAGGGAACAGGTATTTGGTTGGGAATGCCTTAGGGATGTTAGTTACTTGATTTATGGAATGAGGTGTCGTGCTATGAATTGGTGGGGAAACCTAAGGGTTCACCTTGGTTGGCTTCATCCAGAGATGTCTTGGGATTTATGGTAAGGATCCTATACACTTTTTTAATACCAGCATTGGTCTAAAAAGGTGATTTATACTTTGTGGATCTTGAGAAAAAGGAAAGTAGGTCATTTATTTACAGTTGTATTCCTGATAGTTTACTTATATTTCAGTACACACATGCATTATCATAGATGTAGGTTAGGCACATGGTTGTGGTGTCCTACTGTAATTGTTGTTATACCCTACACAGGCCCTTCAGGATGCGTGTAGACTTTATTCTTTTACAATCTGGTAAGGGTTCAGGCTCAGTATTTGGACCTTAGTGATCATGTTGGGATATTTAACATGGGATGGATGGAAAGGGATCTTGGGGTTCTTGCATTAGCTGGAATTTATCCTTTGCATCGTTATTTTGTACTAGCATTCTTATTAAATATATGTACTTGTGTTTGGCCACATAAAAAACTTTTCATCATTTTCATGTATGACCTAGATTGTATTCATGTTCTATGAATTATATCTTGTGGTGTTTATTTATAAAAGTGGTATGTTGGTATTTATTATTCCATTGCTTTTTTTTGTTTACGCATTCGCTATTGCTTGTTACTGCTTCTGCTACGGTGGGTTACTGGTCCAATGTCTTTAGTCTTTCTTCTGCTTCTATATTTATACTTAGACGGACATTATTACATAAACAACCGAGGGTATAGTCATCACAATATGACCTATTACACCCTCAATTCTAGTTAGAAGCCTTTGGCATATGGGGAGGCATGCCTAAGGACTAATGTCCAACAAGCCCGAATCACTATTAGAGTGGAAAACCAGGTCAGGATGTTACAAATGGTATCAGAGCAATTCATGAATGAGAATTAGTAGCAGTTTTCAAATGGATACTAATGATGTAAAAATATTTTATTTTTAGTTGGTTATATTATTTGAGATGTGGAAAATCAGAGATTAAGATGTTATAGGGACTAGGTTTAGAGATCGTGTTTGGGTGCCTGTAGTACCATACACGGGGGGTAGACCAAGTTGTCACAGGTGGGAATTTATGTTCTGTTTTTCTCTTTTAGAGTTGATTTTATTTCCACCTCAAGTGGCACACTTGGTTGTGATTGTAATTTTTTGTGGCATGTGACCCTTGGCTAGGTATGGAAAGGGAAAAGATATTTGACCCTTGACCTAGCATGGAAAGGGAGGATTTTAGACCCTTAGCCTAGTATTGTAAGGGAGGTTTGTTTTTATTTCTTGATAGGCACATAGGATTATATGTAAATATATACATATGTCATGATAAATTTATTGTGATCATCATTTCAGAAATAGAATGTGCTAAGAGGGGCTGGGTTTTTTAGAGTGTCAGCAAAAAATCTAAAAAGTGTTTTCCGACTTATCCTTCTTTGGTGGCATTCTACTCCGCCAACTCAGGAATATGGTTCTAATGAGATCTATATGTTATGTGATATGATATGTGATATATTCATATGTGTGCCTGACTCTGAGAGGAGTAGGTGTGGATGATGATAGGGGGTTATCTGCTTAATGTGTCAACAAACTAAGCTAAATAGTGTTTTGCTGCTTAGACTATTTTGGTGGAATTTTACTTAGATAACTCAGATTGACATGTGATGCCTGAATTTTATGTGGGTAAGTTAGGGGTGATGAGGCCAAGATTATATGTGATACTTTAATCCTATATGGGTGGGTAAGGGGATAAGAGGTCGTATGTCTTGTGACATAGTTTCAATGGGAAAGAGTAAGGGTAGTGAGATTACACTTCCTGTTGCTAATTTCTCTATCTCCATTACATATATTATTATAGTTTTCTAAACATGTTTTTGGTATTTAGCGGGATGATACCTAGATGTCCTCCAGTGGTTCATCAGGAGGGTGGTGATATGGTGTCGTAGGAGCGTTCATGAGTTGAGACCCCTAAGGGTCAGGATGATGCCCTAGAGGGCCAGACAGTTCATGAGCCGCAGGTATATGCTGAAGTGAAATCTCAGGTATAGGTGGGTCATCTGTATTATTTGATATATTTTGGGTTGTGGTTAGATGAGAAACTTAGGGAGGGCTTGGTTCGTGTCATATAGGGGATTTTTATGGGAGATCTGGGAGCAGAGCCTTCCATGGAATACCTGACTCTGGAGTTCCAGTCACAACACCCACCACTTTCTTAGGGTGATGGTGGACCACAAGAGATGGATAAATGGATAGAATTAGTGTATATAATCTTCAAGCTTCTTGAGACACCCCTAGTCTAGAGGGTGAAACTGGTGATGTATATTCTTAGAGGACAAAAAAATCACTGGTGGTACATGGAGGTTTAGGCAGGTAGATAGAAGGTACTGGATTGGAAATATTTTGAGGCCAGGTTCTTCAAGAAATTATTTCGAGAGACATTGAGGGTGGAGAGAGCTCAGGAGTTCTGGATCCTCTAGTAAAGAAATGTCCTTCATAGACTATACATTGACTTTCAACGATCTATCTCATTTCGTACCTGGTATTGTGGGTGATGACATCACGAGGGTGAGACATTTCAAGGATGGTTGATGATGTTCCATTTAGGTGAAGGTAAAAATATTTAGGTAACCTCATTCTTAGAGGTAGTGAATCAGGTTCTTGTAGTTGGGGGAAATTTGATGGAATGATCATATTTTATCTAAGTGATGGCTTCAGGTGATTTCAGCAGCAATTCTTCAGACAGTAGGAAGTAAGGAAAAGATGAGACTCAGTAGGGAGTTCATACCAAAGACTCGAGCATACCACTGAGGAGTGGGTCTTTGATAGTGTGTTTCTAGCATGGGAATCCAATAAATGTTTGGGTGTAGTGTGATTGGGTACTGAAAGAGTTTCAAGCATATGGTCAAGTCATACATCTCAAGAGGTTCTCTATGAGGCCTTCTCGGATAGTCAGCAGCCAGGGACCTCGACAAACTCAGGCATCTTAGGCTAGACTGGGAGTGGTATTGGGATCTGGTTTCCATGATTTAGTTACTTGTAGGGGGTGTGTAAGAGATAGTGGGACCCAACAATGGGGTTAGTGGATAGTAGTTGGTGCGTCTCCATATGGACGTCAGGCTTTAGGTATTTGGGCTTCATGCCAGGTGCATGCTATCGAGATGTTGGGGATAGAGAAGGTCGGTGAGCTTACAACATTCAATTGTACACCGTGGGTGTGAACTGGGTGTTTTTTAATTTGGCCTGGCCTTTTTGTATGTAATTTCTAGTTTTGGTGCATGAGGTGAACAAGATGTAATTTTGGACTAACCAAAGGCTGGTTAGTAGGTTGACATTGACTCAGCTGTGTTATATATATGTATGAGGTGTGTGGCACCAGGATTATCTATTAGAATAAATGCGATGAAGGATTACTTGAGGTGCGTTGGCATTTGGTAATCTATGTAATGCATGATATATGTGAGGTTCAAGGCACTGTGACTTCTTATGGTCACCTATTGAGATGTGGGACCTCTTAGGTTCCATGTAAGACATGGGAAAGATATAGGAATCCAAGGAGATGTAGTATTTGATGGGTGTTAGATGTGACACAATTATGTTTTCAGCACCTGATGAGGTAAAGGAGTGATGATGCATCATTAGAGGAATTCTTAGTCTAGGGATGGTTAGTGGACCATTGGTTTATTTGAGACTTGGTTTGGGAAGTGACTAGGGTAGGTAACTATTAAGGAGGGGAGTGCATTGAGGGAGTTTACCTATGATTGATGATAAAGGTAGACATGGTTTCTTCTAAAAGAGATGAGTATGTTTGGTACCATATTAGATTTATGCCTTATAGTTCAGATATTATATTTTTTAATATGTGGTAATTGTAACATCTGGAATCTTTGGAGTAGGTTGAAATCTTCAACCCATTTGAAATTTTTGAGTTTGGTGGTTGGACAGACTCTCCCCTTGATATTCAGAACTTAATTTCATGATTTCCCTTGACACAAGGCATTTTTTAGATGGGTTTTAACCCTCATAAAGTGACTTAGGGTTTTAGTTGTGTTTCAGGTGTGTCGAAGTCTGAGCACCAAATATTTTAAGGTGTGAAGACTGGTGTGCACGATTTACAAAAACCTTGCGGTCTATCAGGTAAACTGTGTGACCCTCCAGGTGCTTTGTGCACAATTTGGAAAACTGGGCAGGAGGGGGAACACAAACATGCAAGGAACTCTTTAGTTTTTAGAAGAGGTTCACACATGGTTGGATCACATTTTGGAAAGCGATGTGGGGCAAACTTCTGAGGTGTGGTGCCCAGATAGTGGCCTATTCATGGTTTGTGTATAGTTTTTCAAACTGTGAAACCTTTTATAAAGGAAACAATTATCCTTCTACCCTCAATTTTTTTAAAAGGGTTTCCCCTATTTTCCTTCTCTCACTTGATCTCCACCTCTAGTATCCATGGGATCCTTCTTCTCACCTAGATTTTGTGCTCAACTCCCCATTCAAGCTCTATTCTTCAAGTCGCTGGTCTCAATGAAACTACACCGATAAGGCCTCGTGTCCTTTTATTTATATTTTTATTTTCTATCATGGTGTACTAAATTCATGCAATATGATTTATCCTATTTTTAGGGAGTTTTTATAAAATGTAGAGTCATTTAAAACTGAATCAAATTAGAGGCCAATAATGGAAGAGAGAGATTTTACCAACACAAGGTAGGTGGAACCAAGATTTCTCTTGATTTTGCTCATGTTTTGGTGGTACATTCTTGAGAACATCATTTGGTGGTGTGAGTGAGATCCTATAAATTAAATGGTCGTCTTTTAATTACTTAAATTGAACTTGAGAGTTGTCAATGGGAATTCTCATATGAGACTACAAATGGTATGATCATGGTTAGAGTCTTTGGACCTTGGGATGATTAGTACGAGGTGTTAATTTTATTAAATTAAATTGTTGATATTAAATGAGATGAGTTATATGGGAAGATAATGGTATTTTCCTGAGGAATGAGATGATATTGACAATTTGGATTGAGGTGATGATGGTCATCAGGATGGGTATGAACCAAAATCTATGAGGGATGTTGATCACTGGTTGGGAGACTTGGTTCTCGAGTTTAGGCGATAATGGTTATTAGGTTACAGGCATGACTTGGTTGATGTTGGATGGTGTTGACTATCAGATTGAGAAACATGTTTTCAATGGAATGAGGTGTCAAGATTATGTGGCTTAGGTACTTGGTTGGTGATTTTCGCTCACCGTGATTTTGCTGACGCACCTTTAGAGTCATGCACACAGAGTAGGAATAAGATGATGGAGTGGTGTTGACCACTCATGTGGGTAGAGGCCTCTATTAGATATGACTTCGGGTGATTTTTACCACCATCATTATTAGAGGTTCGTGCTATATAAATCCACAAAGATGGTAGGGAGCCATCGATTGTTAGTGATGAGACCGTCGATTGGGTGCTGAGGCTCACCATATGTTGAGGCTGTTGGGATAAGATTATTTGGGAGGATGGATATTTCCATTCCTTGGGATGATAGTTATTGAGCCAATGGTAATATTATTTGGAGGCAAATATCATTATGTCTTAGACTCCATGATTTGATGCGTTAGAGATTCTTATGAGTTGAGGTTTGAGGTACTGAGTATTTGGTTGGGTGTGCTTTCAGGACATCGATTACTTTATTGATGGCATGAGGTGGTGAGCTATGAATTGGTGGTGTAACCTAAGGGTTCAACTGGGTTATCTTCATTAATGGATTGATTTAGATTTATGGTAAGTATTATCTCTACTACCATTATACAAACATTGGCCGATGTAGGTGATTGCTTCCTTATGAATGTTGAGAACAAGGGAAGTAGGTCATTTATTTTCACGTGTATGCTTGTTGGTTTATTTATATTTCAGTATACACCTGATTTATCATATATGTAGGTTAGGAACACATTGGTGATGGCCTACTGATATTATTTTCACACCCTACATGAACCCTTTAGGATGCATGTAGACTTTATGAATTTGTGACCAGATTGAGGTTGAGGCTCAGGAACTAGGCCTTAGTGATCATGTTGGGCTATTTAGCATGGGATGGATGGAAAGGGACCTTGGTGTTTCTATATAATATAGATTTTATCCTTTTCATATTTATTTTTTATCATCATTTTTATTATATATATGTACTGGTGGTCAGCCACTGGATTTTTTTATAATTATCATGTATGGACTAGATTGTATGCATAAGCTATGAATGATATCTTTTGGTGTTTATTTCTAAAAGTTGTATGTTGGTATTTATTATTCCATTGTTTTTTGTTTATTCTTCCAATATTTATTGTTACTACTTCCGCTATGGTAGGTTTCTAGTTTAGTGTCTTTAGTCTTTCTTCTTCTTCTTCAATATTTATACTTAGACCAACATTATTATGTCACCATCGAAGGGTATATTATCCCCACTATCAACTCTTACACCATCTCTGATAGTTGGAAGCCTTTTTCATATAGGGAAGTGTGCCTAAGACCTAGTGGCCAACTATCATAGATAACTATTGGAGTGAAAAACTGGGTCGAGGTGCTACATTAGTCAATGATGGATTTTTCATAATTTTTATGAGACATAATGTTTTTGGGTAAATAGTAAAATACGATATGAATATAAGATGTGTATTATGACATCATAATGACTTAAAAATGATATAATAAATAATATAAAGGCTAGATAAGCAAAAAAATTTCATATTCATTTAAATAATGTATTATTAAAAAATAAAATCAATTTTCCAAACTTATAAAGAAGTTTCCAAAGCCTAAAGTATATTTTATGATTTTAAAAATAATTCTTTATTAATAAATATCTTTTACATTTTTAATATAATATAATTTAATGGAGTTTGATTCTAATGATTTTAAATTTTAAAAAAAGGCGTTAAATTTCAAATGCCATGGTTTAAAACCATGGAAAGACCAATGATTTTCAATTGTTTCCATAACCCAAAGTATAAGACCTATGTTTAGAAATTAAAAAACAATTCCCCTTCATTTTCTATAAATACCCACTCATTATCCCATTCCTCCCCACTTCAAAACCGTTATTCATTTTTTTCTATCATTTTATCTCTTAATAAGCTTTGAAAATATACAGAGGTAGATAAGAGTTCTAAACTCTATCTCTATTTTTCTATTAAATTCAATACTAAGAGTTTATATCAAGAGAATTAATAATTCATAAGATATCAAACTGTTATCTACATTTCTCTTATGAGTTCTCAAACTGTAAGGATATAAGGAGTTAATTATTAATCCTTTGTAAGGGACATTGTAAAGTAAGGTTTTTCTATACCTTTATCTTAATTATGTTTCAAAAGTTGTTCAAATTCCTTTACATTTCCATTTGCAATGATGTTATGTTTCATTATTACAAATCCATGATTTTATTATGAAAAATAATTTTCCATTGCCTCTTATTATACCACCCTTGTCAAATATGTGGTTTCATTTTTAGTTGCTTTTTCTTTTATTTTGGTCTTATCTTGGTTCTTTAGATTTTCCTGGGAGTTTTTGAGGAAATGATGATTTTTGGATTGACTGTAGGTGATTCATGGTTCGATCACATTTAGTGGAAAATGTTTTCTAGCCCAGGGTAAACCATACACCCTAGACAATGCGACTATCTTGCCCGCACAACCTAGTGCACGAGCATGTGGGCTAACCATGAGCCTATGATAGTGGGTTTGTCAGAGGTGAACATCCAGAAGAACAGCTGTACACCCCCTCCTGGTAAACTGTGTGACCTCTTTTGACTTCGGGTATAGGTTCCACATGGTTGGCGCACATTTTGGAATACCGTGGGTATAAAACATAGAGCGTACCCATAACATTAAAAATGTTGAAATTCCACTTCTTCTCTCCCCCAATTTTAACCCTAAACCACCCTAAATCACTCCATTTGGGATTCTCAGCCATAAGCATGTCTCCACCTTCCTCTTAGATCCATTGGACCTCCATCTCTTGTGTTTTTGGTGTGGTTTCTTCATGAAATCTTCAAGTAAGCCTCTCCTCTCTTGTTTTCCTCCTCTTTCTTGGTCTCTTCCTTCCTTCCTTCTCAGGTTATTCTATATTCTATATATTTTTTCCCCAAAGTGGGTTCAAAATTGATTATTTGGGTTTAATATTTATGGTTATGGTTTGCTTTTTCGTTTCTAGGGTCTCCTTGTGGTTTAATTGTGGTTTTCCATTAGTTTTCAGAAGTTTCCTAGTGAAAGGTAGGTGGTTCCATGCTTTAACATTGTTAGATGATTTTTGTATGATTTTTATTCTTTCTAAATGATTTATATGGATTTTTTTTGGGTTTTGTGAATTTTGTTGTAATTTTTTTGGTCTGCCTATGGGTTTAAAGATGATTTTTCAAATGAAAATGGTTGATTTATATGGGTGTTTCTAATGTTGGAGATGTGGGTTTGTATGAGGTGGTTCTTGTGACATAGGGAATGAAATTGAGCATAATCGAATCCTAGGTAACTATATATGGAAGACTAGGTCTAGTAAACTAGAGGGTATAGTAGGGATGAGTTCCTATTACCCTAGTAGGATTGACGCTACAACACTAACTAAACATATGATGATTGGAAACCACTAGAACTTGGGATGCAATTCCCCTCTGGTGGCTAGTGCACGAGGACGCTGTGGGTTTTGGTTGTACTTAGAACCAAGTTCTGAGGATCCTATGACCCTAATAACCCTATTACCTTAGGGTTTACCCATGGTTCCCATGTGATGAAATTATTATCGGTCAACAGGTTGTTGCGATATTTTTTTTCACTTCCAATTTCAAAGCATGTTTCATTTAAAACATTTTCCTTTTTTATTCAAAAACTCACACATTGATTTGTCTTATGATGTTATATCATGGAATATATTTTGGTGATATCCTACTGGTACTTATAGATCACACCCTACATACACCCTCGGGTGTATGCAGACCTTGTTATGTTTGACCTAGGTAAATGAAAGTTATTCTATGGTGGATTCAGTTTATTGTGGTTCCTCTCTTATAGGTTTTGGTGGTGGGGACATGTGGGTGTTGACCCAATTTCTACATGGATGTTTAGTTTTGTAGTTTGTTTCCCTCCCTATTTTGGTATTTTGGTTTTTGGTTGGAAATGTAAACTGTTTAACCTATGATAGTTTTATTCATTTTGGTTATGGTTATTAATTATGATGTGAGGTTCTGTTAAAGTGGATTATTTGTGGTTGATTCTTGTGGGAAAAATCATTTAAAAATGTAATTTTTGATGCCAAGTCACTAGTTTTCATCTTGTGGGGGTCTAGAATTACCTTCGGGCCTTACCATGGGCTGGGTTGAGTGTCAGGTTGGATGGAAACCATGCCTCATTCATAAAAAAATGGTATTTGAGCAGGTTTATCCCTTCCTTTGAGTTATGTTATTTGGGAGAGTCTAGATATACTAAAGATAGGTATTTTGAGGATTGAGGTTCTGGTTGCGAGTGGGGTGTCTAAACAACACACCTTGTGAAAGACCTGGGGACACTATAAGACGTTCCATATTTTCTTTGACTTATCCTATAGGTTTGATGTGCAGGCTGTAGACTGTGCATGGACACCAAGTGGGGGTGGAGTGGTTAGACTTGTTATTTTTCTTGTTATGGTTTTCATTTCAATTCATACCAGTGTTTAAAGGTTGTTGTTGATAATTTTTTTGGATATTGTGCTGATGATTTTCATTATTTTTCCAGTAATTTTAGCATAATTACTCACTAGATACTTCCTGTGAAACCAAGATAAGAGGTCAGAGAGAGTTCTACCTTATAAATTGATCATGGGTTAGTGGAAGTGGCATTTTGGGATGTCCAGAAATTAGATCAAAGAGAGGGATATAGTCCTACTCATGTTAGGGAATCCAAACAAGGTCTATAAAAGGATAAGGTTCAAGAGTTCCTCAAGAAAAATCCTCCTTAATATTAAGTTAGCAAAAATCCCTAGGAATCAAAGTATTGGATTGAAAATATTAAAATAATGTTTGAGTTTCTGGACACACCTTAGGTAGTTAAAGTGAAATGTGCTTCATTATTATTTGAAGGTCCCAATCGAAGGTGGTGGGACCCAGTGGTTCAGGCCAGGAAGCACAAGCATATGGGTTAGAAGGACTTCAAGGCTATCTTCAATGAGCAGTATTTTTCTAAGTCCTTGGTCTCCACCAAGAACCGAGAGTTTCTGGATCTCACTCAGGGGTATCAGATCATGCTAGAATATTCTAACTATTTTGAAGAGTTGGTTTAGTACACACATTAGGTAGTTTTCAATGAGAAGATGAAGGATCACTGGTTTGAGATGGGTTTGCGACCGGATATCTGAACCCAAGGATTCATATTCAAGTTAAAGACTTATGCTGAGGTGGCCAATCAAGCACTGGTGGTGGAGATTGATTAGAGTGGAATGTTTGGTTTTTCTAGAGTAGCTTCAGCAGTGGGTCAGGGTAGTGGTGGTTTTTCTAAAAAGAAAAGGATGTGAGAAGAACAGGAAAAGAGGGAAGGTGGCATCTTAGGTCATCCTTCCTAATATCCTTCATTTGCAGATTCAGATTTTAGATTATTCTTGTGCCATTAGTATGGAAGACTAGGGAATATGCGATATGTGTATTCATCCCCACCCAGACCTTGTAATTATTGTGGACTTATGGTCCACTTCCAATAGTTTTTCAAAGTGGAGTGCCTATATTATGGTTGTGAAAATTCTTTAGTCTCTAGGGGAATGATAGCCCAGTCAAAACCATCCAGGACAATAGGTTCTCGATTTGGTAGTCATGAAAGTCAGCCTGGATCTACTTCTGGGTAGAGTCAGCTTAAGGTAGAGCTAAATTTTAGTAGTCATTCTAAAGATCAAGTAGAGATGAGGCACCTTTACCCTATAGATTAAACACTAGTGGAATCAGTTGCAGGGCCTACAATGTAACAACCCGAACTTTTAATAATATTTTTTTTTCTAGAAATGCATGTTATATTACACAATAAAACTATATCTCTTTAATAATTAAATGAGTATAAATTGAAATGTAACATTTGAGTTTCAACCGTTATATTACCATTGGTCAATATGACTATTGGTCAATTTGACCATTGGAAACTATGTTTATAAATAGAAATGATAATGGTTAATTAATGTAGAAAGAAGATATGGTGGCCTCATCCAGTAGAATAAAACCGTAAAAATCCCATTTGTTGGATCTTGGGAAGGAGGTAACATCATTGGGCTTCTCTATTGACCCAACCCAAACTAAGCTTCATCATGTTAATCTTGAATGAAATCGCTTATGGGAGAAGTTCAAGTTGGTAGAAATTATCACTTAGGTAATGTTATCTGAGACACCCCAATAGTATATCACTATCGCATACCTTACCCTTAGGTCACATGTGTGTGTTATAATACGTTATGTTTCAGGGCCTTATATACTTAATTTATAATTCCTTTTTGTAAAAAAAATTATTTTTCTATCATTTTAGTTTTAAGAATTGTTTTTCTTAATATAATAGAAATTTATAAATTGATTTTTTTCGAACAGAAATTATAAATTCTAGAAAATATATAAATATTTATAATAAACTATTATATTATTAATAATAGTTATTATAATAAAATAGCATTTTAAGGACACTCATTTTTAATTACAAATGATAAAATAATTTAATTTTTTCAGAAATTTTAGTATGCATTAACTATGCATTTTATGACAGCTATTATTTTTAATAAATTAGTACTTTTATAGTTAAAAGAGAAATTTATCACATTTATATATTTATTAGGATAAAACAAATTTAATTTTTTAATTCAGAACATCGATATTAGCTTATGGTTAATTTATGATATTTTTATAAAAAGTTTTGTATTTCGGTGAATTTTAAAAATGTAGTTTTGAGTTTTCCATATGTTTAGTGACATAATTAATGATATAATAATGATTTAATAATATTAGTTGAATATTTAGGAATAAAATATTATATTAGGTTTCCCAAGTGGTTGATACCATGGGCAAGCCCATGGTTTTGTAAATACTACTAATGAGGTGTCAATGAAAATTAATAAAAAACTCCATCTCTTTTACTATAAATACCCACCCATTCATTAATTTCCGTTCATTAAAAAATCATCCGCCTTTAAGATATAATAGTATTACCTCCCAAGGAGTCATCCCAAGGTGTCTTCAAGCCCCCAAGATCTTGATCTTAGAGTTTTAGAAGTTACTCTTAAAGGTAAGGGAATTCTCAACCTCTCTTTTCCTTTCAAGTTCTCTTTTATATGGTATGTCTTTAAAATTCCTATACTATTTTCTTATTTTCATTTTATTTTGTCACTATACTATATTATGAGTTGTTTATGAATTGGTTACCCTTTTCCATCTTTTTTTATGTTTTATAAAATGATGTTTCATACCCGTTATGTTGTAGAATTTTCATCTCAAAATCTCTCTCTTTTTCTCAAGAAATTCTTTTATTTTATTTATGTGAATACCGAAACCTCTGTAATTTCCAAATTTATTTATCAAGAAATAAAAATGATTTATTTTATTTTGGAATTGACATACATAAAACCCTCATTTAATTTTTGTGGGTTATAAACGACATAATGATCTTATTTTTAAGCACTTTTTAAAATGCTATGATTTTATTGTGAAACACATTTATTTTATTCTCAATGGGTTATTTATGAATTTTTTTATTATTATCTATATGAATCACATGAAAATAAATAATTATTAATGGTGCGTATTGATAGTGCTCCAATATATTGGGTAAGGAAATTAATTTCTAGAGATGACCTCTTTTACGATACCTTGGTGAATAACCTTGGTAATTTTTAGGACACCTTGGAGACGTACCTTAGTGATATGATAATGAATGTCTAAATTAAATTTTGCAGCCAAATTTTAAAGTTTTTATAAATTTATTATTGTTATTTATGACACTTTCTCATACCTTTATTAAATTCTTCATATTCTTATTGATATGTCTCAGGTTCACATGTAAACTATTTCCCATATTTCCCCTTATTTGGATTTATGCTCACCCTTTAATTTGATGTATGTCCCTAGGTTATGAGATAGATTAATTGTACTTAGGATGAACCTATGATGAAACTTTACATGTATATTAGAATAATATTTTATGTTTTCATGTATCAAATACCTTTTTTCCAAGACACTAAACTTTAAATGATCATCTGTTAGTAAAATGTAATGAAATATAATGTAATAAAAAGGCGGGATTCCATATTTTGTATCAAAATATATTTTAGTTTTTTATGGTAATTAGGATTTTAAAACATTAGAAAAAACCCTCTGTAAAAGTTTAAATATAGGAAAACATCCTGATATATTTTTTGAAATATTATGTAAGTGGTTTTCAAACAAAGAAATCCCTATCTGGATATGAACAAGTGGATATGGCTCTGGAACATATGTATCTTGGGGTAAAACCCAAAAACAACACTTTGAGATAGACTTTAAAGGGAACTGGTGCATGAAAATGGGACTTTCTATACTCCTAGTTTGAAACTCTTAGGGGATATGTTTGGTTAATCACAAGCTTTTTATGAACCATTATGAAATATTTTTAGAAAATGTAATTGTTGATAATGAATAACATATTTAAGCATGATGTTTTAAGATATAAACACCCTTTATAATTAAAATATTCTTAAATGAAACAATTTTCTTCCTAATGTTTTCTTCTTTGAGAAAATGACAGGAAATAGGAGGAATCATACAAATGGTGACTGGGACATACCATGTGTTGACGGTCCTCCGATTGAAGCCAGAATGAAAACTTTCATGAGAATAATGAATCAACTGACTCAAGTTATGGGAGATAACATGAATCAAGCCAAGAGACTGATTTTACCAAGAAGGGAAATCATTCTATTAAGTATTTTAAGCATCAATTACCACCAATATTCTAGTGGATCTGCTGACCCATTGATTACAGAACAACAAATTTGCTCTATAGAGAAGATCTTTTTTGTACTTTTTAGTTCTAAACAAGAGAAAGTTAGCCTGGTTTTTTACTTCATAAAGAGAGAAGATGCTCAGTAGTGGGAACTGATTAAAAACATGAGTAAAATTGGGGATATATAAGCTATGTAGTGGGTAGAGTTCATAGGGATGTTCTTCAATAAGTATTTCCCTCGTTCAATGAGAATAAAAATGGAGAAGTAATTTCTCAACCTGAAATAGAAGGAGGATGAATCTATGGGAATCTACATAATAAACTTCACAAGGCTTTCACATTTCACCTCTATCTTTGTCATGGATACAAATGGGAAGGTTGATTCATTCCTCTGTGGACTAAGACCTCATCTACAAAAGAATCTATCCAACTGAGGCTATGTCATCTATGAGGAGATCATATGAAGTGATATGAAAGTGTAATTGGAGTCTGGTGAGAAATAGTGGTCCCATAAATCCATTGAAAAGAAGAGATACTTAGATCCAAACTTGTGGAAGAGCTTTGACCAAGGAATATGAGTAAATAAATTTAAACTTTCGACATGAAACTAATGTGGGAAGTAGCGTTTTGAGAACAACCTGCTTGGGAGCAGGAAGTGTTACAAGTGTAGAAGAGAAGGGGATATTGCTTTGAATTGTCATAGTGAGGTGAAGCCTTAAATTCCCAAAAATAACGAAAAAGGGAAGATAGTGAAGGCCCTATCTAATGTCCAATGCTTCAAGTGTGGACAACTTGGGCACTTTTCCATTCACTGTCCAAATTTGAGGGCAGTGGAGGGTAATCACCATCAACATCATCATAGGCCAAGGGAGAAAGGTCATGATTTTTCTATCACAATGGCTGAAGTTGTAGCTCCAAATTATGTGGTGGAAGGTACTCTTTCTATTTTCTCAAATCTAGAAAGTACTTTGTTTGATTCTGGTTTTAGTTATTCCATTATTTCCCTAATGTTTGAAAATAATATAGAATCAATCCATGAACTACTAAAACTAGAGTTATCAGTGAAGACTCCTATATGGATTAACCAAGAATCAAAACTTTTTATAAACTATAGTATTTACTTTAGTGAGAAAAATATTATCAAAAATCTAGTAGTCATTCCCATGTTGGAATTTGACATTATATTAAAAATGGACTGACTCTGCAAGGGTAATACTAAGATCGAATGTAGAAGCAAGGAAATCTAAGTAGTCTTGAATGGATGAACAACAATTATCTTTTATGTAGAGATATCTCGACCTCATATTCTTCTAGAAGCACCTCCTATTTCTGTCTTTATGGAGTTGATCGGTGAAGGATATTAAGGTAGTGAGAGTATAAGGATATATAATGTCCCCATAATTTAAGAATACATTGATTTATTTCTTGAGGAGTTACCTAGACCCCCCCCCCCTGAAAGAGTGTTAGAGTTCTCCTTTGAACTCATACCCGAATCTCATCCGATATCGAAGACCCCATATAGAATGGAAATTGAAAAGATGGAGGAATTAAAGAAACTACTCCATGATATTTGGGGGATTGAGTTTAACTGACTGAGTGTGTCGCCTTGGGAAGTGCCTATTTTCTTTGTGAAGAAGATAAATGGATCAATGCAACTATTCATTGATTATAGATAACTAAATGAGATCACAGTGAAGAACAAATACTATCTTCCAAGAATTGATGACTTATTTGACCCGCATTACAGGTCTCAATTCTTCTACAATATTGATCTTCATTATGGTTATCATCAATGGATGGTGAAGAAATAATATATTACAAATACCACATTCCTATAAAGATACGAGCATTATGAGTTTTTTGTTACACCCTTCAGCTTGACTAATGGACCAACTATATTTATGGATTTGATGAATAGATTCTTTAAAGACTACCATGATAAATTTGGGGTGGTTTTTGTTGATGATATTATGATATATTAGAAAATTCACGAGAATCATGAGGATTATATAAGGGTTATTTTGAAAACTCTTTGAAAGGATAAGCCAATAAATGTGAATTTTGGTTACAACAAGTTTCTTTATTAGGGTACATTGTAACCATTGAAGGAATCTCAGTTAACCCTTCCAAGACAAGGGTTGTGGAGGAGTGGCCTCCTCCTATAATAATAATTGAGACCTAAAGTTTCATTGGATTAGTAGGATATTATAAGAATTTTTTTAAAAGCTTTTTTTTGAATTTATAATCCATTAACCAAGATAACTCAAAAAAGGGTCATGTTTATCGAGACAAAGGAGTGTGAGGGAAGTTTCCATGAGCTAAAGAATATAGTGGTTATTAAAACTATGCTAAATCTACCCTTAATTGGATAATTATTTGTTTTTTTAGCGATAGATATCTAAAAGGTCTTGGGTGAATCATCATGAAAGAAAATAAGGTTATTTCTTATGCATCTCAATAGTTAAAGCGTCATGAGAAAAATTATCCTACACATGACCTGGAGCTCGCTTCAGTTGTTTTTGCTATGATGATATGGAGGCCCTATATTTATGGGGAGAAGTGTGATATATACACAGACCATAAATGTTTAAAGTATATTTTTACACAAAAGGAATTGAACATGAGATAGAGGATATGGTTGGAACTTATTAAAGAATATGATTGTTCAATTCATTATCACCTTAGATGAGAAAACATAGTCACTAATGCATTAAGTTGGAAAGACCCTATTGTTTTGTGAATGATGAGGATTCATGGAAATCCCTTGATCAAAGACCTAGTGAAACTAGACATGGGAATCATAAGGTAAGGGACATAATTAACCCTATCCTAAATTATTTCTCAACCATCATTACTATATAAGATCAAGAAAGATAAAAAAGAATATCCTTTGTTACAAAAGAAGTTTGAGGATGCAAAAGATGAGAAATTTACAAAGATCAATATTGATCAAGAAGGTGTATTGTAATTTCATAAATGACTATGTGTTCTATCTATTCCATAAATAAATATGGAGATGATGGATAAATCTCATAGATATACATTCTGAAAACATCCTCGAATCACTAAAATTTATAGGGACCTTTATTATCATTATTGGTGGGATAATATGAAAATTGTGATTTTCAACTATAGTACAAGGTGCCGGATATGTTAGTAAGTGAAGGCAGGGTTATTACTTCCTAAAGGGGTATTACATCCACTACCCATACTAGCTTGGAAGTGGCACAATATCGCTATGGACTTTGTCACTGGTCTACTAAGAACATCCAAAGGTAACAATGTGATATAGGTTATTGTAGACCATCTCACAAAGAATTCCCATTTTATCTCTATTAGGAAATATTTCTCTCTTGATAAACTTTCTAGGATTTATGTGAGGGAAGTGTTAAGGCTACATGGGGTACCACTCTCTATTGTATCTAATTGTGATCCAAGGTTCACATCAAAATTATGGAGAAGTCTTCAACACGAATTGAGTACCAAATTGAATTTTAGTATGGCCTATCACTCCCAAATTGATGGAAAATATGAAAGTTATATTCAAACACTTGAGGAGAAGCTGATAACATACTCAATGTAATTTAAAGGTAGATGCGATCAACATATCCCATTAGTTGATATCTCTTATAAAAACAGCTTCCATTCGAGTATTCAAATGGTACCTTATTAATCTATATATGGGAAGCGATGTAGAAATCTAAAATGCAAGGATGAAGCTGGGGAGAGAAAGATTCTTAGGCTTGATCTTGTGCAAGAGATGATATAAAAGGTTCATGACATCCAACCACACAGTAAGGCTACTTAGAGTTGGCATAATATCTATTCCAACAACTGTTGAAGGTACTTGGAGTTTTATGTTGGTGAAAAATTATTCATTAGAATTTCTCTATGGAATAAAGTCATGCGGTTTAGAAAGAAAGGGAAGCTCATCCCTAGGTACATTGGCCCCTATGAAATCCTTGATCACATAGAAGCAGTTTCCTATCATCTTGAAATTACTCCAAATATATCCCAAGTTCATAATGTTTTCCATGAATCTCTCTTTAGGAAGTACATAACTAACCCTTCACATGTACTTAATCCTGAGGTGGTGCAATTAGAACATAACCTCTCTTACGAGGAGAAACTGATGGATGTCTTGGATCATAGAGACAAGGTTCTACAAAAGAAGTCTATCCACCTTGTTAAAGTGTTGTAGAAGAACCAAAAATATGAATAATCCACGTGGGAACTTGAGGAAATAGTGAGGTATAAGTATCCACACCTTTTTTCTTCTGAGTGAACAAGTTGAAATTCCAGGGATGAAATTTCTTAAGGGGTGAAGAATGTAACGACCTGATCTTTTAATAATATTTGTTTCTTGAAAATGCATGTTATATTAAAAAAAACTATATCTATTTTATAATTAAATGAGTTTAAATTGAAATGTATCCATTGAGTTTCAATATTTAAATGACCATTGTTCAATATGACTATTGGAAACTATGTTTATAAATAGAAATGAGAATGGTTAATTAGTGAATAAAGAAGAGCTGATGACCTCATCTAGTAGAATCGAGCTGTATGATCCCAATTTATCAAATCTTGGGAGGGAGTAAGAATCTTTGGGTACCACTCTAGACCATTCCTAATCTGAGCTTCAATATGTTAAGCTTGAACAAAATCACCTATGGGATAAGTTGAAGTTGGTGTAATTTACCACTCGGGCAATGTTATCTAAGCCACCCCAAGAGTTTATCACCATCACACACCTTAACCATAGGTAATATGTGGGTGTTATAAGAGGTTATGTGTCAAGGCCTTATATAATTAATGTATAATCCCTTTGTGTAAACAAAATTGTTTTCCCATCATTTCTGTTTTAAGAACAGTATTTCATAATAAAATAGAATTTTATAAATTGATTTTTTTAAAACAGAATTTGTACAATCAATAAAATATATAAATGTTTATAACAAACTATTATATTATTAATAATACTTATTTTAATTAAATAGTATTATAATAACACTTATGTTTAATTACAAATGATAAAATAATTTCATTTTTTCAGAAATTTTACTTTGCATTCACTATGAATTTTCTATGTGCTACTATATTTAATAAATTAGTATTTTTATAGTTAAAAGATAATTTTATCAAAATTATAGATTTGTTATGATAAAAAAATTTCATTTTTTAATTCATAACTTCAATATTATCTTACTTTGAATTTATGATATTTTTATAAAATGTTTTGTTTTTCATTGAATAGTAAAAATATTGTTTGGGGTTTTCCATATGTTTAATGAAATAATTAATGATATATTAATAATGCAATAATTATATCTAACTCTTGATGAATGAAATATGATATGAGGTGTCCCATGTGGCCAATACCATGGGAAAATACCTTGGGCAATCCCATGGTCTTGCAAATACCATTAATGAGGTGTCCTAAAAAATCAATAGAAATGTCCCTCTATTTTACTATAAATACCCACCCATTCCTTAATTTACATTCATTCTAAAATAATAACACTAAAAGATATGATATTATTATCTCCCATGGATTCCTCAATCCCCCATGACCCATATCTTAGTGTTTTAGAATATACTCTTCAAGGTAAGTGAATTCTCAACTCCTCTATTCCATTCAAGTTCAATTTTACGTGGTATGTCTTTAAAATTTACATAACATGTTCTTATTAACATATTATTATAACCCTATACTGTATTATGTGTCTTTTATTAATGGTTTAACCTTTTACCATCTTTTTTTAATGTTTTATAAAACCATGTTTCATACCCGTTATGCGTATAATTTTCATCTCAAAATCACTCTATTTTTCTAAAGAAATTATTTTATTTTATTTATGTAAGTAACCAAACCTCTATCATTTCTTGGGGTATTCATCAAGAAATAAAAATGATTTATTTTATTTTATAATTTACATACATAAAACCCTCACTCCCTTTATGTGGGTTATAAATGATATAATGATCATGTTTTTAAGCACTTTTTAAAATGCCATGATTTTGTTACGAAACCCATTTCTTTTATTCTATATGGGTTATTTATGAAATTTTTGATTATGATCTATGTGGATAACATGAAAATAATGACACATTAAGGTTTATAACTGTTATCTCTCCAATGAATTGGGTAAAGAAATTAATCTCTAGAGATAACAAGTTTTATGATACCTTGGTGAATAACCTTGGTAATTTATATGACACCATGGAGACAGGCCTTGGTGATATTATTATGAATTTCTAAATTAAATTTTGTATCAAAATTTTTAAGTTATGATTCAAGTTATTATTATTATTATTATTATTATTATATGCATCTTTCTCATGCCTTTCTTAAATTCCACATGTTCTTATTGATATCTCTCAAGTTCACATGTAAATGTTTTCCCTTGTTTTCCCTTACTAGGCCTTCCACTCACCCTTTCCTTTGATGTATGTCCCTAGGTTATGGGATGAAATAATTGTACTTAGTATTAACCTATGATAAATCCTTAAAAGTGGATTAGAATAATGTTTTATGTTTTCATGTATTATGTACCTTTTTTCCAAGACACTAAACTTTAAGAGATCCTCTATTTGTAAAATGTAATGAAATGTTATGTAATAAAAAGGTGGGATGCCATATATAATGGTTTGAGGTATGAATATTATTGAATAATCCATAGTTTTTTTTCTATTTGACATAGGTGATTCTTAATCATTTTTTTACAATCTTGTGAATTTATTGAAATTACCCACCGAGCTCATCCTTTATGCGATAGAGTTGGTGACACTTCTGGGTAAGAAAAGAGATCAAGATTTTAGGTAACTATCTTTCACTCTTATCTTTTTATGGTTCAATATAGAATGATATTTCTTAGTTCTAGAAATTTACGTATTTGACGTGATCCTCGATATAGATTGGATGGTGCTTTTCCAAGTGAACATCATTTTTTATCGTCGAAGAGTGAGATTTGTGGGACCCTATGGGAGTAATCAAGTATTTAAAGGTGAGTGGGATCCTCAAATAGGACATGATAGACCTACACTTCTAGATTTGGAAAATATCATTTTCCAGATCTCATCACTCATGTTGGAAGGTAATGATGGAGGTTCTAAGGATGGATTAACTTCTGTGGTCGAGGGGTTCCCAGAGTTATTTCTAGATGATTTCTGAAGGTTTCCTTTAGAGTAGGATGTATCAATTTGGAACTGGGGACACAAATGATATATATTCACTCATATCGTATGGAACCCACCAAGTTGATAGAATTAAGGATTCAACTTGATGATATAGAATCCAAAGGATTCATTCACTCAATCTTCTCACCAGGGGCTTCCCCAGTTTTGTTTTCAAAGAAGGATGAAATATCTCTTCAGTTGTGTATCTATTACTAGAAGATGAAAAAGGTAACGATCAAGAATAAACACACCTTACCATATATTGATGATCTCATTGATTATATCAATAGGAAAATGCGGTTCTATAGGATCTAATTGCATTTCAGGTATCACCAGGTCATATTTAAAGAGATAGATTCCCTAAAAACAACATTTTGAAGCTGGTATGAACACTTTGAGTATTTGTTCATGTCATTCGGGTTGAAAATTTATCCAATGGTTTTTAGGGCTCTTATGAATAGGGTGTTCCATTAATACCATGAATCATTTATCATGGTGTTTTTAAATGACATCCTGGTCAACTCAGGGACTGAGTAAGGGAATCAACAACACTTGATGATTGTGTTGGGAATTATTCTTGATCACCATCATAATGATAAGCATTCTATAAGGACCTTGTAGATCAGGAAGTGATGTTTATGGGCCTTGTTATTTTAGAACATGGGGTTTCAGTGGAACATGAGAATATCGAATTAGTGATTTCATGATAGAAACAAGGAAATGGTTTTGATATTAAGAGAGTTTTGGGACTGGCCGGGTACAACATGTGATTTGTCATGGATTTATCTCTAATTTATTTTCCCATGACTGCACTTACATAGAAGGGGGTAAGGTTTTAGTGGAATCCATAATGTTAGGTGCCTTTTGAGGATATTATGTTGTGATTGACCACAAACCTTGTTTTGGTTTTTCTAGAATCTGGGAAGGGATATGTGGTCGACTGTGATGCCTCAGTAATGGGTCGTGGGTGTGTATTGATGTAGGATGAGAATATAGTAGTGTATGATTCTTTCCATCTCCAAAAACATGAGAAGTATTTATCAACCCATGACTTGGAATTGGCTATGGTGATGGATTCCTTGAAGACATGATGACACTATCTCTTTATGGGATAATTTTTTAGTCTACATAGATCATAAGATTTTGGCATACATTTTCTATTAGAAGGATCTAAATTTGATGTAGTATCACTGGGTTAAGTACCTTCAGGTGTTCAATTTTGATATCATGTATACCCTGGGGAAAGGTAATTTGGTAATAGATGGATCGAGTAAGAAAGTTCTAATGAATTATCTATAGGAGTCCAGTGATTAGTGGAAATTGATGGGGATTTATTTCACAGATGCATTTGAAGAACAAGGAGTGCAGTGGAGGTTTGTTCTTGGCCAGTGTTCAGTGAACACCCTCCCTTATGGAGTCGATTTAGGAAGAGTAGCCTAGGGATGAGATGTTCCAGCATTCTATGTAGTTTGTAAATGGTGGGAAGGTTACTAGAGATTTTTCATTTTATTCTGAGAGAGTTATTTGTTTCAAGGTCCTTCCCATGTTGGTGTTTTCATTTTAGAAGGTGGTGATGTAGGATAACCACTAGTCTCAGTAGAACATTCATCCCGAGACAACCAAGTTGTTTTATGATGTGAATCATTGGTTTTGGTCGTTTAGTATGAGATGAGATATAGTTAAATTTGTATCTAGAGGTTATACCTATTATCAAGTTAAATTAGAGCCCAAAAGGCCCTCTGGATTTCTTTATCCACTACTTATTTCTACATGGATGTTTTGAAAAGTTGTTATAGACTTCATTATTGGGTTAGATCACACACCTTGGAGAAGGAATTCCATTTGGGTAGTGATTGAACATCTAACCAAATCATCCCATTTAATTCCAATAAAGGACTCAACCAAGGTGTATGAGTTGGGATGATTATATATTATGGAGGTTATGAGGCTTCATGGTGTGTCATAGGATATCATTTCAGTCAGGGATCCTTTTTTTACCTATTGATTTTGAGATGACCTTTATAAGGTAATCGGATCTTAGATCAATTTTATTATGAAATACCATCATTAAATAGATGGTCATATGGGGTGGTGAGTTAAAATTCTGGAAGAAATGCTCCATGCATGTGTGTGATATTTTAGAGGCTCATGGAATAGCCATTTGGGATTGGTGAAGTTTGTGTATAATAATGGTTACCAATCATCAATAATAATGACTGCCTTTGAGGCGCTTTATCATCAACCATGTTGGTCACCTCTAATCTAGAAAGAGATGGGTGAGATATCATTGTTAGAACCAATAATTGTGCAGGATACATTTGATAAAGTCCAGTTGATTTGGTAGTGGTTGTTGATAGTGCAGAACCATTATAAGTCTTATATTGATCAGCGGTGCTGAGCCTCAGAATTACCAGTTGGTGATTAAGTGTTTTTGAAGGTGGCCCCTTGCTTAGGTTATTGTTATCTTGGAAATCAAGGGAATCTGAAATTGAGGTATTTCAGACCATTCAAGATTACCAAGAGAGATGGTAAGGTTGAATAGAAGTTAGCTTTTCCATCTAAGTTTATTTCAATCCATGATATATTCCATGTATGTTAATTGAAAAAGTACAATCCAGACCCATCTCAAGTGATGAATTGAGAAGAATTAGAGTTAGAACCTGATCTGTTTGTGTTTGAGAGACCAGTGTAGATTGTGGATTCCTGAGAGAATGTGATTGAGGGAAAATCCTTATCGTTGGTTAAGATTCTTTGCTAGAATGAGAATGATGAGCAGGGGATGCAGGAGAATAAATCTTAGGTTGAGGATTATTACCCATTTTTTTTCTTTGATCAGGCATTAGAATGGCTTTATGAGGGTGTAAAGTTTTCATAGTGGGGATAATTTTCACATCCGGGGTTTCATTTTGAGGCACCTTTTATTTTATTTTGGTATTATCTTGGTCCTCTAGATTTTCCCAAGAGTTTTTGTGAAAAATAGTTTTTTTGGATTGACCCCAAATGGTTCATGGTTGACGCATAATTAGTAGAAACTGCGTTCCAGCCCAAAGGAAACCATGTGCCCGGGATAGTGGGATTGTCCAAGCCGCACGACCTAAAACACAAGCATAACGAATAATCATGAACCTATGATAGTGGGTCTATCAGAGGTGAATTGGCATGAACCCCCTCAAGGTAAAATGTGTTTCCTATTTTCCCTTCAGGTATAGGTGTCACATGGTTGGTGAATTTTTTGAAAAACCTTGTGGCCACACTGTGTGACATTCCCAGAACATTAAAAATGCTAAAACTTCTCTTTTCCCCTCCCCCGATTTTAACCCCAAACCACCCCAACTCACCCCATTTAGGATTTTTAGCGCTTGGCATGAATCCCCTTCCTCTTTTCTCCCTTAAAAATCCATATCTATGTGATTTTGGTGTGGTTTCTTTAAGTACTCTCCAGGTAAGCCTCTCCTCTCTTGTTTTCCTCCTTCTTATTGGTCTCTTTCTTCCTTTCTTCTCAGGTTATTCATTCAACAGTGGATTGGTTTCCCTAAATTGGGTTCAACCTTGATTCTTTGGGTTTAATCTTGATGGTTATGGTTATCATTTGACTTTCTAGGGCCTCTTTGTGATGCAGTTGTGGTTTTCCATCGATTAAAGGATGTTACCAAGTGAAAGGTAGGTGGTTCCATGATTTAACATTGTTGGATGATTTTAGTATGCTTTATATGATTTCTAAATGAGTTTTATGGATTTTTTGGGTTGTGGAAATTGTGTTTTAAAAATGTTTTGGTGTGAGTTATGGGTTTAAAGACATTTTTTAAAGGAAAATGGTTGATTCCCATAGGTGTTTCTAATGCTGGAGATGTGGGTGCATATGATGTGGCTCTTGTGGCATGGGGAATGAAATTAAGGAAAAGGGAATCCTAGGTAACTAGGTAGGGTAGACTAGGTCTATTATTATAAAGAGTGTGGTAGAGATGAGACCCAATTCCCCTAGAAGGATTGACACTACAACACTAAATAAACATATGATTATTGGAGACCACTTGACCTTATGATGTGATTCCCCTCTAGTGGTTCATGGATGAGGACACTATGGGATTTGGTTGAACTTATCATAAAAGTATGAGGATCCTAGGACCCTACTAACCCTAGTACCATAAGGATTACCCATGGTGATCATGTGATGCAATGCTTATCATTCAATATGTTGTTGTGTTATTTTATTTTGTTTCTAATTTCAAAGCATATTTCATTTAAATTTTTTCCTTTCCTTTAGTTTAAATACTAGCATGTTCATATTTATTATGATGTTATAGCATGAAACCTATTTTGGTGATATCATATTGGGAATTGTGGATCACAACCTACATAAACCCTCCAGTGTATGTAGACCTTGTTATGTTTGACCCAGGTAAAGGAAAGATATTCTATGGTGGTGATGGGGGATCTAATTTCTATTGGTTCCTATCTTATAGGTGTTGGTGGTGGTGGTATGGGGGTGTTGACCATCTTTCTACATGGAGGTTTAGTTGTGTGGTAGGTTTCCCTCCCCATTTTTGTATTTTAGTTTTTGGTTGGAAATATAAGCTATTTAACTTGTGATAGTTGTATTCCTTTTGGTTATTGTAATGTCCCCAACCTGGTAGCGACTAAACCGGTTCCCCGAGTCGAGTCTCCACATGACCTCAAGCATGCATCCCCATATTCTAGAGGTTGCTGACTAGTAGTGAGTGTCTAATAAATCACGTGGTGAGGCTATACCACATTTGAAAAAGTATTCCACAATAGATAACATATGAAATAAGGGAACAACAATAATCAATTTACCATAAACATGCATTACCAACCATGTACCAAACAAGGTGAAAAACCTAACCAAATGACAAATATGCCATGTCATACTAAATATGCCAAAAGCGAAGAAAAACCAAAATAAGACAACAACTGAAATCAAAAAATGGGTACTAATTCCAAGTTCATATCCCCATCCATGCACATCCCAAGCCCAACACAACTCCCTCGCATAGGGCCATTGCCATTGTCCTAACCTAAAACCATGAAATCTTCTCAGGTATCCAATGAGAGCCTAATAAGGGTGTGAGTATAACATAGAAGGACACCACAAATTGTATCTACAAAAAAATCAGTCTAAATAGATAGTGCGTACAATTATGAAATAAATGAGAGTGTAGTAAAAGACAACTAGGGTTCTATTAGTTAACAATATTCACTTTATCCAATACATCATTCATTCCAAAATCCTTAATTAGGTTATAGTCATTTCTAAATTAATTTCCATCACATGATATATGGGTTAGACATTTACATCATTTACATAATGGACTAATCCATTCAATTATCACGCACAAGGGAATTAATCATGTTTCCTATCTCACTAGGGATAAAAATTTCATAAACAAATACATCACACTTATCTTGGAGCCTCAGTCTAGGAATTATCCTCAAATGAAATTGTTAGAGGTATAGAGCCTCAGTTCCCTTCCCTAACCCCTGAATTTTGGGGTGGGGTTTATAGCCTCAGTCTAACCCAACATGTCGGAGCAGATCCTCAAGTAAAATACCTCAAAACAACCAATCCATGTGCACATGATTATTTATCCATTTACCACATATATACCAAATCAAAACCATACAAATTAAATGCACATAACAATCACAATTATCATTCTGTTTAACACATAATTCATCTTTACAGATTAACCCATTACCACATTTACCATTTACATTGCATAGACCATTTATCCCATATCCCATTTTCACACTTAAACCCATTTAACATAATCAACAATACCATAAATTATGCCATTTAACATATATATGAATACCATTTCCTTAACCCATTTACACATTAATCATTTTATATTTATTAATCCACTTAATAATTTTCATTCCAATTTCATAAGCCATTTGACCCATTCACATTAATCCATTTAACCCATTTTTATCATTATGAAAAACAATCCCTTATGCTATTTACAACAACTGGACATAACTAAAATGGGTGAATCTTAATAATTCAAACTAATCATTTCAATATCTATATCACAAGATCTATTTTAATATAAGGAAACTCTATGCTTAAAATTACAAAAAGTTTTTGTTTGGGAATGTTGGCGCACCCCATGGGTGGCCATAAATGGTATAATAAAATTCAATTCATCCCAAAGGGATCATGAGGAATCTAAATAATCATTTATCTAACCATTTTACAAAATCCTATCAAAGGCACCAAAATGACAACAAGAGGGAAGTAGTATCCTAAACGCACATGAAAAAATCAATGAAATAACAAAGGGATATAACTTGTAGACCACATACATCAAATCAGAATATGAACACACCCTTAACCTTATCCTTAGATCTGGATTAAATCAACCTTTGAAGCCTCAACCTAATATCTTCTTGAAAAAGCAGGTTTTAGGTATTTGGATGAAGAATAATGAAATCATAATACCTAATCCAAAAAAGATATGTAAGATGAGCATTAAAATTACCTAGAGATTTGATCCACAACTAATAGTGCTCCAAATGACCTAGAATCGAAGGAGATAGACCCTTAAGTTGGATATTGAGTTCCTCACTAGGGATAGATGGGGAAGAAATGAGTAATAAAATCAAGTGGAGATCTTAAAATCCCAAGGGTGGAAAATGGTAAATTTTCAATTTTTAATGGACTACATAGTTTGGCCACACAGTTTAGTAAATTGTGCAAAAGCCACATGCCTGCCTCTATCCAAGAGGAATTGAGTTGCACAATTACATGGGGAGGCCCACACGGTTTAACAAATTGTGCACCAACTGTGTGGAACACCTCTATCTAAGACCACATGGTTTGGATCTCCCCCATTCATAGTTTACTTAACCGTTCACCCTTCCTCCTGGTAAGAATTGTATGGGCACATGGTTTTCTCTAACCATGCATAAACCATGAAACATGAATTGGATGACCATTTTCCCCCTTTCTGTCATGTACAAAACCCCCAGAACACCCCCCTAGGCCTCTCACAAACCCGGTATAGATCCCCTTAACCAAAACTAAGAGATTTAAAACAAATTTAAACAAGGACATACATACATGAAGTCTGGGATCTTGAATCCTCCCCACCTTATAATGGCTCATCCACAAGACAAACTTTCAAGCCTTAATGAGCTTCCGAAGCAAAGAGATTTGGCCACTAGGCCGGCATATCTGACTCTCATTCCCAAGTTTCTTCCTGAACATTGTCATGCTTCCACAAAACTCAAACCAAAGGCCAAATCTTACCCCAAAAGACATTATCACTAGGAACCAACACATGAACTGGATGCTCCTAAAGGATGGATCAAAATCATACCAAACATCAACCAAAAGAATTATATAGGTAAGACTCATAACTTCTTCCCAAATTTCAACATAAGGAAGTGTCACACATAGCATCATACCATCATAGTAGAGTAAAAAAAACCTCATAGACCTGATCCTATTCATAACTCATGGCCCATTCCAATTAATTCCATCGTACCATATTTTCAAAACTCTAATAGTGACCCAAATTTGAAATCACCCAAAGAAACACATGGTCCTTCAAACTATATTTCTTGTTCTACATCGGTCCACAACCCGAGGCCTAATGACCCCATTGCATAAAAAAACATCCAAATCACATCTAAAACACTCAAGGCACTCAACCAACTAAACTTGATCCAACACTCTTTATTAAGGCCAAATCACAAAAATGGTACTTAATCAAGTCCATCCACAACCTGAAACACTAGTTACATCATCATCCGATCATTTCCCCACTGTGGTGCTCCCCAGCATCCTCCCTTGTTTGGCACATCCACTATTGAAAAATACCACCATAACATCAACTAAACATTCAAAACATACTTGATGTGTTTCCTAACTCACCGAGCCCAAACCTCCATAAGGAATTCACCTAATATTGGAATCGGACATTGCTGTCCAAACCATCTGGAAGGACATACCTACACCACCCATTTGCGGACTAAGAAAAACTTGACCTCTCTTGAGTCTGGTTTCATTTCAAAAATTCACTTTCCACCATGAACATCAAGCTAGAGGTGGGTCATAACTTACCACATCCATTTCTGTTACCATATCATGCTGAACCATCCCCAACTGACTTGTCCCCAAACACCCATATTCGATTGTTAACATGTTATTTGTTTCACATTACTATGGAATCTTCTCACTTAAGTCCTATAACTAACATCTCATGCACATAACAAGGGAACTACCAAACTTCCAATAGAACACCATCATCACGAAATCCACTACCATCCAATCCATAATCGCTCCAGCACACCCATTGACATCCCTAACACATGAATTCACACCATCCATACACAAAATAAGATGGATAGGTTCCTCCTCACAATGAATTTACAAAATTTGAAACATAATTTTCAATCCAAAACATCCACTGAATGTGTTTTATGACTCATCACTTACACCCCCTGTTCCTAGTTGAGTAAAACTATCCCTGAATGACTTATCTAGAAAATGATCAACTTCACTATTGGAACAAAAATAAATTACTTGAATAAGATGTATATACACCTACTAGAGTCTATAATCAACCTCTGATGAGGTTCCAGAACCTAACCTCCCTTTCCATGAACCATTCTCATGTCTTACAACACCCTTCAACGACCTTAACACAAGCATCTAAAATTTCATTTGGAACAAACCCAAACCAAATGAAAATGCTTAGCCCAATTCAACCACAATAATCAATATCCTCATGGACTCTCTCAAAAACCCAATGTTCACCTCATGGGCTTCTCATTGGCATCCTTATGTCACCATATCCACTCCATAGTAAGTTCTTTGCCTCCCACGATTGACACATCTCTCCCCACCTTAGGAGTGTCAATGTCACTGTTTTCCTTGAATAATTCCAACCACCACGGTTCATGATTAGACCATAAGATGAAGCCCAAAACATGAGTGTGGTCATATCTCTTTTCCTAGAATAACAAACAACATCAACTTCTACCCATTCCCAACTTATGAGAATGGATCCCATGACATTCGTCAACATTCGGTGTGTCCCATGGACCACACCTATAGACGATCGATGGTGTACATCCCACTATCTAGCTCCCAATATACCATCCCAAGAGAATAACCTATAAGACGTCCCAAATCCAACCAAAAAACATTCAATTCAATAGGCTTTATCCATATATTTATCAATGTACCCAGGATGATGCCAAGATGTTGGGTGTGATCATCACTATCTAAAAGTATGATAAGAAGTTTTTGAAGAACACCACCACAAATTATCCATAATCAATGTCACCTCCTACTATGGGGATACCATGACCTATTAAAAGTATCCATCCTGCCTACCTGTAAGGTCTCATCAATGCCTGACCACCACAACTCAAGTGGGGTTTCTAATCTAACTCACTACTGCTTCATGATTTTCTACCAAGTAGTCATGAACCAATGTTTCCATTAGACCTACCACCACCACACCACTCATGTTATTCCGTTTGGACTCTATTGATTTAAAACAGAAAAACAAGGATCCTTCACACCAATCTAGAACCAATGGAATCTTTCACAACAAGAACCTTCCATGGGTTTCATGGAAAATGATAGGTTCTTACTTATAAGCCACCTGTGTACACATCCTAGTTGGCATCATGCCTTCCCATCATGTTCCCACATCTGAACCTCCTCAGAGCCCTCAAGGTATCAGACTTCTCTATAAACACAAACTAAAACCAACTTTAGATCAAATGTGCCAAACATCACCCAAGCCTGACCTAAATTCCTGCTTACTCCCCTAACTATGACTTGTGGTCCGTCAGCGTCATCAACCTCAAGGAATTATCTACATATCACCCAACAACCAAACCATTCATACAAATAATACAAATGACATGACCACCCTCTCCTCAGGTGTCACCTTCATAACAAAGCATTCATCCACACTTCGGTCACCCTTATCTCATCCTCCTGAAATCAACATCGAGGGCCCCATTAGTCCTCATCCAAATAAATGGGTTAGTCATCAAAATGATAAAACCTTTGAAAATTAATCATATAAACAAATACCAAAACTCAGGTTCCTTTCTGAAATAACCCAGGGAACAACCATACCATTTACTAAAACATAAAGGTACTCATTGTGCATCGATTCCACTTCTAAAACATCTCTATGCTTCATATTCCAAGATACTGGAAACACTAGGATAAACTCCCTCAAGGTCACCCTCAATTTACTCAATATTTTCAACTCTTAACAACAACTCGACCTATGTCTCCAAAACCATTTAGCTTACAACTTATCCATTTAGTCCAAAATTGCACCTATACAAATCCAAAACATACCCCTGTGCCTCTTGCACCCAAGAGCACTCACAACAATTCTAAACCCTCACACAGTTCACTATTGAGGGTCAAATGATGCCAACATCCCAAACTAGGGTTATGGGTAACAAGTCACTAGGACCTCTCTCTAGAACATATACATTAAAATTATAATAAGTCACCACTCATGGGTGGATCTCTTACCCCCATTCTGACACACTACACCCAACACACCGAAGTAAGTATTTACTCTTGGTTCCGAGCCCATAACAACATGACCACCACTAATGACACTACGAGCTGAGAAATCCATTTAAAAACCTGACACATCCCGCACAATCACAAACCACAAGGGTTACCACATCCTTGTTATCTGACAACACCTCTCAACCTCAAGGCCACAACCTAACCAAAGGTACACCAAGGAACACCTATATATTCAACACATCAAACTCAAAAAAGTTACCAATGCAATTCACTCTCATTCCCCTAACCATTAATACATAGGGTCTATTCACAACACTAGGTATACCCATCTCCCATGTCCCTGCATGTTCCAACCTACCATATGTTTGGAACTCAAGTACACACTTTCTAGAAAATGTTGGAGGGTGTTACAACTGAAGCTATCTAGTAAGATCTAATGTACTTGAAACAACTCACCCTGAGTCTCATTCCATCATCTGAATAAAATTAGAAAATATCTCATAGAACTACTCCTCTACTCTGTTATCTTGAACCATAGTGATCTCTTGACCCACTTCTAGAAGATCATTCTCAGTGATATACTATTATCACCCAACCAGCACACGTCATCGTGGTGGAAGTTCTCTACAATAATAAACACACATCTCAAAGAACATAACATAAAACTCCCACATTTTTCACAAAATTTGTCTCTCTATTATCCATAAAAAAACTAATTTTGCATACACTATCCCAACATACATAAAAACATCTAGAACACTACTCTAGACCATTACTATCATGGGTCATATCTAACATGGGGTAACCAAGTTACATACTCATGATACTTTCATTAGACACATTTTTAAAACTATTTTCACACCCACAATGCAAATCATTCCCATTAGGCTCATTTCCAATTTCACAACTTGTTACAAATAAAATTTATAACTCATTTACAACCCTTCATTTGACACAATTCTTTAAACATTATTTAATATTATTTTCATTTATCCATTCACATCATCTATACTAAACCCCAGTTTCATTGAATTTTTCATGAAAGTAAAGTTCATTAAACCCTTTGTGTATCACACACCCATTCCAAGTGTGTCTAGCATGATGCATGCCACCTATATACCTAGGTTACTACAATGATGTATGAATGAACAACCTTATACCATCTCGGCCATGAGAAAAATATCATTAAATAGTCACATCACACAACAAGTGCAACAACCAATGGTGAAATATCATTCAACTGTAACAATACATATCAAGAACAAACATTATCACCCTAGGTTCTTGGGTTTTCCCTCATATATGGGTTATATACTTCCAAGAACGATCTCATTGCCAAGACCCGACACATCCTAATCTTTCATTTACCATCCCAAATAGTAATTCACAAAAAGAACTTCTCTTATACCAATTTGTAACAAACCCGACCTGAGAGGCACTAAATTGGTGCCCAGAGTTGAGTAAGAATATGACCTCAAGTGCACCTCCCCATTCGCCAAAGGTTGTTGACTAGTAGCAAGGGCCGTATAAATCATGTAGGGATACTATACCCTCTTTGTCATTGTAGTCCAAAATAGATAACATATGAAATAAGGGAACAACAATAATAAATAAACCATAAACATGAATTACCAACCATGTCCCAAAAAGGGCATAAATCCTAAAAAATGATAAATATTCCATGTCATACTAATTGTTTCAAAATTAAATAAAAACCAAAATAAGACAATAGTTGAAACCCCAAAATGGGTCCTGACCCCAAGTTTGGATCCTTATCCATGCACATCCCAAGCCCAACATAACTCCCTTAAATAGGTTCTTTTACCTTTTCCTAAATTGCAACCAGGAAATATGATTGGGTACCCAACATCAGACCATGCTTGGTGTGAGTATAACTCAATAGGTCACCACCAATGTTGTCTACAAAATATCCAATCTGAATAGATAGTGCATGAATGTATGGAATCAATGATAGGGTAAATAAAAGAAAACTTGGGTTCTATTAGTTAACAATATTCAGTTTAAATAATACATCATTTGTTACATTATAATTACTTAGAAAATATTAATTTCTAAATTCATTTCCATCACATGTTATATGGGTTATAAATTTAAAACATTTACACAACAGCCTAAGATGATCAATTATCATGCATAAGGGAATTAATCAAGTTTCCTATCTCACAAGAGATACAAATTTTATAAAAAGATACATCAAACTTACCTTGGAGCCTCCGTCGAGGACGTATCATCAAATGAAACTGTTAGAGATATAGAGTCTCAATCCCCTTCCCAAACCCTTTCATGGTGGGGTGGAGTTTAGAGCCTCAGTCTAACCTAACTCATGGGCATAGATCCTCATGTACAATACCCCACAACAGAAAATCCATGTGTACAAGATTATTTATCCATTTACCAAACATATACCAAATCAAAACCATAAAAATTAAACACACATAAAAATAAAAATTCAAATTCCATTTTATACATAATTCTTTTTTATGCCTTAACCCATTAACACATTTACCATTTACATATAATATCCCATTAAACCCATATCCCATTTTCAAACCTAAACCCATTTAGAATAATCAACAGTTTCGTACATTATACCATTTAACATATTCATGAATACCTTTTCCTTAACCCATTTACATATTAATCATTTCATATTATATAATCCACTTAAGCATTTCCATTCCAATTTCATAATCCATTTTACACATTCCCATTAATCCATTTAACCAATTTTTTCACATTATTCCAAACAATCCAGTATGAAATTTTAGAAAACTAGAAACAACTACACTTTTTTTCATATTAATAATTCAAACAAATCACTTGAACATATTTACCACGAGCTCTATTTTAATACATGGAAACTCTATGCTTACCATTATAATTTTTTCATGTTTTAGAATGATGATGCACCCCATGGGTGGACCTAAACAGTCTAATAAATCTCAATGCATCCCAAGAGGATCATGAGGGGCATAAAACATAATTTAACCAACCATTTTACCAAATCCTATCAAAGGAACCAGAAGAAAAATAAGACGTAAGTAATATCATATCCACATATACACGAATCTATGACATAACTATGGGATATAACTTGTAGACAAGCTACCTCAAATTAGAAGATGAAATCACCCATAACCTTAGACTTAAATCTATATTCAATAAACCTTTAAAGACTAAACCTAAGATCCATTGGAAAAAGAGGGGTTTATGGATTCAGAATAATAAGAGTGAAAGAAAAATCCCTAATCCTGAAAAGAGAAGCAATTGGAGTATTAGACATCCCAGAGCTTTGATCCATAACTAACCACACTCCAAACAGTCAATAATCAAAAGAGATATACCCTTGAGAAGATTTGGGAGCTTGGGTTATTCACTAGGTATGGTGGGGAATAAATGAGGAAGAAAACTGATTGGAGATCTTAAAATTTTGAGGGGGAAAAATAGTAAATTTTCACTTTTTAATGGGGCACACAGTTTGGCAGTACAGTTTTCCAACCTATGCACCCACCTCTATCCAAGAGGAGCTGAGTTGCACGGTTACCTGGGGAGGCCCATATGTTTTTAAAAACCATGTGGTAATTGTGTAGAATTCCTCTGTTTAAGGCCGCATGGTTTGGCTCTCCCCCTTGCAGGGTTTACTTAACCATTTACCCTTCCTCCTGACTAGCATAGTTTGGGCTCACAGTTTTCTCTAACCATGTTCCAGCCATGTAACATGCACTGAATGAACATTTTCCACCTTCTTTCATATCCAAAACCTCCATAACACCCCTAGAATCCTTAAAAACTTGGTACATACCCCCTTAACCAAAATTAAGATATTTAAACCAAAATTTAAACTAGAACATTCTTCTATAAAGTCCAATATCTTAAAGTTATGGTTATTGATTATGATGTGAGGTTTTATTCATGTGAATAATTTTTTATAGATTCTTATGGGAGAAATAATTCTCAAATGTAATTTTTGAATCCCAGACACTAGTTTCTAGCCTGTGGGGATCAAGAATGTTTTTGAACCTTGCCATGGGATGGGTCAGGTGTCGGGTTGGATGAAAGCCCAACCTAGTTCATGATAAACCAAATTAGCCATAATTTTTCCATAAAATCCATTCAAGAGGATATTTTTCTATAATTAATTTGGTCTCCAACCATTTCATTCATTGATACCCATCTATACCCCCATACAATGATAATATCCCACATGGTTACACAATCATGAAGTATACTTTCCATTTCACTATGAATATCATATAATTACTACTAGTTTGATGAATATATATCTATATATACATGTAGCTCAAATGGAAGGGGAAACATGATAATTTGTTTACCCATTACTTATATATGGACAAGTATTGACTGCTAAGATGTGTATGTAAGTGGTTTCTTCTAGAACATTATGATATAAATTATTATCAAAACTCTTTCATATGATGGATGCCTGGGAATTATTATATGGTGGGTGGGGCCTAAAATTATACACCCCTTGATACATCAGTAGGTATCACGAGATAAAATAACTCAGGTATTTTGTGTATGCCTTACCCATTCATGTATGATGTATTGACACAAGGCTTTATTAGTATGTTTATGATGTCCAACATTATGTATTCCGTCAATATGAAATCATTTATTGTTATCCCAATGATTACTTATTTTCATTCTTTTGTTATTAATGGATATATTTCATGCTCTTGTTATTAGTTATATGACATTATTATTTATTCCTTCCATATTATTTTTGATTTGTTTATTCCATGATATCTTCTGTTGTACACTACTCCTTACTAATAATTTTAAATTAACCCTTTATTTTGTTTCCATTTTCTATAGGAAACCAAAAAGAGTACTATGAATGATTCTAGGATATCTTAGGATGAATAATAAATTATAATTTAATTTTTATGAAATATTTTATATTGATTCAAATGCTTATTTTTCATTTTTTGTTTTAAAAACCACAATACACATTACACTAAGTTTTATTTAACTTAAGGTTGTTTTTTTGAGTTTTGTTGTGGTTAGATTATAAATTTTTAATATATAATATCTATTTAACTAATGTGATGTAATTATGTTCCAGAGCTTCATGAATATGCACTGAGCATTGTTGGAGCATTATGATGGCGTACTAAGCTACATTCATCGAAAGAAGGTGATATTATATCGATTTCATCGAAACTAAACACGAAGGTGATAGAATGTAAACATAGAAGGTTGTTACACTAAAGTCTATAAATTAAATCAAAATATTTAAGTAATAAATGATTATACAGATATTCTGAAAAAGTTTTACATTGATCTATGAATTACCTTAATACTTTTAGAGGTATTGATTGGATTATTTATCTAGTGTTATTTTCATAGAGCTACCATTGTGAGGTTTTTCATCATAAATCTTTAAGTTTTTCTTTTTTATCATTCTTATGATTCTGTGTGGATGATGAGTTTCTAGGGATAGGAAACTGTATCTTCTGAATGCTTAGTTCGATAATTTTTTGGGGATAGGAAACTATATATCCCAAAATATGAGTTTGATGAGATTTCAATGATAAGAATATACTATCAATCATGATGATCAAATAGGATTTTATGGATAGAGCTATATGCTACTAAAAATTTTCAAAGATGTTACATGTGTGGAACCTGAAACCTTCTAATGGGATAATTCATCAAAGTTCTTATGATGAACTTGGATACCTTGATTTAGGTTATCAAATATCCCATTGATTTGGGTTAAAAGAGAAGAGTTCATTTATTTGGAATTTTTTTTAATAATATCATGTTAGGGGTTATTGGATTTATATTTGGAAATCCATGATTTTTTTATATAACTATGTTATTTTCTAATTAGATTCTATTATTTTTTATCGATTAGTTTTTTAACATGTGATATTTTTTTTCTAATGTGTATATCGTTTTTTATCCTGTGTTTTTACTTTGAATTACTCTAGATGACCAAAAATTGTATCTTCTAATCAATTTATGTTTTTTAGTGGGGTAAAAATTGACCTGTTCTTTCAACTTCAATTCACCCCATCTTAAATCCACCATACATTAACCTACTAGTACAACATTTGGCATCAATGATTTACTATTAATATTTTGTTCTTTACCTTAGGTACCAAAGGTGTTATTTTCAAACATCTTTGAACCTAATAAGTCTTGTATTTTGAAATCGTAATTCCCAATTGTATAAAAAATGGTGTGTACCAGAATCTAAACTTCAACATTCGATAATTGGTAACATTTCAATTTAATATTTAATGTATTTACTTTTAAAAAAGAATTTATAGTTAATGTAATTTATACTTTTAAACGTTGTATCTTTACTCTTATATAATGATCATTTAATTTTATATAATATTTTTTTTGATTTTTTTCTTTATACATTAACTCCTTTATTGAAGGTTAGTTTGTTTTTGTTTGGATAAATTTTTTGTATAGGTTTTTTATTGACAATTGGATTATATAGAAGATAAGATCAAGATTTGAGAATTAATTTCAGAACCATATTTGAAAGAATAATATTGTCTGAGCATCAAAAGCTAAATTTTGGGAGGTTCATTCCCTTATATTATTATCTTATGAAACATATGATAGACTACTTTTTTTGATTTTTTTCTTTGTATTTTATTTTTCAAATTCTACTTTAGTCATGAGTTTTATTTTTAGAATATATTTTTTATAAAGTTAACCAAATTTTCTTTTAAGAATTTGGAAATTTATCCTTTTAATATATTTGGAATCATAATTCTTAGCATGGAGTTTTCTGGACCATCAGATTATGATTCAATCAATAGTTGGGAGTATCACTTATATAAACGTGTGTGGACTTGGGGTTTTATATCATAATTTATTATACAGCTTTTATATTTTCAAATATTAGCTTTAAAATTAACATGTGTGTAATTTTCAATTTGAAATGAAATCATATAGATAAATGAACACCAGGGAGATTATTTGTGAAAGGTTGATTTATGTTGAATAACATTAAAACTATGAATCCTTACTGAACAGATTTATCTAGTTTCAAGGATGGGAAAGTATCACTTTTACTAGTTAAGTATATCTTTTATTTTATCCTCATTTCATTCATGAATCTTACTCAACTATTAATTTTTATGTATTAGATGGTGTGAAGAATATGAAGTTTAATATTCTAGATCACAAGTTTTCCTTATAATGAAGGATTTTTCTCAAGTGACCAGACTACCTATTAAAGGATAATAAATGTTCATATCTACTAAACTACAATATGTTTTTGGAAGTTTCCTCAAAGTAAGAGCTTATGAAATACTATTTCATGTAATGTAATAAGTTCACATGAAAAATCATGTAAATTTAAAATAAAGGATCATATTATAGTGGATCAATAATTTCCTCCTTATAAGGAAGGATAACAAGGACACTATAAAGATTAAATATGTCTATGTCCTTGATTTCCTTTAAAACATGAGTAAATTCAACATAATGGATTTTATATGGGACAACATCAAATAAAAATATTATAGAATAGTGAAGATAACGATCCTTTATTTTTTGAGAACTTTGAACTAGATTTTAATGAAAAATCCTGAGAAGTATGGATTCAATGAACATGTGGATGCTGGAAGGGTGAATGAAAACCCTATGAATTATGAAATTATATCTAGGAAAAAGCTAGTATGTCTTGCATATTAAAAGAGTTTTATAAAATAATGGATGTTAACCTTATGAAAATAGATAATACAAAAAAAAGATAGTTAATAATAAAAAGATGATAACATAGAAAAATTTAGCTCATATTAAGTCATGAGTGCTAAAGAATAACAAAGGGTTTAAAACCCTCAATGAAAAATATAAAAGGCTAGTAGAGAAACATGGTGATGTTCATAATACGATAGCTAATAAGATTCATAGAATTTAGGAGAATGAAGGACAATAAAACCATATTTGGACTTATGAAAGTAAAAGATAATTTTATGAGAGAAGGTGAGGTTCAAAAAATAGAGGAAAAAAAGAATAAAAAATTTTCTTCAGAAGTTAGATAATCTAATGCTCTCCTACCCCTAGTAACTATCAGATAACCAATCAAATAAATTTAAAGGACTTTGAAAAACAAAACTAAAATTATCAAAAGATAAATCTAGTAAGTGGAAGAGAGTTATTTTGGAATTTAAAGAAGAATATTCAATGTAACTACTTCAACCTCCAATTTTAGAAAAAATAAAAGAAACTAATAAATCAAAAGAAGTGGAATTCATAGTTTAAGATACATTAATACCATCACTTCTTAGAGAAATTTCTTATTCATCATCATCAGATTATTCTAGATTATTTACCATTATATCAAAATCATATATATAATTGTAATATATAAATTAGAATATTAACTCATCTTCTTTTAATAAATAAAAAAATAAATATATCTTCTATGGAAAAAGAAACTCACTAAATGAATTCATTTAAACATCCTAAAATCAAAAAATGAAAATCTAGGAATAATAATGACTGGAATAGAATTGATGTTGAAAAATAGGAGGAAGTCTAATACTATCCTTATTTTGATATTATAAACATTTATCCTATTGAGAAAGAACATATGGTAGTCCCACTGGAAGCTAAAGGTGTTGGATCTGAGTAAGAAAGTTCTTTGAATGATACATTAAGGGGGAAAAGAATGGAAAAGAAACAATCTATTATAATTAAAAAAATATTGAGAGTATATGACATGATATCTATATTACAATATAAAAATGTAATATTAAGTCTCTTATAATATAAAAATATTAATGCATATACCTCCCAAACATAGAAGAAAATACTGAATCAGTAGGTTGAAATAAAGGATAATTAATTTTACATAAAAAATCATGAAATATCATTTAAAAATATTAAAAAGATAGAAAAATATTTAAAAGGAAAAGATATAAAAAATCAACATCTTTAGGACCATAATGCCTCATTATGAAAGGAATTATATGATGTTACAATATTTTTAGAAAATTTTCATCATAGAATGAAATAAAAAATTAAGGATCTAAAGAATGATCTGATTAAAGTGAAGGAATCATCATAAGAGTAGGAGAGAAGGTTGAATAAGATAAAGAAGCTGGTTTCCAAATCCTAAATAAAGGAATAAATTATAATATATATTTTTCTCTTTGGATTATTGTAAAACGTTTATTATTGTTGATAAAAATGTATGATTAATGCATGATTATTTTAAAGTAGTTGTATTATTTTCCTAATGTGGGTTATCAATAATTGTTCTTTATAACCCCATAGGGGAATTAGTTTTGTGTTTTTCATTGATTTAGTCTTGGGGAATACTATAAAAAATTAATAAAAGGAAAATTTTCCCCTATCATCTATTGAAAATCATAAAGGGTGAGAAGTACATCCAAGGGGGAGAAATTAGAAGATAAAAGGAGAGAGAACTTGAATCTTATGTATTCATTATATATAGTAATAGAGAGTAAGGGGAGAAATATCTATCTTTTATAGAGATATATTTATAATTATTACATTGGATTTTTTATCTTTTACTCATTTTTAACACTTTATATTCTTCAGTTTGTTTTACTAAGTTTTTGTTTCTTTTTCAAAATCCCAAAGGGGAGAAATATGAGGAGAGTAAGTTTCTATTTAACATGAGAGGATTAAGTCATCCCATGAAAATGATAGATGATTTGAGTTGTATAGAATTCATATGGGGGGATTGAATGCAAAAATTTGAGAAGAACTACATGGGTTGAAATATTGTATTATGTTTGATAATATTGGAAAGATTTAATAATTGTATGTCTCATGGATTCTAAACTCGGAGGTATTTTCATTGGAAGTGACAAGGAGTTTTTAATATTAAATTTCAGTCATACTTAATTTATATTATATGTTTTGTGATTGTTAAAAGAGGATTATTATTGAGTCAAATGAATCATTTTCATTATTTTTTTTGAAAATCATATTACACTTTAAATGAGTTTGATTTAATTTATATTGGTTTGTTTGATTTCTATTGGACACATATTATAACTTATTATTGTATATGTTTTGGATAACTAATGAGTTATACATATGTTTTGAATATATATGAAGACACATTAAACTATGTTTAAGTGTTGTGATTTTGTATTGAATTTCATCTATAAGAAGAAGGTGATCTGATTTCGATGTCACAACAACAAAACCTAAAGTTTACAGAATATGACCATTTAAGGTTGTTAAAAAAATTCTATAAATTAGACTAAATCATTGAGGAATGTAATATTATATAGAGATGTTGTAAAATATTTACATCGAGCTATGAATTACCTAAATTCTTTGAAATTTATCATTTATATTGTTTTTCTAGTGTGATTCTCTTAGATATACCATTATGAGGTTTTTCATTGTAAAGATATATGTTATTTATTTGGTAATAATTATTCTTATCCTATGTGATCGATCAGTTTCTAAGGATAAAAATTTTATCTTTTGATCACTAATATTGATGATTTTTTGGGGATACGAATCTATATCTTTTGAACACTGAGTTTTATTACATTACAGGGATAGGAATCCGCTATTAATCATTCTAATATAAGAAAATCTCATGGATACAGATACATGTCTTTGACTTTTTTCAAAGAAGTTTTGGGTGTGAAACTTGATACCTTCCAACATGTTAAGTTAATGATGTTCTTGTGAGGAACATTGATACCTTGATTCAGGTTATCGAATCTACCACCACTTTGGGATAAAAATCAATAATACATTTTGTTGGAATTATTTTGGTAATAATATTATTTTAGGGGTTTTTGGATTATAACGTGAAACTCCGTGCATCTTTTACATTGCAATGTTATTTTCTGATTGGTTTGTTTGTTTTTATAGGTTAATTGTTTAACCTTCACTAGTTATTTTTCAAATATGTATATCACATATTTATCTTGATTTTTTTAATTTTAATTGTTCAAATCGATTATAAATTGTATATTATGATCAGTTTGGTGTTTTTGAGTGGGTAAAAAATTGAGTTAGTCTTTCAACTTCAATTCACTCCTCTCTTGAAGATTTCATACATTTAGTTACTTGGACAACATTTATGTTTTTAAATGTAATGTAAGGATCATGTATTTATCTATCCTCCTGAGACTATTGAACTTTTGGATCATATGTAATGTAATCTCTTGTATTCTGTACCAATGTAACATAATTGTAGTACCCTGACCCCATTAAGCCCAGATCCAGTGTCATGCTACTAATATGTTTGTATAAGATACATGGAAATCACATCCCAAATGACTAAAAAATTTAGTAGTCCTGGTATACCAGATATATACACAAGCCTTGTATTATAAATGAATAAAAAAAATTACAACATATTTTTTTCTATAATAACTTTATTCCCCCTATCCTATCTTTGCATATATTTCTTAGTAAACTGTGAGGAATCATAGGGAAAGGAAACATAATAAGGGTGATCTCAAATGATCATTAAGGGTTAAGTAATATAGAAGAAATAATTAATCAATGAATACACTAAATATATTAAGGTAAATAAATAAACAAACAAGTCATGTAATCAATAAACAGAGAAGGAAATGTGTAAAAATTATGGCAATGTAAATAACTAATCACACATGAAATTTAATAAACAAATTAAGAATGAAATGCATCCATAGATTTTTTCATAGTGAAAATACTCTAGATAATAATAACTAAAATGAAGGTAATGACTAATTATAAAACTTCATGTAGTAGGAACATGAAACAATATTCTATCAAGACCTATTCTCAAGATAGTTTAAGTTTGCGGGTGGAAACTTGTCTCATTCTACTTGGAAACAAACTCGAAGGGTTTTTCGCCAACAGATTTCATCTCATGAGACTACCAATGCATCGATTAGCTTGCCTTAACTAGTCCCCAACCCTTGTATTGCATTCCAAAATCATTCCTCACATATAAAATTATCTATTTAATTCATAAACAATGTTCCTTATCAAATATAAATATTGAGTAAAAGATACAAATTTATCAACATTTCCCCAATTAATCAAATAACATTCAAAGTAAAAACCATATATAAAAATGGAATATGATTTATGAAATAGTCATATAAATCATAAAAAAATATGTAAATTTAATATTAATTTAATTTCCAATGAAAAATTAATGAAAAATTAATAAAATAATGTTATTTTTTCAAAAAAAGTTAACAATTAAAAAAGAAAGTGTGATTGAAAAGATAACTTTTACCACTTGGTAATTTTCAATTCAAAACCATTTGGATGAGATATTTAAAATTAAAACTTTAAATACCATGAATATAAAATTATTAATGATATAGTATATCAAAAGGGATAGTATACACCCCACAAAAAATAATTATGTGATGAATATGACATTTATCTCACAAATGTAAAAAGTGAGATGAAAATCCATTACCATACACTCCCTTTTTGGCTGAACTCCCTTTAAACTCATGTATAATGGTTTTAAAATTGTTAATAACTTATTATAAAAACATATTAATATTTATTATAACATATATGATCCTTTTATAACATCTTATCACCCACTATTTAATAATATTTAATTATTTTCACTCTTTCAGCTGTTAATTGCCTTATTTTTTGAGAATGTTTTGACTTGTTACTTTTTGTTCCTTTTAATTAGATCATTATTTCATCATATAAATAATGAAAAAATGATGTAAATATCATATATATTTAATATATATTTATTTATAATAATCCATAAAATTTTGATATATAAAATAGAAAATACAATTCATGGAGATGGAAGGTTGTATGCACGCATGAACGTTGTTTCCATTTTCTCATAGTATTAAAACAGTGAAAATTAAATGATATACATTTATATTATAATTATAGTATCATATTTATTTTATATAAATCACATATGTTTATTAAAACCATATTTAATACATTTCATGTAACATGTGAATGAATCACATCGCTTTGAGGAGGCGGTAGTCCACACATGCACAAAGGATGTCATCGTATTCCCACAAAATAGAAAGTATGAAGTTTCCTATTATATAATAATTAAATAATAATAAATAAATTATAAATATCATATATAGAAAAAAATTCATCATTATTACCAAACTTGAAAGGTGTCAATGGAAGAATGAACAACATCAGTTCGCAAGGCAGTAGTCCTCCGTACACACGGATAACGATTACGTATCCCATTTGATGGAAGTTTGTTAAAGTGTAGATCATACCATTAACAAAACAATATTAGTATATTTAAGACACTTATTTTACTTTTTAAACAAGTCATAATAATAATTGAAGAAGTATATAAATAAATAAAACAAATGTTTTCTTTGAAGAACATTACCTATTCTTAGGGTAACTCCTTTTGGTTTATACCAAAATCCTTCTTTGGTTGCATTTATGACAAAATTTAGGATTATAGGATCAAGGTATGGATTTTTGGATATTTTTTTGGAAGATTTTTTATGATATAAAGGTCTTGAGAGTTGTGAATAAGTGAGGGGGTGTTCGTCTTTTATAGTGGAGGAGGAGTGACATTCTTGTAAATATAAAAAGGTAAACAATATTGGTAGGCATCCCTTACATAAATTGATTAAAATAATGGTAAAATTTTTATATAATGGAGGACATGGTCTAAATATGGACATAAAATATGTTTTTATATTTTTATAGGTCATTTCACCCCTTAATAGTATAGATTAACAACTAAGTAAATTCATTTTCACCTTAATCACTATAATTAATTTTAATTGATGTTACTAATGTTTTTGGTAAAAAAATAAGTTTATATTACTAAATTTTTTTAAATTTTAGAATTAAAAATACTGAATCCATTTTTAAAAATTCAAATGACAAAGTGGGAAAAATTAATTTAAAATTAATCTTACAGATGAAATGGGGAAGCATGTTTTTAAAGTGAAAATGTTCAAAATTTTGAAATGTTTTTATATCAAAATTCAATATGAAATTGATCCCAATGAAAAATATTTGATTAATATATTTAAAATTTATCTAATAAAACTTTTAAAAAATTGAAAATATAATTTAACCTTATAAATTAATTAGATAAAAAATCAGTTTTCAATTAAAATTTGGTATTTTTCACTAATCATCAAAAAATGAAACTTCAAAGAAAAATACCAAAAATTCACTGTAAGATAATTTTTAGGTTCTTATTTAAAATATTAAGTTTATTTTGAAATATAAAATTTATAAAATTTCCAAAATTTATTTTTAAAATAGGTGCACCATTAAAAGGTGGAAAAACTGCCTTAAGAAAAATATAGTTTTTTATGCGTAAAATTGGATATGTTCTTATCTTATTCCTATCAAATATATTCGATGAATGTAAAATATATATTATTTAATATATAATATATATACATATATATTTAATTAATATCATTCAATAATATTAATTAATTTAATTTATTAATACCAAACTATTTTGGAATTATAAAAATAGTTTTTTATAAAACATTTCCGTTTTATTACATTTGTTTTCATTTTAATTTTTAATTAATTGATAACCAATGAATTAAAACATATGTTTTTATATTTTATTTAATCATATACACAACTTAAAATTTAATGGATTTGTTATATATTATTATAAAAATATTTTAATAACATATATTTGTTCGATAAAACATAGTTTTTCGTATAACACAAGCTATCAAATAAAGCTTTTCTTGAGTGTAAGGAAATATAACTTAGCATTGTTTGAATTTAATGCTATATAATATATTAAATTTATTTAAAATCATAAATATTTCATAAATTTTCATGATATCATATCCCTTTATACGCTTGGTGTTGCTTGTCATACATGTTCTCAAATACAATGTTCTTACTTTAGAATTTAGGGGTGTTACATTCTCCCCACCTTAAATTAAATGAATCCTCACAATTTAATATTGATATTTCAAATCTAGTATTTTATATTTCAAAATTAATTTTATGAAAAACCACCATCATAAAAGAGTTAATAAAATTTCCCTTTAATAAGAGTGAATGAGATGTATAAAGTTCATAGGGAATAATATATAACTAGGGTTCTACTTAAGAGAACATTATTTCAAAGTGAAAATATAGACTTAGAGTAAAAGTGTAAATAATTTTAGGGAGTTTTTGATGTCATTGATGACAAACAATTGAATGATAAATTGAAAGTTGAGGGCCTCAAAACCATAAATCTGTGATGATTTAAAAGGCCATCAGTTGAATAAAAATTAAGGTGTTAGGATAAATTTTATTTTCATGATCATTTTCCTAATGTTGAGTGTTTATTTTACTTTCTATGTACTTACTTAACATATTTATATTTCATAAACATAATTTATTCCTTTTTTACTTTGATCAATTTAAAATTTATCCTTTTACTCTATGAAATAAATATCCAAAAATGAACCCCCCCCTTTTTTTTTCTAAAAGCACTAAAATTTGTGGACTATAAGATGCATAAAACAAGTCTTTATGTTTATATCCAACTACTTTACAAATCCAACTTGTTTAATAAATTAATATCTAAACCTCAAAGAATAAATCTACTGGCTCATAATTAAAATTTATTTTTCAAATAGTTTAGCTAAAAATAATGACATATTAGGCAGGACATTGTGCGGGCCAGTGGTAAGCCAAAATCCCCTATCATCCTTCTGTCATGGGTTCACACCCCACTACCTCATCAGATGCGACTACTTGTCCCCATGCATTTTTGTCGTCCTTTTTCTAAAATACATTAATATAATTCCTAAAATGCTTCCAAAAATTATTATGGATATCCTTGAAATATATTCATTAAATAACATTTTTACTATGGTTTTCAGTACAACTTATTTTTTTTCCCAATGTATAATAATATTATTTTAAAATTATTAAAATTTCATGACCTATTGTATTAAACATAAAGGTTATCAATAACTTTAAACATATGTCTATAAAATGTAAATGTATTGTTATTCAAATAAATCTTCCACTAATATATATATACTTGCACTAAAATTCTCCCAAAATTACCTTAATCTTGGTAGACTCTCATTACATAAAATCTAAAAAGGAATTTTAAGACTTAGAACTTACGATTAACCATAATCTCATTATCCAATAATGGTATCCTTAACTCTTATGTTAATGAATACAAATGTGATTTTATGATAATATTCAAAGTCTATCTTAGGGCTATGTTCTCTAATATATGTTTTTCCTAATTATGGTTTCCAAGGTTTAAAATAAACTAGATCTAACACCAAATATAGTGCCCTGACCCCATTAGGCCCCAATCCAATGTCATACTACCATTACATTGGAATAAGATACAAGGAAATCAAGTCCCAAAGGACGAAAAAATTTAGTAGTTTTTGTAAACTTGATACATACATGGTACGTTTATTAAAAATTAATACAAAAAATTAAAACATATATATTTTTTCAATAATAAATTTATTTCATCTAGAATATCCTTTCATATCTTTCATATTAAACTCCATGGAATCCTAGGGAATGAAAAAAATTAAGGGTGAGCACAAATGCTAAATAAGGGTTAAGTACAATGGAAGCAATAATGAATCAATGATCATAATCAATATGGAAAGGTAAATAACTGAACACACATTCCATGTAATCAATAAACTGAGAAGTAAATGTATAAATAGAATGGTATGTTAAATAACTGATCAAAAATTCTATTTAATAAACAAACTGAGAATGAAATGCATCTCTAGATTTTGTCATGGTGAAAATCCTCTCGGTAATAATAACTGAAATGAAGAAAGTTTTTAATTATTGGACATCATGTATTTAGAACATGAAAAAATATAACATCAATACCTATTATCAAGATATTCTATGTTTGTGGGTAGAAACCCGTCTAATTCTACTTGGAAACAAACTTGAAGGGTTTGTCGCAAATTGATTTTGTCTCATGAGACTACCGATGTATCAAAGGGATTTCCATAAACAGTCCCCAAACCATTTCATTTATTTCAAAATAATTCCCCATATATCAAATAATCAATTTAATTCATAAATAATTGTCCTTATCAAATATTTGTATCAAGTAAAATATAGAGATTTATCAATATTTCCCCAATTAGTCAAATAACTTTCAAAGAAAACACCATATGTAAAATTTTAATAAGGTTTAAGAAATATTCATATTTATCATACAATAATATTTATATTTAAGATGTATTTAATTTAAAATGAAAAAATTATTACAATAATGTGAATGTTTTAAGATAAATTTAATAATCACAAAAGAAAGCGAGTTTGCCAAGATAACTTTTACCACATAGTGATTTTCAATTAAAAAATAGTTGGATGAGATAATTCAAAATAAAAAATTAAATAAAATTAATATAAGATGATTCAAAATATAATATATCAAAATTTATAGTAGTTACCTCACATAAAATAAGTAATTGGTGAATATTACATTTATCTCACAGATGTAAAAAGTGAGATAAAAATCCCCTACCTTACACTTCCTTTTGGTTGAACTCCCTTAAAAATCTTGTATAATGGTTTCAAACATGTTAATAACTTATTATATAACAATATTAATATTTATGATATCATATATCTTCCTTTTATAACATTTTATCACCCTCTTGTTAATAATATTTCATTATTTTCACTGTTTCAAGTGTTAATTGACTTGTTTCTTGAGTATGTTTTGAATTGTTATTTTTTGTTCCTATTACATAGATAATGATTTCACCATATAAAGAATGTAAAAAATTATTTAAATATCATATATATTCATTATATATTTATTTATGGTAATCCATAAAATTTGGATATAGAAAATAAAATACACTATTCATGGATACAACTGGCCGTACGTACGCATGAACATTGTTTCCATTATCTTATCATATTAAAAGAATAAAAAGTAAATGATATATAGGTATATTATAATTAAAGTGTCAAATTTATTTCAAATAAATAAAATATGTTTATTAAAACCATCCTTAATACATTCCATGTAACGTGTGAACGAATCACATCACTTTGAGGTAGAAATAGTCCACACATCCACAAATGATGTTATCATATTCCCAAAAAATAGAAAGCATGAGGGGATATATTATAAAATAATTCCAAAATCATAAATAAATTTTAAATATAACACATATAATATATAAACAATTAATAAATCATTATTCCCAATATTGAATGGTGGAAATGGAAGAATGAATGACATCATTTCGCACGATGGTAGTCCGCCGTGCCCATGAACGATGATTGCATATCCCATATCATGGGAGTGTTTGAAAGTGTAGGTCATAACCTTAACAAAGAAACATATTATTATATTGAATATAATATGTTTATTATATAAAAAATATGTAATAATAATTCAAGGAGTATGGAAATAAATAAAACAAAAGTGTTCATTGAAGAACATTACCTTTTCTTAGGGTAACTCCTTTTGGTTTATACAAAAATCCCTACATAGTTGAGTTTATTAAAAAATAGAGGCTTATAGGATGAGGTTATGGATTTTTTATCTCATTTTGTAAGATTAAATATTATACAAATGTCTTTATAGGTGTGATGTATTGAGGGGGGTGAGTGAGTTTTTATAGTGGAGGAGTGACATTCTTGTAAATATAAAAAGATAATCACTATTGGGAAGTCCACCTTAAATAATGTGAAAAAATAATGGTAAATATTATATAAAAGGGATTATATTGTAAAAATATTTATATAGAATAGGTTGTGGACAAGTTTCAAGGTCATTTGGACCCTTAAGATTAAAGATTAACCACCAAATAAACTCATTTTCACCTTAATCGCTATAATGAATTTTAATTGATTTTACAAATATTTTTGGTCAAAAACTAATATTACCTTAATATAAATTTTAAATTATGATTATTAAATATATTTAATAATTTTTTTTAAATTCCAATCACAAATGCGTTCGAAATTAATTTAGCATTAATCCCATAGACGGAAGGAGAAAAATGATTTTAAAGTGAAAATGTTCAAAAGATTGAAATGTTATTATATAAAAATTCTTTATAAAATTGAACCCAATGAAATAAATTGGATTAATATATGTATAATTTATCTAATTAAACTTTTTAAAACAATTAGAAATATAAATTAACCCTATAAATTATTTAAATGAAAATGAAGTTTCCAATTAAAATTCAGTATTTTTCACTATTCATCAAAAAATAAAATTTCACAGAAAAATAAAAAAATAATCCTAAGATAATTTTTATGTTAAAATTTAAAAAATTAATTTTATTTTTATATATAAAATTTATAAAATTTCCAAAATTTAGTTTTAAAATTAGATCGCCATTAAAAGGTGGAAAAACTACCTATAGAAAAATATAGCTTTTTATGCATAAAATTGGATTTATTCATATCTTATACATATAATATCTATTATATGAATGTGAAGAATATCTTAATTAATATATAATATTTATATTTGTTTAATATCATTCACTAATATTAATAAATTTAATTTGTCAATACAAAATGCTTTTGGAAGCACAAAAATAGTTTTTTATAAAAACATTTCCATTATATTCAATTGGTTTTTATTTTAATTTATAATTAATTGGTAACCAATGTATTCATAAATATATTTTTATAAGTTATTTAATCCCATTAAAAACCACAAATTTAACTACTAGTTTGTATCTTATTATAATAATATTTTAATAATATATGGGTGTTCGATAAAATTTTGCCTTACGTGTAATACAAGCAATCAAACTAAGTCATTATTGCTTGTAAGACAAGATAACTCATTGTTGTGTGCATTTAAAGATATAGAATAAATTAAATTTATTTAAAATAGTAAATATTTTATAAAGTATCGAGACATTATATCCCTTTCTACGCTTGGTGTTGCATGTCACAGACACTATCAAATACAATATTCTTGCATTATAATTTTGAAGTGTTTCAAAAATGAACACCAAATTTGGGTTACTAGAGTTAAGGTTGTTATAGTAAGTATCAGAACAAGTTTACTAGAAATCTTATGAATCATATTTATAAGAACATGGTTATTTTTCACAAACATTATGACAAACCCTTATAATATTCAAGAAATTTCTCTAGAATACTTTAACTACATAGAAATTTTATAATGTGATTAATATTTCATAATTTTATGAGATAATTAAATGTATTCCATTATTTATAAGTGGTTCCTAATTGATGAAGTAGAAACCATGTTATCACTTTCAATCAATGTAGGGATTTCCCTCATGAGTAAGTCGATGAGGTTGGTGTTGGAGTTGAGAATATTATCACTATATTAGGGTAGTTAACATAGGTAATGGCCAATAAGTTTTATTGAATGGAACAACCCATTACCCCTTTACCTGGTTTAATAATGTTGGACCACTTCATGATGTATTCACCTTCATCCTTCAATGGAACCATGAATCCATTAGTAGAAAAACAATGGATCAAGTATTGAGGGAAGATATTCCTCACATTAGGATATAGTGAGAGGGAGAAGTTTATCATGGGGGTATATAATTTAAGGGGAGATGATGATCAATGAAAATCATTGATTCAAAACACTAAAAGGAGAAAAAATTGAAAACATGTAATGGGAAAAATTTAGGTGATATTCCATGAAAGGTATTTTCCTTGAGAGAAAAAGGCTACCATGGAATAACCTGAATGCCCCGAAGGCCTTTTTTTTAATTTTTTTATGGATAAATCCTATTTTAAGGGTTGAAGGGAATCCCATACATGACCCATAGGCCCAAGGCACAAGCCCCGACTAACCCATAATAAATGACCTGAAGGCCCAGAGGCATACCTTGAAAATTACATGACCCGTAGCCCAAACCCACTAGAACTGCACCTCCCCAGCTTCCGTGTCATCGATCAGATAGTTCCCCACCTTGCATTATTGATCAGATAGCATTTCCCTATACAAAGCTGCACGGTGCCTGGTCCCGATGGTGGCTACCATACCCTCTCATTCGTTCAATCCGGTTAGCTCTGTGGCCCGAAGGCCCTATGGTCCGAAGGCCTTTGATGACTCGAAGGCCCTTGAGACCTGTAGGCCCAAACCGGTGGCCTGAAGGCTCAAACCAGGTGAATAGTTTTGGCTGCTACAATACCGAATAGTAACTGCTACTGTAATAGCTACAATAGATACTACAGTACCTCATAAAATTCACCTCCACCTGGTTTTGAACATGAGTCTCCTGGATGCCAAGTAGGATCCCTTACCAGTCGGGTATGGGCTCGTTGGAACTACCATAGAATAGTATTTTCTAAATTTAATACAAAAAGAATAAGAATCCAATGTTGATTATGAGTCTAACTTTAAAGTGTTAGAAATTCTTTCTAAAAACTATATATGTAATCTAGAAAGTAAATTCAATTATGTCTTTGATGGAATAAATCCAAAATTTTAAAGGGAATTAGTCTCTCAATTTTTTTGACCAGATAGTCCATCCAAAGTAATAAATTTTATTAAATGGACCAAAGACAAAGGGACATAGTCATGGTGGTCTAAATTATCATAAACCAAGAGAATCAGCATGAACAAGGCTTATAGACTCTGAGGGAAGGGATACCAAACTATAAAAAATCATTCTTTGATTAACCCCTAGACATTTTGAAGCCTAGTAATCTGCTACCTTATTCTCTTCAAACCAAGTGTGCATCAGGGAGTCCTGATTTATTAAATATTTTCTCCTACGAATGCAATAAAAAATCATCCAAGGATTGAAAATATTATTCTAGAGGGAGTTGATAAGAAATTTGGAGTCTGCTTCGATGACAAACAATGAGATATTAAAAGAGCTTCCAACCTCAAGTCCATCCAAAAGAGTCATGAATCTAGTAAAGAGAGAATCTCCCTGAACATAACAATTGATGAAGGAAACAATCAATGATCCATTTGAGTCATGAATGAATCCACCCCCATGCATGATACCAAGTTGGCTAGAACCATCTGTGTTATGTTTGAATCCTGTGCAGGGAGGGTTCCACCAGACTCATTTGTCCTTAAAGTGAGGATGGGTAGGAAAGCTATGGTTCTTTACATTGATCACACTTCCTAGAATAGAAAAGTTCTCCTAGTGTTTTAAGAGTTAACCCAGGTCAGACCTATGGTACTGGGAGCAAACATACATAGCTAGCTAAGAAATGGTAATATTATCATGAAGGGAATGATTTATATAATTCTAAATGCACCATAACCATAAAAATAGTAGAATACTCATCGCCTTTGTCTTAAGAGAACTGCTACCCACACTATTGAACTAAGACTGAAAAAGGTAGGGCCATATATCCCATTTGGCTTATTCTCGAAGGTAATTCCAAGGATGCTCAACCAAAATCTATAAATTTCTTAAAGGGAATAGGAGTTTGTTATAAGTTTAGAGATATATGCCATCAATATCATAAATGTAATGTTAATAGATAATCTTCTAATTTATAATTATTCAACTATAAGGAGATGGGAAACTATTAAAATTAATGTTTTAAGCATCAAGGGAATCTCCCTTAGAAGAGACCAATGGAGAAAGGACGGGCTTATTCAATTACTATATCATAAGTTGAATTCCTGAATGATGTGATAATAAGTAATTTTATCATAAACTCAATGTTTGATAATTCATTATTTTATTATGGATCTAAACCCTCTTTTATATGTTTTATGTTTTCTAAGAACATTAAATCATCCCTTCACACACTAAGGAATGATTTATCAATCAAAGCACCTAGTAGAAATCTTTTTTCAACAATGATATATTGGGTAGTTTCTATTAATATGCGTAAATAATACCTAGTTTCAAACTTTATTATTACACCTATGGTTGAATTTTATATAATCCTTGGGGTGTATTGGATATCCAATTACAATGAAAGAATTTACTATTGATATAAGGATATTATGAGTTGTGAGGGTGGCACAAAATCACTTGTTTTTAGAGGAGATACATTATTATTTGAGTCTTTTCTAAAACCAGCTATATTTGTTCATATTAATGAAATTCAAGTGTAAGTAGAAGATAAAACACAATCCATGAATAGGAAGGATATCCTAGGGATAGATGATGTACCTATTGTGAGAGAATATGTTGACATGTTTCTTGAGTAATGAGTTGGACATCCAATTAAGTATGAAGTAATGTTTTACATTAAACTCATCCATGATGAAAAACCAATATCTAAGCCTCCATATAGAATAACTCATTTGGAATTAGTAGTTTTAAAGACACAATTATAGGAGTTTTATGATAATGGATTCATATACCCTAGTGTCTCACCTTGGGAATGAATTGTTCTATTTATAAAAAATAAGGATAGGTATATGAGATCATGAATTGATGAAAAAGAAATCAATTTCATTACTATAAAGAAAATGTATCCTTTACCACATGTTGATGAATTGTTTGATCAACTTCAATGAGGTTAATACTTATTAAAGAATAATTTTTTTCTTATTTATCATTATCTATGAGTGAAGAAGGATGATATATCAAAGATTCAATTTCATTTGAGGTATAAAAATTATGATTTTATAGTAATTTGATTTAGATTAACCAATTCACCCAAAGTGTTTATGGATTTTATGAATTGAGTTTTCAAGGATTTTCTTGAAAAATTTGTGGGGATGTTTATTAATGATACCTTAATATACACTAAAATATATGAAGAGAATTATAACTATATGTGAGTCATTATTGGGAATCCAAAAGAAAATGGGTTATGTGAGAAATTTAGTAGGTGTGAATTTTGGCACCAAAATGTTTCTTTTATTATCCATATTATATTCTAGGATAGATTATCTATCAATACATCAAAAAATGTTGTTAAGGAATGGAACACACTAATAACTATAACAAATATAAATAGATTCCTTAGTTTAACAGGTTACTATTTTTTTTAATTTTTTTACCAAATTGGATCAAATCATTAACCAACTTAACACGTAAAAGGGTCAAATTCAATTGATCAAAGGAATAAATTATTTTTGAGGAACTAATGAGGATATTGGTTAATGTAATTATATTAGATTTAACATTAATAATGGATGGATATTTTATATACAATGATGCATCAAATAATTTTCCAATGTGATTCCTATATATAGGATGATAGGATTTATGCTTATGCATCATGATAATTGAATACCCATGAACAAAACTACCCAAATCATGATCTTGAGTTAATAATTATAAAATTTTCCTTGAAGATATGGAGGCAACACCTCTATTGTGAAATATGTTACATATATATGGGTTATAAGAGTTTGAAGTACATATTCATATTGAAAAATCTAAACATGAAACAATATAGATTATAGTAATTACTCAAGGATGATAATTGTGAAATACACCTCAACCTTAGGAAAGAAAACAAGGTGGTTGAGGCATTGAGTAGGAAGGTTCATGATGAGGATAATCAAGGATATGATATTTATAGATTTATTAAATTTACATATGAAAATTATTATAGAAGAAAATATCATTCATTTTCTAAGTAATTTTCCATCTATATTTACTAAAGAAGATAAATAAGTCTCAATAAGATGAGAAGGATCGAAAAAAGATGTTTAAATCCCTGAAGAATGAGAGACTTAAAGACTTTATCTATAAATATGATTTTTTTAATTTTGTAAATAGACCATTTGTTCCATTAGTCCCTAAACTAGAGAGGGAATTACCAGACGAAGATCATAGATTAAATTTCTTTGTACACTCTAGTATTACCAAGATGTAGAAGGATTTAATATAATATTTTTTGTAAAACAATATGAAGTAAGAAATTGCCAACTATGTATCAAGATTCTTGGTGAAAAAACATGTAAAGGCTAAGGGAAAATATCATAAAGGAAGCATGAAACCTCTCCCTATACCAATTTGTAAGTGGAAAAATATTTATAATGGACTTTGTTACTATACTTCCTAAGACATATATTAAGAATGATTCAATATGGATTATTGTGTATCACCTTAAAAATATATAAATTTCCTATAAATAACTGATTATTTATCCCTTGATCATTTTTCAGATCTCTATATTGAAAAAATCCTCAAAATCATTGAAATAATTGGGGTGGGAGTGAATTAGTGATTAGAAATTGCTTTTTATATTTATTCTTGAAACATCCTTTGTCAATTTTTAAGATGTGTCAATCTGATCATTTTCACACACACACTCAAGAAGAAATAAAAAAGTCACAAAATATTTACAAGGTTCACCTCTCAAAATAAGAAGACCAATCCTTAACATGATATGAATTTCACTGAGACAATAAAACCCATTAGTATTAAATGTAGATTACAATGAGTAGGGAACATCCATGTAATCATGTTACAACATGTCTCCCAACTATGAATAAGCACTTCCTACACAGATAGAATAATATAAAATGATTTTGGCAATAAAAAAATCTTTGAACCGACGAGACTGCCTTCATGTTTTCACTGTGCAATCATGACTTATTATTCATCCTATTGAACTATCAAAATATACATCTTCTTATTCTAGTAATAATTTTACTATATACAACACTCCCACACCGCTTCCTTTATCTAAGAATAATATTCTTCAATTATTCTATAAATCATCAAATTCTTCTTTTTAAACTTTTTTCTCACTATTCTATAACATAATATATATTTAAAAGCACTAAAAAATATATTTTTTCCAATTTTAGTGTTTTCAATATTTTTATTTGAATTTCAAAATTCAAAATAGAGAAAAAACTATCTATAACTACTACAAACTTCTTCTTCTTCTTTTAGTATTTTTTTTCCAATTCACTATGATATAACATCAATAACTGTATCATGATAAACTTGTTATTTAGTAAATTATCCTATTTTATTTGAAAAAACTCTCTGATTCTTGATTAAAACATTTTTCTCCATTTTAATGGATCAAAAATTCTATTTTTTTGATGTTTAATCCCTAAAAAACAACACTTTAATTGTCTGATATTAAAAAATTATTCATAAAATAAACTTTGGTAACTCATATATCTTGTAAATAAACACATACTTATGAAGTTCATAACTATCATTAAAAATATTACAATCGTCCTTACACATTTAGAATCATCCAAAATAAGAATCAAATTCATCCTTATGAAGTGGGGTGATTATCCTTATAAATTCATTAAAGACCCTTATATAAGAATAGGTGATCCTTAAAAGGTGTGAAAAGGTCCATGTGAAGTCTAAGATCATCATTACATGTTCTTAATGATCTGTACATACTTCTAAAATCATCCTAATGTTGCTAGAAAATAAACCTTACATAGATAAATATGATCCTTATGTTGTCTAGATTAATACCCAAATAGGTATTTCATTTATCAATTCTATAATTTATTCTTATATTCTCCCTTAAAATGAAAAATTATGATCCTTATAAAATCATATATGATCATTATATAGGAACCCAACATCCTTATGTTGCACAAGATTCACCATTATTTTGATCAGGGCTGATTCATTTTTAACCTCAAAATTATAAATACAGATTTTTTAAATAAAATCATATCCACTCCAATTATTCTCATGGCCTCTTCAAACTACTTTAAATCAACTATGAATATAGAAATGAACTTCACCTCACATAATAAAAATTATAACATGTGATTTTGAATATAATTTATGCATTGACAATAAAATTCAACATAAAAACAATAACCACCTCAATTACTCTATGTCTTATTCTCCAGAAAAATGCCATATTCTATTGGAAAATTATTCAACTCCAAATCCAAATAACTTCAACTCAAGTATTAAAAAATCTACCAAAGTCCCTATCTTATTGCAAAAAACTCTTGGGCTCAACAATATCCTCATTTAGATTTTGTTAGTAACCCATGATCATAAATCGCATTCAAACTCAATTCACTTCATAATGAATCATCTTTAAATAATTCTAAGAAAAATTGAGTGAACCTTGTGTAGAAAATAAGAAAATTGAATAATACTGTCTTGTTTTTTATAAAAATGATGACTTACATTCATACCTTCACAACCTTCAATCCTCTTGATACTAATTAAAAAAAAAACTTTTTATTTAATCTTTTATACCACATGAAATATAATTTGAGAAAACACTAGATAATAAACACTTATTTAACTCAAAAAATATTCCCTTCTTAAAAAATTTGTTTTTAATATGTATAAAAATAGATTATTTCACATTTCTACACATATTCTAATAAAAAAACTATTAAAATAATTCACAAAAACTTAGACAGATTAACCACACCTTAAAATAATTTACCCCATTGTAAATACATGTTTTAAATATATAAATAAATAAACTTAAGATATTTATTCCCCCATTCGATAATTATACCCAAATAAGTAAAATGGGGAGGATATGAATTAACCAGACCATAGAATTGGGAGGAATGAGGCTAAACACCCATCGTCAACCTTATTTCTTGAAAATCATTATTTGGTAACAGTTTAGTGAGAAAATATATTATTTTATTTTTTATAGGAAAAAATTCTAGATTTAATGTGAATACTTACACAAACTATTTGATGAAGTTATATTTAATATCAATTTTCTAAGATCATGAATTTTGAACAATATTTATTGTTAAATTAATATCACTTTTTTTATTACATATAAAATGTTGTGATAAATTCACAAAAACCTAGAGATCTTACAACTAAGGTCTCATCCACATAAATTGGGTTGTGTCTGGAGTCACAACCACATACTCTACATCAACAGTTCTTAAATTTAGATAATTTTTCTTCTTTGAGTATCAACACACACACCTTTATCTTAGTAAGTAAAATAATTCAAATGTAAATCTTCTTTCATCAAAATTTTCTATCCAATATTATTTTGTATACCTAAATAGATCAATATTTCATTTTTTTCATAATTTAGTCCAATTTTTTTTATTCCTTTAATGTACATGAAAGTAATCTTTATAGTAAAAAAATGAGAATATTTTTATCACACTTTGAAATCTAGTAAAATGGGTGGTAATATAAACAATAATAAACCTTTAATCTATCAAGTATAGAAAAATTTAAACCACATTTCATAATTATTTTAGATTAACTTCCTTTCCTTTCTCATCCTTTGAAAATTTATTTCCTAAAGAAATTAGAGTAAAAAATATTTTTAATTATCTATTCCAAAATTATTAAGGAGTTAATGAGAATAATTTTCTTCATAAATAAATATTTGATCTCCTTACTGAAAAAATTATAACCCAAGAAATTATTCCATTTCTCTAAACATTGAAATTTCAAATAACTTCATCATTTCCATGGAAAACTATTCACATACACCTTCAAAATTTCAAAAATATAATATAATATTTATAAACAATAATAATGAGTGATACATTATTTTCACCTTTTATGTAGATATTTTAATCCACTCTTCATTTCCTAAACTTTATCTTCCTCAAATCGGCATCTAACTTAAAATAAAATGCTCCTAGGTCTTGTTTCAACCCATATAATGACTTATTTAACCCATAAACACAATTCATTTATTCTCTAATAATAAAACCCCTAGGTTAATTTATGTTAAATTTCTTTTATAACTCCCCATTTTGGAATGAAAACTTGATATCCATTCTAAAAATCCTATATTTCTTTTTTACCATAATAACAATAAATAGTCGAATGGATTAAAGTCTTTAAATTTGTTTAAAAGTATCATCCAAATAAATTAGTTCAACTTGAGAATAAACCTTTGACACAAGTTTTTAATTATTTCTTATAACTTATAATTTTTCATTCAAATTATTTTGGAACACCCTCCAAAAATTCTGACACATCTCTTAGTTCAAATTGAGAAAACAGTGAGGTATGTGTTACTTTCCACAAAGTACTTATAGTTTAAACCTATTTTCCTTATTAACCAATTATATTATAGACCTAAAATTTCTTTCTCAAACTTGTATGACATCAATTATATTACTCCTCATTACTTGAAATTTATGAATATACTTATTCAACCTACACATCTTTTTAATTTTCACCATCTTCTGAAATTTACTGTATTTTCTTAACAAAAATGCTTAATCATCAATTATAGATTTTCTTCTCGATTTATATCTTATTTATTTGAATTATACAACACATTAAAATCAAAACTGTTAACAATATTACCTATTATATTGTTGAAACAATGGTATCTTATCCTATTTTGAGGATAACCAAATAAGATTCTATTAAAACCTTTATGTTCAAAAATACCATGATTTTCTCCTTTAACTTTGATTACAAAGGGGCCACCTAATACCATTAAATAAATCATGTTTATGGATTTATTAAAATACACACTCTTAAAATTACATCTTATTTTTTCTCTCTTAATTAGTGATTTAATATGTGAACTGATTCACCAATAACTTGTCTCTAAAAACACCGAGAGGTATCATACTCTATAAAAATAGTCCAAGCCATATCCACTAAAATTATATTATTCTATTTAGTAAGCCATTTTTTGTGGTGTATATGGTTTATCGAGTTCAAGATGAATACCAAAATTCTCAATAAAAATAAAAAATCTTCCAATTATGTATTCATAACCACTGCCTATTTGAATATTCTTTATGGAAAAAAAACACACCTTCTCTAAAATTCTTTTGAATATTTTAAGAATTTTTAGAGACTTTGACTTGTATTTCATAAAAATGATACACGTAACTTTAGAAAATTTATCAGTGGAGGAAACAAAATATTTATCTCTATTTTTTGATTTCTCTCTCTTGAGCCAATAAATATCTGAATTAATAAGATCCAATGGATAATTTGATCAAATATCTTCCTTATTGTGCGATGAATTTACAATATTTAGATTTTTACATGTTGATAATTTCTAATTACTCTATCTTTTCAGCATAATCACATCAAAAAATTATCTCATAGTGTATGATTTCTCATATTCTTTTTACTGAGATGACCAAGTATTTGATGCCATATTTGATTTTAATCTTTCATTCTTAAGTAACATGAATTTCTAGCATCACACACCTAAAAAAGATTTCCTCTACTTTAGTTATCTCTTTTTAAAATGAACCCATATAATAATAACTTCACCCATAACCCATATTTTATAAATATCAATTCATTACCTTCATCACATAGCTGATAAATAGTTAATATATTATGTGTCATCCCATTAACATGTATTGTATTCCTGGAATTAAACTTTTATTTTCTAATCAAAACTGATCTAACACCTTTTATATTGAGTAACCCATCATATCAAAAGGTTATAGATAATTCCTTACAATTTTCAGCATATTTTTACAACTTTAAATCCATTGTAATATGTAAAGAACATACACTATCCAGAATATATGGGTATTCTCCTCTAGATGACTTAAGTACCACTTTATCCACAAAACATTTTCCTTACCTTTACATCTCCTTTACTAAGACTTATGAGTATTGAAAATCATGCTCAATTGGGATGGTAATATGTTGAAACAATCTTTATTAATGTGAAATGACTAGTCATATATTCCAAAAACATTTTTTAATGCATGAAATCTATTTTCAGACTTCTATCTAGAAATGTTAAACTACTTATGAACTACTCTACTCTGAGTGTGATGTCTCCCCATTGAGTTTTGAATCCCAAATATTTTAAACTCATTGAGATATTTGTAATTAAACAAAAAGTTGTTTTCTATATTACCAAATCCTCCATAATGACAATAGTATCCATAAAAGGTATACTTATCTCTAAAAATTGATTGTTGTCTAAAAGTTGGAATACACATTTCATCCTTCTTTGAGTCAAAAATCTTGTATCCCTTCTAAAAAATAATTATTATATACCTCAACAATTTATTTTTCAACATAGTCATATTTACAATATTTTTGGAATCATCACTTGTAGTATTTGTTGATTTAAAGTTTATTTTCCCAGAGTTTTCAAATTTTTTTGAGTCACTTGATTTTTACACATAATTGGTCTTCATAAATTAATTATTTATCTCATAATTTTCAACAAAATTTTTAAGATTATTCTCATTATTGGAGTGTGAATTTTTTAGCATGATCCTTAGGTGAATATTCAAAAACTTTCACAACCTTATTCTTGGTACTTTTCCCAATCTATTGAAAAAATTTTAATGTTTGATTTATATTTATCAAATTATTTCTCAGCACTAATCAATTTTATTTGGACATTATTAAGTTCCATTTACTTTAGTTTGACTCATTCTTAAATATCAACTTTTACAGTCTTCTCTTCATTAATAATATTTTTCATTTCATAAATCACTTTCATCAACTTGAATTTTTATTCTTCATGAATAGATATTTTATTATGAAAATACTAATTGTCTTTATTTGACTTATTAATCTCTTTATCTAACTTAGAGATCATTGAAAGACACTTCTTTAATTCTCTCTTTCATCACAAGTGAGTTCCTCCTGATTCACCTTAGAAATTAATTTCTCATCATCAACATCAATAGATGTTTTAACTTACTCCGCATAAAAACAAATATCATCATCATACAACTTAATAAAAATCTCTTCTTATATTTAGATAAATTTCTACCATTCCCTTTTGAATAAAACTTTGAACTTTCAGATTTTTTATCTTATTATTAGAAAATATTCTTGGTTATTCTTCTTCATATTCACTTATCTATTCATATTACAACTATGGAATCATTGTTATGACATTTCCCATGACTCCACACTTAAAAAATATCATTAGAAGATTCACCTTGTATTTTTTCTTGCCACTTCTCACACTTCTAGAAATAAGAGAAAAAAGTTTATCAAACATTTTATCAATATTATCTTTATAATCTAAGAATCCAAATTCAACTTCATCAACATCTCTATTATTGTTCAATTTATTTGAGACATTAAAATAAATCACTTTTTTATACATAATATTAATTTTAAAAACACTTCCACCCCACACTTTCTACGAAATAAGGATTCTATGTAAGTCTCCAAATAGAGTGTACATGGATCTCGATCTCCAAGGAATGATACTTTTATATCAAACACATCTCGTAGAATGTGTTGTATCTTCTCAAAAAGTTTTGTATCCTACAATTTTTAACTATATCCCTTGAATGAGATCACTATTTCATTTACCATTATAAATAAATCATCTAAATTTTTATCTTCCATCAATACGGGGTATTCATACTTCAACCTCTAAACTTTTAGTTTTCATTACTTCAACTTGAAATTTTCTTCATAGATGTCTCTGAGTTTATCACATATTAACTTATCTATCTTATTACCTTTTACTTTTTTAAATTGATTCTCTGATAAATATGAAATAATGAAAATTCAAGTGTCACCATTATTTTCAAGATACTTCCTATTAGCCACTATCACAGTAGAATTATCATCGGGGGGTGAAAACTCATTGGGAGAAGCCTTCAATACATTCAAGATTTTAGATAAATGACATGATACAATTCATTTATTTACAAATATAGTAATTAATTCCACTAAAGGTGAGAATCCTAATTATATTCACTAAATTGATAATTTCCATTATATACAGCAAATATTCATTGATGAAACCTATAGTACTTCAAACTCCAAATAGTATATCACAAATGAAATAATTGTGGCTCTAAAACCATTTGAATATAACATCAAGATTAGTGAAATAACTATGAGGGATTGAATCTATGAATATAAATTCAATTTTATTTTTTTTCATTAAATAACATTTTCCACCCATTAGGACGTGTTAATTGGATGATTATCACACACACACACACACTCAAGAAGACACAAAAATACATAACATACTTATAAGGTTCAACTCTCAAAATGAGAAGGTTAGTCCTTGGAATGATTTGGATTTCATTGAGACCATATGTCCCACTAGTATTAACTTATATAATTCAACAAGCATGGAATATACATTAACTCATGTTACAAAATGTTTCCCAACTATGTTTAAGTGATCCATGAAAGAATACAATAATATGGAATGATTTTAACAATATAAGTATCTTTAACCAAATGAGACTGCCTTCACATTATCACTATGTTATAATTATTTCTTCTTATTTCAAATTTACTATCACAAGATACTTATTATTATTATATAAACCAAACTGTATAAAAAACTCAAACATCACTTTATTTTCCTACAAATAATATTCTTTAACTTTTTTTTAAAACAATATATTATTCTTTTTCAAAATTTTTCATTGTTCCATGATACCATATATTTTCCACAACACTAAAAATATATTTTATTCTTTAAGTATCATTTTCAATTTCTAAACTAGAATTTCAAATTTTAAATATAGATAAATAATCATATATAACTACTAATAACTTATTCTTATTAATTTTTTTTGAATTCTATTCTAGTTCAATATGATGTAGCAATAATGGTTGTAGTGAGATCTTATGGTTATTTAGTAACTGGTCCTATTTTATTCATAGTAACTCTCCTCTTAATGATGTAAACATTATTCTCCCTTTTCCTTAATAAAAACCCCTTTTTGCGATGTTAATCCATTAAATAACATAACTGACATCATTTGATATTAAATAATACTTGAAAAAATAAATTCCTGAAACTAAATTATTTTGAAAAGGAACTCATCCTCAAGAATTTCAAAACCATACTTGTATATCCCCTAGATATATTTACACACTTAGAATCATCCTTAATAAGTGTCATATTCATCATTACAAAGTGGTATGATCATCCTTACAAAGTAATGAAATCATTGTTATGAAGTCAGTAATGACTCTTAAACAAGCATGGAGGATCCTAATGGAGTGTAAAATGATCCTTAAGGTGTCAAATATCATCCTTGAAAACTAATAATTATCCTTCTATAACCCTTGTGTTTCTAAAAAACAATCCTTATACAGACAAAGATGATCCTTACGTTGTTTAGATTTATCCTTACGTAGGTCATGACTTTTTCAATTCTCTGATTTATTCCTATATTTATCGTTACATTAAATAGAGATAACCATTTTTAAATCACATGTGATCCTTATATATACACTCAACATACTTACATCACATAAGATTCATCCTTATGTTTGTTAGGACATATACACTTTCAACCTCAACCAAAAAAATCTGAATTTCTTTAAATTACACCATATTCACTTCAATTATTTTCAAGGCCTCTAACAACCAATTGAAATCAACTAAAAATATATAAATGACCTTCAAGTCACATAAAAATCATTATAGTACATGAGTTTGAATATGATTTATGCATTTAAAACAAAATCCAACACAAAAACTAGACCCAATTCAATTACCCCATGTCTTTTCCTCTAAACAAATACCAAATTCTAAATAAATATTATTCTACTAAAAATCATAAAAAATAAAATTTAGTCTTCAATAATCTCTCCGAGACCTCAGTTTATTCCTAATAGTTATTGGGCTCAATATATATCAATGAAATTTTGAGACTTCAAATTAATCCTCTACGAATTGTTTCTAATGATGACACCCATTTCACATCAAAAAATTAGAAGAGTATTTAGAAGTATTTGAATAATAAGATATATTTGAGAACTACTTATGATCCTCAAACTAATGGTAAGTCTGATAGGACTGTCCAAACACTAGATAAAATTTTCAGATCATGGTCACTTTCCTTCCAAGGAACATGGAACAATTATTTTCCTTTGGTGTAATTTTCATGAAATAATAACTTCCATTCGAGCATTAAAATCACACCATATAAGGCCTTGTATAAGAAAAATATCATACCCCAACCAGATATGATAAATATAGGGAATGGAAACTAATATATTTAAAAATAATTGAGGATAAAAATGATAATGGTTAAGATATTTAGAATCTTACTAAGATGGATCAAATTAGTTAAAAGAGATATGATGATAACCAGAGAAAATACTTGGAATTTCAAGTAGGGGATCTTGTATTCCTAAAGACATCTCTATGTAAGGGGGTTATAATGTTTGGTAAGAAAAAAAAATCTAAGTCAACGATATATTATAACCTTTAAAATTTCGAAAGAATCAGATATGTGGTTTACTGTTTAGATATGCCAAATAACCTCTATAAAGTGCATGTCATATTATATGTATTTCTAATGAGGAAGTACATGCCAAACCCAACACATTCACTCCCCAATAAAGAAATTGTGTAAGAAATTGGATTATTATATAATGAAAAGCATGTTCAGATTTGTAACACTAGATATTAAGTTTTTTTGAATTAGGGAACTCAATTGGTGAAAGCAGTTTGGAGGAATCACAAGTTAGGGGAAGAAATGTAGGAACCTGAGGAGGAAATGATGATGAATAATCCTAATATTTTTATGGAATTATATATACTAAAAAACATTATGATCAAATTATTTAAGAGGGGGAGAATATAAGAGACAATATTCTACTATAGTAAATAAAATCTTTATTATAAAAAATTATTACATAATGAATATTTTATTATATTATTTTAATAGTGAAACACATATTAACATAATATAAAACTAGAAAATTATATTAATAATAATATCCACAACTTGTGCTACAAAACACATAACTATATAGGGCACCACCATAATCATGAAATTTGGAAGATCATACTCTAAAGAATGAAAAACATATATGGTACATTACTATTATTAAGAAATCAATAAGAAAAATAATATACATGGTATAAGAACTAAGATAAGGATATAAATGACATTAGATATTGAAATAAAAGTATATATAATGGATAATATATACAATACCCTGAGATTTTGTGAAATCATGTTTTTTCATATGAATTTAATATTTCATATATTTTTAGTTACACAAAACATAGAGTTTATCATGAGTTACAAAAAAAAAAACTCTGTTAAAACACCAATTTATTCTTTTACTACATGAAATACTAGGTTAGCTTGCGTTACAAACATCGTTGAGTCTTAACACAACCATGATATATTATTAATATTATTTAAATATAACCATTATAGCCTAACCATTGAATATAATAGTATGAAAATTAATAACTACTTTAAAAATATTTTGTCTTATGGTTTTAAATAAATAAAACACATTTATATAAAAATAATTATTTTTTCAATAAAGTCTTTATGTATTTTGAAACTACTATTTTCTCAAAAACTGTTCTTTTTTATTTCTTTTTGTGAAAATTAATAAAATTAATTGTTCACAATTTAAGAAATTTAATTTAATAAAAATAAAATTATTTTTTTAATTTAATATTTCAAATTTATATTGGGATGAATTTTTGGGATTTTTCTGAAGAAATTCTTTTTTTGGTGAATAGTGAAAAATAATGAATTTTAATTAAAAAATAGATTTTTGTTTAATTTATTTGTAAAGTTCAATTATATTTTAAATATTTTTTAATGTAAAATTATTACAATTATACACCCATTAATACAATTCATGTATTTTTAATCAATTTTATTATGAAATTTAATATAAAAACTTGGTAATCTTTTCCTCATTTTGTCTTTAAAAACACAATTTTTTCGTTTCTTCTAAGGGATTAATTTTAAATTATTTTTTACCACTTATATGAATGGAAATTGTAAAAATGGAATCCATATTTAATATCATAATAATTTATAATTTCTAATAAGGTGAAATTAATTGTTGACCATAATTAATAATGAATGCGGTAAAAATTAATTACCATGCTTGAGGTAAAAATGGGTCTACTAGGGAGTAAAAATAAGAATATAAGGGTTAAAATGGCCTAAAAATTTATAAAACAACCATTTAGTGGCCATATTTAAACCATTCTGACCTCATTCTCTATTTTTATGATTTTTTGGCACTTTTACATGAAAGTGACCTATATAATAAGTTACGTAAAGAAAAAGACAAAATAAGAACCTTCATTGCTTTTAATATCTATAAATCATTGGCATAAGAAAAAAAAAATTTGTTTAATAATAAATATTATTTTAAAATATAAATGTTTTTTTATCATTATATTATATTTTAAAATTTTTTAGGTGAAAAAATTACTTTGAATTCTTATGAAACGCCAACATAGTAATTATTTAGTTAATAATTAAATAAAAGAAACGATACTATAAATATTAAAAGTGAAGTAAATTGAAATAATTATGGTGATAAATTATTATTTTTAGATTAATATATCATGTTAGACAGGTTTTAACTTAATATAGTTGAATTATATCATGGTATTGATATATTTTTTAAATTCAATTTAAATGAATAACATTAAAATTGACATTAATGTTATTTAATGATAACTATATTTTAATAAATGATTTAAATTTACAAAAAAATTATATATTAAACCAATTTATTTTTAAATGATAATAAATATAAACTATGTTCTATTCTTGTAAAAATTATTCTTCTATAGTGATTATATTGACAACTAAATAAAAAAAACGTTGTTACTGTAGTTATTGTTAAAATAGTGTTTTCACGTTACATGTGATTATGTTAAAATTAATTTCAACACACATTAGTTTTTAATTTTATAGATTGGATTAAATATTTATAATTATAGTGTTTAAATTATCTAATTATTATCATTTTAATTCAGTATTAATGGTTAAATTACCTAGGTTAAAAAACTAGTTACCATAGTGAAAAACAAAAATGGTAAAAATAAGTAAACTTATATAATAAGGATGAAAATGTTTATAAAATGAGTTTTATTGTGTGGTGTAGATTTATATAGACCATATAATCCCTCCACCCTACTAATAATTAATTTTTTATCCACTTGATATAATATTGACCTCCCAATAGTGAATTATTTTTGCATATTTTCCAAAATGAAACTCCTCCTCAACTATAAAAGGTCACCACTTATCCTCACTTATTCACACCTCTCAATCCATTTTTCTCAACAAAAACCTGAAAAAATAACTTTTAAAATTCCATAATATCATCATAGAATCCATATTTTTGGCATAAATCTAAACTAGAACGGATTTAGTGAAAACATAAGGAGAAAACCCGAAGAATAGGTAATGTTATTCAAAGAGCATATTTATATTATTTCTTTCACCACCTTATTGAATTATTATTATACCATTATTATATAACAACATAATTATATTAAATATAATTATATTTTATTATTTTAATGGAATGACCTACAACTATCTCTAATTCCATCGAAATGGGTTACAAAAATCATCATTTGTGTGTACGGTGAACTCCAACCTCGTGAAACGATGTTATTTTTTTCCATTATCACCTATCAATGCTCGTCATAATGATAGATTTATTGTTTATATGTTATATTTAATATTCAATTATTAATTTTTAATTTTTATGTCAAAAATACCTTGATGCTCTCTATTTTGTGGGAATAAGATAACGTCGCTCGTGTGTATGGTGGACTACCAGCATGTGAAGCGATGTGATTTGTTCACACTTTACATGGAATGAATTAAGGATGAGTTTTATAATTATATATATATATATATGAAATAAAAATTATTATATAATTATAGTATATATCATTTAATTTTATTTCTTTAATCCCTTAAAAAAATTAAAAATAGCGTTTATGCAGACGTACGACCTACCGTCTCCATGAATGGTGTATTTCATTTTCTATCACTAAATTTTATGGATCACTATAAATACATATATAATTAATATATATGATATTTATATGATATTTATAATTTTTTATGTGATATAATCCTGATAAAATTAGGAAGACTAAAAATATAACAAATAAAAAATATGAGGAAATAAAAGCGGTTATTACTTAAAACATAACTTTAAAATGTAATTGTTAATAAACAGGTAATAAAAGGTCATAAGAATATAACATATGTTATTATATATAATATTATGGTTTTAGAACATATTTATTATAAAGTCATATTTATTATAAAGGAGTTTTGAATGAGTACGATGGAAAAATAAAATGAGTCCTTGAAACTTATTCAAAGATATCATCTTCACAACCTGTGGAAAGAAAAAAAGTAAAAGGGTGATATCAAATTCACAGTAAGGGTTACATATAGCAGAATCATGAATCAGTAATAATTTAATCAAAATCAATTAAACATAATAAATAAGGCATGGTGAATAACTGAAAAACACACACCATCAATAAACTAAGAATATAAATGTATCCATATATTTTTTCATTTAGAATATCCTATGGATAATGATAACAGAATATTGAAGAAAATTATTAAGTATTGTATGTTATGTATCTAGAAATGAAACATCATACCATCAATATGTTTTAAGTATGTGGGTAATAACCCGTCTGATTATGCTTGTAAACAAACACAAAGGGATTGTCGCAAAATGTTTTGTCTCATGAGACCTATAAATGCCTAGAGGGGATATAAAGAGCCCCACCCATAACATGAAGTCCAAAAAATTATTCCTAAATAGATTTAATTCAAAAAAAAATATGCCTTATCAAAATCCATATTGAGTAGAGTATACAGATTCATCAATATTTCCCTGTTAAAACGACATTCAAAATAAAACCCATATATAAAATGGTATACGACTAAGACAATAATCATATCCCTGATAAAAGAATGCGGATATTTAATAGAAATATAATTAAAAATGAAAAATTATTTCAAAGGGGTAGTAGATACACCACATAAAAATGATTAGGTGTATAATACCAAGTAAGTCTTAATGAAATGGAAATTGAGATTAAGTCCCTTACCTTACGTCCAAATGTGTTCGACACTTGATCTTAATGTCCTAAATAATCAGATTAAATCAATTAATTAATTAATTAATATCATTTTATAAATTTATTTTATTTATAATAATTTTATTAAATTAATTTATGACTTTTTTTGATGAGTTATAAGATATAATTTTATCATTTGGGAGTGCTCGTTTCCTTGGTTTTAATGATGAGTTTACTTGTATATATGTATGGAAAATCAAGTTAAATGAGAAAATTTATCTAGAATTTTAACTATATGTTATTTATTAACTTAATTAATATTAAATGGTTATATATTTCATTTGGTTATATGGTCTGGGGATGAATCATTATATAAAATGTTAGTGATAATTGTCTAGATCATTTTGGAATTTTTTCGATCATCACGAAATAGTTTTGTCTTATGAATTAATATTATGTATATATACTGGTTTCAGGATATTAGATATGTTTTAATACATATATTTTATTTTTTTAACCATAAAAATGGTTTTATGGCCAGAATTTAAGGAATAATTGAAAAATGAAAACACATCGTCCATGAAGGCGGTAAATCAGCACCTCATAGACGATGTTTTCATTTTTAGAATAAAAGGAAGAGGAGAAGATATTTGATTGTAGATTTTACATATAAATAATATAATTATAGTATATATATTATACTATAATTATAATGCATGTTTTTACAAATTATGTGAAGATAGAATAATAGAAGAAAAGAAATTGAAAAGAAATTAAAAGGGAAGGGAAGAGGGTTTTACCTCTTGATTTTATCCTCCTTCAGAACCTAATTGGGGAAAATGATTTTGTCTTTTGATGAGAAAAATATCTACTAGATATGGGGGAGGGGTGTAGTATGAGTATTGGGTAGAACATGGACAAGGATAAAATCTTGGAAGGTGTGAGGAGAAGAGGCGGTGAGAGGTGGTATTTATAGTAAAGGAGATGAGTGTTTTCTCATTATTTTATTCACTAGTTTTTTATTTTGGCTGAAGAAAAAGACTTTTTGTGAATTATAACTAAATATATTAAAATAATGAATGATTATTTGAGATTATGGGACCTACGACTCAATAATCCATCTATTTTTCTTATACCATAAATTACCAGATTTCACTGTTCACTAAAAAAATCAACTATTTTAGAAAAAACCTAAAATTTCACCCTAACCATTTTTTGATGTGTAGAATTAAAAATGAACTCCATTTTATGAATATAATTTTATAAATATAATAAATTTAATTTTTAATTAAAATCATCATTTACCTGAAAAAATACCAATTTTATAATTAGAACTCATTTTATAACACATTGAAAAATTATATATGGTCTCATATAATTATATTATAATCATAATACAACAAAATATTAATTTATGATTCTATTTTATGAATTTTTTTTTAAATCATTATATTATTTATAAAATTTTAACTAAACATTTATGTTTTTTAAAAATACCAACACTTAATTAATCATTTTCAAAATATTTATTTACTTATACTATGATATAATTATACCATATTTTCATTTATAAGATGTGTAAATTTTATTTATACTTTTATATGTAAGTTTACTATTCAACTAGCTGAATTACTATTCCTAATGGTCACATTACTATTCTGAAGGTCAAATAAATATTTCATTAGTATATATTACTTTATTTATAGAAAAATACTATAATTTAATTCATTCTTCATTATAGATCTTGTTTTGTGTTCTCTAGGCGGTTTTAGCTGATTTATACTATATGAAATAATTTTCTTGTGCAATGTAATATATCGAATGAATTGAATTTATTTAAGGGGGTACATACCGTAAAATCATAGGGTGTTATAATACATACTACACATGAATGTATTTTATGATTCTTATATATTAAATTATTTTTATTTATATATCCATTTGAGGATCCCTCTTTTAGGGGTTAAGATTAAAAATTTAATAAATCGATAAGGGATTTCTATCTCAATTTTTCCTTCTTTGGGACATAAATTATTTTATGCACATATCCACTTATATGTTGTTTATATAATACCCCTTTGACATGTTATATTGTGAATATACTTATTTTGAAGATATTTTAAGTTTCACTTAATGTTATTATTTTATGGGTCTTATTATTCAATGTTACCAAATCGGTAAGAGTTTTAGGTTACAATATCATCATTTATCGAGATTGTTTATGATTATACTTCCAATGATATAATATTATGATCAATCCATCAATAAACTCATTAATTTTATTTTCATATGATTATTTTATGAGAATACATGTTTTACCTTCATTTTACTCTCTTTATTTATCCAAGATTTTAGAATAATGTTTTTATGAAAAATCATCTTTTTAGTTGGAAAATATTTTTCTTCAAAAACAATGTTTTCTAAAAATGTTTTCAAAAATGTTTTATTTTTTTTCAAAAGAGAAAGGATATTTTACTCAGTAATTTTTGAAAATTATTTTTAAATGATACCTTTAAATGTTTTCATGGTTATTTTCAAATAAAAAGTTTTTAAAAATTCTTTATGTTTTAAAAATTGTTTTTCTAAGAAAATCTATTTTATTTAAGAAACCTCCCAAGTAGTCTTTTCAAAAAAATCCCATCTAAGATGAAATCATTTGTGGTTACTTAAGATTTACTGAGGATATGATCCAAGGATACCATTCTTATTCTTTATCTAAATGGTTTATGTTTATGATGACAATATGTTTATTAAAATCATTTCCCTTGCACTGGTTATACCATGATAAAAGGCTTATGAAGCCCACTTCTTCTCCACGGGTTATTCATTAATGAAATGATGAAATGATTATGAAACATTTTTATTTTCCACAGGTAATGTTATGATGAAATGTTTATGAATACCATTTCATTTCATGGGATCTAATATGATGAATGTTTTTTGATCTGATGGAACACATATGAATCATTTTCTTTATGAACCGGTGGTTAAATAATATCTAAAGATGGTGGTTATGTTATATCCAAATATTAGTGGGACCTAAATATTCCTCCAATGAATTGGGTAAAGATTTATATCTTAGGAGATAGAAATGACCAAAATAGAGATTGAACCTAGTTTAGTAAGGTATTTTTTATGCTATGATGGTCATGGGTGTGAACGTTAACTACTATGATTTTATGCACAAACCTATATTTCATGTCTATAATGTTATGAGTGAACCTGATTACATGTTCACAATATTATGAATAATCCATATTACATGTTCAAAATGTTATGCGTGTACCTATATTTCATGTCCATATTGCTATGTGTACACCTAATTGTACATACATATGTTTTTGTGAGATCCTGATTTCATGTCATTAACTTAATGAGTGAACACATTTCTATTTATACCTATTCACAATGTTATAAGTTGATGTGTACGTCAAAAAAATATGTCTTAAGATAATGTTTTTCTCTCATGGATCATGTTCTTTGATTTCCACAACTCAAGATGATGACCTTTGATATGCAGGGTATGGTTTTTAAATGTTATTATCATGTTTTCATACCATTATTCTTATGTTATGATTTTATATCTCTCTTGTCTACCCATAATGAGTATCTGATCTCTCCCTTTATTATGTTTTATTTATCCAAGTTATGAAGAATTGTTTTTAATTAGGAGTAATAAATGGGAATATCTTTATGGTTTGAATTGAAGATCATTCAAGAGTTAAGAATATTGTTTTACAAGTATTCAAAGGCATGAAACAATTATGGTACTCAAGTGTGTATTTATATAATGTAATGAATATTCATCTAAAAATATGTAATATCAATGTATGAGAAGCCTGGGTCTCTATATTTGGTATCAAAATATAGGTTTGGTTGACCTTTGGAAACTATGATGATAAAACTTTAGAGATATCTATAGGGATATTTATAAGGATATGTATAGGTATGTCTCTAAGGTTAAGTCTAAGAATGTGTCAAAGTATAAAAAAATGACCAAGAATTTTGGTGAAGGATAGAGAGAGTGTTTTCCTAGAAATGAATCCCTGTCTAGATATTACAAGTGGATGCGACTATTAAAAAGATTTACCTAGGGGTAATAACCTCAAAAAAACCACATTGAGCTAGAATTAATCATAAATGGATGAACAACAATAGGCCTTGTTGCACATCTTGTTTGAAACTCCCCATGGATATGATTTGGAAACTCATTAACTCTTTATAAACCATCATGAATAATTTAAATAGATTATGACTATTAATAAACTAAGATAAACCTAAAATGTCATAAATTAAAAATTAGGTGTCTTGTTTTTGACATCATAAATGATTTTTCAGACTACTTGATTTCCATTATGATTTTCATTTCTCACACTATGATTTCTGGTCTTAGTCAATGGAATGAATTAGAATGAACTAGATAAACATTGAATATTATGGATTATTTTTTGATAAAAATGAAAATGAGATTATACTGGGGTAAAGGATGTTGAGATTATGCCTAATCAGTTTCCATAGAACATGATTAAATTTGTGTACCTTAACCAACTCTCAATCTCACCAAATAAGAGATGGAACGAGTTAACTGAGATTTTGGGTGTTGATAACCATATAGGAAAGAATATTTGGTTTCCTTTATCTAAGAATCAGGGAAAATCACTCCAAGGAATGTATCAAAGGAATAAGAAAATGCTTATGTGTAGAGAAGAAGGGAATAAAGTAAGAAATTGTAGAGAGGAAATGAAAATTTTAGTTAACACAATGGATGGGGATATTGGACTTCCTACGTAATTATAATTGGATGAATTCTTTAAATGTGTAATGTATGGGCATTATGAAAATTGATATCTTGGGTGGAAATATGATGAAGAGAACCAGCATGGTGGTATGAGTAATGATTACACTATTGATGATGAAGAAACCAAGAATGCAATATGAAAGGAAAGAGGTATTAGGGGATAAGATGAGGAAGCCTAGTTGTTATACTAAGGATGAGGTGGTATAATAAAAGTATTTATGTATTGAAATTCAAGAATTATGTTATATGAATATATATAAGGATTTTTTATAGTGGTATTACATTATTTATTTTTAAGAATATTCTAAATGGAGCTGATGGTCTAGAAAAGTGATTTAATGGAAATGTGATATTTTTTAAGGGAATATAACCATTAATATTTCCTTTATATTGAAATAATGTTATTGGGATAAGGATAGGTTGGATATAAATAAGTAAATTGTATTGTACTTATTTCCTAATAAATGATTAATGATTTGTTGACAGAGTGTTCTATACTATCATTGATGGATTTTACAACATTTTTGGATTTAAGGAATAAATACAACAATCCATGTTTTTTTAAAGAATAAGGAAGAATTCATATTTTCAATAAGGTTTCATGGTAATTCATGTTATTACCATGTGTAAAGAGAATACATGATGAAGGTATTCACATGTTTAGTATGTGAAAATTAAGATCCACTTTATGATATATGGGGGAATAATGTTAAGTTGATATTGAGAAATTGAGTGACCTTATTTATACATTTTGAATTTTGGAAGGGTTATATGGTAAACCATTTATGTAATGGTTTTTGTTGGACTTTGTATGAGGTTTTAGGGACTAATATATTAATTCACCATATGAATATTTATGCATATTGGATAACCTTTGCTAAATTTTTTTTGTAATGAAAACTAAAGACCGATGTAATAAATTATCATTCTATTGATGGATTATACGATCTATTAGTGATTCACCATAAACAATTCACCTTTATTTCTTAGAGTAAAAGATGAAGTGGAAATTGATAAAGGAATAACACAATGTTGAGACTGTTCTTATTAAATGGAATTAAATCCAGTAAGTATATCTTCTCATTAAAGTTATTGAACTTCAAGAAAATGATCTTAGAATAAAATGTTATTCTATTATCATCATTTTTGAAGATATTAGTTACATTTTTCATGCATATTTTGTTTATGGGTTTTTGGTTTTTAACATTATATGGATCACCAAATTTCTCATTGTCGATGATCTTCGTCACTCTATAATTATTTACACATTTCTTCTATGTCAAAATATTCACTTCTTAACTATGTTCTCTTATATGGAATCCTAGTTACAAGTTAATTTAGATAACCTTTAGGTTTCAAAAATTAACCATTTAAAGGAACTTTTGTTATTCATTTATACGATGTGGGTTTTTATTTTCAAATGTAAAACTTTTGATTATTGAGAAAATTTCAATGGTGAAATTCATTTTAAGGGGGTGGGGGTATATAGAATGTAACACCCTGAGATTTTGTGATTTTTTTTTCAAATGACGTTAATGTTTTCAATATTTTGAGTTTTATAAAACACTGAGTTTAGATTATGTTACATATAAAACCAAATTAATCTTGAATTACATGTAATGGTATGTTATGCATTCGCTACACGAAACACTGGTTTAACTTTTGTTACACACGATGCTGAGTTTTAAAAAAATCGAAATATATTATTAATATTATTTAATCACGACCATTATAACCTAAATCTTAAAACTAATGGTGTGAATAGTAATAAATAGTTTTTGAATATTATTTATAATGCTTTTATATAATGAAAATGTATTGATGGAAAAATAACTAATTTATTCAATGATGTCTTTATATTTTTTTCAATACTATTTTTTCAAAAAGTGTACTTTTTATTTATTTTTTTAAATATTAATAAAATTATTTTTTCAAAAATTTATAAAATTAATTTTATCAAATAAAAATAATTTTTTAATTCATAATGTCAAAATTATCTTATTATGAATTTTTGGGTTTTTTTTGAAAATATTTTTTTGATAAATAGTGAAAAGTACTGAATTTTAATTGAAAAATGTGGTTTAATTTAATTTATTGATTAATTAAAATTATATTTTAAATTGTTTTTAAGTTATAATTAGTTCAATTATATATCCATAAATTTAATTTAGGTAATTGGAATCTATTTCATATTGAAATTGGATATAAAAAACTTTGTAAACTTTTGATTACTTTCTCCTTAAAAACCCGCAATCTCGTTGCGTCTGTGGGATTAACTTTATATTATATTTTTCCACTTATATGAATGAAATTTTTAATAATGGATTTATTTTTTGTAATTATAATAATTTAAAATTTATGATAACATCAACTTTATTTTTGAATAAAATAAATAGTGAATGGAGTACAAATTAATTAATACGGTTAAGGTAAAAATGAGTTTATCATAGACAAAAAAGTCCCAAAGTATGGTTAACAAAGTAAGATTAATTAAAAAAGTAGGGTTGATGCACCATAAATTTGTTTCCTCAATATTAGGGTTGTTTATACATAATTTTACTTTTCTAAAATATATAGTTCCAACCAAATGCTACACTTACTGATGTAGAGTATGAATAGTGTGTCAAGAATATGTTTAAAAAACATTCAGAATAATTTAACAAATATTATAACCCATAAATAAGATAATATTATCAAGAAATATATTCTCAAAAAATAATTAAATTAATTTCATTAGTAAAACAAAAAATGGTTTTTGTGAGCTTCCAAATCAATAAAATTTATAGATCATTAGTGTGACAATACATGAAAAAAAATATCCCCCTTTTTGATTGTCATAAAACCCATAAGATAACTTATAGAAAAATATTTTAATTTTAAAAAAAAATGGAATAATATCTTAAAAAGATATATAGATTATGGTTAATGTAAAAGTAATCTACATATTAGATCCATTCTATTTAATTGATAACATACACTGGTAATTGAATAATAGAATTAAGAATGTTGTGTTTACCCAATTTTATACCCCTTTTGTGATATCAAAAAAAGTAGATGAAAATTGATTAAAAGAAATTAAATTTATCACATAACTGTAAATTAATGTTCTATTATTCTTAAGACAAAAAAGAGATATGTATTCTTGAAATAGAAATGTATGAAAATAAATTAAGTACCTGAATTTAATAAAAATATATTTATGATTTCAAGAATCATTTAGGATGAGAAATGTTAAAAACTAGGTCTATATGAATGGGAAAGGGATGGTTCAAAAAAGGTTTTATATTCTAGTGAAACACATATAGCTTGAATAACATCCATTAATTCTGCTATCTCTCCTATTAAACTTCCAATAATATTTTTAGCCAATTGCCTCAACAAAACATGTGAGTCCTAAACCAAATTTAAACTTTCAACGAAATTGAATTTGGGAAATTCATGAACCATTTCCGATGACTGAACAAACAAAGATATAATTGTACCAAACTAATTGATAATATTCATTATACTAGGATCTACTAAAGATAAATTCTCAATTAGATCTCGTTGATTGTCCAACAAAAAAATGAGGGGTGAGCTATCACTTTGAAGATTATGAAGCCGATCATTGATTCTAGACATGATAACAGTAATGGATTCATACCTCCAGAATAAATATGGGGATGTTTTTTTCGATTATGTAGATATGTTGGACATATTATAAATACTTGTGACATATTCAAACTTAATCCCCAAATATATTTTAAAATATCTAAAATCTGTTTTGGAAACCAACTATGCTTGAAGCTTTCCAAAATAATTAGCCATTTCTTTATGAAAAGCATAAAAATATCTTCTTGTAACTAAATTTTATTTGAGAATATATAGTTGAGTGTGAATATATTATAATTCTTATCTGAAATTTTTTTTACTTCTTAAATATTTCAAATATTTTCTTATATCCTTCAATTCACTTTGAAAATGTTTATTTTCTTCTCGTAGCCTGTTTAAATGAACAAAAAATACTTTAATTTTATTGTTCAAAGAATCATCAGATTCTTCTTGTTTAGATAGAGATGGTTAGTCTCTATCAACTAGGGGTAAGAATTATTATTTAATTTTACAACTAGATGCAGAAATTTTATCATCAAGAACCTCCACAATGTCAGCAGGCCAAAAAGTTTCTTTTTCCAGGGAATTAGCTACAATACAAATTGATTGATCAACAGCTAACCATGTAGTGTCAACTACCACTAGTTGATATTTCTCACTTAATTGATCATTTTCCTAAACTTTTTCTTCAATAGTAGTTCTTCGAATATGATTTTCATTGACTGATAATAAAAGACTCTTTCCCTTCTTTGTTTTTTGGTTGAGAAACTTCACTTGCAATAGAATCATTTATATCTTATAGAAGAACTATTTATAATTAGGTGTAGGCTTATCAATTTGTTTAGGATGAATGATAAGGGACTCAAAATTTTCTTCTTGCAAATGTTGTTTAAGATATTTAAGGACTTCTCTTGAAGATTCTTGATCAAAGATGTGGTATTTGATTCCACATCTCTTTGGTTGATCTACATTATCTATTATATATTTTTTAACTTCTTCTTCTTGAATTTGGACTATAGTATCAAATCCCAAAATCTCCTTACTCCCATGAAGAAATAGAACCAGATCCTTGTTGGTCTTCTTCACCAATAGGTAATAGATTTTCTTGGACTATAATCTAAAAGAAAACTATATTCCTCATATTTACAACTTTAACCATGTTACTATGATGACACTTAGTGTACATATGTATATATAGAATTGTTCTTCTTTTATATAGAAGTAAATAAATTATCCTTACATAAGGAAAAAAGTCATTCTTGCCTCCTCCTAGAAGAAATGATGCTTGTAACATCACATGTACCTTAAAAAATTAAACTTAATATCAATAATAATAAAAAAAATTATATAAATGTATGGATAAATAATATTTTCAAGATCAACAGTTCTTAGATTTTTTTTGATTGAATAAAATTTACCAACACCTTCTGGCCAACCTCAAGATCCTTAACTAGTATTTTTCTTATTTGGGTGGAACTAAAGAAAAATAACATAATATCCTATGATTTATGTTCTTAATTTTCAATCAACTGAAGATTGAAATGAAAAAACCCATCATGGGGACACTTAAAACCTTTTTCTTTTTCGACTAAAGAGATTGAAAAAATACCAATCATTTACCTGAGATACAATGATATCCTCTATCTCACTGAAAATGAACGTAACATTTATGAAGAAATCTTTTATTTATATATCAAAAATAAACATAGTGTATCCATTAGTAAAAAGATATTCTAGACATTGAAACTCTAGGGCATGCCTGATATGAATATTGGTATGATGGAGCCATTCAAAATCTGTTATATTTACATGAGGATTTTTTAGGTAACAAATTATTGCTTCATTCCTCTTTGTTCACCTGCATCTATTTTTTGAATCATTAATATTGATAAGAATATGAGGGTTTAAGGTTATAATTATAGGGGTTTAAACGAAAAATGAGAGCTTTGGAAGTCTAAAGGGTTTGAATACTGAGAGTGGGGATGAAAAAGGTAAAGTGTTCTGATAGTTTTAGGTGATGTCAGTCTGGTTTCTCAAGCCAACTACTAGTTTAATAATTAATTCTCTCTTTGGAAAAGATACACTTTTTAAAAAACAAAATAAATTCATGTTTTATTCAAACAATAAATGAATAAAAAAATGAATAAAATAAAAACTATCAATACTTAGATTGACAATAAAATTAATAAACATTTATTTAAAATTAAATATTATTAACTCCCCCTTAATAAAATCAAAACATTCACTGAGAAGTGGTTTAGTAAAAATATTAGCATGTTGATACTCAATATTTAAAAATTATAAATATATATCCTTTTTAAGAAAATGATATATTATAAAATATTGTCTTATATCAATATTATTTTCTCATTAATGACTTATAATATTTTATTAAACATTAATTGCACTTGTATTATCACATAAAATAGGTATATTATTAAAATTAAGTCCAAATTCTAATAAGGTGTGTTTCATCCACTACACCTTTTCATAGAAACTACCAGAAAATATATATTGTATCTTAGTTGTTGACATAGAAACTGAATTTTGTTTCTTACTCGACCATGAAACTAACTATTTTCTTAAAAAGTGGCAGGTCCCTAATGTTCTTTTTCTATCAAATCTACATCTTCCAAAATCAATATTTTAAGATGAAATAAAATTAAAATTATAAATTTTTCAGTAAATTAGATATTGAAAAATAGTTCCTCTTAAATATCTAAAAATTATTTTAACATCTATAAGATGTGATTATTTTGGATTTGACTGAAATCTAGAACATAAACATATACAAAACATTATGTATGGTCCTCTAGCTATAAGATATAATAAACCACTAATAATACCTCTATATAACTTGTTGTCAACTAGTTTTCTAGCTTTATCCAAATCAAATTTTACATTATTATACATGGGAGTTGAATAGGTCTTACTATTTTCTAGTCCAAAAATTTTCAATAAGTAAATAATGTATTTTCTTTGATTTAAAACATTTCTAAAATATATTTGATAAATTTAAAATAATAGAAATAAATTTTATTCTCCCATTACTCTCATTTTAAATTATTTTTTGCTAAAGTTTTGAAAAATAATTACATAGATTATTATATATTGATATGAAAGTAATATCATCTATATAAATTTTTACTAATAATATACTAGAAAAAAATAGTTTTCTTATAAATATTATGATTTTCGAATCCTTTAGAAAATCCAATTTCCAAATAAATGACCCAAATCTTTCATATCATGCCTTAAGTGCTTTTTTAGGGCCATAAATAGCATTAGTAAGTTTAAAGATATAATTTGGTATATGGAGGTATTTAAAACCTAGTGGTTTTTAATATAAACATCCTCAATTAAATATCTATTTAAAAATGAAGATTTAATATCCATCTGATATTATTTAAAATTTATATAAAATTCATAAGCTAGAAGGATCATAACTACTTCCAATCTAGAAACGGGTGAAAAGGTTCTATCATAGTCTATCCCTTATTCTGAGTTGTTTTGTTTTGATTCCAATATTTCTTTATTTTATAATGATCCCTTGATCATATTTTTTATTTATAAAAATCCATTTGGTTCCTATTAATGGATAATTGGTTGGTCTATCAACTAATTCCAAAACATTATTTCCACTAAATTTACTAAGTTCTTTTGGTATAGAAATTAACCTACTTTTATATATTAAATCTTCTTATATATTATTAGGTTCTAATTGTGATAGAAAGGTAGAAAATTCAGCTAATTTTCCTACATTTCTTCTACTTCTTACTCCTATATCTTGATTTGATAATTTTTTTTAAAGGAATATCCTTTAAGGTTCTAGATTGTATAGGTAAAAAAACTCAGGTTCATCCACTTTCTTTTCTTCTGGACTAGATGAAATTTCATTAATTTTATTTTCAAAATCAATATTAGGTTATTCAAGCCTCATGTTGTTAAAAGAGTCAGAAATTTCATCTGTTTGATCATTCCTTTTATATAATTATTACTTTCATCAAAATTCACATGAACCAATTCTTCAAAAATCCTAGACTTTTTATTATGAACTCTATATGATTTAGAAGTGGTATAATATTCTAGAAATATTCCATCATCAGCCTTTGGATCAGATTTACGAAGGTTTTCCTTAGTATTTAAGATATAAACCTCGCATACAAATACTTTAAATTGATTTACTTTAGGTTTTATGTTATTCCAGACTTCATAGGGTGTCTTTCAAATAAGAGGTATTATAAAAAATCTATTCATGATATTGAAAGATATGCTTACAACTTCTAAAAAAAAATATGTAGGATGGCTATATTCATTTAACATAGTCCTTTTCATCTCTTGAATAGTTCTATTTATTATTTCAACAATTCCATTATGTTGAGGTGTTTATGGTGTAGAGAAGGTTTTTTAATACCAATGTTTGTTAAAAAAGAATTAAATTCTTTATTATAAAATTCTTCACCATGATCACTTCATAATGACACTTTTGAAATCTTTTCATTATAAACAAATTTAAAAAATCTTTCAAAAACCCCGAACACTTCACTTTTTAGTTTTGAAAAATAAACCCATTTAAATATTTAAAAATCATCAACTAATACACAAACATATAATTTTCTAGTGAAACTGGATAGCCTTGATGGTCCAAAAAAATCCACATAGATAAGTACTAGTGGTTTAGATTTAGAAACCTTGAAAATTTATTTTAATGTTGATCTGTTTTGTTTTCCAATTTGATATACATAATAGAATCTATAATTATAAAATTTATGACTATGAAATTCAGAAACTATCTGTTTCTTAGAATATTTATATAAAGTAAACATATTACAGTGTTCAAGTCTTCTATGCCATATCCAAGAATCATTTGACCAAAAACTTAAAAAATTCACTTTTTTTTCACATAAGGAATCAAGATCCAAGGTATAAACATTTGTAGTTCAAGATTATCTAAATTTAAGAAATTTATCTTCGAAAAAGGAACATGAATTGTTAGATAAATCAACATAAAAACCATCATCATAGAGTTGAGAAATACTTATCAGGATGTGCTTTCTCCCTTGAATATATAACACTTTATTGATTAAAATTAACTTTCGATCTCGAATTGATCCAACTCCAACTATCTTCTATTTATCATTATATCGAAAGGTGACTAGTCCTCCATCCAGTTTTTATAGTGTATGTAAATTAGAAGAGTCTCCACTCTTGTTTCATGAGCATCCACTATGCATATAGAATACACCATTTTTGTTCTTGTGGTATTTTTTCATGAAAAATACTTTATACAAGAGTTTGTTTTGGTACACATATTTTCTTGGATCCATATATATCAGTGTAATACCCCAAGAATTTAAAATATTTTTCATTTAAAATAATTTTTTTGATATATTTTTTTATAGATAACAAATTGGTAAGCTTACACTACACACAACACTAAGTTAGCTTTGGTTACATGTAAAATCGAGTTTTACTGCCTTTTAATGACCTATCTATTTTAAAACTATATTTTATAAATTTTATAAACTCCATTTCTCAAAATAAACTTTATTTTTTAAATTGGAATGTCAAAATTATATTTGGGTGAATTTTTGGTATTTTTCTGAGAAGTTTCATTTTTTTAATGAATACTGAAAAATACTGCATTATAGTTAAAAAACTACCATTTAATTTAAATTATTATTACATTTTAATTTTTTTTAAATTAAAAATATATAAATTATATATATATTAATCTAATTTAGGTTATTTTAATCATTTTTATATTTAAATTGGATATAAAAATTATTGAACTTTTGAACGTTTTCCTATACAGGCTTTCTCTCCACATCTCTAGGATTAGCGTTAAACTTAATTTATCTACCCCTATGAATTTAATTTGAAAAAATGGAAGTACAAGGTTGAAATTATTATGATATTTAAAGCTTAATAGGATCATTTTTTTGAACATTATTAATTGTAACATTAGTAAATTCTTATTTACCGCAGTTAAGGGTAAATCAAGTGATTAAAGTTAAAAATATTATTATAATATTATAAAATTACCCTAAGACTTTTACCAACTTCATTGGATGAATCTTTTTTGACAAAAATAATCCTTATGAAAAATTTAAACCTTTTTAAATCACTTGGGTAAGAATATAAAATTTATTATATTTTAGTTAAAGGTAAGTTAATAAGGACGTACTCATATTTTTAATAACTAAATCATTTGTAATATAGGGATATATAGAAGATAAATTTGACTATAAATTTTCAATTAAATATAATAAATTTATCTTCATCAGGATAATTTATTATTAATTTTTATAGAAGAAATAATTTAATTTAGGGATTTCACAATGATGATGTTATAATTGTTAAATTAAAAAAATATCAAATAAATGATCTTAAAAATATAAAAAAAATATATTTTGAGAGATTTAATGTCACAATAGAATTTTATTGATTAATTTTACATCTCTTTAATGTTATAGAAGTGTTTTATTGAATAGATCATGTTTTTATGACATTTTTAAAAAGAAAATAATAAATAGTATCAAAATTCACATAAATGATACTTTAAAATAAATAAACTTTTATTACATTATATAAAATTTATGAAAATATAAAATTCAGTCAACTAATTGAGATAAGTATCAAAATTTCATCAATGACTCATTCAGTGTTTTTTTTTCATTTTGCAGAAATTATATTAACCCTTAATGTATAAAATACTTTATGTCAGAGTAAGATTTAAAGGTGTTAAATAATGGTTAAAACAAAAAAGTTTAGGATTAAAAGCATAATAAAACATGTCCAAAAATTATTGGATGAAAGTAATGAACCATTATCACCACAATATATAATAAAAATTATTTAATAGACACTTTTCAATGAGAATAAATTATATATTATTTAAAGTAAAATATTTTTAAAAAATATCACTCTCTTGTATTTAATATCTTTTAGGTGTCTACATATGGAAATATTCAAGAAATGAATGAATATAAATGTATATTTTGATATTAATGAAATAAAGAATGAAAATACTAGGTTTCTTGATGTAATATTTCTCATCTAACTCTCCATTGACGAAATAAAACTTGATATCCATTCTAAAAATCCCATATTACCTTTTTACCACAATAACAAAAAATATTCTAATGGTTTCAAGTCTTGAAATCAGTATAAAAGTAACATACCAATCTATTACTTCAACTTGAGAATAAAATATTCACACAAATCTTGATTTATTTCTTATAACTTGTCCTTTTTCATTCAACTTTTTTTGGAACACCCTCCAAACTTCTTAAAAATCTCTTAGTTCAACTAGGGAAAATAGTGAGGTATGTCTTACTTTCCTCAATGTTCTTATAGTTTAAAAAGATTATCCTTATTCACTAATGATATTATATAATTAAAATTTATTTATCAAACATTTATGTGATGAATTATATTACTCCTAATCACTTGAAATGGTTGAATCCACTTATCCAACCTATACATATTTTCATTTTCACTATCCTCTGAAATTTATTAGGGTTGCTAAACAAAAAGAACTTAATCGTAAATTATGGGTTTTCTTCTTGATTTGTATCTTCTTTCTTGGAATTACCAAGAACCTTCAAATCATAAGTGTTAAAAATATTCCCTATTACACTTTTTTAAAAATGGTATCCTATTCCATTTGTAGGATAACCAAAGAATATTCCATTAACATATTTATGTTAAAACATCCCAATATTTTATCCTTTAACTATTATTACATAGGGGATACCTAATACACTTAAATAATTCAAGTTGAAGTATTTATTATAATAAACCTATTATGTTGAAATTTTAATTCTCCTTTCATATTTAATGATTTAATATGTGAACTTCTATGCCAATAACTTGTCTCTAAAAATACTGATTGGTATCATTCTCTATAAACATAGTCCAATCCATCTCCACTAAAAATATATTCTTCTATTCAGTAACATAATTTTTTTGGGGTGTATATGGTGCATTGAGTTCATGATGAATATCACTATTCTCAATATAAACAATAATATTCAAATTATGTATTCATAACCACTGTCTTTCTGGATCTTCTTTATGGAGAAACTAAACACCTTCTTTAAACTTTTTCTGAATATTTTAATCATTTTTAGAGACTTTGAATTTTATTTAATAAAAATGACACACTTAATTTGAGTAAATTAAAAATTAAATAAAAAAATAGATATCTCATTTTTTTATTTCTTCTTCATGATCCTACTAATGTTTGAAAGGATAATCTGCAATGGATAAGTTGATCAAATCTCAACCTTTTTGTGAAAAAAAGTTACAATAATTCCATTATGGAATGTTGAGAATTTATAATTACTCTCTCATTTCTGAATAGTCACATCACAAAAATTATCTCACATAGTATGATTTTTCATGTTCTCTTGGCCTAGATGACCATGTATTCGATTCTATAGTTGATTATAATCTTTCTTGCTTAAGTAACATGAATTTATAACATCAAAAACCAAAAAAATATTGCCTCTAGTTCATTTAACTCTTTCTAAAATGAACCCATATCATAATATCTTCACCCATAACCCATATTTTAGAAATATTACTTCATTATCTACATCACATAGATTAGAAACAATTAATAGATTATGTTTCAAACCATTAACATATTTGGTATTCTTAGAGTTAAACTTTTCTTTCCTAATCAAAACTGAACCAACAACTTTGATTTTGAGTAACCCATAATCTCTAAATGTTATAAAGTGTTCCTTCCAATTTTAAACATATTTTAATAGCTTAAAATACCTTGTAATATGTGAGTAACATCTACTATCTAGAATCTATGGGTATTCTCTTCTAGATTCCTTAACTGCCAATTTATCCACAAAGACATTTTTCTTGCCTTTATATGTCATTTTATCAGACTTATGAGTATTGAAACTCATAATAAGTTGGTATGGTAATATGGTGAAACAATATTTATTAAGGTGACCTTACTGGTCACATCTTCCAAATTTTTTTTCTAATACATAAAATCTATTCCCATACGTCTATTTAGAAATTTTAGACTACTAATAAATCACTCTACTCTAAGTGGGTTGTCTCCCCATTGAGTTTAGAATCCAAAATCTTTTAAACACATTGACATATTGATAGTGAAAAAAATATTTTTCTATAATCCCAAATTATCTATAATGCTAATATAATACCTAAAAGGTATACTTACCTCTAGAAATAGATTCTTGTCTAAAATTTGAAATAAAATTTTGATCTTTCTTTGAGTCATCAATCTTGGATCCCTTCTAAAACAATAATAAATTTTGACACCAAAACATTATTTTTAACCTAGTCACATTCCAATATTTTTGGTATCATCAATTGTAGAATTTTCTCATTTTATGTTGATTATACCAAAGATTCCAAATTTATCATAGTCACTTTATGTTTCCACAAAATTGGTCTTCATTAATTACTTATTTATCTTATAATTTTCACCAAAATTTATAAGATTTTTCTCATGATTTGAACGTTATTTCTTTCTATTTTTTAGAGTGATCCTTATAGAAATATTTAAAAACTTTCACAACCTTCTTCTGGGAACTTTTTACAAATGCTTGAAAAAAATTCTAAAAGATAGATTTATATTTATCCAATTCTTTCTTAACACCTATAAATTTTATTTAGACAGTCTAAAGCCCCTTTTACTTCACTTTTATTCTTTCTTAAATATCAACTTTTAGAGTATTCTATTTACTAAGAGATTTATTCAATTCATTAATCTCTTTCATCAAATTGAATTTTTATTCACCATGAATAAATTGTTTATTGTCAAAAATAATGATTTTCTTTGTTCATATTCTTGATCTCTTTCTCTAACTTAGAGATTTTTAAAGAAACTCCTTTAATTATCTCTTTAATTTTATCTTTCGTCACAATTGAGTTCCTCCTCATTCACCATATCAATTCACATCTTCTCATCAACATCAATAGGAGTTTTAACTTCCTCATCATAATCTCTACTATCATCATCATCAAAAATAAAAAATAAAATTCTCTTATTATATTTATATAAATTTATACCTTTCTATTTTGAATAAAAATTTGACCTTTTAGATTTTGTTGTCTTCTTATTAGAGAATCTTCTTGGGCTTTCTTCTTCATATTCACTGATTTCTTCATCTTCCAACTTTGGAAAATTTATTGTGAAATGTCCAATGACTCCACACTTATAACTTTTTAGTGGAATATTTCCCTCTAATTTTTCCTTTCCACTTATCACACTTCTAGAAATAAGAGAAAAAAGTTTATCGAATTTTTATCAATATTTTCTTTAGAATCTAAGCATCCGACTTCAACTTCATCGACATCTCTATTATTATTCTATTTTTTATGGATTTAAAATAAATCAATTTTCTAGCCATGATATTTATTTTAAAAACTCTTTCCTCCCACTCCTCATAATTAATAAGGATTCTATATAAGTCTTCAAAGAGAGTATACCTGGATCTTGATCTCTAAGGAAAGATACTTTTATATCAAACATATTTGGTATAATGTGCAGTATCTTCTCAACAACTGTTGTATCCTAAATTTTTTCACTAGAGCCCTAAAATGTGACCACTATTTCATTTAACAATGTAAATAAATCATATACATTTTCATCTTCCATAACTATTATTTATTTATACTTCTACCTCCAAACTTTTAGTTTTCCTTGATTTACTTTGACATTTACTTCATACATATCCTTCATTTTATCCCATATTCCCTTAGCTATATTAATACCTTTTACTTTGAGAAATTCATTCTCTGATAAATATGAAATAATGAAAATTCAAGTGTGACCATTATTCTCCTGATACTCCCTTATCAGCCACTATCATAGTAGCATTATCATCATGTGGTGAAAACCCATTGGATGTAGCCTTCAATACATGAAATCTTATAAATAAATGATAAGGAAAAATTATTTACTTCCAAATATAGTAATTCCTCCCACATAAGGTTGGAATCCCAATTTCATTCACTAAATTTGGAATTTACTTTATAAACAACCAATATTCATTGATCGAACCCCTAATCATTTAAACACCAAATAACAGATCAAAAATGAAGGAAATCATGGATCTAAAACCACTTGAAAATAACTTCAAGATTAGTGAAATCAAAAAGGGGGGAGTGAATCTATGATTATAAATTCCTTTTTATGTTTTTTCTTGAAGTAACATTTTCCACCCATTAATATATGTTAATTTGATCATTTTTACACACACACACACACCCAAGAAGACCCAAAAGACATACCATATCTATAAGGTTTACCTATAAAAATTATAAGGTTAATCCTTTGCATGATATGGATTTATCTAAGACCATATAACCCACTAATATCAACATATAGAATACAGAAAACAAGTAATATCCATTTAATCATGTTACAAAAAGTTTTCCAACTATGTTTATGTTCTCCATGAACAAATACAATAATTTTAAATGATTTTAATAATAGAATTATCTTTAAACGTATGAGACTACCTATACATTGTCTTTATGCCATAATTATTTCTTCTTATTTCACTTTCACTATCACAAGAAACTTATTCTTATTATATGAACTTAATTATATTCAATAATCCCACACCACTTTTTTTCCTAAGAATAATATTCTTATATTTTATTATACAACAATGGATTATTATTTTTCAACTTCTTTCATCATTCCATGATACCATATATTTTTTAAAACACTAAAAAATATATTTTACTCTTGTCGTTTAATTTTAAACTTATGAATTTGAATTTAAAATTTAAAATATAGAAAAATAATCATCTATAACTACTTTTTACTTCTTCTAATTCTTTATTTTCAAATTCTATTCTAGTTCAATATGACATAGCAGTAATAGTTACAACATGATCTAGTGGTTATTTAGTAACTGATCCTCTATTCTTTATATTGACTCTCAAATTCATCATGTAAAAATTATTCTCCCTTTTCATGAATCAAAACCTCATTTTGTCATGTTTAATCCATTAAAGAACATAATTGACACCATTTGATACTAAATAATTATTTTGAAAATAAATTCTAGAAACTCATATATTCTGCAAAGGGAATCATCCTCAAGAAGTTAAAAACCCTAATTATGAATCTCTTAGACATACTTACACACTTAGAATCATACTTATGAAGTTTCATATTCATAATTACAAAGTGGGACGATCATCTGGTCAAATTAATGAAATCATCTTTATGAAGTCAATAATGAATCTTACGTATGCATGGATGATACTTACAGAGTGTAAAATGATCCTTAAAAAGTCTATGACCATCCTTAAAAACTCATAATGATCCTTATAAACTTAAATAATCACCCTTGAATTTCTAAAAAATAATCCTTATATAGACAGATATTATCTTTACATTGTCTAGATTCATCCTTACGTAGGTCATGCATTTGTAAATTCTTTGATTTATTCCCATATTTATCCTTACATTACATAGGGATTAACGATTTGAAATCATAAATAATCATTATATAGACACTCAACACACTTACATCACATAGGACACATCCTTATATTGATTAGGATATATACATTTTCAACCTCAACCTAAAAAATCTGAATTTCTTCAAATTAATCAAGATTCACTTCAATTATTTTTAAGGACTCCTCCGACAAATCAACTAAAAATATATAAATTGTTGGTTTTGGGTGTAGCGGAAGCATGGTTGGGCCAACACCCAAAATTAATTATTAACATGATCAATGATTATTCTGGGATCAATACGACGATGAATTACAGTCTCCATAGAATAGAAACAAAGATTTAGATAAAAAAGAAAGAGGCCCAAAATCATTAGATCATATTTTTCTCATCATGTTTATAATTAATTTAGTTATTTTCATAAAGAAAATAATTATTGGAGCTTAATTATTTTCTTCATTGATGATGTTGATCATCCATAATGATCCTTTCAGATTGTCTCATTGCACTTGCGAGGATCCAAACCAAAATCCCTCTAGATGTGATCCACATGTGATCTGATAGCCTCCAATTGACACCACTCATTCTCTGGGTGCCAACATGGAAAAGTGAGTGTCTTGTGTCAGTCATTCTTGATTTCTTGTTCTTCATTTTTGAAGAACTTCTCTCTTTCTTGAGAGGGGTGGGAAAAGGATTCAATAGAGAAATCATTTAGCTTATGAATTCTCAATTCACCAGGCGTGCAGTTCAGTACATGGAATAATATATGTACCTATCTGTTTATTGACATGGGGATTTGGTTACAATATTTAATTGTGTAACAATAATTAAATACATTCATAACCTTAGAGAAAACCCATGCTCTTAATAATAATACCGTGTTACTATTTATGGTGCACCAACTTACGCAAACTGAAATTATAAATAAAATTCTGAGTCACAAAATAAAAGTAGAATTATTATTATTTTAACTTGTCCAAACTAGTTAAATAATTATTTACCATCTTTTAAATAATTATATTAAAACTAGACCATCCTGGGTCCACTCGAACTCTACTTTAATTTATTGAACACCTGAATAAATATATAAATACTTTATTCTCTTAAATAAATATTTTATTTACAAACTATTAAATAAATATTTATTAAATATTAAAAAAATAAATATATTTTACTCACAATAAGGTGAATAAATATTTATTTAATTTATGTGGCAATTTTAACTTGAATAAAATTATTCCATGTTCTTGAGAATAATACTTATTTCACCAATTAAATTAAAATAGAATTTAACTGAGACCACCAAAAACACTTAGTGTGTGACCCTCAAGGATTATTTCTCATTGACACTGGGAAAGCATTCCTAAGGTGAAAGAGTACTGTATAAAAATAGGTCAAGAAACCCAATAGAAAGAACAAGTCAAAACAACAACATCCACATATGAACATTCACTGTGTAATATAATCCCTTTGTCTCAATATCTCATCAAGAAGGTTTCATTACACTGTGTTCAACCTCTATGCTTGATAAGTTGTTCTTTGACTACCTAAAATAACCTCATCGTTACACCATGGAAAAGGAATTTAGCACGACAGTTCTATTTCAATCAAAGGTCCAAGATATTAACTTTCGTAAATGGAAGGGAAAAATCCTTCCTTGACTTATCCATTAATAACATGACACTCGTAACACACCCAATATTGCCTACTTTCCACCAACATATGGCGTGATGGTTTTCATCAGCAAATCAAAGTGCATGAGTCATGACACATATTAATGATAATCTTAAATTCTAAGGATCATTACACATGCTGACAGATAGGAATATCCGATGACACCAAAACATGTATAATTCTTATTGGTTGATATGTTCTCATAATCTCCCATATTAGAGATTACCAAGTGCAAATATAAAGAGAATAAGTCTCATTTTCTTATGAGTATTTTCACCTGATGGTCTGTATACTATGTGTCCCATTATAGTATGTCATCCAACCACATTACTATATTTAAGAATATTTTCATAGCACTTCAAGGATCTCATCATAGCGGGGAACTGTTATGACATTGTCAATGTGAAAAAAACTCCATGAAATTATTACACTATAGTCATGTAGAATAATGAACAATATTTAATAAGGTGTTTAATATTTAAATATATTAAATATTCATGTAATGAAAGTAAAAATAGTTGGTTCTAGAACCCCAACTCTTAAAATATCCCACTTGTACTGGAGCCAAATTCCTATAACTTTCAGTTAGCTAGACCTCACATGATGATCATGTTTCTACTGAGTCAAGGCTTTAGTCAAGGTGTCCACCATGTTGTCTTATATGGAAATACTTCTGACTAAAACTTTACCTCTCAGATAAAAATACTTCAAGAGATGATACTTCCTAAGTATGTACTTCCTCCACTGATGTGAACATGGATCTTTTGCGAGAGCCACCACTGTAGTATTATCACAGCACAATGTGATAAGATATTTACTAATAGGTATCAAATCCAGATCCTGGATAAATATTTGCATCCAAACTACTTCTTTAGCTACCTCAGAATCTATGATAAACTCAGACATTATAGTAGAATCTGTGACCACACACTTCTTTGAGAACTTCCAGATCACTACACCTCCATTAAATGTAAAGATGTATCCTGTTTGCGACTTCATGTCATCTTGATCAGTCTGGAAACTAGCATCTGTATATCCTTTGATGACTAGTTCCTCATCTACTACATAAACCCTGAACATATACTTAGTACGTCTCAGATACTTTAATATAGTCTTGACTTCCATCCAATGGCGGTCACTGGGGTCATTTTGATATCTTCCAACCACACTCAATGCATAGGATATATCCAACCTAGTACAAAGCATGAAATACATGAATGATCCAATTGCTGATGCATATAGATTTCTTTCCATTTTCTTTCTTTACTCATGTGTGTGAGGACACATTTTCTTAGAAATACGAATGCTTTGTGATTCTGGAAACTATCCCCTCTTGGATTGTTCCATACTGAATCTCTTCTGTTTCATATCAATTTATGTACTTTGATTGATACCCAATAATCTATTGGATCTATCATGATGGATCTTGATCCTGAGAATATATGCTTCCTCAACCAAGTCCCCAATATAGAAGCATTGATTCAACCATTCCTTAACATACTCTAAGACATGTATCTCATTTCCAATGAGTAATATGTCATCGACTTACAATATTAGGAAAACAACTTCACTCCCACCAAACTGTTTATAGAAAAAAGGCTCACATTCATTATTGATAAAACCAAATTTCATTATGGATTCATCAAAACAAATATTCCATTACCTGGATTATTTATTTAATCCTTAAATGGTTTTCTCAAACTTGTATACCTTATTGGAATCCTTTGGAGTCATAAACCCTTCAGGTTGTGTCATGTAGACATATTCCTGAAGGTTCCCGTTAAGGATGGATGTTTTGACATCCATGTTCTAAATCTCATAGTCATTGTAAGAGGTAGTGGCCAATAGAATTCTGATGGATTTCACAAGTTCAACTGGTAAAATGGTTTTGTCGTAGTCAATTCATTGACACTGCTTAAACCCTTTTGCAACTAGTAATGCCTTATAGGTAATGAATTTTAATTCAATGTTGAGTTTATTTTTGAATAGCCATTTGCAACCAGCATTCTTTACATCAACAAGAGGATCTACCAAAATATAAGATTGGTTTTTGTACATGGAATCCATTTCATAAATCATGGATTCTTTCCACTTGGCAACATGTGTGGAACTAACTGCTTCCTTGTAGGTTTGAGGATCATTATTATCAACTAAAAACGAGTCACTATCCTCAGTAACTAGAAAAAAATTTCTTTACAGTTCTATAACCTCTCTTGTAATACTACATAGTTCTTGTGTCTCTAGAATAGTTATTTCTTCCATAGGTCATTGTGGAATCTGTTCCTGTAACAACGCTTGTGTACCTTGAGCCTCGACTTCATCGAAGTCTTTCGTTCTCCCACTATCTCTTTTTGATATGTGCTCCCTCTCAAGGATTATGGTGTTTCTTTACACTATATCTTTTTTTATGAGGGGTTGTATAGGTAAGATAACATTTTTTCCTTAGGTTATCATATAAATGTACACTTTGTGACTTGGGGTGTAAGTTTGTTACCTGAAGATTCCTTAACAAATGCATACCTTCCCCACACATGTAAATTTGATAACATGGCTTTCATTCAACTACAAAACTCATATGAAATACCATTTATCAATTTAGTTGGTACTTGGTTTATTATGTGTGACACTATTTGTAATTCATATCCCTAAAAGGATATTGGAAGACTAGCATGACTCATCATTGATCTCACCATATCCAACAAGGCATGGTTCCTCCTTTCACTCACACCATTCCACTAGGGCATGTAAAGAGGATTGAGTTGGGATTGGATCCCAAAATCTCATAAGTAATAAATTAAGTCCTAATTTAGATATTCTCCACTATACTCTGAGTGGAGTTTTTTACTATTCCTTCCAAGATGGTTCTCAACTTCATTCTTTTATACTTTGTACTTATCAAAATAATCCAACTTATACCTCATTAAGTAGATATATTCATATCTACTAAAATCTTTAGTAAAATTTTTGATGTATGAGCACCCTCCCCCTGCTTAAACTAGAAATGGTCCACACACATTAGTATAAACCAATTCAAGAAGCTCTTTACCCCTTTTACCTTTCCAACTAAATGGAAATTCGGTCACTTTTACTTGTAAACATGCATGACATAAGCCATGTGGTTTTAGTTTGAAAGAATCAAAATATCCATATTGATGTAAATTTGTCAAGAATTTATCATTTACATGACCTAGATCGTGATGCCAATGTTGGGTGTGGTATGATTCATGTGAATTATCTTTGTTATCAATTGCCATTACATGGTTTGTGTAATACACTATGTAAATACCATTGGATAAATGTACCCAACCAAAACAAATTCTATCTTTGTAAAAGATGAAACATTCATTTCCAAAATTGAAAAAATGCATATGTATCTAATCTGGATACAAAATTAATGTTTTTAGTAATAGAAGACACATAATCAAATCCCTTTAACCCTAAGATCATCCCATTTGGAAACGTGCGGTAGTAGTCCCCGAAAGCTACAATAAGAAGTCTAGTTTTGTTGGCTGCTCATACATCTACTACACCTCATTCAATTTTACCAAATTTACTTGGTTCCTATATTTGGATACATATTTGAGCCCCAAAATATGTATATAATACCCACTTTTTAGAAACAGATAGATTTTATTCAATAAAAAACACACTTGATGCTTCCACTTGCTTCTTAGACTGGGTACAATTTTTTTTCCAGTGACCCTTCTTGCCACATGTGAAACAAACAACCTCCTATTCCCTTGACAACCCTTTGATCTTATTTTTCTTGGAAGGGCGTAAAGAAGCTTTGGGATTAAAGCTATTTCCCTTCCCTTTCCTATTATTCACCATAAGGATATAAGGCTTGTCGCGCTTCATATCTTTGTCCACTTATTGAATGTGGATATGAATATCAGATATAGACTTCTCAATGTCGTTCATATTGAAATTAAAAAAAATTCTAGAGATGATCCGAGGAAGTGATGGGAGAATAAGATTAGTGCATAGTTCATCAGGGAGTGTAAAACCTAGAACCTCCAGGTGATCAATGTAGCCAATGATCTTGACTACACGAGGCCTAGCTCGGGCACCCTCTCTAAGCCTACTCTGAAAGAGTGTCTTGGAGATCTCAAAACATTCCTGTCTTTATCTCTCATAGAAAAGGCCAAGGAGGTACTCGATCATTCTATAAGCACCCATGTTTTAATGAGACTTTATGAGATCACGAGACATTGATGATAGAATTAAACATTGAACATCGACTGTGTCATTCATATGTTTCTCGTAGAATAGAAAACCCACATCACTTGACTTTTTGGCAGGAAGATCAGGTATTGCTTAATCCAACACATAAGACTTCTGTTCATGGCGTAGGATAACCTGAAGGCATCTAAACAATTCATGAATGTTAATTATGGTGAGGATGTTGTCTTTAACCAGAATTGATCATAGGGATAATACGGTTGACGATCATGTCATTTTTATTCTACAATTAAAAGATAAGATCATTAGTAATTTCTTGATTACATTTTATGATAAATAATAAATTAATTTTATTAAGTCTCCCACTATTTTATTAAGTCCCAATGGAACTCACAATTTAACTCAAAATGTTATGTTTACATGACATTCTTGTGGAAAGGATCTATATTACCCTTTGCATAACTCCCAAAAGGGTTGGTCAAGCATTTGAAGGTATTTAGGTAGGAAGGTCTTTTTCAACTGTGGGCATGTAACTCCTTGATCTGTTGAGTGGACACCCCAATCCTAAAATCCTGAATTTTGATTTCCCCAACTCTTGCCTCCGATATTAAAAAATAGTCTATAAAGGGAAACTCCTCTTGATTAAATATGGTTAATTAAACCTGAAATATTTCATAAGGGATTCCTATATAAAATTATGTGTCCCAACAAGGGTTGGTCAAACACATAGTTTTATTGAGTTTTCCCTTAATCATGTAACGAAAGGCTTGGTCTGACTTAATATTTTATTTGAAGGATTTTTATCTCTTATGCGTGAATTACTTATTATAATTATCATATTCTTGTTAATATTAAGTGGAACTTACTAATGTGATTAACAATGCCTTGATAATATTTACACATAAGAGTAGTTTATTTTTATTCCATCTTGCATGCTTGTTAGTTCCTTAATTATGTGATCCCGAAAACACATCCATAATGATAAACCATGAAACTGAAAGAAATAAAATAAAATTAAGGGAATGACCATGAGATTTTCTAATGGTTAATTTACCAAGCAGTTGATAAACTAACCCTGAACAAGGGGATAAACACTTTGAACATTTGGGGATCATGTTTACAGATTTCAACCTTTCCACCACTATATCTTCTGGGATTGGTTTTGTATAGGATCTAGCTTGAACTTCCTTTACTAGCTTGGGAGTTCCCTCCATTAAATATGATTTTCTAAACTCACATGTTGGTGAGGGGTAAAAAAGTGGGTTTTACATAAAATAAACCATGGGAATATATGCCCTATGTAATAATGAGGATATGTGGCTCATATGCCAACATTTAATTTAAGAAATAAATTAAAAGGAAACCAATCACATACAAAAGGCCTTTATCTAGTTCATGATCACCTGCATACCTTCAATGAGATATATATTTAAAAAAATAGTATTCAATTATTTTTTCACTATTATTAAGATAAAATGCACTTGAATCGATTAATTATTTTATTTAATGAATCAATATGTTTATCTTAATCCTTTTCTAAATTTCCTTTGGATTCTCATCATTGTACCTAAATGCACCTTAGAGGTAAGCTGGTGAATACCCATTCGAATCTACCAAATATATATTATATTCATATACTGATTTACTCTTCTGACATATGGCATACATAATGATTCAATGAATAGAGTAACAATGTATAATATGATTTATATATGATAAGTCATTACGAACACTACAAAAACATTAAAGTTTTAAATTTGTGTAATTTAGTAATGTAAATGTTGTGTATTTAAAACTACACAAAGTGTACTAAATTCACCATCTTTTCAAAAGTAAACACATAGGGACTCTGAGTGTGATGTGTACTTTGGAAATTTTTTACTACATTATGTGTACAGTGGGATGCATGCCATGTTTTCTACACATTACATGGTTACCAGTCAGCTTATCCATGTATGGAATGCACGGTTTGGCCCCTGACCCAAAGAGACTACACGCCATGTACAATGGGCCACACAGTGTGTAATTCGGCAAGCGTGTGCCTATCTATCCCGGTCAAAACATGGTGCAAAATTAACAACACGACATGAAATAAATGCACATAGCTTGAGAAATTACCAAATTACTCCTGATGCACTGAACAAGAGTACACGATGTGTTGTTTCAATTAAATAGAGTTTATAAAAGAGAACACAATGTGTAAGTCCTAACACACGGTGTGTACTTTCGTGTCACCTGGGAAGAATCGTCGGTTCCTCCTGATGAGTTCTCCATTTTAATTTTAATTAAAAAATATTTTTTTTGTTAAATCTGTGAGAAATGAAAAGAGGGAGAATAGATCTCGAAATCTATATTACATGAATGATTAACCTTGAACTGACAAAATAAATTATTAAACCTTAAATCATCAATGAATTATTTAAATAATTATAATATATGATGTAACCCCTTTGATACCACTTGAAGGTTTTGGGCGCAACAAAAGCATGGTTGGGTCGACACCCAACTTAAATTTTTACCATGATTAATGATTATTCTGGGATTAATATGATGATGAATGCCGGTCTCCACATAATAGAATCAAATATTTAGATAAAGAAGTAAGAGGCCTGAAACCTTTATAGATGATCTTTCACATCTTGTTTATAATTAATTTAATTAATTTCATAAAGAAAAGAATACCTAGATCATCGATATTTTCTTCGTTGATGATGTTTATCATCTGAAATGACCCTTCCAGATTTTCTCATTGCACTTGTGAGGATCCAAAGCAGAATCCCTTTAGCGGCAATCCACATGTGCTCTGATGGCCTCCGATTGACACCAGTCATCCTCTGGGTGCTAGTGCGGAAATGTGAGAGTCTTGTGTCTGTAATTATTGATCTCTAGTTCTTTAGTTTTAAATAATGTCACTTGTTCTTGAGATGGGTGGGAAGAGGATTTGAGAGAGAAATCGTTTTGATCAACAGTTATCAATTCACCTGGCGTTTAGTTCGGTACATGGAACAATAGGCGTATGTGTATATTTATAAACATGGTGCTTCAGTTACAATATTTAATTGCATAACAGCAATTAAATATAATCATAACCCTAGAGAAAACCCATCCTCTTAATAGTACACCACATCATTATTTATGGTGCACCAACTTGCACAAAATATAATTATAAATAAAATTATGCGTCACAAAATAATATCATCATCATTATTATTTTAACTTGTTCAAAATAGTTAAATAATTATTTACCATCTTTCAAATAATTATTTTACTACCAAACCGGCCTTGGTCCACTCGAACTCTACTTCAATTTATTGAAAACCCAAATAAATCAATAAATAATTTATTCTCTTAAATAAATATTTTATTTAAAAACTAGTAAATAAATATTTATTAAATATTCAATAAAATAAATTTATTTTACTCCCAATCTAGTGAATAAATATTTTTTTTAATTTATTCCATTAGTATAAATTGAATAAAATTATTCCACGATCTTGAGAATAATATGAATTTTATCAATTAAATTAAAATAGAATTTAACCGAGACCACAAAAAACACTTAGTGTTTGACCCTCTAGGATTCTTTCTCATTGGCATTAGGAAGGCTTGCCTAAAGTCCAAGAGTATTGTCTAACAATGGGTCAAGGCACCCAAGAGAAAAAAAACTAATGTCACAATAGAGACATCCACATACAGACATTCACGGTGTAATATAATCCCTTTGTCTCAATTTCTCATTGAGTAGGTTTCAGGATAGTGTAATCAACCTTTGTGCTTGACACATCATTCTTTGACTACCTGAAATAAACTCATCATTACACCATTGAAATTAAATTTTTCATGATGGTTTTATTTTAGTCAAAGGGCCGAGATATCAACTTCCATAAATGGAAGGAAAAAAATCCTTCCTTGACTTATCCGTTTATAACATGTCACTCATAATGAATCCAATATAACCTACATCTTGCTAACATATGGTGTGATGATTTTTTTCATCAAATAAATGTGCATGAGTCATGATATATATTAATGGTAATATTAAAGTCTACGGATCACTACACATGCTCATAGATAGGAATATCTAATGACACCAAAACATACAGAATTCCTATTGTCGGGTCTGTTCTCAAAATCTCCCATCTTGGAGATTACCAAGTGTGAACTTCATGAGAAGAAGCCTCATCTGCTTACTAGTACTCGCACCTGCCAGTCTGTATACTATGTGTTCCATTACAGTATTTCATCCAACCATAGAACTATATTTAATAATATTGTCATATCCTTTAAAGGTTATCATCATAGCAGGGAACTGCTATGACCTTGTCAATGCGGAAAATACTCTAAGAAATTATTACACTATAGTCATGCAAAAAAATGAACAATATGTAATAAGATGTTTAATATTTAAATATATTAAATATTAATCTAAAAAAGTACAAAAATTTGGTTCTAGGGAATCGAATCTCAAATAAATGACCTTCATCTCACTTAAAAATCATTATAGAACATGAGTTTGAATATGACTTATGCATTGAAAAAAAATTCCAATAAAAAAATATACCCAATTAAATTACTCCATGTATTATTATCTAGAGAAATTCAAAATTCTAAAGGAATATTATTCAACTAAAAATCATAAATAAACAAATTTTGCCTTTAATAATATTTCCAAGTCCTCAGCTTCTTCCAAACAGCTCTTGGGATAAATATATATAAGGAAATATTGAGATTTCATAGTGCACCTCTATCAATTGTTTCTGATCATGACCCTTGTTTCACATAAAAAAAATAGAAGAGTATTCAAAAGTATTTAAATATTAAGATATATTTGAGAACTACTTATGATCCTCAAACTAATGGGTGTACTGATAGGACTATCCAACCACTAGAGTAAATTTTGAGATCATTCTCACTTGAATTCCAAGGAATATGGAACTAGTATTTACCTTTGGTGTAATTTTAATGAAATAATAACTTCAATTCAAGCATTAAAATGGCACCATACAAATCATTTTATGAGAAAAATATCATACCCCAACCAGATAGGAAAAATATACGGAATGGAGACTAATAGGTTTAAAACTCATTGTAGATGAAAAAGATAAATTTTAAGATATTTAGAATCATATTAAGATGGACTAAATATTCAAAATAGATATGATGATAGTCAGAGTAAATACCTTGAATTTCAAGTAGGGGATATTGTATTCCTAAATATATCTCCATGGAATGAGGTTATAAGGTTTGGTATGAAGGGAAATCATAGTCCAAGGTACATTAAATCCTTTAAAATTTGGAGATAATCAGAGTTGTGGTTTACTGTTTAGCTATTCCAAAAACCACTATAAAGAGAATGAAACATTAAATGTATCACTAATTTGGTAGTATATCACAGACCCAACACATGAACTCACCACTGAAGAAATTGAATAGGAACTTGTCTTATGATATAATGAAGAGCCTGTCCAGATTCTTGACACTAGAGAGTAATTTTTATAGAATCTAGAAACTCAACTGGTGAAAGTAGTTTGGAGAAATCACAAGTTAGAGGAATAAACATGGGAACCTGATGAGGAAATGATAAGAAATTATTCACATTTTTTTTTGTCTGATATATACTGTAAATTGTTTGGATGAAATTGTTTAAGAGGGGAAGAATATGAGACTAAATATTCTACTATAGTAAATAAACTATTCATAAACAAAAATACTGCATAATGCACATTATTTTATTTTATTATAATAGTGAAACACATATTAACATAATAGAAAATTGGAAAACTATATTCACAACAATCTCCACAACTAGTGCTATAGAATACATAAATATATAAGGAACAACCATAATCTTCCACTTTGGAGGATCACACTCTAAATAATGAAAAGCATACAAGATACATTACTATTACGAAGAAAAAAATAAGAAAAATAATATACATGCTAAAAGAACTATGATAAGGATATGAATGATTTTAGATATTGAAATAATGTTTACAAATAAGGGATAATATATGCAATACCCTAAGATTTTCTGAAATATATATTTTTTCATATAAATTTAATATTTTTGATATTTTGAGTTACACAGAACACCGATTTTATCTTGAATTACACACAAAAATGAGTTGATATTTCATTAAAAAAAATAAAGTTATTCTAACGCTACAAACAACACTGGGTTATTATGCGTTACACACAATGCCGAGTTTTAACAAAACCATGATGTGTTATTAATATTATTTAAACACAACCGTTATAACCCAACCATTAAACCTAATAATATGAATAGTAATAAATAATTTTAAAATATTATATATAAGGGGTTTATATAAATAAAATATATTGATATAAATATAATTTTTTTTCAATAATGTCTTTTTATGTTTTAAAAATACTATTTTCTCAAAAAATGTTCTTTTTATTTCTTTTTGTGAACAATAAAAAAATTAATTTTTCACAATTTTTTATAAATTAATTCGATAAAATAAACTTCATTTTTTAATTCAAAATTTCAAAATTATCTTAGGTTGAATTTTTCAGGATTTTTCTGAAAATATTATTTTTTTGATAAATAGTAAAAAATACTGAATTTTAATTGTACACTACCTTTTTATTTGATTTATTTATATAGTTAAATTAAATTTTAAATTGGTTTTAATATATAATTAGTAAAATTATACATCCATTAATTTAATTTAGGTCATTATATTCAATTACATATTTAAAATTGATATAAGAACATTGTAAACTTTTTTTCATTTTCTCCTAAAAAACCCGATTTTTTCGTCGCATATGAGAGATTAATTTTAAATTAAAATTTTCCACTTTTGTTAATATAATTTGTAAAAATAGATTCCATATTTAATATAATAATAATTTATAATTTTAAATGTGGTGAAATTAGTTTTTGACAAAAATTAATATTGAATACAGTAAAAATTAATAACCATAGTTATGGTAAGAATATGTTTATCGAGTGGTTAAATTTGGAATATAAGTGTTAAAATGACCTACCAATTTAAAAAAAACACAATGGATGGGAATATTTAGGCCCTTATGACCTTATTATCTATTTTTATTATTTTTTAGGAGCTTTTACATAATGTTGACCTATATAATAAGTTAAGTAAATTAAAAGACAAAAAAGAACCTACATTAGTTTTAATTTCAATAAAGCTTTGGGAAAAGAAAAAAATAACAAAATTTGTTTAGTTATAAATATTATTTTAAAATATATATTAGTTTTTTATCATTATATTTTATTTTAAAATTTTGTAGGTGAAAAAAATAATTTAAATTCTTAAGAAATATCAACGTAGTAATTATTTAATTAATAATTAAATAAAAGAAATGATATTTAAAATATTAAAAGTGAAATAAATTGAATGAATTATTGTGATAAATTTTTTTTAAATTAATATATCATGTTATATAAGTGATAAAATAATATATTTTAATTGTATCATGTTATTTATATTTTTTTAAATTCAATTTAAATGAATAACGTCAAAAGTGACATTGATGTTATTTAATGATTAATTACATTTTAGTAAATGATTTAAATTTACTAAAAATATTACATTCTACCAATTTATTTTTAAATGATAATAAATATCAACAATATTCCATTAATGGAAAAAATATTCTTTTATAATGAATATATTGACCACTAAATAATAAAAACTCTGTTAGCATAGTTAAGGTTAAAACGATATTTTTGCACGTTACATGCGCTTCTATTAAAATTAATTTTCAGCTCACATAAGATTTTTATTAGATAAATTGGATTAAATATTTATAATCACCGAGTCTAAATTATCAAATAAGTATTATTTTAATTCCGTCTTGAAGGGTAAATTACATAGATTAAAAAGACTAGTTACCAAAGTGAAAAACCAAAATGATGATAATAAGGAAACTTAGATATTAAGGAATAACATGTTTAAAAAATGTGTTTTATTGTGTGGTGTTGGTTTTTATAGAACATATAATCCCTAAAAACCATTAATAATAAATTTTGGATCCACTTGAGAAATGATTGACCTCCCAATAGTGAATTCTTTTTGGGTATTTCTAAAAATTACACTCCTCCTCAACTATAAAAGGTCACCCCTCTTCTCACTTATTCACACCTCTCAAGCCATTTGAATGAACCAAAACATAAAAATATAACTTCTGAACTTCCCTCCTATCATACTGTAATCCATATTTTGGGTATTAATCCGACCTTTAAAGGCTTTATTACAAACCTATAGAGAAGACCCGAAGAAGAGGTAATTTTTTTCAACGAGCGTATTTATTTTATTTCTTTCTCCACCTTCATCAGTTATTGTTATACCATGATTATATAATAACATTAGTAAGTTAAATATACTTATATATTGTAATGTTAAGGTAACGACCTACAACCATCTCTAATTCTAGAAAATGGGTTAAAAAATCATCATTCATGTGTACAGCCGACTATCGCCTTGTGAATCGACGTCATTCATTTTTCCATTAACGCCCATAAAAATTGGTCGTAATGATGGATTTATTGTTTATATATGATATTTATTATTCTATTTTGAATCTTGAATTTTTATATCACACATAACTTCATGATATCCATTTTTTTGGAATACGACAACATCGCTCGTGTTTACGGTGGACTAACACCATGTAAAGCGATGTGATTTGTTCACACTTTACATGGAATGTATTAAGGAAGAGTTTAATTAATTTTTATATGTATTACATAACAATTATTATAGAATTATAATATTTATCATTTAATTTTCTTTCTTTCAACCCAATAAGAAAATGAAAAACAATGTTCATTCGTACGTACGCCCTACCGTCTCCATGAATGGTGTATTTAATTTCCTATAAATAAATTTAATGGATTAGTATAAATACATATATCATGAATATATATTATATTTATATGATGGTTATATTTTTTTATATTATTGAATCATGATAAAAGTAGAAGGACTAAAAATATAACAAATTAAAACACATAATAAAAGCAAAATGGTTATTACCTAAAACATAACTTTAACATGGAGTTGTTAATAAAAAGGCAATATAAGGTCATAAGAAAATAGTATATGTTATGATATATATGATTATGGTTCTATAGTAGATTTATAATAGAATTATATTTATTATACTGGAGTTTCTAACAAGTAAAATAAGAGTCAATACTTTAGGTAAGTGATTTCCGTCTTACTTTTACTTTCTCTGAGACAAATGCCACATTCACCACATGTTTCTTTTATGTGGTATATATGTAAAACACTAGACCCCAGTAGCCCAAATTCAATTGTTTTATTATTATAATGGAATATATACAAGATATCACATCACCAAGGGTCGATCATTTTAGTAGTCTTAAAGAAAATAGATACATACATGGTTCCCATAATAAATTGGTAATTAAACATTGTACATAACAAAGGAAAAATAAAATGCTTCCTCAACACTTAGTCAAATATATCATCTTCAAAACCTTGGAAATTTAAAAAAATAAAAGGGTGATATCAAATGATCTATAAGGGTTACATATTTCAGTATCATGAATCAATAATAAGTGAATAATAATCAATTAGACATAATCAATAAGGAATAGTGAAGAACTAAAAAAACACATGCCATCAATAAACTAAGAATGTAAATGTATCCATAGAATTTTTTCGTAGTGAAAATAATATAAATAATGGTAACTGAATACTAAAAAAATGATTATGTATTAGATTTCATGTATCTGACACATGAACCATCATTCTATCAAGACTGTTCAAGTATAGGGGTAGTAACACATCCCATTCAGCTCAGAAAAAACACAAAGGGTTTGTTGAAAATTGTTTTATCCCACGAGACCTGTTGATGCATCTAGGGGATAAACAGGCCCCAAACATCACTTAATGTTAAAATAATTATTTATACATTGATTTAATTCAATAATAATATGACTTATCAATATCTATATTTATTAGAGGATACAAATTCAACAATATTTCCCAAATTAAAACAACATTCAAAATAAACACCATATGTAAAATGGTATATGCCTAAGAAAATAATCGTATCCGTGATAAAAGAATGTGTTTATTTAATAAAAATATAAGGTAAATTGAAAAATTATCTCAAGGGGTAGTTTATACTCCACATAAAAATGATTAGGTGCACAATACCAAGTAAGTCTTAATGAAATAGAAATTGGGATGAAGTCCCTTACCTTATGTTCACATGTGTTCTGCACTTGATCTTAATGATTTAGATAATTAGATTAAATTAATAAATTAATTAATTATGAACGTTTTATAAACTTATTTTATTTATTAAAATTTTATTAAGTTCATTTATGTCCTTTTTATGTGTTACAAGATAAAATTTTATTGTTCGGGAGCATTCGTTTCCTTGGTTTTCATGACCAGTTTACTTGTATATATGAATAGAAAATCATGTAAAATGAGAACAATTGTCTAGAATTGATATTATATGTTATTATTGAATGTACATATCATTAAATGGTCATATATTTCATTTTTCTATATGGTACGTTTATGAATCATTAGATATAATGATAGGGATAATCATTTAGATCATTTTGGCATTTTTCGATCTTCACGAACTAGTTTTGTCATATGAATTAATATTATGTATATATACTGGTTTAAGAATTTTAAATAAGTATTAATACATATATTTTTGTCTGGTTGACCATAAAAATGGTTTTATGACATTCCTTTAAGGAAAATTGAGAAAAGAAAACACATCATCTAGGAAGGTGGTAAATCAGCACCTCACGAATGATGTTTTTATTTTTAGAATAAAAGGAAGAAGAGAAGAGACTTGAGGTTTTTTCCATTGAAATAATAAAATTCAAGTTTATATAAGATACTAGAGTCATCATGAATCTTTATTCAAAGGATGTGAGGAGAGAATTATAAAAGAAAATAAATTGAAAATAAATTAAAAGAAAAGGGAAGAGGGTTTTACCCCTTGAATTTATCCTCCTTGAGAACATACTAAGGGAAATGGTTATGGTCTTTTGATGAGACCAAAGGATCCTGGATGTGGGGGAGGGGAATGGGATGATTATTGGGTATAAATTGGACAAGTATCAAAGCTTGGAAGGTGTGAGGAGAAGAGGTGCTGAGGGGTGGTATTTATAGAGGAGGAGAGGGGTGTTTTCTAATTATTTTATTCACTAGTTCATTGTTTTGGCTCTTGACAGTGAATAGTTTGAGAATTATCACTAAATATATTAAAATAATGAAGGAAGATTCGATATTATGAGACCCATGACTCAATAATTCATGTATTTATCTTATACCGTAAATTACCGTACTTTACTATTTAAAAAAATCCAACTATTTTAGAAAAATCCCAAAATATTTCCCTAACCATTTTTTTGAAACATAGAAATCAAAAATGAACTCAATTTTATAAAAATAAGGTTATAAATATGATTAATTTAATTTTTAATTAAAATGATTATTTACTCGATAAATACCAATATTAAATTATAACTAATTTTTTAACACTTTGAAAAATTGAATAATGTATCATAAAATTATATTATAATCATAATACAAAAAAATATTAATTTATTATTCGATATTATGTAATTAAATTTTCTTATAAATCATTATATTAATTATTATAATTGTAAATAAAAATTTATGTTTTATAAAAATGCCGACACTTAATTTATCATTTCCAAAATATTTATTTACTTATAAAATGATATAATTATATCGTATTTTCCTTTATAAGATGCATAAATTTTATTTATACTTTTATAGGCATGGTTACTATTCAATTGGTCGAATTACTATTTGTAAGGGTCACATTAATATTCCAAATGTTAAGTCATTATTTCATTGGAATATGTTTCTTAATTTTAAGAAAAAGTCACTTATTTCATTCATTATTCACTATAGAGTTTTTTTTTCTCTATGAAATTTTATATTATTTATACTATATGAAATAATTTTTCATACAATGTAAGCTATCAAATGAATTGAGTTTATTTAAGGGTGTATATACCATAAAATCTTACGGTGTTATAATATATACTACCCATGGATGTATATTATGATTCTAATATATTAAATTATTATTATTTACATATCCATTTAGGGATACACCATTTTTTGGGTTATGGTTCAAAATTTAACAAATTGATATGGACATTTTGTCTCAATTGGACTTCTTTAGGACAAACGTTATGTTATGAACATATCCTCTTCTATGTGGTGTATATACTTCCCCTTTAACATGTTATATCATGAATATACTTATTTTACGGATATTTTACGTTCCACTCACTGTTATTATTTCATGGATCTTATTATTAAATGTTACCAAAGTTTTAAGAGTTTTAGGTTACAATATCATCATTTATCATGATTGTTTATGATTATGCTTCTAATGATAAAATACTATGATCTATCTATCCATAAACTCATGAATTTTATTCTAATATGATTATCATATGGGAATACATGTTTTACCTTCATTTTACTCTATTTTTGTACCCAATATTTCATAAGAATGTTTTTATGAAAAATCATATTTTCCGTTGAAAACTATTTTTCTTCAAAAACCATGTTTTCCAAAAAAGTTTTAAAAAAAGTTTTAAAATTTTATCAAAGTGAAAATGATATTTTACTCATTAAATGTAATAAATTATTTTTTAAATATACCTTTATATGTTTTCAAGGTTATTTTCAAAGAAAAAGGTTTTCAAAATGTTTTATGTTTTAAAAATTGATTTTCAAAGAAAATATATTTTCTTTAAGAAATGTCCCAATTAGTATTTCAAAAAAGAATCCCACCTAAGATGAAATTATTTTAGGTTACTTATTATTTACCAAGGAGAAGATCTAATGATATTTTTCTTAGTATTTCTCTAAATGGTTTATGTTTAATATGACAGGATGTTTATCAAACCCATTTCCCTTCTAATTGTTATACCATGGTAAAATGCTTAAAAATCCTACTTCTTTTTCCCTGAATTATTCTTTAATTAAATGTTGAATTGTTTATGAAACATTTTTATTTTCCATAGATTATTTTATGATGAAAGGTTTATGAATCCCATTTCATTTCAGGGGATTCAATATGATGAATGTTTTTTGATCTCATGGAATACATATGTATGATTTTCAATATGATATGGCGGTTACATTATAACTAAAGATGATGGTTATGATATAACCAAGGATGGGTGGGACTAATATCTCCCTACAATGAATTGGGTAATGATTTATATCTCAGGAGATATACACAACCTAAAAAGAGAGTGAACCTAGTTTAGTAATGGATTTTTTCTGCTATAATGGTCATGAGAGTGAATCTTGACTACTATGATTTTATGCATAGACCAGTATTGCTTGTTTATAATGTTATGCATGATCCTTATTATATATTCATAAGGTTATGCATGAACATTATTCCATGTTCAAAATGTTATGGGTGAACTGGTATTTCATGTCCATAATGGTTTGTGTAGAGTAGGTTGCATATCCATACATTTATGTGAGATCCTAATTTCATGTTATTAACTTAATGAGTGAACTTATTTCTATTTATATATTTTCACAATGTTATAAGTTGATGCATATGTCAAAAATACATGTCTTAAGACAATTTTATGATCTCATGGCTTATGTTATTTGATTTACTTATGATTAATGTCTTATAAACTACCAATATTTATTCCACGACTCAAGATAATTATTTTTGATATGTAGGGTATGGTTTTCAAATGTTATTATCATGTTCTAATACCAATATTCTCATGTTATGATTTGATATCACTATTATTTACCGTTAGTAAGAATCTGATATCACCCTTTATTATGATTCCTTTCCAGATGTTATGAATAATGGTTTTTGGGTAAGAGTACTAAATGGGAAGATACTTATGGGATGCAATAATGATATTTGAAGAGTTAAGAATATTGTGATACATGTTTTCAAAGGCTCTAAACTTTTAAGGTCCTCTAGTGTGTGTTTATATAATATAATGACTATTCATCTAAAAAGATGTAATATCCATGCATGAGAAGCCTGGGTCGCTATAGTTTATGTCAAAATATTTTTTTATTTAACCTTTGTAAACTAGGGTGAGAAAAGTATAGCGAGGTCCATAGGGATATTTATAAGAATATATGCAGGGATGTATTTAAGGGGAAGTCTAAGGATGATTCCAAGTATAGAAAAATGTCAAATAATTTTGTTAAAGGATAGAGTGAGTGGCTTACTAGAAATAAATACCTATCTAGATACTACAACATGTTATGGCACTGACAAAGATTTAATTAGGGGAAAAAACCTCGAAAACACCATATTGAGTTGGAATTAATCGAGAACTAGTGAAAAACAATATGCTTGTTTCTCACCTTATTTGAAACTCCCTGAGGGTATGCTTTGGAAATTTATAAACTCTTTATGAACCATCATGAAGGATTTAAATATATGATGACTATGAATGACCTATGATAAACCTAATATGTCATAAATAAAAAAAGGCGTCTTGTTTTAGACCTCCAAAATTATTTTTTAGACTATGAAATTTTCCATTATGATAATAATTTCTCACACTATGCTTTCTAGTCTTAGTTAATGTTAGGAAATAGAAGGAACTATATTAACATTGAATGTGAGGAATGATTTTCTGATAAGCATCAAAATGTGATGATGAATATGATAAAGGATGTTGTGATTATGACTAATCAATTTTCATAGTACATGATTAACAATTTGTACCTTAAACTGCACTAAAACTCTCCAAAGAAGATAAGGAAAGAGTTTGCTGATATTTCATTTTATGGTAACCAAAGAATAAATAAGATTCAATTTCATATATATTGAGAATGTGGGAAGAAGCACTATAAGAAATGTCTCAAAGGAATGAGAAAATGATTATGCACAGAGAATAAGGGCATAGAGTAATAAATTACTGAGGGAAAATGAAAAGTTCAGTTAATACAATGGATGGGGATATTAGTCTTCCTAAGGTATAATAATTAGACGAATGATTTAAATATATAATGTATGGGAATTATGAAAATTGATATCCTAGGGGAAAGATCCTGAATATAATAATCAAGGTGGTATGATTAATTATTACACTATTGGCAATGAAGAAACAACAAATGAAATATGAACGGAAAGTGGTATTAGAGAATTAGATGGAAAAGCCCAGTTAATGGACTAAGGATGAGGTGGAATAATCAAACTATTTATGTATTGGAATTCAATAATTATGTTATATGAATATATATATAAGGATTATTTATAGAGGTATTTAATTAAATATTTTCAAGAATATGTTAAACAATACCGATAGACTAGAAAAATGAATTAATGGAAAGGTGATATTTTTATTAAGGGAAGATAACCATTAATATGTCCTGGATAATGAAATAATATTGTTGGGATAATGATATTTTGGATATGAATAAGTAAATTGGATTGTACTTATTTCCTTATAATGGATTAATTATTTTTTGAAAATTCGTTTATACTATCATTAATGAAGTTGACAATTTTTTTAATGTAAGGAATAAATCCAATAATCTATGTTTTATTTATAGAATAAGGAAGAATTCATATTTTTAATAAGGTTTTATGGTAATTAAAGTTACTATCATGTTTCAAGGGAATACATGATAGAGGTATTGACTTGTTTTGTATGTGACAATCAAGATAAAATTTATTATTTATGGGGGATTAATGTTAAGTTTATTTTGAGAAATTTAGTGACCTTATTTATAAATTTTGAATTTTGGAAGGGTGATAAGGTTAACCATTAAGGGAATGGTTTAAGTTGGACTCTAGATGAGGTTTTAGAGATTAATGTATTACTTCACCTTATTAATATTTATACATATTGGATAACCCTTGGTAACCATTTGGTTATGATGAAATCTAAAGATAGATATAATAAATTATCATTATATTAATAGAATATATGATCTTCTAGTGCTTCATACATAAAACATTCTCCTTCATTTCTTATAGTAATAGATGAAGTGGAAATTGATCAAGGAACAAACCAATGTTGAGACTGTTCATGTATAATAGAATGAAAAGTATATCTTCTAATCAAAATAATTCATCTTTAGGAAATGAATCTTGGAATAAAATGTTATCCTATTATCATTATTTTTTATGATATCAATGACCTTTTTCAGGAATATTTGGTTTATGGTTTATGGTTTTTAAATTTATCTAGATCATCTAATTTTTTGTGGTCACTGATCTTTATCACTGTATAATTATTTACACTTTTCTTCCATGTTAAAATATTCAATTTGAAAATATGTTATCCTATGTAGAATCCTAATTACATGTTAATTTATGTAACCATTATTTTTCCAACTTTCCCCATTATCTAATGTTTTATTATTCATTTATAAAATTTGGGTTTATATTTTCAGAGGTTAAAACATTTTATTATTGAGAAAAAATTAAAGGGTTAATTTTTTTAAGGGGGGTATAGAGAATGTAACACCCAAAGATTTTTTGGAATATATATAAATTTCAAATGAATTTAATATTTTAAATATTTTGAGTTACATAAAATAATGAGTTTTTATTTTGTTACATGTAACACCAGGTTAAACCCTCATTACATGTAACACCATGTTATGTTTTTGCTACACAAAACACCAGGTTGACTTTTGTTACACACAATTCTGATTTTTAACAAAACCACGATATATTATTAATATTATTTAAACATGCCAATTATAACCTAACCATTAAAACTAATGGTATGAATAGTAATAACTAATTTTTAATTGTTATATAAAATGTTTTAATATAAATAAAATTTATTGATAGAAGAAATACTTAATTTTTTCAATGATGTCTTTCTATGTTTTGAAAATACTATTTACTTAAAAAGTGTTATTTTTATATATATATTTTTTAAATTATAAGAAAATTAAATTTTGAAACTTTTATAAAATGAATTTGATAAAAAAAATCAACTTTTAATTCATAATTTTAAAATTATCTTAGTATAAATTTTCAGGATTTTTTGGAAAAGATTATTTTTGATAAATAGTGAAAATATTGAATTTTAACTGAAGATTTCCTTTTAATTTAATTTATTTATTAATTTAAATTACAATTTAAATTTGTTTTAAGGTATATTTAGTTCAGTTATAAATCCATTAATAAAATTTAGGTAATTTAATTCTTTATCATATTGTAATTGGATACCAAAACATTGTAATTTTTTGATTATTTTTTCTTTAAAAACCCGCAATCTCGTCGCATTTATGAGATTAACTTTATGTAAAATTGTTCAGCTTCAATGGTTGAAATTTTTGAAAATTGATTTAATATTTTTAATCATAATAATATATAATTTCTGATAAAATAAAATTATTTTTTTGACCAAAATAAATAGTGAATGAAATAAAAAATAATCGTCACGGTTAAGGTAAAAATGTGCTTACTTGGGAGTTAAATTAAAAATGTAAGAGTTAAAACAGCCAACCAATTTGTCAAACACCCATTTTCAGGCCATATATTGACCATTATGACCTTAGGATCTATTTTTATGTTTTCATAGGACACTTATTCTTGAAAGTAACCTATATAATAAGTTCAGTGAGGAAAAAGAAAAAAGAAGAACCCTCCTTGATTTTAATATCTATAAAGTTTTTGGATAGGGAAATAGACAATATATGTTCAGTTATAAATACTATTTTGAAAAAAATGATTATTTTTATCATTATTTTTTATTATAAATTTTTAGATGTGAAATAATTAAATTAAATTCTTAAGAAGTAGTAACACTGCAATTATTTAGTTAATAATTAAATAAAAGAAATGATACTAAAAATATCAAAAGATAAATAAATTGAATGAATTATCGTGTTCCATTATTTTTTTCGATTAATATATAATTTTATATAGGTTTTAACATAATATTTATGAATTCAATCATTGTATTTTGTTTAATTCAATCTAAATGAATTACATCAAAGTTGATATTACTGTTCTTTTATGATAAACTATATTTTATTAAATGATTTAAAAATAATAAATGTCATATATTCTTCCAAGTGATTTTTAAATGATAATAAATATAAAATATGTTTAATACATGGAAAAATGTATATTTTAACATGATTACATTGACCGATACATAATAAAAACTCGGTTAGAATGTTTATGGTTCAATTTTTGTTTTTTGATGTCAATGCACTTATTTTAAAATTAATTTCCAACACACATAAGATTTTTTATTTTATAAATTATATTTACTATTTATAATCAGTGGGTCCAAATTATCTACTAATATTTTTGTTAATTTATTCTTAAAGGACAAATTACCTAGGTTAAAAAGACTAGTTATCTTTGTGAAAAACCAAAAATGGTAAAAATAATAAAACTTAGATGTTTAATAACAAAATATTTAAAACATGAGTTTTATTATTTTTGGGAGGTGTGGATTAAACATATAGTCCCTAAAACCCATTAATAATCAATATTATATCCACCTCAGTTAATATTGACCTCCTAATAGTGAAAACCTTAAGGTATTTACAAAAATGACACTCCACAACTATAAAAGGCCATATCTATATTTACTTCTTCACACCACTCAATAAATTTTATGATAGGTTGGAATAATAGAAAGAAAAAAATGGGGGGGGGGTGAATTTTTCCTTTCCTAAAATCTTAATAGATTCTGGATTTTAGCTTTATTTACAATTTATGCGGACATGCAACATTCACTTCTATAAGTAGTTTGAGTAGTAGATAAATAGTAAAAAGACCAAATTTTTTTATAGTGGTTTTGTTTACAAATGTCCATAGTACACTCCACCAATTCTCTCTTTGAGAGCTTGGTGATTTTCACTAGAAATGCCTTCTTATCACAAGATCTTCAAAACTGAGTTCAGTTAGTTGGAACCTTTACAAAAAGGTTTTATAGAGACTTTTGGTTCATTTACAAGGAACTAGATTCTCCATAGCTTAGTTTAAGAATATTTTAATCCTTTATGACTCAGTCTGATCATCTAAAACTCTAATAAATCAATAGATTTTTATTTAATGGAATTGAAAAGTTCTTCATAATAGTTGCAGAAAAAGCTAACAGAATAGAGATATTTTTATTCAAATATAAATGTCTTCCAGAAAGAATTAATTTAAAGGGATCCTAGTTGCAAATGATCTTCAATAATAATAAAAACAAACAAACGGTGTTAGTTAAACAATAACACATGGTTGAAATATGTCTATCTCTAAAGTGAAGTTTGTTAAAAAATTACAGATTTGCTCAATATTTTATTTCTTTAAATTAGTTCTGTTCTCAAAAAGATATTAAAAATATATATTGTCGTATATAAAGTGAAAATACTTATTTCTATTTATAGATCAATCTTAGATTTCTTTAGGTTGATGATATCCAATAATGCTTCTAGATAGATCACAACCACTTAAATTTAAATCATTCAAGAGAGTTATAACTTCCCTTAAAATCATGAATGAGTTTCTCCATTGAATACAATCCTTTGAATATGTCATAAAATAACATTAAATTTTTTGACTTCCATTGGGACCATTTTATAAATCATGGAAAATAGTTTTAATTAAAACTCTGTTATTGAGTAGTCAAATATACGATTCCTTAATGAGACAAAAAACTCTAAAAATAGTATTAACAAAATATGATTGATTACAAGAGTAGGATTTATTTACCATTCATTTTTTCCTCAAACATAGGGTTCTTTATTTATAATTTTACCAGTCTCAGACGTAGGATTTCAAACAAATGCTACACTTATAGATATAGGGTACGAACAATGTATCAAGAATATGTTTAAAACACATTCAAAATACTTCAAAAAATATTATAACACATAAATAAGATAATATTATAAAGAAATATATTCTTGAAAAATACTTAAAGTAATTTAACTAGTAAAAAAATAGTATTTGTGTGGATCAAAATCAATAAGATTTATAGAGTATTTTTGTGACAATACATGCCCAAAAATCTTCCCCTTTTTTATGATAACAAAACCCATAACATAACTTATAGTAAAATGTAGGAATTTAAAAAAAATGGAATGATATCTTTAAAAATATATAAAAATTATTGTTAATATAAAAATAATATACACAGTAAATACATTATATTTAATTAATACAAAAAATTGGTAATTAATTAAGAGAATCAAGAATGTTGTATTTACATAATTTTCTCCCCCTTTTGTGATATAAAAAAGAAAGTAGATTAAACAAGATTAAAACACATTCAATATAGCACATAACTGTAACTGAATGTTATAATCTAATTAAGATAAAAATGAGATATATATTCTAGAAATATAAATGAATAGAAATACTATTATCACAAGAATTTTATAAAAATATGTTTATGATTACAAGAATCTTTTTGGATGAGAAAAGATAAAAATTAGGGCTGGAAGAATGGGAAAGTGATAGTTCATAAGAGGTTCTAGATTTTGGTGAAACTCAAATAGCATGAAGAACTTCCTTTAATTATTCCATCTCCACTCTTAAACATTATTTAATATTTTCTGCCAACTTCCTCATCAAAACTAATGAGTCGAGAACCACAATTAAACTTTTAGTCATATTGAATTTGGGAAATTCCAGAACCATTTCCTCTAAAAGAAAAAAATAAGATATCATTATACCCAATTGATTGAGATGAGTCCTTATTCTGGGATCTCCAGTAGTTATATTTTCAATAAGATCTCAATGATTTTCCCACAAAACAATTTGGTGTAAACTATCACATTGAAGAGAATGAAGTCAATCATTAAAACTAGATATGATAACTGTAAGTAATTCAATCCTTTTGACTAAATCTGAAGATGTTTTTGGTGGTGATGTTAATGTGATGGACTGATTAGAAAATATTCTGATATATTCAAACCTACTCCTCAAATATATTTTCAAATATCCAAAATATGTTTTGGAGACAAACTCTTCTTTGAGATTTGCAAATCAATCAGCCATTTATCTATGAAAACATCAAAATCTCCTCTTGAAACAAAAAATTCTATAATATTATATAGTTCATCCTAAAAAAGTTCTAATTCCTATCTGAGAATAGTTTATGTTCTTAAATATTCCAAATATTTTCTTATAGCCTCAAATTCACTTCGAAAATTAGAATTCTATTCTATTTTCTTGTTGAAATGAACAAAAACCCATCAATTATATTGTTAAAAGAATAAAAAGATTATTATTCTTTATATTGATATGGTTGTCCTCTATTAATCAGGGGAAAAAATTATTATTTAATTTTCTAACAAGAGGGGGAGGGTTTAGCCTCAAGAACCTCTACAATGATAGAAGGTAAAAAAGTTTCCTTATCCAGGGAAATATCTATAACAGAAATTGATTGATTATTAACTAATGTTATAGTTCCAGCTACCCCTAGCTGAGCTTGGTCACTTATTTAATCATTTTTTTGAACTCATGCTTCTAGAAGAGTTATTTGAAAATGATTTTTATCTTGATTGATAATAAGATCCACCCACTCTTATTTAAAATCTGGTTGAGAAACGTCGCCTGCTACAATAACCTTTACTTATAGTGGTTAAAATACGGTATCCTGAGGTGTATGTTTATCCCTTTGTGTAGGTATAATGGCAAGGTCCTTAACATTTTCTTCTTCTAAATGTTCATCAAGATATTGAGGGAAATATTTTGAAGCTGCTGGATTAGAGACATTGTATTTGATTCTATATCTCTTTGGTTTAACTACATCATATATTATAGATTATATAACTTCTTATTCTTGAATTTGGACTGTAGTAGTAGATCCCAAAACTTTATACTCCCCCTAAGAAATAGGACAAAATCCTTGTTGGTCTTCTCCACCAGCAAGTAATAGATTTACTTGTACTATATCCTGAATAAACATATCTTCCTTAGAGTTCCAATATTGAGAATGTTAATATAATGACACTTGGTGTGCATCTATACATCTAGTTTTTTGCTTCTTTTATATACTAGTAAATAAATTATACTTCCATAAGGATAAAAAGTCCTTTTTCCCTCTTATTGGTAATAATGATGCATGTGCCTTATGAAATTTAGCTTAATATAACTCATCATCAAAAACATTATATAAATTTATGGGTAAAGAATATTTTCAATCTCAACAATTCATGGAATTATTAATGGTGGAATAAACTTGACCAACACCTTTTTTACAGACTAAAGATCTGTAACAAGCATTTATCTTATTTGGGTGGAGCCAAAGAGAATCAACATAATATCCTCTGATTTATGTTCATGATTTCCAATAGACTGAATATTGAATTGAAAACCCCATCATGAAGTCACTTAAAAACATTTTCTATTTCGACTGAATAGATTAAAAAATCCCTATCATTTATCTGAGATATGACGATATCCTTTATGTCACTAAAAATAAACAAAACATTTATGAATAACTCTATTACTTCTATATAAAAAATAAACTCAGTCTTTACATCATTAAAAAGAGATTATAGACCTCAAAACTCTAGATCATTCCTTATAAGAGGGTTTGCCTGATGGATCCATTTGAAATCTAACACCTTTCCTTAAATAATTTTTCTATAAGTAGTACATTGTCACTTCATTCCTCTTTGTTAGAATACATATTTTCTCTAATTCATCGACATTTATATGAATATGAGGGTTGAAGTTTCAAATTCTAGGGTTTTAAAAGAAAAAATGGTCACTAGAAGTCTAAAAGTTTCAAATAATAAGAGTGCGAGTGAAAAAGAGAGAGGGAGTTTGCTGATAGTTTTAGGTGGTGCCATTTTGTTTTCTAGAGCCAATTACTTAGTGTAATAATTAATTCTTTATTTGGAAAAGATGAACTTTTTCAAAAATTAAATAAATTCTTGTTTTATTCAAATAGAAAATGAATAAATAAATGAATAAAATAAAAAATCTAAAAAATGAAATTAACAAAACAAATAAATAAACATTTATTTAAAATTAAATATTCCTAACTACCCATTAATAAAATAAAATCTTTCTGTGAGAAGTGGTTTAGTAAAATTTTTAGCAACTTGATATTCAGTATTTAACAATTATAAAGATATATCATTTCTAAGAACATGATCTCTTAGAAAGTGGGGTCTTATATCAATATGATTTTCTCATGAATGACTTATATGATTTTATGAAATATTAATTGAACTTTTATTATCACATAAAATAGGTATATTATTAAAATTAAGTCCAAATTATAGTAAGGGTTGTTTCGTCCACAAAACTTTTTTCACAATAACTACCAACAAATGTATATTCTTCCTCAGTTGTTGACATATCAATTGAACGTGGTTTCTTACTTGACCATGAAATTAATGATTTTCATAAATAGTGACAGGTCGTTGTTGTTTTTTTATTTCTAATATACATATTCCAAAATCTACATTTGAATATCAAATTAAATAAAATTCAGAAGTGTTTTTGGTATAGTAGAGATTGAAAATAGTTCCTTTTAACTATCTAAAAATTATTTTAACTTTACGAAGAGATTATTATGATGTTGACTAATATCCTGAATATTAACATACACAAGGAAATATTTTTGGTTGGATAACAGTAAGATATAATAAACTATCAATCATACCTCTGTATGAATTTTTTCAACAGGTTTTCCATCTTCATCCAAATTAAGTTTTACATTATTATAAATGGATGTAGTATAAGTCTTACTATTTTCTAGTCCAATTTTTTTCAATAAATAAATAATGTATTTCCATTGATTTAAAATATTTCCGTAATCTTTTTGATAAATTTGAAAGCATTGAAAGAAATTTTATTCTCCCATAAAACTCATTTCAAATTATTTTTTCATAAGGTTTGAAAAATCATTAATTTTTTTAATTATTGATCCTAAAATAAAAAAATATAATTTTTTACTAATAATATATTCGAACAAACAGTTTTCTTAAAAAGAGTGGTATCTTCTATTCCAATTGAAAATCCATTTTCCAAAAAAATGATCTTAGTATTTCATGCCAAGATTTATATGAATTTTTAAATCCATAAAGAGAATTAGAAAGTTTAAACACTACATTTTGCATTTAGGGGTTTTCAAAACTAGGCAGTTATTTAATATAAACATCCTCCATTAAATATCCATTTAAAAAGAAAAATATTACATCCATATGAGATAATTAAAAATTAATACGAGATGCATAAGATAGAAGGATCCTAATTTATTATAATATAGAAATAGGTGTAAAGGTTTCATTATAGTAAATCACTTATTACTGATTGTATCCTTTGGCTACTAATCATTCCTTATTTCTAGTAATTATCCTTTGATCATATTGTTTATTTCTAAAAACCCATTTTGTTCCGATTACTGGATAATTGGTTGGTCTATCAACTAATTCCACAAATTTAATTCTACTGAATTGATTAAGTTATTATTGTATATCAATTAACCAACTTTCATATTTTAAAGCAACTTCTATAGTCTTAGGTCCTAATTTTGATAGAATGGAAAAAAAATCAGCTCAGTTTCTTACATTTATTATGGTTCTAACACCCATGTCTAGATATCCAATAATAGTTTATAAAGGAAGATACTTTATGACTACACTTTTTCTAGGTAATCAAATTTCAGGTTCATCTGATTCATGTTCTTCAGGACTAGACTGAATTTCATTTTTTTTATTTCCAAAATCTGTCTTATGTGATTCAAGCCTTATGTTGTCAAAAGAGTCAGTAATTTCATATGTTTGATATTTCCTTTTACAAAAAGGATTACTTTCATAAAACATCCCATGAACTGATTCTTCAACAATCCTTCAATTTTTATTATACACACTATAGGCTTTAGAAGTGGTATAATATCCTAGAAATATTCCTGCAAGAGCCTTTGGATTTAATTTACCATGGTTTTTCTTAGTATTCAAGATATACACCCTGCATACAAATACTTTAAAGTACATTAATTTAGGTTTTCTATTATTCTAGAGTTCATAGGGTATATTTTTAATAAGAGGTATGATTAAAAATATATTCACAATATAGAAAGATATGTTTACAACTTATTCCTAAAAATAGGCAGGAAGACTTTGTTCATTTAATATTGTTCTTTCCCTCTCAGGAATAGTTGTATTTATTCTTTCAATAATTAAATTTTGTTGAGGTGTTCTTAGTGTAGAGAAGGTATTTTTAATGCCTAAGTTTGATAAAAAAGAATAAAATTATTGAATATCAAATTCACCACCATGACCACTTCCTAATGAAATTGTTTTAAAATCTTTTTCATTTTGAACAATTATACAAAATCAGTCAAAAACAGTGAACACTTCACTTTTTAGATTTAGAAAACAAAACCATGTAAATATTTAAAAAACATAATCTAGTACATAAAAATTTAATTTTCTGGTGAAACTTTTTACCCTTGATGGTCCAAAAAAATCCATGTATATTAGTTATGGTGGTTTTGATGGAGAAACTTTGTTAATTGATTTGAATGATGATTTTTGTTGTTTTTCAATTTTTTATGCATCACATAATATATAATTATAAAATTTATGACTAGTAAAGATAGAAACTAAGTGTTTCTTAGAAACTTTATATAAAATAAACACATTCTAGTTTTCAAGTCCTCTATAGAATATCTAAGACTCATTTGTCTCAACAGTTAAACAATTCACTTTTTATTTACACATTGAATCAAGATCCAAGGTAAAAAAAATTTCTGTTCTAGGTGCTATAAATTTAAGAAATTTACCTTTGAAAATTAACCATGATTTTTTCGATAAATAAACATAAAAACCATAATAATATAGTTAAGAAATACTTATCAGGTTGGTCTTTATTCCTTGAACATATTACACTTTTTTGGATTAAAAATATGTTTCAATCTCCAATTGATCCAACTCAAATAATATTCCCTTTATATTTACCTCTAAAGGTGACCAGTCTTCCATCCGTTTTTTAATATACGTAAATTTTAAGAGTCTAAATTGATGTTTCATGAGAATCCACTATTCATATACCAAAGAACATTTTTTTTCTTGTGGTATTTTTCATAAAAAAGGAATTATAAAAGAGTTTTTTTGGTACCAATACTTTCTTTGGTCCAGCTGTATCAATGTAACACCCTAATACTTTAAAATAGTTTTCTTTTAAAATAATATTTTTTTGATAGAATTATTTATATATAATACATTTTTAAGCTTACACTACACACAACTCTGAGTTAGCTTACATTACATGAAAAATCGAGTTTTACCACTTTTTAATTGGGAACCAATTTTAAAACTAAATCATGGAAATTTTTATAAATTTTATTTTTAAAAATAAACTAATTTTTTGAATTTTGAGTTTCAAATTTATCTGAGGGTTAATTTTAGGCATTTTTCTGAGAGGTTCTATTTTTTGATGAATAGTAAAAAATACTACATTATAGTTTAAACAACGCCTTTTCCTATAAATTATTACTATATTTAAAAAATTTTTAAAAGTCAAAATAGATAAATTATAAATATATTAATCGAATTTAGGTCATTTTAATCATTTTTATATTTAAATTTGATATACAACTTATCGAACTTTTGAATGATTTCTTGTACCCACTTTCTCGCCATGTTTTGGGGATTAGTGTTAAACTTAATTTAACCAACTCTATGAATTGAATTTGTAAAAATAGACATACAAGATTTTTGTTTGTTATATATTTAGAGTCTAATAGGATCAACTTATTTTTTTGGATATTATGAATAGTAACTTTTGAAATTTTTTATTCCCCATGGTTAAGGGTAAATCATACAATTAAAGGTAAAAATAATATTATAATATTATAAAATTACCCTAAAACTTGTCTTAATTTCAATGGATGAGTTGTTTTCAACCAAAATTATCTTTAGGACATTTTTTAAACTTTTTAATCCACTTAGGTAAGAATAAGACAATTACTATATTTTATTTAAAGATAAGTTAAAAATGACATTTTTATATTTTTAATAACTAAATATTTATTAATATAGGGTGATATAGAAGATAAATTAGAATATAAATAGTAATTACTAATCTAATAAATTTATCGTCATCATGATAATTTATTTCTAAATTTTATAAAAGAAATAATTCTATTTTAGAGTTTCACAATGATGATTTTGTAATTGATTAATAACACAAAATATAAAACAAATGATATTTAAAATATCAAAATAAATATATTTTGAGAGATTTAATTTCATCCTCAAATTTTATTTATGAATTTGACATTTTATTAATGTTTTATAATTTTGGGATCGATGATATCATGTTGTTATGATATTTTTAAAAAGGAAAAAAATGAATAGTATCAAAATTGACATAAATGGTACTTTAAAAAAAATAAAATTTTATTAAATGATATAAAATTCACAAAAATATAAAATTTAACCAAATAGTTGGGATAAGTATCAAAATATCATTAATAATTATTTTAGTGATTATTTAGATTTGATAAAAAATTTCATGATTTTGGAAGAAAATTAAGAAATATCAGAATAAGACTATTCACAGATAGAATGAATCTATATCAGAGTCTTAGTAGCCAACATAGTTCAAAGCATGTTTTCTTGGTAGTTTACAATTTTTCTCCACAGATATGTATAATGAAAAAATATGTGATGATGATCTTGATTATTTCTAGAAAAAAAAGCTATGAAATGACATTGATGTGTATCTTTCACCATTGATTGATAATTTGAAACTTCTATGGGAGACAAGGGTTATAGTTTTTGATTCATAAAATAAAGATTATTTTATTTTTCATTCTATGGTAATGTTAAATAATTTTGTTTACCTATATATGGAATCTTTTTTGGATACAGTGTTTAGGGACTTAAATCATTTTCAATTTATAAAGAATAGAATTTATATTATCAATTTTAGAATTTTATAAAGAGATTGTACACAAGCCATAATTTTTTTTGAATTGATAATATTTATCTTATATTGAAAAATCTATTTAATAGTTTATATGAATATAATATTTTCCCACCACCATTTTCAGTTGAATAATATTAATACAAGGTGAAAAATATTGATTTCAAATTTGTAAAGAAAGTATATTATGGTCATTAGAAAAAATATATAAGAAACACAATATCTTTTTCAAACTCCCTTATTAGAGTTTTTTAGAGATAAAACATAAGATTGACATTATTCAAGTTGAGAAAAACATATGTGACTATTTTATTTGAAATTTTATAAACATAAAAGGAAATAAAAAATATGGGTTTCATGCTATATTATACTTGATATCCATGGGAATACATTTAGAATTATCTCCCACTATAAAAGGAAACATAAAATGTAACACCCCAAGATTTCATAGTATGTACTTCTTCAAAACAATTCAATAATTTTCATTACACGTAACACCGAGTTCAAGCGCACCAAGACTTACCAAACAAGCCGTTCAAAAGAGGTTATGAATAGTATTAACTAAATTTTGAACCTTATATAATCCTTATAATTTTAGAATCCATATTATGAGTTTCTTAGACAAAATGTAAGAACAAATTCATTTTCAGTATTTCACTTTTACAAACATTTAATAGTGAAACCTTTTTACATCCAATATTTTAAACTTTTATATATTCAATTTGACTAAATAAATTTACTTTTTAGAATGAGGACATAAAAAATTTACAATGAAACATCCCATGCTTCCACGGTACGTTTCCCTTTGAATAATGTAATTGCGTGCATTGTATGCAACTTCGAGGTTCTAACACACCACAACCAATCAAACTAGCCGTTAGGAATAGTAATACATTCTTTTTGAAATTATATATATTTTATATTGCAAAATTTACTTCATTTTTGGATTCGGAATATCGAAATTATCCTAAGTTGAATTTTTGGTATTTTTCTAAGAACTTCCAATTTTTATGAATAGTGAAAAATACTTAAAAACAACTTTTTTAATAAAAATAATTTATAGTAATAAACTATATTATTGAGTAGTTTTAATGTATAATTAGAATATATTTTTACTATTTTATCCAATGGTGATCATTAGAATTAATTTCACTTTGAAATTGGATATAAAAAATTTTCAATCTTTTGATATATATTGTTTCTTAAAAGCACGCTATTTGTTGTAACTGCGGGAATTAATTATAAAATTAATTAATGCAACTTATATGTTTATAATTTTTTAAAATAGACACCATTTTTGAATTCGGAATATCAATTATAGCTTAGGGTGAAATTTTGGCATTGTTCTGAAAAGCTTCAATTTTTGATGAATAGTGAAACCACAAAGTGGTAGTTAAAAAGACTGAATTTTTCATAAAACTTAATTTTACCGCTTCTGTGAATGGAATTTAGAAACTCTGAGAGACACGGTTAATATAAAGTAGTAAAATGTGGTTTAATGAGATGAAAATAATTTTTTGTGAATAGTAACTTTCTACTTTTATCTATCACGGTTAAAAGTAAATAGGGTAATTAAGGGTAAAAATGATATTAATATTACCCTAACACATGTCCTAATTCTATTGGAATAGTTTATCACGACCAAAAACAACCTTATGAATAAAATATTATCATTTAGGTCCACTTGGATTAGATTAGGACATTTATTATTATTTAATTCAAAGAAGAGTTAAAAGAGTTAAAATCAAAGTTTATTTACTAAAATATATTTAATATAGGGTTATACATAAGATAAATTAGATTGTAAATATTCATTAGAAAGATAAAAAGATTACCTACATAATGATATGTTATTTATAATTTTTAGACATTATATTATTTAATTTATTTATGACACAATGATGATGCAGTAGTTACCTAATTAATGAAAAATTAGAATAATGGACATTTTAAATACCCAAATAAATATAATTTGAGACTTTTTATGAATTAAAATAATTTTATAGGTTAATATGAAATATTAGTATAGATTTAATTAACATTTTTTGAAGTAATAATTCGGTTATGATTTTTACAAAAATCAATTATTGAATAGTGTGAAAAATGACATAAAAGAATTTTTAAAACAAATATTATATTATTAATTGATATTAAATTCCTAAAAATATGAGGATCGTCCAAGAGAATTATAACATTATAGGTGTATCATTAATGGACCACTTGGGTGTCTCTTGGATTTATATAGTATGTTTATTAACAATATAATATAAAAATACAAAGAGACATTGTAAAAGTGAAACTAATTAACTAAGAGTTAATACCTAAAGATAAGGTTAATTATAGTAACCAAAACCTGTATAAATCCTATTGGTTGAGTGGTTTTATAGATATACCCACCTTAACCTTTAAATAATACACTTTGTAGACATTAGAAACCGAATATTAATTTATTATAAAATAATATTTCTAGCTTTTCCAAAGGTGCCCCTCACCCCCTCTTATAAAAGGGCACTCCCCCTTCACATTAACTCACACCTTCAAAGCCTTTTGGTTCGGAAAAACTCTGCTTAAATACTCTCTAAACTTCCCTCAATTCATCCTAGAGGCCTTACTTTATTCATAAATCCAACTTAAGGAGCCCTTTTGATCAAATCAAAAGGAAGAACCTGAAGAAGAGGTAATGTTTTCACCACGCTTTTTTAAATTCATTTCTTCTTCTACTTCTTCTTTCTTTGTTTTTCCCATTATAAAATAATGAATCCAATATCTACTATATAATGTAATTTATTATAAATATGGTAAAACCATATTCAGTATTATATCCATCGTTTGAATGACATGTCACCATACGTGCGTACGTACGACTTACCGTCTCCATGTCGTGGTGTAATTGTTATACAATATATTATTATTTGGATGGGTATAATAATGATTTGTAATTCATATAAAAAAAATATAACATGATAATGATTCTTTATATATGATATAACATTCAATTATATATTATTTTAATATCAAAATAATGATATTGTCGCTCGTGCGTACGTACGGACTACCGTCTCCCCGAACGCGATGAGATTCGTTCTCCGTCGTATCCATTCAAGTATAATTATCATTTGATGATTTAAAAATAATTTTTAAGGAGTTGATATAATTCTGGATATGAATAAGATACAACCTATCCATGACAAACATGGCTTACGTAACAAAACACATAAAAGAAAACGAGTAAGTTAACACCAGAAACAACGATAAAACTAAGATATTATTAACAAATCAATGTTAAAAGATCATATATGATATCTTATTAATATATATGATTCTTGTATAATTTAATAACAATTATTTCACCATTATACAGGAGGTTAACCTACCCCCAACCAAGTAAAAGTACAAGGTAAGGGTTTATCTCACAATCTCTTCATTATCCGAGGTTGTTTATATGTAATTATCTACTGAGATCTCTTTATCATCCACATCCATATTCCTTAAAAATGTATTTAAAAACATTTTTACAATTTACTAGACAATGGGTTAATGTCATTTATACCCATATGTGTTTTTAAAGGAATCTTTCTGTCATTTTCCAAACAAGTCACTTTTATCCTTTTCGAAGAATTTAAGCTAAGAATGTCTTTTTTTAACTTATACGGTGGGTGCAGATATTTTCCACCGTTTTAAAATCATCGAAGCTTCCCTTACAAGAATATAAGAATATTTTCAAAGAAAATGTTTTATTTATTAATATATGACTCTTAAAGGATTTCAAAATAGATTGAGATATTTCTCTAAAAAGAGTTTTGATTTCATCTGTGTCAACCTCCTTTGATGGATTTTACTCTTATTGGAAGATACAAAACTTCTATATTGTATTGAAGGTTTTGTGATATGTTTGACTGTGGATGTGTTATTTTTATACCATTAATGGTTTATGGATGAAGTATTTACATTTCGTATGCTAGTTTTAATACGAATGTTTATGTTATGTTTAAACCTTTTCATATGGGAATGCATTGGACTTAATATGTGATGGGTGGAGATCGCTATAGCTCCTCGATGCATCTGTAGGTCTCATGAGACAAAATAGTGTCTTGGCACAAGGCCTTGGAAAAATATTATTTGTAGTCTTAGCACAAGGCCTTGTCTATGTGGTTATGATAGTCTGGCATTATGCATTCCATCATTATGAAAGTGGTTATTGATATTGCAAGTGTTTATTCGATTAGTAGAATATCAATGTGAATAAGTAAATGGCATTATTTCATTTTATTTTTTCCATACAATGTTGAAGTTCAAGTTTAAAAGGATTTTGTTTTAGTTATACATTTCCTTAAATGTTTATTCTTATTTATGAAAGTTTCCGCTATATTGTTATCCTTACTGGGAATTTGAGCTCACCCCTTTCTATGTTTTATTTTTTCCCAGGATTCCAAGAAGTATATTGTGATTGATAAGAAGGGTTAAGAAAATGGAATAATGGCATTCATAAAGGATTATTTATATTTTTTTTCATGTTATGAAGTGTAATGTAACCTTCATGTATGTAATCTATTTTCCAAGACTGCTAAACAAATCGGTCCTTTGGGACTTGATTCCTTGTAATCATGCCAATGTATTAAAATAATGCACCGACACTGGGTAACTGGGGTCGGGGCATTACAGTTGGTATCAAAGGAAGTTTAGTACAAACTTTGGATGCTAGATTTAGATAAACTCTGATTATAGAACATATATTTAAGATGGACTTTGAGGATTAGTATAGAAGAACTTACAAGAATTTTGGTATTGTAGATATTTTGTGAGTTTTCCAAGAAATACATCCCTGTCTGGATACGAGAAGGTAGAGGCGGCTCTGGCACAGATGTACCTAGGGGTAAAACCGGAAAACACTGCTTTGATATGGACTCAAAAAGGAACTAGTGCACGACAACGGGCCTTGCTGCACTCTTGGTTATGACACTCCTGGGGGATATGCTTAGGATAGTTCTCATTTTCATTACAAACCATTATGAAGGGTTTATGAGTATATACTTGCTCAAAGGAGACATTTTTAAGATTATGGATTATATAAATAGACTATTTAATTTATGTTATGTGTTTTACTAGTTTGGGATTAGGTATTGTTATTCATAAACTAATCTAGTGTATGCCATTGTTTAGAAATGGTGCCCAGTAGAAAGAATGAGAACTCCAGCAAAGCACATGATCCAAAGAGAAAGAAGGATCATATCTTTCATGGTCTTAATCTAGAATTTATAGGAGAAATAGTCTCCCATGTATTATCATCATATGAAGAAATAATATCATGTGTTGATAAGTTAAGTAAAGAGTTTACTGAGTCCTATGGCTTTTGTGGGAAGCAAGAGAAGAAAAGGATGGAAGAGAGAAAGATGGATAAAGGGAAGAGGGAAAAGAAGAATTCTCCCATATGTGATAACTGTGGGAAGAAACACCCTGGAACTTGCCTAAAAGGAATGAGAGTTTTTTATAAGTGTGGAGGAAAAGGACACAATGTACGTGACTGCAAGGGTAAGAAAATAGTTTCAAATGTACAATGCTTCATTTGCAAGGAGTTTGGACACTACGCGAAGCTATGTCCCAGTCGTCAGACTATGCCGCAAATGATACTATTGGATAATAATCAAGTTATGATACTACCACAGATGAAGAGGAATGATTATAGTTCTTATGTTGATTATGTACTTTGAGTGTTGTATCAATAATGTACTTCTTATAATAATTATGGAGTATATAGGGATTGTATTACAGTACTATTTTATTAAGGACTGGAGATTGTGTGGAATAAAGAAAAGTGACTCAATAGCAGGTTAAATTTTTGGAAAATATATGGTTGAGAGAAAGATAAACCATAATATGGTTCTGATACCGAGGTAGTGATTTTAGAATAATAAATGATTGATTTGGATAAATTATATTGGATATTCATGACTACCTTGAAACTGATTAATGATTTTTATATTCCATCATTATTGGGGTCGAAAACATTTTTGGATTGAAGGAGTATATCTATTATTCTTTAAGGAATAAGGGATCATGAATGTAATCAATAAGGTTTTATGGTAATTCAAGATGTTGCACTGTTTTAAAATAATACATCATGAAGGTGTTCACATGTTAATACGCGGCAAAAAGGATCTTCATTGTGTTTACCTTCCATATAAATTTTGGACTAAAGTATTTTGGATAGTTCTAGTTTGGATTATTTTGGATTTCCTTAAAAGGACAACCCGGAGGTCGGGCGGCAACCCGTCGCGTCCGGTAAGGCTGTGAGACTTGAACCCACAACCGAAGGGCGTCAAGGGTGTATCACCTACCACTGGCCCACGAGATGTCCTGGATTAAATAATGTAGTTTATTTTAAGAAGGTCTAGTAGATCAATTATAAATTCATTTTTTTAACCCCAAAAAAATAGGATAAATAGAATATTTTTTTAAGTTCTATTATCTTTTAGAGTGAAATATGAGTTTGTGGTAGAAAATAGTTAAGAGATGGAACTCTACTTTTCAAGTATATATATTTTTCTTCTCCTCTTATTCTATGAAGAGATTAATTCTTATACTTTATTGAAGGGATCTTAAAACCAAAAATGTGTTATCCTAATACCTTATGTTTTGTTGAACTGATGGCATTTTAAATCCTCATAGAATACTGAATTTAAGGACCTCAATTTTAAACTTGTTTAAGATTGATTAACTTAATCACCACCTATAAATATTTACGTTTTTCCTCTAATTATATGTGTCTAATTTGCACCAATGTTCTCCTAATCGATATCATCATTTGGTGGTGACCCTTTCATTTCTCTTTTCCTCTTATTAAGACTAAATTTTATTAACGAAATTTCCGATGTGGGTTTTACCACAATGATATTTTCTATTTTCAACCTTTATTTTCGAAGAAGAATATCAAATTGCGAGGATGCAATTTATTGAAGGAGGGAAGAATGTAACACCCCAAGATTTCATAGTATGTACTTCTTCAAAACAATTCAATAACTTGTACTACACGTAACACCGAGTTCAAGCACACCATGAATTACCAAACAAGCCGTTCAAAAGAGGCTATGAATAGTATTAACTATATTTTGAACCTTATATAATCCTTATAATTTTAGAATCCATATTATGAGTTTCTTAGACATAATGTAAGAACAAATTCATTTTCAGTATTGAACTTTTACAAACTTTTAATAGTGAACCCTTTTTAAATCCAATATTTTAAACTTTTATATATTCAATTTGACTAAATAAATTTACTTTTTAGAATGAGGACATCAAAAATTTACAATGAAACATCCCAAGCTTCCACGCTACGTTTCCCTTTGAATAATGCAATGGCGTGCATTGTACGCAACTTCGAGGTTCAAACACACCACAACCAATAAAACTAGCCGTTATGAATAGTAATACATAATTTTTGAAATTATATATATTTTATATTTCAAAATGGAATTCATTTTTGGATTCGGAATATAGAAATTATCCTAAGTTGAATTTTTGGTATTTTTCTGAGAACTTCCAATTTTTATAAATAGTGAAAAATACTAAAAAACATCTTTTTAATCAAAATAATTTATAGTCATAAATTATATTACTGAGTAGTTTTTAATTATAATTAGAATATATTTTTACCATTTTATCCAATGGTGTTCATTAGAATTAATTTCAATTTGAAATTGGACATAAACAATTGTCAATCTTTTGATATATATTGTTTCTTAAAAACACGCTATTTGTTGTAACAGCGGGAATTAAATATAAAAGTAATTAATGCAAATTATATGTTTTGAATTTTGTAAAATAGACATCATTTTTGAATTCGGAATATCAATTATATCTTAGGGTGAAATTTTGGCATTGTTCTGAAAAACTTCAATTTTTGATGAATAGTGAAACCATTAAGTGGTAGTTAAAAAAACTGAATTTTTCATAACACTTAATTTTTCTGCTTCTGTGAATGGAATTTCGAAAAACCAAGAGACACAGTTAATATAAAGTAGTAAAATGTGGTTCAATGAGATGAAAATAATTTTTGGTGAATAGTAATTTTCTACCTTTATCTACCACGGTTAAAAGTAAATAGGGTAATTAAGGGTAAAAATGATATTAATATTACCCTAACACATGTCCTAATTCTATTGGACAAGTGTATCTCGACCAAAAACAACCTTATGAATAAAATATTATCATATAGGTCCACTTGGATTAGATTAGGACATTTATTATTATTTAATTCAAAGAAGAGTTAAAAGAGTTAAAATCAATGTTTATTTACTAAAACATATTTAACATAGGGTTATACATAAGATAAATTGGATTGTAAATATTCATTAGAAAGAAAAAAATATTTCCTACATAATTATATTTTATTTATAATTTTTAGACATTATATTATTTAATTTATTTATGACACAATGATGATAGAGTCGTTACCTAATTAACGAAAAATTAGAATAATTGATATTATAAATACCCAAATAAATATAATTTGAGACTTTTTATGAATTAAACTAATTTTATAGGTTAATATGACATGTTAGAATAGATTTAATTAACTTATTTTAAGTAATAATTCTGTTATAATTTTTACAAAAATCAATTATTGAATAGTGTCAAAATTGACATAAAAGAGTTTTTAAAACAAATATTATATTATTAATTGATATTAAATTCCTAAAAATCTAAGGATCGGCCAAGAGACTTATATAATGATATGTGTATCATTAATATACCACTTGGGGGTATCTTGGATGTATATAGTAAGTTTCTTAACCATATAATATAAAAATACAAAGAGACATTGTAAAAGTGAAACTAATTAACTAAGAGTTAATACTTAAAGATAAGGTTAATATAGTAACACAAACCTGTATAAATCCTATTGGTTGAGTGGTTTTCGACCTATCCCCACCTTAACCTTTAAATAATACACTTCGGAGCCATTAGAAACCGAATATGAATTTATTATAAAATAATATTTCTAGCTTTTCCAAAGGTGCCCCTCACTCCCTCTTATTAAAGGGCACTCCCCCTTCTCATTAACTCACACCATCAAAGCCTTTTGGTTCAGCCAAACTCTGCCCAAATACTCTCTAAACATCCCTCACTTCATCCTATAGGCCTTACTTTATTCAGAAAGCCAACTTAAGGATCCATTTTGATCAAATCAAAAGGAAGAACCCGAAGAAGAGGTAATGTTTTCACCACCCTTTTTCAAATTCATTTCTTCTTCAACTTATTCTTTCTTTGTTTTTCCCATTCTAAAATAATGAATCCAATATATCATATATACAGTAATATTATTATAAATATGGTACAACCATATTCAGTATTATATCCATCCTTTGAATGACATGTCACCGTACGTGCGTACGTGCGGCTTACCGTCTCCACGTCGTGGTGTAATTGTTATTCAATATATTATTATTTGGATGGGTATAATAATGATTTTTAATTCATATAAATAATAAATATAACATGATAATGATTCTTTATATATGATATACCATCCAATTATATGTTATTTTAATATCAAAAGAATGATATTGTCGCTCGTGCGTACGTACGGACTGCCGTCTCCACGAACGCGATGAGATTCATTCTCCATCGTATCCATTCAAGTATAATTATCATTTAATGATTTAAAAATAATGTTTAAGGAATTGATATAATTCTGTATATGAATAATAAACAACCTATCCATGAAAAACATGGCTTACGTAACAAAACATATAAAATAAAACGAGTAAGTTAACACCCGAAACAACGATAAAACTAAGATATTATTAACAAATAAATGTTAAAAGATCATATATGATATCATATTAATGTATATGATTCTTTTATAATTTAATAAAAATTATTTCACCATTATATAGGCGGTTAACCTACAACCAACTAAGGAAAAGTACAAGGTAAGGGATATTTCACAATCTCTTCATTATCCGAGGTTGTTTATACGTAATTATCTACTGTGATATCTTTATCATCCACATCCATGTTCCTTAAAAATGTATTTAATTTTTTTTAATATTTACTAGAAAATGGGTTAATCTCATTTATACCCTTATGTGTTTTGAATGTAATCTTTCCGTCGTTTTCCAAACAAGGCACTTTTAACCTTTTCGAAAAATTTAAGGTAAGAATGTCTTTTTTTAACTTATACAGCGGGTGCAGCTATTTTCCGCCGTTATAAAATCGTCGAAGCTTCCCTTACAATCATATAAGAATATTTTCAAATAAAATGTTCTATTTTACTAATATATGATTCTTAAATGATTTCAAAACAGAAAGAGATATTTTTCTCTAAAAAGAGTTTTGATTTCATCTGTGTCAACATACTTTGATGGATTTTACTCTCATTTTAAGATACAAAACTTCTATATTGTATTGAAGGTTTTGTGATATGTTTGACTATGGATGTGTTATTTTTATACCATTCATGGTTTATGGATGAAGTATTTACATTTCGTATACTAGTTTTAATACGAATGTATATGTTATGTTTAAACATTTTCATATGGGAATGCATTGGACTTAATATGTGACGGGTGGAGCCCACTATAGATCCTCGATGCATCGGTAGGTCTCATGAGACAAACTAGTGTCTTGGAACAAGGCCTTGGAAAAATTTTATTTGTTGTCTTGGCAGATGGCCTTGGCTATGTGGTTATGATAGAATGGCATTATGCATTCCATCATTATGAAAGTGGTTATTGATATTGCATGTGAGTATTCGATTAGTAGAATATCCATGTGAATATGTAAATGGCATTATTTAATTTTATTTTTGCCATACTATGTTGAAGTTCAAGTTTAAAAGGCGTTTATTTTAGTTATACATTGCCTTAAATGTTTATTCTTATTTATGAAAGTTTCCTCTATATTGTTATCCTTACTGGGAATTTAAGCTCACCCTTTTCTATGTTTTATTTTTTCTCCATATTCCAAGAAGTGTATTGTGATTGATAAGAAGGGTTAAGACAAGGGTATAATGGCATTCATAAAGGATTATTTATGTTTTTTTGTATGTTATGAAGTGTAATGTAACCTTCATGTATATAATCTATTTTCCAAGACTGCTAAACAAATCGGTCATTTGGGACATGACTCCTTGTAATCATGCCAATGTATTAAAATAATGCACTGACTCTAGGTAACTGGGGTCAGGGCGTTACAGTTGGTATCAGAGGAAGTTTAGTACAATCCTTGGAAGCTAGATTTAGATAAACCCTGATTAGAGCACATAGATTTAAGATGGAATTTGAGGATTAGTATAGAAGAACTTCCTAGAATTTTTGTATTGTAGAGATTTTGTGAGTTTTTTGAGAAATACATCTCAGTCTGGATACGAGCAGGTAGAGGTGGCTCGGGAACAGATGTACCTAGGGGTAAAACCCGAAAACACCACTTTGAGCTGGACTCGAACGGGAACTGGTGCACGACAATGGGCCTTGTTGCACTCTTGGTTACGACACTCCCGGGGGATATTCTTAGGATAGTTCTCATTTTCTTTACAAACCATTATGAAGGGTTTATGAGTATATAATTCCTCAATGGAGACATTTTTATGATTATGGATTTTATCCATAAACTATTCAATTTATGTTATTTGTTTTACAAGTTTGGGATTAGGTATTGTTATTCATAAACTAATCTAGTGTATGCCATCGTTTAGAAATGGTGCCCAATAGAGGATATGAGAACTCCAGCAATGTACATGATCCAAAGAGAAAGAAGGATCATATCTTTCATGGTCTTAAGCCAGAATTTATAAGAGAAATAGTCTCCCATGTATTATCATCCTATGAAGAAATAATATCATGTGTTGATAAGATAAGTAAAGAGTTTACTGAGTCCTTTGGGTTTGAAGGGAAGCAAGAGAAGAAAAGGATGGAAGAGAGAAAGATGGATAAAGGGAAGAGGGAAAAGAAGAATTTTCCCATATGCGATAACTGTGGGAAGAAACACCCTGGAACTTGGTTGAAAGGAATGAGAGTTTGTTATAAGTGTGGAGGAAAAGGGAATAAAGTACATGACTGCAAGGGTATGAAAATGGTTTCAAATGTACAACGATTAATTTGCAAGGAGTTTGGACACTACGCGAACCTATGTCCTAGTCGTCAGACTATGCCACAAATGATGCTATTGGATAATAATCAAGTTATGATACTACCACAGATGAAGAAGAATGATTAGAGTTCTTATGTTGATTATTTCATTTTAGTGTTGTATCAACAATGTACTTCTTATAATAATTATGGAGTATATATGGATTGTACTGTAGTACTATTTTATTAAGGACTTGAGATTGTGTGGAACAAAGAAAAGTGACTCAATAGCAGTTTAAATTTTTGGAAAATATATGGTTTAGAGAAAGATAAACCATAATATGGTTCTGATACTGAGGTAGTGATTTTAGAATAATGCATGATTGATTTGGATAAATTATATTAGATATTCTTGACTACCTTGAAACTGATTAATGATTTGTATATTCCATCATTGTTGGGGTTTTAAAAAATTTTGGATTGAAGGAGTATATCTATTATTCTTTAAAGAATAATGGATCATGAATGTAATCAATAAGGTTTTATGGTAATTCAGGATGTTGCAGTGTTTTAAAAGAATACATGATAAAGGTGTTCACATGTTATTACGCGGAAAAAAGGATCTTCATTGTGTTTACCTTCCTTATAAATTTTGGACTAAAGTATTTTGGATAGTTCTAGTTTGGATTATTTTGGATTTCCATAAAAGGACAACCCAGAGGTCGGGCGGAAACCCGTCACGTCCGACAAGGCCACGATAATTGAACCCGCAACCGAAGGGTAACAAGGGTGTATCACCTACCACTGGCCCACAAGATGTCTTGGATTAAATAATGTAGTTTTTTATAAGAAGGTCTAGTAGATGAATTATAAATTCATTTTTTTAACCACAAATGAATAGGATAAATAGAATACTTTTTTAATTTCTATTATCTTTTAGAGTGAAATATGAGTTTGTGGTAGAAATTATTTAAGAGATGGAACTCTACTTTTCAAGTATATATATTTTTCTTCTCCTCTTATTCCATGAATAAATTAATTCCTATACTTTATTGAAGGGATCTTAAATCCAAAAATTTGTTATCCTAATACCTTATGTTTTGTTGAACCGATGGCATTTTAAATCCTCATAGAATACTGAATTTAAGGACCTCAATTTTAAACATGTTTAAGATTGATGACCTCAACCACCACCTATAAATATTTACGTTTTCCTCTAATTATATGTCTCTAATTTCCACCAATGTTCTCCTAATCGAGATCATAATTTGGTGGTGACCCTTTCATTTCTCTTTTCCTCTTATAAAGGCTAAATTTTATTAACCAAATTTCCGATGTGGGTTTTCCCACAAAGATATTTTCTATTTTCAACCTTTATTTTAAAAGAAGAATATCAAATTGTGAGGATGAAATTTATTGAAGGAGGGAAGAATGTAACACCCCAAGATTTCATAGTATGTACTTCTTCAAAACAATTCAATAACTTGCACTACACGTAACACCGAGTTCAAGCGCACCATGACTTACCAAACAAGTCGTTAAAAGTGGTTATGAATAGTATTAAATAAATTTTAAACCTTATATAATCCTTATAATTTTAGAATCTATATTATGAGTTTCTTAGACATAATGTAAGAACAAATTCATTTTCAGTATTTCACTTTTAAAAACTTTTAATAGTGAACCCTTTTTAAATACAATATTTTAAACTTTTATATATTCAATTTGACTAAATAAATTTACTTTTTAGAATGAGGACATCACAAATTTACAATGAAACATCCCAAGCTTCCATGGTACGTTTCCCTTTGAATAATTCAATGGCGTGCATTGTACGCAACTTCGAGGTTCTAACACACCACAACCAATCAAACTAGCCATTATGAATAGTAATACATAATTTTTGAAATTATATATATTTTATATTTCAAAATGGACTTCATTTTTTGATTCGGAATATCTAAATTATCCTAAGTTGAATTTTTGGTATTTTTCTAAGAACTTCCAATTTTTATGAATAGTGAAAAATACTTAAAAAAAACTTTTTTAATCAAAATAATTTATAGTGATAAATTATATTATTGAGTAGTTTTAAAGTATAATTAGAATATATTTTTTCAATTTTATCCAATGGTGTTCATTAGAATTAATTTCACTTTGAAATTAGACAAAAACAATTGTCAATCTTTTGATATACATTGTTTCTTAAAAACACACTATTTGTTGTAACAGCGGAAATTAATTATAAAATTAATTAATTCCACTTATATTTTTGGAATTTTGTAAAATAGACATCATTTTTGAATTTGGAATATCAATTATACCTTAGGGTGAAATTTTGGCATTGTTCTGAAAAACATCAATTTTTGATGAATAGTGAAACCACTATGTGGTAGTTAAAAAAACTGATTTTTTCATAAAACTTAATTTTACCGCTTCTGTGAATGGAATTTCGAAAATCTGAGAGACATGGTTAATTTCGAGTAGTAATATGTGGTTCAATGAGATGAAAATAAATTTTGGCGAATAGTAACTTTTTACTTTTATCTACCACGGTTAAAAGTAAATAGGGTAATTAAGGGTAAAAATGATATTAATATTACCCTAAAACATGTCCTAATTCTATTTGAAAAATTTATCTCGACCCAAAAAAACCTGAGGAATAAAATATTATCATTTAGGTCAACTTGGATTAGATTAGGACATTTATTATTATTTAATTCAAAGAAGAGTTAAAAGAGTTAAAATCAATGATTTTTTACTAAAACATATTTAATATAGGGTTATAAATAAGATAAATTTGATTGTAAAAATTAATTATAAAGATAAAAATATTTCCTAAATAATGATAATTTATTTATAATTTTTATACATTATATAATTTAATTTATTTATGACACAATGATGATGCAGTAGTTACCTAATTAATGAAAATTTAGAATAATTGATATTATAAATACCCAAATAAATATAATTTGAGACTTTTTATGAATTAAAATAATTTTATAGGTTAATATGAAATGTTAGGATATATTTAATTAAATTTTTTAGAAGTAATCATTCTGTTATGATTTTTACAAAAATAAATTATTGAATAGTGTCAAAATTGATATAAAAGAGTTTTTTAAAAGAAATATTATATTATTAATTGATATTAAATTCCTAAGAATCTAAAAATCGGCCAAGAGACTTATATCATGATAGGTTTATCATTAATAGACCACTTGGGGGTCGGTTGGATGTATATAGTATGTTTATTAACCATATAATATAAAAATACAAAGAGACATTGTAAAAGTGAAACTAATTAACTAAGAGTTAATACTTAAAAATAAGGTTAATATAGTAAACCAAACATGTCTAAATCATATTGGATGAGTGGTTATCGACCTATCCCCACCATAACCTTTTAATAATACATTTTTGAGACATTAGAAACTGAATATGAATTTATTATAAAATAATATTTCTAGCTTTTCCAAAGGTGCCCCTCACCCCCTCTTATAAAAGGGCACTCACCCTTCTCATTAACTCACACATTAAAAGCCTTTTGGTTCGGACAAAATCTGCCCAAATACTATCTAAACGTCCCTCAATTCATCCTAGAGGCCTTACTTTAGTCATAAAGCCAACTTAAGGAGCCCTTTTGATCAAATCAAAAGGAAGAACCTGAAGAAGAGGTAATGTTTTCACCACCCTTTTTCAAATTCGTTTCTTCTTCAACTTCTTCTTTCTTTGTTTTTCCCATTCTAAAATAATGAATCAAATATCTCATATATAATGTAATATTATTATAAATATGGTACAACCATATTCAGTATTATATCCATCCTTTGAATGACATGTCACTATAAGTGCGTACACACGGCTTACCATCACCACGTCATGGTGTAATTGTTATTCAATATATTAATATTTGGATGGGTATAATAATGATTTGTAATTCATATAAATAATTAATATAACATGATAATGATTCTGTATATATGATATAACATCCAATTACATATTATTTTAATATCAAAAGAATGATATTGTCGCTCGTGCGTACGTACGGACTACCGTCTCCACGAACGCGATGAGATTCATTATCCATCATATCCATTCAAGTATAATTATCATTTGATGACTTAAAAATAATGTTTAAGGACTTGATATCATTCTGTATATGAATAAGATACAACCTATCCATGACAAACATGGCTTACGTAACAAAACATATAAAAGAAAACGTGTAAGTTAACACCCAAAACAATGATAAAACTAAGATATTGTTAACAAATCAATGTTAAAAGATCATATACGATATCATAATAATATATATGATTCTTTTATAATTTAATAAAAATTATGTCACCATTATACAGGAGTTTAACCTACCCCCAACCAAGGAAAAGTACAAGGTAAGGGTTTATTTCACAATCTCTTCATTATCCGAGGTTGTTTATACGTAATTATCTTCTAGGATCTCTTTATCATCCACATACATGTTCCATAAAAATGTATTTAATTTTTTTTTACTATTTACTAGAAAATGGGTTAATGTCATTTATACCCTTATGTGTTTTCAAAGGAATCTTTCCATCGTTTTCCAAACAAGGCACATTTAACCTTTTCGACAAATTTAAGGTAAGAATGTCTTTTTTTAACTTATACGGCAGGTGTAACTATTTTCCAGTGTTATAAAATCGTTGAAGCTTCCCTTACAAGCATATAAGAATATTTTCAAAGAAAATGTTTTATTTTATTAATATATAACTCTTAAATGATTTCAAAATAGAAAGAGATATTTATCTAAAAAGAGTTTTGATTTCATCTGTGTCAACATGCTTTGATGGATTTTACTCTTATTTAAAGATACAAAACTTCAATATTGTATTGAAGGTTTTGTGATATGTTTGACTGTGGATGTGTTATTTTTATACCATTCATGGTTTCTGGATGAAGTATTTACATTTCGTATGCTAGTTTTAATATGAATGTTTATGTTATGTTTAAACCTTTTCATATGGGAATGCATTGGACTTAATATGTGACGGGTGGAGCCCGCTATAGCTCCTCAATGCATCGGTATGTCTCATGAGACAAACTAGTGTCTTGGAACAAGGCCTTGGAAAAATCTTATTTGTAGTCTTGGCATGAGGCCTTGGCTATGTGGTTATGATAGTCTAGCATTATGCATTCCATCATTATGAATGTGGTTATTGATATTGCATGTGATTATTAGATTAGTAGAATATCCATGTGAATAAGTAAATGGAATTATTTCATTTTATTTTTGCCATAATATGTTGAAGTTAAAGTTTAAAAGGCTTTTTTTAGTTATACATTCCCTTAAATGTTTATTCTTATTTATGAAATTTTCCACTATATTTTCATCCTTACTGGGTATTTGAGCTCACCCCTTTCAATGTTTTATTTTTCCCAGGATGTGAAGAAGTAATTTATGAATGACCTGCAGGGATAGTATGTGGGGATATAAATGTGGACTATGAAGAAAATATGTTGTTGTAGTTTTCATTTTTATGATGTAATATAAGACTTATGAATATATCTAGTGTTTCCAAGGCTACTAAACTAATCGGTCTTTCGAGACTTGATCTTTCTTGTGATCATGCCAATGTTATGTAATAATGCACCGACTCTGGGTAACTAGGGTCGGGGCATTACATAAAATATTTAAATCTGAACTATCACACATTAAGAAAGAGTTAGAAGATGAATTTAGGTCAATGTCTTCATGGTATTAAAGTACCCGGTGTATATTATTTAAATGTGAAGAATTTGTTATCATTGAAGGATTTTAAATTAATAGGTATAAAATCTTAGTACTATCATTTATTGATGTAACAACTACTATCAGTCACACCACATGGTATATTTTTGACATCTATCAGAAATAATATCATCAGGTTAAGTAATTTTTTCAAATACATTTATAGAAAATTCATTGATCCAAATTTGTTATATATGATGAATAATTGAGTTTCTCTTATACTTTTACAATTAGAAATGTATTTACTACATATGTTTTTTCATATAATGGTTCTTCCGGTGATTCATCATATGTGTGATATAAAAATATAGGGGTCTTTTTATTTATGTTGGATGTATCCTTTTGAAAGATATATGAAAATTTTGAAGGTTTATATTAAAAATACTCATCAACCAATGACCTCTATTGTTCAAAAATATGTATCAAAAGAGGTGATTGACTTCTATTCTAATTATTTTTATGAATTGGAGTATATTAGACTCTCTATATCTCGATATATAACAATTAATAGTGAATTTAGAAGGATTTGATGCTTAAAGGTATAGTTTATTTCACATTATGAAGTGATGTAGACACATTTATACATTTTTAACAACAGAGATGAGGTTTAAACATATGTATCATTGCATATTCTTGAATTAATGGTATCATATATAAAAAAAATGAAAAGTGGTTGATTATCGGGAATAAAAATACATTTATTTCATGGTTTAAAGTGAGATTCATCAAAGATAAATCTGAATCAGAAACATTGAAATGATTAGCATGGGGACCATTTATTATTGTGATCACATGGTATGATTTTGATATTAACGGGTACACATTTTACACAGAAAATTAGAATGATTTGAGCACCTTTCAAAATATTAGGGTAATGGTAATCACTGAAGCACTTCATTTTTTGAGTTAAGAAGATAAATTATAACGCCCTGGGCCCACTCTTTCAGAATCAGTGCTTGAAATCCTGAGTAATTTTTTTTATAAAAAGAATCTAAAAAGTTACAAAACAAATTACACAAATGAAGACCTTTTACGAGTCTAGGTTTTTGAGGATTATACAAAAACATCGATTTATCAGAGTTGAACAAAAATAAAACAATTGCCTACTATGCTTCCACGCATGCTAACTTCAAAAAAAATACATTTGAGTTAGAAAGTTTAAGATACCTAAGAAAAAAAAATTAAAAACAAAGGGTGAACATTCAATATCCCATTAAGGCTTTAGTGAAAGATCTTTTTAAAAATTAATTCTATGTTTTGAAACGAAATCTTTTGGAAATATCTTTGAGAGATATTTTGGTAAATAGTTTTTAATATACCTTTAATAAATACTTACTGCTTTAAAAACATATAAATGAAATATTTTTAAGATATATATGCTTTTGAATATTCAATAAATCCCGTGAAAATAGACATGCTTTTGAAAATATTATAATAAATTTTTAAAATACTTATGCATGAAAATGATTTAAAACAATCCAGTGATTTTTCAGAAAATACTAAGAATGATTTTGAAAAAAAATTTGGGCTACATAAACATTGAAGGCTATCCATCCCTACCCACTTATGAAAGTATGAGTTCAATTAGCAGTATCCTTCCATATTTACAACATTTAAGTGTTGTATTTTCTAAAACATTTTCAGATTGCTTCATAAATGTATACATTTACCATTGGGGTTCTTAATTTTGAAAACATGTCAATGCATTAAGATAAAATTAAATTCATATAAAATCATTTATATATATATAAACTATCATGTGACCTATGTTGTAGCCAGAGCACATTCCATAATACTTTTCATGAAATGTATTCATACTTTCCTTTAATGGAATACAATTGTAATTCACATGAATAATTTATCAAAACAAATGATAATATCATGAACATAATGTTTTAAAATATTTCAAAGCATGAGGAAATCCATGTGTATAAGAATATAAAATAACAAACCTTAAAATTTAAATTGAAAACATGAATTAAATAAGAAAAAAGGAATGTCTATGTTTTTCATAACATAAGGCAATGGATAAATGAAATTGTGACGTCCTTAATATAACACAAAAACATGCTTAATTAACTTTTTTCAATGACATAAAATTATATACATGTTGATAAACATATTATATATATATATATATATATTACATGGAATCTATAATTTTAAATAAAAACTTCAATAAATGTAAATATCACTTGGTAGGATTGTTATGGAATTAGATTATAACATAAACTTTATTAAATACATATACCCAAGTGGAATAGTGGTTTTATAATCATAATTAAATTGAGATAATAATTTAAATTTTGACAATGTAAATATACACTATTACATCATTAGTTCCAATTTAATTGTATACATACATGTATATATATTTTAGAATCAAATATAGATTAATAAAATAAAATGAAAATAAAAAATTCAAGAATCAAATATCGAAAATAAATTTAATAACACCATAATATAAAAATATCCCATTACTCTAATGTAACATAAACAAACCATTGATAAAACTAGAAAAGACTTTGGTTAGAGAATAGTTTTTCTCATGAAGAACATAATTACCCACTGAAGATATGAAAAGAACATGTGATACTCAAATATGGAGGGTGGAATTTCAAAAAAAAAATCACAAGATGAAGTACTAGTATTCTATTTATAGACATAGTACAGATTATATTATTTTAACTTATGTGGATATGATATTATTTCGTTCATCTTGTACGACATGCTAATTTATATATTATTGTATTTATTCACTACAAACATTAATTAGAATAAGATATGAAAATAAGTGAGTCATTGCTTCTAGTGGTTCAAATAATGAGTGAGAAAATGAATATATACATATTTACTTTTTCATGAGTAAAGAAATTGTTCCAAAAAATGAAATCAAGAAAAAAAAATCCAAAATAGATTGGATATGGATTTCATCTGAAAATTACTTCTTCCGGACACATAAAAATTTATCCACACCATAAAAAATCCAAAACATAATGGTTTCATATCAAGAACGGCACTTGGTAAAATCACCACTACTAGTCCTAGATGACACATATGAAAAAAAGTAAAAACAATCCATTAATACAACAACCGATAGTTAAGAATTAGATTCAGATAATATTCTCAAACACTTGAATCCATAAAAAAACAACACAAAAAAATAATAATTACACACTAAACAAATCTGGAAACATGATTTGGAAATACACAAAATGAATATGGAAAACCAAATTGCAAATGTACGGAGATTACCGAACCAAAAATGGCTTTCCCCAAGTAGACATTGAAATATCAACATAACACAGATCTCATGTGTGATTCCGACATGTGAGGGTGTTTTGGACTCGGTTTGAACATCATCCCCACCGTTGTTTGAAATCCATGGATTCGACCTAGATCTTCACTTAACATTAGTCAACATAGCCTGGAATTGTGAAGATGAAGCCTCTCCAATATCTTAGTCTCAATGCTCAGCTCCGACATCTTCTAGTCATACTCACCCTCCTAACTCACGAGTTTCGCTTGAAGAAACCCTTACCGAATGTCTGTTCATATAGGAACTCTTCCTCCATCATTCAAGACCTCTGAATCCCTTAGATGAAGATTCATTCAGCCTCGAATTCTCCTCTCATGATGGACTCTCCCGATCATTTTACCCCATTCACGTGAAAACCCTCAATCTTGTTTCCTCATTTTATCTTCAATTTATTTTTTTATTTATTATCATTTAATATTTTTTATAACGTTTTCATATTTATATATTTTTTTCACCATTATATATATATGTATATAAATATAATATTTTTTATTAAAAATTTAGATTAAATATAATTTAACAATAATTTATATATATCAATATATAAAATATTAAAATTTCATTTTTTTCATTTAAATCATTTTTCATTTATTTATTATTATCTTGTTTAATATTTCTATATATATATAACACTTTTAATTCATAAATATAAATTAAATTTATTTTAATCATAACTTAAACATATATTATTTTATATTGTTTAAAAATAATTTATGTATATTTTAGTTCAATAAAATGACTAACATAATTTTATATCCTAAAATAAATTAACAATAATAAGTCTTTTTTTAAACAAAATATTTTTCTTTTAATTATTTTTTTACCTTTATTTCAAATATTTTTTTTGTAGTAGGTTATTTTAATTCAAAAAATTCTAATGATATATTAGTTTTCTTATTACCTTGAATTATATTTATTTTTTATATTTGGTTTTTTAAAACAACATGTTTGAAATTTTTTATTTCATAAAATCCATATAATAGTATAATTAAATTATGTTATTTCAATATATATATAGTGACATGATGAAAAATTACAGCATCAAATTTCATTTTCATTAAGTGAAATAACATTATTATATAAAAAAATTAAAATACAATTCATTTATTATTTACTAAAATATCTAGGATGTTACATTCTACCACCTAAAAGAATTGCGCCCTCACAATTGATTCATTATACTTGAGAAAATTTGGAATTTATATCTTTAGAAGTAAATAATTTCTAAGGGGAATTAAATATCTAAAGAAAAATATAACTCATAGAGTTTTTTTTTACTCTAAGACAACATCTAATCACCAAAGTTGTCTAGACCTTTCCTCTAATACCAATTATAACACCATGAGCCCGCTCTTTCGGACTTGGTGCATGAAATGATATGTATATGTTTTCTTTATAAAAAGAATCTGAAAAATTACACAACATTTTACACAAACGAGGCCCTTTTACCGGTCTAGGTTCTAGAGGATCAGAAAAAACCTTACATTTATCATATTTGAAAAAAAATAAAATAATTTCCTTCTACAGTTCTATGCGCGCTAACTTCAAAACAAGGACTTCTGAGTTTGAAAGTTTAAGATACCTATAAAAAACATTTAAATACAAAGGGTTAGAATTCAATTTCCCAGTAAGGGGTTAGTGAAAAATCTTTTTGAAAATTACTTTTAAATTTTGTAATGAAAGCCTTTGGAAATACCTTTGAAAGATATTTTGGTAAACAATTTTGAAAATACCTTCGATAAATAATTACTTCTTTGAAAACATATAAATAAAATCTTTTGAAGATAGATATGCTTTTGAATATTCTATAAATACTATGAAAATAGTTATGCTTTGGAAAATATTATTATAAATTCTTAAAATAAATACTCATGAAAATGATTTAAACCAAAATAGTGATTTTTCCGAAAATACTAAGCAAGCTTATAAAATAAATCATTGGGATACTTAAACATTGAAGGTTGTCTGGGTCTACCCACATAACAAATGATGAGTTCACTTCCCAATATCCTTCCACATTCACAATGTTTAAGTTATAGATGTACTAAAAACATTGTCATCTTGATTTACATATGTATACATTTTTCACTGGGGTTTTTGATTTTGAAAACACTTCAATGAATTAAGAAACACTTACATTTTTATATAATAATATATATATATATACACACACACACACACATATATATATCTAAACTTTCATGAGATCTTGGTTACTGCCAAAGCTCATTCCATAAGACTTTGCATTCAATGTATTCATACTCGCCTTTCATGGAATGCAATTATAATTCATATTAATAATTTATCATAAAAAATGTTAATATCATGCACATAAAGTTATAAAACATTTAAAAGCATGAATAAATCAATGTGTATAATAATCTCAGATAAAAAACCTTAAAATTGAAATTGAAAATAGGAATTAAATATGGAAAAAAGAAATGTCGATGTTATGAATAACACATGGCCATGGATAAATGCAATTGATATGTTGTTAATATAACATAAAAACATGCTTAATTTTCTTTGCGCAATGACAATAAAATTATAGACATATCGATGAACAGATGTTATATATATATGATATGGAATCTATAATTTAAATCAAAACATAGATAAATGTAAATATCACCAGGTATGATTTTTATAGAATTAGATTAAAACATAAACTTTATTAAATAAATATACCCATGGGAAATAATGGTTTTATAATCAGAATTAAATTGATATAATAAATTATATTTTGACAATGTAAATATACAGCCTTACATCATTACTTCCTATGAAATTATACACATACATGTATATATGTTTTAGAATCAAACATAGAATAATAAAGTATAATTAAAATAAACTATTCAAGAATCAAATAATAAAAATAAATTTAATAAAACCATAATAGAAAAATATCCATTACCTCTAATGGAACATTAATATACCAATGATAGAACTAGAATGGACTTTGGTTGGAGAATAGTTTTTTCTCATGAAGAGCAGCTGTACCCACTCAAGGTTTTAAAAGAACATGAAATACTCAAATATGGATGGTTGAATTTCAAAAAATATATCACAAGATGAATTAATAGAATTATATTTATTGTCTTAGGAGGAATTATGTTATATTAACTTGTGTGGAGATGGTATTATTTCGTTCATCTTTCACGACAAGCGGATGTATATATTTTTGTCTTCATTCACTGAAAAAATTAATTTGAAAAAGACAGGAAAAAAGCCTGTGAATGATTCTAGTGGTTCAGATGATGAGTGAGAAAATGAGTATATACATATTTACTTTTTCACAAACAAATTAATTATTCCAAATAATGATAGAAACAAGAAAAAATCCAAAACAAATTGGATATGGTTTTCATTAGCTTATTTCTTCTTCATGACACATCCAATATCAGCAACACCATAAAATATTCAAAATAGAATCGTTTCATATAATGAATGACAATTAGAAAATGAACACTATTGGTCCCTAATGATATAGATGAAATTGAAGTAAAAACAATGCCACAATACAACAACCAGTAGTTAAGAATGAGATTCAGATAATATTTTCAAACACTTGAATCCAAATAAAAAAAACAATAACTATTACACCCTAAATGAATCTAGAAACATGATTCAGAAGTCCACAAAAAGAGTAAATAAAACTTACTTGAAAACATGAGGAGATTAGAAAATAGAACGTGGCTTTCCCTAAATAGACTTTGAAATCTCAACGCAACACAGATCTCATGTTTGTTTTTGATGTGTGAGGGTGTTTTAGACTTGATTCTAACTTTATCCTCACCGATGCTCGAAATCCGTGGCTTCGACCTAGATATGCGCTCAACATTAGTCAACTCACCCTCATCTTACAAAGACAAAGCCTATCTGATCTCTCGGTCTCAATGCTGAGCTGTGACATCTCCTGGTTATACTTGCACTCTTAACACCCAAGTTCCTCTCGAAGAAACCCTTACCAGACCTCCATTTGTATAAGAACTCTTCCTCCATCGTCAAAGACCTCTGCAACCCTTGGAATAAGCTTGATTCATCCTCACCTTATCCTCTTGCAACATAATCTCACGATTGTTGTCCCCCATTCATGCAAGAACCCTTAATCATGTTTTCTCATTCCATCTTCTATTTATTTATTTTTATTTTTTATCATTTCATATTTTATATAATGTTTTCGTATTTATAAATTTGTTTCACTATAATATATATATATGTATATATAAATATAATCAATTTTTATTAAAAATTTCGTTTAAATATAATTAAACAATAATTTATATATATCAACGTATAAAATATTAAAATTCATTTTATTCTTTTTTTTTTCATTTCAATCATTTATAATTTACTTATTATTATATTATTTCCTATATATATAGTACTTTTAAATCATATATATAAACTAATGTTAGATTAATCACAATTTAAACTTATATTAATTTATATCATATAAAAATAATATGTATATATTTCAGTTAAATAAAATCTCAAACATAATTTTCTATCCTAAAATAAATTAATAATAATATGTCAATTTTTAAATGAAAAGTTTTTCTTCAAATTATTCTTTTTACCTTTATTTCAAATCATTGTTTTTAGTAGATTATTTTAATTCAAAACATTATAATTATATATTAAATTTTTTATTACCTTTAATTATATTTATTTTGTTATGTTTTGTTTATTAAAACAACATATTTGAAAATACTATTTCATAAAAAATATATAAAAGTTTAATTTATTTATATTATTTCAATATATATAGTGACATGAAGAAAAATAATAGTAAAAAATTTCATTTTGATTAAATGAAATCACATAATTTTATAAAAATATTTTAAAATATAATTAATTAATTAACTAATTAAAATATCTAGGATGTTACATAAATACCAATTTTTTTGCATCGATTACATATTTTGGAGTGCTTGAGGATATATGGGAAATTGATTATACTAGATTTTGAGTCATAGTTTGTAAATGTAACTAATTTGATAGTAATAGTGGTGTGAAACATGATGATTATGGGTCTACACTAGTTGATTTGAATTGATTTAGTTTAAAAGAGGAACCATTTCTCACGATGAAACATGAAAAGAAAATATTTTTATGTCATTTATCCATCGAATGATCAATGATCTGTCATATTACAAGGGAAAATAATTCATCTGGATGATGAAAACGATGATGATGTTATGGATTTATATGAATTTAATTTGCCTATTATGTGATTTCCAATTGATTAAAATGATTATAATACATACATAGTCTATGCTGTGTTGATTATCAAATAAAAACATATATTTTAATTACATTTTAATGGTATTAAATGTTAATTTTTGATCTTATGGGCCTGAGTTAGTGCATTTTCATTATGAACATCCATTCTCATCATTTGTGCACTTCATGGCTAATGTACACCAATTTAGGCCCAATGATTCATCTGATTATAAGGAATGTAATTATCAATATTTTAATTTTATATTTTTGGAACTATATCTACACTTAAATGTGAACATTTTTCATTCAGGTATCAATGGATGATTCATAAACGATGATGGAGATATTTGGAGATGAATGGAAGCAATTCTAAGAGAAGGCAGATTGGAAACCATCTCACTTATGAGACTTTGGGGCCCAACATACAGGCCCAATGAATCCCAAATTTTGTGTTATTCTATAAGACATGTATAGTAACAAATCACTCTTCATGATCCAATGCTAATTCGGCCTCTATGATGGAAATTAAAGCGGCCCAAGTTAGAGATACAATTCTGGGCCAGATTCTGCGGCCCAGAAAAACATCCCACTAATTTGATCATATCTCGGACTAAAAAACTCCAAATGCGCCTAACTTTTACAGACTGTTAGAAGAAATCCGTAGATCAATTTTATTCTTCTATGGACCACTCTGTGTCGGCCATCTAGAAGGTCTTCTAGACGAGTCTATTCGGTGAAGGAAAACTGACTGCCACCTCGGGTCAAGGGTGAAAAAATCAACCCTCCCTTACTTTCCACCCACCTATGGCCTACCACAATTAATTGAGGAGACTTGTAATCTTGGAGGCTCGAACCAAGGGCTAAAAAATTCCTATTTAAGGTAGTGGTGTTGGAGTATTGAAGGATCTTTGGAGCTTATTTTCATCTTAATGTTATGCTGCCAATTTCTTTTTGTAATGTTCTTCATTCACATGTAAGTTGTTTTAATTCATCCTTGTTTCTTAACAAAAGTTCTTCTTATCTTATTATTTTATTAGTCTCCTTATCAATTTGATACAGTTGGTTCAAGGTGTGAACTTGTTCATACCAAACCTTGTGATATTATTCACACAACGGTGGAGTGATCATTTTATTTTTGTTGTTTTCTTTACTTCTCCATTTCCTCCCTCGTGAGTCTACTTTCCGCTTCCATTGAAACCATGGGATCAATGGAGGGCTAACCCACTTATGGGTTGATCCAAGGGAGTAGAAAGGGGCTGGATTGGATGTTATTTATCACCTAATTAATGTATAATCACTTCCTTAATTAAGATTTTTATTTGACGATTTTTAAACTCCATCATCCTTGTTGAATTTAAGTCCACACACTTCAAGTGCTAATACGAACCTTTACCTTGAAGTGATCAAAACTGTTATCTTTCAAGTGTATAGGTGATTAGTATTAAAGGGTTGTGGAATTAAACCAGTAAGTGATGATGTTGTTTTATCTCCTTAAATGAACCCATCTCAAATATAAGAAATTGAAATCCTTAAAAAGGAAATACGTCCAATCAACCTCGAGCGATAACCTAGGATCAACTCATTCTTATAAATTGAATTCACTTAAATATATTAGTTATCTTTTAAAACAATATAAAATCAACCCAAGTTGGCCACTTAATAGCCAAAAAAAGTCGATAGAATGTACGTGTCTATAGGTTTCTTCTTAGGTCTCTAAGGATTCGATAACCCAAGCTAAACTACAAGGACCGTTCTACCTTCATCTCTTGGGTAAATTTGAGCGAGAATCAAATTTTGACGCCGTTGCCGGGGACCCAAGTAAGTCATCTAAACACCGATTCTATTCTAACAATTTTTTCTTTTCTCATCCAACTTCTCTTATCTTGTCCCTTTCTCATTTTTTTTCTTTTGGCGCATGTCCACCTACACCTGCGATCAATCAAACTGTCTTGTTAGGGTGGATAGTCCTAGGGTTGGGGAGTCAAGTACACCAAGGTAACTCATTCCATTTGATCCTAATCTTCATAATACTCTAGAGTCCAAAATTGAGCCCATTTCAGTGGAAGGTATTCAAAGAAACTAACTCATAAACCCAGGTGGGAACCAAAATGGAAACCCAAATGAGGCAGCCCCAAACTTGGGGAATGCAATTGATCAAACCATGAATGACTACCTCACACCTTCCTGGACCAATGCCCCCTCATGCATTAGACACAATTACCTAGGAGATTCTAACTACATATTTAAACCCCATGTCCTAAACCACCTTCCCACATTCCATGGAATGGAGTCCGAGATGCCATATCTGCACATTAAGGAGTTCAATGACATTGTACAAACCATTGTCCCCCACATCAACCAGAATCAGCTAAGATGAGGCTATTTCCTTTTTCATTAAATGATCGAGAAAAAAATTGGCTAAAAAATTTGTTACCATCAACCATAAACTCTTCAGACCAAATACAAAGAGAATTATACAAAAAATACTTTCCCCACCACAAAACAATTGTACTTAAAAAGAGTATCCAAAACTTTTTTGAAAAAGAGGGAGAGTCATTCTATGAAACATGAGAAAGGTTCAATGACACTCTAAACATGGTTCCACACCATGGTTTTTCTATACCTGAACAAGTGAGAATTTTCTATGAAGGGTTGGGTCCAGGGAATAAACAATTCATTGACATGATGTGTAATGGAACCTTTAAAAACAAAGCCCCAAATGATGCTTATGAGTATCTAGAAAACCTTTCTGAACAAAACCAAACATGGGGGAATTCACCTTATTTTGAAAAGCCACAATGAACTACTAGAATTCATACACTTAGAGAAGAGGAAAGCCTTAGGGCTAAACTCGCAACACTATCTTGGAAGGTTGAAGATATAGACCTTATGAAAGTCCATGAAATCCAAACCGTTGACCCTGTTTGCACAATTTGTGACAAACATGACCACAAGACAGACAACTACCCAACCATTCCATCCATCAAGGATGTTATTTTAGGAGGACCCCCAGTAGAAGTAAATGCTTTGAACTTTCAAAAGCCTCAATACCAGAACACCTTCAACCCAAGGTATAATGACCACCCAGGCTTCCGCTGGAAGGATAACCAACAACCTAGCCAAACATAGGGACAAAATCCTTACCCCCATCAGAACTACCAAAACCATAACCAGTTCCAAACCCAACCTATCCAATACCAACAGCCACTGGTCCATTTTCAACAAACCATACCACCTCCAAAATATCCCCCTGGGATAAACCAATCTACCCAAGCACCAACCCAAACTATTCCACAAAGCCTACTAGAACAACTGTGCAAACAAATGGAGAGGATGAACTCAGAAGTGTATTCCCTAAAACAAGAACTTCAAACCATCAAAACTGGAAAGGCACCCATGCCTACTTAGGTGGTGCCATCCTCAACTTCAAGGGGAGAGTCAAGTTGTGCTCAAACAACTCATGAACAACTAAAGTCTGTGACTGTTTTAAGAAGTGGGAAATCAATTTAGAAACCTGAACAACTAATTCAGAACCCACCTGAAGATTTAAACATGGATGAAAACTCAAATGAACCAAATGATAAAACTGAAAAACATGAGAACAATGTGAAAGAAACAACTCTTCAACAAACAACCCCACAACCTGCACCATTCCCTCAACGCATGAGGGGGAAACCGAAGCCTGAACTGAATGAAACATTGAGGGAAATCTTCTCAAAAGTCAAGCTGAACATTCCCCTTCTCGATTCCATCCATACCATACCTGCCTACTCAATGTACCTTAAGGACTTGTGCACTTTTAAAAGAAAACTTTCACATAAAAACTAAGTCCTTTTGGCCGCTAATGTGAGTACCACCATTTAAGGGACCATTCCTCCTATGTTGAAAGAACCGGGTTTCCCTTACATCAATGTTGAACTAGGAGAGAGAAAATTTGTCATGTCCTTGTGTGACCTATGTGCTAGTGTCAATATCATCCCATATGCTGTGTACTGCCAGTTAGGCCTAGAAGAACTCCAACCCACATCTGTCACACTTCAACTTGTTGATCGTAGCAGTAGAGTTCCAAAGGGTATTTTAAAGGACGATCTGGTAAAGGTTGAAAACTTCATCTACCCTGCTAACTTCATTGTCCTTAACAACCATCCAAACTTACGAAATAAGGAACAAACCCCAATCATCCTTGGACATCCTTTTCTTGCAACAATCAACTCTGTTATCCAAGTCCGAAATGGTAACATGACCATCACCATTGGGAACATGAGTCTAGACTTGAACATCTATAATGCAAGCTCACAAATAGGGGATGATGAGGACATTCATGAAATAAACATGATAGGAAGCATTGCTAATGAATCCATAGAACATCATGGAATATTTAATGAATGTTTAAGTCATGATGAGATTGATTTTCTTTGTTCATATGAAGGAAGTTTATCTCCTTGGCTTGAATAATTTTCAAATTTCTCTTTTGATGAAGTCTTAGGTCCAACAATCAGTGAAACCTTTCAAGAAACCACTTTCATAGAGACCACTCCAATTTATTTCACTAAATCTGATCAAGATAATCTAGTAGATGAAACTTCTACATGTGGGGAATCAATCCTATCTTAAACTATAAAAAATGAAATTGAACTTGATCCAATGTCCTAATCTTCTGTTGAAATTCTGAACCAACCTAATCTTGAATTGAAGGAACTTCCTGCTGCACTAAAGTATGCCTTCCTAGGGGACAATCAAACACATCCTATTGTCATTTCTTCTTCTCTTGAAGCCAATCATGAGAGGATGCCTCTAGATGTCCTTAGAAAACATAAGAAAACCATTGGTTGGACCCTATTTGATATTCCCAGGATTAGCCCACTTATCGGGACTCATAGGATTGTTCTGGAATCTGATTCAAAGCCATGTCGACAACCTCAAAGACGAATCAATCCTAATCTCATAGAGGTAGTAAGGAAAGAACTTTTGAAATTGCTAAAAGCTGGTATCATATATCCCATAGCTAAGAGTGAGTGAGTGAGCCCAATCCAAGTGGTTCCAAAAAATGCTGGAATCACAGTGATAACCAATGAGGATGGATAGATTCTTCCAACAAGGGTGAGTAGTGGATGGAGGGTCTGCATTGACTATAGGAAGCTAAACTCATTCACCAAGAAGGACCATTTCCCCTTACCATTCATTGACCAAGTCCTTGAGAGAGTTGCAGGTCATGCCTTCTACTGTTTCCTAGATGGGTACTCGAGGTACAATCAAATTGAGGTCTCCCTAGAGGATCAAGGGAAGACTACATTCACATGTCCTTTGGGTACCTTTTCCTTCAAATGCATGCCCTTCAGGTTATGAAATTCCCCTGGAACATTTCAGCGGTGCATGATGGGAATCTTCTCAGACATGGTAGGGGATTTTCTAGAGGTCTTCATGGATGACTTATCTGTGTTTGGGGATACATTTGAGGGATGTCGGAAAAATTTAGAGATAGTCCTGTCAAGATGTGAAGAAAAGAATCTCGTCTTAAACTTGGAAAAATGTCATTTCATGGTTAAAGAGGGACTAGTTCTAGGCCATCTGGTCTTAGGTAGGGGGATTGAAGTTGATAAATCCAAGGTTGACATCATTCGTCACCTTCCATCACCCAAAACTGTCAAGGAAGTGAGGTATTTCTTAGGAAATGCTGGTTTCTATAGAAGATTCATCAAGAAATTTAGTTCAATATCCCGTCCCCTTTGTGCTCTCTTAGTAAAGGATGCTCCATTTGTTTGGACAGAAAGATATGAGGGTTCATTCTCAACCCTCAAATCCTCTCTCACCTCTCCTCCCATTATGAAATCTCCAAATTGGAACCTTCCTTTTGAACTTATGTGTGATGCTAGTGACTTTGCTGTTGGAGCCATGTTAGGACAACGCTGTGATAAAACTCCTTATGTCATTTCTTATGCAAGAAAATCCTTAAATGATGCCCAAATAAACTACACCACTAATGAAAAGGAGTTACTTTCTATTGTGTTTGCTTTAGAGAAGTTTAGGTCCTACCTATTAGAATCCCCCATCACTGTGTTCACTGACCATTCTGCACTAAAATACCTTTTCCAAAAACAGGATGCCAAGGCTAGATTGATTAGGTGGGTCCTTCTCTTACAATAATTTGACCTCACAATCAAGGATAAAAAGGGCGTTGAAAATGTTGTAGCTGATCACCTCTATAGGATGGAATTCAAAGACAACTCAAATCACCTTTCTGTGTCTGATTCATTTCCTGATGAACACCTATACTCTATGTGTGACTACCCTTGGTATGCCGACATAGCCAATTTATTAGTTACAGGAGTCATTCCAAAATTCTTAAGGACTCAGGCTCGAAGGAAATTCCTTTCTGATGTTAGACACTATGTTTTTGATGATCCATACCTCTATATGTTCTGCCCTGACCAAGTCATTAGGAGGTGTGTTCCAGAATCTGAACAAGAGTCCATCCTTAAATTCTATCATAGTGAGTCATGTGGAGGTCATTTTTCCTCTAAGAAAATATCTGCTAAGATTCTTCAATGTGGTCTCTTTTGGACCACCCTCTCAAGGGACTCCTACATATTTTTTCAAATCTGTCCTAGGTGTCAACAATTAGGGTCCATCACAAAAAGGAATCAAATGCCACTCACTCCCATCTTAGTAGTTGAAATATTTAACTGTTGGGGAATTTATTTCATGGGTTCCTTCCCAAACTCTCAGGGATACCTATACATACTATTAGCTATTGATTATGTCTCAAAATGGGTTTAGGCCATTCCCACTAAGTCCAATGATCATCAAGTTGTGATTCAATTTCTGAAAGAGAACATATTTTCTCGATTTGGAATTCCTAGGGCTATAATCAGTGATCGAGGAACCCATTTCTGCAACCTCCCATTCTCTTCACTCATGTCTAAATATGGTGTTTCTCATAAAGTTTCCACTTCATACCATCCTCAAACCAATGGTCAAGAGGAGTTAGCAAATAGAGAGATTAATCAAATTCTTGAAAAAACTGTCAACCCCTCTAGGAAAGATTGGTCTGAGAAACTCTTAAATGCTCTTTGGGCCTATAGAACCGCATATAAAACCATTTTAGGAATGCCCCCATATAGGTTGGTTTATGGTAAAGCATGCCATTTTCCAGTGGAGATTGAACATAAGGCCTTTTGGGCAATTAAGAAAATGGATTATGATCTCTCATTGGCCGGAACAAAAAGGAAATTAGATCTCAATGAACTGGAGGAACTAAGTATTGAGGCTTATGAAAATTCAAGGATCAATAAAGCTAGAGTTCAAGCCTACCAATCTAGGAATATCAAGGTCAAACATTTTGAACCGAGAAAACTTGTGCTCTTGTATAGTTCAAAATATCATTTACACCCGGGAAAGTTAAGGTCTAGATGGTCAGGTCCTTTCATAGTGCATCATGTATACCCCCATGGGGCAGTAGAGATTCAAGATCCCACTAGTGGACAAATTTTCAAGGTCAATGGTCAAAGGTTAAAAACAATCTCTGAATCTTTCAATAAACAGGAAATAGATATTGAGTTAATTGAGCCAATCTATAAACCAGGAAAAAATTGATAAATTTAGGATCTATGTCGGGCTAACGACGTTAAACAAAGCACTGTATGGGAGGCAACCCATAGTTTTTATGTTTCTAATCTTTCTGAATCATCTTTATTTTTCAAATAAGATTAATTAATCATTTTTATATTTAAAAATAAAAAAATATACTTTTGACCTGTTCTTCTATTATGAGTATGGATGGGTACAAAAGGGGAGCACCTAATTCATCCGTGTCACATGGTGTGATCCTTGAGTAATACCTTACCCAAAAATTTAAAAAGAAGACAATATATCATCAGTTTGTTTTTTTAATGTGTTTGTAGGTTAAAAAATTAAAAAAAAAAATAAATAAAAATATAATAATAATAAAAAAGTCCATATCATAGGTCGTGGGGAAAACCCTGTCACAAATGGCGAAGCCACGGGGATTCGAACCCGGGACCGAAGGGAGACAAGGGCACACACTTACCACTGACCTACGGCTTCTTGTGCATCCTTTTTCTATAATTTATATATATATACTTATATTTTACTTCATTTATTATATAAATATAAATATATATATATATATTATTTTGTTTTGTTTGTTTGTTTTCATTTTTCCACCAGGGAGCTTTGCAAGCGACATGGATATCAAAGGACTAAATTCGAGTGGAAAGAACTTCAAACTTTAACCACCAGGAGAATTCATTCCATGATCCTCATATTTCAATTTCCTTATTGAACTCCCTTTTTATTCCTCTACCCCATTCTAAATTTTATTTTTATGAAACTAGGGACTGTTTCATTCTAAGTTGGGGGTGTGGAAACAAAATGTTTGTTTAAAAGAAACAATGATAAAAAAAGATGTAAAATTATTTTATCATTCATATAATAACATATTTTCTCACATTAAAACTACATAGCAAATAACTTTTATTTCCTTGACTCTTAATTTAATTCATGATTTAAGTTTAAAAGCATTGATTTTGGAAGTTTGGTTGTCCAATGAAAATTTTTATCATTTTTATTTTCATCCATTAAATCAAAATGCCACAATGCACTTCCCCTAGACTATGGGGTACTAATTTGAATTTTTGGGGTCCCATAATAAATATAATAGTCTGGTTTGATTTTTATGAATAATATGAGTATTCAAAATTTTTTTAAAAAAATTTAAAAAATAAAAAATAAAAAAATAAAAATAAAAATTTGCGTGTAGAGCAATGGATTGATAAAATGCGAGGCTTTCGGCAATTGGGCATCGTGACTCTAGAGTTTTCTAGCCCTAATTTTTTCAATCTTTCTCTATTTATGGTAATATGACTTTGTTTTTGATTAAGTTAACTCGAGACGACGCCCGAGTATGTGGGGTTCACTTGGTTCCCTAAGGCCTTTGAGTCTGGGAGTCGTCGACAAAGTCTTGCTACATGGGTTAATTTGATTAACTACAATCTCAATTACTATAGAAATATTGAAAAAAAATCCAAAAAAAAGGAATAAAGATTACTCATATTAGGATTAAATGTGATTCCACCTAGCGCTTCCATGATTTCCCCCTTGAATGAAAATGAACCCCCATATCTATTGTGATTCACGACACATCATTACAACTAATTGAGTTGGATGAAGTATGATGATGGATTTGATCAAAGGAATGTGCTTGGGATTGGGATCTGCTTTTAAATTCATCTTGTTTTAAATTATCTTAATAGGTTATAAAAATATATTTGTGTGTAGTTTACATTGTGAGCACTGTTTGTTATAATGTGTTTGAAGAAAGGAATTCAAATAAAATCATTGAATTATTTGCTTGGGACTAGCAAATCTCATGTTGGGGGGTGTGATTATGAAATAAAAACATATATTTTAAATACATTTTAATGGTATTTAATTTTCATTTTTGATCTTATGGGCCTGAGTTAGTGCATTTTCATTATGAACATCCATTCTCATCATTTGTGCACTTCATGCCTAATATACACCAATTTAGGCCCAATGATTCATCTGATTATAAGGAATGTAATTATCAATATTTTAATTTTATATTTTGGGAACTATATATAAACTTATATGTGAACATTTTTCATTCAGGTATCAATGGATGATTCATAAACGATGATGGAGATATTTGGAGATGAATGGAAGCAATTCTAAGAGAAGGCAGATTGGAAACCAGCTCACTTATGAGACTATGTGGCCCAACATACAGGCCCAATGAATCCCAAATTTTGTGTGATTCTATAAGATGTGTATAGGAACAAATAACTATACATGATCCAATGCTAATTCGGCCTCTATGTTGTCAATTAAAGCGGCCCAAGTTAGAGTTACAATTCTGGGCCAGATTCTGCGGCCCAGAAAAACAGTCCACTAATTTGATCATATATCAGAATCCACATATTCAAATGGGCCCAAGTTTTACAGGAGGTTATCAGACATACTTATATCCATTTTATTCTTCTATGGAGCACTCTGATTCGGCCATCTAGAAGGTCTTCCAGACACGTTTGTTTGGTGAAGGAAAGCTGGATGACACCTCTGGTCAAGGGTGGAAAAATCAACTCTCCCTTACTTTCCACCCACCTATGGCCTACCAAAATTAATTTAGGAGACTTGGACTCTTGGAGGCTAGACCACAGGGCTCAAAAATTCATATTTAAGGCAGTGGTGTTGGAGGATTGAAGAATCTTTGGAGCTTGTTTTCATCTTAATGTTATGCTGCCAATTTCTCTTTGTAATGTTCTTCCTTCACATGTAAGTTGTTTTAATTCATCCTTGTTTCTTAATAAAATTTATTCTTCTCTTATTATTATGTTCTTCTCCTTATCAATTTGATACCGTTGGTTCAAGGTGTGAACTTTTTCATACCAAACATTGTGATATTATTCACACAATGGTGGAGTGATCATTTTATTTTTGTTGTTTTCTTTACTTCTCCATTTCCTCCCTCATGAGTCTACTTTCTGCTTTCATTGAAACCATGGGATCAATGGAGGGATAACACACTTATGGGTTGATACAAGGGAGTATCAAGGGGCTGGATTGGATGTTATTTATCACCTAATTAATGTATAATCACTTCCTTAATTGAGATTTTTATTTGATGATTTTTAAACTCCATCGTCCTTGTTGAATTTAAGGCCACACACTTCAAGTGCTAATACAAACCTTTACATTGAAGTGCTAAAAACTTTGATCCTTCAAGTGTATAGGAGATTAGTATTAATGGGTGTCAGAATAAAACCAGTAAGTGATGATGTTGTTTTATCTCCTTAAATGAACCCATCTCAAATATAAGAAATTGAAATCATTAAAAAGGAAATACGTCCAATCCACCTCGAGCGATAACCTAGGATCAACTCATTCTTTTAAATTGAATTCCCTTAAATATATTAGTTATATTTTAAACCCATATAAAATCAACCCAAGTTGGCCACTTCATAGCCAAAAACAGTCCATAGAATGTACGTGTCTATAGGTTTCTTCTTAGGTCTCTGAGGATTCGATAGCCCAAGCTAAACTACAAGGACCGTTCCACCTTCATCTCTTGGGTAAATTTGAGCGAGAATCATGTGTGGAATGTTAATGCTGAAGGGATATGGAAAAACACTAAATTACTCTACTAATTTTTCAGTTAAATAATTGTACTTCCTTTATTTTCTAAAATTTACATGTGTCAAACCTCTATTTTCTTTAATTATTTGATATTTAATTTTATATATATTGATTATTTGTATGATTTTTGTGTTAGATTTTATATTCAACAGTTATGGTTAAACATTTTTTTATTGAAAAACCCAATATGATTAATTATGTTTTGGTTAAATTTATGTATATAAAACACTTTTTTAAACAGTAATATTTAAATTTATAATCATTTTTATCATTTTGGAATTAATTTTTATATTTAATATTTTAAATTGCATATTTTTTTAGTAATCATGACATAATTATTTTTTTGAAACTTACACATGCCTAAAACCAATTTTTACTTATATATTTTCATAACCATTGTTGTTTAAATATAAAATTTTATAAAAATATATAGGTATATAGAATTTTATTATATTAATCTATGTCAATGAATGAAATAGATGAAGAAGGACATTTACTAAGGTATACATATTTTTTTTCATATTATTTAATATTAATTAATATAATTATTTAATGAAATAAAACATTTAATTTACAAAAAATAATTACAGGACTACTGATGCACCTCATATGAAGGAGTTTTCTCCTTCTATAGAGAAATTGATTTCTAGAGTTGGTAAAAATGGGATTACTTGTTTAACAAAACTATCACTTTCTTATGGAGACCATAGAATAGATATTAATTTTGAGGATAATAATAACCCAATAGGCTCAAATGAAACAAAATTTACCAGTTATATTGCCTTGTATAGCCGTTGTCGGATTAACATTTTATATCTTAATTGGAAGTCCATTGAAAATATGGAAAAATAGTACATGTGGGAGTCCATAATGGTAAAATATCTCAATTTATTTTTTATCTCATTTTAAATGACTAATATTTAATTTATTCAATTATATATGACATTCAATTTTGATGAAAAAAAATAAATTAATAATATATTTTTATCTTTATTGGAATTTCAAGAGAGATATTTTAAAACAAAATTGAAAAAACATTATGTTTTCTGGAAGTTACATAATGAAAATTTTCCCTATGTACGAGTTTTTAGATGCAGATACGTGGAAGAAATTTGTCCCAAGTCTTCATGATAAAGAATTTAGGTTATTATAATTTTTTTATTGTAATTTTTTTATATTACTTGATTAGATATTAGTTTATTTTCATGTAATAGGATTTTAGAAGATATCATCAAGAGTTCCAGTTGGAAAACATATACCCTCATACTTTATCATGTGGAGATTATCATTTATTAAAGAAGGAAATGATTGTAGAAAAGTTTGATATATTAGGAGATAAATCCATTAGTGGTTCACAAGAGATCTAGTTTGGTCCTCCTATTCCCCCCACTCACCATGAAAAATAGAAAAGGCCAAGAAGGAAAAAAATAAAAAGAACCTTATAGAAGAATCTAAGGAAGAAACTAACATAATTGTATGAAATTAATTTTTATTTTCCATGAATGTTTTTATTTTTTAAATTAACAACACTAATATACCATTTTAATTTTTTATTTCTATATGAACATTATGATAAAGTGAAACAAAGGAATTTTTCCCTGGGGGTAGTATATACATCCTATCTACTACTTTAATAAAGAAAAAATATCTTGAAAAGTAGAAAAGTACAAGAAGAAAAAAAAAATAAAAAGTACCTTATAAAGGAATCAAAGAAAGAAACTGACATAATTGTAAGAAATTTATTTTTATTTTCCATGAATGTTTGTATTTTTTAAATTAACAACACTAATATAACATTTTAATTTTTATTTTTATATGAACATTATGAGAATGTGAAACAATGGAATTTTATCCCTGATGGTAGTATGTACATCCTATCTACTACTTTAAGAAAACCCAAATATCCTGATCGTGTAAGAGGATATGAGGTGGGTGTTTGTGTTTGGAAATTTTTTTGTCATAAAAGTAATAAATCAAGATACATAGAAATATATTCCATAAAATCTAAGATGAAAGACATAAAATAGTATATGGACGATCAAATTCAATCAGTTGTGAAAGATATGTTTGAAAAATTGATGAGACAATCAAGGCCTATGAAACTTGCGTAGCCTGACCAACCTACCCATCCCACACATAATTATTACTCAGATCCTCTACATTCTCATTCTAACCTGACCTTATACTGTGATTTGTATGCTAGAGATCCCCATGTATAAATTATAGCATGCAGAGTTGTACATTTATTTGGGGATTCTCTACATCACCATCCTATTAATATGGGTCGGGTAAGAATATCCATACATGATATTATTTATGAAATTAGTATAGTTCTATTTTATACTGTGGAGGTTACTAGAGTTATAGATATTATGATTCTTTTTTTTACTTTGACTGGCTGGCCTTCTTTGTTATCTGACATATGAGATATATTATATTTTTTAAATATTATTTATATCTGATTCAAAGATAATTATAATGTTTTCCAAAATTTAATTAATATAGGAGTATATAAAATCAAAATAATTAGTAGAAAATAAATATAAGGTTCATGATCCAACAACTTCAAATACTTTCGATATTATTAATGGGATAAAAACATTATCCTTAGTTTCTTCTTCCTTGGATAATATTTACGAGTTTCTAATGATATATGATATATGTGGAAGAGACATTCTGTAGAGAATATTCAAAAAAGATATCATGGATCTGGTTTTTTTGATGAGGTCAACATGCTAGTGTTTCAGTTGTTTTCCATGTAAGTAAATTTTTATTTCAATTTTTATTTCTTTAAAGAAGGATGATTTCAAGTTACTTATTATATTACTTATTTAATTAGGTATCTATATATGATTCTTATTCAAAATGAGACCACTAGTGTTTATGGTCATATATATTCAAAATACATTTAAAATACTACAAAATATGTAAATAAATATGATAGAGTTACATAAATGTTTGAGAGATTATCAAATACAAATATTGGGTGTTGGTTTTTTCATTCCTTGATCGGTAATAACACTAAGATAATTATGAACTAACATTCATTATAATGTCATTAATTTTTAAATTTTTATGTTATATAGGTCATTGGATGTTAGGCATATTATTCTCAAATGAATGCACATTATATTGGGTTTTCTATTTATTTGTTGGTGTTCTTAATTTTTTTTGAAAATTATTTAAAAATTCAGTTTTTTTTATTTTTATAAGTTCTTTAATTTTAATAATTATTGTTCATACATGTTTTTTTAGTTGATATATATGAAAATATAGGTCATGGAATTTTTTTAATAAAAATTAGTTGTTGATAAATCAGACAAATACAGTCCAATACATGGAAGTAACGGTAAATATATTTTATATTATACAATTTTTTGTTTATATATACATATATATGTTGGTTTTTATTTTCTTGTCAATGTTTTGTAACTGTATTGTTATCATTAAAAAGGAAGGGTGGGATGTGGTTATTATGTTTTAATGTTCATGTAAGAGATATTCACAACTGGTTCAACAAAGGAATTTGATAATCTTAGTTACATTAATTATTTTCTATTTTATATCAAAATATTCTATTTTTTATCATATAACAACCATTGTTATTGTATATTTTTATGATTTAAATTCACATATAAATGATAAACTTACACATATAAGTAGTTTTTTTACAAACTGTTTGTTAAGTATAACTATTATTTAAATTATTAGGTAAGTATCTTTTAATTAAAGTTAAAGAAATGAGTATTTATACTATTTTTAAGATTTTAGTTGGTATATTGTATTTGATTTTATATAGATGTTCTTTGATTTAAATTATTTTATTATGAAGAGTACACAAATATTTTAGAATATTATTAAACAAGTATGTTTTATTCTTTTTTAAACATTCTTTATTCTTAATTATTATTATTTAAACATTCTTTCATAATTGTTATATGAAAAAATAGGTTAAGAGAAATGTTTAACAATGATCAATTATCAATATAGAATCCAAATAAAATAATGTAAATGAAATTATTATTAAATATATTTTATATTAGATAATATATATTTTGTCACATATATATATATATGTTGGTTTTTATTTTCAAGTCAATGTTTCCTAACTAAAGTGTCATGGTGGAATGTATTTATTTTGTTTTAATATTCATGTTTGAGATACTAAAAACTGGGATGATGACTAAGTTTTGTAATCTTAGTTATATTAATTATTTTTGATTTTATATCAAAATATTCTATTTTTTAGTCTTATAATTTTCATTGTAATTGTAGATTTTCAATTATTCAAAGTCGTATAAAATTGAAGAACTCACCCATCTTCAAAATTTAGAAAATATTATTTAATTATGGTTCATATTTTAGTTAAAATGCATGTACATTTTATTTAATGTTTAAAAAACTAATAATTCAGAAATAATTTTTTCATAAATTTTGTATATTCTATTTTTTTACAGGTTTATTGTTTTTAAAATATTTATTATTCTTGGTTATATTTTAAATTATTAGTTATATATATTTTAATTTATGTTTAAAAAACAATAAATTATAAAATTATATTTGGCTTAAATTTTGCATATTATTTTTGGTTTTATAGGTTTCATATGTTTCGGGTATGTATCTTTTAATTAAAGTTAAAGAGATGAGTATTTATACTAATTGTTTTCCACTTTTAGTAGGTATATTATGTATGATTTTACATGGTTATTGTATTTTCCTGAATTAGATTCCCCAAAACCGATGCTCCGAGCCATTTCTTGACAACACCTGAAGCGCACCTCCCCATACGCCAGAGGCTGTCGACTAGTAGTGAGGGTCTAAAGGCGATATAGTGGGGTGAATATACCCTCATATCAAAGTGAAAAAGTGGAAATAACTATATATCATATATAATAGTAATAAAAAGAGTGTATAAGAAATAAATAAACTAAAATAAGAGAATTATGTAATAATAAATGTAATCTAGTAAAATCCTGAATGACCATGTCACTCATACAACACCGATAACCCACTAGGATGATCACATATACAGGATTACATATAGGAAAGTGAAATATAAGTACAAGTCCATACTTCTATCTCTAAGTTGGACCACATAATAGATCTCCACATACATATATGATGCATATTACTTGATCAGTCCTAGAACTCAGTCCTACTTGTGCCTGAAACCAAGGGAATGTCTACTCGGGTACCCCCATGCAATGGCCGCCTAGGGAGGGTTTGAATACGAAACTCAGTATGGCACCACCAACGTAGCCCCATATATAACCAGAAATATTTAGTTCATGGGAAAGTAAGATAATCATTAGGTTAAAAATTATTATAATAATAAATACTAGAAACATGAAAAATTAAATTCCTACAATAAATTCTGAAGAAAAGTGCTCAGCTGAGCTAGGACACAACTGAAAAAGACAAATAAAGGAATGAGGAGATCCACAGTTGATCCCTAGGTCCATGATCCTTATCCACTGGGAAATATTCCATCTTATATATATATAAGTATATTTATATATTCCAATACACACACACACACCAAAATATGTATATACATGATTAATGTGAAAGAAAGAACATAAATCAATAGTAGACAATCCATTGGTCCATAATCTCGATCATATGGAAATTATGTAAAAAGGAAATTGATTTGGATTTCATACCACTCATTCCATGTACAATTAAGTATATCCCTAGGTCTATAATACCAATTGAAACTACCTAATTTTTCCAGCACAAAAAATGTCCCTAAGCAAGCTATGTAACCACTAGGGGATACATTCCCAGACCCTGACTTCAACCATACTTTCCTATAATCAATATAATTAAATATTCTATGTACTAATGGGAAATCCTATAAATGGTCACTATTTAGGATTCCATACAACTCAATCCATGCGAATCTCATCTGATGTTTGAACCATAGGTCCTGATCTGTAGGATATCACAACATTGTGACTCAGATAATCTCTATGGGGGTGAAACTTCATCGATCTCTAATGGAATTCTGTTCAAACCCAAGTACTTGACCAAAATAAATTTATATAAATATCTCAATAGACCTATTCTCAAAAAGTACCACTGGGTGATGTGGTAAGGGTTCATCCACCCCACCCTAGGGAGCATCCAAGGCATCAGTCTAGGAGATCTTAATCATCCATTGATTATGTGTCAGATGAACAGTGAGTAGCACCATATCCAACACAGTGATAAATTAATCAATTAGGGAAAGTGTAATCATCCTCATTTATCAGGAGAGGTAAATCATCCATGAGTATCCCAAAAATAGGGATTCAATTCCCATGTATAATAATCACATAGACACCATCCCTGGGTATCACAAATAAAGGCCAAAATCTCGATCCTAGGAAGTATGTTTGGGTATCTCAATGTGATAAAAAGTTTCCAAAAGGATCAGAAGATAGATCTGAGGAAATATTTATAGGAATCCCAATAACAAAATCAACATCATATCTGGATCATTAGACATAACCATGAATAACTTCTAATAATCATCGTTGAATCAATAGAAAACAGGTGAATGCATAAATAAAAGAGCGAGTGTGGTTTAATTCCTTACCCACCACTACTTCAATAGCCACATGGATTACTAGTTTGATATGGGTTCTAAGGTGACAACCACTAATTTCTCTACCTAATCACATAACACACTATATCATGGTTGGTCAAGCACTGGGCGCCCACTGGGCCCCCTAGTTAAAAACACTATAGAGGTATCTTACTTGGGATCCTCAAGGACTATGGTAATCAGAGGAATCCCTCTTGGGGTCCTCTATGTTGGTATATAAGCAGGTCATCCCTCTTGGAATCCTAAAATTAAATAATTATAGGGATCCCATAGGGGATCCTTGTTCATGGTCATAACATCAAGTTGTGGGTTTAAGCTATAGCAAAGGGGTTGTTAGGGACCCTGGTGTTCATCCAATATGATCGACCCATTTCATTTAAATTAAAAATTAATCAGAATTAATTTAAACCGGAATTATTTCTATTAGGGGCGAGCCTGAGCATCCAAATAATACCATAAACATGCATAAAAACTAAATGGTTGGTCTGAAAAACCACCTACCTTTATGAATCTTTCTATCAATTTTCCAAGGGTTGACAGTAGGTACCAAGACCCATCCAAGCTCATCCATGTCATACTGGAGCTGTTTCACTAACATACCATCAGAATTAATTAATTATAATGACATTCTAATAAATTAATAAATCCATAAAAATACATAAAAAAAGAAAAACCACTTTATTCAAAAGGGTATAAATCCAAAATGTTCACCATCTAATCCCATCACACCTAAATGGAGACTTAACACTTTCTAGAAACAAGAAGTACAAAAACAAACTTGAATTGAGTAAAATCACTAAGAAATGATGTAAAAAAACACCACAATAATTTAATTAAAAAAATTTAATATTTATAAATTCACTATGGTGACATATCTTGATGAATCAGCATGCGGAAAAGTGTAGATAACCTCTAGGGTTATCTTGTTCCTAGGTAGATTGAAAACTCCAACACTAGTGTCTGTTTCCACCATGCTCCGGTGGAATTAGGAATAGAATCCCTAATCAGTCAATCCTATGTTATATGGGAAAAGAGAAGAACACAAGATAGGGTATCATTGTCAAATATTTACCTTAAGCTTACCAAATCATTCAAAAGTGCCCGATTTTGAACTCAAGTGAAGGAGAACCATTCAATGGAAGAGGATGATGAGAGGTGAACACCACCTGGTTCATGCAAGAGAGTGGGGAAGGAAAAATGGGGATTCCCATTTAAAGACCATAGAAAAAGGCGATTTTATATTTTTAATGGGACACATAGTTTGGACACATGGTTGGACAAACTATGTACCAATTTTGAGGTTGGAATTGTCCAAGCACAAGTCTTGCAGTTAGCATTGTCCAATCAAAAACCCTTCTCATTGGTATGGAGCATGGTTTAATAGACTGTGCGCAAGCCATGAGACATGTCTGTAATATATTTTTGAAACTCGCATGGTTTTTTCTATCCTTCCTCATGGTATCCCCAACCTACGAGCTTGTAAAAACTATACCACATAGTTAACAGTAACCATGTTCCAATCATAAGCCCTATACTTCACTTTTCCCGAAACTCTAGTTTTGAGTCCTGAACCTCGGGGATGCTCCCAAAAACTCTAATATAAAAATAAATCATCATTAGGCAACTAAAAAAATCATTTAGATGTATTTCTACCTTCATAATTCCATTATGAATCTCTAATCAAGATTTTAACCATCTAGTAAATAGAAAATTCAAATTCCTTCTAAAACTTCCATCTCGAAAAAGCATAGGATCTACAATCTCCCCACCATAGAAAATTTTTCACCCAAAAGACTCAGTGGACAATGAAAACATCACCCTACCTATTTGGGCTGGATATTGTTTCCATAAATGGATGTGTTTTATTTCATAATTCCCAATTTAACTCAAATAACCATTTCAAATATACAGTACCTAATCCATCAAAGCCCAACCCATGGTACTTACACCATCAGATTCACTTACCAAAATAAGTTCTAAGTTTCTTAGTGACACTTATAACTCATTTATGAAATTACACGTTAGGGGAATACCCTTAGTCCTTGATTGATCATTACAGTTGAAGACCCGTCAACTACGCTCAAATTGGTCACACATAATTTTCCATGAAGAGTCACAACCGACCCTTGAAATACACCCATGCTATCCCAATTGAGAAAAAAATGTGGAACCATAATAACAAAATCAAACCATTTGAGGAATTTCAAGTCGAACTTCCTCTTTTGGACTACTCCCAGAAATGATTGGCTCCCCCAACTGATGTGTAATGGTTCATTCTCTACTAGAACATTATTTTTTTAGTTTTGGTTGTTGTATGTGTTCATGGGAGGTTATGGGTATTTTCAGTTGATGTTGGGGGTCCAACAGAACTGCTTCAGAAAATACATGTTGTATAAGTGTATTACATGACGTGTAATGGTGGTTCACATCTTGTGAGAGGCTATTTTATTACGTGTATATTTTTGAGGTTAAATAATAAAAATAGAGATTCATTTTCTATGAAACCGAACCCTTAGGATTGTACGATGTGAAAGTGGATTACACGTTGTGTAAATCCCTGATACAATTCATTTTTAAAAGTCGTTTCCAATTGAATATTAATTCATTCACTTATGGATTATTGTTCATATTATTTTGGTAAAAATCTAGGATCTATGAGTAGTTCTTCAAGCCCTCTTCCTTCTTCTTTGATCAACTAGTCCTGGTGGTTGTTCATTGGTAATATGTGGCAATCCCTTCATTATTTTTGGTAGGTTTTCTTTAGTTATTATCCCAAGGATTTACTATGGTGATGTATTTAAGTTTTGAGAGGTGTGTTGGGTTGAGTTTTGATGGTATTTGGGTGAGGTGTAGGTTGATCCATAGTTCTCATGGTGCGGTTGTGGTTCACATGCGTTATTCTTCTCCCTATAGTTCAAGGAGAGTTGTAAAGCTTTATTGAGGTAGGGAATCCATCATTTCACTTTGTTATGTATCATGCGAGAGGTATTTTCTTTTTTTATATGGATTATGGGTTTTATAGCTTAATCAAAGATAAATAATTGGTTAATTGAATTGAATGGGGTAAATGGGATTTGATTTTCATGATTTTATAGCTTTGTTGATATTGTGATAATTTGAATTGTACGAGCTTGATGCGTTACGGAAAATTGTGTCTGTTAGGGGATTTATTTACATTTGATATATGTGTTGAGATTTATACTTTGGTTATGATTTTTGTGATATCATAATAAAATGTAAATTGGCTAAACACTTATATTTGGATAATAAAATGGTTTCCGTAGGACAATGACAAGTTTGAAAACATCCCTAAAATAAAGTGGAATGTAATAAAATCCCATTTTTAAATCTATAAAATGATCTTTTTGTGTTGTGATGTGTGGTAATTATTATGGTATAGTAATGTATAGTTATGACATTTGGGGATGATGATTTGTGGGCTGTGCTTTTGGGGTGGTGAGTTAGTGGTTTCTTTGTGATAGATGCCCGAGTAGTGATGGAATAAATGATTAAAAAAATGATTGAAATGACAAGGGTTGGTTTGGTTAATGGGATATTTTTTTAATGTATGAATAAATGATGGTTTTTGTGGTTAAATGCAGTTTATGAAAAATAATGAAATGAATGGGTTGATTAAATAACATAGGTTGGAAATTGAAACGGGGCTGTGGCTTGTTGTGTGGTGTTATGAATTTAGATGTGGCAACAAAGGTGACCATGTTGTGAATTGGTTAGTTAGTTTATGAACCCATAGGTTTGTCTGGAGTATTTTATACTACATATATATACTTGAATATTATTATGATTTCTATACGCACCCACTGTAGAGACCCGAAGCCTGACGTACATGGACATTACATTACTTTTGCAGAATACTTAATACATAACAAAAAACAAACACACAAGGATCGTAATAGTTTAGTGTCATTGGAAACTCGGAATATAATCTTCTAATCGTGGTGAAAGATCTTCAACATATCCATTAATGATCTTCCCCTTTTGTTTTCTTACCTAAAACCTTTCTTTAAATCTTGGGTAAAAGAAAACAGATAAAGGGTGAGCTCAAATGCTCAGTAAGGGAAAACATATATAACATAAAACAATCCATAAACATCTGAAAGCAAAAACTTGAACATGAAATTTAAACATCAAAATCTTGAGCAAAGACATAAATCGTGGAAGTACGTAAGGCATATATCATAATGGAACATCAACCATGATAAAATCTAATGGGAATAAAACAAGTAATTGTGGAAACCATTCATCACATGTTATGACTTCCATAGTAGCCAAGACATTGCTACCAAGACCATCTTAGTGGACAAAGTCCCTTTCTGAATCGAGTTCACTCCTCATTTCAGTCCTATAACACTGAACCGGATTAACTTACCATTCCAAACATGTATATCTCATGAGATATAAATCTTTACCAAATGAATTGGAGGGATATATAGGTCCCACCCATATCATAATGAAATCATTCTTACTTGTGCCACAATATAAACATAAATCATTCATCGTAACCCAAAGAATAAAAATGGGTTTCATAAACATCATCCCATCATCACATAATCCATATAAAGGTAATGCATATCATTTTATAATAATAAAAGTGAAACCATGTAAATCAAAGAGACATTAAACTTGAAACATACACATATGAAATAATGTCATCTTAGATGGAAAATGGTTTTGATAAAAACACTTGAAATTAATTCTTGAGGAAAATATCCTTTATTCTTCAAAATCATTTTCTTTTCAAAAATTTCATGAAATTTTAAAAGAAAAGGGTTTTGTTGAAAATAATCATTCAAACATGTAGAGGAAGCTTTATGAAAATGAGGCTTTATGAAACCGTAAAAATCCATTCACGCCGTATAAGTTAAAAAATAACATTTTTCTCGTACTTTTGTCGGAAAAGTCAAAAAGTACCTCGTATGGTAAAAAAATAAGATTTCTTTCATAACATATGGTAAAATAAAAAATGGGTAAAAGGAAATTAAACATACATGAAAACAATTTTATAAAACATGGACATGGATGATAGCAAGAACCCCAGTAAATACTTACGAATAAGCAATCTCGGAAAAAATGAGATTTGCAAAATTATCCTTAACTTAGGTCGGATATGATTCGTACGTATCCGAACTTCCTGTATAATGATTTAAATAACGTCATTTACTTATTACAGAATCACATTCATTGTTATGATATCATATATTGTTGAATTATGACTTTATATTACCCGTTCTTTTGTAAATTCCATGTTAAAGAGCGTTTTGGGTAAAATCGTTTCATTTGTCGTCCGTGTTTTGACTTGTAATTATTCATATGATTACTTAGATCATGATTAATTAATTCCAGAATATAAAAAATTATTTATATATAATATATATTCAGAATATACATATATATAATAGATCGATAAATGGAAATAAATACACCATTCATGGAGACGGTAGGCCGTACGTACGCTTGAACGCTGTTTTCGTTTCCTTATTGAATTGAATGGAATTAAGTAGATGACATACATATATATATACATAAATATAGTATCATTATTATTTCATATATTTCATGATTACTTATTATATATATACTTTATAATCATTCATGAATGGTTACTCATTGATAATGAATCTCATCGTGTCATGGAGACGGTAGTCCGTACGTACGCACGAGCGATGATATCATTCCCATGATCATGGAATTGTATTGAAGTGTATGTATAATATTTCAGAATCAATATCACTTTACAATAATCATATATAGTCATTATTTACACCATTATACCCATCCAAGTAAGGTGGTGGTGGAAAATAGATTACACCACGGCGTGGAGACGGTATTCCGTACGCACGCACGCACTGTGATTTCGTTTTCTGTAGGATGGATAGATGGTGAAATAGGGTTGTTTCATACTTATAATAACATATTAGTATATTATTGATACTGATGTTATTAATTCATAATGAAAAAAATAATGAATAATAAGTAGAAGAAGAAATAAAGTTGAAAGAATCAGTAATGGACATTACCTCTTCTTTGAAGCGCCTCATTGAGACCTCCTCTTAGGGCACTAAAATTTGTCTTTTAAGAAGACCAGGACCTCTAGGATGTTTCTAGGGAAGTGGTGAAGTAAAATATTCAGGGGTTGGCCGATCGTGGAGGCTCAAATTGGTGTGAGGAGGAGAAGGAGGAGTTTCCCTTTTATAAGGGAGGAGAGGGGCACCTTTGGAATAACTAAAATTATTATTTTATTATAAAGTCATATTCGGTTTTTAATAGCTCCAAGTTGAGTTATTTCGAAGCTAAGGTGGGGATGGGTCGAAATAATCTCATCAAATAGAATTTAGACAAGTTTAGGTATCTATTTTAACCTTATCATTTTAGATTTAACTTTAAGTTAGATAATTTTACTTTTACCGTGTCTTTTTGTTTTCATACACTATAAGGTTAATAAACTTACTATAACAAGACAAAAGAACCCCAAGTTGTTTATTATTAATATATATAACCTTATCTAAGTCATTTGGCCGATCCTTAGATTTTTAGGAATAAAATAAAAATTAATAATATAATATTTGTTTTAAAAACTATTTTATGTCAATTTTGACACTATTTGGTAATTGATTTTTGTGAAAATCATAACAGAATGATTAGTTCGAAAAAAGTTAATTAAATCAATACTAACATGTCATATTAACCTATAAAATTATTGTAATTCATAAAAAGTCTCAAATTACATTTATTTGGGAAATCTTTTTATCTTTCTAATGCATATTTATAGTCGAATTTATCTTATTTATAACCCTATATTAAAAATGTTTTAGTTATTAAACTTTGATTTTGACTATTTTAAGTATTCTTTAAATAAAATAATATTAAATGTCCTAATCTAATCCAAGTGGGACTGAATAGTCATATTTTATTCTTAAGGTTGTTTTTGGTCGAATTACAATTATCCAATAGAATTATGACATGTGTTAGGGTAATAATAATATCATTTTTACCCTTAATTACCCTATTTACATTTAACCGTGGTAAATAAAAGTAAAAGTTACTATTTACCAATTTTTTTTTCATCTCATTGAACCAAATTTTACTTACTGACATCCGCCGTGTTTCTCGGATTTTTGAAATTCCATTCACAAAAGTGGTAAAATTATGTTTTATGTAAATTTTCAAATTCTCCTAGGAGGTGGGTAAAAGACGGTCAAAAGTTCAATAAAATTTTTATATATCTAAAATTATTATAAAATGACTCCAATTAATTACATTGAACAAATATAGGTATTATGTATCAATTTTGACCTAAAATAAATTTAAATAAAATAATTAATTATTTAAATAAAAAGTCGGTTTTTGAATACTAACCTAGTGTTTTCACTATTCATCAAAAATTGAAAGTTTTCAGAAAAATACTAAAAATTCACCCTAGGAAAATTTAGATATTCTGAATCCAAAAATGAAGTCCATTTTGAAAGAGAAAATTTATAAAATTTCAAAAAGTGGGTATTACTATTCATAACGGCTAGTTTATACAACATATCGTTGTTTAGAGAAACTCGGTATTGCGTACAACACATGCTATCGTGGAAGGTTGTGATTGCGTGTAATGCAAGACAAGTTAGGGATGCATGTTGTGCAAGCTCCTTTTGGTGTAGCGTACAACAAAAGATATTAATGAAATTAAAAAGAATATTTTTCATAAATTCTCGGGGTGTTAGATTCTACCCCCCTTAAAATGAATTTTGACCTCAAAATTTGTCGGGGTTATAAATGGTTTACTACTTGAAAGTTTCTTTAATAAAACCCACATTGTAAAAAGGAATACCAAAACTAGGTTTTACAAACTAAAGTATGAAACGTAACGGTTACCAAAATTAACTAATCGCTGGGCTTCCACGTAGGAGAACACAGGTGAAAATATGGATATTGAAGAAAAATCTAACCATCACGTTCTGATGGAGATTGGTAGAGAAAATGGCTATGAAAAATCCAATAATCACAAAGCCATAGATTTGTGATGATCTAAGGTACCATCTGATTCATCGAATATGAGGAAACTAGGACAACATTTTTGGTTTTCATGATCATTTCCCTAAAGTTGATGAATTAAAATAAATACTTACATGATTTTGGTACAACATTATTGTTGTTTGTGCCTTGAAAAATTTCCGCATCATCTCTTAAAGAAATGAAGTTTAATTTGTCTTTCGTTAAGTGTTAGCATATCATGCGATAGAATGATGGGTCATTCCATATTTCTCAAACAAAAGGTTAGTAAAAGTTATACATAAGTCAATATATGGTGAGGTTAATCGTATATGATTCCAAAAATGGACTTATACTTCATCTCTAATACCCCTTAATATAATAAAACTAGTTTCTAATAACCAGGGACTTCCTGTTGGCCAGTGGTAGGTGATAAAGGCATGTCGCACTTTGGTTGTGGGTTCGATTACCACTACGTTGTCCGACGCGACGGGTTGTCACCTATCTTGCAGGTTGTCCCTTTTTCTAAAACTACATCATTATAATATTTCATCAATAATATTGAAAAAAGTTCTAGCCTTAAACAATACTGTCTCACGTCCAACATAAAAAATTCCAATCTTTAGGCTTATGCAAAATACTTCTGTCCAAGCTCATAGTATAAAGAAAACAATTACTAGAAAGGTTATCTACCAAGAATGTGAATACAAGCATTTATCCCACATATATCATAAGATATAACTTGTTGGTTACATTCCAAACACATGAATACCTTAGTCATGTATTCCCTTGAAAAATAAATTACCATAGAACCTTATTGAAAACATGAATGCTGTCAAAAGGTAACTCTTTCCACCTACTAAAATCCCAAAATTTCTATATACTCAAACCATGTTATCACTTTGTACTTATATTAGTCATGAGCTCATGAATACTATCAAAAATATTATTTTCTCCATATCCTTTCATCATGCGCATATCTTCTTCTTTCCAAAAACATCTGAATAACCTTTCATGGTTACGAGTACCATTTAACCTATACTTTAAAATACTTTAGGAAAAACAATAGTGTAACAATCCTTAGATGTTTCTTTATTCCATCGTACCATTAAATTACCTATATAACATAACTCTTGATAAACATACAATCATTCCATAACCTTCATAAAACATTGACTGAGCTTCATCATTTTATTCCTCAACACTTCTTTCATCTCACATATCATTTGTTGTTTCTTCATCATCATCAACATAAATACTAGCCATACAACCATGCTGATTCTCTTCATGAGATTTTCCCTTAGGGAATCTATTTGCATAATGCCCGTACATTCCACATTTAAAGCATTTAACCATTGTTGATGTATTAGAAATACCATTATCCTTGTCCATTGTGTTAACTGATCCTTTTCCTTTGCAATTACTGGATTTTTGTCCTTCTTTTCCACACCCAAAGCATATTCTAGTTCCTTTGAAACATTCCCCTTGATGCATCTTCCCACATGACTTAGATGAGGGAAATTGAACTTTCTTCCCTCTATGATCATCATGAAACTCCATCTTTATCTTATTAGCTGAGTCAGGAATCATACCAAAGTTAAGATTATTGATCATATTATGAGATTGCTGATTAGTAATAATAACGATGTTTGGACTTCCAAATCCCATTTGATTTAGTTGCTCATGAAGAATATCATTCCATTTTCCGTCATATCCTCCATTATCATGAATCTTCCTATTTCCAGCCATTTTCTAAAACCCAAAAAGAATAGCGTGAGAGGAAAAAATCATGCTAGGGAAAAAAACATAGTAAAGGGGGAGTAACCTCAATATCTAACATCTTAGGTTATATTATAAGATCATTACCGTAGTTCTAGGACTATATCCTATACGTATACTAATCCTTAGGGACATCCCTAGACAAACCTTAGAAATATCTCTAGGGATCTCACTAATGTTTTCGCATCCTAGTTTCCAAAGGTTGACTATACCTTTCCTCTGATACCAACTGTAGAGACCCGATGCCTGACGTACATGGAAATTAAATTACTTTTGTGGAATACTTAATACATAACAAAAAACAGACACATAAGGATCGTAATAGTTTAGTGTCTTTGGAAACTCGGAATATAATCTTCTAATCGTGGTGAAAGATCTTCAACATCTCTATTAATGATCTTCCCCTTTTTTTCTTACCTAAAACCTTTCTTTAAATCATGGGGAAAAGAAAACATATAAAGGGTGAGATCAAATTCTCAGTAAGGGAAAACATAGAGAACATAAAACAATCTATAAACATTTGAAAGCAAAAACTTGAACATGAGATTGAAACATCAAAATCTTGAGCAAAGACATAAATCGTGGAAGTACGTAAGGCATATATCATAATGGAACGTGAAACATGATAAAATATAATGGGAATAAAGCATGTAATTGTGGAAACCATTCAACACATGTTATGATTTCCATAATAGCCAAGGCATTGCTGCCGAGACCATCTTAGTGGACAAAGTCCCTTTCTGAATCGAGTTCACTCCTCGTTTCAGTCCTGTAACACTGAACCGGATTAACTTACCGTTCCATCCAAGTCTATCTCATGAGATATAAATCTTTACCCAATGAATTGGAGGGAGATATAGGTCTTACCCATCTCATAATGAAATCATTCTTACTTGTGCCACAATATAAACATAAATCATTCATCGTAACCCAAAGAATAAAAATGGGTTTCATAAACATCATCCCATCATTACATAATCCATATAAAGGTAATTGATATCATTTCATAATAATAAAAGTGAAACCATGTAAATCAAAGAGACATTAAACTTGAAACATACACATATGAAATAATTTCATCTTAGATGGAAAATGGTTTTGATAAAAACACTTGAAATTAATTCTTGAGAAAAATATCCTTTCTTCTTCAAAATAATTTTCTTTTCAAAAATGTCATGAAATTTTAAAAGAAAAGGGTTTTGTTGAAAATAATCATGCAGACTTGTAGAGTAATATTTATGGAAGTGAGGCGTTATGAAACCGTAAAAATCCATTCACGCTGTATAAGTTAAAAAATAACATTTTTCTCGTACTTTTTTCAAAAAAGTCAAAAAGTACCTCATATGGTAAAAAAAATAAGATTTCTTTCATAACATGTGGTAAACTTCAAAAATTGTAAAAAATTACTTTAAAAATACATGAAAACACTTTTATAAAACATGGACATGGATGATAGCAATAACCCTAGTAAATACTTATGAATAAGAAATCTCGGATAAAAATGAGATTTGCAAAATTATCCCTTACCTTAGGTCCGATATGCTTCATAGGTATCCGAACCTCCTGTATAATGATTTAAATAATGTCATTGAATTATTACGGAATCATATTCATTGTTATTATATCATATATGGTTGACTTATTACTTTATATTACCCGTTCTTTTGTAAATTCCATGTTAAAGAGCATTTTGGGTAAAATCGTTTCATTTGTCGTCCGTGTTTTGACTTGTAATTATTCATATGATTACATAGATCATGATTACTTAATTCCAGAATATAAAACATGATTTATATATAATATATTTTCAGAATATACATATATATAATAGATCGATAAATGGAATGAAATACACTGTTCGTGGAGACGGTAGGCCGTACGTACGCATGAACACTGTTTTTGTTTCCTTATTGAATTGAATGGAATTAAGTAGATGACATACATATATATATATATACATAAATCCAGTATCATTATTATGTCATATATTTCATGATTACTTATTATATATATACTTTATAATCATCCATGAATATTTAATCATTGATAATGAATCTCATCGCGTCGTGGAGACGATAGTCCGTACGTATGCACAAGCGATGATATCATTCCCATGATCGTGGAATTGTATTGAAGTGTATGTATAATATTTAAGAATAAATATCACTTTACAATAATCATATATAGTCATTATTTACACCATTATACCCATCCATGTAATGTGGTGGTGGAAAATAGATTACACCACTGCGTGGAGACGGTATTCCGTACGTACGCACGCGCGGTGATTTCGTTTTCCGTAGGATGGATAGATGGTGAAATAGGGTTGTTTAATACTTATAATAACATATCAGTATATTAGTGACAATTATGTTATTACTTCATAATGAAACAACTAAATAAGAAGAAGTAGAAGAAGAAATAAAGTTGAAAGAATCGGTAACGAACATTACCTGTTCATTGAAGCGCCTCATTGACACCTGCTCTTAAGGCACTAAAATTGGTCTTTGAAGAAGACCAGGACCTCTAGGATGTTTCTAGGGAAGTGGTGAAGTGAAATGATAAGGGGTTGGCTGAGCTTGGAGGATCAAATTGGTGTGAGGAGGAGAGGGAGGAGGTGCCCTTTTATAAGGGAGGAGAGGGGCACCTTTGGAATAACAATAAATATTATTTTATTATAAAGTCATATTCGGTTTTTAATAGCTCCAAATTGAGTTATTTCAAAGCTAAGGCGGGGATGGGTCGAAATACTCTCATCAAATAGAATTTATACCAGTTTAGGTATATATTTTAACCTTATCATTTAGATTTAACTTTAAGTTAGATAATTTTACTTTTACCATGTCTTTTTGTTTTCTTACACTATAAGGTTAATAAAATTACTATAACAAGACAAACGAACCCCAAGTTGTTTATTATTAATATATATAACCTTATCTAAGTCATCTGGCTGAACCGTATATTTTTGGGAATAAAATAACAATTAATAATATAATATTTGTTTTAAAAACAATTTTATGTCAATTTTGACACTATTTGGTAATTGATTTTTTTGAAAATCATAAAAGAATGATTAGTTGTAAAAAAGTTATTTAAATCAATACTAACATGTCATATTAAGCTATAAAATTATTTTAATTCATAAAAAGTCTCAAATTACATTTAGTTGGGTATTTATAACATCAATTATGTCAATATTTCATTAATAAGATAATTACTCCATCATCATTGTGTCATAAATAAATTAAATTATATAATGTCTAAAAATTACAAATAAAATATAATTATGTATTAAATCGTTTTAGATTTCTAATGAATATTTATAGTCGAATTTATCTTATGTATAAACCTATAGTAAAAATGTTTTTGTTATTAAACTTTGATTTTGACTATTTTAACTATTCTTTAAATAAAATAATATTAAATGTCCTAATCTAATCCAAGTGGGCCTAAATAGTCATATTTTATTCCTAAGGTTGTTTTTGGTCGAATTACACTTATACAATTGAATTAGGACATGTGTTAGGGTAATAATAATATCATTTTTTCCCTTAATTACCCTATTTACTTTTAACCGTGGTAAATAAAAGTAAAAAGTTACTATTCACAAAAAATTATTTTCATCTCATTGAACCAAATTTTACTTACTGACATCAACTGTGTTTCTCGGATTTTTGAAATTCCATTCACAAAAGCAATAAAATTATGTTTTATGTAAATTTGAAAATTCTCCTAGGAGGTGGGTAAAAGACGGTCAAAAGTTCAGTAAAATTTTTATATATCTAAAATTATTATAAAATGACTCCAATGAATTACATTGAACTTATATAGGTATTATGTATCAATTTTGACCTAAAATAAATTTAAATAAAATAAATAATTATTTAAATAAGAAGTCGGTTTTTGAATAGTAACCCTGTGTTTTTACTCTTCATCAAAAATTGAATGTTTTCCGAAAAATACCAAAACTTCACTCCAGGCTAATTTCGATATTCTGAATCCAAAAATGAAGTCCATTTTGAAAGATAAAATTTATAAAATTTCAAAAAGTGGGTATTACTATTCATAACAGCTAGTTTATACAACATATGGTTGTTTAACGAAACTCGGTATTGCGTACAACACACGCTATCGTGGAAGGTCGCGATTGCGTGTAATGGAATCCAAGTCAGGGATGTGTGTTGTGAAAACTCCTTTTGGTGTAGTGTAAAACACAAGATATTAATGAAATTAAAAATAATATTTTCCATAAATTCTCGGGGTGTTACACCCACCCTCGTCGAGAACAACATGATGACACCCGCATAGTCACACGAGGGGGTGATGTTTTACTTGAAATTCAGTGAGGAGTACAGATAGTTGTGTACATGATCTTTCCGTCTATATCTTCTAGGTGAGGTAGGTATTGTACAAATTGTGATGGAAAGAGGTTTGTTAGTGCATTAGATGGTGGTTTTGATAACACATGTGTCTTTGGATGAGGTGGTACAACCCAAGTGTTTTCAAGGGAGATGTGACCGTGATTGTGGGGTGGTAGCCCGGGGTTTTTCATGTGAGATGTGACTGTTGTTATGGGGAAGAAGTCTAGGTGTTTTCAGGGGAGATTTTTTGCGGATGTTCTTGTGGGGAAGTTAGGCCACGTGTTCTCAAGAGATATGTGTTGTGACCATGATTATGGAGCTGTGTAGTTTACAAAAGAGATGGGAGTGCCAGAAAGTAAAACATTGTGTGTTAGAGTGGCATAAAAGTGGAAAATAGGTGCGAGGAACCCTTATCGATATCATTAATATTATATTATATTACGTGGTTTTCATTATTTGGTGAGCGTTCCTTGGTGAGGTTTGGATGGTTAGTATACCTTGATAGGTATTGTTTGGTTATCTTATTTTTTCACAGGGGAATCAATATGCTTCTTTGACATGTGCACAAGGGACTTGTGTTTTTATACTGAGCATACATGTATGCTCACCCTAAATAAATAAAAATATTATCAGGTTTCTAGGAGGATTACATGAACCGTGTTTGGAATTTCTAGCTCTTCCCTTTGGATAGATACTGTGTCATTGACTTAGGTTTTATTTTGGGTAATTAATTTAGAGACTTTTATTTATATCATTTATATTTATACATGCATGTGGGATGGTTTGGTATTTATTTTATATTATTCCGTAGATTTTTTTTGATGATGCGTCCTATCTCTTGATCTTGTTTTATTATAGATGGAAATGCCTCTCATATTGTCATATATTTACACCCTTGGTGCTAGTCACCAACCCATGGCCTACATGAGGTGGTACATTGGGGTCATTATCTATCTCCCTTAATTGTGGTGTCTTTGGAAGGAAGGGTCATAAAGGAGTGGTATTAGAGTGTATTGTTGAGAGATAGGCTGAATTTTGGAGTTAAGTACATTGAAGATTACATTATGGTGGTATGGAAACAGTTCCAATTGACCTTGGTGCATGACATCGGCCAGTAAGACTAGCCAGGACATGGTATTTTAGGTCCCCCATGATCAAGTGCACAGACTCTGAGATTATTGAATGATGAAGTGAGGTGGACCTATTTGTAGGGAAGAGACCTAGGAGAGTTTAATTGGGTTGTTTTGGTAATGTTAAAATAAATAAAGTGAATTAAGAAAATATAAATATAAATTCTATACTATCAGGATTAGGAAGTTATTTGTTTCTCTACAGTTATGGCTTATGTTTTTCGTTCACATGTGGCTCAGGGAGTTGAGGTTCAGTATGATAATCTGGTTGATCATTATAGGGTTGATCCTGTTGGGGAGGATGATCTGTGGAAGAGGAAGTCACATAATTTCTAGCAGTAGGATTTGGGTAAGTATGATGGAATTGTTTCATATGTGGAGACAAAGAGATGGATAGAGGATCTTCTGATCACTTCCAGTTTGATCTACACCTCAATAGAGTACTGGGTCTCTTTGGAAATCTGTCAGATGTGAGGATCTATGTGTCAATTGTGGATGCTATATCTGGGAGAGGCGAAGAAGGCATATGTTTTCTGGGTCAATTTCGAAAAGTAGTTACTAGAAGAGTTCCTTTCATCAACCATGAAGGTATTAAATAGGCATGATCTTCTTTTTCTTTAGTAGAGGAGCATGTGCAACACCCCAAGTTTTTATAGACAATTTTTTTTGAATAAATTGAAATTTTAATTCATATATTACAATACAATAAGTCAAATATTCCTTTCATGCTGAACCAACTTGTTGTACAATACACGCAACACTATGTTGGCATACGATACACGCAATACTGAGTTGGCGTATGATACAAGCAACACTTAGTTTCTACAAAACATCTTTTTGTTTTTTAAATAAAATAATCACAACCTAGATGTTAAAATTAGTTATATTAATATTATTAACTAATTCTCAAATAGTTTTCATAATTGTTTTATATAAAATATAAATATTGATAATAAAAGATGAGGTTTTTAGTAAAGTACTTCTATGTCAAAAATACTATTTTAATGTCCTTCTAATACAATTAATTTTAGACATATTTATAAATTTAATTTAATAAAATAAAACTCATTTTATAATTTATAATGTCTAAATTATATTAGGGTTATTTATTGGTATTTTCGTGAAAAACTTCATTTTTAGAAGAATAGTAAAAAATAATGGTTTTTAATTCAATACTACTTTTAAATTTAATTTTTTTATAAAGAAGAAATATATTTTAATTTTATTTAAAAGTTTAACTAGATAATATTTTTATGATTTAATTAAATTTTTGTCATTGAAACCATTTACACATTTAAATTGGACATAAAAACTTAGTAAACATTTTAGCCTTTTTACTATAAAAACATGTAGTGTCATTCCAACAGTGGGATTAATTTTAAATTAATTTATATCACATATGTGATTAGAATTTGGAAAAATGGATTCCATATTTAGAATTAGAATAATTCATAATTTATAATAAGGTCAAATTTGTTTTTTACAAAAAATATTAGTGAAGGTGATGAACATTAATTACCTCGGTTAAGAGAAAATTTGGTTAATAAAGTACTAAACATTATATTTAAGACACAAAAAAACCTAAAAACATGTAAAAAACCCATTTTATGGCCTTATTTTGACCATATAATCAATTTGGTCAACCTTGGTCCATTATTGGATCCACATTCAACATAAAAAACGTGGGTCGAATTCTCTCTTCAAATATTTACAAGTGTTCCACTCCTCCTCTAATATAAAAGGCCACCATCTGTTCCCAATCCTCACACATCTAAAAACTTTTATGTTAAACAAAAATATGCCCAATAAACTTCCCCAAAATCCTCCCTTATACCTTTAATACTCTTTTTGTGTAGAAAGGTTCTCAAGTAATCTTGTTGGCATAAACCAAAAGGAGTTACTCGATTAAGAGGTAATGTCTTCTCTCAAGATCCTTTCCTTTATTTTCCATTGACACCACCTTCAATATATTTATTCCATTAATATGTGGAAGAAAATATAATACATATTATAGGTTGTTTTTTTGAAAATGGGTCGACCTACACTTTCACACACCTCCATCTAATGGATATTGAACATACTGTTTTTGTGTACGGAGAACTACTGCCTCACAAAACGATTATTGGTCATTTCTCTTTTACTAAAAATAATGGTGGAAATTATGATGGAAAATATATTTATATATGTCATATAATATACTTATTATTAATTTAATCTTATATTTTTTTTATAACTCACATCTCTTTACTTTCCATTGTTTGTTAATACGATAATCTCGTTTCAGCAAGTGTGGACTACCGTCCCATCAAAGTGATGTGATTCGTTCACACACCACATGAAATGTATTAAGGATTTGTTTAGTGAGATTATATGATATATATTATATTTTAATGATAATTTAATAATTATATATATATATACATATATATGCATATTTCATTTACATACTTTCTTTCAATACGATAGTAAAAAACGGAAACAACGTTCATGCGTACGTATGGCTTACCGTCTCCATGAACGGTGTATTCCATTTTAAAATTCATTATGATATAGATTATTATATTATAAAACTAATTGAAAAACATGATATTTCTATCATGGTATACATTCTGGAATTGTGATATAATTATAAGGATCAACGATATAAGAAATTAAGACACATGTGAAGAACAAAGGGAATATTACCCAAAATGAAACTTTAACATAAGATCATTAAGAAGTGGGTAATATAAGGTCATAATAAAAACATATATGGTATTTTATATAATAATATTACTATTTAAAATATTTATAATAAACTTTTATTTATTATAGTGGAATCTTGTACGATTTCAGAGAGAGTCAAGACACAATGTAAGAGGATTTCATCTCACATTTAATTTCAATGAGATACATGTTATGTTCACCACTATTTCCTTTTGTGTGGTGTATTTACTAACCATGTATTAATTATATGAGTATTATACTTAAAATTATGGGTATTCACCTATCAATTTTATAATCTTTCTTTTATGGGTTTAAGAATCAAAAGTTACCAAATCGGTAAAATGTTTTGTCTCAATTTGCATTCTTTGAGACTCATGTTTTTTTATGTACCTAAAATATTTTTAAAGTTGTATATACATAAACTTTAAATTTTTTATCATGAATATACTTATTTTAATGATATTTTAAGCTTTATTAATTTTTTTCCCTTACATGGAGAGTATGATCCCAAGTTACCAAATTATAAGTGTTTATTGAGATAATCTCATCACTTTTTGAAATTGTTAATGTTTAGGATTCCTTTTATGAAATATTATGATCCATATCCCAAGAATATTGTATTAATTTATCAAAAGAATGTGAATTTGTTAGGTATTGAAATTTTACCATTCTATTTGGGTAGTTTAACTACAGAATTTATTTATTTTTTCTATTTCTGGAATATGAGTGTGTGACTTGTTATAATGAATCCTATATATTAGAGAATCATTCTGTCAGATTTTTCTTCTATTAAAATTTATACTTATATAAGATATTGATTATAGTATTTTATCAAAAACTTTTTTCCTTATCCTATATTTATTAAAGTCATCCTCATTTTTAGTTCCATTTTTTAACTATTCAGTACTTAAGATAATGTTTTTATGTAAAATATGACCATCTCTCTCTTTGGTTGGAAATATATTATATTCAAAAACCATGTCTTAAAAACTATTTTCAAAAAAGATTTCAAAATAACCTTGAAGATAATTTTCTAGTAAAAATTATTTTAATAATGATTTATTGTTTTCAAATCATCCTTTATAAATTTTTAAAGATATTTTCAAAGAAAAAGGTTTTCAAAATGTTTTATGTTAAAAAATATTTTCAATGAAGAAATGATTTTTTTCCTCAAGAAATGTTTTTAAAAGAACTTTTAAAATTATTTCCCATCTAAGATAACATTCATTGGTGTTACAAATGCATTTATGGGGAATTTATTCCATATTTCCAGTCATATTGTTTATCTGAATGATTATGTTTTGATGGCATGATATTTATGAAGCCTATTTCTCTTTCATGGGTTATATGGCTTTGAAGCCCACTTATTTTCATGGGTAATACATATGATGAAATGATTATGAAACCTATATCATTACATAGGTTGTGATATGTTTACATGTTTATTATACCCATTTCATTTCATGGGTTATGATATGTTTATTTATGATCATGTGGCTTATGTATGTTTGATTTGATTATGTGATAGGTGGGACCTATATCTCCTACCAATGCATTGGTTAATGATTTATATCTCATGATATGAACAGGGATGGAATGAGGGTTACTCAGTACATTAATATGGGGCTAGAATGATAGTTCAATCAGCTCAGTAATACAGGTATGGAACAGGGGTTACCCAGTTCAGTAAAGGACATTGTACACTATGATGGTCTTGGCAGTGATGCCTTGGCTACTATAGAAATCATTATATACTTATATGTTTTCCAAACATCTATTTTTTATTCCCATTTTATTATTTCATGGATTATGATATTAATTTCAATATAATTAATATCTTATGAACTAGAAATATTTATTCCATGATCTCTGTTATGATCTTTGATATGCAGGGTATGATCTTATATATTCTTTCTCATACCCTTATGCTCATGTTTATTATTACATGTCTTCAATGTTTACCCTTACTGATCATTTTATCTCACCCTTTTATGTCTCATTTCCCCATGTTTATGATGATATGTACTACGTTTGATATGTATAAGAAGGGTGCTAGTGAAGAAGAACCTAGTGGGAGATGATGTAGCTCACATATGTACTAGTGTTTATGTTTCCAAGATTCTGAAGGAACTAGACCAATTATTGTATTTGGGAGTCTATTGTATAATGTTTAAGTACTCCAAAAAAGTTATGTAATGTTAATGTTTGAAAATACAGAACCTTTGAAAACTATGATGAAAAAATGTGGGTGGAATTCTCTCTTCAAATATTTACATTAGTGCCAACCCTCCACTATAAATGGAAAGCTGCTCAACCCATTCATCACACATCTAAAAACGTTTATGGCCAGACAATATCTACCAAATAAACTTCCAAAAATAACCCCTTAGACATTTAAGCCTCCCTTTAGACAGAAATCTTCTCATGGAAGGCTTTTGGCATAAACTAAAAGAAGTTACCTGATTAAGAGGTAACGTCTTCTATCAAGATCCTTTCCTTTATTTTGCTTGACCACCAAATTCACTTTATTTATTCCATTATTGTATGACAAATATAGTATAGTACATATAATAGGATGTTTTTATGAAAAGAATTAGACCTAAACTTTCCCAAACCTCCATCTAATGGGTATTGAAGATACTATTTCTCCGTACAGCGAACTACTGCCTCCCAAAATGATGATTGTTCATTTATCCTTTACCATTAATCATGGTGGCCATTATGATGGGAAATCTATTTATATATATCATATATTATATTTATTAAGTATTTAATATTATTTAGTCCTTCTACAATACACATATCATTACTTTCCACTTGGTGTTAATATGAGAATCTAGTTTGAGCAAGTGTGGACTACCGCCCCTCAAAGCGATGTGATTCGTTCACACAACTCATGGAATGTATTAAGGACAAGTTTATTGAACATATATGATATATATGATATTTTAATTATACCATAATAATTATTTATATATATACATACATACATACATATACTTATGTCTTTTACATACTTTCTTTCAATACGATAATAAAAAACAGAAACGACATTAATGCATTCGTACGACTTACTATCTCCATGAACAGTGTATTACATTTCATAATTAATTACTCTATAAATTAATATAATATAAAAATACGAGAAATATCTGATATTTATATCATGGTATACATTCTGAAATCATGATATGAGTATAAGGATCAATGATATAACCAATTAAGACACATGAAAAGAACAAAGTGAATATTACCTGAAATGAAACTTTAACATAGGTACGTTAACAAGTGGGTAATATGAGGTCATAATAAAAAATATATGGTATTATGTATAATAATATGAATATGTAAAGTATGTATAATGAACTTACATTTATTATATATGAATCTTTTTTGAGTATGGAGGGAGTCAAGACATAAGGTAAGGGGATTTCATCTCACTTTTATTTTTCATGAGATACATGTTATGTTCACCACTATTTCCTGTTTGTGTGGTGTATGTACTGAACATGATTGAATTATATGTATCTTATATTTAAATTTTTTGTTTTTCACCTATCTATTTAATAATATTTCTTTCATGTGGTTTAAGATTCAAGAGATTCCAAATTGCTAAAATGTTTTGTCTCAATTTTCTTTCTTTGAGACTAATGTTTTTTTATTCACCTACAATATTTTTATTGGTGTATATACATAGATTTTAAATTTATTATCAATAATAAAATTAATTTCATGATATTTTATGTTTCATGTGAATTCCTTTCTTACATGGAGAGTATGATCCCAATTTACCAAGTTATATTTGTTTATTGAGACAATCTCATTTCTTTCCAAGATTGTTAATGTTTATGATTTATTTGATGAAATATTCTGATCCATATCTCATTATATTCATGATTTTACTTCTATTATATTTATTCAATACATCCTTAGTTTTTAGTAACATTTTTTTCACTTTTGTGTACTTACTATAATGTTTTTATGTAAAATAATATAGTCTCTCTATTCGGTTGGAAATCTATTCTATTCAAATACCATGTTTTCAAAAATGTTTTCAAAAATGATTTTAAAAAAATCCTTGAAGAAAATTTTCATGGAAAAAGGATTTTAAAAACGTTTTACTATTTTTAAATATTCTTTTATAAATTTTCATATCTATTTTTAATGAAAATGTTTTCCAAAATGTTTTATGTTAAAAAAAGAAAATTTTAAAGAATAAAGGTTATTTTACTCAAGAAACGTTTTTAATAGATATTTAATAATTATTTCCTATGTGAGATTACATCCATTAGTATAAACCACACCTTTATGGAGAAATTATTCCAGGTTTCATTCATATTATTTCTTTAAATGGATTATGTTTTGATGGAATTATGTTTTTAAAGCCTTTTTCTCTTTCACGAGTTATAAGATTTTGAAATCCAATTTTTTTCATGGGTTATAATAATGATGAAATGGATATGTAACCTGTATATTTCCATAATTTATGATATGTTTACATTTTTATGATACCCATTTCATTTAATAGCTTGAAATATGTATATTTATGATCTTGTTTCACATGTATGTATGATTTCATTATGTGATTGGTGGAACCTATATCTCCCTCCAATGCATTGGGTAAAGATTTATATATCATGAGATAAATAGGGATGGAATGAGGGTTACCCTATTCAGTAATATAGGGATAGAACAAGTGTTCACTCAGTTCAGTAATATAGGGCTAGAATGGGGGTTACCTGGTTCATTGAATGACTTTTACACTAAGATGGTCTCGGTAGTGATGCCTTGGCTACTATGGAAATAATTATATACTTACCTGTCTTCCACACTTCCATATTTTATTCCTATATTATTATTTCATGAATTATTCTCTTTATTTCATTTTTATTCAAGTCTTATAAACTGAAAACCTTTATGAAGTTATCTCTGTTATGATCTTTGATATGAAAGGTATGATATTCTATTTTTATTCTCATACACTTATGATCAGGTTTATGCTTACATATCTCCCTTGTTTACCCTTACTGAGCATTTGAGCTCACCCCGTTTATGTTTCCTTTCCCATAGTTTATGATGATATGTATTATGTTTGATATGTATAAGAAGGGTTTTAGTAAATATGAACCTACTGGGAGATTATATAGCTCACATACGTACCAGTGTTTATGTTTCCATGATTCCAAATGCACTACACCAATTACGGTCTTTGGGTGTCTTTTGTATAATGTTTATGTATTCCAAAAAAGTGTTATGTAATGTTAATGTTTAAAAAGAGAGGGACAATATAGCCTGTCAGTATGGGAGATAAAAATGAAGTTCAAGGACATTATGCGATTTTTATCAACATATTTTTTTTAAATGAGTAGTCTTGTGAGAGGCGTCTTGAGGAGGAATTATGTCCTTCTATCCAGAATGAAGTTACTCCTTTTACATTACTGACTTATCTAGTGGATTATAAGAATACAGAGGGGATTAGAATGATGCACTCATGAGGAGGTTTACCATAGGAGGGGAACCATTTGGATTCATTGAGAAGAAGATTTGTCATTGGAAGGACTCATGTATAAGTACCTTCAAGGTTTTTACTGATAGGGAGTTAACCTCAACAACTTCCTTTCCAGACATCAGGGCCTAGTGGTTTCCATGCATTTCTTGGGACATTTGTGCCAGTGTATTTTGTTTTTTGGGTTTGTGGAAATTTCTAGAACTCATGCCCAGTGGTTCACCGATCTCAATTTGTTGGAGGTGGATAGGTTCAACATGAGCCTTAACAGTAGTTTCCCATGAGACCGTTTTAACAACATAGGCAGTAGGTTTTTTCTTTTCCAATAGCAAATGGAGTAGGTAGAGGCCAACCTTAGGATATTTATCATGTTTAGGGACCATGAATTGAGCATTTCCATGGAGGTGGTCATGAGTATATAGGTAGAGGATTTGGGCATGGTCATTTGCACATAGTCGAGGAAATAGTTCTAGAGGGTCTAGAGATCAGCAGAGGTATGATAAACTTGTTTAGTACTCTTGTTTTTTCCCTATTTGATTCAGGAGCTCTCAATCCTTTATTTTTACAGCTCTAACCCATGATCTGGTCCATACCTTTTTCTTTGATGTATGTCATGGGTGTAGACTGATGATGGGACCACATCAGCCTGGTAGGGATCTTTAATTTCTACTGATTCATATATACATTTTCGTCCTCAACATTGACTAGTTGTATTTCATACATGTTTTTATCAACTTCTTCTAGAGGACATTCATGTTTTTGGTTATGGATGGCCAATGTGTGGTTTTTGTTGGTGAGTGGGGTTGTTAGGTGAGCAATTGACATGTGAAGCCCCTTATTTCCTTTTGGGATGATTTTGTTGGTGGAACCAATGGAATATACGATGATAGAGTTTCCTATGGTTACTGGGGAGTTCCTGGGTGTTTTCCCCAAAAAGGTTGTGATATTATCCCCTCGACGTGATGTTGAGTTCGAGATATATTTGTAGCCTAATGCTTCACTAATTTCATGGGATCCTTATCGGATGTCACCTTCTGAGTTGTGGGAGTTGAGGATTCAGATTGATGATCTGATGTAGAAGGGTTTTATTAGTCCTAGTGTGTCACCAAGATGGCATATGATAGTAAAAGGTTGTTATATATTTATAGAGGATGAATACGGTGATGATCAAATCCAATTACCCTCTTCCAAGTATATATGATATTTTCAACTAGTTGAGAGAGGAAATTTGGGTTCTTAAGATTGATATGTGGTATGAATATCACCAGTTGAGGGTGAAGGAGGGTGATATCCTGAAGACTTCCTTTAGATGTAGTTATGGAAACTTTGAGTTTGTACTCATTCCATTTGGTGTTATAAACACACCATCTGTGTTCATGGGGATTATGGAATCCATGTTCTATGAGTTCGTGGATTGGTTCTTCATCATATTCATTGATGATATCTTAATCCACTCGAAGTCATTAGAAGAGTATGTAGAGAATCTCAGAACTGTCTTTCATTTTCTTCAATGCCACCAAACCTATGGAATGTTTTCCAAGTGTATATTCTGGATACAAAGGGTGAATTTACTTGGGCATGTGGTGTTTTTGTAGGGTTTGGAAGTAGACCCTTCAAATGTTGAAGCAGTTGTTTATTGGATAGTACCAAATAACATGGAAGAGGATAACCATTTCTTGTTCTTGTAGGTTATTATCAGAGGTTTGTACACAATTTTTCTCAAGTTACAGCCTTGTAGAAAGAATTGACCAGGAAATAAAAAGATTTTATTTTGAGTGATTAGTGAAAAGTACTGCTCGGTTACCTGAAGGGGAAGTTGTTTAGTGCTCCAGTGCTCTAGTTACCCAAGGAATGGGTGATGTTTGAGGTGTTTTGTGATGATTTCTATATGGTATTGGTATTCATGATGATGCAGTAGAAGGATGTGATCACTTATGGGTCTAGGAAGTTACATCCCCATTAGAGTATCTAGACCAACCATGATTTGGATCTAGAATTAGTTATTTTATTGCTAAAATTATAGCATCATTACCTCATTGGGGAGCTCTTTGTGGTCTTCATATATCACAAGTGTTTCAGGTATATATTTTCTAAGAATTATTTGAACTTGTAGCAGGGGCGGTGGATGGAGTTTCTTCAGGATTTTGATTTCTAGATCTTCTACAACTTAAGAAATAGGAATGTTGTGGCTGAATATTTGAGCAAGAAGTAATGAAAGGGTAATGTTCAAGAGTCCGGAGATTCTTAGAGAGTAATGGAGGAGTTCGTATCCTTGAACCTAGATGCAAGAGTGGATGGTGGTAGAGGCTGTTTGTTTCAAATGATGGTATAATGTTAACTTATGTTATAGGTGGAGGAGTCTCAATGGAGAGACTCATATGTAGAGGTGTTTCATGATCGTGTTGTCCATGGTGATGCTCTATAGGGATGGTCTGAGGAGGTTCAGAATGAAATGTTTTTTCGTGGGATATTTTTTTTCCGATAGTAATATGTGATGAAGTCATTCTTGAGTTTCATAACTCACGTTTTCCAGTACACCCATGAGTTTCCAATATGTATCATGGCTTGAAGATGCAGTTTGTAAGAACCTGAGTTTTTGGAACAAGTCAAAATCCTGACCCTATTTGATTTTTTGACTTGTTTATGTGAAAAATGAGAAAATATTGGAAGTTCTAGAAATTTACAGACTACATGCTATGTACTCTACAGTACACGACATGTATGGGTTAGGCGCGTACCCACCATATACTCACCGAGTACATGTTGTGTGATCAATGTGTAGGAATTTACAACTACATGACATGCAGTGCTTCTTGACACGCTGTGTATCCTCCTTCTACGTACCGGCTGAGTTCAAGTCATGTGTTGACATGTGTGGAGTGTCCAAGTCATGTGGATACCACTTCTTAAGATAGAGTACAGACATGGATACTACACAACATGTAGTCCTTTTATACGCGTCATGTATTTTTATTTTTATTTGATTAAGTGAAAGAGTGTCACGTCTTATTTCAGAAAAACTCTTCTTCTTCCCCAACATCAAAACAGACCTGTTCTAAAAACCCAAAAAACATCCCTTTCCCTAGAATCTTCATACGAAGTTCGTTCTTCGATATGCTGGTGGCTGTGGGATCACATCATCAAAGCTAAACCAGCACACCATTTTTCATTTCAGTTCCCTTACCTCAGACACCACAAATTCCATCCAAGAGGAATTGTGGGGATTGGACAGAAATATAGATCTATGAAGATCATATTTTAATTAGAGATCGATATCAGACGTGCCTACGTCTACGAGTCTTAGGTTGGTGGTGCATATCTTTTTTTTGTGTGTTTTTGCGGGCTTTTCGGTGGTGTGACCTTTGGCACATTTTTGGGTATTTGAGAGTGGCCATGTTTAACCAGTTATTTCCAGTTTAATTGTTTATTTGACCTATTGGATGCCTTTGGGTATGCCATGTTACCTATTTTACTTGAGTGGGGTTGGGCGAGTGGCTATTTCTAATCAGGGCATTTTGGTCGGGGGATTCCAAAATGGTTATAATTAAGCTGTATAGTTTTAAACTGTCAAGTTTAGATTATTAAACCTTGATATGGATTTTTAGATTCTACAAAGACCTCAGTGATGGTATGGGACAACACTTGGTTAGTGCATTTCAACTGTTTAGATTTTTTTCCTATTTAAAAGTGATTCTTTGATTATATACGTAATTTATTATTTGCATGTGCTAAAAACACTAGGGGTTGTGTTGGGTGTGGCTGTATGTTCTTGATTGATGTTGATCATAGGTTGGGATTGACCCGAGTTACATTGGGTGGTTTTGACCATGGTATTGGGAGTCATGGACATTGGCTGGAGGCATCGTGACTGTCAGGTTGGGTTTGGCCCATGTTACCTGGATGGTGATGCCATCAGACTTGAGAGGCATGGTTGTCGGGAAACGATTTGTTTGAGGTGTTGTGGCTTGGGTACTATTTTGGTGATTACCACTCACCTGGATCTTTGAGTTGTGGGCACATAGAGAGACTCCATGATGAGGTGGTTTTGACCACTTGGTGGGTAGAGGCCCCCATTAGTTGCAGTTTAGGTACTATTTGTTTGGGGGTACTTGTCATAGGAATCCAAATGGATGGTGAAGAGACATTATGGGATAGTATTAAGAATATCAGGTTGGGGGAAGAGGCTTTCAATGATTTTGGGGCAGACATCGCTGTCCTCCGGTAACTTATTTGAGGGCAGACATCGTTGTCCCTCCAGTTACTTATTTGAGGACAGACATCACTGTTCCTCAAGGTAGATACTTTTGGGTGTGCCTTTAGGATGTTGGTACTAGAGACACATGGTGTTAGGGGGCACCTAGTGCTGGGTTACATGATAGATATTCCAGCATTGGCCGAAGAAAGTGACACTTCACGATGGCTGTTGAGAACCAATGGATTTTGTGTTTATTTGTGCACTGTACTGTCTAATGCTTTCTTTAAAAATGAATGTCTCCTTAAACACTTATATTAGGTATGCACCATTGGGTGTTATCATAATGAGATTCATCTCACACCCTATATGGGCCCTTTGGGACGCGTGTATACTTTATGGATTTACATGCAGGAAAGTGGTCAGCTTTAGGAGATGGACTGCCTTCGTTATTGCATGGAGATGGTATGTACCTTGAGGTCTTACCTAGGTGGAGTTTACCTTGTTTTGATTTCATTCCTATATCAGCATGCGTAACTTGTTAATTTTATCTAGTGGTTATCCATTAGCACCCATTTTTATATATTGAATTTTTATATAAGCATTCTTGTTTTGTTTAGTTGTTACACGTTGTTCAACATGCTGTTGTGTTTACATTCTACTGTTGTTGTTTATATTTATTGCTTCTGATATTTATTTCTATTTATTTTGCTTCTGTTATGTGGGTCTTTTTTGAGTTTGAGGAGACTTCTAATTTTATATTATGCTCGGACCAGTACCATTATTATCCTCTGAGAGGGTATAACCACCCCACTATACCTATAAGACCCTCACTACTAGTTGACAACCTTTAGCATTCGGGGAGGTGCACCTATGGTAGTAACCCTCAACCCGTTTATCACTGTTCAGGTGGCTGCTCGAGTCTAGGTGTGTTTCTTGATTTTTTTTGGGTGCCTACAGCCCCAGGTATGGGGGATGGACCACATTTTCATGGGTGGGAATTGATATTTACCTTTTTCTTAGATTATAGTTTATATGATTTCCAACTCGGTGGCTCACATTGTGTGTGATGTTATTGATTGTGATAGTAACCCTTAACCTAGTGAAGTAAGGTAGAATTGGACCGTGGCCTAGTATGGAAAGGTGTGATTGTTTGGATTTTGATAGGCACATTTTTAGGGTATTTCAATTTCATTACAACACGTATGCTTTGTGAAGTGATAATTCCATGTGAATAATATCAATCTCTATGCTTTCTATTCTTTTGAAATGTGAATAGGTGAAATTCCAAATAGAATTTCTTGTTTATTATAATGTGTTATGCCATGATTTATATATTTGTAGAATTGAATGTGGAAGGATATTTGGGTCTGGATCTTATAAGAGTATTAATGTACTATGGTTGATGTGATGTTGATCATCAAGATTAGAGACTCAGTCATCGGTTTGAGGCAATGTTGGTTGTCGGGATGGGAATGTCCCGAGGAACTTTTGATACATGGCTCTATAGAGGGGCTGGTAAGGAGGCCATGAGGCTGGGATGTCGTGGGCATGGGTTGCGACAGGGGAGAGTAAGGGTAGTTGTTTAATACTACCTTTTACTGATCTACCTATTTTCATAAATATATTGAAATATATATATCTATGGTATGTCTGACCATTTATGGTATTCTGTGGGTTCCTCTTATATGAATCAATGGAGCAATAGGCGGGTGATGATACATTGCCTCAGGTGTAGGATCCGGTTCAGGAAGTGCATGATCCACAGGTACAGGCTCAGGGATATGAGCTGGCCCAGGATCTAGTGCAGACAGGACAACAGTCGGGTTTGGAATCATTCAGACCATGGATTGATGAGAATCTTCGAGCTAGCATGGTACGTGTCTTTCCGGGGATCGATAGAGGTGCACAGTGTACAGAGCCATCTATGGAATATCTTATGCAGGAGTTATAATCGCATCACACACCACTTTTTCAGGGTGAGGGTTGTTCAAAGGCTTCTGAGAACTAGATAGAGACCATGCAGATGATCATCAAGCATATCGAGATGCCGCCATGGTGTAGGGTCAAGCTGGAGACATTCATGCTGAGAGGACCGGTAAAGCTCTGGTTGGATGTGCAGGATCAGGCTCGCATGCATGAGGGACTAGCACGAAAAGACTTTTAGGACAGGTTCTTCAAGTACTATTACCCAGAGACACTGAGGGAAGAGAGAGCTTGGGAATTCTTGAGCCTTTAGCAAGGAGACATGTCCGTCATGGACTATGCAGCTACATTCACTGAGCTGTCCCGCTTTTCACCTGGTAAGGTAAGTGATGACATGGAAAGGGTGAGGCACTTCGAGGATGGACTACGACAAACCATTCAGATCCAGGTAAATATCTCCAGGCCGGGTTTATTATCAGATGCCGTAAATCAGGTGCTCATAGTGGAGGGTAACCTGAGGGATATGCCCCAGTTTGGCTGGGAGACGAATTTAGGTGATGGTGAAGATATCAGGAAGCCAGGACATGATGAGTTATAGTAGGGAAGTCAGTTCAAGGACTCATCTAGTCCAACTCATAGTTGTTCATCAGTGGTTTTATTTTATTGTGGAAAACCAGGGCATGTTCAGACTCAGTTCGATTGGCCTCCAAAAGAGTTCCAGGCATGTGGATATGTCAGGCATCTAGAGAGGTTCTGCAGGCAGCCTTCTCAGACAGCTGACACATAGGGACCAGGACAGACTGTGTCATCTGGAGTTGATTCAGGTTTGGTTCTAGGAGAGGGTATCTGAGTTTCAGTTGCACAGGGAGGATGTGATAGAGATAGCGGGGCCCATATGAGGGGTCAGAGGCCTATTACTAGAGGAGCACTAAAGGAAGATCATGCATCTGGCAGTCATGCTTCCAGACAGGTGCATGCTGTGGAGCAGCTAGGGGTTGAGAAGGCTGGTGAGTCGATGATAGTTAGAGGTACACCATGAGTGTGGTCGTGACTTTATTGTTTTATTTTGGCATGACCTACTGAGGAATGTCTGTTTTGAGTGCCTGAGGTGCACAAGATTTATCTGGACTAAATAGATACTGGTCAGTTGGATTGGTACCATATTGGGTGCCTGATATATTTATATATATCTATGAGATTCATGGCATCAGGGCATCGAGGATGCGAGTTACATGAGGTCCCATGGGCATTGGGGGATCAAGGATGCAACATACTTGAGATGCTATGGCATCGAGGCATCAAGGATGCAGGTTACTTGAGGTGACATGGGAATTAGGGCATCAAGGATGTAGGTTACTTGAGATGTTGTGGAATTGGGGAATCGAAGATGTAGGTTACTTTAGGTGCATGGCATCAGGATTTATTTTGAGCGTCCATAGGAAATAGGACCTCGTGGAGGTAGAAACCTATGTGGTGCAGGATATGTTTGGGTGTCAAAAATGGCACATGAGCACCAATGAGGTTTAGGAGTGAGGATGTGTTATGAGAGGACCATTATTCCATAAACAGGTTAGGGAACCTTTGCTTTGTTGAGTTTTGTAGGGTAGAGACCGAGTTAGGAAATTACTTAGGTGGGTATCCCCTTAAGGAATTTACCCAGAACCTTTGAGATAGGAGTAGTCTGGGTTACTTTGATCAGAGTGGTATATTTGGTGCCATCTCCTGGTTTTATTTGATATCTCATGGAAAAGATAAGTTAATGTGGGGAGATTGTAAGAACCTGAGTTTTTGGGATGGGTCAAAATCCCGACCCTGTTTGAATTTTTGACCTGTTTATGAGAAAACATGGAAAATATGGGATGTTCTGAAAATATCTAGACTACACACGATGTACTCTATAGGACCCGCCGTGTATAGATTAGGTGCGTACCGACCATGTGATCACTGAGTACATGACGTGTGATGACCGTGTAGGAATTTCCTACTACACTGCATGCAGTGTTTCTTGACACGCCGTGTATCCTTCTTATGCATACCGATTGAGTTCTAGCCATGTGTTGACCCCTGTGGAGCAACCAAGGCATGTGGCTACCTCCTCTTAAGTCGGAGTATGGACAAGTCTACTACACGGTGTGTAGTGTATTTATACACACTGTGTATTTTTATTTCTATTCACTTAAATGATAGATCGTCATGTCTTATTTCGGAAAACCTCTTCTTCTTCCCCGAATTTGGAATAGTTCCATTCCAAAACATGAAGAACATCCCTTACCCTTGAACCTTCATACAAAATTCGTTCTTTGATCCGTTGGTGGCTGTGGGATTACATCAGCAAGGCTAAACCAGCACACCTTATTTCATTCTAGTTTCCATACCTCACACACTCCAGATTCCATCTGAGAGGAATTGCCCGGATTTGATGGAAATATAGATCTACGAAGATCAGCTTTAAGTTAGAGCTCGATATCAGACATTCCAACATCTATGAGTCTTAGGTTGGTGGTGCATACCTTTTTTTGGTGTTTTCATAGACTTTTTGGTGGTACAACCTTTGGCATGTTTTCAGGTATTTGAGTGTGACCCTGTTTTACCTCGTATTTCCTGTTTAATTTTTTATTTGACCTATGGGATGCCTTTTTTATGCCTTTTTACCTATTTTACTAGAGCGAGGCCGGGCGAGTGACTGCTTCTCATCAGGTAATTTTTGCTGGGGGATGCCAAAATGGTTATTATTAAATCATATTATATTAAACTGTTGATTTTAGTTTATTAAACTTTGATATGAATTGTTAGAGGCTTCAAAGACCTCAGTGATAGTATGAGACAACCCTTGGTTAGTGAATTTCACCTGTTTAGTATGTTTTTCCTGTTAAAAAGTGATTATTTGATTATATATGTAATTGCTAAATTTCATGTGATGGAAAGCCTTGGGGTTGTGTTGGGTATGGCCATATATTCTTGAGTTTTATTGATTATGGGATGGGATTGACTTGAGTTACATTGGGTGGCTTTGACCATGGGATTGGGCATCACGGATGTCGGCTGGAGGCAGCGTGACAGTCAGGTTGGGTTTGGACCAACTTACTTGGATGTCAAGGTCATCAGAAATGAGCGACATGGTCACACGGACATGAGGTGTCAGATGTGTTGTCGCTTGGGTACTATTTTGGTGATTACCGCTCACCCGAAACATTGAGTAGTGTGCACAGAGAGAGACTCTATGATGAGGTGGTTTTGACCACTTATGTGGGAAGAGGCCCCCGTTAGTTGCGGTGTAGGTACTATTAGTTTGGGGGGTGCTTTCCGTAGGAAGCCACATGGAAGATGAGGAGCCTTCAGGGGATTGTGTTGAGACTATTGGGTTGAGGGTAGAGGCTCACCATGATTTGAGGGCAGACATCACTGTCCTCCAGTTACTTATTTGAGGACATATATCGAAGTCCCTCTGGTTACGTGTTTGAGGAAAGACATCATTGTTCTTCCAGGTCGTTACTTTGGGGAGTTCCTTTGGGACATCGGTACTTGATACATGTGGTGTCAGGGGGAACGTGGTTCCAGGTTACATGATAGAGATTCCAACATTGGACTAAGTAGGTGAAACCTCATGGTGGCTGCTGAGCATCAGTGAAGTTTGTGTTTATTTGTGAATTGTACCATCTACTACCTTTTTTATAAATTCATGCTTGGTTAAACACTTATATTAGGTATGCACCATTGGGTGGTATCCTACTGAGATTTTTTTCACACCCGGCACGGGCCCTTCAGGACGTGTGTAGATTTTATGGATTTATGTAAAGGAAAGAGGTCATCTTTATGAGTTGGACTGCATTAGCTATTTCATGGAGATGGTATGAACCTTAATTTATTTCCCATCTAGAGTTTACCTTATTTTGCTTTCTTTCCTATATCATCATGCTTAGCTTGTCAATTGTAGCTACTGGTTAGCAATTGGAGCCCATTTTTATATATTGACTTGCTATAGATGCATGCTTGGTTTTTTTAGTTGCTAGAAGTGGTTTAACATGATTTTGTGTTTACATTCCACTACTGTTGTTTATATTTATTTCTTTATTTGTTTATTTATTTTTATTTTTCTTCTGCTATGTGGGTTTGGTTCGAGTTTTCAATGTCTTCTAATTTTATATTATGCTCAAACCAATACCATTATCATCCTCCATGAGGGTATAGCCTCCCCACTATACCTATAAGACACTCGCTGCTAGTCGGAAGCCTTTGGCTATTGGGTAGGTGTGCCTAAGGTAGTAACACCTGAGCTATTTAGCACTATTCAGGTGGCTGCTTGGGTCTGGGTTATTACACAGATTTTGTTCCTCAGTATGAAAGATGAAGTGATCCATGTATCTCTTATCCAATGAAGTTGACATGTGAATCCCCTTCTTTCTAAGATGTATCGTGGCTTGATGATGCAGTTTTGTTTATGCCCTCGGATGTTCCTAAGTGGAAAATGGGACGAAATATTGGTAGATTTCATCATAGGGTTACCTAGAACTATGGGAAGTTGTGATGGTATATGGGTGGTTGAGAATTGATGTTAAAAATATAGACCACTTCTTAGTTATCAAAGAGTTGGGCATAGTTGATGCTTTGGCTCAGAGGTACATTGATGGGGTGGTGTGGTCACATTGATTTTCAAGGTCCATTATCTTGGACCGAGATGCACATTTTACCTCATCAGTCTAGAGGGGATTACAACAAGCTTTTGGAACTCAATTACAACATAACACTACTTTCCACCCTCAGAAATATGGGAAGACAAAGTAACATATTTTTATTTTGAAGGATATGTTATGGACGTGAATCTTGGAGTTTAGTGGATATTGGTATGACACCTTCAATTTGTATAGATATCTTATAATAATATCTATCACTCTTCCATTGGAATGGCCCCATTTGAGGCTTTGTATGAGAGAATGTGTCATTATCTGTTGTGCTGGACGAAGGTTGGGGAGAAAACTGTTCTTGGTTGTGATGTGGTACAGAGCATGATAGAGAAATTTCAGATTGTTCATAAGAGGATAAAATTATCATAAAAATTATATAATTCCTCTTCTAATCATAGGAGTCGACCCTTAGAGATTGAGGTTTCGAACCACGTGTTTTCTAAGGTTTCCCCTCAATATGGGTAGCAGAGGTTTGGCATATGGAGTGAGCTTTCTCCCAGGTTTGTTGGAATCTTTGATGTGTTGGGGAGAGTTGGTGAGGTGGTGTATCGATTTATGTTTTCACTAAACATGGAGAGGATCCAAAATGTCTTCCACATATCTCAACTTCATTGTTATCTTCATGATGACTCCCATTTCATTGACTAGGGTGAGTTGGATGTTTAGAATGACATGATGTTTGTGAAGAATCTAGTAGAGATCCTGGATCACCAGGATAAGGAACTATATGGATGATCCATTTCTTTAGTTCATGTGTTGTGGAGGCATAGTGGACTTTAGTAGAGTAATTGGGAGCAAGAGACAAAAATACATTCCTAGTAACCAATGTTGTTTTGAGTTTCTCCTTGCTCTATTTTTCTTTGTGATGTGATGTTTGGATCCTTCTATTTATGATATGAGCTATTTTCCTTGGATTATGATGTGTGTGGTGAAATGTGTGACAAATTACTAACATATGGAAAGTTTAGGTCCCAATTCATAACCGATACACATTAACTGTGATGAAATTAAACCCATGCAGGTGAGTCGGTGCCACCTAGAGCTGATAGTATCTTAACATGGAAGAAGGAATTCCCTGATTTGTGTGTTTGGGATGATGTGGTTCATTGGTTGTGGTGGTTGTAAGTTTGGGATGTGTAGAGTTTAAGATGGTTGTGCCATGGTTGTGTGGGAATTAGTATCTTTTGGTTGTGGTGATGTGGTTGCACAATGTGTTTTGTGGTCTTTTGGGTTGGTGTGTCTAGTTGGTGTTAGCATTTGAGGTATGATGAGACCCTTGAGAGGTATCACATAGGGTGTTTGTTAAAACACATTTTATTATGGGGATGGTTTTCAATTCCGAAGGGAAATAATCATTTGAGAGTTATCTATTGTAACGATCCATACCCTCTTGGTCCATTAATTTTCAATATTTGGTTGTTGGAGGTGTTCAGGGGAGGTTTTGGGAGTTTTTGGTGGAAACTGAGGGTGAAACAGAGCTACTATAGGAAATACATGCCATCAAATTGTATTACATGATCTGTAATGGTGTTTCATGGCTGGTGTGTATTTTTTTCATGATGTTTATAGTTTCTATATCAAATAATAAAAAGGAAAATGTGTGTTTTGGAAAACTGAACATTGGGGATTACATGATGTGAAAGGGGATTACACGTCATGTAAATCCCTAATGTAGTGCAATTTTAAAAGTTCTTTCTAGAAAAATATTCCTTCATTTGGCTACAGATTATTTTTCCTCTTGTTTTGGGAAAACCTTAGGCACCCCAGAGAGTTCTCTATTCCCTCTTCCTCCCTATTTGATATGTTGGTCTTAGTGGTTGTTCTTTGGAAATCCATGGTATGACATTCGTTCTTCTTGGTAGGTTTTCTTTCATTATTCTCCCCAGGAATCAAAATGGTTATGTATTTATGGATTGGGGTTTATTTAGGGTTTTGTTTTTATGGTATTTGGGTGTGGTGTAGGTTTAGATGTGGTTCTCATGGTTCTGTTGTGGTTTGTAGGTGTTCTTCTTTACCCAGTGGTGCATAGTGAGTTAGAACACTTCTTTAAGGTAGGGTATCCCTCATTTATCTTTATTGTGAATCATATGGGATGGGTTTTAATTTTTTATCTATGGATTATGGTTTTTTTGGATTAATTAAAGATAAATAATTGATTAATTTAATTGAAAGTGGTAAATTGGGTTTTATTCTCATGATTTTAGAATTTTTTATTATTATGATATTGTGAATTGTATGAGATTAATGCCCTACTAAAAATTGATTCAGTTGTGGGATTTATTTGTGATGGATATATGTGTCGATATTTCTACTTTTGATGTTATTATTATTATAACACCCTAAAATGAAAATTGGATAACCACTTATATTTAGATTAAAAAATAGTTTCCCCAGGATAATGACTCGTGTGAAAACATCCCTAAAATAAAGTGTAATATGATAAAATACTTTTTGTAAATATGTAAATTGATATTTTTTGTAGTGATGTGTGGTTGTTCTTGTGGGGTGATGTTGTGTGGTTGGTACATATGGGGATGATGGTTTATGGGCCGTGCTTTTATGGTGGCGAGGTGGTTTTTAGGCCATGCTTTTAGGGTGGCGAGTTGGTTGTTGCTTTGTGCTAGATTCCCTATTAGTGATGGAGTAAATTAATAAAAAATGGTTGAAATGACATGGGTTGGTTTGGTTAATGGGATGAAAATTGTTAATTGATTAACAAATGACGGGTTTTGTGGTTAAACATGGTTGATTCTAAATAATTAAATTAATGGTGGTAATTAAATTAAATTGTTTAGAAATTGAAATGGGGTTGTGTCTTGTTGTGTGGTGTTATAAATTTAAAGGTGGCATCAAATGTGATGGTGTTGTGATTTGGTTAGTTATTTTGTGAACCCATAGGTTGGGTTTGAGTGTTTTATACTACATATATATATACTTTAATATTATTGTGATTTGTATATGCACCCACCCACCTTGATCACTACTTACCGGCACCCACATAGTCACATGAGGGGGAGGGGGTGGTGTTTTACAATATTTGGTGAGGAGTACAGATTTATGGGTACTCACTCATTCACACACTCTCTTCTAAGTGAGGTAGATATTTCACAATATGTGATGGATAGAGGTATGTTAGTGCATTAGATGGTGGTTGTGATAGACCAGGTGTCTTTAGGTGAGGTGGGAAGGCCAAAGTGTTTTCAGGTGAGACGTGGCCATGCTTTTGGGGTGGTAGCCCAGGAGTTTTTGGGTGAGATGTGACCATTATTGTTGGGTGGTATTCTAGGTGTTTTCAGGCAAGATTTATTGTGGATGTGATTTTGGGATGGTGAGTCCATGTGTTTTCAGGTGAGATGTGTTGTGACTGTGGTTGTCGGGCTGTGTGGTATGTATAAGAGATGGGTATGACAGGACATACAATGTTGGATGTGAGAGTGGAATACCATTGGAAACTGGTGTGGGGTACCCTTATCAATGTGATTCCTATTGTATTATTTTACCTGGTTTGCGTTATTTGGAGAGCATTCCTTGGTGAGGTTTGGATGGTTATTATACATTGATAGGTATTATTTGGTTCTGCTATTTTCTCTCTAGTGCATTAGTTTTATTCCTTCACCTGTGCAAGAGGGAAATTGGTTTTTTCTACTAAGTATGCTTGTATTATCAACCAACGTATATAAAACTTTTTCAGGTTTTCAGGAGAATTACGTGGACTATGCTGGACATTACTAGCTTAGACCTTTTGATAGTTTCTATGTCATTGCCTTAGATTTTCTTTTTGGTATTTAAAAACCAAATATATATATTTTTATTATAAATAAAATAACTTTTATAGAGTAAGTGTGAAACCAACAAGTACACCCTAGCCATCAAACACTATAGCACATTACAAAATTATTAAAGACCAACTTAAAACTAGTAGACCTACTATCCTTAAACAATTTCCAGAAGAGAGATGTTACCTATTTTCCAGGGTCATCTCTGATGATGCCTTCAAAAGGGGATTCCAACTTCCCCCAAGATCACAAGAACTCCTCCTCGTCAATTTTCTTGTTTTTGAAACCTCTTACTAGAATTTGGTGTTGTTTTTCAATCCACTCACTTTGTTCCTTGGTCGTGTCGACTTGCATCGATCTTGCTTTCATCCATTCCGGCATCTCGGTAGAAGCATGGATTTCTACCACCTTCTCTGCCATCCCCTCCTCTGAATTCACAAGCAACTCCCATGGATCCTCCTTGGTCACATACTCCCCTTCCAGCTTCCCACACATCCCATTCACTCCCACCTTGGCAGGTGAGGCCAATTCACTCAGTTGCACCTCCTCTTCCACTACACCTGACTTGTCAGTTGGCTCGGTTCCTGCCTCCCTCTACGCACCCTGAGAGGCATCCTTCTTTATCCTTGTACCACCTCCTCTCTGTGTAATTGTCTCTCCTCATGCTGATCTCCTTCCTGAGAGGGTTCATTCTCATGTGACTCGGTGACAAAGAATCGCTGGCTATTCACTCTCCCCACTGATTGCATATCGAGCTCCTTGGGTTACCCTCTTTTTTAGCCGATTGGGTCGCCATCGGTCTAGGTAGAAAAGATTAGTCTTTGTGCCCCTTCAGTTTCAGCTTCCTAGAAACAATGCGGCATCCTGGGTTCCTATTCTCTTTGTTCCTTTTCTTATATCTTTTGTTGTGCAAGTCTTTCCCCTCCCCTCCCAATCCATTGTCCTAAAAAATAGACCATAACACTCAAAATCAGTCTCATAAGAGCCCTTGGAGTGACCCTCAGAATCAACCTCATTAATAAAGTTCCCAAACCGGTTGTTGAGGGGAATATAAGAAAGAGCTCCCCTTGAGTTGAAGTCCTTCCTGGAGTCCAGTGACCTGCTATCCCCAAGTGAAATCTTCTCCCACTCCTGGCCTACCTTCATATTATTCTTGCCATTAGACAACCTTCTAGTGACCAAGTTACTACTATCCCTTACCGCCATTACATAAGAGATGGGAATTTGGCTTACCTCATCCCCAACAGCTAATACATCTGCTTCAGAAGCTCCTACAACCTCCCCCAGAGCCTGAGTGTGAGCATCAGGTGAGACCCAAGTACCTTCAGCCGCTTCACTATCCCTAGTGCCCCTGCCCTGGTCCTATTATGGGGGGATTAGCCAAGTCACATATCAGCCTCATGAAGACTGCCGCAACACATGGACCTGGAGGTACCATGTTTGGTTAGTGCACCCCAGCTTCCCATGAGTATTTCACCATCTCCGAATTATCCCAGTGCATCCCTTCTTGCTCATCCCTACCATCAAAAACTCGTACCCTCTGGTTCTCAAGAGCTTCAACCAGTACCATGTTCCCCTCAGTTGTGCCAATAACCTCTTGTCGAACCCTATGCTAGTGATGATAGACGGAGACCTAATTCCCTTTATTGTGGCATCCCAGGCAGAAACCTGGCAATGATTCGATGAAAAACCTTTGCCTCTAACGAAACTCCTCACGAACCAAAATCCACAGACACTCCGTGGGGGGATTTGAAACGTCAGCCTCGACGCATACCTGAGGAGATATCAGATGAAATTCCACCACCATCTGACTCTCAAAACATAGAAATCATCCTACCATATTTCCTAACATCCTAATAATTGAGGGGTTCTAGAAAGGAAGCGGTAAATCTGCAAAGCTTACCCAAACAGTGGCTGAGGGTGCATCACAATTCATGATGAGTTCAGTAGACCAACAGAGAAGAGAGAAACCACATCTATTGATTGCACAAGGGGCTCAGTACCAGGGAACTATCAGGTCGTCCTCCAAGGAGAGGCGAACCATCAGGTGTCGCGGATCGAAGAGACCCACCACTGCGCGCTCCTGGAGCTCCCAAGAATAAAAACAAACTGATAGAAAGCATCGACAAAAGGACAAAAACCCTTGAATCAGACCAACAGCTTCATCCGGTGAATGGGAAAGGCTTCATTGAAATCCTTTGTAGAAATCACGAGCTGGGGTGAGCCATTGAGAAGGTCAGGGACCTTAAGGCAAAGCGAATCATAAGGAAAGGGGGGAAGGAAGTCTGGGTTTGTGAAAGCGGAGAAGGACTGAGCCGATAAGGCTAGAGGAATGCCTTTCCCCCTCCCCCTGCTGGAGAGGAGGGGACCGGAGCTGCGGACATCACCGCTATGGCATCGTCGACAGTGCTCCGCTAGGGCATCACAGACAGTTCACTCCTTTTGGTATTTAATTTAAATACTTTTTTCTGAATCAGTTCTATTTATACATGCACATGGGATGATTTTTTCTTTATTTAATATTATGTCTTGGAGTTGTTTGTGGATGATCCATCATGTCTCCTAATCTTGTTTTCTTATATAGGTAAATGCCTCCCACATTGTGATATTTTAATTCCATTGGTGCTAGTATCCATGTCTTGTCTGACTAGAGGTGGGACTCAGGGGTCATTATCTATATACCTTCATCATGGTATATTTTGTGGGAGGGGGTTTTGACATGATGCATCTTCAAAATTATATTTTCATAGCCTTATTTCAAGGTGTATTATTGCATCACGATTCACTATTTTACTTCACCATTACACCACTATATTAAACTGGTTTTGTATTGAAATTTAAAAATATAATAAAAAATTTAACTTCATTTTTTGTTTAATAACATATTTTTTATCACTATTAAAAATATTAATTTCACTTGTTTTGATGTTTTCATTATAGGTGGAGGTGATTTGGAGGGAACAAGAGGAATTTGATGAAAAACGGGCCAAACTACACAGTAATCCATGCATACCATTGGAATTTTCTTCACACTTGAACTAATACATGCATCCAATTGGGATTACATTTTGTGAAATGGTATAAAATTTAATTTTATACAACTATTATTTTGAAATTCAAGCCCAATTCGTCCATTAAGGGACCCAAAAATTGATATGTCTATGAAAAGGAATCTGCATGAAGTCATAAGTTCTATTATGTATTTTGGAAATATCTCCTACTCAATATAATATCTAGCCACCAAATTTGCCATAGAGACATAAGTGATGTCTACCAATATGTTTTTTATTTTTTCAAAGTCTTGATAATGTAGTTTAATTTAAAAAAACATGGTACAATTGGTATCTCAAAATCTATGTGCCCAAAACCACATTTCATTTTGGCTATAAAAAGGAACCTTGGGCACCTCATTTGGAAGTTCAAGAAGGAGGAAGATATCTAGAATCTTAGAGACCCTAAAGAGTTGTATCTTCATCCTAGAAGCTATAGAGTCCCCTATTCTCATAGGGATATCACAGATGAAGGTGAATTTCCACCCGAGAGTTCCCCTCCTCTCTATGGTGAGCTAAATAGTGGAAAATAATTTTAATGGAGATACACACACTTGGGATAGAGTACTGACACTTGTTATTATATTGGTTTTGTTTAATTTGTGTGTTATTTATTTCTCTTATGTTTTATCTTGAAATTATCCTACCTTGAATGAATTTCTTTTGATATAAATAATTGAAACACTTTTAATTTCAATATCAATTGGATTGTGAATTCAAGTGGAAATCTTTGGTTTCTCCAATTTGGAAACACAAGAATCCTATTTCTCTCACACATTCATAAGATATTAGTATGAATTTTCATAGATAACTCTATTCTTGAGGTCCAAACCTTGGAAACATGTTTTTTTTTCTGTCAGGGGGTGGTTCTTTATGCATTATTTTAAGAGGAAAGATCAGAATCCAGATCTTGGAAACCCTCAAGCAAAGGATTCCATTAAACAATGTGAATTATTTTAGAATTATGAACAAAAAAATATGTTTAGTGATCTTGAAATGAATTCATTATCTCACAATTCTAAAAAACCCACCTTCCTTTTTCAAATATTAAACTCTTTAATGAAGTAATTTTAATTTTAATTTTTTTTACAAACCACCCCTCTTTTAGTATTTTTTATTTGAAACTCTAACTATAAACCACAAAAGCTGCTTGAGAGATGACCTAGGGTCTTCCCTATCCTATAAAATCATCTTTAAATAAAAATCAATTTGACGAGTCATGACAGTGTGGGTTGAATACTGATATTGTTCCAAGAAAACTCATTGAATCTGATACCTAAAATCCATTAAAGTGTCCTGAATGTACCATCTCCCAATCAAAATTTTAGTCATGATATATAACCAACAGTGATGGAAACCTGATCAAGCATCCATGGATCATTAAGAGATACAAGGAACTTAACACCCACACGATTCTCACTCTCCTGTAACTGATGTACCAGTTCCCACCCTAGGAGAATACCTGTCGTCACAATAATGAAATTGATGCCCAGTCACTAAACCCATGACTTATCCACTTTTGGACATAAAAAATTACATTTATAGAACTCTATCAGCCTTTATCATCAACTCACGACATCCAAGAATCATCTGTTCCCACTTCTCAAGAATAGTTTTCATAGAAACCACCAAATTTCAACTCATCATGGGGGTCAACACGCTTAAACGACCAATAGTGCACTCCCCATTATAAGGATTACCTTTTACCACTCCTCAACTGAAACCAAAATATTTTCCACCACAGACCATGAAAGATATTTTAAAATAGAAGAATATTGGAATATAATAAACACAATGTTAGCATACTCAATACAACATCAAGATATAGAGCATGGTCATCTCAAACTAGGAGTACACTAAGATTCCATAAAAAGGAGTGTATTGCTCTCCCGGTCCACACTCACATAAAACTGGATATACTTGACTTTAACGAATTCCTGACACTACATCTACCAACAATGCATATCCAGGTTGAGCCATAGGTTATCTTCCTCCTCGAACCCAATTAATCTTTGATCTCTCCTCTACCATGGAGGTACATTCATCATTTTAACCAAAAATTCCAAGAAACCATTCCAATACCACTTTTTTAAACCATAATCACACATATAAACACTAACAGATTTATGATTTAAATGGTACAATGCACAACTGACATGCACCTTTATCATCCAACTCATACTCTAGTAACTTTTCTACTACTAAGACCAAACTAAGCAAGACATACTTCATGTTTGTCAAAATAGGCTAGAATCTCCTAGGAACTACTCTTCAAAATCAGACACCTCACCCATGCCATGATATATTCCATGACTAGCCATTAAATGGTGTCATTGTAGTTATAAGAATTTACCCATGCTCTAACCACTTGCTAACTATGGAAACATTGATTGACCAATATAGTAACCCAAAAAATCCTACACATTGATGCTTATCTTGATACCAAATAAACCTGCTTGCTTCATTAAAATCCCAAGGAATCAACATGTATATATCAAAATACCTGAGCACTAACTATACATTGGTTATAAAAAAGAAAACAACCTAGATCACTACCTCTGAAGGAATCCTTAAAAATAGGTTTAAAATACTTATAGGCTATCCTTGATTAAAATGAAATGTAAACCTAAAAGGATTTGAGTAAAAACTAAGGGACTCTTGGTCTCCCTCATAGCCATATCGATCAAGTCTCAAAACAAGGTATCTAGGTCAAAACACCTCGACCAAAGGCCAAACCTCTCTAAACGAGATAAATATAACACTTACCTATGAGGGTTAGAAGTATCAACATTGTCCTAATAGGTCCCTAATCCACACCGAGCATCCTCATAAGTAACTATTACTTGGAGGTCACAATATAATATAAGAAAAATGATGAACTGAAACTCACCAGGCATCCATATATAATAATACCACCTTGAGGTATTGTTAAGTACAAACTTTTAGGTTTCTATCAACATCATACAAAGATGCCCAACTAGACCACCTAAAACTAAAGGATACACCTATAAAAGTTCTATTAGATAATTATGAGATGTTGATGCTGACCTACATGGGTCAGTACCATAATCACAAGGTTCGGATATGTATAATGTCATTCAAGGATATTCAAGAAAACATTGTGTAAGTTGTTATTGACACTTTAAATAACCAAACCTAAAAAAAACTTCATGAGGGGTTTGAAATTTGGAATTATTTTCCCTATCAACCAACCAGTGTCACTGCACCTCATGTGCATGAGAAATGAGTCACCAGTATCACCATAAAACATCTCACTATATATTCACACAACCTATGATCAGAAGAAAATATATATGATAGTTGGACTGGTTGATTATAATATCACAAAAAACCTATACATCAAAATACCATTTAGTTTTTTGTTGAAACTTTAACTAATTGGTACCTGACATGTGTAAAATCACACACTATATGGCCTATACTATGTGAATCCTATATGATTAATATGATGCATGAGATGCCAATTTCCTTTACTAGAAAAGAGTAAAAATCAAGAACTAACCTATTACCAATTATCCATGAGTAATAAATCAATAATAAATCATAACATCCACACAAAATGTGAATTTATCAATAAAAAATCATATAAAAATATAACATCACATATTAGAATAGAAACCCCATATCCTTGGTAACTGAGACTCTTACCGGAATAAGTTTTCTCAACACACCAACATGATATCCATCACAGGTTTTGACACATTCCTAATAATCATATCTAGAATATCCCAAATATTAATTCAAAAGTAAATGAACACCTCTTCTACTAATTTGCAACATTCTAACTCAAATTACACTAAACAGGTGCTTTGAGACTGTTCACCATAAGGCTTCAAGCATGCCTCCCTATGTGTCAGAGGCTTCCAACTAGAAGCGAGGGTATAAAGGTGGTATAGTGGGGAGAATATAACCTCATATAATATTAAAGATAATGGAAATAACCAAATATAATCCATAACAATAATAAATAGAGTTTAGAAGAAATAAATAAATAAAAATAGGATAATGATATAACATTAAATGGAATAAAGTAAAATCCTGAACAATCATTCCACTCATACAATACTGATCACCCACTAGTCTAATCACATATTCAGGAGTACATAAAGGAAACTAAAGTAAATTTACTAGGATATACTTCAATCACCAATCTGGAACACATAACAAATCTCCACATACAAATATAAGCCATCCTTTTTGACCGATCCTAGGATATGACCCTACGTATGCCTGTAACTAAGTGAATGTCTACCCGGGAACCCCCATTCAACAGAGGTCTAAGTAGGGTGTGAGTACAAAACTCAGTAGGGAACCACCAATGTGGTCGCGTACATAGCTAGTAATATAATGTTTATGAAAAAGTGAGATAATCATCCAGATGATAATAATAATAATCATAAGTATTGGAAATAAAAAATGGAAATTCATATAAGACATGCTCAAGAAAAGGGATCAACCTAGAAGAGACACAACTAGAAAACATAAATAAATAAATCAAGTGATCCATAGTCAATCCTTGGGTCTATGTTCCTAAAAAACTTTGAAATGTGCCCTCAGGCAATGAGTCCCTTTATCTCAGATTCTCTTTTCTCTTGTTAAGGATGACATAAGTTGGCGTATTACTGATATAGTTAATGTTGTTCATTATCAATGGATGAGGGTTGTAGCGTATTTCTTTTAATCCTCACACTTAATATATAAAAATTATATTTCTCTATTTTTTTAAGGATAAAAGAGTTACCATTTATTATATCAAGAAATTTTTTTCACATTATGAAGAAGTTTCAGGTCAGGTTGTTAGGTAGATCACGTCTTCTTTTATGTTTGGAAAATGAGTGATTATTTATAAGTAGAATAGGGTTTGCCTATGTCTTGGTGTGAAGAGAGGATCCCTTCCATTTATTTATCTTAGATTTCCCCTTTTTTGGGGTAGGTTAAAAAAAGACCACATGAAGAATATTTCCTTGAAAATTGTTAATTAGTTGGAATCTTGGAAGGGGATGACTATGTCTCAGGTAGGTATAATTTTCATGGTCAATTTTGTAATGACCTAAATATTTTTATATTATTTATCATTGTACAAATAGACTAGAGTCTTTGTTAAGGAGATTCAAATCATGATTCACAATTTTATATGGACTGGGCCGATTCATGAGTGGAAGTTAGTAACAGTGTTCTAGAAATAGTGCATCAATCCTATGAATATGGTGGGAATGGGTGTCAAATATTATTGGATGTTTAATGATATTTTGATAAGAAATTCCACATGGATGATCCTATTGACCTCTAATTCCTCATTGGAATTTATTTTCAAAAAAATTTCAATAAAATACATATTGTATATGTCATGTATGTTCCCTCATCTGTCTGGACAACTATTAAGCAGACCTATTGAGAGATTATGGAATGTTCAAAATGGGTGGTTTATAGGTAGTCACAGTTGAATTGTTGAAGCAATCCTTGGATTTCTAGAGCTATCATTAATGATGTTGAAATTCATGTATCTCTGAGTAATGTTACAATTTATGAGTTATAGTTTAATCTAGTGGTATGTGATATACTAACCACTCATATCACTATGGAGGTATCTAAGTATGTTCATTCAGGCTGTGAAACTATTATATGAATGAATTCTCTAGATCGTATTTGTAGTACCATATATTTTTATATGTATCGGTGTGGTGTCTTGATCAGTTTTCCATCTTGGGTCTCTTGTTTTAGAAAACCTTTCATTTATACTATTAATATGTACTTAATATGGAAATCTAGAAGAAGTACCTTCCAATTCAATGTCTTATACAACATATAGGAATGAAGATCTCTCCATCCTTCTTCATCTGCTTACATGCTGAGGAGTCCCCATTCAACTTAGTGTCTAGCGACTAGATCCATTGTTTCATGTTGGTTGATGCAGTTAGTGTCTTCTTATACACTTGGAGAGAAAGGATTGATATGGACTTTAATAATAAAACACCTTCTTTTCATATTGTGTATCTTCTATTCATCATGGGATCATCTCTACATCTAAAATACAAATCGAGTCAATGAATAATGATTTTTCAGATATGGTTTTTTTAGTTCACTTGGTGTCCATGGAAGGGTGAAGAAATTGTTAATGTCCAAATCCATTAGATGGATATTTTCAATCACACGGTGGTTAAATGTCAATGTTTATGGGGGTAGTTTTAGGTTCATGAGGGCCCTCGAGTTGTGGTGGCATCATTCACAACCATCAGGGTCTCGTTAAGGGATTCTTATATCACTTATTTGGGAGTGGATATGCAATTGAAGATGAGATGTGGGATATGATAATGTTTTCCATTATGGTTGGCATGTGCTATGGTTGGAATCAGATTCATCTGTTGTTGTGAAAATACACAAAGGCTGCTCCAGGAATGTACCCTAAAATATGCTGACGTGTTGGATTGATTTCCTTCATCTTTCAGACTTGATTTCTCTTGATGTTTTCTCATGTATACAGGGATTTGAATAAGGTATATGATGATCTTTCTAAGAGGGAAATTTTTTTGGGTCAGTTCATGATGGTCATTTGTGTTACAAGATTATTATTCTGGTCTGTTTGAGGTAGACTATCAAGGAGATTTTCATACTTGTCTTTGTAAATAATCTTTATAATTTTATGTTTGGTACATTAAATTTTTAATAAAATTTCTTAGAAGTAGGTCCACATACCTATTAATCATTTTTTTTATATATATATTCCCATAAATAAACACACACACACACACAAATATCAATATACTTGAGTAAGGTGAAAGAAATGAACATAAATCAATAATAGTTGAACCTTGGGTTTGTAATCTTGATCTTCTAAACACACTATAAAAAGGGCATTGAGTTGGATGTCACACCACTCAAGCCATGTATAATTAATTTTATCCCCAGGTCTATAATCACAATTAACACCACCTTCTTTAAATAGTGTTGAAAATGTCTCTGAGAAAGCTACATCGCCATAAGGGAATACACGTATGATCCCTGGGTTCAACTATACGTCCATCCAATCACTATAATTAAGGGAACCATAATCTAAATGGAAATACTGTAAATGTTCGGTAATATCGATTCCATACGACTCAAGACATGTGAATCCAGTCTAATTTCTGAACCCTTGGTTGCAATTTTTAGGAGATCACAACATTGTGACTCCGAAAACCACTAAATGGATAACCTTTTAGGTGATCTATAATGGAATGAACTCTTTTCTCAAGTAAATAGTTGGAATACAGTCATATAAATGACTCAACATTTCCAGCCCCAATATGTAAGTATGGAAAATTTAGTAATGGTGAAACCACCTGACCCTAGGGGGCATCATGGGCATCGCTTGAGGAGACTGTAATCAGCCATCGAGTATATGTCACATCACAGGTAAGGAGTTAAATATACAATAAAAACATCAAGTAATTGATTAGGGAGATCATAACCATCCCCATTTCCTAGGAGAGTATAATCATCCCCGAGTATACAATCAATAGGGACTCCATGCCTGATTATCATAATCATTGGGATTATATTCCTGAGTATCATAAATAAAGGCCAAATCTAAACCCCAGGAAGTACATTTGGATATCCAAATGAAATAATAAAAAATAAAAAGGATCATAAGGGGGATCCCAGGAAATAATTATGGGCATCCTAATAAAAAAATACACATCGCATCAGCCACATCATCTATACCCATGAAGCACCACTGGTAATCATCGCTGTATCAATAGTAAATAGATGAAAGCATAAATAGAAGAGTGTGGGTGAAAAAACTACCAACCCACCACTAATTCCATATCCTCATGGATGGAATGTTTGGTATGGGTCCTAGGGTGACACTTACTCCTATATCTACCCAAAAATATAACACATTAGATCAGGTTTGTTCAAGCATCAGGTACCCACTGGGTCCCCTAGGTCAAAACACTACAAAGGCATCATACTTGGGATCCCCAATGTCCATGGTAAAAATATAAATCCATCTTGGGGTCCTATAATTTATTATATAAGAAATTAATCCCTCTTGGGATCCTAAAATTGAATAATAAAAGGCCTCTTGTAAGAGATCCTTGGTTATGGTCATAACATAAAATTGTTCGAGGAAGCTAACTGAAAGGGTCTATTAGTGACCCTGGACATTCATCCAGTGTGATCTAAATATTTCATTTAATATAACAATTCATAAAAATGAATTTTAAAAGGTTTTATTCGTCCTTAAGGGTTATCCCAAGCATCCACATAATACCATAAACAGGAATAAACACTAAAGGGAATGTATGAAAGAACACTTACCTTTAGAAATATTTCTATATATTTTCAAAGGGCCAAAAATAGGTGTCAAGACCCGTCCAAGCTCATCCAAATCATAAGGGAAATATCTCACAAACATACCATCAAAATTAATTAGTCAAAACTACTTTATAGTTAATTAATAAAACCAAACAATATATAAACAAATAAAAAAAATTTATTAAATAGAAAATAAATCTCAAAAGCTCACTAACTGATCTTGTCACACTGGAATGGAAACCTAATACTTTCCAACAATAATAGGTACACAAACAAAATCAAATAAAGTAAAATCACTATGAAATGGTGTAAAAAAACCACCCTCAAAATTTAATTAAACACATTTAAGATCAGGATATTCATAATGAAAACATAACTTCAAGAATTGATTTGAGGTGAAGTGCAGACAACATCTCAGGTTATCCCCTTCTTAGGAAGTGTTAAAACCCTAAAACCAGTGTCTGATTCCACCATGCCCTGGTAGAATTTGGTCCAAAATCTATAACACATGGAACCAAAGTTTGAGGAAAAAGTATAATAACATAAGGGAGGGTGAGAAAGTTTAATATTTACCCCAATATTCCCAACGCATCTAATGAAATATGATTTCAACCACAAACAAATGAGAACCACCCCAGGGAAAGAAGAGTAGGAGAGGTGTTCCTTGGGTCATGTGAGAGAGGGGGGAAATAAAAAATGGAGATTACCTATTAAATCATACATGTGAAAAATTTCATTTTACACTTTTACTAGGCCATACAATTCGGATGTATGGTTGGCCAAACCATGCATCAACCATGCAGTTGGCACTGTCAAAGAACTAACCCCATGCATTGGCATGGTGCACAGTTTAACAGACCGTATACCAGTTTTATGACATGTTTGTAACAAATTTATGACATGAAATTAGTTTTACCTAGTCTAACTATTAGTCTCCCCAATTATTTCAACATTATAAACTAGGCCACATTGTTTGGTCACATGGTTTACACTAACCATGTGCCAATCAACCACCCTTTTTTAAACTTTCACCAAAACATTGGTTTCATGTCATGAACCCCAATTACTCTCCCAAAACCTCTAAGCTATAAATTAATCCTCATTAAACATTTAAAAAATAATTTATAGGAATTATAACCTTTAGAAGTCTAATTCAAATCTCTGATCAATATTTGACCCATCAAGTAAACTGAAAATTCAAATTCCTTCTAAAATTTCTAGAAAAAAATAAGGGATATTACCGTTTTTCTTTTCTTTAAGTTATTTTATTATTTAGATTGCATAAATATTATTAAATTTTTTTAATCAAGTGTTTTTTATTATTTTTTTAGTTATTTATTCATAATTATTATTTTTTATATGTGTTTTTATAATTTATATATGAAAATATAGGCCATGGGAAAATATTAGCAATGATCAATTTTTGATCATCATCCAATCATGTTGGATCCTGCTGAAAAGGAACCCAAGATTCATTTTCCCTTCAGGTTTAATAAATCCTTGGTCACTCATCTAGATTTCAAGGCCATTGTGCAGAGTACCTGGAATTACATGGATTGAAAAAATGATGTTTTTGGTTACATCACTAAGCTTAATGTTCTCAAGGGAAACCTTAAATTCTGGAGCAAAGATTTCTTCAGCTCTATTGATTCTTATATATCTTCTCTTAAGGCTTCCCTCTAGAGTCTTCAAGAGCTCAACATTTCCAGTGAATTCTCTAATGGGTGTTTGGATGAAGCTAAGTTAATCACCAAACTCAATAGGCTTCTCAACTTAAAATATTCCTTACAAAAGAATTATTTAAAAGATTAGTGGTTAAAGGATAGGGATAGTAATTCGAAGTTTTTCAATGATCTTCCGAAAATCAAGAGGATTTCTAAGCCCCTTTCCCTAATAAGAAATGGGGATAGCTTGATTGATAATATAAAAGACCTCTGAAAGCATATCATTCCTTAATTAAATAATCTATTTAATGAGTCACATTCCAATGTTAATCCTATAGATGGTGTGATCCCATGGATTGTGACTCAGGAGGATAACTATAGATTTACTGCTATCCCTCTTGAACCAAAAATCAAGGAAGCTATTTTTAGTCTCAAATCTGAGAGCTCTCCAGGTACAGATGGCTTTGGTAATTTTTTCTTTCAATCATTTTGGGATATCATTATTGCAGATGTTTGTAGGATGGACATTAATTTTTTTAGAGGTGGGATTCTTCTAAAATTCTAGAATGCTCAGTTCCTTTCCCTTATCCAGAAAGTGGAGAATGCGCATGAAATTCACTTGTTCAGACCTGTTTCCTTGGTCAACACTATTTGAAAAATTATTTAAAAAATTATTGTTACTAGGTTATAAAGTATTGCTTGTAATATTATCTATGTGAATCAGTTTGGATTAATAAAGAGAAGATCAATTCAAGACTTTCTTGTTACTTCCTCGGAGTGGGTTAATATTTTCAAAAATACCATCAGAGGTGGAAACTTTTCCCTTAATCTTGACATCAGGAAGGATTTTTCCACAATTAATTGGGGTTTCATATGCCAGATCCATGATATGCATGGCTTCGATGATGTGTTCATTAATTCGATCGAGTATATTTTTCACTCTTCTCACATATCTGTTCTTATCAATGGATCCCTTGAAGGATACATTGAATTCTCAAGAGGTGTTAGGAAGAGTGGTCCTTTATCAACTATAATTTTCACTGTTGTCGTTGATTATCTCGATAGGTTTCTCTCTCTTATGGAACGAAATGGAATGATAAAGACCATTCATGCAGGAAGGGGGTTGGTTCCCCCATCACATCTTTTATATTCTAATGATAATATTCTCTTTACTGAAGGGGGAAAGAGAAGCATCAAGAACATCAAGAGAGCTCTTCTACATTATGAGATGGTTTCTAGATAGTAGATTAGTTAGAAGAAGTCATTTGTTTATTTTGTAAGAAATTTCTCTCATAACAGGAAGAATGACATCATTAGAGAGATGTTTATTCATGAAGGATACCATCCCTTCACTAACACTTGTGGGTGATTATATTTTGGGGAAGACCAAAGGTTTTTTTATTTCTCTAGTATTTTCAATATGATAAGAAGGCAACTCTCATCATGGAAAGAAAAATCATTATCCATTCCTGGCAGAGTGAGTCTTGTGAAATACATTATCATTTCAAAATTTGTTTACTCTTTCATGGTAAACAAATGGCTGATTGATTTACTCAAGGGAATTAATGTCTCTATCAAGAATTTCACTTGTAGTGGTAGTGTCAATTAAAGGAGGAGTGCAACGGTCCCTTGGAACTCTATTTGTAAGCCTTATGATGAAGGGGGATTGGGCGTCAAGAACCATGGATGTTTTAATGATTCCATGTAGGTTGGTTTTATTTTGAGGCCTATGAACATGCAGTCTAAGGATCTCTGTTTTCTAAGATCTATATAATTTCACATACTTAAAGAAGGTAACTTTAATTACTTCACCTCTTCTATTTGGCCTGCCGTCAAGAATATTTTTTCTAGAATTGATGCTTATTCTTGCTAGTTAGTCTCAAGGGACTCTCCCCTCTAATTTTGGAAATGCAACTAGACTAGAAACAAATTGGAATAATTGAATCTTGAGGATAACATGAATTTGGATTTTGATTTTTCAATAAAAGATCAACTGGATTGCATGGATGGTCTTCTGAATCAGATTGTTTCCATTATCGAGTAGTAATTATTTTCTTCCAAGGGGGATTTTTGGGATTGGTAGTTGGATTCAAATGGGATTATTTTTCTATTTTTTTTATAATCACATTTTGGGCAGCACATCTAGTTTTCAATGGATGGGTATCTTGAACAATGACTTCTTAAGGCTCTCTCGGGCCAAGTTTTCTAGGAGGCTAGCTCGCAGGAAGCTTCCAACTAATGACTATCTTAAAAAATCTGGAATATCCCTCTGATAAATGTGTGTTCTATGTCATCCAGATAGGGAATACATTGATCATCTCTTTCTATCTTGTGTGGTAGCTTTAGCAATGTGGGAGGCTATGTCCAGAATATTCGAAGTGATTTTACTGGCTGCCAACTCAATTGATGCCTTCATGAAATGTTGGCCAGAGCTGAAACATTCACCACATGTCTTCTCAATTTTTCTTTCTATTGTTGAGGAAATCCTTCATTTTATATGGTTTTCCAAGAACAAGGCCCTATATGAATAGTAGGTTTTTCAAATGGGTTCTGCCTTGGTCGGACTTTTCACTTCTGCTCGTACTGTCACTGTTTCAAGATGAAAATTTTGTGAAAACTCTATTCACAATTTGTAGATCCTAACTGGGGTTGGTGTGAAAGGAAATTTCATACCATCTCTTGGAACACTTGAGGTGCTATGGCTGCCTCCCTTCCATGGTTGGACCAAATTAAATTCAGACAATGCTTTGATAGGTAATTCGTGTTATTCCAGATTCAGTACGGTCTTTAGGGATCATAAAGGGTGTGTTCTTGATTGCCTATATGGTTCATGTGGTTTTTCTTTATCTCTTGAAGTATATATTCTTAGGGTTATCGAGGTTGTTGATCAATCTGAATGTCGGGGATGGAATAATTTATGGATTGAAAGTGACTTCATGATTGTGGTTCTTGGTCTTTGGATAGGTTCTCTTTGTCTTTCTTGGATGCTGACTAACTCTTGGACAAGGTGTTTGGATATAGTCTTTTCCAAGGAGCATATTATTACTCATGTTTATCAAGAGGAAAATTCTTTGGTGGATGGTCTCACTATAAAAGGTGTGAGTGTTATTGATTTTCATTGGGAGGATCAAATACTGGGTGACCTACTTCCCATTCATAAGAAGGATCAATGTAAATCTCTTACTTTCAAACTAGTGTAATTTTTCTTTTTGCTAATAAAGGGATCTTTCTTTTCAAGGAAAGGTCTCAATATTCTCTCAAAAACCACAGTGTTATCATCAAAAAGGATGGTTGGAATGGAATTATTTTCATTTAATATTCTTTTTTGAGATAATAAAAACTGGGATAACAAATTAATTTGATATGTCTATTTATATTAATTATTTTATGTTTTATATCAAAATATTATTTTTTTAATATTATAACATTCATTGTTATTGTATATTTTTCATGAGGTAGATTTTTATACAAATGAAGAACTTACCCATCTTCATGATATTATATTTTCCAACCAGAACCACCACCATAAATTGCAACTATTTACTACTAACTTTTAATATTTCCATTGATTTGTGTCATTGTAATGTTTACTTCATTTTAGGTTCATATTATTACTTCAACCTAGATTGTTTTGTTCATATATTCAAATTCATTATCTCAGTGTTTAGATTTTGTCTTCTGCTTCATCTTGGTAGGAATTATGCCCCCATAGTTTCTTATCATACTATCAAAATTCATCAATTATTTTACTATTTTTCCTGATAATATTATGTTGATTTTATTTCCTTTCATTTACAATCTAATTTTTTTTCATGTTATGTAGAATTCTAAGGTGATGTAGTATTATGTTTAACTATATTTCAATAATCTTAATTTTTTTGGGTTTTAACCCTCAATTTGGTTTCTTTTTTTTCCTTTTATCTACATGGATCTAATAATCAAGAATATTTTACCTATATATAGTTTATTTTTATTGTATTAAATGGTATCACTCATCCCATGTCACATAAAACTAAAATTATATCATTCCTGGTCCCTTTTATTTTTTATATTATTTCAAATGACTTATATTATTTTTTGATCTATAGATTTTTAATTTTTAATTCCCTTATGGAAATCACTTTTTACATTGCAGAAATATAAATCTATTTGAATAATTTGATAAACAAGGTATGGATGATATCATTTTCTAATATTTATGTTTACATAATTTCTTATATTTAAATGATTAGAGGATACTATCTTTTAACATTTTTTCTATGATAAAATAAATTTTATTTCTTAGAATATTATTGTTATATTTTTTTTGTAGAGTTTTGAACATTTTCTACTTATAAATTCTATTTTTGAAGTGTACATTGATTGATTTCACTATTATGATTTTAGGGGTTATCGAGTGTTATAATATGAAAACTACAAGTTATGTTTTATAGAAATTTCATGGTTTTTTTCAAAAAATGTATGAATTCCAAGATTATAATAATAATATTTTATCAGGAATTACATTTTATAAATAAATTTAACAATTATATGTATTCTATTATATAAATATACATTATTTTATTAAAAATTATGAAATAGTTTTCCTAACATATATCTATGTTTTGTTGTAGCTAAGTTGGTTATGTTATATATAAATTTGTTTTTCATTTATTCATTCTGAAACCCACTGGAATAAATGTATTTGTGTTAATATCATGTGGTTTTATTTACTTTTAAATGTTATTTAGTTTCATGATGGGTGTTGAGTTTTTTTAATGTTTATGTTTAATTTTACAATTTTCAAATAAAAATTATTCAAAAACTGATTCTTTTGTTATAATAGGTGTTTGATATCATTAAATTAACTATGTTAATGAAATGGATTATGTTTCAAGTGTTTCATTTCTTTTGTGTTGAATTGGTTGAGTTTGTAATGAATTTATAAAGATAAATAAAACATATTTTCAATTATAAAGATAAGTTTGGTTTGGTAAAATTTCTATTTTTTGTTATAGATGTAAATGTTTCCCCATGCTTTCCCTTAATCTACCTTATGATCACTCTTTCCTTTGATCTATGTACCAAGGTTATGATATATAGTAATTTTAATTATTATAAACCAATTTTGAAGCCTTTTAAGTGGATTAGAATAATTATTTATGTTTTCATTTATTTTGTAACCTTTTTACAAGAAACTAAACTATAAAAGATCATCTGTTTGTAACATGTGAATGAAAAGTTATGCATTATAAAGACGAGATTCTATAATAGGTATCAAATGATAGTTTAATTATTTGAGGAAATTTATATTTTAAATGTTTAGGAATTACCTTATAGAAAAGTTTAAATATAATAAAAAATCATGGTATTTTGGTGAAGTATTAAGTAAGTGGTTTCTGAGAAAACAAATCCCTATCTAGATACAAATATGTGGATGTGATTCTAGAATAATTGTACCTAGGGGTAACAACTCTGATGACATGCATCAGACATGACTCTGTGTAACTTGGTACAAGAAAATTATCCTTACTATGAACCTAGTTTTACTCTCTCTGGGGATATGTTTAGTTAATCAGAAGCTTATTATAAATAATTATGAAGGATTTATAGAGAATGTAATGATTCTTAAAGAATAAAATATGTAAGCATGATGTTTCAAGACAAAAAACTACTTTAGAATTATAAGATTATTAAATGAAACAAATTTCTCATTAAGGTATTATTCTTTAGAAAATGGAGGGAAATAAGAGAAACTGTGAAAATGATGGGTGTAATAGACTAGGTGCTAATTACATTTTGATGGAAGGCGGAATGGAAAAATTCATGAGAATGATGAATCAAATGACTCGAGTAATGAAAAATAACTTGAATCAAGCCAAGAGACCAGATTCATCTTAAAGGAAACAAATTTTTGTTGATTACTTTATTCATCAACAACCACCTTCTTTTAGTGGATATACTGACCCACTGTTTGCTGAACAATGGATAAGCTCTTTAGAAAATATCTTTTTTGTAAACTATTGTTTATATCAAGATAAATTCACCCTATATGTGTACCACTTATAGGGAGAAGATGATCTGTGGTGGAAACTGATTAAATACACAAATCCAAGAGGGTTTATTGAGGCAATGGAGTGGGAAGAGTTTAGGGGAACCTTTTTCAAAAATATATTTCATGCATACAATGTGAACAAAACTGGAGATGTAATTCATAGATATAAAGAAGAATGAAAATTAATATGTGGAAATATATAAAATTAACATCAAAATAATTTCCCGTCACACCAATATCTTTGTTATATATCTTAATGGGAAGGTTGATTGTGTAATATCCTATTTTTTTAGAGTGATAATAAAACCGCTTTTTGTGATAAATTATTATTATCTTAGGTGGGAAAAAATATTTAATAGTGAAAGAACTTAATAAATGAATTAAAACCCTATTTAACACTTTGAAATATTCAATCAAATATTTTTGGAGTCATAAGATATGTTGGTGTGATAATCCGAGGCCATTAAAGGTTTGGAAAAGATAGAATAAAATTATCAATTATATTATTTTAAGCGGGCACAATTTATTCATAATAATTGAATAACTCCAAAATGGTATGTCGAATAAGAAATGTGAGACAACTGATATGTCTAGAATGTGATTTTTACCCTAGGCGTGGTATAAAATTTACAGGCATTGGATGTTGGAACGACTCGCTCGAAAAGATAATTTATTTGATAATTTTTATTATTTTATTTTGGAAATAATTTAATATCTCCAAAATGATGTGTCATATGGGAACTATGAGTCCATGATTATGTTCAGGATGTGGTGTTTACCCTAGATGGGGTATAACATTTTTATAAATCAGAAGTTCGGAAATCTCACTCACAATAAAAACCTTTTTATTTTTAATTAATTAATTATTTCTCTTTTTAAATAATAAATCATTGATATCTCTCAAACGGTTCATTGTTTAAGAAATTTGATACTAACATTTGGTCTGGAATAAGGAGTTTACATTATTAATGGTATAACATCTATGGGAAACAAGAGTTTGATATTATTTATTTTTTTAAGATAAATAAATAATTTAATAATTGAATAAAAAAGGATATTGTTCAACTTCTTCCCCAATAACATGTTGCACCACCCTTGTAATGCCCCATAATGTTTGAAAACATTGATTTTACCTGTTTCTTAATCTGATTAAACATTCAAATCACTAATAATGTGTATTTAAACACTCCTTCATAAATTTTTGGGTGAAACATTGATTAAGTTGGTTGTTTTAATTTGGGGGTCTTATTATTGCGTTTTTTTGGGTTTTATTTAACAGATCCATTCCATCTTGGTTCCTATTGAATCCCTTTGTATCTGAGAAACTTAGAAACAACCTTGGATAAGAGCGATCGAGTATCTGGGACTTCTCACTTACTAGGGAATGTTCCTCTTCCTCCTTCATACACGCTGCAAGTGATGTTTTTCTATTTATTTTATATTTTCTATCATTCTTAGTTATTCACATTTCTTCAAAAAAATAAAATAAAAAATGAAAATAAAATAAAAGAATTGTTTTTATCTCGAATAAATAATATAAACCACAAATTTATTGAACAATAATTATGTTTGGATTATCAATGATATGTTTACACAAATTATAACAGGATAATTGCACGGTAACTTTTGATGATAATATTATAAAGTTGTCGAAGGATAATTTATACCTATCTCCACGAAATAATTATCAATTGATAATTTTTTTGAAATTACAAATAATAATTATAAATAATTGTCAATTAATAATTACACTGGTTTGTCCAGAGGCACTTACGCTAGGTTATCTGAGATAATGATAATTTATAAATTATCAACATATGACTACTCTTGAAAGAGAATGTCTTAGCCACATGATTTGGTCTAATGGATAACTTTTACTCATGATAGAGAAAATATCACCATGTTTTAATTTTTAATGGCATTTTAAAATTATCCAGGAGAGGGAGGGTGATATTTCATATGATAATTTATTTCTTATTGAAATAAAGTAGGTGTTATGGTTCTAGGAAACCCTTGATATACCTCAATCATCAACCTGCCAACAAATTGTGACTTTGACGTGTGACATTTATTGATAATAAAATAAAAAATAGGTCTTTCTAACAATCGAGGTACGGATTTCTTTACCTTTTTGGGATCACATTTACACTTGTTTCCTTGATGATTATATTTTTGAAATTTCATTGACCGTGTTTTACAATGATAAGATGTATGTGTAGCCCATAAAAACTATTGTGATCCCATGAGTTATAATGGTGTTGTTCTTCTCCATGTTGATTATTATCACATGTTGTTGTGTATGCAGCTCTATACTCATGTTGATATACTATGCCTACTTGTGTGCTCATCCTGTATATGTATCAGGATTCCTTGTAGTTGTTAGTGGTATTTGAGAAAGGTGGATAGTCTTGACATATTCTTTTCCAAGTGGAGGAGAACTATTTATTGCAACGATAGAGATGAGGGGCCAAAGTGCAGGGTGGAGGTACAAGGGCGCCATTGTGTTGTGCTAAGGGTGTGCTCAAGGTGGCCTTGATGTCGTGTTCCTTTCTCCACGAGATATCATAGTAAATGTGATTACACAAGTTGATCTCGTCTAAAAGATCCAGGTGACTTTTACCACGTGAGGAATAAATGATGCTAGGTATCATCTTTTTGAAATTGTGAGGACACTGTACAAGGTTAGGTTTAATTTTTACAACTCATTCAGTTATCCTCTAGCATGGAGCCAAAATAGGTACGACCGAGGGTTGTGGCATCTTGGTTAGCGCACTACCTCTCAGTTTTGATTGTATGTTTATGTATTTTGCAACATTTATTAATATTTTGGCATAAAATTGTATTCTTGAGAACATATGGTCAAGGATGCATTGGTGGTGTCCTATTGTGTCTTGTAATCACACAATACTCAGGAATTTTGATGCGCTTGTAGATTTTATGAGAGACATGAAGAAGGGAAAGGGACCTGTGGTGAATGGATGAGCAGGTGGATCTTGGAACTGAGAAGAACGAAAGAACATGGAAGAAACTGAAGGACCCTATAGTTTTTTTATTTATTGTATATATTTCATTACTCTAGTCAACTTTCCACTTTGGGAGATCATACTTATAAACCCTGTATGTCATCTCTAGTTTTTGTATTTACTCTGTTTATTTAATTATTTATCTTTTTATTGTTATTTTTTACCCTTCTCAATAAAATGACATAAAAGTTACAGTCTTCCCATTATCAAACATAGAACCACATTGCTAGTCAACAACCTCTTGCACACAGGGATGCACAGTTGAGGTTATGTGTCATTTTGGCACGTACTCGGTGGTTTGGGATGGGATGTCAAAAAATTGTATCAGAGGGAGATTTTACAATTTTTTTTCTTATCTATGTCTTAGGTTTGGTCATGTTAGACAGGAGTTAGGATTTTGGGACTCAGGCATGGGAACTATGTCAATACCTGGCTAGCACAGTATAGTGGACCACTGAGTTTCCATTAAATGGGAACTTGTGTTTTGTAGTTACTATTGATTCACCTTGGGTTTGAACATGATGTTATATGTGATTTAATATTTTTCACGTATGTTCCGGAATCATGAATATACACATAGGTTTACATTTCATATATATACATGTTGTTGTGCAACATAGTAGTTCATTAATTAAATGTATTGATTTGTGCTATCTATTTTGGAAAAATTATTCTTGTGTTATATATCTTTATTGGAATTGATTAGTTGAACTGAGTATGTTGTTGTGTTAGTGTATATATAATGAACGTGGCTTTGGTGAAGGGATGAAGACAAGGGTTAGTGCTATAAGGGTATACCATGGGTTAAGGGTAGACTCAAAAGAATACCATGTTTTATCCCATAGGACGGTTTAGAGAAATTTTTTTTGATCCCTTATACTTATTAGGAATTACAGTGTCTCTAATCCTCTTTTTTTGTGTAGAAGATGTCACGACATAGACATTTTGTGGGATCTCTAGCTGAGTAGGCTACTCCTAAGAACGTCCCTGCACCAACACTAGTGGTGGTAGTAGCAGTTCCTTATCTGCCGCACTAAGGTCCATGGTTGACTATGTATCAAATTTCTTGCTCTTGTATCCTCTAGCCTTCCATGGAACTAGAGGACTATAGGATGCTAAGGATTGGGTGGATACCATAGAGGGTATCTTTGACCTTGTGGATACTCTATTAGAAAAGATGTTGAAGCTCACAGCCTTCATGCTAAAGGGACCTACTAGGAGTTGGTGGGGAGTTATATGATAGGTAGAAAGACGTGAGGTTCTCACCTGTGAGGTTTTCAAGAACCTTTTTTAGTGAGTTTTTCCCTAAAACGCTGAAGATTGATCAAACATAGAAGTTCATAGAACTTTATTATGGTTTCATGAGAGTATCAACATAATCGAAACATTTTACCAATATCCTCCGTTTTACACCACTTTTGGCTGGTAATGAGGCACAAAAGGCCCGGAAGTTTGAAATTTGTCTTTGACATGTCCTTAGATAGCATGTATGAAGTTTCGACGTAGCTTCATACTTGTAGGTTATGAGGAAGGCCCTGACTATTGAAAGGATTCTAGAGGATGGACTTACAGTTGGATTTTCCCCACCTTTCCCTACTCAGACAGGTGAACCTCCCACTCCTGTTGTGAATACTTCCTCCAATGAAAGGAATAAAAATTCCACATACATTCAAATGAGCAATGGAATTCAATTACATCAAAGATGTGGCATGATAGTTTAGCAATGATTAGTCTCTTCAATTCCTTCTAGTGGTGACTTGTGGTGTTTTAACTATGGGATGTTTAGACACTATAGTTCAGTGAGCACAAAACCCTAGATCCAGTGCCGAAAACGCAGCAGGATAGGACAACATCATTAATTGTATTCTAGAGTATCAGCTTGGGGCGGGATACCAACACTGTAGGGGGGAAGAGGTCAAGTAGAGAACCCCAAAAGGGGATATAAACTCCCTAGACGATGAAAACATGGGATATTCATGGATATGATCAAGTAGGGAAGGTAATACAAGTTTATTCCACAGATCTAAAACCAAATTATGGTGACAAGGAACGTGTTACTATATTTGGTATGGTCTAGAGCACATGCTTTTGATCATCTTTCTTGTTTGATACTATTTTTTACTTATATCTATGAGATGTATCTAGACTTGAATTTCAAGTAGAGTTTGGTTTCCCTAACTTATCATCCTCTAATATGTCATTTAATGATGAAATGACAGCCTAGTATATGAGAGAGAAGTAATCAATATTTCTTTTATTGAGATAATGATGAGGGAATCACTTTATGTATAGGATTAGTGTTGTAATATCTGAACTTCCCTTATCACTATAATGGTATGCATAATGTGTTCCACATTTTCTCAGTTTTAAAGGTACATAGCCAGTCCAATGCATGTTGTAGATTTCAAGGATGTTGAGTTGGAACCTATTGTATCTTTTTATGATTTTACTGTGTAGATTACAGACTGTAGTGAGAAAGGACTTCAAAAAATAGTTGATACCACTAGTCCGGTTTCAATGGCAGCATGGATGGATACAAGATGGGATGTGAGAACATTTGTATAACGTTCATGATCAGTGGCTAGAGTAGTCCAACCAAGACCTCTAGGGTTACTTCTCAGGGATGAGAAGTCTATAGAGGAGGAGAAATGTGATATCTTGTTTTTTACTGTGATAATAAAACCCCATTTGTGATAAATTATTATTATCATAGGCAGAAAAAATATTTATTAGTGAAATAACATAATAAATTCATTAAAAACCAGTTAACATTTTGGAATATTCAATCAAATATTTTCAGAGTCAGACACTATGTTGGTATGAAATTATATGTCCCTTAAAGGCTCAGTGAATACGGAATAAAATTATTAATTACATTAATTTAAGCAGGAGAAATTTATTCAAAATAATCGAAAACTCCAAAATGGTATGTTGAATGAGAAATATAAGACCACTGATAGGTTTAGAATGTTATTTTTACCCAAGGTGGGGTATAAAATTTATATCCATAGAACGTTGGGATGACACACTCATAAAGAAAATTTGTTTGGTAATTTTTATTGTATTATTTTTGAAAGAATTTAATATCTTCAAAACAATGCATCATATGGAAAATATGAGACAATAGTAAGGTCCATGATGTGGTGTTTATGGTATATGGGGTATAATATTTGTATGCGTAAGACGTTCATATAGATCTCTTGTGATGAAAACCTTTTTATTTTTAAATAAATAATTAATCTAATTTTTAAATAATAATCATTAATATCGCTCAAATGGTTCATCATTTGTGAAATTTGAGACCATTATTGGGTCTAGAATAATGGGTTTACTTTATGAATGGTATAACCTCTATGGGAAATGAGAGTTACTTATTATTTAATTTTTATGTCAAATAATTAATTTATTAATTTAATAAAAAGGGTATTGTTCACCTTTTTCCCCAATAACACACACTGCCACGATTGTAATGCCCCACAATGTTTATTTTCACCATTTTTTTACTTCGATCAAACTTGAAATTCATTAATAAGAAGAATTTAAACACTCATTCATATATTTTTGGGTGAAACATTGATTAAAATGAATGTTTTAATGTAGGGGTTTAATCACTGCGTTTTGGGGGGTTTATTTAATGGATCCATTCCATCTTGGTTCCTTTTGAATCAATTTTTATCCAAAAAACCTAGAAACAACCTTGTACAAGAGCAATCGGGTATCTGGGAGTCCTCACTTAAATGGTCGTGTTCTTCCACCATCATATGTGCTGCAGGTGAAGTATTGAATTTATTTTATATTTTTTTTATCATTCTTACATGTTCACATTTCATCAAAAAAAGTAAAGAATAGTTTTTATCTTGAATAAATATTATAAACCATAAATTTATTAAACGATAATTTTGTTTGGATTATCAAAGATATTTTCACACAACATATATTAGGATAATTGTGTGGTAACACTTTATGATAATATTATAAAGTTACCTAAGGAAAATTTATACCTAACACCATGAGATAATTATCGATTGATAATTTGTTTGAAATTACAAATGATAATTATAAATAATTATCATTAAATAACTACAATAGTTTTTCTAGAGGTACTCGTGCTTGGTTATCTGAGATAATGATACTTTATAAATTGTCAAGATATGACTATTCTTGAAACAAAATGTTGTAGCCACATGCTTTGGTCTAAAGGAAAACTTTTTTTCATGAAAGAGAAAATATCACCATGTGTGACCTGCAAATCATTTTTTTCATTTTCTAAAGCCGGGTTAAAGGGGACTGGTACCCCATTGTACAACCTGCATACAAAGACGAAACATAAACAAACCAGAACATCACAACATTACACATCATAATAGCCATCATCATCTCCAAAACCCATGCAGGATTCCTCCTCACCCGTAGCCGACTCCCTCTCTGGGTTCCTCCAGTAGTGTGCACTTTGAACCCTACTTCCAAGATGCTCCAGAACAGGCTGTTCAGGTGAGGCATCGAAGGCCACTCTTCCCTTTTTCAAAGCAATCACCACCTCCCCACTCCGCTTATAAGCTGATCTAGTCCTCAACGGCGGTGGAAGGTGAGAGTAATCCTTCCGCACCCTTATTCTTTTTTGAGTAGACATAGGCCCTCCACTTGTATCCATCTTCTGAGTTCCTCTCGTGACATTTTAAAAATATTTAAAAATTATCCATGAAAGGTAGGGTATTATTGCATATGATATTTTATTTCTTCTTGAAATAAATTAGATGTTTTGGTTCTATTAAACCCTTGATATACCTCAATAATCGATGTTCCATAAACTTGAGACTTTGATGTGTCATATTTGACGATAATAAAATAGCAAAGAGGTCTTTCCAACATTTAAGATACAAAGTTACTTACCTTATTGGGCTCACATTTACACTTGTTTCCTTGATGATTATATTTTTTGAAATTTATTCACTATGTTTGATTGTGATCACATGTATGTATAGCACATGAAAACTATTGCTTTCCCATGAGTGATAATATTAATTTTTTTCTCCATGTTTATTATTATCACATGTTGTTGTGTATGATTCTATATATTCATACTGATATAATATTCCAACTTGTGTTCTTGTCCTATATATGTATCATGATGCCTTGTGATTATTAGTTGTATTTTAGAAAGGTGGACTATCTTGACACATTATTTAACTAGTGGAGGTGAACAACTAATTATAATGATACCGACAAGGGGCCAAAGCATAGTGTAGAGTTATGAGGATGCCATAGTGTCACGGTGATGGTGTGCTCGAGGATGCCATGATGCCACATGCTTTTCACCATGAGATAGCCTATTCGATTTGTTACACAAGTAGATCTCATCAAGAGGATTAGGGTGACTTTGTCCGCTTGAGGGATAGATGATGCCGAGTATCATCTACATGACACCATGAGGATAACATACAAGGGAAATATTACTTCTTAAGACTCATTCAGTTATTTCCATCATGGAGGTGAAGGAGGTACGGTCAGGGGTTGTGGAAGCTTGGTTAGCGCACTACTGCTCGGTTTTGATTGCATGTTTATGTTTTTTCCTGCATTTATTAATATTATGGAATATACTAGTATAATTGATAACATTTGGTCAATGATTCATTAGTGGTTTCCTACTGATTCTTTAACTCACAACCTACTCAGGAATTTCAATGGAAGGCCGAACGCTTTGGGGAATGTTCATGCATGAGAAATATGGCCTAGATGGTGTGGTTGAGTGGTCTCGGTCATCTAGGATTTGAAATCTTATTCATCCGTTTATGGAGGTACTACGTCCTTACGCAAGGTATCTACTGAGGAGAGGAGAGGTGAACTTCTGGCATCAGCATTAGGGAACAGAAATTCTTTGGTTTCTTAGTTTCCCCACACTGGATATCTCATTCAGAGAAGCGTGTGGCCACCCTGACTTTCTGTAGGCCATTCTCAATGATACTCAACCTGATGATTTTAAAGAAATTGTTCTCAGTGAGGATCCTGATAGGCTGATCTTCACAGGCTCCTCTTCGGGAGAGTTTTCAATGAAGGATTATGGTAGTGTTAGAAGAGATCCAAATGTAGGTGACCAGTGGGGAGAAATCCTGTGGTGTAGGGGGATCTCTCCCAAATTCAATTTCCTTATGTGGTGAGTGAGGAATAATTCTTTTCCCATGGATGACAACATCCAATGTATGGGGGTATCTTTGGAATCCAAATGTTGGTGCTGCAAAAACCCCAAGCAAGAATCGGTGATGTATCTATTTTTTTACAGCGATTGGGCTTGTTGGTCATGGAAGGTGTATGGAGCTTTCTCGGGCTGGCGTGATATCAGAGGGTTGTAGGCGGATGTTCTCAGCCGGTGATTTGATGGTGCATGCAACAATGGTTCTGAGCAAACTAGGAGGGAGATCATCCTCATGGCGTGCTTTTGGATCATATGGAAATCCAGGAATGAAGCGCGCCACAAGATTTCTTCAGCTACTAGCACCAGTATCGGCTTCAAGACGAAGAATGCTTTGCTGGAATTAGCAAGCATTTTTTCTGACTGCCAGGGATCCCCATCAACGAGGCTGTTCTTTACAGGGGCATCCAACCAGATTTAGTGGATGGGCCAGGGGAACTGGGTTCGCTGGTACCCCCATATAGATGGGCTAAAACTCAACAAATAAGGGTCCTTCTAGAGGGGATAGATGAGGGGGGAGGCGAGATTACAGATCAAAGGGGGTTTGTTTTTGCTTCTTTCTTAGCCTTTTATGGCAGTGGTTATGCTCTTCAGGCCGAGGAAAAGGCTTTGGTAATGGGGTTGGAATTAAGTGATCAAAGACAGCTTACTTTGAAGGCTATGGAAATGGATTCCTTGATCCTATACAAAGCACTCACGGAAAGTGGAAGTTTCCCATGGATTATTGAATATAGTATCCGCAAGTGAAAAATGCTGATGGGTGTTCGTTCAGGGATCACTCATACTTGGCGATAATGGAATAAGGTTGCAGATTTATTAGCGTCTTTGGATTCCCCAAATCATAATGTTTCTCTCTTCCTTAACCTTGGTTCCTTTCCATCCAGTGGTAGTATCTTTTTCATCAATGATTCTTTGGGGATCCACTACTTTAGACCTCCATGATGTGTTTATTATATGTTGTTTTCAGTGTGTTTCCAAAATCAATAAAAATATTAGTGTTCAGTCAAGAGACTTGGATAAGGGAAGGGGCCCTGTGGTGAATGGATGAGCAAGTGGAGCTTGGAACTGGGGAGGATGGCCGACCAGGGCAGACACTGGAGGGCCCTATAATTGTATTTTTTTTCGTATACATTTCATTACTCTAGTTAGATTTTCACTTTGAGAGATGTTATCTATAATCCATTTATATCATCTCTAGTTTCCACATTTACTCTATTTATTTAATTCTTTGTCTTTTTATTGTTATTTTTTATCCTTCTTGATGACATGACACATATGGTATTGTCTCCCCATTATCGAACATAGAGCCTCACTGCTAGTCGGCGGCCTCTTGCATATGGGGAGGCGTGCATTAGGTTATGTGGAATTTTGGCTCATACCCAGTGGATTGGGTTAGGATGTTACAAATTTATTCTTCATTGGACTAAGACCCCATATATAGAGGAATCTAGCCAACCAAGAGTACGATAACTATGAAGTGATCGTGAGGAGTTCCATGAAATTTGAACTAATTTATAAAAAGATTTAGTGATACCATTGATTGAAAGAAAAGAAGAGATATTTGGATCCATACTTATAGAGGATCTTTGATCAAGGAAGAGGAGGAAAGAAAGTGAAACATTCCACATGCAACAAATGTGGGAAGAAGCATTCATAGAACTACTTGACCAGGAGCATGAAATGTAACATGTGCGGAAGAGATGGCCATAATTCTTCGAACTATCATAGTGAGGTGAAGCCTCAACTTATCAAAACTAATGATAAAGGAATGATGGTGCAGGCCCAATATGAAGTTCAATGATTTAAGTGTGGAAAACTTGGGAACTTTTCCTATCACTATTTGAATCCAATGATAGTGGAGGGGAATCACCATCAACCTCAGTATAGGACAAGGGAGAATGGTAGGGATTTTTCTATCCTGATATGTGAATTATATTCCCCAAATTATATGGTGGAAGGTACTCTCATTGATCTCTCAAAGCTAGAAATTAATTTGTTCGATTTTCATCTGATCAAATCCTTAATTTCCTCCAAGTATTCAAAGAATATAGAATCAATTCATGAACTGCTAGAAGTAGAGTTATCTGTCTAGACTCTAAGAGGGATTATTCAAGCATCAATAGTGTATAAAAACTCTAGTATTTACTTTGGTGAGCATAGTCTCATCACAAATCCAATAGTTATTCCCATACTTGAATTCAACATAGTACTATAGATAAACTGGATCTCAATGTATAATGATAAGTTAAATTACAAAATCAAGGAAATATCAATAGTCTTTAATGGAAAACCTATAGTTGTTTTCAAAGGATAGATTTCTAGACCCGATAATTGCCTAGAGGCACCTCTCATAGCCTTCTTTATGAAACTAATCAGTGAATATAAAGAAGTAAATTAAAGTATATGAATAGAGAATGTTCTCATTTTTCAGAAATTCACTGATGTATTCCCAAGAAGTTACCTGGACCACCCCCAGAAAGAGGGGTTGATTTATCCATTGAGCTCATGCCTAGTTCCTATCTGATATCAAATACCTCATATAAAATGAAAAATGTGGAGCTGGAGGAATTAAATAAGAAACTCCAAGATATTTCGGAGAACGGGGTTATCGGAAAAAGTGTATCTCCTTTGGGAGAGCATTTTCCCTTTGGGAAGAATAAAGACGGATCAATGCAGTTATGCATTGATTATAGAAAACTTAATAGGATCATAGTGAAGAACAAGTACCCTCTTCAAAGGATTTATTATTTATTTGACCAGCTTCAGGGGGATCAATTATTCTCTAAGATTGATCATTGATCTGGTTATCAACAATTAAGGGTAAAGAAATAAGATATTCCCAAGACAACCATCCTATAAAGATATGATCATTGTGAGTTTTTATGACCTTTATATTGACTAATTCTGCTGCTATTTTTAGGGATTTGATGGATAGGGTATTTAAGGAATACATTGATAACGTTTTGGAAGTTTTTATTGATGATACTATGATAAATTACAAAAGTTGTGAGGAGTGTGAAAATAATGTTAGAATTATATTTCAAACTCTGAGGAAGGAAAATATATTTTTAATATTTATAAAATGTGAATTTTGGTAAAATAAGTTTTTTTAAGATAACATTGTAACCAATGAAGGAATCTTTGTTGACCCTGTCAAGATAAAGGTTGTGAAGGAGTAGCCACATCCTAAAACAATAACTGATATTCATAGTTTCCTTGTTTTTTAGGATATTATAGAAGGTTGGTGAAAACTATTTCATGAAATTATAATCCACAAACCAAGTTTACTTGAAAAGGGGTCAATTTTATCTTGAAAAAGGATTATGAAGAATGTTTCCTAGAGCTAAATAAGTGATTGGTTACTTCACCCATGTTAACTCAAACCTCTAATGGAAAATGATTCTTTATTTTTAGTGATACATATATAAAAGGGATGTGGTGATTGATCATGAAAAATGAGAAGGTGATTAGTTTTGTATCTCGATAGTTAAAGCCTCATGAGAAGAACTATTGTACACCTGACCCAGAACTGGCTATGATAGTTTTTTCTATGAAGATATGGAGGCAATAAATTTATGGGGAGAAGTGTGATATATACAAAAACCATAAATTATTGAAGTATATTTTCACACAAAAGGGAATGAACATGGGATAGAGGAGATGGTTAAAAATAATTAAAGACTATAATTTTTCAATTAATTATCTTCCCAGAAGAGAAAACAAAGTATTTAATGCATTAAGTAGGAAATAACATATTATGTTGGAAATGATGACGATTCATGGAGATCCTTGGATCATAGAATAAGTAAAACTGGTCATGGGAATTTTAAGGGAAGGGGCGTCATCAAACGTATCCCAAATTATTTCTCAAATATAATTACTAGAGAATATTAAGAAATATCAAAGATAAGAAAATTTTTTATAGAAGAAGATAGAGGATGTAATGACTGGGAAGTTTATTGATTTCAATATTGATCAAGAAGGTGTACTGAAATTTCATACCAGACAATGTGTTCCATCTATTCTAGAAATAAATAAGGATATGATGGATGAAGCTCATATATCTAAATTCTCTTTAAATATTGGAAGCAATAAAATGTATAGGGACCTTCATGAACATTATGGGTGGGATAACATGAAAGGGACATTTCTAACTACACTACAAGGATCTAGGTATGTCAACAAGTTAAGGTATAGAGAAAACTTCTTAAAGGGGTATTATAACCAGTACCCATACCAGTATGAATGTGGGACAATATCACTATTGACTTTATCACTGGTATCTCAAAAACATCCAAGGCAAATAATGTGATACATGTTATAATGGACTATCTCACCAAGACTGCTGATTTTATATCTATTTGGGAACATTTATCTCTTGAAAATAATTCAAATATTTACATAAAGGAATTGGTGATGTTGCATGGAGTTCCAATTTTTATCATTTATAATCATTATACAAGGTTCATGTCAAAATTTTGGAGAAGAATTCAACATTCTCTGAGTACTGAATTGAATTTCAGTATGTCCTATCACCCCCAAACTGATGACCAATCTGAAAAGACTATTCATACACTTAAAAAAATTCTGATTACATACTCTATGGAATTTCAAGGAGGATGGGATAAATATATCCAATTATTTGAGTTCTCATACAAACATAGATTTTATAAGATTATTCAAATGGTACCCTATGAAGCTCTATATGGTAAGCAATATAGAACTCCTACTTGTTGGGATGAAGCAGGTGATATAAATATTCTTGGATCTAATAATGTGAAAGAGATGAAAAAAAGGTTCATTCAATCCAAAAAACAAATAAGCACTACTCAGAGTCGTCAGAAGAGCTTTGATGACAATCGTCGATGAGACTTGGAGTTTGATGTTAGTTACAAATTATTCCTTAAAAATTCACCTTAGAAGAGAGTCATGTGGTTTGGGAAGAGGGGGAAGATTTTCCCCAAGTACATTTTCCACTATGAAATACTTGATCACTTATGAGTAGTGGCCTATTTTATTGATCTCCCTCCAAATCTAGCTGAAGATCATGATATATTCCACATATTTCTCTTGAGTAAGTACATACCTAACCCTTCACATGTTCTGAATCGTGAGGTGGTACAACTAGAACATGACCTCTCCTATGAGGAGTAGTTGGTAGAGATCCTGGACCTTAGAGACACGGTTCCTCACAAAAACACTACCCACATGCCACAAATATGAATAAGACACATGGGAACCAGAAGAAACAATGTGGTAGAAGTACCCACACCTATTCTCAACTGAGGGAAAGAGATGAAATTTCATGGAAAAAATATCTTAAGGGGGGGAGAATGTAATGACCCTATCTTTTTGAATGATAATTGTTTCCTGAAAATGTGTGTTATATTATTTTTATTTCACAACAAAAATATATATCTTTAATAATTAAGTGATTATAATTTGAAATATGACCATTGAGTTTCGACTGTTATATGACCATTGGTCAATTATGATCATTCGTCAACATGAATGTTGAGAACTTTACCCTTGATAATAATTTTAACATTATAATTAGTATTATAAACAGAAATTATAATCGTTAATTAACGATGAAAGGGGAAATTATGGACTCAACTAGTAGATTCATGTTGTAAAAAGATAATTTTTCAGGGATTCAGAGAGAGGTTGGGTAACTAGGATTTAATGTTGAGAAAGTCCAAACCAAGCATCAATATTTTATTCTTGAACGAAATTTCCTATGGGAGAAGTTCAAATTAGTGGAAATTACCACTCATGTGATGTTATATGATCTTCCACAAGAATATATCACCATCACACACCTTAACCTTAGGTCATATGTGGGGGTAATAAGGGGTTATTTTTCGATTCCCTAGTTGATTAATTTTTAATGAAATTTTATATATAAAATTGTTATTCCATCAATTCTGTTTTAAGAAATGTTTTTCGAGATTTAGATAAATGGAATTTTCAGATAGAAAGTGTACTTTTCAGAAAAAATATAAATATTAAAATAAACTAAGATATTATGAATAATAATTATTTTAATTAAATAGAATGGTAAAAAAATTCCTATTTAAATATAAATTATAAAATAATTTTGTGTTTTTCAAGTGTTAAAAATTTCACTATGCAGTTTCACTAGGCATTCTGTATCCAATTTTTTTTAATAAAGAAGGTTTTTATATTTAAAAGTTAAAATAACAATATTTATATAATTATTATGATAAAATAAATATCATCTATTAAATCATCATTTTGAATTTAGGTTATGGTGAATTTATGAAAATTTTCTAAAATACTATAGTCTTTTATGAATAGTAAAAATACAGTTTGAGTTTTTTCGGTATGTTTAATGACATCATAATGATATTTGAAGTAATATAAAGTTCTGGTAAGATATTTGGGATTAAAAAAAATAATAGGATTCCTATGTGGCCAATACCATGGAAAAATACCATAGTCATGCCCATGGTATTTCATTTACCACTACCTCGGTGTCCTAGGAAATTAATAAACAAATCCTCCTCTTTCGCTATAAATACAGAACCATTTCTTCATTTACATTCCATTACATTTAATTATAAAAAAATAAATGATAGTTTTACAATGCATGTATTCCTCTTATAGTTTCATTAATCCCACAAGGTCATGATATTTGATTTTTAGGAGTTACTCTTCAAGGTAAGGAAAATCTCAACTTCTTGTTTCCTTCCACGTTCCCATTTTATGTGCTATGTCTTTCAAATGTAAAAACATTGTTCTTATGTAAATTTATTTATATAAATTTAAATTATTAATATTATTTTATGAATGTTATACACTTTTCCCCAATCTTTTTACCATTTTTTAAAACCATGTTTCATACATGTTATGCAGCCTAATTTTCTTCTCAAAATATTTCCCTTTTTCTCAAAGAATTATTTTATTTTATTTTGTGAGTAACCAAACACCTTTCTTTTCTAGGGGTATTAAAATAAATTTAGAAATGTTATATATTTTTCGGTAGAAACATAAATAAAACCCTCTTTCCCTTTCCAAGGGCTTAGAATGATATAATGATCTTGTATTTAAGAACTTTTTAAAAACATCATGATTTTGACATGAAACCTGTTTTGTTTTATTCTACATGATTTATTTATGAAATTTTTTATTATGATATTTTTTGATAAAATTAATTAAAACATATTAAGGGTGAACCCTATAAGTGCACTAATGTATTGGGTAAATACTTTAATCTCTATATATGATGTGTTTTATAATACATTAGTGAATAACCTTGTTAATGTTTATGACACCTCAGTGATAAACCTTGGTGATATGCATATGAATGAATAAATTAAATTTTATATCCACATTTATATGTCATGATTTAAGTTATTTATAAAATTATACGTCTCGTTTTTCCTTTTCTCATAACATTATGATATTCCTCAAGTTCTTATTGATATTTCTCAAGATCACATGTAAAATGTTTCCCTAGATTTCCCTTATTGGGACATATACCCACCCTTTCCTTTTATGTATGTACCCAGCTTTTGAGATGCAATAATTTTTCATTCGATTAAACTATTATAAATCCTTTCATGTTTGTTATAGGAATTTTTAATGTTTTCATATATTATGCACCTTTTTTCTAAGAAACTAAACATTTAAAGACCCTATGTTTGTACAGTGTAAATGGAAGGTTATGTTCTAAAAAGGAGGGATGGCATAGAATATCCCTTGTCTAGATAATGATAAGTCCATGATAAGTATTAGCATTTATTTTACTCTTATTAAATCTCCAAATATAGTATTAATAAAAATCTATGTTATTCTCTTGAATATAAGCACTATAATCCTTTTTTCTCTCATTCACAAAAACGAGTTCTTCAGAATACATAGAAACTCCTTTCGTTATAAATATTATTGATTTATATGAATATCTCAATGTGTTTATTATTTTTATATATTATTTATTACTTATTTAAAAAATAATAGATGAAATTATCTCTAACCAATCCATTTCTTATTCAAAATAAAATACGAATATATAGAATTGTTCTTTTTATTTTTAGAACCACATAGAGCAGCTTATATACGTGCATAAACAACTCATTTCCCAACCTCCATTGATAGAGATTATAAAAAGTCTTCATTAATATTCCAAATTATTCAACATGTCTCATCTAATAAAAACCTGTTTAAATTCATATAAATATTAACTCCATGAGTCTCAACCATAACTTGAACCTCCCTTGATATCAAAACATACACAAAAAAATTTCTAAATATTTTATCTACTCACTAATTCTTTAGGTTTCTAAATGTAGTAAATCATTAAAAATATGTTCATTTATATACACCATAACATTCATGGTATTTATAATAAACCATGACTTTTAAATCTCTATAAAATCAAGATTAAATAATTTTACAATAACAAAATCATACGAATTGATATTTTCTCCCATTCAACATTTCTTGAAATTTCTAAGACAAAAACATTTATGTGGATCAACAATTATATTTATATAAAAATGATGTGATCTTTAAATAGTTTGAATTTTTTATCATTTCACCATGTATATTTTATCCACAGTAAAAGATGTAATATCATACAAGACCGAAAATACTCCCTACGACATGGATTATTCTTTATGGCATGGACACCCATAGATTGGAAGAACTGTTATATTTCCTTATGATCAATTTTGTAGTGCAACTGTGTCTTTATAATGAAAATATCAATAGTTTCATACATTATAATCTCCATTACTCATTTTGTAAAGTGGTAACATATTTATATCCATTTCCCAATCACCATTACCTATCCTATAGTGTGGAGGCATATTGATCTTCATGGTGTTTGATCTCTTTTATTTTTAGGATGCATACTCACATTTTCTGGGCAAAAAAACCAGGCGAAGCATTAAAAAACCTTATAAACTACCAACAAACCTTATTTTTCTAACATTTACCCATAAATAAAGATCCAATGACCCATATGTAGATATTTCAAGTTACCCTTACCCAAACATAGGCTTCATAGGTTACCTTTACATAGAGGTAAGTTACCCTTATATGTAGCCATATTATCTTTATGCACACTATATATTTTTATTTAACCCTTATTTAGGCATGAGAAGTTTTAAATATACAATTATTAAGGTCATATATTACCTTTATTTATCCCTTATATGATACATTAGCATTATATATTTCACTATATACCTTTGCACATGTAGTGAAATCATCAAATAATCCTTATGTTTTTTCTTTAAATGACGAATAACCTTACTCAACTACTTGAAATCTTTTCAATAACTCCATATTAAGCATAAATAACTTCCAAAATGTCTCCAATAATCCTTAATCCTTCATAAATCATCTCATGAACATAATATATAAATATATCATGGAATTTCTTCCATCATATTCTCCACTTATCTCTAAATATTCAAAGAATATTCAACATCACTAAATTATCCATGATTATCCAATATCTGCAGAATATGAAAGATTCATGTAATATAAAATATTTACTTCTTTAACACCATTATCAAGCATCCTTCATGAAATTAATTCCATACTTCATCATGGATCACAAATTTATTTATATGGTTCCATATCAATCTTCTAAGAATCACCAATTTTCTATTCCTCCTTATCAAGCATAATATCTAATGAACCAAAATTTATTTTTTTATTTGAATCCTGTACATAATATAATTTCAATAAATCCAACATCAACTAATGGTTGCAAAAAATACATATTAACAACACTATATGATGACAATATCCCATTTTGTCACACAATTATCAAAGATAATTTCTATTGTATTTTAAATATTCTATAACTCCTAAAAGATTGAAATATATTCACCTAGATAGCCATGTAATTAAACTGATAAGGGAATAATTAAAAATCAATATACCCATTACATTTATAAGTAAAAGTATTGATTAATAAGAAATGTCAATATAAGTGGTTCCTTTTGGAACATTATGATATGTATTGTTAGCCAAAATCAACCAAATGATGGAATATTTTAACATATTATGTGATGGGCGGGACACATAATTATATAGCTCCTCTATGCATCAATAAGTATCTTAAGGAAAAAACATAGCTATTTGGTGCATGAATTAACTATTTATGTATGATGTCTTGGTATGAAGCGTAGAAAATATGTTTATGATGTTTGAAATTATGTATTTCATCACTATGAAATCATTTATTTTTATCTATGTGATTATTTATTTATACTATTTTGTTATACATGGATATATTTTATGCTCATTTTATCAATTACATGAAATTATAATTTAGGACTTGTTTATTCCATGATTTCTTCTCTTGTACGCTACCCCTGATTGATCGTTTGAGTTCTCCCATTTATTTTTTCTTCCTTTTCTCTTAGGAACCAATAAGAGTACTATGAATGATGATAGGATATTTTAGGATGAATAATAAGACATTAATTAAATTTTCATTATGTCTATTATTTTTTAAGATCTAATGTATGGATCATGTAGGCATCCTGTATCCTAAGAATACTAATATATTTGATCATGTGTAATATGATCACTTTTATTTTATACTAATGTAATTAAATGACCATTGGATTTGAGTAACTAGTGTTTGGGTTATTTAGCAAATGAAATGAAGCTGTAATATTAGTAAAAAGAATCACTAAACGACTTGTATAACTCAGTGTCATATGAAATAACCCCTAAACACTAAGGTCTTACTATCCACCTTATCCACCAAACTAATGCCTATCGATAACTCCAGCAAAATAATCTTATAAACCAGTATGTAAAAGTAAGGGTGATTATACTGACATACTCATTTGAACACAACCTAAGGAGGAATAAACATGTAAATATAGTGAATGAATAATAATCAAAGTAGTAAAATCAAAATAAGTATCCATATCTGTAACACCCTGAGATTTTATGAAAAATATTCTTTTTAATTTCATTGATGTCTTGTGTTTTACGCTACACCAAAAGGAGCTTGCACTACATGCATCTCTGACTTGGCTTGCATTCCATACAATCACAACCATCCATGATAGCGTGTGTTGTACGGAATACTGAGTTTCACTAAACAACTATATGTTATATAAACTAGATATTATGAATAGTAATACACACTTTTTGAAATTTTATAAATTTTATCTTTCTGAATGGACTTCATTTTTTGGATTCCGAATATCGAAATTAGCCTAGGGTGAATTTTTGGTATTTTTCTAAAAACTTTCAATTTTTGATGAATAGTGAAAACACCGGTTACTATTTAAAAACCAAATTTTTATTTAAATTTTTATTTATTTTATTTAAATATATTTTTGGTCAAAATTTATACATAATACCTATATAAGTTCAATTTAATTTATTGGAGTCATTTTATAATAATTTTAGATATATAAAAATTTTATTGAACTTTTCACCGTCTTTTACCCACCTCCTAGGAGAATTAGAAAATTTACATAAAACATAATTTTACCACTTTTGTGAGTGGAATTTCGAAAATCCGAGAGACATGGTTAATATCAAGGAGTAAAATGTGGTTCAATACTATAAAAATAATTTTTGGTGAACAATAACTTTTTACTTTTATTTACCAGGGTTAAAAGTAAATTGGGTAATTAAGGGTAAAAATGATATTACTATTACCATAAAACATGTCCTAATTCTATTGGATAAGTGTAATTCGACCAAAAACCACTTCAGGATTAAAATATTACCCTTTAGGTCCACTTGTATTGGATTAAGACATTTATTATTATTTTATTTAAAGAAGAGTTAAAATGGTTAAAATCAATTTTTAATAACTAAAACATTTTTAATAAATGGTTATACATAAGATAAATTAGACTATAAATATTCATTAGAAATCTAAAAATATTTCCTACCTAACGGTATTTTATTTATAATTTTTAGATATTAAATAATTTAATTTATTTATGACACAATGGTGATGCAGTAATTACCTAAATAATGAAATATTAAAATGATTGATATTATAAATACAAAAATAAATGTAATTTGAAACTTTTTATGAATTAAAATAGTTATATAGGTTAATAGGACATGTTATTATTGATTTAATTAACTTTTTTTTGATGTAATCATTCTGTTATGATTTTCACAATAATTAATTACCAAATAGTGTCAAAATTGACATAAAATAAGTTTTAAAAAAAATATTATATTATTAATTGTTATTATATTACTAAAAATTTAAGGGTCAGAAAAATGACTTAGATAAGGTTATATATATTAATAATGAACCACTTGGTGTTTTTTTGGCTTGTTATAGTAAGTTTATTAACCATATAGTGTAAGAAAACAAGAAGACATGGTAAAGGTTAAATTATTTAACTTAGAGTTAAATCTAAATGATAAGGTTAAAATAGTAACCTAAACTTGTCTAAAACCTATTGTTTGAGAGGATTTCGACCCATCCCCACTTTAGATTCTAAATAAATCAATTTGGAGCAATTATAAACCAAATATGACTTTATTATAAATTAATATTTTATGTTTTTCGTAAAGTGCCCCTCTCCTCCCTTATAAAAAGGGCACCCCTTACCTCTTCTCTTCACACCCTTTTGAGACTTGAATCTCAGCCATCCCCTTCCCATTTCCATTTTAATATTCCCTAGAAACATTATATAGGTTTTGGACTCCCCAAAAGACTAACCCTAGTGCCTTAAGAGGAGGTTAAGAAGAGGCGAGTCAAAGAAGAGGTAATATCCTTTACCGATTCTTTGCATTTTATTTATTTTTCCACTTCTTCATATTTATTTTTTTTCAACATAAATTAATAAAATAAGTACCACTAATATACTTATATGTTATTATAAATATGAAACAAGCCAATTTCATCTTCTATCCATCCTACGAAAACAAAATCACCTTGCCTGCGTACGTACGGAATACCGTCTCCATGCCGTGGTGTAATCTGTTTTCCACCACCACCATACTTGGATGGGTATAATGGTGAAAATAAATAACTATATATGATTATATTAAAGTGATATTTATTCTAAAATATTATACAAACACTTCAATACAATTCCACGATCATGGGAATGATATAATCGCTCGTGCGTACATATGGACTACCATCTCCACGAACATGATGAGATTCATTGTCCATGATTAACCATTCAAGTATGATTATAAAGTATATATAATAAATAATCATGAAAGATGTTACATAATAATTATACTGTATTTATGTACATATATGTTTGATTTACTTAATTCCATTTAATTCAACAAGGAAACGAAAATAGCGTTCATGCGTACGTACGGCCTACCGTCTCCATGAACGGTGTATTTCATTTCATTTATATATCTATTATATATATATATATATACTGAATATATATATGATATATAAATACTTATTTACATTCTGGAAGTAAGTAAATCAATATATAAGTAATAATAATATCAAGAACAACAAGTCCAAACACGTACGATAAATAAAACGATTTTACCCAAAACACTGCTTTAACATGGAACTTACAAAAGAACGGGTAATATAAAGTCATAAGTGAACCATATATGATATCATAATAGTGAATATGATTCTTTAATAAGTCAATGACATTATTTAAATCATTATACAGGTGGTTCAGATATGTATGAAGCATATCAGACTTACGGTAAGGGATAACTATTCCAATCTCGTTCTTATCTGAGATTGTTATTTGTAAGTATTTACTGGGGTTATTGTTATCATCCATGCCCATGTTTTCTAAACATGTTTTCATATATATTTTAAAGACCTTTTTACCCATTTTTGAAATTTACCACATGTTATGAAAGGAATCTTACTTTTGTATACCACATGAGGAACTTTGTGACTTTTCCGACAAAAGTACGAGAAGAATGTTATTTTTAACTTATACGACATGAACAGATTTTTACAGTTTCATAATGCCTCATTTTCATGAAGCTTACTCTACAAGATTTTATGAATATTTTGAACAAAATACCTTTCTTTTAAAACTGCATTGAATTTTGTGAAAAGAAAATGATTTTGAAGAAGAAAGATATTTTCCTCAAGAATTTATTTCAAGTGTTTTATCAAAACTATTTTCCATCTAAGATGACATTATTTCATATGTGTTTGTTTCAAGTATAATTTCTATATGATTTACATGGTTTCAATTTTCTTATGATGAAATATGCATTTGTTTTATATGGATTATGTGATGATGGGATGATGTTTATGAAACCCATTTTATTCTTTGTGTTATGATGAATGTATTAAGTTTATTTTGTGGCAAAAGTAAGAATGATTTAATTATGAGATGGGTGGGACCTATATCTCCTTCCAATGCATTGGGTAAAGATTTATATCTCATGATATAGACATGGCTGAAATGGTAAGTTAATCTGGTTCAGTGATACTGGACTGGAACGAGGAGTGAACTCGACTCAGAAAGGGACTTTGTCCACTAAGATGGTCATGACAGCAATGCCTTGGCTACTATGGAAATCATATCTTGTGCTTAATGTTTTTCCACAATTAAATGTTTTATTACCATGTTTTCTTTATCATGATTGATGTTACTTTATGATTTATGCCTTACGTACTACCAAGATTTATTTCATAACTCACGCTTTTGATGTTTAAACATTATGTTCATGTTTTGAAGTTTAAATGTATATGGTTTGTTTTATTTTTTTCCATGCTTAACCTTAATGAGAATTTGAGCTCACCCTATATATATTTTCTTTTCCTCAGGATATAAATAAAGGATTTAGGTAAGAAAAAAGGGAAGATCATTATGGGAGATGTTGAAGATCTTTCACCTAGATTAGAAGATTATGTTCTAAGTTTCCAAAGACACTAAACTATTACAGTCCTTTGGAGTCTATTTTTGTTATGTATTATGTATTCCGCAAAATTAATGTAATTTCCCTATATGTCAAGCTTTGGGTCTCTATAGTTGGTATCAGAGTAAAGGTTTAGTTAACCTTTGGAAACTAGGATGTGAAAACTTTAGTGAAATCCCTAGAGATATTTATATGGTATGTCTAGGGATTCCCCTAAGGATATGTATACATATTGTTTATAGTCTTAGAATTACAGTAAAGATATTATAATTTAACCTAAGATGTTATATATTTATGGTACTCCCCCTTTATTATGATGTTTTCCCTAGCATGATTTTTTCCTCTCACATTATTCATTTTGGGTTTTAGAAAATGGATAGAAACAGGAAGATTCACGATAATGGAGGATATGATGGACAATGGAATGATATTATTAATGAGAAACCAAATGAAATTGGATCTGGAAGTCCAAAAATCATTATTATTCCTAATCATCAATCTCATAATATGATCAATAGTCTCAACTATGGCAAGTTTTACGACTCAGCTAATAAGAGAAAGATGGAGTTTCATGATGATCATAGAGGAACAAAAGTTCAATTTCTCTCATGTAAATCATGTGGGAAGAGGCATCAAGGAGAATGTTTCAAAGGAACTGAAAGATGCTTTGGGTGCAGAAAGGAAGGACAAAAATCCAGTAAGTTCAAAGGAAAAGGTTCAGTTAACACCATGGAGAAGGATAATGGTATTTCTACGACATCAACAATGATTAGATGTTTTAAATGTGGAATGTATGGGAATTATGCAAACCAATTCCTTAACGAAATATCCCATGAAGAGAATTAGAAAGGTCATATGGGTAGTATTTATGTGGATGATGATGAGGAGACTAAAAATGATATATGAGATGAAGTAAGTGTTGAAGCTTGGTTAATGGTTTAAGAAGGTAGTGGAATGATTTTTCTTTATCAAGAGTTATGCTGTATAGGTAATGGAACTATGAAATAAAGACACATCTAAGGATTGTTACACTATTGTTTTTTCTAAAGTATTTGAAAGTATATGTTGAATGGTACCGGTAACCATGAAAGGTTAATTCATATATTTTTGGAAAGTATATGATATGCGCATAATGAAGGGATACGGAGATAATGAGATGTTTTATAGTATTGATGAGCTCATGGCTGATATAAGGACAATGTGATATCATGGTTTGAGTATATTGAAATTTTGGGATTTTGGTATGTGGAAAGAGTTAACTTATGACAACATTCATGTTTTCACTAAGGTTCAATGGGTATTCATTTTTCAAGATAATAAATTATTATGGTATTCACATGTTTGGAATGTGACCAACATGATATATCTTATATGGGGGATAAATGATGGTATTCACATTCTTGGTTGATGACATTTCTAGTAATCGTTTTATTTATACTATGAGCTTGGACATAAGTATTTTAGATAATCCTAAAGATTGGAATGAATTATGGTGGACATAAGTTAGTACTGTTTAAGGCTAGAACTTTTTTCGATATCATTGATGGAATGTTATAATAGTGTAGTTTAAGAAAAGGGACAACATGCAGAATGGGTGACAACCCATCACATCGGACAAGGTTGTGGGAATTGAACCCACAAACGAAGTGCAAGAGACCTTTATCGCCTACCACTGGCCTACAAGAAGTCCCTGGTTAGTAGAAGCTAGTTTTATTATATTAAGCGGTATGATATATGAAGTATAAGCCCATTTTAGGAACCATATACGATTAATCTCACTATAGATGAACTTATGTATATTTAATAACTTTTACTATTCTTTTGTTTGAGATAGATGGAATGACCTATCATTCTATTGCATGATCTGATAACACTTCACGGAAGACAAATTCAACTTCATTTCTTCAAGAGATGATGTGGAAATTGTTCAAGGCACAAACAATAGTAAGATTGTACCAAAATCATGTAAGTATTTATTTTAATTCAACAATTCTTCAACTTTAGGGAAATGTTCTTGAATACAAAAAAATGTTGTCCTAGTGTCCTTATATCCGATGAATCATATGGTACCTTAAATCATCACAAATCTATGGCTTGGTGATTGTTGGCTTTTTCATAGCCATGTTCTCTACCACTCTCTATCAGAAAATGATGGTTAGATTTCTCTTCCATATCCAAATTTTCACCTATGTTATCTTATGTGGAAACCCAATGATTATTTAATTTGGGTAACTGTTATGTTTCATAATTTAGTTTTAAAAGATAAGTTTTGGTATTCCTTTTTACGATGTGGGTTTCTATTAATGAAACTTTCGTGTAGTAACCCATTTTTAACCCCGATGAATTTCGAGGGCGAAATTCCTTTTAAGGGGGGTAGAATGTAACACCCCTAGATTTTATGAAAAATATTATTTTTAATTTCATTGATGTCTTGTGTTTTACACTACACCAAAAGGATATTTCACTACACGCATCCCAGACTTGGCTTGCATTACACACAATCGCGACCTTGCATGATAGCGTGTGTTGTACGCAATACCAAGTTTCACTAAACAAAGATAAGTTATATAAACTAGTCGTTATGAATTGTAATACCCATTTTTTGAAATTTTATAAATTTTATCTTTCGAAATGGACTTCATTTTTGGATTTGAAATATCGAAGTTATCCTAGGTTGATTTTTTGGTATTTTTCTGAAAACTTTCAATTTTGATGAATAGTGAAAACATTGGTTACTATTTAAAACCCGACTATATATTTAAATAATTATTTATTTTATTTAAATTTATTTTAGGTAAAAATTTATACATAATACCTATATAATTTCAATGTAATTAATTGGAGTCATTTTATAATAATTTTAGATATATAAAAATTTTATTGAACTTTTCACCGTCTTTTACCCACCTCCTAGAAGAATTTGAAAATATACATAAAACTTAATTTTACCAATTTTGTGAGTGGAATTTAGAAAATCCGAGAGACATGGTTAATATCAAGGAGTAAAATGTGGTTCAATAAGATAAAAATAATTTTTGGTGAATAGTAACTTTTTACTTTTATTTTCCACGGTTAAAAGTAAATAGGGTAATTAACGGTAAAAATGATATTAATATTAACCTAACAGATGTCATAATTCTATTGGATAAGTGTAATTAGACCAAAAACAACTTTAGGAATAAAATATTACCCTTTAGGTCCACTTGGATTGGATTAGGAGATTTATTATTATTTTATTTAAAGAAGAGTTAAAATGGTTAAAATCAAAGTTTAATAATGAAAACATTTTTAATATAGGGTTATACATAAGATAAATTCGACTATAAATATTCATTGGAAGGATAAAAATATTTCCTACCTAATGGTATTTTATTTATAATTTTTAGACATTAAATAATTTAATTTACATATGACACAATGGTGATACAGTAATTACCTAAATAATGAAATATTAAAATAATTGATATTATAAATACCCAAATAAATGTAATTTGAGACTTTTTCTTAAATTAAAATAATTTTTTGGGTTAATAAGACATGTTAGTATTGATTTAATTAACTTTTTTAGAAATAATCATTCTTCTATGATTTTCACAAAAATCAATTACCAAATAGTGTCAAAATTGACATAAAATAGTTTTTAAAACAAATATTATATTATTAATTGTTATTATACTCCTAAAAATATAAGGATATGAAAAATTACATATATAATGTTATATATATTAATAATGAACCACTTGGGGTTAGTTTGGCTGGTTATAGTATGTTTATTAACCACATAGTGTAAGAAAACAAGAAGACACGGTAAACGTTAAATTATTTAACTTAGAGTTAAATCTAAATGATAAGGTTACAATTGTGACCTAAACTTGTCTAAAACCTATTGTTTGAGATTATTTAGACCCATAACCACTTTATCTTCTAAATAAATCAATTTGGAGCTATTATAAACCGAATATGACTTTATTATAAAATAATCTTTTAAGTTTTTCCTAAAGTGCCCCTCTCCTCCCTTATAAAAGGGGTACCCCTTCCCTCTTTTATTCACACCCTTTTAAGCCTTGATGCTCGGCCAAAATCTGCCCATTTACCTTCTAATCTTCCCTAGAAACATTATAGAGGTTCTGTTCTCCTCAAAAGGCCAACCCTAGTTCCTTAAGAGGAGCTTAAGAAGAAGTGCGTCAAAGAAGAGGTAATATCCTTTACCTATTCTTTCCAATTTATTTCTTCCTCTACTTCTTATTCTTTATTTGTTTCATCATAAATAAATAACATAAGTGCCAATCATATAATGATACGTTATTATAAACATGAAACCACCCAATTTCATCTTCTATCCATCCTACATAAACAAAATCTCCGCACGTGCGTACGTACGGAATATCGTCTCCACGTCGTGGTGTAATCTGTTTTCCACCACCACCTTACTTGGATGGGTATAATGGTGTAAATAAATAACTATATATGATTATTTTAAAGTTATATTGATTCTGAAATATTATACATACACTTCAATACAATTCCACGATCATGGGAATGATATCATCACTCATGCGTACGTACGGACTACCGTCTCCACGAACGCGATGAGATTCATTTTCCATGATTAACCATTAAAGAATTATTATAAAGTATATATAATAAATAATCATGAAATATATTACATAATAATGATACTTTATTTATGTACATATATGTTTCATTTATTTAATTCCATTTAATTCAATAAGGAAATGAAAACAACGTTCATGCGTACGTACGGCCTACCGTCTCCATGAACGGTGTATTTCATTTCATTTATATATCTATTATATATATATATAATGAATATATATATGATATTTAAATCATTATTTAAATTATGTAAGTAATTAAATCAAGATATAAGTAATAAAAATATCAAGAACAACTAGTCCAAACACGTATGATAAGTAAAACGATTTTACCCAAAACGCTGCTTTAACATGGAACTTACAAAATAACAGGTAATATAAAGTCATAAGTGAACCATATATGATATCATAACAATGAATATTATTCTTTAATAAGTCAATGACATTATTTAAATCATTATACAAGAGGTTCGGATACGTACGAAGCATATCAGACCTAAGGTATGGGATAACTATTCCAATCTCGTTCTTATCCAAGATTGTTATTCGTAAGTATTTACTCGGGTTATTGTTATCATCCATGCCCATGTTTTATAAAAATGTTTTCATATATTTTTAAAGTCCTTTTTACCCATTTTTTAAATTTACCACATGTTATGAAAGGAATCTTACTTTTTTTACCACACGGGGAACTTTTTGACTTTTCCGACAAAAGTACGAGAAGAATGTTATTTTTAACTTATACGGCGTGAACGGATTTTTACGATTTCATAACGCCTCATTTTCATGAAGCTTAATCTACAAGATTTTATGACTATTTTCAACAAAATACTTTTATTTTAAAATTTCATGGAATTTTATGGAAGTAAAATTATTTTGAAGAAGAAAGGATATTTTCCTCAAGAATTTATTTCAAGTGTTTTATCAAAACCATTTTCCATCTAAGATGACATTATTTCATATGTGTATGTTTCAACTATAATGTCTCTATGATTTAAATGGTTTCACTTGTCTTATTATGAAATATCCATTTGTTTTATATGGATTATGTGATGATGGGATGATGTTTATGAGACCCATTTTATTCTTTGGGTTATGATAAATGTTTTATGTTTATTTTGTGGCACAAGTAAGAATTATTTTATTATGAGATGGGTGGGACCTATATCTCCCTCCAATGCATTGGGTAAAGATTTATATCTCATGACATAGACATGGATTAAATGGTAAGTTAATCCGGTTCAGTGATACATGACTGGAATGAGGAGTGAACTTGATTCAGAAAGGGACTTTGTCCACCGTGATGGTCATGGCAGCAATGCCTTGGCTACTATTGAAATCATATCATTTGCTTAATGTTTTCCAACAATTAAATGTTTTATTCCCATGTTTTATTTATCATTATTGATGTTCCTTTATTATCTATCCCTTACGTACTACCAAGATTTATTTCACAACTCAAGATTTTGATGTTTAAACTTTATGTCCATGTTTTGAAGTTCAAATGTATATGGTTTGTTTTAATTTTTTTCCATGATTACCCTTACTGAGAATTTGAGCTCACCCTTTATATGTTTTATTTTCCCCAGGATATAAATAAATGTTTTAGGTAATAAAAAAGGGAAGATCTTCATGGGATATGTTGAAGATCTTTAAATAAGATTAGAAGATTATGTTCCAAGTTTCCAAAGACACTATACTATTACGGTCCTTTGGTGTCTGTTTTTTTATGTATTAAGTATTCTTAAAAAGTAATGTAATTCCCATGTATGTCAAGATTTGGGTCTCTACAATATCCTCACCACCCTTAGCCACGTAGGAGTAATTTATATCAATTATTAACTAAAAAACTATTTTATCCTTAAAGGATTATAAGGTATTACTCACATGTCTACTTTATTCCACAAGCCTATTTATCATTATCAATAATTCAAGTTCATAAAATTATTATATTCCCAAGATCACTACAAACATCAATCACCAAATTAAAATTATTTATAATATAACACATGCCATAAAAATATATAAGCCCCCAGCAACCAACTAACAAAATATATTATAAACATATCTAATACCAAACATCTCATCACCCAACCACTAGTATAATTATGCTATATCCAAAACCATGTGAGGGGAAATCAAAATATTACTCATCAATATCCAATCTAAATCATGTCTACATAGCTATGTGAGTGAGAGAGGGTATACTAGTCTGGCCATTTGATCGGCCTGGTCACCAATTTGAATGTTAGTTCACACCTAAGAAAACCTCTGTCAGGTTATGGATGCATAGTGAATGGTGTTTCCATTTTTTTAACTAAAATCATAAATTCAATAAATAATATATCCTATAATCCCATACCCTTAATTAAGCTACTACTATATTCCATCCATGTAAAATACATGTGACCTCCATTAATAATCATATTGTCCATGTCATTAACAACATCATCATTTTATAATTGGAACCTGTAGTTAGGGAACTAATGACAGTGATCATGATATTACCCTCTACCTATGTATAAACTTCTAAGGAAAAAATATACACGTAATTGTTATAATTATTCCACATTTTCATCTCAATGATCATATTAGAGAACAAAAATATTTAGGTCAACCTTATATAGTCATATAATATAATAAATGGAACATCATGTTAGTTTCATATAAACCAATTATCCTTTCACAGTTATCAAGATAACCTATAACATCCCTAGATCGGTTCACATCCACTTTGATTGAACTAGAGTGATATATACATCAGATGAACCTCCTTATATGCAAGAGGCTTTCGACTAGTGGCATGAGTCTAGAGGTGATAGTGGGGATACTATAACCTATGATATAAATATATATAACTAATAATAGAATCATATGAATAAAAAATCACTAAAAGGTAACTTGAAGAAAACCACTAATAACATATCACATGTAAAATTAATTAATATCTACAGTGTCATACAATTCAAACAATAGTGAATTGTATCACTCATGGTTCGGTCATGGACAAAAACATATAAATATGTACAAAATAAAAAATTTAACATGAAATCAAGGACCTACAAAATCTATCTCAAAAACATCATTTCCCCACCTAAACACCCATTTCAGCTCCAACCCCTATGCTTCGGTCGTAGGTCCCTTTAACTCTCTTATATCATGAGAAATTAAGTATACACATGACTTAGTGGGCCTATATATGTTGTGGCCAAGAAATTATTTGACCACCATGAATGGTGTCTTCAAAATATATCCACACATATACAAGTGCATGAAAAGTGTGATATATGAAAATGTATAAATTAGACAACCCTTCCCCATTATATTCTTGACCAGACAGGGTTGAGTAGGATACTTGCTTCAACTAGTGTAAAAATGGGATTATGTGACCATATTTTGGAGACACCTTGAGGGAGAATGAGCCATCACCTTTTATCACATAACTTGATAAAAAAATCATCTATATACCCATAAAACCATTATGTATTATGTATGACCAACTACAGAAGAGAAAGATACACCTCCATTGCATAATGAGTGTATCACCTCCAATTAGTAATCACAATCATCTCATAGAATACTTGACCACAATTTATGGTGAATTCTTTAATTTATTAGATATTCAACATCATAACCCTAAGATTATCATCTATATATAATCGTAACAAAAATACAATGGTCATCACCACCTTCCTTTTTTCACATGATCCAAAAAATGCATCCCCAAAAGCGAACTAAAACAACAATATCCTATGACAAAGAAACCAATGAAACTCTAACACCACATCACCAGTAAATGATCTATTACCATAATAGCATACTATAAAATAAAATTTACACCTAGATACATGTATAACAATAATTAAAATTAACCATATAAAAAACTTTTCAACCATGTCCTAGGACTATCGACCACCTTGAAGCATGTCCTCAACATATATCAACCCTTAAACACGCCTAACTACACTTGAATATCCCTATGACACATCCATTTAATCCCACTGACCCTAATCGGCCTCTTTCCTAGTCACTCACATGATTCCACCCATTCCCATGAATCACACCATAAAAAATCACACATATAATAATAATAGTATACAAGAAACACTTGCCTAGTACTAGTTGGAGCATAATCAGTGATGATAACTAACCAATTCAACTATAATAGATAGATTTATAAACATCTAACTCAACCCATAGAATTAGGGATTTTTGTAAATATACTAATAAATGGTGAAGGAAATAGGTATTTTCTATAAAAAACTGATATCATTACCTGTAATGACTCTCTAGGATAAAATACTGAAATAATGACCACAAATGAAAAAGTTACTACTTGGGAGGAGAGGAGAATGAGAGATAGAGAAAAAGGGGTATGTGGCACAAGTTCATGAATATGAGGGTTTCCATAATATAAGAAATATTTTTTAAAAAATAATTATTTTAATTAAAAATATTAAAAAAAATTAGGTACCCACTATGTATATTTTAACCCTACACCAAGTTTCTGATACCCTCCTGATACCAGTTCTAGGTCTAGTAGGCGGCCTGTGGACCTCACAAAACCAACCCACTCCCACTAGGCACATAGGGTACCCAATACCAGTCCATTGGGTATTCTATAACATGTTTCTTCTAAGATAGATGTCCCACACTGGGTCCATATTTGTAAAATTGACCCTCGATCCTTCACTAACACCTTTAATAACTCCAACAATCATAATAACACATTTTTAGGCCGATATTAGACTCAAATTAAATTATCTAAAATATTAGGCCCTCAAAACCTTCCCACCATTGGACAAATCATCCCCAAGACATCTTTGACCATAACAAAGACCAACCCAGAACAAAACTTACGAATTTTACTCATCACATCCTTGAAACACTGAGAAGATGCCAAACACATATGTCTATTAGTGATCCTCCTATCCAATTGACTCAAAGAGACCAATTATAACTATGATAACCTAATCATACCACAACTAAGCTACATAATGTGGCAACGGTATCATAATCAAACATCAACTCAAACTATAGTTATCATACATCAACCATACCATGAACACAAGTTATACTCAATTCCCAAACCTCATCCTTCACCTAGTTAGTACACTTAACACATAAAACACACAATGCACCATTACATATCATGAAAAACAAGATCAATGTAATCAAGGCATAATTTTTACCATTAATAGATCTATATCTTTATTTAAAAGGAAATCTTGATCACATGAAACTGACCCAATCCTCAACATATGGATGCCTGGACACCCTCAGAATCACGTATTATGTCGATCACTATCCCCATTGATGATCATCTTATCCTCTACGATGACCTAAGGATGAAAATTAACTCTAGTTTTTTTCTAAGAACACTACTCCCAATCCTACTTTATATGCATGGGCCTGAATAGAGACACAAACCCAAACAGACTATCATTTTTTTGAAAAAAACTTCTCTTTCTTCTCATATGATTGACACTCCTTAGGTGGTTGATCACACTGGGTCTGAATATACCTTGTATGTCTAAACTAATAGCACCATCAATATGACTCAGTCCATGGTGGAAAACATGAATCCATAGTATAACCACCCTTTTGGTTTCCCTTATACCCTCTCTTCCAACTTCCTATATCCCAACTACTAACCACACCTATTGCTGTTGTCCAGCTAGGCACACTACTGTCAGCCTTGCTCTACTTTGCTATCGATGACTAGTTTACCACTTCATAAAATCATGTTAACCTAATGATTTTATTGAATAATTTAATTGAAATTTTATGTCTATCCTCAAATATACTCATCTTGGAAATATCATTTTCCACTAATTTCAGTGAAAATGTAACAAATATGTGAACTTAGTAGAAAAAATCCATGACCAACATCACCCCTTTCATAAATTAAATTAACTCATGGGTTTTATCATTTCTTAGTGTTTCATGAAAGAAATTACCAAATAAACTCACATCAAAATCCTTCTAAGACATCCCCTCAGGTTTACTATCTTCAAATTATATTTCCCACTAGAATTTCAGTAGTTCCCTGAGCATGTATATCATCAACATCACCCTCAACATAGATGGTGACCAAATTTGATTGAATATGTTCTGAAATGACTTAATCTAGACCTTAGATTCTTGGGGTACACCCTAACCTTGTAATAATATAGGATGATATGAAAATAACTCTCTCATTAGATAGACTTTAAATGTCTCAACTCCCTAATCCCCTAGGTCGATACTCTAGATAAACCATATTAGACTCACCCTCAATTGATCATCAAACAATTTCCATAGTTCGACATGCAGCTATGTCCACCAAGGCTACCATATTACCATTATATGCAACTTAGAATAATCTTTATCCTTAGGACTCGACCAAGTTAATTCTTTAGTGGAACCATTTCTCTTCTCCTAGTGGGCCAAGATGTATACCCCTCGACATATGCTCATCTCTACCCTCCTGAAGCTGTAACGAAGGACTTCGTTGTACCATATCAATAAAAAATACCATGATCAATATATATATATATATAATATAACAAATCCCCTAAATAGAGAAATATATATCAATTAATTCATCTGATAATACCATACCCTTCCCTACATGCACCCATGTTTTGTATTATCCATCTTTACGGTCCCACCTACCCATTTCAGGGTTTGGTATCACACACACAACACACACACATAAGATGAAAAATACACTATGATATGAAGAATCAAGGTACATAGTTTAGTTTAGTATAATGATACCAAAAAGCAATGTAGTAAAACAACTTTTAGTTTGTTAGTGACACATTAAACAACTATTCCCTTAAGAATCAAATAATCAAACTTGCACAAGCACATACATGTCATGTGAGTCATACATACATGATTTGATTCAGAGAACACACATCCTCTTACCTATGTAGGCTAAGAACTAATCCATAATATAAGTAACCATCAAGATATACATTTTTTTCTAAAATATATGAACAATAGTACTAAAAACCCAAACTATATCCTAAACCCTGGTAACTTAGGAATCCCCAATATAAGAGTTATCCACTAACCTAGATAGTGTTCATTTAAAAGTCTCATTTATACAAAAACTCTAAACACAATTCCCTAAATAAATAAATGATAACCCATTTATTTACCATTTTCAAAAATGGGGAACCTACTCCACCATGTTAAACATCGATCTTATACTATATTGTAACACCCCGACCAAATTCACCTCAATTGTGACCAAACATTATCACTACAAACCTCAGTTGAACCTATTATAAAACCATATGATATTGATTTCTGGTGAGGGTATAGAGATAATAGTGAGAAGACTATATCCTCTAATGTAAATATCCATCACCAATGAAGAAATAACATGAATAAGTTGAAACAAAAATGTAAAATCATGAAAACAACTAATAACATATCACATGTAGAAGAAAAAATAATATATACAATGTAATTTAAGTTATATAAAATAGAAATTGATCTCCCATGGGATGATCATTGAAAAAAATGTTTAATCATGGAAAAATAATAACTCCATCAAGACACTAAGGATTTGGCCAGCCCATATCCAAAACATCATATTCCCACTTGAACACCCATCATAGCTCTATACCCTAAGAATAAGTCATAGGGACATTTATCACTTTTGTGTTATGATATATGAAGTTTGTATGCATTAGGGAAGGATAGTATAGAGTGTGAATATGAACTCAGTTTTCCACCACCAATAGTGTCCCTAAATGATATCTGCATGTATACCTGTGTATAAAAAGTGTGATCTACAATAACTAGAAAGTATACAACCCTAGCCCACCTTTTTCTTGACAAACCATGAATGAGTAACCCATCGAATTCATCCCACTCTAGAATTGGATGATGAACCCATAGTCTAAACACAACCCGAGGGAGAATGAACCATCACTCTTCATCATATAACCATGCGAATGAGTCATACCTATACCCAAAACACCAAAATGTATGATGTATCAAAAAATCCTCCAGTGAATGATATATTACTATCTCAATAAAATTTTCTCTCCCCCAATAAGTGATCATAATCATCACATATATAACATTACCAATATCTAAGACATATCCCCCAATATGTTATATGATCAACATCATCACCCTATGCCTCACATATATGGAGGACCCCACCATTCTGAATGATAATGTTATTTCATATGCATCAATGTAGTGAAATACTCATGAATAGAACATTCCAACCAAATATTTTGTGTTGGAAGCTGTAATAATTGATTTGAAGATATGAGGACATTACATCTATAGTGAAACATGTGAGATATACATAGACCATAAGAGACTAAAATAAGTATTTTGATTGAATGGTTCAAATATGAGTTAAAGGCAGTGACTCTAGCTACCCAAGGATTATAATTTCTCAATACACTACCACCCATGGATGGAAAATAAGGAATTAGATGCATTGAGTAGGAAGGATCATGGATTTATGAACAAAATGAAGATTTATAGGGATCCTATGTTCATGGATCTAGTAAAGATGAATATCAGAATTATTAAAAAATGGGATACATCACTTCTTTTTCAAATGATTGAGAAACCATATTTATTAGAAAATATAACAAGTTATAAATCGAATTTTGAGAATTTTCATAGGAAAATTAAATTCATGAATGAAGGGAAATTGGTAGACTTTGTTTGTGAAGATGTTGTTTTGAAATTTTGAAAGAGACTACGAGTTTTTTGGGTCCTGAATATTCCACATCCATAAAAATGGGAATTCTAGAGATATTAGAAATGGGTGAAATAAAAAACCCAGAAGAATATTTGAAGGAAATTTTTAAAGGGGGGAGACTGTGAAGGACAATTAGATTTAATAAAGAACAAATCACTACATAGACCACCGCTCTTCATAGCATTCCACCATTCTTTGAAGCACCCTGTGAGCTAATATAGTTCATGGGGTGAGGTGGTGCTTTTCACCCCTATGAATGACCATATCTACTAACTTAATAATTCATGGTATGATATGGTAACTCCAATTCTTGTGAATAAAAAATTTTCATTTGTAGGACCATGCAGTTATTTTAACCCCCAAAAATGATAACCCCCTATCCATGAAAAATAGCTCCCCCCTGACATAGTCATTCGCAAACTGGGGTGTACTCCATGGGCTTCAACAAAAGAAGGCTCACAACCCACCATGGAAAACTGACCATGTTGGTACCTAGTCCCTGAAATCTTCTATAAATCGACCCCAAGGGGGACAGATGAAGGAAAAGTGGGGACTAAACCAAATTTTTCCAAAGGGGAAGAGTGACAAGGCCATGTAATAACCAATTCTCTCCCTAGGTAAAAATCTACATTATAGAAATAAGGAGGAAATAATAAATCACCTAGAGTCTACAAACTCAAAATCCCATTATGGACACCATTCTGTATGGTATAAATGAATGAACCCTTTGCGGACAAGCATGCGTCATAGAAAAATTATATACAGGTGGAACCCTAACCCACCTATAAAAATGATATGTGGGAGGAACTCAGCCTCATGTTGTAAAATTCTACACATAGTGAACTCATACCTACATATTAAGATGCTACACAGAGAGAACTCGACCATGCATTACAAGAAGATATGTGGGAAAAACCATGTTCCATGTAGCAAAACACTACGTGGATGGAACCCTCACCCATGTAACAACATGATACATAGAGGGAATCCCATCCCCCCTAATAACATTCTACACATAATGGGGAATCCTAGGACATTCTACCCTCCAACTCCCATCACTCCCTTTTGTTGTGTCATCGACCCCAATGTTGGACCCTCCAAAAACAATTCTAACAACATCAAGTCAAGTAATCTTCCAAATCCACCTAACATGTATGATAAGGCTAGTAGGCACACCGATGTGTCTTTTAGAATTTACATACCCATTGTAAGAGGAGTTTTGTGTGTAATTTCCATAGTGAGGCAGACCCTTGGAATAACTTCAGTTTTACATAACCATGGTAATGTGGGTTTTTACCTTGGGGTGATCACATGAAACTCCCCATTTTAGGGGTGGAGGGTGAGGATCAAACATTCCATTCCCTTCATCACAAAATGATATCCTCCTCTCTAGATCCAATTTCAGGGAATCCCTCATAGAGTAAGCCCCTAACCTTTCTTGTGGGAGGGGGAAATTTTTATCCTCGTTTACTCAGACCGAGACATATATCGATTGATCACTAGATGTCACTATAGTAGGTATAAAAATAAAATAGTATACAAACACATTCAATGCCCCTACTCTCTCTCTCACCCTTTGGGCTTCATCACCTTGTCAAGCAGTGGACAGAGTGGGTCATGCGATCTTTAGATATGTTGTTTCCTCTTACTTCTCACACCGAGCATGAATCAAGTGGGATTATAGGTTTGTGGTGATAATGACATATACAAGATGAAAACCCTCACATGGGATGATTCCATGCATAATCCCCAACCATATTCCATATGGGCCTCCTATACAATATAATCCCCAACCATAACCAAATATACGGGCCTTCTCCTTAGATGTAAGCCTTAACTCCCATTCAAATGGGACACTTCCATGCATAATCCCCAACCATATACACCAGACTATAATTCCCTAACTGTAGTCCCTAATTGTGGCCCCTAAAATAGGCCTACTTGAAGGTGTAATCCCTAACTTATAGAACTACATGGGATTTTATTCCCAACTCACTTGGATATATATTAAGCCTCCCTCAGGTCCAAATCTAACATCCAAGTTCCCCCTAATATTATTCAATCAATATACATGGTATGGTCATATCCACCCAAGAGACCATATATCTTCCAGGTCCCTCGAGCCACCTCAGTTTAAGTCCAACAACATCTTTGACCAGGTACCTTTTGCTTGAACATCCTTGTTGAATGATGTTAAACTTCACAGTTGTGTCCTCAACACATGACCTTAAATGGTGATGTGACCTATTAAATGGCACCAAATTACAAGGGTTTTTATTCATCTAAATACGATACATAGGAAGCCTATATTATGGGTTTGAACCCGACATCAAAACAACTCATGTAACTATAGATGACAATAATGTATAGAGCACCTCACCATGTGACTTAAAATCAGTTTCATCATAATAAATGAGCTATGAATCCCTGATCCATTCATACAAAAAGGTACCATTAATAGAGAACCTGAGACATATACTGATGTCCCCATTGATGGATAACCTCAAATACATACAGATGATTTTGTACCCATGCATATTTATGAATTATCTTTACCTTAGGTTAATCCAAAATATACGCACATGGGAATGAACAAAGGATTCATGAAAATATCTTGAATCTATAAGAGAGTTATAGAATAGGAAATTAGTCCCTCTAAAAGGGTGCGATGATCCCAAATTACGATCCTCTCATCCAATGTGAGTTCATAAGTGTCCTTATCCAAGTTCCCCAAAAAACACCTATCCTTGGAAAGTAGGCCTATGAGTGTTCATGGATATGAGAGTCATTGTCCGTTTCGTGATCCATGAAAAAACCTATTAGAGACCATTTGAAAATTCCATATGAGTGAATGAAAAGTTTTCATCAGAAAAAATGGCAAACCCTACATGAATGACTTAACTATAATAACTCCTTCACAAGATAAAAATGAGACACTACCTATTACTCATCAGACCATTTTATTACTGAACACACACAAATCTTCAAGGGAAACAAAATAGAGAACCTAACATGAATGAAATAAATATGAATCCTACTTCACAAGAAAAAAAAGATATACTACCTAATACTTTTCGGATCATTTCATTGCTAAAAAAACACATATTCGAGGGAAAAAATGGTGAACCTGAAATGAATCCTTAACTAATGTGGTGGTGTTATCCCGCATTAGTCCCCTTTCACATAGAAAAGGAGGAGGTAAAAAGAAGACAATCAATTACACATGTGGTCATGAGTTGCTACTTTGATGAGGTTTTGTTTTCTGTATTTGTCCCATATATTATAGGAACCCTTTAAAGATCTCTTCAATACAATGGAATCTCGAAAACTTTTTCAAACACTCTCATTAGCCACTGTGCCATCCAAGTCTTCAATCAAGTATAAGAATCCATCACCCACCCCACATATTGAACACTAGGTTTCAAATGCATTGGTTTGAGAGTATCACTGGAAGGGTACTCTCCCCACTATGGAGGTAGCTATGTTGGCCCTCCAGTCTAGGAAGCCCTAGTAGCCATCCATAAAAAGATGTTCACCGATCCAGAACCAGATGGACCCACTAACATTCTCCAACAATTTTACGGCCTGTCCCTAGAAAATGATAATGAGTTCCTCCACTACCTTAGGTAGGCTGATGAATTCATCACCAATGATTTCATCCTTGAAGCACAGGGGTCTAACCCATGGGCCCCTACCAGAAATCATCGCTGCCAATGCAGTGCTGCATAGTATCCACACCATGAAGAGTATTCTAGCACACGATCCACCACTACAGTCAAACAGACTCAGTCCCCCGGGCGTCTTAAAAAGGGAGAAAATCATATAATCCAGAACAATCCATCACCCTCTTTCCTACTAAAGAAGCCCATCGTGCAAATACAATGAAACACTATAGATATATGTATATTCATTCTCCCTCTTATGAAGACTATAAGTAAAAGAAAATGGAAAATTATGAGTATGGGAAAATTGCTACTATATATCACCATTCCGACCATGAGAATACCATGGAATACTACATGTAGGTGCATATCCCTACCAACGAACATGAAGACTTTAATCAAAATAGGGTGGCAACCTATATGAAGACGTATATCCCTGGCAATGCATATGAAGCACATTAGTCAAATATGATGGAAACCAAATACTATCTGAGGAAAATTTCTATGGATGGATATAAATCCCATAATTCAAATAAAATGGATAACATAGAAAGCAAATAGAATATCCCATTTGAAAATCAGTGGAAGAATCATATCACTACCCCTGTATGAAAAGACTGCATGAAATCACTTGAAGGAAATAGAGGACCAGAGCAGGAAAAAATTCCTTCTCTGAAACTAGAATGGTTATGACACCCTAATATTTTATGAGACTGATTGTTTTTAATTTATCTAATGTCTTCTGTTATACGCTACACAAAGATTAGCTTGTTCTATACACAACACCGTCTTAGCTTGCGATATATGCAACACTATGCTTGTCTAGTGTTAGATACAATTTAGAGATCTTTTGATAGAATCAATTTCATGAAATACTGAGTTTACGTGAAGAACTAAATATTATTATGTTACCTTATACCCTAGTAATGATAATGGAGGGTATGGATAATATTAACTTTCTTATAAAAAACTATTTAAATGAAAATAAAATAATGAAATAAATCTTGATAGATTTTGTTTACGTAATATATATTTAAAATAATTTTTAAAATTCATCTTATATGTTTTCTAGATATGATATATGAACAAATTCAATTTTTTTGATAAAAGAAGTATATTTGAAAAAATGTAGTTGTTCCACCTTTTGATGAAGCATCCATTTAAATCAAGTTTTTGACAATTTTAAATATTATATTTAACAAAATAAACATGTTCCTTGGAATTTTGATATAAAAATTTACTTTTGATGAATTATTTGATATTTTTTGATACCTTTTATGTTTTGATGATTAGTAAAAATACATGATATTTAAATTGGAGACAACTTTTATCATCAAATTAATTTATATGGTTAAATTATAGTATTGAATGGTTATAATGTATAAATATAATATGTTTTTATCATTTAATGTAATTTAGGTCATTGGCATAAAATCTATGTTGAATTTAGATGTAAAAATATTTCAATCTTTTGAAATGTTTAAACTTAAAAAAAACACGTTTTTCATTCCGACAATAGAATTAATTTAAAGTTGGTTACTGTAACTTATATGTATTGAATTTTTTAAAATGGAATCCATATTTTTAATCTGTAGGTAAAAATTATTAAATTATATTTATTTTATTTTTTGGAATTATGACTAGTAGATTCAGTAATTGTTATTAATATGGTAAAAGGGTAAAAGAGACAATGAAGGGTAATAATACTATTATAAAACTACCAAAAAAAGTCATAATATTATTGTATGAGATATAGATGACCAAGAAAATACTTGGTATAGAAATTTGGGCTTTGAAATCCACTTAGTGATGATTATGACACTTATAAATTTTAATTTAAAGTAAAGGAAAATATGTTATAAACATAGATCTTGTAATTAAAAAAATTTTAATATGGGGTTAGATATGTGAAATATTAGATGAAAAATATTAATTATAAATCTAAAAATATTTTATACATCATGTAATTTTATTGATAATTTTTATACACGAAATAATGAAATTTGATTATGACACATTGATGATGCAATGATTGGTTTCTTAATGATGGAATCAAATAAATGATATTATAAATATTAAAATAAATATATTTTGAAATAATTTATGTCATGAACTATTTTTATTGTTTAATATGAAATTTTATAATACTATTAAATAGTTTTTTTCTATGTTGTCTCTCTCTTTAGATTTTACTTAAATTCTATAAAATTAATAGTGTAAATTGAAATAACTGATGTCTTATAAAAATATTAAATTATTAAATTATTTAAAAATACTAAAATTTTTATAAAAAATAAAATTTAATATGATAATGTCTAAAAAATAATTAATTCTCCAATTATGTGAAATTTACCCCATATAAAAAAAATTTATAGACTCTAAATACTTAAAAGTTTATTACCATAATTAAAATTTAAAGAGAAAAATTAATGGTGAACTCAAAAGATAAGGTTTAAAATAATCTTAATACATGTATAAATATTATTGGATTAGAGGATTTAAAACCATCCTCATCTTATCTTAGACATATTTTAATTTGGAAGAATTTTGATTAAATAATTAATTTATATTAATTTAATATTTTAAGAATTTCCAAGGGTGACCCTCGCCTCAATTATAAAAGGGAACCTCCTCCCTCACCTATCCACTTAATTTTGAGCTTTGAATCTCATCAATACCCTTATTATTTCCTTTATAAACATACCTAGTTACATTTTAGATATTTTGGTATTCTTAAATGACCATCTCTAGTGCTCTAAGAGGAGATTTAGATGAAGCACGTCAAAGAAGAGGTAATCTCTTCAACTGATTATTTCAATCTTCTTTCCTCTTCTACTTCATCTTCATGATTTGTTTCATTATAATGTAATAAATATAGTATCAAATATATAATTAAATTTTATTATAACTATAAAACAATCATATTCCACCATCTATCTATCATATGAAAAATAAAATCACCACACATGCGTACGTACATCTTAGCATCTCCATACTGTAGTGTAATATGTTTTTCACCACCACCTTACATGGATGGGTATATTGATGGATATAATAACTATATATGATTACAATAACATTTTACAGATTATGAAATATTATAAACCATCTACTTCAATACCATTCAAAAATTATGGGAATGATATCGTCACTCGTGCGTAAGTACAACCTACTGTATCCATGATGCGATTCTATTCATTCAACATTATCTTCATTAATAGATGATTATATATATTAATGTAATGAATAAATGTGATAAATATTATACTGATATCATTATATAATTTATATAACAATAACCTAAGAAGTCAAACATGAAAATTTCTGAAAAAACATGCATAAGAACACAAAGCATTTAACACCTGAATAACGAGTAACAATGAAATGTTACTAAAAAATGGGTTATAATATGATCATATATGATATCATAAAAAGGAATATAATTTTTGAATAATTCAATAATATTATGTAATTAATTATACAAGAGGTTCATATATATATGAAGTATATCAGACCTAAGATAAGGTATAATTTTTCAATCTCAATATTATTTAAGATTGTTTGTACGTTAGTATTTATTAGCGTTATTTATCATATGTGTCCATGTTTCCTAAAAATGGTTTCCAAAAATGATTTACTATTATAATATTAATTTTTACTATCATTTTTACCCATTTTTTCTTTTTAATACAACATTTTTAAGGATTCGTTCTTTGGTTTTCCATTCGAGGTAATTTTTGACTTTATCGACAAACGTACGAGAATAATGATTTTTTAATCATATATGTAATGAATTTATTTTTATGATTTCGTGATGTCTTATTTCCATGAATCTTATCTTACAATTTTTCCAAGTTATTTACAAAAAATATTCTTTTATTTTAAAATTGTGTGGTATTTTGAGAAAAAAAACTTTTTTAAACAATAAAGGATATTTTACCCAAGATTAAATTTCAAGTGTTTTATCGAAATTATTTTACATCTATGATTTCATTTCTTAATACAAATATTTTTCATGTATAATATCCATATTATCCCCATGGTTTTATTATGTATATGCTATTTCTGAAATCCATTTTTTTGGATTATGTTTGGATGGAATGATGATTAAAGAGCCCATTTTAATTCATTGGGTTATGATATGATGAATAATTTTTTTTTTGTGGAATATGTAAGAATGATTTCATTATAAGATGGATAGGACCAATATATACCTCTAGTTCATTGGGTAAATATGGATAAATCATGAGGTATGCATGTTATGATTGAAACCAATTTCATGTTAAAAATTTTATGATAGGACATGGTTTCCATGTCCACATGTTTGTGCAAGCTCCAAGTTTCATATCCTTAATGTAATGAGTGAAACTAATATTATTTATACATGTTCACAAAGTTATAATTTTATGTGTATTACACAATTTCATGTCTTATGTTATAGAATGATGGTGTGCATACCTAAAACCATATAATCACCTAGAATTTGGGTATTTACTCAATCAATCCATAACTACCTCCTTAGAAAACCTCTACCAGAGAGAAGAATAAACTCAAGGTCATATAAAACCAACCTACTCTCGATGAGAATGATCTTTATATGATCTACTAAAGATTATCTTAGAAAGAGGTAGAAATTAAAGAGTTTAGGTAAATCAATGATGAGTTTCTCCAAGGAAGCATTCCAACTGAATATTCTCCTCTACAAGAGATTACACATATAATCCAAACAAGTCTACCTTATCCATAAGGATTTTCCCCAACAATTGAATCAAGTCTACGAAATCCACCCAACACAGTTCTGGGACCATCAGTATACCTGGACCCGATCATGGATGGAATCCATGATTTCCCTCCATTTTGAGGATAACTAGAACAGGTTCAAGAAAATCCCTAAAAGATGTCCCTATCCATTTGACTTCCCCAAATATTGGTAGAATTAGTGAGCCAGATCTAGCCCATTATTACACCGATCTAGGGTTAGAATCAATAGAACACCCATTAAGGGCTCATCACACCATCGAGTCATTGGTAGCTTGATTTGAAGCCATGGAAGAGTAGTGTGAACATGTAATGATGGAATTAAAACCTTACAACAACTGGGTGAATGAACCCCAACAACCACCAAATTTTGGGTGTCCTACATTTCTAGTATTAAATAGACCAGGTGACCTAAAGAAACATCATACTCATTATGAATCAAATTATGATCCCATGATGGTAACTCTAGAGAAACAATAAGTTGTGAAAATTAGATGCTTTATGAGAACACTTTATGGGTCAACCTTTATCTGGTACAGTAGTTTTCCAGCTCAGTCAATCACAGGATGATATGACCTCTATCAGCAATTACTATTCTAGTTCATCTCAACTCTATAGAAGAAAAAACTTAGTGACCTCTAAAACATAAAACAATGAGAGAATGATAGAGAATATGATTTCATTTATAGATGGAAAGGGTTGACCGAATCTTTGAACAGGATGCTTCCCTAGGAGGAAATGATCACTGTATATATTAATAACCTATGTGATGAGATATGAACTAAGCTCATCCTAGTGAATTATGTAAGTGGATTTTGGGATTTTTCCACAATCACCCAAAGGGTGGAGGGATGTATACAATAGACTAATATCATTTACTAGATAACTCTTCTATTCCCAAGGAAAAGAGAAGTAAATATTGAGGCGACATCCCTCACACGTAATGCATCCCCCACACCAGCACAAGATCCTAATCCTACACTGTATTGTGTAACTACCCCGGGGCATCAAACCCCCCCCCCCATGATAGGAATATTAGATGGTTCCTAGGAGGAATCAATTTGAGGAGTGAATAAATAAATATTACTCTTTTTGAGATGATCTATCCTAGGGAAAATTTGTATCCACTTTGGTGTACGATTTGATCCACCTTCTAGATCCCAAAAGGTCTGACCAAGAAGGTATCAATGAATGACCAAATTATTTTCCCTTTCATCGAATACTGTGAAAAACCATCTATAAATGTTTCAACTTTAATGAAATCCAATATAAAATGGTAGATCCAATGAAAGTAAGTATGGGAAAACCACCAATACAAGTGGAGTTTGTTTCCGATACTACTCCAGAATATGGAAGTGAATGGAAATAAGTTTTTAGTAGAAGGATGAAAAAATTATATGGATTGATGAGTTTAAAAAAATCAACTGAGTTAATGAAAATATCCAAGTATAGTTTAAATAATGAAATATGCCACCATCTTCATCCACTACAACACAGCTGGCATTATCGGCCCCACAAACCTCAAGAGGCTAGCCTTTAAAAAAATTCATGATCGAAAAGATAGGGAGGGAGATCATGAGGATGAACCTAAAACAAGTCTAAAGTATACTTTTACACTCTTAGATTTTATTCCCTTGGATCTGAAGCAACCACCCCACCAAATGAAACCCCCAGAAATGGCTAGTCAGACAGAGACATGATCAGACAAGGAATTAAACTTCGACTCCATTAACATCATTCATAAAATGGAAGCCTTATATGATGATGAGACTGGATATGAACCCGAGTTCCCCACATATGACTGGGGAACCATTGGAAGAGGATTCGAGAGACAAGTATATTGAGGAAGATATAGTCAAAGAAGAATCCTTACTTCTAGCTACAAACCTAATCAGACCATCAATATTTCATAAACTCATAGAAGATCTCTTCATTAGGTTCAATAGAAACATTGAAATCCCCTATACTTACCAGAAACCACTATGACCCGATCAGTCTGTAATTTTATTCAGGAGTGAAACACATCATAGATCACTCTTACTGAACAAAAAATCCTTCTTGACCCAACCCCCCAATGAAATGAGTACCTCTAACTCTGATCTCGAGGGATATATGATGTACATCAAATATTCAGGCCCCTATGTCACTTATGAAGGAGAATAACCATACAAGGAAGTGTTGGCCTTTAGATCAGAAGTATGAAATTATGAAATATTTAGCCATGGTAATGACCAAACATTCGATCCTAGATACCCTATCTTTTTCAAAATATCTCAGCGAGGCACTCATAGAGGCTTTTATAATTCCCTGGAAGTTTTAGGATGAAGCATCCACTGCTAAGGTCTATCAAATAGATACAGATCCTATGAAATTACACATAGTTATCTCATTCACAAATCAAGATAAAGATTCCATTATATAGGGGAACATCAGATCCTTGCATGTGCCTTATTGGATAAATGGTGCTATTTTTTGAAAACATTTCATTGATAATGTATCTGGAATTAATACCATTCTAGTAAAAATACTTTTCTTGTTGGGATATGAGAAGTATAAAATAGAACCTTCTACCATAACACTATAAGGATATAGAAAAATTGAGGAGAATCCATTGTCCAAATCAAGATCTTAGTCTAATTTGGAGACCTTGTATCCAACATAAAATTATTTGTTGTTTGGTAGAACATTACCTTCAATTTCTTACTATGAATACCCTAGTTGTATCACCATGAAACAATACCTTCATCATATCATTAGTGTATCAAATACTACATTAATGGGATAGTTGGGGCACTGTATTCTGATAAGTCCCTCTTCGAATCCTATGAGCCACATTATATTTTTGTTGGATTATATTAGGGGAAAGGAAAAACCCCTATTTGAGGGTGTTTAATGGTTCACCACCCCGAATGGTGTGGAAATGATCTTGTCTGACCCATTTAGGAAGCTCAGCAAAGAGTATATTCTACATATCAACTAGATCAATCAAATGAGCCCAAAGTTCGGAGCATATTTGAAAATCTCTAGGATTTCCATCATGACCACTTAGTCTAGTAGTATTGAAAAGTTTGATGGCTCGCTATACAATGGTGAAATAACAGACAAAGATGTCTTCAATTCATCCCCAAATCTCTAAAAAGTCCTTGCCTCACCAACTAAGGAAAATTGGATAGAGACACTCCTCCATCCTTCATTCTATCCTCTCTAGAGTTTCAAGTAAGTCCCCCACTATTAGTTGGGTAATAGGAAGTCACTTCATAATATCAATATGTCAACTACTCTACTAACTCTTGTTAACTCATCCCAAGACTTGCTTCCCCATTGGAACAAGAAAAAGAAGATGAAGAGGAGGAGGGAGAGGAGAAGAAGGACCTAAGGGATGTCCCTCCAGATTTTGAGAAGGGTATCTCCACCACCATTGACTAGATTATAGAAATAAACCTAGGAAAAAAATATGACCCACGACCCAACATGATTTATGCAGCCATGTCTTCCGAAGAGTATTAGGTATATACCATCTCTCGAAGAAGCATGCAGTGACCCAAAATTTAATCAATGGAATTTTCCCTTCCTATAGTAATTTCATAAAGTATAATCACATTAAATCACTTATATACCATAATAAAATCTTTATAAATAAAGAATTAATGAAATTAGAAGTTTTTCTGGATGTTAAGGAACCTATACTTGTGAAATAATTACTTGAACTTAAGAATAGTAATTCGACCCATATATAGAAAACCAAGGAAATTAATATTAACCACACCCATTAAATTATAAACAAAATATAGGTATCTTATAATTAAAAATATTTGATAATTATATCATATTATAAGTAAATATTTTAAAAATTATTAATTATGTGTTGGAATTTTTGTAAGTCATAAATATTTAATTATAATTTTATGATTAATTTAATATTTTAAAAGAAAATTTATATCCATAAAATGTATTCATAAATTAATAATTTTATGACTTATGGTTTTAAGATAATTATATGAGACATTAAGTAATTTATCAATGTGTTATAAAATCAGTTAAAATTTTAAAATCTATATTTTCCAAGTAAATGATGATTTTAATTAAAAATTATATCAATCATATTTAGAAAATTATTTTCATAAACAGAGTTAATTTTTAAATTTATTTGTATAAAAATGGTTAGGGATAATTTTTGGGATTTTTCGAAAATACATGAATTTTTGATGAATAGTGAAATATGATAATTTATGATAAAAGTTTAATACACGAATTATGGAGTCATAGATGATGTAAGGATTATGTAATCCCAAAATATAGAAATACAATTCATTATTTTAATATATTTAGAGATAATTATCAAAAATATCATAGTCTTGATCCAAAATAATAAACTAATGAATATAATAATGAGAAAACCCACCTATCCTCCACTATAAATACCACCCCACCACCTATTCTCCTCACACCTCTCAAGCATTGAGAATTTCATAAATTATGATAAATAATATTCCTTAGAAGCATCAAAACATATAATATATCTTACTCTCATTGAAATACCAAATCATTTTCCCTAAGGAGGTTCTCAAGGAGGATAAATCTAACAGGTAAAATACTCTTTCTTTTTCTTTTAATTTCTTTTCAATTTAATTTATTTTATTATTTTATACTCACATCCGCTCATCCAAATGGAAAGATAACTCTAGTACCGTACATATACTATAATTATATCATTTTAATGGAATATCTATCATAAAAATCCCCCCTTTCCCTTTTATTCTAAAAATGAAATCGTCGCTCGTGATGCGTCCATTTACCGACATCATGGGCAATGCACTTTACTTTCCTTTAACACATTAAATGATGTTAATCAAACCATAATAATGTTTAAAAATATTTTAAAATTTATGATATAACTATCTTTATGTTTTGGAAGTAAAATATATACATAATTATAAATGATAAAACAAAATGTGTTCGTTGTGATCGAAAAACAGCCAAAATTAACATAAAATGATCATCATTAACTTTTATCTAATGATTTATACTCATAACATATTAAAAAATTATTTATAATATCATTTAAAATTATTTAGTATCAATAATAACATATAATAACAATTATGGATATTTATTATCATTTTACCTGAACATCCATTCACGTATACAAGTGAACTGATCATGAAAACTAAGAAAACAAACACTCAAGAATGGTGAAATTAGACACTATAACTCATAAATACGATCATAAATGAACATAATAAAATAATAATTAATGAAATTCAAGTATAAAAGGGTATTTATTTGTAAATTAATGAGTCTAATGTGATTATATAGGACATTAAAGTGAATAAAGAATTCATACATAAGGTAAGGGGAATTCTCGAACACTACACTATTTATTTGGGTTTTCTCTCTTTCAACCCATTTTTAGTATGAATATTCCATGAATGTTCTATATATATCATTTATTAATAATTATATTATATTTTCTACGATATAATTTTACCAATATGGTTTTATGAAAAATGAAAGAATTTTTCCAAAAATAGCTCTTACTTCTAGAAACACTTCTTTTACTTCTTGATATTGTTTCTTCTTCACTCAAGGTTGATGATTATTATATCATGTATGTAATTACCTATTTAATTTGGGAACCCAATTTTTATGAATTCATACTTTATGAAATGAAACCCATTCCATCCCATGGGTTATTTTATGTCCGATATTTATATATGATTTATCTAGAATGCATGGTAATGTAAATGTTATGATGTGACAGGTGAAACCAAAATTATATAGTGCAATGTAAATGTTATGATGTTATGGGTTCACAGAAAATTATATATAACTTCAATTAATTTGGTAATATGATGTATCTCATGATAAAAGTGAAATATTCAAGAAAAAGATGCTAGGTTTTTTCACAACTTTGTGTGGGAGTTAACCATTAAGAAATATGGTTTCATTTTTATGCATTTCCACATTCAAAGACTTTAATTAATTCTTATTCTCATGTTTATTATCTTATTTCTATGTTATGATGATAATGGTTATGATCACCCCATGTTATATTTATTCATGTCTTACTCTATTCACTTACTGAGATTTTAGCTCACCCCTTTTTAATTTATATCCTCATGTGATTAATTGTACTACGAAGAATATAAATACCAAAAAGAATCTAGAGAATATAGAATTAAATAAGTATTTATGTTTTATTTTGTTTATTTTATGTATGGTCCTATTTTTTCCAAGACACTAAACATTTGGATCCTGGTTGTGTAAGGATTTTATGTTATTTATCATTAAAATGATGTAATAATAATGTAAGGAAAAACAGGGTCACTATAGTTGGTATCAAAACATGGTTTAGTTAATTTGGGAATTAGGATTAGAGAACCTTAGTGAAAAACCTCAATATGAGACTAAGTATATGTAGGAACAAAAGAATATTTACTAAATATAGGGATCTCATAATATATTTCTTTATACTTAATTTCACAAAGGAATAAATTATTTATTCATTACTTGATGAATTATGTTTTGCTCTAACATTTTTTATTTTAGAACATGGTGGGAACCAAGAGAATCCAAGCCAACAAACCATGTGAAGGACAATGCAGTGATTTCTCGAATGACATCCCTAATGCCTTGGGGGTTGGAGTTCAAGATTTCAAGAAAATGTTTACTTACCTATCTCTGGTTATGAATAATAACCTGAATAATGTATAACATATGCCTTCACCAAAGAGGGAGAAACTTAATGTGGCAACGACAAAAAATGTTTAGTAGATATTTCAATCCACTAGTTGAGGAACAGTGGTTCAAATTAATGGAGAAGATATTTTCTATGCTACACTGTACTGTGATAGAGAAGGTGACTTTTTACATTTATCATTTTGATGGAGAGGCTAATCAATGGTGGGCATTGATTAAGAACACCAAGACAACTACTAAAATCTAAGGGATGCGGTTGTAAGAATTCAAGATAATGTTTCTTAACAAGTATTTCCTTATAACTATTCATACAAAAATAGAGAGAGAATCTATATAGTTGAAGAAAATGGAAGGAGAATCTATTACGACCTATAAAAAAAATTTCTCAAGTCATACAAGGTAAGATTTAAGTTTTATTATCAACAATGATATATTCTTTAGTTTAGTAAAACCACACCTTCAAAAGGCTCAATAAATTCAAGACATTGGGAGTTATGAAGAGTTTATATGATGTGATCTCAAAGTGGATATGGTGTTTGGAGAATTTTCCCATGACTATGGTGATAAGAAATGAAAGACAGAGTTTCAAGATGGAGGATCTGATGAGAAAGGTGGAAAGAAAATTCAACGAACCACATGTAAACAAAGTGGGAAAATGAATCATGGGAACTACCTCAATGTGATAAAAAATGCTTTATGTGTGGGAGAGAAGTACACCAAGATCATGAATGTCAAAAAGACACGAGGAAGCTGGAAAATGTGGTGAAGGAATGTAAAGAACAACCCATGGTCCAATTATACAACTATTAAGAGAAAGGGAACTATGAAAGAGAGTGAAATAAACCTCGAGTCCTCAAGGGAAATCAACATATGCAGCCACCAAATCCAAATGACAAAGTCAAGGATTATTCCATCAGTACTACCTAAGTGGAAAAGAAAATGAATTCGTATAAGGTACACCTCCAATTCACTCAAGAATGGTAAATGTGTAATTTGATTCTGGTTATATTAATTCCTTTATATCATTCATGTTTGTTAGAGCTATTGAATAGAATCCCCAAATCCTTGAGGTATAGATATCCATAAAACACCTAGTGGTGAAATTATTGCAACCGAAGTTTTGGAATATTCTCTTGTTGGCGTATGTGGGAAGATTCTTTTAGAAAATATCGTGATACTTCCCTTGGTGGAATTGAAGGATATAATGGGAATGGATTGGATATCATTTTATAGGGTGTTAATAAACATTATGTAAAATGAAATATCTTTTTATATTCGGAATCATCTCATGCTCCTCTAAAATTTCAAGGAAGATCATGAATATCCTTTGGAAAATTATTCAACAGTGTGGGTGTTGATTCCCTGTAAAGAATTATACCTTCCTTAAATAATTTAGTCAAAGAAAGGTATAAACCTTTGGGAAATTCCCATTTTTAGGGAATACAATGATGTATTTCTTGAAGAGTTACCTAGAGTTTCCTAGGACCATGAAGTAGAGTTCTCAGTAAAACTCATACCTGGAGCTACTCCTATCTAAAAGTGTCCCAATTGGATTTATCTTATCGAACTAGAAGAATTAAAGGCTACAATATTATTTGGAACAAGAGTTCATATTATCTTATACATAACCTTAGGGTGCACCAGTGATCTTTTTCAAAAAGAAGGATTGATCAATGCAGTTGTGTATCGATTATCGAGAACTCTACAAGATCACTATAAAGAACAAGTAACCTCTTCCAATGATTGATGAATTCTTTGATAAGTTTAAAGGAGTCCATTATTTCTTAAAGGTGAATCTCCATTCTAGATGTCATTAACTAAAGGTGATGAAAGAATATATTCAGAATAATTCCTTCCATACAATGTATGGGCACTATGTGTTTTTGGTTATGCCCTTCGAACTTACTAATGCCCTTTAAATCTACATGGATTTAGTGAATAGGGTATTTATAAAATACCTCAATAAATTTTTTGTAGTGTTTATCTATGATATTCTTATATAATCCAAGGTAAAGGAGGAACATGAAGAACATATATGTCTTGTGTTAGCAACATTAAGTAAAGATAATTTGTACGCCATGTTAAGAAATTTTTACTTTTGGATGCAACAAGTCATATTTTTATGGCATGTGATCATAGGTGCGAGGATTTCTGTGGGACCTAAAAAAATAATGGGAATTGAGGAATTCCCTAGACCCTCTAGTGTTATTGAAATCCATATTTTTCTTGGATTATCTGGGTAATAGAAAAGTTTTTTTGAGAAATTTATCAGGACTGTAAATCCCACTAACTATGTTAACATGGGAAGGGGTAAAGTATTTCTAGATGGAATAATGCAAGGAAAAATTCAAGGAGCTAAAGAGAAGTATGATCACTTCAACTATACTGAAATTAATAAAACGTTATGAATGTTTTGTTATATACAATGAAGCTTCAAAGAACGTATTTGGTTGTGTACTCATGAAAAATGATAATATGATTGCCTACAACTTGTGAAATTTGACGATACATGAGAAGAACTAATTGATGCATGATCTAGATCTAGTTGTGATTTTTGTATTTAAAATATGGAAGCACTAACTCTATGGTGAGAAGTGTGACATATATATTGATCACATGAGACTAAAGTATATATTCATAAAAAAGGATCTCAACATGAATCAAAGGATATGGCTATAGATAATCAAAGACTATGATTTATATACTCACTATTATACTGGCAAGGAAAACAAAGTAGCTGATGTTATTAGCATAAAATAACCTGCTACTCTATACCTATTGTGGATCGAGACAGACCCTATCTTCATGGATATGGGAAGGATAAGTTTGGATATCATAACAGTAGGGAATACATCCTACCTTACCCAAATTATTTCCCAACCATATATCGTAGATAAGATTAAGGACACACTAGGTGTTGATCCAGAGTTGTAAAAGAAAGTGAATATAGTAAAGGAAGGGATGCTTTAAGAGTTCCATATTGATGATGATGGTGTGAATTGGTTTAGATTGTGGTTTTGTGTGCCTTCATCACTGGGAATAAATAAGAAGCTATTGGATAATTTAAATATCTCACATTTCTCTATCCATCATGGGAGTACCAAGATGTACTGTGATCTTTGAGAACAATTCTGTCAGGATAACATAAAAAAGGAGATTTTATAGTATCTCTTGAGGTTCTTGACATGTCATCAAGTTAAATACGGGATATATAAGTCCAAATGGATGATGATAAACTTACCTATACCCTTTTGGAAATGGGAGAATTTCACTATGGAATTTTTCATAGGTCTCCCAAAGTCATCCAAAGGAAATAAGGTGATATGGGTTATGGTGGAACGACTCACCAAGACTACCCACTTTATTTCTATTAGGAAAGATCTATCACTTGAAAAACTTGCTATGATACATATAAAGAAATTGGTGAGACTAAATGAGGTTCCACTATCGATTGTATCTAATCATGATCCCAAGTTCACATATAAATGTTTTTTGGAGTATTCAACATTCTTTGAGTATTGAATTAAATTTCAGCATGACCTATCGCCCACAAACTAATGGCCAATCTGAAAGAACTATTCAGATTATAGAAGATATTCCAAGATCCTACTCATTATAATTAAAAGGTGAATGAGATCAACATCTCTCATTGGTTGAATTCTCATACAAAAACAATGTCCACTTGAGTATTTAGATATCTCAATATGAATCTCTATATGGAAAGAGACATAGAACTCCAACCTATTGGGATAATATTGGTGAAAGAAAGCTACTTCGACCTGATCTTATTCACGAGATGACAAAGAATGTTCAAGACATCCATCAACATATAAAAAATTCTCAGAGTTGGAAAAAGAGATATGATTACAGCCATCAAAGGGACTTGGAGTTCGATGTTGGAGATAAAGTCTTCCTTTTAATATAACCATGGAAGAGATGCATGTGGCTTGGAAAGAAAGGTAAGCTAAGCCCCAACTAGATTGGACCCTTTGAGATCCCTGACCATATAAGAGATGTGTCCTATTATCTTACACTCCTATAGAATATGGATAATTTTTATGACGTGTTCCACATATCACCCCTGAGGAAGTACATACCATATCCCTCGCATGTACTGAACTCAGAGGTGGTACATTTGGAAGATGATCTCTCTAATAAGGATTAGTGAGTTAATATTCTAGACTGGAGAGATATGGTTCTATGAAAATATTCAACCCACCTTGTCAATTTTTTAGGAACTATATGTATGAAGAATAAACTTTGGAACTAGAGGAGGCAATGAAGGATAAATACCCTCACTGGTTTATATAAAACGAAATTTTGGGTGCAAAATTTTAAAAGGGGGGAAGAATGAAATGACCAAAAATTTGATCAATGGAATTTTTCAATTTTTATAGTAATTTAATATCATATAAATTAAATTAAATAACTTATAGACCATAATAAAATTTTTATAAATAAATAATTAATGAAATAATATGTATTTCTAGAAGTGAAGAACTTATACTGATGAAATAATAACTTGACCATAAGAATAATAATATGACCCTAACGAATAATAAACCAAAACAATGTATAGTAACCTCACCCATTAAAGTATAAATAATATTTAGGAATCTTTTAAGTGAAAATATGATAGAATTATATCATATTATAAGTAAGTAAATATTTTAAAAATTATTAATAAAGTGTATGTATTTTTTGTAAGTCAGAAATTTCTAATATAAATGTTATGATTACTTTAATAATTTAAAATAAAATATATTTCCATAAAATGTGTTCATAAATAAATATTTTTATGTCTTATGGTTTTAAGATAATTTTATGAAACCATAATTAATTTTTCAATGTGTTATAAAAGTAGTCTCAATTTTAAAATACGTATTTCCATGTAAATGATGATGTTAATTAAAAATTAAATTACTCATATTTAGAAAATTATTTATATAAAATGGAGTTCATTTTTTTATTTTAGACATTAAAAAATAGTTCGGGTTAATTTTTGGGATTTTTCTACAATACTTGAAATTTTTTGAATAGTAAATACAATAATTTACGATAAAAGCTAAATACACAAATTGTGGAGTCATAGATGATGTAAGTCTGATGTAAGACTGAAAACGTGAAATATAATTTATTATTTTAAAATATTTTTAGATAGTTATAAAACTATTCATAGTCTTGAGCCAAAATAATTAACTAATGATATAATAATGAGAAAACACCCGTTCTCTCCATTGTAAATACCCCTCACCACCCCCTCTTCTTGTCACACCTCTAAAGATTTGATCCTTTCTTAAATTATAAAAAATACTCATCCCTAGCCCCTTCCCCATGTCTATTTCATCTTGGTTTCATCAAAAGACAAAAACCATTACCCAATGGAGGTTCTCAAGGAGGATAAATCCAAGAGGTAAAATTATCTTCCCTTTTCTTTTAATTCCTTTCGAATTTCATTTCATTTATTATATTCTCTTCAACTAAAATCATCAAAATGTCATGAAACAATATTAACTTACATATACTATAATTATATCATGTTAATGTAATACCCTTCATTAAAATATTCCCTCTATTTTATTCTAAAAATGAAATTGTTTCCCATTATGTGTAAATTTACTCACATCGTGGGCGAGCAAATTTAATTTTTAACACATTCAAGGATGTAAATAAAACTATTATAATGGTTTAAAATAATGTATAATTTATTATACAACCATATTTATGTTCTGTAACTAACATATATACATAATACTAAATGATAAAACAAAACGAGGTCATTGTGATTGAAAAACCAACAAAATAAACCTAAAACAATCATCATTAACATTTATCTAATGATTTAACCTCATACCATGTAACCAAATTCCTTATAAGGTCATTTAAACTTTTTTAAGATCATGAATAATATATAATAAACATTCTGGATATTTATTCTCATTTAACATGGACTTCAATTCATTAATACAAGTGAACTGATAATGAAAACTAAGAAAATAAACACTCACGAAAGATAGAATTAAACTCTATAACTCATCTAAAATCCCATAAATAAACTTAATACCACCAAAATTATTAAAATTCTTGTATAAAATGTTATTGAATTTTTAACTAATGAATATAATGTGATTATATAAGAAATTAAGTTGATGAAATCATTCAGACATGATGTAAGGGGAATTCTTGAACACAACTCTCTTTCTTTGGCTTTTCCCTCTTTCGCCCCATTTTCAATATGGATATTCCTTAAATGTTTCTTGTATATCATTTCTTAATAATTAAATTATATTTTCTTGTATATACATCTTACCAATCATGTTTTATAAAAATGAAAGGATTTTTTCAACAGTACTCTTCCTTCTAAAAACACACCTTTTACTTCTTGAGAATGTGTATTATTCACTCAAGGATGAGGATTCTTATATCAAGTTTGTTATTCCTTATTTCATTTACGAACCCAAATTTTATGAATTCACGAATTATTAAATGGAACCCATTCCTTACCATGTGTTATTTTATGTTTAATATTTATATACGTTCTATGTGTCATGCATGATAATGTAAATGTTTGGATATGACAGGAGCAGCTGAAATTATATAGTTCAATGTAAATGTCATTATTTGACAAGTTCACATGGAATAACATAGTGCTATAATTCATTGGGTAATGTGATTTATCTCATGATAAAATGGAAACATGTGTGAATATGATGCTATCTTTCTTCACAACTTTGTGAGGTAGTTAACCACTAAGACATAATGTTTCTTTTTTATGAATTTCCACATTCGAAGCCTTTTGTTAATGCTTACAGTATTGTTTATGATCCTATTTATATGTTTTTATGATATATAATATGGTCACCCCATGTTATATTGATTCATGTCATACTCTATTCACTTACTGGGATTTTAGCCCGCCCCATTTGATGTATAACATCTGGTGGTTAATTTTATTTAGGGGAATATAACGGCCAATAAGAAGCTAGATAAGAAGAATTAGATAAATCTTTATGTTTTATTTTTCAAATTCTATATATGGTCCTAGTTTTCCCAAGACACTAAACCTTTGGATCGTTGTTGTGTAAGGATTCTATGTTTTTGTCATTAAAATTATGTAATAATAATGTAATAAAAAGAAGTGTCAGTATAAAGAATCAGGATGTATTATACTATAAATACAAAGAAAAACTGGGTCTTGATCTCAAGGTATCCACCCACCACTTAGGCCTTCCAGAGGACCATTAGGGCTATAAACAAGCCTTTGGGAGGATGCAGTTGACACATGCTGTAGAGATAGAGGCTAAAAGTGACAAGCTTAACCAAGACATATTAATTCAAGAGGTCAATTATCCCATATAGATGTAATTCTATCATCATTTTCAAGAAAAATAATAGGCAAATCATAGTTTGTATTGATTATAGGAATCTCAACTGGTACATCCCGAAGGATGATTTCCCAGTCTTGATCATAGAACTGTTGATCGATGCAATTGATAAATATCATGATCTCTCCTTAATGGATGACTATTCAGGATATAGTTAGATCTAAATGGCCTAAGAAGACTAAGAAGCCACTACCTTCTAGGCCCCATGGTTTATTTTCTTATCGGGTAATGCCCTTTGTCTTGAAAAATTCTGGCACCACATACCAATGCACCATGCATCACATCTTCAAATCCTTCCTGAAAGAGTTTTTCAAATGTTTTGTTGACGAATTGGAGGTTAAATATTGAGAATTATCCGACCACCTATCATATCTAGAAACTGTCTTCAACAAATTTCAACAGCACAACCTAAAAATGAACCCCTTGAAATTTGATTTCAGCATCACGTCAGGGAAATTTCTCAGCTTCGTCACACCCCACCATGTAATTGAAGTTGAACCCAAGAATGAAATGGTCATTTTTAGTATGTCACCTCCTAAAAACCTCATATATTTGAGATGAATTCAATGAAACTTATCCTACATCTAATTCTTGATATCCATCGATGATGTAAAATGTTTTCCCGTCTCTAGGTTGATAAAAAAGGGGTGTTATATATCAGCGTACTGATGATTTCCAGGATGTATTTGACAACCTCAAGAAATATCTCTTATGATCATCAGTTTTGATGCCACTGGTGGAAGAAATCCCACTCATTCTATATGTGACAACCTTAGAGTGATCACTAGGTTCCTTCCTCACATAAAATAATAATGCCAATAGAAAAAACAACCTTTATTATCTTAGTCAAACCATAATCAATGTTAAAATTCATTATTCCAATAACGAGAAGAGGTACATGGAACTAATCATTGTAGTCATGAAGATGAGGCACTATCTACTGTATCATGATGTCCATTTGGTCTCACATAGGAACTCACTCAAATACATTCTCAGTCAAATGATATTTATTAGATGTTCTTCACAATGGGTGGTCATCCTTCAGTAGTTTTACATCTAGTTCATACCTTAGAAGAAAATCAAAGGTCTTCCATAAAGAGCTATTTTGTCAAAAAAACTCTTCAATAGAAATGACTCCATTAGACGCTGAACTACCTGATGAAAAAGTTTTATCTCTTCAAGAGGGACCCCAAATATGAGAAATGTATATTTATGATGCAATTAGAAGCCTAACAGAAAAGTGGATGGAAGAACACAAGATTAATAAAGTGGGGATGGGAATCATGATTATATCCCTATAAAAAGAGGTTTTACCTTACACCTTCCTGATATAAAAGGGGTGTGTGAATAATGAAGAAGAATATGAAGCTCTAATTACCAGGTTAGAGCTAACACTTCAAATACAATTCAATCACATAGAGATAAAAGGTGGTTCAGAACTAGTCGTCAAGAAGGTTAACGATGATTATGCTATCAAACAGGGATATATAATACTCGTTATAATCCAAATTCAAGGATTAATGTTGGAATTACCATTGAAACTTCCAATAAATCATGTCACATGGTCATAAAATTCCTAGTTTTATGCCCTGGATAATGCATCTATATCAGTAGATGATCTCGAGTGGGATGAAATAGTTTTCAACATTGTGCACCACTGGATAGTCTCACCCTTCGTTAAAAAAAATGAGATTGATGAGATTAGTCCCATACCTAAACCGAAATTTCCTACCACCTATTGGATGATACCAATTATGGACTACCTTCAATGTGGTGAACTCCCACCAGATAGAGTTAGGGGAGATAAAATATGAATATGATCATTTATCCTTATTCTCTATTATGGCACAAACCATCAAAAAGAACTCTATAAGAGGACCCTTGATGGGGTTCTTCTCAGATGTATTGATAAATTAGATACCACTAATGTCATGAAGGAAATTCATGTGAGATCATGTGGGGATCACCGGTCAAGTCTCAATATTTCCCACCAAATCAGAAGGATTGGGTACTACTGGTCCACTCTAACATAGGACTGCACTAAATTTACCAAAATTTATCATTCCTAACAGGTTCATGAAAATTTCATTCACCATAACTTAGAGTTGTTTCACATAGCCAAGTACTCATAGATATTTTCCATATGGGGAATAGAATTCCTAGGGTCATATCCTCCTACTAAATTCAAGAAATTTAAGAACATCCTCACTAAAACAGACTTATTCTCCAAGTATACCAAATACATAGCTCTCAAAGAATTCAAGGAAAGGAACATTTTTAGCTACATTAATTCCAACATCATCATTGAATTTGGTGTCCCTAATATAATACATAAAGGAAAAGGCATGAATTTTTTCTTTTTTGAATTTGAGAATCTATATCAGAGTATGATATCATGTCCAATAGTTCTTACTCCTACCATGTAGTGGCTATTAGACAGATAGAGGCCTTCAATATGACCCTATCAAATATACTATAGAAGATGGCAGATAAGGATAACATTTCCCGGTAAAAAAGGCTCTATCATTCCTTATGGGATTATAGGACCATGAACTACACTAACACACAGGTGACCCCATAATCATTAGTATATGGGATAGATATGGTCTTCTCATCCAGGATCAATTTCATGTGATCTTCATTTACATATGTGATCAATTATCCACCAATAAAAAATCCCGAAAATGATTAAATTAATCGGAGCAACTAGATGAGAAAATATTTCATAACTTTCATCATTTGGAAGTCTACCAAAACTAGGTCACGTGTTCCTTTAACAAAAATGTTCACCTCCAATCTTTCCTCGAAGGAGAGATGGTGTTGGTCCCCCAGACTCCAATGATACTTGGAAATAAAACCCCAAAGTTGGATCCAATATAGGAGGGACCATACACAATACATAAGTTCTACTCTAATAGATCCTATTCCCTAATTTCAAGGGACGGAAAACCCACCACATCTCCCAACAATGAATGGTTCATATTGAAATATTTTACATAGTAAAAATATACAACGTCCTTACTACATGAAGATAAATGGCATGACACCTTTCATCCAAGTTTCACGATAATAAAGTGCATAACAACTATTGTCCTGATCACATGAAGATAAACTACATGAAGGATCTGCCAAGTTACATGATGTTAAACAACATAACACCTATCATACATTCTGTATGAAATTAAATTTCATATCTGAGTCCAAAAATCATGAATTTAAATTATGTGAAAGCCTATTGGGAAAGTGTGGTGTTGAATTGGGCCTCATAGGACCCCACTCATGTTATATTTGTCACTCTAATTTTCCATCAATGTCCATTTTGGGAAGCCTCAATCCCTTGATCCAAAAATTATAAACCTAAACTAGGAGTTATTGTTTTGGTCACATGATGTTAAAATGTAGAGAAATTATTATTTCAATCGAAAATTTATTGCACTCAAGTAAAATTTACGCAGGAGAAAGAAAAATCCCCCCTCTATGTGTAGGCCTAACATGGACATAAAATTCTTATTCAGAACTACATGAGACTAGATTCCTATCATCATAGGATACACAGTGACATCTAAAATAATTTTATTTGATCCAAATATAAATTTATCCCATTCATATTGTCTTGATTGTATGATGTTAAAATTTATGGTACATAGTATGTGTCATAAGACAATAAACTATGAAACACCATAATGTACTCACCCGAGAGGACTTTTCCCCCAACATTAGTACCCTAATATACCATGTTCAAGATATATGTCTGGATTTATTATTCTAAATACATGACACATAGTGATGCCTAGATTTTACATCCTGGCCCAACCACCCAATGGAAAAATTCCCCCTCTTTGATAGTGGTCTAGACCTATACATGGAGCTTTCAAAGAATAACTACATATGGATTTATTACTACCCTTATAGGATATGTAGTAAATACCATAATTCTATTCATGGAACCAACTTAAATATTACTTCTTTCAAGTTGAGTGACCCACATCCTTACCACAAGATCATAAACAACATGGTTCACCAAGAATTATATGTGGCTGGACTATTATTCTATGGGATATGTAGTGATGCCTAGACCTCATTTCCTTAGTCCAACCAAAAAATACTAAAAATACCCCCCCTATATAGAAATTTGTTCAATTAAGGGGAATCTGAGGTGGAAAATATTTATAGGTCTATTTTAAGAAAAATTCCCCTCTCTATACATGAGTTACATCTGTGCAACGAGGAACTTCAAGAAATACTTGTGGATTGATTCCTTACCACGCTGAATAGGTAGTGACACCTAGATCTTTTATTCTAGTTCCAATCACCACTAATTCCAAAATTCCCCTATCATTTATTTATTCACCTCTGTGTGGAAGAATAAAAATTTTCCACCCATTGTTTCTTACACCGAGTACAAATCATGTGGGATTAGGAGTTCAGTAGGGGATTCACAACATAATCAAGGTGTCTCAACCAACATCCGGGTTTCCATGATCCTAGTAGAATGAACTTAAAATGAGATTCAGATATTCCTTCTTCATTATGGGGAATATGGTTCTTTACTGCATGATGTCAAACTGAATAAATTTTATATGACTACAAGTGGAATGATTCTCATTTTGATAAGATATGCTGTAACATCTAGGAAATTTTTCATTGTCATAACCATGGGGAAAAGAAAAAAAATTCCCCCATATATTTTATCAAGAAAAGAACTATATAGGAGATCTCAACATTGGGTTCCTCACTTAGGGATCTATTAAGCAAACCGAAATGGACCCCCCTTACATATGAGTCAGATCTATGTCAGGAATTTCACACTCCATAGAAATTGTAGTAAATATATTTCTCACATACCAAGGAACATCCCTTCAATTCATAATACTCAATTAACTGATCGATATTGGATCTTCACCATATTACTATGGCTATTTGAGATGGCAGGGGTCAGTGTCTTGAGTGAACCTTTTTTGACTATACATAATATGCCTTAATTGGCACTGCATAGTTTTCCCACAAAAAATCCTTTTAAACCCAAGAAAAATTCATATTTGGGATAGGATTTACCCATCTCCATACATCCCAATATAAATTATACCTCATCTTATTTCTCTCATTTTGAGAATCCCAAAAATCATGGGTTACACTTTCATTCCCCCAAACGTACGAGGCATGTCTGAACATCCAGCCCAATAAGCCTCTCGTTTCTCATTTTTTCCATGACATATGGTCCTAAACATACAACCTAAAATTGTGGGACCTAGTGATTGCATCAACACATGACACTAAACAGATCTGTCCCCAAGAACTATTTTTTTATTGATTCTCATTTCGATGATATACATAGTGACTCCTAGATCTTCACGGCTGGGTCCATCCATGAGATTAAAAATTATACATTTCCTTGTGTATGGGTCAGACCTACACGAAGAACCTTATTAGATCCATATAAAGGAAACATTTCTACCTATTCCCAGGATGTTTTAACATAAAATGCTCCTTTCATATTCAGAAAATATCCCTTAACAAACCAAAATATGTGTCCATAAAGGTCTAAATCCACAAAAACCTCCTTAACCATCAGAAATTGTGGTCATCATCCTGAGGAAACCTTTTTTTAACTATACACAATATTTCCTTATTAACTCTGCATAAGTTTCCCAAAAAAATCCTATCATCCAAAGGAAATATTTTCCACATGAGAGAATTTTCCTATCACAGTTTTCCCCAATATATTTTATGTCACACATCACTCCTTAGATTCATAACCCCCAGATTATATCTTAAAACCTCCCCTTTCATTTCTAAAGGTGATAGAACATTCTTGGAAAAATTACTATGAAAATGGAAAATCATTTATCCCCAGGTCAAAGATAAATGACCTTAAACTATATCTCACCAGAGACCTCACAATGAGATATTAACCTGTAAGTTCTATGTCCTAGTTTCTTGATGTTAAACTATACCATACTATAACCCTCTATTACAAAATCCAATTACATGTGGGATTGTTTTCTAATTTATTGTCAAAGTTGATATAGACGCCCTCATATTTTTTATACATAATTACCTAGATATTCCACTTATCATTCTATTGAAAAATCCAAACTTTTAAAATTCACATGGCCATCGAATTAGGAAGGATATTTTCTTAAGGAAACATTTTTTTACTATGTACAATATTCCCTAGTCATCTCTACATAATTTCCCGATAAGAAAAAAGGTCTTGTCAAACAAAGAAAATTTTTCCCCAAGAGAGGATTTTCCTACCTCCATATTCCCCAACAAAATTTCTTTGGAAACTATTATTATTATTACTACTCACTTACTTTAACCATATCATGTCTTGGATTCAGAAATCACAAAACCAAGTTTAAAAAAATACATCATTCATGTATAAAAAATATTGGGACATTATCGATCAGTAAGACCTATGGTGGACTTCACCACAAAATTAATGATCAATGTAGTTCGACCTAAAACATGAGTCATTTTATTCTAGTTTTTAAGACTCTAAACTGCCCCTAAAAGGTGACATAAAACTCACCAGGTGGAAAAACCAAAAATGGAACCTTGGAAAAAGTTGAGTACAAGATCGTTAGACACTTTCTATGCATGATTTATGAAAAATTGATCAATAAAAAATAAAAATATATACAAATATTTTTGTGTTGAAAACCCACAAAGGATGATCTATGAAAAAGTAATGTTATCCCAACTATTCTCTCACAAAGTTTACTTAGAAAAAAATCAAGGAAATAATAGCAAATACACAATGTTTGTAGTGTTTTCCATGAAACCATTGAAATAATAGAAACTACACTTACTAGGACCCTCAGATTAGGTAAAAAAATAAGATCATTACATGACCATGCTGATATTATTATCCTAGATTATGACTAAAATTGACATCAAGTGATGAAATTGTACAATTCATCTAAGAAATTATCTTTGAAAACACATTGAAAATTTTTATTAGCATTGCTGGAAGTGATAAAGGGTTAAAATTGGAGTAATAATAAGTTTTTATTTCATAAAATGAAAACGGATGAACATCCACATCATAGAGTCTCTCTTAAATTCTAAAAAATTAACAGAATAGTTAAGATGTTTACAATAAATTACTACTCTATTTGGTCTGAAAACAGACCATTGTTTGAAGAAATTCATCAAGCGTCCATTCTAAAGTGGTACTTTTCTTGGATTTGGTTTTATATGTTGGGAACATCTTCTAGACGATGACCCTAAGATCTCAGCCCTTTTACTTGACGACTTCAAAATGTTTATTTTGTGATGATATCTGTACTATGAACCTCAAAACATGAGCCCTGAACCCATAACTCTTCAGTCTGTGAAACCACATGATCATAATACATTTATTCTTCAAAAACCAAGCGGTGTAGATTACCGGTGATATCTTGTATGGCTTCTGGTATTTGATGGGAAGAATTAAATTGAGTGAGGTTGCATTCAGGAGTAGCTAAATCTTCTTAATCTATGAAGATATTATGGATAAGGATGTGCAGGTGTTCATAGTTGAACCCACCTGATCCCTGGACAAGGAAGAGTTGGAAAATACTGTCCAACTTGTCGGCCATTCCTACCATGGAGGTCTCTATGATGACAGTAAAAATTTGGTGTTAAGCCCATATTCACACAACCTTGTGTTCAATAATAACTTTGGGATCCAAATCTCAATCAATCAAATCCATGGTTATATAATATGGTAGAGGAATCAAAATAGACAGTTTTGAATTAAATAATGACTCCATAGTGGGATAATTTTCCATCCTCGCCACCTGTCTGGATTTGGGAACTAGACTGACATGCTCATCATTAATTGGAAGGGTTTCCAAGGGTGTCCCGCTGGGACCATATTCAAAAGAGGTATAATTATCATTTTTTAAAAGAATAAGATATTTATTTCCTTCATTAAAGGGGTCGTTAGAGGATTAATATACCATGAAGAGCTAAGAGCATCGATATTTGAGTCATTCTTTCCTTGATGCTGACGAGGAGGGTGCATTAGGAATAAAAATACTAGAGGCCAGCAGCTTGGGTACCTTTCTAACTACCTTACACAATATATCATGAGGGTAATATTCTATCTTCATCCTAGAATAATCATGGTATAGACTGATATGAGTTTTTATGTAAGCTAGAGAAATTTGAATACCAGAATCATCACCTATCATCAACAACAACAACTAGAAAAGAAGAAATGGGTGTGAATCTCGAAAATCGGGAAGGAAAAAAGGGGAAACCTGTTGAATAAATCTCAATTTTTAGAAAAATTATTAAGGACTATATAATTCGTTGGTAATTACCCCATACACCCATGTAACCAGAGTTCCATATCATAGAGATATGATGTAAGAGCTCTCCTATGAAGTCCCTTCACCATTATCAACCACCATGCCCAAAGGCGTGGGGTAAGGGATGAAGTTTAGGAAGGAAAAGTCACTAAAAACATTGAAAATTCTATATATTAGAAAAAAATAGATATATTAAGAAACTCATGCCAAAATGAGGAATGGGGAATTGTCACAGTATGATGATATTCATAACAATGATAGTTTTATACCAACCATCCATATAAGAATTGGAACGACCTGAAGAGATTACACAGAGGCCTACCCTCTTGCATGGGTCCTAATAATTCATAGATGCAAGAAAGGGTGGGTACAACTTGGTTGACAGGGTGTCCCCCTGCTAGATTAGCTTCCATCATCAGGGTACATACCCTAACACCGGTATAAGAATCACAGAATAGAAATATCCATCTATTCAAGAAAATGGAAAAGAAAATTTCTTGCCTAAAGTCAGGAGCTATGTTTGGACAGATTCTACATCCCCATGTGCTATACCAACCTGCTTCGAGATTAACCCAGTACAAACCCTATATTCCTCACTATTTTTGAGTTGGATGAGTCCTACTACAACAGGATTTCATCCTTGTGCCAGAAGATTACAAAAAAAACATTTTCTAATCATTGAATGGGATGACTGAGTGGGAATAGACAAGAAATTACTCTACTATTTTCAGTAGTTCTATCTCTAGTAGAGATACATGTTCATTGTTGTCCTAGGTAGTGGCGGTAGGTAGGAATTCATCGTACATGTTTCCAAGAATGGGGATTTCCACCAACTGATATATGTCCTATAAGTTAATCCCAACCTCACCAAGAAATTGATTAAAAGTGCTGGTTCATGATAATAAATAAATAAATAATTTGGGAAGAAACTCAGATGAAGAATAAATTGTAATTTGAGAGACCCACACCACCAATTATAATCTTGAATCTTTCAACAGTTAAAGGAATTCCATGCATTTATACCAGAATTCCCATTCCCATCCATCTAGAAAGCTCCGACCATAACACAAATCCCACTTTGATCTTCACCATTTGTAGTAATTGCCTCATGAGAGGTTGAAAATGGATGTATAATCATGAATATATGACTAAAAATATATACTATGGCTGTTTTGGTTGATATATTTCCACCTAGATCCATTCAAAAAAGGAAGTTATTTGTACCTAAACTAGAAATGATCTACCCTACGGAAAAGATATTCACATGGGCATGCTCATGAGACATTTCAAACAAATAATATGGGTGATTCTAATAAACTGGTGAAAGTGGAGAATCATCTTGAAGACATTAATTATAAATTGGTATTCTTTTAGATAATGGGTAGGCTTGAATATTTTGGGAAAGAAGGTTCTTTAGAATAAATTCTTTAGGGATGAAGTAAAGTTAAATACCCTCTTCAATATTCTCGACCATGGTTGTATGTATTCTAGATATAGTGGTAGAGATGAAATAAAGATCCATTTTTATCCCTATGATATATTTAACATAGTCATATAAGATTTAATAAAGAAATTCATATTAAATTTTGAAGGATATTACTTCACCCATGAACCATTAGTTCACGAAGGCATTAACCCACAAACAATAAGTTTACGAAGTCACTCCCCCGAGAAGGATTGGCCAGTGAAACAAAAATCCGCAGAACAATCCATCTATGAATCATTTGGACACTATGAAAAAGATCAATACTTACTATTCGTGGTTAAGGATTCCAGTTTATGTGTGATGAAATTTAGTTCGTGGAAGAAACGTCCAAAAAAGAGATGCTATATAGGGGAAATAGGTGATCAAGAACATGCTAAGCATAGAGTTCACCAAGAAATCATGAAAATGACACATGAGATGGGCCTTCTATTTATAGGCATGGTTCCCTCTTGTGGTTACACTTTCATACTATAAACCGGTTGAAAACAAAACAAATTTCTACATTGGAATAGCCTTATCTTTGGGATGATCAGAATCTATTTTGATGGGGATAATTTGTTGGGTCCTGAAATTCCACATCCAAGAAAATGAGAATTCCAATGAACTCAGAAAAGGGTGAAATAAAAACCCCATAATAGTATTTGAAGGAAATGTTCATAGGGGTGAGACCATGAAGGAAATATGGATTTCTTGAAGAAAAAAGTCACTTCACGGACCACTGCTTTGTGTAGCATTCCATTTTTTAGAAGTTCCCCGTGGATCAATATAGTTTACGGGATAATGCGGTGCATTCCATCCCCATGAAAAACTATCCCCATGAAATAAAATGGTGATAGTATGTGATGATACCACTAACACCGACAAATGAAAAAAAGTCATTTGCGGGGCTATGCAATGATTCCTGCCCAGGAAAACGATGACTCCCCCTCAATGAACGACCGCTCCCCATTGACTAAGTCTTTCTCAGGATGGGGAGTCCTCTATGAGAATTAGAAAAAGAAGGCCCAAGGACCTAAAAAACAAACTAACCATGTACATACGCAGTCCCTATGCTCTTAAATAAATAGACCCTAAGGGAGACCATGGAAGGATAAGAGGGGACAAAACCAGAGATAGCCAGAGGAGACTAGAAATGAGGCTATGTAAGAGCCCAAGATCCCCATAGATTCCCAGAATGTAAAAATATGCCACATATCAATAAGGCATAAATAATAAATCATAAAAAATTTGTGAACTCGAAATCCTTTGTGGGTACCATTATACAGGGCATAAATGAATGACCCATGTGTGGAAAAGAATCCCTCATAGAAAAACTCTATGCAGGAGGAACCCTTCCATGTGTAGAAAAATGCTATGCATGAGGGACTCTGCCCCACATAGAAAAATGATATGTGGAGAGAAATTGGCCTCACACAACAAGATTCCACACAGAGTGAACTCATACCCATATAATAAGATGTTATGTGGGATGAACCAAGGTTCGAATAACACTTAGCCATGTGGAAGGTACCCTCACTTTCGTAGTAACATGATACGTGAAGGGAACCCCATTGAACTTAAGAACCCACTATGCATAATGGGGAATCCTAGGGAGTTCTACTATCAAGATCCCATCACTTTCTTCAGTTATGTCATCAGACACCATGTTGGCCCCTCTGTAAACTAGTCTAATGACATTAGGATAATGCCTCTTCCAAATCCACCCAACATGTATGATATGATCCGCAGGAACACTAGTGTGTAATTTCATGTTAACATACACATGGTAAGTGGTGTCGCATGGTTAACCTCCAATGTGAGGTGGGCACTAAAAATACTCTCAGATTTACATTATTATGGTAATTTGGGTTTTGAACTCAGGGTTTTTATGTGAACCTCCCCATTATGGGGGTAGAGGATGAGGATCATGATTTCCTTTCCCTTTGACTCGGAATTAAGTCTTCCTTCACAGAACCAATTTCAAGGCATCCCTCTTAGATTAATCCCTTATATTTTCTTGGAGTAGGAATCACTTTCTATCCTCTTTTCCCCAGGTCGAGACTTAGTCAGATGTATCACCATATGTGACTATCCTAGATATAAAAATAAAAGAGGACACATACACACTCAACACCCTCTCCCAATCCCTTTGGGTTTCAACACCTCATCCACCAACAGACATAGTGGATCATGTGATCTTCAAATCCATCGATTATTCTAGTTTCTAAAACCATTCACGACTCATGTGGGATTAGATTTTAGTTGAGATATTTAAATCCCCACAATACAAACCCTCACATGGGTCGCTTCCATGCACAATACCGAACCATATGTGCCATGGGCCTCCTATATGTTATAATCCCAAACCATACCCAAATCTGCATGCCTTATCCTTAACTTTAATCCCTAACTTCCACTAAATTTGTCCAATTACAAGCCTAAGACCCAACTATATGCACTAGGTGTTCATTCCCCTAAGTGTAATCCCCAACCATACCCCCTCAAACCAGAATACTTCTAGATTTAGTCCCTAACTATTCAAACTATGTGAGTTTTGATTCATAACTAACTGGGATACGTTGGAGGCCTCCCTCAAGTCCAAACCCAACATCCAAATTCATTCTAATGTTCTACAAGCCACATCCTCAATGGGGTCATATCCACCTGGGAGACCGTATCTCTTCTAGGTACCCTAGGCCGCCTTAGTGTATGTCTTACAAAATACCTAATCAGTCATGTTTAACATAGAATTCCTTACTGCAAAATGTTATACAACATGGCTGGGTCCTCCTCCCATGTCCTTAAATGGGGATGTTCCCTGGTAAGTGGGATCAAAATATATGGGTTTCAATTTATCTCATGAGGATATCTAGGAATACCATCTTATGGATTATATCCTGAAATTAACGAAACTCCCATATCCTTAAAGGATGATAAACTACAAAGTGCCTCCCCACGTGGTTTAAAATCAGCATCATCAAAATAAACAATCAAAGAATCTATGATCCCTTGATACAAAAAAAGAAACATTGAATGAGAAACTCATATATATACTGATGTCCCCATTGATGGAGAAACTCAGATACATAAATAGGATTTTTAACCCGTGAGTATTCAATATTGATCATTAACTTAGGTTAATTCATATTATACACACTTGGTAATGAACAGAGGATTCATGAACGTATCTTAAATCTATAAGAGAGCTTCAGAATAAGAAATTATTCCCCTTGAAAGGGTGTAATGATCCCAAATTTCCATCCTCCCGACCAATGTGAGTTCTTAAGTGTTATATGCTATGTTTCCCAGTGAACGCCTATATTTAGAAAGTAGGCCCATGAGTCTTCATGGATTTGAGAGCCATTGAGAATTTTTGGATCCATGGCCAATCATATAGGAGTCAGTTCAAAGGTGTAGTATGAGTCAACGCCACATTTTCATTATAAAAAATGGTTAAAATGATGTGAATTACTTAACTATGAAACCTCCTTCACAAGATAAAAAGGATATACTTCCCAATACACATCAAACACTTTCATTCCTAACAACAAATAGATATTCAATGGGAAAATTGTTTCATCTATACCTATGCTCAAAAAGAATTTTTCTATGATTCATAAAGGTTGAAATTATCTATACACCATAGTATGACTATGATGTCTAGGGTTTTGAAGGATTTTTTTGGTGGGATGACATGAAGTGGTAAATTGATGATTGTGTATCAGGATGCTAAGCTTTCCAATGGGTGAAGAATGAGAGAAAAAATCTGAGTGGAGTCATGAAACCTCTACATATTTCTATATTGAAATGGGATGACATTATTGTATCACCAAAGTCTTTTAGAATGAATGATATAATATGAGTGGTTGTTGATTTCCTAAAAAAATCTATTGAATTTAATTTTTATAAGATATGTTTTACCACTTATGTTCCTTACATAGATCTCTATTAATGAAGTAATGAGATTTCATTGTGGAACTATTTTAATTATGTATCATGATTATCCATGATTTTGATCACAATTATGGAAAATTATTTAGAAGGATCTTGATAATGAGCTTCATTTGAGGACCACCAACCATTATAACACTGATAGACAGTCCAAAAAGAAATATCCAAATATTAAAATATTTGTTTAGATCATTATTAAATTAATTTAAATATATTTTCGATTAGTATTTACCTTTTTTATAATTTTACTATAATAATAGTTTCCATTCAAGTATTCAAATGGCATCACATGAAGCATTACATGGAAAGATATTTCTTACTCCAACTTGTTAGGATAAAGTTAGTGAAAGGAAACTTGTAGGCCAAAAACTTGTTGGGGAGACAATGAAAAAGGTAAAGATTATTCATAATTATATTAAAGTAGCTAAATTCATGAAAAATATTTACTTTGATAAACTAATAAAGGATTTTTAATTTAACGTGTGAGACCACATTTTCTTAAAAGTATCTCATTGGAAGGGTTTCATAAGGATCGATAAGAAAGGGAAACTGAGCACCAAATACATCATAACTTTTGATGTTTTGGAAATAATTGAAGATATGGATTACTATTTTAAAATTACATGAACTCTCTGTAAAGTACATGATGTGTTCCATATATAATTTTTAAGGAAGTACATTCTAAACTCTACATGTGTGATCAACTATGAAGAAATAGATTCGTAATTTGATCTATCATACCATAAAGAGCCCATCCCGATTTATGGAACTAGGGAGGTAGTTTTGAGGAATCAGATGACTTGAATAGTAAATGTACATTGGGGACATCATAAAATGGAGGAATAAATTTGGGAACCATAGGATGTTATGAAGAATAACCACCCTTATTTTTTTAAAAGTAATATCCATGAAAATTTTGAGGATACAATTTCTATAGGAGGGGAAAATATAACACTCATGATTCAATTATTGTAAGTTAACATTAAATTTAAATAAAACTGTAATACAATGAAAATTTTAATATTTAATGGCTCAATTGTTTTTAATTTTATAGGATGAATATCATTTTACTACATACTTGGAAAAAATAAGCAAAAAATGAGTTTTTGAAAATTTCCCATAGGAATAAGCTTTATGAATGATTTAAAATGCAGTATTTAAATATTATTAATTTTTATTATAATATAGATTCATAATACGTAGTATAAATAATTTATTTAAAATTTATTTAATAGAAATAATGATATGATCATTTGGAGGTAAAAATGATATTTTTAAAAAAATTGCTTTTAAATGCACAATGTATTTATATTTTAATTAATTAAAATAATAATTAATTATTGATGATTTAAATGAAATTTATAGATTATTTGTCTAGATATATTAATTTAAATACATATAATTATTTTTACTAGTCATACAGTTAATGTAAGATCATCTTATTCAGGGAAAAATGGAATTCTTGGAAAATAACTAATATTTAGTAATATGTCCAAATTTTTTTCCATAATGAATAATATATAAAATAAAAATTTATTACTACAGTGAAGTTAAAAACTGGTTTACCGAGAGTTATTCTATAAATAAAAGAGATAAAATGAAAAAAATTCCTGATAAAACCCCTTTTTTTGTTATATTTAGTATGTATCCTTATAAACATCTAAAATTATCCATTTTAGATCCATATGTCCAATAAAGTGACATGAAATTATTGTAAAACATTGTAAAATTACAAGTGTGCCGCTCACCTAAATTACAAAAGGGAACCTCCTCCCCTAAAACTATCACACACATAAAGACATTAGATAAATCAAACCCTAAAAAATATCTCTCCAAAAACCTTATCCATTTTATAGAGATGTTGTTATTCCCAAAATTTCAACATAGGGTTCTTAATAAGAGATATAAAGGATATTTTTCTAAGTGAAGATAATTGCCTTCACCAAACTCTTTATTTTTTACTTCTGCATTTATAAAACAATATAATAAAAATAGTATGTACCATACATTTAAATGTCATTGTGTTTATGAAATTATATTTATCCATCTCCTTCTCCATCACACGAGAAACAAAATGATTGCTCATGTGTATGGTGGATTATCGCCCCACGAACCAATGTAAATTTTTTCCATAACTGATTCATATAGACAATCATAATTATGGATGTAACATCTCTGATTTTTCCATATATTACATTATAATATTATATTGATTATTTCCAGATCTAGGTGCTAAGATTAAGTGAGATTTCAAGGCCCGATGTGCCCGAAATTAATTTTTGAAATATATTAAATATATTAAATATTATGTGTTTATAGTTTAAAAAAAGTATAATATCTCTTAAAGGTGGATTATATCAGAAATATAATGCTTACATTGAATCCAAATCATTATATTTACCTTATACATGGCATAATATTTGTCGGAATCAGGCATTTTGATAAAGTGCAGTCATAGGAAAATTAATAAAATATATTATTTATTTTATTGGTTTTGACGCAACGACCTGTAAAACTCTATAAATACATTTTTTATGAGGATCTATTAGGGTTTACTCTTAACCCTAGACATCAAGAGGATCATTGGATGAGATATTTATTGGTGGAAGACTTCATATTTGATCGGATTGAGGATTGTCTATGGAAATGAAGTTTGAGGACCACACCAATGACAAAGATATGAATCAATTCTTAATTAGTAATCTATCCACCTGGAGATAGGATGTTGTTTTATTTATATTTATCTCCTTTTTCTTATCCTATTATGAATGTGAATCAATCAACCAATAGATTTATTTATAGTTCGATCATATTGCAGGTGCGAGTTTATTTTGTAGTGATTATTGGGAGGAATTGTTTATTTTGATTTAGTATTTTCTTTAATAAATTTAATCGAAATTTATTGAGTGAAAATTGGAAAAGGCTGAGTTTCATTCCTATTTTATGAGTTCATTGGTTTCCTCCAACGGTTCTTCATGCATTCATTCCCGATGTTTGTTTTTTCAATTGGTTTGATGGAATACTGGATATGAAATCATTGCACACCCATTTCATTGTGAAATGGATTGAAATTGTAGATTCATGTTTTTTATTGATGATAGATCATGCTTCGATGATGGTGATGATATATCTATTTTGGATTAGAGGCATCTGTATATAGGGTTTTGGAGTGCGATGATGGTATGGATTCAAATAGTTTTTTTTCGATGAATTATAAGAAAAAATATGTCCAACCAATGAAAATGAAGAATAGATGTTCTTGGATCCATAATTCCTAGCTAGAATCATGAAAGAAATGGTGTGGGTGATGACAACGTAGAGGAACCATTAGTTTTTTATAATTTCAAGTCATTCGGTTTGTAATACCGGATCACACATCATATGGGCCCCCCCTGTGAAATGCTAGGGTTTTTGCGAGTAGATAAATATCACAATACATATGACATATATCAGAAAGTGTGTGACCCTTAACCGGAGGCTCAACATATTCCTCATGTTATACATGGACACAATCAACAATACATAGGCTTAGACGTGCCATGTACTTTGGAACAAACTATGCCAGACCATATGTACACATGAAGAGCTGTGTACTTGGACATGATTAGGAGTACATGATCATGGACATGATGTGTACTCGAACATGGACACAGACACAGTCACAAGCCGTGATTCCCAATCAGGACCTGATGTTGAACGGACATGTTGTGTTATTCTAGTACATGTAATTTACTCCCTAAAACATTTCATGGATCCCTTATCCTCTTTATCTTGGGAAATTTTTTAGGGTGTTTTCCCTTAATCCATTCCCTATGGGGTTTTTATGGAGTCACATCCAATAAATAGCATGGTGATCCCCATTGAGGAACTTTTATCTTGGATTGAGTTGTGGAATCCATTCATGAGTCCTGAAGTGAGATCCTCTATAATAATTTCCAAAGGTGGGGTTCTTGGTATTATTGTTACCAACACTATGAAGGATTCAATCCCGCACCAAGTGGATTAATCCATATTGGGTTGTTGGTATACCCCATGACCTTGGGGGTGATCCCCATCTTTGTATCATTGTTTTCAGACTTTCAAAATGTACTTATTATAGTGAGATCTGATGAGCATGAAATATTATATGGATGTCATCAGTGCTATTTCAATCACGTAGTGTGTTCTCCCAAATGAGTTTTATGTGAAACCTTCGAGTATAAATCCTTTGATTGAATTATGGTTGTGAATTTTCCATGATATTTTTTATCTATGTTGAGTATATCTTTATATTTTTGTTATATGTGTTGTTGACATATACCTATGATGATATGAATTTTATTTTTGATGTTATATTGTTAGTGATTTCATGGTTTTCTATTGGGTATTGTTATACTCAAACCCACAAGGTATTTACCCACACGTGTCATGTCTTATGTAGATGACTGACCTTTTAACTAAGTCTTAGAGGGACCGAGACCATTTAGATCTTAGTGTAATAGACGGAAAAAGGTTTGTTCCTATGGTTACCTTGACAATAGTTCTCACCCAATTTATAAGGGTTTGGAGATGTGTGCATGTATATAGGTACATTAGGATAATTCCTCCCATGTTTGTGATATGCCTACATAGAACTTTTCTCTAGCCACTAGCCTATTGAAGGGAGGTTTTAGGTAGTCACGAGACGATCCTTATTAGGGTGGGCTATGATAGAGTGGTATTAGAGGAGTTGGTTGTACCTAAGGACCATAGTCCATGAGATGGGTTTTGGGAATCATTTTTATTGTTTAGAGTTTGGTTCTATGTCCAGGGACTCTAGTGTTGGTGCGATGGCTGATGTATACATACACCAAGACTCTGATAACCTTATTATTAACTCAGTAAATATATTCACTAGTTATAGGGAATAAAATTACCACATGAATCACATAAGAATGGGTTATAGTTTCTATTTCCTTCAGGAGTCAACTCTCCAGATATACTCATTGATAATGATACATATTCATTATTTAAATATGTAACCATGGTTTTTTATAGGTATGATTCAGTATCAAGATCATGAGAATGATCTACTAAAAAATGAGGATTTAATAGAGGTACTTTTTCATGAAGTGTTGCCTCCAAGTTGTTCACCATTCATGCCATCACATGCTGAGCAGCAGATGGTATTAGAAGTACCGAGGAATGAGGTGTGCAGGATAGGTGTTCTTCATGAGTTTTAGAGTAATCGAACCCTCATGTTCCAATGTGTGCCTGACCCACATGTAGCTAAGGTCTGGCTTGAGGTAGTGATGTGAGTCTTCTGTCTTGTCAGGACTCCTACAGACCAGATATTGGTCCTAGCAGTGAGCCTTCTTCATGAATCTGTATGACGATGGTGGGGATTAGTGACCCAGTCATATATTGAGGAGAATCTATACCTTTCAGAGATTGAATGCATTTTTAGAGAGGAGTTTTCAACATCTGCATTAGAAAATGTGCACGTCCATGAGATACTATTTCTACAATAGGGCAGTACGACTATGGATTATTATTCATCAAGGTTCACCAACCACTCTCAACACTCAATGGGTATGAAGCTCAATTAGTTATTTCTCGCTCAGACCTTTGAAAGATGCCGGAAAAGAGACATGATTCATTGTGATAACTATATGAATTCCAAACTATGATTGGGTTCCAGATCATTCTTTTTAGTTGATTGTTTCCCAGATGAGTTGATGAAGAAATTTGGTGTTAGTAGTTGGAATACACAAGCTGAGTCTTCAGAAGAAGGTAGACACCATCAAAATCATGGACCTGGATGTGCAAGATGTTTCAGGAGGTGATCCCATGATAGAGGGTCTATGATTCATGGATTATATTATAAATATAGTTAGCCTAGGGGAATCGGTTCTACTCTTATGATGTCAGGGTAAATGTCATAATAGATTGTCCAACCTTCCATATGACTGATAGGGACACAATTTATGGGACACCTTGGTATAGGAAGTGAAAAGACTAGGTAGGTTTCTACGGAATTTAATGTGGAAGAGGAGCTGGGAGAGAAGATGTAGTTGGTAGATATTTTTACCTTTTTCACCACCACCCCCAGGTGGTCCCCGCCTGGCTCAAAGACATCATTGATATGGGTGAGAGAATCTATAGGTGGTCAAGGATTATGATCCAAAGTCTCTAGAGAAGATACAAGTTATGATATATATCCTTTATAAATTATCCATAGTACTGATAGACACAGTCCTGAGTCATTCATTTATTTTCACTAATATGGTTCAAGAATTAGAGATTTCCTTTTAGCCATTGGCTCGACCCTTGTTCTTGGAGACTCCTACAGGATTTGACTCAACCATCACACACTTGTACTGATGATGTTTACTGACTCATGTAGAAGATAGTTTTTTTGGGATCTCCTTGTAGTATCAATGAGGCCTCACAACCACATCTTAGGATTAGGCTGGTTAACTATTATTAATGCTTAGATATACTATTTTAGGTGGAGGATGTGGCCTGTCTTAAGTGATAAAACGAGGTTTTACTTTGAGAGTCAAAAGGAAACCTAAGAATATATGAAATGAATCATGCCAAGGAGGGTGTATCTAATTAATCATTACTTAGATATCATGACCCTTGGTGGAGTGGATGCTATGAGTTTTCATTTTCCGACCATGGTGGAAAAGTATGAGGATGTATTTCTTGAGGATGTTCCAAGATTTCCTCCCTACCAAGAGATAGACATATGAATTTTCCCACACCTTGGGAATACCTCAATATATATTCTAGAATATAGGATGTTTCCCATAGAGATTCACAAGATAAAGATATAGTTGGAGGACTTTCAGAGGAAGGGCTTTGTCAGAGTCAGAGTTTCACCCTAGGAAACCCCAGTATTATTCACAAAAAAGTTAGACAAAATCTTGAAATTGTGTGTGTATTACCATTTCCTAAACTAGGTGACTATATAAAACTAGTATCCACTACTAAGGATCTACGAACCCTTCAATCAGTTGAGAGGGGGACGATGGTTCTTGAATATTGACCTCAAATTATGATGTCACCAGTTGTGAGTACGGGATGAGGATATACATAAGTTTAATTTATGATGTATTTTTTATCACTATGAGTACTTGGTTACACCCCTTGACATGATTCATTACCGATTAGTTTTCATGGGTTTAACATCTTGTGTTTTGGACAGGGTTGGAATTTACAAGAGTTTTTGAACTTTTCCTTTAGTGGACATTCCAGATTCTAAACTGATCCTCAGAACATAATTTTGAGAGTTGGATCACTTAATTTAGAAATATTTAGATGTGTTTTAAGGCCTTAGAGGTAATGTGGGTGTCTCATGGAGAATCAGTAGTGCCAATCCCTAAAGACTAAAGTTCAGGAGGAGCATATTAGGGCACACAGTTTGTCTAAAACAATGTATCCCTTATGAGAAACCATGCGACCTGGCCCAATAAAGTAGGTGATGTCATATAGTTTTATCAAACCATGCAAGTTGAGGAATATGACCATGAATTTTATATAAAACTTATTGCAGAGGTTTCACATGGTTTTTTCGAACCATGAACCTAAGCCCTCACACTTAGTGCCACTTAACCAATAGCTATGCATAGTTTAGGAACACATTTTTTCGTAATCATGCGAGATAATGATGTGGGGTGTGGATTCTTTATAGTAAAGGCTAAAATATTGGTGAACAGTTTGTAAACCCATATGGGATAATTGTGTGTTTCATTAATGATCCATTAAATGACCATTTTCCCATCAAGATTATTTATTTCTCCCCCTTCTTCCTCACATTGGCGCAACGGGGGATCTATATGGGATCTATCATCCTATCTTCTCCTAGTATTTGAGCTAGGATATTCATATGGTCTCCATTTCTATCACCATTAGTTTCCTTGGAACCGTATTGGTATGATATGGAATCCTAATGTTTCTTTTATTAATTTACCTTGCCTTACAGAACTCTAAATCCATGCGACCTATTTTGGCCTATTTCTAGGTTTTTTGAGATTTTTCTATTTTCATACATTCCAGATCAAATCAAAGCTCTATACAAGATGTGTGGACTGTTCTAAACATTAGGTAGGTCATCTAATTACTTTTCCATAAATATTGAATTGATTATATAGTTTTTCATTTATTCCGAACATCTTACTTTTCTGGGTTTTTATTCTAAATTACTAAATGACTTGGATTAAATGGTTAGACCACATCTTGACTACCTATGTCACCATTACATGGTTGGAGGTGATAACCTCAACCCATGTCACCCCATTAGTGTGAGTTCAAAACATTTTTCCTTTAATGTTTAATTAGCAACCTTAAGTTGAACCACCCCTATTTGGTTGTGTTATTTATTTATGTTGGTTAAATTCTTTGATTTCTTAGATCACCTTTTTAGGAAAGTTTCTATATATATTTATAAATGATATGGTTTAATTGAATCAAGTTGATTGCTTATTGAATTATAATGTTTTCTAATAATACCCCTCTATTGAGGTTCTCTATCTTACAATCTAAAAAGGAAGTGATGAATGTTATATATCTTTCTTGGACTTCTTTTTATTTTTATAATTGATGTAATATAGGGGCATGACCCACGTATAATGATCTTTCTTGTGTTATAGCTTATTGTGGACATGGTATTCCTTATTTTTGATTGAATATATAAGTGGAATGGTTTAATGTATGGACCAATGTAAATGATAAATGGATTATAATTAAATGGATTCAATGAGCCTTGAGTGATTCATGTTTCCTTTTTATGGAATGTCAGGAAGAGGGTTCATTGGAAAAAAACAACCTGTATTGATTTATGACCGAGGGACCTTGTGTATGGTTATTTTACATGACGTGTCACACCCTATTGGTCAAGGATAGTTGGCATGGAGTCCGCATCACTTGGGTTGCTGGTGATGATGCCCCACACCCCCTCATGTAGTAGGCTGGGTATGGACCACCTTGATACCGACTGTGATACTCGACATGGAAACATATATTCATGTTGTGATATGGGCATGGACCGTTTCCATTTGTTAAGTGATACTCCCCAAGGAGGCCTATTTGAATTATGATACTCGGGCATGTAACTTATACTAGTATATACATGATACTCAGGCATGATGAACCTTACTCATTACCAAGAGACTATTACTCTTATTATTAGTAGTATCATTTATGGACGACTATGTTACACCCTAGGTATTGGATAATACTAGGTATCCATATACATGTCTATACGAATCACAAGGAATATAGTTAATATATATGTATAAATCTATATATATATATATTGTTTATATATATATATATTTATTCCACTCATAGGTATTTTCGACTTAGGTGTAAGCAAGTATGGTCAGCCAAGTTTCCTTAAGGAATCAAATCTTGACTTGTTTATTTACTATTTATAATTTTTTATTTAATTTTATTATGTATACACACTGATTTATTATATATTAATAGACTGGATTATTCTTTAGTCACTATTGGTGGTGGCCTACTGAGTTTATCTCAAACCATGTTCAGGCTGCCACTACACTGGGGTACCCAAACATATCTCATTACTTGTAGAATCATGTTCCTGGTTTGTTCTTGCTTTATGAAATTATTATTGTCTAGAATGGAGAGTAGGAGAGGAGGACCGAGAAGGTTATCATGATGCTATTGGAGATAGTTTTAGCATCTATTGATTTTTTTATTTCCTTTGTTAGCATTGACATGTATTATCCACTAACTGTATGCACATTGTTCATTGTAGGATGATCATGCATGATTAATTCATTTATTTACTATTACATGTTAGTTTATTATTTTATGATTATTTTTTTTAATGTTTATTCAATTATATTTATTTTGATTAAGAGGTTATATTCTCCCCACTATACCTTCTTGACACCCTCACTGCAATTCGGTATCCACTGGCATATGGGGAGTCATAATTGAGACATAATGGCTCACTGGATTGGGGCACTATTAAATGGTATCCATGTCGAGATGAAAAAATGGTATTAGAGCCTAATTTCCTTTTGTCTTACTATTTGGTATGGTATAAAATAGACTAGGAACATATCGGCACTTGGTAAATAGCTTGGGTCTAGGTATGACCAACCCATTCTTGAGGGAAAGATGAAGTGTCCAGTAAATGGGATTGTTGTTCTATATTATAGGTGATTATTATTTATCTATGGGTGACTGTTGTACTTTCTTTGGTTATCGATTTATATATTTAATGGATTTATACCTATTTTAGAAATAGATAATATATGTGAGGTGAATTCAAGAATCATTTTAGGCACATAGAGATTCCTATTCCATGCATATACCATGCCATGTAGGTTGTATTTTTGTTTTCCGGATATTAGTGATCTGTTCCTTGGGTGATATGCCTTGTTTTTTTTTATTTATCCTAGCATGATTGTTGGTGTACCTGTTTAAGTAATTATTTTAGCATGCTTCATTCTTTTACATTATTCATTGATTTATTCCAACATTCCTAGCTGTATATTCAATGATTGAGTGTTTCCTTTCTTTCACAGTAGATTCCACGTTTATGTGAATATGTTACCTGTTTATTAGTACACCATGAAAGGGGGAATTTTTCTATGATTTTCCAATATTTTATGTTTGTAATAGCATGAATTTTGATAATCATCACATACAACCAATTTAATAAAATCTTAAAATTAAACTATATGGTATTTTACCATACTGGTCGATGGTGGCATTCTATCTAATCGAATGTTTGTTTTATGTTTGAGAAATTGATATTAGTTGCATGAGATGAAACATTATTGACATAGATTAAATGGGTCCTAGACTAGAAATTTATTATGTGTATGGGTGAATTATAAATTAGAGCATGGTTACCCAAATGATCATACCATATCGTAGAGACTTGATATATATATAATGAAATCAATGTTAATAATCTGGTAGTAATTAAATTGGATCTAATGGTGCAATTTATATGGTTTATAGACCCATATAAATTAAAAAATGGTAATATATTTAACTATAGAATTAAATATGATAATTAATTTATAATTTTGATTTATAATTCAATTTTTAATGAATTAAAATTGTTTGGACCTTAATTTGTAAGGTTGTTAATTTGTTCTGACAAATATAACAGGGTACTTATTAACTTGACAATTAAATTTTTATTTCCCAAACACTTTTAAGGAAAATATGGGAAATTGAAAATTTAAAACATTAAGTGCATAAAACATAGAAGGGAAAAAAATAATTATAGAAAATACTATGATTATTGGAATTACTCACCCTATATAAACCACACTGTAGTTTGTTTAACTGTGTATCTGAATTTTCCTAGATAAGTTCTTTTAAATGACTGGCCATATTGTCCCAAGTATGGATATATTCTTCAAGATTAATTTTACTCTCATTGATTCCTCATTCCAATATCCAATCTTGTTTCTTGATCCACTCAGTTTTCCTATCATTTAGAACAAATGGAATCGTTCTCTTGTACATTTTATCAGCTTCCACCTTTGAAATGATAGTATTGAAATCTTCATCTAACATAACTTCGTTTGAATATCGGAGAAGCACCAGGACAAAAACCTCATCACTAAGAGCTGTGGATTCACATAAGAATTCTACCTTTATTAACTTCAACTAGGTCTATCATAGCACTTACCTCAGTTATCTTTAATTTTCTAGCCGATCTATTGACTATTTTCTTCGGAAGGTTAGAATAGTCTTTGAAATGCTTAATATTTTTATTCGTATTGACTGGAAAGTTTCAAAAAAAACTACATTTCATTGCTTCCTATTCCTGGAGCTGTATCCAAAAGTCATTAAGAGATGTTGATCCTTCTCCCACCTTGAAGAAGAATTGGTTTTTGATTCTTTTTTACCCAAAATGTGTTAGAAATCATGAAACAAGTCTTCAAAAACCTCATTTTTTCCCTTCAATGGTGAATCAATATTATTTATTTTAGACATAACTGATTCCCATCCTTTAGCATCACCATTACCCATGTTTTGATCTTCTAACATCTGGAACCTATTATGTACTTAAGCTCTTGTACTCACCTTCCTTTTGGCATCAAAAAAATAAGAAGATAATACATTATAGACTATACAACCCACTAAAACACCATCATCAATTCACATGAATCCTTCATTCATAGAACCATAAGAAATGATCCGATGTAGATCACCTAAGCATCTATTCTTCATATCCCAAATACTAGAGGGTCCTACAAATGCCAAATTACCTGCATGATCACCTAGTTGAAGAACTACACCGGGTGAATGCACCTCCCATGCTTCATTCTAGTGTGATTATGGATGAAGTCACCCCTACCTCAGGCATGGAGCACCAATAACATTTATTCCACTACTATCTTTTCATTAACCTAGGCTACCGCTCGAGGGTAAAGAGGCTATAGCTGTATTAGACATTATCAGTTCAATAACATTCTTCTCAACATCATGACAATAAGAAGTAGAATCAGTTGGGCTATGTTGTGAAGTGTTTCTTATTGGATAAATTGGACTTAACCTAATTATGCTGGTCTTGACTTTCTTATGTGTTAAACCCACTAAAGGTTTCTTTTCATAATATTAATTTAATTAATGGGCCCCTTATAGGTCATATTTTATTTTTTAGGTCTTGGTACTTTACACCATGGTGGTATGCTTGTGATGTGTGGGGTGGTAATTTGAGGTGCCCAAGGTTGCTAATATGGTGGAACCTTACTTGATTGGTTACCTTAATTAATTGGAACCTTGTTAATAACTGTTGAGCTATATTATTATGAGGTTATGGTTAGTTAAAATGTTGATTACAAAAAAAGAGTATTTTCCTCTATAGGATGTAAATTGAAAATTTCTTTAATTGAGCTAGCTATGATATTCTAGAATAAAATAAATGGTTAAAAAGGAAATTATTAGATAATTTACTTGAAATGCGGCATGAAGTTAGCTAAATGAAGTGCTTAGTGAAGATGTTTTTAAAAAGGAGTACTTGATATAACTTATACTAGTTGATTAAATGTTTAATAAAAAAGATTCATCTAAATCCCTAAAAGTGGAACCTATTATATGTTTTTAAATAAATAACCCTAAGGTAAGGGTAAAATTCTTATGTTTCCTTATTGAAGGAATGTAGATGTTTCCCTTAATCAATAGTTGAATTCTTCCTAGGCTGTGTCGGTCCTAGAGGTTAGGTGTAATGACCTAGTGATATTTTCAGGCATGACCTTTTTAGGGTGGATTCCTTGTGTATGTGAGGATCTATCCCAGTTATGGTAGAACCTTATAAGCATAAATAATTTTGGAATTCGTTTACTTAAATTTCAAGAGAGAGGTACCATTTATGTTCCATTTTTCCCAATAGTAATCCTTTTATAAAGTGACACCCCATGTAAATGGGAGATTTTTCAAGGAGTTGAGCCTTGTTAAAGGTGTGAGAATTGTGTAATGCTTCAGTTTAGTGGGTTAGACATACCTCATGCATGGTCGACTGCTTTTTAGGTCCTTTGACCATCCACTACTTTATAGTTGTCTATTTCATGCTTAGTATGCATAGAATCAGTTGTTATTTTTTCTATCATAGTAGAACATGTTGTTACACATAGAGATTGTTAGTTTAAAAGTGATGAACTGATTATCTTGTTATCTAAGCTATAAGGAATCATTATACCTTAAACTTTATGGTTACTCGACCACTTGGATAAAGGGACATGGGTTCTTCAAGGCTATTTTTGCAGGTCATCTCCTATGTAGAGTGACCTGGGTGTTGTGAGCTAACCATGAGCATTATACCTTTGGATTGAGAATCAAAAGTTACGTTGTCCCAATGTTTTGGGATGCCTTATAAAAAGGGCCATGTGCTTCATTATGATTGATTCAGATTGGGTTAGATTTAATGTTTGATAGTGATGAAGTGCATGGAATTGACATGGAAGGATCTTAATGTGAGCTTATAAAGGCCGATATGACCTAGAGTGATTATGAGTGGTTAGTTTTCCTTTCTTCTTGTGAACCTATTACTAAAATAATTTTTTCCATGTTTGGGAACCAGGTACTTTGGTGACCAAACACGTGTAATCAAATGTTTTTAATTCTTGGTAACATGATGACTAGGAAAACCCTAAGGTTGGGTGTGTCATATCAGTCATTAATGGAATGTCCTTATAGGTAGTAGGAATGTGATCATAAGGGACCATTTGAAGATTATTAGAGTGAGTTTAACTCATTAATGGATCATGGGTCTGCATAATCATAGGGGGTGATCCTAGGGAGTTCTTTCTGCTAGAGTTGGTGTCCTGAGAATCAACTGTTTGTACTTTTATTACATGAATGTACACTTATTATATATTTTTCATCATTTTTCATGACTCTAATATAATAATGTCCTATAATATTTGTTGCATTAATAAGGTCATGGTAGATCCCTGCTATGATGAGAACCTGAAATGATATAGCAATATTATTAAATAAAGTTTTATGGTAGGATGGGATACTATGATTGGACACATAGTATACAAACCGTCATGTGTGAGTACTCGCAAGAAGACGAGACTCTCTCTCATGGAGTTCACACTTGGTAATCTCCAAGATGGTAGATTATGAGAACAGACCCACCATTAGCAATTCCGCATGTCTTGGAGTCATCATAAATTACTATCTACGAGTGTTTTTAATGGTCCTTAGAATGGAAGATTATCATTAACTCATGTCATGACTCGTACACTTAGATTTGATGACAAAAACCATCATGAAGACAGTTGGTGGGAAGTAGGGTATGTTGGGTACATCACAAATGACATGTTTTTAGTGGATTAGTCGAGGAAGGATTTTACCTTCCATATTTGTGGAAGTAGATATCTTGGTCCCTTTTATTGAAATAGAACTGTCACCCAAATTCCATGGCCATGGTGTAAAGACGAGTTTATTTCTGGAAGTCAAAGAATGAAAGATCAAGCCCATAGGTTTATGACACGGCCATGAAACCTACTTGGTGAGATATTGAGACAAAGGGATTAAATTACAAGATAAGCATTCGTATGAGGTGACATGTCAATGTTGCATCAACTTCTTTCTATTGGGTGCCTTGAACAGTTGCTACATAGTAATATTGGAATTTAGTCAAGCCCGCCTAATACCAATGATAAAGAGGCCTAGAGGGTCACCCACTAAGTTTATCCAAGTATCTCAAGTAGAATAAAGATTATTCTTGTATGTGGTTTAATAATTATTCAAGGAATCCTAAATCGTTTTAATGATGGAGGAAGAATCAAATGAAAACATGATATACATTCCGTGTATTAATGATTAGACGCCGTGTAGTTTTTATTTTGGAAAGGAAATGAAAAACAAGTACACACCATGTGTTAATAATTACACGCCGTGTAGTTTTATGAAAAACAAGTACACTCCATGTATTAATGATTACACGCCGTGTAGTTTTTCCAGATAGGATTTTGATGAGATAATATTGTTTTATTAAATGATATTTATTATAATCAGTGTGCGTTCATTTCATGGAATTAATGATTCGACATGGGGGGGGGGGGTTTAATATGAGTTAATGAAATAAATAAAATGCGTAAGATGTTTAGTTATTTTCAAATATCTATAAACTCAAACCCAATTATAAATATCCTCACAACCCCAAGACCTTTCCTTAATTGTTGTTCACAACAATTATAGAAAATTCTCTCAAGCGGGAAAGAATTCCTTCCTCCAAGAATTCTCTCAAGACCGAGAGAGAGATCCTCCTCCATCAAATCAATGCCATCTAAGGTGGACAATACAAGAAAAGGTTTATCTATGCTAGCACCCGGAGACTCCTTTGGAAACGTCCAAAGAAACGTGGTGCACATGTAGATTACCGCTATAGGAAGTCTACACTTGGCTTCTGTGACGCAACAACGAATCACATCGGAACGTGATCAAAAATATCAACGAAGAAATAACACCATAAAAGGTACTTCTTTTCAATTAATTAAATTAATTATAATAAAACTGTGACAATCCTCGTTTGTGGTTCTGGGACTATTCTTCTTCTTTGTCTATTTATGTGATTCGATCCATGGAGTCTAGCATTTATCGTCGTATTGATCCGGGATTGATCCTTGTATATGACAAAAATCCATGTGGGAAAATCCTCCCATGAGAATCCACTGTGCATGGAGCCTACAATTGGTATCAGATGGAGGTTACAATGTTGATTATAGTTATTTATTTTTCATTGATAATTTACACATTTATATTTGATTCAATTTAAGATAAATCATTCTATAAAACTAAATAAACGAGATCTTTTTTTCCTCATTCGTATCTCGACTCACATCATAGAAACGACCCTTTATTTTTAATTATGATTAAAATAAAAATGAAGAACTCATCCAGAAGATCCTCTCATTCTGTCTATACAACACAAGAATACACGGAGTGTAGTGAAAACTACACACCGTGTACTTAGATTCAATGAATTGGTACTAGTTTGCTAAACCATGTCGTGTGAATTGAGTATAGCTAAGTATTTATTACACTATGTTGACTAGAACTGAACGGTGCGTGGAAACCAGAATACACGGCGTGTATGTTGAATCAACATGCCGTGTAGTCTAATCCGGCCCAGGTGAAACTGTGTACAAATAGAGGCCGTGTACCGCGTACATGGGATTGCTAGGCCGGTAACCATGTAATAAGGAAGTACACGCTGTGTTAGATTAATCGGCACATTGTGTACTCTGAAATTTCCAAATTATAAGAAAACATGCCAAATCCCCTGGTGTGTACTTTGGATAAAGGGTGAAATAAAATACATTCCATGTAATATATCCTACACACTGTGTAATTTCCCGAAATGGAATTTCACCAGGTTTCCTCCAAAGTACAAAGACCCATATACGGAATATGGATGAGAATAATATCAAGGAAATTCAGAAAGGAATTTAAGATAAATAATTGATTAATAATAAGATCATAATTAATTTAATTCAAGCATGACTTATCTTGAATAATAGAATGATTAAAAGAATTTGAATACTAAATATGCATAAATGTCGTTCCATGCTATGGATGATCATGAGCTAGACCAAAGACCCTTTGTGTTTGTATGGTTTCTTTTAAATTTATTTAATTTAAATTCATTGCCCTGCGAGCCTTGTTCCAATAGAATGTAGGGATTGCGTGACCATGGTCTCTTAAATGTAAACCCCAAGTAATGGAGGATCTCCCAAGCCATAGGTGACGGTTCATAATCTGAAGATGAGGCGAAACCAACCCAAGAAGATAAAAAGGTGGACAAGTGAGAACTTCAAAACACGAACCATCTGGTTCAAGGTTTTTTCCTTAGGTCAGGGTTAGCTTATCAAAACCGCTAGATGAGATAACCAACTAGAGCTCATGATCATGCCATCTTATTTTATTTCTATCTGATTACATGGTTTATTTATTATGTATGTGTTTCTACGATCACATAGTTATTGAAATAAACAAGCATTAAAATATGGAATAAAATAAAAACCAGACTATGCGTAAACATTATTAGAACATGTTTAATCAATTAAGAAAGCATCACGTAATATTAACAAGCATGTGATAATGAGAAACTATGAATAAATAATAAAATCCCTCAAATACTATATTATGTCAGACAAAGCCTTCCGTTATTTGATTAAGGTATAGACTCAATAAAACTATGTGTTTGACCAACAATTTTTTGGACACTTACTTTTATAAAGGAAGCTCTTATAAATGTTACGGGTTGACTTAAACATTTTACATAAAGTGGTGTAGCCCTTGTTAGACTTGTTTTAAAATGGAGGAAAGTGTTGAGGAAATCCAAGTTAGGATATCAGGATTGGGGAGTCCAATCAATAGATCAAGGAACTCTATGCTCACATTTGGCAAAGACCTACCTACCTAAATACATTCAAATAGCTTGACCAACCCCTGTTGGGGTTATGCGAAGGAGAATAAGGATCCTCAATACAATAATGTCATGGAAACAGGACATTTCTAGTTCAATGTTGAGGGCCATTGGGACATGATAAAATAGTGGGAGACCTAATAAAATTTTATTATTTCTCATAAAATGTAATCAAGAATGTACTGATAAATCTTCTCTTTTAATATATAGAATCAATAGGAAAAAATCTTCCACCACATTTTCTCTACGATCCATTCTTTATAAAGACAATATCCTCACCGATAGTAACTTTCAATAATGGTTTATGCACCTTCAGGTTATCCTATGCCATGAAATAATGTTTTACCTTCTGGAGTCCTCACTTCCTAATTCATCAGCCCAAGGAGAGAGTGATGACGATTTTATGGTCTATGATCAACATTTGAGTGATGCACTCGACGTTCAATGTTCGATGTTATCATCAATGTCTAGTGAGCTCATGATGTCTCATGAAGACATGGATGCATATTCCATGATCTACCACCTCTATGGTCTATACCAGGGGAGAGAAAGACATGAAAGTATTGAGATCTCCAAGGCTTTATTTCAGAGAAAGCTTGGAGAGGGTCCCTCGGAGGAGCCTCATGTAGTCAAGCTCATTGGCTATATTGAGTTCTTGGAGGTTCAAGTGTTTGAACTCCATGAAGAAATGGATACCGATCTCATTAACTCACCCAAACCATATCTAACTATGTTGTAAATTTCAATATGAACAACATTGAGAGGTCTATATATGATCTTCTTATACTCATTTTCCAAGTGGACAATGATATGAAGCATGAAAATCCTTCTTTCTTTATGGTGAATAAAAGGAAAGGTAAGACAAAGATCGTTAAGCCCAAAGCTTCTTCAATGCCTTAAAATAAAAGGAAGATAAAAGGGAAGGCAAGATAATAGGAGGCAATTTGTTTAGCATGTGACAAGAAGGGCCACTGGAAGAACAACTACACCCAGCCAAGGAAGCAAGTAGAAGCTTCATGTTCGTTTGTTATTGAATGCAATCTATCTGTTTCTACTAATTGGGTATTATATACTGCTTGTGGTGCTCACATCTATATCCAAATACGTGATCCAAGTAGATTTAGGAAGATTGGTCGAGGGGAGGTTGATCTACGAGTATCCAAAGAAACTAGACTTGTTGTTATACCTGTCAGGGACTACCACCTCACATTGCCATATGGAATGATCTTGGTGTTAAATGGTTGTTATTATGGGCCTTCTGTTACTAAAAACATTATTCTAGTATCTAGATTAGATACTGATGGATTCATCTTCAAGTTTGAAAATTAATTTTGCTACTTTTGTAAATATTAGCATTTGTTTTGGTAGGGGACATTTATATAATGGCCTTTATGTGTTAGACTACACAAACCAAGTAATGGAAATCGATGAAAAAGTTAATTTACATGACTCATACCACACCCAACTTTGGCATCATCTACTGGGTCATGTCAATGAGAAAGATTTGAAAAAATTACATGAAGATGGGTATTTATATTTTTTATATCTAAAACCACTTGGTGTATGTCATGCGTGTATACAAGGAAAAATAACCAAAGCCCCATTTAGTAGGAAAGGTGAAAGGGATAAAGATCTTCTAGAATTAGTTCACACAGATGTGTGTGGACCATTTCCAGTCGAAGCAAGGTTTGGGTTCTTGTACTTCATAACTTTTACTAATGATTTTAGTAGATATGGATATATTTACTTAATGGAGTATAAGTCGGATTCTTTTGATCGGTTCAAAGAATACAAGAATGAAGTTGAGAACCATCTTGGTAAGAAGATTAAGAATCCCTGCTTAGACAGAGGAGGAGAATATCTCAATCATGACTTCATTGATTTCTTATGGGTGTTTGGGATTCTATCTCAACTCACTCCTCTTTACACGCCTCAATGGAATGGTGTAAATGAAAGGAGGAACTGCACCCTATTGTACATGGTGAGATCAATGATGAGTCACGTGAGTCCTCCATTATCCTTTTGGGAATATTCATTATAAACAGCAGTAGACATACTAAACCAAGTACCAAATAAATCGATAAATGGTATTCCATACGAGTTATGCAGTGGACACAAAGCCATGTTATCAAATTTACATGTATGGGGTAGCGGAGAATTTGTTAAGGCCTCTTCAGGTAACAAACATGAACCCAAAGGCACAAAGTGTATCTTTAGAGGATATCCCAAGGAAACATGAGAATTATACCCATACAACTCCTCAGATAAAAATGTTACAGTGGAAATACATTCCATATTCCTTGAGGGGGAGAACATCTCTAAAAGAGATAGTGGGAGCGAGATAGACTTCGATGAAGTTTAGGCTCAAGATACAAATGATTTGGTACAAGAAAAGTATAGCATCCTGCCTTTTTATCACATAAACATTCATTACATTTTACAAAATCGAGGATCTTTAAGGTTTAGTGTCTTGGAAACCAGGAACTTAATACTTGAAAATAACATAAAACATTCTTCTTAAACACTTGAAAGGATTCTTCATTTGTTCATCCTAAGCTCACTACAACATCTCATAACCTGGGAGCATACATCAAAGGAAAGGGTGAGAAGAAGGTCCAGTAAGGTAAACAAGGGAAATATTTTACATGATAACTTGTGATACATCAAAAGTCATGAAAAATAACTTTAAGGCATGAGAAAGAGTTCATGAGTCACATCATAATAAAAATAATGTGTTTCATAACGTGAAGACATGGCTACAACATTTAACATAGAAAATCATTTCCATTTCCCAAAGGTCCATCCCTAAGGTTTCATTAAAAATTACCAAGGTTATTCACTAAGGCGTCATTAAAAATGGTCATCTCTAGAGATTAAGTCTTTACCCAATGCATTGGAGCGCTATCAGGTAACACCCTTAAATTTGTATTTATTATCATGTGAGCCACATATATCATCATAAAAAATTTCATAAACAACCCATATAGAATAAAATAAATGGGTTTCATTTCCTAGTCATCACATTTTAAAAACTTCTTTAAAGACGTGATCTTTATGTCACTTGAAACACACGGAAAAAGGAAAGTTGGTATCATGTATGTAAATCCCAGAATTAAAATAGAACATTTTGATATATATGTGAATACCCCTATAGAATAAATATCTTTGATTATTCACTTAATAAAATTAAATAATTTGAGAAAAAGAGAAAGACATTTTGAGACGAAAATTCTGCAGCATAACAGCTATGATACAGGGTTTTAGAAAACATTGAAATGAGAGGGGACATATTTCACCCACTCATAAATGATACATAAAATAGTAGGGTAACGTAATATAAAAGATTTAAGAACGTGGTAATGATATTTTAATGATATAAAATATGAAACGAAGAACTTGAAAGGAAGACAAAAGTAAGATTTCTCTTATGAAAATTCGGCAGCCTAACAACGTCACTTAAAACATAAAAAAAATGAATTGAAGAGATAAAATACGGTCTCTCATCATATAAACATAAAAGATCAGTATTATATATATAGATATCATAACCCAACAAAATAAAAAGGAACTTTAAATACTTTACATGAAAATAGAACTTGAAAACGAGAAGGGTGGAAGAATCCCTTAAAAATTCGGCAGCCTAACGGCACCACTTAAAACGTAAAAATACTGAATTGAAGAGATCAAATAGGGTATCTCATAATATGAACATAAAAGATCAGTATGATATATTTAGATATCATACCCCAAAATAATAAAAAGGAACATGAAAGACTTGACATGAAAATAGATCTTGAAAACGAGAAGGGTGAATGAATCTCTTAAAAATTCGGCAGTCTAACAGCGCCACTTAAACATTCTTAAAATTAAATGATGAGAGAAATAGGGGGTATCTCATCATATGATCATTAAAAGTATAGTAGGATTAATATAAAAGAACATCCTCCAACATAAGAACATGGGGCATAAAATAAATGACATATAATAGAGTATTTGAAAATAAAGAGAGAGGTTGGATCCCTTACCATAAAACGTAACTCTTAAAACTCAAAGGTTGGGACCTTGAGGGCTTGGGGTGTAACTCCCCGACCCTAGTTACCCAGAGTCGGTGCATTATTACATTACAATGAAATGATAACAATAAAGATCAAATCTCGAAAGACCAACTGGTTTAGTAGACTTGGAAACACTTGATATATTCATAAAGTTTTACATTACATCATAAAGTGAAAAACTACAACAACAACATAGTCTCCATATTCCACACTCATAGCCCCACATAATATCCCTGTAGGTCATTCATAACTTACTTCTTCACATACTGTGAAAGATAAAACATAGAAAAGGGGTGAGCTCAAATGCCCAGTAAGGATAACAATATAGCGGAAACTTTCAAAAATAAGCATAAACAATTAAGGAAATGTATAAATAAAACAAAAGCCATTTAAACTTGAACTTAAACATAGTATGGAAAAAGTAAAATGGAATAATTCCATTTACTTATTCACATGGATATTCTACTAATTGAATAATCACATGCAATATCAATAACCACTTTCATAATGATGGAATGCATAATGCCAAACTATCCTAACCACATAGCCAAGGCCTCATGCCAAGAATACAAATAAGATTTTGCCATGGCCTTGTGCCAAGACACTAGTTTGTCTCATGAGACCTACCGATGCATCGAGAAGCTATAGCGGGCTCCACCCATCACATATTAAGTCCAATGCATTCCCATATGAAAAGGTTTAAACATAACATAAACATTCGTATTAAAACTAGCATACGAAATGTCAATAATTTCACCATAAACTATGAATGGTATAAAAATAGAACATCCATAGTCAAACATATCAGAAAACCTTTAATAAAATATAGAAGTTTTGTATCATAATAAATCAACTTCAAATAAGCGTAAAATCCATCAAAGGATGTTGACATAGATGAAATCAAAACTCTTTTTAGAGAAATATCTCTTTCTATTTTGAAATCATTTAAGAGTCATATATTTATAAAATAAAACATTTTAATTGAAAATATTTTTATAAGCTTGTAAGGGAAGCTTCGACGATTTTTTAACGGCGCAAAATAACCGCACCCGCCGTATAAGTTAAAAAAACATTCTTACCATAATTCTGTCGAAAAGGGTAAAAACAACTTGTTTGGAAAATGACGGGAAGATTCCTTTATAAACCTATTATAAAAATTCAAACAAGTGTATAAATGAATTTAACCCATATTCTTGTAAATAGTAAAAATGTTTTGAAATACTTTTTTAATAAACATGGATGTGGATGATAAAGAGATCCCAGTAGATTATTACGTATAAACAACCTCAGATAATGAAGAGATTGTGAAATAACCCTTACCTTGCACTTTTACTTGGTTGAGGGTAGGTTAACCTCCTGTATAATGGTGAAATAATTGTTATTAAATTATACAAGAATCATATACATTAATATGATATCATATATGATCTTTTAACATTGATTTGATAATATTATCTTAGTATTATCGTTGTTTCGGGTGTTAACCTACTCGTTTTCTTTTATATGTTTTGTTACGCAAGCCATGTTTTTCATGGATAGGTTCTATATTATTCATATATATAATGATATCATGTCCTTAGATACTATTATAAATCATTAAATCAGATTTAGACTTGAATGGATACGACGGAGAATGAATATCTTCGCGTTCGTGGAGACGGTAGTTCGTACGTATGCACGAGCGACAATATCATTATTTTGTTATTAAAATAATATATAATTGGATGGTATATCATATATACAGAATCATTATAATGTAATATTTATTATTTACATGAATTACACATCATTATTATACCCATCCAAATAATAATATATTGAATAACAATTACACCACGACGTGGAGAGGGTAAGCCGTACGTACGCACGTATGGTGACATGTTATTCAAAGGGTGGATAGAATACTGAATATGGTTGTACGATATTTATAATAAAATCACAGTATATATAAGATACTGGAGTTATTATTTTAGAATGGTAATAACAAATAAATAAGAAGTGGGAGAAGAAATGAATTTGAAAAAGGGTGGTGAAAACATTACCTCTTCTTCGGGTTCTTCCTTTTGATTTGATCAAAAGGGCTCCTTAGGTTGGCTTTCTGATAAAACTAAGGCCACTAGGTTGTATTTATGGAAGTTGAGAGAGTATTTGGGAAGAGGTAGGCCGAACCAAAAGGCTTTGAATGTGTTAAGTAATGAGAAGTTGGAGTTCCCTTTTATAAGAGGGGTGAGGGGCACCTTTGGAAAAGCTAGAAATATTAATTTATAATAAATTCATATTCGGTTTCTAATGGCTCCAAAATTTCTTATTTAAATTTTAAGGTGGGGATAGGTCTATAACAATTCAACCAATAGAATTTAGACAGGTTTGGGTTAGTATATTAACCTTATCTTTTAGTTTTAACTCTTAGTTAATTAGTTTGACATTTACCATGTCACTTTGTATTTTTATAATATATAGTTAATAAACATACTATATACATAAAAAAGACCCCCCAAGTTGTCCATTAATGACACACCTATCATGATATAAGTCTCTTGGCCGAGCCTTATATTTTTAAGAATTTAATATCAATTAATAATATAATATTTGTTTTAAAAACTCTTTTATGTCAATTTTGACACTATTCAATAGTTGATTTTTTTGAAACTCATAACAGAATGATTACTTCTCCCAAAGTTAATTAAATAAATCCTAACATGTCATATTAGCCTAGAAAATTATTTTAATTCATTAAAAGTCTCAAATTATATTTATTTGGTATTTATAATATCAATTATTTTAATTTGTCACTATTATGGTAATTACTGCATCATCATTGTTTCATAAATAAATTAAATTATTTAAAGTCTAAAAATTATAAATAAAATATCATTATTTATGAAATCTTATTAGATTTCTAATGAATATTTACAATCGAATTTATCTTATGTATAACCCTATATTAAAAATGTTTTAGTAAATAAACTTTGATTTTAACTCTTTTAACTATTCTTTGAATTAAATAATAATAAATGTCCTAATCTAATCCAAGTGGACCTAATTGATAATATTTTATTCCTAAGGTTTTTTTTGGTAGAGATACACTTGTTCGATAGAATTAGGACATGTGTTAGGGTAATATTAATACCATTTTTACACTTAATTACCCTATTTACTTTTAATCGTGGTAAAGAAAAATACAAAGTTACTATTCACCAAAAATTATTTTCATCTCATTGAACCACATTTTACTTATTTATATTAACCGTGTCTCTAGGATTTTAGAAATTCCATTCACAGAAGTGTTAAAATTATGTTTTATGAAAAATTCAGTTTTTTGACTACCACTTAGTAGTTTCACTATTCATCAAAAATTGAATTTTTTCAGAACAATGCCAAAATCTCACCCTAAGCTATAATTGATATTCCGAATTCAAAAATGATGTCTATTTTAAAAAAATCCAAACATATAAGTTTAATTAATTAATTTTTTAATTAATTCCCACTGTCACAACAAGTAGCGTGTTTTTAAGAAACAATATATATCAAAAGATTGATAATTGTTTATGTCCAATTTCAAAGATAAATTAATTCTAATGAAAACCATTGGATAAAATGGTAAAAATATATTCTAATTATACTTTAAAACCACTCAATAATATAATTTATCACTATAAATTATTTTGATTTAAAAAGTTGTTTTTAAGTATTTTTCACTATTCATAAAAATTGGAAGTTCTCAGAAAAATTCAACTTAGGATAATTTCGATATTCCGAATCCAAAAATGAAGTCCATTTTGAAATATAAAATATATATAATTTCAAAAAGTAGGTATTACTATTCATAACCGCTAGTTTGATTGGTTGTGGTGTGTTAGAACTTGATGTTGCGTACAACACACGCTATCGCATTATTCAAAGAGAAGTGTACCATTGAAGCTTGGGGTGTTACATTCTCCCCTCCTTCAAATAATTTCGTCCTCGAAATTTCTAGAAAACTACCACATGAAAAGACTCGGATGGTTCTTCATCATAAGTTCCTTGGGTTCCCACGTTACCCTTTCCATCTTATGGTTTCTCCACAAAACTTTTACCAGACACGTCGTCCGGTTTCTTAGTACCTATTCTCTCGTATTAATAATCTTGACGGGTTATTCGCAATAAGACAGATCAGGTTACAGTTCCAATTCCTCATAGGTGAGTACATGCATTGGGTCTGGCATGTATTTCCTCAATAGAGATACGTGGATCACATCGTGAACTTTGGAGTGACTTGGCGGCATTGCCAATCAGTAAGCTACAACCCCAATTCGTTCTAGAATTTCGAAAGGTCCGATGTACCTGGGACTCAATTTACCTTTCTTACCAAAACGTATGACTCCCTTCCATGGTGGTACCTTCAGAAAAACATGATCACCGACTTGAAATTCCAAATCCTTCCTTCGATTATCGGCATAGCTCTTCTGCCTACTTTGAGCTGATTTGATGTGATTTTGGATTACCTTCACCTTTTCCATAGTTTCCTCCACCAGTTCTGGGCCTACAAGTTTTCTCTCACCAACGTCATCCCAACAGGTTGGTGTACGACATCTCTTTCCGTATAACGCTTCATATGGTGCCATCTGAATACTCGAATGGAAGTTATTGTTATAGGAAAATTCTACCCGAGGTAAATATTGATCCCACATACCCTGAAAGTCAAGTGAGCAGGATCTCAACATGTCTTCTAAGGTTTGAATAGTTCGTTCTGATTGTCCATCCGTTTGAGGGTGGTAAGCAGTGCTCAAATGAAGGTCAGTATCCGGGGATTTCTGAAGACTTTTCTAGAATCTTGAAGTAAAACGGGGATCACGATCAGAAACAATCAATAGGGGTACTCCATGAAGTCTCAAAACTTCAGTAATATATAGTCTTGCTAGACGTTCTAGGGGTAGATCTTCTCTTATAGCAAGAAAATGTGCTGACTTGGTAAGACGATCAACAATAAACCATATTGCATCGTTCCTTCTAGGAGTCTTTGGTAGTCCCATGACAAAGTCCATCATAATATTGTCCCATTTCCACTCCGGTATGGGAAGAGGTTGCATGACTCCTCCAGGTTGTTTCCTTCCAGCTTTCACTTGTTGACAAACCATACATCATGACACAAAATCAGCAATCTCTCTCTTCATATTGTCCCACCAAAAATGTTCCTTCAAATCTCTATACATTTCGGTGCTCCCAGGGTGTATAGAGAAATTTGAACTATGAGCATCATCCAACAATTCCCTTTTTAGACCAGGTATATTGGGAACACAAAGTCTCTTCCCGAATTTCAAAATTCCATCTTCATACACAAAGTCTCTCAATCTCCCATCATTCACAGCTTTAATCTTCTTTTGAAATTCTTCATCATCAGTCTGAGAACTCTTAATCATTTCTAGTAAAGATGGTTTGGCAACCATTTGAAAAAGAATTGATGTTTCACCTTCCCTGGTTATTCCCATGTCCATCTTCACTAGATCCATGAAAATTAGATCCCTTTCAATTCTCATATTGTTCAAAACTCTATGGTATTTTTTTCTCAAAGCATCTGCCACCCTGTTTTCCTTCCCTAGGTGGTAGTGTATCGTGCAATCATAATCCTTGAGTAATTCAAGCCATCTCCTTTTCCTCATGTTGAGTTATTTTTGTGAGAAAATATACTTCAAACTCTTGTGATCAGTATAAAACTCAAATTTTTCCCCATAGAGGTAGTTCCTCCATATCTTCAAAGCAAAGATCATAGCTGCTAACTCGAGATCATGAGTAGGATAGTTTTGTTCATGAATTTTCAACTGTCATGATGCATAGGCAATAAATCTATCATTCTGCATAAGGACACAACCAAGTCCTTTCTTCGATGCATCACTATAAATAACGAACCCATCATTCCCCGATGGTAGAGTCAATATAGGAGCATTGACTAATATTCTCTTCAGTTCTTCGAAACATTCTTCACACTCTTTTGTCCAAACAAATTTAACCCCTTTACGTGTGAGCTTCGTTAATGGGTTAGCCAATCGGGAAAAATTCTGGATGAAACGTCAATAATAACCTGCTAAACCAATAAAACTACATACCTCAGTTATACTCATAGGTGCTGGACATTCATGGATTGCCTTGGTCTTAGAAGGATCAACAAATATTCCATCTTTAGAGACAATATGGCCAAGAAACGAAATCTCCTGAAGCCAGAATTCACACTTGCTAAACTTCCCATATAATTCATGTCTTCTCAGAGTCTTCAGGATAATGCGCAAGTGATTTTCATGATCTTCTTAGATTTTGGAGAATACCAAGATATCATCAATAAATACCACCACAAATTCATCGAGATACTCCTTGAAAAATCTATTCATTAGATCCATGAATACAGAGGGTGCATTAGTCAGTCCAAAAGGCATTACAGTAAACTCTAAATTCCCGTACTTGGTTCAAAATGCTGTCTTCGGAATGTCTTCCTTCTTCACACACAACTGATGGTATCCAGATCAAAGGTCAATCTTTGAAAAGTTTTGAGCTCCATGCAGTTGGTCAAATAAATCATCAATGCGAGGTAGGGGATACTTGTTCTTTATTGTTATAGCATTGATCTCCCTGTAGTCGATACATAACCTCATAGATCCTTCTTTTTTTTAACAAAAAATAATAGAGGCTCCCCATGGAGAAACACTTGGGAGAATAAATCCCTTATTACTCAATTCCTATAGTTGTTTCTTTAGTTCAACTAATTCAACAGTGGACATTCTATAAGGGGTCTTTGATATAGGCCTCGATCCAGGAATTAAATCAATGGAAAACTCAACCTCTCGTTCTGGAGGATGTCCAGGTAAATCTTCCGGAAATACATCTACAAATTCTTTCACAACAGGTACATCCTCTATGTGAACATTACTTTCCTCACCCAAAATAATTTCATTCTCTTCCTCCCCAATAATTGAATTTAGTTGAGCTACTGGGGGTGGATCTAAATAAGAATTGGGTGGTGACGATTCTGCTCTTAAGATAAGGTGTTCCTTATCATTATCATCAAGAATTGTAACCTCTTAATTCTAATAATAAATATTCGCATCATAGTATGAAAGCCAGTCCATACGGAGGATTATATCAAACTCAATAACAGGTATGTTGATGAGATCCGTAGATAAAGAACATTTATGTGCTCTAATGGGGACTGATTCAAAAAACATTGTTGTAATGATACTTCCCTTAGGAGTTTTAACTAACAACTCCCTTGTTAAATCGAATTGGAAATATCTAATTTTCATAGCAAACTGGGAAGATAGGAAACAATGCGATGATCCAGAATCAAATAATGCATTTTCTAAACTTGAGGAAACCATTAAATTACCTGCCACCACGTCTTTCGGAGCTTCTACCTCAGCAGTAGTGATAGCATAAGTGTGGCCTTGATCCCTTTGCCTTTTCTAAGGTAAGTTCTCCTGACGCTTAGGACATTCATTTGCATAATGCCCCATCTCCCTACAATTGTTTCACTGAACATTGGTGGCTTCCTTCTTCACCTTGCAATCACGAGCTTGGTGGCCTTTTTCACCACACTTGTAACAGACTTCTGTTCCCTTCAAGAAAGTACCAGGGTGTTTCATACCACATTTACCACATGATGGATATTTAACCTTTCACTTCTTCCCCTTATTTACATTCCCATATTGATCAGTAGGTCTCTTCTTCTCTTGCATTGCTTTAAAGTCATACAACTTAGAGAATTCCTTTTCGGTGTTGATAGCACATTAGAAAATGTCTTTGTATGATGAAAAGGATTGTGAGACTAATGCTTGATGGAGAAATGGTTTTAACCCATCAAAGAAACTATCAATCTTACTTCTTGGGTTATGTATATAATCTCCAACATACCTTGCTAACCTTGTAATTTTAGCCTCATACTTTGTGACATTCTGGTCCTCCTTTTGTCTCAGACTCAGAAATTGCCTTTCCATATCTGCTCGATGGTCGCGAGGAAAGTATTTTTCTAAAACCAGATCTTTGAACTCCCTCCATTCCATATTTGATACTTCATCATCTTCCTTCGTATTTTGAATCAATGACCACCATTGATCAGCATCTCCAGTGAGGCGGTAAACTACCACGATAACCTTTTCCCTTTCACTACTCCCCAAAGCCTGAAATATTTTCTCTAGGGAAAATATCCATTGCTTAGCTACTAAGGGATTTGTACTCCCATTGAAAGTTGGTGGTTGTTGCCTCATGAATCGATCTAACATTGATCCTCCATGCTGCAGATCAGGGTGCTCCATATGGGTAAGGTTATTATTCATAACCTGAGTGAGTTGTCCCAGTATGGTGATTAGCTGATCGGCACCAGTTGCATCACCAGTTCCACTATAATTATCTTGAGCAGGAGGGAATTCCCTACATGGAGTGCATGCATTGATACAGTTTCCATTTTTTCTACTAGGCGCCATTTCTAAACAATGGCATAAACTAGAATAGTTTATGAATCAAAATACATAATCCCATACTTATAAAACACTTAACATAAATTGAACTATTTATGGATATAATACATAATCATAAAAAAATTTTCTTTGAGGATGTATATACTCATAAACCCTTCATAATGATTTGTAATGAAAATGAGAGTTATCCTAAGCATATCCCCCGGGAGTGTCGTAACCAAGAGTGCAGCAAGGCCCATTGTCGTGCACTAGTTCCCGTTCGAGTCTAGCTCAAAGCGGTGTTTTCGGGTTTTACCCCTAGGTACATCTGTTCCAGAGCCGCCTCTACCTGCTCGTATCCAGACATGGATGTATTGCTCGGAAAACTCACAAAATCACTACAATACTAAAATTCTAGGAAGTTCTTCTATACTAATCCTCAAAGTTCATCTTAGTTCTATGTGCTCTAATCAGAGTTTATCTAAATCTAGCTTCCAAGGTTTGTAATAAACTTACTCTGATACCAACTGTAACGCCCCGACCCTAGTTACCCAGAGTCAGTGCATTATTACATTACATTGGAATGATCACAAGAAAGATCAAATCTCGAAAGACCGATTGGTTTAGTAACCTTGGAAACACTAGATATATTAATAAAGTTTTACATGACATCATAAAGTGAAAAACTAATACAACAACATAGTCTCCATATTACACACTCATATCCCCACATACTATCCCTGCAGGTCATTCATAACTTTCTTCTTCACATCCTGGGAAAAATAAAACATAGAAAAGGGGTGAGCTCAAATGCCCAGTAAGGATAACAATATAGCGGAAACTTTCAAAAATAAGCATAAACATTTAAGGAAATGTAAAACTAAAACAAAAGCCTTTTAAACTTGAACTTCAACATAGTATGGAAAAAGTAAAATGAAATAATTCGATTTACTTATTCACATGGATATTCTACTAATCGAATAATCACACGGAATATCAATAACCACTTTCATAATGATGGAATGCATAATGCCAAACTATCATAACCACATAGCCAAGGCCTCATGCCAAGACTACAAATAAGATTTTTCCAAGGCCTTGTGCCAAGACACTAGTTTGTCTCATGAGACCTATCGATGCATCGAGGAGCTATAGCGGGCACCACCCGTCACATATTTAGTCCAATGCATTCCCATATGAAAAGGTTTAAACATAACATAAACGTTCTTATTAAAACTAGCATACGAAATGTCAATACTTTCACTATAAACAATGAATGGTATAAAAATAGCACATCCATATTCAAACATATCACAACACCTTCAATACAATATAGAAGTTTTTTATCATAATAAATCAACTTCAAATAAGCGTAAAATCCATCAAAATATGTTGACATAGATGGAATCAAAACACTTTTTAGAGAAATATCTCTTTCTATTTTGAAATCATTTAAGAGTAATATATTTATAAAATAAAACATTTTCTTTGAAAATATTCTTATAATCTTGTAAGGGAAGCTTCGACGATTTTATAACGGCAGAAAATAACCGCACCCGCCGTATAAGTTAAAAAACATTCTTACCTTAATTCTGTCGAAAAGGTTAAAAGCACCTTGTTTGGAAAATGACGGAAAGATTCCTTTATAAACCTCTTATAAAAAGTCAAACAAGGTTATAAATGACTTTAACCTATATTCGCGTAAATAGTAAAAATGTTTTGAAATACTTTTTTAATAAACATGGATGTGGATGATAAAGAGATCCCAGTAGATTATTACGTATAAAAAACCTCGGATAATGAAGAGATTGTGAAATAACCCTTACCTTGCACTTTTCCTTGGTTGAGGGTAGGTTAACCACCTGTATAATGGTGAAATAATTATTATTAAAGTATACAAGAATCATATACATTAATATGATATCATATATGATCTTTTAACATTGATTTGTTAATATTATCTTAGTATTATCGTTGTTTCGGGTGTTAACTTACTCGTTTTATTTTTTCATGGATAGGTTGTATCTTATTCATATCCAGAAAGATATCAAGTCATTAGATACTATTATAAATCATTAAATGAGATTTAGACTTGAATGGATACAATGGAGAATGAATCTCTTCGCGTTCGTGGAGACGGTAGACCGTACGTACGCACGAGCGACAATATCATTCTTTTTTTATTAAAATAATAAATAATTGGATGGTATATCATATATATAGAATCATTATCATGTTATATTTATTATTTACATGAATTAAACAACATTATTATACCCATCCAAATAATAATATATTGAATAACAATTACACCACGACGTGGAGACGGTAAGCCGTACGTACACACGTATGGTGACATGTTATTCAAAGGGTGGATAGAATACTGAATATGGTTGTACCATATTTATAATAACATCACAGTATATATAAGATACTATAGTTATTATTTTATAATGGTAATAACAATGAATGAAGAAGTGGGAGAAGAAATGAATTTGAGAAAGGGTGATGAAAACATTACCTCTTCTTTGGGTTCTTCCTTTTGATTTGATCAAAAGGGCTCCTTAGGTTGGCTTTCTGATCAAACTAAGGCCTCTAGGTTGTAGTGAGGGAAGTTGAGAGAGTATTTGGACAGAAGTTGGCCGAACCAAAAGGCTTAGAAGGTGTTATGTAAAGAGAAGGGGGAGTGCCCTTTTATAAGAGGGGTGAGGGGCACCTTTGGAAAAGCTAGAAATATTAATTTATAATAAATTCATATTTGGTTTCTAATGGCTCCAAAGTTGATTATTCAAAGATTAAGGTGGGGATAAGTCGAAAACCATTCAACCAATATAATTTAGACAGGTTTGGGTAACTATATTAACCTTATCTTTTAGTTTTAACTCTTAGTTAATTAGTTTGACATTTACCATGTCACAATGTATTTTTATAATATATAGTTAATAAACTTACTATATACATCCAACTGACCCCCAAGTGGTCCATTAATGATACACCTACCATGATATAAGTCTCTTGGCCGAACCTCAGTTTTTTAGGAATTTAATATCAATTAATAATATAATATTTGTTTTAAAAACTCTTTTATGTCATTTTTGACACTATTCAATAGTTGATTTTTGTGAAACTCATAACAGAATGATTACTTCGACCAAAGTTAATTAAATCAATTCTAACATGTCATATTAGCCTATAAAATTATTGTAATTCATTAAAAGTCTCAAATTATATTTATTTGGGTATTTATAATACTAATTAGTTTAATTTGTCACTATTATGGTAATTACTGCATCATCATTGTGTCATGAATAAATTAAATTATTTAAAGTCTAAAAAAAATATAAATAAAATATAATTATGTAGGAAATATTATTATCTTTCTAATTAATATTTACAATCGAATTTATCTTATGTATAACCCTATATTAAAAATGTTTTAGTAAATAATCATTGATTTTAACTCTTTTAACTCTTCTTTGAATTAAATAATAATAAATGTCCTAATCTAATCCATGTGGACCTAAATGATAATATTTTATTCTTAAGGTTGTTTATGGTCGAGATACACTTTTCCAATAGAATTAGGACATGTGTTAGGGTAATATTAATATCATTTTTACCCTTAATTACCCTATTTACTTTTAACCGTGGTAAATAAAAGTAAAAAGTTACTATTCACCAAAAATTATTTTAATCTCATTGAACCACATTTTACTTCTTGATATTAACCGTGTCTCTCGGATTTTCGAAATTCCATTCACAGAAGCGGTAAAATTAAGTTTTATGAAAAATTCAGTTTTTTAACTACCACTTAGTAGTTTCACTATTCATAAAAAATTGATGTTTTTCAGAATAATGCCAAAATTTCACCCTAAGCTATAATTGATATTCCGAATTCAAAAATTATGACTATTTTACAAAATTCCAAACATATAATTTGCATTAATTAATTTTATAATTAATTCCCACTGTCACAACAAATAACGTGTTTTTAAGAAACAATATATATCAAAAGATTGATGATTGTTTATGTCCAATTTCGAAGTGAAATTAATTCTAATGAACACCATTGGATAAAATGGTAAAAATATATTCTAATTATTCTTTAAAACCACTCAATAATATAATTTATCACTATAAATTATTTTTATTAAAAAAGTTGTTTTTAAGTATTTTTCACTATTCATAAAAATTGGAAGTTCTCAGAAAAATTCAATTTAGAATAATTTCGATATTCTGAATCCAAAAATGAAGTCCATTTTGAAATATAAAATATATATAATTTCAAAAAGTAGGTATTACTATTCATAACGGCTAGTTTGATTGGTTGTGGTGTGATAGAACTCGATGTTGCGTACAACACACGCTATCACATTATTCAAAGAGAAGCGTACCGTAGAAGCTTGGGGTGTTACATGGGGGCACCTTGGGAAGACTTTTTTGGAGTTAATGAGACCAGAAATTCGTTGGGGGAGAGTTGGGAGTGAAAACTAAAGGAGGAAAGGGTGGGTATTTATAGGGAAAGTGAGGGGACAAGGCATTAATGGCCAAGGGACACCTCATTGGTGGTATCGGCAAAACCATGGGCTTTCCCATTGTATTTCCCACAGTATTGGTCACTTGGGACACCTGATACCTTATCTTACTATTCACATGTCGACCATATTGATTACATACTTAATAAATCATTTAATGATGTCATTAAACACCCATAACTTAAAAATGTATTTTCACTATTCACCGAAAATTCAAATTTCTCAGAAAAATTCCAAAATTTCACCTTAACCAAATATCGATGCTATGATTTCAAAAAATGAACTCCATTTTATAAAAATAATTTTCTAAATATTTTTAATTTAATTTTTAAATAAATACACTATTCACTGAAAATTCATTTTTTTCACAAAAATCCCCAAAAATTGCTTTAACATAATATCGATGCTATGAGTTCAAAAATAAAGTCCATTTTATAAAAATAATTTTCAAAATATTTTTAATTTAATTTTTAATTAAAAAATACTATTCACCTAAAAGACATAATACTTGACTAATAATTTCTGAAACAGTTATTTACCTATTTTATAGAATCACATTACTTAATCAAGGTGCCTATATTATATTAAGACTTTCTTTAAGTGATATTACTAATCCATTTGGTGACATAACTAATCCTAAGCGTAAAATCACTATTCATTATTTACTATTCATCAAAAATCACGTTGATCTTATTAAACTCTAAATTTTTTACTGAACACATTTGCAGAATACCATTTTTTGAAAATCATTACACATCATTAATTATTTAAGGTGTACAAAAATATTTTGAAATATCCTTTTTTTCAAATTCATAAATAATATAAATCCTAAATTTATTCGAACAATTGAAAATTTTCAAAAATCACCATAAGAAGAAAACACAATATTATTTATCTCAATGGATTGCACAAAGAAGTTACGGTCTCCTTACATAGCCCCTTATAACCCCAGCATTGGACCTAAGTGTAAGGTGTGCTAAGGTGAGAGAATCTGAGGGCGGCTCGACCAACATTACACGAGTAGTAATTTCTATCAGTTTCAACTTCCCGCAAAGGCGATTTCTTTTTAGCTTCACACGATGAAGTTCATCTTGGGTTTGGTCCAGAGCAAACCCCAGTGGTGCTACCTCCTTCCCATGTTCTGTTAGATGGGCTTCGATTGGCCCGAGACTACTGGATGAGGCCATTGAATCTTCATTCTATATTAATTAACCAACATCACTTGTATTTAGAGACAATAATCGCAACATTTAGTTTCCAAAGGTCATACTGACTAACAGTCGTAGAATAGTTTTAACCTAACAGTCTCATTTCAATTATACTCAGGTTATCAAATGAAACATTTTTGTTGAGTATAAAATAAAATAACACACAAAATTAGGAAAAAAGATTTATTCAAAATTTTGGGTCGTTAGATTCTTCCCCCCTTAAGAAATTTCATCCTCGCAATTTTTAAAATTGGGTTTGGAAATTTCATTGAAAGTCCTACATCGGAAAAGGGGTCAGTAAAACTATTACTTTAAAAGAAGGAAAGGGAATTACAAAGGTCACCCGAGTTAACCCATACTAGGATTCCATGTATGAAAACATGGATATGGAGGAGAAAACAAAGGATCAAGTTCTGAGGGAGAGTGATAGAAAACATGAGTAGGAGAAAGTTAACCACAAGAAAATCACAAACATATGATGTGTGTAAATGCTCTTTGATTACCCAATAAAAAATGTAAACCAACAATTTTTTTTATGTTCCTTTTTATAATTTTGAGTAATTCATTTACTACATAGAATAAAAACATAAGGAAATATATTTACCTTCAAGTAGAGTTTTATCCTATAATAAGTTTCTATCAAATATAATCTTCTCTCCAAACGATGAGCATTCAAAAACACTTGGTCTCATCAAAAGCACAAGAATAATCTTCTAGAGAATCACATAATCCACAAAATATTAACTATGTATTTATTTTATCCTTAAAAATTATCCCAAAAATTGAAAGGGTAAGATAAAACAACTCATCAAAAAGAAATAATCCCATAGGAAGGGAAACATCTTTAAATCATGAAAATTCCACGGTACAACCCAAAGTTCATCATAGACCATTCCATAAATAACTGTCTTTAAAATTCCTAAAAATAAACCAAACTAAGATTGAATCCCAATTATATGATCAATCTCATAACATAGTCTTCCAAGATAGACTTTATCATTCATCTCCAAACAACATCAACCACTCTTATCATCTTATAACAAAAGTAAATAACCTAATCACATTTTCCCCAAGATAGGATAATCATTTCCATAAGTAACCTAAATTACCATAAGTTCACCTTAAATTAATCGATTCTAAAAAATATAAGTCAACATTTACTCCTCAATGAAAATACTATAGTAATCTATTTACCTCGAACATATAGGGTTCCCAAAATAGTGAATGTCTTCCAAAATAACAATCATCTTTTAATCCCCTAATCACCTTTTTTAAGAAGAACAGCTTCACTACATCAACATGTGGTACATAACAATAGATGTTTTCCTAAATGATATAAAACCATCTTAGGTAGTGACTCAATGTTCTTAGAAAACATTAAAGATATGCTCATGGAGCATGAACTAAAATACAACATGACATAGATAATTATTGCGAAGAAGTTGTATGTACTTTAGTCATCATGATCCATCTCTGCATAGGACATGCATTGTTCCCTTTTCGTTGAATATTTTTGATGCTCATCATGCTTCTCATCCCTTCCAAGAGAGTATTGCCTTGGATAATGTCCAACTAGTCCACATTTACCACCTTGAATAGTATATGGTACATTAGATTGAACCTTATCTCCATTAATCACATTATCCATTTTTTTAAAGTAATTGGATACTTTATTCCCTATCTTCCCACACTAAAAAAATCTCCCAGTTCCTTTGTGACATTCTCCATGGTGCCCCTTCCCACACTTTTTGAAAAAAATAAATTCGATCTTATTTCCCTTATCGACTTTATCAGATGAACATCCTTGAGACTTTGTCTTCTTCTTCCTTGATGAATTTGGGCGTTCAACTAGGTACCAATTATTAAATGTGATTTTTGATAGCTGGTTTGTCATAATCACAATATTTTCAACTTGATCTCCTGTCATCTCTGTCTCATTAATAGGGAAATCATCACATTTCCTATCACATTGGTTGTTCAGACATGTTCTTCCATTTCCCTCCATTAACCAAGAAAAGAAAGTATAATTAGGGGATTAAATACTTAGCCAATAATAATTAAAAAGAAACTTTAAGCATAGAAGGATAAACTTGTAGAAGGAATGTATACCCAATCTTGTGATCCCCTAGGTTCCAATCTAGGTTATCCATGATCATATATTCTTATGGGAATATTTATTTTATTTTATCTTTGTTCCTTTAAAAATGGATTTTACTAAGCTTATGAATTTACCAAAGCATATCCTCCGGGAGTGTCGTATCCAAGAGTGCAGCAAGCCCCATTGTAATGTACCAGTTACTGTTCGAGTCTAGCTCAAAGTGGTGTTTTCGGGTTTTACCCCAATGTACATCTGTGCTAGATTCACCTCTACCTGCTCGTATCCAGACATAGATGTATTTTCTTGGAAACCCCTTACTGAATACTCACCAAAATACCAGGAAGCTTTCCTATATTTAAGAATTTATTTAGGGTTATTCCTAAAGTTTTCATATCCTAATTTCAACAAACAACTAAATCATCTTTTGATACCAACTATAGTATCCCGCATTATTATCACATAAACTTTCATTACATTTTACAAAACTGTGGATCTTTAAGTTTTATTGTCTTGGAAACCAGAAACTTAATACATGAAAACAACATAAAAAATTCTTCTTAAACACTTGAAAGGATTATACATTTTTTTATCCTATGTTCATTATAGTATCTCATAACCTAGGAGCATACATCAAAGGAAAGGGTGAGCATAAGGCCCAGTAAGGGAAACAAGGGAAACATTTTACATGAGAACTTGAGATACATCAAAAGTCATGAAAAATAACTTTAAGTCATGAGAAAGAGTTCATGAGGAATATCATAATAAAAATAACCTGTTTCATAACATTAATATGTGGCTAAAACATTTAACATATTCAATCATTTCCGTTTCACCAAGGTCCATCCCCAAGGCGTCATTAAAAATTACGAAGGTTATTCACCAAGGCGTCGTTAAAAATGGACATCTCTAGAGATCAAGTCTTTACCCAATGCATTGGAGCTCTATGAGGGAGAAACCTTAAATTTTTCTATATTATCATGTGATCCACATATATCATCATCATACATTTCATAAACAACCCATATAGCATAAAATAAATGGGTTTTATTTCATAGTCATCACATTTTAAAAACTGCTTTAAAGACGTGATCTTTATGTCACTTTAAACACATGGAAAAAGGAAAGCCCATATCATGTATGTAAATCCCAGAATTAAAATAGAAAATTTTGATATATATGTGAATACCCCTATAGAAAAAAGATCTTTGATTATTCACTTAATAAAATAAAATAATTTGAGAAAAAGTGAAAGAAATTTTGAGATGAAAATTCTACAGCATAACAGCTATGATATAGGGTTTTAGAAAACATTGAAAAGAGAGGGGACATATGTCACCAACTCATAAATGATACATAAAATAGTATGGGAATAGAATATAAAGGATTTTAGAACATGGTAATGAAATTTGAATGATATACCATATGAAACGAATAAATTGAAAGGGAGACAAAAATAAGATTTCTCTTATGAAAATTCTACAGCCTAACGACGTCACTTAAAACATCAAAAAAATGAATTGAAGAGATCAAATAGGGTCTCTAGTAATGTGAAAATAAATTATCAGTATGATAGATAAAGAGATTATACCCCAAAAAAATAAAAAGGAACTTTAAATACTTGACATGAAAATAGAACTTGAAAACGATAAGGGTGAAAGAATCACTTAAAAATTCGGCAGCCTAACGACGCCACTTAAAACTTAAAAATACTGAATTGAAGAGATCAAATAGGGTAACTCATAATATTAACATAAAAGATCATTATGATAGATTTAGAGATCATACCCCAACATAATAAAAAGGAACATGAAAGACTTGACATGAAAATAGATCTTGAAAACGAGAAGTGTGAAAGAATCCCTTAAAAATTCGGCAGCCTAACGACGCCACTTTAACATTCTTAAAATGAAATGATGAGAGAAAGAGGGGGTCTATCATAATATGAAAATGAAAAGTAAATTAGAATGAATATAAAATAACATTCCACAGCATAAGAACATGGAGCATAAAAGAAATGACATAAAAGAGAGTATTTGAAAAGAAAGAGAGAGGTTGGATCCCTTACCTTAAAACGTAACTCTTAAAACTCAAAGGTTGGGACCTTGAGGGATTGGGGGCACCTTGGGAGGACTTATTGGGAGTTAATGAGACCAGAGATTAGTTGGGGGTGAGTAGGGAGGGAAAAATAAAGGAGGAAAGGGTGGATATTTATAGGGAAAGTGAGTGGACAAGGCATTAATGGCCTAGGGACACCTCATTGGTGGTATTGGAAAAACCATGGGCTTGCCTATGGTATTTGCCCATGGTATTGGCCACTTGAAACACCTAATACCTTATCTTACTATTCAAAAGTTAACCATATTGATTACATACTTAATACATCATTTAATGATGTCATTAAACACCCATAACTTAAAAAATGTATTTTCACTATTCACTGAAAATTCATCTTTCTCAGAAAAAACCCAAAATTTCACCTAAACAAAATATCGATGCTCTGATTTCAAAAATGAACACCATTTTATAAAAATAATTTTCTAAATATTTTTATTTAATTTTTAAATAAATACACTATTCATAAAAAATTAATTTTTTTTCTCCAGAAAAATCCCCAAAAATTACCTTAACATAATATCAATGCTCTGCGTTCAAAAATAAAGACCATTTTATAAAAATAATTTTCTAAATATTTTTAATTTAATTTTTAATTAAAAAACACTATTCACCCAAAAAAGCTAATACTTGACAAATAATTTCTAAAATAGTTATTTACCTATTTTATTGAATCACATTACTTAATAATGGTATCTATATTATATTAATACTTTATTTAAGTGATATTACTAATCCATTTGGTCACATTACTAATCCTAAGCGTAAAATCACTATTCATAATCTACTATTCATCAAAAATCAAGTTGATCTTATTAGACTCTAAATTTCTTACTGAACACATTTGCATAAGACCATTTTTTGAAAATCATTACACATTATTAATTATTTATGGTGTACAAAAATATTTTAAAATATCCTTTTTTTAAAATTCATAAATAATATACATCCTAAATTTATCCGAACATTTGAAAATTTACAAAAAACACCATAAGAAGAAAACACAATATTATTTATCTCAAAGGATTGCACAAAGCAGTTACGGTCTCCTTACATAGCCCCTTATAACCACATCATTGGACCTAAGTGTAAGGTGTGCTAAGGTGAGAGAATCCGAGGGCGGCTCAACCAACATTGCACGAGAAGTAATTTCTATCAGTTTGAACTTCCTGCGAAGGCGATTTATTTCTAGCTTCACACGATGAAGTTCAGCTTGGGTTTGGTCTAGAGCAATGCCCTGTGGTGCTACCTCCTTCCCATGTTCTGTTAGATGGGCTTCGATTGGCCCGAGACTACTGGATGAGGCCATTGAATATTCTTTCTATATTAATTAACCAAGATCACTTGTATTTAGAGACAATAACTGCAACATTTAGTTTCCAAAGGTTATACTAACTAACATACATATAACAGTTTTAACCCAACTGTCTCATTTCAATTATACTCAGGTTATCAAATGAATCATTTTTGTTGAGTATAAAATAAAATAACACAAAAAATTAGGAAACAAGATTTATTCAAAATTTCAGGTCGTTACAAAAAGATTCCACAAACCCCAGTGGAAGGACAATCTGTTCCAGAGACACAAGAACTGCGTAGAAGCATGAGAGAGGTGAGAGAACCAGAATGATATGGTTTTATTATCACCGAGGATGGTGACTCATTATTGGTTGACAATGATGATCCTCTTACCTACAAGAAAGCAGTTGAAGGCATAGACGTTGCCAAGTGGAAAGAAGACATGAGTTATAAAATGTATTCCATGTACCAAAACCAAATCTGGATTTTGGTAGATCCTTCAGTTGATATAAAGCCTGTTGGTAATAAATGGGTATCCAAGAAGAAACTGGACATGGAGGGACAAGTCGGCACCTAAAAGGCATGAATGGTTGCAAAAGGTTTTAGACATCGTCAAAGAATTGACTATGATGAAAACTTTTCACCTATTGTGATGCTGAAATCAATCTGAATCCTATTGGCCATTACCAATTACCATGACTATGTAATTTTTAAAATGGATTTCAAAACAGCATTCCTAAATGAGAACCTCCAGGAAGATGTCTACATGACACAACCTAAAGGGTTTTTGACTCCAAAGGATGCCAACAAGGTATGCAATTTCCAAAAATCCTTTTATGGATTAATTCAAGCATCAAGGTCATGAAACATTCATTTTTTTGAAGCCATAATGGAATTTGGATTTGTTAATAATGAATTTGTGCCTTGTGTGTAAAAAAGGTTTAGTGGAAGTGCATTTGTTTTCTTAACAGTATATGATGATAACATATTACTAATTGGAAACGAAGTACTTATCTTATAGTCAGTTAAGGTATGGTTGGATAAATGCTTCTCTATGAAAGACTTGGGGGAGGTAGCATATATTCTTGGGATCTAGATCCATCATGATAGATCCAAGAGAATTTTGGGCCTGTGTCAAAGTACATACATTGACAAGATACTGAAGAGATTCTGTATGAAAAAATCCAAGAGGAGATTCTTGCGAGTGTCACATGGCATTCATCTTTCCAAGAAAATGTTTCCTCAGAAAGATGAGTAAATAAAAAAAATAGAAAGGATCCCTTATGCATTCGCGATTGGGTCAGTCATGTATGTTATGCCATGTACAAGGCTAGATGTTTCTTACACATTATGTGCGGTAGGTAGATATCAAGCTGATCCAAGAGACCGCCATTGGATGGCAGTCAAGACTGTCCTTAAGTATCTAAGGCATACTAAGGTTATGTTCCTGGTTTATGGATGAGAAGAGGAACTAGTCATCAGAGGACATGTAGATGCTAGTTTCCAGACTGATCAAGATGTCCTGAAGTCACAGACTGAATACATCTTTAGTTTCAATGGAAGTGTAGTGATCTGGAAGAGCTCAAAGCATGTTGTGGTGGTAGATTATACAATAGAGTCTGAGTATATCACAGCTTCTAAGGCAACTAATGATGTAGTATGGATGCGATTCTTCATCCAAGAGATTAATGTATTACCTATCAATAAATATCTTATAACACTCTATTGTGATAATAATGAAGCGGCAAAACATGTTAAAGATACAAGGTCACATCAGCGAACAAAGTACATACTTTAGAATTATCATCTCTTGAGAGATTTTTCTCAAAGAGGTGAGGTTGCAATGAGTAGTATTTCCATGGAAGACAATGTGGTATAACCCTTGACTAAAGCCTTGACTCAGCAGAAACATGATCATCATGTGTGGTTTAGCGGAATAAAATCCATAGGCAGTTGGCTCCGGTCCAAGTGGGAGTTTGTTAGAGTTGGTGTCCTGAGAACCAACTCTTTGTACTTTGATTACATGAATGTACACTTATTATATATTTTTCATTATTATGCATGACTATAATAAAATAATGTCCTTGAATATTTGTTGCATTAATAAGGTCATGGAAGATCCCCACTATGATGAGAACCTTGAAATGCTATAACAATATTCTTAAATAAAGTTCTACGGTTAGATGACATATTATGATTGGACACATAGTATATAGACCATCATGTGCGAGTACTCTCAAGAAGATGAGACTCTCTCTCATGGATTTCTCACTTGGTAATCTCTGATATGGGAGATTATGAGAACAGACCTACCAGTAGCAATTCCGCTTGTCTTGGTGTCATCTGACATTTCTATCTATGAGCGTGTGTAATGGTCCTTAGATTAGAAGATTATCAATAACTCATGTCATGACTTGCACACTTATATTTTCTGAAAAACCTGTCATGAAGACCGTTGGTGGGAGGTAGGGTACGTTGGGTGCGTCATGAATGACATGTTGTTAACGGATAATACATGGAAGGATTTGTCCTGTCCATACATGTGGAAGAATATATCTAAGGACCTTTCATTGAAATAGAACTCTCACCCAAATTCCATGGCCATTGTCTAAAGACGAGTTTATTTATGGAAGTCAAAGAATGAAAGATCAGGCACATAGGTTTATAAAACTTCCATGAAACCTGCTTGATGAGATATTAATACAAAAGGACTAAATTACACGGTAAGAATTCGTATGAGATGACACGTCAATGCAGTATCAACTTCTTTCTCTTGGGTTCTTTGACCCGTTGCTAGATAGTAATCTTGTACTTTAGGCAAGCCCACCTAATGTCAATTAGAAATAGGCCTTGAGGGTCACACACTATGTGTATTCAAGTATGTCAGGTAGAATAAATATTATTCATGTACATGGTTTAATAATTAATCAAGGAAGCCTAAATTGTTTTAATGATGGAGGAATAATAAAATGAAAACAAGATATACACGCCGTGTATTAATGATTACACGCTATGTAGTTTTCATTTTGGAAAGGAAATGAAAACAAGTACACACCCTATATTAATAATTACACACTGTATAGTTTTATGAAAAAAAATTACACGCTATGTATTAATTATTAAGTGCCATGTAGTTTTTCCAGTTGGGATTATGAGGAGATAATATTTTTTTATTAAATGATATTTATTATAATCAGTGTGGGCACATGTGAATGAATTAATGATTCGACATGGGGGGGGGGTCAATAAGATTTGATGAAATAAATAAAATGGGTAACATGTTTATATATTGTCATAACTCTATAACCTCAAACCCGATTATAAATATCCTCACAACCCCAACACTTTTCCTTAATCATTATGCACAAAAATTCAGGAGAACTCTCTCAAGGATGAAAGAATTCATTCATCCTTGAACACTCTCAAGACCGAGAGAGAGATCATCCTCCATCAGATCATCGCGATCTATAACAGACAACATAAGAAAAGGTTTCTCCACACTAGCACCCGGAGACTCCTTCGGCGGCGTCCAATGATTCGTGGTGCACGTGTGGATAAACACTAGAGGAATTCTACACTTGGCTTCAACGACACAATGGCGAATCACATCGAAACATGATCAGAAATATCATCGAAGAAAGAACGCCATAAAAGGTACTTCTTGTCAATTAATGAAATTAATTATAATGACCTTATGACGATCCTCATTTGTGGTTCTAGAACTGTTGTTCTTCTATGTCTATTTATGTGATTCGATCCGTGGAGTCTTTCATTTATCGTCATATTGATCCTGGATTGATCTTTGTTAATGAAAAAATCTAAGTGGGCACATCCACCCATGAGCTTCCACTGCACTCAGAACCTACACATTCCATGTACTAGTGTTCTAGATAGCATGGTAAACTTTACCTTGATAATTAGACACCTATAGAATCATAATTCATGTCTGGAACTGGGTGAAACAATAGTGAAACACCACTGTATAACATAGGGTTGGTACACCCCAGTTGCATAATGTACTATTTGAATAACTAGTTTGTGGTTTTCCATATGCGAGCTGAGGACTGATGGTTTCTTTATAATTCTTTTGGGTATGGAGACCCAAACCCTATGTTAAATTGAAGGGGGTTGCCATGGTGAGGGATGTTTTGTAATCAAATTAGGAGCGAAGAGGTGGTTAACCGATGTATGAACCTGGGAACTCATAGTTGAGGGACATGGTGTCAGGTATTAACTAAGGACATTATAGTATTTTAAAATGATAGTGTATAATAGGAGGATCAACACACACCTTCAATGACATATTTGTGTACTTACAATTTAATGATGAGAATGAGACCTCTCTTGACTTCATCATCGGTACACAGAGAGAGTGTCAGTTATACACTGAACTAATCAAATCAAATACCCCTTTCCTATTTTGGTAGATGGAATACTCATTAATATTCTCAAGGATCAATCTTGAGGAAGCCTTATGTTGTGGATTTCATCATCTAAAGTATGGTACATGATTAGTAAGTGTTCTCAATCAAATCTTGAGATGCCTCCACTTAAATGAATTTAGATCTGTTATTTGAAAATCTCTAGCCATCTAAATTGAGTGGTTTTAAGAATAGAGAATCAAAGGTGGTTCATCTAGGGATCTCTCAAAAGGAGTTCTATGGTCATTGGGTAACTGTTTCATTAAAGCTATGGTTTTACAAGGGTTCTATGGAAAGGATTGTTTTGGATTTTCAACAGAATCCAAAGCAACTAGTTTGTACAATTTCAATCAGAATTGAGCATAATGACTTGAGTAAGGAATAGGGGAAATTTAATCACATGTAACTAGGTGTATCATTTAGAGAAACATTATAGGAGCATCGTTAGAACATCATAGACATTTTTTTTTGTGGTAAAAACTATTGATTCTTGTACATTGTCTCAAAATTGGTCGTTCAAAGGTTATGACCTAAGGTGGGGAGTTGATTTGGACAATAGATTAAAGAGATGATGTTTTGAGCTTGCATCAGGGTAAACATTATCTATTAATAACATTATAAGTGATTTTATGGAAGTTGGGAGCATTGGATCAACATTAAATAGCTTTAGTACCGTGTTTAAAGTAGAATTTTGGGGTGTGTTGGGTGTTCCAAGACACAACACAGCCACATAAGGGGATGTTCTCAACCCAAGAAGCTTAGGAAATATTTATACTCTTTCCCCCAAGGCTTCTCAAAGATGAAAAGTTATAAGGTGGGGAGATTTTGGTGTCCCTTGTTTTGGACCAGTTTAGAATTTCAGGAGTTTCATATATTTTCATTTGGTGGACATTCCAAATTATAAATAGTGTCTCAAAATGTTATTCTAGGAGTTGGATCACTAAAATTAAATTTTTTTAGATGTGGTTTACGTATTTATTGTTACCATTGGTGTCACATAGAGTTTTAGGAGTGTTGGTCCCTAGAGACTCATGTTTTAGAGGATTTGATTAGGGTGCACAACTTGTTTGAAACAATGTGTCGTATAGGAGAAAATATGTAGCCTGGTCGAGTGAGGAAGGTGATTCCACACAATTTTATTAAACCATGTGTGTTGAGGTTCATGATTGTGTCGATGGTTTCAAGCTTATTAAGGAGGGGGTGCATTGGATGTGTATGGTTTTCCAAAACCATGTGCCTAATCCGACAACCTTAGTGCCACTTAACTAGTAGTAACACACTGTTAAACACATGGTTTTCCTAACCATGTGAGATAACCATGCTTGCTGTGGATTCTATGAGGTAATGTCCACATGGTTCTGATACAGTTTAGAGAACCATGAGGCCTAACTATGTCGATAATTAATGAGCTAGGAAAGGATCATTTTTCCCATCCATCTTATTCTTTCTCTCTCCTCTTTCATCCTCACTTGTTTATACTAGGGGAGCCATGTGAGATCTATCCCAATCTATTCTCTTAGGATTTGATCTAGGATCTTAATCTAGCATCCATTTCACTCACCATCAGTTGCATTGGAACTGCATCTATATGTTCTCGACTCTTCATCCTCCTCTTCTTCATTTACCTTTCCTTACAAAATGTCAATTCCATGTGATATCTTTTACTTTATTTTTAGGGATTTTGGAGATTCTTCCATTTTCTCCCATAATTTCTTGAATCAAATATCGATACAAGATGTGTGTACCATTATAAGAATGATGTAGGTGGTATAGTTTCATTTCTGAAAATGTTTTGTTTATTATAGAGTTTTCTATTATGAACCACACTAGACTCTTTCAGGTGTTGCTCATATATTATTACATGCCTTGGATTAAATGGTTAGACCAAGACTTGACTACCATAGAAACCATTACATGGTTGGAGGAAATAAACTCAACCCGAGTCACCTCATTAGGGAGATATCAACACTTTTCATTTAATGTTTAATTGGATATAGTATGTAGTTCCAACCTTATTTGGATGGGATATTTATTTATGTTGGTTAAATTATTGGCTTGATTAGATCGGATTTTTTGTTGAGTATCCACATTAATTTATAAATGACATGGTTGAATTGAATCAAGCGGACTACTTAATGAATTGTTATGTTTTCTAATAAAACCCCTTTGTTGAGGTGTTTCGTATTCTAATATAAAAGGAAGTGATGAATGCGATATATATTTCTTGGTATTAAATTTTATTTATTATTTAATTTATATAGGGGAATGATCCTCTTATAGTGATCTTTCTTATGTTATGGCCTATTGTGGACATGAAATTTTTCATTTATAATTGGACTATATAAGTGGAATGTGTTAATGTATATCCTAATGTAAATGATAAATGAATTATAATTAAATGGATTGAATGTGACTTGAGAGATTCTAGTTTACTTTTTATAGAATTTCTGGATAAGAGATCATAGGGAAAACATATTACTTGTGTTGATTTATGACCGAGGGACCTCAAGTAGGGTTTTTGGCCAGGACGTGTCACACCCACATGGTCAAGGATGGTTGGAATGGTGTCCCCATCACTTGGGTTTCTAGGCATAATGTTCCACACCACCTCATGTAAGAGTTTAGGTATGGTCTACCTCTCTACTGACCATGACACTTGGAATGGTGGCCTATATTCATGATGTGATCTCGGCATGGACTGTTTCGGCTTTTTTAGTGATACTCGTCCTGATGGAATATTTTGAATATGATACTCGGGAACATCTATTCTCTTGGTATATATAGGATCCTTGGTCATGATTCCCCTTACTCATTACTAACAGAATATTACTATTATTATTAGTAGTATCATGAATGAATGCCTATGTTACGCCTCGAGTCTTCCATAATACTACATTTCCATATATACGGCTATAAGAATCACTATTACTATAGTGAATATATATGTATACATGTTTATATGTAGTATATATATATATATGTATGTATTTCACTTAGAGGTATTTATTGATTTTTCCAAAGAAGGTATGGTCGGCCTGGTGTCCTTCAAGAATCTAAGCCCGACTTGTTTATTTACTATTTATCATTTTTTGATTTACTTTTGTTATGTATGCACACTTCTTTATTAAATATGCACAAACTGGATTACAATTTATACGCCATTGATGGTGGAATACTAAGCTTATCTCACACCATATTTGGGATTCCATTTCTTTGGGGTACCCAAACAGATCTCATTGGTTGCAGGAATAGGTTCATCGGTTTTGCTTGCTTGTTGTTATTCTTATGGGATTGGATGGAGAGCATGAGAAAAGGATTGAGATGGTTCTCATGACGTTATTAGAGATAACTGTAGTGTGTCTTACTTGTTTAATTACTTTGTTAGTCTCTCAATGTGTGGTATACTTTCTGTATACCTATTTTACATTGAATCAGGATAATGCAGGATTGATTCATTTATTTAAAATTTACCGTCAGTTTATTATTTTCCACTGCCTTTTTTTACTAAATGATTCCTAAATATTTATTCTGATACGGCGGGTATATTATCCCCACTGTACGATCTTTACACCCTCTCTACTTGTTGGAAAACTCTATCATATATTGTGACACACTTGAGACCTAGCGGCCAACCTGCTTGGGGCACCGTTAAGTGGCATCTTAGCCAAGACTCTATAATGGGACTCAAGAACCAGATCTTCATCATTTATTAAACCAGTTTGTGGTAGTATTAATTGATGATATCCTAGTTTACATATCATCTGAGGAGGATCACATGGGACACTTGATTATATTTATGAAAATACTCTAAGATCACCATATTTGCAAGAAACTCTCAGAGTTCGAGTTTTGGATTTCGGAGGTTCACTTTTTGGGAAATATTATTTCTATAGATGGAGCAATAGTAGACCAGGGAAAGGTTGAGGAAATTTTGCCTTGGTGGAAACATAATAGGATGACATATGTGAAGATCTTCCATGGGTTATCAAGACACTATCACATATTCGTACTCGATTTATCCATGATATCACCTCCCTTGTTAACTTTAACCCGAATGGGGAAGCCTTTATTGTGGATAGAGAGGTGCCTGTAGGCTTTCAAGGAGTTGAGGAGGATATTGAAAAAATATACCATATTGAGATTCCTAGAGGATTTTTTCAGGTACATAGTGTTTTGTGATTTTTAAAGGACCGGGCTTGGTTGTGTTCTTATGTATAGGTAACCAGTGATTGCCTATGGTTCATGTCAATTGAACTACAAGACCCATGATCTTGAGTTAGTAGTGGTAGGATTCACACTAGTGATATGGAAAAACTACCTAATGGGTGAGTAGTTTATTATCTATTATGACCATAATATTCTCAATTATATATTCTATTAGAAGGATCTTAACTTGAGATAGAGGCACTGGATAGAGTCCCTCTAGGAATATAACTACAAGAGTGTTCATACCCATGTGAAGGGTAATGTGGAAGTAGATGATCCCAGTAAAAGATATTATTCATAGTTTCTAGGTGAGGCATCAGAGTAGTTGGAATCATCATATTAATCCTTCATGGATAGAGAGAGTGAAACTACCTCCAGTCGATAATTTCTACCCCTCCTCTATTACAGTGAGTTAGGGATTCACATCATTAGTATACATATTGTGGTACCCTACATACTCAGATATCCATTAGACATGTTCCTACGGGATTTTTGGAAGATAGAGATCATTTCATTATTTTCGTAGGACACAAGATGGTAATGATGATGTTATAGGATGAAATTCTAATGGGGTTTCATAGAATTCCCTTGGTGGTACATTTAGGTGTGGTGAACATGTACCAGGACCACCAATGTTAGTTTTTGTGATCATGAATGAAGTAGTGAGTTGCAGAGTTTGTCTCTTAATGCCTTACTTTTCAAAAAGTGAAGGAAGATCATGAGCTTCCATCACGTTTAACTTCACCCCTTGAGGTGATCCAGTGGAAGTGGTATAGGATATATATGGAATTCATGAAGTGGTTACCATTTATTTCTTTGGGAAATAATGAGATCGGTGTGATTGTAGGCCAACTCACCAAGTCATCCCACTTTCTAGCTATTTGAGTACTTATTTCAATAGACAAATTGGGATTACTCTTTGTGAACATGATAATTAGGCTCCTTTGAGTTCCCTCAACAATCATTTCTGACTATTATGATCACTTCATATATTAGTTAAAGAATAGAATACAAAAGTAATTTGGGACTCATTTTCATTTGAGCACAACTTTTCACCCCTAGACTAATGAACTGACTGAGTAGACTATTCAAGTCTTTGAGGACATTTTATGGGATTTTATATTATACATTGTTGATAGTTGTGAGGATCACCTACCATTGGTAGAGTTTTCATACAACAATGGTTTCCATTCCCCCATCGATATGTAACTATTTGGGTCCTTGTATATGAGACCCTGAAGGTCACCACTATGCTGGAATGACCTAAGAGAGTCAGTTATTATATTCCTAGAGTTGGTGCAATCCACTATAGAAAAGGTGTAGATCATATAGGAGCATATTAGGAGTGTATATAGTCATCAATAGTCATATGCTGGATAATGATGGAGGTCATTGGAGTTTGAGGAGGGAGACCATGTGTTTGTTAGGGTCTCACCTCAACATGTATTACAAATATTTGTATGGGGAAAAAATCTATCTAAAATATTCATTACCCTTTACAGAAAATTTATATATTTGGAGAGGTGGAATACCATTTAGCTATACAACCACAGTTAGACCAATTACACAACATCTTTTATGTGTCATAGATGAGGATGTATATGTATGACCCATCACATGTTATTGAATTGGGAGAGATGGATATCGGGGATGGGGATACCATTGTTGAGTACCTCATAAATATTGAGGATTGTTAGGAGTTGATTCTTTATGGGAGATCGATTCCTATATTTCATGTCTTATGGAAACATAAGAATCTTCAGGAGGGTACTTGGGATCCAAATACATTGATTGAATCCCAGTACCCACGTATATTCATATTTCCTATTTTTGGATTTAAGATATGTAAATCCCCAATGTGGTATAATTTAATGACTCGTATTTATATATATATTACATTAGAATATAGTATGGATTATTTCTTGAGCTACGTGCTAAGATGATGTGATATTCCATTGCCTTGTGTTCCTGGAATTAATTTTTAAAATATATTAAATATTAGGTGTTCTTTGATTTCCAAAAAAAACTTGAATAACTCTTAAACAGAGGCTCGAATTGAAAATTAAATGCTTCCATTGAGTTTAGAGCTTGGGATTTAACCTAGGTTTGAATTAATCATTTTCGGTGATGGGAGTTTTGATTAAGTGTGGTCGTGGGACAATTAATAAATTTGTTTTGACACAGAGACCTAAAAAACTATGTAAATATATTGTTATGAGTAGTTCTTAGGGCCTTCCACTTAACCCTAGAGACCTATAGAAGTGTTAGAAGAGATAATTCTTCGTGGATGACATCAAATCAGAATGGATCGAGGATGTATACAGCAAACAAAATTGGGGATCTCACCAATGACAATTATGTGAATCCATTATTCATCAATGATTGATCCACCTTATGTTTGGGAATTATTTTATTTGGATTTATCCCCATTTTATTATCTTATGATGAATGAAAATTAACTGTCCTACAGATAGATTCATATTTTGATCGTATTACGGGTGTGGGTTTCTTTTTCAGGCATAATTGGGAGAAATTGTGAATTTTTATTTAGATATTTGTTCCTTGTTATAATGAAAATAGATCGAGTCCAACACGAACATGGATGAGGTTCATTCCTCTCATGTGGGTTTCTTGGTTTTTTCCCAATGTTCTTCATGTATTCATCACCGAAGTTTGTTTTGGACTGTGTTTAGATGAAATACTAGATAATAAATCATTTTTCACTCATTTAGATACACAATAAATTAAAATCATAGATCCAATTTCAGTATTAATAACAGATCAACTTGTAATGATGGTGAATATGGACTAGGTTCAGATTGGAGGAATTCATACTTGTGGTTTTGGTATGTGATGATGTTGTGGATTTGAGTAGCATTTATCAGCTAATCTGAAGCCAAAATCCATCTAATCAATGATGGTAGTTGATGAATGACCCTGAATCCATTATACCTAGATTGAATAAAAGTGTTTATATAGAGTAGAACTAATGGGATTTGTAAAATTCTATGTTACATGGCATGTAATCTAATATGACATTCCGTGTGGGTCCCCATATGGGGTGATTGGGTTTTCATGAGAAGATAAATATCACATGTCTTGTGAACCTTATCTAGAGGCTCAGTGTCTTCCTTAGAGGGCACATGGACATGGGAAGGAGTACATGGGATTTGACACACTGTGTAATTAGTCATGAAAAAGGCCAAGACAGATGTACATGGGAAACTCCATGTACTTGGACATGGTTATGAGTACATGGGCTCAGACACGCCATATACTCGGACATAGACATTAGCATGGGCCATGATAAATGGGTAGGACGCAATACTGAAGGGAAATACTATTTAATTCCATTACACATCATGGGCTCCTTCAAAAAATTGTTTGGATCCCTTTTCCTATTCATCTTGGATATGTTTCATTAGGGTACATTTCCTTGATCTATTCCTTGAGGGTTTAGTATAATGCCATGTCATATACATAGGATGGGGATCCTGTCTAAGGAACATATATCTTGGGTAGAATTTTGGAACCCCTTTGTGAGGCCTGATGTTAGATCCTCTATCATCGTTTCCCTAGTTGGGGTTCTTAGTATCACCATGGTGAACATTATGTAGGAATTGATCCCCTACATAGTGAGTTAATCATGATCGGGTTGTTATTATACACCATGGGATTAGGTGTCATCCCCATATGCATATATTTATCTTTAGAAATCTGGAATATACTTCTTATGGTGAGACCCGAGGATTTTGACATCTCGTATGGACGTCATCCCAACTATTTGACTCATGGAGTGTGTTTTCCTAGAATGTGCTATGTGGAACTTTCGAGAAGGAGTCCTAGGATGACCTTACGATTGTGACATTACCTTGAGATGATGTATATGATTAGTATATTGAGATATTATTGTTTTATATTCTATTGAAATATACCTATGATGATTTTAATTTTTTTATGTTATATTCATACTGATTTCACAGTGTCCTACTTGGTATTATTATACTCATGCATACATGTGATTTTCCCACATGTATCGTGTCTTATGAAGATGACTAACCTTTTGACAGATCCCAAGAGGGAACAGGACTAGGAAGAGATTAGTGATCCATATGGACCAAGGTGTGTTCCTATAGTTATCTTGATAACAGTCCTCACTCTCATTACAATTTGGATTGGTTTTTAGTTTATTTGTTGGAAGCTTGTATTTAGCCCTTTTTTCTTATACATGTCATCATACCCTGATGGTGGAATTTTATATGTATGAAATAATGGTTACCAATTGTTTTAAACATCCAAATTTCATGGTCTTGGAGATGTGTGTGTGTGTACAGTTACATTATGATAATGCCTCCCATGTGTGTGATATACCTACTTGGTGCTAGTCACCATACCCTGGCATATTGGAGGCAGGCATGGGGTAGTTGCGACACATTCCCCGTTGGGAAAGTTTGTGATAATGGATCCAATGAATATATATGATACATATGAAATAATATTGAATCTTTACATTCAATATGTAATATAATTTTTTACCCTTTCACCCACAAATGAAATGATTACATCTATCATGCTTACATTTGGCCTTCTGTCTCCATGAAGTGACATGATTCATTTTCCATGTCCAAATTGTAATAATGATTATAAAAAGGAATCTAATGAAAACATTGTGATATTTATAAATTTAATATCATAATGGAGATAATACAACTATATCTAATTATCAAGAATTGCAACTTCCATGATAAAATATTCACGAGGAAAGAAATCCATTATCACCCAAAATAATAGTAATAATGGAATATTATTAATAAATGCATGTTAATATGTTATAAAAGGACCATATATTATATTATAAATATTAATATGGTTGTGATATAAATTAATAACATTTTTAATACCATTATATTGTAGGTTAAATCACGGTCAACTAAAGGGAAGTGTGATGTAAGGAATTTCGTCTCAATTTATTTTCAATAAGGTATTTTCTAATTTTTTGCACCTAATTCATTTTATAAATTTTATATATTTCCCATTTTTCAGGTTATATCAGGATCCCTTCATAATTCATGGTATTTTAATTTTAAATTAAAATTATTTCATCTCTGATTATATGACTTTAATGTTACCAAGTGCTAAAGCGCTTCTTAACTTAATTTTCATTCATTGGGTTATAATTATACTTCATTAACAATATTATTCTAGGATTATGTGAGAAATTTACTTTTATTTTATTATTTACAATTTATTGTTTTTATGTATTTTAATTTTTCAAACATAATCACTTCGTTGATTAATTTTCTCATTGGTGTTATGATTATAAAAAGGGATCTTTATAAAAAATTGTCTTCTTTGAGACATATTTATGTTATACAATTATCTTATTTTTTGTGGTATATATATTACCCATTTGATATAATATAAAATTAATTCATTATATTCTTGGGATTTAATGTTTTATTTGAGGTTATTCATTCCATCAAGGTTATGATTCAAATGTTACCAAAGCCATAAGGGTTTATTTCACAGTCTAATCATCATTCCGAATTGTTCATGTTAAAGTATATATTGAGAAAATTATTTTATCATTCTATATTAAAACCAATATATTTTATTATCCTCTAATTATTTCTAATGATTATAGATTTTCCATTCACTTTCCTCTTTTAATTACTCAAGATAACGAATGAATATTTTAAAGAAAAAGCATCTTTATTTTCTACTGTGTCAGGAATATTTTTATTCTATTTCTATATATTTCTTAAAATGTTTTAAGGAATATTTTTAATATTATAAAATGATTTATTTAAGAAATTTTTACCAGTTTTTTAATTTTAGTAAATGCTTTAAAATAGAACTTTTTATCATTTTACAAAAAAAGTAATTTTGTATTTTCACTAAAAATGGGAAAAAATCGTTGTTTTAACTTACATAAAAAAAATTGAATTTCCAAAAATATTTAAATCAGAATTATTTTAAGATTAATTTAAAATATTATAAGGTTATTTTAAAATAAAACATTTTTCCTAATATTCTATAAATTTTTATTATTTTAAAATGAAAATTTCTATTTTAAAATGGTATTTTCCTCAATAATGTTTTTAATGTTTTTTATATTATTTATATTCATAAATGAAAAAATTTCTTTAGTTTATTTATACTCAATTGAGTATATATTTTAATTATCCCATCCTTATTCTTTCTATTGATTTTTTTTATTATTTTGACTATGAAACTTTTTGAAATTCATTTTCTTTATTAATTTGTTGGTAATTTACATTGTCTTGAAACAATAAATTTATCATGATAATTGAAAATCACATTTTTCATAAATATAAATATTATTTGTATGATGGATATAATTATTTCATAAACCATATACCATTTTTTACATTCAATGTATTACTATGAATGTTATTTGATCGATTGGGGAAACCTAGATTAATCCATATTCATTTCTCAAAATGGATATTTGTTGATAAAATATATTTTTTATGAATTTAATTGGTCATTCAATGTACGAAGAGTGAATTATAAATATAGTAAAGGGTGTGGATACATTATAGATAATATCTTGATGTATTAATAGGTCTCATGAGACAAATCACTTGGTGAAATTAAATCTGTTTGTTATGTATACCTACCCATAAATTAAACTATCATACCATAAGGATTTAATAGTATATATGTCATGATATATGAGATCATCATATCCAATATTATGAATTTCTATCATTATGAATTAAATTATTATTATCCACGATATTATTGTATTTATATTATCCATAGAATCATTTGTGTCTCATGTTATCGATTAAATGATACGTGTTTTCAGTTATTTACCTTAGAATATTGAATATTACTTATTTACTCATGATAGATTCTGCAGTATTTAACCCTTACAGAGAATTTTATCTCAAAATTATTTTTATTCATTTCCCTAAGATATGATTAAACAATATTTTAATGAGTTAAATGACACCATATATTTTTCGTTACTATGACTAATATTATATTCCCTATGTAAAATGGGAAACATGTATGTATTTGGTTATCCAATACTATGAAAATGATTAGTCCTTTGGGATCATGAACCATGTATCTATTCCAATATAATTAATTTGTCATCGAACATAGGTTTTTATAGTTGGTATCAGAGCTAGTTTAGTCGAAATATTTGGAACTAGATTTAGGAAAACATAGATTAGGGAACTAACTCTATGATAGAGTTTGAGTATATTTCTAATTGTGGAATAATGTCCTAAATGTTTTTTAAGGTAGAGATTGTATAGTTTTTCATATAAAGAGATATATCTCTAGATAATAAAAGTGTATATGGTTTTTCATATACCCGTGCAGGTGTAATGGCCCGGAAAAGAGTTGGTTTTAGTATATATGATCCATCATTATAGTGCACAGTGAATGAGTCCTTCAAAGAAAAATAAATTATGAAACAAGATGAAGATTTGTAATTATTTAGCCTTAGAACAGATACATTATCATTTGATTCATGCCTAGATACACCCCTTAGTATCTCTTATGAATGAGATTCTTGAGGAAGAAGAGAATAAACTACCTATAGATGAGAGGGAAAAGATAATATTTAAATTGAGTATTAAATGATTTATAAGGAATACATTGAAGTTTTTCCTATGTAATTACCTAGACATACACAAAATCATGAATTTGAGTTCTACATTGATTTAATCCTAGATTTAAGAAATATATCAAAGACTCCATGTAGAATGAACAATTCAGAATTATTAGCGTTGAAGAAACAACTAGTGGAGCTATGTGATAAGGGATTTATACAACCTAGGGTTTCAGCTTGGATAGAACCTGATCTTTTATTTAAGAAGAAGTATATATCCATAAGGCTATTGATTTATTATAGGGGAAATCAATATTGATACAAAAAAGAAAATATATCATCTACCCCAAATTGATGAATTATACAATTAACTTCATAGAGTTCAATATGTTCAAAAGATTGACCTTAGTTCTTGGTATCATCAATTATGAGTAAAGAAGGAATATATTAAGAAGAAATTTTTTTTGAATGAGGTGTAGACATTATGTTTTTAAAGTAATTTCATTTTGGAATGAATAATGTACAATATGTTTTTATAGATCACATGAAAAGTGTATTCGAATAATAACTTGATAATTTTTATATGGTATTATTTGATGATATGTTTGTGTAATATAAAATCAATGAGGATTATGATAATAATTTATGGATTATTCTTTAGAATATTATATGAAAAGTGTTATATGAGAAATTTTGTATCTACGAACTCTGAATTTCGACAGTCTCTTTTCATGGCCATATTATCCCATAGTATGGATTCTTAGTTGATCCTGTTAAGAAAAAGGCAGTCAAATAATGGACTACACTAATAAACATAACCAAGGTACATAGTTTTAATGGTTTGGTGGGTTAATGTTGATGATTTTTCAAAAAAATCCCAGTTGGATGACCTGTTAACCAAGATTATATATAGAATGTGTTAAGTTCATATGAAAAAATTAATGAGAATAATGTTTTAATAAATTGAAGTGGATATTGGTCAATGTTCAAAATTTTGACTCTACCATCATGAAATAATAGATTTTTTATATATACTGATTCATTTAAGATTTTAATTTGTTATTCCCTTATAAATAATGATAAAGTCATTTCTTATTAATCAAGGCAGTTAAAAACTGCTCAATAGAACTATCTAAGAAATGATCTTGAGTTGGAAATAGTATTATTTTTTTCAAAGATATAGAGACATTATCTCTATGGTGAATTGTGTGATATATACACACACCATAAGATCCTAAAATAAGTTTTTTCATAAAAATTACTGAACATGAGGAAAATTTTATGGCTTAAGATACATAAGGATTATTATTTGTAAATATACTACCACCCATGGAAGTAAAATAAGGTTGAAAATGCATTTAGCAAGAAAGAACATGGATTTATGACCAAAATGGGGATTGATAGGAATTTTATGTTTATTGATCCGGTAAATATGGATATGAAATTTATTAAGGAAGGGGATGAATCACCACATTTTCAATTGATTGTGAAACCATCATTATTGTAAATGTTAAAAGGTTATGAATCTCATGATGTGAATTTTCAAAAGAAAATTAAAGTCGCGTATGATGGGAAATTTGCAGGCTTAATTTGTGAAGATGGTGATATGAAATTTGGAAAGAGACTACATGTTCCATATATACTTAATATAAAAAAGAAATTTTTAGATGATTATCACAGTTCAAATTTATCAATACACCCTAGTAGCACTAATATGTATTGGGATTTGAAGGAACATTTTTTGTTGTATAATATGAAGTGTGAAATTGATAATTATATAACAATATACTATGTTTTTCAATAGGTTATGGTGGAGAGACAACATTATATAGAAATCATGCAACCTCTATCTATTCCTGTGTTGAAAGAATATGATGTTAATATGGAATTTTTCGTTGGGTTACCAAATAATCCTATAAAGAATCCTATAATATGGGATATTATTGTTCTCTTAACCAAATCTACAAATTTCCTTACTATAAGGGAAGTATTATCTCTTGAGATCCTTTTATAAATCTATATAAATGAATTTGTAATACTTCATGGTGAAACTATTTATATTTTATCTGATCATGATCGTTGATTTACATTGAAATTCAAGAAAAGTCTTTAGAAGGCTCTTGATACTGAGCTTCGTTTGAGTGCCACCTATCATCAGAAAACTTAAGGATAGTTTGGAAGGACTATTCAAACATTAGAATACATGTGGATATCATTATCACTTGAATTTGAATGTATGAGGGTTTATTATTTACCTTTGGTTGAGATTTCATATAATAAGAGTTTCCATTAATGTATTCAAATGGTGGTTTATGAAACATTATATAGAAATATATGTCATACACAAACTTTTTAGGATGAAGTTGGTGAAAAGAAACATTATGGCCTAGAACTTTTTCAGGAGGCAATGAAAAAGGTATAGACTATTTATAATCATATTAAATGATCTAAAAATTAAGAAAAAGAGTTATTTTCATAATAAAATCAAATATTTGGAATTTTAAGTGAAAGATCTCATTTTCTAAAACGAATTGGTGTTTGGATTTCTAAATGGAAATAATTGGAGTTTTGCCTTTCCAAATGGAAATCACACTATGTCTCTCAAATATACATTATGTGTTCTATATATCATTTCTAAGGAAGTACATTCTATACCCGATTCATGTGATTACCTTTGAACAAATAGAGATGGTAGCAGATCTATCTTATTGTGAAGAGACCATAGAAATTTATGAGGCCATATATAAATTATTGAGGAATTTGATGACATTACTAGTAAAGGTACTTTTTAGAAATCATGAAACAGAGGAATACACATGGGATCCAAATTATGTTATGAATAAGAACCACCCTCATTTTTTTATAAAGTAATATTTTTGGAAATTATGAGGATGAAATTTCTAAAGGAGGGCATGAACGTAACACTTGATATTAAATTATAGTAAGTGAACATTATATTTTAATAAAACTATAATAAAATGAAAATTTTAATATTTTATGGAACAACTAATCAAATTTTAATGGATTTATATCATTATTGATTTTACTTCTTCAAAATAAGACAATAATACGATTTTGAAATTTTCCCTTTGGATTAATATTTTTTAATGATTAAAAATGGAGTATTTATATACTACTAATTTTTTTATCATATTTTCTTATAATATATAGAATTAATAATTTATTGACTATAAATTTTATAAAAATAAAAAAAAATATCATTTGGAGGTAATAAACTAATATTTTTCCAAAAATTGTTTTTAAATGCGTAATATATTCCCATTTTAATTAATTAAAGTAATATTTAATGATGAATGATTTAAATAAAATTTATGGATTATATATCTAAATATATGAAATTAAATCAATATGATGATGATTAATAGTCATATAGTTAATTTAATATCATCTTATGCATAAAAAATGCATTTCTTGAAAAATAAAATTTCAACACATTTTGTGGGTTTTTAAATTAAATTATGACACTTATATAAATTGGATTTTATAAAAATTAATTATATTGTTTAAATAATGACAATTAGTATTATTTTATATGTTCAACTAAATTTTTCGTCATAACGAATAGTAAAAATAGGAAAAATTAATTACTTTGATTAAGGTCAAAACAGATTTAATGTGGGTTAGTCTTTAAAATTAAGGGCTAAAATGACCAAAAAACATGACTAAATCATATATTTGGTTTTATTCCTAACATAACCTTACCCCATTATAAAATTATCTATTTTTGACCTATATGTCCGATAATGTTATTTGAAATTTTTAAAAAACTTTGAAACATTACAAGTGTTCCACTCACCACAATTATAAAAGAGAACTCATCCACTCACTTATTCACACATATAAAGCCATTTATCATGAAAAAATAGGAATAAATATATCCCCAACATCCTTTAATATTTTTTAGAGCTACTTGTATTCCAAAAAGTCCATCCGTAGGGTCCCTAATAAGATATATAAAGGAGGTTTTTCTATGTGATGGTAATTATCTTCAATAAGCTATTTCTTTTTTTTACTTCTTATTTTATGAACATAAATTATGACATAATAATTATAATATAATAAAAAAGTATCTACCATATAATGATACATTATTATATTTATGAAATTAAATTTATCTATCTCCTTCTCAATAAAATGGGAAACAAAACCATCACTCATGTGTACTACGGACTACCGTCTCACAAATCAATATATTTTTTTCCATCACCGTCTCATATAGATAGTAATAATGATGGAAACAATGAATATATATGATAATTATAAAATAATATTGATTCTATAAATTCAATATATCATCTACTTATTTACCCTTTCACCCATTAGGAAAATTATAATGTTGATCGTGCATATGTGCGACCTACCATCTCCAAGAAGTGACGTGACTCATTTTCCATGTAAAAATTTCAAGAATGATTATAAAAAGGTATAAAATAAAAATATATATGATATTTATAAAATTTATATATTTTTTACATGATTAAATATATCTTATTTAGGAAAATTGGAAGTTCCATGATAAAACATTCATGAGAAAACAAAGTAGTTAACACCTGAAACATTGGAAATAAAGAAATATTATTAATGAACAATTGATAAGATGTTGTAATATTATAATTTATAAAATTATAAAAGAGAATATGATTCTGGTATAAATTAATAACATTTTTAAAACTATTATATAAGAGTTTAAATCATGATTAAGTAAAGATAATCGTGATGTAATAGATTTCATCTCAATTTCGATTCATTGAGGTATATTTAAATGTCATGAACCTAATTTATTTTATACGGTGTATATGTTTGCAATTTTACAATTTATATAGTTAATCCTTCATAATTCATGTAATTTTATGTTTAAATTCAAAAATTTTCTTCCAATATGATTTGAATTGAAAGTTACTAGTGTGTTAAGTGTTTTTAACTCAATTTCCATTCATTTGGTTATACTTATAATTCATTAACTATGTCATGACAAGATTATATGTGAAATGAACTTTTATTATAGTATTTTTTGTTTCCATTTTTGTGTGTATTTACAATTTTTAAACATAACATCTTCATTTATTAATTTTCACTACAACATTGTGGTCATTGTAAGGGTTCTTCATCATAAATTGTGGTCTTTGAGACATACATTATGCTACACACATATATTCGTTTAGGTGGTGGATCCACTACCACTTTGATATGATATATCATGATTCCCATTATATTCATTGTACTCAAAGTTTTGTTTGAAGTTATTTTTTCATGGGCGTTATTAGTCAACAGTTACTAAAGTGGTAAGGGTTTATTACACAATATTATCATTATTCGAGATTGTTCATGTTTAAGCCTCTATTAGGTAAAATATTTAATCTTTTTATCTTAAACACAATATATTTAATTATAATATAGTTATTTATAAAAATTATAAATTATCCTTTCATTTTTATCTTTTAATTACTTAAGAGACTAAATAAATATTTTTAAAGAAAAAAACATTTTTTACTCAGATGGGAATATCATTCTTCCATGTAAATATTTTACTTAAATATTTTAAAGAATATTTTTACTATTATAAAATAATTTATTAAAACACTTTTTACCCATATTTTACTTTTTAACAAAATGGTTTAAAATTAATATTGTTATAACTTTTTAATAAGGTTCTTTTTAACTTTTTACCAAAAATTGTGAAAGGAATATTTTTTTTAACATACATAGCATGAATGCAATTTACCACCGTCATGACTGCTCAATGATTTCAAAAATCCTTTACAAGTTTATATTTTTTTGAATAAAATTTTTTTATTAATATTATATAGTTTTTTAGTTTTTTTAATAATTAAATATAAAGATGAAAAGGGAATTTCCCTCAAGAACGTTTTTAGTGATATTTTTATGGTATTTATATTCATTAATAAAAGATACTATTCATTTTATTTGTACTTCCTAGAAGATATATTGTTATGATTTCATACTTATTCATTATCTGGATGGTTTATGATTGGTTTGACCAAGAAAATTATTGATATTCACTTTCTTTATTAATTTTTTTTAAAATTTCTCTTGAAAAATTACACTTTTTGTGATAATTAGATATTACATTTCTCATAATTATTCATATTCTTTGTATCATGGATATTATTATTACCTAAATCACATAACATTTTTATATATAGAGTTTTATTTTTAATGTTATTTTATTGACTGGGTAAAACATGATTAATATATATCCTTTACTCAATAAAAATATTTTTTTAAAAAGGAATATTATTTATGAATTGAATTTATCATTAAAACAATGAGGAATGCATTGGAAATTGAGTGAGATATGGGTCCTAGTTATAGATACCCCCCCTCACGCATCAATAAATATCATGAGGTAAATCAGTTTACCAAATTCAATGGGTTTCTAGTGTATACTGAGCCATCGATTAAACTATCTTGGCCCAAGGAATTGATGGTATATATATCATGATTTTAAGATCCTGATATTTATTATTACTCATTTCCATCATTCAGAATTCATTTATTATTATTCATGATATTATGTAATTGATATTATACATGGATGTATTACGTGATCAGCTAATTGATTAAATGCAATGTGTTTTTAGTTATATACCTTACCATATTTATTATTCCTTATTTACTCATGACATATTCTACTATATGAAACCCTTACTGAGCATTTGAGCTCACCTTTTTTTGTTTATTTTCCCTAAGATATGAAAAATAATTCTTTGAATTCATTCAATATTGCTGAATGTTTTCAATTTCTATGATTTATATTATATTATCAATCTAAAATGGGAATCATGTATTTATTTGGCTCTCTAAGAATTCTAAATTGATTCGTCCTTCAAGATTAGAACCCGTTTATATATACCAATGTAATACAATTTTCACCCACTCTAGGTTTTTACACCTCTTGGCCATGATGGTGGATGGAGGGTAAGGTGAAAAAAATAGATTACAAGTCCCAAAAAAGATAAATAACATGATAATAATAATAATACTTTAAGTAATAATTATAATAATTTTATAATTATAATTATAAATAGTAATAACCTAAAATAATTATTAAAATTTCAATTCTAACAAATATTATACATGAAATTTTTTGAAAAATTAGTTTGATAATTCTACCCTCAATTTATATGTGAAAACGAGGATTATAGGAGATGGATCATCCATTTGTAGAAGAATCCGGGGTCAAACCCAGAGTCTGACATGAAATTATATTAATAATAAATGAAAAATTACATCCTGAATTATATTATGCTAACAGTTTCTAAATATAACATATGGTTTCGAAGATATCATAGTTTTTATCAAAAAAATAAAAAACAATATGCATGAATTTTGTTAGTTAATTAATTGTTTTAATTAAAATGAAAAAAATAAAAACCCTTATAAGTTTCAAGAATCCAACTCATGGTAAAATATATGGCCCAAGATTAGCTGAACCACCACTATTTATAGGGTTACTTACTGGGTTAAAATTATACTTTTCCCCTTTAGATGTGAAATTACAAAAATTATCTTGAAAATTTACAATGTTTAAAACTAGAATATTTGAAACGTCATAATAAATAAACCTTTAAAACTATTATTCTTGAAAACTATAATGCATTACCATAAAAAATCAAATTTCTGAGCTGTTATGAAGTTAATCAAACAATACTTTACCAAAGATAATCCTTTAAAAGCACTCGTGTCATAATTCAACATATAAAACTCTATAAAAAAATACAAATTCAGGTGATGAGAGATATAATTATGGATGGGAAAACAAATGTAATATGAAAAGACACAGTCTATAATTTATGTAACTATCTATAACACTTAATCATCTTTGAATTTTATGATGTTGAAAAAAAAATTCAATAAATCATGTTACTGCTCTCTCACATGGGATTTCTACTCCCATGGGTTTTCCTATATTTCTCTCTCATAATTAAACAAAGAGAATCATCCACCCTAACCTGAAATATTTTTTATGGTACCATAATCCACAATCACTTCACACTCAAACTTGATCCAAGATTCAAAGGGTCCCACAAGCCTATAAAATAACATAAAATGTAGCTAAAACATCTGTTTATCTTATGAGAAAAATAACAATATCAAGATCCAACATAAACATTAATGGAAATCCACATGTCATAATTATTTTGATCACAAGGTAACCTATACAAGAAAATACCATGGTATAATAAAATGGGATAAATCATCCTTCAATTTGAGTAATCTATTCACTAATTGAAATGACACAAGATTATAACCATTTATTAATATCACCCCATTAATGTTTAATGCATCACTTAAAACCATAATACCCTATTTATGAGAAAAAATATCATCTTATTGATGAAACAAATGAATAGATCTTTATAGGAAAGTGGGTAGTGCTATTAAAATTACATACATCAATATAAAGAACAGTTATAGAATACCTCAACTCCATATAATGGTTATTAATAAAATAATTATAAATATTTGCTTCAATTATTTCCTCATGAAATTTTTTCTATAATATATCAATCCACCATGTCCATGGATTATCTCTCAATCTAGTATTATGATATTATTCATTGTGAGAACTATGTATTTGTTTATCCATTTCATAATCAATAAATTTTTTGGCATAGATCATTGTACCACTTTGTATCACCTGGGTGAACCATAAATCACATATTAGATAGTTGAAAACCCCATCTTTAATTAGACAACGGAAAGACCAATTCTCCATCATCAACATAGAGTAGTTATATTTATCATACCCACTATAAAAATATGCATTATCATATTTCAGTTTCATTAACTCAACAGATATCTCATCCCAAACATCCATTCATAAGAAACAAAAATCATGGAATACATTTAAAATCAATGAAATTTGTATCTATCTACCCCATCCGTATAAACACATATATTAATTTATTAACACTATTTGGTCTTCTATATCTACTATATAATAAATTCCAATTCTTTTATCAGGTGTATAAAAATACCTAAGGATGAAAAATATCTCACTACAAACATTCTTTATATATTACATGTCACTGAAGAAACACAATTAATCATCATCAATTCTATCATAGTGGTGGAAATATAGAAATACTCAGAAACTGAATATGCATCGCTCTTCTATACATAAGTACCAAATGTTTATAAACATCAAGTATATTAAGGACCTATAACACCATAAACAAATGTGAGAAAGTCCACTCTCATTACAAATACCTCAAGAGTTCTACCTCAAACCCCAATGTAATAGTTAACTAGGAAAGAAATTCTAAGAAAAAAAAAATGAAAAATTGATAACCCCAAAGTAATCCCTGTAAGAGAATCCAATACAATAATTCCAATTGGAAAAAATCTATCCATGTGCACCTATAGTAATAAGTAATGAATTTAAACTATTCCATTAACACATAATGAAATAATGATGTTTTAAACCAAAAATGTTCCAATATAATGTTGGAATCTATATACATGGGTCAATCAAAATTTCTAACACAACTATAGCATGGTTAGGTCCTTATTTATTGGAAGTTTTGACCATAATTTTTGATCTAATACACCCAATAGAATCTCAATTTATATGAAATCATATATTATAATGTCTCTATAAGTGGAATAAAAATTGTAATTCATGACCAAAAAATTATCCCAATCTTGATAATGAACTAATATCCATAAATAAAACCAATAACTGTTATTATCACCCAATCTCATCCAAAAACATCTACTCACACTAAAAATTCCTCAAAATTTTATTACACGGTACCTTATAAAAATATAAAACCACTGTGTTAAATGGTATAATATCTAGTTATCAAGGATGATTCATAAATCACATATCATAATAAATCAACCCATAATAAACATCAGGGACCAAAATTGATGAAAATGATCTTAGATCCAATCTCTAAGTCAGGACACTCTTTCCTTGATCACATATGACCATCTTCTACCACCAATATACCAGCCATGTAAAAAAATCTCCATGAAACACACACACACACACACACAACACATGAATAATGTAACGACCCAAAGTATAATCAATGAAAATTAACTTCATATAATTATTCAATATAATAACATGAAATCAAAACACAATTAACTACTAAGTACTATGCAACCTTAAAACATAATATTGTCACTTCTATGATTTGAATTTCAAAAATCTGACATACAAAATTTCTATCAGTAAGATGTTTAGAGTCAGATAAAAAAGGATTAGTTTTTTGGTGAATAGTAACTGACACTTATGAATTGTAATTTTATATTTATTAATAGTAATATGACCCTTACGAATAGTAAATCATCTAATAAATTAGTAACCTTACCAATTAAAGTATAAATAATATTTATCAATCTTATAAGTGACAATAGGATTGTGTTGGTATTTTTATGATTCATAAATATTTAATTAAAAATTTATGAATAATTTAACAATTAAAAAAGAAATTATATTTCCATAAAATTTATTCATAAATTATTGTTTTTATTATAGGATAATTTTATGATACCTTAGTTAATTTTTTGAAGTATTATAAAAACTGTTATAATTTTAAAATATGTATTTTCAAGTAAATGATGATTTTATTTGAAACATAAATTTCACATATTTAAAGAATTATTTTCATAAAAAGGAGTTTGTTTTTTTATTCTACACATCGTAAAATTATTAGGTTGATTTTTTTTTGGATTTTTCTGAAATACTTTAATTTTTGATGAACAATGAAATACAATTATTTACAATAAGTGCTAAAACCTGAATTTCTGCATCATGATTGAGTCATGGTCGATGTTAATGGAAATTAGTTTGGACAAATAGGAACTTATTACTATTTTTTTCATGGAAAAATCACTATTTATTTTCTTATGGGGGAATAATTAACTAATGATTAAAATATTATGAAAACCCTCCTCCCCTCCACTATAAAAACGACCCACACTCCCCTCTTCTCTTCACAATTATAAAGCCTTGTTCCTTGCCTAAATTCTGCTGAAATATCTCCCCAAGATCCACCCACATATATATCGGCCCTTATTATCTTCAAAATACCAAATCCTCCCTCCTTAAGAGGCCCTCAAGGAAGATTAATTTAAGAGGTAAATTTCTCTTTTCAATTCTTTTACTTTCCTTTCACGTTTCTTTGTTTTATTTTCTATCCATACTTCTCCTCAACCAAATTTTATGAAAACCATAGTAACTTATATTTAATATGATTTTTTTATGATAATGGAATAGGTATTTATCATATCTCATTTACCATTATTTCATACAATTAGTAAAAACACTATCCGAGATGTGTTAATTTAGCACATTAAAGGATGAAGGGTTTTCAATTTCTATTACCATTTTCAATTCTGGTCATCAAACCATTATTATTGTTGAAACATACTATAAATTATTAATTCTCTATCATCTATGTTTCTGGAAGATTTTTGTACATACCGTTTTTATTTATAAAACAAAATGTGTTCGTTGTGATAAAAATCGCCAATTAACCCAAAAGGTTATCATAATGTTTTATGCAATGATTCATCTCCACTAAAAGTAAACAAATGAAATTCATAAACATGTAACCTCATGCATGTTAAATAATAAAATATAACTCTAATTCTATACAACCACCTTCACTATACTTGATTATCCATTCATGTATATAAATAAACCGTTCATGAAACAAACAGACCCAGACACTGAAATTCAACCTCAAAACCAATCAAAAAGGTTATGAATGAACTCAAAAAGGTTATTTATAAATCAATTACATGTAAAATATGTTATGAAATTATTTATTAATTAACCTAATTTTATTATTTAGGTCATTGATATCAATTGGAAAACACCATCAGACTTAAGGTAAGGGATTCTACCTAAATATCCATTTTTTCCTTCGGGTTATTCTTTCTCTATTTTTACCCAAATGAAATACTATATTACATTTATTTACATATTTAAATTTTTGTTTATATGTAAAAAATAGTTTATCAAAATCCATTAATCATTCTACGGTGGGGATATACATTCTTTTAAGTGATTTCCTCCATAATACTTCCTAATAAGAAAACCCATTTTAATTGAACTTCCTAAATTTTTACCCAATTTCAAGTGAACTCTACCATCTATTTTAAGCCAAAATTGTTTTTATAAAATATTTTTATTATTATTATATTTTTGGTTCACTTATATTTTTATGTAAAATATTAATCCCTTTTCAATTTTAAATTCTCTTTTGTATTTTCCTTAAAACTCCATAAAAATGTTTTAATGCTATTTTTGAAATACTCTACTTATATGTTGTCACATCTATTTGAAATCAGATACAATGATATGTGATTATTATACCTTATTAATTTCCATTAATTTTTTAATTACTTAATTCCATGGAAACTTGTATAATACAGACATTCATTACATTTTATAACATTATTATGATACCCATTTCATTCAAGGGTACACTTATGTTTACATATAATTGATTATGAATGATTTTTTTGTGGAAAGCATATTCATGAACATGTTGAGATGGGTGAACCTAGATAGAGATCTAATGCATTGGGTAAAGTTTAATCTCATGAGATGTCATGTGAAATGGTCTTGGCGATTATCCTTGACTTGTGTTACCATGTGAAATGGTCTTGGTGGTTAGCTTTGACTTGTGCTACCATGGGCAACAATCTTAGTGGTTAACCATGGATTGTTCTCTTCTATGTGAAATGAGCATTGAATAATCCTAAATTCATGTTTTATGTTATTTTCACATTACTATGATTCCATGATTATATGATCCAAAGTTATATATTTTATTGTTCCATATGTTCAATTATGTTTTATAACTTTTTATTTCATAATGTCATGATTCCTAACCAATGTGATAAATATTTATTCTTACGATTAATCCCTTACTGAGATTTTAGATCATCCATTTATTCATATTATCCCCAAGTTATCCTATTCTGATTTATGAGCACCATGGATGTTAGGATCTCAATAAGAGTATTAAATAATGAAATGTTTTATGTTTTCAGTTTTATGTACCTAATATTCAAAGTCACTAGAGTTCAAAATACTTGTCTTGTATTCTGATGTATAATTATAAATGAAATCATGTGATGTTCTGTGTAAAAGGCTATGGTCTCTATTTTTGGTATCGGAGTATGTTTTAGTTATTTTTGGAGACGGAGTATGTCTTAGTTATTTTTGGAGATTACGAAATGAGCACTTTAGTAAGAACCTTAAAGATGATACTCAGTATAAGAAAACATCCCTAAATTTTTCTATGTATAGAGTTAGTAGTTTATCAGGAAAATACATCCATTTCTAGATAATAATAGGTAGAGATGTCCCTGGAATAGATGTATCTAGGGGTAAAACCTAAAAACACTTCTTTGAGCTAGACTCAAATAGGAATTGGTGCACAACAACATGAGTTGTTGCACTCTTGTTTTGACACTACCAGGGGATATGCTTTCCTAAATTCATGAGCTTGGTTAAAAAATTATGATGGGAATAAAATAAGAGATCCCATAAGAATATAAGTTATAAAATAGATGAAGGATAACCTATATTTAAACCTATGAAATAAAATAATTATGATATACTTCCCATATACAGGTTTATCATTTTACATTCAACATTTCCTTTTTATACTTAATAGCTATATATTCAAGCCCCCTAATTGAACATTATTTTTTAGGTAATAGAAGGAAATAGAAGAACATGTTCCAACAATCGATATGACACAGAATGTGAAGATTTAACTAATGATATACCAAATATTATTGGAATGGGTTCTCAAAACATCATGATAGTACTTTCTCAGCTGGCTAAAGTTATGAATAATAACTTGAATCATGTGAAAATACCTTCTCCTCCAAGGAAAAATCATGTTTCCATTGAATCCTTCATGAGGAAAAGTCCTTCTGTGTTTAGTGTAACTTCTAATCCCATCATCAGAGAATATTGGAAAATCTCTATTTAAAAGATATTCTCTATCCCCCAATTATCAGAATAAGAGAATGTCATACTGGTGGTCAATAATTTTTATGGGGAAGCTGATCATCGGTTGAAACTGATTAAGAATACAAAGTCCCAAGAGGAAATTTATTCGATGTGTTTGGAGGAATTGAATAATTTTTTTTTCAATAAATATTTTCCCTAAACCCTTCACCTAAATATGGAAATAGATTTCCTCAGACTCAGGTAGAAGGAAGATGATTCCATGAAGTAAAATCAATCAAACATCACAAGGCTTGAAAGAAACACCTCTGAATTTTTCATTAACATCAAAATCAAGGAGGACCTATTCTTTAACAAACTAAATCAGATTCTATGAAATGAATTGGCGATTCAAGACTTTAACAGTTATGAAGAGATTGCTTGTTGTTCCCTCAAGGTTGAAGTGGAGATTGGATGCTCCCCGTGGTATCATGGTCCCAGTAAAAAAAAAAGCGTAATATGGATACTAATATGGGTGGTCTATAAAAAAAATCCCTGATGTAAAGATAATCAAACATCCACATGTCAAAATTGTGGGAGAAATCATCCTTGGAACTATCTAAAGGGTACCTATAATTTCTACAAATGTGGAAAAAATGGGACATCTAGCTAAAAAATGCTGAAGATATATGAATAATTTTTCTAATGTGGAAGAAGAGAGGATGGTTCAGATAAACTCTCATCCAGTGATGTAGTGTTATAACTGCAAGGAGCATAGTAATTATGTGAAAAATAACCCTAAGGCAAGTTTTTTCAAAGGAAATCAACAAAAACCTACAAGGAAATAAGGAAGGACTTATGCTATCACTACTGCTGATGTGGAGCCAGACAATGATGCAGTGACATGTACACTAGATATTCATTAAAGAATATAGAATTTAATATTTGATTCTTGTTCTACACATTTTTTCACATCTTTCAAGTTTATTTGAACTGTTGAAACTCCACCTCAAAATTTGGAGAATAAGTAATATGTGAGAACATTGAATAGGGAAATTATTGCGTCCAAGGTTTATAACTCCTCGATAAAATTTTATGGTCTAAAACTCCAATGAAATATTTTAATAGTTTCTTCAATGGAGTTAGATTTTATCTTTGGCATGGATTAGCTATCTTTATATAAAGACAACATCAACTGCTAGGAAAGGGAGATCACTCTTCACATCCCGAAGCATCCTCTAATTATTTACAAGTATAATGAAGAAGATGAATCTCCTTTAGAATCATTTTATCATGTTTGGTTATTACTTCCTCATGATAAATCATGTCTAGATCTCATGGATGAGTCAAATGAGATAATAATTATAGAATATATTCTCATTTTGATGGATTACACTAATATATTCGCTAATGAATTTCCCGGTCTTCCTCCTAACCAAGAGGTTGAGTTCTCAATTGATCTTATTCATATATGGATACCTCTATAAAATACACCTTATATAATGGTAACCAAGGAGCTATAAGATCAAAATAAATAGTTACATGAGAATTTGGAGAAGGGTTTTATATTCCCAACTACTTCACCATGGGGTCCACTGGTTCTTTTTCTCAAGAAGAAGTATGGTTTAATGTTCCCATGAATTGATTATCATGATCTCAATAAAATCACATCAATGAAAAAGTATCCACTACCTCAAATAGATTACTTGTTCTATCAGCTTTACTGGGCTAGTTATTTCTATAAGGTGGAACTTTTGTTGGGACATCACCAATTAAAGGTGGGGAAGGAAGATATTCATAAGACTACATTTCAAATGAGGTATAGAAAATATGAGTTCATAGTGATTACCATTAAACTCACTAATGATCCAGTAGTTTTGATGGATCTAATGAATATTTTCTTTAGAGATTACCTTGAAAAAAGTTTCGTAGTATTTATCAATGATATTTTGATATACTCTAAGATCAAGGAGGAACATGAGGAGAACTTGAATACGGTGGTGCTGAATTTGAGAAGGGATAAAAATTATGAAATGTATAGTAATGTGAGTTTTATATGGAAGAAGTATCATTACTGGGGATTGTAATCACCAACAAAGGGATATATATAGACCCTTCTAAGAAAAAGGAAATCAAAGAATGGCCTAAGCCAACACATGTAACAGAGATCTATAGATTCCTTATTTAATATGGGTATTATCAAAAATTTGTGAAGATCCTCTCATGAGTGTCAAACCCAATGACCCATCGGAAAAAGATGGGAGTGAAGTTCATCTCGACTCAAGAATGTGAGGAAATATTTATGGAGATCCAAAAGAGGCTTATCACTGTTCCTGTAATCACACATCCTACAAGTGGAGAACTCACTATGGTGTAAAATGAGGCATCAAATAGTGGATTAGGATTTTTTTAGAAGAAAAATGATAAAGTGATAACCTACACCTTATGTAAGATAAAAATACACAAGCAAAACTTTCCGTCACATGATTTGGAGTTGGCGGCTGTGATCTTTGTGTTTAAAATCTCATGACATTGTCTCTATTGGGAGAAGTGTGAGATATATAATAATCATAAGAGTTTGAAATATGTATTCACCTAGAAGGAGATTAATACGAACTAGGGAATATGGTTAGATCTCATCAAGTATTATGAATTCTCAATCCACTACCATCCTGGTAAGGAAAATAAGGTGGTAGATTCTCTCTGTAGAAAGGATCCTCCATATTTATCAATGATAAGAGTTGAAAAGGATCTTGTATTCATAAATTTGTAGAGTATGGGCATGGGAGTAATTAAGGGTGGAACATGATTAATCATTTCTAAAATGATTAGTCAACCATCCCTCATAGAGAAAATAAAGGATTCTAAAAAAATATATGGAAGTTTAGAAAAGGGTGGAACCCATTAGAAATGGGAAATCAAATGAGTTCATGATTAATGAGGAAGGAGTTATAAGATTTTGGTCACAATTATGTGTAACAAATGATCTATAGATAAAGAAGGATATTTTTAGTGACACACATATCTAAACCTTCTTTATTCACCCATGGATGACAAATATGTATCGATATCATCGAGAGAACTTTTGGTGGTACAATATGAAGAAAAAGATTGTTGAATATAAATCAAAGTGCCTGGTATGTAAAAAATGATGGTTTAAAGATAGAAGTATAAGGGTATGATTCAACCACTACCCATACAAACATGGAGTTGGGAGAACAACACCATATACTTTTTCACTAGACAACCAAGTACATCAATGGGAAACAATTTTATATGGGTCATTGTGGATTGTCTTACAAAGACAACACAATTTTTCTCAATAAGAGTGGAATTCTCATTGGATCATCATTAATAGATATATATAAAATATGTAATAAGGCTACATGGATTGCCACTAACTATTATATCCGATAGTGATCCTAAATTCACGTCGATGTTCTAGAAAAGTCTCTAACATGCTCTAAGCACTGGACTGAACATCAGTACGACCTATCATCCTAAAACTAAAGGCCAATCTGAGTTAACTATTAAAAAACTAGAAGTCATGTTGAGATCATGTGCTATGGACTTAAAAGGAGGGTTGGACCATCATCTTCCATTGGTGTAATTCTCCAATAATAATAGTTTCCATTCCAGCATCCGATTGGAACCATATGAATCACTTTATGGGAAAAGGTGTAGAACAATGACATGTTGGGATGAAGTCTATGAGCATATGTTATGTAATGTCTTGGAAATTCCGTATAATTTTTTAATTATATTGAATTTTTATGAGACCGCGAAATCTGACGGCGCATGATTCTGAGGTTAGGGGTTCCCGAAATGATCCGTTGAAGTTTGGTTAAGTTTTAATTAGTGGGCATAAGTAGTTTTCGTGAAAAAGTGAAATAAATATGAAACGGTTACTCATAACAGAAATATGAGGGAACTGTTGTGTTCAAGATGGCAGGTTTACCCTAGGCATGACTTAAGTTTATTCAGCGCATGCCTCCTGTGAGAAAACCCAAAAATGGAATAATTGTAAATAACATAATGAAATAAATTATTTTATTTTTCAAATTCTTATAACTCAGAAATGGTAACATAGATTGAAAATTAGAGACCACCAATAAACTTTTGAGGGTATAATCTTTTTAGAAAGATACACACATTGGTCGACACAGTCCACTAGTTAAAGTTAGTTTCTGGACGTAAATAAAATAATTAAGTGAAAATTATTTTATTGTAAAATTCATAACATCGAAACGGTAACTCAGATTGAAAATATGAGGGTACGGTTGGGTTCATTGGGACGTGTTTCACTTAGGCAGAGCCTAACCTCGACTAGCGCGAGTCAAGGGTGACTTTTATAATTTTTTTCGAACTTATTTTCGTGTACGTTCAGTAAACGCGCAAGTGGCATTTTGTAACTTTTGAACTGGTGCTCAGAATTGAAATATGAGGACATCATTGAACTCATATTGCCAATATTCACATAAAGGTAACTTCACTTCGATAGTAGTAGGTCCAGATAAATATTTAGTTTTTGGAACTATTAATAGAATAAATAAAATAACTTTATTATTTTATTTTTATTATATTCTCCAACAGACGAGCGGTATGGTGGGACCAGCGACATGTCAAGCCAATAAATGGCTTGACCCTCCATTCCAAGTAACAACAACGTTGCGGGAAATTAGGAAACTTCCTAATTAATTAGTCCCAGAAACTCCCCACGTCGTTACTTACCCTCCCCTCTCCTATAAATATAGAGCTCAGGAAGGGGTATCAGAGGGCTTCACCAACAGAGAATTGCTGAAGGAATTCCAGGATTTTAGACCCTTAGAAGATGAATCTGACCTAGAGGGAGGAGAAAGGCGACATAGAACCACCAATGTGTGACATGAAAGTGGCGTCTTTGGGATCCAGTCACGGGAACTAAGAACACGGTCCACCGGAAAGGGTTTATGATTCCCTAACGTTCAATGTAGGGGTTAATTCATTTGTGTGTTTTTGATTTCCTATTCCCCATTATTGAATTTATATGAAAACATGGGTCAACCAACTAATGAGTTGACCCTCAATTCTTTCATCCTTGAAGGAGGTTGTTGGGGGGTATCTTGTAGGGTTTGTTGTTGATTTATACCCCCTTACCCATTCATGACGTTCCTCTTGATCCATGAATTATTGAGGGGCCTACTACATCCCTAACTCGGAGGGTGGAAGCCAAAAAAACATGGACTGAACTCTCCACAATTCTTTGTGATTCTTGTTGTGTTCTTCGCGATGGAGGAGGATGGAGACCGACACCGACAGGGCTCGGAAATGGAAGTTGACACCATGGTCAGCCGTGACGTAGGCGAGGGAATGACCGCGCCACCGGAGAAGGTCCACGACAGAGCAAGGGCAGAGGCTGACAGAGGCCGGCTGCACGGAGAGGAAGGTGGCGCGTGTCTGCGCCACTCAGAAAATGAGAGCCACAACATCGTGGCATAGAGGTGAAGGGAGGGTAGCCGGCCGACCCGGCCGCCGGCGAAGGCGCATCACACGACACACCGTGCGAAGAAGGCATCCAGTCATCTAGTTAGCTATGATGGGCTGCGCCACACTACAGGATGCCACACCATGCGCATAGTGGGCCACCACGCTGGCGGGCCATGCCAAACCCAGCGGGCCAGGTCGGGCCGGGTTGGACCGGACCCAGACCAACTTCGACCCATTTTCTCTCTTTCGGCCACATGTTGAGATACTAGTGTCTGTTTGACAAACCGTCAACAGTACCAGAAACCTTGGAGTGAGATAGACCTTTTGGTATACCCCACTTGAGTTTTGGATAATGTTGGGGTACAACCAGGTTGGATCGAACACGAATCTTACTGGACCCTCAGAACTAAAATCCCAACAACATACTGACTGGGCATCCGATTGATGCACCGTTGGTTGTGATGAGACCCATTTTTCACGGTGTTCCTTTGGGATAATTCTTTGTGGAAATTCATGGCATTTGGAGTATCAACCTGTTGCTTGAGGATCCGATCCTCCCAGAATCGAGCGAGCTTAGTGCGTGAACCCTGTAGTTGTCTATAACATGAGAAATGGATCCTTCGTGGGTCTGTGCTCAAGGATCCCACTTGGATCCACTCTAAGAATCCATGTGGGAATGCTATAGGATCCTATGTGGGTATGCTGTAGTAGGATCCTGTTTGGGTATTATGATGTACTAAGATCTTGTGTGGGTCTGTTGTACTAGGATCCTGTGTGGATCTGATGATGTACTAGGATCCTTTTTGGGTCTGTTGTACTAGGATCCTTTTTGGGTTTGACGATGTACTAGGATCATGTGTGGGTCTGATGATGTTATATAATCATATGTGGGTCTGATAATTTAGGATCCTATGTGGGTTTTCCTCTTAACAGAGTAAGATGATTCAGTAGTTACATCTAATCATCTCTACTACTATACATAAGTTATACCTAGTGGGAGCTGAGTCCTTACCTTTGTGGTAAAACCTTCGTGGTATTCTTCTATGTGGCATACCTTTGTGGTACTTCTCTTCATCGTGACACCTTTTTGGTATTCTTATGTGTGGCATACCTGTGTGGTACTTACCTTTGTGGTGATACCTTTGTGGTATTATTCTGTGTTGCGTAACTGTGTGGTACTTTCCTTCGTGGTGATACCTTTATGGTATTCTTCTATGTGGCATACCTATTTGGTACTTCCCAACGTGGTGATACCTTGGTGGCATTCTTCTGTGTGGCGAAACTTTGTGGTGCTTTTCTTCATGGTGATACCTTTGTGGTATTCATCTATATGGCGTTACCGTTGTGGTACTTACCTATGTCATGTTACCATTGTGGTATTTATTCCTTCATGGAACAGTTGATCTTTGAGCTAATTATTTGAGCCTTGTGTTTTCTCATGAATGAAATGGGTAATCTTGATAACTTAGGTATATGTATGGACATATACCTATGTAGGGTTGTCTGATATTTTCATGCTTTGTGTTTTATACTTTGTGGGTTTTGTGAGACCTTAGAGGGTCTCAGGATCCTTACTGAGTATCGTTATACTCACCCCTGCACAGGCTATGCCCACACCTTGTTGTGTTTGGTGCAGACGACCGACAATGCTGATTAAGGATGAGAGTACCAGAACTGGAGGTATCTCAAAGGTGGACATTAGATGAGGAGTACCATAGAGATGACCGTTCGGGAGCTATAGAAACCCTTCAGGTAGGATCCTTGGAGAGTGTTCATAGGAGTTGTTCCAGTTTACATATACTTTTCATTTTACTTGTACTTTACAGTTGGTCTTGTATTCTGGCCCCCTTTTTACTTTCTGTACACACTCTTTTCACTATACAGTTTACATTGTGCTCGTATCCTTCTTTGGGCTTGGTTGTGTGAGTTTACAGGTTAAAAAGGAAATGCCTTCCTATTTTTAGAAAATATTCCTTTTGGTGCTAGTCTCCAGCCCCTGGCCTATGGAAGGCAGGCTTGGGGTAGTCACAGTATAGGCCCCGGGGGACGGGTCATGACAAATTGGTATCAGAGGAGTCAGTTCTACCGTAGAACTAGGACTCAAATCTTTTGTGTGTGGAAATAGCGTTAAGTGTTATGAGTGTGGTTTTAATTTTGGGGAATCCAGTGTTAGTGAGGTGGTCAACATATCCATACACCAGGATCCAGAATTCAGATTTCTGACTCAGTGCACGAAAACACTAATTGCGTTTTTTTTGAAATGTTTTCTTTTCAATTTCATTGAGTCAGCTCACCAGTTATAACATAATTACCATGTCACACCTGTTCCTTATCAAAAACCCACTGTATGAAAAACCATATAGTATTTCCGAAAGAGTACATGATGACGGCCCACTAAGCAACAAGGCTCCGGTGCAGGGATCTCTTACTATGTTGTCACTTTTAGGTGGTGTACCAGCAGCAGCACCACCCGTTAGGTAGCAGTTACCACCAGCCGCACTGATGGACGGTGCATGCCACCTAATCATTTTGCACAAGTTCCAGTAGTAGAGACCTCTAAGGTTTCAAGGTGAAACAGTTTCCCATGCAACTGAGGGCTGGCTGGAGGCGGTTTCTAGAGTTTTCTTCCTAGTTCAGACACCAGAAGAGATGTTGGTGATCTTAGTTACTAGTCTTTTCTAGTGAGCGACAATAAAGATGGTCTGCATAGTGATGTGGCTTCGGTACGTAGACCGTTTCCCACGATGGTACCTCCTGGTAGTGTGCTAGCTATGTCATTGTCTGTTTGTCATCAGTTACAACCGGTGGTACCTATAGAAGACACATATAGGTTTAGTGCCTCACACATGATTCATCATCAGATACACCTCTGGCTTCGAGGCGAGCCCAACTCAAAGGCGGTTGAGGAATGGATTGAAGAGGTGTCAGAGAGTTCTCTAGATATACATCTTTGGCCGGATGACATGTCGGTAGTTGAGTATTCATCAAGGCATAAAGATCACCCTTGGTACTCGATGAATATGATATGATCAGTGCTTCGGGGCTCGGACATTTGAGAGTTGTGTGTTTAAGGACATCTGAGCTAGCACTATTCCTCTATGCATTCCTACATATGTAGGGGTGCTAGAGAGTACCTTTGTGGTTTAATGTTCTTTGTAAGAGAAGATACAAATAGTTAATGTTAATAGTGGGAAATCAGGAAACTGGCACGAGTCTCAGATACTTGGGCATGTAAAAATGTTTTGGGAATAAGAAGTGTTAGGGATAGATGAATCTGCAGGGCTGCAGAGGTGGAAGTAGAGCTAGGGGAGTGGCATGAGGTGGTGTCAATTTGGACATGTTTCAACCACCCCCATTGTTCTCCCCACCAAACATAGGGAGCTTGAGGACAGGGGAAGAGAGTGGCTGCATGTGGTGAAAAAGTGCGCCCTAAGGGATCTAGGAATGTTTTAAGGTATGATCTATGTCTACTCCAAGCTACCATATTAATAGACATAGGTACAAACCATTCCTTATTTCCACGAATCTTTTCCAAGTCCTAGAGTTTCCGGTTAAACCATTGAATTGACCCTTACTTCTGGAGATACCTTTTGGGGGAGACTCGATAATCACACTAACTCCGACGGTGTGATATGACCCTTGAGGTGAGATATTTGGTTGGAACCTCTTGGTGGCAGTGTCGAGGCCTTACGACGTTAGTTTGGGTATCACTGGACATCCAAAATTCATACTCATATTGAATGTATTTGAAAAAATGTTGTGGTTTATCTAAAATGTTTGGATGAGGTTTTCCTTATTCAGCGAGAAATGAAACCGAGGCAGCACATGATAAACTCTTGCATAGGAGGGTGCAGATGATCACTCTTGAGTCGACCATCCTTAACCTCCTGGAAGTAGAAGTTTTGAGTTTTCAGTTCCCAATGGGAGGGGGTATAGTTCTTCCAGGACTATGAATTTGAGAGATACTATACTCCTAGGAAGGGGAACATGGTAGTAGATGCACTCAGCAGGAGGTATGGCCTACACCTGCTGAGTTATACGACAGAGTAGCTAGACACCTTATGGATATCCTAAATGGATCGAGATGGAGAAACTTATTCTCAGTATCTTACAGTCACTACCCCACTTATTCAGAAAGTTATGGAGGCGTAGCAAGAGGACACTGACTGCAAAGCTTGACGTGCTCAGATATCCACAAGACAGGCACCTGATGGATTTTATAAAGGTGGGGAGAACGTCATCTTCTTCAGAGGACGTACTATGGTACTAGTGGTGATATGTGATGATGTTTTGAGGGAGTTCCATACATCCCCTCTAGTGGTAAATCTAGGAGTAGTGAAGACTTACCAGGACCTATGGTGTCAGTACTGGTGGATAGAGATGAAGAAAGCTGTGACAGAGTTTGTATCACGATGTCTCACTTGTCTTGATGTGAAGACTACACAGAGCTGGAATAAGTCTTATGTTGTAGGAGGAAAAGATCCATGGAGTTCTAAGAGGGATACCATGTATTCCTATCGGTATCACCCCAACGAGGATTGAAGTGGTTTGGTCGGGGCAGGAAACTATCTCTGGGGTTCTTCATACCTTTCTAGATTCATAGCAGAGTAGGAGGGGTGACTTATCGCTTAGCTCTGCCACTTCAGTTAGAGAGGGTGCATGACATATTCCATGTATCCCAGTTGAGTAGATACGTACACGAACCATCTCACATAATCGACCATGGTGAGCTAGACTTTAATGATGGGGTGACGTTTACGGAGGTTCCAGTAGAGACTAAGGATCGATAGGATCATGTCCTTCATGGGCAGTCGATACCTCTGGTGCGCATATGCTGGTATCACAGGAACCTCTAGGAGAGAACATGGGAGTGGGAGGCTCAGATTTATTCTTAGTACCCTCTTTTGGTTTTTTTCTTATGTTGTGGCTTTCGGGGACGTAAATCCATGAGGCGTGGATAATGTAATGTCTTAAAAATTCTGTATATTTTTTATTAAAATTATATGGACTTATTATAAGACTGCGAAATCTGACAGCGTGTGATTCCAAGGCTTTTTTTTCCTGAAATGATCCATCGAATTATGTTTGAGTTTTAATTAGCGCGCGTAAGCAGTTTTCCTGAAAAAGTGTAATAACTCTAAAATGGTTACTAATATCAGAAATCCATGGGCGCCTTTGCGTTCAAGATGGCAGGTTTACCCTAGGTGCAACTTATGTTTAGTAGGCATGGGCCTCATGTTAGAAAACACAAAAATGGCATAATAATAAATAAAATAATTAAACAAATTATTTTATTTTTCAAATTCTTATAACTCACAAATGGTAACTCAGATTAAAAATCCAAGACCACCGCTAAACTTGTGAGGGTATATGATCTTTAGGAGGATTCTAACATTGGTCGGAGCGGGCCACCAGTGAATGTTAGTTTTTGTCCATAAATAAAATAAATAAGTGTCAATTATTTTATTGTAAAATTCATAACTTCTAAATGGTAACTCGGATTGACAATCCGAGAGTACCGTTGGGTTACATGGGACGTGAATCACTTAGGTAGAGCCTAACCTCAACCGGCATCAGTCAAGCATGACTATTATAATTTTTCCAAACTTTTTTTCGAGTACATTCAGTAAATGTACAAGATGCATTTTTTAATTTTTTAACCGGTGCTCGGAATTAAAATATGAGGAAACCATTGAACTCACATGGACAATATTTGCTTAAAGAGAACTTCACTATTACTGCAGTAGGTCTGGAGAAAAAGTTAGTTTTTAGAACTTTTAATAGAATAAATAAAATAAATTTATTATTTTATTTTTATTATATTCCTACAACAGAAGAGCGGTAAGGTGGGACTGGTGACGTGTCTAGCCAATAAATTTCTTGACCCTCCAATCTAAGTAACAACAACGTTGGGGGAAATTAGGAAGCTTCATAATTAATGAGGCCTAATAACTCCCCACATCATTAATTTCTCTCCCTCTCTCCTATAAATATAGATATTGTGAAGGGGTATCAGAGAGCTTCACCAAGTTGCGAATTGCTGAAGTAATTCCATGACACCAGACCCTTAGAAGAAAAAGTGGACCCAACGGGAGGGGAAAGATGTCATCGAACCACCAATGGGCGACGTGCGAGTTGCGTCTTTGGGATTCAGTCATGGGAACTAAGAACACGGTTCACCGGAAAGCACAAATGATTTTTTGAAATTCTAGGTAGGGGTTATTTCATTTGTGTGTTTTTGATTTTCTCTTCCCCGTTCTTGAATTTATAAAAATAACGTGGGTAAACCGACTAATGAGTTGACTTGTGATTCTTTCGTCATTGTGGGAGGTTGTTGCAGTGTATCTTGTAGGGTCTGTTATTGATTTATATCCCCGTACCCATTCTTGACATTATTTGTTATTCAAGAATTATAGAGCCACCTGCTACTACCCAAACTCGGAGGGTGTGAGAAAAACGAACATGGCGTGACCTCTCTGCAATTATTTGTGATTCTTTTTGTTATGTTCGTGATGGAGGAGGATGGTGACTGACACCGGCGTGGCTCAGAAATGGCGATCGACACCAAGGTTGGCCGCAAAGAAGGTGACGGTGTGACTGTGCCATAGGAGATGGGCCGCGGCCAGTTGGCCCAGTGGAGCAAGGGCGGTTGCCGGCAGGGGCTTATTTCACGAAGGGGATAGCGGCGTGCGTCCGTACCACCTGACGACCGGGAGTCGTGGCTTTGTGATGTGAGGGTTAAGGGAAAGCGGATGGACACCTTCGAAGGTGTGGCACATGACATGCCATGCAGAGAAGGTGGTCTGCCCTCCAGCCAGCCATGATGGGTAGCCCCACACCAGAGTCCGCGCCTCACCACAGGCTGCGCCGCACCGCGGGTCGCCACACTGTGGGCCGCCACACCGTGGGCCGCTGCACCGCGAGCCTAGCGGACCACCACACCACAGGCTGGGACGCACCGGACCCTGCAGGCTGGGCCGCACCCAGCGGGCAGGGCCGCACCCAGCAGGCAGGGCCAGACCCAGCGGGCCGGGTCGACCGAACCCGGACCAACCTTGACCCATTTTCACTCTTTCAGCCATATCTTGAGCTATGTGCGTCTGTTTGACGAACCATCAGTGGCTCCAGAAAACATGGAGCGAGAATGACCTTTTGGTATACCCCACTTGAGTATTAGTTAATGTTGGGGTATGTCCGGGTTGGATCGGACACAAATCTTACCAGGCCCTCGAGACTAAAAGGCCAACAACTTACAGATCGATGGTTCGATTGACGTACCACCTGTTGCACTGAGAACCCTTTTTCATGATGGTCATTTGGGATACATCTTCATGGGACTTTGTGTCATTCAGAGTATCGACCTGTGGAATGAGGAGAGGATCATCCTGGAATCGGGTGAGCTTCGCGTGGGAACCTTGTAGCAAGATGTAACATGAGAAAGTTATCCTATGTGGGTTCGTGATCAAGGATCCCACATGGACCGCTCTAGGAATCCATGTGGGACTACTCTAGGATCCTTTGCGGGTCTACTATACTACGATCCTATGAGGGTCTGATGATGTACTGGGATCCTCTGTGGGTCTGATGATGTACTAGGATCTTGTGTGGGTCTTCTGTACTAGGATCTTGTTTGGGTCTGATGATGTACTAGTATCCTATGTGGGTCTGCTGTACTAGGATCCTTTATGGGTCTGATGATCAACTAGGATCATGTGTGGGTCTGATGATGTACTAGGATCCTGTCTAGGTCTGAGGATGTACTAGGATCCTATGTGGGTATGATAATTTAGGATCCTATGTCGGTCTATCTCTTAAAAGAGTAATATGATTCAATAGTTACATATAATCGTCAATACTACTGTACCTAAGTTATAGCTCGTGTGATCCGAGTCCTTAAATTCGTGTTGAAACATTGGTTGTATTCTTCTGTGAGGCGTACCAATTGTGGTACTTTTCTTCATGGTGATACATTTTTGGTATTCTTTAATGTGGAATACCTATGTGGTACTTACCTTCTTGGTGATACCTTTTTTGTATTATTCTATGTGGCGTACATGTTTAGTACTTTCATTTGTGGAGATACCTTCTTAGTATTCTTATGTGGGGCATAACTGTGTGGTACTTCCCTTCGGGGTGATACCTTGGTGGTATTCTTCTGTGTGGAGAACCTATGTGGTACTTTCCTTTGTGGTGATACCCTTGTGGTATTTATCTATGTGGCGTTACCTTTGTGGTACTTACCTTTGTGGTGTTACCTTTGTGGTATTCCTTCCTTTTTGGAACAATTGATCTTTGAACTAATGAGTTGGGCCTTGTGTTTCCTCATTAATGAGATGGGTAATCTTAATAACTTAGGTATATGTATGGGAATATACCTAGGTAAGGTTTTCTGATGTTTTCATGCTTTGTGGATTATCCTTTGTGGTTTTTTTGAGACCTTAGAGGGTCTCAGAGTCCGTACTAAGTATCCTTATACTCACCCCTGCACAGGCTACGCCGGAACCTTGTTGTGTTTGGTGTAGACAATGGACAACGCTGATTCAGGATAAGAGTACCAGGACTAGAGGTATCTCAGAGGTGGACATTAGATGAATCATACCACAGAGATAGATGTTCGAGAGTTGTACCAACCCTTAACGTAGAATCCTTGCTGAGTATTCACAGGATCTGTTCCAGTTTACTTGTAAATTTTAGTTTCCTTGTACTTTACAGTCGGGATTGTAATCTGGCCCCCTTTTTACTTTCTGTACACACTCTTTTCATTGTACAATTTACATTGTGCTCATATCTTTCATTGTGATTGGTTGTGTGAGTTTACAAGTTATAAATGAAATGCCTTCCCAGTTCCATGGAATACGCCTTTCAGTGCTAATCACCAGTCCCTGGCCTATGGAAGGAGGACATAGGGTAGTCATGGCAGAGGCCCTGAGGGATGGGTCGTGACATGTTACTGGGACCTAAAATGGTCGAAGAAATGGTGGAGAAGGTGAAAACCATTAAGCAACAAATCCAGGCAGCCCAACGTTGATAGAAGTTTTATGATGACAATAATTTATGGGCCCTTGATTTCAAAGTTGGAGACTTGGTATTCCCCCACGTATCAATGGAATATGTTCATGAGGTTTGTGAAGAATGGAAACCTACGTCCCAGGTACAACATCCCCTATGAGATTCTTGATTTTGTTAGAGGTACGGACTATCGATTAACACTTCCACCTACAATGTCTAAATTACCTGATGTATTCCATGTATTCATCTTAAAGAATTACATACCAAACCCCTCACATGTACTCTCTTTAGTGGTGGTACAATTGGTGAATGATCTTTCTTACAAGGCAGAATCAGTGACCATCTTGGATCAAAGAGATAACGTTCAACATAATAGAACTATTAATTTTCTAGATGTACTATGGAAGAACTATAGGTATGGAGAATCAAAATGGGAACTGGAGGAGGAAATTAAAGAAATTTATATACACATGTTTACAACTGATAATGTAAAAAAAAATTTTGAGGGAGAAATTTTCATAAGGGGGGAAAAATGTAATGACACAAAGTTTAATAAATGGAAATTATTTTCTTATAATTATGACATATAATCACATGAAATCACAACGAAATGAACTAGTAAGTACTATGTGACCTTTAAACATAATATTTTCACTTATGTGATTTGAATTTTGAAAATCTGACATACATAGTTGTGATTAGTAAGATATTTGGTGTCTGATATGAAAACTAATTTTTTTGGTGAATAGTAACTGAACCTTATGAATAATAATGTTACCTTTATGAATAGTAATATGACTTGTATGAATAGTAAATCATCCAATTAAATAGTAACCTTACCAATAACCTTACCAATAACATTATAAATAAAATTTATCCATCTTATAAGTTACAATATGATAGTGATTGTATTTTTATAAGACATAAATATTTAATTAAAATTTATGATTAATTTAATAATTTTAAAAAACAATTTTCCCAAAATTTATTCATAAATTATTATTTTTTGATTATAGGATAAATTTACAAGACCTTAGTAATATTTTCATTGTATTATAAAATTAGAAATAATTTTAAAATATGTATTTTTCAAGTAAAATATGATTTTATTTAAAAATTAAATTTCCCATATTTAGAAAATTATATTTATACAATGGAGTTCATTTATGAATTCTACACATTTAAAAATGGTTATGGAATTTTTTTTGGATTTTTCTGAAAAACTGGAAGTTTTTTATGAATAGTAAAATACAATAATTTACGATAAGTGATAAAACATGAATTTATGCATTATTCTTGAGTCATTGATGATTTAAATGGAAATTGATTCTATCTAACATGAACTTATTACTATTTATTTTCATGGAATTATAAAAATTGATTTTATTATGGAGAAATAATGAACAAATGATTAAAATTTTATGAAACCCCTCCTCTCCTCCATTATAAAAACCACCAACACTCCCATCTTCTATTAACCCCACTAAAGCCTCTTAACTTTTCTAAATTCTACTAAATTCTCTCCCCATGATCATACCCTGTTTCCAACGGCCCTTGGTCTCTTCAAAAGACCAAATCCCCCTTAAGTGGCTCTTAAGGAAGATTAATTTAAGAGGTAAATTCTTCTTTTCCATTCCTTGACTTTCCATTCAAGTTCCATTGTTTTCTTTTCTATCATTACATATAATCATTAAAATGTTATGATAACTCCAATACCTTATATGTACTAGAGTGTTTTTATGATAATGTAATATGTTTTTATCATCTATCCTTTGCCCTTGTTTTATACTATTAGTAAAAACACCATTCGAGATGTGTTAATTTACCACATTCAAGGATGATGGGATTTCAATTTACATTATTGTCTTCAATTATGACCAGGAAACCATTATAATTATTCCAACAGAATATAACAAATGTATAAGGTCTCATCTATGGTTCTGGAATCATTTTCTACACATTTTTTTTTATTTATAACACAAAATGTGTTCGTTGTGATAAAAAACCGCCAATTAACCCAAGAGGTTGTCACAACAGATTTATATAATGACTCATATTCACTCAAATTAACCAAATTAAATTTAAAAATATGTAACCTTCTGGATATTCAATAGTAAAATATAACTCTAATTCTAGACAACCATCCTCGTTTTACATGATTACCACTCATGTATATAAGTAAACTGATCATGAAAAAACAGACTAGAAAAATGAAATTGAACCTCATAACCAGTCAAAGAGGTTATGAATAAACTAAAAAAGATTATAATAAATCAATTAAATTTAAAATAGGTTATTTAATTATTAATTCTTGAAACATGTTTTATTATTAATTTCATTAAAATCTAGTGGAGAACACCATCAGACCTAAGGTAAGAGATTCTACCAGAACCTCCATTATTCATTCAGGTTATTCTTACTATCTTTTTACCCAAATGAAATCATATATTCTATTTATATACATATTTTAATTTTTCTTTATATGTATAAAATAATTTATAAATATCCATTTATCATTCTATTTCAGGGATATACATGATTTTATGTTATTCCCTCCTCAATACTTCTCGATTAGCAAACCCGTTTTAAGGGAACTTTTCAAAATTTTACCCAATTTCTAGTGCACTCTTACATATGTTTTAAGAAACAATTGTTTTTGAAAAATCGGTATTTGTATTATGTAATATTTCTTTTTTCACTTGTTGTTTTATGTAAAATAATAATCCCTTTTAAATTTTAAATGCTCTTTATTATTTTCATTAAAACCGCACTAAAGTGTTTTAATGCTAAAATTTCAGAAATACTCTTCTTACATGATGTCACTTCTATTTGAAATCACATACCATGACATGTTCTTATTTTAACTTATGAATTCCCTTGTATGTTTTATTTCCTTTATTCCATGGGCACTTCTATCATACACCCATTAATTATTCTTTATGACATTATGATGATACCCATTTTTTTCAGGGGTACCCTTATGATTAGGTATGATTGATTGTGTATGATTCTTTATGTGGAAATCAAATTCATGAAACTGTTAAGATGGGTGCACCCATATAGCGCTCCAATACATTGGGTAAAGTTGAGTCTCATGAAATGTTATGTGAAACGGTCTTTGCAGTTATCCTTGACTATTTCTACCATGTGCAATGGTCTTGGAAGTTAGCCATTACTTGTGCTACCATGTGAAATAGTCTGAGCGGTTAACCTTGGCTTATTATCCTCTAAGTGGAATGATACTTTAATCATTATAAATTCATGTTTTATCTTTCTTCTAAATTACTATGATTCCATAATTATATGATCCCAAGATAAACATGTTATGGTTCCATATGTTCAATTACGTTTTATGCCTTTTTATATCATTATGTCATGCTTCCTAACCAATGTGCTAAGGATTTATTCTTATGTTTAATCCCTTACTGGGCTTTTAGATCATACTTTTTTTCATGTTAACCCCATGTCAACCTATGTCTATATATGAGGACAATGGAAGTTAAAAGCACAATATGATGATTAAATAAAGAAATGTTTTATGTTTTCAGTTTTATGTACCTAGCCTTCAAAGACACCAGACTTCAGGATCCTTGGCTTGTATTCAGATGTATAATTAGGCATAAAATCATGTAATGTTATGTGTAAAAGGCTAGGGTCTCTATATATACACATACATACACACCTGCATACAGACACATACATACATCCAAAAACATACACATGCATACATATACATACAAATACATGTACAAGTATTTTAAATAATTAAATATAAACATAAATATATAAATTCAAATATGAATCACATATTTAAGAAAATATATTCATTTACATATTATATAATTATTTAAATAAAATATTCATATATCATATATATATATATATATATATTAATTATATAATTTTTTTAATGTATATAGATATACTATTAAACATTTTTTATTGACAAAGATAAGTTTGAAATTTATATATATATATAATTATCAAAATAATATTCATTTTTTATTAAATGTTTTTTAAATCATATTTATATATTATATTTACACACACACATATATATATATTGTAATATAAATTTTATTTTAAAATATATAAATATGTGTATATAAATTAAATTATTCACTGTGACATATATGAGTGAAAAATGAAAAGGGTTGATTAAGGGGTGACTTTTATAATTGGTTGTAAAAAATGCTGATAATGGTAACTTTTATTAACATTAGAAAATCAAAGATAAAAGTTTTCCCTTTATTGGTACTTTTTATTTAACGCTAATAAAGGCCACAATGAATAATTTAATTTATATATACATTTTATATATTTTTAAATAAGATGTATATTACAATGTGTAAATTTATGTATATATAATATGTAAATTAGATTTGTATAACTTTAAATAAAAACTGACTCATATTTTCATAATTTATTATATAAAAAAGTGTCAAATTTATATTCACCCCTAGAATGTTTAATAGTATATTTATATACATTAATTACAAAATTTGTATATAATTAAGATAAATATGAAATATTAATATTTTATTTGAATGGTTTTATAATATATATGAATATATTTATCTAAATATGTGATTCATATTTGAATTTATATATTTATCTTCATATTAAATAATTTGAAATATATGAACACGTATCTCTATGTATATGCATGCATGTATATGTATGTGGATGTATCTGTGTGTCTGTATGTGCGCATTCTTATATGTATTTTGTGTGTATGCATGTATTGTGTTGTGTGTGTCTGTGTTTTGTGTATGTGTACGTTTATGTGTATGTGTATTGTATCAATGTGTGTCCATGTATATGTGTATATATATGTATATATTATATGTATGTGTATTTTTATACATATGTATACATTTTTGTGCATGTGTATGTATATATGTATGTGTGTGTGTGTAATTGTGTCTATATATATGTGTATGCATATGTATGTGTATGTGTATGTGTATGTATATTTATGTGTGTGTATGTGTATGTGTATTTATATGTATGTGCACATCTGTATGTCTATGCATATGTGTATGTGTATTTCTATTTGTATGTGTATGTGTATGCGTATGCGTATGTGTATGTGTATATGTGTATGCATATTTGTGTATGTGTATCTGTATGTGTATGTGTGTGTGTCTGTGTATGTGTATGTGTGTGTGTATGTGTATGTGTATGTGTATGTGTATGTGTCTGTGTCTGTGTCTGTGTCTGTGTATGTCTATATGTGTATGGGTATGTGTATGTGTTTATACGTGTACATTTATGTCTATACGTATGTATGTGTATGGGTATGTGTATGTGTATGTGTATGTGTATGTGTTTGTGTATGTTCATGTGCATGTGTATGTGCTGGTGTATGTGTATGCGTATGTGTATGTATTTTTTTATGCAATCTGCTTATGTATATACGCATATGTATTAATGTCTATGTACGTGCATGCACCTGTATGTAAGTGTAAGCATGTGTATGTGTATACATACGAGAATGTGTATCTATATGCAGATGCATATGCATGTGTATGTGTATGCGTATGAGTATATGCATATGTGTATGAGTATGTGTTTGTATATATGGGTACATGTATGTGAATGTATGTGTACACATGCATGTTTATGTATATGTATGCGTGTATGTAATTATGTGTAGGTGTTTGTGTATTTGTATATATGTGTACATTTATATCAATGCGTATGTATTTGTGTACAAGTATGTCTATTTATTGATTTAATATTATTTATTCATTTTTAATATATCTCTAATTTTAGTATTTTCTGTAATGTATTCATTTTTCATATTTATTCATTTCTGATATATATAAACTTAAAATTTTGGTAATATATTCAATTTTGATCTTTATTTATACATTTTTAATATTCTTACATTTAAATAATTATATTTTTTATAATTATTAAAAATTATAAAGGTTATTAATTAATTATATTTTCTATATAAAATCAGTATAGTGCTTATATCAGCAGTTAGAAATATTAGTATTATTTATTTATTCATTTTTATGTTTTTTCAAATCATGTAATTAATGTTATGATTTTTTTATTTTTTATTTTTTTGCAATTCATTTAATTTTACTTATTCATTTTTAATATTATTTCAATAATTTTTTTTTTCATTTTGGATATTTATTAATTTTTTTTAATATTTTTGGAATTTACTCATTATATATATATATATATTCATATATAATTATTATGTTTAGATATTTTCAATATGTTGGTAATGTATATGATTAATATTTATTCATTTTTATTTTTTTATTTTTAATATTTTTAATATATTTGAAATTTATATAATTGATTCTTATAAGGCCATATCCAACCCACACCATTTTTACATGAAATTAAACCCCCAAAGCATGCCATCCCCAACACCATTTTGATGATTATGTAGTTAATTATGTTATTATATTAAATTCATTTTCAATATATGAAAAGTAAATTTTATTTTACTAATTTTTAATATTTTTACAAAATTAGTCAAATCATAGAATCATATTTAGTTGAATTTAATTTAATTTAATTTTATTATTATTATTTTTATGTAGTCAATACAATTCATTTTTAATAATTTTGTTATTTATATAATTAATATTATCTATTTACTCTTGTTAGTCATTTTTACGTGTTTATAATTCACATAATTTATGTTATGAATTCAATTATTGAAATATTTTCAAAATTTATTCAGTTTTAATATTATTTTTTATAATATTATTTATTACTTTATATCATTTATTAATTTTTGATATTTTTGGAATTTAGTTATGTTTCAATACATATTTATACATAATTATTTACTATGTTTTAATATTCATAATATTTTTTTAATTTATATGATTAAAATTTATTCAATTTTATTTATTAAGATGTAATATTTTTAAAAAGTTGGAAATTCATATAATTAAATTTTTAATGCATTTCATAATATTCATTTCATTTTTATACATTTTAAAAATTAATGTAATTAATCTTAAAAATTATACACAATTCATAACTATGTTTTAATATTCTTAATATGTTTTTAATTTACAAGATTAGTATTCATTATTTTTTTTATTAAGTTGTAATAATTTTAAAATGTTTGAAATCTATATAATTATTTAAATAATTTTTTTTAATATTTTTTTCATTTTCGGTACATGTTTACAATTCATGTTATTAATCTTACAAACTTATATTTATTACATGTTTACTATGTTTTAATATTTTTAATATGTATCAATCTTCATTTTAATATATATTAATTTTTAATTTTTTAATAATCTATAAAATTTATAAAGCTTATCCATTTATTTAATATTTTTCCAGTCTAATAATTTTTAATTATTCAATTTCAATCATTTTTAAAATTCATGCATTAGAGATTGTATATTCTATAATAATGTTATATATATTTTTTTACTTTTTGTTATAATTAATTCATTTTTATTTATTTTATTTTATTTTAAATAAATTTTATCAGTGCTTTCCAAAAAACACTGATAAAAATAGTTTTTCAGCTCTAAAATAAAAATCATTGATAATGCCTATATTTATTAGTTTTTATTTAGCTCTGATAAATGTTTTTGTTTATCAATGCTCAATTTAGTACAGATAAAGACATGTTTTATCAATTCTTATTATTTTAGCACTGATAAAACTCATATTTATCAGTGCTTTTTGGAATGTGCTGATAAAATATTTCCAGGTCTTAATAAAATTGACCCTTAGAGAATTCACTTCTTCATAGCATTCAAAAAATCTTTAGGAAGTCAACCTCTTCCGCCTCTCCCCTTGTAACTTCTCAAATGAATCAAACCTCTTAAAACATAATTTATTTTATTATTTCTACTAATATTTAGTTGATCTTATATCAAATGTTCTCCTTTATTAGTTTTCATCAGATCCATCTGGAATAATTCTTCTCATCCTTTCTTTTGTATTTTTGTTTCAAGTGTTCAATGATTTTTAGTTGTTTATTCAATTTCATATTTAAAAGATAATTATTCCCTGATTAAAAACTAGAAATTATACAATATTATCAGAACATCAGTGGGGTGTGTAGTATCACTTCCCATATCCCAGTTCCACCATAACTTCAGTGGGGTGGGAAGCAGTATTATCCACTTCTGAGGCCTACTAAAATCCTGGTAAACCCCCACTAAGCTTCTTATTAGAAATCTGCTCCTAAGATGATTTCCACCATCTAGCCCCTATCACTCAAAAACTAAACCCGAGCCTTATTTGACCATTTCTAAAAAGAAAAAATGTTTAAATAAATATGGTCTAACTAAATTTAAATCGAATTCATATGTCATAATCACATATAGTGTTAGACGTGGTTCATTCTTGAATTTCACATATGAATAAATAGTTACTAACAAACAATTTCATGTCAGTTTTACCTCTTTTTCTTAGTTTGATCATGTGATACATATTTTTAATTTTAATCCATTTTAAATGTAAAACATTTCACTTTGAGTCATTATAAAAAAATAACATTTCATATTGATGATTAATTCATTCATATACATCACATATTAATCAACAATTCATGACAAAAAATTTCACAATAACCAGAGCTCTTTTTTCTCAATTAGAGAATGTGACACAATTTTTTTACTTTAAAACCAATTTTAAATGTAAAAATTACACCTTTATTCATTTTTATCAAAATAAATGTCATATTTAAACTTTATTTATTTCTACATGTCAAATATTAAATAAATTTTATTTCTCTAGAGTTTTATATTACTTAAAACTTTTTTTCTTAGTTTTAGCACACGACATGGGTTTTTTACATTGAAAACACTACTAAAAGTAAAAAAACACACATTGTGTCATTTTGACCAAAACATATGTGGGATTGAAGAACAATTCAATTATATATGACACATACAAATCAAATATCCTTTTATTACAGTTTCAAACCATTATAATTTCATTTACATGTGTTATTATAATGTAATTGTTTGTACATTATTTTTTATTATGAATCATGAGCCAAATTTTTTTACATGAGATTTTTAGGCTTAATAAATTCTTTACTCCAGGATTCATCTATGGTTTATGATGGTAATTTATTATGAAAACATTTTTTGAAATGTTTTACTCTTACATGAGTATTTTGGAATGTTCACATACGCCTGCCTCACTGAATCACTTGTATAGAATAACTAGCCACAATCAATACTAAAATAATTTTTCAATTTGTATCATGATTTATAATTAAAATATATTCAATTAAAATTAATGATTATAGTTTTATTATAATTTTTAGAAGTGTAAAATTCCAAATTTTGGTACCATATTTATTTAAATCAACAGATCATTTCAATATTTTTATTCAAAAATTTAAACTTGAAAAAAATTCCTTGAATTAGAAATAAAATTTGAACATAATAGTTCAATATCAAAAATAATTTATTTTTCATATGAAATTAATGTGCCCAAAAATTTTCATGTTTCAGTAATAATGATAATTATAGTATTATCATGAAATAAATTCCTTACCCTTATAGGGTAGGGGAAGATTATTCAATCTCCACTGTTAGATAAAGCACCCCAAACACATGAATAATTCACATGACCTTTACTAAATTGTAATATAGTTTTCCCCATTAATATTTTAGATTGATTTGATTTCTTCCACCAACATCTGGGGAACTCATAACATGAAAATTTTCAAGTTGACTTAATCCACATATTTTTCAATTCATAGTGCCCTAATACTATAAATTTTCAATCATAGTAGTTTCTTCCCCCGACCGACCCCAATGAGAATTCCTTCCACATTCATTCCAACCACACTTCCAATTAATAAGTGAATATTTCTTCTTTTACTGTGTTATTTCCATCAGACCCACTTGAATTCATTCCAATAACAATTGAATTAATTTAATTCATCATTTTGATATTTTTCCAGTTGAATTTATCTATTCGTCCAATTAAGATAGACGCCCAGTCTATTTAAGCCCTAGTCCCAATTAATGGGACTCCTAGAGCACTCATTATATATCCACTCAGACTGCCTTTCAATCCATAAATTGGAATCATGGACATAATTCAAAACATCCATTTCTACTTCCATCTTGTTTAAACATCAATCCTAGTTTCAACTCTGAAATTTTTCTTGAGTTGATTCTCTCTTTTTTATTCCATTGAGGTTGAGTTCTATTTTTAGGTGATCACAGGTAGCTGGGATTATACTCCAATCTTTATTTTTATATGAGGTTTTCAACTGATCCCACTAGGAAACTTTTCAATGTGTGTTGATGTTATTTATTCCTTTCAGCATAATAATAATTTTCATTTCTATTAATTAAGTCTTTACACCAGTGTATAAATTTTTTAAATTTAAATATTAACTAGAACCCAATTAAATTAAAGAGTTTATTCAAATTTAGAGTTCTCAATACCAGGTTATTGAGCCCTATCAATGTTTTCATCATCTAACAAATGATCTAATTAAACTCCTAAGAATATTGTCACTAAAACACCACCATTCCCACTATGCACCATATCAATAAGTGAATAAATATTAACTCCTCCTTTTTTTTGTACTACCACCTAGATAAGTTACATAAATTACCCTTGATCTTGGCATTTTTAAATATTTGATATTTTTATTAGATTCTTTGTAGTTCTATATATATATATCACACATTACTTTCCTTTAATGATTTCTACCACTAAAAAACAATATCAATACAAATAATTCGTATAATATTATCTTATAACATTGCCTTCGTATAGATTAAATGATTATTTAAGAATTAAATTTTAGTGTTCTAAGATCATACTTTGTATGTATTTATTTACTTTGTAAAATATTAATATTACTAAATCAAATAAGATTAACATGAATAAAAAATGGATGGATACCAATTGTATGAAAAAAATACTTTGAGGATGAATTGAAAGAGATCATCAAATTTACCAAATATCATGAATATAACCCTTCTTAAATACATTTTATGTGATTATGTTATTGTTGTTCAAGACTAATTAGTCTAGAGGAGTTGGAATGACACTCGATCTATCATATAATAGATCGAAGTTATATATGTTAGAATAAACATCAGAATAACTAAATATAGCTAAAGGATGGAATAAAACTACATTTTAGGGATCATATGATATGATTACAAGTGTGAACAATATTAAATACTATATTGAATATATGATCACAATCATGAATGATAATGAAGATAATATGGTGGAGTTGGAATTACACTTGATCTACCACTTATATGCCCCGAATCACTTCCTTTATAATGTTTAATGTTACATCACTGCCTCCCAAGGGTTACTCCCTACTCCTCTATCTCTAAATCAATGCTGGTAGAAAAGAAAAACCTTCTTCCACTTTATTTTCTCACAGCACTGGGAAGGGATCCACTCACAATTTATAGACATGTATGTCTTTTCATTATCAAAAACGAATACATCCTCAGTTATAGATAGATTCTCTATTGAAGTTACACTTTCCTCAGTAGATGAATATCACATTGCCACAAATTATATGGGAAATGCCTTCTAATAACCCTTTGTGATTCCCACAACCTTCAGGAGAAACCCTCTTTCACAAATCTCATTCGCGGAGAACTTCACAAAGTCCCTTTGTGAAGATCAAACGGTCTTCGTGAAACTCATATACTTTAACAAAACCCATAACAGTCGGTTGGATTTTGTAGCCTTCATGAATTTCTGGATTTTACCCAAAAATCACTTTTACTTCATGAATAAATTTTATTTCTTAAATCTCAGAACATTATGTTGATTTTTAGCCTTCACGAATGTTTTTTAATACCACCTTTGCGAATGTCTTTTCAAATTTAGAGCCTATAGATTTTTGTTAATTCTAGCTCAGTATTCTTCTTAAGAGGGTAGTGGCCTATTTATAGGCGTTTCCACCAAACCTTCCAGCCATGTCATCACTATTTCATGAAGCACCTCCTTTACCTTGCAATTCTCCCTTTTTCACGGAGGCCATGGTTAGGAACATTCATGCCTCCACAAACCACCCTTTGTGAACTTCTATTCTTCTCGAAACTCATGCATGATCCATATTTTCATAAGGCCATCAATAAAAACAACTTTCATAGATATTTGACATAATTGCAAAGATCATCTTAATAAACTTTCTCTTCTTCATGATCAACAGTTCATGAAATCCTAGTCTTTGTAAAATTCTTTCCATTGACATATTTTAATATAGATTTCAAGAAAATCCACTTTCATAAAGATTTGTCATAATCATGAAGATCACCATAAAAGACTTTCACATCTTCACGAACCACCCTTTGTGAACTCCCATTCTTCACAAAAATCACTCCTTATCCATATTTTCATTAGGCCTTCAACAAAATCCACATTCTAAAATATTTGACAGAATCGTGAAGATCATTATCAAAAACTTTTGCGACTCCATGAACCACACTTCACAAAATACCATTATTTACTAAATTCATGCATTTTCCATATATTTATAAGGCCTTAAAGAAAATACCCTTTCGCAAAGATTTTTGGTAATCGCGAAGATCACAGTCGAAAACTTTCGCATCTTTGGGAAACATAGTTGGAAAATCTTATCTCTGTAAAACTCAAGCCTTTAACATATTCTAATAAGATCGTAAAGAAAATCCACTTTAGCGAATACTCGTACACACTCTATATTTTGGATCCCAACGATTTGGAAAACACTAGAAAATAGTGCCACCCTGTATCTGTTCTTTTGTAGTGCCTCCGGATCTTCAATTACTTGGTCATGGTTCTCTATCAACATGGCTTTTCAAAGAAATATTTAGAACTCTACAATTCATCATGAACACCTTATTTGTCAACAAACACAACCAAATCAAAAATGCTGTAATGTTACCTTTAATAATTATTTTCCCAATAATCCATCCTTTGGGTTTGTTGAAAACTCTTACCATAACGATTTACTACACTTTGATGCCTCACTGAAGTTCCTTCAATCATCTTGCATCATTCACCTCTTGCAATTCAGATAGCGACCCAATATTCACTTACCAAATACTCTAATCCCCCACGAGCAATTCTCAGCATGAAAAATAAGAGTATTATGAGAAGTTCATCAACGAATCACCTCATTTCTGACACCAATAGATGATAACATACTGATACCAATCACTTATCGCTAGAAACCTTCTAACACCATTACTACATCACTGTTCTTCTTTTATCACTATCTATAGCTATCGTGATAGCTATTCATGATCGATTGCTTCTAGAATTGTTATGTTTAAAACTCTCCCCCTATCTCATTTCTCTCCCATACCTTGCTGCTCCACCTATCAGCTTCTCCACGTGTCCTTGACAAAGACATTTTCTCCCTTCCCAATCCATAGTTTCTCCCCCTTGATGAGTCACTATTTTTACTCCTTTTCCAATGAACCCAAAGGTCATTCCTCTATGGTATGAGACATTTTAAAGAACACATATTAGAATAGTAGAGAAAGATAACACCATAATTTGGGTAGGGGGTCCCACATCAACACCTTTTCAAGTGCGAGGAGTCGAGTGAACTCCCAGAGCCTGTTGATTCCTCTTAAAAGCATCTTTGGGTAAGGATTTCGTCAAAATGTCTGCAACCTATAGTTCTGTAAACACATAATCCAACATTATGATTTCATATTCAACCTTCTCCTTGATTAAATGATAATTTATCTCAATGTGATTTTTCCTTTATTGAAGGAAGATATTTTTTCTGAAATTTATAGCACATGTGTTATCACACTGGATTCTGATCGGAGAATTCACTTCAACACCCATATCATCAAGCTGCTGCTTCATCCACTATAACTACATGCATGCTTGAGTGGTAGAAATATACACAAATTCTATGGTGCTCAATGAAATTCAATCTTTCTTCTTTTTAAGCTATGAAATACACAAACCACCAAGATTGAAATCACTTCCTGACGTTGATTTCCTATAATCTGCTGAACCGAATCAATCTACATCAGTATATCCTAATAATTCTAATTGAGATTTTTCATTATATATCAAGAATAAATCCACCATGCCCTTGATATACTAAATTATTATTTTTTACTTTAAGCATGTGGTTTTCCTTGGGATTACTTTGATATCACGATTCTTGACATGCGGAAAAAACAATATCAGGTCTCGTCTCTATTAGGTTTAGTAAACTCCCAAATATTTGCCCATATTCTCTAATATTAACTACTTTGACATTGTCATCTTTTGATAATTTCATCCAGGTATCCACTAAAGTCTTCATCTCCTTGGAATTTTCCATTGCAAATATTCTAAATTTGGTTAAGCTCTATATTCATATCCTGAACCCAATTATCATTTTCAACCACTTCACTAAAAAAATTAGCCTCTACCTTTGATATGTACAAAGTTTTCTGTAGAGTCCTCATATTCCATGTCTGTAATGAAACTGTCTAATTACCAATTATATTTTTCATGTCAATTTCACCTCATCTCTTTGAATTTCCTGATGATATGGATTTTATTTCCTCAGGGTCATTATCAGTGTTTACTTATGAATCAACATTTTTCAGTTCTACTCCCCTAGAGTCTCCTACCACTTCATCAATTTCAATAGAAAACTTATCACTTTGTCATTGTTTAGTGACATCATTTGTTTCAACTAATATTCTCATAATCTTGTTGAAACACTGTTTATATTCTCTCTAAGCTTCTTGGTATCCTAAATACAGTCAGATTATACCATAATGTTAGAATGAAATAGATAATTATGAAATACATGAATGTTGCTACTTCCTCCACAATATGTATTCTCTTCATATATAACACATGAACTGGGTCATATAATTATTGATTTTGTGGATCTGGAATCTGATTATGATATTGAATGCTCCCCCTATGTTATATAACACTTCCTGTGGTTAGGGACAATATTTAGACCCATAAACACTCTTCCCATCCTGCATCATTTATTCTCATTTGGCACTGGGAATTGATCCATCAAAAAAATCTCTAAGACTACTGAGTTGGAATTCAGTGTAGGAAATAAGAGATAAAGTTAATAATATAACCACTTTCTATTATATCAGTTTCTCCCTTTTTTCCTTCAACTCTGGTACCTGATTTGAGTTAGTTGAAACTATGGAGAATATCACCTCATCCCTTCACATTTTAGATGTCACTTACCCTTGGATCATATCTCTCTAAATCCTAAAACACATGAATATTCAGTTAATAACATTTATGTACCTAGGTAGATGGGATCTTCTGGAATCCTCATGATGAGGATTGTGGTTCATCTGGATGGGACAACCCTTTGATTATATATTGAATATCATCAAACTCCTTCCTAACTTATTCTAGCTACCTAGCCAACTTCAACTGCTTTTTCCACATGACTAAGCATTCATTACCCACATATTGAGTATTTTTATAATATCTAGATTATTCAGGCTTGGCCTTTCTCACACTTTGATGTTTAAAACCACTGGTAGAATTTTTTTTCTTTGATGATATACTAATATTCCATTTTCCTTGATTCATTCTCTATGTATGATTCTCTATGATTGTCATTTTCCCATGCTTCTTCCATTATTGCAGGGATCTTCCTATTTCCTCCACATCTCATCCTACAACCCAACATGAAAATTTTTCAATGAATTATTTATTCATATTTCTTTTATCATATATCGGAGCCACCACATTGCTTTTTTCTAGTTGTGAGTCCCCCACTAAATGTGCATTGTTCTTAATCCCAACTGGAATTGATCATCCATTGTTCTTCCATGTTTGTTCACATTCTATCCATAAGTGTTATTGGCACTGTAATAGAGGAGGTGATTGATACAACTTTAATTTATCTCCTTCTGATTCTCCTAAGAATTTATACCTATTTTTCATCTCCACATGTTGTATTCTAGTATAGTATTTTTCGTTATACACTGCATGTTCTGATGGATCTTCTTCTAGGGTTCATTACGTTCCCAACTTTCTTCTTGCTACACTATCTAGACAAATTCCCATGATCTAAAAAAATGCATCATATTCCATTAAAGGAAATCCTCATTTCATCATTTCTGATCTAACATGTTGATTCCTCTTGTGTTCTTATTCAGACAATGAGCTCTTGGGATTATTGACACATACTCATGATGTGTCCCATTCTTCCATAGTAGAAGCACTTCATAGATACTTTCGTCTGAGAGAATATTCATTCAAAAAAATCCAGATACTTCTTCTTATTTTCATAATTAGAAATATTTCTATCCTTAAAGTATGAAATATATTCAAACTCCTATAAAAAAAGCCTTATATATGTCCATGAATCCCATAGAAATATCACATGCTATCATTATTTCCTGTGAAAGACTTTTTAGGTCTATCTCCAGCACCTACAAGGTTTTTATTATCTCATACTCTTTGATATACTCTATTTCTATCGTGCATCAGAGTAAGATCATCATACCTAATACTATATTTTCCCAAAATGGATGTCCATTGGGATTATACAATCCTTTCATGTTTTTCCTATAAAGTAGCATATTTGGTTTTTATTTCATCATCACTAGCTAAAGGATAAAAAAATAGTAAGTGTAGGGAATCATTAAACTTGGGCTTATATTTGGAATTATACTTCTCCAGTTATTTCTTGATTGATTCTATTTATTCTTCCATCTTTTGAATCTTCATATATTTTAATTCTAGTTGGGTATCATGTTATCCCTTGAGAATATTCCCTCTACTCTTCTCATCTTAAAATTCACATGTCCGCTTATCTACCAAGTCACATTGTTCCATTACATTCAAATTTTCTTGATCAATAGAACCAGAACAACATGCATTCTCTTGTTATAGGGTTTGATTCTTATGAACTTGTTCAAATAGCTTTGCAGCATGATCAACATTTCTAGATTTCAAATTCTCAATTTCATCTGAGTTCATATTCTTTCCCTTAACATTAACTTTTATATTTTCTCTTTTTATAGACAATATCGGAGTTCGTTAGCTTGGGTATCTTTCTTCTCCCTCTGATCAGTAGCCACATCAAGAAGCCTTTGATTGAATACTATTAGCTTGTTGACCTCAATTTCTAGTTCCATGATCTGGGTGTCTTTACATTTAATTTGATCATCAAAATTATGATGCAATTCCTTCATCTTATGGTCTTGTTACACTTTTCCACTTCATGGAGTTTCTTCATCCTCAGTAGTCCCAACATCACTTGAAATATCGGGTTGTTTACTCATTCCTTCTACACCATTGAATGAGTATGTATTTTCACTCTGTGATTTATCCAAATCATTATTCTGTTCAATACTTGATACATTCAATTGAATCACGCTCTTTCTATTGACACATCCACATTGGGTAATTTCACAAGACTTATACTTCTTCTTTGAAGTTCATACCTTGGGCATGGAACACTAAGATAATAGAAAACTGAATCTATAACATGATAAATTGTCTAAGCCAAGTTAGAGAAAAAAATATCATAAAATAATTCTTCACTCTTATACCAATTGTTAGGACCAATAGGGGGAATATATATCCTGAGAGGGGGTGAATTAGTGTATGGATATTATTTTCTAAATTCATCATGTCCCACTAGATCTTGACCTTTTTATGAGAAGGGTCACTGTTTTTAAATTTGGTGTTAATTATGATCAATTATATTCTTATTTATCTAAGGATGATGCTTTTGATGTAATGCATGGAAGAAAGCAGGCAGTCACATAGATTTTTACTTGGTACACCCACACTGGGCTACATCCACGGAGCATACAACAACGATGTGACATTATACAAAATCTACAAAAAACTCACTGCAAATAATTTTTGGGCTAGATCACTTATATTCCCAAGTTCATTGCCATTAAAATTTTTAGATTTAGCTCACTTATTACCATGTGTCACTACCTACTGCTCTCTCTCTAACTCACTGCTGGTAGAAAGGATAACCTTCTTCCTCTTTTTTTTTTCAAACTGCACTTGGAAATGATCCACTCACAGTTTATAGACCTATTGGTCTCTTCATTATCAATAATTAATACATCCTCAATTATAGATAGATGCTCTATTGAAGATCCACAGATAAAAATAAAATTTCCACAAATTCTCTAGGAAATTCCTTCAAAGCACCCTTCACGATTTGCACTACCTTGGGAAAAACCCTCTTTCACAAAGATCCTTCGCATAGCACTACACGAAGACCATTTGTGAAGATCAAATAGACTACACAAAACACATATACATCAACAAAACCTAGAATAGTCGGTTGGATTTTGTATCCTTAGCAAATCTCTTTCCTTTACCCGAAGATCACTTTTACTTTGCCAAGCAATTATATTTCACAATGCTCACAACATTCAGTTGGATTTTATCCTTTTTGAATGTCTTCTCATACCACCATTGTGAATGTCATAGAAAATTCATAGCCTTAATATTTTCATTAAGTCTCTCTCAATATTCTTCTTAAGGGGGTAGAGGCCTATTTATAGGCATTTCCAACGATCCTTCCAACCACGTCATCACCATTTCACGAAGAAAATCCTTTACCTTCACGATGCTCCATTTTTCACAGAGACTACATTTAGAAACATTCATGTCTTCGAAAACCACCCTTTGCAAACTCCAATTCATCGCAAAACTAATGCCACAACCATATTTTCGTAAGGCCTTCAAGAAAAACCACTTTCAAAAAGATCTGATGTGATCACAAAGATCATCAAAAAAATGGTGAATCTTCATGAACACACTTCTCAAAATCCCAATATTTACGAAATTAGTGTGTTTTCTATATTTTTATATGGCCTTCAGGAAAATCCACTTTTGAAAATATTTTTCATAATTGCGAAGATCACTGTCAAAGACTTTCACGTCTTCGCTATCCACCTTTCACAACCTCCCATTCTTCACAAAAATCATTATTTAGCAATATTTTCATAATTACTTCAACAAAATACACTTTCGCAATGATTTGAAGTAATCACGAAGATCACCGTAAAAAACTTTTCCATCATCGCGAACCAAACTTTTCAAAATCCCAGTCTTTGCGAAATTGTTTCCTCTTCTATATTTTTATATGGCCTTTAATAAAATATACTTTCATAATGATTTTTTGTATTCACTAAGATCACCATCAAAGACTTTCAAATCTTTGTGAAACACACCTAGAAAATAAAATCTTTTAAAAACACAATCCTTTACCATATTTTGATGAGATCATCAAGAAAATACACTTTAGTGAAGACTTGTACTAACTCCAAATTATGGATCCAATGATTTGGAAAACACTGGAAAACGTCGCCACCCTGTATCTATTTTTTTGTACTGCCTCTATATCATCAATTCATTTATCATGGTTCTTTTTCAAGATGGATTGTCAATTAAATCTCTGGAACTTGACAATCCATCATGAAAACCTTATTTTTCAACCAACACAACCAACTAAAAAATGATTCAATGTTACCTTGAAAGATTTCTTCCAAAATGATTCTATACTATTTGACAAGTACTATGAATCAGTTCAAAAAGTCCCAAAGTGTGGTTTATCTCAATACAAGATATATGAATTCCGTCTTTCAAAAGTTCTATGTTACATTCCAATCATTCCACAGGTTATGCACCAATATAAAAGTGAGGAGACTACATGAAAATTAATATTTAATGTAGATATAAGAAATAGATGTGGGAAACTTAATCACATAGTAAATTCACCTTAATGAATTAAAATTGATCATGAGTATCCTGAATTTGGATTTTAGCCGATAAAACTACATCTTTCACTATATATAGATGGAGTATGTCCTTATGGTTATCAAAGTAGCACTCATAGTAAAAGGATGGTTATGTTGGAGAATTATAACTTTCAACCATGCTAATGCATGAAGCATAAATATATTATGTTGTCTCTATTTATATCATGACCAAAACAATTAGGTAATTATATTGGTGTTCATTTGGATCCATTGATTGAAGAATTTAAATTAATGTGGGATTCATGTCTTACATTTTATGATGATTAAATACATGAAGATTTCAGGTTGGTCAAAATGTTTTATAGGATGATAAATTATTATTTTCATTTTGGAAAATTTTTAGGATATATAATTAAATTAACTTAAGGGTGTCTCATTTGTGAACACGGTGCACACTCATTTCCATTGAAAAATTCATTAAAGACTACATTTCTAGGACATTGCATGTTTCTACCCCAATGACATAAATTTCGACCAGGGATAACATCATTCGATAGAAGTTAAAAAGAAGATACAAAACTTTCTCCACTAATAGGTAATCTAATGTTTGAGGAACTAAAATATATGGACACCACATTTGGATAACCTTCTTCAATAAAACATATGAAAACCAGTTGGAATAATTTATCTGTTTTTTTGAATTTCCATACTAGAATTATTTGTACACCATGAATTTTCTTGATGTAATTCTTGAAAAAATGTGATAGTGCCATTGGAATGTTACTAAATACACATGAAAAAAACATAATATGACATTAATTCATGGTTATATATGATTAACATGGTTGTACAAGAATATATGGGACTAATGAGGGGTGAAAGATAGAATTATATTCTTTTAGTTTCTTACTCTCTTTACAAACATGAGAGATGTTATATTTGAAACATCTTGAATGATATAAAATTTCTAGAGGGATATTAATCAAATATCAAGAATATCTTTTCAATGAAAAATTTAATATTAATGGTCCTAAAATCACATGATTGAAGACATATTGCTTATATCATTAAGTTTTATTTTTCATAAGAATGTTCATCATACATTAATCAATATTTGTTTTTTATTAAAATACAGTAATGTTATAGACCTGATGAAATTTCTAAATATGAAAAATAAAACTTATATCATAATAAATACTGAAAATATTGGTTATATAAATGGTTTGGAAGTATTGGAATAGGCCTCAAACCATTGGTGTAGCCTATGCTAATAGTTTGCAGGGCCGTTGGCAATAATTGTCTATTTATCGATATATACCAACATTGTGAGAACCGTTGGTAACAATCTATTCCATCAATTTTGGAACCATTTGTATAGAACTATACAAATAGCTATTAAAACTATTGTCATGAACCATCCCCTGGGGATCATGCCGTGACTACCCCAAGCTCGCCTTCCACAGGCTAGGGGTTGGTGACTAGAACCGCAAAATAATTTCCTTAAAATGGATGGAATTTCATCAAAACCTAAACAAAAATAGAAATGGCACACTGTTAACAAGTAAAAAAAAATGGAAGAAGAAAGGTGAAACCACAAAAAAACCTCCATGGAGTGTAAAAGTATGTCCTGATGTAAAGAGTCCAGAATACAAGCCCAATTGAAATGGAAATACTGCAAAAGTGAAAACAACTCATGAGTTCATTCGATAAGGATCCTACCTAATGGGTATGTACAACTCGTAATTGCATCTCTCAATGCCAACCAATCACCTCTCTACACCATCAAGTCTTTCTCCTCAAGACTCAGTCAAAGATTCCCTCCGTCTGAACAAGAGACAACAAGGTGTAGGTGAAGCCTTTGTAGGGGTGAGTATAAAAATACACAGTAGAGACTCCAAGACCCCTGAAGTTCACCAATAGTTCCAAAAAAGAAAAACCACACAAAATAATCTCAATCACAAGCAGAAATAAAATACATCTCATAATAGGTGTATTCTAGTGTAGTAATAGTAGCATCGCCAGTCACACTGTCGAACACCTCAGCAGCTGGAAAACTCCTCCTCTATCAATTACAGTGGGTCTGCTGAGTCACACAGTGCTACTTCCCACTAACCTTGAACTACTTAGGTACTCCTCCCTATCGCATATCATGGGTCTACTGAGTCAAACAGATCCACTCCCCACTATGGCATGCTGAGGTACTCCTCATGTCGAGTACCGTGGGTCTGTCAACTAACATATAGGTGTTCCCCACCGTGGACCTTCCAAGTCACATAGATGTTCTTCTCACTTGGTCGTCAAGTAATATAGATTCGAAAATCAACATTCTTCAGGTCGTATCTAGTCACAGGGTTCTATACATTACATGCTTGGGAGAACCTCTCCTCAAGCTATCAGTCATATTTCATCCTACACAAAGTCTCACAAATAAGTAACCCGATGATCTTTCATGTCATAAGGGTTCATACGAAATAAAAAGTGAATAAAACAGATGCCCGATCTTTATGTCATAGGCAATTTAGTATCGAGGGCCCGATTGAATTCAGGTATGATTTAACCCATAAAAACTCCAACTTTTTCCAAATGTCATGTGGAGTATCTCAAAAGGACTGTCTCATCCTAAGGGTTCCATTTCCACTGAAGATTCATCAAACAAACATCCGATTTAGGAGTTATTCCCAATTAAACGTAACTGGGCCAAAATGGGTCCAGGTCGGGTCCGACCCGAATCGCCCGCCCTGCCTGGCCCGAAGGGGCTAGGTTGGGCTTGGTTCGGCAGGGCTTGGTTTGGTCCACTGGGCTGTGGGGCATCCCTTCCCACCCGGCTGGGCACAGCCCGTAGGGCCACAAAATTGCTCGTCCCGCTGGATGAGCATTGGTGTGGGTGGGGGGGGGGGTCTTCTCCCCTCTCAAATGGCAAAAGCCATTCAGGACTTTAAGTTAGTGACGTCGGTTGGCACCGCCACTCCCGGCCGGTCCTGCTAGACCGATCATGTGAAAGACCTACGAACCACGGGTCTGCCCTATGCCACGACCATCCTCGGCGGCGCGGCGCCGTAGGTTGCTTCACGGCACAAAAACGACACCAGATGGCACTACCCTCCCCTGGACAGTCTGCATGAACTAGCCCACACTGGAACTGCGGGAACGTGTCCACCCCCATCATGGTTTGAATTCACAACCTTCCCCCATGACTCAAAGCTGCAGCCTTCCACTGCGGATCAGAGCCGCGACCTTTCACTGTGGCACACTGCCCTACTTCAACACAGCCAATGAAGACTGGCCACCCCTTTTTCTGTTGTGGCACCTTCGGGCGCTGCAACCTTTTCATGGCCGGCGGTAGCCGACCACCGCCTCCTCCGTTTTCTAGCGCCTCTGCACCGACGATGCTTCCGCGGGCCACCAGCGAAGCTCCGGTGATCAGATTACTTTCCTGTCTCCATCTACAGGCCTCCCGGGATGGAGCCTACACTGTGTGCCCCAAAAATTCACCTTTCTTCCATATTTATTAGTCTCCCATGAATAATTCCACCAACTTGAGATCAAAGAATGGTCCGGGCCTTGTTCAGCTGAGCCTGCACCCTCCGTGTTAGCGTTATAACATGGAAAGGATTATTTAATCATAAAAACACCCATAAATAAACCCTGCATTATCCTCCCACAATAATGAATGAAAAATAGATCAAAATATAGGAAGATTGATCAATTTTTTTCATAATAATAAAGAACATGGAAAAAGGGAGGAATTAACCACATAACCCCTACCTTGTATTTTTTGGAAGGTGTTGTAGAAGAGGAGGGAGTGTACACATCCGAATGTGGTTGTCGACACTTATGGTTGGCCGTCGATTCCCCAAACATCTATCGCTTGATCACATTCTTCATCAGAGAAAAAATTTGGTGGGGCTTCTTCAGAGCTTCCTCTCGTGGCTCTCCTAAAACCCAAGCCTGAGCTTAGATTAAATATAGAGGAGGAGAGTATCAAAACACCTCACAATTAATGTGGTTCATTAATGAGTATAATTAATGAATCTCTTTGATTCTCTCATTAGTGAGGTTACACATTCTTTTAATTTCCCCCAACGGTGTGGTTACACAAAAAGAGAGTCAAGCCATTAAATGGAATGACCTTGCATAGCGGTCCCACCACCATTTTTTACAATGGTTGCAGAGAATGAAAAATAAAATTATCATTAGTTATTTTATTATTTTTTTATAAATTCCAAGAAATTAAATTTTTTTCCAAACCCTTCCTGTCGAAGTTAAGATTTCATCAAGTGAATCCCGACTCTGTGGATTCAACATTGCCCTCAGATTTTTAATCTGTGCAATGGTTTAAAAGATATAAAACACCACCCACATTTTTACAAAATGCAACTTAAAAAAAGTTCAAAAATCTGTTCTGGGCCCTCCGATCCTTAGAAACACATATCATCAATTTTAGAAGACTCGTAATAATCCAAAATAATTTAGAAATAAAAATATATGGAATTTATAGGTCTTTAAATTTTCCCCACCTTATGCCTTTTCTTCCCCAAAAGCTACAAAAAAACTAGGGGAACGGATGGGGGTACTGAGTACATATATGAGCCTCCGACTCCTATTTTATCTAATAGAGTTTTCCATGCTTCCAACGAACTCATACAGGAGGAATTGATCGCCCATGAAGGACTATCTCCTGTCAATCCTCTATCTCCACCGGAAACTCCACAAACGTCTTCTGATCGTCGATTTCCAGCTAACCCCAATCCATAATGTGCAATGGATCATTCACGTACATCCTCATATATGACACATGGAAAAAATTGTGCACCTAGTGCATCTGTGGGGGAAGAGCTAGACGGTACGCCAGCTCGCCTACTCTACTGAGGATCTGTAAAGGATTGATGAACCTCAGAGATAGTTTGTCATGCCGGCCAAACCTCTTAATCCTCATTGGGGAGAGAACAATAGGAAGACATGGCCTCCTCAAACTCCAAGGGTCTCTATCTCCTGTCATGATAATACTTATACCAGCTCTGTGCAATCTTGATCATCTCATGGATGATCTGCACCCTCTCTATGGTATCCTGTAGTAACTCTGGATCCAAAAGTGATGACTCCCTTGAGTCTTTCGATCATAGTGGTGATCTGAAAGGTCACCTATACATGGAATCAAATGGAACCATGAAGATGGTGGAGTGATAACTGTTGTTGTAAGAGAACTCCACCAATGGTAGGTGGTCCTACCAATTATGGTGAAAACCAATGACACAAGCATGTAGAACGTCCTTGAGTGTTTGTATGGTTCACTTCATCTGAAAATCTGTTTGAGGATGAAAGGCAGTTCTCAAACGTAGTTGAATCCCAAACCACTCCTGCAATACCTTACACAAGCGGGGTGTAAAATGTGCATCGCGATATGAGATGATAATTGATGGAACCCCGTGAAGTTGTACAATCTCTTATACATAGAGGTTTCCCAATCTCTCTAATGATCCCTACTCTCGGATGGGTAAGAAGTGGGCTGACTTGGTGAGTCGGTTAATGATCCCCATGATGGAATCGTGGGACCTGGATGTCCGTGGTAGAGATGTCACGAAGTCTATGAATATACAATCCTAATTCTATTCTGGCACCTCAAGTAACTACGCTAAACATGCTAGTACTTGATGCTAAGCCTTCACTTGTTGAAAGGAGAGGCATCGTGATAAGAACTTTGCCACCGCTTTCTTTATCCTTGGCCACCAGGACTAATGCCGGAGATCCTAGTACAGCTTTTCGACTCTATGATGTACCTCCAAAGGGGATGTGCGTAACTACCTCAAGACCTCCTCTCATCGCGTCACTAGTACAATGGTGCATCCTCTTAAGAGGATGACGTGCTCTCCACCTTTAGAAAATATTTCAGGAGACTGTCTTGAGGATATCTGAGGACGTTGGGCCTCATAGAAAATGTCCCCAAGATGAGCCTCTTGAACTCACTGAGGGAGTGGGGGAGTGATAGTCATATACTGGAGATAGGACACTCCATCTTGACCATGAAGGATATCTGCATCATAGATAGCTACTCTATCGCCTCACTCAGTAACTGCAGACCAAACCTTTAGCTTAGTGCATCTACTACTACGTTCCAATTCCCAAAAGTGTAGACTATCTTAAAGTTGTGGTCCTAGAGGAACTCCAGACATCACCACAGCCTCAGGTTCAGGTCTTATACGAGAATATATACCTGTGACTCTTGTGATCAGTGTAAATAGTAAACCGTTCACCCATCAAGTAGTACCACCACATCTTCAGTAAAAATACCACTGCTGCAAACTCTAGGTCAAGGGTACCATAGTTCTTCTCATGTTATATCAACTACTATGGTCTGTAGACGATCCGTACTCACTCATTCAATAATACACAACCTATTCTAGTCCATGATATGTTATAGTAGACTACATACTCAATTCCCTCTTCTGGTAGGCTCATGATGGGAGGCACTTTTTAATCTCTACCTCAGCTCCTAGAAACACTATTGGCACTTCTCCATCAAAAAGAAAGGATTCCCATTCTTTGTGAAAACTGAAAAGTGGGATACTACCCTAGATAATTCATGTAAAAATCTCCTGTAGTACACATCCAATCCTAGAAAACTCCGAACCTCAGTCACAATTTTGGGTGGCTCCTATGAAAGCACTGCCAATACCTTTTTTGGATCCACATCAACTCTAGCCTCTAAGATAATGTGCCCCAAGATGTGGAATTCCCATATCCCTAACTAGAACTTCAAGATCTTAACATAAAGTTGCTGCGCTCGGAGTGTATCTAGAACTATCAGTAGGTGCGTTTCATGCTCCTCCTCTGATGCTGAGTACACTAAGATGTCGTTAATGAAGTCTACAATGAAGCGATCGAGGTAAGGCTAAAAGATCATTTTCATGAGCCCCATGAACATTTTCGGAACATTGGTCACATAAAATGGAATAACCCAAAACTCATAATGGCCATACTGACATTTGAAGGCTATCTTCAGTACATCCTCTTCCCATACCCTGAGCTGATAATAGCATGATCTGAGTTCTATCTTAAAAAACCACCGTATTCCCTTCAGCTGGTCAATGAGATCATCGATCCCTATCAGAGGATACTTATTATTCAGTATGACTTAGTTCAGGTGCCAACAGTCTACACAAAGCCTCATACTCCCATATTCCTTCATGGCGAACAAAATCTGGGCTCCCAACAGAGAAACACTCGGCCATACAAAGCCCTTCCTCTATAAGTCATCCAAATGTACCCTCATCTCATGAAGCTCCATGGAATCCATATGATATGATGATGATGATATTGATGTTTTCCCGAGGTACAGGTCGATGTAAAAGTCTACATATCTAAGAGGAGGTAGTCCCAAAACTTTTGTAGGGAAGACATCTGCATACTGGTCCACCACTACCTGATAGATTAGACTCCTCTCATCTACTACATAGAGCTTGAGGCTGGCCAAATGAAGATTGATTGGAAGCACCCTCCTTCAAGAGAGTCCAAACTATGCATCAAAGGTTTACTCCTCATCGATGATGGAATACTTGATCCCATCCTCATATAAACACCAAACTTTGTGTCTAAAACAGTTAATCTGAATATGGACTACGGATCTCCAGTCCGTACCCAAGAAGACTTCATATGGCCTCGACGCTACTACTAGGTGATCCCAACCGAATCTCTCACCTACTAGAGTGAGCTCACACTACCTGAACCAGTGTGAAATCTACAAATCATCTCCCATATGAGTATCTACACATAAGGTTCAAGCCAACAGGTCCATCAGAATCATCGAGCTCTGAACGAGTGTCATGGAAATGTAAGAGTGACTCACACCTGTGTCTATAATAACTATAGCTAGAGTGGAATAGACATAGATCATATCTATAATAACCAATGGAGTGTTGTGGTCATAGGCCTTTGCCGCCTAGAGCTGTGCTCTCCCCTGACAACCTACTCCCTATGGTTGCGGTGGAAAACCTGTGGGTGATAGTGGTATAACCTCAAATCGCCATCCACCACCTGGTGCACGACCTAATCCACTTCCACGTCAACCGCTCTACATACCTCCTTGCTTGAAACTATAATGCTACCTCGGTGTCCCCTCTACCATCTTCTGGTAATCTATATGGTAGGCCGGGTATTCACATTCCATGTTTCCCTGCCTTCCGCACATAAAGCAAAGCCTTTCCCCTATCCAACTCCCTCTTGACTGGGAGCCTTGCACTGCTGACCATGATTCCTGGGGTCTGCCCTTGAAATACTTGTCCCACTTGGGCCCATGTGTCTGTTGTCTAATTCATGATAAAGACTCATCAGCATGGGGTCTACTAGTAGCTCTAGTTGTGAGCACCTGCTCTTTAATGAATCTATCCATCAGAATTGCTATCTCTAGTACCTCGGCCTGGGTAGTGATGCTAAGAGACACTACTGAAGCACTGATCTCAAACCCGAGTTCCTGATCGAAAGCTAGAACCCTAAATAAATGGTCTGACACCATGTTTTTGGATAAGAGAGATAGGTTAGTAAATCTCGTAGAGTATTGGGCCACTGTCAGGCTGCCTTGCTGTAGGTGAAGAAACTCCTAAATGCGCACAGAGCGCAACGTCACAGGGAACATATCAACCCATAAAACCCTCTTGAAGCCAACCCATGTAAGGTTCACCTCGTCCTGAGTCTAGATGGTCAAGATCAAAAATATCCTAGCCAAGCCCTATAGAAGGATTGCCGCCAAGATTTCCTTATAGTCAGGCAGTGTCCTCATTAAGCGTAAGACCCACGTCGAAGCCTCTAGATAGTCCTCAGTGACCTAAGGATCTGTCTGTCCCCAGATCTAGGGAGGTCTCAATCTATGAAACTTATGTAGGGAACTGAGCCTACAAACATCTTCTATCAGAACCACCAGTAGTAGATTTTGACCATTGGGTGGCGGTAGCACTGGTGCACCACTCGGTGGGGACATCTCAAACACTGGTCCCTGAATGGATGCCTTGTCGCTAGGTGGGATATCCTCACGAACTCGTATTGGGATCCTGGTTGGTCATCCACATGGAGGCATCCTGAGATATATCAAGATGTACCACAGTTAGAACATTATAACGGGTGAATTGACTATTGTTTAAAATCACGAGACACTTATGCAACCAATGTTTTCACGTATTGAGCTGAAAAGAATAATTCAAGGTCCCAGTGTATGGATACTTCTTCCACCAAACCAACATTGGACTAACCAAATATAAAAGTCATTCTCGTGAAATTTAACAGTGTTGATGCAAGGAAAAACATAGACTCCCAGTCATTGAGGGGGAATCGACTACCCTCTAATACCACTTTGTCATGACACATCCCCTGGGGCCCATGCCATGACTACCCCCAGTCCACCTTCCATAGTCCAGGTGTCGGTGACTAGCACTAATTTTTTTCCCCTAAAATGGGAAGGCATTGACTCAAAACCTGTACAGACATAAGCAGGGTAAACTATGCACAAGTAAAAAAACAACAAAGGAAGAATGGTGAAACCACTACTAAAACCAACAAAGAGTGTAAAAGTATGTATTGATGTAAAGGGGCCAGAATACAATCCCAACTAAAATGGAAATACTGAAAAAAATTAAAACAAATTCTGAGGTCGTCTGCCAAGGATCCTACCTAAAGGGTAGGAACTGCTCGTCACTATGTCTCTCCATGCTAATCGCTCACCACTATACACCATCAAGTCATATCTCCTCGAGACTCAGTCAAAGATGCATGTCATCTGCACAAGACACAATAAGGTGCGGGCTATGACCATGCAGCGGTGAGTATAAAAATATCTAGTAGAGACCACAAGACCTCTGAAGGCCTCCTACTGTTCCACAAAGGAAAAACCAGATAGAAAAATCTCAATCATAAGAATAATGCAAAGACAACTCACACCATGTATATTATAGGGTAGTAATAGTAGAATCACCAATCCCACTTCTGGACACCTCAACTACTGGGGAACTCCTCCTCTATCAAGAATAATGGACCTTCCAGGTCACGTAGAGCCGCTTCCCCCTAACCTTGAACAACTTTGGTACTCCTCCCCATCATGTATCGTGGGTCTCCAAGGTCACACGGAGCCTTTCCCCACTGTGGCCTGCTTGGTACTCCTGTCGAGTATCATGGGTCTGCCAAGTCAAATAGAGGTACTCCCCAATGTGGTCCTGCCAATTCACATAGAGGTGCTTCCCACCAGGCTGTCGAGTCACACATAGTCAAAAATCACAAGTCTTAAGGTCTCAGCCAGTCACAGGGTTCCATAAAAAGCATACTTGGGAGAACCTCCCATCAAGCCATCGGTCATATTTCAACTAGCACAAAGTCTCAAAAGTAAGTAACCCAATGAGCCGTCATGTCATAAGGGTTCCAACGCAACCGACTGCATGTCAACCAGACACCCAGATTGTAAATTATTGGAATTTTAGTGCCGAGGGCTCAGTTGTAATAAGGTATGATTCAACCTGAAAAAACGCCAACATTCTCCAAAAGACATGTGGAGTATCTAAAAAGTACTTCCTCAACCAAAGAGTTTTGGTGCCGCTAACGGTTCATCAAACAGATGTCCGATTTAGGAGTAACGCCCAATTAAACGTAACTGGGCCGAAAGGGGTCCGAGTACGATCTGACCCTACCCTGCCTGCTGGGCTCAGATTTGTTCAACTAGGCCTTGTCTGACTTGCTAGACTGTGGGTGTGGTCCAGTCAACCCTGTTGGGTGCGGCCCGTAGGGCCACATGATCGCTCCGCCCGCTAGCCGAGTGAGGGGGGTGGGGTCCGCACTTGCTCCCGTATGGCCAATGTTATTTGGGACTACAAGACAGAGGCATCGGTAGGTGCCACCTGTCCTGGCCGGTCCCGCTAGACTGGTTATGCGTGGGACCCATGGATCTTGGGTCCTCCCTCCACCATGACTAGAAGTCGCGACCTTACTCTATGGGGTGCTGCCATAGCGTGCCGCTGTAGTGCACCTACTGGCTGAACAACGGTGCCTGATGGTGCCACACTCCCCTGGATGGTCAGCATGGACCAACCGACATCAGACCCGCAGGTGCCGATCCACCCTCTACTGTAGGCTTCCCCCACGGCGTGCCGCCGCAGGGTGCTGCCCTGTTCAAAACTTCCAACGAAGGTCGGCCTCCCCTTTTTTCCACCACGGCACCTTCGGGTGCCGCCTACTTCTCACGGAAGGTGGTATCCAGCAGCCGGCTCATCCGGTTTCCAGCGCCGCTGCACCGACGATGCTTCCACGGGGTACTGGTGAAGCACCGGTGGTACGATTGTAATCGGACGCCTGGTCTGTATGTTATAGGCATTTTAGTACCGAGGGCCCGATAAGATTTGCATACGATTCAACCCATCCAAACTCTAACATTCTTTGAAAGTCACATAGAGTATCTCAAAAGGGAATCCTCGTCCTAAGTGTTCTAGAGCCACTGAAGAATCATCAAACATACATCTGGTTTAGGAGTTACACCCAATTAAACCTAACTAGGTCGAAGGGGGTCTCGGTCCGGTGCGCCCCGATTCGACCGACCCAACACAGACCAAAGGGGATGGGATTGGCATGGTACAATTAGGCCTGGTCTTTCCTACTCAGCTACGGGGTTGGACCGACCCACCTGTCTAGGCATGGCCCATCGGGTCGTGGAATCGCTCAGTCCGCTGGCCGAGCACGGGGGGGGGGGGGGGGGGGGGGGCGTGTGGGTCCACTCCCCTCTTAAACAGTAAAAGTTGTTCTCTCATATGGTATTTTCTCTCTCAGTTGTTGTAATCTATTTCTCCATCATAAATAAACCAAAATAATCATAAACCCAAACATTACCTAATTTTTGTGAGTCCATATGCTTCCATCACACCACATTCGAACTTGGTCAAAGATTCAAAGGGTCCTACAAGCCTCATCAATAACTTATAATTTCACCAAACTTTCTCTTAATCTTAAGAAAAAAATAAAAATATCCAGATCTAACATAAACATTAATGGATCTTTATTTAGCCTCATTATTTTGATCATAAAGAAAACTATAGAAGAAATTTTTTTGGTAGAACAACATAAGAAAAATCATTATAAAATTTGAGTAAAATGGATATTATTTAAAATGACTCAGGATTATAACCATTAATGATAATAAACCCATTACTGCTTAAGGAATCATGTAATACCATCATGATCTCTTGAAGAGATTAACTACCATATTTATGATGAAATAAATCAACATATCTTGATAGGAAAGTGGGTAGTGAACTTTAACTCACTTACATATATATAAGATAAAGTTGTAGAATGCATCAATTCTACTTGATGATGATTAATAAAACAATTATAAAACAATATTTCAATTATTTACTCACTACCATATTACCATAGTATGTCCAGACAACACATTCTTGGCTTATCACTTAATATCGTAATATAATATTCTCTATTAAGAGAACTATGTTTTTGTTTATCCCATTCCGAATCAAAAACGTTTTTGGCACAACTAATGGTACAACTTCATAACTCCTAGGAGCACCACCAATAAAGGATAAGATAGTTTAAAACTCGATAAATTAATTTAAAAAAGGGGAAAAAATTTCCATCATCAACCAAGAGGAGTTAAATTTCTCACACCCACTATGACAATACACATTATCATATGAAAGTTTCATTAACTCAAGAGATATCTTAGCTCAAACATCCATTTAAAACATATGAAAATCATGGAATATATTTAAAGTAAATGATATTTGAATCTCTATACACCAAACTTAAAAATCCATATATTAATTTCCTAACACTAATTGTTCTTCAATATCGACTATAAAATCAATTCCAAATATTTCACCAGTACTCTTATGACCCCTAAAGAATAAAAATACCCCACTAATAACTTTCTTTATATATTATAATTCACTGAGGAAATAAAATTAATCATCATCCCTTCTCTCACATATGCGGCTATATAGAAAATCTATAAAACCAAAAAAGATAATATTCATCACTTTGCTTCACATAAGTGCCTAATGTTTATAAATATCCCTACTTTTAAAGACCTATACAACCAAAAACCAATGTCAATAAGGCTATTCTCATCACAAAGACCTTAATCAGTCTACCTCAAACCTCAAGACGATAGTTAAACAGGTAAGAAATGCTAAAAAAACTAAAAAAATTATAACTCAAATATATCCCTTATAATAGAATCAACTATAAGAATTCCATCAAGACAACATCTATCCATATGAACCAATGGTAATAAGTCGTATATTCATACCTATTAGATTAACACATATTCGAATCATGTCGGTTGAAACCCATAATGTTAAAAAATAAAGTGAACTTCCCTACATGTGGGTATGTCCAAATATGTAACACCACAACCAGAGGGTTAACATTTCATTTATAGAATTTTTTGATCAGAAATATTAATGTATGACTTCCACTAGAATATTTATTTCTATACAATCATATATTATTATTTTACTATAGGTGGAATAAAAATGATTATCCATAATTAAAAAAATGATCCTAATATGACTTTAAAAATAATTTCAATCTACATAACATATCTTCAAAGAGAAATCAGAAATGATATTATCCTCCAATCTCATCCAATACCTTATGCTCACATTGATTTTTCCTCAAACGTTTATAAAATGACACCTTATAAAAATTAAACAAAACCATGTTAAAGGGTGTGATATATACCTATCATAGATCATATCATAAATAACATATCTCAATAATTCTTCCCATCATTAAAATTAGGGATCAACATTAGTCAAAATGGTCTGAGATACAATCTCTAGGTCAAGACACTCATTTCTTGATCATGGATGACCATATAATACCACAATTATACTATCCATGCAAAAAAATCTCCATGAAAACAATCCTTATAAAAATTACACTCAATTGGAAAAAGTATTATGTTAATCTATGTTATTTAAATCTCAGTCGCCTCACATCAGGATGACCCCACCATATAGGTAGTATCATATAATGAATCCCATATAATTACTCATCAAAAATACATCTCTTTCCCCAACTATGTAATCCACAAAATATAAATCCTTAGTATAGAAGTAGGTACATTCCCCTCATACCCAGGTCCCTAAAAGAAGTCCTCAACAACCTCATGATTAATAATGGGTGTTGCACCAATAGGTGTAAACCTGGCCATCCCCAGCTTATAGATTTTCACAAAAGGAATGATAACACATTTAAAAAAAACCTCAATAAGTTTATAATAAAATTAGGAGATAAAATTTATAAAGCATCATTGAATTTATTGACTGTCCATCATAGAATAGACCTATATTATATGAAATCATGTGTAAAAATCATGTATTGACAACTCTATGATGTGTGAACTAATCTAATTAAATCTTAATATCATTTCTTTAATTACTAAAGTTCATCAAAAAATAATCAGAGTCCTAATATGGGAATGTTCTGCCCTCCATACCCCATGTTGGATTATATATGCAATGAATTTTTTTTCATTGACCCTCGTTGTATTTTTTTAATAATATTTTTTGAAATGGTCACATAAATGGAAAATTTTTAGATGTTTTGTGGGTCTTAAAAAATATTTAATATTTATAAATATTATTTCTATCCAATGTTCATGGGAAAAGATTATATATCCTTAAGATATAAAAATATTTGAATTAAAATACTACATTTGTGTCTGAAATATGACGTTTTTCCTTGAGGATTTATAATCACCAAGCTTCAGCTTTGAGTATGAAACCATGATTTTTTATTCATAGCATATTTTTTTATTTTATGAGTTTTCCTAATTCCCATATTATAAATTTTTTTATTCAAACCTTTTTAAGGGAGGGGATCTATCATTGATGAGTATGGAATTCTAGATATACATTTACTCATTATTAGAGAATTATCCATCAAAACTAATGGTTGAAGGAAAAATCATGATCATGTCTCATACATTGATGATCTGAATTTAAACACTTAATTCTATTTTAGTTTCTAATGATTATTTTATTTAAGGAATCTACAATTTTATAATGTTAATGGATTGACAGATATCTTGAATTTGAAATTCTTGTAGGGTTTTTTCCCAGATATTCAATTATCATGAAAATTATTTGATTATAATATTATTATTAATTTATTATGAATTAATTATGTTAATCATCAATGATCACTTTAGTGACTAATGAATTCAGTGTTCGGGTAAAATTTTTTGGTCTCCCAAACCATTCTCTTATACTTATTCCTCTCACATCATAATGGAAAATTGTTACTAACCTTTTTAATATATAACAATTCAACCATGGAAGAATAGGATGATCAGATGATTGATAACATGTGAGCTCAACTAGTTAGGGAATAACTGTTGCATTGAGTTTGATTACAGTGTGGTATGGTATGTGAAATAATTTAAAACTTTGTTAGTACATTTTGTGGTTGATCAAAATAATATAGTAGATTGATCAAGGGGGATTGTCCAAAATTTGTGGATTGTTGGGTAATACTGACCTACATATGCTTTATGAAGATGTGTAATGGAAAATTCTTCAAGGAATGTAGAAACTGATGCTTTAGGTGGGAATTAAATTAGAAATGGAAAACATGACGGTGAGAATCCTATAATAATAGTTTTTTGTCAAATTAATTTTACAATAACAGGGTATGTGATTTATGAAAGACAAATAGTGTATGTCACTCTACACCAGCTAGGGTTTCAATAGGGAAGATAAATATCACACTATGTGTGTCTCTGGGTCAATTATTTTTGGAAGATTATATAACCAGATGTGTACTAGAGTATATTTCCATATAACCTTCTATCACCATATTCCACGTGGTAAGTGAACATGCTTTTTATTATGGAACATTTTCTCTAGATCACTAGCAGTACATTCATATATTTCCCGTGAGTCCCAGATTCCATGTTACCCGATCATACAACCATATAGATTGATCTATAACGATTGGTCAATGGTAGTGCACAACCAGTGATTTTTCAAGACTCACATACAATGTCCAGTAGGGTATATGTCATTCATTGAGTGTGTTATTCTACTTTTTTCATATCTTCTCACCAAAATGTCAAAATCAGACTAGTAAGTATTTCATTATAATCATTTTCTTGGGTATAATGTAGTGGTGTGAATATATTCACAATTATATGATGTTATATAGTAATTTTGGGTGGTTTTATTTAATTAAATTTTTAGAAATTGTGATTGGGTGTGGGAGAATTTTTTAGAGATGGTACATGGCCGATAAACCCCCTTAGAAGCACATTGATACTCGAATGTGGGTTCTCTATTAATTTAGTGGAGCTGGTAAACCCCTTTGTTATAGAAAATATGTCCTCCATCCACAAATTATGTAACCCACACTAATAAAAAACTGGCCTTTAACAACGCTAAAAATGGCCTTTATTAGTACTAGAAAATCATTGAATACGTGAGCGAGGTTAAAATCCTTGGTCTTTTATCAGTAATGAAAAAGGGGCCCTTTGGCAGTGCTAAAAATGCACTGATAAATGAGACCTTTATCAGTGCTTTTAGATGCACTGATAAAGGGACCATGTATCAACACTTATTTTAGATCCACAAAGGATCCCTTTATCAGCGCTTATAGAAGAGATGATAAAGGGTCTTTCATCAGCGATTTTATTGGGCACTAATAATATAGACCTTTATTGGTGCTTTTTAAAAGTGTTGATAAGGGGTTATTCTGCAGTTTGTTGTAATAACACACCACAACACCAAATAGACTCCATAAGTTAACACAAACAATTCCAAATACATGATTTAAAAGAATTGAAATTTACAACACAAACAGAAGAAAAAACTAAATATTAAAAACCTTTAAAACATTGGTTTATACAATTAAATAAATAAAAATTATTAAATATTGTAAAAAAACATCAATGTTCCTTTATATTTTAATCCTGACCCGACTCATGCTATTTCTAAACAAATCACCCCTACTTGAGAAAAAGAACAAACATGTATAGGAAAAAATTATTATGATAGTAATAATATAAAAAATAAATTTATAGAAGGTGTTAATTTTAGTAAAATTGATGTCAATTTTAAATAAAAACACATGGAGTCATACCAGTCATACCGTGCATCATATTAAGGTGAGGATGATTCCAATATGTTTCAAATTACTTGTGGATAATTTTCATGAAACCATGAGACAATTAATTAAATTGATTATTATTTAGCTCCATTGATCAATGGAGAAAATTTAAGGATTGGATGTGCATCACTCTCAAAGTTAATAACAAAGATAAGGATTCCCTATGAACTTAACTATTGTTGGCTAAACACCGCTTAATATAGTATATGACCTGAACATCCTGCCCGATGTCCTCTGGATGCTCTCATCTCACAAACACTCTCCACTATCTGTATCATATCATTATTCGACATTAAATTTTCCTTATCTTCCTACACCCATTTAATACTTGTAAAGATGTATAATGCATATATATGCATTCATATACTAAATGGGTGTAGGAAGAGAAGTAAAATTGAATGTTGAATGGTGATATGATGCAGATGGTGGTGACTGTTTGTGGGATGAGTGCATCATGGGGACATAGGGTAAGTAGTTTAGTTCAGATGCTATGCTAAAAGTTATTTAACCAACCGTAGTGAATTGAATAGATAATCTTTAGTTTTTTTATATTATTTGGGAGTGACACAAAATCAATCTTTGTTTTGGATCCATTGAACAGTGGATCCAAATAGATATCAAACTTGATGAAATATTTAACTCCATATTCATAATCATCTATCAAATGATTAGTGTGCATCCATTTTCAGTTCATATCCATCATTTTGGGTACATAACCGATTAATTTTATACAACATATAAATAAATACAGATAAATATTTATTATCAAAAATTAATGTAATAGAAAATTCTAATAATGGAAACTCAATATTTGATTGTTTCTAGGAATTTCATTATGTTGAAGAAAACAGGTTATTGAATTTAAGAAAAGAATTAATCCCATTATAATCTTTATTAAATCCACTAATCAAATGAAAATATAATATAGGCAATTAAAGAGTAATAACAAACTCAAATATGATAAACAATAATAATAATCTCTCATTCAATCAACTAGAGGACATAAAATTATATTGGAATACGTGATTTATCAATCTATGGAATTATTACCTTTAAAATTAATGGTATATCAATATTTGAAAAACATCTCAAGATACATGGGATGTCATATCACCACACTGACCTAACGCATGGAAATTTCAGGTACTCAAACTACATATAATATTTGAATTTACTAATTGATTAAAGGAATAAGAATCACATTAAAAAAATAGATAGTTTTCTTATTCATTAATATGAGATTTTTTTTTGTAAATTGACAAAGGTGATGTATGAATTGAAATAATAACTAAGATCTTGTTATTGAAGGTCAGATGAATTATTACATAAACATTAATTTAAAAAATGAATAATTGATCATAATAATTACGTTAAAAAATTTATAGATAGATTGAACATGTCTACCAATGTGGATGACATAATATTAAGTGGATCAAGAGTTGAATGTTTATAAGAATTTTATATATTAACAAATACAAATGTTTAAATGTTGATGATTAGTGAGTTGGAATTTTCCTTATTTAATAGGTGACTCATGGAATAGATGGGATATTTATTTCCCAATCCATATTTGTGAGGGAAGTGTTTTATAGATTTAAAAAGAAATATAGAAACCCCATGTTTACACCAATTGAAAATTTAATAAAAAATTCCATGATGCTTCCATACATTGGATTCACACACAAACCCTGATAAGTAGAAAAAAAAGAATATATGAAGCGGTATAATATAACAAAAATCCCTCAACATACTTCCAAATCCATCACACACAAAATACCCAATTTCAATTTATAAAATTTCACATTTATCGAATATATTGATAAAATAAAGAATGAAAAATATTAATTATATCTTTGGGAGATCAATTTGGGAAATGGAAAATAAATAAACTAACCAACTATACCCCATGTGACTCCTTGTGTCACTATATAGTCCAAAAATAATAAAATCTCTATGAGTGATCAATAGTTTAGTCATAATTGGAATCTAAGAAAATTAGAAGGCATACCACACTAGTATATAACCACCATACCACAAATGATGACATCATTGAAGAAGAAATAAAAAATGAAACAAAAAATATAGAAAGAAAATTGGAAGGCCCACCTCCCATGGTTGATGAAAATCTAAGACCCTCTTCAAAAACCCAAACTAGAATCGAACATATGATGTCGAATGAGATGTTAATGTAACTGGATATAGTCAAGTGGTGTGATTCAAGCTTCAATTCACTAAGGAGGAGAGTTGGTATCTTGTGGCTTCCATGGAAAGCTTCATATATTATGATGAGTTAAAAAATGGTTAGGGTTTTTTATTAGATCCAGACAGTTTTATCAGCACTTTCAAAAAACAATTGTTAAAGGGTCCATTTATCAGTGCTTATTACTTATGTCTTGATGAAAGAACTCTTTATCAAATATTTTTTAGCATTGATAAAGGTAGTTCTTTATCATCACTAAAAAATAACTAATAAAATCAATCTTTATTAGCGCTAAAGTAATATCAATGATAAATATTAATTTTATCAGTGCTTTTTTCTTGCACTGATAAAGCATCATCTTTATCAGCATGAAAAAAGTGTTGAAAAAGATTCTTTTATCAATGCTTATTACTTAAGCGCTGAAAAAACATTTATAATTATAATTATAAATAATTTTTTGGGTATTTATATTTCCTTAATAAATATATATAAATATAAATGTAGTGAATATATTTCTTTTTAAAAATATTTGTTATGATTTTATAATTATTTATTTATAATTATAGAAATATTTTTAAAAATTAATATTTATATCATTATATTTATTTATATAATTATATATATGTTTAAAAAATATATAAATTTAAATATTGTAAATATATTAATTATTTAAGTAAATTTATTATAAATTTAATAATTATTTAATTATATAAAGTGATTTATTTTGAATTATATAAATAAATTTAAAAAATATTTTTTATTTACAATTATTAATATTTAATTGTATAAATATAGTAAATTTATATTTATAAATATTTTTATTTATAAATATTTTTTTATATTATTAATGAATATCTAATTTTAAGTGCATGCAAAAATGTTAAAAATGAGTAAAATTGAATAAATTAGCAATAAGTACACTTTAACAATATTAAAAAATGGATAAGTTTTGGGTGTGTGCATTGTATTTAAAAATGAATTAATTTCGTATATATGAAATCAATATAACCCAAATATGATCTTTGTTAAACTGAAAAATCAAACAACATTCAATTATATATCGAGAACTATTCAATTAGTCAATATTTTTAATTCATTTTAATTTTTAATTATAAAACTTTATTCAATAAATATATGACTATTTAATGTAAAGCACATAAATATTTTGAAATATATAAATATTATTTATATACATTAAAATATATTTATATATTTAATATATAAAATTTAATAACATTAATTATCATAATTATCTAATTAATAAAATGTTTAACATTTAGTAATGTATAATCAATTTATTTATTTTTATCAACAATTATTTAATTAATTATAATTTTTTAATAAAATGAATGTTTATTTTTAATTTATTTAATTATTTCATTTTATTTATTTGGTCTTTATCAACGATAAAAATAAAGTGTGGAAAATGTTTTCCCTTATCATCGCTAAAAATCACGGATAATAGGTTAAATTTATCAGCGCTTTTAATAGCACTGATAAAAATTCAATTTATCAGGTTTTTTTCTAGCACTAAAAAATATCAACACTATTAGAGGTCGGTTTGGTAGTATTTCCCTTAGTAGATTATCAATCCACTTGACTAAGAAGGGGCCCTCCATGGGGATCAGTACCCCCCTCGACTAGAATGGACACCTTAGTGAGGCATGGGTCTCCCACTGTGATTCGAGATATATGACATAAATTTTTTGAAATCTAGGTAGTTTAATTCCATTGGGTCTTGTGATATAATAAGTATTCCATGTTTCCTTTATTATATGATCTATATGGAGCGCAGTTGGGATGATGGGGAATCTCTGAAATTCTTGGCTATGAGGATCAATAATGAATACTAGGATCACTTCTGTCATTGAGGTAACTTACAGTTTTGTTCCTCCTTTATGTTTCTATGGTACCCTACATGGTATTTTTAAACTCACCCCTATATTGAATTCTGACCAAACATGTTATTTTTATGGTAGATAATTCATAGGTCTATGTTGAATTCAAGGGATATGGTATTAGTAGATCTAAATCTTAGTGGAACTCAGTAATGACTATTACATTCGCCACTCAAGTTAGAAGAAGGTATAACATCAAGTTCCCTTTACAATTTCTAAGGCTAATATTTATTTTGAGTTGTGAGGATCATATATTTTCCCTTAATTTCTGGTGTTTCATCTATCATACTATTATGGATGATTATCATTTTGCATATGAATATTTTATTATAAATGATAATTATGTTTAATTTTAAATGTTATTTTAGTTTTATATCTTTGTGGTTATGTGAAGGTTTATTTGTCTAAGGCCTTCCATATGTGTGATATGACTTCTTAATGTAGGTCTCAAACCCTTGTCTTATTGTAGGTGATCATGGTGTTTCAAAATTTAATAATCAATGGCCCAAGTTCGGTATCAATGGACTAGGTCATCTTAGAATAGTATTATAGAAATTTGAGTCCTTAGGAAGGAGTTTAGAGTTAGTGGAATTATGAGGTTTGGTATGGAATACATAAGCAAACGGTTTTATAGGGTCTTGTGTTTATTTTTTCAGACTATGAAACCTTATGATTGCTGAGAAAGAACAACATAAACTTTCACTAAGACTTTAATACTCTATCAATCAACTAAATAGTCCAATGAATAAGTAGAAGGGTACATTCATGATGGGACATGCATCATACTAAGTTTAGTTATGGTTTTCATGGAATTCATGTGTCAGCATACCCAGATATTATTCTGTAACCTTGAGTTCATCTTCTCAATTATAGGATTCCACCCTATAGATAATGAGGTTAGATAAAGAGGAAGAATCACGATGAGCTCATGATATTGATTAATCCTCTAGTCACTGAACAGTTAAGTAATGAGGAATCAGTATAAAGACCATATTTCATGACCTAATCCCTTTAAAGGTACCCTATAGGGATAACAATGGATAAAGAGAGATAAGGATGCTTGAATCATTCCTTCAACCGGACATGTTTTGGTGAAAAGAATCGAGGGTATATAACCATACAGAAATGAATTAACCTCATATAGATTTGAGATTCAATAGATAAGATGATAAACACCAAAAAACAACTCTTTCTCATAATAAATAATAAACCAATCCCAATTCATGATGAAATGTCATACATAACTGTATAGAACTGAAATAAAAATACAAAAGAATTAAATCCTCTATAATGACAAAGAAGCTCCAAAAACTCTTAAAAAACTCCTCAAACTAGTAATTTACAGCTATATCACCAACCAACCCCTATTGAGCTAAAAAATAGTTTATATATATGTTGGGTGAGTAGAACATATATACTCAATAGGATCCTCTCAAAAACCTCTCATGAGAAATCTGAAAGAAGCATATTAAATACAACTAAATAAAAAAAATTATAAAAAACCTCACGTAAATAGGTATAATATTCTTTTCTTATCCTCACCATGGATAAATAAAAAAATAACACACATAATTATAACCAAAATATTGATAACATAAATGAACAGACAAATAGAAATGGGTACCCCAAAACCACTTCCCCATCGGGTTTTTACACTCACACTCCAACATCACACGTCCTTAGCCATTATATCTGCTATAAATAATCGTTATTGGAAAAACATGAGAAACAATAGCATACCATACACCCCATGTAGTTCGTCATCACATCCACATCCTCTATATAGCAACCATGTTTATTTCAAAAAGCTACCAGAACCTCTGTATTATGTACTATACCTCAAGACATCATACCCCATACATTGCACACCTATAATACGCCTTTATATACTACATACAAAATACATACATGTATAATAACCTCTAGTCATCAAATCCGACAACACATGTGTATAATAAATCACATCTTTTCACACCTAAATCTAATATTATAGTAAAAGAGAGAGTCAGGGAGAATAGGAAGCCATCCATCCATATCCTTCCAAAATTCAATATTTTGGGAAGCACCCCTATAATCTATAGTTTTTACTTTTCTTTTTGACTTGGTTGGTGTGTGTATGAAATAAAAAACATATAGAAAAAGTATAACTCATGATTACACTATGGGAAACTACCTAGACTTATACTCAACTATAAATATCATCTCACAAAACACATGATTTCGACTACCAAGGACTAAATGTCCTATAAGAACATAATCATTAGTTTCATTAATAATTATTAAAATTTCCATGATTAATTCATTAATTTTCTGATTATAGTGATTTTGATACCATAATATCTCATAATGTTAATTACTATTCAAGGATGTCATCATCTTCTAATAATTGATAAGAACCAACCCCTTTATTTCATTAATTCAATTATTATTTCATAAAAATTTGGGTACTCTAGGACCTAGTCTATGCTACCACTTATGAGACGCACTCATACTTCATAACATCAATCTATATCCCACAGTTAGAAGCTTTTCAAATTAAAAACAATCGACCATTTTCCATCAAGTAGCCATCATGCTAGAAGTAAGAATCAATGAGAAATCCACAATCGTAACTCATCATGGATACCTTGGCATCTCACACTATTTCACATAAAATCAAATTTGTCATATCATTTTAATATCTTCACATCAGGCACCCCATGCCACCATTATCATCATAACTAAAACCATATTCAACCACCATCATCATAACCGATACCTCATGCTATCACAATAAAAAAAGAACTATATCCATGGGAATCCCCCCATTACTTGTCATCACAATAACAATATTAGGTTATAAATAATTCACATCAAGGATTTATAGTTTATAGAATATATATATATATATATGTAAAATGTACTTTTTCACACATAATTTTTAAGGAAACTATAACCACAACATAAAGGCATTCAAGACTCACAAAATTAAGAATGGGATCTCCCTACCCAAATTAATTATTATTTAACAAACAACCATTTTAATTCAATATTTAATTAATTAGATTATTATACATAGGTTTTCTACATTTAGAAACCTATATCTGTATCTACAGGTATCATCAATCAACATAACATGCATTAAGAATCAATTTAGTGTTTAAACAATTACAAGATGAGAAATAATTATTCTACTTATTAATATTTAATTTAATTAATAATACTGTTTGGATTTATGTTTTCAATCAATTTCATTAAATCAACCATTCTAAATTAAAAAAACATAGTCAATTAGATAACAAAATATCTAGTAAAGATTAAGAGGAAACATAAAACACATTCGATCAAAAACCCGACAACTCATTAAATTCTCACAACATGAAATATTAATTATCCTTACAATATGATAATTCTAATTTCAGTACTTTAATTTCTATAATTATATAAAAAAATATTATCATAATTTATTAATCAATTTAACACCATGTCATTCTATCATTGTGATATTATCAAATAATATTTACACCATGACATGTGATTATCTATTTCTATATAATTTATAATTTAAATAATAATAATAATTATTCTAAAAAAACAAATTATTTGTTTTCCTCTTTATTTTGATAATCTTACATATTATCAAATATTATTATCTACTTCATGTGATGAATCATTAAACACCATTTTTGAAATTACTATCAGAAATATTAAATTTATGTTCCCAAATGAGATTTCTAGCATCTAAAATAATCATAACTATCCATAACATGTAATATTATTTCCAATAAATCCTATAAATAATTAAAATGATAGGTTAACCGTATTTTATATTAAATAGTATTATATTTAATTTTGTAATATAATAATAACACATTAATAAAATTCTACAATATGAAATTTCTTGATTGTATTTTTACAACTTTAATCTGCTACATTTTAAATTTAGAATTAGAATAATATTGTCAATTTATTGAATATAATAATCCTTCTATTTATTTAATAAATATTATTAATTCTAAATAATTTTTCAATTTCCCATATTTCAATTTTCTATTTTCCAGATAATTTTTTAAAAAAGTAATAACACTACACAAAAAGTTTGGTTTATATTTTGAATCAATATACACAACTATGATTAGTGATTATCCTTTTTCATAATAAAGGAAAAAAAATAAAAAATTTGTTCTTATCATTTATGTAAATTGATAATTTCTTATAAATATTAGTAATAAGAATATATATATATATATATCAGAATTATTTTATTATTTGCTAAGTTGTATGTTATTATATCTCCTTTTAATTTATTTATTTTTGATTCATGAAGTTATGAGAAAATAATACATTAGCATGAAATAATAATTATTTTTCTCAATTTTATTCTTTATAGATTATTAAATATTCATTTTAAATATTTTAGACATTTGAATGAGTTTCTCATATTTATCTTGGTAATAATTCTTCATGTGATATTACCTGATTTTTATCTTCTTTATGTTATTCATATCAATTTAGACAAAAGAAACTTAAGAATTATTTGATAACACTTTAAATTTTAAAGAAGGATAATTAAAATATCCCCTACTTGTATAAGAAGAAACCTTCATGTTGTAACCAAATTATAGGGGAGAGGAGTATAGTAATATTATAGGAAACATAGTGGAATCCTCATATGATTTATTAGAAGGCTTGTAGATCTTAGTTGGTGATTTTAAGATCTCCCAAAATCAAGGGAAATGAAGAGAGACACCAATGAAGTTGGGAAACTCATTTATAATATTCACATATATCTCTTCATAGATAATATAGAAACTCCATAAAACCTTCAATATTTTATTTCACATAAATTCATATTAAATTAGTTTATTTTCAATTTACTTCACAAGAATAATTTTATAACTTATAAAATCACATGAATTATGATATAATTTTATCAATCCTTAATAGATCCATAAATAATGTTCTCCACATTTATTTTCCTTAATTTATGATGAAAATGATGAATTTGAGAAAAAACCCCACCTAGACACAACACCTACACACTGCGTAAGGCTAACTCAATTTTTCCATGATATTAGGGGTTTCCCTAATGAGAATATTATAATATATGTCTTACCTTTATGAAAACATGGGAGTAACGTTATGGGAGCTAAGAGAACTCGGATATACCCTTACAAGAGACTTGGATTACCCTTACTTGTGTAAAAAAAGATCGAGATAACTTTACATAGGTTTATCAAACAAAAAAAACTCCCTTATGTGAGGAAATAGTTTCATTTATATGAGAAATGAATCCATGAATGACCCTTATTAAAGGATTGATATAAAATTATTACCCTCACATATTCTTTATAAATACAACCTTAACTTTATGTAACCCATAAAAATAGTATGTTACCTTTAAAAAACTCATAAAGGCCTCTATTTACCTTTACATAGATTAAAATATTATCCTATTTGTAAAGGTGATTCAATTTACCATTATGAAAATTTTGTTTTCTAAAAAAGGGAAGGTTAAATTTTGAAAATATTATATTTTTTACAAAACAAACTAAAAAATATAAAAGTAAAGGATTTATTATAAATTCCATAAAATTCAAAACACCTATAAAATTAATTAAATTTCTTTAGAAACGCCGATATTAATTTATAAGAAAACATAGAAGACATTGAAATTAATTCTATACTTTTGAAACCACTATTAAAAATACTTATTAATATATAAAAAAATATTTCAAACTACGAGACACCCTAGAAAGACAAATAATGGTTCAGGAATATTCCTAACCTTTTTATTAGATAACACATAAATAATTCTCATCCTTTATAATTAAAATAAATCTGGAAAGAAGAGGGGAAGGATGGGGAATAAATCAACCACCCCACAAGATACATCTCAAGGATCACACTATATTTTGAACACTACCAACACATTAAAGAACAATGAATATGACTATAGAACATCTTTATAATAGTATCAAAATAATATCCTAGGGGAGATACCTCACAAATAGAAAAAAATACATTAATAAAACATTAAATCAAGTAGGGGAACCAATCTTATATATCAACATGACATCAGATAACTCATTCTAATAGAATCAAACACTAAAAAACTTGGGATATTGAGCACACATCTATGAATCTTGTCTCCATTTAAGGTCACTTAATTACAACAATGTCCACACTATCCAGACCCGACCTAAACGGGCTCAAAACATAACTACCCACAAGCTTACCTCCATATTCTAGTGTTTGGTGACATGTTCTGAAAGGCATAAATAATATGGGAGGCATTTTCCTAGGGTACCTGTATACACACACCCAACCATATCTATAATGAAGTGTATAAAAATAATATTAAAAGATGAAAAATCATGAGATTAAACAATTCATGTAAACATTCTAGGAAATAAAATAGTATGACAAAATAAAATGAAAGGGAAAAGGGTGAAAATACACACCCAACCAGAAAGATTCCCCAACATGAAAATTACTAGAAGGTAAAAGTTGACAGAGCCTAGTTCTGAATCTCCATGATCTGACCAATGTATGTGGTAAAAGAATCTTGGGTATCCCTATACTCCTCTATAATTGTTGTCGACTTATCCGTTATCTCCTTAAGATATTAAACTTGCATACACATCCTGTGTAGTGGTGATTATATACATAAATAGTAGTACACCCAAAAGTTGAAGGGGGAGAAGTAAGAGACCTGATTGGAATAATAAGATCAACCTATATCAAGATAGTAAAAAAATCCATAAAACATATATATATATATATATATTCTCATAAAACAAACCCAAACAAGAGATAAAGGGGATATTCATCTCATAGAATAGCCTAGGAAAAATAGTCTGCCATTAGTCGAAGAGGTCCATCAATGATTCCCAGTATCTTGCGTGTCTATATGAAGCAACATCAATATGGGTAAAACCTTTCTATTGTTCCACACAGTCGTGGGGTGAAATTATCTAGGTATAGGAAATGTTCCCCAATATGACAGGAGGGTTCCATAACAATGATAAATAGGGTATCCATGCCCTGTCCCAGTAGGAGGATGCCACTCCAATAGATGTGGACTAATTACTTGATACGAAAAGAGGGTGCCACTCTGATAGTAGATAGAGGAACTATTCCTTGTCCTAATTGGAGGGCGATAAAATAATAGTATTTATATGAACCATGACCTATCCCAGTGAGAGGGTTCCACTCTAATGGTCGATGACCCATTCCTTGAATCCATATGAGGTTACCCCTCTGGTGGTCGATAGAGGACCCATGGCCTATCCTGGAAGAAGGGCACCACTCGGATGGTAAAGGACCCATACCATGTCTCTTTAGGAGGGTTCCACTCGGATGGTCGATAGAGGACCTTTACATATACAATCATGAGAGTGACACTATAAGGATGTATATTTGACCCATTCCCTATATCAATTGGAGGGTTCCACTCTGATCTCTCTGTGGATCTTGCCTGATCACTACCATCGTTAAGCGTCGCCGAAATAAGAATAATTATTATAACATCACACATCTTATCTCAAAATACATCATGAATTCCACCATCACATTATAATTAGAAAAAAATAGGATAGGATACTCAATTCCCAAAATCCTAGTCCAAATATAGGAGATACAAGAAGTAGAAGTTTCCAAAAAAAAAAGAGGGTACACGATGTGTAAGGGGACCCACACGTCATGTCATTTTACCCTACTACATACTAGTGTCCCTAATAGTACATGAATCACTACCCATGTAGCCCCACATGTTGTGTAAAGGGAAAACATGGTTTTCCTCATCCACCAGGGGGCCTTCTCATGCAACCTACCATGTTCATGTACCCTGGGTACGTACTCATTCCATCCTAATGTATACTAGTCATGCGTATGTACATTGGCTGTGTCTGCGTACACTAGTCATTCTCCTAGATATTACCATGATTTTTACACACATAGTACATGTTGGATCACTATCACAAAGTCACAATACATTTGGGGGTCCCACGTGAGATGTTATATTTAAATCACACATAAACACTAACCGCTACCACCAGGGTCCTACACACTGTGTGTTCTTCTGACAACTTGGAGTATATTTAGATTTTCCATATAATCATAGAACCACTTCACTTGTTCTTGATCTGCCTCTTACACTTTAAATAAAACCTCTAGGATGCCCTGAATTGAAGTGGAAGGATATAGTTCGTCAATTTCTACCCTCTGGTGACCAAAAATTGGTATGTCTTAATCCTTGGTGGTTCATCACCCTTGTCGCGTGACTCATTTCATCTTTGATCAATACCGTATTTATAATCCACTAGAATCATTCCCCAAATCCCACAACACATCCCAATCCATCCCCAAACCAACAATCTATTAGTCATATGAAAATATACCATGAATCCAGGGGTCTGATCATGCTCGATCCTGCTTGAAAATAGTTGAATCATGACCTTGTGGTCTAATGATAAATAATGTGAAGAACCATGTAAGAAAATCACATAGGTAAGGGTTCCCAAATCATTGGAAAAAAGTTCTTGGAAAATGAAATAAAATTGGTGATTTCTAGGGTGAGAAACATGGCAGAATAATGATTAATTGAATAAATAAATTAAATTAGATACGTAGGCACATTAAATGTATCAAATTTACCATAGACCAGTGAAATATAAATGATCATGCTCAATAATTTAACAATAAGAGATAATATCAACATATAATTAGTACTACATTGGATTATATTGACTTTTGATGAAGAACGCACTCTGAAATAAAGGAGGAAGGTCTATTGCATTCATTGTGCCTCAATTCACCTTGATGTGGAGGCTCTTTTTCATATGATCTCAAATCTCCAATGGAAGTTGGAAGAATTCACCTCTTAATGATCCTAGGGTTATGGGGATAAACCTAAAAATCAATCATAACAATATAATTAAAGAATATATTAAGTTTAGATCATTTACAGAATGAAATAAATAAATAATTAATTAATCCACTGAACGCACCCTCCAACAACTGTTTTATATGAACTCCCAATAATATACACCATTAGGCCACCCCAAGGGTAAGCCTCATATTTCATATTTAAAAGGGGTCTCATATTTTCAATCTGAGACACCATTTAATATTTAACCCATTATTTATAAAAAACGTACATGTGGGACATAACATAAAATTAATAATTTTTATATAACTAATTTCAGGAACACTGGGACTCAGAATCGCATGTCATCTCAACGCTTGACTCCAAAAACCATTCTTGATATATTTCAAAGTATTAAAAGGAAAAAAATATCTACATTATTTCATCCTTCAATATTTTCATCCTTTAAAATAAAAACCATGTGGAGAGATTGGGGAACTAATCCCACATCTTTCTCTCCCACTCCCATGATCACTCTTGCATGCTCCCATGCTACCACAACACATGAACCAGTGGGATGGTCCGTTCACACATGATCCTCTCTTGTCAATCCTTGATCACCACTAGCTGATCTAAGAAATTAGAGCCATCATTGATGTCTAGCTCTCCCCAGTTAATACATGTGTGGGTTCATGAATGTATCTCTTCAACCGTGACACATGGATGTATTCATTCATCTGCTCCATCAGTGGGGCTAGGGAATGGTGGTAGGAAAAATTTACAACCATCTAAAAGATATGAAAATTCCTGATGAAACTTGGGGACAAACTTCCTCCCCAATAAAATCCCATTAATCCTCATCTTGGAGATACTCTCAGAATAATGTATTCTCCACACTCAAACTACAAGGGCCTACAATTTCAATAAGTATAAGATTTTTCCCCTAATATGGCCTATCCTCATCTACTCATGGGTGAACTAGACCTTCTCCATCATCGCCTGCAAAATCAATGGGAAAACAAGAGATGCCACAATGATCTCAGTCTAGAATATGGATGACCTAAATGGTCTCTTTTATAGGGTCTTGAAAGTTGGAATGCTGGTATTAGTGTGATAGGTATTATTATAATCCATCTCTAATAATGGAAAGTGATACTCCCAACTCGGGTCTAAGTCGAACACATAATACCTCAACATATCCTCCATCACCTATATATTGCACTCGGTCTACCCATATCTCTAGGGGTGAAAGGATGTACTCATCCTCATATAAGTCCCAAATTCCTTCTACAATACTATCTATAATCAGGATTTAAATGTGCATCAATATTGGAGAAAATCATCAAGGTAACCCCATGGTGGTGAACTATCTCCCGTACGTGCAACATCCCAAAAATATCTAACGAACTATTCTCCCCAATATCAAGGAGGTGTTCTGGCTTCGTATGTCAGTCAATGATCACCTATTTTGTGTCATGGAATCTAACTCTCTGCGGAAGACCTATCAAAATGTCCATGGATATGTCATCCCATTTCCACTCTAGGGTCTCAAGAGGTTGCAACAAACCTACCATAACCTGGTAATCAGCCTTCACCTACTAACATGTGAGACACCAAGAGAAGAAATCATCCACTCTCTATCACATAACATCCTTTGAAAATATCAAATGAATGTATTTGAATATGTTACCCCCATTGGGAGATAAAACTAATGAATATGTGTTAAAATCAGTCTTTACCCCTCCTACATCATGACTTGGACCACCGTCCGTCCCTATTAAAGGATGATGCGATTATATCCTTAAAATGTACATATTTTGAATATAATGAGGATATATAGTCATGTAATACCTCATATTTCATGTCTCCCAACTAGGATTCTCTCACATAGAGGAGGAGAAAAGGATTAAACACCATTGAATGAAGAAAAGATGCACCCTACTCCTCAACTATGGTTAGCAGCAAGGAAGCCAACTACTCTGATGCCTCCTTCACCAAAAAAGCTTGGGACTTCATACTAAGTGAATATGCCACCAAATTTCCCTTCAGAGGTGTATATAATATATCAAAGCCAAATTACTATAGGAAATCCAACCAACGCCTCTACCTCAAGTTCATGTTTCTCTATGTGAATACATACCTGAGACTTTGATGGTATATGTAAACAAAAAAGTGCTCTCCCAGAAGATAGTGCCTCCACATCCTCAAGGAAAATATTTCCACTGCTAGATCTGGTTGTGAGTCACATAGTTATTCTCATGGGGTTTGAAATTCCACAATGAATATGAGATAAATTTCAACCTCTACATCAACACTCAACTGTTCCCTACTTCAGAGGAATTGCAGAAAACTACTTACTCCACACACTCCTATGGTAGTATCAAAATTGGATAAATCATTAAGTTTATCATAAGATCCTTTAATTCCATATAAAACTACATAATATAGGTAAATGGACACCGTTTACATGTTATGTAATTGAAAGGGACTAAAATATTATAGAAGTCTTCCACAAAACTCTGATAGTACCCCACTAAGCTAAGAAAACCTTGCACCTCTAACATGGTCATGGGTGGATACCAAGAAATAACTTCATCTATCTTAACTAGGTCTACAAATAATCCATTCTCAGAAATTACATTCCCCATAATGTTAACCTCATGAATACCTAACTAGAACATCGAAATCTTACTATAAATATGGTGCTACCAAAGGAAATCTAAGACCATAGTCAAGTTCCATTCATTCTCTTCCTCTAAGGAAGAGTATATGAGTATCTCATTGATGGAGACATAATTTTCTTTCCAATTATGACTAGAATATTTAGTTAAAAAAATCAATAAACACAGTAGGGTAATTTGTCACACTGAAAGGCTTCATGAGGTACTTATAGTGTCCATAGTGATATAAGAATTCTAGCTTCGGAATATCAGCCTTAGAAACTCTCAAATGGTGGTTGATGGAATTTATATCGATATTTGAGAATAATATTGAACCTCAAAAAAGAAAAAAGAGTTCATCAATACTCAACAAGGAGTATTTTTTGTTTTTCATGTCCTAGTTTAGGTGATGATAATCTACACAAACCCTTAGTCTCTCATCCAACTTTTTCACGAACAACACTAGAGCTGCACAGGGGGGACAAACTAGGTCTGATAAAACCCTTCCCTTGATGGTCCTATGACTACATCCACAACTCCTTGAGTGCGATATGGGCCATTTGATATTCCGTAGAATATAATATTGTGTTCTGAGGGTGAGAAGTTGTCCTAAGGTGAAATTCAATGCAATAATCCATCTCCCATGTCACAGGTAGTCCGAGAATATCCTTGAGGAAGACATCCATACAATCGTCCATGAATAAAGAAATCCAAATATCTGAAGAGTTTGATGTTCCAAAGGATACACAATCAACTTATGGGTAATGGGATTAAACCTCCTTCTTGAAAAACCCTCTTATCCCACCATATGATACCTCTCACCTAAAAAGAAGAATCTTGTACCGTTAATACAGTGAAATTTGACTTGTCCGTGACGACAATCAATCTGGGCTCAGACTACAACAACCAAAGTATTTATAGAATGATATTTATTAGTATTCATGAAATTAAATAGTTATATTCATTATGTTTATATAATTCTTAAAATAAATAATTTATTATATGGTTATTTATTTGAAACATTAATTTTTCAACTATAAAATTTTAATTTGGTATGGCTAATTTCAGTTTTGAATTCATCTTGATGAAATTATCTTAGTATGATTTTTTTCTAATTTTTTTAAAAATTTTAATGTTTGTTGAATAGTAAATAATACAGTCTTTATATAATACAGTGTTTTTGTGATTTCATGAAGACATAATTATGATATAAAATTAATTAATTTTTTTAATAAGTAAATTATGATATTATAAGAGTATTATTTTATTAAAATAATTTATAAAATTTCCCTTAAAATTTATTTCCTGATAAGTATAAATTTTTTTATTGTCGATGCAGTGCTTGCGCAACATTGAAAATATCAAATTCGGTTTCTTATAAATAATAATTGAGTGCTAAAATTTATTTGTCAAATCATTATTATTGACACGAGAACTTCTTTCCACATAAAAGGGAATATTTTCTTACAACAATAAAACCAGAGGTTATGTTGATTCATCAAGAATAATATTCAATTTTCTTTATAAAAAGAAGATATCAATGATCTTCTATGAAATGGTTTTGCAGGATTCAACCAATAGTCTTGATCATGGTATATCATTGAGAAGAAATATTTTATAAATATACCGTGTATTTTATTTAACCAAAATATAACTATTTAAATTTCTCTAAAAGTTATATTTATGGGGGGTGAACCCAATTTTTTGGTTCTTCCATGGTATGATCCTCTAACTAAAGGATCATTTATTTTTGGAAAGTATTATTTTTATTATTATTATTACACAATCAAATTATTTTTTTGAATACATTTTTTAAAATTTATTTGTTTTCTAAAGAATTCATATGAATGACTTATTTATTAATTATTATATATAATTAGTGTTTTGGGATGTAATTTATAATTTTAGAGTAATATTACATTAATATTATCCAAATGCCTATGCAATGCTTTCTTAGAGCAAGAAAAGACAAAATTAAAATTTTAAGATGTTTTCTTGACATGTATAAGAGTGAATATGCATAATGAAAAAATATAGAACTTTATTTTTAACCTAATTTATTTATTTTTATCTGCATAAATTATTATTAATTTTTATATATAAAATAATTACCATTAATGAATATGCAACGCTCATGAAATGCTTGGGAAAATACAAGAAAAATGAATAAAAGGTTTTTAATTAAATTTATAAGAAATATAAAATGACCCAAATTCTAGATATATATAATTCTATGATCATGGTTCATCCATTATCATGTTTTTATTGTAATTGGATACATTATGGACCCAAAATTTTATCTTTAATACCTTTAAAATGGTTTATTTAAAAGTAAGTTAAGTTGTTCATACTAAAAATTTTAGTTTGTATAAATTTTTAATATTTGAGTTTCCAATAGAGTTTTTCAAACAGAACAGTTTATTGAAATATAATAAATTTAACTTCTTCATGAAATTTATTTTTTAAATTTATGGTAATAAATATATACCTTTATGGGTTGAACAATTATGATGCATTTATTATTTAATTCGTGAATAAATCAAATTAATGGTGTTAACAATAATAAAAGAAATATAATTTGATAAATTTGACATAACTAGTGAATTAATTAGATTAGTATAATGTTTCTAGGAAATTATAAAAAAATTATTCAATTTTAAACTTTTTTGTGATGTGTTTAAAGTCTTAATTATGAAAGTGATTAATTTGAAAAAAATTATTTTTCATGAATATAATATATATTTAAATTATTTAAAAATCACAAAAAACATTAAAAAAGAAAAAATGATAATATTACTTCTAAAACGTTATATAATATGGGGTTTAGGATTTTTTTAATTCTTAAACCCTATAATATACTTATTATTTTATAATAATTTGAGTAATTAATAAGTTACCCCTCACCTCACTTATAGAAGGAAGCTTCTTCCTTCACAAATATTCATAACCGTGTGCCTTATTTATCAGTTATAATCTATAAAATACCCTTATCCCCATACATTTACACATTATAGTTATCTTGTTCTCACAGAAATATCATTTTCGTGACCCTTAAGGAGGTTCTCAAGGGTAAATTTTCTAGAGGTATGATTCCTCATTCTTCTATTTTAATTTTTTTTAATATCTACCTTATCCTCACCCAATATACAATGTTTCATGAAAACTATAATATCATATATATATATATAGTAATTTTGTTGTGTTGATTCTATATTCATCATAAAATCCCTCATATTCTCCTTTTATTATTTCGTAATGAAATCACTGTCTGTAGTGTGTCAATTCACTACCTCCATGGATGATGAGTTTTCATTTCCATTTACCACAATCATGGGAAGTTTTAATTATCATATAATAGTGTAAAATTAAACAAACACATATATATTATCAATTATAGAGTATTATTTATTTTCAACAAGAAATTCTATAATAAACCGACCTTGTAAACCATGACTGGAACGCCCATAAAACAATGTAAATAACAAAATATTGATAATAAATTGGGGGAACATGTTATACGAAGATTATGTAAGGTATTATAAACTTGATATTAGTTATATAGTATATTAAAAACACTATCAAATCCATTATACTGGAGGTTTTTAACACATTTCAAGGAAGTGGAACCTGAGGTAAGGGACTCTTTACCAAAAAAATTATTTAAAATGTTTTTATGATTTATTCTCTTAAATAGTTATATTTCACGTCCATGTTTTCAAAATAATTTTTATGAATGTATTTATATGGGTTTTAATGGTTTAGCTTCTCTCATTTTCTTTGAAAATGCATCATTTTAATTTGTAATGTAAGATACTTTCATTTTGAAATCTTTTTTAATGTCTCTTTTACAAAATTCAAAAATATTGTTTTCTAGATATAAAAAATGATAGGATTATATTTCTTCCATAACTCATTATTATTATATTATTTTTTCATATATTTTTATGATTTCATTATTATGTGAATTTTTTTTATATTTTTCAATGTGATTTTTATGAAAAAGGGTATTTTGAAATATGATAGTGTTTTTATCAAGGGTTTAAATGAGTTTTCACGACTTTTAATCCTGATATGTTTTTGTTGTACATTGTTAATTATGGCTTGATCCCATTATAGATCAAGATATTATAGGTGATCCGCATTATAGATCTCCAATTAATTGGGTACTCTGGATATGGAATTTGACTATAAGGTTATTCTAACAGTAAGTGTGAATGTAAGAGTGATATGGTATTGATTTCTCCTAGAGACTACATGATATTTCTATGCATACTTATGAGTTTTCATAAAAAGGGATTTTTAATAGATTTTCATGTTTTTACTAAACTAATGTTTTTCTATTTTGATATCCCTTATTGATATTTTTATGCGCATACCATGTTTTAAATGTTTTTCAAAGGGTATAAGGATGTGTAAGAGAATGAAAGAAGTCGTGTTGAATGTTTCAAAGAGTTTTCAAAGAAATCGTGTTTTTTTTAAAAGTTTATATTTTGAAAAATTTGATACTAATTTAGTACTATTACATTTATATAAATGTGGTCTGTTATGTTTGTATTTTTTCTTAATTTTCAAAATATTTAAACCTAAAATGATCATATATTTGAAAGAATGTAAATTCTTAACTAAAACATAAAATTATATAATGTTTTAAGGCTGGGTCCTTATAGTTGGTATCAAAGTATTGTTTAGATTACCATAAGGGTTAAGATGATGTTAATATAATAAAATAAATTATTTTTTAATTTATGGATAATTTAAAATGACATAGAATTTTATTATTACCAGGATTCTTTATCTAATATATGTCGATTCAGAAATGTTTTCTATAGAAGAAACATGGAAGCTGAAGTAGGAAGGCACTGAGAAGATGACATATCCTCGAATCTACATCCTGAAATGGTGATAATTGGAACTGAGTAGTTTTTGATAGTAATGGATCCATTAAATCAGGTGATAAATGGTGGTGGTATTCATTCTATAGAGGAACCTGATCTACCATGGAGTAACATGTCTTTTATGGAGCATTTCACAAGACAACATCCCTATCTTTCAGTGGATCATCTAACCTGGTGGTAGCTGAAGGATGGATCAATTCTCTAAGAAAGATATTTTATATTGTGGAATGTTTATAACTTCAAAAGGAAACCCTTTACATTTTTCATTATAAAGGTGAAGCTGATCGATGGTGGTCTTTGGTTAGGAATACCAAAGAGAAAGAAGATCTTAATTCCATGAAATGGTAAATATTCAATGGTATTTTTCATGAGAAATATTTACCTGAGGTTTTTAATCTTCAAATGGAAAAACATTAATGGAATTGAGGAAACAGTATAAAGATTCCATAGCTTCTTATGAAGAAATCTTCACAAGACTATCCAGTTTTGTGCCATATTTTTTTCGAGACAATGATAGACAAATTAATAAGTTTTACTCTTGAATGAAAATTGGTTTACAAAGAGAATTGGATGCTTGAGAATTTAAAATATATTAAAAAGATTTTATCTATTCCTATAAGGTTTAAATAGAGTTTTCTAATAAATATGTGCCTCTTGATGAAAAGAATAAGACACATCCAGGTTATCATGATTTGTAGAATAATTCATCAAAGTAAAATATATGTAAGAAAATCAATTACCTTCTTGAAAAAAGTGTGGTATGAATTATAATAGAGAATGTGTTGAAAATAATGTGAAGTGTTACAGATGTAGAAATCTTGGACACATGTATCTTGAGTAAAAGGAAAATGATCAGAAAAATTATGAGATGTCAATGGTAAGTTTCTTTAACTACAAGGAGTTGGGTCACTTAGATGATGTGTGTCTAAATCTAGTCACTCGAAAAAAATTCAATAATATTGGTAACATAGGTGTGTGAAAAAATGATTTTCACCTACATTGGCAGATTTTGATCCATAAAATGATGTGGTGTCATGTACAATACTTTTTTTTACAGAATACACCAATGCTTTGTTTGATTTAGGATCTACAGATTCATTAATATCTAAAATAATTTCTAGTAATTTTTAAACTACACATCAATAAATGAATCAAAAACATATAGTGAAAAAACATTGAGAAATATTAAATAAAAAAGAAATTATAATAATATTTCATTTGTTTTATGTGGATTAATTTTACCTAAAAACCATGTGGTTTTTATTTTAGTAGAGTTTTATGTCATCCTAGGTATGGATTGGATTTCTATTTACCATGATATGATTGAATATAGAGATAATGAGGTTTCTTTTTATAAATATTTGTAGTTTATAAAAAATAATGTACCTGTATAATTGATAATATATCTAGAAGCCGAGAAACAAATAAAATATGAAAATGAAATTTATCTTGAATGTAGTTTTGAAAATAATGGGACTATTTAGTTTAATGATGTGCTAGTGGAAAATGAGTATCTTGATTTTTTCCTCATGATTTTCTCAGTGTTTTTCCTGATCAAGACGTTGAGTTTTCTATTGATTTAGTTATTAATGATAGTCTAATTTCAAAACCCCCTTATCGAAGGGATCCAGTAAAACATTTTGAATTGAAAAAGAAGTTGCAAGAGTTATTAGATAAAGACATCATCTGAAAAATCACTTCACCCTAGGGTTCTTTTATCTTGTCTTTTTTTTAAAAAATACGGTTCAATAATACATTGCATTGATTATATAGATTTGAATAACATCACAATTAAGAACAAGTATCCTTTTCCTTGTAACACCAATAGATTTTGTAAAATATTTTTTTTCTAATTAATCTATCTTTTTGATATTTTTCATTTCATGTTATACTAGATATAGTTATTTATATATAAATAAATAAATATATATATAAATACTTATATTAAAACACTAATTCAAACCATCCTTTCACATGTAATATCAACTTGGGTTGTGCTACATGCAATACCGAAATGGATTAAGCTACATGTAATACCAACTTGTCTTGTGCCACCTGAAACACCAAATTTTCATAAGTTACATACAGAAATGACTTGGAGTATGTTAGACACAACACTGGATTGGTGTACGACTTGGTGTACATTATACGCACCACCGACTTGGCGTATAATTCATGCAATACTGAGTCTCTATATAACACACACACACACACATATATATATATATATATATAAAATTATTTAAATGAGATAACTATAACCTAACCATTAAACTTATTTATAATAATAATAATAAGTAATTTAATAATATTATTTATAATTTATTAATTTAAATAATTCATATTGATAATGAAAGATAATATTTTTGGTAATGTCCTTTTATGTTAAAAATATCACTTTCTTAAATGAAACACTATTAATAATAAAATTAATTTTAGACACATTTATGAATTTAATTAGATAAAATAATATTATTTTTTAAATTTATAACATCAAAATTAGTGTAGGGTGAAAGGTATTTTTTTGAGAATCATAATTTTTTGATGAACAGTGAAAAATACCACTTTAGTTAAAAATTACCCTTTTCTAATTAATTATTAATTATAAATTATATTGTAAATTTGTTTTATTGAAACATGAGATATATATCATACCTATTAATTCAATTTAACTTATTATAATATATTTCATATAGAAACTGATGATAAAATCTTAACAAACTTTTGAAATTTTTCCAAATTAAAAACCCTGTTATTTTGTGTCATCTGTGGGATTAGCACTAACATTAATTGTTCCACTTCTCTGAATTGAATTCTGTGAATCTTAAATAATAAATTTTATTTAGTATAAAATTTTGAGTCTAACATGACCATGTTATTTTTTTACCAATATTATTAGTAAAAGTGATTAAAATTAATCAGAGTAGTTAAGTTCAAATAAAGATTAAATAAGGACAAAACCTTAATATTAATTTCCCAAAATAACCAGAAACCTGTCCCAAACCCATTATATGTCCATATTTTGTCGATAAATCTTCATTATTAATTTTTATTGGTTTCATATGACTCTTTCTAGGTAATAACCCTTGCACTCCTAACATGTTTCTAAAAATTCCAAGTGAGTCATTTTTCTTCACTATAAAAGGCCACCACCTCTAACCATTCCTCACAACTCTATAAAATCTTAAGATAGAACAATACCTAACCAATAAAATTCCCAATAACAATCCCTTATACCTTAAATCCTCTCTTTGGGTAGAAAGCCTTTGATTGAATCCTTCTAGCACAAACCTAATGGAGTTACCCGATTTTGAGGTAACGTCTTCTGTATAAATCCTTTCCCTTATTTTACGTATTCACTACCTACACTTTATTTATTCCATTATTGTGTGATAAGAAATGTATCCAGCATATACTAGGATTTTTTAGAAAAATATTTCAACCAACACTCACACACACCTCCATCTAATGGATATCGAACATACTGCTTCGACATACACTGAACTACTTGCTCATGAAACGATGATGGTTCATTTATCCTTTACAACCAATCATGGTAGCCATTACGTTGAAAATTATGTTTATATATGTTATATATAATATTTATTATGTACACACTCTTCTGTATTCATTTTCACAACACATTCCTTTTTACTTCCCCTATGGTGTTAATATAATAATCTCAATTGAGGAAGTCTGGCCTACCGCCCCCAAGGCAATGTGATTCATTCACACACCACAAGAAAATGTATTACAGATGAGATTATTAAAATTAATTGATATATATAATATATTAATTCTACTAGAATAATTATATATATACCTACATACATACATACATACATACATACATACATACATATATATATATATATTATATACATTCTTTTAATAAGAAAATAAAAATGGAAACAACGTCCTTGTGTACGTACGACTTACCGTCTCCAAGAACGTTGTATTACATTTCATAATTTTTATGATATAAATATACTGGATAGATAATATATTTATATAATTATTTTCATTTTGGAATCATGATACATGATCTAAGAACCAATGATATTACAAATTAAGACACATGTGAAGAACAACGAAAATGTTACCAGATGTAAAACCCTAACATAAAATCATTAAGAAACATGAAATAAAAGGTCATAATCAAACTATATATAATATTATATATAATAATATGGTTCTGAAAAATATTTATAATGAATTTATATTTATTATAATGGTGTTTTGAAAAAGTACGGAGAATGTCAAGATAAATGGTAAGGGGATTTCATCTCACATTTTATTTATGTGAGTTACATGTTATATCCAGTAATCATTCATTTTGTGTGGTCTATGTACTATAAATGATTTTTTATTTGAATATTATACATAAATATAATTGTATTCATATTCCCATTTTTGATCCTTATTTGATGGGGTTTATGTTTTATAAGTTACCAAATCTGTAAAATAGTTTTGTCACAATTTTCCTTCATTGAGACTCTTGTTTTGTTATGCAGCGATACTCTTTCTTAGAAGGGTATATACTTCCATTTTACATTTTATATAACAAAAATAAATATTTTAATGATATTTTATTTATTACATATATAGTATGTTCCCATGTTACCAAGTTATAAGAATTTATTGACAAAATATCATCTCTTTTCAAGATTATTTATGTTTACGCTTTCATTCATTAAATATCATGATCCATATCTCATATACATTCATTACATTTATTATCCTTAGGTTATTCATGATATACTCATGTATTGGTACCATATTTCTATTCATTGGTACATAATATAGTTAAGGAAGTGTCTTCTTAAAGGAAGCATGACCTTACCCTCTCTTGATTCGGAAATCATTGTTTCTTAAAAACATGTTTTCTAGAAAGGGTTTTCAATAATATTATACCATTATCCTATAATATTTAAAATATATTTTTACCCTTTTTTAATTTTACCAAACTCTTCCAAGGGATATTCTATTCACTTTCTGAACAAGGCATTTTTATAACCTTTTTACCATGTAAATGGAATGTTCTTTTTTCCTCATACGACATGTAAAAATTCACATGATGTCATTCCTTTGAAGCTTAATTTTCATTTTTAAAAGTTTAATCGTAAAGAAAATGTTAATAAAACTAATTTTCAAGGAAAAATGTTTTCAAAATGATTTGATGTCTTCTTTATATATTTTAAATTTCATTTCTAGGAAAATTATTTTTAAATGGATTTATGCATTAAAAATCCTTTTTCAAAGGATAAATGATATTTTACTCAAGAAAAGATTCAAAATTATTTTCCATCTAAGTTGAAATCTGTTGATGTTACTCATTTCCTTCTAGGAAATGATATAATGGCTCCATTTATATCCTTTATATGAATGAGTGATGCTTAATATCATAGTGTTTATGAAACCTATTTCTCTTAAATGGGTTATATGTTTATGAAATATGATTATTTTCCATGTGTTATATGCAATTTATACCCCCTTATTTTCATGGGTTATGCATTGATGAAATGATTATGCAACCAATCTGTTTTCCATAGTCTTATATGTGATTAAATTTTATTGATTCCCACTTAATTTCACGAGTTACAATTTTATGTTTATGAAAACCGTCTCTTTTTATGGGTCATGAAATTATGAATGTTTATTTTTTTTTCATAAATATGATTTATGATTTTATGAGATGGGTGGTGTCACGACCCCTCCCCCGGGGCCCGTGCCATGAATACCCCAATCCCACCTTCCATAGGCTAGGGGCAGATGACTAGCACCGGAAAGACGAATAACTATAATAGGAAGGCATTGCCTTTAAACCCATACAAACCCACAATTCAATAACACAGCAATAAGAAACCACGAAATAAATAACTATAGTAAAAAGTGTACTAAATGTAAAGGGTTCGAAATACAAGCCCAAGAGAAAAGTACAAGTACAAATGAAAAGTACAAAACAACTGCTGGATCATATACCGAGGATCCTACCTGAAAGGTAGGTAAAACTCACGATCAGTAGTCCCTATGTCACGTCATGCCAAATAGTCCACCTCTGAGTACCATCCAGTCCTGGCTCCCTCAGCCTCGATCAATGTTGTGCATCTTCCGTATAAGACACAAAAAGGTGTGGGAGTAACTTGTGTAGGGGTGTGTATAACAATACTCTGTTGGGACCCCAAGACCCCAATAGGTCTCTCAATGTTCCACTAAGTAAAAACCATAAATCAAGACTTCAACTCTACTTATAAATATGACCATACAAATACCTATGTTATCAAGATATACTAATCTCAAACATGAGGTAAGAATACCACAAAGTTATCACCACGACGGTAGAAATACCACACAGGTAACACCACTGAGATAGAATTACCACAAAAGTAACACCATGAAGATAACACCACAAAGGTAGAAGTACCACATATGTAACACCACTAAGACAACACCATGATGGTAGAAGTACCACACATGTAACACCACAAGGATTGAAGTACCACACATGCAACACCTTGATGATAGAAGTACTACATAGGTTGAAGTACCACACAGGTAACACCATGAAGAAATTGTACCACATAGGTAACACCCTGAAGATAAGAGTAACAAATAGGTAGCTACATAAAGATAGAAGATAATTCACTCACAATATGGTCAAAATTAAGTACATAAGTACAAAATATTAGTCGTAAGATAGATCAAATTATTCTGTGAAGAAGCACTGTTGCTGACCCACATAGGATCGATATGTACTTACCACCATTGACCCACACAGGATCTAACCCACATAGGATCTGTATGCGCTGACCCACACTGAATTGTTGAGAACTGATCCACATATGTTTTGATATAATCTGACCCACACAGGATCTATAAATGCTAACCCACAAAAGATCAACATTCTTTCTGCACGTTTAAATCCTTCCACATGATTCTGTGCACATGGTGCGCTCGAGTTTTGTAGAATCTTCCCCTCAATTTATCTATCATACCATGACCACCACTAAGCTCCACAAAGGTGTAACCCAAAGGACCTCTATGTCGTAAGTGTTCCAATGCGATAGAGGGTGCATCAATCAGATGTTCAGTCTGTGAGTTATAAGCGTTTTAGTTCTAAGGGCCCGGTCAGATTAAAATTTGATTTAACCCGGTCATACTCCAACTATCTCTAAAACTCAATTGGAGTATACCAAAAGTATCTTATCAATCCAAGGATCCTATCACCGTAGACAGTTCTTCAAACAGACATCCGGTTCTCATGATATGGCCATTTAACTGTTTCTGGGTCTGATCCGACCCGGGGCGACCCGGTCTAGGCCGACCCGATACGTGTCCGACACAGCATAGCTGGTATGTGGCGGGCTCAGCCTGCTGGACATGAAGTCTGGCACGACCCGCAAGTGGGCGCGACCTAGCCCGTAGGGGGGCGCGTCCCAGACTGCAAGGGGGCGGCCTGACTCGAAAGGGGCATCCCTCCCACAAGGGAGTAGCCCGGCTTGCAAGGGGTCCTCCCGGCCCACAAGGGGGCGAATTGGCCCGCAAGGGGGTGGCCTGAACCATAAGAGGGTAGCCCGCCCTACAAGGTTGTCTCCCAACCTGCAAGGGGGCGTAGCCCACCGGTTTGGCCCGTTGTGGGGTCAAACCTAGTCGACACAGAAGGGGAGAGGCCCCCCCATTTTGAACGTGAAACAGAAATACCTATGGGTGTTTCCAAGTGACCGCAGGACCCTCTTCAGGTCCCGCCGTGGGTCCGGCCTTGGGAGCTTTAGAGTTGCAGCTCCTTCGGCGGCACGCTGGTCGAGCTGCCCTCCGTTTCTGTGGCTGACCAGTGTATTGGCTGCCTCTTTCAACTTCCACGACTGACGAGCCACAGTGGGTTCCTTCAGCTACGTAGCTGTGCCACCTCCTTCCTCACAACCAACCGATGTGCCAGCAGTAGCCTTCATCCACCACGACATCAGTCGTGACCGCATGCTCATCGAAAAAATTCTACAGTGGGCCACACCTCCTCTGCGACCAGTTGGTGTCGGCCGCCTTCATCTTTTGTCGCCCCAGGGCTCGTCCAACCTGAAGGAAAAGCTACCATATAATGCACCAAATTTAAATAAAAAATAACAGATGGGTTGGGCCTTGTTGTTTTGGACCGTGCCCTCTGCATTATGTTGACAACAATAGGGTAGGAAGGATTCAAATAACTCCTAAAAAACAAATCAAGATTAAACCCTACCTCAAGAATGATGGATAAACACCCGCGATTGAGGAAGTGGGCTGGTGTTCATCATCCCCCGATACTAGCCTCCAGCGACGTCGCTCGATCGGTGTTCTTCAGTTTGGTGTTTCAGTGTCACTCATCACCGATCGCCGAAACTGGCTCTATCCTCCAAGGTATTTTCATTGTGTAACTTTACTAGCACTTCGTTGCTTGGTGAAGCAGTGTTGAAACCTCTCCCCAAGCTCCATATAAATAGGAGAGAGGGAGGGTGTCTAAATCTCAAATATTTTATGAGGGTTCTTTAATAGGAACCTTCCTAAATTCTAATGATGTGGTTTAATAATATCTGTAGGGTCAAGACATTTCATGGCTTGGCACATAGCTGTTACAATGCGGCCGCTTATCCGTTGGAGGAAAAAAGTAACAAAGTTATTTTATTTATTTTCATAAAATGTCACATAATCTATCATTTTCTCCTGACCTACTATGGGTGAAGTGAAGCCTCCCTTAAGAGAATATCGGTGCTACAGATTCAATGATTCCCTCAAAATTTTAATTCGAGCACATGTTCAAAAGACAGAAAACACCGCTCGCGCATTTACTAATCGTACCTTAAAAAAGGATAAGAAATTCATTCCGGGCACACCGAATCTCAGAATCATGCATCGTCAATTTTCATATACTATTAATAATTCTATATAATTAAAAAAAATTACATGGAAAATATGTGTCATTACATTCTCCCCACATTATGGCTTTTCATCCTTGAAATCCAAAGCATAGACAAAGAAAACAAAAGGGGGGGTACTGAGCACGAATATGAGCCTTCCGCTTCCAAGTGCTCTCCTAGAGGTTCCCATGCTACCAACGAATGAGTACCAGAGGTATCGACCACCCATGAAGGACCCTCTATTGTCAATACTCAATCTGTACTAGAACCTCCATAATTCTAGCCCCATCATCAAAGTCCAGCTTGACATGGTTGATGATGTGAGATGGGTCCTGCACGTATCACCTCAGTTGGGATATGTGGAAGACTTCGTGAACCCTCTCGAACTGTGGTGGAAGTTCCAAGTGGTATTACACCTCTCTTATCCTATGAAGTAATAAAAATGGTCTGATAAACCTCAGGGATAACTTTCCACCTCATCCAAATCTCTATAAACTTGGACGAGGTGAGACCCATAGGAGGACATGGTCTCCCTCCTCAAACTCCAATGGTCTCGGCCTCCTTTCAGCATAAGAATTCTGCCTGCTTTGTGTAGACTTAATCTATTTCTGGATGATCTGCACCCTCTCAGTGGTAGCTCGTAGAAACTTTGTAACCATAAGTGATGACTCCCCGGGGTCTATCTCGTATAGAGGTTATCTAGATGGTCGACTGTAAAAGGCCTCAAATGGTGCCATAACGATGGTGGAGTGATAACTATTGTTGTATGCAAACTCCACCAAGAGAAAGTGATCCTCCCAACTATGGCCAAAATCTTGGATGCAACTAAGAAGCTTGTCCTCCAGTGTCTGTATGGTCCGCTCTGTCTAAGGATAAAAGGTGGTACACTAATGTAGTAATGTCCCGAATGCCTCCAGTAATCCCTTCAACAACCAGGATGTGAAATGTGCATCACGGTCAGAGACAATCATTGATGGAACCCCATGAAGTCACACAATCTCTTGTTCATAGAGGAGTCCTGAGCACTCTACTAATCCCTACTCTTGGATAGGTAGGAAGTGGGCCGACATGGTGAGTCATTAAATGATCACCCAGATAGAATCATGTCCCCTGGACATATGTGGAAGACCTGTCACAAATTCCATGGATATAGCATCCCACTTCCACTCTATCACCTCTTGGGGCTGTGCTAAGCTAGCTAGAACCTAATGGTTGACCTTCACAAGCTGACAAGTGAGTCATCAGGAAACAAACTATTCCACTGCTTCCTTTATCCCTGGCCACCAGTATTGATGCTTGAGGTCCTGGTACATCTTCACCCCACTAGGATGCACCGCTAGAGGGGATGTATGGAACTCCCCCAAAACATCCACCCGTAGTGCCACCGGTACCATGGTATGTCCTCTGAAGAGAATGACATGATCCCCAACTTCATAAAATCCATCAAGAGCCTATCCTGAGGATATCCGAGCACGTTGAGCCTCGCAGTCAATGTACCAAAGATACACCTTCCTAAATCACTGAAGGAGTTGGGGAGTGACTGTCAATGTCTAGAGTTATGCTGCTCCATCTCTATCCACAAAGGATATCTACAACGCAACTAGCTTCTCTATCACCTCACTCACCAACTTCAGAATAGAGCTCAAGCTGAGTGTATCTGCTACCATGTTTCCCTTTCCAGGAGTACAAAATATCTCAATGTCATAGTCTTGGAGGAACTCTAGCCATTTCTATTGTCTCAGGTTCAGGTCCTTCTGAGAGATGATATACCTAAGACTCTTGTGTCAGAGTAGACTATAAAACGTTCACCCATCAAGTAATGTCACCACATCCTTAGTGTGAAGAACACTGCTACCAAATCCAGGTCGTGGGGAGCATAGTTCTGCTCGTGCTGTCTAAGCTATTGCGAACCATAAGCGATCACTGCTTGCTCTTGCATTCGGACACATCCAAGTCGAATCCCTGGTGCTTTGAAGTAGACTACATACCCAAAGCCCACTTCTGGTAGCCTCATGATGGGGGAACTCGTTAGTCTCTGCCTCAGCTCTTAAAAATGTTACTAGAATCCCTCTGTCTATAAAAAGGGCTGTCCTTTCTTCATCAATGCAGACAAGGGTTCCACATCTCTGGAAAAGTCAGGAAGGAATCTATGATAGTATCCAGCCAAACCTAGGAATCTCCGCACCTCGGTCACACTGCTAGGTGGATCCCAAGAATGCAAAGCCTCTATATTCACCAGATCTACTGCAACTTTAGCCTCTGAGATAACGTGTCCTAGAAAGTGGACCTCTCATATCCAGAAGTATCACTTTGAGAGATTACCGTAAATATGGTGCTCTCAGAGTGTATCCCGAACTATCTGGAGATGATAAGAATGCCCCTCCTCTGTCACTGAGTATATCAAGATGTTGCCAACAAAGACCACCACAACGCGATCGAGGTATGGATGGAAGATCCGGTTCATGAGTCCCATGAACACTTTTGGGGAATTGGTCATGAAAAATGGAATTATCAAGAACTCATAGTGGTCATACCCACATATGGAGGCCATATTTTTCACATACACATCTCATACCCTGAGCTGATGATAGCCTGATCTAAGGTCTTTCTTAGAAAACCAATGATATCCCTTTAGTTGATGAAAAACATCATCAATCCACGGAAGTGGATAGTTATTCTTCACGGTCACCTGGTTTAGGCGCCGATTGTCCAAACAGAGTCTCAAACCCCCATCTGCCTTCTTGGAGAACAAAATTGGGGCTGCTCTTGGGGAAACACTAGGCCTTATAAACCCCTTTCTCTACAAGTCCTCCAACTGTACCTGTAACTCGCAAAGCTCCACTGAAGCCATCCGATATGTTGGTGTAGATATCGGTGCCATCCCATGGTACATGTTGATGTATAATTATACCTCTCTACATGTATGTAGTCCTAAAACATCATAAGGAAAAATATTTGCATACTGGTCCACCACTATAGGATAACTCGGACTCCCAACATCTACTAATCTGAGGGTAAGGCTTGCCATATAGTGTGTGATCGGTTGCACCCACCTCCGGGTAAGTCCATCATGTGCTATAAAGGTTATTTTCTCATAGGTTAAGGAAAAATAGTCCCATACTCATATAAAAACTGAAATTTGTGCCTAATACAGTCAATCTGGGCATGGACTGTGGACAACCCGTCCATACCCAAGATGACGTTGTGAGGCCTCAAAACCACTATTAGAAGATCCTAGCCAAAGATATCACCTCCTAGAGTAAGCTCACACTTCCAACACCAGTGGGCAATCATCTAATCCCATCTTTTAAGAGTCTACAACTATAAGGATCGAGCCGAAGAATCCACATGAATCTCTGAGCTCTGAACGAGGGCCCTGGAAATAAAAGAGTGACTGGAACCTGTGTCTATAAGTACTGCAGCTAAGGTTGAGTAGACATAGATCGTACCTCTAATCATATATGGAGAACCATGGTCATAGGACTCATCTGCTTTGATCTGAGCTCATCCCTGTCCACCTACTCTATGTGGTCGGGGTGGACCACCTGGAGGTGGTGGCAATAGAACCTCGAATCACCTCCCACCGCCTGCTGCATGGCCAACTCCTCTTCCATGTCCACCTACTACTGCCTATGGATCTCCTCGACCGAATCTATGACTCTACCTCGATAGTCCCTCGACCTTCTATTGGTCATCCGTACGGCGGGTCGGGTAGTCATGTGCCATGTGACCCTACCCCCACATGGGTAGCACTGCCTACTCTTCAGGTGTCCTCCTCTGTCCCGTGAGCCCCGCACCACTGACCCTGTATCCTGAGGTCTCCCACTAGAAGGCCTGTCACAATTGGGCCCCTTCATCACCCATCTACTGCTTGCTGCAGATGAATCTACTTCTTAACATCCAGTGGTGGCTCTCACCGTCAGTACTTACTTATCTAGGAAGCTCTCCACCAAAGGTTCTCGCTCTATCATCCCAGCCTGTGTCGGAATGCTGAGTGATATCATCGATGCTATGATCTCCAATTGGAGACCTTGATCAAAGGTCCGGGTCCTGAAGAAAAGGTCTTGTACCATTTTGGTGGAGTAATGAGAGAGATTAGTGAACCTCGCTGAGTACTGGGCCACAGTCATGCTGCCCTACTGTAAGTGCATCAATAGCTGTATACACACATAGCATAAGGTCACTGGGAAAAACTCTGCCTTGAAAAGGCTCTTGAAGTCTACCCAGATAAGTTTCATCTTGTCATGTATCTAGAGCATCAAGATCTACCATCTCCATCATGATTCTTGAGAAATACTGGCTACTATGTTCAACATAAGGTCAGCTGGTGTCCTAACCTTGCTAAAAACTTTGACTACAACCTCCAACCTATCCTCAGTTGCCTGTGGGTCCGTCTCGCCTCCGCACCTCAGAGGCCTCTTCCACTGTAACACGTTCAACATGCTCAGTCAGCGTGAAACCTCTTCTAGTGGGGATGGGGGAAAACGACTTCCCAATGGGTAGTGGGGATGTTGGTACCCCACCCGAAGGTTCTAACACCATAAGAGGGACCTACACTGAGGCCTCTTCTCTTAGTGGGCCATCATCATGTACTCTCTTGGGAATCGAGGATGGATATCTACGTGGAGCCATCCTAGAAGAAGAATGGTGTTCCATGGTTAATAAGATATACCTGTTGAACTGTCTCGAAGAGATGATAATAAAAACATTTCAAAACACACGCAATCATTGTTTTCGTGCATTGAATCAGAAATCAGAAGTTAGGGTCCTGGTGTATGGCTACGTCAGCCACTACACCAACACTAGATTCCCAAAATAAAAATCACAGTCATAACAAATAACACTATTTACACACAGAAAAGAGAAGTGTCCTAGTTCTTCGGTAGAACTGAATCCTCTGATACCACTTTGTTACAACCCGTCCCCCAGGGCTCATTCCATGACTCCCCCAAGCCCAGCTTCCATAGTCCATGGGATAGAAACTAGCACCGAAAAGGAACATACCTATAACAAGAAGGTATTGACTTTAAACCTATAATAACCCATAATACGTGGGCACAAATAGAAGAAACCATGATGTAAACTACTATAGTAAAAGGTGCATGCTAAAAGTAAATGTGCTGAAATACAATCCCAACTAAAAAGTACAAGTACAACTGAAAAGTACAAAATATATCCTGGATCATCCACTAAGGATCCTATATGAAGGGTAGGTACAACTCTTGATCAATAGTCCAAGAATCATGTCCTGAAAAATGGCCCACCTTTTAGTACCATCCAGTCCTGGATACCTCGGCCTCAATCAATGATGTTTGTCGTTTGCACAAGACACAACACGGTGAGGGCATAGCTCATGCAAGGGTGAGTATAATGATACTCATTAGGGAACCCGAGACCCCCGTAGGTATCTCATAGTTACAAAAAGGAAAAACAAAAAAGCAAAAATTCAACTCTACTTAGGTATATGACCATACATATACAAAAGTTGTCAAGATATACTTATCTCATACACGAGGGAAGAATACCACAAAGGTAGAAATACCACACAGGTAAAACCCTTGAGATAGAAGTACCACACATGAAACACCATGAAGACAACACCATAAAGGTAGAAGTAACACATAGGTAACACCACAAAGAGAACACCATGAAGGTAGAAGTACCACATAGGTTACACCACAAAGATAGAACTACTACATAGGTAACACCACGAAGATAGAAGTACCACATAGGTAGAAGTACCACATAGGTTACATCACGAAGATAGAAGTACCACACAGATAACACCACGAAGATAAGAGTACCACATCGGTAACACCACAAAGATAGAAGACACTCAACTCATAATTAGGTATAACATAAGTATAGAAGTATAGATGATTAGTTTTAACCTAGATGATTTAATTCTGTTCAGAATAAGTGTTGCTAACCCACACATGATTGATAGTTACTAACCCCCACTGAGCCACATAGGATCTGACCCACACAAGATTAGTATGCGTTGACCCACACAGAATTTCTAAGCGCCAACCCATGTAGGATTTGATATATGCTGACCCACATAGGATCGATAGATGCAAAGCCAAAGAGGATCAATGTTCTTTCATCATGTCATAGCCTGCCACAAGATTCCTCACACCAAGTGCGCTTGAGTTCCATAGAATCTGCCCCTTGAGTTATCGTTCATACCTCAACCTCCAATAAGCTCAAAAAAAGTGTATCCCAACAAACCTCCATATCGTAAGGGTTTCAACGTGATAGACGATGCATCAATCAAACGCACAATCATTATGTTATAAGAATTTTAGTTCTGATGACCTGGTTGGATTCGAAATCGATCCAACCTGACCGCACACCAAATGTCTCTAAAACTCAAGTGAAGTATACCAAAAGTTAAATCTCAATCCAAGGATCCCATCTCCATAGACGTTTCATCAAACAGACATACGGTTCTCATGATATGGCCCTTTAAGTGTTTCTGGGTTTGGTTGGGCCCAGGTCCAGTCCGACCCGGTCTGGCCCACCCGATCTGGTTTGGGTCAACCCAACCCGGTCCGGGTCTGACCCGATGGGGCTAGGCCACTGCGGGCTTAGCCCCCTGGACCCGAGGTCTAGCCCGACCCGCAATGAGGCCACCCGGCCCGCAAGGGGGTTTCCCAACCCACAAGGGGCTGCCTGGCCGGCCAGGGGGTGGCCTGGCCTGCAAGAGGTCCTCCGACCCAATAGGGGGAGACTCGGCCTGCATGGGGGAATCCTGACCTGAAGGGGGTGACCCAACTTGCAAGGGGGCATAAAACACTGGTCAAGTCTGTGGTGGGGTCTTCCCTAGCTGGAACGGGAGGGGAGGGATCCCCCGTTTGGAAGGCGAAGTGGAAACACCTATGGGTGATGCCATGTTACCGTAGGACCACATGTGGGTCCCGCTTCGAAGATTCCTTCTACGGAGGTCTAATCTCACCTTCCTCCAATTCTGTGGCCGAATGGTGTGCCTAAAGACACATCTGACCATTGTGGGTGATGAGCCGTGACCAGTTCCTCTGGTGACGCGGGTGCGCCGTCTACTTCCTCGTGGTCAGCCGGTGTGCCGGCCACTACATTCTTCCCCCACGGCTTCGGTCGTAGCCCCTTTCCCATCTACGGTGTGTAACGATGCACCACACCTCCTCTATAGCTGGCTGATGCCAGCTGCCACCATCCTTTGTCGCCCCAGGTCTCGTCCAACTTGAAGGAAAATCAAGGAAATAATGCACCAACTTTCAACAAAAAGGGTGGAGGGACCGAGCCTTGTTTGTTTGGACCACTCCCTCAATATTAGGTTGATAGCAAGAGGGTAGGAAGGATTCAAATAACTCTTGAAAAACAAATCAAGATAAAACCCAACCTGAAGAATGATGAAGAAATGCTCGCGATTGAGGAAGTAGGTCAATGTTCTCCATCCCCCACAACTTTCCTCTAAGGACGTTTCTCTATCTTCAATCTTTGTTTCGGGGATTCGGTGTCACTCATCACCGCTCACCGGAACCGGCTCCATCCTCCATGGGTTTAGCGTCATTGTACTTTACCAGCACTTCGTTTCTTAGTGAAGCAGTGGCAAAACCTCTCCCCAAGATCCATATAAATAGGGGAGGGGGAGGGTGTCTAACGCTCATAGAATTTATGAGAGTTCATTAATAGGAACCTTCCAAATTTCTAATGATGCGGTTACATAGGATTTTTAGGGTGAAGACATTTAATGGTTTGACACATCACTGGTCCCATGCTTCCACACATTCATTAGAGGAAAAGAATAAATTAAATTAAATAACAATTTTATTTTATTTGTTCTTTTAAAAAGTCATATAACATATATTTTTCTCCTGACCTACTGCAGTTGAAGTGAAGCCTCCCTTTAGCGAATCTCGACACTACAGATTCAATGGTGCCCTCAAAATTTTAATCCGAGCTGTGGTTCAAAAGTTTCAAAATGCCACTCATGTGTTTACTGAGCATTCCTTAAAAAATGTTCATAAATTCATTCCGGTCACACAGGAACTCAAAATCACACACCATCATTTTTTGCAGACTCGTAATAATTCCATATAATTAACAAAAATTACATGGAAAATCTGGGTCTTTACAGGTGGGATCTTTATATCCCTACAATGAATTTGGTAATGAAGGATTAATCATGAGTATAAATTTTATGCGTGAACCTGATTAAATGTTCATAATGTTACCCATGGACCTAGTTTCATGTACATATGTTTATATATGAACCAGATTACATGTTCAAAATGTTATGAGTTAACATTATTACATATTCATATTGTTATACATGGACCTAGTTTCATGTCCATAAGTTTATGCATGAACCAGATTACATGTTCACAATGTTATGAGTGAACCTCAATTCATGTTCAAAATGTTATTCATGGACCTGGTTTCATATTTGTAGGTTTATGCATGAACATTATTACATAATCACAATGTTATGAGTGAACCTGATTACATGTTCATAATTTTATTCATGGACCTAGTTTCATGTCCAATTGGTTATGCATGAATATGATTAAGCATTGAAAATTTTAATCATGGACTTAGATTCACATCCATAAGGTTATGCATGAACCTGTTTACATGTTCACAATATTATGAATGGTCCAGTTTTCATGTCTAAAATTTGAGGTTGGGGAGTGATTTCATGTCTTTAACATATTGAGTGGGCCTGTTTCTACTTATATATATTCAAAACGTTATAATCCAAAGTGAATGCCACAAATTGCAGGTCATTACCCATGTTATGATTTCTTGGCCTATGTTCTTTATTTCCTTATGATTCATGCCTTATGAACTATCATTCATTAATATGTTCTCTAAAATGAAGTACATGATTTATAAATATTATGCTAATGTTCCATGTAACGAACCAAAATTTCATTAATGAAAATTATTCTTGATGTAATTTAATGACTACTTATGGTTATATAAAATGTGAACTTCAATGGTTTTATGTTTCCAGATTTTAAAATACCATTATGAATTGTGACCGTTGGGAATATAGATGTTGAACAATGATCACATGATTAGTATAAATATAGGGCTTTAAAAAATCCTATTTACCCAGAAAAAAGAAGTGATGAACTCATCCAACAGACTTTCCCCATACGAATCCCATTTGTCAGAGATCTGAAAGGATGTGGCATCATTGGGCCTCACTCTTGATCAAGCCCATGACCAGTTTGAACTCGATAAGCTAGAGCGGAACCGACTACGGGAGAAGTGAAAGTTAATTGAGATTACCACTCGAGCAATGTCATCCGAGCCACCCCAAGAGTCTGTCACCATTTCAAAACTTACCCTTTGGTCATATGCGGGTGTTATAAGGGCTTATGTAACAAGACCCTAGCAATATGACTATGTACATTATTTTTTTATATATAATTTGCATTCATTTTATTATTGTTACTTTTTAAATAGCTTTTAAAGCACAAATAGTATTTTTAGTTAATATTCAACTAAGAAATATATTTTTGATGAATTAATGGATTTTTTAATTATTTTTTTAAAAAAATATTATTATTATTAAATTAATTTTTATTAAATATAAATGATCATATAATTTTCTCAATGCAATTGTAATTTTTTTTGGGTTTGAAAGCTGTTTTTGTCAAAACCCTTGAATTTTTTATTAATATCTATTTTTATTTTAAAAGTAAAAATTCACATATATAAAACGTTATTTAGGTAAAATAAATATTATTTTTGGAATCAGGATGTCTAAATTACCCAATGGTGAATTTTTCATAATTTTCTGAGACAGTCGAATTTTTGGGTAAAATTAAATAACGTTTAAATATATAATGTGTTTTATGACATCATAATGACCTAATAGTGGTGTAGTAAAAAAATATAAACGATATGTTTGGCCAATATATGTTTTATCATTAAAATAATGTGATTTTATGTTTGTTTGATTTATTTTACAAAACTTTAGTGGACCTTGCAAGAGTTCTAAAACATTTTGTCTTTTTGAATTTTTTTCCATGAGAGTGTGACTCACCTCCACCTAAGCACCCTAAATATTTGAAGATGATCGGCCATTGGACTTATAAAATATTTTATTCCACTCCCCTTTGTAAAAAACCATGGGCAGAAACCATGGTCTGGTTTGTGGTATTGATTAGTTTAATGTGTGGTGACCCAAACCTTAATATTAAAGAATTCCCTCCCCTTTCCTATATAAACCCACCAAAGCTCCCACTTCCTCTTCACTAAAAGCCTTTTGAGTTTGACCTACCCATGAACTCCTCTATATAGAATCCTCCCAAGGTGCCCTAAGCTCCCAATAAGCCCCTCTCAATCCTCTCACAATCCTTTGGGATCACACTTCCAAGTGAGGGATTTCCTCTTTTCTCATTATTGTCTCAATTTCGTTATGTTGTTATGCCCTTTTGTTTTAAATTATAAATGTTTGGGTATGATTTTTCACCTCCGCAATACAACCCTCTCTATGTTTTAATGATTATTTACCCCTTTATCTCTAATTTAATACCCCTCATGTACACCCATTACCATTCCGAAATTCCGTAAGGAATTTCTCTCTCCTCTTTTACATCCTTGTAAATATTTTGTATTATGCGTATAAATTCCATTATGTTTGTTGGAAAATGTATATATATGACCCCCTTATGGTCCATTTCATGTATATATGATGAGACACCATTTTCTATCTCATCAACCATTTTCATGAATCCTTATGTCACACTGTTATGCTGTCGAAATTGCACCACAGTTTTTCAAGCCAAGATCATTGTGTAGTGAATACCATACCCATGTCTCTATCAAGGGTATTCACCTTTAAAAACATATAAATATTTAATGGTACATTCATTTATTTATTCCACATTACTTTATCATGGAATAACTTATGATATTAATTGATTCCATGATCCATGTGGCACAATTATGCATGAAATGAAATGTTTAAAAAGGGTGCACCCTGATAGCGCTCCAATGCATTGGGTAAATATTATTATCATGATACATCAAGTGAGATGAGGGTTTTATAATTCCAATTCAAGTTCAATTAGGGTTTACACATGATCCATGTGCAATTCTCCTTGGATCATGCAAAAATCATGTTAAATGTTGCTGCCACATTTCCACATTAAGATTATCATGCTTCATCATGACATTATGTTAATGTTTCTCTTATGATACATTGATATGCCTATTTTCTAAAATGTACAGTTTCATCATGTTATTAAATTTTTATTCCCTTACAGGTCATTATAGATCACCCTTTTCTTAATCATGTCTTCAGGTTAACCTATGAAATGGTAAGTATGAGGGAATGCAGGGGTCATGTAAAGGATGTTTTCAATAAACATGTTGCATTTCATGTTCTAAGTTGTTATGTTAATATCCTCATCCCCAAAGACACTAGACCTCTCGATAGTATATGTTGTATCAAGTGACATTTATGTAATAAAGCATTTTTAAGTGTGTAATAAAGAATATTCCATACACTTTTGTTTATGTAATGCTTATACATTTCCCTTATTTACCCTTACTGAGCATTTGAGCTCACCGATTTCTTATGTTTCCTTTCCCTAGGGTATGAATTATGGTTTTAAGTTGATGTATTAAGGGTGGATATTTTCATGGGATATGTTCAAGATCATTCCCCATGATAGAATAATTTTTTCCATGTTTCCAAAGACACTAAACTATTGCAGTACTTGAGCATGTATTTTTGCAATGTACTAAATATTCATCTAAAATTATGTAATATCCATGTTTGTTAAGCCTAGGGTGATATAGTTGATAACAAATGAAAGATTTTTTCAACCTTTGTAATCTATAATGGTAAAAAATTAGTGAGATCCCTTGGTATATTTCTAATGATTTGTCTAGGGATGGATCTATGGATAAGTATAAGTATGAGTCAATGTTTAGGAAAATATCCTTGAATTTTGGTAAAGGATAGAGTGAGTGGTTTCCCAAAAATATATCAGTGTCTGGATACTATAATTGGATGTGTCTCTATAAAAGATATCATTAGATGTAACAACTCTAATAGGATATTCCGAGCATGACTCCGGATAATACGGCGCATGACAATGGGACTTGCAACACACCTAGTTTGACACTAGTAGGGGATATACTTTGATAATTCACAAACTCATCATGAACCATCATGATGGATCTAATGAGAAGTTAGGTATTATTGACCATGGATAAACCTATGGTGTCATATATTAAGGAAGGTCTCATACATTAGAGATCTTATATGTTACTTTTCATGAATTTTTGGTTCCTTATTGTGATATCTATTTATTACTCTATGATTTTGGTTTTTGTAAATGGATAGAACCCAAAGAAACTACATTAATGGTGATTGTGACTGCAAATGAAACTGAGGACCTCTTGAAGGTACGAATGCTACACATGCTAGAATACAGAACCTCATTTCCATAATTTCATAGATTTCTCAATCTATGAATCATACTGAGTTTATAAATGAGAAAAGAAGGGGACAATTTCTGTTGAGTCCTTCATGAGGAATCATCCACCTTCATTCAGTGGGTCATCTGATTCACTTATTTCTAAACATTGGATCTGTACTATTGAAAATATATTCTCAAATCTTAAGTTTTTAGATAATAAGAAAGTCATTATAGATATTTATCAGTTAGAAGGTGAAGCAGACCAGTGGTGGAATCTAATCAATAATATAAGGAAGCTAGGTAAAATTGAATCCATGTATTGGGATGATTTAAATAACTGATTCTTCAATAAGTACTTTCATTTTGTTCTTCATAAAAATATCTAAAAGGAGTTTCTTGAGTTAAAGAAAAAGGATGCTGAATATTTTGGTACCTATGAGGATAATTTCTCAAGACTTGTGAGGTATGATTATGGTATAATCATCTAACCTGAATGTAATGCTGATGGGTTCTTCAATGGATTAAATCCATGTTTCATAAGGTAGTTGGCCATAAGAGACTTTAGTAGCTACGAAGAGATTGTGAGTTTTGCGATAAATGTTGAAATGGAGGTTAAACTTACTTATCAATATCATGGTTTTAATAAGATGAAGAAGAAGCATTTTAAAGGGGAATCGAAAAACCATAGATATATGAAAATGTGTCAAACACCTAAATTCCCAAACTATGGTAAAGATCACTTAAGAGAGTTCCTGAATGGAAGAAGAAGTTGTTTCATCTGTGGGAAGAATGGACAACAAGAAAAATATTTTAGAAGTGATGAGATTCATAAATTAAATAAAATTAGTGGGAAGAAAGCTCAACATAATGAACCACCCAGAATTCAGTGTTTTAAGTGCATAGAGATTGGGCATTATAGAAATCATTTCCCCTATACAAGGGATAATATAGATGATAATACACAACATCCTCTAAGGAAAATAGATGAAGTGAAAGTATATGCAATCAAAATGAAATAAGTGAATACTGAAAAATTGGGGAAAACGTATCCTTATCCCCCAAGTTGGGATGATAATGTTTGATTTTGTATGAATAATCCCTATGGTAATCTTATTGCTCCTCATTTAGTGATGTTTCATGTGATTGTATCCCTCTATGCGGACTTAGAGAAATAAAATTGCATTTAATGTTCTATCGGTGGATGGATGAACCCAAGAATCCTATATGTTTTTTCTATAATATAATAGAATATATAAGGAAGAAAGTATGAAATACATTTTTAAGGGTTATAAAGATTAAAATTTATGTAAATATTCAGTTAAACTTTGGATGATGTTTTGATAATAATGTATCATCTTTCCATATGAGGACTTTCACATATTGGATAACATAAGTTGTGTTAATAACTGATGAAAAATGGGATGGTGTATGAGGGGTCTCATGATCTATTATAACTCTAGGAATTAAAATGTCACCTTTTTGTTTAGAGTATGAGGTAAAGTTGATTAGAGAACAAAAAAGGTTGATGTTTTTCTGAAATCATGCCAGTATGTATGAAAATTTTTAAAACTTATGAAAAAGGATCATTAAACCAAAAATGTTAACCTAGTACCCTCATTTTCAATGAATCAGAATTTCCCTTTGGTCATAGAAGATTTATAAATTTCTGATTTTTAATAATCCCCTAACATTATCCTTTATCACTCTCCGTCAAAACTTGATGGTATGATTTCAATTTCATTTCCATGTTTTCTCTTCCTACATATGTTCTCATATCTAGGAATCTCATTATGAGTTACTTTGGATGTCGATTATGGTTCCTAATTTCCATTTTTAAGGGTTGTTTTAGAATCCATTTTTATGATGAGGGTTTCTATGAAAAAAAATTCAATTATTAAACCATGATAACTGGGATGAATATCAAGGGAGAAATTCATTTTATGGGGTTAGAATGTTACACCCTAAGATTTTGTGAAATATATATTTTTTCAAATTAACATTTTTTTCAATATTTTTTATTTAATGTGAAAATGGAAATAGTTCCTTATATATATATATATATTAAAACACTAAGTCAAAAATTCCTTTCACATGCAAGACCAACTTGGCTTTAACTACACACAATACCGACATGGATTACGATACATGAAATACCTACATGGATTGCACAACCCATAACACCGAATTAGTGTATGTTTCACATGCACTGAATTGGATTATGTTACATGAAATACGATCTTGGCGTATGACTAGTGTACATTACACGCTACACCAACATGTAATAAAATGCACTTAACACTGAGTTTCTACAAAACATCATTATATATATAATTATTTAAATAAGATAATTACAACATAAAAGTTAAAATTATTTATAGGAATAATAATAAATTCTTTTCAAATATTTTTAAGGATCTATTTTTATAAATAAAATATATTGATAATGAAAGATAATATTTTTGGTAAAGCCCTTTTGTATAAAAAATATAATTTTCATGAATGAATTGATTTTGAAAATGAAATTAATTTTCTACACATTTAGAAATTTAAATTAAAAATATAAAATTAAATTTTGAATTCATAACATCAAAAATTATTCTAGAGTAAATTTTTGGGATTTTGCTGAGAAACATAATTTTTTGATCAATAATGAAAAAATACTTCTTTTAGTTAAAACCGTCTTTTTGTATAATTAATTATTAATTCTAAATGATATTATAAATTTTTTTAAGAATAAATAAAATAAATATTACATATAATAATACTATTTAATTCATTATAATCAATTTCACTTTGAAACTGAATATAAAATCTTAAAAATCTTTTTATTTTTTCCTACTTTAAAACTCTACTATTTTGTCCCATTTGTGGGATTAACACTATTCTTAATTTTTCCAATTATGTTATTTGAATTTAAAAAATCTGAAATAAAACATTTTATTCAATATAATATTAATATTATAATAATTCTGAGTTATTTTTTCACCAAAATGATTTTTAAAAGTGATTAAAAGTAATCACAGTAATTAAGGACAAATTAAGCTTACATATGGACTAAACCTAAAATGTAAGGGCCCAAATGACCTAGCCAAGTTTCCAGAACCCATTGGATGTCCATATTTATTATATAAACCTTCCAATATTCTGTTTTTTTTTGTTTTTTTGAATTGTTTTTGGTATGAACAAGTTCAAACCAAACTTGTTTCTAAATATTCCACATGAGTCCTTTCCCTTCCATATAAAAGGAAACCACCTCTACCAATTCCTCCACCTATCAAAAATGTTATGTTCAGAAAATACCTATCCAGTAAACTCAAAAAATATCCTCCCTTATACCTTTAATCCACCATTTGGTAAAAAATACTCTCAATGAATTATTTTGGCACAAAACCAAAGGACTTACCTGATTTATAAGTAACATGTTATCTCAAGATCCTTTTATTTGTTTTTCCCCTTCACTCCCTCCACTCTCTTTATTCCATTCATTTGGGAAAACACCATTATCCTATATATACTAGGATGTTTTTTTAAAAATATTTCGAAATAAACATATAGACACCTCCATCTAATGGATATTGAACATACTGTTTCTTTGTACGGTGAACTACTGCCTCGCAAAACGATGATTGTTCATTTCTCCTTTACCTCCAATCATGATGTACATTATGAAGAACACTCTATTTATATATGTTATTTATAATATTTATTATTTATTTAATCTTATGAAATAATTTTCAAATAACACACCTTTTTACTTCCCAGGTGGTGTTAATATGATAATCTCGTTTGAAGAAGTGTGGACTACCACCCCCTAAAAGTGATATGATTCATTCACACAACACATGAAATGTATTAAGGACGTTTTTAGTGAAATTATATGATATATATGATATATTATTTATAATGTAATAATTATATACATATAATAACCAATATATATATATACATATATATATATATATATATATATCATTTACATAATTTATTTCAATGCGACAATAAAAATGGAAACATCGTTCAGGCGTATGAACATCCTACCTTCTCAAATAATAGTGTATTCAATATTGTAGGTTTTTATGATATAAATTTTTATAATACACATATAATGGATATATAGGATACTTATTTCATGATTTTCATTTTTTAATCAAGATATAAGTATAGGAACCAACGATATATCAAATTAAGACACAAGAAAAGAATAATGAAATATTACCTGATGTGAAACCTTAACATAGGATCGTTAGAAAGAGGGTAATAAAAGGTCTGAACAGAAAATATTTGGTATTATATATAATAATAATTTTATTTTAAATATGAATAATAAATTTATATTTATTATACAGGTGGTTTGGAAAACTATGGAGAATGTCCAGACACATGGTAAGAGAATTTCATCTCACTTTTTATTTTTGTAAGATACATGTTATGTTTGGAACTCCTACCTTTTTTATGGTGAATATAATTCCCATGATTTTTTTATATTTATTTTACAAATAAATTTATGGGTATTCACATGAAAATTTTATGATCATTCTTTCATGGGGTTTATGTTCCAAAAGATACCAATTTGGTAATTTTTTTTTCAATTTGCCTTCTTTGAGACTCATGTTTTTCTATGCACCAAAAATCTGTCTTCTAGGTGTTTATAATAGCATTTTTCAAGTTATATCAGGAAAATAAATCTTTTAATGATATTTTATGCTTAATGTAATTTAATTTCTTACATAGAGATTATGATTCCAAGTTACGAAGTTGTCAGAGTTTATTGAGACAACTTACTCTCTATTCAAGATTGTTTATGTTTATGCTTACTTTGATGAAATATTATGGTACATCTCTGAAGGAAATTCATGAGTATCCTTATACTATAGTTATTAATGATAAAATTACGTATTGGTACAATATTTAAACTCTTTGGTACATAATATAGTTAATAAAGTGTTTTTAAGGAATCCCCAATTTACCTTATCTTATGTCCAAAATTTTTTGTTCCTTCAAAAAATGTTTTCTCGAAAGGGTTTCCAAGAATATTATACAATTATCCATTAATATTTATAATAAAATTTTACCCTTTTTTATATTTTAACGAATTCTTCAAAGGTATATTATTATCTCTTTCTGAACAAGGTATTTTTCTAACCTTTTTACCATAAAAAATGAATGTTCTTTTTACCTTGTACGATATGTACAAATTCACACACCATATTTACTTTTAAGGATCCATTTGATTTTTAAATAGTTAATCTTTATGAACATGATATTAAAAGTAATTTTCAAGGAAAAATGATTTGAAAATAATATCAAGCCTTCATTATAAGATTTCAAGGTATTTTCTAAGAAAATGGGTTTTAAATGGATTTATTTAATAATAAGTATTTTTCAAAGAAGAAATTATATTTTACTTACGAAATGTGGAATCTACCCCATCACATGGGGTGGGATAAATTAAATATTTCATGATCCTTATGTTCCCTTATGATGGAACTACTTGGTAGATAGTGGTAGTCAGGGTCAATCCCATGTCGAAAATAGGGAAATAATGGTCAGTACAAGCTGGATGAATCTTGGTCATTTATCCAAACACGAGGAAGTGAAGGGAAATACCAACTAAATTGAAACAATTTTCATATAATAAGAAAAAATATAAAGAGAGAAAAACAATCAGAAAAAAACATGCATCGGTGTTGTAATTCAATTAGGTTTTATTGAAGTCATCATTCCTTAGCATTGAAACTATTAATGGAATTTAGTTACCATGGGAATTATGTTAAACTAATATGTCTTCATCCAAAAATAATCAATTTCATTTTTGATGGTTAATTCCTTGGTCCGGTAATTAACTTCTTAAAACAGTTTGAGGTTCGTTACCCCTAAAATAGTGGCAATGATTTCCCCTAATGATCATGGGTTTATCAACCAAAACTCCTTTTGTTTTCTCCATTAATTTATTCCTTGGTATGATATTATTTCCACGGTGGATTTGAATTTACATTTGTTAATAGAATTTCAAAAATATTAATAAGAGCATTACTTCAGAATTAAAATAACAACGAACCAATATATTATTACAAACCCAACATGAGGGGAACTAGACTCCTATAACCATGCCCATGGTGTGAGGATTGATTCAGAACTCAATCCCTATTATAGATATGAGAGGAGAAGGAGGTAAAGGGATAATTAAACTGAAATTGGAAATGAAAACACAAAAGTAAAACAAGAAACAAATTCGAGGGAGGCTCGGAAAGCAGAGTGACAACCCGCCTCCCTAGATGTACATCAATGAACATGGAGGTATGAATTCATATTTATAGAAAATGATACTACACAACATGAAAACAATAATACACAACATGTAGTCAAGTAAACTGAAAATTGCTATGAATCTTCCACTAGTAGATGATCTTCTGTACTCCCCAAAGACTTTGAATGTGTCAATGGTTGGTTGGTGGGATACCCGATTCCTAACACCACATAACATGGTGTTTAGTCTCAATATCATCCACCAAATGTTACTATATGTTCAGAAACAATGTGTGAAAAGAGGTACATGACTTGTATCCTCTATCCAGCTACACAAGAATGTATTTGTGATGGCCAATCCATGTCTTGGAAATGGTACACAACATGTGTCAGAAAGTTCACACCGTGTATTTCTGAATCATTGTTATGAACTTTTCTGATTAGCAACTTTGGCATGAAAATACCTGAAAATTACAATGAACACAAAAATATATAACTTTTTCTACGAAAAAAAATATATATGGTGAAAAAAGTTTTTATACTCAATGTAATTTTTGAAAATATATACAAAAATCAGGAACATAATCCACCCCCACACATATCCATTTGTGTTCCCTAATGAAAAATCTCAACATCTAATCAAAATAATCCATACTCTAAAAAAGGTAAAATTAATCTAATTATACTTATAAATACTATCGACATAGAAGTGGATTTATAAAAGGCACAAAACATGTTTCAATTTCAATGATATTTGGATAATGCATCCATTATAATCCAATTAAATATTTTCATCCACTTTCATCCACATTATTTATCTTTTCATCACTACACATAGGTAATGATGTGAAAAATAATCTTAGAGGCTTTAAAAAGGAGACTGATTTCTTAAATAAAAATGAATGATATTAAAAATAAATATTACTGATGATTTATCCCCAACTATATCTCTCAAAATATAATAATCACCATGATGAAATTTCCTTTCCAACATGGGTCCACAAACCATCACAAAAGTATAAGGAATGAATAAGGTTCCTTATATATATATGTGGGACCACTAAGAATATGATGAATATTGGTTGGGAACCCTTCTACCCCAAAAAAACAAGAGGGAAAATCCTCCACCCTTAAATTCATGGTCGCTCACCAAAATGTAACATGGATTGCAAAAAACACCTCTTTAATGAAAAAGTGAATAATCATGAAAAATTATAAAATGATTAATATAGGAAGGGTAAATAGGCTTTTAATGTGGATTCCAATCAAGGATGTTCAGGGTTTATAAGGGTTTTATGAAGATAAAATGTAGGGTAGGATTCAAGGACATGGGGATGACAAAAAATAAAATTCATCAATCATTATAATGTGATTCAAAACCTTCATGTTTTGAAGAGAAGGACTCAAAATTTGTAGTAGTCAAGCATATCCCAATAAACTCTCACGAAAGAGTTTATAAGAAAGAATGCGTCAAAAGGGTTACGAATACCTCTTGGGAATGGGAAAATTAAAGGTTCCATCAGTTCATGAAATGAGTACAAATGATTAGTCTAATAAATTTAAATATATAGGATATTAGATAAGAAATGAAAATATATAAGAAATCATTTTTTCAATTTACTAAAATTTAAAATAATCATGTAAATTTTAAAATTCAATTTAATATCTGTACTATTTATAATTATAATTGATAAAAAATGTTCCCAAACTTAAAAAAATTAAACTATTAATGATGTCTCATAGATATGTTCAAGGGTAAATACTAGTGTATTCATATACTCTCCCCCACACATAATATTGAACACGGTCCTCCAAGTGAACATTAAAGAGAAGAAGAGGATTTGAAAAATAAACAGGGGTGAGTAGGAGGGATATAAGTGAAATAATTAAGGGAAATAATATAATGAAAAGAAGCACTGAAATAATACTCCCCTCATAAAGTGATAAAAAATATAGGAATTAGTCAAAAAAAGATATTCCCAACGATCTATAGAGTACCTGTGACTATTGAAGAAATGGAAGAAGAATTCTGCATGTACATACGACTTCATAGCACAAGCATAGGAAAAATAGATATATATAATGAAAAAGTGTAGTAAATCCAATCACAGTGTGGCCTTCTAAGAGTCATCATTAGCAATAAGGGTATTTGATAGAGTAGGAGAAGCCATAGTGAAAAAGGGAAGATCGAGCTCTATGATCTTTGTATTGTCTACAACAGGAAAATTTTTCATGGTGGAAGAAGCAATGGTAGGTAGAGGAACTAAATTGATGTACTGAATGAGAGGCATTATGGGGACATCCTATTTGGCAGTAGTAGTAGTAATAGGAGGGATGTTTAGGTTTCCCTGATGGCCAAGGATCATGAGGTTGAAATAGGTGGCATCCAGACATGGGAGGTCAATGTAATCATGCTAGACAATATATTTTAGAAGCTCCATGTCTCATCTAAGCATGAATCTAATATCCTATTGGTGGGGAAAAGAATGGAACTTAAGTAATGAGGATGAAAATTATGGTGAGGGGAAATATTGAGCATGCTTTTCTGGGATGTGCGGGTGTACCTGTGATCAGGCCCATAAAATGGCAGCCACATGGTGATAAGGTTAGATCACTCTTGGTGAGTGAGGGTGGATACATGAGGGGGGGGGGGAGGATGGGTGTACAAGCCACACCCTTGACCAAAATCATCCATGGTCAGAGAAAGGTTTCATCTTTCCAGCTGAAATTGAAATGGAGTGGCTGTATCGGTGGGAGTATGGTGATAGGTGGTCCCATCCAACTTGAAGTTCACAACGGACTGTAGAAATAAATCACCGAATTTTTGAGTGTTGACCTAGAGTGTGTACAATAAATGTGTATTCCCAAGGATCACATCAATATACTCTACGATGCTGAGGTGCTGTGCAACCCTGATGTTGAGGAGGTGGCCACTCAACTGTATCATGTTGCCTGAAAATCGATGCACCCTATCAGTTGAAAGATGCCGATCAGTGAAGATTAGGAAGGGATGTGGCTTAGGTTGGGTATATATAGGTGTAGGCTGGGGCGGAGCTGTAGCTGCTGTGGTGTCTGGTCCAGCAGTGGTCGCTAGAGGTGAAGCAGCTGAGGCCGGTGCTGGAACAGAGGTCATGAAAGTAGTCGATGGTGGTATCAGCCCAGTTGGGTCTACTAAAGTCGTGGAGGGATCTGAAGGTGATGTGTTGGAATCATGATCTACTGTGCGGGAGACCACACCAACTAAGGATGGTTCAGTCACAACAGTAGGACATGAAGGAGTTGATGATGCTAGTGATGGTAGAAGAGGAGGATGTGTCGCTAAGGCTAGCAGCTGACAAACGGAGAAATATGGGGACAGTGCCACAAAATGTCGATGTCGGATCCGGTGCAGTACCTATCACTCCCCATCAAAGGAGGGTTTATGCCGCTTCACATTCGTATGATCTACCTTTTCCATAAATATAATAGAAATACTGAAAAAACAAGAAAAGAAAAAGAAGAAGAAAAATAAGAATGAAAAGTGAGACAATATAAAAAAAGTACATGGCCTGTGGATCCAATGTACATGGTGTGTTGTGTAAGTGGATGAAGCCATCATGTACCATGTATGAACACACCAAGGGGGACTGTGAATCTGATTTTTCTAGTACACGGTGTGTCATATATCATACATTCCTTGTGTGATAAAATGGGTTGTGGCTTGTGTGAGTTCTTGTACTTGGAATTAGGTCGAATGAGATGAATAATAAAGAACACGTTAGGTGTGGGCACAACAAGGCATCTGTGTGAACATGGAATACAAATTTCTATTCCCTCAACATGGAAAAATCCTATTGAACATGGTACATGGTATGTACCAAACATACAATCCCTATGTGTAGACATTGGATTAGGTCCATGAGGCATAGTACATAGGTAGCACATAAAGGATGGGTAAAGGCACATTACATGACGTGTACCTAATGTAAAGGCCATATGTTTTGGAAGTTATAAAAATTAGAGTACGTGGATATGCACTATGCAGTACATGATGTTTTTTGTTCACTTAACCTGTGTACTACATGGGAGACCTAAAGGGTCACCCAATCCAAAAACACCCTAAACCTATGTAAAACACTGAAATAAAGGGTGTATATGTGCAAACCTGGACTGAGGATAACAATGTGACTGGAATAATGGGATAAAATGATCCACACTGAAGTATTGGAGGTTTTGGGGTGTTACATGTTATGAGAGAAGCTTTCAGTTGATGAAAATATGGAGGATGGGGCGGTCAATATGGACGGACCCCAGATGGGGTGTTCGGGTTTTATAGAATGATTAAAAGGCATATAGTTGGATCCACATGCCGTGTATGGGTATTTTTTTGATAAAAATATTATAGTAAGATATATAATAATTATTATTTATAATTTTAAAACAAATAATTAGGAAAAATATTTTTTTTTTATAAACAATACTATACCAATACATGTAATGTATTTAAGAAATACCCACTGTGTTATCTAAAAATTGAAAATGAGAACTATAACCTTCATTCTAGTGCATGGGGTACTATTCAAACCGAATATTGGCCATTCTAAATGCAATCACTCAACCAATGGAGTGATGGTTGTAGTGATACACATTTTATTAAATTTTAATAATTAAAGTATAATTGTAGTTTTACACTAAATGAAGAAAACACATGGCATGTGGTCTTAATTTGAATGATTTGGATAAAGTAGGGATATTATTTGAGTTCAAACCAAGGTCTTTTGAATCCTAGGCTGATACTCTTACAATCATCCTACTTCACCAGCATGTAATTTCATATTTTGAAAACCATTTAAATTAATAAAAAAACATGGCGCACATGATGTATATAGAAATGGATTCCATGTGGTTTTATTAATAATAAAAATGATTGAACATGGTCAGTTGTTAGGATTTAAACCCAGGACATTTGGATTCATGAATTATCTCCCAGGATAGCTGGTCCATCCCCATCATGGGTTTTATTTTATTTGGAAAAGCTTCTATTTTTTTTATTGAAAATTCCACACACACGATTTAACTAAACATAGGTTCAAAAAGGATTAAACCTATACCACAAGCAGGTATGGAACGATTCAACCCAACAATGGCTTGGATATATTCATGGGACCTTTCCATCATCACATTCCACATCCCTATTTATTGAATTAATTAATATGTACTTAAGCCAAAAATTCTATTAAAATATTCATTAAAAAGGGAAGTACACATCATTTGAAAGGTGGAACATGGCATGTGTTGTCATTTTGTTCTTATTTAATCAGTAGACAGAGGAGAGAGTAGTATATGACATGTGGAAAATGAGTACATAGTGTATGATTATTAAAAATCTAAATGAAATAAAAGAAAGAAAGATGGAAAAATAATGAATGGGTTTCATCCCAGTAAGCACCTTTGTTTTTGGTCTTTGGATTGACCTGAGTTACGAGTACATACCCATAATATGAAGGTGGATGTGGCATTTGTAGTGTGAACCACCACATGTGTCTGGTGACCTTATATTTGACCCATGATTCTTGAACTTCAGGTTCTCTGGGTGGTGAATTGTTGTAACCCTATTCTGTGGCTAGTAAATGTTGAAGGAGGACTTTTTTCTTAATGTTTTTAGGTATGTCTTCCACCTGCTGAGGTTCCTACTCTGAAATGATGAAAACCTAAAAATAATAGACGGTATCCTCCAGAAGAAGTATATAATCAATAGAGGGTTTCAGAAATAAATTTGGGATTCATGTTATAAATAAGATATGATGTGTCCTCGTATTGAAATTCTGAGTTTTGAAGGTAAATTCATGAAATTATTACTGTATTACATGTGGGTCCTACACCATATCTAGTTTTCTTAGTTGAAATGTTCTGATAACACCCATACCCAAACTCAAATGAATTATCCATGTTGGAAATTATATAGGAGATCTTCTCAAACTTTTTTTCAAGTCATCCCAACGGTTCAGTTAGGTATAACTGGCATGTTGTAAAGGAATCTATCATCGATAATAATCTTTTGTTTTTAACCAAAGATGGTTCGGGAAGAGAATGAATGGAGGGTGGGGTGAAGAAATTACATGGGTGTTCCTCGTATTGGAACCCATCGTCCATAAATGGATAATATTCCTCTGCGTAGGGGTACAATAGTGTTGGATCATGTGGATAAAAATCTTCTCTAGGTGTATTGTACCACTCCCATAAAGGATAGTAATCCATGGGATGTGGGGTTGATGTTCGCATTAAAATAATGAAAAAATGAAAAGAGAAACAAAAATTCTTGGGAAATTGATCTTAACTCAGATGTGCACTGGTTCTTTCCTATTCCCTAGCAACGATGCCAAAATTTTACACCACGCCCATCACAAGGGGTAGGCCATATTAAATATTTTATTATCCTTGTGTTCCCTTATGAACCAACTATTAGGTAGCTAGTGGATGTTTGGGCCGATCCCATAGGGTAAACGGGGAAATTATGGTTAGTGCAAGATGGATGAATCTGGGTATATAATCTAGAAACAAATAAGTGAAGGAAACAATCTACTAAATTAAAAAAATTTGTGGAAAATAAGTAAAAATAGGAGAGAATAAAAATTAGAAAAAACACATGTGTCGGGGTATAAATTCAATTAAAGTTTATTGAAGTCATATTTCCTTATAAGTGAAACTATAAATTCCATTTAGTTACCATGAGAATTCAATTACAATGATGTTTCTTTGTCCAAAAAAATAGATTACATGTTTAATGGTTAATTATTTATATCAATATATAACTTCATAAAATTGGTTTAGTATCATAATCCCACGATTAGTGACAATGATTTACTCTAATGATCATTGGTTTATCCACCACAACTCCTTTAGTTTTTTCCATTTATTTCATTCTTCTTCTGATACGACACCAATTTTGTCTTTGAAAGTAAATTCATTAATGTAATTGTAAAACAAAAAGAAAAACAAGAGAAACACTTCATATTTCCAATAACAACGTACTAAAATCTAATTAAAACCCCAAAGTGAGGGGAAATAGATTCTTATGACCATGGGAACGGTCTAAGGATTGAGTCAGAACTCATTCCGTAGCATAGATATGATAGGATAATATGGGTAATGGATAATTACACTAAAATAGGAATTGAAAATAGAAAAGGAAAACTTGAAATGGATCTGAGGGAGGCTCATAAAGTAGAGCTCCATCACCACTAGGTTATCAAAAAATGAACATTATGGGATGCCCTCATATATATAGTAAATGATAATATATAGCGTGTACTCTGTAATATATGGTGTGTAGTCAATTCAACTATATATTTCTTCAATTCCTCCATCGGTAGGTGATCTTCCGCTCTGCTTGAAGACTTTGAATGCATCAGTAGTTGGTTGGTGGAATCATGATGTGTAACACCTCCCCACATGAGTTTTAGCCCAGACTTCAACCACCAAAAACTTTTATATGCTAATACAAAATGTGTGAAAAGAGTTACACGACATATAGAATCATGCTAGCGACATGGGAATGTATCTGGGATGGCCAATCCATGTTTTGGTGATGGTACACGACATGTGTAAGAAAGTACATGCTGTGTATTTTTGAATCGTTGTTCTGAACTTTCCTGGTTTCTGTCTTTGGACTGAAAATACCTAAAAATTACCAAAAACACAAAAATAAAGAACTTTATCCACAAACAAATATCAAGTGAAAAAAAGTTGTTATACTCAATAGAATATATTAAAATGTATACACAAATTGGTCACATCAAAATGTTGTGAAATTATTTTCCATTTAATATAAAATCTGTTGATGTTACATATTCCTTTCTAGGAAATTCTCTAAAGGTTCCATTCATATCATTTCAATGAATATGTTAATAATAATTTCATCGTATTTATGAAACATTTTTCTCTTCCACCGGTTATTTATTTATAAAATCCAATACTTTTCCACATGTTATATTCTTTTGAAACCCACTTCTTTTCATAGGTTTTTATTTGATTAAATGATCATGAAACTTATCTCTTTCACATATGTTATGATGTTTTGAAATGTTATTGATACCTATTTAATTTCATTGGTTATAATTTCATGTGTATAAAAGCCATATCTTTTTTATGGTTCATGATATTATGAATGTCTATATTTTGTAATATATATGAATGATATTATTATGATATGGGTGAGTCCGATATCTCCCTATAATACATTGGGTAATTATTGATGACTCATGAGTATAGATGGTATTTATGAGCCTAATTACGTATCACAATGTTATTAATAGACCTAGTTGAATGTTAATAAGTTTATGCATGATCATGATTACAGGTTCAAAATGTTATTAGTGAACCTTATTTTGCATTCAAAATGTTATACGTGGACCCATTTTATCATCCATATGTTTATTCAGGAATCTAATTAAATGATCACAATGTTATGAGTGAACCTCATTATGTGTTTACAATGTTATTCATGGACCTAGTTTCTTGTCCATAGGTTTATCCGTGAACCCAATTACATGTTCACAATGTTATGCGTGAACTTAATTATTTGTTCATAATGTTATTCATAGACCTGGTTTCATGTCCATTAGGTGATGCTTGAACCTGATTACATGTTCACCATGTTAGGAATATACATGGTTTCATGCCCATGAGGTTATGCATGAACCTAATTACATGTTTACAATGTTATGCATGGACTATGTTTCATGTCTACAAGTTGATGTTGGGCATGATTTCATGTCATTTACTTAATGAGTGCACTTGTTTCTACTTATACATGTTCACAATGTTATAAACCAACGTGAATGACAAAAATTCCATGCCTTTTCCTATGTTATGCTTCCTTGGAATATGTTTTTTATTTCATTATTATTGATGTCTTATTAACTACCGATCATTATTATATTCTATAATATTTAGGTCATGATCTGGGAATTTTATGCTCATGTTCTATACAAATTTTAATGTTATTCTTATGTATTTCTTTTATTTACCCTTACTATGAATTTTATCTCACCCATTTCTTACGTTTCCTTTACCCAGGGTATGAAGAAAGGTTTTAGGTTAAAGTAATAAAGGTAAAGATTTTTATGGGGGATATTGAAGATATTTCCCCAGGATAAAAGATTTTGTTTCCATGTTTTCAAAGAAACTAAACTATTATGATCCTCAGACATGTATTTTTTCAATGTACTAAATATTAATCTATAATCCTGTAATATCCATGTATTTTAAGCCTAGGTCACTATAGTTGGTATCAAAGGAATGATTTAGTAATCCATTAAAAAATAAGATGATAAAAATTTAGGGATATACCTAGGTATATTTCTAAGGATATTTCTAGGTATGTCACTAAATATAAGTATAAGGACAAGTGAACATTTAGGAAAATGTCCTAGAATTTTGGTGAAGGATAGAGTGAGTGGTTTCCTAGAAATACATCCCTATCTGGATACTACAAGTGGATGGATCTCTAGATCATATATTCCTCAGGGTAAAAACACTAACAAGATGTTTTTATATTTACTCAGGGTAATTTGGTACCTGACAATGGGTCTTGCTGCCCACGTGGTTTGAAACTCCTATGGGATATGATATGACAATTTAAACAATCTTCATGAACTGTTCTTAAGGATTTAATTAAATGTTGGCTACAAATATCCTAGTATAAACCAAAAGTGTCATTGATTAAGAAATGTTTCATAATTTAGACAGCCTATAAGTTAATTTTAATGATTATGTGGTTCCTTATTATGATAATTGTTTCTATGTTTTTGATTTTGGTTTTATTCCATGGTTGGAAGCTGAAGTAACCATGTTAATGGTGATTGTGATAGAAAATACAACCAATGCACTCTTGGAGGTCAGAATTCAATGGGGTATGGAATAGAAAACCTCATTTGTATACTCTCACAACATTCTCTATCTAGGAATCATGCTAATTTTCCAAACGAGAAAAGGAGGGAACAAAATTCTATTGAGTCTTTCATGAGGCATCGTCCAACTTCTTTCAGAGGGTCATCTGATCTATTTATTGCTGAACACTGGATTAATACCATTGAAGAGGCATTCCCCTTTATCTTGTGTTCTGATCATGAGTAAGTCATTGTACGTATTGATCGGTTAGAAAGTGAAGCAGACTAGTGGTGGACTCTTATCCAGAATATGAGGAAGTAAGAAGAAATTGAATCAATGGATTGGGATGATTTCAAGAAGTTATTATTCAATAAGTACCTTCTCATGTTATTCATAAAAATATAAAAAAATAGATCCTTGAGTTGAAGAAAAATGATGATGAATCAGTTGGTACCAATGAGTATAATTTCACAAGACTTGCGAGGTACACTTATGGTGTTATCCTCCAACTTAAAAGTAAAGTTGATAGGTTATTTAGTGGCTTAAAGACATGTCTCAAATGGGAATTGGACTTAATAGTCTTTAGTAGCTCTGAATGTATTGAGCATTGTGTGATCAAAGTTGAAATGGAGGTGGCAGTTATATATCAATCTCGTCATTTTAATGGGATAGGAAGATGGAGTTAAAAGGGGAATCAAAAAACAATTGAGATATGAAAAATTTTCAAACACCTACTTTCAAAATCAATGGGAAAGTGCACTTAGGGGAGTTCCAAAAAGGAAAAATATGGTATTTTAAGTATGGGAAGCCTGGACACTGAGATAAAGATTTTATAAGTGATGAAAAGATAATGTTCAATGAAATTAGTGGCTAGAAATCCCCAGAAAATAAACCACCTAGAATTCGATGATTCATGTGCATGGAATTTGGGAATTAGGTGAACCATTTCCCAAATAAAAGGGCTAATATGGATGATAATACACAAAAAAATATGATGAAAAAGTAAAAATGTAAAGCTTATTCAATCATATTGGATGAAGTAGGTAATGAAAATTAGGGAAAAACTTATCCTCCCTCCAGTTGGGAAGAAAAAGTTTTATTATGTATGAATAATCCCCATGATAATCATTTTGTTCATACTTTAGTGATGTTTCATGTGATTGTATCCATTTATATGAACATGAAATAATAAAATCAAATTTAATGTGGTATCGATGCTTGGATGAAACCATGAATTCAATAAAATTGTTTTCGGTATAAGATAAAATCACATATAAGGGAGAACAGATGAATTGAATTTTGGAAGGGTTATATGGTTGAACATTTATAGAATGATTGTAACAACCTAAATCTGAAGCCCCTCCACTGGTGCCCCGTGCCTAGTTCTCCACATGACCTCACACACATTTCCCCAAACTCCAGAGGCTGCCGACAAGCAGCAAGGGCTTTGGTAAGTTTTTGGGGAAACTATGCCTTCATTTGGTAAGGTATACAAGGTAAGGAAAGAAACAGTCAATAGCAGAAGTAGTAACAACATACATAAATGGAACCATACAGAGAAAGAATAAATATATAGAAATGATGTTAATGATGCAGCAGGTACATGTATCTAAGGAAAGTAGTAAACACAACAATGTGCTGAAATACAACTGAACACAAAGTACCAAGCAATAGCAACTCCAGCAGCATCGCAAGCCTAAGCTTGCGCCCATGGTCTCTAGCTCCACAGCAAGTCAAATGCCTAAAGTATAAGGGTGGTTACCCTTATCTTCACCCGCAATAACATAGTCTGCTTGGGCCCAAAGGCATGGCCCAAAAAGAGCGTGAGATAATGTCCCAGTAGGCAACCACCCAAATATCTATGCCTAACAGTCAATGAATACATGGAAATTAAATATGTAGGAAGCAGTGAACAGAAAATCACACATTAGCCATAATCCACAGTTCTAGCATATGAAGTACACAAGGAAAATCCACTCAAGCAAGCAAAAAGAAATGGTAACTACTGGGAATTCCTCATAGCCTAACCCCTAAGGTTCAACCTACAAGTACTAAAAACGCTCTAGGAAGCACACATAGTCTCGCCCCTCAGGTCCAGCTAAAGGATTAATAGACTCTCTAGGGAAGCACTCACTATCAATTCCCCCTATAGTCTCGTATCGTACTAAAGGGTCTCTGGGTAAGCACTCAACGTCTATTCCCCCTACGGCCCGCGTCGAGGAACTACCGACTCTCTGAGGAATCACCCAACGTCAATTCCCCCTGTGGTCTCACATCGTAATTTAAGACACTCTAAAGAAGCCCTTCCGTCCATTATCCCTATGGTCCACTACACTAGGTTCTTGCAGCCCTGTGTAAGATAAACATGCATAGCACGTGTGTATCGTCCATGTAAACCTCAAGAACTATTTGGCTATCATTCTAGGGCTCAACAGCATAACAGTACAACAGTTACACTATCCTACAACTAGGCATGGCAACTGGCATTACACCAAACAAGAAAAACAAGCATGAAAAACACCCAAAGTATAGTAAAACTACCCTATTGACAAGAAATGGCCACTACACATGCATACAAACAAGGCAAGAAAACAACAAGGGAAAACAGGAAACACACAATACCCCGTTCAAGGGTATTGGTGGAAATTGCACATAATATTCAGAAACATCATACAGAAAGGAAAAAACAACCTACCTTGATCCTAGTACATCAATATACCTGAACCACAATGACCGATTCTCCTTTGAATGTCATAGATCTGAGAAAATCTCCAAAACACATAAACCACGATTACTTGAGAAAGTGGAGGAAAATGAAAACAAGGCTCAAGTAGAAGTGAGAACTCACCACTGTGATTCCAACGCAATCAACAGTGCTCGAATCAGAGAATGGATGGAGAGGAGGGGTCTCGTCGAAGATTTGCGGATCCTCGGCGTTCTTGGATGAACAGAATCTAGAAGAAGAGCTTTTTGTGCGCCAGGTGCAACCCCAGTCCGTTTAATGAAAAAATCAAGTAAACGACTTGTACTTTTAGAGTACACGGAGTGTACTTGGTCTTTCCGTACACTGCCAAAAAAATGGCCTCCACGTCACCCCTACACACCGTGTGTAGGACCAAACACGGCCAGAACACGACTTCGATCCAGAGAAGAGTACACAGCGTGTACTCAGAAAGTACATTGCGTGTACTTCAAAAATTTCTAGAAATGTTATTTTTCCCAAAAACTCTAGAAAAAGGAAAACATACCTCAAATGAAGATCCGAGTTCTTACAAACTTCCCCACTTAAAGAAATTCATCCCTGAATTTCCCTAATGCGGCATGGAAGAAGAAACCACGAATAGATCTCGCCACTATGATCATACATCGGCCTCCCTTTCCCAGGTCTCGTCCTGCACTTGTCCGTACTGCCATAGCACCCGTACTAGAGGAACATAACGCCCACAGAGAACCTTTGAACTATGATAAAAAATCTGGATAGGATGTTCCTCAAATGATTCATTCGATTCGAGATCAACTTCCTTAGGCTGGAAGACATGAGACGAGTCTGTGAAGTAATGTCGGAGCTGAGAAACGTGGAAGATGTCGTGCATGGCCCAGTACCTCTAAGGTAACAGCTGCCTATAGGAAACCGTCCCAACCCTCTCCAACACCTAAAAAGGCCCAACGTACCACGGTGAAAGCTTAACCTATCTCTAAAACCTCTTGTGTCCCAACCTCTGTGTGAAACGTAGGAAAACCTGGTCCCCAACCTTGAACTCCCGAGGTCATCTCAACTGATCAACATAAGACTTCTACCGAGACTGTGCTGTATCCATCCTCTTCCGAATCAACTCTATCTTCTATGAGGTCTCCTGAACAAGAAGAGATCCCAACAAAGCTGCCTCTCTTACCTCCAGCCAGTATAAGGGTGATCGGCATGGCCTATTGTACAATTCCTCGTAAGATTTCATCTGAATAGTCACATGGAAACTGTTGTTATAGGAGAACTCCACCAGAGGGATATGCTTCTCCCAAGAACCGCCAAAGTCCAAAATGCTTCCTCTGAGCATATCCTCTAGCACCTGGATCATACGCTTGGACTGGCCATCTATATGGGGATGGTATGCTGTACTCAAGAGTACCTGTGTACCCAAAGCCTATTAAAAGCCCCTACCAAAACTGAGACGTAAAGAACAAAACCATATCTGAAACAATGGAGTGTGGAACTCCCTGATGACGTAAAATCTCTCGGATACACAAATGTCCCATATCATCAATACTGAAGGTCTCCTTGATCAGTAAAAAGTGAGAAACCTTCGTAAGCCTGTCGACGTCAACCCAAACAACATCGTTACCTCAGGGCGACCTTGGCAACCCTGTCACGAAGTCCATCGCGACATCATTCCACTTCCACTACGGAATGGGTAGCTGCTGTAAAAGGCCTGCTGGTTGTTGATGCTCTTCCTTCACCTGCTGACATGTAGAACATCTCATGACGCAACCAGCAACATCTCTCTTCATACCTGGCCACCAATACTAGCGATGAAGATCCTGAGACATATTGGTGATGCCAGGATGAACTGCTCAAACTGAGGAATGAAAATCCCACATCAGCTCCTCGTGTATGTCTACTGGCACCCATACGCGTCCTTGGAAATGCAAAATCTCATCCTCACCCACTTTCCATCGAGGAAGAGGGTCCTCTCCTGACACACTGTCCCATAAGACTAAGCCTTATAAGTCTGATAGCTACCTCATCCATACCCGATCATGTAGTGTAGAGGCAATAGCCACAGAAGATAGAAAAGTTTGTCCCTGCCTATTTTGCACCTCCAGATGCATCTCAGAGAATAGATCCATAAGCTGCCACTCACTGATGGCCTCCTAAACTACCTAAATCTGATTTCTCCTACTCAATGCATCTGCCACTGTGTTTCCCTTTCCTGGCGTATAGGCAAGCTCGAAATCAAAAGACTGAAGATACTCGACCCACCTGCACTTCCTCATATTCAGATCACGTTGACTAAAGATGAACTTGAGACTCTTGTGGTCGGTGAAAACCACAAAGTACTCTCCCAGAAGGTAATGTCTCCAACATCGTAAGGCATGAAAAATATCTGCCAACTCCAGATCGTGCGCCGGGTAGTTCCTCGCATGTGGCCTCAACTGCTGAGACCCGTACGCAAAGACTCCATCTCCATGCATAAGCACAATGCCTAGCCTAATACTTGAAGCATCACAATAAACAGTGTAGCTCTTACCTAGCTCTAGAAATACTAGTATCAGTGCTGACGTCAACCTTCTCTTCAACTCCAGAAAGGCTGACTCACAAGAATATGACCATAAGAACATCTCCCCTTTCTTGGTCAGACCTTTCAAAGGTGCCGCTAGGCATGAGAATTCCTTAATGAAGTGTTTTTAGTATCCATCTAGCCCTATAAAACTCCGTACCTCAAAAAAAATCTTTGACTGCTTCGAGGAAACTTCAATTCTCACCTTCTTTTTGTCCACAGACACTCCTGCCTCTGAGATGACGTGACCCAAGAAGTGGATCTGTTTCTTCCAAAAGTGCCACTTTGAGAGTTTAGCATTGAGACGATGATCTCTCAGTGTACTCAGAATGATCTCAAGACATGTGGAATGGTCATGTCGAGTGTGAGAGTACACCAATATGTCGTATACGAAGACCACGACGAAGGAGTCCAAGTAAGGATGGAACACCCAGTTCATCAGTGTCATGAAAACTACAGGCACGTTCTTGAGACTGAACGACATGACTGTATACTCGTATAGACCATACCTACTCCTGAATGTTGTTAGAGGTTTATCTGATGGTCTAACAAGAAACTGATGATAACCAGACCTCAAGTCGATCTTTGATAACACCCAGGCTCCTCGAAGCTGATCAATGAGGTCATCGATCCTTGGCAAGGGATATCGGTTCTTGACCATTAGCTGATTCAGCTTCTGATAATCCACGCAATGCCAAAGGGTACCGTCTGCCTTCTTTGCAAACAGGACTGGAGAACCCCAAGGAGATGTACTGGGTTGGATGAAACCCTTTGCCTGCAACTCCGCCAACTGCCTCTTGAGCTCCTGCAACTCAGGTGTAGCCATCCTATAAGGAGGAATGGACACCAGTGCTGCTCCTGGCACGAGATGAATAGAAAAGTCTACCCCACACTCCATAGGAAAACCCGAAATGTCCTCTGGGAAGACGTCCTTGTAACAATCCACCACAGGAGGAAAGTCTAGCTATGATGTTCCCTAATCATCTAGATAAAGACTAGAAATCTGGGCTGTCACCCATCCTAGCCCATGATGTTTGAGTCCTACTCAACTCGCCTAAACATCACATTCACCTATATGATGAAATGATTCACCCTCTGGTTAAATGAAACTCACTCTACGTTGATAATAGTCGACAATTGCCTGGAAGGGAACCAACCAGTCCATCCTGAGGATGACATCATAGCCTATCATCTCTATGACATAGAGATCCCATAAAACAAGATACCCTGCAACCTCGAGAGGGCACTCTCTACATTGGCGTACACTATATGTTCTCGTACCTAATAGTGTGTCTAGTGTCAACGAGTCAGCAGAGAAATGATACAGATCCCAAGGATCTCCACAAAGGCAACAAAGATAAAGCTATGCATAGCACCAATATCAAAAAGAGCTGAAGATAAAACTGAATCTACTAAAATCATACATCGAATTGTAGAAGGTCCGGGATCATGATCCTGATAGCTCTGCTCCACCGCAAAAGTATGGCCTGCCCCGTGGCTCTATGACCCTGCGTGACCACTCTGAGCTGAACCTCTCTATTGGCACTGAAGGACCGGTGACTGACTGCCATGGCCTCGACCTCCACCTCGTCCCGAACTTCCAGAAGAAATCCAGTTCCCTGACTGGTGTGAAACTGGTGGTGCTGCTCCTTAATGAGGAGTCATGGAAGAACCCCCTTCACCAGAAACTGGTGAGAAAACCTGGTAGATACGCTGAAGGTTACCCATATTTCCATAGGATAGACACTCCACTGGGTCCCTCTGGAACTGTGGCCTCATATTCCCACTCCTACCATAATGGTAGCAGACAACCTGGCTTCCAGAAGATGTTTCTCGCCTCCTCAGATCACCACGCAAGGCTCCCTGTAGAGCTTCCTACTATCAACTGGAGGAAAACTAGCTCTGGTAGCAGAACCTCCCTAGCTCGCAGCTTTGGAGTCTCTCAGATTGCACTCCGCAATCAGTGCCTGGTTTACGATGGAAGTGATGGAAGTCAACTGGAAGAGATTCAAATGCCAGCGGATCTCCTGCCTGATACCATCCTTAATATTCCTTTCTAAGAACACCCCACTTCCATCCCGGAGGGGTGTGAAACGCTGCAACCCAGTAAAATGAGAGGAATACTCCATAAAAGATAGAGTACCATACTCTAGACTCATGAACTCCCAGGCTCGATCAGCCCTCAGGGTCTCAGGGTAGAAGTAGTCGTAGAACACACGCTGGAAATACTCCCAATCCATAACCTTCTGATGACCAGCCTATGAGATCACGTCCCACCACATCTTGGCAGAGTGTCAGAGCATGTAGGTTTCGAGCTTGACCCGTCTCTCTGGAGGCGTCTCCAGATGTTCAAAGATAGTCAGCATGGCTTCCAGCCATGACTCTGCCACCTGTGGTCCTCCTTCCCCCGAGAAAGTAGGAGGATGTTGCTGCTGGAAAACCCACGTCAACTCTTTTATAGACATGGAAGGAGGTGGTGCTCCCTGAAAGGTCTGCATCATCCTCATAAAGCCTTCCCTGAACTGTGAATCCGCACCTGCAATAGGTATAAAAGCTGGTGCCAAGGCTGGCCCGACTAGAGGATCAACACGAAGTCACTGATTGGCCATATTTGGCATCTGATCACTAAATGAAAACTGAAGTACAACCAGAGTACGTCTCATAGGCATAGCTCTGAAAGATCAAAAGTACACCTTAGATCATAATTAACAAAGACAGAGAACACAAGAGTTCAAACGAGAACATGGAAAGGAAAACACACCATTTTAAAAAACATGACTACATGGCATGTCTTCTTAAACCACTGACATGGGCGTGTACCCCTGCCCTACAGGTCATGTAACACCCCCAACTACAAGGAATGTTGACCCAACACACGACGTGTATTTGAAAACTATTCCTATGCCTGAGTCTCTTCACATGGCTAACCCAAACAGTCTGACTTAATCTGAGACCACACAGCGTGTTGGGAACAAAAACGGCGTGTACTAGACAAGGCTTCGGTGGCCCGTGTTGTGAAATACACGACCGTCTACACGTTTCGGACTACATGGAGTGTTCCAAACTAACACGATGTGTACTTGGAAACTTTTCATGACCCGTGTTGCTAGAGACACGGCCAAGTACACGGTTGACCCTTACACGGCGTGTTCCAAACAAACACGGCGTGTATAGGGGGAGAGAACACCATCCCGTGTTGTTCGTGACATGGATGGGTACCTGAACAATACTACACGATGTGTTCTGAAAACAACAATGAGTGTCTAAGAGATGATAATGCCGACCCGTGTTGTTCATGACACGGCCAGGTACCTGGACAAGACTACAGGAAATGTTCCAAAAACAACATGGCGTGTCTAGGAGAAGGTAATGCCGACCCGTGTTGTTCGTGACATGGCCGGGTACCTAGACAGGACTACACAACGTGTTCCTTTATAACACGGCGTGTTCTACTTGAGCTTCCCTGACCCGTGTTGTTAGTGACACGTCCGGGTACACGGCTCTGAACTACACGGCGTGTACCTACCTTACACATCGTGTTCGTGAAGTTATTTCTACAATAGCGTGTCCCTGCTCACACGATCAGTGACAAGGTCTAAAAACTACACGACGTGTTGTCAAAAAGTACACCCTGTGTATTCAGGGTTTTTCTTTGCAGTAGCTCAGAGACTGTACAGAAGACCAGAAAAAACAGAAAACAAGGCAAGGAGGTTCCAAATTCTGATTTGTGAGGACCCTTACTCCCCGCGAATCAAAACATGGCATTCATTTAAGCAAGTAGAATACAAAAAAAATTCTAACAAGGAAGCAGTGATCTTATCAAGAATCTAACCCAACAACATGCATAGTCTACACAAAGTCTATCCCAACAACATGCAATCGCTAACACATCCTAGATGGCCTGGATAGAATGAATGGAATGTGATTTCTACAAGTTCCTATATGATAAATGAAATGGAATACCCTCATCTCATCGGGTTGAGACAGAAATAGAACCCCAATAGTCAATAAAATGACTACACAAAGCATGTGAATCACTCTAGGTGAAATCATATCAACCGTAAAATCTCAAAACCAACAAACTGCAATTAACGAGGTAGTATGGATTTTCCTTGTACACGGGTTAGCTAATCCCAAACACAGCTTAATACCAAGTACCGAATCCATCCTATCCCTGTGTAAAGGCTACAAAAAGTAAATCAAGAGAAAAGAAACTCCTCTGATACAACTTTGTAACGACCCGAATCTGGAGCCCCTCCACTAGTTCCCCGTGCCTCGTCCGCCACATGACCACAAGTGTATTTCCCCAAACGACAGAGGCTTCCGACTAGCAGCGAGGGACTTGGTATGTTTTTTGGGAAACTATGCCCTTATTTGGTATGGTATACAAGGTATGGAAAGAAACAGTCAATAGCGGAAGTAGTAACGACATACATAACTGGAACCATACAGAGGAAGAATAAATATAGAGCAATGATGATAATGGTGCAGAAGGTACACGTATCTAAGGAAAGCAGAAAACACAACAATGTGCTGAAATACAACTGAACACAAAGTACTAAGAAATAGAAACTCCAGCAGGATCGCAAGCCTAAGCTTCCTCCCATGCTCTCTAGCTCCACAACAAGTCAAACACATGAAGTAGAACAGAACTTGCCCTTATCTACACCTTCCACAACATAGTTTTCTTGGGCCCAAAGGCATAGACCAAACAGGGTGTGAGATAATGTCCCAGTAGGAAACCACCCAAAGATCTGTACCTAACAGTCAATGAAAACATGGCAAGTAAAAGCGCATGAAGCAGTGAACAGAAAAGCACACAGCAGCTACAATCCACAGTTCTATCATATGAAGCACACAAGGAACAACCACTCAAGCAAGCAAAATGAAAAGGTAACCACTAGGTAGTCCTCACAACCTAACCCCTAAGGTTTAACCTACAAGTACTAGCAACCCTCTAGGAAGCACACACAGTCTTTCCCCTTTGGTCTAGATAAAGGATTAAAAGACTCTCTGGGGAAGAACTCACCATCAATTCCCCCTATAGTCTCGTATCGTACTAAAGGATCTCTAGGGAAGCACTCAACGTCTATTCCCCCTGTGGCCCATGTCGAGGAACTACAGAATCTTTGAGGAAGCACTCAACGTCAATTCCCCCTGTGGTCTCGCATCGTAATTTATGACACTCTGGAGAAGCCCTTTCGTCCATTCTCCCTATGGTCCACTACACTAGGTTCTCACATCCCTATGTAAAATAAACATGCATATCACACGTGTAACGTCCAGATAAACCTAAAGAACTACTGGGCTATCATTCTAGGGCTCACCAACATAACAGTACAATATTTCCACTATCTTACAACTTGGCATGGCAACTGGCATAACACAAAACAAGAAAAACATGCATGGAAAACATCCAATGTACAGTAAAACTACCCTATTCACAAGAAATGACCACTACACAGGCATACCAGCAAGGCAAGTAGACAACAAGGGAAAAACAGGAAACACACAATATCCCGTTCAAGGGTATTGGTGGAAATTTCACATAATATTCAACGACTTCCCACAGAAAGGCACAAACCACCTACCTTGATCCTAGGAGATCAGTATACGTGAACCACGATGAAAGATTCTCCTTAGAACATCGTAGATCTGAGAAAACGTCCGAAACACATAAACCACAATAACTTGAGAAAGAGGAGGAAAAGAAAAACAAGGCTCAAGCAGAAGGGAGAACTCACCGCAGTGATTCCAATGCAATCAATGGTGCTCGAATCAGAGAAGGGACAGAGAGGCGGGTGCTCGTCAGTGATTTGTGGATCCTCGAAACTCTCGGACGAACGAAACCTAGAATAAGACCTTTATGTGCGTCAGGCGTGACCCCGGTCCGTTTAATGAAAAAAGAAAGTACACGGCGTATACTTTTAGAGTACATGGTGTTTACTAGGTCTTTCCATACTCCGCCAAAAAACAGCCTTCACATCACCCCACCACACCATGTGTGTGGCCCAGACACAACCAGCACACGGCTTCGAGCCGGAGAAGAGTACCCGAATTGTACTTCAAAAATTTCCAGAAACATTATTTTTCCCAAAAACTCTAGAAAAAGGAAAACATACCTCAAATGAAGATCTAGGTTATTACAATGATTATGAAAAATTTTTGATGATGTTTTTTGAATAAAGTATCATCTTTCCACATGAAGAATTATGAATATTGGAAAACCTATATTTTTTTCATAACTGATGCAAAATGGGATGGCATATCCTGGGTCTCATGATCTATTAGTACTTTATGAATGAAAAGGACACCTTCATTTTTAGTGAAAGAGGTTAAGTGGATCAATGAAAAACTAAGGATGAAGTTGTTCTAAAATCATTAAAGTATGTATGAAAATACATAAACAGTAGGAAAATGGATCTTTAAACAAATAAATTTATCCTAATATCTTTATAATAGATGAATCAGAAGGTCCCTTCAGTCATCATAGAGTTATGACTTCCTGATTGTTAAATCTCTCTTGGTATTATCCTCTTTCACTCTTCATGAGAACATTATTGTAATATTTCTCTTCCATGTCGACAGTTTCACTTCCACCACATGTTATCTTATGTAGGAATCTCATTATGAGTATCTTTGGGTAACCATTATGGTTCCCAATTTCATTTTTTAAGGGACGTTTTAGTATCCATTTTTACGATGAGGGTTTCTATTAACAAATCTTTCAAGAAGTAAACCATTGATAACCCAGACGAATTTTGAGGGAGAAAGTCATTTTAGGGGTGTAGAATGTTACTACCTATGATTTTGTGAAATATATATATTTCGAATTGTTTTAACTTTTTTATATTTTAAATTAAATGTGACACTAGAAATAGTTATAAATATATATATGAATATTAAAACAATATGTCAAAAATTCATTTCACACACAATACTATCTTGGCTTGCGCTACAAGCAATACCGACTTGGCTTACGCTACAGACAATACTGACATGGTCTGCCCTACATCCAAAACTCACATAGAATATGTTACATGAAACACCAACTTGGAGTAAGTTCACATGCAACATAGGCTCAGTGTATGACTTGATGTACATTACACACAACATTGACTTGACGTACAATGCATGCAACATTGAGTTTCTATGAAACATCTTTATACATATATAATTATGTACAAGACATAATTGTAATGTTAACATTATACTTAATTATAGGAATAGTAATAAATAATATTCAAATATTTTTTATAATTGATATATATAAATTTAACATATTGATAATGAATGATAGTATTTTTGGAAATGACCATTAATGTTAAAAATATCATTTTCTGGAATGAACCGATTTTACTAATAAATTTAATTTTAGACACAATTATAAATATAATTTTATAAAAAAAGATATATTTTTAAATTCATAATTTTTATGTTATCCTAGGTTGATTTTTTTGATTTTTTTAGTAACATCATTTTTTACTGAATATTGAAAAAATACTACTTTCAGTTAAAAAAATACTTTTTGTATAATTAATTATTATTTATAAATAATATTATATTTTTTAAAAGCCAAATTAGATACATATAATAATTATTAATAAAATTTAACTCATTAGAATAAATTTCACTTTAAAAATAAATATTAAATATTAACAAACATTTGAACTTTTATCTACTTTAAAACCTCTTTATTTCATCCCGTATATGAGATTACCACTAATATTAAATTTTCTGATTCTATGATTTAAATTTAGAAAATATAAAAAAAAACCATAGTATTTATTATAAAATTTATATTCTAATAATACAAAGTTAATTTTTTTCCAAAATGATTACTAAATGTGATTAAAATTAATCACCGTAATTAAGGCCAAATTAAGCTTAAATATGGACTAAACCTAAAAATTGAGGGCCTAAACGACCTATATGCATTTCAAAAACCCATTTTATTTACATAGTTAATCCATTAACTTTAAATTATTGAGTTTTTTTGGGTTCGTATGACTTTTTAGGTAATAACACGTGCACCCCGAACTTTTTTCTAAAAATTCCAAGTGAGTCCTTTTCCTTCCCTATAAAAGAGAACCACCTCTACCGATTCCTCACATCTATCAAACCTATTATTTTCATCCAATAATGGACCATTAATGTTACCAAAAATACTACCTTATACCTTTAAGGCTTCCTTGGGTCAATGATCCTCTCAAGGAAGCCTTTTGGCACAAACCATAAGAAGTTACTCGATTTAGAGGTAACATCTTCTCTAAATCGCATTTAATTTATTTTACCTATTCACTACCTCCACTCTCATTATTACATTATTATGTTAGAGAAAAAGTATCCTACATATAATAGGATGTTATTATACAAATATTTCATCCAAAAATTATACAAAACTCCATCTAATAGATATTAAACATATTGTATCTGTGTACGGTGAACTACTGCCTCGTGAAAGGATGATTGATCATTTCTCCTTTGTCACCAATAATGGTTTTCATTATGATAGAAACTATATTCATATATTTTATATATAATATTTATTTTTTCTTTAAGCTTATGTATTAATTTTGACTACACATACATTTTTACTCCCCATTTGGAGTTAATAAGATAATCACGTTTGAGGAAGTGTGGACTACCACCCCTCAAAGCGATGTGATTCATTCACACACCACATGGAATGTATTAAAGAGGGGTTTAGAGAAATTATATAATATATATGATATATTCAGGATAATATAATAATTATATATATATATATATAAATACACCTATATATATATAAATATTTCATTTATATAAATTCCTTCAATACGACAATAAAAACAGAATCAACGTTCATGCGTACATACGAGTTACTGTCTACATGAACGGTGTATTCAATTTCCAAAATTTTTAGGAAATAAATTATTATTATATAAATATAATTGATATATATGATATTTATAAAAGGATTTACATTATTTAATCATGATATATGTATATTAACATATGATATAACAAATTAAGACACATGTGAAGAACAATGAAAATATTACACGATGTAAAACATTAACATAAGATAGTTAACAAGAGGGTAATAAAAGGTCAAAATTAAACCATATATGGTATTAGATATAATATTATGTTTCTTTAAAATATATAAAATAGATTTATATTTATTATAAAGGTGATTTTAACAAGTATGTAAAAATTCAAGACACATGGTAATGGGATTTGATCTCACTTTTTATTTCTATGAGATTAATGTTATGTTCCCCACTCCTTCCTTTTGTGTATTGTATGTAATTACCATTATTGTATTATATATATATTCTACACAAATTCATGTGTATTCACATTCCCATTTTACTATCTTTCATTCATTGGGTTTATGTTTCAAAAGTTTTCAAATCTGTAATATAGTTTTGTCTCAGTTTTCCTTCTTTAGGACTCATGTTTTGTTATACACCCAAACTCATTCTTCGAGGTGTACATATTTACATTATAAATTTTATATCATGAAACGAAAAATTTCATGATATTTTAATCTTCATGTAATTTAATTTCTTATATACGGAGTATGATCTCATGTTTCCATGTTATAACAGTTTGTTAAAACAATCTCATAGACTTTTGAGATTATTTATGTTTATGATTCTTTTATTGAAATATTATAATAAATCTCTCAATAAAATTCATTAATTTTATTCTCCTATATTTATTCATTATATAATCACGTATTGGTACTATATTTCTACTATTAGCTACATAATATAGTTAAGAAGGTGTTTTTTATGGAATCCTGACATTACCCTCTCTTTAATCTAAATATATGTTCTTTTAAAATAGGTTTTCAAGAAAGGGTTTCCAAGAATATTATTCCATTATCCTATAATATTTAAAATAAATTTTTACCCTTTTTGTATTTTACAAAACTCTTTAAAGGTATCTTATTTTCCATTTCTGAACATGGAATTTTTCTAACCTTTTTATCATGCGAAATGAATATTTTTTGTACCTAGTATGACATGTTCATATTCACCCACCAACATTATGTGGAAGCTTCCTTTTAATTTTTAAAAGTATAGTATTTAATAATTGTTTTAAAGAAATTTTTAGTGAAAAATATTTTCAAAATGATTTCATGTCTTATTTATATGTTTTCATGGTATTTTCTATGAAAATGATTTTAAATGGATTTATATATTAAAAATCCTTCTTTTAAGATTAAAGGATATTTTAATCAAGAAATGTTTAAAAATTATTTTCCAAATAAGATTAAATCCATTATGTTTACTCATTACCTTCTTGGAAATTATCTAAATGTTCAATTCATATCATCTCTAGGAATGCGTTATGCTTAATGTCATAGTCTTTATGAAACCTATTTCTCTTCAATAAGTTATATGTTTAGGAAATCTGATTCATTTCAACATGTTTTATGCTTTTGAAATCCAATTCCTTTCATGGGTTATGATTTGTTGAAATTATTATGCAACATATATCTTTTCCATAGGTTATAATAGGATGAAATGTTATTGATACCCATTTAATTTAGTGTGTTATGATTTGACGTTTATAAAAACCATATCTTTTCATGGGTCATGATATTATGAATGTTTATTTAGTGTCATATATATGAATGATGTTATTATATGATGGGTTGGTCTTATATCTCCCTAAAATGAATTGGGTAATTATGGATGAATCATGAGTATAAATGTTATGCGTGAACTTGATTACTTGTTCACAATGTTATGAGTGAACCTTATTATGTTTTGAAAATGTTATGCATGGACATGGTTTCATGTACATAAGTTTATGAGTGAACCTTATTACATGTTCACAATGTTATTATTGAATCTTATTTCATGTTAAAAATGTTATTCATGGACCTGGTTCCATGTCCATAGGTTTATGCATGAACCATATTCCATGTTCACAATGTTATGTATATACCTGATTATATGTTCACAATGTTATGCATAGACCTAGTTTCATGTCCATTAGGTATTATGTGCACCTGATTACACATTAACAATGTTATAAAATGACTAGGTTTCAATTCCATAATGTTATTCATGAACCTAATTACATGTTCATAATGTTATGCATCGACCTTGTTTCATTCCCACAATTTGATTTCAGGGATTGATTTCATGTCCTAAATTTAATGAGTGGACCTCTTTCTACTTATAATAGTTCTTATCATTATAAATTAATGTTCATTCCCTAGATTCCATGAATTTTCCTATGTTATAATTCCTGGCCCCATGTTTGTAATTTCATTATGAATCATGGCTTTTGAACTTTCATTCTTTATTATGTTCTATAATATGAAAGACATGATCTGAAAATGTTATGCTCATGTTCCTTACGAATTTTTATGTTATGATTTTTCATTTCCATTATTTACCCATACTGAGTATCTGAGATCATCCCTTTCTTATGTTTACTTTCCCCAGGGTATGAAAAAACGTGTTAGGTAGAAGTAATATAGGTGGGGATTTTTATGGGAGATTTTGATGATCTTTCACCAGGGTAGAAGATTTGGTTTCTATGTTTCCAAAGCCACTAAACTATTACAATCCTCAAGAATGTATTTTTTTAACATACTAAATATTCATTTAAAATGATGTAATATCCATGTATGTTAATCTTGGATCCCTATATGTATAATATTGATAATTTTTTTCATTACCTTAAGGGAGAAAAATACTTTTTGAAGGTTAAATTTAGGTTGGGGGTAAAATTAGTTGAATGTAAAAGAATAAGACATTCTGAAGTCTGCGTTTCATACTACATATGGTAATTATGAATTTTTAGTTATGAAATTTTGGTTAAATAATGTAAATACTTTATTCATGGATATTATGAATAAAACATTACATGAGTTCTTGGATAAGTTCTCAGTTGTGTTTTTTGATGAAATAATTTTAGATTCTAAATGTAATTAGGAACATGAATTTCGTCTAAGGTTTGTTTTAAAAACCATAAAAGAAAATAAAATTTATGGAAAAATAAGGAAGTGTTAATTTGATTGAAATAAATTTCATTCCTTGGTCACATTGTTTCTAAATATGGAATAACTATTTATCCTTTTAAAAAAAGTTGTTAATGAATGGACAAGACACAAAAATATTTATGAGATTCATAGTTTTAGTTGTTTGGAAGGCTATTACCAGAGGTTTGTTGAAGTTTTTTCATTATTATCTGTTCCACTAACTATGTTAACATGAAATGGTGTTAAGTTCACATGGAAAAAATAATGTGATGATTGTTTTCAACTATTGAAAATAAGATTGTTGGATGGTACAGTTTTGGCCGGGTCTTACAGAAATGGTGATGTTTTTATCTACAATGATGCTTTTTTGAAAATGCTTGGTTGTGTCTTGATGAAGAATGATCAGGTGAAAATGTTATCTTCTCTCTCATACAGAGTTAAGAAAATGATAATGGAAGCCCGTGACTTGTAGAAAAAGTTAAAACTTGTTAAATAGGGTAAATTGACTAAATTTATTGTTTATAAATATTGTGTTCTGAGATTTGGGATGATAATATTTTTGAATTTTCATTAACAGTTGAAGAAACATTTTCTATGTGAATCTCATAGTTATCTATTTTCATTACATGCTCGTAGTACTAAGATGTATAGAGCCCATCAGAAGGATTACTGGTGGGATGTAATGAAAAGATTTATTTCTTATTTTACCATGAAAATTTTGAAATTCCAATATGTTAAAGAAGAATGAAAATTACCGAATAAGATGCTTCGATATTTTCTAGATCTAGAGTGGAAATTGGAAAATATATCCACAAAATTAATGGTTTGACTACCAATTAAATTTTGAGGTACTAATGAAATCTCGGGTATTGTTTATCAATTGACTAAATCTGATCACTTTCTTTCAATTCAAGATACCATCTATCTAGGTCAAAATTTTCAATTTTATATAAAGGAGATAGTAAGTTTACATGGAGTGCCTCTCTCCATTATATTTTATCGTGATCACATGTTAACTTATAACTTTTGTAAAGGATTTAAAAAGTTGCTGGACACTAAATTAAATACCAGCACAAGATTTCATCCTCAATCTATTGGATAGTCAGAGCGAACAATTCAGATATTGGAGAATGTTCCTTGAACTTTATTAGTGGATTACTAGAGTAGTTTGGATTACTATATTTATTTAATTTAGTTTTCTTATAATAACATTTTTCATTCCATTATATAGATGACACATTTTGAAGCATTATATGGAAAGTGGTTTCGATCTCCAAATTTTTTGGATGATGTTGGGGAAGGGAATTTGATGTGACCATAATTGGAGAGGAAGGGATAGAGAATCTTTTGTTGATTTAGAAACACATGAGGACATCTCAGAGTAGAAACAAAATTTATATAGATGACTAGAGGACATACCTTTCTTTTGAGGTATGTGATCATCCATTTCTCAAAGTATCTCCATGGAAAAGAGTTTTCATTTTGGTAAGAAATGATTTTTGAGTGGACAATTCATTACACCTTATGAAATTCTGGAAAAGGTTGGACCTATTTTTTACTGAGTTTCCTTGCCCTAGAGTTTATCTTAGGCACCCAATGTTTTTCATGCTTCAATATTAATAAAGTATGTTCTAGATTCATATCATGTTTTGAGAAAAAATATAGTTTTTCTAGAATATAATCATTATTATGAAGATAAAAATATTTAAAATATTGATCATTGAGGGAAAGGTCTGTGTAATAAGGTAATTCACTAAGTTAAGGTATTATGGAAAAACCACATGGTTGAAGAAGCAACATGTGAATCAGAAAATTAAATGAGGTAAAAGTATCCCCATTGGATTAATAAGTGAATAAAATTTTGAGGATGAAATTTCAATAGGTGAAGGGGGAGAATTTAACAACCAGATTATTTACAGTGTCATATTTATTAGTATTCTTGAAATTAAATAGTTACTCTCACTATTTTAAGTAATTATTAAAATATATAATTTATTATATGGTGATTTATTTAAAATATTATTTTTTCAAATATATAATTTTAATTTTTAAAAAATATTTATATTTTTGAATTCTTCATGTTGAAATTATCTTGGTTTGATTTTTTTTATAATTTTATTTAAATGTTTAATTTTGTTTGAATTGTAAAAAAATACAGTTGTTTTATAAAATATGGTATTTTTTATGATGTCATGAAGACATAATTCTGATCTAAAATTTATAAAATTTATTGAATAAATAAATAATGATATTATAAGAGAAATATTGTTCTGAAATAATTCATAACTTGTATGTTAAAATATATTTAAAGATAAGTATGAAAATTATTTTCACCGTCAACACAGAGCCTCCACAACATTGGCAATGTAAAATTTAGTTCCTTATAAATAATACATGAGTGGTAAAAATTATTTCCATGACTTATTTATTAATTATGCCTGACTTATTTATTAATTATTATGTATAATAAATGTTTTTGGATGTTAATTTATAATTTTAGAGTTATATTACATTAATCTTATCCAAATTCCTGCGTAATGATTACACAAGGAAAGAAAAGTAAAAATAAAAATCTTATGAAGTTTTATTGACATGTATATTCGGTAATATGAATATATAATGATTATATAACTTTATTTTGAAGCTAATTTTTATTTTATTTTTTTAATGATTTATTTATATATTTTATATATGATATAAATTAAAATTAATGCATATGAAACACTGATGTAATGCTTTTTCAAGCATAAGAAAAATGAATAAAATGTTTTTAATTAAAATTTTAAGCATTAAAAAATGACCCAAATTATGATAAAATATTATTATTTGATAAATTTTCATCCATTATCTTGTTTTTATAATAATTTGTAACATTTTGGACCCATAAGAATCACTTTAATCCCTTTGTAATATTTTTTTTAAAGTAAGTGATGTTGTTCACACTATAAATTTTAGTTTGTATAATTTATTAATATATGATTTTCTAGTATATTTTTTTAAAATATAACTATTATATAGAAATCTAAGACATTTATCTTCCTCTTGGAATTTTATTTTTAATTTTTATGAAATAAATAAATAACTTAATGGATTGAACAATTATAAATGATAATTATTTAATTAATGAGTAAATAAAATTATTGATATTAAAAATTATAAAAGAATACAATTTTATGTGATTAATATAATTATTGAATTACTTAGATGAATATTATATGTGTATTATATAATAAAAAAATTATTTTGTTTTTAAACTTTTTTAGATGTGTTTAAATTCTTAATTATAAATAGTGTTTATGTTGACAAAAAATTATTTTTCAAGAATATAATATTTATTAAAATGATATAAAAATTAAAAAAATATTGAAAAATGAAAAAATGATATTTTTTCTTTGAAATGTGATATAATTTTATTTTTAGGCCTTTTTTAAGTCTTAAAACCAATAATAGATTTATTATATTTTAATAATTTGAGTAATTCTTAAGTTACCACTCACCTCACTTATAAAAGGAGGATCCTTCATTGAAAAATATTCATCACCTTGAGACTTATTAATTATATATAATCTATAAAATTCCCTTCTACACATCACTTTCACATTATAGTGCTCATGGTCTCACAAAAATACCACTTCCAAGACCGTTAAGGAGGTTCTCAAGGTGAAATTTTTAAGAGGTAAGATTCCCCATTCTTCTGTTTTATATTCTTTTTCACCTATACCTAATCATAAACTCCAATAAAATGTTTCATGATAACTAAATTATCAAATATATACTATATTGTTGTTTTTTGATTTTATATTCATCATATAATCCCTAATCGTTCCCTTTTATTCTTAAACAATGAAATTGTCGTCTATGGTGCAACAATTCATTCGCATCATAGATGATGGGTTTTATATTCCTTTTAATAAAGTCATGGGATGTTTTAATTCTATTATAATTGTTTGAAATGAACTAAATATATATATTTTTCACTTATGGAGTATTATTACTTTTTTACAGGGGAGCCCATAATAAACCAACTTTGGAAAATATGAAAATAACACACCCGAAACAATGGAAATAAGAAAATATTGTTAATAAATGTGTGGAAAATGTTATAATAAGATAATTAATGAAATTTTAAACATGAGTTTAGTTCTTTAATATATTAATAACACTTTTCAAACCATTATACAAGAGTTTTGAACACATTTGAAGTAAGTCAAACCCAAGGTAAGGGCCTCTTTAACTAAAACATTATTTTAAATGTTTTAAATATTTATTCATATAAATGTTTATATTTAATGTACATGTTCTAATTTTTTTATTAATGTATTTATATCTATTTTAATGGTTTAATTTATCTCAGGTGTTTCAAAAAGGGATCATTTTCATGTGTTATGTAAGGGACTCTCCCTTTGATTTTTTAGATGTCTCTTTTACAAAAATACCGAAAGAATATTTTTTTATATATGGAATGAGAAGACTCTACTTATTTCATGTATTTTTATTATTATGATATTTTTTATTATATGTTTTCAATTTTAATTTTTTAGGATATGATTAAATTATTTTGTGCGTAGTTTTTATATTTTTAAACTATTTTTTACAAAAAAATGTATTTTGAAATCTGAACGTTTTTTTCTCAAACATTTAAATGAGTTATCAAGAGTTTTATTCACGATATGAACCTAAAAAATTGTTAATTATGGGATGATCCAATTATTTCTCATGATATAATGATTTTATCCCCATTATAGCTTATGATATGTTGGGTTGAGGCCATTATAGTTGAAGATATGATGACTGTACCCCATTATAGCTCTCCAATGTGTTGGGTACGCTAAAGATAGAAGGTGAATATAAGGTTCTTATATTAGTATGTGTTAATGTAAGAGTGATATGTTAATGATGCACCAAGTAAAGTGAATGATTTTTCTATGTATACTTATAAGTTTTCAAGAAATTGATTTTTAATGGATTTTCATGTTTTCACTAGACTAATGTTTTTATTTTTTATGTATGTTACTAAGAATTTTTTTCCCATACCATGTTTTTAAATGTTTTTTCATAGAGTATAAGTATGGGTAAGAGAAAGGAGGAAGTCTTGTTGAATGTTTTGAATATTTTTCAATGAAATAATTAATTATTTTTAAATGTTTTATATTTTGATATAAATGGATACTATTTTAGTAGTATCCTATTTTTTGAATTTTGTTTATTATTTATGTATTATGTAATACTTCTGTAAATATATTTCCCTAAAAAGATAATCAATGTGAAACAAAGTAAATTTTTGACTAAAAATAAATATTATGCAATGTTTTTCGGCTGTGTCCTTATACGGACCATGAAAAAATATTCCGTACCATATATGACATTATAATGTCTCATCCTGACAAATAAATGGCCCCATGAGTAAATATCTCCACGGAGTGATAGATCACATTTGCGGTAGATAAAAGAGATCGAAGAAGTGTTCCTTATAGGAAGCTCAACATAAATCTACCATGATAATGCCTCAACTAGCATATCCATCTCTCACACTAGGAGTAATGATAAGAACGAATAAACCAAACCAATATTTACTAATACTGAATCAAGATTAGAATAAATACATATTTCACCTTTAATAATCTCATGTGTATCTAGGTTATACAAATCCATAGCCTACAAACTATCTGTGTCACCAACCACCAGCTCCCTAACCTTGATGTGGGCCACTTGGTAGTGGTGGTAGAAGGATCTTATAACATTTTTCACCACCCACAACTCCTCCTCCATGAGCCCACCTTTATCCTATACTTCCTCCCCCTCCAATGGATTCACATTTACCTTGCCTTGGAGATCCATCATCACGGTGACATCCCTACCTTGGATGTCCATCCTCTATTTGTCTTCCCTCCTCATCATTTTGGGTTAGTAAATCCTTTTCCATGTTACATCTCATGTCACCTTTATATAACCACCCATATCTGGGCTACCATGGTCCTCTATGTAGTCCCTATGTTTCACGAACAGATGCCAGAGTCCGATCCTGGGAAGATTTTATATGCCAATACTACATTGAATGGAATATGATAGCTACTATATCTGACTCAACCCCATGATTCTGACTATAATATCTAACTAAATGGCATCCCTATGATAGTATGCTCCCCATCACCATCACCCCCTCCAACACCTCAACATAGGTGGGAATGAACAGGGGTACCACACATTCATGGTTGTCTCTATAGTGACCCGCTTCAAACATCAATGTTTGAAAGTATCCTTCTGAGAATCATATTGAGGGGGTATTTTATAAGTTCAGTAAACATCATGTAATACTATAAAATTTATATCCCTCCCTATTATAGATTCACAAGATCCTGAATCTAAACTGAGCACAAGAATGAGTGGTAGTACTCATTAGGAAAATATTTCTAGAATTCAAACCATGAGAGTGTGTAATTATCAAGAATCTATGTGAATAGACTCTAATAGTGACAAGATGCTTTGTGGAAAAGGCTATATTCCATCAAAACAACATGATTAATCAGTGTACGGATATTCTTTGATAATTGGATCACCGACTCTAGCCAGTCCTACACCACCTAAGTATCTATCTCACCATGTAACCTCAATGACCTATAGTATTGGAACTCATGGTTTTCACTAAGGCTATATGAATCCTCATCCTACTATGCTAGTATGATCTAATTCTTTATAGGTGGGGGTGAAAATACTTTTCCACTTGGAAGAATGATCACATAGAATGACCCCTAAACTGAGGCCTTATCACTGATCAGATTGTCATCATGATCCAGAATTGATAACCCGACTGAATGTCTTTTTGGAGGCATCCAAAAAATTGAATCAATATGTACCATGGTCCTATGAGCATATATATATATATATGTATGTGTGTATATATATATTTGAGGATATGATCCAAGAAGAATATTAAAATACTCAATCCTATATGATTTATATACTAATTTTCACTATGACCAATGTATCAATATTCTATGTCAACAAGATTGTGGTAAGAGTGCTAATGTATGGATACACTAGCCCCTACACCATCACTGAGTTATTTGGAATGAAAGGGGACCTCAAGACACTTTGACTATATTTCTATAAATCCCAACCAAATCCTCATAAGTGGAAACCTCTCAACACTTTCTCAAGGAATTAACCACCTTAGATACTCATCAATAATGACCCAACACAATAGGGTTCTATCTGAAACTACCCCAGTCCTCCTTCCATAGGCCATGGGAAATAAAAAAATCCAAATGGTATAACTAATATGGGAGGTATTTTCCTATTGTATGTATATTCAAACACCTAACCATCTCCATGCATACGTGTGGAGGAAAAATAATAAAAGATGAAACACATAGGGAGGAAACCATGCAGGTAAAACCATTAGAAAATATAAGAATATGACATTGTAAACTGAAATTGATAAAGAGGAAAATACCAGACCAGCTAAAAATATTTTCCAAACTTACATTAACTATAATGTAAATTCTCAATGATCCCAACTCGGAATACCCAATCTCTTACCAACGTACACAGTGAAATTCACAAGGATATTCCTATGCTCCCCTATAATCATCAATGTCTTTTACTTTTTCTTCATAATACCTGACACATGTGGGTAAATCCCATGCAGGGGTGAGTATATAAATACCACATAGGATTCCATAAAATTTAATGGGTGTGGGGAGGGGAGTAGTATACATGATATGAATAGACATCACAACACATATAAAGAGAGCAAGAGAAATATTATAACATGTATGTATATATATATATTTATGATCATATATAAAACACTATTGAGAGGGAATGAGGATATACATCCCACACCCAGCCTGAGAAATTTTTTTTTCATCAATTCTAAGAGGTTTTTTAATAACGCACAATATCTCACACATCTGTCCAATGAAGAATCCACATGGGGCCACACCTCTCCATTTTACCACACAGTCAAGGGGCCACAATCCCTAAGTAGATGAAATATTCAATGACATGACAAGAGAGTGCCACTTCAATGGTAGATAGAGGACCCATGCCCTTTACTAGTAGTACGGTTCCACTATAATGATTCAGGACCCATGCCCTAATATGAAAAGAGGGTGCCACTCTAATAGTAGATAGAGGATACATTCCCTATCCCAGCCAGAGGTTTCAATTATTATAGTATTTAAAGGACCCATTACCTATCCTAAAAAGATTTATCAATTCTAATTATCAATGACCAATGCCCAGAATCTACAAGAGGTTTCCACTTTGTTGGTCGATTGAGGACCCAGGCCCTTTCTCGGTTAGAGGGTTCCACTTTGATAATCGATGACTCAGGACCTGACTATGTTGGATGAAAGCACTCTGATGGTTCATAGTGGACCTATGTACTATCCTAGTAGTATTGTTCCACTTTGTGGGTGGTTACAATACACATTCCTTATCCTAGAATGATGGTGACACTTTAATGTCTCTAATGATCCTCCTCGATCACTGCCGTTATGAAGCGTTGCTTAAAGAATATTCATTCCAAGATCATCTCATATAATGTATCAAATTCCAAAAATAAGGATACCATCATGTTATACAAGTAAAAAAACTTTGGATATGATACTCACAAGAAAAACTATGATTCCAAATAAAGGATATATGAGGGGAAGATGTTTCTTCAAAATGGAGGGTACACAACGTGTAAGAGAACCTGTATGGTGTGTTGTCCCACCCTGCTTCTGGGCCATGTCTCGACTAGTAAATGAATCACTAATAATATATCCCTACAAAAACATTCCTCATCCATGAGGGGTCCTTTCCATTCTCCCGGCCTTGTCCATGTAACATGGCTGGGTACACTAGTATTGCCCATGCACACCGGCTGTGTCTATGTAAACTGGACATATCCATGTACACTAGCCATGTGCTTGGATATGATCGTGTTCATGTACTCCGAAAGTACATGTCATGTCACCAACACCGAGTCACACAATATGTGGGGGTCGTATATGGTGTGTGATATTTAACTCACCAAAAAACCCTAGTCATCATAGCCAGGGTCCTACACACCCTGTGTGCTTCAAACTTCATGGCATGTAGTTGAGTTTTTCACAATATCATATATCTTCTTCACACATTCTAGATCCACCTAATCCATATATAATCATGCCTCCAGGTCACCTAAAATTGATGTAATGGCTACTACTCTTCGATTTTGGCCCTCCGTTTTCTGGCCCTCCGGTGGTAGGAAATTTGTATCTCCTGATGCACAGGGGTCTATCACCCATATCGTGAACCTCTCATCATCATCTTTTTTTCATTGATCCTAGATCTACTAAAATAACAAAAAAATCCTGAAATACATCCCAATCCATCCCCAAATCATCTATCCGTTTGTTTCACCTGGATCAGCAAGGAATCTGGGGGTCTAATCAGGATCTTTCCTACACGATAATAATTGAATCGTGACCCTGCGATCCAATGATGAAGAATGCGAACAATTATGGGGGAAAATCACTAAAATAAGGGTGAAAAAATAATTTTACAAGCATTCTTGGACATAAAATTAAAATTGGGGATTTTATAGGTGTGCCACATTGTACAAAATGGATTAATCATATAAATAAATTAAATTCGACACATGTGAACATGCAATGTCTAAAATTTAATTCAAATATTTGAAATAAGAATTCTCCTCTAAATGATCCCAGGGTAATGGAGCTAACCATAGATATCCACCATAATAGTGTGTTTTAAAAGGTATTGGGTTTAGTTCATTTAATTAATTAACTAAATTAATAATTTATCAATCCACTGAACATACCCAACAATAATCATTTTATCTGAATGCCCCATGCCGACCAACTTTATGTCATGATTAGGGTAAACCACCTATTATAGATTTATCCATGGTATCATATTATAAAAATAAGATTATATTTAAGTGTTATATAATTATTTATGAAAAAAATTTGTGTTGATATAAAATATATTTAATACATTTATAAAATTAATTACGACCACACAAGGCCTTGGAATCACACATCGTCTCAACACTCAGGACCAAAAATATTTCTAGTCATATTAAAAATTATTACGTGAGAAAAAATTTACAAACACACTAAAAACTATAAGATTTGAAAATATTAATTCATATCATTCCAATAATAATTACAAAAAAAACTCCACAAGTAAACTCCTTTCAGAAACAATCACTTCACATTGATTTAAAAAAAAAATCATAAAACCATATTTAAGTGAAAATGTTATTATATATAGAAATTCAAAATTTTATCTTATTCATGGTATCAATTGAAAATATATACATTATTTATCCTTATTTAACATTATAGTAATTCTTACATGATAATAGTTTCACCGTATTGATTCATTTATTAATGTATTAGTATGATTTTATTTTATCATTTAATTTATACATATTCTATTTAAATGATTTATACACATTCAAAATATGTAATAAAAATAATGAAACACACTAAATTTATAGCATTAATAAATTATCAATATTAGCTTATCATGAATAAATTATATTATCATGATTTTATGAAAATGTATTAACAAAAATAGATACACTACTTATAACATATTATCAAGTCCTTCTGGTCAAGGAGTTCCAAACTCAAACATTATTTTTTTAAATTATTTCTCACTTTCTAGAAATACATCAAAAAATTTCATATTAATAATTGTTAAATTTATAATTCTAGATAATAAAAACTTTATCTAATCCCCATGTTTTTTAATCCAAAAATATAAAAAACATTTAAATGAAAACCTTTTTAATCATTTTCATAAAAAACTATTTATCAAAAAAAAAATATCTATGAAAAAACTTCTAATAATTTTTTCTTAACTATTTTTAAAATAATTAAAGGTCACAAAGAATAAATTCAATTAGTTATTTATGAAAACATTTTACCAAAAAAACAATTTTTTTCAAATTTTTTTTATTACTAATCAATAAACTAAACTGACTAATAATTTAACCAATTTAATTCATAAGCAACAAAATTTTTTAACAATTCCTGAACTAATATAATTGAAACATCATGTGCTACATGTAAAAACAAATGATAATTTTGAGAAATTTGATACATTCATATAATTATATTTAACATTTGATATTTAACACATGTTTTATAATAACTTATATATATATATATATAGAAAAGTTACTTACATTTTAAAGTTCATATTATTCAACTAACACAACTCTACCATTCCCTTTACTATGTCAATATCAATAAGAATAACATTAAAATTAGATATCCCAATTTATTATATGATCTAAATGATAAAGAAAACATGAGTTTGGAACAATCCTCTTTTTAAATATGTAATTTTCATCCAATAGTTTATTAACAAAAAATTATTTACTAGGATCATACGCATGAAAAAACTAAAAATGATTTAACAAACAAATTACCATTTAATACTTGTGAACATCATTAATTTCACTAGTTTTAAATTGAAAATTCATAACACTTTTCAACCAACACAAGCACCTAGTTAAATATAAATATAGATTTATTAAGAATATAAATAATATAATCCAATCTATCACACCATGATGTTTTCCATTTTTGAAAAAACTATTCACCCACATGGGATTAAAAGATATCAAAAAAAATAATGTATTTTGATTAGCGAAGTATCCTATCTATTAACATGCTCGAGTCCATAAAACACGTAACCCATATGGGATAAATCCATTATGGGTATGTAAGAACACAATGACAAATCTAAATCATAAACAAAGTCACATGGACAACCCGTATCATACAATAATTTAATTCACACTATAGAGGAAAAATAATCTAATACAAAGGTGAAATAAATTTCAGACAAAACATACAATATTCTATTTCCCCAAAAAAATCCCCATATCACATGGTTCAAGTATATAGTATATTTAATAAAACAAAGGAATACATACAATAATCTCTTCCCCCAGAAAAATCATTACCACACCGGGCCCAATGGAAGAGTATTGAATTCATATTATAATAAAATACCCTCCCTCAAACCATATCATTACATCACTCAGCTTGAGGAGAAATTTATAGAATGATATGAATAAAGTCATAAAAAAAGTTCATAAAGGCCATAACTCTATCTCAAAACCATTCCCTTGAAATGAGTTATATATACCATCTCTAGAGAAAAATAGGGGTAGGTTGGAATGTAAAAGTTTAAGTGGTATGAACAATCATGGATTGATGATTTAATAGGTGGGTTTCATTAAAGAGAAGGAGGAGGTTTCCCTGTACTCAATCCAATGGGATTGAAATCAAAGAATGATGATAATCCTACTAATTCACTTAAAGATTAAAAAAATTGAAGTATTTCAAGATCAATAAGTAAATTTAAAGGTCTCATCACACATAAAGAGAATAAATTATAAATTTTCAAGCAAAGGGGAAAACACTATCCAAAATTCCACCTTTACATTTGAAGAAATAAACTTATCCTAAAAGTTGATCTCAAATCATACTACAAAAATATATAACCCTTGGAAAACGCTGCAGAATAAGAATCACCTCTATTGAGATATCCAATACAAAATCATCATAGTAAATGAATCCCAGTGCTATCTTAGAGCTTGTTTTAAACTGAAGTCTATATCTACCAACTCAAACCGAACCTCTATCCCATTATCTAAAATAGTTCCCTCATACTTCTGTAGACTCTATAATTATCTGCCTAGTTTAAACATAATCTCACACAATCATGATCCATTATACATTCCTATATATCTACTATTAAAGAAACATAACTTCACTTAGAATTTATATTAAACAGAAATTTCCTTCCGCTAGATCATAGGGAAACCTAAAATAAAATATCCTAGATGACATAAATTGTTTACAACACATACCACCCCCAAATAATAATATTTACCTACCAATCCTTGTATCATTACCAGTTCTTAACTCTAGACACCATCTAGTCTCCCAAGAATCATCTTTGATATGACTATGTTATGATCCACTCCCTCCAAAGGTTTTCCTCTTGGGATTAAAAAGGAGAAAGAGAGTAAATGATGCCTAAATTCTACCTCCAATATACCATAGGATGATGTCTCTCTCTAGGGGTATTTAATCACACACATGTGATATATTACCCTCATAAATATTTGAGAAATAAGAGAGAATATGAAAACAACCACAAAAAAAACTCCTGCTCATAATAAATAATCGAGAAATATTAATATGTGATGTTATGTCACACATAAATGGATACAACTGAAATGAAAATATAAAAGAGGTAAATCTTCATCATTGATCATGATGTTGAAACTTCTCTCAAACAACTCCTCAAACTAGTAATGTGCTTGCCAATCAACAACCATATAGTAAACAAGATTATATCTGAAAGCTAGAGAAATATATCCATTATACACTATACCTTAAGAAATAATAACTCATATATAAAAAACATATGATAATACTTCTTATACTATATTGAGAATTAATCCATGTGTAGTACCCTCAAGACATCATAGATTACTACACACATGCATTGAAAATTACCCAAGTTCATAGCCACATGTAATACTATAGAAAAAATGGGAGTGAGTGAGAGGTGGTAATCATCCATCCAATTCCATACTGACCTAGAAATTAGAGGAAAAAACCCCTAAAAGGGAAACTACATCCCCTAGACTCAACTGTAGTTATCATCTCTCAGGACAACTAAATTTCACCCCTATGGAATAGATATCTTATATGCACATAATCATCAATTTCATTATTAATTGTTATAATTTCCAATATTAATTCATTAATCATCTATGTTCAGTAATTATCATCTCTCTTAGACTCAATTGTATTTATCATCTCTCTTAATATTAATTATAGTTTAAGGATGTCCTCATAATATAATAATCACTATGAACAAACCCCGTTATTTCAATAATTCATTTATCATTTCATAAACATCTGAATACTCAAGAATTCAGTTTATGATACTAATTAAAATATGAAATGATATTTTATAACATCAAACTATGTTTCGTTGCTTGAAACTAGTCATATAAATAACAATTGACCATTTTCTAAAAAGTAAGAATCAAGATAGAAATAGGAATCAATTAGATAGCCTCGCTTTAAACTCATCCTAAACACCTTGATTTCTCACATCATTTCATATAAAATCACTTCCTATATATTATATATATATCTTCACCTCCAACACCTCATACTACCATCATCAACATAACCCCCACTACAATCTACCATAAAAATAATAAATGAAACCCAATTCCATCACAATAATCAACACCACCACATCCCCCCCCACTACCCATCATCACACCAATAATGTTAGTTTATCAATTATTCACATCAAGGATATACATTTTAGATAATACATACATATCAAATTTATTTTTCCAAAAATATTTTTAAAGGAAATCCTGACCATGACATCAAGGAATTTGACACCCCCATAATCAAGATTATACTGACTCAACCATAATAATTTCATCATTGAAAAACAATAATTTTAAATAAATATTTCATTAAATATATTATTAAACGTAGGTTTTTCTGGTTATGCAACAAGTTCAGTACCTAGGAGTTGACAAAATCAATATAACAATCTTTAAGAATTAATTACAAGTTTAAATAATTTCAAGATGAACAATAATTATTTTTCTCATGACTTTTTAATTTAACTAATAATAATATCAAACTTTAAATTTCTTATCCATTTCCATCATTCAAACATGAAAAAAAAACAAAAAAACACATCAAGTAAGATAACACGCTATCTAGTAAATACCAAAAAGTCTTATAAAACACATTCAATCACAAAATTGACTATTCAATTAATTACCAAAACATTAAATATTAATCAACATTAACATGAAATAATACCCAATTGAATAATTTAATTCCAAAATTATAAAAATAATTCTTATGATAATTTATTAACTAGTTCAACACTACAACATGACATCATTTTGATATTATCAAATAATATTTACACTAAAACATAAAATAATATATTCCTCTCTCTTGGATAATTTTTTGGATAATCATAATTATTATATGACAAACAATTGTTTGTTTTTCTGTTTTATATGAAAATCTTATAGATTATCTAATATTATTATCTATTTCATGTGACAAATCATTAAATTCTATTGGTGAAATTATTTTGAATAATATTAAATATATCTTCCAAAATGTGATTTACAGATTCTAAGATAATCATAATTATCCATCACATGCAATATTATTTGTATTAAATCCTATAAAAAATAAAAATGACAAGTGAACCATAATATGTTTACAATAAAATTATATTTCCTTACATGAAATAGTAATAACACATTAATAAAATTCAGATGAATGAAATTTTTAGATTATATCATTACAACATTAATCATATGAATTTTATATTCATAATTTTAATAATATTATCAATTTTCTAAATATAATAACTGTTTTTGTTATTTAGAAAAAATAATTCATTTTAAGCACGTGATATATTTTCCTATTATAATTATCCATTTTCCATAAACTATGTTTTAGTTATTAACATTGTTTAATAAATTATCCCCATATTTTGAAACAATATAAATAAATATGTAAAGTGATTATCTTATTTTATAATAATGGAAAAAATCCACTTCGTTATCATTTATAAATCCATACTTTCCCATAATCTGGAATAAAAAATAATTAAAATAAGAGAGGTATTTCATTCTCTACTAAACTTATATGATTTTATACCCTTTTAATTTCTTAATTTTTGTTTCATGAATTATTAAAAACATATTATTGTGACATGCAATAATAATTTTTTATTTCTTTTAATTATTTCTAGATCAGTTGTAATGTCCCAATGTATTGAGACGAGCTTGAATCTTAGGGGTAAATTTGAGCTTTATTTACTGAGTGGGTCATTTTAAGAATTGTTTTTAGGTTGTGTATACTAGTAGTTTTGATCCATCAAAATGGAGTTTTTGTATTAGGGTTTTGGGGTAGTAAGTTCATGAATGTAATGAGAAGGCTCAAGAGATAGGTTGGGTCCTTAGGGCTACAAATTACAACCACTGGCTTGCCACTGGTAGAATGGTGGGATTGTTGGGAAAAAGTTATCTATCAGATCCTCAATGTTTTTTAGGGGGAGTAATTTTAATTCCATCCCTATAGGTTTTTGTGGAGAAAAAACTATCTACCTCCAAATTTTAGCTTGCACAGACTAGGGAATCGCCCCATCCCTTCCTCTTGGTCATCTCTTCATGTGGGGTTGTTTTGGGTGTTTCTTTTTTGTGAACATTAGTAATATTCTCCTCCTATGAATATTCTTTCTCAAAATCTTCCACCCTATCTAATTTATTGATCTCGATGTTGGGTATTTTTGAGATGATTCCACTAGAAGATGGTGGAATCATACTATGATGACAAGACATTTTTTTTCTAGAGAAAGGGTGTCCCAAGATAAAGTACACATTCCATCACTCATTATTTCATTAGAGGTATGCGACTGGGTGAGCTTTCCATGGCTTTTAAAAAAAATTAAGTGGGTTTTTCTTGTAATATCATTTGATAGGGATTTTAACTATAATATTTCTCAAATATTGGAACAAACTTCTGAAGGAGGGATTAACATGACTCCTATTCATTGATAGTACCTGATGATTGAAATGTTGTTATTCCTAAATAATTTATGTTGGATAATTGTTTCAAGATATTAATTAATTATAAATTGATTTTTATTGATTATTTTAGGATTTTTGGATGTGAGATGTCAGAGTACGTGGTTATATATTGGCTATTGTTATTTTATGAGCTTGAGTGGTTGGTTTTTGAGATATAATTAAATGAGAAATATTTATAAAAAGGTAGCTAGTCCCTTAAATTTAACCCACAATGTCACATGTTTTTTTATAACTCTATGGGTGTGCATCATATAAACATTAATGTGGATAGAAAAAAAATTAATTAATTGTTTAAAATGATATGGATTGAATAAATATAATATTATCATACCTTGAAACATTGGATGAAGGTAATTACATTTGTAATGCCTAGTGGTGGAGTTAATATTATTGTATACTGATTACATTAAAGGACTTTGTATGATCAAAATTATTTAAATAGAATTATTGTGTGAATTGATGGTTGTTAAATATAACATAACAACCATTAATAGTGGTAACGGTTTTGAGAATTAGGTTAAAACTAATTGAATGATAAGTGATGATTTGAAAATTATATAACATGTTTTCATATGGAGATAGTAAATGTAAAATGGTAAATCCAATGTATTAATTGGTATGAATTTATAAATTGTGGTATTAATTAAATATAGTTCTAGCGAGTAACCTATAAGGAATTTTCTTTTGTAGATTTTTAATGGAGACCTATTTAATCAAGGAATTGGAAATGGATAACGTTTTTATGAGTTGAAAAGTGAAATTTATCGATAAAAAGGGCCCATTAAATGGTGTTTAATGATAATAATTCTTTCTTTTTAAATGGTAAATAGGTTGTTCTTGTATAAATATTTTCAAAGGGTGGAATGCCTTGGCAGTCATAACTTGTATCTACTATTGGATATGAAATGGGTGGAATACCTAGAGTGGGAATGAATTACAAAAGGGGAATAACTTGAATTATATTAGAAGATTCCTCATTGGATTTAATGATGTCAAAATATTATGTATTCTATGGGATAATTTAGCCTCCTCGACAATTCTTCACTGTGAATACCTCACGGTGGCTCCCCCTTAGATACAGGTGATGTATTATATATCAAAGGTCATAGATTAATGTAGTGGATTACATTGGGGTTCCCTTGTGAATTTTATGGGATGATATCATTAGATTAAACTTGATTGTATAAGAGAGAATTCCATGTGTGTGGTCATGGATTTTAGTGAATAATGTTACTCTAAATGCCTTGGACATGTGGTCCTTTAGATTCTGTTTATAATATTCCATGGTGGAATTATTTTGATTCATCTATATTTCATCGAGAAGAATTACAAGGATTAATTCCCTGGATTCTACATGACTTGGTTATATAGAAATTCTTAATGGATCCCTTATAGAAGTTCCATGTGATTTATTGACTATGGTTAGCTTGGTTTTATACCTTTGAACCAATTGAGAAATAATTTATATCATAATCAGAGACTCAACAGAATAAGAAAATATAGGCATTATACCAATCTAGTTTAACCATAAAGCCCAAGCATCAGTGGGTTTCTGTTACCTTTTATTTAAATTTTTAAACTGCTAATTATTAACATATAAAATGGTAAATGATTATTAATAGCACAACTGCATGCACTTTTTATTGACAGATTATTTTAGGGATGCCTTTGGTGGTGAATTAATATGATTAACTCACACCCTACTTATAACACCATGAAGCATGGGTGTTGAAGCATTTATTATTACTAAAATGCAAGGATAGGTTTGGGAAAGCACGCAATGTTGTTAATTTCATTATTTATTAGATTGAGAATATGAGTTAGGAATGGGTTAGGACATGAGTTCATTTTTCTGGATTTACCAAAATTTTATTTTTTAGTCTTTAGGATTTTTTATATAGTATACTATTGATATATTGCTAGATTGACATGTCTTGCGTACAACTCATTTATTATTTCATTGTTATTGATTAGTTATCAACATTATCCTGGAATTCGTTTTACTTCTATATTTATCTGGTCAGTGTGTATGATTCACTTTTTCCAATGTAATTTTACACATATATTATATTATATTCTACCTAATTTATCACCTTATACCTGTAATACTAGTCATTAACCACTGGCATACATAGAGACGTGCTTGAGGCCATGTAGCACACCATCCCAGAGTACCAGTTCAAGAGCTCCCATAGTGGGGAATTACAAAGTGGTATTAGAGATGTTTTTATTTTATCTTATTTTTTAGGAAAGGAATAAAGGGTATTATAAACACATAAAAACATGGTATGAATCTTTTACAAATGACTAGCCACCCCATGTTTGAGGAAATACCTTCTTTCTATGGATAGGATTGTTGTTCATATCATTCATATTTACAGTTGATATTATTTCAACTCAATTGATTCTCTTGATTTTAAGGTTAATTACTTATGGGGTTTGATATCTTTTCTTAGTATGGAATGATAGAATGTGTTCATGCATCATATCGGGAATGTATTATCCACATGTCATTTTTATAATTTCTTGGGATTAATTACTTGATTACCCCGACCATAACTTGGAAAGTTATATAAAGTGTCCACAACCATTTATATAATGTTTTTTATAATTTTATTGTATAATAGTACATAACCAATCCTCTAAATTGATGAAAATAATATTTTGTGATTATTTTGTCTTTATTTTTATGAGTTGTTAATTAAAATTCCAATTAAAACATAAAAAGATTTTTTAATAACTTGTAATTAAAATCAACTTTAACTGAGCCTCAATTGTGAGGACTTATGGTTAAAGTAAATGGTTAAATGTAAATTATGTGATTATTTTCCTTTATTATTATTTGATTCTAGAAAATAAAATTTCAAGTATTGCTTATAAATAATTTTCCATTATAACTTTTTCATGACATTTCATTTATCTCAGCCTTGTTTTGAAGCATACTAGATAATGCAAATTTTTAAGTGAAAAACCTATGTATATATCTAAGGTGGGAAGGATGGTAAGTGGTGTTGAACCTATTCATATATAGTTGAGGCTATTTAGTTCCCCCATGATAATTTATGTTTTTGAGCCATAGATTTTCCTGGGTTGTGATGAGTTGATGGGTAGTAGATTCTCATAAACCAAGTGGGTTTTACCTAACCCATGAATGAGTTGAATAATTAAGATTATAATTTGTGTATGGGGATCCCTGGTGGCTGTTTAGAACATTACGTTTGTTCTTCTAAGGCATGATGCTAGGTTAGTGAGTTTTCACTTTTCTTTCTTAAAGGGTTACCCATGAGAGGGGTTAATCAGTTTTGTTAGTTCCTTTATATGATAAAGTCACAGGTGATGTTTTTCCTTATGAAAGATGTTTCATGGGCGCATCTTGGTATGGAATTTCGGAGTCTGTGATGCCTCTATTTTTTGAGAATAATAACTCATGTGGTAGTACATTTATTTTTGTGGCTAGTTTTGAAAAGGGATAACCTTGTTTGGACACTTGGCCTTACTAAATCTCATGTAGGTTTAGTAAGGAGAGGTTCCATGTGAATGATAGTGAAAGAAGAATGAGCCTAGTGGTTTTGAGTTGGAATGAGAGTGAGGTATTTTACAAATGGATTGAAATTAGAAGGTTCTAGTGTAACCCTAATGGAAATGATTATTTCTTATGAAAATTAAAGCACCCCGAGTACCAGTTCTTCGTTAGAGTATATATTTTTTGATGATAAGAACGATTAGGTACCCGACCCTATCAACTTAGGATGCCCCTTTAGGAGCTTGGGGAGAGTGTAAATGTTTCCCTATGGAAGTTCAAAATGATGATCTAGTTTTTTGTGGTCATGTGAATGGTTTTCTCTTGTTTGGATACATATATTTATAAAAAATCACCAAGGGTTATCTATGAATAGTGTAAAATTGTGAAAATAGGTACATCAAGTGGATTGGGATTGTGAGGAGAGTTATGAAGAGACATGACTCAATGGAGAATAATGAAATTCATATGTTTGGGTTACATCATGGTGTGTGACAATTGAAAATCAGTGGAATCATAGAGGAAAAAACATTTTCCTAATGAATTATGCCATTTGGATTATGGTTGGGTGTTATGGGAGTGTACACCCATGATGCTTAATAAATAGGAAATCATTTGCATGAGTTGAGGACTAATGGGGGTGTGATGAGAGGCTTGCGATCATAGTTACCTGGGGATCTCTAGAGAGAATATTAAAATTATAATAGTGGAAATGATAATGTGGATGGATCAGATGTGATGATAGGGTCAATGTGGGGTGGAAACTCTAGGGAAGAATAAGGGGTTGACATACCAAGTGTGGGAGAATGATTCAGGGTGAGCGACACATGGGTAGTTCCAATGAGACCATTGGGGTCGACACTCATAGAGTGGTAAATGATGGGGTGGATTTTTTGGGATATGAAATCATTTATTTCAAGGTGTGAGAATCATTTTTGTTATATTTTATGATAATAATTGTGAGTGCTATTCCCATGAGCTGGGAGTGGGTGTTTGGTTACTATTCAAAATGATTTTCAAGGGTGAGTAGTATTTCACTTGTATAGTAATCATGTTCAGTTATATATGGAGTATGGTACATGAGGGTCCTAAATTGGTTTAGTAATGTGGAAACATGGATTCTATTATTGTAGGGAGATAAAATTCAGCCTTAGTGATGTGACTCTTGTGTGAGGAGGATTGGGGATGTGTGAGATTGATTGATGGAAAACCATTATGTAATTATGAAGTTGATGAATATATAGAGGTAAATTAATTTTGGTTCCATAGTGAATTATTATTATAGAACCAATTTGGTATTATATGAGGTCTGAGCACTTGTCTTAGTATTTAGATGATTTGATATGATATGAACATAGTCGGGTTAATAGTAGATAAGTGCTCATAATAAGAAAGATGATGGTTTTGGAAAGTTAATAGAAATTGATAGTTTATGGTATATCATTTTAATAGTACTATATATTAGGTGTGGAATTATGTTTCCATGTTAAGATGAATATAGGATTCCTTCAATGTTAAAAACAATGATCTGGTGTGTCGACAGCTAAAGTTAAACATTTTTTAAGAGAGTTAGCCTAATGACATTCGACATGAATACTTATGTGTAATTGAATGTTGTGGGATAGAAAATCTAATATTTTCATTGGTATTCATTAAAGGTATATGTTTTAAATGTTTACCAGTTCTATTTTAGGGAAATTATTGCTTGTTAGACTCATGTTTGGATGATGGTGGTGTATTAATTTGTTTGGTACCTTGAGAATGTCATGTTTTACCAGTGTTGGACTGGTGTTTTTTTCGAATTTTGGGTGTGGTGGTTTGGTAAATAAATCAAGGGGTATCATAGTAATATAAAGATAATGTTTTGATATGTTTTTTAATGATATTGGTTGTTGTGGCTCTGAATTATCCACCTTTAGATAATTCCTATAGTGAGGAGCACTATAGGTTGATTGATCTTTTGGGTGAAGGCACCTCAATATTCTCAGTGTAAATGGGTGTGGTGATCATAGTATCAATGTTTCTGTGAAAAATTCAAGTGGTGACTTGTATTAATTTGTTTAGGCACTAGAAATTCATGTTTTTCGCTAGAATTTCATTGAGTATTTGGTATCCGGACATGAGACTGTGATAGGAATTGGTGACCCAAATATGTTAAAAATTAAATTGGATGACTAATAGGACTTATCAGGAATAAAAAGTATTATGGTGTGGATTTTTTTACATTTATGTGTATATGTATTAACTTTAATCTATGAGGTTCACATTATATTACATTTATTGAGGCGTTTTTTTGTGAGAACTGGTGTGTGGTTATACATTCTAGAGGTTTATAACCATATAAATGGAATTTTGGATAAGGTTTTAGGGTCTTTATGTGGTTGAATAAAACATGAATGACCACAAGACGTGAAAATGGATCATGGATGAAACCTATAACCATTGTCCATTTGGTGGGTATGCTCAGGGGACTACTATTTAGATGGTATCCACTGGATCTCTAGTTGGGATTTTATAGGAAAATATTCTAATTTTTTCCATTGTTTTTTAATGGGGAAACCCCATCTGCCTTCCAATGTTTTCTCATAGTGACTAGGGTATTCCACCCCCTTCATCTTGACACCCTTTCATGTGGGGTGGTTTTAGGTTCGACTTCTTGGCGATCTTGAGTGGGATTCTCATCCCATTGATCTCCTCCTTCTCCTATTTCACAATTTTTAATTTATAGATCACCTAGTTATGTATTTGAGAGACAAGTCATTGTAGTATGGTGGAATCATCCTAAGATGATAGGGATTCTCTGCTGCCTAATGAGAGAGTGTACTGAGACCACAATTTCATGCAGTCACACATAATTTTGTTGGAGGTATGTGTCAGAGTTATTTTGCCACATGTTTATGGAAAAAATTAAATGATATTAATCATGTTTATAGTTCCATGTGATAGTTATTTGGATTGAGGTAGAGCTTGGAGCTTTGAAATGAGCATAGGAGGAGGTATTTACTTTATTCTTTTGCATTGGGTGTACCTAGGGTGTGAATTTTCATTGTGACTAAATAATCTAAGCTGGTTAATGTTTGAATGTTTTTAATTAATTATAATAATTTTATAATTAATTTTTTTTTCATTGTGAGATAGGGTCATGAGTGGTTTAGTGTTCGATGTTGGTCATGGATGAGCTCGAGCAGTGGGTTTCTAAGCTAGCGTTAAATGGGAAATTTTTTTAAACAGGGTAGGTAGTCCCTCAAATTTAACCCATACTTATGCTAGTTTTTCATAAGTGTGTGGGTGTTCATCATGCTAGAATTTCCTCACACAGACCTAAAAATAATTAAATGATAAAATTTTATTTATATTTAATTAAATGTCCCATTATCATACATTGAACATTAGTACAAAGGTAATTACAAGTGGAATGCCTATCAGTGGAGTTAACCTTAATGTGGCTTGATGACATTAAAATTCTTTTTACAATCTAAATGGTTCAAATGGAATTCCAATGTTAATCAATGGTTGTGGAATGAAATTTTATAACAATTTTTAGTTATAAATGATTTCTAACATTGAATTAAACATTTTGAAATATTAAGTGGTGATTTAAAATTGATGTTACATGTTTTTACATGGATTTAGTAAAAGTAAAATCATAAATTCCTTGTATAAATTGGAATGAATTGATAAATAGTGGTATTGGTTAAATAGATTTATAGAAAGAAACATGTTAGGAATTTTACTTTATATCTTCCAGATGGTACCATATTTAATTAATCCATTAGAAAAGGATAAATCTTTTATGAGATGGAAAGTAAAATTTATTAATGTCATGGGATATTTAAATGAGGTTTATAAGAAATATTTTTTTGGTAAATGGTAAATTGTGTTTTCATATGCAAATGATTATTAATGGTGGATTGCCTTGGGTATAATACCTTGGAATTAGTTTTGGATATGAAATAGGTGTAATTTCTTAAGTGAGTATCAATTCTATTAGATGAATAAATTAAATTATATTCGATGATTCCATATTAGATTCAATGAAATATGTAACAAAAAGGAACATTGTAGCCCAGAGTTAGTGGTTATTTTATTAGATTGGAATTGATATAAAATTCAAATCTCAAAGGGCAGATCAATTTATTTTTATTAAAGAACTAGATACATACATGGTAACCATATTAAATTGGTAATAAAATTTAAAACATAACAAATGAAATTAATTGCATCATTGAACTTATTCTACCATTTCATCTTCATACCATGCGAAATGGAGAACAAATAGAATTGTTTGTTCTGATACTTAGAAAGGGTTAAATACAATCGAATATTTCATGAATCAATAATAAATGAAACATAATCAATAAGGAAATCTATATATAACCGAAATACATTTCATTTAATCAATAACTTTTCAATCATTATAGGATAAGGTGTAATCACAATGGAAATGAAAATGATTGGAATCAAATGCCATTTAATCAATAAAATCAGAAAAAACCTAATCCAAGGATTATATCATAGTGAAAATATCATGGATAATAATTACTGAAATATTATTGAAGGAAATGAAAAATAATTTTGATTCCATGATCCCAAGCATCATGGTACCTCAACTTTCAAGACCTTTTACAAGGCAGTTTAATAATAATTGGTAAAATCCCGTTTAATTTGGCCATTTTTTCATCTCATGAGACTACAGATGCATCAAGGGGATATTAATAACCATCCACCAACCATATATGAATGTCCAAAAAATTCTTCAAAATATTGAAATGATCGATTAAATTAATGAGTCAAAATTCCTTATCAATAAATATCTATATTGAGTAAAAGATATATATTTAACATTATTTCCCTAGTTAATCAAATAAATTTAAAAGTAAACATTATATGTAAAAATGGTTCTTGGATTTGGAAATAATGATATACATGATACAATAAATACGAACATTTAATGAAATATTAAATGAATGATGAAATTAAATGAAAAGGGGTAGCATACGAACATAGAAAATTAAATAGGGGAATAACTTCAAAAATATGCATCAACAAAAAAATTGAGATGAATTCCTTTATAAGGATCATATCATCAATCAAATGAATAGATTATGTGTATTATATGTAAATCAAAATGAAGAAAGTGTAAATAAAACATAATAAAATCAAAAGGAATTTTACACATAACCAATCATTACATAATCAATGAAATATAAGTTTAACCAAATGAATAAAAATGGATTTAATAAATCCATTACCACTTTGTAATCAGTAGAATCATATTCCCAATAAAATTAACAAAAATAAAATAAAAATTTTAATAAAAAAAATATAAAGAGATGAATGATTTGATATATCAAAGGGATGTATAAATACACTACAAAAAATTAATAATTTTTGAATAAGGAATATCTCATATATATATATATATAAATGATATGAGAAAAAAAATCCTTACCTTTTGTACGAAAGTGTTCTGAAAATGTACTTAATGTCTTGGATAATAAAAATTAGATTCATTAATTACATAATTCAAAACATCTTAAATATATATTTTATTTATTAAAATTTTATTAATTTCATTAATGGCCATTTATATGAGTTATAATGTTTAATCTCATTGTTCTGGGTGCATTCGTTTTATGGTTTTATGTCCAGCTCTCTTATGTATGATTATTGGAGTTCTTTTAAAATTTAAGAAAAACCCTAGAAGTGGAATGAAATGGTATTAATAGAGTTATTGGATTTTAAATGTTACCATATATTATTTTTTCAACATTAGGATGACTTTTTAGACAAAACGTTATTGAAGAACGAGTAGTTTATTTTTGCAATTTTTACAACCATCATGAAATAGTAACATTTTTTGAATATAATTTTTTATACAGGTTATAGACCATTAAATAATTTACAATAAACATATAATAATATGTTTTAATAAAAAATATTATTTTATGACCATCGATGAAGGGGTAATGAAAAACAAAAACTCATTTTCCACAAAGTTGGTGAATCCACACCTCAAAGACAGTGTTTTCATTTTTATAATTAAAATGAAGTTAGAAGATATTTTTTGAAGGATATTACATTAAAATAATACAATTAAATTATATATATCGTAATTTCTTTACCATGACATTTTGTATAGAGTATTTGAGGAGGGGTTAAGAAAAAAAGGGATTAAAAGAGAAAGAAAGAAGATTTTACATCTCAAATGTTGTCTCCTTGGAAACCTTCTTAAGAGACATGGATATTATATTTTTATAAGACCAGTAGATCTTGGATGTGGGGAATAGGATTGAGAGAGGAATTATGTATAATATTAGCAAGCTACAATGACTATATTGTGTGAGGATAATGAGAGGTGAGGGATGATATTTATAGTGGGAGGAGAGAGAGGTGTTTTTGATTATTTTATTTATTTGTTTATTATTTTGGATCAAGACTGTCAATAATGTTGATTACTATGACTAGGTTAAGTAACTAGTGAATGTGAGTTTCGAAGAATGTCTTCTTACATCATCCAGGACTCAAAAATTCATATATTTGGTTCAAAATGATAAATACCACAAATTATAATATTTTACTATTCACCAAAAATTCAACTATTTTAGAAAAATATAAAATATTATCCCTAATCATTTTTTGACATGTATATTATAAAAATAAAATTCATTTATAAATTTTGGTTTAAATTTAATAAATTTAATTTCAAATTAAAATCACTATATACTCAAAAAAATACAGATTTTAAAATAACAACTAATTTTATGTAACTTTGAAAATTTTAATAATGTCTTATAGAATTATATTTTAATTATTGGAAATAATATTAATTTTTTATTATATTTTATGAAATTAAACTTTATTTTAAATCATTATGTTTATTATAAATATATATATATATATTTACGTTTCACAGAAAATTATATAACATAATTTATCATTTTAGACAATTATTTACTTATTCAGTGATATAAATATATCATATTTTCACTTATGAGATACCAAAATTTTATTTATAATTTAAGATGTGAGGTTATTATTCTAATGGATAGTATATTATTCCTAATAGTTACATTGCTATTCTAATGATATTGTTAATATTTAATAGTATATCATGATTCGATTAATCTCACTGTTGGATGAAATGTCAGATATTGAATAAATTGAATTTATTTAAAAAGATTCATACCTTAAATTCATTGGGTGATAAATTCTTCATTAATTTGAGAATTCAGTCCTCCAATTTTCTCAAGAATATTTCCTTCCAAACTAATGACGGTGGTTCTTCTTCATAACACCCTCACATTTGCACATCGCTTCTTCCATTTTATGGTATCTGCAAAGATCCTTTACCAATTGAGTCATATGATTTCTCAATAATTGATCTCTAGTGTCAAGAATCTCAATAGGCTCTTCATAGTAATTCATATCAGGTTCTAGTTACGTTTCTTCATCGGTGAGTACATGCGTTGGGTCTCGTATGCACTTATTTAACAACGATATGTGGAACACATAATGATCTTTGGAGAAACATGATGGCGTTGCTAATAGGTAAGATACAACTCTTATTCTTTTTATAATTTTAAATTGTACAATATACTTGTGGATTATTTTCCCGTTTGTATTGAATCATATGACACACTTCCATGTAGATACTTTAAGAAAGACAAGATCTCCCACTTGAAATTATAAATCTCTTCTTCACTTTTCCGCTAAATGTTTTTCCTAATTTGATATATATTCATATGATCCAATATATACTTTACCTTTTTCATTGTTTCTTCAATAAGTTTGGGACCTATTGGTTTTGGTAGTCCTATGACAATTTCAATCATAATGTCATTCACTTCCACATAATAATATGTAGAGTTTTCATGAAGCCTCAAGGATTCTATCTATTAGCCTTCACCTGTTTAAAAAAAAGCATCTTGAAATAGAGTGAGTAATTTCTTGATTTATATTATCCCACAAAAAACATTCCTTCATATATATATATACATCTTGGTAATACAAGGGTGTATAAAAAAATTTTATCTATGAGAATCATATAATAGTTCATTTTTATCTCTTGTATCGATGGAAAACATATCCTCTTTCAAAATTCCAGAATTCCATCCTCATACACAATGCCTTCCAATTTTAAATACTTAACATGATTTTTTTTGAAAATTCTCATCATTAGACTGATAACTTTTTATCTTATCCATTAAATATGATTTAACGACCATTTTAAAGAGGATTGATGTTCCCCCTTCCTTACCAATTCCCATATCCATCATAACTAAATATAAGAAAATGAGGTCTTTATCAATCTTTATTTTGGTTTGAAATCCAAGACCTTCCTTACTAAATGAATCAACTTCATTATTTTGTTTTCTTAGTGGTAGTGTATTGAGAAATCATATTCAATGAGTAACTCAATCCATCATATTTTCCTTATGTTATGTTCTTTGACTATAAATATGTATTTAAAACACCTATGATTCGTATATATCACACATATTTGACAATAGATTTAATTTCTCAATATCTTCCTTGTATATATTATGGATTCTAACTCAGGATCATGAGTTGGATAATTTTGTTCATGAATCTTCATCTTCCTTGATGCATATGCAATAAATTTAGCATTTTTTAGAATCACACAAACCATTAATTTATTTTATGCATCACTGTATATCATAAAACAATCATTTCTTCATGGTAAAGTCAAAATAGAAGCGTTGAATATTCTTACATTTTATTATTTAAAACATTATGAACATTCTTTTTTCCATACAAACTTAACCCCTATATGTGAAATTTTGGTTAACTGGTTATCCTATTTTTAAAAATTATCTATGAATCACCAATAGTAACATGATAAACCAATGAAAACATGTACCTCTATTATTATCATTTGTGTAGGCCATTATTAGACATCCTTTATCTTTATAAAATCTACTGAGATTATATCATTGGAGAAAATGTGTCCATGAAAATAAATTTCCTAAATCAAGAGTTCACACTTACTAAATTATCCATATAACTCATTTCTCATGAGAGTCTCAAGAATGACCCATAATTGATTACCATTGACTTAATAATTTATAAAATATAACATAATATCATCAAATAATACTACAAAAAAATCTTTAAGATATTCTTTGAATATTCTATTCATCAGATCCATATATACAGAGGCTTCATTAGTCAATCCAAATTGAATTAATTTAAACACATAATATCCATACCAAGTCTAAAAAGTTTTTTTTTCCAAAATGACGTACTTATTTAATAGTAATTAAATATATCTAGAATGAAGGTAAATCCTCAAAAAATATTGAGTTCCATGAAGTTGATCAGATAAATCATCAATGTAAGGAAGATGAGGGATGTTCTTTATCATAATAGAATTTATTTCTCTATAATCAATGTAAAGCCTCGTGGATCCATATTTTTTCATAACAAATAGAACAAGGGATCCCCATGAAGAAATACTAGGGAGAATAAATACCTTATTTATCAAATCCTCAAGTAGTTTCTTCAGCTCCACTAATTTTATAGTTTCCATTCTATAGAAGGTCTTTAATATTGATTTTACAACATGGATTAAATCAATGAAATACTCAACTTCACAGTCAAGGGGATGTGCACATAATTACTTTAGAAAAAAATTAATATATTCTTATAAAAGTGGCACATAATTAATTTTAATATTACCTTATTTATCCCTAGATGTTTTTTTCTCTTCGTCCAGTTTAATTTCATTCAGTACAGTTACTAGGGGTGAATCTAGATAAGATTCAGATGATGAATTTTCATCTCTAAAGATAAGTAATTCTACATCTTCCTCAAAAGATTAAATTTACTTCTTATTACAATATATTTATGCATCATATTATGAAAGAAATCCCACATCATGGATTATATCAAATTAAACCATTGGTATGATGATAAGGTTAGAAAATATAGATTGTTTATATGCTATAATGAGGACTTATCGTTACTTTCAATGAGAATTTCCTTAGGTGTTTTGACTGACATATATATTATTAAATCAAAATGGAAATATTTAATTTTAGTAGAAATATGGGTAGATATAAAATATTTTAATGACCCAAAATAAAATAATTCATTCTCTAAATTTGAAGACATGATTAATGTACCTACTACCACATCATTTGGTACTTCTACCTTAGTGATCATATTAAATTGGACATCTCACCTTGTCCTATTCTATGGTATATTCTTGTGAAAAATGGGACATTGGTTTGAATAATTCCCCATATACTTCTAATTGAGTAATTAAACATAATTATATTGCTTCCCCTTTCACTCACGAGACATATTACCATTGACTCCACACTTCAAAAACACTATTATTCCCTTCAGAAATTTTACTCTATGTTTCTTCCCATAATTTTTACAACATTGAAAATGATTCATTACCTTATTCTTATATAGTAATTTAACTTCCTCATGGTTCTTATACACCCTCTTATTCTGTTTATTACCTTTGAATATATAAGATCAAAAAAATTATTTCTCTATTTTGATATCACTTAATAATATTTCCATTTAGAGACTTAGATTATGAACATCAATGAAATTATCAATATTGTTTTTTTAACCACTCATATAATCAATAGCATACATGGGTAGTCTTGTGAAGGTAGCCACATACTCTAAAACACTATCTTCTTCCTTCTTATTTAAGATAATTTTTTTCTCTTCATTCTTGATCATTTTTCATGAGGGAAATATTTTTTGAAGAATGTTTCATTAAATGTTTTTCATTACATGTATTCAATTTCATTTTCATCTTTATAATTCTGGATCAAGAACCACCATTGATCAAAATCATCCTTGGGGGAATATACCCCTAGCATTACCTTTTCCCTTTAATCACATCCCAATTCCATAAATATATTTTCAAGGGATTTAATCAATTTTTAGATACCACTGTATTGGTAGTCCCACAAAAAGTTGGGGCTTCTACTGTAAGAAATGATCCAACATTGGTGTAGTATTATTATTCATCATTACTTGAGTATGTTTTATTAATATGTTAATTATCATCTCATCTAAAATACTAACAGTTTTTAATTTCTCCATTGGAAAACCCCTATATTATCTATGAGTATTAATTCTTTTCATTCTATTCAAGGACATCACTAAATAATGGCCCATAATGAGTTATCCCATAATCATCATGATAATTGAAACACAAAATAAAAAATCTTCCAATGGTAAAGGTTATTATAAAATTATAAGTAATTATCATATTTCTAACGTTAGTTTTTTTGAATTTTAAAATATTATTCATTAGGTTTCTATTATACTTGTTTTGATACCAACTATAATGATCCCAACCCTATTATTACAGTTTCAGTGGTTATTTTATTACATTGGCATAAATACAAGACTCAAATCCCAAATGATCGATCAATTTAGTATTCTTGAATAACTAGATACAATCATGGAACCCTTATTACGTTGGTATTCAAATATAATACATAAAAAAGGAAATTAATTACAACCTGAAACTCATTGAACCACTTCATATTCATAAACTAGGTAAAGAAGAAAAAATAAAAGGGATAGATTAGATGATCAGTAAGGGTTAAACACAATAGAAGCATTTATAAACTAATAATAAATGAAAATAGTACAAATTTAATGGAATCTATAAATAAAATACATTAGATTTGATAAAAAAACATTTCAATCATGATAGGATAAGGATGAATAACTTTGGAAATGAAAATTGTAGGAAACAAATTCCATTTAGTCAATAATAGAAGAACAATATGAATCCATGGACAATATCAAAGTGAAAATCTCATAGATAATAATGACTAAAATATTAATGAATGAAATGCTTAATAATTTTGATTCCCTATTCTGAGGCATCATTTTTCCTCTACCTTCAAGACATTTCATAAGATGGTTAAATCATTATGATTAAAACCCAATTAATAATTTCAAACTTTGTCCTCTCAAGAGTCTACCGATGCATTGAGGGACTATTTATAAGAGGGACCACCCATGTTTTCATGTGCAAATAATTCCTCAAAAATCTAAATTATCGATTAAATTAATGAATCATAATGACTTATCATAAAATATTTGTATTTGGAAAAAGGTAAAAATTTAACATTATTTCCCCAATTAACCAAATAAATTTCAATGTAAATTCTCTATGTAAAAATGTTACTCATATTATGAAATAATCATGTAAATGGTAAAATAAATATGTATATTTAATTTAATCATAAATAAATGATGATCATAAATAAAATTTATCATTATATACACTATAGAAAAGGAATTATGTGCATAACATAGAAAATATTCCTCATGAAAATATTGAGATGAAGAACCTTACCAGGATCATATAATCAATAAAGTAAATATATTATATTTATTAAATATAAATCCACATAAAAAAGGAAATAAAACATAATATAAAAAAAAATTAAATTTACACGTAAATATAGCTTGACATAATCTATGAAATTGTGGTTTAACCTAATGAATGAAAATTGAGTTAAGAAATCCCTTAACACTTCATAATTAGTCAAATCATATGCCCTATAAATTTAATAATAGTCAACTAAAAAATTTAATAACATAAAGATAAACAGAATAATTATATGTTATATAAAAGGGTATTATATATACACCACACAAAATAATTAAGTGCGGAATAAGGAATATCTCACAGAAATAGAAGTGAGATGGGAAAAATTCGTTATCTTATGTTTGGAATCATTCTTCACTTGTACATCACATCTAGTATAGTCATATTAGATTCCTTAATTACTTAATAAATAACCTATTCAACATATATATTAAATTTATTATAATTTTCTTGAGTTCATTTATGGATGTTTCTATGAGTTATAATATTCAATCTCATTGTTTCGGGAGCATTTGTTTCATGGTTTTACGGTCGGTTCTCTTGGGCATGATTATAGGAGTTCTCTTAAAATGGAATAAAAAATAGAGAATTGAAATGAATTGTTATTAATATAATTTAATTATTTTAAAGGATCCCACATATAATTTTTTGACACGATGATGATTTATTAGATAAAATGTTAATGAAAAATGACTAGTTTATCTTGGTGGTTTTTATGACCATCATGAAATAGTATAATATTATTTCGTATTGTGCTTATATACTGGTTAAATAACATTAAAAATGTTTTAATACACATATTATAATATTTATAACCCTAAAAATAGTTTTATAACTATACTTGAAGGATGTAAATAAAAACCAAAACTCATCATCCATGAAGGCTGTGAATCGACACCTCACAGATGATGTTTTAATTTTTAGAATTAAAAGGAGAGGAGAAGAGATTTGATTATGGATATTACATGAACACAATAATATATATATATATATCATATTGTATTTTCCATGCCACTTTGGATAGGGTAGGTGAGGATAGTATAAGAAAAAAAATGAAATTAAAAGAGAAAGATGTATGATTTTACCTCTCAAATATCTTCTACATGGAAACCTCCATAAAACACATATATTTTTTCTTTTTATAAGAAAATTAGGTATTGGAAGTAGAGAATAATATTGAGATAGTAATTGGAATGAATATTTTAACCTCATAGGCTTAACATGTGTGAGGGTAAGGGGTGGTATTTATAGTTTGTGGAGAGGGGTGTTTTGGATTATTTTATTAATTTTTTTACTATTTTGGATGAAGATAATCAATAATGTTGATTCTTAGGACTATGTAACTTAAATAGTGCATGTGATTTAGAAATAATTTTTTCTTACATAATCCAGGATTAAAAAATCATATATTTGGCTGAAAATGTTAAATACCGTAAATTACCAGATTTCACTATTCACAAAATTGAAATATTTTTGAAAAAGCCCAAAAATTAACCCCAAAACTTTTTTCTCTATATATTTTAAATATGGAATTCATTTTATTAATTGTTTTCAATGTACAAAAAATTTAATTTCGAAATAAAATCATCATTTATTAAAAAAATATCAATTTAGAAATCATAACTGATTTTATGATACATTGAAAAATTAATTAAGGTCTCATAAAATTATAGTACAACAATAAGAAAACAAAATATTAATTTATAAATATATATGATGAAAAAAATTATTTTAAATCAATATATTAATTATAAAATTGTAAACAAACACTTACATTTTACAAAAATACCAACACTTAATTTATCATTTCTCAAACATTTATTTAATTATTATATGATATAAATATATCATATTTTCATTTATGAGAGACCAAAATTTTTTTTATACCTTTGTAAGTGAGGTTATTATTATAATGGCCAGTATACTACTCCAAATGTATACTTTACTATTCCAATGATCATGTAAATATTTAATAATATATCTCAGTTCGTTTACGCTCAGTGTTTTATATAATATAATAATCTAATAAATTAAATTTATTTAAGAAGATACAAACAATAAAATATCGGTTTGTTATAATATATAAATCTAAGGAATTCCAAGAGATACCTTAGACCCCTTACGGAATCATCACTACAAATTCCCCAGGGTTTCTCTTCCTTGGGCGTAGGTGATGTCTTATGTATTTAATTCCATAGAATAATGTAGTGGATTCACTAAGAGTACCACTATGAATATCATAGGATGAGTTCCCCAGTTTAATGTTGATTTTATGAGATAAAATTCCATAGGTGTAGAATTGGATGTTGGTCATGCCTATTACTATGAATTCCATGTTAATATATTACATTAGATTTGATTTAGAGAATACTTGAGTGGGATTCTAGTGATTTTCCTAGATAAGAATTAGAATAATTTCCTGTATGACTTCCATAGGCTCGGGATGACTTAATAAAATGGAAATACCTGATGGCACCCTCAAATATTTCCCATGTGATTTATCTATTATGGTTACCTTTATTTTATACCTTGGAACCAATAGATATATAATGTATACCATGAATAAATACTCACCGACATAGTCTATTGAATGTATTAGACCAATCAAGTGTCACCACAGAGCCTGCACATTAGTGATTTTTTATTTCCTTTTATTTAAAATGATAAAATGTTTATTTTTATCATAAAAAAGTAAATGAGTATTTAAAGAACTCTTTCATGAACTTTGTTACCCAATGGTCATTTTATGGATGCAATTGATGGTTGTCTATTGAGTTGTACTCACACCCTGCTTGTGGAACCATGAAATGTGGGTACATGAGTAGAAATTACTATTTTGATGAATGGAAAGGTTTGTCTAAGAACCCAATACTGTTGATTTCTTTTTTACTAGGATGGATCATGGGAGTTGGGATCCGGTCCAGACATAGGTCCATTTGGTTTTACAGTAAAATATTTTTTCTTTTAGTCTTTGGGATGCTGTATATAGCCATCTATTGATGTATTCCTGAAAAAACAAGTATTGTGTATAAGTCATTTATTATTTCATAGTTATTGATTATTTATCACCACTTGCATGGATTTCGTTTCACTATCTTATTTATCCAGTCTATTTGCACGATTACATTTATTTACACTGTTATTTTAATCTAAAATCCAAGTATAGTAACCCCAAAATTCCAACTTAGACTCATTATTCAAATAAGTATCCTCTTCAATAAGAGGAGGTGAACATGAGGCTATATGGAACAATGACCCAAATAACTAGTTCAGTGGCTCTTAGGGTTGAAATTTACATTATTAAATAGTCACTTTTCATATTTAAGGCATGCAAAGGATTTTCCCATATTTATCAAGGTATTCATTCATCATGCAATATAACAGTATTATTATATTTTTAAGGTTTTTCTTATGCATTTAGACAAAATAATCTTATAGATAATCCAGTTACACTTTCACATTGAAATAATTATAAATGATAGATCCTTTAATAATAGAAGAACAATCTTTCACACTATTCCCAAAAATGAGGGGAGAGAAAGATGTTAACAGTCTATGAAACATATGAAAATCCTAGGATGATTTCATTGAGGGGTTTCAGATCTTATAAGGTGAGTTTTGGGTCACATAAACTCAAGGTAAATGATGATAGACTCAAACTAGGTACATAAACTTGATTTTAATATTCAAAGACACCCCCATAGATACTATAGAACATCCATCAAACCATCAATAATTTATTTGTCATTAATTAATATATAATTAGAATTATATTTAATATAATTACCAGGACTCATTTTATGACTCCTAAAATCATAGGAATCAATTTTTGATTTTATATATTCTTAATAGATTAAAAAAAATTCTAAAAAATTATTTTTATTAATCTATGTTGATATCATGTTACATTTTAAAAGGAAAGTGAATTCTATATTTTTAAGATAAAAGAACTTACTATATGCAACATCTATGTGCTATGTAATGGTAATTCAATTATATCCTTAAGTGGCTGGTTACCTTGATAAGCATATTATAATTCACAACTTACCTTTACGCGAGCAAGGGAATACCCTTATGTGAACTAAGGGAACTCAACTAAACCCTTATATGAGACTTAAGTTACCCTTACATGGGTTATGAAAAGATTGATATACCTTTATGAAACATTAAAAACCTTAAAAAGACTCTTATGTGAGTTATGTATTACCTTTTAAAAGGTAAAGAATCAACCACTATCCCTTACACAAGGTATTAAAACTGAAGCATACCATTTCATATCCTTCATAAAAACATCTTCATCTTTACATAACACATATAAATAGTAAGTTAACATTATGAATCCCATAAAATAACTCACCTACCTTTAAATAGACTCTAATTTTATAGCTTTCATTATGTTAATAATACTTATATTTATAAATGGTTTTTTTACAACATAAGGGTAATTAATCTTTTGAAAATATTTTATTTTTAGATAAACATAAAAATAGATAAAAAATTAAAGGGTTTATTATAATTTCCAAAAATTCCAAAAAAAACCAAAATTAATTAAATATATTTCAAAATTCATAAATTAATTTTCAAATAAACATCCCAAACATATAAATTTATTTCTTAATTTTAAAAAAAATTTATAACCGCTTCTCAATATACAAAAAAACTCTTCCAAACTACCGAAAAACTAAAAAAGGAAGGATCTAGATTATTTTAAAACTTTACACCTGATCATGTAGTATCTATGAACTAATAGTAAATGGAATATCCCCCCTTGGATATACAGAGAGTATACCCACTTATTATGCATATGGTAGTATATATAGAACTAGCCGAGACTACTCAAAAAATAGCAGTGCTTCAGAAGATTCTTTTCTAGAGGTTTCCTAGGCTAAGAGGAAAGATTGATCCTCATGAAAAAGGTATTTTATTGAGTTTGTGACTCGTGTTTTCTATTTGGTGTAGACACCCATTGACAAGATAGTGGTTATAGTCTTGTCTGAAAGATATTTTTTATTAATATTTTAAAGGAAAATAAGAAAGATCGAAGATAGCCCTTCAAGGGGGGCGAAAGTGGTGCAATCCCAGGGCATCCCCTTGAACCACACATAAACACTCTAGGGGAAGAGAATGAAGACTATCATAAACTAAAAGAGTGTCCTCCTGTCTGCCCAGACGAGCCAGCGAGTCAGCTGCAAAGTTGGATTCCCTCCATTTATGATGAATTGACCTTCCTAGACTTGTTTCCATCTTTCACCTAGACAAAATTGAGATATTTATAAAATTTTAGAATTATATAATGATATTGAGGATTGTAAAATTTTAGGATATGCTAGACCTTTAGTAGGGTTGAATGAACTTGTCAATGTATGCTTTGAGTTTCACAAACCTCATGAGATACTTTCTAGACAATAATAAGAATTGTTTTTGGGTTAAATGTTTGAAAAAGAACTTTAGAGGTAGATGTAAGTTGGGACTAATCCCTTGAACATCAACACATATTCCTTAGATCAAGATCGTTCTTTGGGAATTGAGAGTTTTCTGATAGAGTTACATCCCAATGCTAGGGAAGGTATATTATTTTCAAAAGTATTCAATTATATAAATTTGATTATATATTATGATGTGTTTCGAATATATATAGGTAAATCATCGATTAAATTCAATGAGATTTATGGAGTAAGGGACTCATAAAGAATTCAAATATTAATTTTGTTAAATATTCTATACTTGTTGTTGAAAATGAAACATGACTCATATTTGTCTCACTAGGAAGGAATTGGAGGATGGGTAATTTATCAAAAAGGATCGGAATCCCCCAAAATAGAGAACATAGAGATCTGGTCCCTCCACAATATTTATAGGATGGACGAACTAAAGGAATCTATGATAGTTTATTTATTAGTTTTGGAGTAGTTAGGGGTGGCAATGCTTTGATCCACTCCCACCATCACTAACTCTAGGAAGTCAATGTTATGCCTAGAATTCTGGAGGATAAGGAAAAGGTTAGATAATAGTGATATAGGGCTTTGAACTAGTGTCACCCATCATGGTTTAAGGTATGAATTTTTTCTTCCTTACCAAATCAGTCATACTCGTTAATATAGGTGGGAGTTAATATTCTCACACTACATCATTTTTTATGAGTTACATATCCCAAAAGAGACCTTTGGCTGAACAATTTGGAAAGAGAATCCTACTAGTAGTTATGAACCACTCAATCAAATATTCCTATCAATGTTATATTTCTCTCTACTGAGAGAGGTTTTCTTATGATCTCATCATGGAAGATATAATACACCATGGTACCATACTTGGTAAGAATAGATTGATCAAAACATAGGATTGGATAGATTATTATCATTGTAAATATATTCTTCATAGAATATATGGCTTAATGTTCACCTTCACTAGTGAGTGGGACACTTAGTTTAAATTAATGTGGAAAACGTTAATATGTTTTATCTAATAAACATTTAGTTTATGTGATTAGTTTTTTGTATTATGAATGTTTCATAGGTTCAGTTTCGAATATGAGAGGATGAATACATAGAAATTTTTATAGAATATTTTTCAAGGTTTTCCCCTAATAGAGAGGTTTATTTGAGTATTGTTTCCCCAAAAGAATGTATTTATTTATTTTTACATGTTATTAGATGGATTGGACTATGAATATTGAGACAATGGTGCAGTTAGACAACCTTTTACAAAATGGTTTTATTATATCCACTATACCATCTTGGTAGTTCTTGATCTATTTATTAATAATGAATATGAAATATTGAGACTTTATATTGACTAACACAATCTAAATCATTAGAAAATCAATACGCAATATCCATTATCAATGATCCCTGATCCCTTTGACTAGATGAATTGGGAGACGTGTGTCTCAAAGACTGATCTTAGGTTGGTAAATCATCATCATAGGGTTCATGAGAAGGATATCCAAAAGATTATGTGTTGTTTTCTCTATAGTCAAAATGATTTCGTAGTCATTTTTTTTAGAGTGACAAAAAACCATTTTTATTTGAAATAATCATAAATCATATATTCCAACCATTGTTGGACAAGTTTTTAGTTGTTTTCATTGATGAAATATTCATCTATTTTGTGATAATGTGTTAGAATGATAACAATTTGATGATTGTAATAGACTTACTCCATAAGAACTGAATCTATGGTAATATATCAATTTATAACTTATTAATTTAATAAGATCAATTTTTTTAATATTGTCTCATAGGGTAGACTTTCATTTTATCCTATAAATATTATGGTTGTGGTGGTTTTTAGCCACAAAATATGGTGTTTGAGGTGTCTGGGTCACTTTGGAAAATACACTTTTACTATATATTAATGTAATATTCCTCCAGGATTGAAAATCCTATAATATCTCTTACCCTAATATAAAAACTTTTAATTTGGTTTGATCATTGTCAAAGTGATTTTAAGGAGCTGAAATAGAGTTTGAATAGTGATCCAGTTTTGTTGTTGTCAGAGGGAGGGGTTCATTATAGGGAATTATATGATACATAAAAGCCTAGTCTTTGATGTTTTTTAAATGTATAGGTGAGTAGTGATATCCCACAAGTCTAATTAGTATATATCTAATGGGAAGAACTAGGTGACCCTTGAATTAGAGAATGTAAGAGATGCATTTACCTAGGTGATGTTGAGACACTATATTCTCAATGAATTATTTATGGTCTTCATGAATGACAAGAGTCTTAATTATATATTATTTATAGATACTGAAAATATATTTAGAGGTGATGTTTATAGTACATACATTATTATAAAGGTCAGATACTCTATACTCCAAGGAAGGTAGATGTAGTGGCTGATTCATATAAAAAGAAACACTATATTCAACGCATTAATGATACATCAATGAATTTAACCTCAATTTAACATGTTATGGTGGAAGATGAATATTATTATTATCTATGATCGATGGTGTTGGATATAAATATCCTGACCCTAGTAGCCCAGTGTTAGTGGTTACTTCATTACATTGGAATCAGCTAGAAGTATTCATATCCCAAATGACTAATTAGTTTATTTTTATTAGTTAAATATATATATACAATAAATTAAAATTATAATATAAAACATAAAATAAAAGAAGTGTTTTCTTTGAGATCTCTATATTTTCCATTAGTATATCCCTATATACTAGTCATAAAACACATCCTAGTATCCTAGGGAAAATAAACATAAGAATGGTGTGAGATCTAATTCTTAGTAAGGGAATGTTTAAAGTGGAAGATTGCATGAATAACAAAGTAATAATCAGTAAACAATGGTAAAAAACAGAAACACATTTCATTAAACTAATTAATTGGGAATAATATGTCAGAAATAAGTGATGTTCAAAAAATTCAATATAAATAATCTCCTGGTCTTGAAACATAACCATGGATATTAAAACCTAATAAAATAATCACATAGAAAATAAATATCTAATATCATAATAATGTAATGCATAATTATGGACTACATAATCATTCCTTCAATGCCACATGCAAATACATATTTTATAAATGGGTAAGGACTCGGGCAAATACCAAATATAGTTTCTCTCATGGGACCTACTAATTCATCAAGGGGATATAGCGGGATTGAACTTTAACATACCAACTCTTATGAGTTCCTTGTATTAAAGGGTTGAAAAATAATCAACATAAAAATATTTATTATAATACTTACATAAAAAATGTTAATAATTACCCAAATCAAAAAAAATTTCATATTCCATTTAGAGTAATATGGTTAATTATAAATGTTTTTCCAAACCTAGTAAAACTGATCAAAAACCTTCCAAATAAATAATATTGAAAAAATAAATAAAAAATATCCCCAATGTATCATAATTATAATAAAGTGTTTATGACATTGATGAAGAGAAATATTAAAAAAAATGATATTAAAACTTTATTGAAGAAAATTTACTTTTCCTATAGAAAAAAAATTAAAACTAAAAGTCATGAAATATTTTAAAAATATCATTTGAGATTTATAAATTAATCTTTAAAAAATTGAGTGATCACGACTTTGGTAATTCTTATACATTTAATATTGGCCAAAATAATTATTCCTTCCATATTTTTCTCTAAATCAAAGCAGGCCTTGTCTGGAAAGTGCTTGAAGATTCTATTAATTTGTTTTGTATAACTAAAAAGTGGGTAAAAAAATTAATAAATCAATTGGATAATGTGAAAAAAATTGAAAATATTTCTACAAAACAAGGTTTTAGAATAAAAATTATTTTCCACCAAAGATAGAAATAATTTCAAATTTTCTTAAAAACATTTTCAACATCATTTTAAGTATCAAAGAGAGGAAAATATTACTACAACATGAAATGTTCTAGAATAACCAAAGGGAAAAAAATTCATTATTTTCTTGAGTGATATATCACAATATTTCATTATTGGAAATTTAATCATAAACAATCTTGATAAACAATGATTTTATAAAATAAACCATTACCGCTTTAGTAAATTTTGATTCATAAGACCCATGACTAAAATAATTTCAAATGAATAATTAAATAAGATAAATAAAAAGGGATTAATGATTTATCATATCAAAAGGTTAGTATATACACCATAAAAAAACTAAGTGGTGAATATGACATACATCTCAAGGAATTAAAAGTGAGACTAGAAACCCTTCCCTCATGTTTGATTTCCTTTGTAATGTTCAAACCTCATGAATAATAAAAATTGGTTTATTAGACATACCTTAAAGAACCATATTAATTTATCACTTACCACATATTATTTATATAACCTCTCGGTTCTGGGTTCCACCCATGGGTTCCCCATACCTGGTTCGTCACATGGCCTCATGCGCATTTCCCTGATTTCTAGAGGCTTCTGACTAGTTGTGAGGGCCTTGGATATGGTAGTGGAGAAACTATGCCCTCATTACCAGTGTAACAGAGAAGAATTAGAAAGATAACAGTCTCAGAAGAAGGTATAATACCATACAACAACGAACAACTAAAGAAGGATAGTAAATAAAGAACTGCAATACATTTATAAATAATGATGCATGTCACAATATTTAGTAAAGTATCCAAACAAGTCACAATGATGGAATGTAGTTCTAAACCAAATTATAACTGAAAAAAATGTAAACAACTCCAACAGCATCGCAAGCTTCATCTTGGTTCCATGCTCTTAAGATCCATAGCAATCAAGTACCTAATGTAGAAGGGCATTTTCCCTTATCTATACCTATAAGAATATAATCTATTTGGGCACAAAATCATGACCCAAACAGGGTGTGATACGAATCCTAGTAAGAAATCACCCAAAGATCTATGCCTTACTATCAAGGAATATATATAAGAGACAGATATGAAAAATGAAGTAATAAACAAGGAAGTACTAAAATGTAAACAACCTTATAGTTTCAACCACATTCATTCACATTTATTTAATATTTAACCAAATATTCACAAGTAACACTCTTGGAATGTTCTCATAGCCTAACCCCTCTGGTTCAACTTATCATTTTATAATAAAAATATAATGTCCTACTAGGATTTCTCACACACTCTAACCGCTTTGGTCTCATGCAAATAGTGACTCTATAATGAAGCACTCACCATCCATTCCCCCTATAGTCTTTTAATGATAAAATAAAACTCTCTGAGGAAGCATGCAATTTCAATTCCCCCTGTGGTCTAGTAACGATAACTGTAGACACTATGAGGGATCACTCATCATCAATCCCCCAATGGTATCACAATGTGAAAATTATAACAGATACTCTGGGGATGCCCCTAATGCCAATTCCCCCTATGGTCACACTCCACTAGGTTCCCACATCCCTATGTAAAGAAATCATACACAAATGATATTCCGGAGCCAAAGTAAATGACAAATACTACTTGGCTAAAAAACTACAATTAATATCCCAAGCATGTCATATACTATCAACTTTTTCCTAAGAACACTAGACATGAAAATCATTGCAGCCTAACATACAATTCTAGACCCAATGAACAATATCAAATCCATCCTGGGAAAACACATCCATAGAAAACTAAAAAACCCTATTTACATTAAAAAACCCATAATCATGAAAGCAATGCATCGAATACATTAACATGGTTAAATTATCGAAACATGTAATACCCTAAACTAGGGTATTGGGAAATTTTGGATATATAAATCAAAGACAACCTACGAAAAGGAAAAAACCACCTAACTTGACATTGTATGCACTATATAGTTGAATCTCAGAATTTTATTTGACCTGGAACATTGTAGATCTAAAAAAAAGTAAAAAACGTTCATTTAAGGATATCTCACGAAAGAGGAGAAATCAAGGAATGAGGTTCTAGAATAAGGAAGCACTCACCATGGTGATTACAACGCAATCGACGATAGTTGATTTGGATCAAGGACATCAGGTTGTGGGCTTGAAGTAGAATCATCATCTTTAGTTACTCCTAGATGAGATGATCCATGAAGAAGAGGGTTTTTCCAATTAGACACGACCCTGTTATGTATAATAAAATTAAAATAAAAATACATGGTGTGTTCCATAGGGATACATGGGGTGTATGGGAATTTACCATGCCTCTCCTTAGAAGGCCCCGCCACATCATCACACGGTTGTGTACATGGATGTGACATGACCTGAAATGGCCTAGACTCGGAGGTAGTTTACACAACGTGTTCATGGTAGTACACAACCTGTACTCCTTAAATTTTCCATCATCCCATTTTTCTTAAAAAAATTGAAATAAAAAACATACGTGAAAGGAAGATCAGTGTACTTAAAAACATCCCTCCTTAAAGAAATTTTTCCCTGAATTTCCCTAACAAGGAATCATAGAATAAGAATACTCAAATAGATTTGAACACTATAATCGCACATCGGTATCCCTCTCCCATGTTTTGTCCTATATACGCCCATGCTTCCATAGTACCCATATCATAAGAATAGATCGACCACGAAGAACCTTCCCACTATGATCAACAATCTGGATAGGATGCTCTTCAAATGATGTGTACACCTCCAAATCATCCTCCTCATGTTGGAAAACATGAGATGGGTCTGAGAAGTAATTCCATAGTAGAGAATTCTGGAAGACGTCAGGCATAGCCCAGTACCACTGAGGTAACTACAACTTATAGAAAACCAGACCGACTCTCTCACCAAAACCTCAAACAGTCCAACATATCTCGGCAAAAGCCTGACCTGTCTCCTAATCCTCTTATGTCCCAACCATACCGTGACACATAATAAAATATACTCCCAAACCTTGAACTCTAGACGTCATCTCCATCTATCAGCATTAGACTTATTTCGTGATTGTGTAATAGACATCCGCTTCTGAATCAACTCTATCTACTATGTGGTCTCCTGGATAAGATGAGGTCCCAACATAGATGCCTCTCCTACTTCTAGAAAATATAGGGGTGATCGTAATGGACTTCCATACAAATATTTATAATGTTCCATATGAATTGTTTTTGGAAAACTATTACTGTAGGAAAACTCCACCATAGGTATGTTCTTCTCCTAGGAACCTCCAAAACCTAGGACTCATGCTCAAAGCATGTCCTTCAGCACCTGAATCTTACGCTCAGACTAGCCATCTATCTATGGATGGTAAGGTTTTATCAGAAGTACCTATATACCACAATACCTATGTATTTCCCACCAGAATTGAGATGTAAAATAGACGTCCCTATCTGAAATGATGGAGTGCGGAACCCCATGTAGACGTACAATCTCACGGATGTATAACCATCCTAGATCATCAACATCGATGGACTCCTTGATCGGTAAGAAGTGTTAATCCTTCATGAGTCTGTAAATGAAAACCCAAATTGCATCATTCTGTAAAGGATACCATGTTAAACCTATAAAAATTACATCACAAAATCATTTGACTTCCACTCAGGAATGAGTAAATGCTGCCAAAGCCATGTTGGTCACTAATGCTCTACCTTGACCTGCTGATAGGTGGAAAATCTCATAAATAAACCAAAAACAACACTCTTCATACCAGGGAAAAAATACTAATGGTGTAGATCATGATATATCTTGGTGACACTAGGGTGAGCTTCCCAAATCGAGGAATGAAAATCCCACATCAGCTTCTCATGTATGTCTATTGACACTAATACACTCCCAGGAAAACGAATGATCTCATCCTTTGCAATGGTCCATCCAGGAATAAGGTCTTCTCCAGACACACTCTATCTTAGAACTAGGCATTAAAAATATAATAGATGCCTCACTCACACTCGATCAAGTAGAGTAAAGGTAACAACTACAGAAGAAAGAAACGTCTATCTCTAACAATTAAGCTCTTCTAAATTCATCTCATGGAATAGATCCATTTGCTTTCAATCACTACTGGCCTCCTGAACTGCCTGTATCTGAGTCCTCTTATTCGACACCTCAACCACTTAATTGCCTTTCCCAAGAGTACAATCTAGATCACAGTCAAAGGATTGAAGGTACTCAACCCACATTCTCTATCTCAAATTATGATCACGTTGATTGAAGATGTACTTTAGACTTTTGTAGCTAGTGAAAACCACAAAATGGTCTCCCAGCAGATAATGTCTCCAATAGTGTAAGGATGAACAAGTGTAGCCAACTCAAGATCGTACGTCATGTAATTCCTTTCATGTGGCCACAAATGCTGAGACCTATATGCGATGACTCCTTCCCCCAACATAAGGAATATTCCCAGACCAATACCTGATGCATCATAGTATACAGTATAACTCTAGACCAAATCTAGTAGAACTAGTATTGGTGCTGATGTCAACCTCCCTTTCATCTCTTGAAAGGTTGAATCACAAGAATTTGACCACAGGTACTTGGATCCTTCTTATTCAGGCTTGTCAGTGGTGCTGTTAAGCATGAAAAGTCATGTATAAAACATCTATAGTAACCATCCAGCCCCAAAAAACTCTATACCTCAAATAAGTTCTTTGGATACTCCTAGGAAACTACTGCTCTCACTTTCTATGAGTATATAGATACTCCCATATCTAAGATTACCTGATCTAAGATGTGAATAATGTCCATCCAAAAGCGTCATTTTTAGAGAATAACATATAACGAATTCTCACATAGTGTACTCAAAACAATCTCAATATGGGTAGCATGGTAATGTCGATTGTGATAGTACACCAAGATATCATCCATTAAAACCACCATGAAGGAATACATGTGTGGATGGAACATTTGATTTATCAGTGCCATAAAAACTACAGGCGCATTCATGATATTGAATGGAATAACCACATACTCGTATAGACCATACTTGCTCCTAAATTCTATAAGAGGTATATAAGATGATCTGATGTGAAACTGATGATAACTAGATCTCAAGTAAATATTTGATAACACCGAGGATCCTCAAAGATGATCAGAGAGATCATCAATACTAGAAAATGGATATCACTTCTTGACCGTCAACTGATTCAGCTTCTGATAATCCACACAAAGTCTGAGGGTACCGTTTACCTTCATTGCAAACATGACAGACAAACCCCAAGGAGAAATAAAGGGTCAGATGAAACCCATTTCCTATAACTCCTCTAACTGCTTCTTGACCTCCCGTAAATCTAGTGTATCCATCCTATAAGGAAGAATGGACACTGGTGTTACCCCTAGAACAAGCTCAATGCATAATTCTACCTCTCACTCTGGAGACAGACATTTAAAATTCATCCTGAACGAAATCCCTGAAACGATCATCCACTAGGAGAAAGTCCATCTATGATGTCCCTCATTCATCCAGATAAAGACTATCAATTTGGGATGTAACTACAAACAACCCATGATGTTAGGGTCCTGCTCTGCTCAACTGGACATCCCATTCACCATTATGTAGAAACGAACCACCGTCCGGTGACATGAAACTCACCCAACAATGATAGGATTCAACAACGTCCTAGAAGGGAACCAACCAGTCCATAACAAGAATGAAAACACAACATGTCATATCTAAGACATAGAGGTCCTATAAGAAGTGAAACACATCAACCTCAAGAGGGAAATCCTTTAACTAACGTGCACTAGCCATTCTAGTCCTCAATGTTGTTTCTTTAGTCAAAATATCTGTAGAAGTAAAGATACAGAGCCCAAGGCTCTCCATAATAGACACATATATGAAAACATGTGAAGCTCCTGTATCGAAAATATAATATTCTAAAACTGAGACAACCAAAATCGTACCTCTAACTTTAGAGAGTCTAGGATCCTACTCTTACTGGGTCTTCTCTACTGCAAAAGTATGACCTACACTGTGGCCATGCGACCCTGCCTGAACACCCTGAACTAATCCACCCTGTTGTCAATGAAATCCTGGAAACTGGCTACCATGTCCATGACCTCCACCTGGGATTGAGTGGCTGGATGAACTCTAGTTCCCATACTGATGAGAAATGACTAGTCCTGATCCCGAACGAGGAGTAATAGAAGAACCACTATCACCCACTACTGGTGAGAAGGACTGATAGAAACACATAAGATGACCCATCTTTCCACAATATGGGAACTCAACTGTGTCTCTCAAAAATTGTGGCCCCGTATTCTCACCTTCACCACACTTTTAGTATACCACCTGGCTACCTAAAGGTGTATCCCACCTACTCCGATATCCACATGTAGACTCCCTACGACACTTTTTACTATCTTCTGAAGAATCATCAAATCTGGTTGCTGAACCACCATGGCCCACTGCTCCAGAATCCCTCAGGTTACGCTTGCTGATCAACACCTGGTTGACTATGGAAGATATGGTCATCAACCTAAATATGTTCACTTGAGATCAGATGTCATGACTGAGACCATACTCAAAATTCCCCACCAAGAAAATCTCATCACCACCAAGAATGTGTGTAATGTGATACAACTCTATGATGCGAGATGAATAATACATAAATGATAAAGTACACTACTCCAAACTCATGAACTCTAGAGCTCAGTCAAACATCAAAGTCTCCAGGTAAAAGTAATCATAGAAGGTCCACTGGAACTCATCCCGCGACATAACCTGCTGGAGTCCTTCTTGTGAGATCACATCCCACCATCTCATGGTGGAATCCCGAAGCATATGTAGCAATATTCACCCTCCCCTTTGGAGGTGTCTCCAGATACTCTAAAATTGATAGCATGTCTTCTAACCACGACTCTACAGTATGAGGTCCTCCATTCCCTAAGAATTTGGGAGGATGTTTCTGCTGAATGACCTGCATCAACTTTTCCATAGATGGGGAAAGATGAAGTGCTCCATGGAAGTTCTGTATAAACATCATGAATCCTTCGCGGAACTGTGCATTAGCACCTACATCCAGAATGACGGCTGGTGCCAAGACATCCACAACGGGTGGCTCTGCTGGTAGTCCTTGATCTATCATGAACGATGTCTGATTTTTTCCCATAATCTGGCATACAACCAGATTGTGTCTTAGTTGAATGAATCTACAAGGTCAAGCACACACCTCAGTTCTAGATTATCAAGGACTGAAATGTTGAAGTGAAAGAATGAAATATTATAAAGAAAGCATTCAATTTATTAAAAAAATGGATACACATCATGTATAACCCCTACACAGTGTGTTCCCTTATCTCTTTACATGAGTGTGTAATTCTATCCAAAAAATGGTCGTGTAAAACCCCAACACATGTTGTGTTCCTCACAAGGACACAACGTGTACTTGAATCTATTTCCCCTGCCTGAGTTCCTCTACATGACTAATCCACATGGTTTTCCTAGAACAACCCTACACGACATGTTTATACCTGAAAAAATGTGTTCTTGAAGGACTTTATCCACCCGCGTTGTTAGTCACATGTCCAGACACATTCCCTCTATAACACAGTTTTTACTTATGATATACAATGTGTTCCACTAATGATTTCCCAACCTCATGTTCCCACCCACACGGGAAGTCACACAGTCAAGGATTAACCGGTGTTTACATAAAGTACACATTATGTATTTAAGAAAAATTGTTCCTTCTTGAACAAAATGATTCGTGACATGTATTAACAAATACACACCATTTATTCTGTTTTTTTTGGACATTAACCCTCAGAAACTACTCCGATACCCATAAAAATACATAATTTTTTTTAAAGACCCAAATTATGATCCATGGGGGCCCATACACCCCAAAAATCAATTCATGGAATATTATTCATGTAATATCACAAGTAAAAATATTAAAGTTCAAATTGATCCACCAAATTTAGATCCATGTGGGCCTATAACCCATGGGTTTCAGGATCGAAACCTCCCTTTGAAACCACTTTGTAACATCCCAGTTCCGAGTTCCGCCCAAGGGTGCCCCGTACCCAGTTTCTGACATGGCCTCAAGCACATTTACCCAAATACCAGAGCCTTACGACTATAAGCGAGGGACTTGGGTGTGATAGTGGTGAAACTATGCCCTAATTATCAGAGTAACAGAGTGGAATTAAATAGATAACCATAGAAAAAGTAGTAATAATACCATACAACCATGAACAATGGAAGACTGATAGTAAATAAACAACTGCAACATATTTATAAATAATGAAGCATTTAAAAATATATAGGAAATCATCCAAATAAGTCACAATGCCAGAATATAGTACTATACATAAGTACTAAGAAAAAAAAGTAAAAAAATCCAACAGTGTTACAAGACTCATCTGGGTCCCATGATCTCCAGCTACATAGAAATCACGTACTTGAAGTAGAAGGGCACTTTCCCTTATCTACAGATGAAAAAATGTAATCTATTTAGGCACAAAATCATGACCCAAATAGGGTGTGAGATGAATACCAGTAGGAAACCACCCAAAGATCTGTGCCTAACGTTCAATGGATATATTTAAAAGTATAATATACAAAATGAAGTAATAAACAAGGAAGTACTCAAAATTAAACAATCCTCTTGTTCAAATTATCATTTAAAAATAAATATATGACGAACCCCTAGGATAGATCACATATTCTAACCCATTTGGTATCATGAAAACAAAGACTCTATGAGGAATCAGTCATCGCCAGTTCCTCCTATTGTCTTTTAATGATAATCTATATACTCTATTAGGAATCACTCAACACCAATTCCCCCTATGGTCTCATAATGATAACTGTAGAAACAATGTGGGATCACTCTTCATCTTCCCCCCTATGGTCTCACAACATGAAAATAATAATAGACACTCTGGGGAGGTCCTCAGCATCAATTCCCCCTATGGTCTCACTATACCAGGTTCCAACATCATTTTGTAATGAAATCATGCACAAGTGATATTCCACAACAAAATTAAATCATAGATACTACATGGATAAGCAACTACAATGCATATAAAAATCATGCCACATAATATCAAATCCATCCTAATAATACTTGGCATGGAATGAAAATCCTCATAACAGGAAATTCTTGACCTAGGGACAAATATCAAATCAATCATGGGAAAAAAAATCCACAGAAATTTTGAAAAAAACCTATTTTCAATCAAAAACCCATACTCAAGAAAACAAGGATTGGAAAAAATTAACATGGTTTAATTCCCTGGACATGAAATAACCAAAACAAGGGTATTGGGAAATTTTGTATATATAATTCAAACTAGAATGTTGTGGGTGTACAAAAACGTCAAAAACTTTCAACTAAGGATATGTCAGAAAAGAGTACAAATGAAGGCACGAGGCTCTAGAAGAATATAGAACTAACCATAGTGATTCCAATGAAATTGATGAAAATTGATTCAGATCACAGACAATGGGACGGGGGATCAGAGAAGAATCATTGGCTTCAGTCGCACCTAGATGAGATGAACTGAGAAGAAGAGGGTTCTTCCAATTAGATGTGACCCTGGTCTGTTTAATGAAATAAAAATAAAAATTTATGATGTGTTCCTTAGGGATACACGATGGGTATGGGACTTTAGTGGGCCCCGACTTAAGAGGCCTGTCCCTGTCATCTCATGTTGGTGTATGTGACCGTGACATGGCTAGACATGGTCTGGACTCGGAGGAAGGGTACACAACATGTACAAGGAAGTACACAACGTGTACTACCAAAATTTTCCTTCATCCTAATTTTACTAAAAAACAACATGAAATGTAAAACATACCTAAAAGGAAGATCCAGGTTATAAAAATTTACTTATAGTCTTTTATCACCCATTTCTTAAAGGTTCTTTGTAAAAATAACTATTTCGGGTGGTGATTGTTACATTTATAATGTATGTTTTGGTTATGTAGGTTTAGTCCATTTAATTTGATATTGGTTCCAAAATATCCATAATGAAAACAATTTTATAAATATAACATATATTCATTATGTGTTTATATTATTCTATAAAATCTAGAGACATGAAATGGATTACACCATTCATATAGACGGTAGGCTGTACGTACGAATGAACATTGTGTTCTATTTTTTCTTGATGAATATAATGAAAAGAAAATAAATATTAATTAAACATTCCATAATAATAATTATGTTATATATATAATTTATATTAATATAATTTATCTTTATTCCCATCCATTTAAAAATAAAATGTAAAAATTTTCACATCGCTGCGTATAAACGGTAGTCCAAACGTACACATGAGAAAACATTATTTTTTTCAACCATATTATAAAGTATAATGTTATAGGTGATATTCTATTTAAAATAGTATTATTATTTATAATATATCACATATATTAATTAACATTATCATAACTACCTTCCATGTAAATTGGAAGACAAAAACGAATCACATCACATTGTGAAGCGGTTTTCCATGATACAGATGAGCCATGTTATCTTATCACCCATGCAATTTAAATTAAAAGGTGTGTGTGATATAATAATTACATAAGTATAAAAATTTCATTAATATCATATAAATATTTTATATAAATTTTTATATTAATCCATAAACTTTGGTGATGGAAAATGAATTTCATCAGTTCGTGAGGTCCTAGTTTTTCGTACACACGATAGATGGTTTTGTTTCCTATTTGATGGAAGTGGAGATGGATCTAGGATATTAAATTTAAATAAAAATATATTTTTATATAGGTTATAATTATGTTATTATATTATCATAATTTTATATTATTATAAGGATGTGTAATATGAAATTAAACAAATACACAAGTTTAATAATTTTATCCTTTGTCGGAGAGCCTCTTTAGTTTTATACGTAATGTCTTATTAGGAGGGATTCCTAATAAAAATAAGGAATAAAATATACGGGGAGGTAATTAAGTAAGATATTATTATAATTATTGTCTTAACTAAATGGTTTTGGATGTGTGAAGTGGGAGAAGTGTAGGTGTACATTTATAAGTCGGGGAGAGGACACACGTAGACAGTTTGAAAAGAATAAGTGATAACCACGATTTCTCATAAAAAAACATGAAAATGGTTCATTATAAAACCAATAAATATATAATGTCTAAAAATGGCCCCAAAATGAGTGTTGTAAATGTTTATTGGTAATTTTAACCCTTATCATCTTAGTTTAACCCTCAGTAAGCCCATTTTACCGTAACTTTGATAATTAAATTTTAATATTTTTACTACTCATTATAGTAAAAAATTAAGATAAATTCTTTAGATTGTATTAATTATTTTTATTAAAAGTATTTAATACTTTTTTATAAATTAAATTAAAATAATTTGATGATTGTTTTTTTTAAATTAATCCCACAGACGTGATAGAAAAGGGATTTTCAGGAAATGTAATTTTCAGGCAAAAGATGACCTTATAATAACTATATGAATAAAAATCGTCATTATATAAATTTAATCATAAAAATTTATATCTATAATATTTAAATTTATTTTAAATCATCTCTAATTAGGGTTTATTTTGATTAATTAAAATAGGGAATCATTATTCACTTTAAAACAATTTTCAGTAAAATGTTTTTTAAAACCCAAAAATAGACTTGTAATAAAATTTAACATAAAATTAGTTAAACCGAAATTATTTGGATTAAATATAACTAAACAATAAATATGTTACTGTAAATAAATTAAAATAATTATGACCCTTTTAAATTAATTAATTTATTTTATATAAATTTTAGTTTTACCAAAATCGCTCTTTTATCACTATTCACTGAAAAATAAATATTTTCTGAGAAATCACAAAATTTCAACATATTTAAATATTTATATGATTATTTAAAAAATTTATATCATTTTTTAAAATAAAATTTCTAATGTTGGTAAAAATTCATTTTAAATTATATATGGAAAGCGTGACTAAACAACCTTTTTGAAAAATACATTTTTCCAGAAAACACTTATTTTTATTTCAAATGGGTCTATTTTATTTATAATCAATATAAAAAAATTAAATTTATTTTATATAAATTTGAGAAATATTATTTTCATAATTTGATTATTTTTATGAATTTATTCTAATTTAATATCTTGGTTATAGTGGTATTCTATATTATATTTCATTCAGACCAGCAATTGAGTGTTCTACAAGCTATCAAAGAGATCAATTTTATTTAAAAATAAATATATTTTATTATCTTGGGGTGTTATATTTTCATATAATATCAATATTTCATATCATATATGTTATGATACATGAGTTTCCCCTTTTAAAATCTCAGGGTGTCACATTCCTCCCACCTTTAAAAAATTATGTCCTAACATTTTAAAGTTGATCACGGTAATAAAGGGTTTGAAATTTTAAAATAAATTAGTTTAAAAACAAAAATTATAAAAGGATTAAAAAAACATCCTCTTGATAATATAGAATGGTAAATGTAAAGTTAATCTTGGATAACATATAACTTGGTTTCCAAATAGGTGAATGTTGGAGGTATGTGAAGATATAGACATGCAAGAAAAGTATGAATAATTATGAAGGGTGATTGTGATCATTGACTAAAAGAACAAGATTGATAAAAAACTATAAATATATGATGTGTTAAAAGTCTATTGGATTCATTGGATATAATGTTAATAATATAATATTATTGTTGTAGGATCCTTTTCCTAGTGCTAATGGATCTTTCTTCCAACTACACGTAGAGCATAAGGAAATATACTTACCTGAAAAGTATAATTTCAAACAATAATCATTTCCATCACAATATCATATTTTTTTTCCAAATGATGATTATTAAAGATGATTTTCTCAAGCCTGAGGCACTAAAATTAACTTTTAACAGATCCTAAAATCCATTAAATAGTAAAAATTTATTCATCCAATCATTAATAAATCCAAAATGGTTTGAAAATGCTATACAATAACACCCAAAGATTAAATTAATTCATTTTAGAAATAGTTTACCTTAACACTCATTCAATATATGTATAATCAAATTTAAAGTCTAAAAATGTAGAAGTAAGGTCACTAAATAAAAATTATATTCCCCCCCAAAAAATAAAGATTCTCCAAATTTCACCTTCCAAATATGTGAATATCTTGATCACTATAAAAACTTAATTAAAACATGCATTAATAAAAAAATAATATTTTATATTGTCAAATATATGTAATAGATCCAAACATGTAGTAAAATCCAAAGAATACAACATAGTCCATCAAATCCCTAACCAATTTCAATGTCACCAATACTATCCCTCAAAAATATCTTTATCATTATGATATCAAAATTGAACACACATTAAGGGATATCAACCCTCAATCACGTGTTTTCGAAGTTGATCATGTTTTCACTAAATCAATTTTCTTGGTAACATTAAACATGTGTCTAAAAATCCTTACAGAAAAACCACTGTAGTAAAATCCTTATATGTTTCATAATTCACATAATGATAAAATCATTGTTAAAATACTTCATAAATACAATTATTTAATCCAAAAACAAAATTAATTTATTCAACTATGGCGGTAGTAATATCATAAGCTTTAACATGATCCCTTATCTACTTTTGGGGTTTATTTCCTAAATTCTTGAGAATTATTTTGGAATAGTACACCATATCCTTACAGTTCAAGAATTCAAAATTGAATGCTTATTTATTGTCCTTTAATTAATGTGAATGATTTACTTTATCTCCACACTTTTAATAATTTCTCATTCTCTTCCAATAAGTACCATATTGGTTATTTCTAAAATTATCACATGGGGGGTCCTACTTTACCATATTCCATTTATTAATCTTTTTCTCTACATTCCTCTTCTTCTATTTCTTCTCTTAGAATCCTTAATACTTCTATATTTAATTGTCATTATTCATAGCACAGGACACAATTTTCTTGTTTGATAATAATGTATAAGAGACTAGTTCCCTTCAAAAGATTGGCATTAAACCTTCATGGAAATGGTCAACATTTCTCTTTGAATTACATAAATAATATGTTGCATACTTTTATATAATTTTAAATTTATATGCATACAAATAATTTTTCCATCTTCCTTTTGTTTTATACTAAATAATTTCCTCTTCATATCAGCTCATTTATCATGAGGAAAATACCTTTCTAAGAAGAGCACTTTGAAATCCTTCCATTGCATGTCTTATATTTTTTATAGTTAGTTTTTTGAATCAATGACCACCGTTGATCTATATCCCCTTAGAGATAATAAATTCCTATGAAAACATTCTCCCCATCATTTCTTCTCAAGGACAGGAATATATTCTATAAGGAACATATCCATTGTGTAGTTAAAAATAGAATTGTAGTTCCAATAAATGATTGATGTTGCTGATGAATAATGTTTCCAAATATTTTAACACTACATTGTGGATTAGTTGGATGATCTATATAGGAAAGGAAATTTCTGATAACCTTAGATAACTTCCTAAATATAGAAATAATTTTATTAGTTCCATATGTATCTCCATATCCAACTTCATTATCTTTCCGTGGGGGGAAGTACTTACATAGATTATGTAAATTGATATGATTTTCATTCATTCTGCAAGGTTACTTTTATAAATAATGGAATATATGATATTATATTATAACATTATGAAACCTAATGTGTAATCCCAAAATAAGTTATACACTTATCATAAATTGAAAAATTTATGCATAGTTAATCTCAGGATCATAAAACATGACTCTTTGGGAACGTTTTGAAATCATAAAAATATTTTCAAATACCTATTAATAGTTTGTAATAAAAATATGAATTATCCCAATCATATCCATCTAGAGTTTCAAACTAGGTTTATAGAAAGGCCCATTGTTGTGTATTAGGTAATGCTTGAGATAAGGATGACATACCTTTTTTGGGGTTTTTACCCCTTGGTACATCGGTTCCAGAACTACATCCACTTGTAGTATCCAAACACTGATGTATTAATAGGAAAAATATTATATCCTATTTCTCATCAAAACAATATGATGTTATTCTATACTTATCGTAAAATTTTATCAGGGAGTTATTTTCCGTAATATATATTTTCAAAAATATAGTTCCCAATGTTTCTATTAAAACTCCTCTATACGAACGGTAAGGAACCTGACCGTAGTATCCCAGATTCAGTGGTTACTTTATTACATTTTCATAATATATAAACAGAATCACATCCTAATGGACTAAATAGTTTTATAATATTTCTAAACTGGATACAAACATGACATTCACATTATAATTGAAATCATAAAATTTAGAATGTGTTTTTGTTGATAATTCCATATTTCCTCATAGCATACCTCTGAATATCAATCACCAATCACATCCTGGTATCATGTAAAAAATAAACATAATAAAGGCGAAATATATAATTCTTAGTAAGGGTATGTGTTCGATAAAATAATTCATAAATATATAAGGAATAATCTATAAGTTCATGACCTTAAATATTACTTAATCTTGAATTAGGTTAATAATTCACATTGAGGATCTTTTCAGGTTTAGTGTTTTAGGTAATTATACCATAACTACTACATTACATCTCAATTGTTAAAACGTAGACACTTCTACTCAGTATCCATTTTTTTTCAAAAAAACAAAAACTCTTAAAATAAATCAAGATTTATTTTCATGATAAAAATATTCTTTAATTATTATTTTCTCTTACCCTTATTTATATCCTATGAAAAACTATTCAAAAACGTGGGATGAGTAGAAAAAGATCATTAGTGGTTATAAAACAAGTAAAAGAAAAATTAGTCCATTAATACATAAAAATCAGTGAAATAATAATTTTCAATCGTTAATGTACCACAAAAAATCATAATATTTATGAATTACAAATGGAAATCATAAATCATAAAAGTAACTTGTGTCATCCATAACATACTTAAGTTGTATCTTTCACAGCTACGTAGAGAGTAACATCTGGAATACCCATCATATTATATTCCCAAAATCTCTTAGGAGAAACATTAACACTTACCACCATCATGTTACCCAATTCATTAGAGATCTATCTCGGGCTCACGCTCCCTAGGTTTATAATGGAACTACCCATATACATAAACTATGCCCAAGAACTGTATCATATTAATAACACATAAAACAAACATAAAGAAAAAATAACATTTCCACATTCCAGTCACAATATATCATTTAAATCTATTTACATAACCAATATTTTATCAAAACCATTTTCAATACCAAAATACATAAAATAATATATGGTATTTATTTTCCTTTTAAAAAGATTATGGCTTATTAAGGAAGCCAATAATCAAATAATGCTCACGACAGCGAAAATGTCATTATCAATATGTATGTTAAAAAGAAACATTCCCTTTTTGTCATTTATTAAAAATATTCATATAAAAATATTCTCTTTGAATGAAATGAAATTTCAAAGGTGTTTATACACCGTATAAAAGAAAGTTATGTGTAAATAAAAATATGCCTCAATGAAAGGAGATTGAGATGATCCCTTACCTCATGTCCAACAGGACACATTCGTTATTCAATCTCAAGAATAATAAACTAAAGTTAATTTTTACGTGATTAGGATCCTTTTTCATTTTTATTATTCTTTTTATATTACTTATTACCATGTTATCAACATTACATAATCATTTAAGTTAATAACTGTTGTTTTGTTGATATATGGTACTTGAGTCAAAAATAAACTTGTTATAATTAAAAGTTTTCCAGGTGGTCAAAAGTCCATTATCAATAGAATGATATTTATGATTTAGATATCATATATATCATATATATCTACTATATATATGTATTTACAATAGTATATAACATTTGGACATTAGAAATGAAATGCATAGTTCTTGGAGACGGTAAGCCATACGTACGCATGAATTCTACTTTCATTTCTGTTATGTATTTAATGGAATGAAAACATAATGATAAATAGGTATATTATAATTCCATTACAATATCATATGTAATTGCATTAACTCTATACATTATAAATTCTATATATTTCATGAACGAGTCATATCACTTTTAGGGGGGGATAATATGCACTTCCTCAAATAAAATTATCATATTTATCCATTATGGAAACCATAAAGTTAGGTTATAAATGAAAAATAAAGAATAATAGATACAATATAAATAAAATATTTATCAAATATTAAAACAATGTCATCATAATGTCCACCATGATAGGTGATAAGAGATAACTGAACAATTGTCGTTTCGTGAGGCAGTAGTTTTCCATCCACGAAAATAGTATGTTAGCATCCATTAGATGGTGGTTTGTGTAAGTGTATTTTAAATCAATCTCATAAAAACATAATTTTATATTTAATATAATTATTTTTATAAAATAATTGTTTAAAGACAGTTTAGGGGAATGGAGAAGGAAAATAAAAGAAAAGAACTTGAGAGAATACATTACCTTTAAATCAGGAAACTCCCTTTGATTTGAACCAAAAGGATTTATGGAAGTGCTTTATGCCTACAGTAAGACTTCTAGGTGGAATATATGAATGTTGGGAGATTATTTGTTTAGAGTTTTTATAGGAAAATGGGCTTGAGAGGAGTGTTTAATGGATTATATGTGATGGACTTTTATAAGGGAGAGGATGGTATCTTTAGAAATGTTTTAAAATATTATTTTTTTATAAAATTATTTTCAGTTTCAAAGAACCAAAGCATATTTAGCTCGATAATATGGTTCATATAAGTCTGAATAAAATAGTCCAATATTAATTGGACAGGTTTTGAATATTTTTTTAAACCATATCTTTCTTATTTTACCTTTTTTTAACTTATTTATCTTTTACAATGTTCCCCTATATATTCATACTACATGGTTAATATATTAACTATAAAACTCCAAGAGACACAAAATGGACCATTAATGACATATTTAACATCATATATGTCATTTTTACAAATTGAATATTTTTTGAACTATTTTATCATTTAATAAAATATTGATTGGTTTAAAAACCATTTTATGTCAATTTTAATACCATTTATATCAATACTTTTTAAAAAATTGAAAAAAATATTATTATTTTGAAAAAACATCATTAAATCAAAGATAAAAAGTAATATTAATCTATAAAATTCTTGGACTCCATAAAAGGTTCCAAATAAATTTAGTTTATGATCTATAATGTCAATTATTTGATTCCTTTATTAATAAAGCAATTACACCCTCACCATTAATTCATAACTAAAATTATTTATTTAATGTCTAAAAATAATAAATAAAATAAAATAAAGAAATAAATATTTATATCTTTCCAAATAATATTTATTTTCGAATAGATCACCTATATAACCCCATATAGAAATTATTTTAGTTAAAATATTCATGTTTATGATATTTTTTTTACTTTTAAAAAAATCTATTAATGTCATTATCTTACCCAAGTGTCATTCGACGACCAAAATTGGATTAAATGGTAAAAATAAAATCCAATTACACTTTAAATCCAACAAAAATAACAGTCTATCTATATAAATAAAGTATATTAAAAGACAGTGTGAATTAAAATGTAGTATTTTTCACTATTCATTAAAAAATGTACTTTATTAGAAAAATACCCAAATTTCATCCAAAGTAAAATTTTATGTCCCAATTCTAAAGAAGAAATTTATTTTGACAAATAGAACATATAAAAGTGACAAAAAAAAGATTTCAAAAGGGTTCTCCATCAAAAGGCATTAAATCGAACTTTTAATTAATATTAGAATGTTTATGATTAAAATTGGATTCATTCAGATTTTTAACATATAAATTTTATTGGATAAATGAAAAAACATTTAAAAAAATGTATAACCATATTATATATAGTTATGTTCATTCCCAACAATACAATGACTAGGCGTTAACTACCATTTAATATAATATTATATTATTATTTTTTAGTATGACTCAGCCTTATGAGCAACAAGAGATTTTGGAGAAACCCATTGTTGGGTGTCTGGTACACCATAAAAATTTGAATCCCCTTTAAAGTAAAATTAATATTAAATTCAAAAATATTAATAAATATGAATATATCATATTCTTTATTTACCTGGGTTTTTACATCCTTCCCCTATTTTAGGAATAGCATCCCTGCAATTCTATTCACTTATCAAATAAGTGGTGGTATTTATCCCTCATATCTTTTTAGATTCCCATGCTGCCACTTCAACCATATGGTTTTTCAACAGAACATTTTCTAATGAATTATCTTATTCTACAATAATTACTCTCTACGGTCAAGAATCTGGACTGAATGTTCCTAGTAAGAAAGATTTTTTCGAACTGAACTACCATTGCACTCAAAACATGAGAGGGATCTGAAATATACTTTCTCAACATTGAAACATCAAAAAAATTATGTACCTAGGATAAATATGGAGGTAAAGCCACTCTGTAGGAAACTGATCCAACATTCTATAGGATTTCATATGGTCCAATGAACATCAGACTGTATATCCCCATCTTGCCAAAATGAATCACACTTTTCCATAGAGAATCTTTGAGAAAGACATGATCACCTACCTAAAAAAATATCCTTCCTACGGTTATCGTCATAACTTTTCTGCCTGATCTGAGCTGTTATCATGTGCTTCTGAATCATCTGAACTTTATCTATAATTTATTCTACAAATTCTGGTCCCACCAGTTTCCATTCACCAACTTCACCCTAAAAAGCTAGAGTTCGACATCTCTTTCCAAACAATGCCTCAAATGGTGAAATATGTACACTAGGATTAAAACAGTTACTATATAAAAATTCAACCAAATAAAGATATTGGTCCCAACTTCCCTAGTAATCCAATGAGAAATCGCATAGTATATATTCCAATGTTTGAATTATTTATTCTGACTTCCCACCTGATTGAGGATAAAAACTTGTACTAAATTTAATTTAGCACCCAATGACTTTTGAAGGCTTTTCCAAAAGTTATAAGTAAACCTGGGATCACGATCAGATACAATGGATAGGGAACTCCATCTAACCTGACTATCTCTTTAACATACAACCAAGAATGTTTATCTAGATACAAATTATCTCAAATAGGAATGAAATGAGAATATTTAGTCAATCAATTAACAATAACCCATATTTCATTATTACCTCAGTAGATATTTGGTAATCTCAAAACAATTCCCACAGATATATTTTCCCATTTCCTATCTAGCACCAGTAAAGGATGAAGCATCCCTTTCCGTAACTTCTACTCTTCTTTATCCTGTTGACAAGTCAAAAAACGACATAGAAAAGTCAACAATGTCTCTTTTCATTCCGTCCCACCAGTAATACACCTGAATATCTCTGTAATAAATTCAAAGTCTCACTGAACCATATTCATTTTTAACAATCATTATTGGAGCACCCCATAGCAATGTGCTCGGTCGAATGAAACCTTTATCTAATAACTCATTCAATTGCTTCCTTAACTCTAAAAGATAAAATTGAGCCATTTGATAAGGGGGTTTTGAAATTATCTTAGCATCAGGAACTAATCCAATAGTAAATTCAACATCTCAATCAGGTATTATACCTAGAATCTCATCAGAAAAAATATCATGAATTCTATTTACCACTAGCACATCATTAATCTGAACAGTTCCTTTCTTTGTCAGCAATATGAACAAGGTAACATTCACTTCCATATTTTACTAGTTTATCAGCTTCCTGATATGTTATCAAAAGTAGGGGTTCAATTTTTTTATAGAAACTAAAATTATTTCTGAAAAGAAACCTCTTTAGCTTAGCAGTCAATCTTAATATGACAAACGTAAAGACAATAAAAACCCAAAATAACATCAAACACTAATGGAGGAAAAAAATATGGTTTTTAGGTACATTATTTCTATAAACAAGGACAAGAAGGTTATTATAATGTCTTTTTGTGTCAAGATTTCCTCTCGGTGTTTTTACCATAAGTTCAAGATTCAAATATTGAGACGGAATTCCCAATTTACTAGAAAACATCCCAGGAATGATTGAATGTGTATACCTTGAATCAAAAAAAATTGGCATAATCTGAAAAAACAAATAGTGTACCTGATATTACTTCATTCGATGGTAAAACATCTTCTTAAGTAGTTACAAAATATTTCACCATGCCTTTCTTCTTGTTGTGTGACTTCCATCTTTCAATTGAGTTCTTTTTTGGAAACTCATTTTCATAATGACCCAATTCATTGCACTTAAAACATTTTACTGACTTTATATCATATTTTTTATTACCATTACCCTGATCTTTTTTAGTGAAATTATGAGCCTTATGTACCATTTTACCATATCAATAACACTTACTAGAATTCAAAAGACATTCCTATGTGTTCTTTTTACCAAAAGTTTCACAAATGGTAAACTTATGTTTCTTACCATCAGACTTTTTTGAAGAATTATTCCCTTTCATTTTCCACCTCAACCTCTTATTATATTGTCTGTCAAAGAACACCTGATCATTAGAAAACTCAATTTCCACATTCTATATACATTGAAAAAGTTATTAATAACTATATAACTCACGAGAGGCTAAATACCTTCGATAATTTGGCTTTAATCTTGAGTAAAAATGATTTATTTTAGTATCATTATCTTATATGAAATTTGGATCATACCATATTAGTGGAGTGAATTTTTCTTTTTAAATATCCATTGATTCATCCACCTACCTCAAATAAAGGAATTTTATATCATTCAAAGATGAACCACCTTAGGAAAATATTGATCATGAAACATACCTTCGAATTCGTCCCAATCAGGAGCATCAATCTCTTCACTATCCCTGATATTTTTATCCACCGACCACCATTGATTGGCTTCACCTTCAAAATGTTAAACAACAAGTCTACAATTTTGATGTTTTGAACACCCCATGGCATCAAATATCTTCTCCAGGTCTTTTATCCACCCTTCATCTAGAATAAGTTCCGATGATCCTTTGAATGATGGAGGACATTGGCTCATTAAATGATCCACTACTGGCATGTTCCTTTTTGGTTGATATGGCCGATCTCATGCATGGATACCAACACCATTTATCACCTGATTCAACTATTCCATCACTTCAAAAACAACTATTCAATTCCGATTCCGACCATCTCAGGTTGCTGATTTGGAAGGTTTTTTTCCTCCTCATGTTGACCCATCAAAGCTACCCTGTTTCCTCAACGGAAAACGATTCTGAACCCAAAAATATCCTAGGCTAGGTAACATGGTAATATGTAAATTCTATATCATTTCCATTTTAACCTTAATTAATTTATGGATATTAATTTAAAAATACCATAACTCCTAAAGTTATCTTATCCATCCTTTGATAAAAACTATAAGGACCCGACCTTTAACATTATGTGATATTGAATTAAGTTAATAATTCACATTGAGGATCTTTTCAGGTTTAGATTTTTTGATAATTCATCCATAAATATTACATTACATCTCAATTGTTATAAAGTACAAACTTTTACTCAGTATGCATTTTTCTCCAAAAATAAGAACTCTTAAAAGAAAATAAGAGTTTCTTTCTTGATAAAAATATTATTGAATTATTCATTTCTCATACCCTTCATTATATCCCATGAAAAACATTTCAAAAAAAAAGGGATGAGCATAAAAATCGCAGTAATGGTTATAAAACAAGGAAACAAAACATTATTCCACCAATACATAGAAATAAATGAAATCATACTTTTCAATAATTAATTTACCACAAAAAATCATATTTTTTATGAATAAAAAAAAGGAAATCATATATTATAAAGGTAACTTGTGGAATGCATAACATACTTATGTTTTAGATTTCATAGCTACGCGAGGAGTTACATTTGGAATACCCATCATACTATATTCCGTAAATCACTTAGGAGAAACATTAAAATTTACCTCTGTCACATTACCCAATGCATTAGAGACTAATATCAAGCTCCCCCACCCTAGGTTTATAGCGGAACCATCTTTAAACATATTAAATTCCCATGAACCATAACATATTCATAACACATAAAACAAACAAAAATGAAAAATAACATTTACAAATTTCAATCACAATATATCATTTAAATATATTGACATAATCAATACATTATCAAAACCATTTTTAATACCAAAATACATAAAAGAGTATATGGTATTTTTTTTCTTTTATAAACATTACGACATGTTAAGGAATCCAAATATCAAATAAATCTTGTGGTGGGAAAAAGGTCATTGTCAGTGTGTACATTAAAAAAAACATTCATTTTTTTGTTTAGTAAAATAACTCATAGATAAGTATTCCATTTGAATTAAATGAAAATTCAATGGTGTTTATACACTATATTATATAAAGTCGTGTATAAATAAAAATATGCCTCAATTAAAGGAGATTAAGATGAAGTCCCTTACCTCATGTCTAACTTAACTCATTAATTCATTAATCTCCTGAACAGTAAAATAAATATAATTTCTACTTTTTAAGTAACTTTTTCAATTTTATTATTTCTTTTATGTTACTTATTACCATGTTATAAGCATTACATAATCATTTAAGTTAAAAACAATCGTTATTAGTATTTGGTACATGAGTCAAAATAAAACTTCTTATAATTAAAATGTTTCCATGTGGTCAAAGGTCCATTATCACAAAAATCATATTCATGATTTAGATATCATATTTTTAATATATATCCTATATATATATGTATTTATAATAGTACATAACATTTGGAGATAAGAAATGAAATGCACCGTTCATGTAGATGGTAGGTCGTACGTATGCATGAACACAACTTTCATTTCTATTTCGTATTTAATGGAATGAAAACATAATGATACCAAGGTATATTATAATTACAGTATAATATCATATATAATTTCATTAACAACTAAATTTATACATTCCATGTATGGAATGAAGGATTCATATCATTTTGAGGGGGCGGTAGTCCGCACTTCCTCAAATAAAATAATCATATTTATCCATTATTGAAATCATAAAGGTATGATATAAATGAAAAATATATAATCATATAGAAAATATAAATATAATATATATCAAATACAAAAATAGTTTCATCATAATGGCCACCATGTGAGGCAGTAGGAGATATTTGAAAAATCATCGTTTCGTGAGGCAGTAGTCGGTCGTCCACTGAAACAATATGTTCGTATCCATTAGATGGAAGTGTGTGTAATTGTAGATTCAATAATTTTCAAAACAACATCTTATTATATTAAATATAATGGTGTTGGTATAAAATAATTTAATAAAAAGAGTTTAGGGGGTTGGAGAAGAAAAATAAAATAAAAGAACTTGAGAGAATGTGTTACCATTAAATAGGGTAACTCCCTTGGGTTTGAACCAAAATTCTTTATTGAAGTTGTTTTTGCCTAAGGTAAGGCTTCTAGGTGGAAGATAGGGATGTTGGGAGCCTATTTTCTTAGATTATGGATGGTACAAGGGGCTTGAGAGGTGTGTTTAATGAGTTAGAGTTGATTCCATTTTATAAGAGAGAGGATGGTCTCTTTATGAATGTTTGAAAATATTATTTTATTGTAAAATGATTTACAGTTTCAAAAGGTTCAAGCAATATTTAATTTGAATATAAGTTGTATATAAGTCGAAATAAAATCATCCAATATTAATTGGATAGGTTTTTGATATTTTTTAATCCTTACTTTTCTAATGTAACCCTTTGTTAACATATTTATCTTTTACAATGACCACTAATATTATCATACAATTTGGCTAATATATTTACAATAAAATTCCAAGTGACCCAAAATGGAAAAATAATGACATTTTTAACATCATATATTTAATTTGGCCAAATGTTAGATTTTGTAAGACTATTTTATCATTTAATAAATTATTGATTGATTTAAAAACTATTTTATGTCAATTTTTATATTATTCATATCATGACTTTAAAAAAATCCAAACCAACTTTATTATTAAAAAAAACCTTCATTAATTTAAAGATAAAAAATTTATCTTAATATAAAATATTCTAGGATGGCATAAAAATGTTCAAAATAAATTTATTTAAATATTTATAATATTATTATTTTTTAATCCTTTATTAATGAAGAAATTACTACATCACCATTATGTCAAAATTAGTTAATTTTTATTTAATGTATAAAAATTATAAATAAAATAACATAATGTTGGAAATATTTTTTATCTTTCCAGGAAATATTTATAGTGTAATATATCACTTATATAACCCCATATAAATTTTTTTTATTATAAATATTCATGATTATGTTTTCTTACATTAAAAAATGTTATTAATGTCATTATCTTACCTAGGTGGCTATCAAAGGCCAAAGGCCTCACCCAAGGATTTTATTGTTCGTCCATTAATAATCATATAATATTAGGACAATTATTAAGGTTATTTTATATTGTTGTAATACTATTTTTACCTTTAATTACCCTATATACCTTTAACTGCGGTAAATAAAAATCAAAAGGTTCTATTAACCAAAAATTATTTTCATCTTATTAAACAAAATATTACTTACAGATGAAATCCATGTATGTAGTATTTTTTAAATTCAATTCAAAGAAGTGGTAAAATATCATTTAAGTGAAAAAGCCGATTTATATATATTATGCATTGTTTTCTCAGTATTTATAAAAAATTTAACATTTTCAGAAAAATACAAAAAATTCAATAAAAGATAATTTTGATATCAAGAATTAAAAAATAAAGTGTATTTTACCAAATTCAAAACATATATCTTTCATTAAATAAATTTAAATTAATTTCCGTTGTCAAAACCAAAAAGTGTGTTTTTAGTAAATATTAACTATCAAAAGCTTGACACTTGTTTATGTCCAATTTCAATGTGAAATTACATTCAATGATCCAAATTGAATTACATGGTAAAAATATAATCCAATTACACTTTAATACCAATATAAAAAATAATCTAACTATATAAATAAATTATATTAAAATGGAGTTTCTAATTAAAATTTAGTATTTTTCACTATTCATTAAAAAATGAACTTTATTAGAAAAATACCAAAATTTCATCCAAAGTAAATTTTGATGTTTTGATTCTAAATAACAATTTTTTTTTCAAATAGAACATATAAAAGTCACAAATAATTATATTTAAAAAGGTTTCTTCATCAAGAGGATGTAAATCGACCTTTTAAAGAATATTAGAGTGTTTATTCTTAAAATTGGATTCATTCACATTTGATGCCTCTAAATTTTATTGGATAAATGTAAAAAAAATTAAAAAAAGTATAATAATATTGTAGTTAGTTATTGTCATTCCCACAAATAAAATGGCTAGAGGTTGGATACCATTTGAAATAATATTATATTATTATTTTTTAGTATGACTCAGCCTTGTGCGCAACAAGAGATTTCGGAAAAACCCATTGTTGCATGTCAGGTAAGCCATCAAACATAGCATCCAATTTGAAGTAAAATTAATATTAAATTAAATAATATTAGTAAATACTAAAATATCATTTTATTTATTTACCTAGGATGTTACATAATCAATATGGAAAGGTATATAGTTAAAACACATCAACTCAATCAATTACTTGAGAACAATATGGTAGGATTAAAAGACGATCAAATAAATCCATATAAATAATCAAATCATATTGAAACATAACTGCATATATTCTAACTAATAAAATAATCACTTGAAACATTAATTTCTAATCTCATAATGATAGAAAAAATAATTTGAAACATCAAAACCATTGAATAAAGGCCTTTTACCAAGACATCTTACATATATGGGTAAAGCCTCGAGCAAATAACCAAGCAAATTTTCTTCATCAGACCTATCGATGCATTAATGGGAAATAGTTATCCCCTATCATAACTTGTTATGTATAATGTATTCCTCATATGAATTGGTTAAAACGTAATCAAGAAAAAAATTCATATTGAAAAACTAACATAGAAAATGTTAATAATTACCCCAAACATTATAAATTATCACAAACCATTTAGAGAAATATGGAGAACGGTAATAAAATCCTATATCCTTGTTCAAAATTATCAAAAAAAATCCAATTATGAACCATTAATATATAAATATTAAATAACTCAATGGATCATATGGAAGATAAATTGTTGAATTAAATGATGAATATAAATACAAAAAAATGTTATTGAAAAATATCTTAAGGAAAATATCATTTTCACCTTGAAAATATTTTTTAAAACTAAAAGATCACAAAATATTTTAAAAATAATTTTCTATGAAAATAACCTTTGAAAATTGTAAAGGAATATTTAAAACATTTAGTGTTCATGATTGTGGGATATTCCATATATATAGTGCATATTAAAATGAAGATTCTTTTTGCATTTTTGGTAAAACCCAAACAATACTTGTTAGGAAATAGAAATAAAGACTCCATTGATTTTTTTTATAAAAGTAAAACATGAGTAAAAATTCCATTAAAATTTATTTATATAATGTTATTTTTTTATAAAATATTGTTTTTTTAATAAAAATGATTTTCGATAAAAGAAGAAAATAATTTTATATTTTCTTAAAAACATTTTCATAATAGTTTTTAGTGTCAAAGTTGATAAAATTTTAATTTTAATTGAAAAAATCATGAATATCTTCAGGGGAATAAAAATCATGAGTTTCTTTAGTGATATATCAAAATATTTCATCATTGTAAAATTAATAATAAATAATACTGATAAATGATGATATTTAAAATAAACCATTAACACTTTCATAACTTTTGAATCTTAATCCCCATGAATGAAATAACTTAATATGGAACATTAAATATAGTAAAGATAATGTGATTAATGATATACTATATTAAATGGTCAATATATATAGAATAAAATATTTATGTGGTTAATATTTCATAAGTATCATCGAACCAAAAGTGAGATGGGAAACCCTTACCCCTAGTCTGATTTCCATCACACATGTTCAATACTATTATATAGTAAATATTTTTTATTATACATATATTAAAAAACCATATTTATATATCTCATATCATATATTATTTACTTATATTATTTTATCATTTTTATTAAAAATTCATTGTTAAAATCCCTATTTCGGGTGATAATTACTTCATTTTTCATGTATGTTTTTGTAATCTGAGTAATTTTAATTTTATTATAAAAAGTCAGGATTTTCATAGATATAAATGACATATTTTTTTATAAAAATTCATTACAATAAATAAAAATACCATTGAGGATCATAATGATCATTGGTGAACTACATCTTCTCCCACTATGTTCATCATAACTAGCACCATTTCGGGAAAAATAATACATAATAAATTTATTCACATCCTAGAGAAAATAAATATAAAAATAGTTGATATTAAATAACCAGTAAGAGTAAACAAGGGAGATATGAAAACATAACATAAGCATATGTGTATGAGAACATGAGAATAACATTTGAAAACTATATTCTACATATCAATTTTTATAATATTGTGTCATGGAATAAATATTTTTAGTTAATAAGACATGAATCACATGGGAATAAATTAAAGTGAGACCTAAAAACAAAACAGTAAAATAATTCATGGAATTTTGGAATACACATAAGAATATAAAATCATTTCATTATTAGTTCATGGCACTTTGCTGAGACAATCATAGTGGTATGGGATCACTCCCCAAACCACCATAGTAGTAAAATTTCACTCCCAAAGTAGTCAAAGTGGATAGAGTTACATATTTAATTGGTTTCAGCCTCCATTATAGTCTTATTTATCTATTGAGATATCAGTCTTTACCTAATTCATTAGAGAGAGATATAGATCCCTCCCGTAACATAATGAAAACATATATATGTGTACCATAAGAAGATAAAACATTTATACAATAAAAATTAATGATAAGAAATAGGTTTCATAAAAATTCATCATAACATAAAATGATTAAATGAAATAGGATTCGTAATAATTTCATGAAATAATAACCCATAGAAAAAGAAGAAGGTTTCATAATAATTTTACCGTGATATAACATGTGGAAAGATAAATGGGTTTCAAAAATGTATTTTCATCATAAAGTTAATCCATCCATAGAAATAATTAATATGGTATAATTATATAATATCCCTAAAAAATATTAGATACTATCAAAAGATGTTATCTTATATGAAAAGTTTTTTATAATGAAAAATCACATGGAATGTTTCTCGAGAAAAATATCATTTCATTGAAAATCACATCATTTAAAAATATAAACTGATAAAATATTTTGGAAATAAGTTCCTTTAAATGTAACATTGATAGCTTGTTAATTAATCTTCAAATAAATTAATTTCCATATCTTCATGGAATTATATTCATGGCACACACATTAAAACAATTGTTTCTTTCACATTTTCGGTAAAATAAAAATAAGACTTATTTTGGAAAAAGACATGTATATTCCATTGAAAACATATTTTAGAAAGTAAATCATGGGTAAAAAAGTATTTAATAAATAAATTTTATAATTTCAATTTTTTTGATTTTTTTTAGAAAACATAGATTCAGAAGAAGAAGGGTTATCAACCAAACAGATAAATAAAAATGATTTTTCTTAAAAACATTATTTTAGATGATGGATTATATAAAAAGAGAAAAATAAAGGGAAAAATTTTATTCAAAAGAAATAAGAATGTAGAATACAAATCTTGAGATTCTTGAGATATGCTTCATAATATTTCATTATCATAATCATAAATAGAAATAATTCTTAAAATTTATGAGATTGTAACATAAAATCTTTAACACTTTAGTATCTTTGGAATCATAAGTACCATTAAAGATTAAAATAAAATTAAACATTAAATATAATTAAGGTAATTATATTATTGATATAAAAAATTAAATGGGTATTCATATTCACCAAATAAAAGAAGATAGATGAAAAACATAACATATATCTCAATGAAAGAAAATTGAAACAAAAATCACATACCTTAAGTCTCTAATTCCTTCATACACTTTCAAAAATATACATTATAAAAATAATTTTTTTATGAATATATGAATTTATTTTAATTATAAATATAATACCATATATTATTTACTTATTACCTTTTATTAAAAATTTATTAAAAATTCGATGTTAAATTCACATTTCCGGCAATAATTATTATGTTTTTTCGTGCAAGTTTTTTACTTGTTATTTTTTGATCCTCTAAATGTTTTCATGGTTAAATATTATCCATAATTTTTACAATGATATAAATGTAATATATATTCCATATATATATATTTAAAATAATTTATAAACATTAGAGTTAGAAACTTAAATACCCCATTCATTGAGACGGTAAGACGTATGTAAGAATGAACTCTGTTTCGATTTATTTGACAGATAATCAGAAACAAATGTATATAATATATTAGATTTATATAATCACATATATTATAAACAAATAAATATATATATATCTCAAATTTATCCATTATTACCTTCCATGTAAAACTTATGTGAAAAAATGATCACATCGCTTCATGAGATGGTAGTCCACCGTACACATGAACGACGTTATCATATTCTCTATGGAGTGAAAAGTAAAAAAGGTATATATGATAACATATTTACATATTTATTTTTATTTTAAAAATAATATATATATATATATATATTATATATTATCATACCCAAATGTTAGAGGCGTCGATGTAAAATGTGTCACATTAGTTTAAGAGGCGGTAGTCCGCTGTACACACATGCGATGGTATAGTTTCAACTTTGACGGACAAGGAGATATATGTATGTCCTGATCGTAACATAATAAAATATTATTATACAAAATATATTAAGGTTATTATATCATACATTTATAATAATAATGAATGTAGGCTGAGGAAGAATTAAAATAAAACCACTTATTGAATAACATTACCTCTTATTTGGGTAACCTCCGTGGGATTGCACCAAAAACAAACATAAGATGGATTTATGATCTATATAAATCTTCTAGTATGATAATAGAGAATCAAGGAGTGTATTTTGGGAGGCATTTTCATTTCCAAATGGTTTAGTAAGTGTTAATAAAAGTGGAGAGGGGGTTACCTTTTATAAGTGAGGCGAGTGACACAATTGTAATTTTTGAAAAGAAAAATGTTTTATAACATTTTTATCATGATTAAGGGATACAAATTGTTCCATAAAAGATATTTTGATATATAAGGTTGAAATATGTCTATTTAATTAGTGTTGTATTTGTTTTGGGACATTTTTTACCCTTACATTTTTAGTTAATCTCTAGATAAAACCATTTTTTCCATAATCGTGGTAAATATTTTTTACTATTTTTATTATTAATTACTTTTAATGTAATGAACCAAACCCAATTAAACAAGATAAAATTTATTACATTATCAAATTTCCATATGATAAATGGAATTATATCATGAAGGGTCAAATAGTTTAGCGGTCTTGGTAAACAAGACCCAAAAATGATTCCCATATTACAGCTGAAAATGCACATTACAAATAATTATTTTTTGAGAAAAAAATTATTAACTCAAGAATATTATTTTATATCAATAATAGTAAACATCAAGGATTTATATTAAAGGAAAAAATGATGATTATATCAAATTATCAGTGAGGGTTAAGTGCAAAAAATCTATTATAAATCGATAAGTATGATCTACATGGAAAGTTAAATAACCGAACACACATTCCATTTAAATAAAATGACTATAATAATCAATATGGAAAGGTAAATAACTAAAAAAACATTACATTTAAATAATATCATTACCATCACAACTGAATAATGTATAAACAATATGAAAAAGTAAATAACTAAAAACATATTCCATTTAATTAGTAAACTCATAATGAAATGAATCCAACTATAATATCATTTCAAAAATCTCATGGATAAAAATAAAAAAATTATTATTAAAGGTAATTATTAATTACTAGATATAATTATGTTTGGAATCATCAAAATCTGTACTATCAATACATTTCTCATGAAATTTCAAAACTGATGGGTATATATACACCAGAAACCAATTTAACTAAGGCTATCCAACTGATTCATATCAAGAGACTACCGATTCATCGAGGGTTTATCTATAACTAGGTTCTATCTGAATATATAAATTCATGAAATTCCTTATATATCGAATAAAATTTTTATTTCATTTACAATATTCCTTACCATTATACATATATATTAAAGAAACAATACAAATTATCATTATTATCATAGTCAATAAAATATATTTCAAAGTAACATCCAATATGTATAAATGAGAATAAAAATAAAATTAAAGTATATCAATGATATTTAATAAGGATATTTTGGAAAAACTTATTTCCCAACGATCCTAGGAAAGTGTATAATATTAGGTAATGTCAATGAATACAAAAAATGAATCAAGGAAGGGAATCCCAATACTATCCCGGATAAAAATAATCATAAACCATCTATAGGAAGAATAAATATGGTATGAATATAACATATTCCCATTTGAATAAATGAAAAATAAATGGTTTCATTAATTTATGAATAAAATTCCATAAAAATATCTTTGAAAACATTCTTAAGGAAAATATTCTTTTAATTTTAAAAATAAAAATTAAAAAATAGTTTACAAATTATTTTTGAAATTATTTTTATTTTTAAATAACATTGAAATTTATAAATGAATAATTAAAAATTTAGTGGTCATGATGGTATGAAATTATGTATATATTGTACATGTTAAAAAAAGATTGATTTTAATTTTTCTGATAAAATCTAATAAAAATTATTTTGAAAAATTCATAATGATTACATTAAAAGTATTTTATAAAAATTCAAACATGGATAAAATGGTCTTTAATAAATCATATATATCCATGTAAAAAAATTAATTTTTTTAAATATATTTTCGTAAGAAAAAAGATTTTTGAATGAAGAGGCAAATGTAGTTGGATTTTATTACAAACATTTTATCTATATTATTAAGTACCAATGAATGAAAAAAATGGTGATATTACTTGAAAAATTAATGAATATAAAAATGAAGGTATAATCAATGGGTTTTCTTATCCAATGATCAAATAATTTACTTTCTAGAAATTCAATTATAAACAATCACGATAAAATTTAGATTGTGAAATTATCCCTTACAATGATTATAATGTTGAAGTGATAATTATCCAATGAATAAATTGTGTGAATAAAATTTAAATCCACAAAGAACAAGTGCATACAAAAAATAAAAAATTGAAAATTCATTACACACATATTCATAGAATGTCAAAGATAATGAAAATGTAATATAACCCAATGAAAAGGAACTGAGTTATGAAATAATTTACCACTTGGTAACATTTCAATAAAAAAACATGAATGAAATAATTATAATTGAAACATAAAATAAAATAAATTATTAATTTATCTTGATTTTTCATTTCAAAGGGTTATTATATACACTAGATAAAATAATCCTAGTTTATAACATTACAATATGCCTCAATGAGGGGAAATTGAGATAACGTCTCTTACCCAATGCATCCATTTGGTTAAACATGATTTTACCTAATGAATAATGGTTTAATGAATTTTATTAATTTATACCATAACCGTGTTAATATTTATAATACTAGATAATATCCTATTATAAAATCTTATCACATGTTCGTTATTAATCATTCATTATTTTCATTGTTTTAAGTGTAAATTACCTTGTTTTCCTATGGATGTTTTGTCATTGAATGTTATAGTTCTAGGGAATAAGATATAAATAAATAATATCCAGAATTATATTAAGTTTATCAATATTTTTTCTAATTATTTGAATTTTTTTAATCATTATTTAAATTTTAACATGGATAATGGATCAAATTGCTTCATTGAGATAGTAGGCCATACACACATATGTGCGATGTTGCGATTCCTATAACAGTTAAAAGGTTAAGAATTTGGGTGATATATTAATCATTAATATTCAAAATAATTTTATATATATCAAATATATTCATTAAATATTTCTTTATTACTTTTCATATAAAGCATAAGTGAAAAACAAATCCCATCGCTTTATAAGGCGGTAGTCTTCCGTACACACGAGAAAAATTATTATATTTTAAACGACTTGAAAAGTAAGTTGGTATATGTGATATTATAATTAAAAAAAATTAATAATATCATAAATATCATATAAATTTGTTAAATGCACCATTATATACATATATTTAAGGTGTTGTTGGAAAACAAGTGAGATCTGTTAGCAAGAAGGTAGTATTCTATACACATAATCGATGCTTTAATTTCCCATTTAATAGAGGAGGTGATAGATAAATATTATTAAATCAACCTAATAATATCAAATTATATGAAAGATACTGGTTTTATTATATTATATGTGTTTATTTATAATTGAATGCAAAAAGGAAGAAATAAAATGAATTAGTTTCGTTAAGACTATTACTTTCTTTAAGAAAAACCTCCATTGGATTTCCTCTTAAAGATCCTAGGTTTGGTACTTTGGGAAAAAAGTAAGATCTAAATTATGTATAATGATGTTGGGGAGTTATATTTTGTGGTTTTGGTTGAGTAAAATATCTTGGTAGTTATATATATGTGAAGGGATGGAGTGACCTTTTGTATGTGGGGAAAGGGAACCCTCCTGGAAATTACTTGGAAATTTATGAAAACAATCCAAAATGATAAGGTAATTCACACTAAAAAATCTTCCAAATAACATTAGTGTTGAATTTAGTAAAGTAAAATGAGAAAATATTTCCAAAAAATAAGATTTAAAAAATTTGGTAGGTTATTTTAACACTCATCTTCTTTGTTAACCCCTATTAAACCCATATTTACCTTGACCATGGTAATTTATTTTTACTATTTTCACATTTAATTTTAGAAAAAATTATGTATAACTTATTCTAAAATATAAATTATTTACATTATAAATAATTTATGATTTTCTCCAAATTCAATTTAAATAATTTTCATAATTCAATTTAAAATTATACCCAGAGACACGGTGAAATAACTGGGTTCCAAAGGGAAAATTATCATATGTATAGAAGGTTTCAATTTCAAAATTCAATTTGAAATTATTTCCAATTATATAAAGAAGATAAATATTTTTATATTTAAAATTATTTTACTTTTAATAAATTTTAAATTGTAATTTAAACTTGTAAATTATATAATTTAATGGTAGTTTTAAATAAAAATCAGTATTTTTCAATATTGATTGAAAAATGAATATTTTTAGAAAAATCCAATAAAATTACCTCAAATATAATTATGATATTATGATTTAAAAAATGATGTTAATTTTATCAAATTAATTTTATATGATTCATAAAAATTAATATTAAACTATGTCTGTAAAGCGCGACTAAACCATCTTTTAGGAAAAATAATTATTTTTGAAAACATTTCTTTTTCATTTAAATGATTATTATTTTATTTATATTAAATAGATAAAAAATTATTTATTTACACATATAAGCCATATAATTTTTTTAATTTTTATGGTACTATTAAAATCCACTAATTTAATGTCTATTTTATACTACTATACTATATTATGATTCATTCAGATATGGGGTTACATGTTCCTTAAGCTATCTATGAGATTAAATTTCCAGAAATATATTTCTTGGGATGTTTAAGATCAATTTTTCATGTTTCATACACTGTCAAATATAATTCATTAATTTTATAGTTTCAGGATGTTACATTCTTACCACCATAAATAAATTCCATCTTCTCAATTTTATCTTGTTCATAGAAATTAATGGTTTGATATTTGGAAATCCCATTATTGAAAACCCACATCCAAAAGAAGGTTAATAATGAATTGTATTAATGGGAAAAAAATAAAAGTATATAGGTCATATGGGATTACACATAACTAGGTTTCTATGGAGGATATCGTTGTGCAAATTGAAGATATGAAAATGTAGGAAAAGTGTAAATAATTATAGAGAATGATATATCCCATTGATCACAATAAATTCAATGATCAATGGAATGTTAAGAACCTCAAAACCTTATATCTATGATTATTTAAAAGAAATTATGATTTATTAAATATGAATGTAATATGATATTTATATTTTTTTCAATATACTTTTCCTATAATTGATTAATTATTTTACACTAAAATAATATTATGGAAATATACTTACTTGATGTGTTTTTATTTTAAAAGAATAATTTCATCCATTGTGTTTTGATCAATTTTAAGTTCATCTCTTATAATGAGAAATTAATATCCCAAAATGATTTATTTTATTCGTGAATCACTAAATTTCACATGTAATAGATCATAATATCCATAAAAGAGTTACAAACCATTCATCATGCCTCTTACTGTTTCCCAAAATTGACATGGTTACTTCAAGTTTTCCCATATAATACATTAATATGAAAACCTGAATAGTAACCATAATGGTTTATCATTAATACTTATTTATAAAGGCATTTAACTAAAAATTATTAAATATTGACTAGGATATCACATAGTTTAGTGGTAGGTTCTAAAACCATAATGTCTTTTAGTTGTTATTTTAAGCCCTGCACCCTTCATAAGGTGCGACGGGTTGTCACCTGATATACATGTTTTCTTTTTCATAAAACTATATTACAATAATTACTATAATATTCCAAAATTTTTATGGCACATAATTTCTTAAACAAAAAAGATAATATGATACTAAAAGGTCACATATACCTTTAATATTAAGTCCAAAAAATTTAATTTCATTGTTTTTTAAATAAATATTTCATATAATAAACCCATTGGTTATATTCCAATAAGTGTTTTATAAAAATATCCTTAATATGTGTAAAATCTCATCACAAACCAACAAATAAAGGGTGTTTAAAACATTGAAATTATGATCAACCAAAAATCCATATCCCATTATGGTATTTATAACTATAATGTTAATGAGAAATTATATTCTTCTGAAAATTTACAAAATCCTATGATTTTTATGGATTCTAATAGAAAAATACCATTACTAAAAAATATAATTTAATTTCTTAATCCCAATACATAAATAATTAATCTATTTTATTTCTACATAAGTCCTTCCTTGGTCTAGCGGTTAACCTTTAAAAATGGAATTAACATGGATTATTCCTAGGTTGCTCACATTTAAGACAAAAAAATATAAAGGTATCCCTAGGAGGAGATTTACTTCTCTCCATCATAGTCTTCGTTTTCCATTGGTAATTTTTTTCTTTATTACCTTGTTCTACACACATAAATAATTTTACCATTTGTATGAGATATATTCTTGGGTGCATCTTTCCACATTTCTCACATGATAAGAAACAATACTTCTTTCTTCCATGCTCTCCACTATTCAAGATCTTACAAAAATCTAGTCTTTTCTTCTTTGGTGAGTTTGAGAGTTAGTTATGGTATATTTAGTTGATCTTATTTTAGTATAATTGATTACGTATAATCAAGATATATTTCACCCCTATCATTATCTGTTTCGGTTTCTCATATTCATCACATTATAATTCTTGTTCAATATTGACATAATTCATTTGGGTTCCAACCGTTGACTAAAACCAAAAAGTATAGTATGATAAATAATAATTATAGTAGGAAAACTATATAATAATTTTGGGATCTTTAAATATTGAATTTTATTATAATATAATACAACATATAATGAACCTAGTAAATTCATTGTTATCATCTATTCAAATACATTATAACATTTTGTAAAGAAAATGTGAATTAACCGAAGGATATCCTCCAGGAGTGTCTATCCTGGTGTGTAGTAAGGATCATTTTAATAAACCATGTGATGATTGGGTCAATCCTAGTGAAATATTTTGGAATTACTACCCCTAGGTACAACTATTTTTGGAGAACATCCATTTATAATTTCTAGATAAGGTTGCATTTCAATAAAAAAATGAAATAGTTTATTCCTTACCAAAATAGTAGTATGTACTGCTATACTTATCCACAACCGCTATCATAGGGTAACGATCTCTAATTTATATTTTCCTAAATATAGTTCCCAATATTTATTTTAAACTTACTACAATACCTAGAGTAATGACCCCCACCCAAATAAATTGAAGCCATTTTCTTTCTTTGTTACTTTGGAATAAGATAGAAGGAATAAAATCCAGAGAGAGTGATTGGTTTAGTAGTCTTGGTATACTAGATTTATATATAAATCACATATTAAATATTATAACACAAATTAAAACATAATTTTTTCCATGAATAAAATTATTCCGTTAAGAATATCATTATATATCAATCATAGGAAACTTTAGGGAATCTTGTAAAAAGAACATAATGTTGAAGTGAGAATTTAGAAATGAATCCATTATGTATATAAAACATTAATCTACTATGAAAAAGTGGATAAAAAACAAAATTTTGTCATAATTCATTACAAATATAATCATATAATATTAAAGACAATGAAGATGTAATATAACTTGATGAAAGGAAATTGTGTTTTCCAATTCTTTACCACTTGGAAACTTTTAAGTCAAATTCCCATGGATAAAAAAATTCAAATTGAATCATAATAATCCCTTAATTAATAATGAGTCATGATATTAAATGTAAAAGGGGTATTATATAGGCCATATTAAGGAAGTTAGGTGCATAAACAATATGCCTCAATAAAGGGAAATTGAGATGAGGTCCCTTACCTCATGCTTCCTTTTGGTTGAATGTTATTTTAAATAATGTACAATGATTTTAATCATGTTTAAAATATATTAAATAATTATTTATATTTATAATATCATATACAATACTATTATGACATTGTGTTACCCTTTTATTTTTAATCTTTCATTATTTTCATTCTTTAAGGTGTTAATTACCATGTTTTCTCAAGCATGTTTGTTAATGAAATTTGCAGTTTTTGGATATATGATATTGATAAATCATATATAAAAGGATATGAAATTTATAAATAAATTTTTTGTTTTATTTTTTGGATTTTTATAATCATTTTTGAAATTTTAAAATGGATAATGGATGACATCATTTTATAGAGATGGTAGGCCATACATTAACACGAGCAACGTTATCATTCACTTAAGAGGTGAAAGAGTAGGGAATTGGGTGATATATTAATTTTCTAGAATCACTATAATCTGATATATACCAAATATATTCATTAAATTTATACTTATTACTTACCATGTAAAGAGTAATTGACAAATGAATCATGTCCCTTTACAAGTTAATAGTCCACCGTATAATCATTTGAAATTATTTTATTTTAAATGACATTTAATGTAAGAAATTATATGTAATAATATTATTTAGAAAATATAATAATATCATAAATATCATATAAATGTGTTAAATACAAATTATATCAATATTATAATGGTGGGGATTGAAAATGAATTATATTGGTTTGCAAGGAGGTAGCTTGTTGTACACATGATCGATGATTCCATTTCCCATTTGATTGAGGAGGAGTTGGATAAATATGGAACCATAAACATAATAAAATTTCAGTATATGGGATATGATTGTTTTACTATATTGGATGTGTTAGTACATAGCTAATACTTGAAGTATAATAAATAAAATGAAAGAGTTTTTTCAAGATAATGACCTTCTCGAAGAGAAACATCCTTTGTATATCCTTCTAATGACCATACAGATTGTATTTTGGGAGCGAAATTATCTGTAAAATATATATAAGGACGTTTTTGAGTGATTTTGGAAATTTTTGTTTTATCTATAAGAAATTTTAGGTGTGTAAATGTGAATGGATGGAGTTCCCCTTTATAAGTGGTAGAAAGGGAAGCCTCTTGGGAATTACATTGAAATTTCCCAAAAGAATTCAAAATGGCAAAGTAATTCACATGAAGAAAGCATCTAAAAAGCCTTAATTTTGATTTTGGGATCGTATACGGTTGTAATATGTCTATATAAAATGTTTTTACAAGTTTAATGTCATTTTAACCATAATCATCTTAGTTTAATCTGCAAAAAACAATTTTTTACCTTAAATATGCTAATTAATTATGGAAATTTTCCCTATTCATTATGATCAAAAATTAATTTGAAAGAATTAGATAATATAAATTATATTGATTAAAAATATGAAATCCATATTTTTAAATTAAATTAAAAAATACGTAGAATTCAATTTAAAATTATACTCGCATACGAGATTAAAAAGCGAGGTTCAAAAGAAAAAAAGTATCATAAGAATAGAAGGATTTAATAAAAAAATTAAATGTTAAATTGATTAGAATTACCTAAATTAATTAAATTTTAATATATTTTAATTGTTTTTAATTTAAAATCAATTTAAAATATAATTTAACCTTATAAATGTTTTAAACAAAAAGTCAGTTTTCAATAAAAATTAGAATTTTTCATTATTCAATGAAAATGAAGCTTTTTATAAAAATTAAAAAATTGCAATAATATAATTTCAATATGTATATCTCAAAAAGGAAATTCATTTTATCAAATAAATTTTATAAAAATGATAAAAATGAATTTTAAATTATGCTCGAAAACTACGAAAACTATATCTTTTAGAACAAATATAGTTTTCCAGAAATGTTTTTTATGTTTATTTTTATTTTATTTATAATCAATAGATAACTAATGATTTTTTACATGTTAAAATAGTATATATTTTTTAATTTAGTTTGTTCTATTCATACCAACCAATTTAACTAGTATGTTATTTTAAAGTTCATTTAGACTTGGGGTTGCGTGTTCCACAAGCTATCACAGAGATTAAATTTTATGAAATATATTTCATGGGTTCTTTAAGCTTGGTGTTTCCCATCATATACACAATAAAAAATAGTGTAATTATTTTATAATTTTGAGGTGTTATAGTATAAAATTATGTTGACCTTGTTAGATAATATAAATTTTGATTATTTCAAATATAAAATCCAATATACAAAATTCCATTCCTAAATGTGGAAAATTTTAATTTAAAATTAAACCTATAGTCTGTAGGAGAAAGTGGTTTACTAAATTGAAAATGTTCTTATTTTTAATGAAATTATACATAAAATTAAAAATTAAATTATTCCAATGACATAAATTGGATTAAAAGATATATAATCGAACACTTTTTAATTTTTAACCCATTTTTAAATAAATAGAATCCATGATAATTATTTGAATGAAAATTATGTTTTTAATAAAAACCAATATTTTTCCCTAATTGTTAAAAAATTATATATTTCATAAATATCCAAAAAAATTCACTTTACAATTTTTTTTTGAAGACTTCAAAAATGAAGTTTATTTTGTAACAATGTTTTTTCTAAAAGTGTCAAAAATTAATTTATTATTTTTCACAAAAAAATAAACAAATCATTTTTTGAGAAAATAGTATTTTTGAAACATATAATGGATTTACGAAAAATTAATTACATTAATATCAATATGTTTTCCTTAAATAAAACCATTAAAATTAATATTTAAAATTTGGATATATCTATTCATGCTTCAACGTTTGATGAAAATTTAATAAACATCATGTTTAAATAATAAAATAAATATATTTTCATGGTTCTTTAAAACTCTGTGTTGCATGAAACACAAAGTATCAAAAAATATTAATTTATTGAAACAAAATAAATACATAAAAACATATGGTTTTAAATTATACCCACCTTAAAATTAACTTCACCCTTAAAACCCCATCACTATGGTATAAAAATTTAAGGATACTTCTACATCATTACATCCTGATATTCCCACACAGCTTCTTCAAACTGTTAGTTTCACCCCAAAAATTTGACCAGAGGAGTCATCTTGTTTCAAAAAACATTATAAATATGATCCATAATCTCCATCAGGTTTTCCTCATAAGAAAAAAAATGTCCTGGTTCTATAAAATCAATGATTAATATATGTGAGTGGTTTGGTATATATTACCTCCGGAGAGATACATGGAACACATAGTGGTCTTGAGTAAGGTTTGATATAAGAAACAACTAATATGATACCATCTAGATATGATCAATAATTTCAAAGGGGCCAATATACTTTGGGATTATTTTCCCTTTCTTCCAAAATATGTAAATTTTATTCCATGGATAAATTTCTAGAAACACTTTTTCACCAAAATCAAATCCAGATCATGTATATCCCCCCATGGCATCATCAGTTCCCTACAGTTCAATGGAAAAAAATTCTAATACCCAAACTATTATACTCAATTAATTGAAACATAGTGTTAGGAATGTTTAAGATAAAAATGATAGAGACAGAGCATATTTTTCAAAATAATTAGGAAAAAAGAGGTTCAAATTGATTTGATTGATTTGAGAAAAGTGAAATAAAAGCTGTAATGATTGGGGTGTGAATCAAGATGAGAGGCATACCAGGTTTAGTGATTTCGGGTTCGTGTTTTAGGAGTTTCATTGATTCTGGGATAATTTATACATGGTGTAGGAATTGGGTCTGCGGGGATCCTTTGTCTTGGTATCTCACTCTAATAATGTGGTTACACCATTGGAATTGTCATATAGTTGGTGAAGTCACAAAATTAGGCAACCCAAAACCATGTTTAAACATAAAAGACCTAGTATTTCATAATGTTCATAAAAAATCAAAGGTTATTAATTTATTTATAAAATGAAGCATTCTATCACCAAAATGATGATGAAATAAAAAAATAAGAAGAGTTGGAATTGAATAATAAGTTTTCAATAATCCAAAACATGAATGATAGATAAAAAAGATCCCTAGAATCACATCCCCCTATGATCACATAAACTGGAACTAAGATACTATTTTTCCAAAGATGAGAGTGAGCGACATGGGTACCCTAGGAAAAAATGTGGTGAAGGGAGGCTCTAGATCACCTAGTGGTTGTCCCTTAGTGTTTCTTGGCCTTCGTCAGCCATAGAATACATTGAAATGGCTACCAAGGATAGTATATATAGGTGTTTTCCATCACAAACCATGAACCACATCACTTTATTTTTCTATACATTAATGTCATCACAATGTGTACTTGTGTTACACATCCTGTACTTCATATCTGTCTTTTCCTCCATCGCATCGAATCCACATACCCTACATCAACTATTTTACTTTCATCACAACGTGTAATGATAGTACATGACATGTACTCAGGTTTTACACTATGTATTCTCACCATGAATTTTCTAGTTTAGATCTTCTTTCACATGAAATTGTTAAGACGAGTACTCTCAATATATGATGTGAATCCATTTTCTTCTGTTTCTACCTCATATTCATCTCTACAATCCGGTGTCACGCAGTGAGTGTAGCATGCAGCGTGAAGGGTATTGTTTCTCCAATTTCCACTAATTTTTGTTTCTTTTTTAAATATTCATATTTTCCAACCATAAAACAAAAAACAACTCAATTAACTCCAAAATTGACAATATTGTACAATTAAATGAAAAAGATGTATTTTAAATCACTTTAAAATGTATGCATAAAATACACTTATCAAATACGCACACAGTTGAATTCATCCTTGTCTTCAAGGATGGAATCTAGAAAAACAACAAAGGATATTTAATATACCATTTATTAAATTCAATCTCAATAAAATCTATTGATAAAGTAGAAAATTAAGTTTTTGAGCATCACATAGGATAAATCATTAATGCCTCACTTTTCAAAGTACAAATTAACCTAGTTTTTAAATTTTACTATATTTAAATAACAAATACTTTTCATTCATCAATTTAATTTTTTTAATTCATTATTAATATGAATAATAATTCTAATCTACCTGTCATGATTTTTTCCACTCATCATTAGGGAACAACTATAAATAGAGTTCAACACATACCTAAAAAACATGCAACTTACCATATGGTTGCAAAGAATCTAATATCTCCACCACCTAAAGATAGAGATCAAAATTAATTATGAGGTATTCATCATTATGGATCATATGACTCTAAGGCTTCATGGATGGTAGTTAAATGATGTAAAAAAGTAAATCTCAAAAAGGAGGTTTTACTCTAAAGATTTTTCCATGATAACAAAATATAATCTCAATGATTGTATCCCTTTACAAATTCCATCTCTCCATTCCCCCACAATGTCTCAAAGTGGGCACATGAAACATGTATGTGAAATGAATAAATCAACATCTCTTTCCCCATTTTCTCTTTTTATGTTATATTTTTTCTTTTTTGAAATCTAGGCTCAGGACAAATCTCACTTCCATCACATAACCACAAATGATAAAAAATTGTTGGTTTGGATAATGTTGATTTTTGATCCACCTGAAACACATTCCATTTTATTCTATTTTTTTTTCAAATTATTTATGTGCAACAGAGGTGAAAAGTATATTTTAATAAATGATGCATAGCCTCTCCTCATATCATAGTAGAAAATATCAAATAAAAATTTCCACAATAATGTATATCATGGTACACCAAATATTGTTCCTCCCCAACACTTTTTCTTTTAAATATCATGAAATTCATTTAATTTAAGGTAGGAATGGAAAAAACATGCATTTAACGTAGATCTTTACCTAAAAAGAATAGTCATGGCTTATACGAGATTAAAAATATATTAATGCGAGGTGGGTCTTAGGATAATGGCTAATAAAAAATAATGCCTCAATCATATTAAATGTGATTCTGTTTAGTTGTAGCTTCAATAAGAAGAAATGAATGTTCTAGATGACAAAATTCTCGAGTTTATCTGGAAATATACAATAGAAATAATGGAAAATATTGGCTTAGTTGATCTCTCGGGAATGTGACGAATGGTAGGGAAAATTATTCATGGAAATGAATATAAACAATTAAATATATTAATGAAAAAATAAAAAATTTGAAACATGAATTGATCTCAAAAAAATTTCCATTACAATGATCAACATTCTCATCAAATATTGATTTGTAAAATCTTAATCCACATGCTTACCACTATTAATTATTTTTACCATTTTTCACAGTCACTTTTATTGACAAATAAATCTACATTCCTAGAATATAAATTTTTTAATGCAGTTTATGTCTCCTAGTTCATTTCATTAAAGCATTAACCCAATGCAAGGTTTGAAATTAACAAATAGATTTCGAACATACTAAAATTTTGGAAATATATTATAAAATTACTAAATTAAAACTCATACTCCCATTTAAAATTTATGCTTCATACTTGGGTCGGATAGGTTCTGGTTGAACCCTTTAATGATGCGTACTTTCCCTTTAAAAGGTTTAACTAGTCTAAATCTAATCCTCTTGCCGCTTTCTTCTACATTTTTCCAACCTTGTTCGTCATACAGAAAAAAGATACTAATGTGAAATAAAAGTCCATATAAATAAAATTTAAAAATATTTGGGAATGAGTGCCTTGCTAAAAACAAGAAATAAATAATGAAAATATACTAAAAACACAGGTTTCCTACTAGAAGTGATTTTTTTTCATCATTCTCTCAACCATATCTTAATCCTCTCATTTGTTTGATGGTAGGAATGAGGTTACCTTGTATGGATCTACAAAATGTCAAAGCCCTGAATCCTTAGTGTAAATTTTTCCTCTCACATTATTTGAAACTAATTTCACTCTTCCATCGTTGAAATTATTTTCAATATCCATAGGTCCAATACAATAGTTCCTAGCCCTTTCTGAATAGTTAAATGTCACTTCACTTATAGACCAAACATGTTCTTCTTCATTGTATTCCTATGGAGTAAAAGTTCCTATGATATCTTTAGATTTTTATAGCACTATTATTTTTCTTAATCTTGTTCATAATTTCTTCAATACCATCCATAGAATATAAATCATTTCATCTTCATTGAAAAAAATATCTTCTTCATTTATCAAATTCTCTACTGAAAAATCACCAACTGGTTTGTCGTAATTTTGCATCTCCCGGTGAAAATTGAACTCTTCCTCTGGTCCTATAACTCTTAAACTCATATATCCATTTTGAACATAATTCATTGCATTTCTTGTATCAAGGAAAAATCTTCCCATGATTATTAGGTGTTTATCTTCATCCATGTCTATCATGAGATAATACACCAGAAAATTGAACTTATCAATTTTGACAATGAAATATTCATGTTGTTATTGGGGACGTCCCACTATTGTATTAGGTTGTTGGATTATAAATCATGTTGGATACATCTACTTCAATCCCATGCTCTTGAATGTCACATATGAACGGATATTGATGCTGGCACCTAAATCACATAAAACAATACGAAACTCATTAGATCCAATAATAATCAGAATGGAAAAACTACATGTATCAAACTTCTTTTTAATAAGATTCCTTAAAATACTGATGAGCTTTATACTTCTAGTGGAATGGAGGATAAATCTTCATGCTTTTTCTTGTTCACCAACAACTCCTTCATGTACATTTCATTACCATTTATATTTTCAATTGGCTCAAAAAATGGAATGTTGAAGTGTATATTCTTGAAAATATCTAAAATGTTTTTATTCTTCTCATCAATCTTCACCTGCTTCACTTGATATTGAAAATGGTAGTGGTGGTTGGTATGGTGGTGGTACTTCTTCATCACCACGTTCCTCATCTTCTTGGTTCTTTTCTTGACTTTCTTTGATTGGGTTGTGTTCATTATTTCCTCCAAATTCTATTATAATCCCTCATTTATTCATTCCACTTCTACAAAAATTGGCTTTCACATCTACATGAGGATAGTGTTCGAGACATCGTAGATACTCTCCTCTTTGTTTTTCTCTATGTGTCTTAGCAATCTGACTAACTTGTACTTCAATGTTCCTTTATGATTCATGTTGGTTTCATGAGTCATTTCTTAGTTGTCAAATTTTAGTACCATGATCTCTTGAATGATTTGTCATATCCTTGAGTGAAGCACTAGTTTTGGTCACGAAATTTGAATGTGTCTCCTCCAGCGAATGGGCATGACTAGTCTGTGTTGGCCCTTGGTGTTGAGTTTGGAAAACTTATTGCTTAGGATGAAATAATCGACCTTTATTATGATTTTTTTTCGTGGTTATAGTTTTGGCCTCTATCCCAATACATAATTTTGTCGATTATAATATAATTAATTGTAATCCTCGTAATACATACCACATGTAATTTGGTTCACCATCATTTCATCTATATTCCTTGTAATAGTTTCCATTTGAGCATGGATCCTTCTATTTTGCACCATGTTTGATCCTTGTACTCTTATTTCTTCTACAATACATTGGAAATTTTTCCTTGACATCTCATCCAGTAACTCATAGAACTCTTCCAGTGATATTCTGATTAACGAACCTCCTGTAGTAGATTCTACAAATGGAATGTTTTACCTCCGACAATCCATTATAAATTTATTTAATCAAAAGCCACATTTAAATCCCAGGACGAGGAAATGGGCTGAATAAACCTTTAAACATCTCCCATGAAAAATATAAATACTCATAATTTAATTGTTCATATTTTATAATACTTACAGGAAATACATAGACATTATGTTGCAGAAATTACATATTAGAAACTTCATTACCAGATTCTCCCATCTATTGATTGAATGTAGGTGAAGACTTTGTATCCACTCCTATGATTTTTCCTTTAGTGAAAATCAAAACAACCATAATCTCATAACATAATTTGTGACATTCTGGAGTTAAAACCTGTCACAATTCACCCTAAAACATTCAATGTGTGAGTTGGGGTCTTCACGGGGTATCCCATCGAATTGCAGTGAATGTGTAATCATTTAGATGACTGTCGGACTGATTTTTAAGTGTTGGGAACAAACTTTGGGTATGATAAGGAAGCAGTTTACTCCTATATTTGAGGTTCTTCTATAAGTGATCAACACTGGGACCCCTATATTCCTTCCATAGTGTCGTGGTTCTTCTGGTTGGCCCAACTCATGCTCGACTCCGTGAAATTGGCATATTCGAGCCATGGTGAATTATTATTGTTGGTGATCTTCTTGACCATTCCTTTTCTTTATGTTCATTTTACCCAAATCAGGATCATATGAAAAGTCTTCAACATTGTCATTCTCTCGAGTGTAGTAGTTTTGAAATTGATTAGTACCTGAAACTACACAACGATAGGACCAATTATAAAACAAAGAATTAATATAAAAATAGTTATCTAAATTCCTAAATAATTTAATCATAGAGGCAAATGTCAATAAAAATGGTTCCAATTTGATACCCATAGGGCGTCATCAATTCCATGTTTTGCTATGAAAAAAAATTATAAAACCCAAATGTTTCTACTTAATTAATTGAAACATTGTGTTTTTAAAGTTCATTATCGATCTGATAGTGACATATCATATGTTTCAATTTAATTAAGAAAATAGAGGTAGAAATAGTTTGGTTTAATTTGAGAAAAGAGAAATAATAGTAATAATGATTGGGGTGTTTATCAAGATAAGATTCATGGTACGTTTATTTATTTTTGGTTCATGTGCAAGGGATTTATTTTATTATTGGTTTATTGATATATGGTGTTAGAATTGGTTCAGTTGGGATCCTTGGTATTTTTAACCTCCTATAACAATGAGGTTACACCTTTGGAATTGTCATTTACTTGATACAGTCACAAAAATTCGGCAACCCAAAACCATGATTATACATAACCAACTTATTGTTGAGTAATTTTCATACACAAACTAAGAATATTAATTTATTCAATAGATTAAACAACTTCAGACCACAACAATGATCATGCAATGCGAATGAAAGATGAATTGAAATTGCATAACCAATTTTCAACAATACAAAATAAGAATAATAGAAAAAAATGATACCTAGAATCACATCCCCCTATGATCACATCACCCAATAATAAAATAATACTCTCTCATTATGAGAGAGAGTGATATGGGTACCCGTAGAAGAATGATGGCGAAGAGAGGCTCACGATTGCCCGATGGTTATCCCGTCGCGTCTTCTGGACTTTGTCAGCCTCAGAGTACATTTTAAGGGATACAAAAGATTTTATTTATAAATGTTTTCCATTAAAAATTTCATCCCGCGTCACATTATTTTTCTATATGTCTTCATCATCACGATGTGCACTTAGGTTACAAATCTTGTACTTCAGATCTAATTTTCCTCTGCCACGTCGATTCTGCGGATACTATTATGATTTGTTGAGTTTTGACACAATGTCTATTGATATAACACAGTGTATAATTGAATTTCATACTACTTATTCTCATCATGACTTGTCTAGTGTAGATATCTTTCACATGAAATGGTTATGATGTACACTCTCAATATATGAGGCGTAGTCCTTTTTCTTCAGTTTCTAGCTCCTCTTCATCTGCACAATCTAGTGTCGCATCGCGAGCACCCTAAAACATAAAACAACTCAATTCTCTGAAAAAATTATAAATATTATTCATTTAAATTCAAAATCTATATATTAAAAAACTCTAAAATTTATGCATGAAAAACACTTATCAATCATGCTGGTGATTATCAATATCAATTTTATATCAAAATTGTGATGCCCTTATGTTTTGATGAATGTATATAATATTATCTACCTCTTCTTTATCTATATCATTTCCCAATATATATATTTCTTCAAATTCCTTCCATCATGTTGTAGATATATACTTATTTCCATAGAGCGCTTCATAAGAAGACATATGAATACTCATGTGAAAGATATTTTTGGATGAAAACTCAACTAGAGGAAGGTGTTAATCCCAAACACCTTTTAAAAACATGTAAAAAGATATATCTATATCTTATAGGGTTTAAATTATTTCCTAAGATAGACCATTTGTGTAAGGATGATACACCCTACTGAAAGTAAACTCTATATGAATATCTTACTAAAGACTAAGCAATAAATTCATTGAAAAACTCATATACCGATCTGATACAATTGAATGTGTTACTCCATGAAAACGTACCAATTACTTAATGTATTCCTATAAATATGATCTAGAGATATATATTATCTGACCTCAATGATGTTTGATGACTTTTTAAGGTGATCTAATACAACCCATATATTATTATTCCCCTTATACATTTTTGGTAGTCCGATAAAAAAATCCATCGTGATGCTTTCACAATACATTATGGTATAGGTAATGGATGTAATATCCCCATAGATTTTTTTTCTCTTAGTCTTAAATTTATGACATACCAAGCACCACGATACATACTCTATGATAAATCTATTCATTCTAATCAACTAAAAATTATCATTCAATTCACTTTCCATCATCATGTTTCCTGTATGAATATAAAATGGAGAACTATTATCTTCCAATAAAAATCCTACTTCATATATTGCATAAAATGAACACATATAAGGTTTATTAACTATATCATTCCATAATGATCAAGGTAAAAATCAAAAACATTCATAACCTCTAATTTCAGCTCTATATCATTCTTTTGTGCCTATTTAATCTTCAGTTGAATAGATGGTTGAACATTTAATGGAGAAAGATAATATTTATCCCCTTCATTCATGATTTCTAAATCCATCGATTTAAAATATAGAAATATTGGATATTGTTTGTCTTAATTGGGGAATAGATATCATGATCATTTCGACTCAATGCATCAGTCACCTTGTTCACTTTCCCAGGGTAGTAATGTATTGAGTAGTAATACTCTTTAATCAGATCTATCCATATTCTCTAGAAAATATTCAATATATTTTATATGAATATATACTTAAAACTTTTATTATTAGTATATATATCACAATTTTCTCCATAATGATAATTCTTCTACATATTTAATGCAAAAATTACCTTAATTTACTCCAAAACACGTGTTGGGTAATTTTTCTCATGAAAATTCGGTTTTCATGAGACATAAGCTATAACAATGTCATTCTAGAGAAGAAAATATCCCCATCACTTATTAGATGCATCAATATATATTTGAAACAATTATCCATTACTGGGTAATGTAAGCATAGTTGCGCTAACTAATATTGTCTTTAGTTCATTGAAATTTTCCTCACATTCATCTGTTTAGTGGAACTTGGATCCCATCCAATTTAGCATTGTGAGTGGATTATATATCCATTATATATTTTCCTCAAATCTATGATAATATCCAGAAAAGAAAAGAGAATATCAGATCTTAGTCACCATAGTTTTTTTGGGTCAATGTTTAGTAGCCTATATCTTTGATGGATCCACAGATATACCCTATCTTGGGATTATATAACCAATAAATGAATCCTTTTACTAAAAATATTCATAATTTTTAAATTTTTTATTCAAATTATCTTTTCCCATGGTATTCGATACAATACTCCAGTTATCTTCAGGCTCTTCCAAGGTCATTGAATATATAATAATATCATCTATAAAGAATACTATAATTTTTTTACCAAAGAGGAATGTCTATATACCCCATTAAAATTAGGTTTTCCTTATGAACCTAATTGAATTTCATTACCCTTTTTTCAACGCATAGCCTTAGCTAGTTCTTTCACATTCATGGATAGTTGTCCTCTTGATCCTTTTTTTGTTCCTTATGAATTTGTTTTCTATTTATTATTATCTTTAAATCAGGGTGAACCGTCTTCCTATGATGGTTCTTAGCTTCATTTCTCTAATATATCTTGAATATTTTCTTACAGACCTTTTGATCAGCCCGTTTTGTGATGTTGGTCCATGGAAGCGACATATTCTATGTGATGTTGGAATTAATGGGAGGAAATGGCATTGACATCTTTGATGATAGCATGGCTCTTTTATTTTTCGGAAGAAAGCAAGGTAGTGGTAGAGGTTTCTACCTCAGTCAGTCATGGAAGTTTGGGTGGTATCCAGGATATGTAGTGATATTATATGTGGCTTCCATCTATTTGTATGATGTCTTCTATCCTTGGGCTATATCAATGGTTCATCTTCTTTAGGAGACAAAGAGTGGCGACGATGAACAATGAAAGTGGACATGCTGTGACATAGAGGGATGATAGAGGTGTTCCAGAATATGATTTTCTTTCTCTCATGGTTCTCATGGTGGTGCTGTGGAATACAGTAGTGATTATTTGGATGGAGATAGATTCCATGATAGGAGATGTCAACATACTACTCTATGGTTGAAGATCTATATGTGGTTTTCAGGGTCACAGAAAATTATTTAATTCTATATAGGTTGTTAATACTAAAAACATTCTGGTGGACATTGGACATTAGTGGTTTCATGTGTGGTTCAATAAGAATCTGTATAGATTTTTCAGAATAATTATTTATTGGGATGCAGATGTATTTGTGAGCACTGGATTTTGGGTCATTTAATTTGGAAGGTGGTGAAATAATTTATAGGTTTTTCTAGGTGGGCATCCCCAATATAGTGATTAGTTTATTGAGACCCATCAATTAGCCATATATCCATGTATCTTGATGGAAATAAGAGAACACTAACATTGATCGTTTTTAATAGTGTTTTCCATTTGGTTTTATGTTCCATCATGTTGAAATTTTACTGACTTACTCACTAGTAATGTTGGGTGGGCCGATCAAAAGGGAGATAGGTGTGATGGAATCCATCATGTAGTTCTCCTTCCACATGTTAATGTTGGTTATTGGGATGTTATTCCATGTTTTTTTGGAGTAGCATGACACAATATCTAGGTGAAGGGGGTGACACAAAATTATCTACTATTTTCACTCATAAAATGTCAGCTATGGGTGGGTGTAATGAGACTATTTCCTATTATTATTTTGATTTTTTTACCCCATTAGACACTAGGGACTATGTTAGGACATTTGAGTCATGTTTCTTTATGGAATCTATGTCTCAATGCTTACAACATGATCCCACTTTTCAATGATTTGAAAATTGGTTTTTTTTGTTTAATAAAGGGGGTTTGATCCTCAACCTATTAAAAGAAACTACCATAAACTAATCAGGGTAATCTCAAAATACTATATTCATAAAATCCATGAAGATACTAGGGGAATTAGTCAGAATGAATGATATTACAATATATTCATAGTGTCTATACCTTGTATAGAATACTGTCATGGGTATTTCCTCCTTATTGACCCCCCAATTATTGATATATAGAACAATGGTAGATCATATAGAAGTATTGAGATTAATACAGTTGATCAAAAAATTGGTCAATATGAGGTAGATGATAGTTGTTCTTGATTGTGATCTTTTTAAACTTCCAATAATCAATGCAAAGTATAATTGATCCATCTTTATTTTTTAAAAAGAGAATGGGTGCACCCTAAGGTGACACACTTTTCCAAATTAATCACCATTCTTGGTTCTCCTGGAGTTTCATATTCAATTCCAACAACTCAATTAAGGATATTCTATTGGGATTCTTTGACATAGTCATGGAACCAAGTATGAGTTTTATTTGTAAATCAACTTCATGGTTTTCAAGAAGCTTAGGAAACTCATAGTAAATACATAAATAAACTCCTACATACTAGACATATAATGGATGTTGAGTTTCCCCTCAACCATCTGAGATAAACACTCCTCTTGAGTAGGAATCAAAACCCATATAATAAATGTGACTTTTATCAAAAGAACATATTTATCATTGCATTGATAAATGATCACATATTGTTTTTAATATCAAACCTGAATTACCTTCCTCATAAATTAATGTTGTATTTATGTATAGAAATACATACCATGCTTATGATAACATCAAATTAAAATAGAGGAATAATGGTATGATTTTAAGGAAGCACAATCCCAAAAATATAAAATGGATAGGAATTATATAATTTAGATTTTATCATCATACCATTAGGTATATTCTATACTAAGTATATTTTAAATATTTTGGGTGGAATCCAAACACCCTTATATAATTCTTTAGGTACGAAAGAATGGACAGATCTATTGTCAAATAAGACATTGTCAATTCTAGAGTGTAAGGTAATTGTAACTTCCATCACGTCATTATCAGACAACTCATTAGAAACAATAATCACATGAAATTTCAACTTATCCTTCAACTTAGGAGGTTTCTAAGAAAAATAATCATCATTAAAATTTATATTTTGGCATTGTTAAACTTAGTTCTAATACTCCTTTAATTTCAAACACATGATTTTGTGTGAATAATTATATAGATCATTCTATCTATTCACATAATTAGATAATTTTTTACGATCACTTAAAGAAGTATATTGATTGATGATCTTCCTTCCCATGATTAAAAATATTTAATATTACCATTAAGAAAATTTATTCCTTTTTTTCTCGCACACTTTGAGTATAAAGAAATGTTCATCCTCTATACTCCATGATTTTTATATATTCCTATGAATCCCATCGTTCTATTATAATAAAAACCGTAAGAATGATACATAAATCCCACCTCTATTTCCCCCTTTATAGCACATCAAAAAATCTCTTCACAGATTCTAATGTTTCTTAAAGATAATCAAATCTATAGACTTGGTTATAATCCACTTAATAATCCATTAAACATACTTTTAGGTTAAATGATAGTACCAGAAGAATACCTTGCAAGTCTTGTATAATTTTCTTCATAGGTACTAACATATTAATCTTCCTTCTAATTACTTAAATGAAATCGTTCTCTATGGTCATACAAATAACATGAGGAAATTAAATGTTGAAAAATAATTTTTTGAACTCATCCAAATCCATTGAGTCAATTTCATTATGATTCCTTATATTCTAGAAAATATTCCACCATTAATCTACTTCAACATTCAAATAGTAAGAATCCATAATGTCTTTCTCATGATTTAAACACTGAAGGATGGAAGATATCATTACTATGGTGTTGATCCATTACTTAGCAAATAGTGGACTTCAATCCCTAAAGAAATATTTTATACATTTCCTCATGAAAGACACAATATAATTTTGTTCCCTCCTTTTCTAGTTTGGAATTATAGCACGATTCGTAGATTAAGAAATTTGTGTGAGCATTTAAATGATTTTTTATCCCATATCCCCTACCGTTTTACATATTAAGAGTAAAATAAATGAATTTTCCATCATATTTAAAATTAACATAATTTCTCTGGGTTGAATACATTTATTAAAAATAAAAATCATATAAACACTAATCATAGTGGATTTCCATATAATCAGAAAAAAATATTTAGTATATATAAATCCAGACAAATTATTTTAAATATATGAAAAATTAGATTTAAAATAGGTCATGTATGATCATAATCTATTCAAATACTTGATGTTTTTTGTAAATAAAATGTTATTTAACCAAATTATGTCCCCAAGGAGTGTCAAACTAGCTGTTTAGTAAGACCTATTTTCTTATATTAGGAAATGTTTGAGTCAATCCTGAGATGCCTTTTTCAGATTTATTACCCATAGGTACAAATTTTCTAGAACCATATACACATATAGTAATAATATATAGATGTGTTTCTATAGGTAAAAGTCATAATCTATTCATTACAAAAACATTTAGATATTACAATATACTTACACTTATCCGAAGGATTCTCATAGAATTTTTATCATCCTTGTTTCCAAATTAAAACTAAACATAACTTATATTTAAAACTATTAAAACACATGAATTTATTATATAGATATTATAACATTTATTGATGAAAATTTAAAAAATTAAATAAATACACACATCAGGATTGTAAAGGGATAATTCCTTTAGAATCATGAAAACATAATCAAGTAGTTCATAGGTGAACTACATCATCTAACACTATGTTATTCATAGATAGAACCCTTCTTATAAATATAATAAATAATAAATTAATTCATATCCCATGTAAGATAAAAATAATAAAGGGTGAGATAAAATGCTCAGTAAGGGTAAAACAGGGTGATGCATAAACATATAGTGAGTAAAAGGGTATGAGAACAAGAGGATAAAATATGAAAACCATACCCTCATTTTAAAGATCATAATATTGGGTCATGGAATAAAGATTTATACTTCATAAAACATGAATCATAAGGGAATAAAATAACATGTTCCATCATATCCTAATAATGGAAGAAGACATGGAATTGTGGAATACACGTTGCATAGAAAATCATTACCATAATAGCTCAATGATCATTTCTCGGATTATCATAGTGGAATTTGTTCAATCCCCAAAACATTATAGTAGTTACGGTTCACTCCCAATACTATCATAGTTGACATATTCATTTACAAATCTAGGTTCACTCCCAATTTTAGTTCTATTTGTCTCATGAGATATAAATATTTTATCCAATTTATTGGTGGGTGATATAGGTCCCACCAATCACATAATGAAAATCATACATATATGTGCCATAGGATCATAAAGCATTCATAAGATAAGAACCCAAAAAATTTAATGGGTTCCAAAAAGATTCATCATAGAAGAAAATGTGGAAAATAAACAAGTTTTACAATTATTTCATCATTTCCTAAAGGAATAACCCATTGAAAAAGAACCAGGTTTCATAATAATTTTATCGTTGTGTAATGCATGGAAATTAAAGAAGTTTCATAAAAATATTCTCATCATAAACACAATCCACATAGAGAAAGAATAAAAGAGGTATTATTGGATCATAACCACATTTAAGATTAGGTAACATAAATTTATGTCCTCTTATATAGAAAATTATTTGTAAAGAAAAATCACTTGTAACATTTCTTAAGGAAACTATCGTTTTCATTGAAGATAATTTTTTTTAAAATTACAATTTTTTATATATATATTGAAATCCTTGCTTGTTAAAATGACGTTGAATACATATAAATTAATCTTCATGGAATAAAATGATCATGATGTCAGGAAATTGTGTTCATATCATACAGGTCAAAAGGATTATTCCTTTCACATTTTTGTTAATATCATAATAGACCTTGTTGTGGAAAATGACATGGAGATTTCATTTAATTTTTTTTAAAAAAATATGAAATTGTGTAAAGAAAAATTTAATACATAATTTTGATACTTTTAATCATATTGATGATTTTTTTATAAAACATCATTTTGGAAGAAAAATGTTTTTCGACCGAAAAGTGAAATAAAGACGATTTTCTTAAAAACATTATTTTTCTCTATTGTAAACAAGAAGGGAGGAAAATGAAGTTAAAAAATTTATTCTAATGAAACAAACATTGGAGATGAAAATTCATGACTTTATTTAGATATTAATAATAATATTTTATAATCATAATCATAATCATAAACAATCCCAATAATTGAGGAGATTGTAAAATTAAATATTTAACATTTTAGTATCCTTTGAATCCTATGTTTCATTAAGAATTTACATCAAAAGAAATATTAATATAAATTAGAAGAATTATATTAAACATATAAAAATTCAAATGAACTGTATATACACCTCATAAAAGAATATATGTGTCTAACATTACATATGTGTCAAAGAAATAAAATTGACCAAAAACTCCCCTATGAGAATTCTCAAATTCCTTTATATATATTTAGAACTCCTATATAATAAATATAATTTCATTATAAATCGAATAATGAAAAATAAAAATATATATCTTACCATAAATTCTTTACTTAGGACCTTTTATTACATGTCTATTAACAATTCCATGTTAAATTCATGTTTGGGAAATAATTACATTATTTTTTTCATGTATATTATTATTTTTTATTTTTTATTCCAGTTAACTATTATCAAGGTTATATAATCTCTATAACGGTATAAATTTTAAAAATATTATATATATTAAATATATATGTATTTATAGTAATCCATAAATGTTAGAGATATAAATTAAAACACTAAGTTCATTGAGACAGTAGGTCGTACGTAGGAAAGAACACTATTTCCATTTTCGCAATGGATGAAGAAAAAAAGGTAAATAATATTTCAAAATTTTATAATAATATATGTTTAATATATATAAATATATATATCACATATATTACTTATATTTTTCTGCTATTACCATCCATGTAAAATATAATTTAAAAATGGATCCCATCCCTTCATGAGGCGGTAGTCCGTCGTACACATGAATTAAGTTATCGTATTCTCAATGGAATGGAAAGTAAAACAAATATATATGATAATATATTTAAAGAGGTATTTATATGTTACGAATATCATAAATATATAGTATATCTATCATCATACCCAACTATGAGAGGTGTTGATGGAAAATCTGTCACAACGGTCCGTGAGGTGGTAGTCCGCTGTACACATGAGCGTCATTATCATTTCCCAGTTCAGGGAAGATGAGATGACATAAGTAATGATAATAACATAAAAAATATAATTTTATTTAGTATAATTATCTTATAATATTTTACTGGTTTAATAATAATCGATGGAGGTGTAGGAAAAAATAATATAAAAATGCTCATAAAAGAACATTACCTCTTCTTCGGGTAACATACTTGGTTTTTTACCAAAAACATTAATAGAATGGATTAATGATCCAAATAAGGGTAATAAAACCATTAGAATGATTTAATGAAGTTTGATTCTTGTATTTTCTAAACCAATGGGTTTTGGATGAGTGATGTGGAGAGAAGAAGGGGTGGTCTTTTATAAGTGAGGTGAGTAGCACACTTGTAATATTTGAAAAGAAAAAGGTGCACCCACTTGTTTCTCATTAAAAAAGGAAAAAAAATTCAGATAATATAGTATAAAAGGTGTCAATATGTCTATAAAATGTGTTTTTTAATTTTTTTCTGCCATTTTTAACCTATACATTTTTATTTTAACAGCCGATAAATAAATTTTTACCTTAACCACAGTAAATAATTTTTATTAATATTACTATTCATTGAAGAAAATAAATTAAGATTTACTTGTTATATAATAGAAATTATGATAATTAAAAATATTCAATCCATTTTTACAAATTAAATTCACATAATATGGAAAAAATAATTTCAAATTAATCCTGTAGTCGTGATGAGAAATGAGTTTTACAGAGAGAAAATGACCAAAAGATTAAAATGTTTTTATAAAAATATTGAAAATAAAAATAACTCAAATGAAATTTTTTTATTAATAGATGTACTCTTTTACTAATTTTATTTTTAAGCACATTTTTAATAAAAATTAACCTTAAATGTTTTAAACAAAATGAAATGTTTTAATGAAAACTGGTATTTTTCACTGTTCATTGAAAAACCATTTTTTTCCAAAAAATACATATAATTCACCCTATGATAATTTTGATATAATGAAATAAAAAATGATGTTTATTTTCTAAAACAAATTTTCTAAATGTTTAAAAAATTAATTTTTTTGTTGTTCATAAAAATAAATAAAAAATGATTTTTTGAGAAAATTGTATTTTCAAAATATATATAGGCTTTACAAAAAATAAGTACTTTTTATCAACATGTTTTCATTATATAGAATAATTATAATTAATATATAAAATGCGGTTATTAATATTCATACCACCAAGTTTAATTAATAAGTAATAATTATCATGTTTAAATATTATTATAAATTGTTTGTCATGGTTCGTTTAGACGTGGTATTATATACAACACAGGCTATCAAAGATATTACAATTATTCAAAGAAACAAAAAATTCAAAAAAAACACATTGATTTACATTTATCATTGGTACATAATATCAAAATTTTATTCCATGATATAAATATAAAATTTATTCACAGCATATTTAGAGTAATCAATAAAATCTTGAGATAAGAAATAGATTACACCGTTTATGGGGACATATGAAGTAAATACACATGAAAATTGTTTCCATTTTTTAGAATTGGAAATAATGAAAGGGAAAAAATATTAACTTAACATTAAATAATAATAAATATTTTATATATATCATGTATATTAATATTTTATATCTTTATTACTAACTATGTAAAAATAAAATGGAAAAAATTTCAATCACTACATGAAAGTGGTAGTCCACACATATGCATGAGCGACATTATTATTTTAAAAAATATTGTAAGGTGAGAATATATAGGTGAATTTGTTTCATATAAATATAGTTATTTCATAAATATCACTTATTTTCATTAATTTTAACACTACCACCTTCCAGGTAAAGCATAATAGGAAAATGAATCACATCGCATCAGGAGGTAATAATCCAATGTACACACAAGTGATGTTATCATATCCCAAAGAGAATGGAAATTAAGAAGGTATATTTGATATAATAATTAAATAAGTACAAAAATTTCATAAATAGCATATAAATATATTAAATACATTATTATATCCATCCTTGAATGGCGGTCGTGGAAAATAAATTTCATTAGTTTGCAAGGTGGTAGTTCACCATACACACGATGGATGATTTCGTTTCCCATTTGATAAATTTTTATATATAATTGGTTTATGAAATTAACATAATAAAATATAAATATATTGGGGGTAATGTTTTATTATATTATCATAGATCATGGTTCTTTGAAGGAGGTAGATGAAGAAATAAAATAAACACACATATTTAAGAATCTTACATCTTCTTTGGAGAGACTCTTTAAGTTTGTAACTAAATACTTCAAACGAGGTATTTTTAATCATAATAATGGATCTATGATGTGTTTAGGAAATTATGTAACAACGTTTTCCAGGGTTTGGATAAAACTAAAGGTTTTTGAAGTGCGAAGATGGGAGGAGAGAAGGTGTCCCTTTATAAGTTGGGGAGAGGACAGACTAGGAATTTTTGAAAAGAGAAATTAATACCCAAATTTTTCTCAAAATAAATCCTAAAATATTGGTAAATACCAAACCATATTTGATATTAGGTCCAAATATGGTCATAAAAATAGTTTTAGACATGTTTGTAGTTCATTCTAACTGTTATATTCTTAGTTTAAACATTGGTAAACTTGTTTTTTACCTTAACCACAGTAATTAATTTTTATTGTTTTACTATTCATTATAGTCATAATTTAAGTTTAACTTATTATATAAAATTATATATTTTGATTAAAAATATGTAATCCATTTTTCCGAATTCCATTTATATATGTGGCTGAATTTAATTTATAATTAATACCACACATGTAATGTACAAACAGTTTTCAAGAAATGTATTTTTTAAGGAAAAATGATATTATATTAACTATATGAAAACAAATAAATATTATATTAAATTAAGAATAAAAATTAATATTTATAATATATAAATTTTATTCTAATAATTCATTGTTAAAAGTTATTTTAAATAATTAAAGTGGGAAAACATTAGGGAATTTAAAAATGTTAAAAAAAGTTTTTTTAACTGAAAAATACACTTATAATAATATATACAATAATAGAAATAAATATATAATAAATTTTATTATTTATAAATAAATAATACATATGTTACATTAAATTAAATTCAAATCATAAAGAGCCTTGTAAATTGATTAATTTATTGTTAGGAAATTATACTTTTATAAGAATCAGTATTTTTCACTATTCAATAAAAAATGAATAATTTCATAAAAATAAAAAAATTCCTCCCTAAGAAAAATTTGATATTATAATTTAAATATATTTTAAATTTTCTATAACAAATTTTATAAAATTGGTAAAATTTAATTTTAAATTGTGTGCACAAAGCGTGACAAAGAAACCTTTTAGAAAAATATGGTTTCTCAGAAAGCATTTCATTTCTTTTTAAATTGTTCAAATTTTATTTATAATCAATGGATAACGAGTAAATTTATTTAATACATGTGTAAAAAATATAATTTTTATAATTTAGTTATTTCAATTTATACCTATTAATTTAATAGTTAGGTTGTAAATGTGTTCTATGTAATGGTTAATGAAGACATGAGATTCCATGTTCAGTAAGCTATCAAAGACATTGAATTCATATAAAAATAAATATATTTTATAATATTGGGGTTTTACATTGTCATATAAAATCAGTGTTTTATGTAATATTATTTATAATTAATGAAGATGAAATTTTAAACTCAAAAGGTGTTACATTGGCCCCCACACTTCTTCATTTAGTGAACAAGCCTCACTTTTGAGAAATCGATTACGAAGCTTGACATAACCATATATTCTTAGGTTATAAAAAGTTTAATTTTTAGAAAAATGGGATCAAATAATCCTCTTATATATGATCCTATAATGTTGTTATATCCCGGTGTGGTGAAGAATTACCAGTCTCTCAAGTCTTTTTTGGTGGCTAGTCATGAATCTGAGTGTTTCTAAGTTAATATAATTGTGTCTCACCTATAAATAGGTTTCGTATGAGTACTTAGTTACTTTTGGTTTGATAAAACTGATTTATGATCTTGAGTGGAACAAAACAGTAACTTTAATGTATAGGAACCACAAATTCTCCATTAAACATTACTTTTATACTAGAAATACATGATATGACTTGGTTAGTTAGGAAAATATTATCCAAATGGAATCATGAATATTCACGAAACATGGAAATAAAATCCTTAAATCTATTGGTGGCTAGTCATGAATCTGAGTGTTGCTAAGATAATATAGTTGTTTCTCGCCTATAAATAGGTTTCGTATGAGTACATAGTTACTTTTGGTTTGACAAAACTGATTTATGATCTTGAGTGGATGTGGGATTGTATATCAATAGATTTAAGGATTTTATTTCCATGTTTCGTGAATATTCATGATTCCATTTGGATAATATTTGCCTAACTAACCAAGTCATATCATGTATTTCTAGTATAAAAGTAATGTTTAATGGGGAATTTATGGTGCCTATACAATAAGGTTACTGTTCTATTTCCTGGGATTCCCATGATTATTATTTTACACCATGATTCTTGATCCATATACCATTTCTGGAAGAGTTTATTAATGTATTTTTGTACGCATTTATGATCTAGTATTGAAGATCCATTAGGAAATCTTAAGGAGTCCATAGAGCTTAGGAAGAAAATTAGTATTGATAATTAAATAGATGTAATGAATTTAATTGATGAAAATGAAGATGCAATTTTTTATTTATTGATACATGGTCAATATAGTAATGTTCAATTCACCAAGAGGATTGGGAAATCTCAAAAATTAAATTCTTTCATATGGTTTGGTGTTTAGATAACCTTTGAATTGGAGGTGTTAAATTACTTATTTTTTAAGGAAAATCACTTATGATTTTAAATATGTATTCATGTTTTATTTATTATTAACATTTTCATGGATGGTTTGGAGACACATTAGAGATGGGAGAGGACGACATGTAATGGGTTTTGATGAGTTAAAGAATATCACAATGTGAATGGTATTATAACACCATGATAGGTAAATTTTAGATGAAGTTAATACTACTAGGGAGAAAAAGTGGCTCTTATATATATATCTAAAACTGTAGTGGTGTTAGTCACACCATAAAGTATTAGAGGTTTACATGTTGATAAACTAATATAGGAGTTCAATTTATGAATTTACTCATTCATATGAGTTAATATAGAGTTAATCCTATATATGAGTTGAAGAGTTTAATATTATGTATAGGATTCATACCAAAATAGTATCGACAATTTTATAAAAAATATGGATCTAGGAAGCATTCCACATTGCAACCTTCTAAGTACACCATTAGGTATTGAAGTTACTCTTAGGTAGCCATAAAATTTAATTAACCTCACATAGGAGGACTCAAAAGGAAATTTCGGTTTTTTAAAACATTAAATTTTATTCTAATAATTTATTAGATGTCTACTATTCTATAAATATTAACATGGGATAAATTTGTTCTACACTATTTTGGGAGGCAATGTGGGATCATTCCATAATGAGTCACCCATTCCAAAATGGTATATGTTATAAATATTTAAGGATCGAATTGTTTTTGATGTTTTTTATCCATAATACTAAAATGCATTGTAGGATGTTACAACATGGTTAAACAATGGTTTTTAATTTGAGGGGCATAAGAAAGATTTATAGGATTTTAGAAATTTAGGAAGATCTATGTTTTTATAATGTTTTCTGAGCATGAGACCACACTGTATATATGGGTTCCAAGATAAAACCCACATTATGCTTATAAATGTGTGGCAAGATTTCCAAAAAATGAGAGATTTTTATTAATATTTAACCACTATTTCTAGGGAGTGTTTCGAGATATTATTTTTCATTTTGAGAGATGAACAAGGGTTATCACATGATTCAAATTTTGATGGAACATAAGGTATATGATATAGATATTGATAAACTTATTGGTAGTCATCATTCTTTCTTATAATATATGTTTAAATAAATATCCTTACACAATTCCCCATTCTTATTGATAATAAAATAGGGAGTTTTACAATTGGATTACAACAATTGTTCACCATGTATTAACCCTCGATAAAAAGGGTGAGTGAACGTTGTAAAAAATAAATTTTCCCATCTATGTTCTTTCTTTCAATTTATCTCATAATTATTCCATCACTATTAAGTTCCTTTTCTCACTAACTGGATTTGTGAATGTGATTTGAGAATTAGTGTTTTTGGAAACCACTAACTCATCCCCCCCGCTCATTGGTGTTCTACACTCACAGGTTATTTTACTTGGTGTCAGACTAAGATTTTTTCTTTAATTATTCTTATTAACTATTTAATACCATTCACTTAGTATAAAATTTCATTAAATCAAAATCATATTATAATTTAGGAAATATGTTGTTGTGGTTTTCATAACCATGGTTCCCTGTAATTTTCATTAAATATGAGTTTATTTTTTGACTGCTCATATGTTTGATCAGTGAGATCTATGGAATCCAACCATCAATCAGTTATAATGTTCGATGAATTGGATTCCACATTGTGATAGAGTGAATTATTCCATACTTTATATCACTTGAATTTACCATTCCTGATATCATCGAGAGTGGTGTATATCTATCAAAATTTGGTATAACCTATGAAATACCCATGAATTCATAGAATTTAATATTATATAATATTTAGGGTTTTAGGAGTTTTCAAAAACTATATTTATTTTAAATTTTTTTGGGAGGTATATTTTTTTGAGGTAAAATAGACTACGTTATTTCATGTTACAATATGGTGTGGAAGGTGGTTATTTTCAAGTTAAGGAATTTTCCATACCTTTGTTTTTTTGGGTTTGGTAAAGGCCACATCATAGAATATGGGTGGTTCCATGAAGGGACCTAATTTTAGAGAGTGGTCTTCTTCCATGACTTGTAAAAATTTTCAAAGCATGGCCGACTATGTCACAACCAAAGTGTATTATTCCAAGGTGGGTATGTCATGGGAAATGCTATTTCTTGACCAATCCCTTTTATTGGGAAGTTCATGATTTTCTAGTGAGAGAATGTTTATTTGAATTTATGAGATTTCAATAAGGGAGGATGAAGATGGTTCCACAGGCGTTGGATGCATTATAGTGTCTTTCCAAATAGCCACATTATGCCATGGGGATTAGGGCTACAAAATGGTGTCTGAAGACTCGGTTTGGATCTTCCCAATTTACATGCCTTACACAATGAATGACCAATTTTCACCATGGTGGGCGCTGTGTAATGGATTCCACATTGTACTGTATAAGGACATATCATGTAGGTGCTCTACCTAGTTTTATATTTTGTGAATTACCAAATATACCCCTCTTCATATAAAACAGAAATTACCCATTTTTCTCTTCTCTCACTCACAATCATACTAGTGGAGATCCCAAGGAAAACTTCCATTTTCACAATTAATTTTTTGAGGTTCTTCTACACCATTTCCAAAAAATTATTCATTGTAAACCTCTTCTTATCATTATTTACTCCTCCCTTCATCTACTTACCTACATTTCTCAATTATTTCTTTTTCTGCCATTGACCATAATGTCTATGTGAGTATATCTTATTATTTGGGATGGGTTAGGTTATGGGTATATGGTCATTTATGGCATATATATATTTTTTCATTATGAGGTTGTGTTTCCACCATTGAATGAAATTTGTTTCAATTTATTTTTTTTAATGATATTGGTATTTTATAAGATTGCTTTACTTAGAAAGTTTATAAAGTTGCACTGACTTAATTTTTTTTTATTATCATGGTTTATCTATATAGAATGATGTTTAGGGTTTATAAAATATTTAAAATGGTTTCTTCACTTATCATAGTTGATCTTTAATGGTTTTTTAGTAGTTAATTTTTAACTAAATTTTTTTTACCATGTATTTGTGAAAATGGATTTGAGGATATTTAAAAACGGTTTCCAAGATAACAAATTGGAATTATCCCCATTTGATTTATAAAAGAAGGAAAAAATATTTTAATGTTCTATTTTAAATAAATAAATGTTTTAGATATCATGTTACTCACAAGGTAAGAAATATTTGGTTTTAAAGTGTTATGACTCATTTGTTTTAAGAGATTTTTTGTTAGACAATTTTCATGAAGGATTTAAAGTATTGGTTGACACTTAATTCTGAAAATTATTTATTTCCATGTTTTAAGGTTAATGTTATATCTTATACATCCATTATCATTTTTATGTACTGATCGAAATTTTATAAATTTTGTTTTTGATGATTTCTTTCAGTTCAAATGACCACCTTAATGTTATGTATTTTATATATTTAATCCTTTCTCAAGGAGAATAAATTATATTATTATTCAATTTTAGATGATTTGGAAAGGGTCTATATCATGTGAGAGTGTTGGATGTGTGATAAGATTCATTATTTATGAATTTAATGCATGTGAAGATGATTTTTTCGATTTCTCACCTCTTCTTTGATATTCTAATGAAAACCTAGGTAACTAATTGAGAGATTATGTTTCATCCATTCTAATTTAAATTGAACCAAATTTACAGAGAGAGATAATCAAAACTCACTGTGAACCTATTAGATTGGTAGATCTAATTGATTTTTTTAGTAACCCAATTATATTGAGGGAGATTATATAAATTTTTTTCCTCTTTAGATGAAACATAATCCCACTAGTTGATTCATCTTGAGTATTGGATAATTTCATCTCATGTTAGGTCCTAGGGAGTTTTCTGTGATACATGATCATTTGATGATGATATTTCTTTAGGGATTAATATTTGGTAATTGATGGGGATACTCCTTATTTTCATTTAGTTCGTGGGACTATTAATTGTTTTTTATTTATATTTTTCTTCATTGATATATTGTTGGCCATTTATTAATTCCCTTCTTACTTACATTGCAGTTTACCTCTTAAATATGTCTACAAAATGTGTGTTTTTTTGAAAATATTTTGAAAGCAGAAAAATGGATTAGTTTTTCATTCATAAACTTGGTTATCTTCAATTTTATTATTTAAAGGTTTTTCTTCCTTTAAAATGATAATTAAACTCTTTATTAAAATTGATTTGTTTGGAAATAAATAATTTCAATGAAAATTATTGTTTATATTTTGGGCTTAAAATTATGATTTTAAGATGGAAGGTGTTTTATTTTCAATGTAGGTATTTAACATGGATGTTTATGAAAAGTTTAAATGTATGATACTTTTTTCACAGTACATTAAATTTATAAATCCTTAATTTCCAAATAATTTGAAAAATATAATTTCTGAAAGGAATTTCATTGAATATTTGGTGAAATCCTACTAGGTTTATTTAGCTCACACCCTACAAACACACTTGTGTGTGTGTGTATGTGTCCTTACTTCTTTATATTGTTTCATAGGTTGAAATCATAAATCAATTATTGGTCATTATAATATTGATGGATTTTATGGATATGGTGATTACCATGGGTCAAATATTGATGTACTAGTAATATATCAAGTTTAATTTTTTGGGTGACTACCTCTCAACTAATTACATCAGTTGTATTCTATAATTTATTTTTCATTTTTATTTTCATCCAATGTCAATTATTAAATTATAATAGTTGTTATTATTTTTTATAATCCTTATTGAGAGTAATCACTTTCATGGATCATGTCTCATTGTATGTTCCCTTGATTTAAGACATGTTTTGTTTTTTATTTAGAATTGTTTATTTTACAAGCATATAAGCACAATACGTAGACATACCATAAATGATTCATGATTGTTTCCACTACATTATTATTATATTGGGGAAACAAATGATCCCTCTAGTGGTTTCATTTGGTACCATGACACTACTTTTCGATTCATGGAGATTAGAAATGTTTATTTGGCCATATGTAGGATCTTTTCAAGTATTAGTTTGGTGGTAAATCAGGTTGGTTCATTAAAAAAATGATATCTGGGAGAACTATTTTTATTTGTGGAGCCCCATGGTATTAAGGATTATAAGAATGTTGAATCTAAAGTGGTGGGTCCTGAATAAGAGCCATATCACCACCTTTAACTATGAGACTTGAGAGTCCAAGAGTATTTGACATTTTAGTTTTGAATAAGGATTTCACTTTGATTATTTTAATGATGTTATTTTTATCCCTATTGAGCTATATTAGACACTTTCAGTGTTTCCATAATGATTTGGGATGATATTATAAAGAAAATAGTTTGTAATTATAATCTAACATGGTCTTGGAAGCTAAGTGTGGCACATGAACATGATCCCAGAATATTTTCATAGGTTTACACTCAATTGGTTCATGGTCGGCTAAAATCTGTTGACAAGTTATGAACAACTCTACACAACTATTAGATTTATTTTTTGACATATTTTCGTCTCTAATGGAAGATAAATTGGTTTCCAATTATTTTAGATTCATAAAATAGGGGGTTTAATGATGTTTTAACATTGTTGGATTTGATTTTGGTGATGTGTTGTGTTACATGTTGTTTAGATTTGTGTTTAAATTTTTTTTTTGAAAAGAGGATTTCACATAATGTATTAGTTTAAAAACATTTTTATTGGTTTATCTAAAATAAGAATTTCTTAGAATTGTTTCATTTAAAAAATAATGTGTTGTGGTTTATATATAAATTAATACGACTTTCTTCATATGTTTTTGAATTCGGTTGAATTAATTTTATAATTTAGGTAATTATTGGAAATGAAAACGTTTTTCTATAATTTTTTTTCAAAATTTATCGGAGTTTCCAGAACTTTTAAGGTAGTATGATGTAAATAAAGGAAAATCATGGGAATAAAATACAACTTTATGATTTTCTATTGATCATATTTTTTTAAACATGTTAGTGTGTTTTTGAGTTGGTGAGAGTATTTTTTACCTCCATAGTAGCGGAGGTGTAATTTAAAATTGTGAAATAGAAATTTTTCAGTTTTCTAAATGAATTGAATTTCATTAAAGTGCATGCGATTTTGAGAAATGAGTTTTTAATCATTGGAAATGTAGTTCTTTTTAATGAATGGAATTTTTGAGAGTGATACACTTTGGTAAATTGGTTATTTGGGTTAAATTTCTTTGTTTTGAAAGGGATTTTTTTGGTAAATTATGGCACAGATGAGTTATATTTATGAATCGAAATATTTAAAATATTTCTCAAAGAAGGGTCTCAATGGAATGTGGAAATTTAGTTACGTGAATGTACTTTAGGATGATTCCTATTATTATTTGAGTGTAGCTCCCTTTTTTATTAACTCTTCCTAGGTTCTGAATAGAGTGGTGGATCAAGAACCATTTTTTCTATTATAATTTTGGAGTCATTATTCATTTAAATTTCAAGGTTATTAAGGTCTTATTGGATTTATATCCATCGTGGAATTTCATTCTTTGAATTGGTGATATTTTTCTCAATCTAGTTGCTGATAGCTTATAGAATTCTCATTTATTTGAAGGAATATTTTCCGAGATATCAAAATATAATTTTTTGGATTTAACGAAGAATCATTTTATGAGGTGATCAATAGGGAGTATTAGAATAGTTTAAGCATTGGGTGATAATCAAGTTTGGTATTTATTCTATTTTCTTGCTGTATTCTATGGTGTATCCTCCATTATTATTAGAGTTGTATTTATTATTGATGTGTTACTATTATCTTACTATTTTATTATTACTATTGAGGTTTATTTGTGATGATAGACTTGTGTTTTAACTTAAATATTGATGAGTTACTCTTTGTATTCCTTGAGTACATGCTTGGTATACTATGCCAATTGATTTACTATTATTGATTTTTCTTTTGATGGTACTCAATTTGAGATGTTTACCCATTGATTTTTTTTTCAATTTCAACAAGAGAGGGTTTTCCATGAGTTGGGTCCATGGTTACATATCTTCCATACTTCTTGACCTAAAGGTAGATACCTTATTTATTTTTGAGGCATATTTACTTTATTACTATATCATTCCCACATTGATTTTACAGGATTGTGATGAATTGGTTTACCTTGATTTTATTAATTGGTATGTTTATTAGGTTTTTGATTATTATTTATTTATGAATTATTTCTCATATGGTTGGTGGTGGTTTATAGAGGATTATTTTTTCCATTGAGTTATTTTGAGTAAACGTGTTTTTTATGATATCTATCTCATGAGGGTTCTTCTTCCTCATCTCACTATTTTGGATGAATTCCAAATGATGGGGTGACCTATCACATGTATTAATAATATACAAGACTAATTTTATATGATTGTGACTATATTTATGATTAGATATGCTTTATGAAGATTGAGGATTGGTTCTATTGATTTTGGGATGTATGTGTTTTTTAGTTCTTGGATCACTGCTACTCAGAATGCATTCTAATGGGTTGTTATCCCTTAGGTACATTGTTATAGTTATTGGGGGAGGTTACTAATTCCCTTTTGAGGTAGGGATAGTACCAGCAACATGATATCTCGACCACCAGGTAGTGGGGTATGTGGTACCTCTATCTATCAGTGGGGGGATTCGGTATTGCAATTATTGAAGGGTTCCAGTGCATTAGAGATGAATTTCATAAAATGGAACAATGAGAAAATGGTCCTATGACTTCGTTTTTATTTCTATAACCTTTAGAACTGTGGCCCAAGTGTAGTATATTTCTACGGGTATTGCAGAAGCATGGGATTATGTATTCTTAGGTCGGCTTATAGAAATTATTTACTTATACCATGGCTATAGGCCCACCTATATCCCTAATTATGGGAAATTGTTGTAGTAGGTGACAAAAGAAATTAGTGGGAACAATTAATTTTATATATGAAATTGATGGGAAGGCCTATTTCCATGGTTTGGACAAAACCATGGATATATGTTTAACCCAAATAAACTATAAAAAATGAATTAAAAAACTATATAAATAGGCCTCATGTATGACCATAATTTTCAAAAACCATGGAAATAGGTGTACCCTGAATCCTTTGTGGAAATGTTTTTCCCAAATCACGGGAATATGCCTCATATAAGGCCACAATGTTAAAAAACAATGGAAATATATGTACAATGAATCCCATATGTATAATGTTTTCTGTAGACAAGGTAATAATCTTCACCTATATACACATTTATATTAAACTGTGACATTATGATTGTGTATAATTTCTTATTTCTATGATTCATTGAAACCGTGATAATAAGATAATCTATAATTGAGTATCTCTAAAACATCAATGAACCATGTAAATAGGAATTCCATTCAAATAATTTTTTTTAAATAATAAAAATTATAATTATATATAATTATATATATATATATATATGTTAATAATTATAATGATAATTAACATAGTGGTAATGTTTTGCGAGTACATTGAAAGAGGTCATGTGATTAAAACATGGAAACTTTCTTTATTTTTTCAAAGTCTATGACCTCATTTTACTAAACTGTGGAAATGGGGGGTATGGATAGTATCATATGGATATAGTACTAATGATTCATGTATATAAGTCACCTAAATAGTTTTTTATTAAGATATTGAAATAGGTTCTATTTCAATATCCAATGGCCATGGTCCACACAGAACATGGGAATAGCCACTTAAGGTCATAATTTCCAAACATTGTTGCAGGATGGAATATATTGGAATGGTTATAGGGCCCATGGTATATTTAAACCATTTCCTTAATCTATGTCCACAGTTTTTAGGCAATTTATATGGTTTTAAACTGTGGAAATAGGATGATATAATTTTTTTTTCATTTGACCTCATTACTTTTTCACTGGCCCTCTTAGTCCTTATGATGGGTGTTGGTATTTTGAATTTACGTTGATTTTACTTTTGACTATGAACTTAATGTGGATAGAAATTGGTATGGTGTGGAGAATTTCAACACCCTCACAGCAATATAATATTTAATATTATATAATTTTGGGGTTATTTTGTATGTTTATGGATTTTTGAAAATTGGAACTATTTTAACATTTATGGGAGATCCTTAGCGTTGAACTGCAGCATACCACACCACAACCAAATGATTTATTGCATGGTGGGTGGTTATTTTACTGTGAAATAGTTTTCCATGAATCTAATTTTTATATTTTGGATGATATATTTTAAAATATATGGGTTTTATCATGGAGGGTTCTCATTTTCTAGAAAGTTCTTCTTCATTTCTATTTAAAAAATTCTTGAAGGAGGGATCACCAAACTGAAATCGAGGATGTGTCTCACCATAGTTGAGATATCACATGTAAGGATGCACGATGGATAGGGAATTACACCATTGAGGGTAATTATTTTATAGAGATGTGGTTTTCTTTACATTTTAAAATATCACAGTGGGAGGATGAAGACAACACAATTGTTGTAGGATGAACCATGGAGTTTTACTAGATAGTTACATTATGCTCTAGTGCTTAGATCTAAATCATGGTTCTTAGTGATACACCATTATGTCGTATATATAAGTATTTTTACTCTCATTGTATGAGGTTCTGTGCATCGTGGTTGAGTTGGCTATATTGTGATTGGTTCTCAGTATGTGGTGCTACACCTTGGTTTATAGGACCACACCCTGGTGGTTCCCTTCATAGTTTTAAATTATTTTAATTTCCAAATCTAAACCTCTTCAAATTAAAAAGTATTTATCCATAATTTCTCCTCTATATCTCTCACTAATGAACTAGATTATATCCTTATGAATCCTTAACTTTTATCACTTTATATTTTTAAGCTTTATCTCTCTATTTTTGAGTGGACCTTCGATGTAAAACTCTCATTTTCTTTGTTACCTCCTCCCCTATACATCATAACGTCATTTCCCCTCAATTAATTTGTCTCCCATGAATCCTAATGACTATTTTATTTGTTAGGGTTTGGGATGGCTCTATCCTTAGTGATGTGGTTTTTTAGTTAATTTATATGACATTTCCTTCTAGGGATTTACTTATGCTATCAAAGGTGAAGTGTTGTGAGTGGTTCCATAAGGAAGGTGCATGTGTTTTTTTGTGATTAATTTATTTAAAATAAATTATGAAATTATTATTATTAATAAATTAATTTATATCATGTTATATCTATATGTGATTAAATAAAGGTTTTATAAATTTTTTCAAATGATTTATAGACAAGGCATTGTGTATATATAATGGATTTTTAGTAATTCATTTTAAACTAAAATCATTATTTTCCATGTGTTTGTGAAAATACCTATAAGGAACATTAAAAAAAGTTTTGGTGATAATTGAGGGGTTATACCTATTTGATTTTTAAAATAATAATACCATGGTTTAAGGGATGTTTTTATTAGAGAGATGTTTTCATTACAATTTTAATCCTAAAAAGGGATTGATTTTGTTTTAATGTGTTAAATATTGTGTGTTTTTAGGTTATTTTATAATATTGTTTATCCATTAAGGACCTAAAGGACCTTTTGGAACATAGTAAAGTAATTACTTGTTTCATAACATGGATGATTTTATAGAATGACCATTTAATATTGTTTTAATATCATATATTAAATATTATACATTGAGTTTTTGATACTTGTGAACCCTTCTTGAGATCCCTTTAATGTCATGTATTTTCTATACAATTTAGTCTTATTATTGGAAGTGAAATGAATTATTATTTGATATTGTATGATATGGAAAGGGGATTTTGTGTGTGTGAAGGTGTTAAATGTGAGATAATATTTAATTTTTTTGAATTATATATATGTGATGATCATTTTTATGGTTTGATTACTCACCATTTCTTTGACCATGTTATGGGAATCTATGTAACTTAGTGAGAGATTCATTTTATGCTACACTAATTTTTAATGATAGGATTATACTAAGATATATAATAAAAAATTATTCCATTTTAGATGAATCATTATTGCGATAGTTGATTCCACTTGAGTATTGGTTAAGTTAGTCTGATGTTAGGACCTAGTGAGTTGCTACTAAAACACATTAGTTTGATGATTCTTTTACATTAGGGATTCCAACTACATAATCTATGTTTATTCCACTTCAATTTATTTATTTAGTGGAGCTATTAATTATTATTTATTTATATTATTCCTCCTTAAAATAATTTTTCCTTCATATTTTATAACATTTTAATTTATGTCATGGTTTAAATTTCAAAAGTGTCCGGAAAAAGTCTCTTATTTTGAAAATATCTTGAATTAATATAAAATGGATTGGCATGTTTCTATAATTCTTAAAGACCTCCATATAAGTTTTAATTATTTTTTTTCATTTTAAATGGTATATTCAACCCTTGGTTCATAAATGTGACTTTTAATGAAATAATTTCAATAAATAGTGGTATTTTTAATTTATATTTGAAATTATAGTTTTCTAGCCAGAAATTGTTTTGTTTTCGAAAGAGGTCTTTACAATGGGATTTTTTGGAAATTTTTTAAATATACAATACTTTTTTTCCACCTTATTTACATTTATAAAATCTTACATTTTATATTTGGTTCAAACTAGAATTTATGAAATTATTTATGAATGAAATTACATAGACTCCTTAGTGAAATATTATTGGGATTATTTATGTCACACCCTTCATACACACTCATGTGTGTATTTTCAACATTCATGTTTTATACTTCTTCTCATTTTCTAATCTCTATTAATTTTTTAATTTTTCCATTGATGTAATTTTTAGATATATTAAGCGATCACGGGTCACATGGGGTTTTCCAATTAGTAGATTAGGTTTTCTATTTATTTTTAGGGAGAGTCTCTATCGACTAATTCAGCTAGGTGTGTTCAGTACTGTGAATTTAATTTTTATTTTTTCCACTATTTTTTAATAAAGAATTAGGGTTGTTATTAGAATGTATATTACTGAATTATAGTATTCACTTTCATTGATTATGTCTAGTTGGATGTTTCCATAGTTTAATCCATGTCAGGTTTGTTCAATTATTTATAATTATTTAATTCACAAACATGGAAGTCCAACGTGTAGATTTATCATGCTAGATTATACGAAGTTTCTGATGCCTTATTATTATTAAATGGTGGAAACTTTCCCCTTAGTTTTTTCATTGGGTAGTTTAGAACTATTTACCAACCCATGGAGACGAAAAACACAACTGACATCATGTGGTGGATCATTTAAAGTACAAGTCTAGTGGAATCAAAAAATAGATCATTACACAACCCATACACTATTATAAAATATTAATTTCAAAGATAATTAGACAGTTCACAATGATTTAATTTCATACCTCATAGATAAAGAGTTTATACAAATCCTGGGGATTCAAATAATAATAATAATATAAATGAATCTTCAGGAAATCCTTAAAGTATATAAGAATATGATGGTGTCTCGATTACAAATAGGAAAAGATCAATTCAAATTTATCGAAATGGGAGATGATGAAATGGAAAATTAGTTCTTAATTTGGGTAAAAAAAATTATGCTTGATTTAATGTTATAGAGAAATTCATAAAAATTATACTACTTTGATTATGTAGATGAGAATCATCCTAGATAAATTTCATGCAAACATTAAATCCATTGGGGACCAAGACATTGATGAGTGGCTATAAAAATATCAAAAATTTGTCGATTACCATTTATACATGGATTGAGATATAATTAGGAATAAAAGGAAAATATATGAATTGGAATGAAAATAAAGCATAAAAAATTGATTCAAAGAATTCTCATGAAGAATAAATAAATTTTAAAGAAGATTATACGGATATTGATTAATTTATAACATTATTTTATAAAGGTATAGAATGAGGAAAATTTAATTTAAATGAAAAAATCATACTTAAATGTTTCAATTATAAAAAAATTATCCATTTTTCACTGATTTTTCTATATTACAATAATAAGAAGATGAGGTGGACAATAAATCTCAAAGGTTATCAAGACGTTGTTAGGAGGAAAGTGGTTACAATGGGAGAAACTCATTAAATGAAAATGGAAGGTAAAAAATATATGGAGAATAATGTATTCTCAAATCCAAAAGAAACATCCTATGATGATGACATTTAATGTTTAAAAAAGGGATCATAGGATGAGTGAAAATAAGTTTTATGGAGAATCTAAAATTTTTGTGTTAAAAATTTTCTGTTAAAAATGTTGTGTTAAAAATGATAAAAATTATTTTTAGAAAAGTATAGAAATTTATTCAAGGTTTCATTCCAATGTTTCTAGAATGTAACATCATAACTTAATGATATTGGAATAAGTGATGTCTATAAGTAAAATATGTAGAGTAAGGGAATATGGAGTAATTGAAGTGGCCATAGAAACTAAATATAGATGATAGATTTGTGGAAAGAGAAACTAACATGCGTAAGATTAATTATAAATTTATGAAATAATAAGTCATTGGTATGTGAAGGTTATATAAGAATCTCAAGATGGATATTTCAGAGTAAATTAGTTTTACTTCAATATTGAAATAGTATCATATTTTATGGTGATTCATGTGTCAATAAGTTTAACCAAATAGAGGTCTATCTTCATAGATAGAACATTGGTGGAGTATTTAGTGAGGATCTAATGGTCATACAATTGGAATGATTAGCTAGACTCATCTAAAAATAAGTGAGTGGGATAATTTATTATAGATAAAAATATTGTAATATACTTTTTCTACTATTAAAAAATTTATAATTAATTTTCCCATGGAGTATTACTAAGTCTGAATCATGTAAATCTCTCTATTGTTTTGTATTGGTGTGAGTTCATTTTTCTATATACTTGTGTGTGTGTGTGTTACAAAAGTCCTTCTATGATCATAGTGATTCAACATGTGATCTTGGATCATAGTATCTTCAATAAAAATATTTACATTTAGTTATATTAGTTCCATAAGTTTCAATCCATTTTCAATAAGTGAGTTTTCAAAAAGATTTTTGGAATTTGGGGAGTTTTGTTTAACAAGTGGCATCATATATTTACATGGAAGAAAAACTATTGAGAATTTTTCGATACTATTTTTTGATTTAGTGTGTATTTATGTATGATAAAAATAATTATTTTGATGACCAATTACAAGAGGGGGTGGGTGAATTTTAAGTTTAAAAACATTTGTTTTAAATCTTAAGGAAAACTATGTTTAACAAAGTTAAACAAGGTAAATTCACGAGACCTCTTATAGTTCTACTAAAAAAAATTCCTAGGTTCCAGAAATGAAATATAAGAAATGTTTTCAAGGTAATGTTTATAAATTAAAGAATATATAATATCACTTATCAGAGTATAAAAATTACAAGAATGTATAAAAAAGATTATACATTGTTCCTTTATCAAAATACAACAGAAACAAACTTCAAACAAAACAAGTAACAAGTATGAAATATTTGAGCACAATGGGTAGGGTGTCCAACAAACTTGGATAAAGGTCCCATGATTTATACTTTCATTAAAGAATGTCTTACCCACATTAGGTTAAGCACTTGATAGGAATATTGGAATTTGTCTCGCTATCCTCGCAAGACCTCGATATTTAAGGTTGCGGACACCTATGTCTTCCTATCCCTGGATGTAATCAAACATTATTGTAGTAGACACCTATTTCTTCCTATCCCTAGAATCCCTTGATTTTACTCAACAACAATCTGAGTTGCAAAAAGAAATCTGAACAAGATGTTCAGAACAACACAAAGCATGAGATTTTTTTTCTCTAGAAATCACATCAATAACATGTAATCTCTAGGTTGATAGAATGGGTTATTATATCTCAATAGATTAATGATCTCATTCAAATGAAGTCTTATTTATTTGAAATTCTCTAATGTTGTATCCCTCATCCAACAATCCTATTTTTCCTTCAATATTGGAGGGACATATACACATGTCACTCAAACACCAGTTAGTTAGAAACAGATTTTATGACACAGTTTCATGAAAAAGTAAAAGGAAAATGAAATTGATTAACCAAATATATTTTTAGGAGTATAAGGAAAAATTGAATTCATAATATAACCAAGTGAACATTAAATTTTTATATGATCTGGATATTTAGATTCTGTTTAACAAAGAATTGAAAATCTAAATTCAATAGATTTGGAGTCTAAATTCACATGAATTAAGAATCTAAATTCTGAGGAATTTATAGTCTGAATTCTGAGGAATTTAGAGTCCGAATTATGAAGAATTACAGTTCCAAATTCAGAGGAATTTGAAGTCTAAATTTTACAGAATTCAGAGTCTAAATTTCTAAGAATTCAGAGTCTGAATTCCAGGGAATTAGGAGTCTAAATTACAGATAATTCGGAGTATGAAATTTTGATAATTCAGAGTCTGTATTTCAGAGAAATCAGTGTCTTAATTTTAGAGAATTTGGAGTCTAAATTTCAAAGAATTTGGAGTCTGAATTTCAGGGAATTCTGAGTCTAAATTTCAAAAATGGAGAACCTGAATTTCAATAATTCAGAACCTGAATTTTAGAGAATTTAGTGTATTAATTTTAGAGATTTTGGAACTTGAATTTCAGATAATTCAGAGTCTAAAAACAGAATATTCTATATCCAAGGAATTATAAAATTCTGATGTTTTAGATATGAAACCTAATTTTATATACTTAGAAATAAAGTTAGTTATATTTAGAGAGACTATGAAATGAAAAATGAAAACAAAGGTAAGGATAAAAAATTTCTTTAGATAATGTAAATTTCCTTATGAAAATAATCCATTGGGAAAATATATTTTTCCATAAGATAAAGTGTTTGTGATTTTCAAAACATAGTGACATAGAAAAGTTATAAGCAACCCATATTTACTCAATAGTCTACTGATTCATAAAGAGTATACTTGGAACAAGGAATGTTTTAGATTAAAAATTGTGATGGATCATATTTTGGATTCTATTTAATCAAGAGTGAATAATATATTTTCAATAAAGAGATTGAGCTAGAAAATAAGGTCGGTTAAACTAGAAGCAAAAAAAAGTTTAATTTTAATGAGTTGACCAAAATGTACTCAAGGTATTTTAGATTAATTTTTCCAGGAACAATTCTTTCAACAACCATAAAGTGAATAAAACTATTGATTTTTTAGTGAATATTTATAAAATATACAAGAATCCATTTATAATAAACAATGTTTTCATATTGCGCTGAATATTTTGTATAAATTTTCAAAATGAAGGTTAGTGGATGATCATTTGAATGATTTCAATAAAGATTTGAGTCTACTGGATTCAATTGGTGTGAATATCAGTTATGGTGTGTGGTTCTTGATTCTTATTTCATAGCTTATAGTATTGGGATGTGATTGTTACTTCTATGATTAATTTTAGTAGTACAAATGGCTTAGTGTTTATAGTAATATGAAATCTATTTATAAATTAGTAGATAAAAAAAGGATTCCCAAGGATCCATTGGAATAGTTTTTATGACGAAAGGTATGGTTTATTTCATTTTAACGGTAAACTAATTTAGGAATAAGGGGAAGAGAAATTACAAAATATTTGAGGGAATTATCTAGGGATTAAACATGAATGATGGAATTGTGGGAAATGGGGAACTGGAAAAATGATTATTGAAATTAGAGTGTAAATTATAGAAATTATAGTTTTGGATGTTCTTCTACAAATACTATGGATGTGGATGAAAACTCAGTATTTTTAACTTTCTTTAGTCTGTTTGATTCAGGGAACATTGATTCCCCAGATTTATTTCATTAATCCTCTATCAGGGGAGTATATAGAATTATAAATCCAAAAAAATCAGTATGAAACATCTTATGGATGATGAAACTCTTGAGATATTTAGAAAAGGTGATGTGAATGCCTAAGCAAGGAGTAGATACTTGTTGGAGTTGCAAGGAGGGAAAAATATTGCATGATTAAGATTGAATTTATTCTTGGTTGATTAGTTAGAAGGTTTAGGTTTATATACAAGTTTTGAAGAATGTTTGTGGTAGATAACACATGGTTCCATGGAGGTGGAAGAAGGTGTAATTTAAATAACACTATATTTTACTAATAAATTAGCAGAAACATCACTTTTTGGAACAACAACTTTTGAAACCATTAAGTAGTGGATTGATTTTTAGATCACATGTATTTGAAGGGGATGCATGTCCTATTAGAAAAGGAAATACTAAAAATCTACCCTATGGAGTATGAAATATTCAAAGAGTGCATACTTCTGTAGAATAACGAAGGTTTCCTTCAATATAGATGCTGTTAAATTGAAGAACTACAAGTTGGAGTTATTATATATAGATTTATGAGGATTATTACCAGTTCATTCTCACAGAATATTTTTGTATTTTTTTTACCTTAATCAATGATGTGGCATAAAAGGTACGGTTGATCATTATCAAGAATAAGTTTTATGTTTTTGAAACATTTTTTTCAATGATAATCTACAATGGAAATATATACTAGTTTAAAATTATGTTCTTGGGGTATGATAATAGTGAAGAAGTTGGAAGTTGGAATTTCACATATATTTAATGGAAGAGTTGAATATTTTTTGACAATATGGTTCCCATAACACCAAAAACAATGTTTTGGAAGTGTATATTAACCACAAAATATGATGGAGATCAATAATCATGTGATTGTATTCTAGGTTTCTCAAGTAGTATTGGGAGTATGCTGTGAATTGTATGACGTACATAAAAAAAGGAGTCATTCCACATCGATGGGGAATGATATCCTTGATGAGTTTTAGACCAAAATAATGGTTAATATGACCCACCTCAATGTGTTTGTATGCATCATATATTTCTATGTTGATTCCACAAAAACAGAAAAGTTAAAAGGAATGTCCCTTGAATATTTCTTTATAGGTTCAAAAAATTAAGACTTTTAATTTGAGCAATGGGATAATGATATCTCAAAGTTCATTAAAATAATAAATTTTTACTTCAACGAACATATTCTATTGAATAACTCGAACATAGCACAGGATACAATAAATAAAAAAGGATCAATGGATAAATCAAAGGTTGACTTAAATAGAAGGTAATAAATCTTGGGATTTTTTGAAATAACTCACGTTATAGAAGATATTAATATGTTAAATGAAGTAGTTTTAGATGAAATTTAGTTTTTGGAGGTTTAGTTAAGGAAAAATGTAGTATAATTATCAATAATTTTAGTGTCTTGAGGAAGTGTTTTAAAATATTTTGTTCCAAATTTATCATAGCCACAAGCTTTGAGGTGATATACAAGTGTTAGAATAACCCTGTATATTCTTTCATATGAATTAAATTATCTAATTATTATTTATATTTGATAGATTGAATTATTAAAATAAGTTCCAATTTTCAACAAATTTAAAAACTGGGTGTTAGTGATGAATGAGGCGATAAAGACCATTCATTCTTCCAAAACATAGGATATTTTAGAAAATCCACTAGGAATGAAGACATTTAAGAATATATGGGACTTCCAATTGATGGAATGCATATATGGTAGGAAACAATATAAAAAATATTTGTTATGATGGAATTTCAGTAAAAAATAGGGAGTGTAATTTATAATACAATTATCACTAGATGTTTATGAAAAAAACACTATATATGATACAGAGAATTCTTATTGAATATTTTTTATATATTAAAAAACTACAAGTAAAAATATCACTCCTTTATAGATATTTCAATAATTAAATGTATATTGAGAAACTAGAATAATTCAAAGAATCCATAAGTAAGATGGTGCAAAAGTTCAAATAGAGTTTATATGGGATAACAAAAGAACCCATGTAGCGAAGTTATAGGTTTTCTAGTTTTATATGATGAATAAAAGTTAATTTTATATAATGAAGATCATTTATTCCACTAATTTTTTTTGATGATGAGATTTTCATCAAACATCTCAAGTATACAGATGATATGATCTCAATAGGACAAGACAAATAAATGATAAAAGTGATAAAGACAATTTTTTCCAAAATATTTTAGAAGAAGGATATTAGAGAAGCCAAAGTGATTTTATGGATAATAACCCATAATAAATTGAATCATAGAACATTTATTTTTTTAATTAGAGTACATATAGAAGAAAGTGAAAAGATTTGTAATGTTAGGATAAAAACTATTCTCTAACCCATTAGCTTGAAATTTCAAATTATTTAGAGAGAGGGTAACATAAATAGAAGATGTGTTTAAAAATATATAAAATGTTACTTTATCATTAGTGGTTGTATTTTTTTTTCATTAAATGATTTAAACATGAAAAAAGTTCATTCATGAAATGAATTTTTTTTAATTTTTTTGTGGAAAATATGGGAAAAGAACATTAAGAAGCAGTAAAATTGTTAGTTCAATAACACAATAGTTTAGACTAACTACCTTATTTTATAAAAAATATGACCCATTATAGGGATATATCAGTGCATACTTTAAAGGGTGGTATAGAAACTCAAAGAAGTATGAAACAATTAATTTTTACCTATAGTGGATCTATCATAAGGTTTATGTCTAGTCTATAGCCTAAATTTGTACTACCTACCATTTGAGCGTAGTATGTTTCTGAAAAAAAATTAGGGGAAGAGATGATATGGTTAAAGGGTTTGTTGGAGGAGCTTTGAAATAAGAAGGGGATTGAAACATTATTATATAACAGTCATTGTGTTTTCTCTTTTGTAAAGAATCTGATGTTTCACTCATGGGAAATAATATTCAAGTTAAATATCAAATTATTTGGAAACTTGTGGAAAATTGAGTGATGGATATACATAAGATAATAATTTTTGAAAATATAAATTATAAGATAATGAAAGTCGTAGTTTGGGAATGTCTGAGGTAGTGTTGTTCTTGAGTGGGAATTGGGTGATTTGGTTGAAAAGGAATAAGGGATCACTAATAATTACTATGGATGGGGGGAAGGAATTATGGTTGTGATTTGTCTAAATGATCTAAAGGATGTAGTGATAAATCTATGAATAATAATTCTCCAGTGGGAGATTGTTGAGTTAATGTTTTGATTTATGTTCTTTGGAAAAGTATTGTACTTTATAGAACAAGTGATTCAAAAATTCCAATATTAGAATTGTAAGTATAAATTATAGTGAAAATGGTTAATTCTAGAAGAATAAACTGAATCAAAATATAATTATTGAGAAGTAAGAGTAGTGGTAATAATTGGATTAAGATATTGTAAGAAATAATGGAGAAACCAGCTAATATAGGAATAAATATGAAATTACTTAAGAATAAATAGTTTACAAAGGCAATAACATCTGATTGGATAGAGATATATAAGAGTAAATTAGTATTTTAGAATTTTATTTTCCTGTCAAAAGTTATGGAGGTTCATCAATAGGTATATTTGAAAAAATTGAGGGACATACATATAAATAGAATATTGGGGGATTTGTTTACAATGATAATATGGTGTTGGAACCAGATATAATGGAAGATCTATTATAAAAATAGGTGAGTGGGATCATTTATTTTAGATCAAAATCAAGAAATAATATTTTCATGTTTTTAATAAAAGTACTATTGTTTCCCCCAGGCATTCATACTAAGTCTAAACCATGTAAAACCATTTTTTGTTTCCCATTGGTTCAAGTTCATATTTCCTTCCACATGTGTATCTATTTTGGATGTCCTTCTTTAATCAAGTTGATTCAGCATGATACATTGGATCATTGTTCTTTCCAAAAAAAATTCATATCATGCGATTTTAGTTCCATAATTTTTGAGCCTTATTTCAAAAGTGAGGTTTTATAAGGTTGTTTTGAAACTTGGGTTTCATGACACAATAAAAAAACAAAATATTTGTTATGTGAATATAAAGAGAGTAGTGAGGAGGAGGAAACTACTGATAATCATTCAAGAAAAGTGTTTTAATTGATATTGGATCTCATCGTTTTATTAAAAAAAATATTAATGTCATAATAAAAATAAATTTAAAACCATTGAATTATTAATTGAGGAAATATACTAAACAGAAAAATTAGAAAATATATTACCAACATGTAAGTAGAGTTCACTTGAAATATGGGTGATCTGAATTCAATCTTAAAATCTAGGGATAAGATAAATAATTAAACCATATAAAATCTCATTAAAAATAATTAATAATTAATGGATATTGACAATAATCTTTTATAAGTTTAATATTTTCCATAGAGTACACACCTTGTGTTCCAAAAGAATAATATTAATGCTTGTGAGAGGTCAAAAGTTGAATAAGAAGTTATTAAATCTATGAAAAATCTTATATACATCACTATGGTTTTATAAAATTTCATCTTGGACACTCATGAATTCAGAATAAATGGTGACATTAAGAACAAAAGGAAGAATAAAGTCGTTACATCACCCAAAGAGTAGAAATATTCTATTTGTAAATTTAGTGGAAACTTAAAAAAACCAAAAAGAAATGATGAAAGAAATAGAATAATTGAAACACTAATCCTAATGTAAAATAAATGGTAAAATATTATTCATTTATGTATAAGAAATATGAATATAAGATGTATATTTGAAATAAAATAAAACTAAAAAGTGTATATTTTGATAAAACTATCAATTATCCAGGGAGATTTCACTTATAATAATGATATTGGTCTTATAGAGTCTATAAAATGAAGGAATACCTATACTGGTATATTTTTTTACAACATAAATTTAATAGAGGTTATGAATCATGGGGTAATTGAAATGATGTTCTAAGAGTCCAACTAAGGTAACATCTAAATAAGAATGTAAAATTAGAAAGATGTTTTAATTTTATTGGTAAAACATATGGGATGTGTAATTAACCTAGAAAAAAAAACAAAATGTGTCATTAAATGAGGAAAATATAATTAAATTAAGAGTATAATTCTAAATCTATCCGGAGTTTTAATGATCAAGAATTTATAATAGTGGTTGAGGTGGAATTACAAAATTGAAATGGGGGGAATCCATGGATTTTGGATATTGGTTGGTTAATAAAAGTGATCAATGAAAAACCCTCTTAAAATATATCAAAGGTATGATGGTTTTACTCTCACTTTTAGAAACAATATATCTCCTAATATGAAATTAGTTTAATGCACCATGATTGGTAAGAATAAATCTAATGATATTCTCTTTATCCATGGGTTAAAGGACAATATATTTTGTTTCTCTCAGCTTTATGATAATGGGAAAAATATTATTTTCTAAAATAATGGGTGTGTAATAAAGAGGATTAATGATTGAAAGAACCCCAACCAATAAACAATTTATTCAAAGTTTTAAATGAAAATTATTTATGCTACATGATAATTTAAGAATAAAATCAACTATGGAATTTAATTCTTGAGTATTTTAGGAAGAAGATAATGTAAAATATAGTAATGTTGGATAATGTGGGGAATTTATTAAGGTTACATCACAAAAGGCTCAACAAAGGTGGCACATGTCATAAAGGGAATTTTTTTAACAAGAGACATAAACCATTGAATAAAAAGATAAATAATACTCTTATGTTAGTGAATTCAGATTTCTGGGATTAAATTATCATAATTTCAACCAGTGGTGATAAGTATTTTATAATCTTTATTAATGAATTTTATCATGTGACATATTTATAATTCATAGAAGGTAAGTCACAATCTCTTGATAAGTTTAAAACCTTTTAGAGAACCAATAATAATGATGTGGGATATGTTATCTAAATATTTCATCCTGATAATGGATCAAAATAATATAGTGAAAAAATTGAATCACATATTTAAAATCCTAGAATATGGCATGAATATAGAGCTATATATACACCACAACAAAATGGGGTTATGAAATGTATGAAATGAATCTTGTGGACATGGGAAAAATAATTTTATTAGTGCATGTTATATCAAAATTAATTTTGCAGAAATCAAAAACCATAGTTGTATACATTCTCAATTAGTATTTACTTAGACCAAATTAAATCAACACACCATATGATTTATAGTTTGGAAAAAATATGATGTTAAATAATTTGAATGTATTCATCAGACCATGTGAAATCAAGATGAATGAAAATATTTAGGAAAATTTTATTAAAAATGATAAATGTATATATTTCATTGATACACACTCAGTAGAGGATGTTAGCGATGTTATAATACAAATCTATGAAGGATATTTGATATATTCTATATAATTGATTTTGAAAATATAAATTATTAACAAATATCATTTCTTTGTTATAACATCATTAAAGAGTCCCCTACAAAAAATTTTGGACATTAGGGGAGTATTGTAAATGAGAAAGTGGGTTTTAAAGAAAATTATATTTATTCTGAAAATTAAAGAAACAAGGAATGCTCAAAGTAAGAAAAAAGAGTATCAAAGATTTAAAAATATTGTGTAAGATGTGAACATCACAAAACTATATCAAGGATGTAAAAACTCCCAGAAGACTGATATGTTCATATTATACCTTATTTATTTCACAAGTTAATCTATATAATGTTAAAAATCATTACAATACGTGTAATGGATAGATGATATGGAGGAGTTGATAATTAATGTTGATAAGAATGAAACATAAGAATTAATATCTCTTTAATGAATATGATTGGGATGAACTGGATTTTTCTAAAAAAGACCAATGATTAATGTGGAATAGAAATAAATAATACTCATCTTTTTTTATTATTATAATATAAATTTCATGGTATTTATATTGATTATATTTTTAATCCATTCATAATTCTAAAAACTAAATATTTCATGAATTTGTTTTTCAATAGAACTAAATGGTTTTACCAATGGATATTATGTCATCATTTTTTAAAGGAAAACTTTAGGTTGTGGTTTACATTGAATATATAGAAGGGGTTATCATTGATAATGATATGTATTGACTTTTCATGTTGAATATGGAATCATATGGGCAAAAATAAGAACCTAGAGCATGATATTTGATGCTAGAAATTAGTTTGAAGAGAATGTATTTCAAAAAAAGGAACAGTGTATTCAAATATCTCTATAAAAGAATATGACACAAACTCACTCGTTGTGACTATGCCTGTAAATGCAATAATATTTTATGGTTGTAAAGAATATTCCTATATTTAATTTTAAACCCCAATGAAGAATAACTTCCTGAATTCAATGATAGGTTAGATAAATTTTTTCATTAATTTTCGAGTTATAAATATAGAATATTTTTTATTTCTCTCACAAAAAAGTATGAACATGAGTTACTTAATGTGCTTATCCTGAAAGAATCATGGGAGGTTTCCAATACTATAACACTTGGGACCACATTTTCATAGATAAATAAGGAAGGAGTGTAGATAGAATGGTGTTTTGATGGATTATTGGAAGCACAATCTACATGATAACATCCAGATCATACATTTCTTTTGTAGTAACACTATTTTTTATGATTCTAAAGTAATAAAAAGAATATGTCTCTGTAACATCTTAGAATAACAGGACAATAAATCACTAGCTAGACCTGTAACCACATGGCCTCAAGTGTGCCTCCTCACACACCCGAGGTTTTCATGTAGTAAGGAGGGTCCAAAGAGGTGATAGTGGGGAGACTATACCCTCATTATCATAGTTTCAAATCGGTAAATCATAAAGTAAATATAAGAAACCAATGGAAGCAATAATAAATGAAATAAAATCAAAAGAAGAATAATATAATATTGAAATAAAAGGGGCCAATTAAAATTTACATTAAGGCATGTATGATAGATGATTCTACATGTACAATAGGGAAAATTAAAAAATAGAAATACAATGAAATAAAAGAATTACTGCATAATAACTAGATCCATGAGAATTTCTTGCACCAGCTCGGTCCTCTGGCTCAAATCCTTCATAGTATGTGAATCAAACATTAGAATATGTCTACTTCCTTTTATCAGTACCTTCATAAAATAATTTTACACAAGTTCCAATGGCAGTTGTGCAAGGTGTGAGATACAAAATCAGTGGGTGGAATCCATGGTGTCTAGAACAATCCATTTCATGAAATATAAATTAAGCAGTGTGCAGGTAATATGAATAAATAAAAAACTAAATAAATAAATAAAAACCAAATCACTCAGGATCCAAAATGATACATGGCCTCTCTACCTACATCGAATCGGGATCAAAAATATATTTCTGATTAGTAACTATATACATATAGTAATAATATATTTACACTATATTTATATATTACATCCACCGATATAAACCAATTACATGTGGACATAAGTTCCCATTTAACAAGAATACTGGTTAATAACTGGACTTGGGCATAACTCAATCATCTATAACAAGTTTGAATGATCCAATATTCTCAAGCAATAAGGTACATTCCCTAAATCCCAATGGAGTGTGATATGTCAGGAAACAACGATCAGGATGGTGAGTAATCCTCCATGGAAACACTCTAACCAAGGAACATAGAACGTGTATCCCAAAATCCATATAGTATCATTGGTGAGAGATGTCATTCTCAACACCTGATGTAAGGGAGAATGATATCACCATGCTCAAAAGAACTCTTACCATCATTCCACAACATATGTATAAAGCACAATCCTATTTATAATGAATGGCTATGTGTAAATACCTCTCATTCCACACATTTAATAAGACACAATTTATAGTCATAAAAATTATTACAATCCATATAATCCATACTTATTAATATAACTCTAGAGGTGTGGTCATACCAAAGAATTCAATTACATTTCATTTTAACTATTTAATTCATTTTGGGAAGGAAATCTATCAATGAAAATACAGAAACAAGTCATACAATCCATTTAGTTTACTAAATTAAGACAAATCCATTTATAAATCTCAATGAGCACTTAAGAGGTTTCATTTGGGAAAGGGAATTTACTTTCATGGGTAATTCTTATTAATGGATTAGACAAACACTTAAGAGGTACCTTGGATCATTTGAAAATTATAATTAATGAGGGAAAACCCAATTAATAATCTCTAAGAAGTCCATTCCCATGACATTTTATAACTCTAGAAACAACAAAATATGTAAGTTAACACCCATTATGTAATTCCTAGATAGATGCAACATACTAAACATCACTTTGTAGTTTTCAGGACAACACGCCTCATATGAGGGCTTTTATTATAAAAATGTTATATTCATTACCTAATAATTCATTTAGAATAATTAAACATTGTTTCCAAAGTCAAACATAATTTACATTAATGAAGTATTTCATCAAATTAAAACATGGTGAGATCACGTCTTTTCACATTAAGAATTTATTCTAAATGTTATTCAGTACTAACTAAAATACAAGGAAGGTGAGAAAAATAAAAAATTAATAAATTCCTGACTTTAAAGGGAAAATGGGAATGGATCCTACCTCAAGAAGAAGAAGGCTAAAACGAACACTCTGTCACATGATGTTTTCATCGGTTCCTAATCGATGCTAGTTTTCCCCACCTCTGAGCATATTCACCTTTTCATATAAATAATGACACCTAGCCCCTATGTATATATTCACATGTCAAATAATATGTACAAGGGGATCCTTATATCTATTATAATATATGAATATACTCGTTATCACTTACACAAGTATTCATTTTTCGTATATATACATAATAACTAATTTCCCTAAAATATATACATATATATTCATTCCGCCATGGGTGAATATATATATAATGGGAGAACATATATAGATCTATATACATACCTATGCATACTCATGTAAGTCACCTTCAATTCTGGTGACTTGATACTTCCTAAAGGATGACCAAGATGCACAAAAAATTATTTAGAACCCTAAAAATTGCATAATACCTAATTAAAAATTTAACCAAAGTGATGTAACTGAAAAAACATTCCCAAATTTAAAGTGAAACCCACTTCCTTTTTAAACCATGGAATGAACAATTCTCTATGGGGTTAATGAACCCTAACCATAAAGATAAAAGAAGCAAAGAGCCAAAGAAATGATTTAGGGTTTGACCAAGGATTTCACACCATATAGAAGGGATGAAAAACACAAAATGGATTGATATGAAGGTAGATTAGGCCTACTCGAGAGGACCTCACACCAAAACGGGGGGACAAGCGATTAGTAGAGAGAGGGATGTGGAACACTAGAGGGGATTCTTCTTGGTTTCATAGAAGTGGATAGAGGGGGTGCACCGTGTGATGGGTAAGCAGATACCCCTTTGGGATTTCTTATATCCAAACATAATAATAATAATAATAATAATAATTACGAGAAAATTTTTATTATTAAAACAATTCATTATTTTTATTTTTAATTTATTCTTATTTTATTTTTTAAATTTTTATTAAATTAATTTAGTTTCTTTAAAGATAATAGTTCACACATCTTGGGTTGCATGATTATCCAATCCTTGTACCAACCATGCGATGAACAGTGCATAGGTACTTCCTAAGTGGCACTAACTATGTTTTCCACGTGAATTGTATTGGTAAACCATGCACAACCCATGTGCTTCAATTCTTCTCACTACCATAAGCCGCACAGTTTCCTGCTGGGGGGATGTATAGTTTCATACAAACTGTGAGTCCTATCCATACCATCCATACATGATTTTTCTAGAGTTTGATGCTCCTGAAACTCAATGAGGTAACCGAGGGATACCACATTCCATTACCCAAGAAATAAAACTACACAATAAGGTGTTACACCTATCATAATAACGTTTTAATGCTCAGTTCCGTGAATGGGAAATCCAATATATTAAAAAACAAATTTCCAGTGAATTTTACCTTGGATCATAACATAGTTTGTTACAGTATCTTATATAAGTGGACATGATATTGTTCTATATCAAAGGGAATCATGACCATGGATTGAGATATAATAAATTTATAGTATTTCACTATAGGCTATATACCAAATCATATTGGGTATGATATATTATTTTACCAAATTTTTCTATTGGAGGTTCTTTCTTTAGTATTGGAAGGTTTGTTTCATGGTAATCTAATAATAAAAAATCCATCAACCATAACCCAATAGTATGTAAGAATGTCATGGGAACTCAATCCATTACACAAACGATTTGGATTTCACTTTTTAATACAAGAGTGTGAATGTATTATACCCACTGGTAATTGGGTGTAAAAACTAAAGTACAATCCCCTTTTCAAAGAATCAAGTCAATCATTCAAAGTCAAAGAATATTTAAATCAACCACCACTTCATTAATGAAGTGGTGGAATGTTTTGAAATTTCATTACAATATATTTCATCCAATATGTAAGTTACAAATATATTAATGAATCCCTTATCAATAAACTATTTATAGAATTTTATGTTGTTTCAAAGTTATCAACCTCCCATAAAATCCATGAAATTTTTTCACCTATTTAATTCACTTTAAAATTTTAATCAAATGAGGATATTATAAATGACCTATCATTGAAAATGGGGATTGTTTCTTGTTTATTTATGAATAAGATAATTATGCTGGTGATGTTAAAGGAATGTTTCTTACGAATAGGGAGACCTGAAGTGTTAATAGTTTAATATCTAAGTAGAGTGAGTGAATTTATTCCCATGATTTGAATACACATAATGGGGATATTAAAGATACATTTAAGATTTTAGAAGAGTCCATGGAGCCTGAAAATGTTGATAAATATTGATAATTTAAAGGATTTCATGCATTAATTTTATAAAGGGGTAGTTTTGAGTTGTTCTTGATTGATATAAGGTTAATATAATAACTCAATTTTCACTAAATGGATGGAAAAATCGCAAAAAAATTATTCTATCCAATAGTGTGGTTTCTAGATAACCTTAACATTAGAAGAATCTAATTAATTTTTCTTTGAGATAATTCATTCATGATATTAAATATGATTTTTTGTTGTATTTATTGTCAATATTATGATGGATCAGTTGCAACCTCATTGTATATGGGTGATGATAAATAGTAAAGGGTTCTACTAAGCTAATGTTCATCACAACATTCAGGCTATCAATGCACGATGATGGGGTTTTTTGAGATTAAGTTAATGTTTTTTAGGATATGAAGTAACTATTATGTAGTTGTATCACACCACAATGTTATTTATTATTTCATGAATGAGTTTAGGTAAAAATGTTGATTAGATAATGTAGGGGTTCATGTTATGAAGTTACCATTTCATATGAGTTGTGATATAGTTAATCCTATATAGTATTTTAATATTTTAATATTATAGAAAGGATTAATTCCAAAATATTATTAGTTTTTTAAAAGAAAAAGACGACTCTAAGATATAGGACTCACTATAGTTTAGTATTTAATTAATTTTCAGATCCGGTTACTCTTATATAGGCAGTCAAAAAAAAAACAGTAACTCTTAGATAGGAGGAGTCACATTTTACTGTGGGTTATTTTCAAAATCATAGTTTATTTAATGAAATTATAGGTTTTCAAATGTATCTTGTGGATTCGCCTAATAAAATTTAGTGTGGCACTATTTTGGGAGACAAATTGGGTTTGGGCCCTAATGAAGTACCTACTTCATAATGATCGAAGTTATAGATTTTTTTGGACTGTAATGGTTTCAGAGTTTTCTTCATCCTCACACCATAAGAAATTATAACACATCAAAATAAGGGTTAAACATGTTATCTGATTTAAGGGTCAAGATAATTAATTGGAGGATTTCATTTGTTTTTAATATTAATGTTTTTTGTATCATATTAGATCATGAAGACACGTCAGATCAAAGGACATTGTGCAACAACACATGTCCTACTTAAAAATACATGGATAACTCATCCAACAAAAATGAAATGGATTTTCAAAAGAGTTAGACAATATTTATCGGGAGTGCTTATGAAAATTTAATGGTTTTAAGAAGAATATCATTGGTTCACATATGATAGAAATTCCAAAGTCACATGTGGTATGAGGAAAGAGAAGTCATTAACTTGTTAGATCTCATCATTTTTTCTTACAATTCAAGTTTATGTCCATATAAATATTTAAATCCTTATTATTATTAATAATAAAACAGGAATGTTTACAGTAGGATCAGAATCATTATTCAATAATGATTGAACCCCTAATAAAAAGGGTGAGGGAACCATATGAAACCCTTTATTCCATGTGTTTTCTTTCCCTCTATTTTTCTTATTATCACTTCATCTCTATCAAGATCCTTTTCATACTAATAAATTTTGATAAAGTTGAGGGTTTTTGTATTTAGTAACCACTGATTCTACCTCTATTAGTGGAATTATACTGTCACTTGGGCCTCTCAATAATGATATTCCACACAAAAACTTATTTCTATGTTAAGAGGAACATTCAAGTTATCAATGATATTCTCTAAGATTGTGTGATGGATTTCATCTAGATCTAACATGATCATCTATAGGTTTTGCATTTTTTCATAGAATAATTGAAAAAACTCAGCCTTTGGCATAATACTATTCAAGTCCTTGCACTGGATACATTATAGGTTTCCCCATTATTGTAAATATATTTGTGACTTGCCACCTATGGTTCCTTATCTAATGCGGTTGAAAACCGAGAAGGTATAGGTGATCTAAGAGTGGGTGAAGACAACTCAGAGCTATAAAAAGTCCTATGTGTGAAAAATATTGTAAAGAATAGAAATTTCCATGTAATTTTTTTAAATATATGGGAATTTTACGAGTCTACAAAAATTGACTGTCCGTTATTCTGAGGCCCGGAGTGCCCAAAATGAATTTCTGAACAGTTGTTCGGGTACGCTCAGTAAACATGCGAGTGAGTTTTTCTATCTTCTGAACCAGTGTTCAGAATTGAAATACAAGGGCCCCATTGAACTCGCAGTGCCAATATTTTCATAAATATACTTTCACCATGACGGCAGTTGGTCGAGGGTAGAAGTTAGTTTTTGGGTTTTTTGTGAAAGAATAAAATAAAATAAAATTTGTGTAACTTTTTATTTTGTTTTTTTTAAAACATCCCACATGTGGATGTTGAGAAGTGGTGACCACCAGACTTAAACCTCCCATAAGAGGTTATGGAGATGGGGACCACTGACCCTAACCTCCCAGGAGGGGTTATGGTGGTGGGGACTAGGCCGTGGTTTAAAACCTCTTGAAACCCTTTGATCTTCTTCATAATTGGTGGAGGCAACCTCTCAACTCCCTACTTAATGAGGAGGAGCCACTTGACTTCCTACCCATTAATTATGCCAACCAACCCCTTTAATTAATTGATCCAACACATCAATTAATTAATTACACTATTTGAATTTATTCCAAAAAAATAGAACACATAATCTATTATTTTGGGCTACAAATTATTTTTGTTGTAATTGGGGAGAGGAGGAACATGAGATAAATCTCTCCAAAAAAGAACGCTCCACTAACAAAGAAACCCAACTTAGACTACTTCCACGAGACACCCTTCATGGATTAATCTATTCGACTTCGACGAACCAGTGCTCGAGCCCAGGATTGGAGGTGTGTGGCAGATGAGACAAACGTCGAAGACTTCACCTTCCTCCCTCCTCATCGGCGTCAATGAACCATCCATGGTAGGGGTGTGTTTAAAAATTTATCAATGTCAATTTTCTCTCGCATTGAATCATTTTATGATGAGCCGCTTCCTACAGCCCTAACGTAGATGGTGTGGGCAATAAAAACATGTTCCGACCCTGCTGGAAATCTTATGGTGTTCTTCGCGATGGAGGAGGATGGAAAACATCCATGGTTGGGGAACGAGAATGGAGGCTGACACCACCACTAGCCACGAGTTGCGCCGCCCTGTGGTCACCGCCACCGCCCTACGGCCGGACCACCGACCCGCAACCAGACCCCCCCCCCCGTAGACTTCGCGGCTGGGATGAGCCACCTCGCGGCCTTTGCGGATTCCATGGGCCTCCTGGCCTACTGAACCCAATGGGCCGGACCAAGCGAGTCAGGACGGGTTGGGCCGAGTCGGTCTACCCAGATCAGACTTGGCACTGGCCCACTATGAACCAAATCTATTATTTTGGCCTTAACTTTGGCACATGACGTCTGTTAGATGAACCATTAGTGGCATTTTGAGCCTTGGAGCGAGTCGGTCCCTTTGAGTGATACCCCAATGTCTTTTGGATTATGACGGGGAACGACCATGTTGGATCAAGAATGAATCCAACCGGGCCCCTGGGACTATAAGGCTAATTACTCACAGACCGGACGTCTGATTGACGCACAGTCTATTACGTTGAGACACCTATGACATGGCAGACCATTGAAATACTTCTTCATGGGAATTCAAGGATTTTAGAGTATCGACCATTAGCTTGTGGAGAGGATCCTCCAAGTGATGAGCAAGCATAGTGCGGGAACCCATTAGTTTGATGAGACTTGATGAATACTGACCATTTTGACTCGGAGTGGGTTGACAGGCCCAGTGAGGAGCACCTTGGTGACGTGGCAGGCCCACAGTAGGGAGCGCCTGGGTGATGCGACAGACCCACGATACTCGAAAGGAAGAGAACCTCAGTAGATCATAAGGGGGAGTGCCTTGGTGATGCGGCATACCCATAGTACTCGATTGGAGGAGTACATCCACAGATCATGTTTAGTGGGAAGAGCCTCTGTGTGATGCGACAGGACCACAATACATGATAGAGGAGGGGTTCTCCAGCAGATTTGGTGTTCGACGATGTGACTGGGGACGTTACATGATAATACCACTAGAATAAATCCTGGTGTGATCTGTGTCAGTACCTCTATGTTTCCCTCAGGATTGAGATGGATTACTTGATAACTCAGGTATATGTATGGGCATATACCTATGTAGGTTATCTATTGATTTCATACTTTTTTGTTTATCCTGGGTGGATTTTGTGAGACCTTGATGCTCTCGTGGTCCCTACTGAGTATTGTTATACTCACCCCCTGAACTGGCTATGCCCGCACCTTATTGTGTTGGATGCCGACGACGGACAGCGCTGCTGAGGACATGAGTAATAGGAATGGACTATTCCCAGAGTTGGACCATATGACTTGTCGATACGAGGAGGATACGGATGGACGTGGTGTGATGAGGAGGTGATTTGTAACTACACTTATGGTAGGATCCTCAGAGGATGACCCAGTAGCTGACTTTACCCTTTCTTCAGTTGTATTGTATCACAATTTTACATGTACTTTCCAGTTGGGCTTGTATTCTAGCCCCTTTTACTTACTACACTCACTCTTTTTACAGGTCAGTTTACATGTGAGCCTATCTTTTTGTGTGCTTGGTTACATGTGCTTACATGTTATTAAATAAATGCCTTCCCAGTTTTAGGGAATACGCCTTCGGTGCTAGTCTCTATCCCCTAGCCTATGGAAGGCGGGATTGTGGTAGTCACGACATAGGCCCTGGGGGAGAGGTCATGACAAATGTACATGACCATGGAGTTTTAGGGGGAATACCTTTTGTTTCTAAAGTTATCACCATAACATGGATTGATGAGGATTGATTAGGGAAATAAGATATCCCAAAGGTTTATTTAATCATTCCAGATCAAACGTATGGTAGGCAAAGTTACACATTACCTGGAATTACAAACACAATTAAACTGAGTAAGCCACATATTTGACATGTCACAGGTATGGGGGTATGTTCATGATCCATTATACATTATCGACATAGGATAGGTGTATATCATGGATGACATGGCTTTTGTTGAGTGCTCAGTAGCTATTGAGGACCAGTAAGAGAGGACCCTTTCAGGGAAAATGATTCCACTATTTTATGTTTTTGGGTGGAAGTTAAATCTACAAGAGTCATAATGGGATCATGATAATTGAATGCATGTTTAGTTCCCTCATTTATTTGATTTAGTTTTTCTTTTATGGGAAGAATTATTGAAAGTGTGGAGGATACATTGACCTATATTTATAATTTAAAACTTTTGAATATTATTAATAATATTTATTAGGGTATTTACAAGGATAATTAATTATTTTGAAGCATCATAGGTCATCAAAAAGTACTATTTAAAAAAATTAGACTTTGAACCCACATGAACAATTAATATATCCTAATAGAGAACTGTTTTAAAATTAAAACACTATATTTATTTCATAAATGGGTTTTTTCTAGGGGGTATAATCTCCATTCTCAGGCTTCAATTCCAACCTTTAGATTTTTTTCGGGTATTAATTTAATTTTCCAACTAACAGTATTCTTATTTTATAAGAAAATATTAAATCATTTTTCATGGGTAGCGATCCATTATTGGTGAGGACAAAATTATAGAAATAAAATTTCCAATTTTTTGGAAGTGGATTGATATATTTATATTTTTCATTTTTTTATTATGTATTTAATCTACAAATAATTCTTAAATTATATTAAAATAGTGTTTTAACATACTATTTGTATTTTGGAAAAAATGGATTTTTAGTGAAAATTGGATAAAATGTGAGTTTTAGTGTTAAATGATATTTTATTGTTAAAAATATAAAGGATAATATTTAATGGGGTTATTTTCTGTGGAATCACTTGGTTAATAAAGATTCTTAAATTTATAATACTTTCTATCAGATACATGACTTATATTAATGGTAAATTTCATTTAATTTCCATTCATGCTTTGTTTTGGGGGTTTCCCAAGATTTTTTGGAGGAAAGTGTGAGTTTTCATGATTTGGGCCAAACCATGAGCCCATTTCTAGATTTAATAACCAAATTTGTTTCTTTTATAAGTATTTCTATTTTTAATATTTTTCACCCATTCCAATTTCAAAATGGCCTCCCCTAACCTATTAACACACACATTTCAATATGGGCCCTTCATAAAATCATAATAATGGTGGATTTTGGCCTTTATTTAAGGAATTAGACCAGCCTAAAATGCCTATTCTAGTTTAGAAAAATAAATTTAATTAATAAATTATTCAATTTTAAGGATTTTTAGTGATTTTACCTCTAACCCAAGCCCACAAAACCCAACCACGTGCCCATTCTCTTTCCCCTCTATTTGGAGCTCGTATTCATCACGATTTAGTACAGAACATCATAGGGTTTCTAAAAACAACCTGATTTGAAGAGGTAACTTCTTTCCTTCTTATATATCTCAATTATTAATGTTTTTCCACCATTACAGTTCCTAATTAGACCATTAATATTCCTATAAGAACCTAAAATCCATGGCAGTCCTCCCAGTCGCTCAAAACCTCTTTGGAACCCCATTTGAAGTGGGATTAGGTGGAGGAACATCAAAGAATCTCATGTAAATGTCTCTCCTCCTCAGTTAATCCTCTTTCCATGAATTTTCCATCATTCTCATTGAATTTACAAAGGAATAGGGGTTAGGGTTTAGATACTAGGGTTTAACTTGGGTTTTCATGGTCAATTCCTGTGGTTTTAGGTTTGATCTAAGTCCCTCTTGGTGCGACGTTTGTGTGAGTTGATTTTCAAACGGCGAATCAAGGGTTTCTATTTATTTGGTAGGTGATTCCTTTTGGTATGAAATATTTGTGACCTATATGTTGTGTTTATGGTATTTTCATATCTATTTCATTTTAATGTTTCTTCAAAAATTAGTTTTTGTGGAAATTATAATGAAAATGAATTTTAAGTGCCAATTTTTGGTGAAATTGGAGGTTTTTCATATAAGTATTTTATTGGATCATTAAGGGATACCATATAATTCTGTAGTTTATTTTATTGAACTTTATTCAGGATTAAAATAACGTTTTGAATGATTATCCCATTTTTTTTTGCTACGAAAAATGGATTTAATGGTGTTTGTAAAGAAAGCGATGTTTTGGTGCCACTTTTGTGTGAAAATGGAGGTTTTACTAAGTTATCACTTCTTGTATATCATGGGGAAGCCATAAAATTGATTTTATAATTTTCATAGAAATTTATTGGTCTGAATTTAATATTTTGGTAACTTACAAGTGTGCACATAGTTTACTAGTGGGGTTGTTAAGGGGTTTTGTGTGAAAAACAAAACGGGATTTTGAGAAATTGTTTCTTTAAAAATCAAAGTGTTTTTTGTGTGGTTTAATTGGTATAAAATGTGATCGCTATTGTACTATGTGTATGTGACTAGTAGTAATGTTTTACATAAAAATGGATATGGGTTACATGCTGGAATTGTTTGAGGACAAAGGGGGAAGCCTGTGTACCCAGATGAGTCGAATGTGTACTAGTTTGGCTAGTGGACCAGATTGGTTTTGTCCCTGTTCCACTTAGAATTTGGATAAAAAAAACTCTAACTAAACTATGTGGAAGATTATTTGGGACCACTAAGTTATGGGTATGTTACCTACTAGTGTATCTTCCCCGAGATCATGTTTTACTATGGTTACATTACACCGAGGTACGAGGTGCATGGGGCCTGAGACTGTCTTGTGCCTATGGGTGTTCCCATTTTTGTTTCCCATTGTATTTGTTGTATTTGACCTTGTATTGTGGTTATTTTGTCTGTAATTTACATTATATACCATTTATATTTAAATGTGTGAATGTTCTGAAAATTTTATCTTTAAAATTGTGTTCAATTGATTGTTGTGTTTCTTGAAATTTTCATTGATTTTCTTTGCATATTAAAAATGAATTTTTTTTTTCATATAGTATTGTATGATATTTATAATAATTGGGTGTTTTCCTATTGGGATTACGATCACACCCTACTTAAAACCCTGGAGTGTAATTAGACTTTATTATTCTTGACTTAGTTAAAGGGAAGGCGGTGGGTGATGGCAGTTCAGGGTGTTAGTTCCCATCCATGGGGAATATTTGTGGAGATGAATTGTGGGTGATGAACCCTTATCATGTGGAGTCATTGGGGATATCATGATTTTGGCTTTATTTGTTTTTAGACCACTTTTAATCTCTTTAAACTAATGTGTTCAGTTCTGGTTTTTTTATAGGACTTGTTTGGCTCAAAAATTTCATATTTATATTTTGGATTGTTTTTAATGTTTTATACTTTCATACTTAGGTAAATATTTCCAAAAAATAAATTAATGATACCCAGGCACATGTTCTATACCTCGGGGATAGGTAACACCCTTTGGGCCTGGCCACAGGATGGGTTTTGTGCTTGTAATTGTGGTGACCATATTCGGTTTGTGACAAAATGGTATCAAATGAGGTTAATGTTTTTGGGTAATATTGCATATTTTGGATGAGTCGGTATGGACATGAGCTAAGACTATTGGGTATCAGGGTCCTGGTTGTGAGTAGGGTGCTTGACCAGCACCTCTTGTGGCATACTATGAGTTACAAAAGGATGTTGGAATTTACTGATTGACTTCACTTCCAGGTGAGATTCTTTTGCTGCAGACTACACACGGACACAGAGGGGAGGTGGAGTAGTTGTTTCTATTATTACTGAAATGTATTTAGATTATTTATTTTTGATGTATTTGATTAAAATTTTCATAATTTTGGCATTGATTATTATTTTGTGACTTTTTTAATTTGTAGCAACATGTCTCCCCAAAAAGCTCCCACACACCCACAGGAGGAAGCCAGAGAGAGTTCTCCCACAATTATTGATCAGAGGCTAGTTGGGGCTATGATCCAAGCTATCTAATATCTAGGGTTGGAACCAAATCGTTCTCTTATTCTTTCTAGGGAAGAAGATATAGGTCCTAGAAAAGATAAATCTTTGGAGATTTTGAAAAACAAGACTCTTACCTTCTATGGTAGCTCCGAACTCCAATAATCCGAGGAAAGGAACGAGAAGAAAAATCATATGTTTGAGTTCCTAGAGTCACTCGAGTAGAATAGGGTAAAGTGTGACTCCCTTCTATTGGAGGGTCCCAACCATAATTGGTGAGAGTTTGTGATTCAGACTAGAAAGAATGAGCAGATGCACTGGGGAGATTTCAAGGCTATCTTCGTTGAATAGAACTATCCTGAGGTCTTCGTATATGCCTAGTCTAGAGAGTTCATGGACCTTGTTTATGGGAATCAGTATGTGATAGAGTTTTCCATCCATTTCACTGAGTTGGTTCGGTATGCCCCGGAAGTCGTCTCGAATGATCAATTGAAGGCCCAAAGGTTCGAGAATGGCTTGAGACTAGAGATATACTCCCAGGTTTTCTTTTCCAAGATGAGGACCTATGATGAGGTTGTTGACCAGGAATTTAGGGTGTTCATTGATAGGAAAGGTAGGGAAACATTCTCTACTTCAGTATAATTAGTATGCAGTGGTAGCTCCTCATAGAAGAAAAGGAAGTGGGAGGAATATGTGAAGAAAGAAGGTTGTAGTTCAGGACACAACTGCAATTAGTTTTCATCTGGGGCTTCTGATTAAAGATCAGCCATGTGCCACCATGTTGGGAAACTGGGGCACCTTCCACCAGAATTCCCACTTCCTCTAAATCCTCTTTAAGAGTGTGGAGGTTTGGGTCACTGGCAGCGCTTCTCTGGGGTGGCACGTCCACATCCGAGTGGGGTAGGGTCAGTGGATTCAAGAGGAGTGCCAACACATTCCGAGCCGTTGAGGATTGTGGGATATCTATTTGGAGGCCATGGCGGTAGAGATGGGTCAACTTATAGTCATATCTAGTTCAGAGCACATTCAAAAACTAGTAGTCATCCTCTGGAAGAGACCAGATATCTCCATGGAGTGGATCAGGCACCAGCAGGATCAGAGGCAGGTCCGTTGACAGTTTGAGGTACCACTCTGATCGCATCTTCTATAGTATCTACTGTTTTTGATATTATAACCTCTATTTCATTCATTTCTACTAGTTTTGTGGACATGCTAAACATTAAAACCGAGTTTTTGTCTTTTGCGATGGAGTTGTTTAAGCCACTAGGGAAATAAGAAGGAGTAGGGTCTTAGGTGCCCATCATGTTCACTACCAGTGTCAGGGGTCGAGATGGAGTGGGACCTCTTAGTCTTAGAAATGGATATTTTTGATGTCATTCATGGCATGGATTGGCTAGTAAACTTCCAAGCACACATCGATTGCTACACAAGGAATTTGAGTTTCACGGCACCTAATGGGAGTCGTCGGGTTTTTTTTGGGGAGAATGAGATCCTCAGTCAGGTCCCACAGGACCACCACTCATCGAGGTAGGATGTCTTACCATACAATTATTGTCGCTCGTGCTAGAGGATGATGGTTTTTCCCATGATGGTGCCCTACCTCATGTAGTGAATGATTTTCCATAGGTATTCTGGGATGATTTCTCGGGTTTTCACCCATAGCGGGATGTGGAATTTTCGATTGATCTGGCACTAGGAACAAAAATGATAAATCTTACCTCTTATTGCACTGTCCCCACTGAGCTGATGGAATTAAAGTTACAGTTGGACAACTTAGAATCCAAAGGATTCATTCTCCTGAGTGTCTCTCCCTGGGCTGCTCATGTGTTGTTCACAAAAAAAGGAAGAGGAATCCATTTGGTTGTGCATGGACTACTAGAAGCTGAATAAGGTAAAAAGTAATAACAAATACCCATTTCCTAGAATGGATGATTTGTTTTATCAGTGGAAATGGGAAAAGTGGTTCTTAAATGTATACCTATTCTAGGGGTATCATCAACTTAGGGTTTAAGAGTCTGATTTCCCAAAGACAGCCTTACGAAGTAGGTATGACAACATTGAATATTTGGTCATGCCCTTCAGATTGACCAATACTCCAGCAGTCTTTTTGGAACTAATGAACAAGGTGTTCCATTATTATCCCAATTCATTCTTCGTGGTGTTCGTGGATCACATTATAGTATACTCTACCTCTGAAGAGGTCAAGAAACATCAGTTTAGGATCCTCTTGGGAACTTTTCGGGATCACCGCCTCTATTAAAAGTTGTCAAAGTTCACTTTCTGGATCAGGGAAGTGAGATTTCTAGGGCATGTGATAACTAAGTAGGGGGTTTTAGTGGACCATGAGATGATTAGTGCAGTTATGTCATGGGAGCAGCCTAAGAATGTGTTTGAGATCAAGAGTTTCTTTGGCTTGGCTGGTTATTACAACTGACTCATTCTAGATTTCTCTTGGTTTGCTTCACCAATGACCAAGATCACTTGGAAATGGGTGAAGTTTGTATAGGGCCATGAATTTGAGGCATAATTCAAGGACCTGAAGAGGTGGTTGACTACTGCCCTCGTGCTGATTTTTCTAGAGTCTAGAAAGGGGTATGTGGTCTATTGTGATACTTCAGGTATGGGTCTTTGGTGCATGCTTATGCAGGATGATCACGTGGTGGCGTATGGATCTCGCCAACTTTGACCACAAGAAAGAAACTACCTGACCCATGACTTGGAGTTGGAAATGATGATGCATACTTTGGGGATGTAGAGTCACTACCTCTTTGGGGAGATGTTTTTGGTCTACTCTGATCACAAAATATTGGCCTATATTCTCTCGCAGAAGGATCTCAACTTGAGGCAACATCGTTGGATAGAGTACTTGAAAGGGTTTGAATTAGACATTGTCTATACCCCTAGAAAGGGTAATGTGGTGTCCGATGGTTTGAACAGAAGAGTTACATTGCAGCCTTTGTGGAAGTCCAGTGATGAGGGGACTTTGATTGGGATCTTTTCTCAGATGGATGTGGGGACTGGGGAACACAGTGGTTGTGCATTCTTGGTGAGCATCCAGTTGACTCCTTCTCCGTCGGAGTTGATTCTGCGGGAACATCCCAATGATGAGCTTTGTTAGTGTTTGAAGTCGTTTCTTCATGGTGATGATAAATCGTCGGATTGGTCACTATCTCCTGAGGGAATCCTGTTATTCAAGGGACATTCAGTAGTGATCTTATCTCTGTGGAAGGTTGTGATGGAGGAAATTCAATAGTCTCAGTGGGCTGTCCATCCTGGTGCTACCAAGATGTTTTTTGATGTCCTTTGGCAGTTCTAGTGGCCTGATATGAGACGAGACATAGCGGACATTGTGTTGATATGATACACATGGTTGTAGGTTAATGTAGATCATCAAAGGACCTCAGGTTTTCTCAAGTCATTACCCATTCCTACTTGAAAGTGGGATGAGGTCGCCATGGACTTCATTGTTGGATTTCCCTATACTCCTCAGGGTAAGATTTCTTTTTTGGTTGTGATTGATCATCTGACCAAATCATCCCAATTCATTCTGATCATAAATATAGCTAAAGTGGATGAGTTGGGCCATTTGTATCTTCAAGAGGTGGTGAGAATCCATGGAATTCCATCAACAGTTGTCTCAGATAGTGACCCCCTTTCACTTCTTAGTTTTGGGCAGGCCTTCGGAAGGCATTGGGGTCTTATATTAAGATGGGCATGAAATACAATCCTCAAACAGATGGTCAAATAGAGAGGGCGAATCATATTTTGTAGGAAATTCTCCGTGCATGTTTCATGTACTTTTTTGGTTCCTGGGATAGCCATTTGGGGATGGTGGAGTTTTATTATAATAACAGATACCAATCCTCGATTCGAATGGATCCCTTTGAGGTGCTCAATGTTTGGCTTTATCGTCTCCCCCTGTGTTGGGCTAAGGTAGGTGAGACCTCACTGTTGGGGCCGAGTCTGGTGCAGGAGATGTCTGAGAATTTCAAATTGATCCGGAAATTCTTGTTAACATCTCAGAGTCATCATAAATCTTATGCTGACCAAAGTTGTCAAGACCTAGAGTTTTTTGTGGGTGGAAAGGTATTCTTGAATGTGGCCCCTCGTTTGGGCCATCGACGATTGGGGAAGCAAGGGAAGATGACACCATGGTATGATGGGCCCTTGGAGTTCACCAATCTCATTGGAAATGTGCCATATAGGTTGGCTTTATCTTTTTATTTCACATCCATCCATGATGTTTTCCACATCTCCCAATTTAATAAATACAACCCAGATCCGTCCCATGTGCTGAGTTGGGAAGAACTAGAGATAGATAATGACTTGTCTATTGTAGAGAGGCCAGTGAAAACAGTGTACTCCCAAGAGAAGTTGCTTTTAGAGATGTCAATTACATTAGTCTGGGTTCTTTGGTAGCATGGAAATGATACACATGAGACATGGGAGTGAAATTCTTGGGTTGAGGAAGAGTACACAATCTTGTTATTCAATCAAGATTCTGGTTGAAATTACATGGTGGTAATGTAACAACCTGAGATTTTATGAGAATTATTCTTTTTAATTTCATTGATATATTGTGTTGTATGTGAAACCAAAATTAGCATGTACTATACAAAACACCATATTAGCTTGCAGTATACACAACACTATTCTTGGCTAATGTTACACACAATTTCAAGTTGGTTTTGTGGAAATTATTCTATTCAACATTAAGTATAGATTTTGTTTAATGTATAAATGAAATAAGTTTTGATTATGTTATATGCAACACCAAACGGAGATTTCACTGCACGCAACCCAAAGTTGGCTTGCATTACACACAATCAAGACCTTTCTCAATAGCGTGTGTAGTACGCAATCACGAGTTTCACTAAATGAGATATTATTATAATATTTTTATAAACTAGCCGTTATGAATAGTAATACCCACTTTTTGAAATTTTATAAATTTTAACTTTCAAAATGGACTTCATTTTTGGATTTGGGATATTGAAATTTTCCTAGGGCGAAATTATGGTATTTTTCTAAAAACATTCAATTTTTGATGAATAGTGAAAACACGGGGTTACTATTTAAAAACCGACTTTTTATTTAAATAATTGTTTATTTTATTTAAATTTATTTTAGGAAAAAATTGATACATAATTCTTATATAATTTAAATGTAATTCATTGGAGACATTTTATAATAATTTTAGATATATAAAAATTTTATTGAACTTTTCACCGTCTTTTACCCACCTCCTATGAGAATTTGAAAATTTATATAAAACATAATTTTACCACTTCTGTGAGTGGAATTTATAAACTATGAGAGACACGGTTAATATCAAGGAGTAAAATGTGGTTCAGTAAGATAAAAATAAATTTTCGTGAAGAGAAACTTTTTACTTTTATTTACCAGGGTAAAAAGTAAATAGGGTAATTAAGGGTAAAAATGATATTATTATTACCCTATCTAATGTCCTAATTGTATTGGATAAGTGTAATTCTACCAAAAAAACCTTAAGAAAAAAATATTACCCTTTAAGTCCACTTCTATTTGATTAAGACACTTATTATTATTTTATTTAAAGAAGAGTCAAAATATTTAAAATAAAAGCTTAATAATTAAAACATTTTTCAAATAGGGTTATAAATAAGATAAATTTGACTATAAATATTCATTATAAAGATAAAAATATTTACTACATAATGGTATTTTATTTATATTTTTTAGAAATTATATAATTTAATTTATTTAAGACACAATGACGATGCTGTAATTACCTTATTAATGAAATATTAACATAATTGATGTTATAAATACCCAAATAAATGTAATTTGATACTATTTATGAATTACACAACTTTTATAGGTTAATATGACATGTTATTATTGATTCAATTAACTCTTTTCTAACTAATCATGTTGTTATGATTTTCAGAAAAATCAATTACCAAATAGTGTCAAAATTAACCTAAAATAGTTTTTTTAAAAAATATTATATTATTAATTCTTATTTTAGTCATAAAAATCTAAGAATCGGCCAAATGACATAGATAAGGTTATATATATTAATAATGAACCACTTAGGGTTCTTTTGGCTTGTTATCGTATGTTTATTACCCATATATTGTAAGAAAACCAGAAGACACTGTAAAGGTTAAATTATGTAACTTAGAGTTAAATCTAAATGATAAGGTTATAATAGTAACCTAAACATGTCTAAAACATATTTGTTTAGAGTATTTATACCCATCCCCACATTATCTTTTTAATAAATCAATTTGGAGCTATTATAAACAGAATATGACTTATTATAAAATAATATTTATGTTTTTCCGAAGGTGCCCCTCTCCTCTATTATAAAAAGGGATCCCTTCCCTCTTCTCTTCACACCATTTCGAGACTTGAATCTCAGCCAAAACCTGACCATTTCTCTTCTAAAATTCCCTAGAAACGTTCTGGAGGTTATTTTCTTCTCAAAAGACCAACTCTACTTCCCTATGAAGAAGTTTAAAGGAGGTGTGTCGAGGAAGAGGTAATCTCTTCTACCGACTCTTTCATGTTTCTTTCTTCTTCTACTTACTATTATTTAGTTGTTTCATTATAAAGTAATAACATAAGTATTACTCATATACTTATATTTTATTATGAATATGAAACAACCTCATTTCACCTTCTATAAATCCTACGGAAAATGAAATCACTGCACATGTGTACGTACGGAATACCGTCACCACGCCGTCGTGTAATCTGTTTTCCACCACCACCATACTTGGATGGGTATAATGGTGTTAATAATAAATACATATGATTATTATAACATCATACTGATACTATGATATTATATCATTCACTCAAATTCCATTCAATAAATTTGGGAATGATATCATCGCCCGTGCGTACGTACGGATTACCGTTTCCACGATGCGATGAGATTCATTCTCCATGTTAACCACTCAAGAATGATTGTTATGTATATATGAGAAATAATAATGAAATATATGAAATGATAATGCTACTAGATTTATTCATATATATATATATATGCATTTCATCTACTTAATTCTATTCAATTCAATAATGAAATGAATACAGCGTTCATGCGTACGTACGACCTACCGTCTCCAAGAACGGTGTATTTCATTCCATTTATAAATCTATAATTTATATATGTATATGATAAATATATATTATATATATAAATCTTGTTTTAAATTCTTTAATTATGTAAATCGGGATATAAGTAATAATATCAAGAACAACATGTCGAAACACGTACGATAAATGAAACGATTTTACCCAAAACGCTACTTTAACATGGAATTGACAAATTAATGGGTAATATAAATACCTAAGTGAAACATATATGATATAATAACAATGAATATGATTCTGTAATAAGTCAATGAAATTATTTAATTCATTATACAAGAGGTTTGGATACATATGAAGCATATCCAACATAAGGTAAGGGATAATTATTCCAATCTCATTCTTATCTGAGATTGTTTATTCGTAAGTATTTACTGGGTTTATTTTTATTATCCATGTCCATATGTTATCAAAATGTTTTCATAATTTTTTTTACTTTTATTCCATGTATTTTTATAGTCATTTTCACCCTTTTTTACTTTTACCACATCTTATGGAAGGAATCTTTCTTTTGTTTACCATACGAGGTACTTTTTGACTTTTCTGAAAAAACTACGAGAACAATGTTTTTTTAACTTATACAGCATGAATGGATTCTTACGGTTTCATAACGCCTTATTTTCAAAAAGGTTACTCTACATGATTTCATGATTATTTTCAACAAAATCCTTTTATTTTAAAATTTCATGGCATTTTGTGAAAAGAAAATTATTTTGAAAAAGAAAGGATATTTTCTTCAAAAATTCATTTCATGTGTTTAATCAAAACTATTTTCCATCTAAGATGAAATTATTTATTATGTTTATGTTTCAGGTCTCCATTATTTAAATGGTTTTATTCTCATTATGATGAATGATATCCATTTGTTTTGTATGGATTATGTTTTGATGGGATGATGTTTATGAAACCCATTTTATTCTTTGGGTTATGATGGATGATTTATGTTTATTTTCTGGCTCAAGTAAGAAGGATTTCATTATGAGATGGGTGGGACATATATCTCCCTCTAATGCATTGGGTAAAGATTTATATCTCATAATATAGGCATGGCTGGAATGAAAAATTAATCCGGTTCAGTGATACATGACTGGAACGAGGATTGAACTCGATTCAGAAAGGGACTTTGTCCATTATGATGGTCTTGGCAGCAATATGTTGGCTACTATAGAAAACATATCATGTACATAATGGTTTCCACAATTACATGTTTTATTCCCATGCCATTTTATCATGATTTATGTTCTATTATGATCTTGCCTTATGTACTGCCATCTTTTATGTCATTGCTCAAGAATTTGAGGTTTAAATATTATGTTCATGTTTTGAAGTTCAAATGTATAGGGTTTGTTTTATTTTCTACATGCTTACCCTTTCTGGGCATTTGAGCTCACCCTTTATATGTTTTATTTTCCCCATGATATAAAGAAACATTTTAGGTAAGAAAAAAATGGGAATATCATTATGGGGGATGTTGAAGATCTTTCACCAAGATTAAAATATTATGTTCCATGTTTCTAAAGACACTAAAATATTACGGTCCTTGTGTGTCTGTTTTTATTATGTATTATGTATTCCGAAAAAGTAATGTAATGTCCATGTACGTCAAGCTCTGCGTCTCTACAGTTGGTATCAGAGGAATGTTTTAGTTAACCTTTGGAAACTAGGATGGGAAATTTTTTTTGATATCCATACATGTATTTCTATGGTATGTCTAAGGATGTCCCTAAGGTTTAGTATAACTATAGGTTACAGTCCAAGAGTTATGTTGACGTTCATTAATAACCTAGGGTGAACCTAAGGAATCTTGGATTAATGAATGTGTGATATGTTAGAAATCCCATAAGTGACTTTTAATGATTATGTGGTTCCGAATTATTTTAAATGTTTCTTACACTATGGTTTCTGGTTTTAGTCAATGGAGGAAACAAAAAGGAATTTGGTTAACGTTGATTCTGATGGACAAATTGGTGACTGTGATCAAAAAAATCGTGTAATTCCTATAGAGAAAGATATTGTGATTAGGCTGAATCAGTCATCACAATATATGATTAACAAAGTAAACTTTGGTGGTATTCTTAAGTCATAAAATAAGAGGAATATGAAATTTTATACATTTTCCCATGGATAGGAACATAGAGGAAGGAAGATGAAGCTTTCTACGTATTAAAAAGATTGGAAGAAGAACCTTAAGGGATACCTCAAATGGAGGGGAAGATGTTATCTTTGTGTAGAGAAGGGTCACGGAGTGACACACTGTTATGGAGTTCAATGTCTTATCTGTGGAGAACATCGACATTACCCAACTCAATGCCCTGACCTAAGAGGTTATTTTTAAATCAAGGAAGGACTTATTCCGTGACAATCATTGAAGTGGATGGATTTAAGTGTTTATGTATTGGTATTCAATAATAATGTTTTTGAGGTACTTTTATGGTATATTGGAATATCTATGTATTGGTCCATTGTGGTTTTCCATAAGAATATGGCATCGGTAACCATGAAAAGTGATTGAAATATTTTCGGAAAGCAGATGATATACGCATAATGAAGGGAATAGGGAGAAAAATAAATTTTTGTTAGTATTCATGAGCGCATGACTGATATAAGTACAATGATATATCATGGATTGAGTATATAGAATTTTTGGATTTTGGTATATGGAAAGAGTTAACTTTTAACAGCATTTATGTTTTCACTAAGGTTTAATGGGTATTCATTTTGCATGACAATACATGATTAAGGTATACACATGTTTGTAATTTTACCAACAAGATATATTGTATGATATATGGGGGATAAATGATGGTATTCACCTGATCAGTAGATGGAATTTATAATAATTGAATTCTTTATACTATGAGCTTGGACAGAAGTATTTTAGATAAGCCTAAAGATTGGAATGAATTATGTTGGACATATGTTAGTATTGTTTAAGGCTAGAAATTTTTCGATATTATTGATGGAATGTTATAATAGTGTAGTTTAAGAAAAGGGAAAACATGAAGAACGGGCGACAACCCGTCGCGTCGGACAAGGTTGTGGGAATCGAACCCACAACCGAAGTGCGACAGACCGTTATCACCTACCACTGGCCTACAGGAAGCCCTTGGTTAGTAGAAGCTTGTTTTATTATATTAATCAGTATGCTATATGAAGTATTACTCCATTTGAGGAACCATAAACGATTAATCTCACTATAGATGGACTTATGTATATTTAATAACTTTTACTATCCTTTTGTTTGAGAGAGATGGAATGTCCTATCATTATATCGCATGATCTGCTAACACTTCACAGAAGAAAAATTCAACTTCATTTCATTAAGAGATGATGTAGGAATTGTTCAAGGAAAAAACAACAGTAAGATTGTACCAAAATCAAGTAATTATTTCTTTTAATTCAACAATTCTTCAACTTTAGGGAAATGATATTGAATACAAAAAAAATGTTGTGCTAGTGTCCTTATATCTGATGAATTAGATGGTACCTTAAATCATCACAAATTTATGGCTTTGTGATTGTTGGCTTTTTAATTTCCATGTTCTATACCACTCTCCCTCCGAACATGATGGTTAGATTTCTCTTCCATATCCATATTTTCACCTATGTTCTCATATGTAGAAACCCATTGATTAGTTAATTTGGGTAACTGTTTTGTTTCATACTTTAGTTTTTAAAGATATGCTTTGGTATTCATTTTTACGATGTGGGTTTCTATGAAATAAATTTCAAGTATTAAACCATTTGTAACCCCAATGAATTTCGAGGGCGAAATTCATTTTTAGGGGGGTAGAATGTAACAACATGAGATTTTATGAGAGTTATTCCTTTTAATTTCATTAATGTATTGTGTTGTACACGACACCAAAATTAGATTGTACTATACAAAACACCGTATTAGCTTGCAGTATACACAACCCTATTCTTGGCTTGTGTTACACACAATTTCATGTTCGTTTTGTGGAAATTATTCTAAACAACATTAAGTATAGATTTTGTTTAATGTATAAATGAAATATGTTTTGATTATGTTATAGGCAACACCAAACTGAGATTTCACTACACGTATCCCTGACATGGAATTCATTACACACAATCAAGACCGTCCTCGATAGCGCGTGTAGTACACAATCATGAGTTTCAATAAACGAGATATTATTATAATATTATTATAAACTAGCCATTATGAATAGTTATACCCAATTTTTGAAATTTTATAAATTTTGTCTTTTAAAATGGACTTCATTTTTTGATTTGGGATATCGAAATTATCCTAGGGTGAAATTTTTTTATTTTTTCTGAAAAGTTTCAATTTATGATGAATAGTGAAAACACTGGGTTACTATTTAAAAACCGTCATTTTATTTAGATAATTATTTATTATATTTAAATTTATTTTAGTTCAAAATTTATACATAATACCTATATATGTTCAATATAATTCATTGGAGTCATTTTATAATAATTATATATATATAAAAATTTTATTGAACTTTTCACCCTCTTTTACCCACCTCCTAGGAGAATTTAAAAATTTACAAAAAACATAATTTCATAGCTTCTGTGAATGGAATTTTGAAAATCCGAGAGGCACGGTTAATATCAAGGAGTAAAATTTGGTTCAATAAGATTTAAAATAATTTTTTATAAATAGTAACTTTTTAGTTTTATTTAGCAGAGTAAAAAGTAAATTGGGTAATTAGGGGTAAAAATGATATTATTATTATCCTAAATCATGTTTTAATTATATTGGATAAGTTTAATTAGACCAAAAACAACCTTATGAATAAAATATTTCCCTTTAGGTCCACATGGATTAGATTAGGACACTTATTATTATTTTATTTAAAGAAGAGTTAAATTAGTTAAAATCAATGTTTAATAACTAAAACATTTTTAAAATAGAGTTATAAATAAGATAAATTCGACTATAAATATTAATTAGAAATATTAAATGTTTTCATACATAATGATATTTTATTTATAATTTTTAGACCTTATATAATTTAATTTATTTATTACATAATGATGATGCAGTAATTACCTTATTAATAAAATATTAACATAATTGTTGTTATAAATACCCCAATAAATGTAATTTGAGACTTTTTATGAATTCAAATAATTTTTTAGGATAATATAAAATGTTATTATTGATTCAATAAACTTTTTCAAACTAATCATGTTGTTATGATTTTCACAAAAATCAATCACCAAATAGTGTCAAAATTGACATAAAATAGTTTTTAAAAAAAATATTATATTATTAATTGTTATTATATTCCTAATAATCTAAGTATCAGCCAAATGACTTAAATAAGGTTATATATATTAATAATGAACCAATTGGGGTTCTTTTGTCTTGTTATAGTAAGTTTATTAACCATATAGAGTAAGAAAACAAGAAGACACGGTAAAGGTTAAATTATGTAACTTAGAGTTAAATCTAAATGATAATGTTAAAATAGTAACCTAAACTTGTCTAAAACCTATTTTTTTAGAGGATTTCGACCCATCCCCACTTTAGCTTCTAAATAAATCAATTTTGAGTTATTATAAACCGAATATGACCTTATTATAAAATAATATTTTATGTTTTTGCAAAGGTGACCCTTTCCTCCCTTATAAAAAGGGCTCCCCTTCCCTCTTATCTTCACACCCTATTGAGCCATGATGCTCGTCCAACCCCTGCCCATTTCTCTTATCCACTTCACTAGAAACATTATGGAGGTTATTTTCTTCTCGAAATACCAACTCTACTTCCCTTAGAAGAAGTTTAAAGGAGGTGTGTCGAGGAAGAGGTAATCTCTTCTACTGACTCTTTCAAGTTTCTTTCTTCTTCTACTTCCACTCATTTAGTTATTTTATTATAAAGTAATAACATAAGTATTACTCATATAATGATATGTTATTATAAATATGAAACAACCTCATTTTACATTCTATCCATCCTACTGAAAATGAAATCATCGTGCGTGCGTATGTACGGTATACCGTTTCCACGCCGTGGTGTAATATGTTTTTCCACCACCACCTTACATGGATGGGTATAATGGTGTAAATAATAACTACATATTATTATTATAAAATGATACTTATTATAAGATATTATATCATTCACATGAATTTCATTCAATAAATATGGGAACAATATCATCACTCGTGTGTATGTACGGATTACCGTCTGCACGACGCGATGAGATTCGTTCTCCATGTTAACCACTAAAGAATAATTATTATGTATATATAATGAATAATAATGAAATATATTAAATGATAATGCTAATGGATTTATGTATATATATATATATAGATATTTATGTCATATACTTAATTCCATTCAATTCAATAAGGAAACGAAAACAACGTTCATGCGTACATACAACCTACCGTCTCCATTAACAGTGGATTTCATTCCATTTATCGATCTATCATATATATATATGTATATTTTGAATATATATTATATATACAAATCATGTATTACATTCTCTAATTATGTAAATAAGGACAAAAGTAATAATATCATGAACAACATGTCGAAACACGTACTATAAATGAAACAATTTTACCCAAAACGCTACTTTAACATGGAATTGACAAATGAACGAGTAAAATAAATACCTAAGTGAACCATATATGATATAATAACAAGGAATATGATTATATAATAAGTCAATGACATTATTTAAATCATTATACAGGATTTTCAGATACATACGAAGCATATCGGATATAAGGTAAGGGATAATTATTCGAATCTCATTCTTATCCGAGATTGTTTATTCGTAAAAATTTACTGGGGTTATGTTTATTATCCATGTCCATATGTTCTCAAAATGTTTTCATAAAATGTTTACTATTATTCCATGTAGGTTTAAATTCATTTTCACCCTTTTTTAATTTTACCACATTGTATGGAAGAAATCTTTCTTTTGTTTACCATACGAGGTACTTTTTGACTTTTCCGGAAAAAGAATGAGAAGAATGTTTTTTAACTTATACAGCATGAACAGATTCTTACGGTTTCATAACGCCTTATTTTCAAGAATTTTACTCTACAAGATTTCATTGTTATTTTCAACAAAATCCTTTTATTTTAAAATTTCATGGCATTTTTTGAAAATAAAATGATTTTGAAAAAGAAAGGATATTTTCCTCAAAAATTCATTTTATGTGTTTTATCAAAACTATTTTCGATCTAAGATGACATTATTTAGTATGTTTATGTTTCAAGTATCCATTATTTAAATGGTTTGATTATTATTATGATTAATGATATCCATTTGTTTTGTATGGATTACGTTTTGATGGGATGAAGTTTATGAAACCAATATTATTATTTAGGTTATGATAGAAGATTTATGTTAATTTTGTTTCTCAAGTAAGAATGATTTCATTATTAGATGGGTGGGACCTATATCTCCCTCCAATGCATTGGGTAAAGAGTTATATCTCATGATATAGACATGGATGGAATGGAAAGTTAATCTGGTTCAGTGATACATGACTGGAATGAGGAGTGAACTCGATTCCGAAAGGGACTTTGTCCATTAAGATGGTCTTGGTAGCAATTCCTTGGCTAATATAGAAATCATAACATGTGCTTAATGGTTTCAACAATTACATGTTTTATTCCCATGCCATTTTATCATGATTTATGATCCATTATGATCTTGCCTTATGTACTACCATGTTTTATGTCATTGATCAAGAATTTGATGTTTAAATATTATGTTCAGGTTTTGAACTTCAAATGTATAGGGTTTGTTTTATTTTCTCCATGATTACCCTTACTGAGCATTTGAGATCACCCTTTATATGTATTATTTTCCCTAGGATATAAAGAAATGTTTAAGTTAAGAAAAAAGGGAAGATCTTTATGGGAGATGTTGAAGATCTTTCACCAAGATTAGAAGATTATGTTCTAAGTTTCCAAAGAAACTAACCTATTACAGTCCTTGTGTTTCTGTTTTTATTATGTATTATGTATTTCAAAAATTTAATGTGATGTCCATGTACGTCATGATTTGTGTCTCTAAAGGGAAGTCTTTCATGGTGGGGATAATTGTTAAATCAATGACTTATTTTAAAGGTAAATTTCATTTAATTTCCACTCAGGCTTTGTTTTGGGGGGTTTCAATGCTTTTTTGGAGGAAAGGGTGAGTTTTCATGATTTGGGAAAAACCATGAGCCCATTTCTAGATTTAAAAACCAAAATTGTTTCTGTTAAAATATTTAGTCTTTTAATATTTTCACCCATTACCATTATTAAATGGCCTCCCCTTACCTATTAACACCACCATATCAACTTTTCCCCTTCAGGAATTCATAATAATGGTGGATTTTTGTATTTATTTAAAGGCTTGGGCCATCCTGAAATCCCATTTCAAATTTTTTTTTAAAATTTTTTAATTAATAACATATTCATTTTTAAGGATTTTCATGGTGATTACACCTCTATACCAAGACCAATGAACCTTTTCGCATTCCTATCCTCATTCCCCTCTTTTTAGAGCCTGTAATCACCATGATTTAGTGCAGAACATCATAGGGTTTCTTAGATTGACCATATTTGAAGAGTTAACTTATTTCCATCTTAACTCTCTCATTTATTACTCATTTTCCTCAATTATAGCTCTTAATTCAACGGTTAATCCTCCAATTCCAACCTAAATTCCATGGAATCCCTCCCAGTCACTCAAAACCACTATTGAACCCCATTTGACGGGGGAATTGGTGGAGGAACTTCCTAAAATATCTAGTAAGTGTCTCTCCTACTTAGTTCCTCAAATTTCAATGAATTTTATTTCAATTTCATTGAATTTACAAATGACTTGGTGGTAGGGTTTTGAACACAGGGTTTAACCTCAGGTTTTATTGGTCAATTCTTCTAGTTTTAGGTTCGATCTAAGTCCCTCTTGGTGCGGCGGTGGTGCGACCTGATTTTATCGCGGTGATTCAAGGGTTTCCTTTGATTTGGTAGGTGATTTATTTTGGTACTCAATATTTGTGACCTAGATTCTATGTTTTGGGTATCTTCATGTCTATTTAATTTTAATGTTTCTGAAAAAATTGGTTTCAGTGGCAATTATAAAGAAAATGAATTTTAAGTGCCAATTTTTGGGGAAATTGGCAGTTTTTCATATAAATATTTTATTGGTTCATTAAGGGCTTCCCTAAAATTATTTAGATGATTTTATTGTACTGTATTAGTTCTTAAAATAATTTTTTTAATGTTTATATCTATTGGTTGTTTCTACAAAATTGGTTTTAATGGTGATTGTAAAGAAACAGATATTTTGGTGCCACTTTTGTTTGAAAATGATGGGTTTTCAAAGTTATCACTTCTTGTTTAACATGGGGATTACATAAAATTGATATTATTATTTTAATTGAAATTTAATGGTCTTCCTTAACTGTTTTGGTAACTTAAATGTGTGTACATAGTGTAAATGTGGGGTTCATAAGGGGTTTTGTTTTCAAAACAATATGAGATTTTGAGAAATTGTTTCATTAAAAATCAAAGTGTTTGTTGTGTGATTCAAGTGGTATAAAATGTGATAGATATTGTTCTATGTGTATGTGACCATTATTGGTTTTTTACATAAAAATGGAAATGTGTTTCATGCTGAAATTGTTTGTGTACAAAGGGGGAAGCCCAGGTACCTAGGTTAGGCAGATGTGTACTAGTACGGCTAGTGGACCAGATGGGTTTTGTCCCTATTCCGCCTAGAATTTGGACAATGAAAACTATAACTAAACTATGGAGATGATGATTGAGGACCACTAGGTAATGGGTATGTTCTGTACTAGTTTCTCATTCACAATAATGGATTTTACTATGGTAACATTACACCGAGGTACGACATGCATGGGGCCCGAGACAATCTAGTGCCAAGGGGTATTCCCAATTTTGTTGTTCATTGTATTTGTTTTATTTGACCTTGTATTTGGGTTTTTTGGAATTATATTGTAGTAGATAACATGTATATTTAAATGTGTAAACATTCGTGAAATTTTAGCCTGAAAAATGTTTTCATTGGAATGTTTCAGTTCTTGGAATTTATCCCTGATTTTCTTAGCATATTAAACCTGCTTTCATTTTCATATTGTATTGCATGATAATTGTAATTATTTTGTGGTATCCTTTTGGGATTAGGATCACACCATACTTACACACCTTTGGTGTTTGTATACTTTATTATGATTGAATCAGGTAAAGGGAAGTCTATAGGTGATGGCGGTTCAAGGTGTTACTGCCCATCCTTGGTGCGAATTTGGGGAGACAGCATGTGGGTGATGACCCCTTGTCCTATGGATTCAATGGGGCTATATTTATATTGTATTTATTTGTTTATGGACCACTTGTGTTTTCTTTAAAACAATTTATTCGGTTCTAATATTTTCATAACACTTGTTTGGCTTGAAAATTTACGATTGATATTTTAGATTGTTTTTAGGGTTTTATGCTTTCATACTTGGGTAAATCATTCCAAAACATAAATTAATTATACTCAGGCACTTGTTCTAGTCCTTGGGGATAAGGAAATATCTTTGTGCCTTTCCACGGGTCGGGTTTGGTTCCAGTAATAGTGGGGACCAGATTTTATTCGTGACACTTTCTTACATTCTGGAAGTTGTTTTGAGTGTTTATATGAAATTTTTTCCATCCTAAACTACTTAAGATAGTCTATGTGGACACTGTGGGAAGATAATGTTAAAAAAGTCCTAGATACAAGTCCAGGGTGTATGCATATAGGCCTATGGTCAATGTGATGGCTTATAAGAATGGTATATTCATTGAAATAGTGTTTACCAAAATCCATCAAGTTGAATTTTCAGAGGTTTTTTTGCGTTTGGGAAAAAATGTTTTTAAAAGATATAGAGTAGATATGACATTTAGTTATTCATTATGTAAATTCACTGGAGTATTTCTAAATTTTTATCGATAATTTGAATATAAAATTAGTTAAAATGAATAATTTTTATGAAAATCCCTGTGTGGGATCACACAAAGGCATAGTTTCACAAATATGCAAAAATAGATGAAATGGAGGAACCAAAAAATGTGGTTTTTTTATAGATATGTTTCAAAATATCTATGTTACATAAGGGATAATTCTAGTAGGTGTGAATTTATGGGGTCTTACCTATAAATAGGCAACTAATATTATAGTTAAAAAAGTGAAAAAGACATTGATTCAATCTATGTACTCTATTTTCAAGTAAGGATTAATTAGGGATTTTTATATGACCAACAACTATATGTTGAATGGAAATTATAGGAACATGTGTTTATATTAACAGGTTTTACCTGAATTTTAATTGTGAATAAGAGAGGTTTATGTAAACCATAATATAATTTCATGAATTTCCATCATAATGTGGAATTTATCATTTTGATTAATGAAGATCTTCACGACACACCAATTCTGGTGTAAAAATGATTATACATTAAATATTAGAAATCTTATAAAGGAATTGTTTGTACAAATTAGTTCGTATAGGAGTGAGTTCTCAAATAATGATTGGTTAAAATCTAGAGTGGATATTAATTCCATATCTGTCATTTTAAACATGTAGCATGATTATTTATTCTAGTATATATACACATCCTCATTGCATTCTCCAAAAATTATCCCAGTTCGGGTGAACCATGTAAATATTTTCATTATCCCTCTTCACCTATTTAATCACTTCATATTTGTCATGAGATAAAGAGAGATATATATGTTACTTTTAATGGTGAAATATGGTTATCATTTATGGTTATTTAATGAAATAAAAATATTTGTATTTAGCCCCATTTTAGGGGTTTTACCTTGATTGGAACTAATTTGTGGCATAATAACTAACAATTCTAGTTAGCGAAAGTATTCTACAAATTTAAGTCATGGTAATAGTTAATTTAAAAGGTATTATAACCAATTATGTAAGAAAACTTTATCTTTGTAAGAATCCAATGATGTACTATATTCAATCTTTAGTCCTAGATTTTTACACAAGTTCTATTTATGGAATGTTGGTCATTGTGGACAAATGAGATTTTTCTATGTGTGATTGTAAAGTGTTTGTTGATAATTCCAAGGGAATGAATGGATTAGGGGTATATTTATTTATCTTTATCTAAATAAAAGTGATTTCATGTAAGTAAATTCATTCCATAATGGAAATATTTCTCCACATCTTGGAATGTGACTCCAACATTCATGGGGATAAGCCACATATTATGTAAAATAGGTATCAAGATTTGAGGATTCTCCCATGTCAATCTTTTAAAGAATCATTTGAATAGTAAAATGTAATGATAGATGAAAATTTTCAACTTTATGAAACCCTTAATGATTTGTATTTCATCGTATACATCTTTTTATAATTTCCACCTCAATTTAATAAAAAATTCACAATACTCTAGAGTATGTATCAAAACGAGTTTAAATTGGATAGTCTTCATTGTACTATTATAGTATATGAGATGGAAAAAATTATTAGAAGGATTTTAAAAAAGAGAAGTATTAGGAAGATAATTTCAAGTATTAATAAAGATTACAATAAGGAATATATAGGAAGAATATATGGTTGATGAATCTATTTTAATTTATTTCTCAAACTGAAAATGGTAAAAAGGAATGTTTAAAGAGAAAATTAAACTTGTATACTTTTATTATGTTGGGAAACTCATAAAAAAGTATCCTAAGAAGTTTCAAGTTGATGTAGAGCCTAAGGATTGGTTAGGTTCCACTAAGAGGGTGGCAAGGTGAATTAGTGGTACCCCTGTTTTAGGAATTTTTATCCTTTTTTAAATTCACAAATCTTAAACATGTGATGTTTCATGATCAAATCAATTGTTTCTCTAAAAATTACCTCATGTGCAGTAGTAGAATAAGATAGGGAAATAAAAAATATTTACAAGGCTCGATAATGAACGGTATACTCCTTCCCATGTTTATTAGACACCCTATCTTTGATTCTTTTCACTCTCTCAAAAAGTGAATACAATTGTTAGACATCCTAGTTTCACAATTGGTAAGACACCCTAATTTATCTATCCACAGTGGGTATGAAACTTCAACTTCTCTTCTTTTTGGATTGGTTAGAAATCCAAATAAAAAGGCTCCAATAGCTGGTTAGACAACCAACTACCATCATCCTCTTAAATTGATCTAGTTCTATAAACATATTATTTATAGATAGTGTTCTTCCACAAGAATGATTTATGTCCCTTTATTGTGTACAAATCATTATAGACATCATCAGATGACTTAATAAATTATTTTGATCACTAAAAATATAATTAGATCTTGAATGATCTTAATTATTTTCTTCTAATTCATAGGTTCATGTAATAACCTTCTTTATGAATTACCCAGCCTTGGCACACTCTCAAAATTCCTCATGAATAATGGATGGAATAAGTCTCAATATGATATTTCAATTTCATACATAATTTCTCATCACCTGCATGCACATATTTATACACAAAGCAATATGGTTAATGTTTTATTAATTAATTGTACGATTTAATTTCTCTATTTAAACCCTCGTCTAAATGTGTGAATTAAATAGCCAAAATTAATCACCCTTCATCAAATAAGGATACATGGTAATTAGTTTGTATTTTATTTCTCTAATTAATTACAAAAATGAATGTGGGTATTCTTTATTTCTCATTCTATAATACCCCATTAACCATGAAAATTATTCTATTACATTTGAATAAACCATAATCATGGGTATTTTACTTATCAATAAAATAAATACCCACAAGTATTCATTCAAATTTTGTGGAGGATTCCTAATATATTATTATTTGCATGGATTAGTACCCTTTAATCATCCTATATTGCATGAATTATACACATTAAACTCATTAATGTAGATAAATAAAGTGTATCAAATACACAAGAGACTCATGTTCATCATTCTTAATGCAGTTGAGTCTTCAGAAACCCAATGAATATGGGTGATATTATTTATTTTAAAACTCGTGACATGCCACCCAATTTACATGAATTCATAGAATTAAACTAAAATATATGAAGGATATCCTATTTAAAACACCCAAGATAATCAAGTTATCTATTTCATCATATGATATAATAATTCTAAAGTACCAATGGATTCTATTTCTCTAAAAATATTCATTCTATATTCATTCATGTGATGTGACGCTTCATGAATACCTCATATCAATCATACACATTCCTTGATCTTTGAGTTTTAAACTACATCTAGGAGGTTTTCATAAGTTTACAAGACCACTTATATTAATTCATATTAATTAATGAAAATTGAACATAATGTGTTCTTGGATATCTTATAGATCAGAAGACAACAATGCGACCACCTAAATGTGATCATGGTCTTATGTTCGGTCTAAGGAATCTTCACTACAGATCATCAATGATAGAATTACTGCGTTATCATAAGAATTTAATTGAGTCTAGAGTAATATGACCATCCAAATCGACCAGATAGACCCTATAATCCTCATAGTGTGTCCAATGTTATATGAATAATTTTAAGTAGATGAACAATACCCCATGCCAAAACCGTCCCTCATCAATATCTCTATTGTCTGAGGACATGGTTTATTAATTAAACACTCCCATGAGTGGCCAAAAAACCGAATCCCCTTCGGTACTACCCTATATCAGTTCTCTATGACATGGTGTTGCCTTGCATGGTGGCGCCACCCAGGATTCCATGAACTCTTTGTGGTCGAACTCACCTCTACCACCCACATGTTGGACCAAGGATGGTTCCCTAGGGTGTGGTCAACCTGGTACCACATGTGTCCTCAGTGAAGCTTTGTCCTAGGCTGGTAGTTGGTTAACCATTCTTTTTATTAAGGGTCTCATTAAAAAACATATATAATAATCTATGTATTATACGAAATATAAATCTATACTATTTTAAAATTCCAAGACAGATTCTCCGCAAACCTATTCTTTTCTTCCTCAAGTATTCTCCATAAAAAATATATATTAAATACTATTTTCCTATGGAAACTATCAATTAAATATCATCATGGATTTATAATATTTTTTTCCATGTAAACATCAATACTTATTCTTCCTAAAAAAATATATTCCAAAACCTTAATCATTTTGATGGAATCGTATTCTCAAATCATAAAGTATTCTTCATGATAGTACCTTTAAAATGGATTTCAGATGATGTGACCAATGTAAATACTCCTTAGAATATGTGTTTATCTTTTAAGACCTGTTAGAAAATAATTATCATTAACATGAATAGTTTTCAAATAATGACAACCAATTAAATAAAATAAACCCATAACAATTATCCAAGCATAAACACTTCCTCATCACTCACATTATGAATCATAAAAGTAAATATCTAAAAACATCAATTCTTCTTCCACTTATTACCAATAAAATTAAATCTATAAGTGGGGGATGGGATTCTCATCTCATATTTATTCTCAAGAAAAAGTTCTCAGATATTAATTTAAAGGTATGAGATTATATGTTACATATAAAATAGCCTCTATCTAATCAAATCTCAGACTATATGGGAAAACTAACTGTAAAAAAAGAGAGATAAATGACCAAAGATGTCTAAGCTATCGATAACACATACTCTCATGGGAAATAAAGCTCAGAGTTTCTCAATTATCAATTAAGGAGTTCCCAAATTCTAGAATATTCAATTAAATGAATAACCCTACACACTTCAATAAAAAATTATAATGTTTATGGTCACAAGAAAAACTCCCCCTTGTCTCATTTTTCAATAAACCATTCTCTCCACTTTATTGAATATAATTAATAAAAATAGAATAAATTGTTATTGAAATACTTCAAAACTCCTTCAATATCCCCCTCAAGGGATGAACTTATCATTAAAATAATGGAAATCAATGAACTCCCTGATGAACAAGACATCTCCTATAATTATCTACATGTTAGGTCATAATAAATAAGAAATAGGGAATATGGGGGAACCTCCAATTTTTTATGATAAACATTAAGTGTGATAATCTTCCCTAATCCTTTTTTTTCAGTCCCATAATGGAAGTTGAATTGATTCTCATTAACATGATTCATGGATTATTTACATATTTTTTCCCATAAACTTTTTCTTTTTATGGAATATAATTTATCACATCATTTAAAATTCGTAAAATCTTTGGTTTCTTAAAAAAATTCTTTCTTTTATTCCATGAGACATTATGTGAGAGCTTGATACCCCCTTTGGTGGAACATTTTCATTATCCAAATAATTAATCCTATTTTCCATCATGATATGATTTTACTAGGAGACAAAATCTTTTGTTAATTTATTAGAGTAGAGTGTCTAAATATGGACCTTTTACCCATCCATGAATTCTACCATGTACTTTTTTTCCATATGACCAAGGATATAACAATTGAAACATTTACCCAAAAATTAATACCTCATGTTCTCTCTTATTAGTAGAGGTAATGTAACTAATGGAGTTATTTTAACATCTCTGGTCTTGTTTAATTCAAAAAATTTACTCATGATGTTCCCTAGACAACCACAATAAAAATAATTTTGTTATTTCATATTTTTTGGAATAACATGACTAGATTTTTTCCTCGGTCAAAACATTACTTCAAAATTTCAAATTTGGGGTTTTCAATATTGATAGTCATGTAAAGATAGATTTTATAGGAATGTTTAATTTTTATTTGGCTTCTTTCATCTTCTTATGATGATATTTTATTTCCATATCTTTTTTTAGATCCTATAAAATATATATTTTTTTTAAAAACTCTTTGGAAATAGCTTCTATCATGTCACATTTCTCATTTAAATTGGTTCCCATTTTCATTGAGTTGAGATTATATGATATTTATTCTACCCTAAATATTTTCTTATCCAAGGTTAAATATTTCCCCATTGAATAGTAAACAACATGAATGATTCTCTACTGATCTTTTTTTCCAATGAATGATTATTCATTGGAATAGCTACTTGATGTTGTTACCTCATCAACTCCAGAATAACATCTAATATTCATCTCCAAGAGTGTGTCTAAAAATTTACATTCTTTATCCACACAAGTTTTAGAATTAAAAATAACACAATGTTATGATTTTACCTTCATTGGAGAACAAAACATCTTATATGGATTCCAATTCCTTATCTTTTAATGAATGTAAAGGAGATTGAATTAATTTCTACTCACTAGATTTATATTAGGAAAATGTTTTCTTCCATTTTTCATTTTACAATTTTTGTACATTACTAAAATATGGATAATGAACTCATGGAAATCCTTTTTTTGTTCTATCATCAAATATTCTAGGATCTTTGGAGGTGACCAAACATATAATACCCCATCGAGATCCTAAGGGCCAGTTATGCTTGATTAATAGGGGGGTGAATATGTCGTGCCCATATTTTATGAATTTTTACCCTTTTAAATTCATCCTCTTGAACTTTATAAGGTTAATGATCCTCTCAATTGTTTACCTAAAACTCACGTAGTGTGTAGTAGTAAAATAAGAGAGTTTAGAACAAAATATTTAAAAGTTTTGAAAATAAAGGAATACTCCATTACGTGTTTGCTAGACACCCCAAAATGGATTAACGTCTCTATCTCCACAATTGAATACAACTGGTTTGTCTCCCCAGTTTCACAATTAGTTAGAAACCCCAATTACTCTATCTATAGTTGGTTAGACACCCAAATTATCTTCTTATTCAATTGGTTAGACACCCGAATCACAATACTCTAGTGTGTTGTTAGAATCCAAAAATTCAAGATTCCTCTTCAATTGATCAAGTGGTAGAACGGTTTTATTCAGGGATAGTATTCCTCCATAAGAAAGCTGGTTGTCATGTCATGAACCAATTCTAGTTGCCTCCAAAAATAGCACCAAACATGGCCCGCGACATGGCCTGAATGGTGTTCCCGAACACTACGAGCGGGAACATGTTCCCGGGTATCATAAACTAAACAATGTGAATGATTTACCCAATTTTATAAACATAAAACAACAAACGAATCCTATAAAATGATCTTTTATTTTTGAAACCAAAACATTTATTAAAAAAATTCATACCAGAATTTCATACATTAAAACAACTCACAATGACAATAAAAAAGGTAAAAAACCAAAAAGAAACTACCCATAAACCCTCATGACAAGAGGCACCACCTTCAAGACATCTCTACAAGACATCAAAACTAATAACCAGCTAGAAACCAGAACCACTGGCACTATAAACTGTACCCAATCTGCAATATGAAAAATCCCAAGTATACTTACTTCCAGAGGAGTAAGAATGGTGTGACAAAAATCCCAGTAGGATACCACCACTAAGAGATTCCATGAGATAAACATTCAATGACGAAAAACATGTATGTTTTCAAAAAATGTAATTTCAATTTACAATTTCTAAAAAATGCAACTTAAAAAATTAGTTTTCAAGTGGGATAATTTAATGAATAAACAATTTTAATATAAACCCCAAATATACTGAATTTTATATCCAAATATACCATATTCCATTGGAAAGTATACAGGATCTAACGAGCATAAGAAATACGAAAAAAACCCCTAGGAACTAGCTAGTTGTGTGTCCGACATACCTCATACATTAGTGAGAGTAACCACCACAAATATATCATATCGTTCATAAACAACTAGTAGGGAACATACCCATAAATTAGTGGTCCCCAATCATCGTTATCCTAGTTTATTTAGAGTTGTATGCATCAATATTGCTATCTGAAACTTAGGCCAAACCCCACGGATTCACTAGCACTGTGGTACACATCCACCCACCTAGATACCCAGGCTTTCCCCATGTCCTCAAACATGTTAAACAAGTCTATAAATATACTTTGTACATGAAAATATCATTTCCACTTAAAAAAATACTCAAAACAGCCCACATGCATTCCAGAGAAGTCCCAAAAGTCCCCCTTTCATTCAAATTGATTTTGAAATCCGACTTACACTAAAATAGCCCACACCACTTTTAACATTTCATTAACACTTCCACAAATCCATTAAAAATATTATAAAACCATTACATGATATTTAAACTCACATAACAGACCACAAACATGTTAGATAATACCCTTTTCATAACAAAAATCTATTTTTGACATCAAACTCACATAAAACATCCCACATCACTTTCACATCTGTTACACACTTTAGTAAATCCTTAAAACATTTTATAAAAATTTTGCAAGATAGAACACATCACAAAACAAACCCTTTAACATTTAAAATGTTCTATTTCAAAATATTCACACTTCAAAATAGTTTGTCACTGTGGTTTCACCTCTTACATAAATAATTAAATCATTCAAATCATTCAGAAACCAATTCTAAAGAGTTCACCCAAACATTTCTCATAAAACTCATTTCAAATCCATATTTCAAAGACATAACCACACCAAAAAACTACCAATATAGAATTAGAATCCCTAGATACATTTATAAAACCACATTGAACTGTTATAAAATCACCTTTAATAATGGCACGAAAGATACAAATGAAAACACCCGTTTTCATAAAATGCTCTCAAGAATTATAACAATGTTTTACACACCAAACCAATTCCAAAACCCCCCTAACAATGCCAACATGACACTAAGGAATTAAAAAAATAATTTTCAGCTCTTTTTAACAACTAAAAAATAAATCTCATATTTTACAAAACTACCACTAAATATACCACATGTGTTACATTTGAAAAGTTCACAACTTCAAAAAAAATGAAATTATAAAATTAAATGCTTAACCAAATACCTCCAAAACGGTTTTTTCACCACACACAACATATGGGGATCATGAAAAATAGTAATATAATAAAACTAACTCTTCAAGGAATTGTTAACCATGGAATCATCAACAATTTGAGTCAAAAACCACAAATCATGGTGCAAAAAATCAAGTGAACCACCACCACACCAAAAGGAAGTAAAGAGAAACTTAAAATATTAATATTACAACAAAAAAACCCCATTTCAAACCCTAAGTTCGAACCCTAAGTTTTGTGAACTTTGTAACATCAAGGAAGAGGGATGAAACCCTAAGGGAATGGTAGAAATGGAAGGGAGGAACACTTACTTGATGTAATCTTGGTGAAATCACCATAAATCCACAAAAATATGAATTTTCAAATAGCTGAAAATTTAGTGGAGGTTCGAAAAAGGATGAGGAGATCATTTAGGAACTATAATTGGGGAAACATAGTTATAAATGAAGGAGTTACAAATAAATCAATTTTCCTCTTCAAATATGGGGGATTTGTGTAATCCAGAACACGTTCACTTAAATTATCGATTCAAATGATCTAAAAAGTGGGAAAGGAGAACATGGGAGTGTGCCTTGGGTATGTGGGATCTGGGGAGAGTTGGAATCACTAAAAAACATAACCACTGAATTAGATGTTAAATAATTTAAAAATATTTTTAATGTAGGAAATGGGCTTTCGGGCTAGCCCAACACCTTAATAAAAAACGAAATCCATCATTATTAAGGATTTCTATGTATTCCAAATTGATATATTAATTTTAATATACTAGGGGATTCCATGATGGAAGTGGAATGGGTGTAAAATGTTAAAATAATGATATATAAAAGAATTTTTTTTAAATTCTAGAACTGGTCTTATGGTTTGGCCCAATTTTTGAAAACCCACAATTTCCACCAAAATCCCTAGTAAAACCTAAAAACAAATCTGGAATGGAAATTAAATGAAATTAGAATTTAAAAGAATCCATTTATGTGACAATTGTGTCCACTATAAAAATTTCTCCCCTTGGAAATCCACAAGAAGGCCAAAAGTAAAAACCAAACCCAACCAAAAGGCTGAAATGAACCCCTTTGCCAAGCTTCGCCCCCAAAGGCCAAAACACCTCCAGTGATAAATTAATGAAGGGATACTTCAAAAAAATAATAACATAATATTACTGAAACTATCAAGCACATTCATGATTTATCCCAAAATAAAACTCCTTAATCACTATCCAAACAAGGCTCAATCAATTTACACAAACAAACAACAACATCGAACACGGTCACACTTACCTTGATATAACTAAAATGTTGGGTACCCTCTATTCCCAAAATTTAAACCATAGAAAATGTAGGTATCTTGATAGATTCAAATGAGACTACACACATACAAGACCAGACCGTGGACAAAACTATGTTACTGGTATGAGGAGACACTAATGGGCTCCCCACAATAAGAGACAACATAAATTTTTCCAAAGATAGAATTGAGACACAAACAGGGGGAGGCCTTAACGGACTCCCTAGTACAAGGGGTAGAATTATCTTATACATTTCCAAATGAACATACATTAGACCCATGGTGGGTATCCCCACCATATGAAACAACCATACTAACCGGCTAGCATGGGTCGGCATAGAAAGACCCCAAAACACAATGAGTTGTGAAGACCACACGGTTAGTCCTCTCAGTTTGTGAAACAATACGCTAACCATGTGTATCCTTATATATGCATGGTTTTTTAGGGAATGGTTACAACTCAACATGTGAAAACAATGAACTAAACCTGTATAGACATATTTTAAACCGTTCCCAAAAAACTCAATGGAAACCAAAGGGAGATGGAAAGATAGTATGCGACAAACACTGACACGAGGTCGTCCACCTCTTTCCATTGAACGGGAATAACAAAATAATGATGATGACACTAGGGGTTTAAAATATTTCTATCAATCATACTGAAGGTAATAATTTTACAAGGGTTTAAAAGACCTAGAGATTTCCCCTGATTACGTGTCAGATTCTCTCGGGGACCTAAGGTTGGTGCTCAAAATATTGAACCATCTTTGGCCTCACAGTTTGGCTATGGAAACCCCTATATGTAACTTCTTCTTTTTGTGCTAGAAACCAATACACTACATACCCTGATGGGTTCAATGAGAGATAACACACTCCAGAACTCACTTTACCAAAACCTCACATTTCATGGATACATGGGATCATAAGATATACACACATCGCAGCTTGTTTCTTCGGGATGAGATATAACAGATGTGGATGACACATATAAACACCTTCCTCAAAGATAAGGGATTTGATGTTTTCCCCAAGGGATACATACTCCCAACATAATAGTGCCCCTCATAAGATTGCACAACCATAAATTTTAAAGTAAAATGAGCACACAACATCACAAGGAATCACCAAACATAACCATTGCAATTGATAGAAAAAATTCATGGAAAGGGACCTTATGCCAAGTCCCAAAAAACACAGAATTCCAGAATGTGGGCATAATGGCCTCTCATGAAAAGATTTCCCACACTGGTGGTTTAACATGAAATCCTATTTCAAAGAGACTATGAGGCACCCAAAGTCCCTATTAGACACCATTCATACACACATCCAAACTAACAACCCTAGACCACTTACACCTTCGATGAATCTGGAATCTTAAGAAACTATGGTCTCTTTCAACCATCCACGAGAACTCTCCCGCTACAAGAGTATACTTAAACAAAAAAATTAGAGGGTTTAATGTCATTATAGAAAGCGTGAGAATAGATTCCACACATTGATCAACTTGATGATCTTCCAACGGGGAAACAATCCTGGTTTCACTTTAGTTGTGCACTAAACGTTAATGGGGGCATACCTTAACCAATGAGAGAACCAAAGGACCCAACCAAACTAGTCCATTGGTTATTAAATACTATGACCTAATGAAAGAAATATCTGGGTAACCCCCATAAAGTCTTCTCAATCGTTTCTTAAAACATACCACTAATAATACATTCAATCCAGCTTACCGACCAAACACAAACCCAAAACACCATTCAAACAAGAGGGGTTTTTGGACTCAAATAATTCCACAAAATCAAAATTTTCTAAAACAAATAATATAAAACATCCCAAAACACTCATCAAGGCATAAAGTATTCCTTCTAAAAACATTTCTTTGTAAATAAACAGTTCAACGGTTAGCATATCCACCAATGGTACCCAATGGGATACACACATGCATGTTTCCGTTCCACACCAGGAACTCTCCTCATAACCATCCCTGAACTCATCCATTAATTCCATTAACCACCCATAATCCCTATAACCCCATTAATTTGGGCTCTCATGAATATTGCAATGGTTAAAACAAACACTCTTTCTAATTTTTTAAACCAAAACAATCAACCAATACTTCTTTTTTCTCAATACCGCTAACCACGAAAATGAACCAAAATTACAGCTTACAAAAAATTTCATAAAGGCATAATCATTCAAATTAAAACTCACTTTCAAGTAATACAGATTAATATTAAAATATATAATCCGATTAATACACATTTCAATAGTTTTTAAAACAATATTGGAAACACTTTTTCAAAACCAACTCTAACATTCTTCTTGGTTTTCAAATAGGAATAAACACACCATTTTCATCATTCAAAAAATAATTCTGAAAATTTAGTTCAACCATTTAAATAATAAAACCCTTCCTTATTTATTTGAAAATAATTTTACAAAACCTTAGGCTTCTTAAAACCATGTTATTTTTACTTTAAAACCAATCTTCCATGATTTCCAAACTAAAGGACAAAAGACAATGCGAGGGGGAACTAGCTTCGGTGGGTGACTTGAACATATGGTTGGTGGCCATAAGCCAATAAATTCACTCTAATGGAGAGTGTTTTATGGGAATATACCTAGCTTCACATGGCATTCTAGGACCTATGAGCTCAATAAGACCATTACCCAACTCTCTTTTCGTTTCCCCTAATCATCATAAAACCCAAATAAAACCAAAGAATTTATTATAAGTCCCGACCTCTTAGGGTGTCATGAATCCACTCATGAGGTGTGGTGATCATGCACAACACCCATAACCTAAATTCCAAGTATCGAAAATCCTAACTCCAGACTATCCAGACTGTTCCCCAAAGAACATGACCCAAACAGTTAATATAAACCTTCTCTGATACCATTTTGTCACAAACCGAATCTGGTCGCTGCCAAAACCGACACCAATCCCAGCCTGAGAAATGGACCTATAGGTGTTCCCTATCCCCACAGGCTATTATTAGGGACAATGAATCATAAAATAAAAATTGGTAACAATTTTCCCATGTTTATAAACATAAACCAACAAATTAATCAAATAATATGAATATGGATTTTTCAAAAGAAACAGTCATTTAAAAAAATTCAGAACTGAATTACATAGTTTAGAAAAAATCATAATGAATATAAAAAAGGTAAAAAAATCCCAAATAAACACCCCATGAACCATCATGGAAAGAGTCACCTCCTTCAAGCCTTTTACATATGACATCACCACCATGAACCTGCTAGAAACCCGAATCACTGTCACTATAAACTATACCCAACTTGCGACATCCAGAAAACCAAGACTACTTATACCCAAAGGTTTAAGTAGGGTTTGATACAAATCCTAGTAGGATACGACCACTAGGATATTCCATGCGATAAACATTCCATGATGGAAAGCATACATGTTTTCTAAAACATGTTATTTCTCTTTACAATTTATAAAAGATGAAACTTTAAAATAAAATCTTTTTTCAAGTGGGATAATTTAAAGAATCACCACATTAAAAATAAATTCCAAATCTAATTAATTTTCCAGTCAAATATAAAATATTATTGTGGTATGTATAAATGATCTAATGAGAATAAGGAATATGAAATTACACCTAGGCACTCGCTAGCTGTGGGTCTCAGGTAACTCGTATCTTAGTGAGAGTAACCCTCACAAATATCTGCTATCGTGGATGAGCCACTAGTAGGGAACATAACCATAAACTATTGGTCCACAATAATAACCATCATAGTTTAGTTAGATTATTAAGCATCAATCTTGTAATGTGAAACTAAGGCCAAACCCCACAGATTCACTAGCATACTAGTATATGTCCACACACCAAGATACCACGGTTTTCCCCTTGTTCTCAAACAAGTTCAACAAGTCATGAAATATACTTTTCACATTAAAATATCATTTACACATGAAAAATTCACCAAAAATCCTACATGTATACCACACAAGTCACAAAAGTCAACTTTTCATTCAAATTGATTTTGAAATCCGACTCACACTAAAATAGCTCACAAAACTTTTCACATTTCTTTAACACTTCAACAAATCTAGAAAAAAAATTTATAAAAGAATTCAAAGATATTAAACCTAAAATAACAACCCACTCACATGTCACATAATACCCTCTTCATAACCAAAACCATTTTTCACAACACACTCACCAAAAACACCCCACATCACTTCCACATCCCTTACACACTTTAGTAAATCCTTTAAACATCTTTCCAAAAAATATCAAAGATGGAACAAATCACAAAACAAACCCTTTAAAATTTAAAATGTACCATTTCAAAAATATATATGCTCTAAAACAGTTTTCCAATACTATTTCAACTCCTACATAAACCATCTAATCATTCAAATATTTCATAAAACAATTCTAAAGAGTATACCCAAACATTGCTCACAAAACCCATTTCAAAACCATATTTCAAGTAAAAAACCCCACCAAAACACTAAAAAATTTGGGTTTTCATCACTAGATACATTTATAAAACCACTTTCAAGTGTTATAAAATCACATTGAAAAATTCCACGAAAGATAAAAATGAAAACTCCCATTTTCATAAAATTCTCATAAGAAGTATAATAATGTTTTACACACCAAAACTATTCAAAAAACCCCCCTACAAGGCCATCATGACAGTAAGGCATTAAAAAATAGAATTTTAAGCCCTTTTCAACAACTAATAATTCAATTTCACATTCTCTAAAAATACCAAAAAATATACCACATGAGTTACATTCGAAAAGATTACAGCTTCATCAAAAATGAAATTATAAAATTAAATGCTTAATCAAATACCTCAAAAAACGGGGTTTCCACTACACAAAACATATGGGGAACATAAAAAACCAGTAATACAAGAAAAATAACTCATCAAGGAATTTTTAACCATGATATCACCTACCTTTTGGGTCAAAACCCTCAAATCTTGGCGCGGAACGTCAATTGCAACACCGCCGCACCACAAGGAAGTGAAAAGAAACCTAAAAAGTCGATATTACCCAAAAAAGACTCCATTTAAAACCCTAGATTAGAACCCTAACTTGTGGGAACTTTGGAAAATCAATAATGAGGGATGAAACCCTATGTAAATGGATGAAATGGTAGAGAGGAACACTTGATAGAATCATGGAGAAACATCCCTAAATCTATTAGTATATGTATTTTCAAATAGAAAAACATTGAATGGAGGTTCCAAAAAGGATGAGGATATTATATAGGAACTGTAATGGGGGAATAAAAGTGAGAAATGAGGGAGCTATAAAGGAATCAATTTACCTCTTCAAATCTGGGCGATTTCAAAATTCTAGAAATGTTTCGCCTCAATTACTAATGAAAATGATCTCAAAAGAGGGAGTGGAGTACATGGTATCACGTCTTGGGTATGTGGTCTTGGGTGAGAGTTGAAATAACCAAAAAACATAAATATTAAATGTGTTATTAAATAATTAACACATATCTTTAATGCAGGAAATATGATTTATGGCTGGCCCAACACCTTAATAACAAACCCAAATCCATCATTATTATGGATTCCTATGGATTGTAAATTGATATGGTAATTTTAATATACCAGGGTATGCCATTTGGGAAGTGGAATGGGGGTAAAATGTTGTAAAAAGGAGTTAAAATGGAAAAAAAATTATTTCTAAATATGGAAGTGGGCTTACAGTGTGGACCAAATTTCTAAAACACACCATTTCCACAAAAATGAATGGTAATCCCCCAAAAAAATCAAGAATGGAAATTAAATAAAGGAAGACTGTAAAAGAATTCATGGATGTGACATGTCCCATCATTACGTTCAAATCATCAAGGTCTTCAATAGATTAATTGATTAATTGTGTTGGTCCTCAAAACTCCAACCAGATCATGAATGTTATAACTAATTTTCTTCAAATTCATGGGTACATGAAATTAACTTCTTCAATAATTACCCATATTTTTATCACTATAAATATTATTTTTGAAAAATAGATTGATGTAGTCTCAAAATGTCCTTTCAATATTGTACATACTTTCTCGAGACCCACATGCACACATTTATATGAAAAAAATATGGTTCTTTGGATCTTAATTAATTTTTTTATTTAAATTATACATTAAAATTTTCATTTAAATGTGTTAATTAAATAACTGAATATAATTTACCTTATTTTAATAACAATACACAAAAAAAATTAGGTATTACATTTCTATAATTAAATACCGAAATGAATGTAGTTATTATTTATTTCTCATTCTTGAATACCCCATCAATTGTCAGAATTATTTTCTTCCTTTCAAATACCCTATAAACATGGTTATTTTATTTCTCATTAAAATGAATACCCATTGTTATTCATTCATCCTTTTTGGATTATTCCTGTTTTATTCTTCTTCATATGTATAATACCCAAATATTATCATTGAATTCATGCGTTATGTGCATGAAAACTCATTACTACTGATAAAATATGTTTCTGAAGTACTCGAGAGACTCTGGTTCATAATTATTTACAAATATGAGTCTTTACAAACCTGAACAATATCTTTGATCTTATTTCTATTCAAAATGAAACATACCACCTTATTTAAATTCATTTACAACATGAAACTCATATATCGAATGTACATCTTCATTAAAACAATTGAGAGAATCAGGTTATTTATTTCTTCACATGGGATAATAATTATGAAATATCCTCGTACACAATTTTTCTCAAAATATTCAATTGAGTTTCATACATAAAATATTGACAATGGATTTTTAGGAACATTTCTATGAACTAAAAAATATATTGGTTACTAAACCTTTTTTAACTATACTATATGTTGGAGAAGGATTCATTATTATAACTGATGCATATTTGAAATGGATTTGGTGTATCCTCATAAAAAATGATAAGGTGATGGCTTATGAATCACTAAAATTAAATCCTCATGAGCATAATTATCCTATTCATGAACTAAAGTTAGGTACAATTATTTTTTCATTGAATATATAAAAGCACTATCTTTATAGGAAGAAATGTGATATATACAAAGACCACCAGTGTTTGAAGTATATACTCTCATAGAGGTAATTGAACATGAGACAAAAGATATGGTTGGAACTTATTAAAGAATATGTCTATTCAATTAATTATCACCCTAGAAGAGAAAAAAATTCCCTATTGTAGTAAGTTGGAAATACCTTATTGTGTTGGAAATGATTAGGATTCAAGGAGATCCATTGATTAAAGACCTTATAAGGATGGAAATGGGAATACTAAGGGAGTTTAAATCATAAATCATATCCAAAATTATTTCTCAACCATCATTACGAGATAAGATCGAGAAATATCAAATAGAAGATCCTTTGTTACAATAAGAGATAGGGGATTTGAAGAATGGTATGCATAAGGAGTTCCATATTTTACAAGATAGTGTACTAAAATTTCAAACAAGGATATGTGTTCTATATATATTGAATTTGAAGAAATAAGTGATGTATGATTCTCATATATATACATTCTCTATAAATCCCAGAAGAAATAAAAATTACCAGGACCTTCGTTGTCATTATTGGAGGAATAATATGGAAAGGGAGATTTAATACTACATTGTATGGTTCATAGTGTGTCATCATGTGAAGGTAGAGAGACATCTTCCTAATGAGGTGTTGCATCCACTTCCCAAACAAACATGGAAGCGGAAAAACATCACCATGGACTTTTTCACTATTCACCCATGAACATCCAAAGGAATTAGTGTGATATGGGTTGTAGTGGACCAACTCATGAAGACACACCATTTTATCAATATTCAAGAATATTAATATATTGAAGAACTTGAAAAGTTATATGTTAAGAATGTGATGAGTTTGTATGGGGGACACTATTTATAAATTTTTATTATGATAAAATGTTCACATATAAATTCTGGAGATGTCTTCAACATTATCTTAATAATGATTTTATTTTCAGTATAACCTATAACACCCAAACTGATGGACAATATAAATAATTTATACTGACACTAAAGGGAAAACTGAGAACACTATCAATATAATTTAAAGGTTGAGTGGATGAAAACCTCCCATTAGTAGGGTTGACATAAGACAATAGCTTCTAGTCGAGTATTCAATTGGAACCCTATGAAGATCTATATAAGATGTAATGTATATCTTTTAATTGTTGGGATGAAGTAGGTGAGAGAAATATGCATGGGCCTGATGTTGTTCAAGGGATGATAGAAAAGGTTTATTCCATCCAAAAACAAATAGAATCCGCTCAGAGCTAGTAGAATAACTCTACAGACTACCATCAAAGGGATTTGGAGTGTGATGATGCTGATAAAGTTTCCCTTCAAATATCACCATGGATGAGAGTCCTGCAGTTTGAGAATAAATGGAAGATTATCCCTAATTACATTGGATATTATGAAATCCTTGATCTCATATGAGTAGTATCCTATCATCTAGAACTTCCATGAAATTTATCTGAAGTTCATGATGTCTTCCATACATCTATCTTGTGGAAGCACATACCTGATCCCTCATATACACTGAATATATAGTTAGTACAACTGGAACATGACAACTTTTATGAGGATAATCTGGTGGAGATCTTGGACCATAGATACAAGGTTATCGCAACACAACTACCCACATTGTAAAATTACTGTGTAGAAAACACACTTTTTAAGAGGAAACATGGAAACTATTGGAAATAATGATGCATAAGTGCAACAACATTTATCAACAGAGGGAATGAGTGGGAATTTCAAGGATAAAATTTTTAAATGGTGGAATAATTTAAAGACCCAAATTCTTTCAAGTGATATTTTTTTTAAGAAAATGTGTTTTATATTATATTATTAATAGTAAAACTGCATATATTTAATAATGAGAAATAATTTATTCCCAAAAATGGTAAAATATGGATTTCTCCATTCTATTAGATTCATAACCCCAACAATATATAAATAAATTTTTTTTAGTAAAACAATAAACAACATAGAAAATGAAAATCTATAACTTTGGTAAGAATTATAGTGAATATTGAATGAAACAATGAGGTGGTATTTATATAGTATAAATGTATATGTTACCATTGGTGTAACTTCCCATCCCGACTGACCACTAAAATGGTAGTTGGACTAGTGGTTCACCTGGTCTCAAGTGCTCCTACGCATACACTAGAGGCTCATGAATAGTAGTGAGGGTCTTAGGATGTGATCTTGTGGAGACTATACCCTCATGATAAGACGTGTGTAGTGTTAAATCAAAATGTAAATAATATACCAAAATGGAAGAAATAAAAATTGAAGGGAAAACAGTGGAAGAATAATATAATATCTGTATAACAGTGATGGCCAATGCCAATTTCCAACAATAAATATATGACAGATTATTGCATATGTAAAAGCATTAAGAATTAAAATAAAAATACAATGAAGTAAAACAACAACAACACAATGACTATTTTATGAGTACCTCGTAGACCAGCTCATTCCTCTTCCACAACTCCATCCTAATAAAGTTAATGAAACATTGGAAGTTGGCTTCTTCCCATTGTCAACACTTGAAGACATAATGTCTACTTGGTTTATAATGGTATAAAATAAGGGTGTGTTGATCAATCTTATAAGTATGACACCCAAAATGTATATCCCAATCCATTCCAAGTAATATAAATTATGTAGTGTGTAGGTGATAGGTTGAAATAAATAGTTTGGAAATAATAACATAGGCCGGCTCAGGTTCCATTCAGACACCTGGTCATCTCTACCTTCTTTGGATCACTACCATAAAGATCGTGTCTCTGGTAAATATATATATATATATATATATTAAATATTAAATATTTTGTTTTTTTATATATTGTATTCACCTATATAAACCATGTTCCTACAGATGCCTAATGGTTATTTACATGGAATATAGTGTGGGACTGGATCAGTGCATAGCTTAGACATCCATTACTAGTCTAATGGTCCTAAAAGGTCCTGAGATTGGGTACATTACCTACATCCCTATAGGTAGAGAGACATCATGCTACATCACTAAGGATGGTGAGTGAGCCACCATGAAAACACTTTAATCATTTAATGTGGAACATCATCCAATCAACCATATCACATCACTAGTGCGAGACATCATGCTCAACACCTAATGTAAGAGAGTGTGATTTGTCTCCTATCTCACGACCCCTTACCGTCACACATAAGATCTTTATAATGTATCTTTATATTTAATATTCAACATGAGGAAATATATCACTTGTAATATTTTTACCAATCCATTAAATAAAAATAAAGAATATTCATTTTTATGACACAACACATGAGGAAATACCTCTCATATATTCCATTAATCATGTTAAATTCCATTCAATGAAATCTTATTCTTTATAAGAATTTAATAAAACTAAATAAAATGCAATAGATTCACCATCCTGGAGGAGTTATTAATCTAGTCAATTTAATTAATTAAAAAAAGAAACACATCATTCATTATCCATTTCATGTATTTCAACCCATTAAATTTACCAAAACATGACAATTCCATTTATAAGGCTCTATGTATACCTTAAGAGGTGTCATTAGAAAAAGGGGGAATCATAATTTTACAAATAACAAAAGATACCATGTACAACTTTCTAGTTATTATACACTAACATGAAGGCATAAGAAAAACTCCAAGACATAAACCAAGAATGATATAAATAACTTGTAATTACTTTTTATTATATAAGAAAAATTACCTCATCCATGGGGTTTTATTATAAAATCATGACATTGTTTATCAAACAATTCATTTATGTATAAACATGCATCAGACACTAATGCCATATCCCCATTCACTTTTATGAATCATTTATTATGAAAATCGTACTACACTAACTAATATCCAAGGAAGTTGAGAAAGTGAGAAATTAATGCCATCTTAAATTTAAATGGGAAATTGAAAGAGCTCCTACCTCAAGATGAAGAAGGCCAAGCCGAACACTTCAACACTTGACGTGTTCATTGGTGACCACTTGAAGATTCTCATACCTACCCCTGAGCATATTCACATTTTCTTATACATAAGGACACCTATACCCTATAAACATATTCTCCTGACCACAAATATATAGAAGGGGATGCTTACATACATGATTATATATGAACATACCCATTACCACTTATAACCTTATTCATTATTCACATATATAGATAAGAACACCAAGCCCCAATATAGATATTCATGCTTCCATGGGTGAATATATATATATATATATATAATGAGGGAATATACATATATGTCTACCCATACATACATGGTAATTCAACTATAAATATGGAGAATCAAACATGCCTCAAGGATGACCCATATCCACTACAAAATTATTATGAACTCTAAATTTATAGAATCCATATTTAAAAAGTTGAACCAATGTGAATGACCCAAAAGATCTTACCCATAATTGATTATGGGAGGACTGAAACATTATGAAACACTACACCTTTGGTGGAGGATGCCATAAAATGAGCAAGATGGTCCCAAGAGTTCCATCACGTACCATAATAATGGAATAAAACATAAAAAACTAGATGAACCTAGACCTAGGGTTCAGGGAAACTACACCTGTCAAAGGGGAGTGGGAAAATTGACCAACAAAGGGAGGATAGGTGACCTGAAGGTCTTACCTTGAGGTGCTGATGGATAATCCTAATGAAAAGAAGAAAAAAAATTCCTTACAAATAGGAGGATAATAGGTGTGTCACATGCTCCATGGGATAAGGGACGTGTTATGCCATTTGATGTTGTAATGGAAGTCCCTTTTGCTGGTTTTATTAAACTTATCCTAATAATACTTCTAATAATAATAATAATCATCATCATTATAACAATTAAAATGATATCATGATTAATTATTTTTTTTCATTTATTAATGTTTACATTTTTTATTATAATTTAATTAATTCAATATAGTTACAAAAAACAATACTCATGGTTTGGGTTGCATGGCTAGACAAACTGTGTTCCAATCATGTGATGGACAGTGCATAGATATGATGTATGCGACACTATACATATAGGCTTGGTGCAAAATTAGGGTAATCTCTTCATAACATGTGTGCTTCATATCTACACCTCTGACCAGGCCATACAGTTTTCTACTAGAGGCCACATGATTTCAGAAAAACCATGTGCCCTACACTGAAGAAACAATCCTCATATATTTTTTGGTTCCAGTGATCTTAAAACTCAATGAGACATCTGAGAAAGCCCTCGGGCCTTCACATAATTTTAAAAACGACACATTTAAGTGTTCCATGTTTTGGAATTACATTTAGAAGTTCATTTCGATGAAGAACCTATTCTATAATCACCCAAAATTAATATTATCTTTTAATTTTACCTTGGATCAAATGACGGGTCATGACAACCTCACAACATTATAAATTATTTTCTTGGAGAAGCCTTCAAGAAAAATGAAAACATCACCCAACCTATCAGGGTTATTATGTTTTTTTTCAAATGGTCATGTTACGTTTGAAAATTCCCAATGCACCTCCGAGCATTCATTTAACAAAAAGAACATAAGCCTTTAAGACCCAAACCAATGCTCATTTTTCAACTGAAATAACAGAACATTTATTACCCGAGCCACTATATCTATAAGAATGATCACAAAATTGTCTCATTATGTTTATGGCTGATGAAACTCCCCACCATAGGACTTTAACATCATAAGGGGCCAATTCTGAAGCACAATGCCTCCACTATTGTAATTTCCATACATATCATGCCTCTAAGAATTTTAGAGATGCTACAGAAGTGATTTCTCTAATAGGTTGAAACTAACTACCTCTGAGGCCATATCAAATACCACATTGGAAGGGAATATTTGAGTCTCAATTGACCTAACTAAAACATTCCATGCAAGAAGTCTATGAAATACACTACCAAACTTTTAATCCACTACCACTGTTACTCGATGTCAAGCATAAAAATGGTTCCTCTCAGACCATACCCATTAAACAAGAAGGATCAAGTGTCAAGCCACTCTTCCTTACGATTCTCAAGATTCCCAGATTAAATGGCCAATGTAAAATGAACAGAACCACGATACCTTCTTTCAACACATTATGAATTTTCAACGAGCAAGTTCATTGCATGCCATAATGATTTTTGATGACATTCACTGATCAAATAATTTATTTGATTTTGAAACAATCACTCTTTTGCACAAACATGCTGTAATAACGATTTATTTCAATATAATTGTTACCCTTTTTAAGAATCACTTCCGAGTTTGACAATAAAACATAGATAAAATTATAAAATTGGATTTATTGAATGGGTTTCCAAGGAACTATCCTATGGTAGTCTATACTACATGTTTACATGTTAGACACAGGAATAAGGGCACAATGTCCACTAAAAAACATTTACTAAGATCAGAGTAGTATCAGCCTGCCAGTCACATTAGAAGAAATGACTAGTGTCCAAGAGTCTATCCATGCCTTTCATACAAGGTAACCTAAGAGTCACCCAAGACTAACCGAGCTTCAAATAATACCACACATATATCAAGATACATAGAGAAAACAACCTCAAAAATCCCAATTTATTTTAACTATTTAGTGCGGGAAAAGACTGAAAAACTCTCAGTGCATCAAAGAGGAAGTCAAGATAGGGACATGATTGTCTCTCAAGTAAGAGTAAACTAAGAGGGTTTTAATATTTTATATCCAATCAAAAAAACCAAAAAGAATAGTCGAACCACTACCGGTTGACCTATTTAATGAATATCAGCTTCTCCTATAGGAATATCTTCAACTGAACCATGATGCCTTTATCACCCAATGAATTTCCATGATTGTTTATGATTCGACCATCAAAGTCCATCCGAGACAAACAATGTCTCCACAAGGTCCTTTTAGGTACTGTTCATTCAAAATAGAAGGATAAACGTACCAGAACCAATGCAAATCTCCCCACCATAGAAGTGACATAGTCATTGAAATGAAATATATACTATTCATTCATAAGCATGGAAGATCAGATTTACTTTTAATGACTATTTTTTCACTCCTCTGAGTCAGGATCACCATGTCAAAGCATTTTTCATTAAAACAAATAAACATGATCGGGATGTCAAAACACTTGATCCTCCTGAACATCATCCTTATCATTTGGATGATATTTGTTTCCTTAATTCCTTTGTCACTCTACTTCAGTGATAAACCAAGAAAATTTTCAGATGCAGAAGGCTCAACAATTTCACTGAACTCAACCCGTTTTTTACATTATTAGAAACTTGAGGGGTACCTCTTATATCAATGCATACTACCTAGAGAATCAGAATAAAAATAGTGTATCCTCGATAATATCAAAAGGTTGTTTTCTCTATACATCCGCGTATCAGATGGAAAGAACATAAAACAACATCAAAGGTTTTTTTATAAAATACAACTAGAAAGCAAACTGTTGACCTCCTTGGTCACCAAAGGAATGAAAACAAGGTTACAAGTCCTACGAAGCGGTCGACCATGCCATGGAAATTTATAACCTACTGAAACAGATCATTACTCGATGCTCATGAAAATAACAGGTGCCATAGAAATGATTGAGCAGTAGACTGTACATGGGTTCTATTTAGAAAATAAGAGTCCTACTTGGAAAAATGACACCCAATCAACACCAAACGTTAGATATTAATATGACATTATCAAGGAATTTAAACTTGTTGGGTGATACTAAACACATGATAAACCCCTTTGAAAGAAAATCATGAAACCTATCACTAGGTCACACAAAACATAAATCACTAGCTCAAGAGCCTACCATCTAACCCATCAATACTAAGAAATAAGGCCTATTGAAAATACAATAATTTTCATTCCTAGGAAACTCAAAATGAAAAACTCAAGACACCGTAACATGAGGGTTTAAATGAGGGACACCTCTATCAGTTCCATTTTAAGGTTATTAAACTAATTCACATCAACCATTAAACATTTAAAATTTTAAAATAAGACAAAAAGTTCCCATTTTAGTACGAAATAACAAGACACATCATTTAACTAAAAAACTAATAGAAAATATGAAAGTCGTATCAAAATTTTTTTAAGCATAAATAAATTTTCATTTATCGACGTCCCATATTTTTTTTATGAAATTTAACATGTATTTTTTTAACATATATGGCGTGCTATGAGGGTCCAATTAATCCAACTCGGGCTCATAAAAATGCATCTAAATAACAGTTTATTAAACATTGTAATTGTAAACCCCCATAAGGGGTTAAATCTTACAAAACATTCCCCAACATACCTATGTGGTTATATTTGTGCATTTTAGATAGGAAAAAAATTAATTTTAGATCAAAATTAATCAACCTTTCCATTTTAAACCATCTCAAAATATATTATGGTTAGATAAAAAGGGTTTTATTTTGTCTGTCACCACCACCCCAATCTATAAAGCACCCACAGAATTTATTAACCAATGTCTAGCTCCCATTTAGTCAAAACAAATCCCATTTCATAATATAGAATTATAATATATATAATGGTCCATTTATATGCGTGTCCATATACCAATCCATAAAACACCAATAAACTTTATAGGTTGGAATTTGGATCTGATTAATCACAACCAGTTCACTTTAAAACTTAAACATTAGAATCATTTTATAATTTAAAAATTGTTTCTAAATATATATATATATCTCATTTATGGATCTATTACATGGATAACCTTATACTTGTTATAAGGTTCCCATACACCTTAAAACATAAAACATGATCCCATCAAAATAAAAACCATTTAATTCATCCAATGCACAAATTTTATAAAATAATATCTAGGAATGTAATAAAATATATTAAACATAGAAAAGATTGATATTAATCACATAATAATGACATATAAATTGGGAAGGCATGCTTAATAAACACATAATAAAGGCATATAAAGAAGCAAGGAATGATAAATAAATACAGAAGAATGAAATATACACCATAATTTCATGATAAATAGACTCATAATAGAATAATATTAACATGAAATACATGATAGATAAATAAATGAATTGAATAACACTCAAGGTACAGAATCCATATAAACAATCATGATCTAAAAATATTACTAGATGGCATGGCATATGCATGCCAGGTTATTCTGTATGTGCCTATAATGATGCATAAAATACCTCATCCATTCCATACCAGACTGATGTTTCTTGTCATAGTGTGTTGAAAAACAAAATTTCTAGGTTTTCCTAGTGCATCATAGTGGCTGACAATGGTCATTTCACTTGAGGAGGTTTCTCAGTTTGTTTACCAACCTAATCTAATTCACTTAAGAAATAATTATTTCTTTTGTTGTATATTTTAGGTAATAAATTCAATTTAAGAAAATAAATGAGAATAAAATACAATTATAAATACCATTAAATGCTAAAAATTTGGAATTTTGGAATAAATGAAGATCTCCCATGAAAAGTTTCTAGGATCCCTTTCATTAACCAACATTAAATCACCTTATTGAACATAGTCCATCATATGTGTACCCACCATAATCTACCCATGTTAGGAATAAAATGTAAAGTTAGTGATCACCAAGATCACCCTCCCTTCACCTCCTTAATAAAAGGAAAATATTGGTAAATTAGTAAGGTAATATATATACAACCACATCGAGGATTACTTCCAATATAAAATATCCTTCAAATTTAATTCAAAGAAGATAAAAAACATGGTATTTGGTTCATGAACTTGATTAGCCCTTGAGGTATTAATTAAGTTAGTTACTCATGATGTTGAGTATTAGTGCTTATAATGGTAATATTAGATGAATAAAAGATGAATAAGAACATAATAGAATAATGAGTGAAGAAGATTGAAACAAAAATAAAACTATATATGAATTTCTTAGAAATCTGAATTACAATTGAATACTAAAAAAATAAATAAAACAAGTAAATGGAAAAGAAGAAAAGGGGAAGATTTTATAATCACCTCCAGTTATCGAGATCTCCTCCTTAGTGACTCGAGTGTGATGGAATGGAGTTAAATTTATTGATTTGTGGAGGAGGTGTTCTCCCCCTTTTATAGTGTAGAATTTTTCCTCCTTAAGATTTCATGTTTTTGGACCAGTTAATGGAAAATTAACGCAATTAATACATCATAAATGTTCTTCATAAATATCTAGTTCATTCTGACTCAAACTTTTATCATCATTGGCCACCAGATGTAGGAGTTATTTATATTTTATTGACTGTAACTTTTTCTGGATGAGAAATCCTGGAAAATTCCTTCAATGCATATCATTCACTTTACATATTAATCAATAAAATACACCATGTAATTTATTGTTAGAATAAGACTATAAGACCTATTTCATATACATGAGGAATAATCTCAATTGGATGTGTGTAAGATGAGTTATGCTTCACTTACTAAGGTGGGGTCTACAATGTTTCCTGCTCAAATTTTATGTTTGAATTATTATTTTGGGCCTAAATATGGGTGAATTAGATCTTCATCCAGAACAAAAATGTGATGGAAGTAAAAAAATGAATCATAAAAAACATCACTCTGATAGTATTAATATTTTAAAAGTTATGCCCAAAATACCCTTTTGATAAAATTCTCTCAAAATTCCAGAATTAACCATTTTTTATTTTTGCTCAAAAAACACCATAAATCCAAAATTGATCCATATAATCACTTATTAAAAAATTTATAGGGTTTTTTAAAATTCAAATACAAAAAAAATTGTAATATATTATCTCTATCAATTCCACTACACTTAAACCATGATTTTCCTCATGTTTAAATCGTGAAATGGTAATCATAGGACACCAATGTTACCAATATTCAAATTACAAAGTAAAAAAATAAAAAAAAATTAAATGTAAAATTAAACATTAAAAAATACACAAAAAATATCAATTTAATTTCACAATTTTTGAATAAACAATCAAATCATGCATTTTTCTTTTTCCCTTTAAAAACTTATAGAATTTTTCTTTTCATTCATTCTTGCTAACCAGGTCACTATTATAAAACACACCAAACCATGATTTTCCTCACTTGAATATTTTATTTCATCTATCTTGATACAATTGAAGTAAAGTTATGTTCTAATCATGATAACAAATTTTTTATCCATATAATTTTAATGTATCTACTCTCACCGATTTTTAATGAAAAAAGTCCTATTAAAACATGAGGGCATGTAAAAATGTTTTAAATGTCTCTAAGCCTTAAGGATTGAAGGTTTTGATGCCTTGAAAATTAATTCTCAAGGATGAGTTTTATATCTTATCTACAATGCATGATTTTTTTAAAAAAATGTGTATTTAAAATCTCCAGTTCAAATTATCAAACCCCACTACCCCAAAATCAAAATTAGATCATGATCAAATTATGAATAATGAATGATTTTCACACCCTCTTTGTTTTCTTTTCAAAATATTTTTTTCATTTTTTTATTCTCTCAATTTCTATGATTAAAAAAAAACTCACAATCATCACCTAACCATGTATGATAAAACTCATAGGTCTAGTAGCAATGATATTTGGTTTTACCATGTTGCAACCCATTTTTATTTGATTTTTTTATTTTCTCATTTTTATTTGTGATGAAAAAAACAATAAAGTGTACAATGAATGAATCAAATAACCTTTCTCATTACCAAAATATAACCCCCACACTTCTTCCATAAAATATGTATCATAACTTCAACCATGATTCCATTTACCCCGAGACATTAAATTTAAAATATCATGAAAATACCAAGAGTATGGTAGGAAAGGATGAAAAATTGTATGAAACATGGTTCATTCATATAAAGGCCCTTCATCGTCTCTTTGGGACAAATAAATATTTATTTAAAGGTTTTATTTAACAATATGTGATTTTAGAAAAATTCTCCAATCATTTTAAATTCTTTTTTTCATGGTCATAGCTTTGACAAGTTTAAATTCATGTTTTGGAAGGTGACATGTCCCAAGATCACTCATAAAAATTGCTCAAGATAAATAAGAAGTAATTGGTCTAAATATCCCTCCAAGAATGAGATATATTATATGGAACTATAATTCATGGCATGATAAATAATAAAAAATCAATTCACATGAATTTTACAAATTCGAAGCCTGAAAAAAATGGTATGGAAATTTCATTTACGTGAATCAACTAATTCCCACAAATCACGAGTCCTTATTTAAATATACATGATTCAATTTAAACATTAAACTCTCTGTATTACTTATTAATTTTCTTTGACATGGAAATATAAAATATGAAATTAATGGTTTCCAATGAAACTCACGTCTCCAAAAGAATTCATGTAAATCCGGGGTTTAAGCATGGGCATGCAATTCATTACATTAATTCTCAAAAAATGTTTTGGACCAAATAATGTAAGGAGTTTAAAAGATAATCATAAAAAGTGAACTCACATTAACATCAATCATAGTCCTTATCTTCCACTTTCTGAGGCTTAATTCTTCAATCATGAACCTATAAAAGACAAAAATCAATTAATCATAAGGATCATATCATTAAATCTCAAAAAGAAAAGGGGGATGGGGCAGCATGCTGAACTACTTCGTAAGGAATGAAATTGAAATATAAATTAATATAAATCATTTAAATAGATTAGTCTTTGTTTAATCCCCAACCTGGGAACTAAATTTTTACACCCTTTAGAGTGCAGTACCAGCTATTATCTAATGTTTGATGTTGGTTGGGTTTTTTTGACATGAACCACCACATGTGGATTTTCCCTGAATCTATTTTTTTTTTCTTGTTGAGGAGGACTCCGTGGAGAGATTACACTAGATCCTCCCCTTCGTAATGTGGTTCATCTTTATTTGTGGGGGTAAAATAATGTATGTATCCTCCTCCACTTTCACTTATACTTGTGCATTGTCTTCTTCAAAATCTAGTGGTTCCTCCTGATGTGTTGTATGAAAATAATAATCAAAGTGATATTCAAAATTTAAATTTGATGTGTTAATTTAAAAATATTCTATTTTAATTTTTACAAATTATAGATTTGGTTTTCATGAAGACCCATTGGAATCTCTTCTTGTACTCCATCTGGTAAATGTTCAACATATCAATAAATCTCCAAGTGTTCCTCAACATGTGAAATTTCATTTTCCTCTTCATTATCCAGGGAAGAATCAGATTTATCTAATTAATAAAAATAAAAATATTTTGGATTAATAATCAATGTAGTTTCAATAATATTAAATTAGTTTAAGTTAAAGAATTTATCAACTCAATGACGTGGTTCATATTGAATCTCTACTTTGATAAAAAAATCATATTTGAGTTTTTTGTCACTGGATAGAGGTAGGTAGTTGGGATCATCCATATTTAGTTCAATTTATAGCACTTGGGTGGTGTATTCATTAATGGTTATGGATATTCTTCTTTACATGGTTTTGGATGATATAGTAGTTCCTCACATTCCTTCCAGAATTTATATATTTCTTATTGATCTCCCCTAGGTAGCTCAATAGGGAAGTCCCTTTCATTTGTATCAATAATAAATGGTTGAGCTAGTATGATTTAATTATTAGGTACCTCCTCTAGTTCAATAGTTTCAATGATGAGTGGTGAAATTTCTTCCACCACTACCTCATGTTCGTTATACAACTCAGGGTTGGGTTTCTCCATCAATGCAAAAACCTAGTGCAATTCTGATTCCATTTTTCTCACAAATTCAACCAGATTATTTCTAATCCTTTACGCCCGGTCATTTATATCTCTAAAATAAAATTTTGGTTCATGATATTTTACCTAAGAGTAATATTCCCATGCGTAATAATTTGAATTTGAATACATCGTGGAGAAAAAATTATGGGGTTTTTAATAGAAAAATGAAAATTTATTTACAATGTGAAAATATAATAAATAAGAAAACTATTGATTGGATCCATATAAAGGGTGCTATTTTTTATGCATGACTGTCATAGTGAATGGAAAAATAAAATTCCAATGATTTCTTAGTGAAACACAGTGGATGACTAGGGTCATCTCACTTGAGGATCTTTCCTAGTTTGCTAACCAATATAATCTAATTAACCTATGAACTAATTTTTTTGTTATTTTTTTGTGTTATAAATTGAATTTAGTAAAATAAAATAATTAAAAAATTTAATTATAAATATCATGAAATGATAAATGTAATGGAATTTGAAAAGGAAATAATCTATTTTAAGATAATTTTTAGGGATCACCTTCATTGACTACCTTGAAATAAAAATAGTGAACACACTCTCTAGTATGTGTGCAAAACTCTATATAAATTTGTAATGAATGAAAATTTAGCTTAGAATTCACCACACACACCCTCTATTAACCTCCTCCATCATGAGAAATCAGTGGTAGATTAAAATTTTAAACAATAGACAACCACATTGAGGATTTTACACACTATAATTTGTCCATATAATTACCTAAAAGAAGATAAAAAACATGGTCTCATGTTCATGAACCAAGTTACTACCCCAAAATATTCATTGGGTAATTTACTCATGATCATGAGAATTAGAGTTAACTATTGTAAGATGAGAATAATAAAAGTAGATGAATTGATGACATGTAAGGTTGAAGAAGATTGACAAAACAATAATTTTTTTAATTTATTATAAATATAAATTAGAATTTTAAACTAAAAAAATAATGAAAAAAATTAAGAAGAATAAAATGGGAAGATATGTTTTCTAGCCTACCTTGGTGGAGGTCTCCTATTTGGTGCCTCAGATGGAATGGAATGGAATGATTTTGGATGGAGAAAATATCCTCCTTTTATAGTCCATAATCTGTTGTATAAAAGTTCTCATATTTTTCACTAATTAAATGGACTATTCACGTGATTCATCTTTCATAAATGACTTGTTCCTTAATCCACAAATTTTAGAATCATTGGCCACTATATGTAGGAGGTATGGATATTGCAGTTACTATTACATGTTCTGGAAGTAAAATCCAGGAATATTACTTTAATGTATGTCATTCACGATTTATCTTAATAGTTAAAAAAACACCATATAATTTATTGGTAGAATTATTCTATAATTCCTATTTCATATTAATGTGGAATCATCTCAATTGGAGGTGTTCATTCAATGTTATTCTTTTATTACAGAGGTGGGTTCGATGATTTCTAGAGGAAAAATATTTCCTCATGACTGTTTTTTCAGGCCAAAGTATAGTCAAATCAGCTCATTTTCATGAAGACATATTTGAAGAAAATAATTAAATTAATAATAAAAAATTACTCAAATTGGATTAATATTTTAAAATTTAATCCCAAAATACCCTTTTGATAAAATTCGGTCAAAATTATAGAAATAACCAATTTATATATTTTTGGTAAAAATAAACCATATATCCAAAATTGATCCATATATACTGTAATTTATAAATTTTAAGGGTTTAAATAATTTAAATATAAAGAAAGAATTGTGAAATTATTATCTCTATCAATTCCCCCACACATAAACCATGCTTTTCCTCAAGAATAAAATCCCAACAATGAATTCAGAGGAAAAAATATTACCAATATTTAGATTCAAAAGCAAAAAATAATTAAATTTCAAATAAGTATTTCAAAAATAAAAATAAAATATAAACATAATTTTAAATTTTTTAATGAAACAATAAAATAATTCTTTTTACTTTTCCCATATGAAAGATGATGGAGTTTTCATTTCATTCATTCATGATCCTCCCTTAACTATTATTATGGATTCCAAAACAATATTCACATCACATGAATCTTTTCTCTCATCTCTCATGATAAAATTCTTTTATATTTATGATCATATAATGAGAACGTAGTCCTTATTCATATTATTGTAATTTAAATACATTGTCTACTTTATAATGAAAAAAGGAACCTAAAATCCAGAGGGATTACAATAATGGTTAAAATTACAATGAGGCTTAAAGAAGGAATGATTTGAGGCTTTGAAAAATAAAGGCTCAAGGAAGAGTTTTATATATTAATTATAATGCATTATATGTAAAATAAATTTGGAATTAAATTCTCCCCTTCAAATAAATAACTCATACTTTTCCAAACTCAAAATAATTTCAGGATCAAATTATGCATAATGAATGATTTGTTCACCCTCTTGTGTTTTTTCAAAATAAGTTTTTTTCATTTTTTGTCTTCTCTTGAAATTTATGAATGAAACATACCTCTTACTCATCACCTAATGACATATAATAAAAATCAATGATCTAGTAATGGTGATATTTTTTTTTCATAAAACACAACCCATTTTTATTTCAATTTTTTATTTTGTATTTTTTATTCAAGAGGGGGGAAACAATAAAGTGTATAATGAATGAATCAAATAAACCTTTTCATTACCAAAACAGCACCCCCACACCTCTTCCTTACAATTTATAACATCCATTTGACCATGATCCCCTTTAACCCAACACATTATCTTTGAAATATCATGGAAATACCAAGATTAAGGTGGGAATGGATAAAAATGGATTGAAACATGGATCACTCATATAAATCACCTTCATGGTATCTATAGTCAAAAAAATTACTTTTGTAAAAGCGGTTTAAAAGGATAAGGTATTTTAAAAAGGTGCCTCAACCATATAAAATATTCTTTTTCATAGTGGTAGATCTGAAAAGATTCAATACATGTTCAGGCAGGTTAAATGTCCCACGATCACTCAAGATATTTCCTCAAGATAAATAGGAAGTACATGGTCTTAAAATACTAATGGGAATTAGATATATGATGTTGAAAAATCACTAAAGGCATGATTAATAATAACAAGTCTATGAAAATAAATTTAAAAATTTCAATGAATGAAAAAATGCTAGGGAAATTCATTAAGATGAATCAACTAATTCCCTCAAATCATGAGTCCTCATTTATGTATACATGCTTCACTTTAAATAATCAATTATCCATTTTACTTATTCAATTTCATTGACATTTAAATCTATAAAATGGAATCAGTAGATTCCTTAGAAACTCATGTCTCAAAGATATGTCCTATAAAGCATGGATTGAATAATGGGAATCCAATTCATATCATAAAAGCTCAAAAAATATTTTGGACAAAGAATGTACTGAGTTTAAAAGACAATCATAAAATGTAAACCCCATTTCCCATAATTCTTAGAACTTATATTACATTTTTTTGAGGAATCCATGTTCCATCATGAACTTATAAAAGATAAAAAATCAATTTATCACAAGGATCATGTCATTAAATCTAAAAAAGATAAGAGAGAGAGGGTTTTTGGCTGAAATACTTCCTATGAAATGAAATTGAAATATAAAATACTTCAAATCATGTAAAGGTTCATGTTATGATATGACCCTCCAAGTGGGACCTCAATTTCTACACCCTACAAAGTGTATTACAAGATATTATCCAATGTTTGATGATGGTTCAAGATTTTTTCTCATGAAACACCGCATTTGGATTTTCCCAATATCCATGATTTTTCCTTGTTGAGTAGGACTCCATTGATAGAGTACATTAGATATGCCCACTTCATAAAGTGGTACATCATTCATGGTGGGTGTATAATGATATATGGAACCTCCTCCTACTACGTTTATACATTTACAATGTCTCCTTAAAAATATAGTGGTTACTGTAGATGTGCTGTATGAATGTAATAATCAAATGGAGATTCAAAATTTAAATTGGAAGTATTAATTTCAAAATATTCCCTTTTAATTTAGTAATATTATAGATTAGTTTCTTCATGCATAACCATTGGAATGTATTCTAGTAACCCCTCTTATAAATCTTCAACATCTCAAGGGATCTCCACGTGTTCCTCAAAAAGTTAAAATTGTTTCCCTCTTCATTCTCCAGGGCATAATTAGATTCATTGAATTGTGAAAATTCAAAAAAGTTGGGATTATAACTCAATTTAGATTCAATAAAATAAAATGAGTTAGAGTTTAATAATTTACTAACTCCACGAGTTGGTTCAAATTGAATCTTTCCTTTTATGGAATGTTCCTATTGGTGTTTTTTTATCACTTAATGGAGGTAAGTTGTTTTGCTCCTCCATCTTTACTGCAATTTCCACCACATGGAAGGTGCCTTCCATTAAGGGTATATATATTCATATTTTCAAGTTTTGGGATGATCAAGTAGTTCCTCGCATTCATTCCATAATTTCTCCATTTCTTATTGATCATCTCCATGTAGATCAGAAGGGAAGTCCTTTTTGTCTATCTCAATAATTAATAGTTGGGATAGGATGATTGAATCATTAGGTACCTATTTTTTATAATCAATTTCAATGATGAGTGGTGAAATTTCTTCCGCCACTACCTTAGGTTTTTTCTCCGGCTCAGGGTTGGGTTGCTCTATCAATGAGTGAACATAGTCAAATTCTCCTTCCATTTTTCTCCCCACATCATCCAAAGTGTTGTTCATCCTTTCCACCATGATATTTAGATCTCTATAAAAAACCTTTTGGCTCATGATATTGCACATGCGATTAATATTCCCATTCGTAATAATTATAATTTGAATACATTATAGGGAAACAATTGTAGGTCTTTTAGTAAATAAATGAATATCTATTTAAAATGTGAAAATAGAATAATTAAGTAAACTATCGATTGGATCCCCAGAAAGGGTGCTAGTTTTGATTCGTGATAGTAATAGGGAACGGAAAAAGGAAAATTATCATGTATTATTATTGCTACATAGTGGCTGACTAGAGTCGTCTCACATGATGAGACTTTTTCAATTTTTACCTACATAATCGAATTCACCTATAAACTAATTAGTTATAGTATTGTTGTTTTTTGTTATAAATGGAATTTAAAAAAATAAATGAAAGGAAAATTAAATTCTAGAATAAAATTTAATTCATAATAGAATGAAATTTGAGTAGAAAATAATTTTTGTCGAGATAATTTTGAGGGATCACTTTTATTGATTAGCTTCAAATCTCCTTAGTGAACACACTCCATCGTATGTGTCCACACCTCAATATACCTGGTTAATAATGAAAATTCAACATAGAAATCTCTAAACACACCCTCTATTCACCACCTCAATCAAGGTAAAATGAATGTAGATTAAGAAGTTGGACATTATAAAAACACAGTAAGTATTGAACCCACTATGAATTACACATATAATTAACTCAAAGATGATGAAAAACATGGTCTAGTGTTCAGTAATCTGGTTACTACTATATGATATTCCATGGGTATTATACTCGTGATTATTAGTTGTATAGTTCACAGTGGTAAGATGAGATGAATAAAATAATAAGAAGAATGGAAGATAAGTAAGGGTGAATAAGAAGGAAAAAAAATAAAAATAATGCAAGAATTTTTTAGAAATCTAAATTAAAAATGAAAAATAAAAAATTAAAGAAAAAAATAAATGAAGAAAAATAAAAGGGGGAGATTTATTTATCATGATTTAGTGGATATATCATCCTTGGTGCCTTAGATGTTATAGAATGAAATGATTTTGGGAGGGGGAACTCTCCTCCATTTATAGTACTGAATCTATCCTCCAAATGATTTCACATGTTTTACAAATTATATAGACTATTCATGTGATTCATCCTTTATAAAAGTTCTTCATAAATGTATTTTTCCTTAAACCTCAAAATTTTATAATCATGAACCGCTAAATATAGGAATTATGGATATTCTAGTTTCAATACTTTTTATATTATAGAAATCTAGGAAGATTATGTCAATGTATATCATTCACGTGAAATCTTAATGGTTATCAAACAACATATAATTTATTTTTAGAACGCTTATATAATTTATATTTCACAATCAGGTGTAAGAATAATAATTGGAGGGGTTTTGGCCTAGTTATTCTTATGTTACAAAGGTGGGGTCCATGCTGTCTGGCAGAAAATCATTTCCACTTGACTGATTTTTTCTTGCCAAAATTTTGTAAAATCAGCTCTTGGTCCTGAAGAAAAATTTGATGAAAATTAATAAATGAATCATAAAAAATAAAACTACTCAAATTTTATTTATATTTTTAAATTTATTCCCAAAAAACCCTTCTGAAAATATTTTTTCAAAATTTATGAAGTAACCATTTTTATATTTTTTGTACAAAAAACACCATAAATCCAAAATTGATCCATATATGATCAAATAGATAAATTGGAAGGGTTTGAATATTTAAAACACATATAAAAAATAATGAAAATATTATCTCTATCAATTCCCCCAAACAAAAACCATGCTTTTCCTCATGCATAAAATCTCAACATGGAATTAATATGACACCAATGTTACCAATATTCAAATTTCAAAATAATAAAATCATTAAAATTAAATGTCAAATAAAAATTAAAAAATAAATATAAAATAGAATTATAATTTCCAATTTTTCAATGAAATAATCAAATAATTAATTTTAATTCCCCACTTTTAAAAATCATTGATCCTTCCGTTTTATTCATTCATGCTCCTCACATCACTATTATTAAAAATTCCAAAATAGGATTTCCCTCACATTAATCTTTTCTCTCATCTATCAAGAAACAATTAAATCAGAGTTATGATCATTTCATGAGAACATTTTCTCTATCCAAAGTCTTTTAAGGTAACTAATTTATCCATTATATAAATACAAATGGAACATTATATCATGAGGTCTTACAATAAAGGTTTTAATGACTATGAGGCTTAAGGATAGTAGGATCTGATCATTTAAAAATTAACTCTCAAGGATGAGTTTTATCTCTTAAGTACATTTCATTATATTCAAAATAAAAGTTTAATGAAATTATACCCTTCAATTTAAATACTCTCACTTCCACAAACTGAATGTAATGTCATGATTAGATTATGCGTAATGAATGTTTTGTGCACCCTCTTTATTTTTTTCCAATTTCTTTTCCATTTTATACAATTTATGTTGATTTTTTTTCATGAATCATACCTCACACAAATTAAATAAACACATATGATAAAAATAATCAGTCTATTTATGGCGATTTTTGGTTTTCCTAAATCACAACCCATTGTTATTTCATTTTTTTGGATATTCTATTATTTTATTCAAGAGTTTTAAAAAATAAGGATTAAAATAAATGAATAAAATGAACTTTCTCACTACCCAAATATCAGCCCCAAACTTCTTCCTAAGAATTCATATAATCCTTTTCCACCCTGATTACCTTTAACCTAACAATTTATCTTTAAAATATCCAAATAATACCCAATGTAGGGTAGGAATGCATGAAAATGGATTCAAACAAGGATCGTTCCTATAAAGGTCATTCATGTCCTCTGTGGGAAAAATAAGGATTTTTCTTGAGATGGTATTTAAGTATAATGTATTTTTAAAACATACATCAATAATTTTAAATGTATTTTTTCATAGTCACAACTCTTACAAGTTTCAATACAGGTTCTCACATGTGACATGTCCCAAGATCACTCAAGAAATATGCGAATGATAAATGTGAAGTACATGGTCTAGAAATCCTCTTGGAAATGAGATATGTGATCTTATAAAATCACTCATGTCATTATTATTAATAAAAAATCAATTAAAATAACTTTAATAAATTCAATGCAAGAAAAATTTGTTAGGAAATTTCATTTATATTAATAAACAAATTCCCTCAAATAAGGATTCAAAATTTCAATATCCTTGAATCACTTTAAGAATTTAATTCTATATTTTAGTTATTCAATTTCATTGAAATAAATTTATAAAATATGGAATCACTGGATTCATAAGAAACCCATGTCTCCTAGATAAGTCATGTAAATCATGAATTTAGGCATGGGCATATAATTCTTATCATTAAATATCAAGACATGTTTTGGATGATAATATATAAGGATTTTAAAAGGTAATAATTAAAATTGAACCCCCATTACCATGAAGTTTAGTCCTTCTCCTCCACTGTATGATACTTATTTCTACCATTATCAACCTATAAAAGATTAAATATCTATTAAGCACAAAGATAATGTTTATAAAGATCAAAAAGATAGGAGTAAGTGAGATGAATGTTGAACTACATCTCTGAAATGAAATTAAAATCTAAATTTCTAGAACGCATGTAAATGGAATAGTCTTGGTTTGATCCCCCAAGTGGGCTATGAATTTTTATTGTCTCGAGAGGGTAGTACGATCTGTTATCAAATGTTTTGTGGTGGTTGGGGAATTTTTGACATGAAGCAACAAATGTGGATTTTCCCAGCATCAATTTTTTCATATAGGGGAGGACTCAATGGATAAAGTACACTTAATCTTCCCCCTTCTCAATGTGGTACAACATTCATGGAGGTGTAGAAATAAGTATGGAACCACTTGCACCTCCCTTTCTACTTGTGTATTGTCTTATTCAAAATCTAGTGGTTTCTCCTAATATGATTCATGAAAATAATAATGTAAGGGATATTTAAAATTTAATTTCAAGTATTAATTTCAAAATAATTCCTTATAATGTAGGTATCTTGTAAATTTTGTTATTTAGGTTGATCCAATGGGATCTTATCTTATAATCCCTAGGGTTAATGTTCAATGTCTCCATGGAGATCCAAGTGATCCTCAACAGGTAAAATTTATATTTCTTCATTATCCTCTAGGGAATAATATGTTTCATCCAATTATGAAATTAAAAAAAGTTTGGATTAATTATCAATGTAGTTTCAATAGAATTTAATGATTTTGAACTCAATAATTTATCATTTCCCAGTGTTGGATCATCTTGAGTCACATATTTTATGGAAAGTGAATGTTATAGTTGATAATGAATTGATGATTTTAGATAGTCAGTCTCCTATATCTTTACTTAAAATCCAATCACATGGTTGGTGTCTTCCATTATAGGTGATGTCACTTCTTCTTTACAAGGATTTGGAAGGTCAAGTAGTGCCTCACATTCATTCTAGAATTTATCCAGTTATTATTGGTCTCCCCCATATATATTAGAAGGGTAGTCCTTTTTTTCTATCTCTCAATGAAATTTTTGACTGAAGATGAATGAATCATTAGGTACATCCTCTGACTCATCAATATCAATGTTTAGTGGTGAAATTTCCGACACCACTACCTCATGTTCTTGATCAGGATCTGGTCCGGGTTGCTCTATCAATGCACCAACATAGTAAGATGATCATTACATTTTCCTCCCCATTTCATCATGATTATTTCTCATCCATTCCACCCCATTAATTTATATCTCTATAATTAACATTGCATTATTTATGTTGCACCTACGTGTAATGTTCCCATGCTAAATAATTTTAATTTGAATACATCATGGAGAAAAATTATGGGATTTTAAAATATATACTTAAAATCAATATACAATTTCAAAAAAGAATAAATAAGTAAACTAATGATTGGATCCCTGAAAACAGTATGAGTTTTGATTCTCACCTATCATAGGGAATGAATTTTTTTCAATGTTTTCCACGTGCTACACAGTAGCTGACCTGGGTCATCTCACTTGAGAACCATTATTAGTTTCCTTACCTAGTTAATCTAATTCACCTAACAACTATTTTATTTGTTTTTTTGTTTTATGTAATAAATGGAATTTTAGAAGATAAATGAAATGAAAAATTCATTTATAAATACAAATAAATGATAAATATAATACAATTAGAGAGGAAAGGATGTTCACCCAAGATAAGTTTAGGGGATCACCTTCATTTACCATTTTTAAATCTTCCTAGTGAACACAGTCCATAGTATGTCTACACACCTGAATCTACCATGGTCATAAATGAAAATTAAACTTAGGAATCACTAATAACACCCTAAATTAACCTCTTCAATGGAAATATAATGTTTGTTGATTAAAAATATAAATATTAGACAACCAACATGAGGAATACAACCACTATAAATTATCCTTAGAATTAAATAAATGAAGATTAAAACATTGTCTCAGGTTCAAGAACATGATTACTCCCTTGGGGTATTCCTTGGGTAAGTTACTCATTATCACGAGTATTAGTGTTAAAAATAGTAAGATGAGAAGAATAAACAAAGAAGATGAATGGATGAAAAATAAGGGTAACAAAGATAGACACATAAATAAAAACAATGCATGAATTTATTAAAAATATAAATTACAAATGAAAACTAAAAAAAATAAAAAAAAATAAATGATTAAGGAGAAAAGAAGATATTTTTAGCTAGACTCACACATGGGAGATATCATTCATGATCCCATGGATGTAATGGAATTGAGTGGAATTGAATGATTTGGAAAGAGGAGCTCTCCTCTTTTTATTAATGTGAATCATTCTTCCAAACATTTTCATATATTTGATCCATTAAATGGATGGTTAGTGCGATTCATCCTTCATAAACGTTGAAAGTAATTATTTTATTCATCCAACCTCAAAATTTCAGAATTATTAGATATAGTATATTGATGTTATGGGTATTTTATTGAATCTCACTCTTCCTGGATGAAAAATCCATAAAGCATCCTTTAATTTACATCGTTCAATTTCCATCCAAATTGTTATAAAACTCCATGTAATGAATTGGAAGGATGATACTATGTGTACTATTTAATTTCATGGTGTAATAATCTCAAATAGAGGTGTTTAGGAAGATTTATACATTTGTTTCAGAGCTGGGGTCCATGTTTTCCATCCAAACAACATTTCAACATGACTAATTTTTTTCATGCCTAAAGATGGTCGAATAAGCTTTTGGTACTGACGAAAATTTGATGAAAATAAATACAAGAATAATAAAAAAAATAACCACTCAAATTGGATTTATATTTTAAATGTTCTGCCAAAAATATATTTGTGATTAAAATCTTTCAAAATTCAAGAATGAACCAATTTTAACAATTTTTTTCAAGACACACCATAAATACAAAATTGATACATATAAGATCAAATTGATAAATTGGGAGGGTTTAAATAATTTAAATACAAAAAATAGGAAAATATTAACCCTATCACATACCAAGTGTAAAATTCTATAAACATCACAAATCAGAATGCATTGAAAATTAGACCAATCACTCCATGTGATGGGATAATCATATGTAACATCTAAAAACACAAAAATCAATCCCAACCTTGGAATAATGGACACCTGTTCATGGGTGGGGTGAATAGTTCAAAATAAAGCTATTTACCTTGAAAAAAACATTCTTAGTCTACTTTCCACCATCACAAAACAATAAGTAAAAGGAAAAATAAGGATATGATACATCTTTGTAATGTTCCAACCTAACTGACCACTAAGACAGTAACCAGACAGGTTGATCACAGTGCCTCAAACATACATCTATTTATGGAAGATGTTGCCGACTAGAAGTGTGGTTCTAGGGAGGTGATAATGGGGAGACTATACCCTCATTATTAGAGTATCACATTAGAAAATCATAATGTAAATTTAAGAAAACAACAAAATAAATAATAAATGAAATATAAATATGGGAATAATAATATAATAACTGAATAAAAATGATTACCAATTCCAATTTACAATAATTCATGCATTAAAAATGATTCTACAAGTACAATATGTAAGAATTACAATATAAATATAATGAAGTAAAATGTTGAAAATGAAAATACAAGACCATGCGCATCTTGATTAACACCTTACTCATTTTCCCCAACTCTATCATAGTAATTTGAATCCAACAATGGAAGCAGGATAATTCCCTTTATCAATACCTATAGAAATAAATTATACTCTGGTATCAATAGTTCCCAAGTAGGGTGTGTCATACATTCTTTGTAGGTTAAACCACCCGATATCAAACCCAATCAATTCAGTGCAATATAAATTTTTTAGTGCATTGGTATTATGAAGAAATAAGTAGTACTGAATAAATAAAAAAGATCGGCTTAGGTTCCACTCGAACACCTAGCCGAATATACCTTCTTCATATTAATGACAGAAGGATCTTATAACCAATAACTATATATAAATTTAATATTAATTAAATTTATTTAGATTAGTTATATGGTGAATCCACCTATATGAACCAAGTGAATTCAGTCTCTTAATGGCCATATACATAGAATACTAGTGTTGGACTTGGCCAGGGAATAACTTAGACATCTATTACTTGTTTAATGAGCCTAAAATCTCCTAAAATTGTGTACATTCCCAACATATATATAGTGTGATATTCTTCATGATACATAACTTGGGATGGAGTTTGAGGCACTGTGGAATCATTCTAGTCATGGAAATTGGCACCTTAGCTCATCGCCAATATCGTATCACTTGTTCCAGACATAATTCTCAACAACCGATGTAAGAGAGTGTGATTTATCTCTTGGATCAACAAACCATACCATCATACATATCCTCTATATAAGGAATATTCATATTTAATATTCCACTTGTAGAATAACTCCCATGTAATATGCTTACAATGAAATTAAATAAAAATAAAGAATATTTAGGTCTATAACATAACACACGAGGAAATACCTCTCATAAGTTCCATTAATCATCTTCAATTGCTTTCAGGGAAATTCATTTCATCATAAGAATTTAAATAAACATAATAAAAAGGAATAATCTCACCACCCTTGATGAGTTATTAATTTAATCCATTTAATTAATTACATGCAAGGAAACCCTTCATTCATTATCTATTTCATTTAATTAAACTTGTACAATTTACCTAAACATGAAAATTCTATTTATAGGGCTCTATGGGTCATATAAAAGGCATCATTTGAAAAATAGGGAAACAACATTTAATAATAACAGTAGAGAACATATACAACGTTACACTTACTAAACTCTAATATGAAGGTATTAGAAAAACTCCAATCCATAAACCAATAATGATATAAATAACTAATTATTACTTTTTTAGATTAAAAGAAAAACACACCTCATCTGAGGGGTATTATTAAAAAATCATTACCTCATTTATCCAACAATTCATTTAACCATAAACATGCATCAAATTGTAAATTCATTGCCAAATTCACTTTTAAAAAGAATTTATTCTAAAAATCATACAACATTAACTAATTTATAGGGAAGGTGTGAAAGAAAGAAATTAATTCATTTTTAAATTTATACGGGAAATAGAAAGGGATCATACCTCACGAAGAAGAAGGGTAAGACACACACTTTTGAACAAGAAATTTTCATTAGTGAATACTCAAATATACTCTTACCCCCCATATATATGCACCTTCGCATATACATATAGACTCCTTGCCCCTATGTACATATTTTAATGGCCCTACATATGTACAAGGAGAACCTTACATATATTCTTATATATATATATATATACCTATTACCACTAACAACTATATGAATTTGTCATATATATACAGTAGAACACAATGAACGAATATATTTATTCTTACTTCCATGGGTGAATCTATATATAACAGTGGAACATCCACATATATTTATATATGCCAACCAATGCATACACAGTAAGTAACCATTGACTCTGGTGACATGAAACCACCTCAAGGTCCCCCAGATGCCCTATAAAATTATTATAAACCCAAATGTTTTTGAATCCCTAATTAAAAAATTGAACCAAAGTGATTGAATGGAAAAACATAACCAAAATTTATGACGGGTGGACAGAAACGATCCGAAATGGTTCGCCATTGATGGGGGATGTAGGAAAAAAAGTATTATTGACCTAATAGATCCATTGTATACCTTAATAACAGATGAAACAAATGAACTGGTAAAACCATTAAATAGGGTTTTCCCAATCTACACTAGATGATGGGGATAGGTAAAATCGACCCACCAAGTGAGGAAAAGGGACCAAAATTTTTTACCTTGATGTGATGATGGATAATCCTCAATAAAATATTGAGAAACACTATGAAAAGAGGATTCTGAGAGTGGTATCACATGCACCATGGGAGTGGGTGGGGTGCTTTGTTCGACAGTGTATGAGAGGACCGCAGTAGGGTTTTCTTAAACACAACATAATAATTTAAATAGAAATAAAAATAAAAATATTTAAACATTTATTTATATTTATTTTCCACTTTTTCTAATTTTCTATTTTAATTTAATTAATATAATTTCTTTAAGAAAACATTTCACACTCTTCATCTCGCATGATTATACATACCGTGCACCAACCGTGAGATGAGTTGGGTATAGGTACTTCCTATGTTGAAATACCAATGTGGACTAGGCCCTCATTTAGGATAAACCTTATGCAGCCCAGGTGCTTCAGATATGAACCTATGACAAGGTTGAATGGTTTGCTACTAGGGGTTGTACGACTTCAGATAAATAATGTAACCTATACAAACTATAGAATCCATTGAGATTTTTCATGGTGTAGTTAACCAGAAAAAAATGAGTTATCAGGGAAACCCCTCAGGCCTTCACCCATGTCAAAATACAATACTTTCAAGTGATCCATATTTTATAATAATGTTCGAAATATTGTTTCCATGAACTACCCGTTCTGTAATATCAATAAACTCAAAGTCTTTTAGAGTTTTACATTACCTCAATACATGGGTCCTTATAGTTTGGATATGACTATTATAGGACCATTGGTAAAACAAACAGTTAGAAAATTTTACCATTTTTAACTATATATTTTTGAATTAATTTTATCATTATAATTTGTGTTTATAAGTATTAATGAAAAAGGATAATTAATTTAGAAAGGAGATTAAATGGCCTCAACCCATAGAGGCATGCCATATTGATATTTGTATTTCAAGCATATATGTTAATGCTTTTTAATAAAATAATTCTGTATTTTAATTGATGAATCATGCAATTTTTGTAGAGTATTGATTTGTTTTTTGTTTTATTAAAGGAAGTGATGAATCTTGGAAAAAGGAATGAAAATGGGTGAAATAATGTTTTAAAAGACGCTTTTAACTACTAGATAAGCAATGTGGGGAGACATAGGACTTTTGAAAGAAAAGAAACGAAGGAAAATATAGAAAAACTAGTACATATAATGTAATTTCGTTACACATAATGACATTATAAATTGAGTAAGATTATTCTAGACAAGTCTTGACTTCCATACATGATGTGAATTATAGATACATGTCATGATCCAGAATTTAAACTCATGAGTTCAGTCAAATTTCCAATTGATATTCGTGAGAGATTTTTGTAGATTCTAAATATAAGGTTTAAAACTCAAAGGGATTACATGACATGAAACTTCATTACACGTTGTATAATTTTCAATGAAAAAAAAAATTACATTATATGCATAGGGTTTGATGGGATGTGACTATAACTTGAACCCTCAGCCACCCTTCCATAGATTTATATGACAAGTGGAGGCCAAGAAACACCATGGGACTATCTCCAGACAACTAAGTGACAATCTAGAGCCTAGAATTTCCTCCATTCTTCCTTTTGTACCCATGATTATCATTCTAATCATGCCTAGAATGAGTGAGTAGTCTCTTTAGTTTCGGATGATGTGACTGTAGGGGGGAGGGGGTTGTTTAGGGATTATTTTTTATTGATGATTTTAATTTTTGAAAAAAATTTATTATTTCCAAATAATTTAATTTTTCAATCTCATGACCACTTCTTGTGTATTAAGAAGTTACATTTTTTCCATAAATTAATCACCAAAGTATTTGTCAGAATATTATGAAATCTAGGTCTGTTATGTATAAATAGTGTATTTGGTCAACTATTTTGGTGTTTTCACTAAGTAGATGACCATTATAAAGGTACAATCACATTTTTAGGGCATGATACACAATCAAAGGATTCATGCTGACCCAATTCTGACACCAAAACTGAATGATCATATATGAATTAAATCCCTATAAAATGAACCAAAAAATCACAAAACCTAGAATGTATCTAATATTTATTTCAACCACAATCCGTTATGCATTATTTAATTTTTTACAAACCAATACTACAATTGAAATTTCAATTTACTAAATTAATTTTGGAAATACGATCCATCCTTGTGGGTTCGATACTTGGACTAGATAGATACAAAAAATTTAGTTAGGTTTTTTGAGTCTGTAAAAATTTCTAAATCTGCTTAGCACTATAGGATTTAATGACCCCCCTTGGGATATCAAATTTTTAGTGTTGTTTCTAGGGATAGTTTCTTTTATGATTAAATAAATTAAGAATATAAAAAACTGATATTTTTTTAATTCCTTATTTTACACATGGACTTTCCATGCCATTGTTTCGGGTAAAAATATTTTTCCGCTCTAGTCCACTCATGGGAAATACAAAATTAATGATCATTATTTTTACCTAGTGTTGGATATAACCTTATGTAAGAAGATGAAGGATGAATCCAGCCAAGAAAAAGTCATCATTGTAGTATGATGCCAAATTGAAGAAGCTGAGAATGATCTTGGATATAGATCTTGTCCACAACATCAAGGAATGAATCTAGGGAGGAAACTCTTATTAATTACTAGAGATGCTAAAAAATGGGAGTCAACCAAAACATTCTAATACCTAAATCACTACTCAACACTTCTAGATCAAGATAGTGGTCATATAGATGATTATACATTCACTAAAATTTGAAGGGATACATGATTAAGACCCTAACTCACATATAAGAAGTATCATGGAAATTTGTGACACATTTCAATTCTAGAACATAAGAAATGATGAAATTTGATTATTATTTTTTAGATTCTAAATAATGGATAAAGAATATAATTGAATCCAATGTCTTCCACTACATTCAATATCCACCTGGGAGTATCTAGTAAGAATGCTATTAACAAGGTTTTCCCACCCTCGTAGTCTATGGATTTGCAGATAAGAATTATAAATTTTTATCAACTAAATAAAGAATCATTATATAATTCTTCTGAAAGGTTCAAATGTATGATAATACAATGTCCTCATCAGGGTATCATAATTTTGTTATTAATTCAAAGAGTTTATAAGGTATTATTATAGAGAAATTGTTCGATTGTATATATTGTTTAAGAGTTTCAGTAATGATATAATCAACAATAAAGAGCTACTATTTTTTGGATGAGATTACCAAGAATAGATTTCAGTGGAAGCTAGAAGATGGAAGAGTACAAGTAGTGAACATGATTGATAACATCTAGGATTCCAAAAAATGAATTTCATGTCAATATAGTTGGATTCAATTATTTTCAACGAAAATCCACAAGGTATGTAATGTGATGATCAAAATAATTTTGATTATAATTATCAAAATTATATATATGGATACAGCCACAACACCCACAACAAGAACATAAAAATCAAGGCTAATGATATTAGATAAGGTGGAAAGGTTTTCAACTTCAACACTAAGGAAAAACACTAACTAGTAATGTCCATTAACTAGAGGAGACTCTTTCAAATTTTATGACCACAACTGAGGCCACACTTAAAGAGATGGAAACATATTCAAGGGATCAAGGAATTGAAATATGAGAATTGATAAATGAATATAAATATGCACGATGCAATGATGAATTTATAATTTCAAGGCAGTCTAATTATTGGTCACTTTAGAGAATGAAAAATAGGGGAGCGTCCAAGATTTTCTTAACAACATCCCCATGTAGATATGAAATCCATAATACTTAAAAGTGGAAAGCTGACCCTGAGGGATTGGAATTAAATTTTTAGTAAACCGTGGATCAAAACCAATTTAAGTTGGTCAATAAATGAAAAAAGATGCTGATAAACACAATGAAGAAGAAGAACCTCCGTAGTACCATATACCACTACCATATCCATATTGAGTGAAGTAGGTGAATATTCTGGAGAAAAAGAAAAGGTTTTTAGAGATATTCAAGAAGGTACAGATAAAAATACCATTCAGCGAGTCAATTAAAAACATGAATGTCTATGAAATGTTAATGGGGTATTTGTTAACAAACAATAATAGTATTGAATAATTATCCACTATTCTGCTAGATTGATAATGTTCTGAAGTAGTTTCAAGCATCCTATTGACGAAATAGAGGGATCCACGTAATTTTACCATATTGATTGAAATTTTTACTAGTTAATTTGTTATATATTTATGTTATTTAGGTTCTACTATAAAAATAATTTCATATAAAACATTAAAGTTACAGGGATTGGATAATATACAACCAATTCGAGTTATCCTTCAACTATAAGATACAACGGTGAGAAATGCTCATGGAAAACATGAATATTTCATCATCAATGAGGATGAGTTCTATTTGTTGGTGGATTTTTTAGTGATGGAAATGGATGAAGGGAAGCTTAAAATAATATAGGGAAGATATTTCCTAGCTATAAAAAGTGAACTAATATCTCTCAACAAAGTAGTTATAAGTTTAAGAGTTGGAGGATATGAGGTGATGTTTACTTTCCACTGGGTGATATAGAATTAAGATAACATAGTCGATGAATTTTTAGTATCTAATTTGATGAAATAAGAGGATAATGTTGTACATGTTAATTGATATGATGTATTTACCATAGTAATTGAAGAAGAAAGTATTAATATGATGAATAAAGATAAGAAGGTACTGAAAACATTTGAAGATAGTGGAGGAACATTTATTCCAGAAGAATTAAAAAAAGAAGATCATTCATGGGATGTTAGTGAACCACCATTTAATTTTTCAAGAAGGTCCAAGAACTATTGGATTGAACCTATAGTGATAGATAATGTATTTAACAATGTAAGGGTGAAATAAGTTTATAAAATGGTGAGGATCATTTTACACAGAGGAATCAAGGATTAAAAAAAAATTATATCTAAATGAGGTGAAATATTTTCTACCATCAAACACTTAATTTGACTGAGGTAAGGTTGATCCATTGATGGTAAACAAGAGTTCTTCTGGTAGTCAACCAAGGTTTTGTAATATTTTTCAATATTTATTTTCTCTTTTTTCAAAAAATAACTCAAACAAAATTTTTTTTGTAAATAACGGAATTTACATTCAACTGTTATTTTTATTTTTAAAAGACTATAAAGGCAGAGGCAAGATGCAGTAGAATAATAATTAAGGAAATAACATGTCATGAAGGGTATTTACACATCATAGAAAAGGATCACATAGAACATGCACATCCCAATTTTGAAGAATAATTCTTCAATGGGAGTTAGAATTTAAATTATTTAATTTTATATCATATTCCCTATATTTTAATTGTTTTAGAGTTTTAGTTGTCAACTTCATGCCCAAATTTGATTAGTTATTCAATAAAAAAACTAGGAGACATAAAATACAAAGTAAAATTTTCATTTCATGTATTTAAATTTCATTGTAAATAAATTTAAATGAGAAAAATGGTTGAAATAATTAGTAGAGATAAGCGTGTGGATTAGGAATTTAAAAATCAGGATTTTTGGGATCACGTTGAAAACTATAACTAAATTTTTTCTGATATTTGGACATGATTTTAATTTATGATATTTTCATTAATTGATTTAATTATTCATATGAATTTAATGGAGTGGTTATCCCAACCATTCATCTCATTCCCAAGATACCAACAAATCCAATATTTCCCATTCGTTCTTTTTCATATATCTTGAGAGAATCGGTTATGTTTTCTTCTAGAGAATTATTTATATCTTATTGAATAAATGAAGGAATTATTTTTGTAAGCACTTATCATAGGTCCCAACATGCATTAATCCATTCAAAATCCCATATAATCAATGATTTTTTTTAAAAAAATGAGCCATGTCACAAAAAAAATTTATCTATTCCTACCATACTCTTAATTTTTTCATGATATTTAAAAGAATAAGTGTGGGGGAGTGACTTCATTCAGTGTACCAGGATAGGCTTTATTATGGATATATTTATGGGATATATTACATTGTGATTTGGGGGAGGCCATGAAATATTTCACTGTGTTACATTATTTGCTATCTTGTTAAGAAAATTACATGAATAAGAAAAAAATGAAAATAATTGGGTTGTGTTTTGTGAAGATAAGAAATTTTCATTTTCTAGACTAATAATCTATTGACCGTATGTGTTTAGGTGATGGATTTGAGATTTGATCTAAGCATAATGTTCAAAAAAATTATAAAAAAGGATAAATATTAGTTTATTTATTTTTCTTGATTACATTTATCATTGGTCCAATTTCAGATTTTTGGGGAGAAAGAGAGAGGTGGTATATATTGAAGGAGGAATTCATTGTGATTATCATCTAATATCATGGAAAATGATTTAGAGTTGAACCAATTTCTTAGATTTAGTTTATTTACAACATTTACCTACCTACCAAGAAGCCTCTTAGTCAATTGATCCAAAATGGAGAAGCCCTAATGATAAATTGTGTTGTATATCTTTATGATGTATAGATGTTATATTCTAAGAAATTATATGCTAATTTAAATGTTTTTAAGGTATATGCTGATTTATATTTACATTTTAACCCTAATGGTGAGTTGAAAAATTCATGTGCGGTAAATTTCATATGTCTTGCATACTGATAATGCATTTAAAAATTAAAATGGGTGAATAAAAATGCATGGTTGTTTTAAAAGAGGAAAATTACAACACAATGTTGACTTTTTTTATTTGAAAAATGGTGTGTCGAATAACATTCTGCATGTAATTCTTGAACATTTAATATTCAACTTGATCAATTACATTTATTGAAATCAAATTTGAATCATGGTTAGATGGAATTCTTTTGTAATATGTTGAGATTCCATCCTTGAGGATGAGGAAAAATTCATGTGAGGAGGTATTTAATATCTGTATTTCATGCATATATTTTATGGTTTTTAAAAAATTAATTCTATATTTTAATTAATTAAACATGCCAATCATGCATAGTAATGACTTGATTTATGTTTTATGGATGGAAAGGATGAATGTTGGATAAAGGAATAAAATGGGGTGAAATAATGATCCAGAAGAAACATCACAATGTGAGCGACGTGAAATAAGAAAAAAATGGATTTTTGAAGCCGGAGAGGAGTTAGAAAATGGAGAAAAATTATTTCACTTCATTTAATGTCATTTCACGTCATGAACTTATAAATCGAGGCAGATCTGAATGGAAAAGTCATGAATTCTTTACATGATGTAAATGGTAGTTACACATAATGAGTTGGGATTTAACATCGTGAACTGTATAAAATTTACAAATGATATTCACACAATATTTTAGTAGATTCAAAATATGTAGAGGAAAACATGGAGGGATTACAGGATGTGAAAATTCATTACATAACATATATGTTTCGACGCATAGGAAAAATAAATATTCCATGGATGCAGGATTTGATAGGATTATCCTATAAATTGAATACTTGGACACCTTTTGAATGCATTCTAGGACTAGTGGAGGCCCTGAAACACCACATGATAACTGATAGACAATGGAGTGATGATTCGGGGTAGGGATTCACCGCCATTCTTTCTCGTGTACCCAAAATTCTCATTCTCATCATTCCTAGTATGAGCGAGTAGTATTCTTAGAGTCGGGTGATGTGACTGTAGGGGGATGTGATCCTAGTGATTAATTTCATTTATCAATGTTTTAGATTTATGTAACTAATACTATTAATTCCAAATATCATTATTTTTAAATTTAAAGACCACTTCTTTTGAATTAATGAGTTTAATTTCATTACATTAATTAATAACTATAGTTTGTGTATGAACATTACATAATCTAGGCCAATTATAGTTAAATTAGGTCCTTGGTAAACTAATTATTTTTTTCACTAACTAGACGAAAATTAAAAAGTTGAAATCACATTATTATGGTAGGTTACCATAAAAAAGGATCCATACTGACCCAATTGTGACCCCATAACTTAATGAAGCTATATCAATTGAATCCTTAGCACATGAACCTAAAAATCACTGAACCTAGCATATATCCTCTGTTAATTTCAATCCCAATCATGATTAAAAATTTCCTTTCTTTCCAAAAAAATTAAACAAATTCCTTTTCAATTTCCTCAATTAATTTTGAACATATGATCCTTCATTGTGGGTTAGACACATAGATTGGCTAGATAATACATTTTTAGTTATTTTGTTTAACTTGGTATAAATTACTAAATATGGTTAGCTTCGTAGTATTAAATGATGACCCACATGATTCATCCATGAATCTAATTTTTTAAAACATGGGAGGGAGGTATAATCCCTGGGGATTTCCCTTTACTAAGATTATGTTGATATTTCACAAGTTATGTTAGAAAGAAATCACATATGGGAGAAGTTTAAGTTAGTGGAAATTACCACTTGTTCTATATTAGCCAAGCTACCCCATGAATCTATCACCATTCCACACCTTAGAAGTAGGTCGTACGAGGGTGTATTATGGGGTTATGTTTCTAGTTACTAGTTAATTAATGTTTAATTCCCTAGTATAAATAAAAAATTTTATCTACCAATTCTTTTTCATGAATAGTTTTTCTTAATAATTTTTTTAATTATGATGAAATTAAATAAATTTAGTTTTCAGACACAGATCATTATTTTCCAAAAAGGAATAAATTTTTGTAATAAAATAAGGTATTTTAGGTAATATTTAATTTAATGAAATTTTATGTTAAAAAAATATAATGAAAATATAAATGACAAATTAATATTATAATGTCCTTGGAAATTTTTATGTTTCATAAATTTTAATATTCTACTATACATTCAATTTTTTTAATAAATAAGTTTATTATATTTGGAAGAAATATTTATCAAATACAAATATTAGTATATTAAAATAAGCATCATTTCTAAAGTTATTATCTTTAATGTTGGTTAGGGTGAATTTTTGAGAATTCTCCAAAATACATTATTTTTTCATGAATATAAAAAATACGGTTTTTGTTGTTTAATATGTTTAATGTATTCATAATTATTTCATATTAATTTAAAAATTAATTTAAAAATACCCATCCTAAAATATTCCATTTTATTAATATTATGAATTTTAATATATTTTAGTAAATTCCCAAAAATATAAATGACTATCCAAAATTTAAAATGTAAGCTTCAATTTTAAATTAAATTACATTTTAGAACATTAATTTTCAATGCATAAAGAACTAAAAAATATTGAATCTTGGATATTCTGGGTTAAAATAACATAAAATGTGGCCAATGTTTCCAAAACCATGGGAAAAAACCATGGTTAAGCCAATGGATTTACATTTTCCACAACCTAGATCTCCAAGGCCTATATTTGGAAATTATTAAACAAATCCTACACTTTTTGGATTAATAACCACCCCTTTATCCCTTTCCATTCACCCTCAATCCATCCTCTATAATGTTATATTATTCCCCCCCCACAATTATCTCCCACAAGGTGTACAAAATCCCCCATGGTTCCATTACTCAATATTTAGGAGTAAATATTGAATATAAGGGAATTATCTTTCTTTTCTCTTATATTAACGAACATAATTTTGTGTGTCTTCTAATTATTATTATTAAACTATTTTATTACCCATTTTATCATAATGTTTCTAAAAAATTATGTTTTATCAATGGGATACCCTTTCCCCCTCTTATTTTACCCCTTTTTTAAAATCATGTTTTATACTCATCATGCTGCTTAATTAACATCAAAAAACATCTCTCTTCTCTAAAATAAATTCTATTTAATTATATTTGTGTGCATACCCAAATTTTTTTCATTTACATGGGTATTCACCTATATGTAAATATTATTTATTTTATTTATTTATTTACACCTATGAAACCCATATTCCATTTTCTTGGGATAAAAATGACGCAATGATCATGTCTTTAAGAACTTTGGTACGTCATGATTTTTATAATAAACCCATTATTTATTATCCCTATGATATTAATGAAAGGATTGATTATGATATATGTGGTTCACATTAATTATGAAATATTAATGGTGTTCCATTATCATTATCCAATGCATTGTGTAATGAATTTAACATCTAGATATGACATGTTTAACATTACCTTGGTGAATAACCTTGCTAATTTTCATTTTTGTCACCTTGGTGACAATCCATGGTTATTTTCTTATAAATGTATCATTTAAATTTTATAGCCACATTTCCATGATATGATTCATGCTCTTTTTATTAGGCCATGCCTAATTATCTCTTGCCCATTCCCTAATTATATTAATCATGTTCTTATTGATATTTCATTGATCAAATGTAAACTATTTCCCTTATTGGGCCTCATTCCCACCATTTTCCTTTTAGATATGTCCCTAGGTTCTGAGATGTAGTAAATGTAATTAGGATGAACCTATTAATAATAATTTCACGTGAATAAGAACACTATTTTATGTTTCTGCAAATTATATTATTAAATTCAATGAAACAAAAATTTAAAAGGATTATATGTTTTGTACCATGATAAAAAATCTTATAAAATAAAAATCTGGATTCTATAGTATTTATAAATGGATGGTTTAGTTATTTTTGGAAATTATGAATATAAATATGCAGTATTAACCACATAGAAAAGTTTAAATATAGTTAAAAATCTTGGTATTTTTGGTTAAGTATTTGTAAGTAGTTTTTGAGAAAATAAATCCATGTATGGAAACAGATATGCGTATGTGGCTCTGGAATAGATGTATATAGCGGTGACACCTAAAAACACCACATTGAGCTAGACTTGATTTGGAGTTGGTGTATAACAACACACCTTTCTGTACTCCTAGTTTGAAACTCCTAAGGGATATGTTTGGTTAATCTGAATATTTCTATGAACCAATATTAAGGATATATAGAAAATGTAATTGTTGTTAAAGAATAACATATTTAAGAATTATTTTTTATGACATAAAATTCATTTATATTATAATACTATTTAAAGAAACACATTTATCACTATGGTTTTGTTATGTTATAAAATGGTGGTAAAATAGGAGGATCCACATAAATGATGAGTGAAATGGACGATGCACTGACAAAACTATAGTGTAATGCAAAATTTGATACTTCAAGATAATGATGAATCGGCAATCATGATTTATGAATAATAACTTGAATCAGGTTTTTCATCTATATTCACACAAAAGGGAAAAAATTTCCATTGATTAGTTAAAGCGTCAATGACCCATATATTAATTATTCTACTGACATATTGATTAATGAATAATGGTTTGCCTCTATAGGAAATATATTTTTTAGTATTCTATTGTTCATAAAAAATGAAATTCACCATGAAAGTATACCACATAGAATGAGAATTAGATAACTAGTGGGTACTAATTATGAACAAAAAGACAAAAAGGGATATTGATTCTATGGTGTGGGATGATTTTTGGTGAATCATTTTCAATAAATATTTTCCCTATTCATTGTAATAAAAAAGGGATAAGGAATTGTTATAGTTGAATGAGAAGGAAAATAAATCTGTGGGAATCTATGAGATACACTTTACAAGAAATACTCGTTCCACCTTTATCGTTGTCGCGGATCCTAAGGAAAATTTTGATAGATTCATTAGCGGACTGAGACGCCATATATGGAGGAACCTAAAAAATCATTACTACGAAATCTAGAAGGAGATAGTGCCAAATGCTTCAAGTGAGGAAAAAATTGAAAATTTCCCAATCACTATAAAGATTAAAAGAAAATGGAGTTAAATCACCATCAACCTTAGTTTAGTATAATAGGGAATGTTTAGGTATTTTCTATCACAATGACTAAAGAAGATTATCAAAATGATGTTGTGGAAGGTTCTCTCATTGTTAAAAGCTCTCTAGAACATTTTTTCTAGGTTTACACATTCCTTTATTTCATCCATGTTAGAAAAAATATAGAATAAATCACTGATATGATATAAGTAGAGTAATCATTCAAGTCCAAGAATAAATAGTGTATAGATACTAAATATTGACTTTGGAAAGTAAAATCTCTTTTCATATCTAGTAGTCATTCCCATTGTGGAATTTGAAACTATACTAGGGATGGAATGAATCTTAAATTATAATGTCAATATCAAATGTAGAAATAAGGAAATCTTAATAGTCTTGATTTAACAATATATAGTTAGTTTCAATGGAGAGATATCACGACCTGATATTTTTCTAGAAGCACCTCCTCTAGCCATATTTATGGAGATGAGCAATGAAGAGGAAGATGTAAATGAATGTATGAGAAAAAAATTTCCCCATCATTAGGGAAATAAATTAATTAATTTCATAAGGAGTTACCTTGATCTCCCCCAGAAATTGTGATGGAGTTCTCTATTGAACTCGTACTTGGATCCATGCTAATATCAAAGACCCCTTATAGAATGAAAAATTTGCAGCTTGAGGAGTTAAAGAAACAACTGCAAGATGTTTTGGAGAAGGGATTAATCCAAACCAGTGTGTCTCCTTCGGGATCACCTATTCTATTTGTGATAATGGAGGGTGGTTCCATGAAGATACACATTGATTATAGAGAACATAATGGGATCACAGTGAATAATAAGTACCCTCTCCAAAAGATTGGTGATTTATTTGATTGGCTTTATAGGGATCAATTATTCTCCATCACAGACCATAGATCTAGTTACCATCAATTGAGGGTGAAGAAAGAAGATATCTCAAAGACTAACATACGATAAAGAGAATGGAATAATGATTTTTTTATTCCCTTTGTCTTAATTATTTCCCCTATTATATTTTTGAATTTAATGAGTAGGGTTTTTAAGGAATACCTTGATAAATTTACAGTATTTTTTACTGATGATATTATGATATACTATAAATGACTTGTGGAGTATAATGATCATCTAAGGGTTATCTTGAATACTCTGATGAAGGATAGAGAATTTTTAAAATTCAAAAAATGTGAATATTGGTTACAAAAAGTCCCTTTCATGCGGAACATTCTAAGAAATGATGGAATCTCAGTTGACCCTACTAAGATAATGGTTGTGGAGAAGTGGACTTATCATACAACACTAAATATTTTTCATAGTTTTTTGTGGTTAATAGGATATTATTGGAGGGTGGTGATTTTTTTATATATTTCTAACACACTTACTAATATTGCATGAAAATGAGGTAATTTTCTCTTGATTGAGGAGTGTGAAGAAAGTTTCCATGAACTGAAGAATAGATTTTTCATCACACCTCAGTTAACTATAACCTAGGTCAAAGACGGAATAATTATTATTTATGATGAAAATTTCAAAGGGATTGGTAACTTCTATGTGAAAAATGAAAAGGTGATTGATTATGAATCTTGAGAGTTGAAGCCTCATGAGAAGAATTATACTATGGGAGACCCCGATCTGGCTGTGTTTATTTTTATTTGATGATATGAAGGAAATATATTTATATTGAGAAATGTGATATATACAGAGACCACCATAGTTTTAAATATATATTCTCAATATAAGGAATTAAACATGAAGCATAAGATATTGTTGGAACTTCATAAAGACTATGAATATTCAATTTATTATCACCCTATAAGGGAAAACAAAGTAACTAATGAATTAATTAGGAAAGACAATGTTATGAAAGAAATGATGAGGATTTAAGGAGATCCAATGATCGAGTACACTGTATAGTATTACATTGGAATTGTGTGGGAAGGGAAATCATAAATCGTAACCGAATTAATTTTTCAACCATCATTACATGGGAAGATCAAGTTATTTCAAATAGAAAATCATGTTTTGTAATAGAATATTGGGGATGTGAAGAATGTGAAGCTTAACATGTTCAATATTGATCATTATGGTGTACTAAAATATCATACAAGGCTATGTGTTCCACCTATTTGAGATTTAATGAAACAACTGTTGGATGAATGTCATAGCTCTAATTTATCTATACATATTGGAATCACTAAAATATAGAGGGTCCTTTTTATCATTATTTGTGGGATAATATGAAAAGGGATATTTTTATATACAAAAATCTTCTTAGTATGTCACCATGTGAAGGCAGAGCGACATCTTATTAAATGGGTATTGAAATTACTACCCACAAAAACATTGAAGTGGGATAATATCACTATGGACTTTGTCAATGGTCTCCCAAGAACATCCAAAGGAAGTAATGTGATATGGGTTATAGTAGAATTACTCACCATTAATTCAAATTTTATCTCTATTTGGGTAGACTTATCTCTTCAAAAACAAGCCATTATATAAAAAAAGGAAGTGGTGAGGTTGCATGGCGGGGCACATTCTATTATTTCAGATCATTATCAAAGGTTCAAATCTATATTTCGGATATGTATTCAACAAGATCTGAAAAATAATTTTAATTTTAGTAAGGCCTATGACACCCAATCTAATGGAAAATATAAAAGGACTATTTTTACACTCTATGACTTACTGAGAACAACCTCAATGTAATTTAAGGGTGGATGGGTTCAATACCTACCATTTATTGAGTTCTCTAAAAACATAATATTTTACTTGAGCATTAAAATGGAACCCTAAGAAGATTTATAAGGTAAGTGATGAATAAATCCTTCTTGTTCGGATGAAGTAAGTGAGGGAAAGATTCTTGGGACAGATCTTGTAAAAGGGATGACAAAAAAGGTTCACTCCATCTAAAAATTTATAAAATCTATTCAAATTTAGAAGAAGTGTTATGATGAAAATCATTGAATATAATTGGGGTATGATTTTGGTGACCATGTTTTCCTTCAAATATAATAGTGTAAGAAAGTCATACACTATTGGATAAAAGGGACACTTAACCCCAAGTACATTAGACCCTATAAAATCATTGATTTCATAAGATAAATGAAATATTATATAGTACTTCCAAAAAATAAAGATCAATTTAATGATTTTTTATACATATTTTTCTTGGTGGAGTACTTACATGATCCCTCACATGTATATAATTTGGAGTTGGTACAAATGGAACATGGCCTCTCTCATAAGGAGCAGAAAGTGGAGATCTTGGACCATATAGACAAGGTTCTATGCAACAAGACTACCCACATTGTTAAAGTGTTTTGGAGGAACCATAAGTTTAAAGAGGAAATATGGGAACTATATGAAACAATGAAGAAGAAGTACCATCAAATTTTCTCAACTAAGAGAATGTGATGAAATTTTTGGGATGACATTTCTAGAGAGGGGTTGAATTTATTGACCCAAATATGGTATTTATAGACAATAAATATAAATGTGACCATTGTGATTTAACCATTATAGGATTGTGGGTCAAATATGGTTGTTGGTAAATATAAACTTTTGAAAATTTTACCGTTGAGAACTATACCGTTTGGAAATTATTTTAATGTAATAATTAGTGGTAATAAGTTGTAATGACAAAGGATAGATAATATAGAGAAGATAATAGATGGAATCAACCAGTATAGTCAGGTAGTATGATGTCCATTTTTCAGAACATGCGAGGGAGATATCCATTATTGGAAAAATGTTTTTTCCACATTGGATTTTTTTACATTTTGATGTCGGTTTTCAACTGATGTCTATAAAGGAAGAATCAAAAATTGAAGTTTCAATGTCAGTTATTATAAATTAACATATAAATATACAATTAAAAGGTTATTTATAGGAATTTTATGATGTTTGTTTTTACAAAAACCGACGTTGAAAATTAGCCCCCAGGGGTCCCTAGTGTCAGTTTCCGTATAAATCATCGTCGAAAGTCCGACCTCGTCGGTGTTCGACATAATTTCTTATAAAAAACATTAAATATCAGGATATCTCAATATTATGAAATTTGTTTTAAAAAATGTAATTAAAAATTAAAATATTGACCATTTAATATTGGTTTTTTAAAAATCCATTTCTAAATTCTGATTCTATGTAGTTTTTAATGTTTGTTTTTTTAAAAACTGAGGTGAAAATTACTTAAAAAAAATATTTTTCCTTCATATTTTTGAAAAACCCATTGTTATGATAGTAAAAATTATAAAAATGGAATATAGTAGGTTTATATGCTTCGATTTTACTAGTTATGGAGCTAAAACAGGCTTATAGATCAATAGTTATGGTCATCGTAAGTTGTACCTCTTTATGTTTTAAAATATAAAAATAACTTCATTGAAATCATTAGAAACAAGAACAAAAAATATTAAAAATTTACCACAAAAATGAATAAACTTAATAATTCAATTAAATTTTATTTCTTTTACATTTTCCCTTTGAATTGATATGTTTGTTGTCATTATTTCATTTCCTTTTATGGAAGAACTAACATGTTAATAAAAACAATGGGCAGTAACGAATTTTTCTCCCCAACCGATGAATCTCATGGACATGTTTAATAATTTTATGTCAATTGTCTGAATTATTCATCATTATAATAATAATTATCAATATTTTTAGAAATTAGGAAAGAAATAATAGTGAAATTAAATGACGATAATACACACACTGTAAAAATCATCAATTGAAGAATTGTTGAAATTTTAATTGTATCTAAGATGTTGAAAATGTTCAAATAAATAGAATGAGGATGTATATATTATATACCGACATATTTATAGTAGTTATGAATTAAAATTTGTGCGTGATTTGGAAAATAGAAATAAACATTTTGAAAAAATGGAAATACCAAACCCGTGTAGTTCAAATTTAATTTTAATGTTGGGTAAATATATAACTGATGATAATAAAATTATCATTATGTGTTTTTAATGTTTTTTTAGATAAATGATGAAAAAAATCAACTTATAACATTAGTTATATGAAAAAATGATGGCACAATTTGACATTTAACGTCCATTACTAAAAAACCAATGTGGATATTAAAGTATTATAATGTTCTACTCTTGAAGTTCATAACTTTTGATCCATAAGTGAGTTTTGTCTACAAGAATAGTCAAAGAGAATATTGAGAAATTATCAACAACGTAGATTTAATTTTTATTGTCTTTTATTTGAAAAAACAATTCCTAAAAGAGACTTTTATCAACAGTTACTAAAAAAACAGACGTTAAGTATCAAGACTTATACTTTTCATCTTTTGACATCCATAACATTTGATCTTTAAGTCTATTTTAGATCCAATACATATACAAATATAATCCTTATAAATTATCTAAAACATGGATTTTATTTTTTACATCATTTATTTGAGAAAACAATTAAAAAAAGATACATTTAAAACCAGTTACTGAAATAAACCGATGTTAAAATACAAGTCTTATAATGTTCCACTTCTGATGTCAATATCTTTTTGTATGTTTTCCCCTTTTAATGAAATACCTATAAAATTAAATCTTTAGAAATTATCTAAAATATGTATTCGATTTATAACTTTTTTTATTAGAAGAAAGGACTCTAAATGTTAACTTTTAATTCCAGTCTTAATGAACTTTCGATAACATGTTGACGTTGATGACCATTTTTCTATTAGTGAGAATCATTGATGTTATCCATTGACCATGCCCAATCTATGATCTCATAATTGAATATATAATTAAATATCAAATGATTGAATTTATATCTAGTGGAAATTACCACTCAGTCAATGCTGGCTAATCCACCCCATGAATCTACCACCATTGCACACCTTATCCTTAGGTCGTACGTGGGTGGTATATGGGGTTACATGTCTAGACCCTAGTTGATTAATGTGTAATTAAATTTTATAAATTTATTTATTATTCAATAAATATCTTTTTATGAATAGATTTTCATAATAAATTATATGGTTAATTGGGATGGAATTTAATAAACTGATTTTTCCAAAACAAATCATAATTTTCAGAAAAGTTAAAAATTATTATAATAAACTAAGGTATTTTGAATAAAATTTATTAAAATGAAATATTAATTTAAAAATAATATTACTTAAATATAAATTATAAAATAATTTTACTATGTATTAGAAAATTTTTAATCGTCCGAAATTTGGCTATTCTTTAAAGCATGATATTTTTTTAATAAATATTGTTTTTTATCTTTTAAAGATAAAATTATCATATTTAGAGAATTATTATGATAAAATAAACATTATTTTAAAAATTATAAGGTTCAATTTGGGTTAGGGTTAATTTATGAGAATTTTCCAAAAAACATTATTTTTCAATGAATAGTAAAAAAAATAATTTGAGTTTTTTGTTATGTTTAATGTCCATGTAAATATGTCATTACATTGTAATAATTATTTAAAAAAATTAACTAAAATATTTTTATTTTTTTAATAGCATGTATTCTGATATTTCTTAATAGTTTCCACACATATAAATGACTTTCTAATGTCTGAAATGGAAGCATTGACATTCAAAACATTACTTTTTGGAAAAATTATTTTTCCATGCCAAAAGAAGTGATACAAAATTATTCACGGATCATGTGAATTAAAATAACATAATAATTGAGCTGAATGTCCCAAAAATGGAAAACCCAATGGGTATGGCAATGGTTATTCATTTTCCATAATATTGATGTCCATGGCCAATATATCAAAATTATTAATAAATTCCTCCAATTTTACTATAAATACCCACATATTTACCTACATTAATTTACTACTAATCCATCATCTATGAATTTATATTACTATTTCCACCCATGGAGTCACCAAAATGGGTACTAAGGCCCCCAAAGGTTCAATTTCTCAATAATTAGTAGTAACTCTTCAAGGTTAGGGAATTATCTTTCTTTTAACTTCAATTCAAAAACCTATTTTTGTTCGTGTCTTATAATTGTTGTCATTACTAAATTTTATTACCATTTTTAGCATAATATTACTGATTTTTTTCAAATAGATACCCTTTTCCACTCTCATATTTCTATTTTCTAAAAAATAGTTTATACATGTCATGCTACATAATTTACTTCTCAAAATTTCTCCCTTCTCGTTGAGAAATTCTCTATTATTTCCTTCTCGTGAATGCATAATTTTCTTGTTTTACACGGGTATTCACCTATATGTATAAATTAGTTGTTCTATTTGGGTATTTACTCATAATAAACCCATATTTCATTTTTGGACTAAAAATTACTTAATGATCATGTCATTAATTACTTTGGTAGGCCTGATTTTGTTAAGAAACCCATTATTTATTCTCCATTGGTCATTAATGAAATGATTTATTATGAACTATGTGGTATAAATTAATTAATAAATATAAAATATGTTCTTTTATATTTATTAAATTCATTTGTTAATTAATTTAATCATTAGGTAATGAATTTTATCATTAAAGATGACATGTTTTATGATACCTTGGTCAATATCTTTGGTTATTCTCATTTATGACCCTTGGATAGAAATGATGGTGATATGATTTTGATTGTCTAATTTAAATGTTGTAGCCAAATTTCGATGTTTTTATTGATATTTTTCTTATTATGGTATTCATCAAGTTCTCTTTCTCAAGACAGAATGACATTTCTAATGATCTTATTAATATTCCTCATGATCACATGTAAGATTTTTCCTTTACTAGGCCTCATTCTCACCCATGTCATTTGATGTATGTACCCCTGTTATGAAATTTAGTATATATATTTAGGAATAATATATGAAAAATCAATTCAAGTGGATTGGATTAATTATTTATGTTTTTATATATTATGTTCAATATTTCCACGAAACTAAACTTTAAAAAGATCATCTGTTTTGTACCATGTATTAAAAAGCTTATGAAATAAAAATTTAGGATTCCATAGTTGGTATGAAAGGATGGTTTAGTTATTTTTGGGAATTAGGAATATAATTCGATAGTATTTACCCTAGATTAAATATCAAATATTAGAAAACATCATAATATTTTGGTGAAGTACTAATTATGTTGTTTCTGAACAAAGAAAACCATGTCTGGATATGAATAGGAGGATGTAGATCTAGCACAGATGCACGGAGTGTTAAAATAGGAAAACACCACATTGATCAAGACTTGATTAAGAATTAGTGAATGAAAACGGGCCCTAATGCACTAATAGATTGACAATATCAAGGGATATGTTTGGTTAATCATAAGATTTTTTGAACTATTATGATGAATATATAGAAAATTTAAGTTTTTTTAAAGAATAACATGTTTAACAATGATGTTTTAATATATAAAATACATTCAGATGATAAGATTATAAAGGGAAACACATTTCTCACTATAGTTTTTTATTTCAGTAAATAGTGGGAAATAGGATGAGTAAAATAAATAATGAGAGAAATAGATGATTCAGTGATGACCCTCTGATGGAAGCCATAATTGAAAAGAACACAAGAATGATGAATCAACTATATTTAGTTTTTAATAATAACCTGAATCATGTTCCTAGTCTAAATTAACCTCCAAGGGAACAAGTTTTTGTTGAGTCATTCACACATCAATTCCATCCTTATTTTAACAGATCTACAACCCATTGATTGTTGAAAAATGGATAAGCACTATAGAAAATCTCTTTTCTGCACTATATTGTTTAGACCAATAGAAATTAAACCTGGTAGTATACTACATAGGAAGATAATCTGATCAGTGGTGGTCAATAATTAAAAACACGAATCCAAGAAAGAATATTGTTTCTATGGTGTGGGAAGAGTTGTGGGGAGTCTTTTAAAATAAATATTTCCCTATTATTTGTGAACAAAAACTGAGAAGTAATTCCTAGAGTTGAAGAAGAAGGTAAATAAATATATTGTATTCCTTTAGATTAACATTAAAATACCTACTCGTTACACCTATTGATTCATTATGGATCATAAGAGAATATTTGATAGATTCATCCATGTACTGGGACCCAATATATGGAGGAATTAAGAAAATCATGAATATGAAATCTAAGATGAGATAGTAAAAAGTGTTATACATTTTTAATTACGTTTTGGAAAAACATAATTGTCACATAGGTTGAATTAAAAGAGGAGAGATATTGTTCCAAAATCAAATAGGAACTTTGATCAAGGGACTTGATGAAAGAAAGTTAAACATCCCATGTGAAACAAATATGGGAAGTGGAATTCAAGGAACTTCATTATCTGGAGTGGAACTATTTCATGTATTGAGAAGATTACAACAAAGCTCAAAACTCACATAGTGAGGTGAAGCCTCAACTTCACAACACTAACGACAATGGGGAGAGAGAGTTTCAGGCCAACGAGATGTTAAATGAATCTTGTGTGGAATGTTTGGGAACATTTACAGTCACTTTCCAAATCAGTAGACAATAGAGCTAATTCACTATCAACCTCATCATAGGATATGGAACCAAGTTCATGAATTTTATATCATGATGGATGATGTAGAGTCTCTGAATGATATGGTGGAAGGTTCTATCAATTTTATGTCAATATTAGCTAGTAAATTTTATTATTCTAGTTCTAAACATTCATTTATTTCTTCCATGTTTTCAGTGAATATGGAATCAATCCCTCATATTAAAAAATTATAGTTATCAATCAAGACCATTGGTGGGATTATTTAAGCATCAACATTGTATGAAACATCTAGTATTGATTTTGTAGAGCACAATCACACCACAAATCTTGTAGTCCTTCCCATGATATAATATCAAACTATCCAAGGGATGGACTAGATCTCAAAGTATAATGTTAATATCAATTATAGAAACAAGTAAATATTTGTGGTCTTGGTTGAAAAACCATCAAATATTTTCGATGGAGATATATCCTAGCCTGGGATTTGTCTACAGGTACCTCCCATAGCCTTCTTTATAAAGATGACCAGTGAAGATGAAGAATGAAATACCATTATTAGAATAGAAAACACCTCTTCGTTCATGAATAAATAAATTTATTTAATATAGAGGTACATATACCCTCCATAGAAATAGGGATAGAGTTATGAATTGAACTCATACACATATCAAAGATGATATCAATGTCCCCATATAAAATATAAAATATTGAGTTAATGGAGTTAAAGAAACATCATCAAGATATTTTGGAGAATGAGTTTATTTTACAGAGTGTGTCTTCATAGGGAACACCTATTCCATTTTTAATGAAAGATGGTTGATCAATTCAACTATGCATTGATTATAGAAAACATAGTCTGATCACTGTGAATATCAAGTACCATATACCATTGATTGATGATATATATGACCAGATTTTTGGGGCTCAATTCTTCTCCATGACTGATCACAGATCTTGTTATCATCAATTGAGGGTGAAGAAAGAAGATCATAAAAAGACTGCATCTCAATCATGATATGGGAATTATGAGATTATTGATAGACCCATCATCTATACAAATTCTCAAATTATATTTATGGATTTTATGAATAGAGTCATTAAGGAATACCTTGATAAATTTGTGTTAGTTTTTACTAAGGATATTATGATATATTAAAAAATTTACGAGGATCATTAGGATTATTTAAGGGTTATATTGAAAAATCTAATAAAAGAGAGTATATTTTTAAAATTTAGAAAAAGTGATTTTTGGTTACTAAAAGTTTCATTCTAATGGAACATTTTTCCCAATGATGGAATCTCAGTTGACCCTAATAAGGAAATGGCTGTGGAGGAGTGGCCACATCCTATAACAGTAACTATGATTCATATTTTTCTTGGTTTATATGTATTTTATAGGGGTATTTTGAAAAAAAAAATTAATACATTATAATCCACTAAACATGGTTACTCACAAACGATTTATGTTAATCTTGACAAAGGAGAGTGAAGAATGTTTCTTAGAACAGATGAAAAGATTGGTTATTACACATGTGTTAACTCTACTCTCTGTCGATAAAGGATTAATTATTTTTAGAGATTCATCTCTGAAGGGTATTTGGTGTGTCCATGTGATAAAATTAAAAATTGATTTATTATGTACATAGATAGTTAAAACCTTATGAGTAATCCTATGCATGACCTGGAGGTACCTATGGTTATATTTCCTTTGAATATATGGAGGCACTATAATTTTTGGGGAGAAATTTGATATATACTTAGAGAACCAATGTTTGATGTACATATTCACACAGAATGAGTTGATCATCAAACAAAGAATGGAAATTCATAAATATTATGAGTATTTAATTCATTATCAACCTTGAAGCGTAAACAATGTAATTTTTTCATTAAGTAAGAACGACCATGTTAGGCTTTTAATGATGAATATTTAAGGAGATTCAATGATCAAGGAACTAGTAGGGCTAGACATGGGAATCCTGAGGGAATGGATATCATCAATACTATCACAAATGAATTACCAACCATCATTAGTATAGATGATAAATAATTATCAAAGACAATAAAATTTACTATAATAGAAGGTATGGGATGTGTAAAATGGGATGTTTCCAAACTTCAATATTGATCAAGAAGGTGAACTAAAATTTCATTCAAGGATATATATTCATATATATTCCATTATTAAAGAAACAAAATATGAATTAATCAAATAGCTCTATATTTTCTATACATCATGGTAGCACTAAAATGTATAGGGACCATCGTGATCACTATTGGTGTGATAATAAGAAAAGGGATATTTCTAACTACACCTCCTAGTACATGGTATGCCAGCATGTGAAGGCATAGAAATATCTTCCAAAATGGGTACTGCAACCACTACCCATACAAACAAATAGGTGGGAAAATATCACTATGGTATTTGTGACTGGTCTCCCAAGAACATCCAAATGAAACAATATGATATGGGTTATAGTGGACTGACTCACCAAAACTACCCATTTTTGGTTTAATCAAGAATATTTCTCACTTCAGAGGCTTTCCAAGATATATGGAAAGTGGTGAGGATGCATGGGGTGATACATTATATCATTTATGATCATGATCCGTGGTTCACATATCAATTACACTAAATTCGTCAACATGTACTGAATACAGAATTGAGTTTTAGTAGGACCTCTCACCCCCAAACTGAAGAACAACCTAAAAGGAATATTTAGATACTCGATGAAATGCAGAAAACATTATCAATGTTAATTAAATGTGGATGGGATCAAAAAATCTCATTAAATCGGTTTTCATGTAAAAACACATCCTACTCAAGTATTCAAATGTCACCCAATGACTATATATATAGGAATAGAAGTTAAACTCATACTTTTTGGGATGGAGATGGTGAGAGAAAAATTATTATTCTTGATCCTATCAACGATATGACATAAAAGAATCATGCCATCCAAAAACATATAATATATATTCATAGTTAGTAGAATATCTATACTGAAAAACATCGAAGGGACATGGAGTTTGATATTGGCGATAATTGTTTCCTTTGAATATCACCATGAAAGTGAGTGAGGCAGTTTTGGAAGAAAGGAAATCTTGGACCTAGAAATGTTGGTGCCTATTAATTCCTCGATCATATAGGAGTAGTGTCTTATCAGATAACACATCCTACAAATCTATCTCATTTTCATGATGTATTTCATCGAAATCTATTGAGGATGTAAATATCTGATTCCTTACATGTACTGAATCTAGAGGTGGTACAATAGGAACATGACCTATCTTATGAGGAGAAGCTGATTATGATCATCAACCATAGAGACAAGGTTTAACACAACAATGATACCCAATATATAAATGTGTTTTAGAGAAACTATAAGTTTGAATAGGTGACATGGGAAATAATAGAGACAATGAAGTCTATGTACCATAACCTTTTCTCAACCTAGATAATGAGTTAAAATTTTAGGGATGAAATTTCTAATGGGTGGGATAATATAATGACCCATGTTTTTTTAAATGATATTTTTTCCTGGGAAAATGTTTGTTATATTATATTATACATAATTAATCCATATCTTTACTAAAATTATCAATACATTAGTCACCAAAATAGAAAAAATATGGATAACTCTAATCTGATAGTATCATCACACCAACACAGTAGAAAACATATATATTTGAAAACCATTAAAAATCTTACAAAATGAATATATATAACCATGGAAGGAATTTTAGTGAACATTGAATGAAACAATGAGGTGGTATTTTGAGAGTATAAAGGGAAATATGATCGTTGAGATTTGACCATTATAGGACCATTGGTCATATATGATAGTTGGTCAGCATACCCATTGAAAATTTTAACCATTGATAACTATACAATTTGTAAATAATTTTAATGTTATAATTAATATATATTAGCAGTAATGACAATGATTAATTATTTATGAAAGAGAAGCGATGACCAAAACCAGTAGAGTAATTCCATGTGAAGATTTCTTTAATAACATGGGAGGGAGGTAACATCACTAGGGTTCAACCTAAACCAACCCCAAGCATAATCTTAAAGTGAAGAGACATCTAAATAACCTATATGAGAATATCATGTAAGTGGAAATTACTTCTCGGTTGATTTTAGCTAAGCCACCCCATGATTTTATCACCATCGTACACATTAACGTTAGGTCGTATGTAAGTGTTATAAGTGGATACATGTGTAGACCCTATTTACATATAGTGTAATTTCATTCTATAAATTAATTTTTATTAAAAAAATTCATTTTAATAATAATTTTTTTATAAAATATAGGTATAATTGAGAAAAAATTTAATAAATTGATTTTTAGGCATAAATGATACTTTATAAAAAAGAAATAATGTTTTTAATAAAGAAACTATGAATTATATTTATTTTAATGAAATATTATGTTTAAAAAAAATCTTATGTATATATAAATGATAAAATAATTTTATTATGTCCACGGAATTTTTATGTCTTATAAATTTTACTATTCCTTATAACCCGTTATTTTTTAATAAACTAGGATTTTTATATTTAAAAGTTAAAATTTTCATATTTAGAGAATTATTATATTTTAAAAATATCATTTTTGAAATCAACATGTCGAAATTATTTTAGGATGACTTTTTGTGAATTTTTTGCAAAGAAAAATTATTTTTTCGTGAATAGTAAAAATATAGTTTGAGTTTTTTGGTATGAGAATTTTTTAAAATAAATTAATGTACTAAAGAAATAAAAATACAATTTTATTATTTGGTATTATTAATGAACTCATTATTTTTACGTATGGGTGTAATAATTAATTAACAAAAAACCAAGACCTAAAATTTTTCATTTTATTAATATCAAGTATTTTTATATATTTTAATCAATTTTCAACCCTATAAATTAATTTCCACTATCTAAAATGAAAACATTATATTAAAAAAATTACATTATTGAAAAATTAATTTTATAAAACAAAATAAGTAATAAAAATTTATTCTCATTTCTTTTGTGTTAAAATAATTTAAAATTTTGCCCAAATGTCCAAAATATTGGGAAAATCCCTCGGGTAATCTAATGGTTTTTCATTTTCCACAACCGGATTTCCTAGTTCTGTATTTTGAAATTACTAAACAAATAATCCACATTTTTCTTTAAATTACATTACATTTCTCCATTTTTTTACTCACAATCCATCCTCTATGAATTTATGCTATATTTTTAACTCAATGTGTCTTCCTAAGGTGTCCTCAGGCCCAAAAGGATCTATTCATCATGATTTTGGAGTAACTTCGTAAGGTCAAGGAATTAAACATCTTTTTATCTTAAATTTAATAACTTATTTTCAAATGTTTAATATAAATGTTATTATTACCCTATTTAATTATCCCTTTCATCATACCCTTATTTCACAAAAAATATCAATAAGAGACCATTTTCCCCTCTCATTTTCCCCTTTTCTAAAATAGTGTTTTATACCTGTCGTGCTATTAAATTTACGTCTAAATTTTTTTATCTTATATTTATGAAATTATCTTTTATTTAATTTGCGTGGATATTCAAACCCCTTTATTTTACCTTGGTATTAACTAATATGTAAAAATTGATGATTTGATTTGGGTATTTACACATAAGAAACCCATATTATCATTCAGTAGAATAAAAATGGTATAATTTTGATTTATTTAAGAAATTTTTTACTCCATGATTTGGATAAGGAATACATTCTTTATTCTCCATAGGTTATTAATTAAATTATTTATTATGATCAACGTGGATCACAGTAATTAATACATATTATTGTTGTTCCCTGATAGTACTCCAATTATTTGGGTAATGAATTTAATCTCTAGAGATGACATGTTTTATGATTCCTTGGTGAATAAGCCTGGTAATTTTCATTTTTGACACTATAGTGATGAAACATGTTGATATTGTTATAAATGTATCATTTAAATTTATTATCCACATTTCTAATTTGTGATTCAGGTTTTTTTATTATTATACACCTCATTTTCTATTTCTCATTCCATAATGATATTACTCATGTTTTTAATGATATTCCTAGTGATCACAATTAAATTGTTTCCCTTACTGGGCCTCAATATCTACCCTTTCTTTTTATGCATGTCCCAATGTTATGAGATGTGGTAAATGTACTTATTATTAACATAAGAAGAAGCCTTTCAATTGGATTAGAATAAATTTTAATGTTTTCATGTATTATGTTCGAAATTTCCATGAAACTAAACATTAAAAAGATCCCTTATTTTGTACCATGTAATAAAAATGTTATAAAATAAAAATACAGGATTCCATAGTTATTATAAAAGGATATGTTACATTATTATGGTAATTTGGAATTGAAATCCTTAGAATTAACTCTAGATAAATGTTTAAATATGGGAAAACATCTTAGTATAGTGTTCATATATTAATTAAATTATTTTCTGGCCAAGAAATTCATACTTGGATATGAACAAGTGGATGTGTCTTTGGAAAAAAAATTATCTAGGGTTAAAATCATAAAACAACACATTGACATAGAATCGATCAGGAACTGGTGAATGAAAATAGGTCTTACAGAACTCTTAGTTTGACACTCTCAGGGGACATGTTAATTAATCATAAGATTTTTATGAACCATTATAATTGATATATGTAAAATTTAATTGTTTTTAATGAATAACATATTGAGGCATGATGATTTAATAAATAAATTACCTTATGATTATAATATTATTAAAATAAAAAAGTTTCTCAATATAGTTTTTTTATTCTTAGGAAATAGTGGGAAATAGGAGGAACCACATAATTGATGAGCATAGAGAATGATGTGCGGACGACGTAGTGATTGGAGTTGGAATAGAAAACATCATGATAATGATGAATTGATTATATTGAGTTTTAAATAATAATATGAATCATGTAGATTGGATAGATTAATCTCAAAGGGAATGACATGTTGTCGAGTCCTTAATGTCTCGACGACGACATTATTTTAATAGACCTTCTAACCTAGTGATTGACAAATAATGTATATTCTATAGAGAAAATTTATTTTATATACTCTATTGTTCAGAACAATAGAATGTCACCATAGAAGTATTCTTCTTAGAACAAGATGATGGTTAATGATGGACACTTATTAAAAACAATAATCCAAAAAGGGAGATTGATGATATGGAGTGGTAATAGTTTAAGGGAATGATTTTAAATAAATAATTTCTCAATTCAATGTGAACAATAACGAAGAAGGAATTAATATAGCTAAAGAATACTGAAAATGAATATGTGGGAATCTATGATATAAAAATTACAAGATATTCTCGTTACACCTCTTTACTTGTTATAGATCATATGGAAAATTTTGATGTATTATTTTGTGTACGGAGACCACATTTATGGAGGAAATTAAAAAATAGTGACTATAGAGGATATGTGGAGATAAGGTGGAGTGAAATGAACATTGAATTGGATTTTAGAGAAACATAGTGGTCACATTGGAATAATGGAAAGAAGAGATCTATGGATCCAAATTAGGGAGGAACATTGATCCTGGAAGAAGTGGAAATCATTTAGAATCTCCCATGTGAAACAAATATGGGAATAGGCATTTGGGGAACATCTTTCTTAGGAGGGGAATATTTTACAGGTGTGGAAAATATGGAAATATATCTCAAAACTAGTATAGTTAGATGAATCCTCTACTTTAAAAAATTAATGAAAAAAGAATATTGTGCCCACCCAACATGAAGTTCAATTCTCCAAGTTTGTAAAAATTGGGAACTTTTCTAATCAATGTGAAAATCAGAAGATAAATTATGTAAATAACAATCATCCTTATATTTTGGTAAGGGATAGAGGATGAGAATTTTTGATCAGGAATGATGAATTAGAGGATCCAAATGACGTGGTGGAAGGTACTACCATTGTTCTCTCAATGATAGGAAGTACTCTGTTTCATCCTGGTTCTACAAATTTCATTAATTTTTCCATGTTTTAAAATAATATAGAATCAATACCTGATATTTTATAATTAGAGTTATAATTCTTGTCACTTTTATGGATTATCCAACCATAAATAGTGTATAGAAACTCTAGTATTGAATTTGGTGATAAGAATCTCATCGTAAATATAGTAGTAATTACCATGGTGGAATTTTAAACTAAACTAGGTATGGTCAAGAAACCAATGTATAATGATTAAATCAACAATAAGAGAAGAAAAATTTAAATAGCCTTGATTGTACAAACTATATTTATTTTCAAAGAATAGATTTCCCAACGTGATATTTGTCTAGAAGAATTATGATAGCCTTCTTTATGGAGATGATCGGTGAAATGAAGATTGAAATGAATGTATAATAATTGAAAATGTCCCCATAATTCAAGAATAGATTGTATTATATCCTATGATGTTACATAGAACTACCCCTAATAGAGAGGTAGATTTATCCATTAAACTGATACCTAGATCCTAGATGATATTAATGAACCATTTTAGAATGAAAAATGTGGATCTTGATGATTTAAATAAACACCTTCAAGATATTTTGGATTAGGTGTTTATTCGACAAAGTGTGTCTCTTTATGGAGAACCTATTCTCTTTGTAAACAAGAAGTATGGATCAATTATTCTTTTCACTGATTATAGTGGACTTAAAGGGAACATAGTGATGTTCAAGTACCCTATTTAAAGTATTGAGGATTTATTTGACAATATTTTTGATGCTCAATTATTCTCTAGGATTTATCATTGAAATGGTTATAATAAATTGTCAGTGAAGAAGGATAATATCCAAAAGAAATCCTTCTAATCTAGATATGAGAATTATCAGTTTGTTTCTATTCCGTTTTTCTTGACTAATGATTTTGAAAATTTTATAAATTTGATTAATTGGGATATTAAATACTACCTTGATACTTTTTTTAGATTTTGTTTATGATATTATTAAATATTCTATAAGTTATGTGGAGAATTAATATCATCTATGATATATATTAAAAACAATAAGTTAGGATATTCTATTTGGAAAATTCAAAAAATGTGAATTTTGGTTAAAAGAATTTTCTTTTTTATAGAACATTATAATCAATAAAGAAATATCAATTGACCCTACTAAATTTTTTTTGTGGAGGAGTGTCCTTGTCATAAAAAAATAATTGATATTCATACTTTTGTTGGTTTACTAAGATATTATAGGAGGTTTTTGAAAAAAAATCAAGGATTTACAATCCAATAACCAGTTTTACTCCAATATAATCTAAGATCATCTAGAGTAAAGAGTTTGAATAATGTTTACAAGAACCATATATGTGATTGGTTACTACACCTATATTAACTCTACCCATTGTTGGATAATAATTCATTAATTTTATTGATGCATCTATGATAGGGATTGGGTGAATCCCGATGAAAAATGAGAAGGACATTTCTTATGCATCGCGATAGTTAATTCCTAATGGATATAATTATCCCATGCATGAATTGAAGCTAACTATGATTATTTTTCTCTGAATATATAGAGGAACTATCTGTAATGTTATAAATTTAATATATAAAGCGACAAAAAATGATTGAGTTATATATTAAAAAAAATAATTGAACATGAGTCCAAGGATATCGTGAGAACTACTTATAGTTTATGATTGTTCAATTCATTATCACCCATGTAATATCAAAAAAAGTAATTGATGAATTAATAGGGAATAACCATTGGGTGCTGTAAATGGTGAAGATTCAAGGTGATCAATCGATCAAAGAACTAGTAATTTTGGACATGGGAATCATGAGTTAAGGGACATCATAAATCCTATGAAAAATGGTTTCTCAACATCCATTAGTAGATAATATCATGAAATTTGAAATAGAAGATCCATTTTTACCAAAGATTATAGGGGGTATAAATAATGGGAAGATTCCTAAGTTTAACACTGATCAATAAGGTGTATTGAAATTTCGAACAAGGTTATGTGTTCCATCTTTTCTATAGATTATGAAAGAACTAATGGATGAATCTTAAAGCCATATATTCTATATAAATCATGAAATCACTGAAATTTCTAGGTAATTTTTGAATCATTATTGGTGGGATAATATGAAAAGGTAGTTTATCGACTACACTATAAGGTTCTTAGTATGTCAGCAAGTTATGGTCGAGCAAGATATTCCTAAAGGTGTTTCGAAACCACTTCACCTACCAAATGGAATCGAGAGAATATCAGTATGGTATTTGTCATTGGAATCCCAAGTAAATCCCATAAAAACAGTGAGATATATGTTATAGTAGACTAACTCACCAAGGATTCCATTTTTATCTTTATTCGGGAAGATTTTTCTCCTGCCAAACTTAAACGATTTACATAAAGTGAGTGGTGAGGATATTTGGGGGTCCACCATTTATCATTTCAGATCAAGATCCAAGGATCACATATTAATTATAAAGTAGTATTCAATAATTTTTGAATACTACGTTGAATTTTAGTATGCCATATCACCCCAAACTAATGAAAAATCTAAAAGAACAATTCAAACACTATAGGAAATACTTATAAAATCCTCAATGTAATTTAAAGGTGGATGGGATCAAAGCCTCCAATTATTAAATTTATTATAGAACAAAATATTCCACTCAATTATTCAAACAACACCATATAAATATTTATAAGGGATGAGATGTAGAACTCAAACTTATTTGGATAAAGTTGGTGAGAGAAAGATTCTTCAGCTAGATCATGTGAAAGAGACGACAGAAAAGTTTCATTCCATAGAACAACATATGATTTTTTCTCATATTTAAAAGTAGATATATGATGACAAACATTAATGAGAAAAGGACTTTCATGTTGGTGATAATGTTTTCCTTCGAATATCACCATAGAAGAGAGTGATGTAGTTTTTGAAGAAAGGGACTCTTATCTCCAAGTACATTGGCCCCTATAAAATTGTTGGTCACATAGAAGCCAGGAAATATTGGAAATTACTTCCACAAAATATAGCTCATGTTTATTATTTATTCCACATATCTCCCTTGAGAAAGTACATACCTCATCCCTCACATGTATTAAATCTGGAGGTGGTGTACATGGAACATGACCTCTTCTATGAGGAGCATCTAGTGGGAATCTTAGAATATAGAGACATGGTTATACACAAAAATTATTACCACCTTATCAAAGTGTTGTGTATAAACCATAAGTTTGAATAGGAAGCATGGGAACTAGAGAAAAAATGATGAAATGGTACTATATTCTTTTCTGAACCAAGAGAGTGAGTTGGAATTTCAAGGATGATTTTTCTCAAGAGGTGATGAAAGGAGTTATCCATGTTTTTTAAAATGATATTTTATTCCTATTAAAATGTGTGTTATATTATATTATACATAATAAACCCATATGTCTTTAATAAGGATCAATACATTAGTCACTAAGATGGGATAATAAACATAACTATAATCTGATAGAATCATCACCACCACACTAAAAAAATTAAAAAAATATTAGTAAAACAATAAAAATCTTATAGAATGAATATATATAACCCTGGATGGAAATGTAGTGAATGTTTAATGAAATGATGAAGTAGTATTTATATAGTATAAGGGTAAATGTGACTATTTTGATTGGACCATTATAAGACCATTCGCCAAATATGACTATTGATCAATATAATCATTAAAAAATTTAACTGTTGAGAACCATACCCTTTGGAAATAAATTTAACATTATAGTTAGTGTTTAAAAGTAGAAATTAAAAAGGATAACTAATGAATAAAGGAGAAGTGATGACCTTAACCAATTGAGTCGGGAAATATGAAGCCCATTTGTAAGAACATATAGGAGAGGTAGCATTACTGGAGTTACCGTTGACCAAGCCCAGGTTGAGATTTCACAAGTGAAGTTAGAATGAAATCACATAGGGAATAAAGAATGACTAAATTTCATTAATGAAGGATATTCCCTAAAGAAAATTTATATGTTGATTTTATATTATGAAAAAAGGCTTTGTGTGAATATATTTAATATGAATTATAGTAGTTCAGAAGAGAGTTTCAAAAAAACCATAAGATAATTTCCTATAATTTCAATCTTAAAGTAAAATTAATCATTTTAATGAAATAATATGTTCTTTACAAAATAATACTACTATAAATAGAGTTAATTCTGAATATCTAAGTGATCCTTTTAAGGAGTAGTGAGTACACATAAGTTTAAAGGGAAATGGGTTATCTAACAATGGATGGTTATAAAGTAGGGGGGATAATGATTTTCTTGAAACATTATAAATAAGAAGTTTACATAAGTATTTTATTACTTTAGAAAATTTTTGTTGTAAACTCCATGTATTACCCTATTTTATGTTAACCATGTAAAATCTTATTATATCTCTAAGTAATTTTTTTGTTGATTTATATATATATTGAAGGAGTTATGTGTTCCATATAAAAGTTGAACATGATTGATGGTGAGGGTTATGTTAATAAATTAACACACCTTGATTCACACATTTATTAGGGAATTTACCTTTCATAGGACCAACACAATGAATGATCCACAAGGTGATCATCCATAAATTATTACGTGTACTAACACTCATTTGATTGAGGAAAAAACCTAGATATATTAACAAGTACCCTTGCTGTCATCAAAATAGAAGTGAGATTAAATTTTTTTTCATAATTTCATGATATCACACTTGGAATGTACTACATTTATTCCCAGTTTCCCATAAGATAATCCCATGAACCAATACCACCACATGATACCCCATGAAACATAATGTCAGTACCCTACAAATATAATATTAAGCCTTGAATAGTAAAAAAACATTCCCAATGTAGTCTTGATCAGAAAATTACATTACAATGATCCAATATAAGGGTTAAAATTTAAATCACATTACAAATTATATCAAACCTAACAAGTGTTGTGATAACCAATTTTATTAGAAATTATGAAAAGTGGGAATGAAGACAACCTAACTTACATTAGGCGCTAATGAATTCTCAATAATCAGAAGTGCCCTCTGCTTGAAAAAATATATTATAAAGTATCAAATAACTCTTTCATCCACAATATGAAATACTATTATATTTTGATGAAATTTTTATTTGAATTAAACAAATATCTTAAATCCAGATAAACCCTCTATTATTCTTCCAACACACTCTTATGATATTTAACTCTTCCAAATAAAATCAATATGGATAACTGATTTTTTTGATCATATATAAACTTCATGGGATATCCATTAATGGGAAGAGTATCCAATTTTTTAAAAAATTAATGTTGATCAATCAATAAAAACGCCACAGAGAAATTGGCCCATAGGTTTCAAGATGACAAATTATAATTATAAAAACATCCTTAAAATATATAAATACAGGATGATATCTAATATAAAGTGGGTTCCAAAATTTAAATTTTTTAAGTATAATGATATTTTCATTTTCAATTTTTTTACTTTTACATATTTAACATTATCTTATAGTGTTCATGCCACTTATTCCTTTATTTTATGTTTTCCACTGTGATATCTGAATTTCATGATTGTGGGGGAATAATGAATGGTCTTGATTCTATGGAAGATAGTGGTCTTCCATAGTCTCTTTCTTAATTTACATGTTTTTTTCATTGTATGTTGATATAAAAAGGGTGTGGGGATTTAGGATTCGTTATTGTTTAACTTTTTCACATTTCTTCATCCTGTTTTATACTTATACTAAAACATTCCACACCATTTATTAAAATTTTAAGATATATAATGATATTTGAGAAGCTCATTAATGAAAAAATATGATATAGTTGGGTGTTGAGGTAATGGAAGGCTCATGGTTGTGGTTTTAATTCTCTTTCAACCATAGAAGAGGTGAAATTTTGTGTGACAAGGAGATCTCCAAGGTTCCCTAGGTTCCATAATTTTTGTACAGGAATATGATTAAAAAATTATATTGAGTAAATTAGGGAATACATTTATGAAAATATAGAATGATATAATGTATCCCATATAACCAAACACATGGTTATATAATTTCCTCACAACATGTGTTAACATAGAATGTTTTTTTTTCATTTTAAATTTCAATTTCACCACACACAATCCCAACACTCTTCAACGTGCTTAAATTATTTCAGGAAATAAAGAAAACAATAATATATACAATAAAGAGAATACTCTATGTATAACTGTAAAGACTCATGTTTTTTAGAATGTGAAATTGATCAGAAATTTGAGTTTTATCTTTCTGATCCTCAATATTGGTAAAATAGTCCTTTTCTCCAAGAATATAACCATGTATAATTTTTATGGCCTATTACATGGTCCCGGTATATGGTGTTTACCTTAGTATAAGAGCTTATTTTAATTCAAACCATTTCAAAATTTTATGGAATAATTTTAACTAAATATTTAGTTAATGAAATATTAAGTTGTTGATGAATTTTTTTTGGTGATATATTTTCATCAATGTTTGAGATTGATATTCCTTCTCTATGGTTGAGTTTTGAATTTGGGTTTTCTTATTCTATGCATAAACTCTTTTCAAGTACTAGGCATGGTCCTAGACCCCTTTTTAATTTGATTTTTTATTTAGTTCATTTTTCCCTTTTCAATATCTTCCCCCATATATTCCCTCACAAAAAACCTTTGAGGTATCTCTATTATATTGATAAATATACATCTCTATAGGGCTTTGGTGGAGCCAAATTTTTTGGCACCGACTCTAGAATGAAGAAATGAGTAATGCTTTGGAATAATCCCCCCAATGGTAGTTCATTTTTATTTTTATGAAATAAATACCCATATTTATACATATTTCATGTTTCGAGACACTTTTTTATTGAAAAGGAACTACATGGGGTCAATCTATGCTTAAATGTGAAATAATATGGTTTTTGGGATGAATACAGGGGTCTCCGGTTTGGAAATCCAAATCACACGAAGTGTGGTTTCATGACAAATGAAATGTACTACTCTTATCTTATTAATATGACTTTTGTGAGTACATATATTGTAAATTGTGTATAAAAAATGTATTTCTCTGGGTGTGTGGCTAAGTACATGTCCAAATGGTCAGTGTAGGTGAACATGGTCATGTAGGCCACACAAAAAAACCCACTGTGGGATTCACAACGTGTTAGAGTACATTCCCAGATGAAACACCTTTCTAGACAATGTGTATTACATTGGACGGAACCCTATATAGCGTACACTAAATTTAAATAACTTTTATTCCATGTTCTTAGTTTTTACACTCCATGTCCAACTAGAGTACAAGCCCTTGTGAGGCTTTGAGAAAACACTCTAGGTACTCAGGTATACAAGCCCTGTACTTCCCCTGTGAAACCCTTTTAAAGATTATTTAATTATTTTATAAACCATAGTCAAAATTGGAGAAATAGTATTTCATTGTGGGTATTTTTCTACATATATTGCAACTGTGAAACCCTTTGGGTGATTTTTGGACTCCTTGGAGTTGGTTTGGGGTGATCGAGGTGGGATATATGGGTTCTTCCTCGAATAACTAATTTCATAAATCTCATATAAGTGAGACATAGGATAGTACCTTGTTGGGGGGTTTCTATATTCATTATTGAATTGTAATAGGGTCACCAATTCCTTTTTTAGTAATATTCTTACGAAAGTCACTGGTTATCGGGACTGGGATGAGGATTGAGGAGATTAATTGGTTGGGTGTTCAGCCAAACCTAAGATGAATACATTAATATGAGATAATATATGACACAAATTTATAGACTAATGATAATTTTATTATAACATGAGTTAACATCACTTATGTGGTGTACTATTTTTGTCTTATGAAGCCGTGAGATGTTATATGTGGGGTTTTGTGATGTGTGACTCTAAGTGACATGCGTTGGACTGAGAGACTTGTTTGTAACTGTAGATCCCAATATGGATGCCTCTACTTATGATTTGACCTATTGAATCCCCTATGATATTATACTCTATTATATTTTTTAGAGTTATCATAGGGATGAATATACCTGTGTTCTAGTTTCATGTATCCCGAGAGGGATTTCCCAACATACATATTGACTTTGAGGATACCAATGTGGGAAAACTTTTCTCTTGTGTAGAACATAAGGATCCAAGAATGGATGACTCTCCTATGTATTGACCTAGAGGACCCTAGTAGGTTACAAGGTGTTTGAATTACCCTAATCACGTGTGTTAAATTTTAGGGTAGTGTTATTATTTGGTTTTACATTATCACCCACACCAAACATGTAATCCCAAGGGGGTATAGTAGTAGTGATCGTTTTAGGTGTTCGGCCAACATCACTATTTTATTTACACATTCACATATTTACTATTGATATAGCTACGATTCCATTTGTGCTTCCTAGAACTAATCTAATGGGAGATGATATGATGTGATGTTATGATTGGGATACCCAATGGTACATCATAATATTCATCTTATGATAATAATTAATTAATTGTCCCTTTATTAGGATACACAATGGTACTTCTTGAGATCTAGATTATGAGCCTTAATTTCATGAATGATACAATTAATAAAGGTTAATTTTTTTCCTAGGATCCCTCCCTTTATATTGATTATAGAGGTTGGATGCTAACAGAATCTTAGAACCCCTCTAATAAATGGTGTCACCAAAGATAACAAGATTTCTATGATCAAATTGATTCCAGAGGATTCAGGGTGGATCCATTAAACCAAAATGACTTGTTTATATTATTGAGTATTTATGAATATCTCATTGATATTAGTCCTAGGATACACCATAAGATTAGTTGGAAACACTGTAACTATACGACCCAATATAATCTAGGACTGGGATGGTAAACTAGTTTTGGAATGATGAAAGGTTGTTATCTCAGATCATCAGAGTATTCCTTACATATCACCTAAGGGTAATTACCCTTAGGTATTATTTATGTTCCAATGGAATTACTACATATAGAATGGGACCTATAACTTAGACATGAGATTGTATTATGCATTGATTGAGTGATATGAAATCTATCTCAATTCAATATTCATAGGATGTATAATTATTACATGGAATCCATAATTATATTATTATTGGAGGTGAGTATGAGTGATTTTAACGATATTATATGTATCAAAAAATTTTGATTTATTTTTTTAAGAGAAATTTTTGATGTTGAATGATTCATATATGGTTTATTGGGATGACCGACCAATATATGAATCATGAATCCAATAATACAATGTGGATTTAATCTACCAATTTCATCTAGTTATGTCTTATATAGGCTTTTTTTTATTTCATTATCATGTTCTTATAACATTAGGTTATATGTTCACCATTGGGGTGGCCTACTAGGATTTGTTTCTCACCCTCTGTATGTGAAACTCAGTGCTCATGCACAACTTATGTAAACTTTGAAGTTTTGTATGGATGCATGATGTGTTTGGTGAGGCCTAGCTTTGCTTGATTGATTATAATCACTCATTTGGATTTTTATGATCAGGTTAGTGTATCTTAAAAGAGTTCGTGGAGTCCATATATGTGATACAACTAAGAATTTGTTGTAGAGACATGTGTAATTATTTATATCCACTAATTTTTGTATATGTGGTTGGCGTAGTGGGTGATCAAGGTTGTTTGTATGACATGGATATTTGGGCATTTACCTCATTTCATTTATTATAGAATTTTTATATTAATTAGTTATACAATATGATTATTTACTCATTTGGATGTCATTTTCTTATTTTATCCACTTTATATATTATGATATGGGGGAACAGTTTTTCCCACACAACCCATGCCCTCACCGCTAGTCAGAATCCTCAAGCATACAAGGAGGCATGCTTGAGTCCTCGTCACCGACCATTTTTTCTACTGTTCATAGAGTGAGGTGGAATAGGAAATGAATTGTTTTTATTAGATGAGTTTCATTCTGGTTATATTACTATTTGGGACATGGTATATAGGAGTACTAGAAATTTTTCATAACATATGATGTATATCAGACTGGTGCGTCGAGAACACTTGTTTCGACATGAATTCCTAGATTCCCAGGATACAGGTTTGATGTTCCTTATTCTTAATGTTACTGTTGAGTATGATTTTTTATTCAAGTGATACACATATGGTATTTATTTTATGATTTATTGTTGGATATCTAGATCTCATCCCATTAGAATGAGTCTCGGGATTTATTTTGACTTCTGGCCAGTATAAGAAAGATAAATTGTTCAAGCATCATATTTGGAGGTCAGATCAACATGTTATAGGCCTTCTAGTGTGTGATTTATATTTATAATGACTAAGATCAAATTAATAAACTATCAACAAAAACCTACATCTTCTTGGAGTCATTTTACTAAGCTAGACTACCTTGTTGAATTTCATTATGATAATCTATGTAGACTATGTTGTAATGTGAATTAGTGATAATGGCGTCGATATAGTACATTACGAAAATTAGTTGTGGAGGCCTTTGGTAGGTAATAATGGCTAATTAGTTTCGCACTATAACTCTGATTGGTTTCTAGGGGAATGTGACACCTTATAGAGGGACCATTAAGAGAACCTTGTTGTCTTGTGTAGCTAAATCCTTTTCAATAGACCCTATGTGGTAGTAAAATTTTCATGTGAAGTTTTCTAAATATTTGTGACAACATATATGATTTTTTTCAGTGTAACGAGGTATAAAATTTTACTTAATTTACCTTAATTTATGGTTATGTATTCATATCATCAAGTGTGATGATGATAAGTACCTAAACATTTATAGCGAACATGAACGCCATGGAAGATTTTCATATACAGATTGTCTATGAAGATCCATTCATTACCTTCCTTCTAGTTAATATTGATACCCTCCTAGTAGAATTCCTTTATGAGGCTACTCATATTTTATCAAGAAATACTTTTATTATTCTTGAAACGTGATGCCATTACGGTATTTTCCTTAGGTTAGTAGTTACCAATGGGTTTAACTTAAATGGGTTTCTAATTAAAACTTATAAAGTTATTTTTAATATAATTTATTAATTAAAATATGTATATTTGGAAACATGTAAAATGGTTTTTGAGCCTCATATAATGATATTACATTTACTCTATAAATATGGTTTACAAGAACGTTAGATGTTGTGTAGTGGTTTAGATGGGAGCATGACTGATACTCTGTGAATTGTGACATTAGTGAAAGGTTTGACCTATGGGCTAGGTGGTGAGACGCAGTGAACTAGATATTAATCTTCAGAATTAGGGATATGTGGGAGACCAATAGGACCTTATTTTGGACTCATTCCATCTTGATATAGAACACAGTCGAATTGAGTGGAATTTGTAAGATGTGTTTAATTGTATTTACGAATTCCCATAGCAACATTAATATTGGTTGTTAACTAATATTTCGGAGTATAAATGATAGGTGATCTAGTATTTTGTTATAACCGTGATTATACTTTTTCTTTTTGATAGAGAACATAGATTACTAGGTTATAAAGATAGGCATTGATGTTCATGACTATTTGGGTCCCTAACTCTATTGACCAATGAGTGTGCTATTTGAAACATGGTTAGAGCATAAGTAAACACTAGTGACTATAATAGAACTAGATTTTCTCTTATAATTTTAATTAGTTTAACATGATCCATATTGTTGATGCATGTTTTTTTTGAATGACACCATGATGCAGTGGTAGTGGAATAAAACATGGCACATATGAGGTTCCCTATATTGAAGAGGGGTTACAAAATTCCTTTTTCTAAATGAGACTTCAATTCCATGTAGCACAGTTAGCATGGAATTTTTTATGGATGAATAAAAATATAATGAGTTGATTTTTGAATTGGGTGGTATGGGTTTATACAACTAATATTTTATGAAAAAGGGTAATGTAATCTTTTGGTTGTGTGTGGTTTTATTTAAATCGTTAATCGGTGAGTGGTTTTGATTGAGATAAGGATCGATGGTTTTAATGAATTAATATGGTAATTTTTTTCAAGAGTTATTATAAAATTTTAAATGTTACTCAATGGTAGATGAGGTATCAATAATGGATTTAGTTTTGTGGAATGACTGATGTGACTAGTTCCTTGTCATGTATTGAAAGGAAAGAGAGAATGGCTAATGAGGAGTGACATGTGTTTGGAAATGGACCTAATTTATTTTCTGAAATATTAGTTATATAAGATAATCCATATGTTTTTGACTTCACCTTGATCCATTTAATTTTTTTGACCATCATAATGTGTTGAAATTAGATGTTTTCCAATGGAAACTAATCTTGGGAATTGGGATGATGTTATGTTGTAATGTTTCTAGTTGACACTCTGGGATGAACGATTTTTGGCCATGCAAGTTATTTCATTTAGTGATGAAAGGATCATGGGACATAAAATTTGATGTTTTGTGTGTGTTGACAATATAGGTATTCCTATTGTGGGGAGGACTAGATCAGTCATGGTTGAATGCATCCCATATTGGTGGAGTTGTGGATACAATGATACTTGTCATTGGATAGTCAAGATAGTGTATTGTGCAGGTGCCCTGTATGAGAGTGTGGATTCTATTTGACCAACGAGGATTATTGATGATGAGATGGGTTATGAAGAGGAGGTTTTAAAGACCCATGTTTTTATGAAATTCTAATTTGAAATGAAATTTTATTTTTTTTATTTATAGGGATCGTGAAGGGTAAAATGTTTTTTTCTACAACAGATTAATATATATAATTTTTCTGACAACTCCTTTGTTTATAAACATGTGTTTACCCTAGGATATGTGTTTGGTGGAATCATGAGCTATTTTAGTTTTCATAGAATAATTACTATTTAGTATTTAATCTGTTAGTTTTTTTATTTATAGGTGTTTGTTTGGAATACAATTTTATATAGAGGTCTAGAATGAGATTAATACATTGTGATTGAGTATAGAATAGCGTTGGTTTTCCTATTTATGTAATAAACTCATATGGCATCAACTCTGATCCCTGTTTTTTTATTTTATATTTCTTCATTTCCTATTCCAACATTTTCCTGATCTTATCACCTAAATTCTCATGAATGAACCCTTTCAGGATTCTCCTTGATTTTGAGAGTGAGTGAGAGGTATAGGGGAGATATTGTGAGAGGGAGGTTTCGATGTGGAGCTCGAGAGGATCCAGATCATCATGTGGTAGCTGCAGAATGCAGAAATGGGCAATGCATCTGCGGATTCCACCTAAAGGTTGAGCGTTTATATTTTTATTGAAAATATAACCATATATTTAAATATTTATATTTATAATTACCTTTTTAATGGTAACTACCTCCATGAGATTGACCTAACCTTAAAACGGAAAAAATCTAGTTTTTGGGATTACTGTAGGGGTTTCACATTTAGAAATCCTGGTCACATTGTGTTTCATTTCTAGAACACATGTAATGTGTTCTTACAATTTAGGGATGATGTTTTTTGGTAGTACATACCATGTACGTTGATTATACACCATGTAGTGATGCATAGTTTTTGGGTGAATACATGTCTAGATGACTCGTGTAGGGGAAATTGGCCATATAGGGTAAACAACCAGGCCCCTTGTGGGATGCATTATGTGTTAGAGAACACACTGATCTTAATCACATGGACAAGCCATGGGTATTACCTAGAAAGGTATGCCATGTTGGGTACACTCTGTTTACATTAATTACACACTATGTTCTAGGATTTTATATTAAATGTCTGGTTGGAGTACATGCCTAGGTGGGGGTTTGAGAGAACACACCATGTACTAGGGTATACAGACCATACACTATTCAATTTCACAAATTTGGAGGGTTTTTTATGTTTTTACACCATAGAGTAATAATTATAGAATTATGAGTCCATTTTCAGTATTTTAATATGTATATTTTTATAGTGTATCCACTGGTGTGATTTGGCGACTCCAAACAGGGGGTTTGGGGTCAGCGTGCGGTGATGGATGTCTTCTTACTCCAGTAAATTAGTAGAGATGTCTTACGAATGTGAGAAATCTGCTATGACCCAATAAAGTGTTACATAAATAATTGTTGGGCTCGGAATGAGGTGTTTAATTTCCTCATACGGTGACTTTATTTGGACATAACTATGTTAACAAGACTATGATTAGACTTGGGGTGATAGATATGTTTCCTATTTAGGCCAAACATGAATTATGCCATTGATTTGGGGTGGATCATGATCCATCTACCTAGAACAATGTTTATGTGGAATCTCCCTTGAGGTAATCCCCATTATTTGGTGTACCCTATGTAGCATGTGAGGCTATGAGATGTTAGGGATTGGTTTGTGGGATGTGTGTCTCTGATAGACATGCTTTGGCATGAGAGGTATGTTTGTTACGTGGGATAATAAGAGGCATACCTCCATTTATGTTTTTACCTAGAGTATACCTTGGAATATTCAACTTTTATATGGTTATTAGGGTCACAATATGGATACATCTACTCATGTACTAATTTCTAGGATCCCAAGAGGGATGCCTCTTCATACATGTTTACATAGAGGATACTATGAGGGATACCTTTTCTTATGTATGAACCTCAAGGATCCCACAAGGATGCCTCTTTTTTATATTATTTTATGTGACCCTAGTGGATCAAATGTTGTTTTTACGACCCTGATCTAATTTGATATAGGTTTAGGTATTGATTGTAGTGAGTGTTACATTAGAACCCAAACCAAATGTGTAATACGAAGGAGTTGTGGTAATAGTGATGGTTTTTGGTGTTCAAACAACCTCACTCTTTTATTTATAAATTTAGTTAGTTAATGTTGATACAACTATGAGTCTATTCCTTCTTTTTTGAACTTGTAAAATGGGTCCTAATACAATTCAATTCTATGGTTGTGCCTGAATGTACTTCCTAGAAATTTTTCTTATGAGCCTATTTGATTAACTACTACTTTATCAGGATTCCTAAAGGAACATCCTAGAATCTTCTATATGAGAGATAATTATTTGAATATTACCATTACTAGATATTCCATTATGACATAGTATTTCTCTATATTAAAGGGTTATAGAGGTAATTTAGTGAGTTCATACCAGATCCCTCTTATATAGGGTGTCACCCGGGATGGCTAGCTTGCTTAGATCTAGGTGATGCCAATGGTTCCAAGGTGGCAAAATTTCCCCCACAATTGGGATGTTGATATCCACAAGGATTTATGATGATCTCCTCAATATGAGGCCTATGATACTCCATAGGATTGGGGGGTTACAATGCTTCAACTTTTCCTAATCTTGTATTATAATGGGTTATTGATCCATTTATTGAAAGAATGTGAGTTATTATCTCACATCTAGATATTATTCCATAATTATCATATAGGGTTCATCCCCATTAGGGATTAGTCAAGTTATAATTTTGAGACTACCTATGGACTATAACCCAAGACTAAGACATCATACTAGACTATACATGGATTTTGTGATATGACATAGAACTAAATGTCGTATTTACATGACGTCCAGTCGATACATGGAGTTGTTCATTATATTTTTATCATAGGTGAGTATGAGTGATACCCTGGAAATGAATTGTATCAACCTATGTTAACATAGATTATTCCTAGATGTTTACATAATTAGATAAAGTAGTTATGGTTAATCAGGATCACAGAAATCAGGATCAACACGATTACACAAGGCTTGAGTGGCATGAAATCGAGCTCAATGCCTTTTTCTAGAGATTTCCAGATTGTGGAGATCCTAAAACCAAGAATCAAATATGGATTTATTATATCTATTTTATCAATATGTATCTTAACTAGTCTAGGTATATTTTATGAGAATTCACTTATAAATCAAGAATATAGGTTCACCATTAGGGTTGGACTAATGTGTTTTCATTCTCAGCCCCTATACATGCAACTTAGTGTCCGTGTATATGTTAATTATACCTTCATGTTGAGAGAATATCATTATGGATAGGTTGAGGACTAGGGTTTTGTGATCATGTGGAGCCACTCAGGTTGATTTTTACTATTAGGTTGGAGAATCTCAATAGAGTATGTGGATACCAGGTATGTGGTATGGGATGGAGTTAGTCGTAGAGCCATGTGTATATACCTTCACCTATTTACTTTGACATATTTTATTAATCCCCAGATTGATAATTTTTACTTATATGAAATGGTTATTTGAGAATTAATTTCAATTCAATCACTACCACCTTGTATATATTTAATGCTACAACAATATGATTATTTTCTACTTTGGTTGATGTTTAGTTATTTATAATATCTTTCTTATTATAATATTTGGGTATTGTACCACCAAAGACACACCCACGGACCACACTAATTGTATTCATCATTGGGGTATAGGGTGTCATTCTTGATTCCTCATCGCCAACCATTTTGGATATTTTTCATAGAGTTAACTCGATTGTGAAATGATTATAACATCTAGTATTCAAGATATACAACTTGTGGTCCTAACAATGGGTTTCATTTAAGAGAATATATATATTATATTAGCACACAGACCCTTTTAAAATCTCTTTCCTATAATATTTTTTACCTGATTGTAAGGATTCCATGGAGCTAGATTTAGAGAGTTCCCATTTCATTCTATTTCCTTTTAATGTTATTATAATAGTTCCCAAAAAGACTCTCCATGATGCATTTTAAATAAGAATCATATTATTAAAGGAATAAATAATCTTAAGAGAAAAAAAATAGTTTTTCCCTCACGAGAGTCCTATTCATAAGAGATTATTAGAAATATATATGAGATAAAGTAACTAATCTCAATAATAATTGAATACCTACAAACATACAACAAAAAAATGGAGAAACACTTATCTAAAATAGTTGATAAATACAATGTTTTCGTTCTAATATTTACTATATAGAAACCTGGGGATGATATGAAGGAACTAATGGAATCTAATATCCTTAATTTTTAATAAAAAAACCATCTTAGTTAATAATTTATAAGTATTTTTATCTAAAAAAGTAAATTTTAAATAAATATATCTTAATAAATATTTTAAAGGATTTTAATAATAGTAAAATCTCATTCTCCACCATTGAATGTTATGTGGAATATTTTGGGATTCATTCACTGTTTTAGTGAAAGATTCTAAGGCTCGTCGAGCATTAGTGTTGATGGAATAAAAATATTAAATCAATTATATTAAACACACATGATTTTATTCAAAAGTAATTAATATATCCAAAATGGAATATTTTATGAGAAATATGTGCTCACTTCGAGGTATAGGGAGAGTGTTTTTTCTTAGGCATGAAATAAGATTTTTGTGCATCAGATGTCTGATAAGATCACATAACAGGGTAACATAATTATTATTTTTCATATATTATTATTAAAAAAAAATATAATATTACCCAAACGGTGCATTGTATATGAAATATGAGACAAGGGATAATTATGTATGAGTCCTGGGGTTTAATCAAGGAAAAAAACTAATTTTTATGCCTCATAAATTTGTCAGATCACACGTGAGGATAAGTTTTAAATATTTTTTTAATTATTATTAATAAATTAATTAAAAAATCATTTTATAACTTTTTCTTCCTCCCCAATGGGGGAACCTCCATTGATGAACAATATTAAATTAACACGTTTCTCACCCTTTTGACCCTTTTTAAATTAAAAACTCCTTAATAAGGTTTAATTAATGACTCTATCATCAATTTTGGGGTGAATCAAGGATTAGAATAGTTTTTTACATTTGGTCTTTAGGTATGATGCAGTATTAAGTTCTAATCGGAGAAAAGTTTGTATTTCTTCACCGATAAAAATTTTTTAGTCATAAAGAATCCAGATCTCCCTTACAAATCATTTGTAGCCATGGAAATCCACCTTTATTTTCTCGATATTGGCCCATCCTTACCCTTCAATGTAGCCTGTTTGGAAAAAAACTTGTGTTCTTTTTTCCATTTTATATATTTTATTCTTTTTCCCTTAATATCGAAAATTTTGAAATGATGGTTCGTTTAAAAAATAGATCATAGAAGGAAAGATTTTATCAGAAATATTTTACTAAAGCTATCAACAGATAGTTTTCCGAAATTATCAAATTGATTTAAAATATTTATAAAATGATATCTGTATGATATTATCTAGGTATAATTATAAAATTTTAAAATAATATGAGGATAATTTATATATATTATCATAATATAATTATTAAAATATATTGTTTTGGTAAATTACCTATATATAATTATAAATAATTATAAAATTATAATTCAACAGAATCATTATGGGTAATTAATAACAAATTATCAAATGATATTTTATGAAAAATTAACAAAGGATAATTGTAAATAATTATCATGTGATAATTGAAATGAATTATCTATGGATTCATTCACTACATTATTATATATTACTTTAAAATGATAATTTATAATAAATTATCAAGATTTAATTATAAAAGGAAAATATGTGAAAAATTATAAAAGATATTTATAGAAGGATAATATATAATAAATTATCTATACATAATTACAAAACATTAATTTATGAGAAATTGATAAATGACAATTATAAAAGGATAATTTATTAAAAAATCAAAAAATATTATTATTAAATGATAATTTATGAGAAACTATCTAAAGATAATTATAAAAGAATGATTAGTACTAAATTATCAAAAGATAATTAAAAAAGGATAATTTATAATATATTTTAAAAATGTAATTATAAAAAGATAATTTATGTGATATTATCAAGAGGTAATTATAAGAGGATAATTTATAATAAATCATCAATAGACAATTAAAAAAGGATAATTTTTATGAAATTATCAAAAGAGAATTTTAAAAGGATAACTTATAAAAAATTAGAAAAATATGATTATAAAAGTATTATTTATGATAAATTATCAAAATATAATTACAAAATGATAATTTATAATAAAGTATAAAAAATATAATTTTAAAAGTTTAATTAATTAAAAATTATCAAAATATAATTATAAAAGGATAATTTATAGAAATTTATCAAAAGATAATTATAAAATGGAAATTTATGAGAAATTATCAAGACAAAAGAAATTATCAAGAGATAATTATAAAATGATAATTTATAACCAATTCTCAATTAATAATTATAAAAGGATAATTTATAATAATTTACAAAAAGATAATTATTCTTGAGTGGAAAATCGTGAGTGCAACCATTGGACTAAAATAATAATTCCGAAATTATTTAAGAGAGATAAAGTATCATCAGTTTTTATATTTTATTTCTTATTTAAAAAATATATCTAGTTTTGTTCTAGGAACACATGAAAATACTTAATCTTTTACGGGTTGATGAATATGAAAAAAGTACCTAAAGAAGATGTTTTGGACTGTTGAGGTTTCCAATCCATCGTTCAAACCACACAGGGTGGGGTTTCCTTGTTGTTGACATAGTCAACTTTGAGGCCAGAAGGTTCTTTACCCTTCTATGTTTTGTTACATATTTTTCATTAATATAATTTATTTATAGACATAATTGATGACCATGATAGAGTATGATTGCATGTGGGTGTGTGTGTAGCCTTGAGAGCCTTATGTGACACTTATTTCCATTAGTATATTGTATCATGTTATTCATGTTAATTGTGGATAACATGTATTATAGTGATACCTTATAGAGGGTGATTGTATATAATTTTTTGTTTTCCCACCATTATATTTGTTCTTCTGTTGCATTTTTATCAGATCCAAATATAGGTGGACCATCGTGACTTGTTTATCTCATAGAGGGGAGGTCCACTTGAATTATTATGATGGTAATGATGGAACTATTAATTTGTTTGGGAAATGAATATGCCTCATAGAAGTCGTGTAATACACTCGATACCTAAAAGATTCTGAGGGGTATGTTCTCGATGCAAATTGAGTGCTGAGTAACTCATGATTCAAAGAGAATAATTAGAACATGAGTTTCACGGTGGTTAGATTATGCTGAGTTCCATGATCAATTGATGTCGGGTATCATGTTTTATGGGCCTCATGGATAGTCCTTGATTCATCAAATAACATTATTATCCTTCTTCCATATATCTGAAGTAGGTACGGCATGGGGTTTGTGGCCTCTTGGTTAGCACACAACCACTCAGCTTTGGATTGTGTGTTACTATGTTTGATACAAATTTATTATTGTTATGTCATAAATTTTTTTAATGATAACATTAGGTTATATATGCATTTATGGGGTCCTACCAAGTCTTGTAATCAAACCCTAATTGATCATTTCTATGAACATGTAAATTTCTTGAGGGATCTAATGAAGCGAAAGGCTCTATGGAAGACTATTGAACAAAGGATGGTGATGATTTTGGTTGTATTGGAAGGAAACTATAATGACATGTAGTTTATTATATATATTTTTCGTACAATATTTACCCTAAATTTTATTTTCCAGTTTCGGGAGACTCTTTTATTTACTTGTCATGCATTCCATTTATTGATGTTTTCTATAAGTTTACTATAAAGTTTTTTTATATTAGTTATTGTTTATTATTGATAATATAAAATTATATTGATGGTACTATGTTCCCACTATCAGACTCAAACCATGACTTACAGTCAGAAACCACTTCTGTATAGGAGGGGTGCATGAGGTCATGTTCCACACCAGATTGGCCTTGGTAGTTTCGGGTAGGATGTTATAAAATGGAATCAGAGCATAATTATTCACAAAATTGTTCATCTATTTTCCTTTGGAAAGTACATTACTGAAAAGTGTTCAATGTTTGGGGCTTAGTTAGGGGAACTAGGATATTTGATGGACAACAATATATAGTGGACCTCCAATTTTTCAAAAATTGTAAATTTATGTTTTCCTATTTTTTTGATTAAAGTCACCTTGGGTGATGCACCTGATCATTATATGTGATTTATGATATTTTAGTTTCCCTCATGCATCACAACTAGGAATGTAGGTTCAAATTCCATATATATACTTGATGATGTGATTTAGTGTAGTTCCTAATTAAATGCATTTATTTGTGTTATCTATTCAGGATAGTTTCTCCTTGTGTGATGTATATTTACAATTATTGATTAGGCTAACATTTCACATTTTTATGTTAGAATATGTATGAAGACTCTAACTAAAGTGTAGGTATGAAGGAAGAGGTTAGTTTTATTAATATTATACATTGGGTTAAGGGTATACTCCTAGGAGAACGTTTTGTGACCCCCTATTCTGGTTAATAGAAACCTTGTCTGATCCCATATATTGAGTAGGGTTCCTCTCAAAGACTCTATTTCTTTTGGAATAGTTGTCCTTCTTGTTACATAAGATGTCACCTCAACGTAATCATCTAGGACTACTTGGAATTAAATCCAAAGTACATCTACAAGGGATGAGTTTTTATCATGACCACTGTATTTATAGGAGTGTAATGTTGAGGCTAATCCCACCCATTCTCTGTGGTTTAGGAAACATGACCTCTTCAATAATATGTCTTCCACTTATTTCCTATCCTAGTAATTGGAGTTAAGAACTATGGTAAAATGTTACATGTTTCGTAACTATGTAATTATTCATCCTTCTAGATAATTAGAGTCCCATAGTATGATAAAACAAGTGTTGAAATATTTTTTGAAATCATTAACCTAGTAGATACTCTAATAGAATATTAAATTAAGCTATGATTGAGCTCATTTTGAGAGATTATAAATTTTGATTCCATGTCTCGTATGACTCTAACTCAGCTGAATAAGATCATGGTATAAGTAGATGATGTGGAGAGGAAATGATTTATAAGACCTAGTACATAACCATAAGGTGAACACATTTTCTTTCAAGAAAGTGGACAATAGTCTTTGGTTATGCATTGATTACAGGAGGCTAAATAAGGGGATTGTGAAGAGCTGATTTCTATTACCCAGGATCGATGATATTTTTGATCATCCATGGGGATCTCGTTGGATCTCTATGGTCGATCTTTGTTCGGGTTATTACCAATTATGAGTTGGAGACAAGTACATTACGAAGATGGAATTTTAGAGCATGTATGCACCATATGAATAGTTGGTAATTATATTTGGGTTAAAAAACACACTTAAAGTGGTCATAGCCTTTATAGAAAAGATATTTAATCAATATGTGGACACATTAATCATATTTTTTAGATGGGATCCTCATTAACTAACAGACATTAGTGCAACATTTTATCCACCTAGTGATATTCATGAGTTTCCTTAGAGCACAAAGGATTTACACTAAGCTGTTGAAGTGTGACTTCTACAGTTGAGAAGTGAAGTTACTAGGAAATCAGGTGTATGGGATTCGAATATCAACAAACCCAATGAAATATGAGGCAATCATTTACTAAACATGTCCTCAAAATGTGTTTGATATTAGGATATTCCAAGATTTAAGAGTATATTATTGATGAATTTTCGAGGATTTCTACTGACTAATAACACCCATGAAGATGATAACCAATAAATGAGTGAATTTTATTGGAAAAACCAATGTTAATATGTTTACCTTGAGATAAATGGAATTTTGAATAGAGGTACAGTACTAACACAAACAAATAATAGGATTATTTATGTGGTGTACTGTGATGCATTCGACATTGGTTTGGGAGCAGTACTCATACAAAGAGAGTAGATAGTTTCATATGGTTCTCATCATATATGACCCCATTAGAGGAACTCACATGCACATTACATAGAGATACTAGCCACTGCTTATGCTCTAACATGATGTAGACACTGTATCTTTGGGGAGATATTTATTATTTTTATGGATCACAAAATACTTCACTATATATTCACATAGAAGGAATTGAATATAAAAAATAGGAAATGGGTTGGGTAACAATAGAAATGAAACATTTGTATGATGAATGCACTTGGGAGGGATAATGTTGTTGTCGATGCTCTTATTCATAAGACACAAGCTGACTAGGTTCTTGATGAAAGGACGTTAGTGAATAATTAGTGTTGTATGAGTTTATTGGATGATTTTATGATGGATTAATTATAAGAAAGAGGTTTAATGAATTATACTTCCTTGGTATTCACATATTCACCTATGGAAAAGGGACTGACAGAGAAAAAGACAGGCATAGAATAGGCCATAATGAGAGAACAACAAGATGGTGGGGAATCAATACCCAAATGGTTGTTGGACGGATATTGGGTAATCATTGTATAATGGATAGTAGTAGTCTCTGCTTGCATTTGAGAGGATATGATGATGGATTACCATAACACTAGATGATAGGTAAATACTAGTGTAACCATGATGTATCATGACTTCAGGTTGTAGTTCTAGTGGCTAGGGATGATGAGAGACATTATTGGTTTCGTATCCGGATTTCATACCTATCAAAGGGTGAATAATGAGAAACAATGTCTTAATTTGTGGTTATAACCACTCCCAATTCCTATATTGAAGTGGAGGGATGCCATGATGGAATTTATGAAGGAGTTGCCCAGGACCTGGTGGAGTCATGACATAGTCTGCGTGATTATCGATCAGCTAATGATGTTTGCTCACTTTGTACTAATCAGTGAGTCTCTCATAGTATTGAAGATGTGAAAGATGAATATTCATGAGATCATATTTTTTCATGGAGTTACCTAGAGAATAGATTCAGATAGAGGAATACGTTTTACGACGCTCTTTTGAATGGTATTGTGGAAATACCTAGGGACTCAACCAATATTGATCAAAGTGTACCATCCCTAGACCAATGGATAGTCTGAGAAGACTATACACATATTGGATATTTGCATCAATCCGGTGTAGTAGACTTCATTGTAGAATGGGATGATCACCTATAATTTTCTGACTTCACATAAAATAATAGTTACATGATTTGATTTATATGGCTCCTTATGAGGCTCTTTATGGTAGTCTATGTCGCTCACCAAATTGTTGGCATGAGGTGGGAGAGGTTGTGGTCTTTATCCCCATAATGGTTCAAGAGAACACTTAAATAGTGTATCTAATAGAGAAGAGGTTGATCACTTCTTTGAGAAGAAAATGATTATATACTGACTGGAGGAGGATAACCTTAACGTTTTCTATAAGTGATCATGTTTTTTAATGGGTGACTACATGGTTGGGGAAAAAATGTATGGGGAAGAAGGGTATACTAGAACCCCATATTATTGGACTCATTAATTTTACCGAGTAGGTAGGGGTAGTGCCATATCATATGGACAACCCGTTTCTTTATAGAGGTATGTCTGACGTGTTCCATGTGTCACATCCTTAGAGGTACATACATGAACATATTCATGTTGTTTATTTTGAGGTTTTTTATACGAACACTGATGCATCTTATGAGGATCATCCCATTCAGATCATAGGCTGAAGCATGATGGGAATCAAGGAAAAATAATCCCATTTGTTCACATTCAGTGGTAGTATGGGAAAATATAGGATGATATGTGCTAGCATAAATCTAATGTTAAAGCTCAGTGGCATGAGTTGTTTTAGCAAAACTACTATGTATACTTCATAGGAATGATATGTCGATAGAATGAGAGAATTTTATTATCCTCAAATTGTAATCGTAATAAAAACCATCTTCTTTAATAATTAATATGTATCATAATGTGAAAATGTAATTGTTTAATAGAAATAACTTAATAAAAGTTTTATAATTTTTTTCATAAGGGTAAAAGACAAATAAATACAAATTAGTATTCAATGGAATATTTTCAGAGTCGGGGGATATATTGGTTTGAGATTCTAAGGCCCGTAGAGTCTCGATGAATTTATAATAAAAATATTAAATAGATTATATTAAACGTGAAATATTTTTACAAAATTCATTAATATCTCCCAAACAGTTTGTAGTATGAGAAACATGAGACCACAATTAGATATGTGGTAAGGGGTTTACCCTAGGCATGAAATAAATTTTCATTGAGTTCTATTTTTGGAAAGATCACACATGAGGGTTACTTAATTAAAATTTTTATTGTATTATTTTTCCAAAATTAATTGAATATCTCCCAAATGGTTCATAGTATGTGAAACATAATCCCATTGTTAGGACGAGGATGTGATGTTTACCCTTAGAGAAACGTAACATTTTTTATGTCAAAAATTTGGTCAAATCGCCTTCAAGAATAAGTTACTAATATTTTTATTAAATATTTTTATTAGATTAATTATTAAAAATAGTTTTTATAACCATTTATTCTTCCCCAAAGGGGAAACTCCATTGATGACTACCATTAAACTCAAAAACATGGTTTCCTAACTATTTTAACTAATTAAATTAATAAATTATTAATAAGGTATAATTATTAAACCAGTCATCAAATTTTTAGTGAATAGTTGATTAAAACAGTTGTTTAAATTTGGGGTTTAAGAATGCTGTGATTTTGGGTTCAAATAACTAAACGGTTTGAATTTATTTAATGGTTGAACATATAGAGTTGGAGTAACACCAGATCTCCCTTGTGAATTTTTAGAAGCCACATCAACACCCCTTCATTTCCAGGATTCAGAAACATCCTTCCCCTTTTGTGCTATCCATTTAAAATGAAGTTGTGTAATTTTTTATCCATCACTTTTATTTGTTTTACTCTTCTTCCCTTTATATATAAATTCTGAAATAAGGGATTGTTTTCAGAAAAAAGATGACATAACCTATCAAATTATCAAGAATATTTTATTAAAACAATAAGAAGTCCATTTTGTTAAATTATAAAAGATAATTACAAGATTTATAAAATGATACGATCATTAAATTATATTGGGATAATTATAATATAGTAAAATTATTATAGGATAATTTATATGAATTATCATTAGATAATTATTAATCAATATTTTTTGCAATATTAAAAAATGCTAGTTATAAATAATTATCAAACTATAATTAATATGAAATATCAAGGTCAATTCATTAAAAAATTATGGGTGATAAAGTTTCCAAAATGAGCAATGTATAAAATTAAATAATTACTATTTGATACAAAGAATGAATTATCCAATAATTGTGCAGGATTGTTATGGATAATTAGAAAATGATAATATATAATAAATTATCCAGAGATAATTATAAAAGGATAATTTTGGAGAAACTATAAAAAGAAATTATTAAACGATAATCTGTAATAAATTATCAAAATATAATTTAAAAAAAAAATTCGAGAAATTAATTTAAAATATTTATAAGTGTAAAATTTATGAGAAATTATCAAAAGAAAATTATAAGATTATAATTTTTGAGAAATTATCACAAGATAATTAAATAATTATAATTTATACGAAATTATCAAAATCCAATTATAAAAGGATAATTTATGATTAATTATAAAAATATAATTATAAAATAATAATTTATAAGAAATTTTTAAAAGATAAGTACAAAAGGATAATTTATAATAAATTATCAAAAAAATAATTATAAAGGGATAATTTGTGGGAAATTATAAAATGATAATTTTAAAAGGATAATTTAAAATAACTTATCAAAATGAAAATATACTAAGTTAATTTAAGAGGATTTATCACAAGATAATTATAAAATGATAATTTATGAGAAATTATCAAAAGATAATTTGAAAAGGATAATTTATAATAAATTATGTAATTCTAATTAAATAAGAATAATTTACAAAAAACTAAAAAAAGTTAAATAAAAGAAGATAATTTATAATAAATTATCAAAATAAAATTTTAATTGGATAATTTAAAAGAAATTATCAACGAGTAATTATAAAGGGATAATTTATGAGAAATCTTCAAAATATAATTATAAAAGGACAGTTTATGAGAAATTACCAACATATAAATTTAAAATGTTAATTTATAATAAATTATAAATGGAAAATTTTAAAATTATAAATTATATGAAATTAATAAAAGATAATTATTCATATGTGAAGAATTATGAGTTCATGTGTTGGTCTAAAATTACAATTTAGAAATTTTCTAAGAGATATAATGTATCACCGCATGTGATATTGTATTTAAATTTAAGATAAAATAGCTACTTTTTGTTTTAGGACCCCTTGATGATCCATGAGCATTGAAATTTCAATGACTACGATAAAATGGATGAAGGGCATGTGTTCGGAATTGTTGATATTTTCACACCATATCTCGTACCACACAAGGTTGTTTATCCTTGTCGTTGACATCAAAAACTTTGAGGAATGAAGATTCTTTCCTTTTTGGGATTTGTTACATATGATTCTTTAATATGATTTATGCATAGACATATTTGATTATTGTGATAGATTATGATCGCATGGGTGTGTGTGTGTATCCCTATGATTCTTATGTGACACTTGTTTCCATGATAACTTTGTAGCTTGTTATTAATGTTCTATGATGATCACTTGTATTGTGGTTCCACCTTAATTTTGATATAATGCAATTATTTTTCATCTATCTCAACATGATATGTGTGTCTTTTTAGTATTATTCTTGGATCCCAAGGAAGGTGGACCATCATGACATGTTTATACCTAAGAGGGGGAGTGTGCATGACCTGTGTAGATTGAGATGAGGGACCTAGGCAAAGGGTGGGGATACATTGATGCATCCTGGTTGATGTGTGACAAAATCTATTCCCAGAAGAATTAACTGTAGAGTGTCTCTTGATGAATATGGAATTACAAGAGCATGACATCGTTCATTCCTAGAGTATTCTAGGTTTCATGATGACATGATGGTGAGTAGGTTGATTTATGAGCCCAGTTCCTAGTTCTTTATTCTTTTGACACCTTGATTATCCCTTTAGCATATAGTGGAAGTAGGGACAACTCGAGATTTATAGCTTCTTGGAAAGATCATTACTACTTGGTTTTGGATTGTGTTTTACAATTCTCGTCAAAAAGTAGTTATTGTTATGGAATTAAATTTTATACATGAATACATCGGGTTAATCACACATTGTCGGTGTCCCAATGGGTCTTGTACTCTCAACCTACTCAGCCATTTCAGTTTGATTTTAGATTTCATGAGGGATCCGATGAAGGTAAAGGGACCAATAGTGGACTACTGAGATGGGGAGTGCGGGTATGGTAGTGGTCTAGTATAGATAGAGAAAATTACTATAGAATATTCTTTATATTTTATATACATTATTTACTCTAGAAAGGCTTTCCACTATTGGGAGAATATTTTATTTACTTGCTTGTTTTCCATTTTTTCAAATTTTTCAAATTTTTAATATGATTGTTTATCATGTTAGTTATTTTTTATTATTGATAAAATGAGACAATACTAAAGTTATAGAATCTCCACTATAAGACTCGTACACTCACTTATAGTCAGCATACTCTTGCATACGGGGAGGAGTGAATGAGCTCATGTGAAACACTAGATCAGACTTAGTGGTTTGGGTTAGGATGTTACAAAGAAAATCTACTATCATACCTCATTTTATGATATTAGAACATATTTCTAAATTAGAAATGATGGATGAAGTTATCATGGGAGATAAATAATATTTAAATGTATTCCACATTGGTTTATATGAAGTGACATGCCTATTGACTATCCTTTCTTATATGGAGAAGAATTAACAAATTTGTACTTTCATTATCTATAGAATATATAGAAACCATTATGGTCGTTAGTTTTCATGAAAGATTAGAGGAGATTGAATTACTGACTCCAGGTTTAACTACATACCTCTAGATGGAACAAATTAGGGAATAATAGATTCATGATATAGAAATTCAAGAATACAGTCTATTAATTTATCCATTTCTATTAATTTTTTTGAAAAATAAATTGAGATATAATTTTTATTATTTTAGATTTTAGGATTTATTAATAAATGGACATCCATAGATAGTGATAATGATATAGATTAACTTATTAAGGAAGGCACTGATCTCCCAAAAAATTTATAATTTTTATGAAGGGATAAGCAAAAAAGAGAAATATCATAATGACCATTCATTGAGAGATAGAATTATATGTTGATCACATTAATGGTGTAAATATAGATTTAAATTAAACTTGATTTAATTTAATATAATTTAAAATATCAACAGGTTATTTTATATTGATATTTTATATTTAGAGCTAGTATTTTGGGCCTTTGATTTCAAATAGGAAGAAACCACAAAAGAGTTAAGAGACATAGTTAAGAAAGAGGACCAGTAAAAATTCCTTTCTAAAAAACTATTTCATTCTTTACTAAAAATAGTGAAGTCAAAATATATTGATCAAGTTGGCCTTAATATACAAGGAATGTGGATTATTATTGGATGAATATGTAATATATGGTGTACATAATAGAATCCATGTCCCCATTCAGATTGGGGAAAAAATCTGGAACCACGAAGATGAAGGTCACAAAAACTCAACAGAAACATAGAGGTTTGTTAAGAATTATTTTATTCCATATTTCACATATTTTTTCTTTTATAATTATTTTTATTTGGATTTTTTTAATAGAATATAAAATTTATCATTTAGATGTTTATCTCATGATACCCTCTCTGAAACCAACTGGTATTTCTCTTCCATCCTTGTATGATTCATTACTTATATTTGATGATAAAAATACTTTTTTATAAATTCAAATAGGTAGTTTTATATAATTTTTGTGGGATTTAAATTTTTCGTGTTTTTATTTTTAACCACTTTAGTTAATATACATCATCAATGATCTATGAGTAAAATTCAATTGGGGAAAAATTAACATTTATTTGAAAGTAGAGGGATGATTTTTAATTTAAAAGGGTTCAAGTGAACCATAGTTTATCAGACATACATTAGAATAATAAACATGGATATTACTGACATTCTTGATAACCAAAAATAATATTTTGAACATTTAAAACAAAATAAATAATTAAATGAACTCAATTTAATTATATTTGTTTGAGTAGTTGGTATCCAAATGAAATTCTTTTTAAATAGATAAAGGGGAATTCACATGTATGAACAATAAAAATCCATAAAAAATTAAATAAGAATATGAGATCCAATTTTCCACACCTTTTTTCCATGTCCCAATTATCATCAATATCCTTGTGGGATGACTTATTTTTAGAACAAGCTAGTTTAGGATTATTTATACTTACATCTTGAATAAGTATAATGCACATTTATGGCTAATAAAAGCATTCAAATAAGTTCTTTGTTATTGGGAGATATGAAAGGTCTGGTGAATGTTAAAATAGAATGAATAATAGGAAAAATAATTTGTAAAATCAATTTCATTTTGATGATTCATTGTTTTTGAAATTGGGTAGTTGGTGGAGAATATTTAATTAGAGGGAATTGAAATTTTTTTTACATGATAACATTGAAATTAATTTAAATACTAAAAAATCAGCTGTCATTGAATCATATATTGAATATGATAAGAAATAAATTTTTAGTGACTATTATCATTGAGTTTTTTTCCATATAGAAACAAGTACCTCAATTTTGTCAGAATATATATTCATATTTTTATTTTTTATTAGTTATTTTTATAATAAATAATTTATATATTATATTATGTAATTTTGGTTAACATAGTTTCAGTATTTTGGAATTAAAATCGAATTTTTACGAAAATATCATAAAAAATGAGATTTGTTCTAAATTAAAAATTTGTGGTTAAAAATATATAGGATAATATTTTAGTGTATTATTTTTTTGGAATTTTTATAATAAATAATATAATATAATATCTTGAACTAACGAGGTTTTGGATTTTTTCAACTATTTTTAAAATAAACTTTCTACCCTAGAAAAGGAAATCACGTCCTAGTAGAAACCTTTAGAATGGAAGGTCAATACAGGATCTGAGACATGTTTAGTTTGAATATGTAGAGGCCCATGATTAATGGTATAGATTATAATGAAATAAGAAGCTACGAGCCGATAACCACTTCATAATCAACAACATGTACTTACAATTGGAAGATTATGTTGCATGCCAAGATATAATAATAAACCCCCATGTTAGCTTCAAAATCATTGTGGGATGTAAATTTATTCATTATAATGATATATCATACAGGCTAACCACTTTTTCAATTAAAAAAATTCCCAATATCATTTACCAAGAATCATTATTTCTATGAAGTGTCCCATGAATCATAATGCTAGCCACTTCTAATATAATATTAATCCATGATGTATTCATATGTTTTCCAAACATAGTATTAGTTATCAATTCAAATAAGTTTTCAATAATTATAGGGTGAAAATACAACACAGATTAATGAATTTCTCCGTCATAACAAGAGATACAATCCCATGTATTCTCAGAAATTAAAAATAGTTGATTGATGTCCCCAACAACTTCTATAAAACTCCATTAGATTTAAAAAAACAAAATAAATCAACCACAATATATTTTAAATCATCAAACCCAACTATATTCTTCCATGAAACATAATCTATAATCCTAATGCATTTTTTTTAACCCAAAACTATCTTTTACCTCCAAATGGATCCTTTTTCATTCTTCCAATGCACTTTTAAGCTACTGAAATCACCTATAGAAAATACATATGATAAAGAAAGGATATTAATCACATCCAAATGTCCAATTCCATCTATACATGAGGAAAAAAACATAGTCATACCCCCTATTAAAAAAATCAATACATTAATTATTTACTTTCCACTTGGTGGCCATCTAATCAAGAATGCAATTTCAGATCATGGGGGGTGAAAAAGGAAACTACTCAGGACCCTGTGTGTGAAGAACCCAATACCATAAGAAAAACATCCAAGATGAATTTATAAGAGTGAGACAAATTCAAAAATAATCCATGATATATATATATATATATTTGGAAAGATACATTATAAAGGGAGTTTCCATATTATACATAGTTGAATTAGAAATTAATTTTAATTTTGTTTTTTCTATCAGTATATTTTACATTATTTTATAGTGTTCATGTTTCAACTTCTGTTATTTTTGGTTTTTCTATTTTGACCATTAAACTAAATTTTTGTGGGGAAATAACCCATGGAATTTATCCCAGGGGAGGAAATGGTGTTTTTGAGAATAATTCTTAATTATTGTATATTTATTTCATTTTATGGAGGTACAACGAGGGATTGAGGTGTTAAGTTCAGCAATTTTCAACCTTCTACAAATTTGATCATCCTCATTTCATTTTATAATAAACCATTTCCTATACCCATCATTCAAATTCTCTAATGTGTGATGGTATAATAAGACTTTTGTCATGAACCGTCCCTCGGGGGCCATGCCGTGACTACACCAAGCCTGCCTTCTATAGGCTTGGGGCTGGCGACTAGCATCGATGACGTTTCCCCTAAAACTAGGAAGTCATTGCCTTTATAACTGGTAAGCACACATAACCAAGAACAAAGAATGATACGAAATCAAGTAAACTGAACAGAAAATATAGTGAGTGTAGTTTGTAAAAGGGTCCAGAATAAAATCCCAACTAGATAGTACAAGAATTTGAAAGTACAGGTAAACTGGAACAACTCTTGTCGACACTGGCAAGGATACTACCTGAAAGGTAGGTACATCTCTCGATCGGTCACCTCTGCGGTACCCCTCGTCTAAGGTCCTCCTCTGTGCTAGCTTTAGTCTTAGTACTCTCGTCCTCAGTCTGCATTGTCCATCGTCTGCACCAAACATAATGAAGTGCGGGCATAGCTCGTGCATGGGTGAGTAAAACGATACTCAGTAGGGACCCCGAGACCCTCATGGTCTCAAAAAATCCAAAAAGGGTTAACAATAGAGCATGAAATCAACTAAAAATACTACTTAGGTATATTCCCATACATATGCCGTTGTTATCAAGTATACCCATCTCAATCATGAGGAAACACAGAGTCCAACTCAAAAGTCCAAGGCTCAACTATTCTCTAACGGAAGGAGTACCATGATGGTAAGTACCACGATGGTATGTAACACTCATGTATTCCACACAGAAGAATACCACCAAGGTATTACAACAAACGAATGTACCGCTTAGGTACTGACTAAGCTCACATCATGTAAAACTTAGGTACAGTAATAGAAGTGATTAGATGTAACTATAGAATCATCTTACTCTGTTATGAGGCACTGGGGCTGACACACACAGGATTGCTCGATGCTGGCACATATAGGATCACTAGGTGCTAGCCCACACATGATCTCTCGATGATGACCAATATAGGATCACTCGGTGATGACCCACACAAGATCGCTCAGTTTTTACCCACACAGTATTGGTAGGTGCTGAGCCACACAAAATCTTTATTCATTCTTCATGTCACAGCCAGCTAATGGGTTCCTGTACTAATCCTGCTCATCTCCAGGAGTATTATCTCCTCAAGAAACTGTTCGATACATCAACATCCAAGAAGTCCCATGAAGAAGTGTCTAAATAGACTGCCACTTCATAGGGGTCTCAACACAATAGAAATTGAATCAATCGGATTCCCGGTCTGTAATTGATTAGTCTTTTAACTCACATGGGTTATAACAAAGGGACTATCTCTCTCCAAGGTTTATAGCAATATTGACGGTTTGTCAAAAAGACGCCTGGTGCCAAAGTTACGACCGATAGAGAGATAAGAATATAGATGGTCCAGGTCTGGTCTGACCTGGCGCGGGCCGACCCGACCTGGTTTGGGTCGACCCAGCCCGCTAGTTCCGACCCAGCCCGCACTGGGCGACGCGGGGGCCGTGGAGAAGAGCGAGGCTATGAGGGAGGCGCGAAGGTCACGAGGGTGGCTCAAAGGCCACGATGGCTATGTAGAGGCTGTGAGGGCGGCGAGGTCGCGGGAAGACGAATCTGTCGGGGCCATGAAGCCATAGGATAACGAAGACCTCGGGGGTCGCGGAGGGCCGTGGGGGTCGTGGGGAGCCTTGAGACCAGCTAAATCTGTGTGGAGGTGAGTTCGTGGGTGCTTTGGAGGGCGGCAGGGCGGTTAAGGCCGAGGGTGCTATGGAGGGCCACAGGGAGGTGAGGTAGTGAGGGCCGGAGAGGGCTGCCAGCTGCGCGAGGCCGCATGGGCCATGGAGGGTAGCTGGTAGGGCGAGGCCAGGGGGCAGCCAAGGGCGTGGGGGGGGGGGGGGGGAGGGGGAGGTCACGGATGGCGGAAGGCCTCGGGTGGCGGAGGTTGTGGGTGGTGGAGCCTACGGGCGACGCGGTGGCCACGGGGCGGCGTCGTTGCACTTTCACCATCAACGCGGTCGATGGTTGGGTCGGCCGCCATTCATGTGCGCCACTGAGGTTGGTGGCCATCCTCCTCTATTGGGAAGAACAGAACAATTAAAAAAAGATTTTTGTAAATGTCAGGCCTTGTTTGTTTGGTCGACACTCTATGTGTTAGAGCGGTAGCAAGAGGATGTAATATTTTCCTAATTTTATGATTAATTATCAAGAATGGGTAAGGGAAAGAAATTCAAACAACCACTCTACAACCTCTTGAAATGACTATTCCAAAACCCAAAAAATAAATCATATGTGGATCAACTGGTTTTCCAATTGATCCACATTCATTGTTTTAGAAGGGACGAATATTGGAATATAAAATCATACACATCTAAAGACCTACCGTGTTTGTTTTTTTGATGATGATGAGGAGGGAAGGAAAGTTTTAGATTGAAGACATCCCATGTTGGGGGATGTCCTGATGAAGAAGTCGAAGTCCTTCATTGGCACTCTTCGTTGAAGGAGCATTCTTCATTGGGTAAGAAGAATTCCTCCAAGGTTCTCTGCAAATTTCCCTTTTCCATCACTTTCCCCAATTCCACCTAAAATAAAAGGGTATCCAATATGATATGTTTCCCCAATTTAATTGTTGGCACAAATTAAATTGGTATCATAATTACATTGATGATGGAATAATATATTTTGGGGAAACCTAAAGGTCCCCTCCCTCATTAAAGAATATGTTAAAGAGGTTTCTCACATTATTAGGGTTTGGGTGGTCCCCACCCTTAAATTCAAATTGGGGGATTTAGGTTCGGTGGTCCCCACCTCCATAACATCACATGGGAGGTTTAGTTCTGGTCGTCCCCACCTCTTAACACTCAAATTGGTGGTTTAGTTATGGTGGTCTACACCTCTTAACATCCACATGGGAGTTTCAAAAGATAATAAAATGTTACCTAAATTTATTTTATTTTAGTTTTTCACAAATAAGTGAAAAAATAACTTCCTCCCACGACCAACTAAAGTCGAGGTGAATGTCTCCTTAAAAACTACCAGTGCTGCGATTTCAAAGGTTCCCTTATATATCAATTTTGAGAATTGGTTAAAAATTTAGAAAAACCCACTCACACATTTACTGAACATACCTGAAAAAAGTTCATAAATTCATTTTGTGCACTTCGGGCCTCAAAATCCCGTGCCTTCAATTTATACGGACTAATAAATTCCAATTTAATAAAAAACAATTTACATGTAAATTTCATGTCTTTACATTATCCCCACGAAGGGATTTATGTCCATGTATGCCACAACTCAAAACTAGGATAACAAGTGGGGGTACTAAGCATGAATCTGAGCCTCCTGCTCCCATGTGATCTCCTGGAGGTTCTCGTGATTCCAACGAATGCACAACAGAGGTATCGACCACTCACAAAGGTCTCACTCATGACAATCCTTAATCTATACTGGATCCTTGGAAAACATCACCCCATCATCAATGTCTAGCTCGCCGTGGTCGATGGCGTGAGTAGGGTCGTGCACCTATCTCCTTATCTAGGATACATGGAAGATGTTGTGCCCCCAGTGCAACTGAGGTGGAAGATCTAAGTAAGCCAACTCACCAACTCTAATGAGGACCTAGAAGGGCCCGATGAGCCACAAAGATAACATTCTACCTCGGCTAAATATCTGCAACCCTCGTCGAGGTGAGACCTGTAGAAAGACGTAATTACATCCTCAAACTTCAGAGGTCTCCGTCTCTTATCGGCATATGACATATTCCTGCTCTATGTAGTCTTAATCCACTCTTGGATGATCTGCACCTTCTCTATGGTAGCCCGAACCATCTCTGGTCCCATGAGTGCTGACTCCACTGGGTCAGTCCAGCACAAAGGTGATCATCCAAGTTGCCCATAAAACACCTCAAAAGGTGCCATACCAATGGTGGAGTGATAGCTATTGTTGTATAAAAACTCCTCCAAAGTCAATTTATCCTCCCAGATTCCACCAAAGTCAAGGATTCAAGCACAGAACATGTCCTAGAGGGTTTGAATGTTTCACTTAGTCTGTCCATCTGTTTGAGGATGGAAGGAAGTGCTTAAACGAAGCTGCATCTCGAAATCCCCATGCATCCCCTTCCATAGCCGGGGAGTAAAATGCACATCACGATCAAAGACAATCGTCGAGGTTAATCCATGTAGCAGCAAAATCTCCTTCACATAAAGGTACCCCAAGCTCTCTACTAAACCCTACTCTGTGATCGGTAAAAGGTGGGTCGACTTGGTGAGTCAGTCGATGATCACCCAAATTAAGTCATGTCCCCTAGATGTATGTTGACGTCCTGTCACAAATTCCATGGATATAGCATCCCACTTCCACTCTGGTACCTCCAAAGGCTGAACCAAGCCTTATCGTATGTGACGCTCTGCCTTCACTTGTTGACAAGTGAGGCACTGAGAGACAAACTCTGCAACTTCTTTCTTCATTCCCAACCACTAGTGCTATTATCAGAGAACATAGTACATTTTTTAACTCCTGGATGTACCACTAGATATGGAGTGTGGAAGTCCCTCAACAATTCCTCTTGATGTGACACTGGTACCATGGTATGTTATCTGAAGAGGATGACGTGTTACCCACCTTCAAAAAATCTATCAGGTGCATGTCCTGTGGATATCTGAGCACGTCATGCATTGCAGTCAGCATCCCCATGTTGCACCTCCCTGACATGTAGAAGATGTGTGGGAGTGACTATAAGAGAATGAAGAAAGGCTACTCTATCCTAGTCCCCAAAGGATATCTATAAAGTGGCCACCTGTTCGGTCGCCTCACCTAGTAGTTGTATACCAGATCTTCTGCTGAGTGCATATGATAAAATGTTCCCCTTCCAAATAGTATAGACTATATCGAAGTCATAGCCCTGTAGGAACTCAAGACAATGTTTCTATCTCAGTTCCAGGTCCTTCTGAGAGAAGATATACCCATGATTCTTGTGACTGAGTAGACTCTTAAATGTTTTCTAATTAGATAGTGTCGCCACATAATCATGACGAATACCACTACTGATAACTCCATGTTTTGGGTAACATAGTTCTTCTCATGCTATCTAAGCTGTTGAGAAACATATGCGATCACTACTCATTCCTACATGAGGACACATCTGAGTCTAGTCCCTAATGTGTTGCAGTAGACTACATAACCCATGCCCTCCTCTGGTAGCCTCAAAATGGGGTCACTAGTCAGCCTCTTCCTCATCTCCTAAAAACTCCGATGGCATTTCTCTGACCACACGAAGGGTTTCCCCTTCTTCGTCATTGCTGATAGTGGTGCTGCAACTCTAGAAAATCTGGCACGAATCTCTAGAAGTATCCGGCTAATCCCATGATTCGTCATATCTCTGTCACACTCTTGGGTGGCTCCCAAAAAAGTACCGCCTCAATCTTCATTGGATCCACTACAACACCATCCTATGATATGACATGTCCTTGAAAGGCGACCTCTCATATCCAAAACTGGATTTTTGAGAGCTTACCATAAAGCTGGTGGTTTCGGTGTGTGTCTAGTACTACCTGAAAATGGTAGGCATGCTCCTCCTCAGTAGTCGAGTAGATCATAATGTTGTGATAAATAATAAGACAAAGAGACCAAGGTATGGCTGAAATATCATATTCATGAGTCCCATGAACACCGTTGAAGCGTTGTCCTAGCCGAATGGCATAACCAAGAACTCTTAATAGTCGTGCTGACATCTTAGAGTCGTTTTCTCCACATCCTCATCTCATAATCTGAGCTAGTGATAGCCTGATCTGATGTCAATCTATGAGAACCATCGTGCTCCCTTAAACTAATCAAATAGATCTTCAATCCTCAAGATTGGGTACTTGTTCTTCACAGTTACCTGGTTTATGTGCCGATAATCAACACAAAGTCCCAAGCCCCCATCCACCTTCTTGGAGAAAAAAATTGGGGCTACCCGAGGTGAAACATTGGGCCAAATTAATCCTTTCCCCTGCAAGTCCTCTAGTTGTACCCGCTGCTCACAAAGCTCTGTGGGAGCCATTCGATACATTGGTGTAGATTTCAGTGTTGTTCTGGGGTACATGTCAATATAAAATTTCACCTATCTGTAAGGAGCTAGACCCGAAACATCATCCTGGAAGACATTTGCGTACTGGTCCACCACTACAGTATATCTCTGACTCTCCACATCATCTGCTCTGAGGGTATGTCTAGCCACCTTATTAGTGATCGGATGCACGCTCATCCAGGTAAATCCATCATGTGATGAAAAATCTCCCTTATCCCAGTGAAGGTAAACCTAGTCCCATCCGTGCGGATACACCACACTTTGCATCTAATACTGTCTATCTGATCATGGAATGTTGATAACCAGTCTATACCGAAGATGACATTGTAAGGGCTCGACGCCGCTACTAGGAGATCCCAACTAAATCTTTATCCACCTAGAGTAAGCTCGCACTACCGGCAGTAGTGCGTTATCGTCGAATCCACTCCAGTAGGAGTCACTAGCCGTAGGGATCGAGCCAACGACTCCATTGGCATCTCTGAGCTACAAATGAGGGAAGTGGCAATTATAGAATGACTAGAACCTATGTCTATTAGTACTACAACTAAAGTGGAGTAGACACAGATCATATCTCGTTTCATCTCCGAAGTTTCGTGATCATAGGCCTCAGCTACCTGGAGCTAACCTCACCCCTTTCCCAGTGATCCCTGTGGTTGGGGTGGACCACTTGGTGGTGATGGAAGTAACATCTTGAATCATCTCCCACTGCCACCTGCTCGGCAAGATCCTTTTCCATGTCTGCCTGCTCCCTGCGGACCTCCTCGGTCAAACCTCTGTCTCTACGTAGGCGGTCATTCAATCGTCTGATGATCATCTGTACAATAGGTCAGACAGTCACGAGCCATGTGACCATACCCTCCGCATGCGTAACACTGCCCACTCCTGGCATGACTGGCTCTGACTCGGGTTCCCCGCACTACCGAATCTGAATCTTGCAGTCGTCCAACTATAGGTCTTGTCCTCTTGGACCTCTATGACATCTGTTTGGTTATAGATGTGAAAGACTCTACTGTGTGACATCTGGTGGTGGGTCTAGTGGCTGGTGACTACTCAGCAAGAAAAATGTCCACCAAGATGGCTCGCTCTAACACCCCCGCCTATGTCGGGATGCTAAGAGAAATCATTGATCCCCTAATCACCCGCCTGAGTTCTTTCTTGAATGTCTAGGCCTTGAAGAATGGGTCCCACACCATATTAGTGGAGTAGCATGAGAGGTCAGTGAACCTCACTGAGTACTGAGCCACAGTTATGCTGCCCTGTGGTAGATGAAGAAGCACTTGTATGCGCACTGCACGAAGAGTTCCTGAAACAATCTCATCCTAAAACAGGCTCTCGAAGTCTGCCCATAGATGTGTCACCTCATCATGATCCTATATTATCAAGCTACACCATCTTCATGCTGCTACTAGTAGAAGGATGGTGGCAAGGATCATCATGAGATTAGTTGGTGTCCCTACCATTTTAAAAACATTCACCTTGGCCTCCAGCCAATCCTCACCCGCCTGTGGGTCCATCTCTCCCCTGAACCTGGGTGGTCTCTGGTGTTGGAACTTGTGAAACACACTCAAGTAGTGCGTACCATCTTCTACTAGGGCTGGTGGCATTAGTGGCCCAACGTGTAATTGTACCGCTGGTGCCTCTACATGAAGAGGGCCTTGCACCAAGGCCTCATCGCTCGGTGGGGTATCAATGCATAATATATCTGAAAACCTAGATGGTTGTCTGCGCAGAGGAAGCCTAAAAAGAAACAAGTGCACAACGGTCAATATGTTATACCTGGTGAGCTGACTCAAAGAGATCACAAGGAAAACTCTTGAAAACACACACACACAATCAGTGTTTTCATGCACTGAGTCGAAAATCAGAAGTCTAGGTCTTGGTTTTTGGATACGTCGGCCACCACACCAACACTGGATTCCCTAAATTGACATCCACACTCATTAAGCATAACTCTATTTCCATTAAAAATAATGATCAGATTATTATGTTCTATGGTCTAACCAAATCCTCTGATTAAAATTTGTCATGACCCGTCCCCCAGGGCCCATGCCGTGACCACCCCAAGCCCACCTTCCATAGGCTAGGGGCTTGTGTCTAGCACTGAAGGTATTTCCACTAAATCTGGGAAGTAATTACCTTTATAACCTATAAGTAGTCACAAAAAAACACACAGAAATATACAAAATAAAGTAAACTGAACAATAAACCGAGTGAGTGCAGTACGTAAAAGAGGCCATAATACAATACCAACTAGAATGCACAAGAAATTGAAATTACAAGTAAACTGGAATAGATTTTGTGAAACCCCACCAAGGATCCTACCTGAAGGGTAGGTTTAAATCTCGATTGGTGGTCTCTGCGGTACGACTCATCTAATTTCCTCCTCCGAGCTAGCTCGAGTCTTGGTACATTCATCCTCAGTTAGAATTGTCCATCATTTGCACCAAAAACAATGATGTGCAGGTATAACTCATGCAGGGGTGAGTGTAACGATACTCAGTAGGGACCCTGGTACACTCAACGTCTCAAAAAATCCACAAAGGATAAACCAAAAGGCATGAAATCAACTGACATACCTACTTAGGTATATGCCCGTACATATACCTAAGTCATCAGGTATACCCATCTCAATCATGAGGAAACATAGAGTCCAACTAAAAAGCCTAAAGCTCAACTGTTCCCCAAATGAAGGAGTACCACGATGGTAACTACCACTCAGGTATGCCACAAAGAAGTATACCACCAAGGTATTACCCCAAAGGAAAGTACCGATCAGGTACGAACTCCGCTCACACCAGGTATAACATAGGTACAATAGTAGAGTCGATTTGATGTAACTACCGAATCATCTTACTCTATTATGAGGCACTTCTGCTAACCCAAACAGGATCGCTCGGTGCTGACCCTCATAGTATAGCTAGGTGTTGACAGACACTGAATCACTCGGTGCTGACCAACAATGGATTACTCGGTGATTACCCACACAGGATCGCTCGGTGCTTACCCACACTAGATCTCTCGGTGTTGACCCACATAAGAACACAAGGTGCTTACCCACATAGGATCACTATTCAATCTTCACGTCATAGCTAGCTACTGGGTTCCCACAACTATACTTGCTCAACTCTACGAGGATTCACTCCTTATGACATTGGTCGATAATCCAACTTCCATGAAGTCCCACAAAGAAGAATCATATAGGATTTCCACATCATAGGGGTCTCAACGCAACAAACAATGTGTCTGTCAGACGATCGATCTGTATGTTGTAAGCCTTTTAGTCTTGAGGTTTAGGTTGGATTCGTGCTCGATCAAACCCGACATATCACAAATTTATTCATAACTATAGTGGGGTATACCAAAGGGACCATCTCACACTAATGTTTACATCAATGTTGGCGGTTTGTCAAATAGACGCCTGGTGAAAATGGTATGGACAATAAAGTGAAAAGGTCGTAGAAAGTCCAGGACTGGTCCAACCCAGTCAGACCAACCCGAGATGGGCTGAACCGACCCAATTTGGGTCGACCCAACCCATTGGGTTAGGCCTGGCCCACGCTGGATGGTGCAGGGGCCGCAGAGAGTCGCGAGGCCACGAGGGCGGCACGGAGGCCGTGAGGACGGCAAGGCCGCAGGGGGCCGTGGGGCGGTGATGCCGCGGGGCCCCCGAGGTCGCGTTGCAGCAAAGGCCATGGGGGCCACGGAGGTCCGGGGGTCGGCCAGGCTGTGGGGGCTGTAGAGTGTCGCGGGGCTGGGAAGGTTGCATGGGTCATGGAGTGCCGCGAGGCGGCGAAGGCCGTAAGGGCCGTGGAGGACCGTGAGGTGGAAAGGACACGAGGATGCAAGGCTGCGGGGCTATGTAGTTCCACCGACAACAGAAGGCCACATGGCGATGGAGGCCGCAGATGGTGGAGGCCACAGACGACACAAGGCCTTGAGGCGGTAGAGGCTGCGGGTGGCGCAGTAGCTGCGGGGTGGCGTCATTGCACTGTCGCCTTCTTCATGGCCTACGGCGTTGTCACCGACCATTCTCATGCCCCACCGAGGTTGGTTACCATCTTACTCCATCGCGAATAATACAACAATTAATCACAAAACATGCGGAGTGGTCAGTCCATGTTTTTCTGGCCCGCACTCTCCGTGTTAGAGCGGTAGATGGCAGCTATAATCTCTTCCTGAGTTTACGATGAATTATCAAGAACGTGTAAGGGAACGAAATTAAAACAACCACCCTACAACCTACTATGATGATTGTTCCAAAACTCACAAAAGAAATCATCCACGGATCAAATAGTTAGAGAGTTAATCCACAATATTTGTTTTAGAAGGGAAGGACATGGGAATATTAAATCACACACAACTACACCCCAACCTCATTCGTTTTTTTACGTCGATGAGGAGGGAAGGAAATTTTTCGATCGAAAAAATCTCCCTTTGGAGGATGTCCTGAGGAAGAAGTTGATGTCATGCATCATCGTTCTTCATTAGAGGAGTGTTCATCATTGGAGAAGAATAATTCATCAATGGTTCTCTCGCAATTTCCCTTTGAGAACACTTCCCCCAATTCCACAAATAAGAAAAGGGTAGCCAATATGATATGATTCCCCAATGTATTTTTTTTCCAAAAATTCAATTGGTATCATAATTACATTGAGGTTGGCATAATAAATATTGGGGAAACCTCAATGTCACCTCCCACATTACAGAGGGAGTTCAAGAGATTTCTCACATTAGGAGGGTTCGGTTGTTCCCCGCCCTTTAATTCAAATAGGGGGTTTTAGGTTCGGTGGTCTCCACCTCCATAACCACACATGGAAGGTTTAGTTAAATGGGAGGTTTATTTCTGGTGGTCCCCACCTCTTAACATCCACATGGGAGTTTCAAAATAAAGTAAAATGTGGCAAAATTTTATTTTATTTTATTCTTTTACGAATAAGTGATAAACTAAAATCCACCCTTGACCTTTTTCAATTGAGATAAAGGTCTCCTTAATCGACTACTGGTGTTGTGAGTTCAATGGTGACCTCAGATGTCAATTTCGAGTACTGGTTCAAAAGTTAGAAAATCCCGCTTGCATGTTTGTGGAACGTACGTAAAAAATGTTCAGAAATTCATTCCGGCCACTTTTGGCCTCAAAATCACGCGCCATAAATTTTCGCAGACATGTAAAATTCCAATTTAATAAATAAAATTTAAATGGAAATTCCGGGTCTTTAGATCATTATGTATGGAAAAGATATAATATAATTAGGAGTTTAGGTAATTAAATGATTATTATTTTGGTACTAACTATCTCCGAATAAATTTAGATGTGGAATTTTTTGCACCAAGGAGATATCTATAGTGTAATGTGTTCAATAATATAATTAGATGAAGATGATTTATAAATGATAAAGTGTTAATCATGAAATAAATTGATTAAAATAGAGAAATATATAAATTATTTCATGTTTTGAAACCAAGGATTGTATCCTTTATTACAATAATATATTAATTTATTCTATATACATTATTGTTCGATTTAAATTTATATTTTATCACATATGAACTAAACCCCATTTTACATGATTAATGTTTTTTCAAACATAAAAAATTTAAGACTGTAAAAAGAATACACCAAGTACATCATCAAGCCTTATTGAGAGAAAACTATTGTTTAACCTACTAAGATGTATTCCATAAGATATAAATTGTATTATGACATCTGGTTCCTTCAACATGGTCCTTTCTGTCAGGGAACCAACAACATTGATGGGAAAAAGTTGAAATCATGATCATGTTTTGAGCATCAATTATCCACCTATGAGGCCAGAATTCATTCTTAACATTATCCATGGTTTAACATTTCATTGAAATGTGGAATTAATTTTGTTTGTAAATTAAATTATTGATATCATATATTTTAAATTAGTAAATAATATTTTCTTGATATTTTTTTCTTATGGTAATTATTTAATAATAATTTCATCATCCAATTGTTTTGAAATTAAAAAATTCCTTATCAATGATAACTTTTGGGATTGATAAGAGATGAAAATGGGAATAAATTTATACCCAAATAATCCATCATCTGTTTATCATTACTAACATATCATGAAACTCAATAGTTGTTGGCATTCACAATTTCCAATTATTTGACAATGGAATACTAGGACGACTAGGCTGTTGATGATGTTCCAGTGGAACTAGTTCGATCATGATCGCAGCATGGGTCCTGATGAATGTATGGATTGGATGTGTATGTGGTGGATCATTCCATCTTCATGGAAAGGTGGGAAATAGATACCCACAGGGTTTCACTTGATATATTGAAAATGATAATAATAATGAATATAAATGCTGATGAATTAGGAAATAATGGTACTGGAAACAGTAGATGTAGCAGTGAGAATTAAATGCCAAAATGATGTTTGAAAATTTATTTTGTAATCACATGGATTGTGATTGTTGAAATAAAAGTCATTTATGTCACATAGTGATGTATAGGGTTCTCTTATGGGAGATCGATATCACACAATGCTTTACCATAAACCACATTTAATGTTTATCAATCCACACAACATTAGGTTTACTATAGTATATTCTCAAATAAAAACATTTATCCACATGAAATGTGGCTAGTGAACACCCTATATATTATGGTGAGATGAATTAGTATTGGTGGGCGTATATTCCCAACAATCAAATGAGTATGAAAAATCATTTCACAAAGTAGAAATTAAATATTGGTTGACCCCACATGAGTGTAAAATGGTATTATACACATGGAAACTAATAAAGGCTCACATACCTTATATTAATGGAGTAAATGCTTTATACTAGATATTATTCTATGTTTTCAAATATGCTCATCTAGGTGTCGTAATTGTATAATAATGTATTCATCTCTAAGAGGGTTTCCATGTAAAATGTGATGTTGTGTATATATTAACCATTATATGATGTTACATGGGATTTTTATGTTATTAAATTTATTTTTCTTGGGAGAGACAATGACTAGGTTTGGGTGAGTTTCTCCCAAAAGTCCTGCGGTTGAAAACCTCCTTCGAGAAACATAGATACCAGGGCTTGGTTTCTCCATGTAATTAGAATAGTAGGTGACCACCCATTATGAAGAGACATAGGTTTTTCACTCACGGCTATGGTCAACCCCTTAACTGATTCAAATTCCACTTAATCTGGTGTAGGATCTTCATAAGGATTCCTACCCCCATGAAAGGCATACACACCAAATGAAGGAATAGATCCCCCATTAATATTATATACTGATGATGTGGAAGCTATAAACACATGGTCATTTGGGCGCTTTGAGTCCTAGGATATACTAAGTATTACAAGTTTCCTATGGTATTTGATTTGTGTGTTGTTGGCCCATAATGATCAGTATTTTCCAATATTCTTGGTCTTCATTATCAGTAATGCATATTCGAATTAATCTTATATGTAAGTTGATTTAGTATTTTATTCCTTATTTATGTTTCTAGGGCTTCATAAAACGTATGTAATCATTACAAGTGATTTTTACCACATGTGTTCTTATTGTACTATAAAAACATATTTAGGCTGTGAATTTAGGGGATTTAGAGCTGATGGATCCACATTATAGTACTTCTCAGTGGTGACTATTTTTTCAGAACTTGAGTTGGAATATGTTGTGATGTAGAGTTCTCCTTACCCAATATTTTAGTTTAGTTATTATTTTGATTTTTTGGGCTCTTCTACTTCCCTTGATTTTTGGTGATGTATCTATCATAAATTTATGGATGATTTTCATGAACCTCATGAATATTATTTTATATATAATTAATATTTAATTTTATGTATTATTATATTTATTCTTGTTATATGTGGTTGCATGAAGGTTTGTTAGTCTAAATTTTCCATTATGTGTGATATTCATTATTAGTGATTGTTTCCATCTCCTTAGATATTAATGTGATTTTGGTATGGCACACCCATATTATTTCCAAACTATTTGGGGACCTGATGGGTTAGGTCATGTTACTATATTCTATTAGATTGAACTCTACTAGGTATAACACCATTTACATTGTTTTTTAAACCAATTAACTCCTCACCTGTGCATAACTCTAAAATATAACCAATATATTAATCAAATTATTTGAGAAAAAATTATTATGACCATATTCATTCTAGAATCGAAATGGATCGGTGATGAACCCATCTAAAAACCTTGATGTTAGCCTCCAATGAGTTGAGGGTTATCTACTAGTGATGGGTGTATAGATAACAAAAAAAGAGATATTATCTTTTGACGAACACAATCAAAGACTATAAAATTAAATGAATTATACCAAAATAGAAAAATATTGAATCCATAATCAAGTAATATAAGAATCATTGTGAAATTCATGGATTTTATATAAGATAACCAAACAAAAGTCAAATACAACTGTGGAAATATAGAAGCTAACTCTTAACATAAAAATAACTCAGAAATAATTCATATATTCTAGTGGAATATGAAACAATACCAGACCACTGAGATCACACTATCAACTTTATCCATTGCTTTTATACTACCTAATAAATCCACTAACACAATCACATATACATAAAAATAAAATTAGCGGGGTATATATATGTCTACTTAGTAGAAAACCCTCTAAAGAGTGTAATCCTGTTAATATTATGCATGACTAATAATAAATGAAGTAAAACTATATTATGAATCCATGTAATCATTAACAATAGACACCTATGTGTAATATATTTCAGAATTTAACTTTTTAATTACTTAATCCTCAAATCCTCATAAGTTATTACAAATGTGTTAATATCATTTTTGAAATAAATTTGTTATTACGAAAATGAAAAGTTTGTTAAATTATTATATTTCCAAACTCACTACAAACAATATTATCTAAATAATAGAAAATATATGACATAATACATGCCAATAATATATATAAGAAACCCTTTGTCATAATTACCTCCATCAAATATCCACATCTCTAACTTATAACATCCCTCCATCATCCCATTTCCATAATCACATCACATGAAAGTATATGTCAGAGAAAAAACAAAATATAGACTATGCGTAACCAATATACATTCAATATATACCTTTTAGTGGGGGTGATAAATGGAATAATAGTATTTCCATCATGTTAGTTCCCTAAAAATTTATATATTGTTACGCATGTTAGAAAGTTTTCCTTATGTAGAGATTGAGTTTTGAATTGTGCACCCATCATTGAAATAACATTAGAAATATAATTAAAAGTATCTCACAAACTCCCAAACTCATAATTTATCAAAAAAATATTTCATATGTAAAACATCTGTCTTACCAAATTAAACAATTTCTCTATATACTCTATTTATGTTGTCATCCAAATTTTCATATCACCATAAGCTAACTCATAAATGTATTTAGGTAAAGAAACTAATTCTTGTGATAACAATAATATCCTTAAAATAAGAAAACAAAAATAAATACAACAATATGCATGTACTATTTAATGGTATTTCATATCATTATTTTAATAATAATTAATAAATCTCTCTAGGTTATCCATTTATAGTCACACAATATGGTCGATGAAAATTTTTTCTAGTGTTTCCCACAACTAGTTATCATTTCATAGTGATGAAATAAACCGTTATACAATCCCACACGCATTACGGTACTAAAATATTAAAATAATACCCCAATATAATATATAATATGATATAAATTAGAGTATCACAACTTTTTATAACATCAAAAAAAATTGAGAGACCCTAAGGTCCATTCCAAGCATCATAACACCATAATCAAAATTCATCGATACAATAATGTCTAACTCATCGAAATTATAGGACCAGATCATGTTAGTGAGGTATATATATCAGAATTATGATAAGATCCACATATCACACCATTAATAATCTTGTTAAATTATATTAATAATCACCATATATGACCAATAACTTAATATATAAAAAAAATCCACGACTCATTTTTATAAAAAAATTACATCATGAAACCCATTATCATATTTAATCCACAAATGATATATTGAATATATTTATACTCATGATCATGTTCCTACTAGAATCTTCCTATGCATCATGGTCATCATAGAAGTCATTATACCTCCAAAACATACAATGGTGCCTAAATTGTTTTCCATAATTTATTTATCTTTCAAGATACAAATCCCTAAACATAAAGATATGATTCAATATAATTATGAAAATTATAAAAAAAAATATTTTTTAAATTATTATGGGCCATAAAAAATTACTATTCTTGTGTCCAATATTTTATAATAACAAAAATTCATCTAAAATGATCTCAGTTGGTCTCTAAAATGTCATCGTCATAGTCTATATTGAAAATAAAAGAGATTAAATATTCACTTGTAAAATGATTACACAAGAGAAAGGGAATATTTTTTCCATTTATATAGTTTATTAATTAAATATACTCAACAATAAATAACCTATTCCTTTTTTTCTATACACTGGATGACCTACATGGGTTAGATTATTTTCCATCATCAATTACAGCCTATCTATTATTGGTTAATCTTACTCATCATATATATGTCATATAGTTCCCTTATTTTCATCTACAAAATCTCCTAATATTTTTGATATATACACCTTTCTCATCTTGTTCGTTTCTCTATATTCCCACTCCATGGTAAGCACAAAACAACTAGAATATATCTTACTCTAAACATATCACTTAACCACCAAAACTCTTTAATGCATACCCACCTCCAAATGCCATTCCACACTTTTCCACCACCTACATAGTCCCTTCCATTATCCCATATAAATACCCTTATTCTAAAATCACATTGTATCTCTAAATACTAAATCTTATCCTTTTGAATAAATCTCACATTACACCACTAATGTAACTATTTAAAAATGTCTTCTCTTTTACATCACACACACCACATAATGAATCTCTATGAAACTAATAATGTTGATGATATTCATTTATTAAAAACTTATTATCTACTCCCATTAGTTTTTTCGTGTAAAAGTTTATAATTTTTGTGATATACCCTTCTTTTAAAAGTCAATATAATTTTTGATCATTATTGGAATTAACCTAGATTCGTTTCAGTTTACTCGTTTAATTATAAAAGTAACCCTAATTATACAAATTGTTTGAATTTTGTTTTTTGGTTATTATTTATAATTATTATAAAATATTTAACTAGATATTGGGCTAATTAGGCCATCTATAGGGTCATATGGACCACATAAAAAGGCCCACCAAACCTGTGATGAAAATTGGACCATCCACAATGCATGAGTTTCTAGTATCAATTTAGAATAAAAATTTTTTATTCAAATAAAATATATAAATTTTAATATTAAATAAAATATTGGATAAAACATTTATATCCAAGATCAATAAATAAGGGGTCTAATTGATTCATTAATGTTTTGACCACAATTCTATATACAATTTAAAACAATCTGATAATTATTGAATATGATCCTAATTAAAAATTCCACCTGTGATGATATTTTTTGGTGTGAAATAAAATATATAACCACCAATATTTTTAGAATAAATAGTTCATATTTAAAGGAAATATCATATCCATAAATTTATTCAAATTTAGAAAAAAGATAAAATTCAACAGGAAACTGGAAATCAGATCATTATTTTGGAATAATAGCCACAACATTATCTCAAAAAGTATAATAGACACAATAATTATAGGGTTTACTATAATAATACATATATAAAATTTTATTAATATATTTTTCCTAGATTCATTGGTCTAAATTATCAAATTGGCAATCCAATTGGAGGGGTAGTTTTGGAATGAAAATAGTCCAACACCTTGGGATGTAAATACACTCCCCGCTTCCCCTTGCAAGGGGTTATAAATTTATCACATAGGATCATTAATTTTCAAGACCAAATCGAGGAATATTTCTTGGTAGATCTTTCAAAACTCAATTTTCTACTTGAGATACCTTCCCCCAATGCTTTATTTTCATGTACATTGATTGTTTTCATTTGTAATCATTTGTGTTTTTTTGAATATAATATGAATTTTAATTCATATTTCATCTACATAATATAATATAATCAACTACCCTCAATTGAATAGTATATATTTTTTATTTTTTTAAAATAATGTTGAAAATCATTCCGTCTATTCTCTTTCTTATTCAATCAAAAGTGTTTTTTAAATCTCTTCACTATTCATGTGTGTTCAAAGAACAAATATTTTCTTATCATATTATTTTAATTCTACTTATTGTTCATCACCATATGAATTTAAAACAAACTTACTAACAAAATAAATGTAGTAGTAAATCTACCATTTAGGAGATTCATAATTTGTGGATTATAAGTGATCGATAGCCTTTTCCTATCTATTATTCTTTAAATTGATATTCTGTGTGTTGAAATTAAAATATCTTGGAAAAATTACATGTTTTGTTTGAAATATGGATTACATGGATTATTGGAACCACAAGTACACATGGGTTGATGAAATATTTTACTTTCCATAAGAAATAATGTATGGAGAACATTAACCTAGTCAAATTTATGAATAAATCCAAAAAATGGGAATTCCTATCAAAATTCTTCTAATGAAGTGGGTGTTAATTTATTAAAATATATTGAAATGTTCATGGATATAACAAAATTAACACCCTAATGATGAACTCAGACTAATCCATATTAAATTGTTTATACAAATACATAAATAATTCATTTCACAAAATAATTTCAAACAACCCCAATTCAAAATACAAAACAAAAACTAATCGACTCCAAAAAAGGTTCCTTCAATGATGTTTCGACTCGAGTTCCACTAAAAACATAAATAGAGAACCAGAGAATTGGATTGACCATAAGTGAAAATCTTATTTGAATTAAATGGTTCCATTATAGGGATTGTGCACCAATTATTAAATATTTATTATTTTATTTTTAAATCTAAACAAATAAATAAAATATCTAAAAAAAATTCATCTTCCTCATACCTTCCAAATTTCTTAGAATACCCCATTGCATCCCAAAAAATCAATACTATTTTTACCTAAAGATTTTGTGAACTATTATATGTCTTATGAGGAAAATTATGTATAATCAAATCACACAAGACCATTCATTTATCATCCAATTAATAAAGATGTTGTCAATCCTATAGAACAATCATGTAAAGAACTTGTTTCCCTAGATATGAATTACCATACCATTGGAAATTAATATCCAAATATTATGGAAGATGTTATATTAAAATATGGTTTTATTCATCTTTTACCTTATTTCCACAGGCCTTCTAGTAAGGATCCTCATCTTCGCATGAATGAGATCCATGTGGTGTGATCTAAAATGAACCCTCAAGAGGTTTATGAAGTAAAAATCAATAAAAAACCATTCACTTTCACCCTTGATGACTCATCTATTTCATGGCTCTAATGCCTACCTCATATTTTTGAATCCACAAGAAATTATATGATGTGAATATTCTTATAAAAAAAATTCTCTGATTCCTAAACTGATACTATCCATAATTAAATAAGTGGTATCCATAAATTCCCCAATGAATCACCCCATGAGTTCTGGGGGAGGTTCAAATAGCTTATAGAAACTTCCCCCCACAACCAAATCCCTAAAGAACTCTTGAGAAAATAATTTTATGATGCATTATTGGCTGTGTATCAAACTCTCATTGATTCCAAAAGTGGAGGTTATCTTATTGAAAAAACATGGGAAGATGCTCATGATATCATAATAAATGTGGCATAAAACACACATCAATTTTAAACATGATCACATGATCACATTAAAAAAGTACTTGTGAATCAATCCATATATCCCCAAATGATGAACGCATTGATGAGTTAATGTTTTGGTCTTGTAAGACAACTGTTTGTTTATACTAGTTACCCAAACTAATATTTTATAAAAATATATGTTCCTTGGAAGTATAAAAAATTATAGAATTTTCTACTCGCTAGCCCGTCAAACAAACACATTTCTATAGCCTCAAAATTAACCATCAAATTAAACTAGACCTATGGTGCTCAATGTAACATATTCTCAAGAAAAAACCATCCCAAAACTATAAATTTGGTCTATTAGAGACTCCATCCAACCCCATGTTGAGCTCTTATCTTTAACTTATAAACTATGATTGAGGTATAGTAATCCTATATCTCATTAACCTGAATTCCTATCTCATAATAAAAACCAATTGAAACCTGGTAAATGTGGTGGTGACTACAAGTTACCTTATCCCCTTATTCCCCAACATCAAAGGAAAAATCCTCCTCCTACTCCTCCTAGATTCCACTAACCTAGTGAGCTATCAAAATTCACAACCCAAAATAATAGATTTCCCATGAACAAAAATCAAGGAAATCCCAATGTGGGACTAGCCTATTTTTCAATGAAAATATGAGAAAGTGTTGGGGGTGTTATTTACTACTTCACCCATTCTAGTATAAATAAATTGAAATAAAAATTGTTCAACTTACAATCCACCTATTTTAGAAGAAATAATAAATTTTTTCACAACTCTTATTCAAACCATTTCACATCCCCAAATAAAATTTAATTTAAATTTCACTTCATTAATGAAATAAAATATATAAACCTCATGATGAATACTCTAATTCCCCTATCAATTGTGATATGGTAATCAAAAAGAAAAAAATATTTAAAAACACATGAATTCACTCCCTCAACTTCTTCCATTTATATATGTAATATAGTTCCATTTCCTTGATCCATATCTAAGCATATGATTCCATTTATGCTTCATTTTGAAATTATGGACATGTTTAGATGTGTTGAGGTCAACATTACTGTATTAGATGCAACAAAAAAAATCACTAAGTATTAAATTCTTCTAAAATAATGTTTCTCCCCTAAGTGAAATATTAGAACCATTGAAAATGTTTCAACCCAACATTTCATACCCATCAAGTGAAATGATATGTGGACATTTACTATTCTATGTCAAATAGGGTTTTCTAACATTAAAAAAGCACTCATAAACATAGGAGACTTAATAAATTTCATTCCAAAATCTATATTATCTAAACATGGTCTAGGTCCCTTGCACCCGACATGTGTTGTCATACAGTTATCCAATCGAAGCACCACCAGTCTTGAGGGGTTAAACAAGGTTGTCCTTCTTCTATTCGATGATACTATTTTCCCAGCCGATTTCTATGGCCTTCACATGGATGATGAGATGGATTCTTCTCGATATCCCATATTTCATGTAATTCTATTCCTTATGATAGCTAGAACTAATATTTATTTAAATTTAGGTAGCTTATAAAAAGAATTTGATGACCAACTAGTGGTGTTCAATATTTTTCCAGACATGAGATACCAGTCCGAGGATCACGCAGCCTTCTCAATCCTTGCTTTTGAGAATAATTTTAAGAGTTAATTAAACCCCATTCAATCATGTTCATAATATTAAAATGAGATATGATTTTTTGAGAATTTAACCATGATTAACCAAGTCATAAATGGGGAATTTGATATTAACATTTCATTCATAGACTCCTTCGATCCATATGATCTATAACACTCTCCTGAATCCCATATCAACTCTGATCTCTACTATTCAGCCAAGGAAAATATTGAGTATAATAAATCAAAAACAACAAAAATAAATTCATTTATTCCTAATTTTTATATCCCCAATATAATGGATGAAGCTAATCTGAAATATCTTTTGGAACACATGAAATATGAATTCCTTTTCCATGATCACTCTTATCTTTTATTTTCTCTCTTGCATTTACTGAAACCTAAGGGTAAAAACCTATTCAAGCATTAGAGTAAAAAAATTCAAATGATTTTACCCTATATGAAATTACTAGAATAAACCCCTCCCTTTGCATAAATTAGGTCAATCTATAAGAATCATCTAAACTAGTCATAAAAACAAAAAGAAGACTTAATCCACTCATACATGATGTGGTTAGGGAAGAGATTGCCATGACTATTTAGGCTAGGATTCTCTACCCATTTTATTGTAGTGAATTGGTTAATATGATTAAAGTGGTACCTATGAATAGTGGTATAACAGTTGTAAAAAATGATCATGTATAGGCGGTAAGAACATGAGGGAAAAAATAACATGTGTACGTCGATTATTAGAAATTGAATGTTTAAACACAAAAAGATCACTATCCACTTCCTTTACTAGATCAAATGCTAGAAATATTTTATAAAAAGTTTAATTACTTATTTCTTGATAAATACACCAACTAATTTCAAACCCCAATCACACCTCATGAATATGATAAGACTACATTCACTTTCTACTTGAAAACATACACATATAAGAGTATTTTTTTTGCCCTTCCAATGATTTTTAAAAAATCTTGAGTTTTATCATCATTATCTTTTCTTATTTCATTGTGTATTTCATAAAGGTATTCATGGATTAATTTTCCATTTATGGAGATTCATTTAAATATTTCATGAATTTACACTATCTGGACCAGCATATGTGATTCAAATGTAACATTTTGATGAATTTAAAAAAAATGTATCTTTATGGTTACTAATGTGATTTACCTTCTGATCAAATATAAACTTGGAAAATAAAAACATGTTTCTAATTACTTGAGTGTAATTTATAATTCATATCAGTTTTAAATCGTTGTTCCTTAATTTACCACTAAACAAATCTCATCTCCCACACCTAAGTAACCATGGTGAGAACCAATTATAAATTACCTGGTTTATAGTGTTTTTTTGAATATTTTTAAATTTAACAAAAAAACGATGCTGAAAAGTAAATCAAAATATTATTTTTGGGATTATAATAACCCATTCAATATTTGGGATGACGTGGTGATTAGGATATGTATAGAATAAAATAAATTTTCCTCCATCTAAAAAATCTACCACTCAATGCTTGGAGGTGGATAAATTAGAAAAAATGACCTCCTAAATGATCCTTGAATATTTACTCTTATAGACTTCACTCTTCATGGACTCATGATTTCTTTCTTTAATGTTATACTTTCCTAATGTTCTGAAAAATTCCCAAAATATATGAAATTCCTCAAAAGTATTTTATCTTATGTAAGACCATTTATGTTTGGGGAATCGATTTAATGGGAACACATTCCAATTAAAATATATTATCCTATATTTCTATTAAGGTAAATTATGTTTCTAGGGGAGTCATGGCCAGGCCCACTTGGATGGATGATTAACAAACTATTATTGAGTTCTTGAAAACCCACATATTCCGTCAATTCGGAACACCCTGTGGCTTGATATGTGACTTAAGAAACCATTTCGATAATCATACCACATAATCTCTTTTTAAAACTAATGAGGTTATACATAAAAGATAAACTATATATCACCCCAAAAAATGGCACGGATTAACTTTATAATACAGATGTGAAAAAGAGTTGTGATATAATTGGCCGTCAGAGAAGAAAAGACAGGGATGAATGACTTGATGAGGTTATTTGAACATATCAAAATTACATTATAACAACCATTTGGAAGCCTCATTATAGATTATTTTCTAGTAAATCATGTCATTTACCAGTTGAAATCCAACTTAAGAAATTTTTGGTTGTGAAAACATTTATGTTTAATTATAAAAAATATGTTGAAGATAAATTTTTTATGTTTAATGAACCCGAGGATCTTGTCCAAGATCATTATTGTTAATATAATTTTTAAAAATAATCGGCTAAATAAATCCATGAAAAAAACATCCTGTATAAGTTATTCCATGCAGGTGAAATGGTAATTCCATCCAACTCTCAATTTAGGATTCACCCTAGTAAGATTAATTCTCATAGGGAAGGTCATTTTACAATTACTAATGTTTACCCATTTGGTGAAATGAATGTCAATGTACCCCTCCAAAAATGAAATTTATTTTTAATGGATATTAGATAAATAATAACTAGGAGAGGACACACATCCCTGGAACGACATCAACTTCCACCAGATCCACAACTACTGTAGTTGACTCACCACTAAATGGAGAAGAAGACCCACCAAATCCAAACCTGGGGGAAATATTTCACCCTAACTCTCTCTCCCTCTCTCACATTATATATATCCTTCTTATTCCTCTTGTAGACTCACCTTTTTAACAAATTTCTTCATCGAAAAATTATTTAACAATTTTTTTTGTGTCTATTTATATAAAAATAAAACAATAAACAAAAACAATAAAATGAGTGATAATTACTCATCATTCAATTTTCAAAATTTCTCCAAAATTTTTAGGGAGTACAACAACTTTTAATAATCTCAAAACTTATGTATTGTCATTATTAAATTTTATAATAAAGGATTCTATTTTATGACCAATAAATTTGCAATGGTCAATTTTTGATATGTAAAATTATTATTTGCCATCTCCTAAGAACAATATTTTCTATCATGACAATGTCACCGGTGGTCATATTTTCATGTTGTGTGTTTTTCACCTATAATTGTGAGTATTGAGGTTGTAGAACTTTGATCTAAATATCCTAGTTATCATATATTAAAATGATAAAGGAATTTTCTGAAGCACATGAGAATCAAAATAGCTAAATTGAAACAAATTACCCTTTCATTGATTCTCCTTTGGAAGTACCAGCATATCCATTGAAAAAATTATCTTGACATCCAAATTATAGGCCAAAACCATGTCCAACCTAGTATCTACATGGATTTTCATTTCATGATTTCATTAAATGTGTGTGTTGGGGAATGGATTTTATTTTAGGTTCCATTTCCTTAATTTTCAATTTTTCATCGTATGCTTGAGGGCACAAATATATTTTAGTGTGGTGGAGATATTCTCATTTTGTGAGTTTTTGGAATTGATTCATGTTTATTTATTTCTTTACAGGTTATTCAAAAGTGTTCAAAAAATGTAAAAATATGAAAAAAAACCCAATACAAAAATTGAAAAAAGAATGTCACTACTAGAAAAACAGGTATTTGCGACGGGATCTCGTCGCAAATGGCCCGTTGCTGAAAACGGCATCGCAACAACACTTATTTGCGACGGGCCCGTCGCAAATGCCTTTCTTTGTGACAGTTATTCTCCCCGTCGCAAATAGTACTCCGTATATTTGTAAAAAACTTTTAAAATAGTTGTTGCGACGGGTCCCTTCGCAACAACTATTTGTTTAAAAAAAATAAACAACTATTAATAAATTATTTTAATGCATATAATAATACTAATATTTGTGACGTGCATAGTATCCCGTTGCAAATACTATAAATAAAATAAAAAAAATAAATTATTGATAAATTATTTTAATTAATATAATAATAGAATTATAATTCACAAATAAAAATAATAAATTATTTTAATTAATATAATAATAATAGAATTATAATTCATAAATAAAAAATAATAGAATATTAATAAATGATTTAATTAATATAATAATATTAGAATTATAATTCATAAATAAAAAAAATATTAACAATTTATTTTAATTAATATAAAAATAATAGAATTATTTTACATTCAAATATTAAAATAATTCAAGTATTACAAAAAAATATAATTAAATTATAATATTATAAAATTTTAATATATATATATATAATTTAATATTATAAAATATAAATAATGTTATTATTCATATTAATATTTTTATTTAATAATATAATATTATTAAGATTTTATAATGAGACAGAAACTACGAATAGAAAAAAATCATATTTTGATTTCACAAATTTTATAACATAAATACAAACTCTAATCTGAAGGAGGGGAAGGTGGGGGATCTGCAGATGGTGGTGGAAGAAACTCCATCCCTAAAGAATGAGTGAGTCGGCGCATGTACTCCATCTACTCCTGATGCTGCTGCTGCCACCGACTCGTCTGCTCCTCGTACAGCTGCTGCTGGCGTCGATGCTCCTCCTCATGCTGCTGACGCATCTACTCCTGCTCCTGTCGGAGACTCTCTATCAGTGCAGTCTGATATCGCAACTGATCCTCATACTGTGTAGTAGAAGAAGATGAACGAGCTCCTCTCGAGCTGGACGATGACATCGCAACACTGCCATAATAATCTCCGGGAGTCAGTCGAGAGCCGATACCAACTACCCGACCCTTCTCGAAGTCATACTGGGTGGCCTGCATCCATGCCGCCTCATCAAACTGACGGGCAGTGGTCTGATCTGATGACTCGGCCTGACTCTCAGGCCGGGCCTGTGACGCTGCGACCTCATATGACTCCTATAGTTGCAATTTAAAATTAAAATTGTGAATATATTTTATGCAGTTAATTTTTAAACTTGAAAACAAATAATACTGACCACGATGTGATGCTGACGATCACCTATGAGCTCCCCAGTAGCAGGATCACTATACATCCTCCGATATACGTCGTACTTTGTAATATCGGGGTGCTCGACAGCCTATAAGAATAAAAAATAAACTGTTAATATTTATAGTTATATAAAATATTTATAAATAATGTACGTACCAGATGCTATCTATGAGTACTAAAAGAACGAATCCCAGCTCGATGAGTCACCTCCTGTCTCCCCCGATTCTGCCTCCCCACCGATGATCTCCTCTGAAAGTCACCACTCAACCAGTGCGCACATAATCCATCCCATACAAGGGATGAAATTTACTCTGGTCGGTGTGCTCTACATGACTCGTCAAAATCTGACACTCCTGCTTTCTTCATCGCAGCTTCTCTTAAATTGTGCAAAAACTGACGAAGGCGATCACGCATGGCCACCTCCCATGCCTCGTGGATGGCGTCACGCATGGTATCCTCGATCGGATACCATAAACCCTACAAATAAATCAAAATATCTAGTTAGAAATGAAATAATTTTCCAAATAAAAATTATTTATTTACGTACGTACCAACCAATGGCCGAACATGGCCTGCTGCACATCATTGGTAATCTGCTCCCATGTGGTCCACGGCTGAGAGAAATAGTTGCACAAAATAGCGCTGCCCTGTCCGACTGCTATATGCGGAAAACTGAAAAAAATAATAAACATTTATTTTGTGAATAGATTAATGAAATCTTAGTCAAATCCACAGGTTATCACACAAGTTATCACACCTCTGTGTGCATGGATCAAACCCAAGACGTGGACGTCGCTCGAGGACGGGGTCAAGAATCATCAATCGTGCAAGACCGCACCCCCTCCGCGTACTCCCTGGAGCGCCTGCAGGCTGAGGGTCATCTGTCAGCAACTCATCCGCATCGAAAGTCAGGTCAGCATCCGCCAACTCACAAAATGTGGCGTCGTCCATCTGAAACAGAAAATGTTAATGTTAGAAAATAATTGATAATTACTATTATATATACATATATACATGTTATGATTGTATATAAATAACATGGAATGCTATCAGTGTTCATCTTCATCATCATCTTCATATATGTCAATGTCATCTTCATATTCCTCCTCAACATCATCGATATCCATTCGGGTTACAGTTGCTTCATCTCTTACCATTTCAAATTTATATGTGACATCATTAACATCATCGTCATCACCGACTCTTAAATGTGGGGTGTCATCATCGATACTCATGTCTCTTTGTAAAAAAGATTGATTTTGAGTACTCTCTTGAAAAACTTCAATTCTTTGCACATTAGTGAAAGCACATTCACTTTGACTAAACTGATTGTCTCGAATTTTGATTTTTATTACACTCCACCAATCAGTCAAGTCTCTTGATGTTGCACAGTACTTTGCGTAATAATCTTGATATGCCTGTTGAGCCAATAAGAATGGTTCATTTACTGCGAGAACACTTTTACATTTAATATCGATGATTCCATGAGTCGGATGAACACACATGCCTCTCTCTGTATCCAACCCCCGACATTTGAACATGGTTATGTAATGTTGTCCAAGATAACAGAGTTCAATGATTTCATCAAGTATTCCATAAAAGTCAACATCATTTTCTCTATGATGAGATCCTCTCAAGCTAACTCCACTGTTCATTGTTTTTTTCGATTCCCCATATGCATGTGTGTGGAATCGAAATCCATTCACCACATATGCATTATATGTTTTAACAAGTTTGGAAGGTGGGTTACTCAATACACACAGTTGTTTGTCAATTTTATCATCATGTCGAGACACCAGAAAATTTGTGAAATAATTATCAATATAGTAAACTATACATTTAATGAGTTTCTAAAAGATAAAGAATTTATGTTACCAGTTTTTGAAACCACAGAGAGAAATTTTTCAGTCGACGTTCTTCGAGAGCAGCTGCTGTAATTTGTGGAATTTGTTTCTTGATGTGATTATCATACAACCTATAAAAACCAAAGTTATTTACTGTAACATAAATGATAGAATAAGTGATGTAAACACTTACAGTACAACTGATGTCATCTCTTCACAGTTGAGCAGAACATACGTATGAGCTCTCTGATGTTCATCATCTGAAAGCCAGCGTTCATAAACTCCACCAAAACCAAGCTCTGACTGGTTCAAAACAGATAATTGGTTGTCGATTTCATCAATATTCCTCTCGTTCCATCCCATTCAGTTGTGTTTTGAAGGATACTCATATTCAAAATAATGGGAGCATAAAAAAGATATTTCCTCTTGCAAATAAGCTTCTGCAATAGATCCTTCAACAGATGCTTTGTTACGTAATTTTCTTTTCAATTTTTGCATGCATCTTTCAAATGGGTACATCCATCGAAACTGTACCGGACCTCCACATTTGGCTTCATATGGAAAATGTAACATAAAATGTTCCATTGAGTCGAAGAAAGATGGCGGAAATATTTTTTCCAGTTTACATATAATTACAACAACATCTTTTTCAAGTTTTCCTAGAGCATCATAATCTGACGTAGCCGCACAAATTTCCCGAAAAAAATGAGACATGTCTGTTATGGAATCCCAAATCACAGAATTCAACAGACCTCTTAATCCAATGGGTAGATGTCTCTCCATTATAACATGACAATCATGACTTTTTAATCCAGTAATATGACCATTCTTTACTCATCTACCCAAATTGGAAGCACAACCATCTGGAAGTCTCAAATATGCAATCCACTGACAAAATAATAAACGGTTTTCTTTAGACAGTGTATAAGCTGCTTTTGGTTTCAGTAACCTTTCTGTTCTTACATTCTCAAATAGTTCCAATTCTGGACGCCTGCAAATTTGGGCAAGATCTAAACGTGCATTTACATTGTCTTTGCTCTTTCCTGGCGTATCCAAAACTGTATGAAACAAATTATCAAAATAGTTCTTCTCAATATGCATGAAATCTAACATGTGTCGGACCAACAGATCAGACCAATATGGAAAATCCCAAAATATGATACGTTTAATCCAATTGTGTTCTTTCCCAAAACCAGAAATTTTCTGTTGGTTTATTGTGGGACCAAAAGTGATGGGAGGTAATGAAAATACAACTGATTTTAACTCCGAACCTGATAGCATTTTTGGAGGTCCATCCCTTTCAACTGTTCCTTTTCTGAAATGAGATCTGTTTCTGAGAAAAGGATGATCAGCTGGAAGAAATCTGCGATGATAGTCAAAATAACAAGGTTTCTTTCCATGAATGAGCATAAATGCTTTGTTCTCTCCCATATAGTAAGGAAATGATTTCTGACCATGTGTACTCGGGCCAGATAACATCCCATAAGACGGGAAGTCACTTATTGTCCACATCAATGCTTCTCTCAGTATAAAATTCTATTTCGTTGCAACATCATATGTACTGACACCAGTACTCCACAATAAATTTAATTCATCAATCAATGGCTTCAAATAAACATCAATATTTTTCTTCGGATGTCCTGGAATTAGTAAAGTAAAAAAGATATATGGCTCCTTCATCAACATCCATGGAGGTAAATTGTACGGAGTGAAAAAAAACAGGACAACATGAATATTGACTACCATAAGATCCAAACGGACAGAAACCCTCAGTGGAAAGGCCCATTCGAACATTTATAGCTTCTAAAGAAAAGGATGGATGCACTCTATCAAAATGTTTCCATGAATCACCATCGGCTGGATGATTCAAGCTTTTATCGGTTGAAATATTCTCTTTATGCCATGACATCATTGTCACTGTATTCTTAGACATGAATAAACACTGAAGTCTGGATGTAAGCGGAAAATATCTCAACTGTTTTACAGGAATCAAACCAGACTTCCCGTGTTGTCTTTCTTTATATCTCAGTTGCCCACATGTGGGAAAACTATCCAATGAATCATTTTCCCCAGAATATAAAATACAGTCATTTGAACATGCATGAATCTTTTGACAAGTAAGTCCAAAATTTTGAACCAGCCTCTTACTCTCATAGTAAGCTGCAGGTAAAACATTTCCTTCGGGTAACAGTGTTTTCAGCAAAGAAAATATCTGGTCAAAACAGGTGTTTGACATTCCGTTAATTGATTTGATAGCCATAAATTTTGCAACTGCTTCTAATTTGCTCATCTTGCAGCCAGGATATAATGCATCCTCAGCAGAATTCAACAACTCATAAAATTCAGACGGTGCTAACTCAGGATTTGAAGCTATATCAGCCGGAGTTTCTGTATGTTGAACAGATGAACCTGCAACATCATGTACTAAATCTTGAAACCGGGATGGATCCGGAATCAAGTTGGTATCACCTGCTCTGGAACTGCGTTCAACATGTTGATACCAAAAAACATAATCTGGTTGAAAACCAAAATGCAAGAGATGTTCTCCCACTTTGTCAAACGTGTCAAACGTTCTCAATGCACATTTTCTGCAAGGGCATTTTATTTTGCCTTCTGAAACAAATTCTGGATTTGATGCCGCAAATGATAAAAAAGTCTCCACACCCTCTACATATACTATATTTAAACCAGAACCGTTTGGATTTCTACGTTGATTTATCCATATGCGGTCACCTAATAATGATTGTTGACGACCTCGTTGTTCAATATTTCTCTATAAAATATAAAATCATTACTGGTTTTGAATAATTTGTTAGAAAAACACTCAAGCTAGGGTAATTATAGAGTTTAGATCATACACGATTGACGCAAACTTTTTATTGAGATAGACCTAAAAATTGACCCTTTAAGAATTAAATATGTTGACAATAAAGCAAAACATGTTACAAATATTGATAATTTTAATATTATATAAATTTTTTATTATTTTCATAGTACTAATATTATTGGTAATTATTACAAATTATTGGTAATTATTGGTAATTATTGGTAACTATTGGTAATTATTACTAATTATTGGTAAGTATTACTAATTATTGGTAATTATTACTAATTATTGGTAATTATTACTAATTATTTTTAATTATTACTAATTATTGGTAATTATTACTAATTATTGGTAATTACTACTAATTATTGGTAATTATTACTAATTATTACTAATTATTTCTAATTATTGGTAATTATTGTTAATTAATACTAATTATTGGTAATTAATACCAATTATTGGTAATTAATACTAATTATTGGTAATTAATACAAATTATTACTAATTATTGGTAATTCTTGGTAATTATTGTTAATTATTGGTAATTATTGCTAATTATTGCTAATTATTACTAATTATTACTAATTATTACTAATTATTGGAAATTATTACAAATTATTGGTAATTAATACTAATTATTACTAATTATTACTAATTATTACTAATTATTGGTAATTATTGTTAATTATTACTAATTATTGGTAATTATTACTAATTATTACTAATTATCGGTAATTATTATTAATTATTATTAATTATTGGTAATTATTATTAATTATTACTAATTATTGTTAATTATTACTAATTATTACTAATTATTATTAATTATTGGTAATTATTACTAATTATTGATAATTATTACTAATTATTGGTAATTATTACTAATCATTGGTAATTAATACTAATTATTACTAATTATTACTAATTATTACTAATTATTGGTATATATTGTTAATTATTACTAATTATTGGTAATTATTACTAATTATTACTAATTATTACTAATTATTACTAATTATTACTAATTATTGGTAATTAATACTAATTATTGGTAATTAATACTAATTATTGGTAATTAATACTAATTATTGGTAATTAATACTAATTATTGGTAATTATTACTAATTATTGTTAATTATTACTAATTATTGTTAATTATTACGAATTATTGTTAATTATTACTAATTATTGGTAATTAATAATAATTATTGGTAATTATTACTTATTATTGGTAATTATTACTAATTATTGGTAATTATTACTAATTATTGGTAATTATTACTAATTATTACTAATTATTACTAATTATTACTAATTATTGGTAATTAATACTAATTATTGGTAATTAATACTAATTATTGGTAATTAATACTAATTATTGGTAATTATTACTAATTATTACTAATTATTGGTAATTATTACTAATTATTGGTAATTATTACTAATTATTTGTAATTAATACTAATTATTGGTTATTAATACTAATTATTACTAATTATTACTAATTATTACTAATTATTACTAATTATTACTAATTATTGGTAATTATTCCTAATTTTTACTAATTATTACTAATTATTACTAATTATTACTAATTATTGGTAATTATTACTAATTATTAGTAATTATTACTAATTATTGGTAATTATTGGTATTTATTCCTAATTATTACTAATTATTACTAATTATTGGTAATTATTGGTAATTTATAATAATTAATCCTAAGTATTCCTAATTATTCCTAATAATTTCTAATTATTCCTAATAATTACTAATTATTCCTAATTATTACTAATTATTACTAATTATTACTAATTATTGGTAATTATTGGTAATTATTGGTAATTATTGGTAATTATTGGTAATTATTGGTAATTATTTGTAATTATTCCTAATTATTACTAATTAGTGGTAATTATTAGTAATTATTACTAATTATTACTAATTATTGATAATTATTGGTAAGTATTACTAATTATTGGTAAGTATTACTAATTATTGGTAATTATTACTAATTATTGGTAATTATTACTAATTATTGGTAATTATTACTAATTATTGGTAATTATTACTAATTATTGGTAATTATTACTAATTATTACTAATTATACTTAATTATTGACAATTATTGGTAATTGTTCCTAATTATTAGTAATTAAATGAATAATTACCAATAATTAGGAATAATTACCAATAATTTCAAATAATAACATTATTAGTATATTTTATTATTAATATTAAAATAATATAATTTTCTAATTTATATACAATTCTCCTTTCATCTGTGCGTTTTCTATCTCCACGTACAAATAATACATGTGAAGACAGCAAACACACAGATCAAAAGAGAATTGTATATAGATAAAAAATTATATTATTTCAATATTAATAATAAAATATATTAATAATGTAATAATGTTATTATTCTTAATTATTGGTATTTATTACTAATTATTAATATTTATTCTTAATTATTAAAAATTATTACTAATTATTCCTAATTAACATTAACTATGAACAATACTAATAATTTAAATTTATTAAGTAACAAAACAATGTAAACATAATTAAATTACAACTAATTAAGAATAATTGAAACTAATAAAAAAATAAAAATAAATATTAAATTAAAATGAACATAAATACCTTGAAAATTGATCTGCTCTGATCGTTCTTCAAAACGTTAATATCAACTCCGGAGAAAAAAATTAAACTTGAGAACAACTGAACTTTAGAAATAAAACGCTGAGAGAAGAAGAAGATGGAGTTTGAGAATGATTTGAAAAAAACGGATGAGGGTATTTATAGGTTAGATTATTTGTGACGGGTCTATTTTTGACGGGATTCCCGTCGCAAATAGTGTTATTTGCGACGGTACCCATCGCAAATACCTTAGCCAACATTTATTACGGTCAACAGTTAAATAGTTATTTGCGACGGGTCCCGTCGCAAATAACCACCTGCCGACATACTATTTGCGACGAGGAAATATTCCCGTCGCAAATACCTTTTACCGCCGCCGGTTATTTGCAACGAGAATATTCCCTCGTCGCAAATATTTTTCCCGCGATTTGGCGCGCAACGCACGCCAGTTCTTTTGCGACGTGGAACGCAATCCCGTCGCAAAAGCCTACTTTTTTGCGACGGGTAAATACCCCCGTCGCAAATAAGTTTTTAACGGGGCTATTTGTGAGAGGATTTATTCCCGTCGCAAATAACCCGTCGCAAATACCCATTTTTCCCGTAGTGTGTGTTGTGTCTTGGGAAGTAAAAAAATCACTCTTCTTCAACCATTGACATTATTATAATAATTAAAATTAGTGTTGTGATGAGATAAAAAAAGTATTGGGAGAGGTGTGTGAGATTTCATCCATGTTGAACTTCTAAAAAAATAGAAAAAAAATTACACTTACATCATCTTTCATTGTGACATTTAGAGAAGTTGTGTGTTTTGTAAATATATAACTTTATTATCATCTTCTTCATATTTTATATATCTATTGTTTCTTCCATAAAAAAATCATCCGCTTGTAAATATGTGTTTCCATAAATTTTCCGGGATCATTTAAAAAATTGTCCATTTCCTTTTTCATGTTGCTATTTTCGCACTCCTTCCATATCTCATAGGCATTATATTACTAATCTCCCATAACCACTGAAAAATTCCCCAAAATAACTATCGATTCATGTAAAATTTAGGATATGGCATGTAAGATGATATATCTTACAGACCATAAGATTATCACGTTTTATTTTTAAGTATTGAACCTCTATAAATAATATTTTCCATCTTGAGAAAAATGGGTTCTACGTTACCAAATATTACACTTCAAATTTTGAATATTAATATTGAATTTTTTTTCAACAAGTCATTAAAGTAAAAAATATTTGTGGAATTATTTATGGAAGAGTGAACTATTATAGTCCCCATGATTTTTGGAATAAAAAATTTAATATTAGTTGGATAGTGATCATGATTTTGTTATGTTTTTGTTGTACATGAAGACATGCACAAGCCTATGTGTGGGGGAGTTGATTTTATTAATTTATTAAAAACACTTTATCAACTCATTTATTTTATTTTAGTGTTGATGTGAATCATTGTGGTGAAATTCCCATGTTTCAATACTTTGAATTAATCCAAATTCGAGTTAGTTTTCTATTTTAATTATAATTATCACCCTAATTATACAAATTCTGTGATTCAATTTTTGTATGGTTAATAAATAAATTTAATATTAATAATTAAACGCAATATTGGGCTAGTTCGACTATATAATGGGTCATATGGACCAAAAAATAAGGCCCAAAAAATCTGTGATGTAATGTGGACTAACCATGATGATTGAATTTCTCAGCTCAATACAAAAGAAAAAAATTTGATGAAACTACACCATATGTTCTGTGATTCCATACCACATATTGAATAAATTTTTTAATTTCCAAATGAACATATAAGAGGACTAATTGTTGAATTAAAGACCAGCCATAATTCTTTATGAGATTTGAAAGAAGCCCACAATTCATGAATTTTCTCCGAATTCGATCATCCAATTGAAATATTATCTGTTTTTCTAAAATACATGATATATTTTCCCAAAATATTTGAATAAATTATTCAATTTTTTTGGTATATTCATAACCATAAATGCATTAAAATTTACACCAGGTAAAAATTCAAAAAAAAACTAGACATTAGAATATGGTTTGGGAAAACTACAATAAGATTGGATTCAAAAGTATAATGGAATCCATGTTTTCATGTTTTAATTTTAAACATCCATATATAAAACATTTAATAAGAAAATATCTCTATAATAAGCCTTCTAAATTATTAAATGGGAAATAAATGTGGAGGGGTTGTTTGGAAATGTAATCAGTCCACCACCATGGGCTATAAATATACTCCCCTATTTTCCATAAAAGGGGTTAGAACATCATCACATAGGTGGAAAAATATTCATGACCAAAGAACATATAAATTCTTTATATTACCTTCCAATTTAATGTAAATAATAGATATACCTTTCCTCCAAGCTTTATTACCATGTACATTGATTTTTTTAATTCGTAACCGTGTATGTTGTTTTCTATTTCATATAAATTCTAATTCAAGTTTCATCATCATCATATCCTATAATCATCCATCGTAGGATGTGTAATATTAATTTCCATAAAATTATTTCAATAAAGTTTATTGAAATTTTATTATTTCACTTTCTTATTCAATCAAAATTGTGTTTTAACTATCTACACCATTCATGTGTGTGTTTATCACAAAACACTTTTTTTCCCATTTTATGTTTTCATTATAATTCATCACCATAAAAATATTTAACTTCAATAAAACCCATATCAATGGATGAGTGAATCTACAATTAGGGTGCGTCATTATTAGGGTATGTAAAGTGATCAAGATATTTTTATTAATTAATATTCTTTATATTTATGTTTTGTATGTAGAATATAAAATGTTTTGGATTAATGACATGTTTTTTTGACTTGTGGATAACATGGATTATTGGAACCATATTTAGGCTTCATTAAAATTTAATCATTTTATAAATAAGAATTCATTAAGATATATTCCCCAGTTTAATTTTGGATTACATCCAAAATAATTGGGAATTCTGATCAAATATCATAATGTGAAGTGGGGTTGTATTTAATGAAATGTATATAAATGTTCGAAAATATCAAAGGCATAACTCACAAAATATGAAATCCCTCTAATAAATATTAAAATTTTAAACCAGAAATGTATATCCTGAATTTCACATAATCTTTTCAGAAACCTCCCCCCCCCCCCTTCAAAGACAAAATGAAAACAATTGACTCTAAAAAAGTTACCATCACCATGTATTTTACACAACTACCACTATACTCATTAGAAAAGAAAATTAAATTTTATTGGTTGAAATGATACAATCAATAAATATTAAAAAATTATACTCACATACCCTCTTATTCTTGACTATATACCTGAATTCTTAGTGGCTCACCTCTCATTGATATTCAATCATGTTTTTACCGATTGTCACCAATTTCTGTTAGAAGATTATCCCCATGTCAACAAAAATACTCATAAATAAGTTTTTAATTATATATTTTAACAAATAATACTTAATTAATCTTGGATATTTGGTTTAATTAATTTTTAATATTTTATGATATGATTGGTACGTTTTATCTAATTGAATGTGGTAATTCACCAAGATGAATCATCATAATAAAACATATTTATTACAACACTTCAGTACAGTCGAGCCATTATGTGATTGTACAATGATATAGGATGCCATTTACCATATATTTTAGTTAATATTAGCCTCTTAAAGATCATATCACATAAAATATATAACACTAAAACGAAAATATGATATGATTTTAGTTTTTTGTAAATATTTTACTTGTTTTTTCATGAGGATGGTATCTAAGCCATGGTAAAGTAATTTAACCATAAAAGTAAGGGTTATGGGGAATGTACTTGTTACAATATTTATCCCATTTCAAATTTATCTATATTATCAAATATTTATAAAATTTTTGGAATAGGGTTATACCACAATACATGAGGTATTATGATGGAGTGATGGTATGTGCCCAAATATAGATGTAGAATATTTGTGGAAGTCATCAATGATGAAGAGTCTCACAACAAGTGAAAAGGATTATAATATGGTGTGTTCGTGGAATATTTTTTTTCATTAAATTTTATCATTACCTGAATGTGAGTGTCTAAAAAATTAATTTTCGTAACTGAACACATTTATTTCATAAAAAATATTATCATGTTGTGTTCATGGAAAAATTTACAAAAAAAAATTAATCATGTTATATTTTTGGGTTGAGGATGGGGTTATACTACCATATATGTGGCATTAAATGATGCGATTTATTCAAGAATATTTTTTAGAATTTTCTGTAACAACCTGAGACTTTATTGTATGTATCTTCTAAATTAAAATAAATTTATATGATAGATTTTAATATACTGAACACCAATATTAAAAAAAATATTAATTATTATTATTTAATTGTGATAGTTATTAGTTATCCATTCGAATGGAGGAAATGAATAATATTAAATAAATTATAAAAATATAGTTAACACATTTTTATAAAATTAATTTATTGGTCATAATTAAATATTAAAACCGATTTAACAAAATGATTGTTTTAAAAAAACTATTTTTATATCCATAATGGCATTTTATCACAAAACATTAAGTAAACTTCTATTTTAGAAATATATTAATAAAATTTATATTTTATATATTAAATAATTTTTTTAAACTAATTCAAAAATATTGATATGATTATTATAATAATAAATTCAATTTTGAACAATAGAAGATAAATTTTTCTTAGTGACAATTTTGCTTCCTTTTGATGATGCAAAAATTTTAAATCTAAATTTATAAATTTTTATAAATTTATTTTGAAAAAATAACATACATTTTTTATGCATAATATATAATTTTCTTTAGGTAATCTCTTTTTAATTTTTATGATATGTTTCATTTTTTATGAATAGTGGAAAATATTGAATTTTAATTAAAAACTACTATTTAGTCTAATTTATTTATATATATAAATTATATTTTCAATTTTTTAAAGTATAATATTTAAAATAATTAATAAATAAATCCAATTTATGACATTGGAATAAATTTCAAAATGATATTGGATATAAAACCATTTAATACATTTAAATTTTTCACTTTAGAAGTTTATATTTTCGTTATGTCTATGACATTAATTTTAAATATATTTCTTCCAATTATTTTAATATAATTTTAAAAAATGGATTCTATATTTGGAATCAGAAGGTTTAAATTATTTTTTAATGTTAATTTAAATTTTATACACATAAAATTAACTGTTCTAAAAAAATATTTAACGTTGTATATGTAAAATAATAAAAAGGGTTATAGTTAAAAATTAAAATCTTAAACAACCTACACAATACAAATTTAATGGGAATTTGAGGTATTTTTATAGAATAACAAGCATAAAGTCCTTAATTAACCATATTATTCATTTAAATTAATTCCACCTCAATGTGGTTGGCGTTAATTATAAAAAATCTATTACTTAAACACTTAAACCCACCTCTCGTCAAGTGTATATACCACAAATCACCTCCCTATACGGAATGACTATCCTATTTTATCCTAAAATATATTCCAAAAAATCTCCTCCTCACTGTACCCAGGTCTATGGGATTTTGGTGTTAGTAAAATACCAAATCCAAGGTCCTCATGATTTCATCCAAGTAAGTGATATTCAAGAGGTAATTATCTCCAAACACTTCTCTTAATTTCATTTCATTTTCTACTTTCTCAAAATAATATTCATACATAAAGAAAAAATAATTCTAAAATAACTTACATAATTTAATTTTATGTTTCTAATGGAATATCATATATCAACCCATTATATTATCTCCTCTTTTTCAAAGAAATAAAAACACTCTATAAATAACACTAATTAATCATCTTCGTGAATAATGATAATGTTATTCATCCATTACTTCCTTAATTAATGGTCATAAAACTATTATTTTAGTTATATAATATTTTAATAAATATATTATAACCTATTTCATTTTTTTGGAACTAATATATTCTCATAATAGAATATAAAATGAAAAATGTTTGTGGAGTTTGGAAAAACTACAAAAATAAACAAAACATATATCACTAACATTTTATCAAATAAATCATCATAATGTAAGGAAAAATGTAATATGGGACCATTTATAATTACTCAAATAATTTAATACAATTTTATTCCACTTCTGGAGTTTTATTCTTATAATTATGCACAAATGGACTGATCCTAAAACATTGAAACAAATACTCCCCAAATTGTAAAAATAATGAATTATTATTAATAAATGGGTCCCAATATGTTTTAAAATAACCATATAAGTTACTATAAATTTGAATTTATTTCTCAATTAAGTCAATAAGATTCATTAAACCATTACACATGAGGATAATATATACAAAAATAAAGAGAATGTGTGAGGAAACAGTTTCATATCCCACCTATTAATTATGTGAGATATATTCCCTTTTCACCACTTAATCCTTATGAGTGCTGAATGAAATATCCATTATTATATAATATATTTATTATAATTATATTTATGGTATTATATTTTTAATTTGACACATATTAAATTTTTTGGTCATATGATTCGACAGATTTCCAGTAGTATTATAGATCCTAACTAAATTTTCGTTCTTTGGGTTAAAGTTCTATTTCATTGATTATGTCATGCTTAGGTTATGTGACAAACAAATTTTGATTATATCATATTTTATTTACACTTATTTTATGCCTATTTGCATTTAATACATATAATAAATTTATTTTTATGGTACTATGTCTTGATCCCCTTTCATTGATTCTTATTTTGATGTTACACACCCACCATCTATTTTGAGGTGTAAAAAAACCATATTGATATATCAAATCATGAATCTCATTACATTAATTTTATTAAAATGATTTAATGTGGTATGAAAAAATATTATTTAAAAATAAGTTTTTATATTTTTTTATTTTTTATATACTGAATTATTTGGACACATGAAAGGGATGGAGACCGTATATAGATAATACCCTATATGCATCGACAGTCTCCTGAGATGATTACTGTGGAAAAAATAAATGTGTTTTACCCATAATGATTCAACCATGTGGTGAAATGTTTTTATGTTTTTAGTTTATGTTAAAGATAACTGTTTTCCAAAAATTAAGAGTTCACTTCTTTCAGTATTCAGTTATTATTATCCAAGATATTTTCACTTTGACAAAATCTATGGATGTATTTCATTCTATATTTATTGATTAAATGACTTTGTTTTCAATTATTTACCTTTCCATATTTATTATTCTCAATGATTAATTATTTCTTCCAAAATACATAACTAGTACTAGTCACTCATTCTCACCATTATTTTCATTCATTTCCCTAGTTATGAAGAAGATAACATTGAATATGTTTTCATGGATGTAGTTTACTTTTTTTGTGTTTTATTTTATATTACCAATGTAATAATGGAATTGGGTATGTATCTAGTTATTCAAGACTAATAAAATTATAGTTCCCTTGGGAGTAGAATCCATATAATCATGCTAATGAAATAAAGAAAGTCATTGGCCCTAGGTTACTTTGTTTTGGATTTTTACACTTAAAATCAATGAAAATTTAGTAGAAACATTTGGAATTTCGTTTAGGAAAACATAAATTAAGGAACATAAACTTATGAATTAATTATGAGGAAAATAAAAAGTATAATATAAAATCATTTAGATTTGGAAATGACCATGGATAAACTAGTTTAATCCTTTGGAATCAAATATTGAGAAGTAAGTTCGATGATTTGGACATCCTTTTATTAATATTTTATGATTAATTGATATCCCATTATTATTTTGGTAGTTTAATGCTTAAAATTTACAGTATTATCTTATTCAATAGTGGAAACCAGAAATAACTAGTTCAAAACATTATAAGATTGAAAATGCGTGGAATAAATATTCCACCAATCGTATTATGGTTAGAAGAATCATGAAATGTCTAAATAATTGTGTTGATTTTGGAAGAATATATGTTTTTATAAACATAATAGTTGTAGGCACCATCCTCATTTTATGACATGAATTTTAATCATAAGTTTAAATTCATAAAACCCCTTTTGATATTTTATGTTATGAGAGTTCATAATGATTAAGGATATTTTGGGGGAAAATTAGTAGAAATACAATGCATTGTTTTTGTATGTGTGAAAAAGATACTTAATAAATAAGGCCATTAATGGTTGTAAAAATAATTTTAAAGGTAAGGATAACCTTTAGGGTTTATATGATCATTTATTTTGTGGTAATTATGGGTTAATATATTTTGGTAATTTCAAATGAAACATATTAGATAACCATTGAGGTTTAAATAATTCATTTATGTTTAATATAATAATAATATTTTTTTAAAAAAATACGACAATTTTTTGGGAATTGTGTTTGGATAATATTAATATTGTCTTGGAAAAATGACTACCCCTAGGTTGGGTGATAATGCTTTTCATCTGACAAGGCTATAGGGATTGAACCTAGAATTTATGTTCCATAAGCGTGTATCATCTACCACTAACCAACATGAATCTCTAATAAGAATAAATGTTTATTTTTTTGTTAAAACGTTTTTATGGATAATGGATAAGTTAATTTCGGGAAACCTATATTATTAAGGTATATATAATATTATGAAATTTTATTTGAGTAATAAAGGTAGAATTTAATTTTTTTGTAATAATTAATTTATAATGGATTTATGGAGATTTGGGTTTTTTATGGAAATAGTTATCATTTCTTAGAAATTATATGTTTAACGAATGCATATATTTCAATAAAAATATTAAATTTATCTTCGAATACTACACGATCAACTCCTTTTGATTTTTGGGTTTTAGAATTATCTTGGAATTTATTTTTATAAATTTAAGGATACTAATTTATTGAATGGTCTAGTTGAATTTTGGGTAATACTGTTGAATTTTGGGTGATTAAGGTAGATTTATTGATATGAAGGTTGGTTACTTTTGGGAATTATCTTTTCATATACATTCCATTTTTAGTTTCAAAAAACATATAATGACCAATTTAATGACTTTTGAGTATTATTATACATTAATGTGCTTCAAGAATAAAAGAAAATTCGTCATGACCATTCATTTCGGGGTGTAAGGGATGAAGTCAAAGTTTATGAAAGCACAACAAAAAGATTTTATTACACGTAAGAAATAGAATGTAATAAATTAGGTTTATTTTTCTCAAGTGATTATCTAATTATTAAAATAATCCCTCATCTATAGGACATTAATTTGGAATGAAAAATTCTTTTCACTTAATTTTCTAATCAAGTAATCAAAGGCCTCTTTAACCCACCACTAATTTATCATTTTTTTGATGGTAGACGCTCTAATAAACAATTTGTATATTAATATACATTAGAAATTGATATATCTATTTCTATTCTATGGATCTATTTTCACATCCCAGTAATGTTATCCTTTTCTAAATCCTAATTTTGTGGTGACCTTCACATTTACTTTTCCCTCAAATTAATGGGATGTCTTATTAACCCTATTTTCAATATGGGATTCCCAAAAAGGTATTTTAAAGTATCAACCCCTAATTTTTGGAGCACAATTTGAAAATTATTGGAAACACCACAATGAAGTAGGGGAAAAATTAACACCACTTAATTTTAGAGAATGTTTCTTCATAAATAAATTCAATTTATTTTATAGCTTACGTTACACAAAACACTTAGCTTAAAAAATTATTAAATATTATTATTGAATTTTTATATTTATCACATATCAATTTAAATGGTGAGAATAAATAATATTAAATTAATTATTCAAATATTTTTTAAACATTTTTATTAAATTAATTCATTGGTTATAGATTAATTACTAAAACCAATTGAACGTAAAGGATGTGTTTTTATAAAAAAAATATTCTTATGCCCAAAATATTATTCACTCTTGATAAATTAAACTAATAAATATTAGTGGGATATATTAATGAAATTTATATTTTACTTATTAAATGAATTTTTTAAATTCAACCAAAATTTTTGATAGGCTTAATATAAAAATAAATTCAATTTTGAGCATAAAAAATAATGTTTTTCTTAAAGACAATTCTACCATGTTGTGATGGAGCACATGTTTTAAATCTAAATTTTGATATGATTAAATTTTTATTAAAAAAAACATAATTTTCAGAAGTGGAATACAAAAATTATATTAGGGAAAATTTTGTAGGATCTAAATAATCAATGAAGATATTGTATATAGTATCTAATGATTCTCAATATACAAGAGGGGGGGATGAATTGTATACTTTAAAAATAATTTAGAACTTTTAAAGGTGAAGATGTTTAACATGGTTAAACAATGTAATTCACAAACCTCCAGTTCTACACACTTTCATAATTCTAGAAATATGATTACAAGAATGAAATTATGGAAAAGTGGTTCCGAAAAATAAACTTAACAAAAGTTTACAATGAGAAATATTCTCCCATAAAGCATATAGGATCATACCAAATCAAAGTATACAAGTGTAAGGAAGTATCAAATAGTCATAATTTCTTAAAAAATTAAAATATAGACGAAAACATGAAACAAACAAGTTACAAGTAGTAAGTCTTTTAAACCAAAGAGAAGGGTATCCAAAAACATTGGATAAAGTTCCCTTGATTTATATTTTCATGAAAGTATGTCTTACTAACACCTGGGTAAGCAGTCGATAAGAAGATTAGAGTCTATCTTGCTATCCCCACAATCCCTCAACTTCAAGGTAGTCGGTACCTCTTTCTTCCTCAACAATGAATTCCTCAAACTTTATGGTAGTCGGCACCTCTGTCTTCATATACCTGGTATCCCTCGAATGTACTCAGCAACATTCAGAGTCCCACAAAGAAATTCTGAACATGTTTTTCAGTACGCACATAACATGAGATTCTCTCTCTAGAAATCACATTAACTGCATGTAATCTATAGAGTCATGAAATGGTTTAATGTTTGTAATTATCTCTTTCAACTGAGCTTCTATTTATAGGCACAACTTCAATGGTCGGCTCCATCCTCCAACAATCATCTTTTTCCTTGAATTTTGGAGGAACCAGTACAATGTCACTCAAACAATGGTTAGTTAGTAACTAAATGCATGACATCATTTTATAACCCAAACATGAGTAAGATAAAATATTGTTACATAAGAAAATTCAATTATTCTGAATTTAGGGAAAAAAGTTCGGTGTCTAACCAAAAACAATTAAGAGCCTATAATATAAGGATATTTGGATTCTGTTTATCCGTGGAATTCATTGTTAGAATTAAATAGAATTCTGGAGTCTGAACTTACAATGTTTGGAGTCTAAAATTAGAGAACTTAGAGTCGCAACTCAGAAGAGTTCAGAGTCTAAATTCAGAGAACTCAGAGTCAGAAATCAGAAATGTTCGGAATCTAAATTTAGAGAAATCAGAGTCAAAACTCAAAAGAGTTCAGAGTCTGAATTCATAGAAATTGGAACAAGAATTCAGATCCTGAAAACAGAATTATTTATATCTAAGAATATATATTATTTGGATACTATGGATAAGAAATATAATTTTATACAGAGACAAAATGAACAATGAAAAATATGGTAAGGATAAATTTCCAGGGGGAAGGAAAATTTTCCTGAAGGAAGTAAAACATTGGGTAAATGAAATTTGACTTAAGATAAGGTGTTGGTGATTTTCAAAACATGAAGAAATGGTAAAGTCATAAAGAATCATTATTTACTCAATAAATCTCCCCAAATATAAAGTAATGGAAAATTCATAAGTAAACCTTATTGACTCAACTAAATTATGGTATTTTTGGGAGATGTATCATTTTTTAAGAATAGTAAAAAAGTTGAAATTTAATTAAAAAATACATTATAGTCTAATTTATATATATATATATATATAATATTTTTGAAATTTATTTTAATGTGTACTTAGTTCAATATTTTATATATAAGTCCAAATTAGGCCATTTTAATAATGTTTACATTGAAATTGGATATAAAAACATTTAAAAAATTGGTAACATTTCACTTTAAAAAACAACTATTCAATTGTGTATATGAGATTAAATTTAAATATAATTTTTCCAATTATTTATATTCAATTTGGTAAAATGGATTCTATATTTGAAAATAGAAGATCCAAATAAAATTTTAAGGACATTTAAATTTTTAGCATGTTAAAAAAATATTTACTGCAATATATTTGAAATAATGAGAAGTTTAAAAGTTAAAAGGTAAAAGAAAAAGCTACCTAAAAATAAAACCATTCATTTTTGTATGAGGTATTTATAAACTGTAAATATCCTCTATCAAATTAATTAGAAATTTAATTCATTAAAATAAATTCCACCTCATTGTGGTAGGGATTAATTATAAAATAATCATTATTTAATCACATTAACCCACCTCTCATAAAGTATAAATACTAATCCTCACCTATTAGTTTCTAATAAAAATCCTTTTATCTAGAAAAATATCTCCAAAAAACTCTCCTCCTCACTTTCTCTAGGTAAATGTTATCTTGGTTTCATCAAAATAAAAAATTAACATTCCTCTTGGGGTCCTCAGAGGAGGTGATATTCCGAAGTTAATTTTCTCAACACACCTCTGTTAAATTCATTTTTTTCTACTTTCTCCTAACCTCTTACTTCCATTATAGAATAATAATTCAAGAATCATGTAAATAATTTAATTTTTTATATAATGGAATATTTTATATCCACCCCTTTTATTACATCCTTTTATTCAAATAAAAACACTATTTTCAAAATTATGCTGGTTAAACTTTTCTATCAATAATAATTTTGTTTGTTATTTGGTTACTCCCTAATGGATAGTGATAAAAATAATATTATGGTTAAATAATATTTTAATATGTATATTATAACATATTTCATGTTATAGAACTAATATATATTCATAATGATAAATAAAATTAAACAAGTTCATTATGATTGAAAAACCCACCAAAATAATCCAAATAATTTTCATTAAATTTTTTTCTAATGAATAATCCTAATGTAAGAAACAGAAATTATATATGGGACTATTTAAACATTTGTAATTACATTAATACTATTTCATTACATGTATGAATTTTTATTATCAAAATTATACAAAAATGTACCAATCATGAAACTATGAAACAAACACACCAAAAACAATGAAAATAATAAAATATTATTAATTTTTGGGTCATATGATGTTATAAAATATTAATATATAGTACCTAAAATTTTAATATTTTTCTATAGTGAGTGAATAACATTATTTAAACCAATATAAATGAGGATAAATTATTTGAAACTAATGGAAATCATGAGGTAGGGGTTTCTCATCTCACTTTTTAATTTTATGAGATATATGCCATATTCAGCACTTAATCCTTTTGGGTGTTTTATGAACTAATATTCGGTGTATAATATCATGTGTACCATTATCATTAGTTTATTAAATGTCTCATATGATAATTAGTACTTTTATGGTGCATATGATTTTACTAATTACAAGCAGAAATATATTTATTATCCCAATTTTCATTTATTGGGCTAAACATCTATTTGATTGATTATTTCATGATGAGGTCATGTGTTAAATTTATACTAATTATATCATTTTTTATTTCCCCTTATTTTATATAGGTTTATACTGAATAATTAAAATCTTATTACTTTTAAAAGATTTTTACTCAATCTCTTTTTATTGAGGCATATTTTGATATCATAAACCCATATTCTTTTATGATATGTATATATATCCACTTTTGATATATCATATCATAAATATCATTATATTAATTGTATTCAAAATTTTCTATTTGATATGGTATAATTTGAATTAGAAATCTATTTTTCAATCATTTATTCAATATATAATGAATGATTTGGATAAAAGAACATGGGGGAACATTTAGAAAATCCCCTTGATGCATCGATAGTCTCATGAGATGATTAATATAGCCAAATTAAATGGGTTTTTACTGAAATGATTAAAATATCTTGTGAAATATCATAAATGTAGTAGTTCATGTTCTAGATACAAGATATCCTGTAATTAAGAATTCTCTTCTTTTAGTATTCATTTATTATTATCCAGGAGATTTTGACTATGAAAAACATCTATGGATGAATTTAATTATTAGATTATTTATTAATTGGAATGAGTTTACAGTTATTTACCATTCCATATTTATTATGATCCATGATTCATTTTTTCTTTTTTTGTACTTAACTCTCACTAATCTCTCAATCTCACTATTATTTTTTCACTTAGTTAAATGAAAGATAACATTGAATGAGTTTTCAAGGATGAAATTTACATTTCATTGTTATGTTCTAGTTTTTATTAAAAATTTAATAAGGGAACTATATATGTATCATGTTATTCAAGACTAATAAGGTGATTGGTCCTTTGGGATGTGTTTCCTTGTAATCATGCTAATGTAATAAAGAAAGGCATAGTCATTAGGATAATGGGGTTTGAGGTCAATACATTTAAAGCTCCTATATTTCATCAATTTTTTATTATTTTAATTATAGAAATTTTAAATAGATTTGAATTATGATTTGGGACGAATTTTCATATCCCAATTAAGGTGAATTAAACATCAATTTAATGGGAAACATGGATATTATCTATAGAGTAATGATATATAATTATCTAAAATTAATGGTGAAATTTCATGAATGAAATATAAATGACAATGTAGAAGAGATTCTTGAATTTTAAATATTCTGTGAAAAATATAGAAGAGAATGAGATATATGAGGTCATATCATTGGAGGTTTTAGGGAGATTCATAACATATATAAATAAATAGCTAATTGATAATCCATTATTGGTGTAACTCATTATTGGTTCTTTAAAGAATGAAATAAAATATGGAGGAGATTTTTTTATTTTACTGTTAAGGGAGTAGTTAGTTATATATATTTATTGTGAGGTTTATAAAAGTATAGGGCTAGCATGGTTCTGCTAAACTTATAATAAGTGATGTACGTAGTGAATCTTCTACATCGCCACATCTCCATCGTATGCTCTTTTATTGTATCAATATTTAGGTGACGTAATTAAAAATATATTTTATTATTCATTAAAAACGTTTTCACTTCTATATTCATTTGAGATATAAAAAGATGTATTTCATTTATACATTGAGATAGATAATTGTATAGGATAATTGAAATCTACACACCTTAATTTACCCCCTCTGAGGATATCATCCTTGTGATGGAATAAAATTTGGTGTCAAAGGGTATGGTTAACAATTTATTTAAATCACTCTTAGAATCAATGTCAATAATCATCAAATGTAAATGGTTTGTGATCTTTAATGATAAAAATTTTCAATTATAGAATAATAATATGAAAAACAAAAGGGAGATGACATGTATGGGATTATAGTTAGAAAGGAATGAATAGAACTATTATAAAATGACTGAAGGGATGTAGATTCTGATTCCAAAGGATTTATTGTGTTTGTGGATTATTTTTATAGAACAATATAGAAAAAATTTATGTCATGTAAATCCTAAAATAACATGTTGAATAAATTAATAAATATGTTTGAATGAAATTCCAATGTACATGAAGTTAAATTATAGGATCGTTGGAAAAAATATGAGGATTTTATAACACACCAAAATGAGCCCATTGTTGAATTTTTTGATCAGGTGTAATAGATTGTGTAGGATATGAATGGAATAAAATAAAACATCAATGATATCATGATAATGAGAAATTTTAAACCATTATTACATAAAGAGGTACTGGTGACCAATGAAAAGGATACAAATGAGGTTACACCAGATAGTTTTCATAGTACTCTTATGGTAAATGAAATGAAGAAAACTATAATGAATAAATAGAAAATAAGAGTTATTAAGAAGTGGAATTTATGGAAGAACTATCATTAAAAGATGATATTAATGACATAGAAGTTAATGGATTCATGTATTTTCTTTCCCTAGACATGAAAAGGGTTAAATCAAAATTACAAATCAAGATTCCCATCTTTTTTTTCAATTAATTATTTTTGGGAATCTCACTATGATGTGTACTATGATGTTTTAAGATGATTAATATGTGGTCACAGCCATGAAAAAACCATAATAATAAGTGAAATACTAATTTGGTCCATTACATAAATTAGTCCGAAACAATATATTTCTCTCAAAATAAGGAACTATCTCATAAAACATAGTGGGGTAAGTGATTTATGTATTTAAATAACTCAATAAATATGTCCTTTTGAAAGATATAGATTGATTAAAATAGACAAAAAGTGATGATGAAGTAATTGATGTTGAGGGAAGAATGAACCATAAAGTGGAATTTGAATTTGATCTCACTGGAATTAATGATTGGAGGGATAAGAAAAAAAATCAATGGTTTTTTATAAGACTCTAGACTATATCACTTCATTGTTACCAGATTAGTGGGTTACTAGACCTTATTAATTCCTATATATACACTAAAATACACTGATTAGAATCATGAGTATATTAGTAATAGTTGGGTGTATATACCCAATAAAGATAAATAATAAAAACAGAATAAATAGTGGAATGAAAATAAAATACAGAAACAAATAAAAATATTCACATATAATTGGATAGAAAAATATTTATCATTTCATGTTAGTAATACTAGGGTTACAGGTTTACCCAGGTTCTGATCACTTTTCTACATTTAAAATTAACCAAAAATAACTACCAGTGCAATACCAAGGAACTACTTAGTCCAAATGAAAAACCAAACCATAAATAGCATTAACTGCATTCACATCCATGTATACTAAACTCTAGATAATAATAACTTTCTTACAAGTTCCAAATAACATAATGTTTAAATTCATCATAGAGGGACCATGATGGGTTCGAGTATGAACTCGGTAGTCTACCACTAATAGTGTCCTTAGATTATATCCATATGTATACTAATGTATAAAAATAGTAATAGAAAAACTAAAAATATATTTCAAAACCTACTCCACTTGAGGTCAACTGGCCCTATGGGATCCTTTTATAGCATTGACTAATTCTAGTGTAGAATAGTTCCTCTATATTCATTCATACCAAAACTATTCCTTTATCTTATGATCAAACCCTTGTCACTTGGATTATACATCATTCATAACAAACCTAACTCTCACAGGTCCACTACAAATCCCCCATCGTCATGCCCAAAATTATTTTCACAATATATTCCCAATATATTTATGAACATGTTTTGAAACATGCTCTCAATTGGTTGTCTCTATCTATCGGTGCCAAGAATAGCCTCTATTGTGTGAACCTTGTACATACCTATATTCAATTACATCACACTATTAATAATATCCTAGATATTACACTACCAATAACAATATTTTATAGAAATAGTTAAACTCCTATGTTTATAATAAGTCTCTAGACTATTCCCTTATCATATATCGACACCATTTCCACTCTATAGAGAATAAATTACAATGACAAGTCTAATATTTATACTATATCATTATTCAAAATACATAGGACCATAAAACCCTTATACATTATGATAGCTCATCCCCAGGGTATCTAGTCCACTTCCTGACCAACTGTTAAAAAAACACAAGTTCTTTACTCACCACATTCTTAATATACCAAGATGTTGTTAAACACATATGTCTCTTACCCATATAACTAGAAAATCTTCAATACCTAACTCATAAAAAAATCACTTTCATATGAAATCCCAACCATATGAATCACAAACCAGATCTCACTATTACTAATTTAGTTGAAAAATAGTGATATGATTCCCATATATTCCAAATGCACCAACTTTCCACAGATGACTAAACTACAATACATTAATTCTCAATTGTGTTCCACATCATTCCTGATTCCCACATCCATCCCGCATCACCTTTAAAACCAGATTCTGATGCATCCCAAATATATCACATATTCACATCATTCAGAAATACCTATTATACAAATCATATACACACATACACGGAATACTTAAAATAGTAGATATATTTATGAAAGTCATTGTGTATGTTCCCTAGATCACATGTAGATGACCCAATACACATATGCTCAATGGTTTTTCACCTTGGGGAAACATAATTACTTTCGATCACTTCCCCCATTTTTAGATATACCATCCACTAACATATCCTATACATTTATATAAATCACATCCATAAACTCTTCGTCCAACTACAATTAATAACTCAGATCCTTTTGTCTAACCCAATCCATGACACCGAACTGTCTATATGGTGCTATATAAATACCACTCCAAAATCCCCATTTAGACACTTTTTGGGAACTCCTTTAGTTGTTGATCATAATGATCCTGATTATTCTATGCATTTTCCCAATGGAATCATGGGATGGATGATCTTCTATTTAGTGGCATCATCACACCACTACTATGACTACCCTACCGAGTCTCCCCTCAGTGCTGCTTCCAGCTGCTTAATGATCCACTGCCTATCATGCACAAGACTAGTGATCAACTTCGAACACCATATTACTAGAGGTTCTACAATTAAATTATCCATTGGTTTACAACTTTTGGAGTGAATTTAGTTTAGATATATTTACCTACACCTTCATTTCGTAATATAAATTATCCTCAAATCATCGCACCCTGAAAATTCATCTCCATCCATCAATGGTTAAAATCATAGAAAAATTTTGAACCTCCCAACCAAATATGAAACTATTTTATCTCCCTAATTCATGTTCACGACCATGTAGGAATTATCTACAATAAATGTATTGGGGTAGATGTTCTCAAAGTACATGGCGTCAATGTCCTTCCCTTCCAACCATTTATATCTTCTTGTTGCACCAGAATACCACACTAGTGTTTTATATGTTCTTTAAAAATGTACATAGAATGTTACATAATCTACTCATGTGGTATAACAATCTAGTAAAATAAAATTTACATGGATTCAATCATATTTGACACCAATTGTGGGCCACCCTCTCCATAGATAAAAGGAGTTTGTTTGGGACTGGAACTCCCATGTCAGGTATTCCATGGATGGATCCACTCTCTATGAGTCACAATAAATACTTTGGATCATTCATTGTAGGTTCATAATAAACTTCTTGTTTGAATACTTCCCTATATATCCTATTGCTTTTGGTTGTTCTTTTAGTCTTGATGCATATGAATATGGTTCGTGCCCATGTATTCCCTCTAAATTATCCCATGTTTCATACTAAATTGACATAATGTATCTTTTAAATTGACTTACTAATGATCATTTTATAGTTTGAATGTCTCTATGTAATAAAATAAAAAAATAAATATAGATATATTTGTACATATATCATAAATAGTTAAATTTGTGACAGGCAATGTGACACACTAGCCCATAAATTTCTCTACTTCACCCAAATCGTATACCATCTTACCTCATGGCCCTGCTTACCCCTGTTATGACCCAGAAATACATCCAAAATACCAAAATAGTATCAACATACTTATAAAAAACAAGTGTTACCAATATGGTATTAATGAATATAAATCCATTAAGAATCTATATAGGAATATACTATAAAGTTTTTAGCTAACACTTTAAACAACCAATCCCCTTTTTTGTTTCTAGAACATCTATTCTACCTGGGTTAGTTGACTAGAATTCCTCTAAGGGAGTATATAAAAAAACACTAATTAGATTATTGTTAACACATCGAAAAACTAAAACATCATTTTTATAATAGGTTCGATGAAAATCATAGGAAACACAAATATTTCATGTGACCACTATATTTCTAACATTATGCATGCGTATTCCATTTTACCTATCAAATCCAATATTATTGACCAAAAATCAATAACATAACAAAAATTTATTTAAATAAAAACTTCCTCAATAAATCGGAAAATCATTAAAAAATATTATTTTACATAGTAACATGGACTTCATCTTCTACTTGTGCTAGAAAAGAACAGAGCATGGAATCCATACCAAGTCCCAGCACACACTGATTTCCAACCAACCACGTCCCAAAAAAATTTAAATAAAACATTTTAATAGGAAAACATTAATATCACTTGGTAAAACAACGCTAATATAAAACTTATAACACCTCGATCAAACAAACTCCACACTGACCAAAACAATGTGGTACTAGAACATAAACTTCACTACCCATATGTCATGGGATAGGGAATCGTAGTGAGGGTATATGAGTGATATTAGGGGACTATACAAAATAAATATAAATAATAATAATGAAAATAATAGAGGAAACAATTTTAAAAAACAAACAAGCCAAATATAAACCTATTATAATCTATACAATTATTTTCATTGTCATTCCAATTATTAATGTGTAATAAGATAGCCTATGGGTTGATCACATATATACAAGTACAAAATTACCAAAATATCTGTCGGAACAACACTATGGAACTATCTAACTCTCTAGTAAAAAAACACCACCTATCCCACACACCATTTTCGTATCCTTATCCACAATGCTCTTAAACATGACCCTATTCTCTTTCTATTACAATAAGAAATAAATTATATGTGTCTTGAAAATTTCATTTTGTGCATAAATTTTTAATATCATTCACAATGGTTTTTATACATTATATGGAATAATTTTGTGGAATTATGATAAATTATAAAATGATTAATGTTATGAATAATTGTTGAAGTTTAAATAAATTTTTGGAGTTTTACTGAAATTGCATGCCCTTATAAGGTGTGTCTAAATGGATACTAGTTTGAAAGTAAATTGAGTGTTGATGAAACCTAGAGTTATGGTTTTTAAACTTTTAAAATTGTGTTTTATAGTAGTTTTGAGTTGAGGAGCATGATTTAGAGTTAATAATGATTCATGTCATTATACTTGGTTCATAGTGTGACCCTTGATAATGAAGAATTAAAAAGTTATATAAAGTTTATAAGACCCTTTGATGGATTACAAGACACATTGAAATATTTTTTCATATTTTTTCATGTCACGAACACACTCTTCACACCATAACTCATTAAGTATCAGAGTATATAAAATGATAAATATTATATATATTTTTTTGTAATTCTTTATAGAGTTAACGTAAGTCGTAATGATTGTTATTTTCATACCATGTAAGAGGATGCCACAGTATAAGATGAATATTGTATGATTCATGAATAATATAATAAGAGTAATTATTTGAATTTTATGTTTTACTCTCAACATAATGATTCTCATAATTAAATGATTATAGAATTAGGAATTTAGTTATTTCCTATATTGGGATCTCATGTGTATGATTTTTCAATTAAATTTAATATATTGAATATCCACCATGTTTATGTGAGATTTTTACATTGAATCTGAATAATTTCAAATCTACAATGAATCATAGAGTCATCATGTGATATAATACCAAATAGAGTAAATTTAAAGAGCCTTTAAGATAGAATTCCTGACTAATTATAGTGTGTCATTTGCTGAAGAATCCAGGTGAAGTTGTAGATATAGAGGAGTAGAGTATTTTATCATGTACTTCCATATCATGATGTTTCCAGTCAAATAATAAATAGAAATGATGCAAATTTATTCACAAAAATATTATACCTCAATATTATGAGGAATATAATTTTCAAAAGAAGTAAATAACTATTTTCCTCAAAAAGCGATGAACTGCACCATCACATATTCATACGAGGAAATAAAGGGTAAATAACTATTTTGGGTTTGATGGATTCACTCCATGAAACCTAATTTCAATCCTCAATAGATTATTTTATATATATAAAAAGGATGGTTGATTTTTTATAGTTCTTAATTCTCTTAGTTTTTGACCATGTTCAAATTTTCATTAATGAGTTTTTGAAATTTATTTTCTTCTCGCACATTACTATGGCTGCTGATAAAATTTACTCAAGTATGTCTCTACAAATATCAATTTTCCATGGATTTTATTCAATTATATTTTTTTCTCTAGATAAATAATTTGATGGTAACCCTAAGATAATCCATGTATTTATAAATCCCCAAAAACTAATTAACTCATAACTAGTTATCTCTAATTTCCTCATAGGATCTAGAAGACTAAAAATCAAAGGAAAATAATAGTTTATACCTATTACAATTAGTATGGAATATTCCCCCACATCTTCCAAATTTTTTCATATTATCAACTAATTTATCTTCCCCTACATTCCCCATAATTCAATACCCAATCATCAAAACTATTTATATCACCCTTCATATCATTTTAAAACCCTATCTCCATAAATCCCTATCCTCAAGTCATTTTTCCTAGACCAAGTTAATACCATCACCCTAAATTTTTTAACCAAACACCAATCAACCAAATAGAAATAAAATAACCAATAAATCCATTAAAAACCAATGAATGGGATCACCATCACCTCTCTCCTTACCCTTCCACCATCCTATCATTTTTATCCCATTTCCCATCCCATATTTCTAATTAGGAGTATTCCCAACAACTACACCTCCATCTAAAATTATGTTTTATAGATTACAGAAAATAGGAATACTAATCCAAGGCATAGTTGAAGTCAATTTATACTAAAAATAATAGTTTAGGGATTCTTCATAATATAAATATTGATATATAATTTCTGGAACCTTTATAGAATAAACCCTTGGAGCACATTATATTGGTAAAGAGTAGTCATGTTGTCACTTAATTTGGGAGTTTCTATCAAAAAATAATATGGAATTGGAAATTTTTAATGTTTATCTAGGAAGGAAATAATGGATCCTCACATTGAAAGAGTTTGGTGTTGGGTTGGGAATATATAGTTTAGATTTTATATAGACACGAGACTATAGTGAATTGTTCCTTGAGAAAAAAAATTGATTTTTCCCAGAATAAGTGGTCGATGATAATAGTTTACCAAATAGTAGAGATGAATCAAGATTATAAAGAGAGATTGACTTTATGGGTCCCCTTGAAAGGATTATTTATAATATTATTTACAATGCTAAGATGGAGATGGGAGATTCACATTTAGTATTGATCTGGATAGAGGTTGTATTGTTAGACACAACTTTAGAGGGTTCATCCATCAAAAAAGACCCACAAATTTAAATTTTATCATTATAGACATATGAAGAATTAAAAAAAGATATATTAATGGGAGGTAGTTTTATTAAATTCTTATCTATACAACCTAGTATCTGATTCATCCATCCCCTCTCATAGTTGGGGGTATTATAGTTGATTTTCCACAATTTTCATAATAATATGGGTCTACTGAATAAATAATGGAAGAATTATGAGGGTTAATATCTGTATGTATAAATTTTAATGGATACAGTTGTATCAGAAGAAAAGTCTTCAGCTACCACTAATCTGGGTCATCCACCACACTATTTATAGAGAAGAAAATTATACCACATGATCATCTTTCTCCACCCTCCACCACTCATGAGGATTTTTTTAACTAATTTGGTGCTACCATGTTTTTCTTATTAGGGTATTCAATTTACTAATACACTAATGAAACCCTTAATTCATTCATATAATCTAATTCATGTCCACAAACATTGAGAGAAACATATTCTATGTCAAATCCATATACTACTATAAACTGTCCTTAGCTAGCTATACATAAGTTCATTGAGACCTAAAATGTCATTATTAACCCAGAGGAATTCCGTGATTATGTACTTGAGTCCATATAGAAGGATAATATTATTTATATTGAGATGAAGGAAATGGTTCTATCTATTGATCAAAAATACAAAAAAATAACATATCTCTCAATTAGATAGTCATTCAGTGAACAACATGTTGAGATAACCTTATTCTCATCCCAATTACCATTTAATGCCTATACAACCACTCTTAATATTCTATAATGTCTTTCTAAATATCTATATAAAACATATGCCTTAGAAACTAGCACAAATGATCTAGGTACTATTGTGTCCATTGACGTAACTAGACCACATCAACAACTAACTCATGAGGAGAAGGTTAGTAGAGATTCATGTGATATTAAAGTGTAGTCTTAAAAATCCCTCTATTTTTTAAACTATATTTTATTTTTCATCAGTTGTGAATCCCTCCATGTTTTCCTATATATTATTCATATAAATTTAATAAAGACTCAAATTTTTGACAAGATACATAGATGAAGTGTTCTAACTCCACTTATAAATGAGGATTTATGCATATGTAATATAATAAAATAAATTATAAGTGTTGATTATTTTTTAAGAATTAAAAAAACATTTTTAAAATGTATATATTTTCTAGACTCCCCCATTCCATGTTTTGGGAAAGGACAATATTTTAGTCTAGGTATTTTTCAAAGTCACACTTATTTATGGTTCATTTTCCTTGATATTTTTATGAAATTTTAATTACTAATTTTTCAACATAATCTCAAACATAAGGGGAACTACTTGATTTGACGTATATTGAGGAAATTCATGAAACCAAATTTAAATTTTTCATGAAATCATTGTTTTCTGAGTCATTTTCCCTTAAAAGGTGTTTCTTTAGAAGATGATTTTAAAACAACTATGGAAATATAAGTAACATTCAATTTGGAAAAAACTGAATGTAAATTTATTCTTAAAATTTAGTTTGAAATCTAGAATGATTATTGAATTGAATTTTTTTCATTAGGTTTTTTATTTTTTGAATTTTTTATGGTTTGACTTATTACATCGTATTCATATCTTAATGATAAAAAAATATTTTAAAATCTCATCCCTAAGTGGTATTGTATTGCTATTTTTTAATATAATTTCATATTACCACTTTTTTGAGAGAATAGTATAGAAGTATGTATACTAGAACATTCCTTTTTATCTTATCAAATTTTAATGTTTTTTCAAAGCACATTGATATTATTAATGCCATTTTTTATTAGAACCCCTTTAACTTTTGACCCACCATACATATAACATTAATTTAAGACTGTAAAATCTGTAAAATCTCTTGAAAATAATCTACATTAGAAGATAATTTATCATTCATAACCTAATTGTTTTATTACAATTATATGATATTTTTTCTATTGAGATTTGATAAGAATATTACTGATAAATAAAACCTAGGGGTGGGAATTACATATAAACATTTCAATCATTCATTTATTGAGTAATTTATTTTATATAACCCAGAATCCTTAATTTTTTAATAAAACTGATGATAAATAAATTTATTTTGTATGAATTATGTGAAAAAATTAACCATGTAAATGATATGAATGTGATGGGAGGGCCTAGAATTATATATCCCTTAAATTAATTGTGTAATGTAATTATCTCATGAGATTCCATGTATGGTGAAGAGGTATTTATCCTAATTACACTATGTTGTGATTTTAGAGTGGTTATTATCATGTTATATTTATGATTTCATGTTTTATGTTTTTTTCAGAATTTCCATACAGTTATTATGTTATCATATTATATAATGATTCAATGTTCATGTTTATGATTAAAACCACTCATATTGTACACATGTTTAATGTAATCATGATATTTTTCCCCCAAAGACACTATTCCCCATGATATTATGGGATTATATTATGTGTATCATTAAGGAATAATTTATGAATTAATGTGTATTAAAATATGGGTTTTCATAGTTTCTATAAGAGGAATGTTTTGTTTTTGTTTGAGATTAGTATTGTTAGACACCAGAAAAATCCTTAGAGAAAAAACACAGGAAAACATACCTAAATTTTGGTAATATATAGAGTATGCAATTTCTAATAAAATAAAATCCTTTTTGGATACTACAAGTTGATGTGGAGTTGTTCCTAAGGGTAATAACCCTGAAAAAGTGGCATCAGGATGAGTAGATCATCCCTGGTGAATGACAAAAAGTCCTTACTTCAAACCTCATTTGACACTTTCTAGAGATATGTTTTGGTAATTTCACCAGATCCTTAAAAACATTAAAAAAAATAACCATAATATTTAATGATGGGAAACAATTCCTAAAACAATTTAGTTTGAGACATACAAATTAATAGGATAGGGTATTTTTCTAATATATGAGTTAACGCTCTAATGTTTTAGGTTTCCTATTCACCTGTTTAATATTTTATAACTTATAATCCAAAATATTTAATTTTTTTATTCAATCACTAGAAATAAGTGTAATCTAGTAAAAATCTAATGGAACTGATAATGTGATTAATTACAAAATTACATTCCTAACACAAGGTAAATTGGAGTCAAGAAACTAATGATAAAACCTTATTAATTAACAAAAGTTTTGAATTGAAACTTGAATCCAAAGGAACAAAAAAATCCCCATAATAAAATTAAATTTGTAATTTGGTGCTTTAAATGATAATGTCCTATGACTTTTAGTGGATCTTGTGATAAATCAATCATGAAAAAATGGATCAAATCAATTGAAAATATCTTCCCTATACTTTAATTCACTAACATAGAGAATGACGTGATGACTATTTATCATATGTATGGATAATATGATTAATGGTGGATGTTGATAAAAAATAAAAATCATAAGGGGTTGATTGATGTAATGGAGTTGAATGAATTCTAGAAATATTTTTGGAAAAATATTTCCCTTCATACTTTATGACATAAAACCGTGGGATATTTCATTAACCTCATGAAAAAAGAAGAATAATTCATTAGGGTTTCTGAGGTGAGCATCAAAATCCTTTCATGATATACCTTTTAATTTTCCACAAACAAAAAAAAATTAATAATTACCAATTATTTGTTGGGATAATGATGTGTTTAATAGAATCATTAATGAAGTATGACTTTGATAGAAATGTGAATATTTTAGTATGTGAAATCATAGTAGAAATGGAGATCAATGAATATCATGGGTCTGAATATTTGAAGTAGATGATTTACTTTAATTGAGGTTATACTATGTAGAAAAATAATGGGGAAAAAATCAAACATACTACTTATTAAATGTGTGGAATGTAGAATCATAGAAAATTCCTGACGGTGAAAATGAAATCATTTAGTTATAGGAAATAAGGGAAGCTAGATATAAATTTACAAAAGGATATGCTCATAAATTTGATGAATGAAAGTAATGATTTATTAAACCCCATCCTTTTGTCAAATTTTTCAACTATAAACAATAATGAAACCCTATGAATTCATGAAGTAAGACATGGGTTGTTGACCAAAACTGAAGAGAAAATCATCCAAGGAATAGATAGAAAATGTGATCTTATTCCATCGTAATATTTGAGGTGGACATAATAACCCAAACATTTCATATATAAATATTTCATATTTTTAGACAGTTATTCAATTCATTTCTCAAATACACACTTGATGACTAAAAAAACATATAGTGTTTGGATACTAGAGACACAATCTTCTTTTTTGATGAAATATCATCAACATCTCTCATAAATATCTCCCCATTTAGTATATATCATAGACATACCGTTCATAGACCTTTCTTCATAACCTAGGGAATGGAAACATAATAGATGGTGTGATAAGATGCTCAATAAGGGTAAATATGGAAGATATTAATTTATGATCATAAAAGGCATAAGATAAGAATAATTACATGTGACCATGAACATAAATTACAATTTTAACACAAAATCATTCAATGATCATATAAATGAGTCATGGAATAAAAAAAATATCATTTAAAAAAATACATCACAAGTGTGATAAATGATAATAAATCAGTCATAAAGCATGTGTTAATTTCATATAATTGTGACAATATCATTGGTGTACAAAACATTTCATATGTCATGGTTAACAACAAAACATATAAAATCAAAGTGGATTAGGAATCCCTAACCATTTTTTCATAACAAAATGAATTAGTAATCATTACCTGTTTCCCATTATGGATCAAACACATTGTATTGTATCCCAAATTAGATCAATAACATCGACCAATTTCCCATATAGGATAAATCACATTAGCTTATTTCCCATAGTTATATGATGAGATATATATATTTACACAATAAATTATAGGGAAATATAGGTACCACCTATCTTATAATCTATACATTTATGTGCTATGAAATCACCACATCATATCATAAACCATGAAAATAACTCTTGTTTCATAAACATTTCATTATACATCATTGTATAACCAATAAAAAAATAAAAAAATAGGTTTAATTATCATATCTTCTTCATAATAATAAACTACATAGAGAATGAATAAGGATAGTATCATTAGATCATATCCCTAGTAAAACATAAGAAGCATTAATAGTAATTTTATTTGATGAATATAAATTGTATAAGATACCATTAAAACGTTATTGAAGAAAATATACATTCCCTTTTGAAATAATTTCATTAAAATAGAAAATTTTGAAAATAACAATGAAATTTTTTTTGAAATGATCCTTTAATAGTGGTAAAGGAAGCATAAAATAATTGATTGGTCAAGAATGTGGATAATTAATCTCATTCCATACACATTAAAATAACAATTAATTTCATATTTATTGTAAAATTTAAAAACTACCTCATTAAAAAAAATATGATAACATGAAGAAAAATTAAAATGTAAAACCTGGAATTTTTTGTGTGTTAAAAAATCATTTTGTAATATTAAATATATACTTTAATCATTTTTAGAAAACATGTACATGGATGAAGAACTATTTCTATCGAAGAGAGAAATAATGCCTTTTTTCTTAAATAAATATTTAGGTATCATTAGTTATAAATGAGATTAAAATAAAATAAATACATCTATTATATATAAATAGCTATTTGAGAATTAAAAAAATGAGTTTCATGAGAGGTGGACCGTAATATTTCATCATTCAAAACATAATAAAAAAATCCCTGATTTAAAATGCCAATGTATCAACAAATTGTTACCAGATTGTTAATTTTTGATTCATAATCAAAAGGAAATAAATAAAATTTCATGGATATTTAAATGAAACTAATTTTTATAATAATAAATAAAAAATATCTTAATGGGAAATATATACACTATAAAAAATAAACAAGTGGTGAATATGCAATGTGTCTCATAAAAAAAGTGGGGAAAAATATCTTACCTCAAGTATTTAATTTGTTCATGCATTTTGAAAAATACTATATAATAAATATTGGATTAATATAAATATATCTTTGTACCATAATAATAGATATTATAAAATATATTATTTAATTATAAACATTTATTACTAGTTTATTAATAATTCCATATTGAAGTCACGCTTCTAGTAATAAATGATTCAATTTCATGTCTATTTTAGTTTAGATTTTTTTTCATTTTACATTGATCAAAGTTTAATAATCAATAGAATGTTATCCATTATATATATATCATATATATTAATTATATATGTATTTATTGTAATCCATAATAGTTTAATATAGAAAATCAATTACACCATTCATGGAGACGGTATGGCGTACCTACACATGAACACTATTTCTATTTCCTAAAAGAATGGATTGAAATAAAGTAAAATATTAATTATCCTTTAAAATAATTAGTATGTAATATATAAAATATTTATTCATTAAATATAATCTTTTTTACCATCCATTTTAAAACAATATGAAAAATAAATCACATCAATTTGAGGAGGAGGTAGTCCATACATATGCACAAGTGATGTTATCATTTTACAAGGGATTAGAATGTAATATAGTAGATGTGATATTATAATTAAATAAGTAATATAAGGTCATAAATTTCATATAACTATTATTAATACATCATTATTCCGAACCTTGATAGGTGATGATAGAGATTGAATTAAATATGTTCACGAGGCTGTAGTGTGTCGTTCACATGATTGACAATTTCATTTCACATTTAATGGAAGATAATATGGATATGGGTAATTACACTAACATAATAATATATCAGTATAATTTATATAATTATGTTATGATATCAAAATATTTTGATATTATTTTAAGGATTTGGAAGAACAAATAAAAAAACTCAGTTAGTAATGAAACCTCTTCTTAAGATGAATTCATTACGTTTTCACCAAAAGGCTATATAGAAGGAATTAATAATAAAAATACGGCCTCTAGTAAGTGGGGAAGAGGACATACTTTGAAATTTTTGGAAAGAAAAATCCATACCCATGTTTTACACATGAAAAAGTCTATATAATGGATCATTATCGATATATAGATAATATAAGTTCCTAATGATCCATTAAATAGGTATTGAAAAATATTTTCAATCATTTAACCCTTAATTTTTAGTTCGACCTCTTGGTAAACAAATTTTAATCTTAAATGAATTTATTAATTTTTTATATTTTTACTATTAATTATGAAAATAATTAAATTGGAATTACTATATAATATAAATTCTTATGATTATAAATATATAACAAATTATACATATAATTTAATCTAAAATCAATCTCATAGATGTGATGAAATATTGGTATTTGAATGAAAATGTCTTCATAAGTATATATGTTTTTAATAAAAAATTTAATATAACATTTTTCAAACAAAAATAATTTGCATTAAAATATTTTTAATTTACTAATTTTACTTTAAAAACAATAATAAGTAAAATTTATTTTGAAATTTTTTTAAAATGGAATGGTTGTTTTTAATAAAAATTTGTATTTTTTACTATTCATTAGAAAATTTATCTTCTCAGAAAATTCTCAAAATTTTACTCAAATATTATTTTAAAAATTTTAATTCTAAAATGATATTTAGCTTTTCAGATAAATTATAAAAAAATTGTAAAAATTACTTTTACTATTTTTTCTAAGAAATAAATAAAAAAAATTTTTGAGAAAAAAGGAATTTTTAGAGCATATAAAGAATGTACTAAAAATTATGTCCTTTTTTATCAATATGTTTTCAATATATAAAAATCATATAATTAATTTTAAAAAATTATATATTATTATTCACAAAACTAGGTTTAACGAAAAGGTTAAAATATCCATTTTTGTATAATAATAATAATAATCGTATATTGTGTTTCATTAAAACTAGGGGTAGTGTGTAGAAAAATATATCAAAGAAATTCAATTTATTTTTAATACACATTCATAAAAACTCAATGTTTTTCATTATAACCCCATTTAAATTAGTTTCTCTATAACGGACCAGACCTCTCCAGTCTATTCTATTGTGAAAATCCAGTGTTTAAGGTGTTATTAAAGGTAACAATGGGTCATTTCATGAGTTATTTCGATTTTCTAGTTTTCCAATGGTGAGTCAGGACTGGTGAGTCTGGAATGGTAGCTCATTGATTGCAATTTAGGACAAGTAACTCGATGATGGTGGGTCACAATGGTGACTGTTCAAATATTAAGTCACCAGTGGTGGCTCCCAATGGTGACCCATCCAATGTTCAGTCATATGGGGGAAAATCATCCAAGTGTGAGTCGTCCAACGGTGAATCATCAAATTTTGAGTCCTCTAACGGTGAATCTTCCAATGAAAATTCACCAGTGGTGTCTCCCAACAGTGGCTCATCCAATGGTGCGTCATCCAATGGTGATTCATCCAGTGATGGATCTGAACGATGACTCATCCAACGGTGGGAAGTCTAATAGGGACTCACCAATTTGTGAATCGTCCAATGGTTACTCGTCCAATGATAATTTTTTTAAGGGTAAGCCTCTATTGGTGTAAACAAATGGTGACTCGCCCAATGGTTAGTTGACCAACGATGAGTTTTCCAATGATTACTCATCTAAAAGGGACTCTTCTGATAGTGATTTATCCAATGGTAGATCATCATGTAGTGATTTAACCACCCGTGAGTTGTGATAGTGACTAACCCAACGGTCAGTCATTTTTGACTATTTATCCAAATTTCTAGTTTTTTTTGTTTTTCTAAATTCCACTCCTTCAACATTTTATTTGATTTAAATTCTGATTAAATCCATAATCAATATTTTTTCATCCATTTAAAAAATATAAATTATATAAAAAATTCCCTAACACCCAGGAGGCTCCAAAATGGCCTTGCTGCATTGTCTTTGTCAATATCCACCTTTAATGGAGTTCAAAATAGTTTCATATCCCTTTCGTATCAGATCTAGTACTTCAAATTTATATATATTTACCTAATTTTTTCTTTTTCCTCCCAATATCGGAGAATCCCCAGAACCTTTCTTCTCCATGGAGTCGTACAACCATACTAGAGCTATCAGTTTGAGCTTTCCCAAAGGAACATTCCTGCCGCATGTGCACCACCTTTTTTAGTGTAAGGAAGAGTTTCAGATCTATGATTTCTCAAGTTAGGGATCCCTTCAACACTCTTTTAATTGTGTATCATGCAGTGTGAGTGTATAGTTGTCTCATGTGAATACATTTGAACCCATACATGAAAAATTATCATGAAGACAATCAAACCTATTTAGAAGTAATAAATGAGAGGCGGGTAAGATTATGATGATGATCATATTTTTTATCTGTTATTCTTATTTTTAATTTTATGGGCTATAATCCTTATGAAAATAATGGTGATGGTGGAATTTGTTTGTTCTTGGGTGGTGGAATGTGGAAACTTTCTATTGATATCTTTTTGAGTGATTGTATATGCATAAAAATGATTAACAACTTATTTATAGTTAGAAAAATTGATTCTCTGGGATTATACACCTTCTGTGATCACCCAAGAATTATCAATGTAGAATTCAAGAACTTCTGTTGTCCAAATCTAAATAGACCTTACCCTGTTTGGTGTGTCTATGTGTTCTGTGTGGTTTTATTCTGTCTTATTCCTTATGCAGGTTCTATGGTGCTATTATTTAGCGTGAGACTACGTGAGGGGTAGTTTTTGTGGTGTAATGGAATTTTAGTTTGAGAGGTTGATTGATTTTGTAATGGATTATTGGTTTTGTGAAGTGGGACTACAAAATGGTTGTATTTTTTGTATGTTACTAGGTGGTGAGTTTTTTGTGCAATGAGGTTGTTGAGAATTGTTGTGGTGCGATGTTTTACTCGGTATAGCTATATGTTGGGGAATTTTTTTCGTTCAGAGTATGGTTTGGAGGGGATGGATTTGAAAAAGGTAGGTATTTCTTTATATATCTAATTCAACTAGAGTTTACTTGGATCATTTTTATTATGCCATGAATAATGGTTTAATAGAATAGAAATGTGAAGGGAGATGTTTCCCAAGAGTACAGTTCCATATGTGAGGTCAATTCTATATGAATTGTAGTGTGTTTTTCATTGTAGTTTCCCAGGTAGGTGTACAATGAAAAAAATGATTAATAAATAATATAATATGATTCTTTAAATTTGTTGGTTGGGGTTACAAATTGGGACTTTGACTGTTTGTGTGGTTTTTAATTTAGAGTTAGTAGTAAAAGAGGTATTGTGGACGGGTTTTAGTTTGGGAAACCCATTTGTTGGGCTGAGTGTTTGATACCTATAAATATATTTGTGATTTTATATATGCACACCTTATTGAGAAATATGTACTAAACACCCCCATCATCATTTAAGACTATGTCTTTCCAAAATAACATAGTGGGAGGATGGGTGGTTTCCCACATGATTCTCCCTGGTCCCCCTTCCAGGCAGTGCTATCCTTGAATCTATTAGGAAGGTTGTGGTTGTGAGGCCAATGGGAGAGCCGTTGAGTGGTGTTTCCAAGGTGTCTTCGAGATGAAATGTGTTGTGGTATGTGGCCCAGGTGTCTATGGGTGGCATGTGATGTGATATGTGGCTCAGGTGTCTGCGGGATGGATGTCATGTCGTATGTGCCCTAGGTGTGTGTTGGTGGGTTGTGCTGTAGTTCTTTCAGAAGAGGTTGGAGTGCTAGGATGTTTTTTTCAGGGTGTGAGAGTGTCTAATCAGTGGGAAAGTTGTCCATGGTACCCGATCATCATTGTGCTTACTACATTACTCTACATGACTTTCATTATTTTGGGAGTGTGCCTTGGTGAGGGTGGGATGGCTAGTATACCATGTTAGGTGTTATTGGTTTATACTATTTCCTCATTGGGGAATTAGTATTCCCTTTCAACTTGTATAGTAGAAAATTGGATTTTTCTTACCAGGAAAACTTGTATGCTCACCCTATGTTTATAAAACAATTTTTTATGTTTCTAGGAGGAATTTATAGATAATGTAGGCACCTACTAGCTTATATCTTGACAGTTGGTGTGTTTTTTCTTAGCTCATTTTTAGTATTATATAATAGTTTTATTGTATTAATTTTTTTTTAAACATGCATCTGGTTTGGATTTTGGATTTCATTTATATATTGTAATTTGAGTTGTTTTGGGATTACTGTCCTATTTGTTGACATCGATTCCTATAAAAGGGGAAATGGATTCTATTTTGTGATATTTTAAACTGTTGGTGATACTCACTCCTAGGGTCCTACTAGAGGCTGGAATTTGGGGTCATCATCTCCCTTTCTTCTTTTTGAGCTGAGGAGGGGTATTTTTGGAGCTAGGGGGTCAAGAAATAACAATATAAGGGATGATGGATGATATATAGGATGGATCTTAGATTTAGGAATAGTGAGGTTTTCAAGTGTGGGTAGGGAAACTGTGTTAGGTGATCTTGGTGGATGACATAGGCTTGGGAAGGCCGGCTATGACACATGATTTGAGGGACCCCTATGACCCGATTCAAAGACTCTTATTCTACCGAATGACCATGTGAGGTTATACTTTTTGTAGGGTATATACCCTTGGAAAGATACATTCATAATAATGACATGTTTTCCTATTTAATCGGGGTATTTTGAAAATTTGAAACAAATAATGAGTTAATTGAATCTTAAATAAAAATTCATACTACTCAGGTATAGGAGTTACTTGTTTACCATTTCCGTTATGGCACCCTGTCATCATCCGTGTGTAGTATTGGATGTGGAGGCACAACAGGAATACTCAGTTGATCGAAGAAGGGTTGATCGAGAAGAGGAGTAAGAATAATGGAACATGACTCTATGTGCCTTCCAACGGTAGACTCTAGGAACGTATGAGGGTATAATTTTAGACATGGAGATGTTGAGTTGGATGAAGGATATTTTGACCACATTTATATTAATTTGGGATCTAAAGAAGTATTGGGTTCACTTGGAATTTATCTAGATTTGGGGAGCTTCTCTTCAGTGGTGGATGTTGTACCTAGGGGAGAGGAAGGAGGATGAAATTTTGTGGGTCAATTTAGGGATTGAGCTCTGAGCATAATTCCTTTCTTCAATGATGGTGGTGGATAAGAGGTAAAATTTACTCTCCCTATAGTATGGGATTATGTCAGTTTGGGAGTTGGGGATCATGTTCAAGGATCTTAATAATTTTTCTGTGGATCTCTATCTGGATGAAGATTCTCGTGTGAGATGATTAGAGGAGGCACTTAGTCCTTCTATCTAGAACGTGGTTACTCCCTTCACCATGAAAACCTACTTAATGGTACATAAGAAGGAAAATGTAGCTATGGGGATGAATTCCTGAGGATATATAATATGAGAGTTGAGTATTTTTGGTCCTTATAAGGGAACATATACTAGCATTAGTTCTCAAGAACCTGGTCCATTAGGTTTTGGTCGAGGGGGAGGCAACCTTCGTAGTTTCTGTTTCTTGATTCTGGTCCTCATTCATATCCCATCGGATTTGGGATGCTATTTTTTATTTATTGAGTCCATGGGAATACACAGATTCAATACCGGATAGATATTCAAGATCAGTATGCTAATGCTTAGTAGGTTCAACGCTTTCTTAAATTGCAGTTTCAAGCTAGGCCATTCCTACCATTGGGACAACATAATCCTACTCCACCGAGGGGAGACAGAGCAGGTGGAGACCAACCATAGGGTGTTTCTTAGGTAATGTGAACTAGGAGAGGTCGGGGAGGAGTTCATCTGCAGAGGGGAAAGGAGTTGGGTGTGGTCAGTTTCACACCACAATGCAGTCGTTCGAGCATGGACAATGATCGTTCGAGGTAAGATTATCTTTTCCAGTAATCTTTTGAGTGTTTTTTTATTTAAATGGTTCACATTATTTAATTGAACATGGTCTAGCCCATGATTTGGGACTAGACATAGAGAGACCTTCCTTTACACTTGTGTTGAGTACAATAGTTGGAGGTCAGACCAGCTTGTTTGATGTTTTCTGAGGATGTAAACTGATGATGGGGACATATCAGTCCTGTGGGGATCTTTTCTTCATATAGATGCAGCCATAAAAAGTTATCCTTGTCATCGATTAGTTTTTTCTAATGCATGATTTTATCGACAGCTTCCAAATGATATTTTTTTTAGATATGGATGGTTAGTGTATGGATTTCGTTGGTGAGTTTTGTTGTCAAGTGGGCAGTCAGTGTGGGGAGTATTCTCATTCCTTGTTGTCATAACATTCAGTAGGATTAGTCGATGCTGAGATGGTGCATTATTCTAGAGTTTTTAGAAATTTCGTGGATGCTCCCCCCAATTAGGTTGTGACTCTACCCCCCTCTACGTGACATTGATTTCGGGGTAAACTGTTATCTTGTTGCTTGTCATATTTTGATGGATCCTTATAGGATGGAACCTTCTATGTTACTGGAGCTGTGAATTAATATTGATGACTTAATAAGAAAGGGATTTATCTAGCCTAGTGTGTCTTCGTTGGGTACTCCAAATATGTTTTTAATGAAGGAACATGGTGGTATGAGGCTGTTTATAGACTATCAAAGGCTAAACTAGGTAACAATCAATAATAGTTACACTCTCCAAAGGATATAGAATCTTTCTAAACAGTTGAGGGGAGAAATTTTGTTATCTAAGATCAATCTATGGTATGGATATCATCAGTTTAGGGTGAAGAAGGGTTAAATTTTGAAGACTTCTTTCGAGTGTAGGTTTGATAATTTTGAGTTAATGGTTATGACATTCAGAGTTATGAATTCACCATCCGTGTTCATGAGGCTCATGAACACTTTTTTTGCTGAGTTCCTAGACTGGTTCATCATCGTATTCATCGATGATATCCCAATATACTCAATGTCAGAGGAGAATCATACTGGGCATCATAGGATTTTCTTGGAGTTCCTTCAATACTAATAAATATATAGGAATATTTCCATGTACAAGTCCTTGATAGGATAAGTACACATACATGGACTTGTAGTGTCTCAAAAAGGCATATCATTGGAACCATTTAATTTAGAGGTAGTTTTATCTTGGTAAGAACATAGGTATGTGGCGTAGGATTACAATTTTCCCATTCTGGTAGGCTCTTACAAAATATTTGTACCTGATTTCTCATGAGTGGATCTCCATTGACTAATTTGAACAAAAGATGCGATGTTTTTGTATAGATTGAATAGTGTCATTCATCTTTTAGCTACATGAACATGAATTTTTTTGGTGCTATAGTTCTCTGGTTTCTAGAAAAAGGAGTGTTGTTCGAGGTGTTTTCTAACGATTCTAGCCCGGGATTGGGATGTGAGCTGATGCAACAATTGGGAGAGATCTATTATGGGTCTATTTAGTTATGTCCCCATGAATAAAACTATTCAAACTATGTTCTATAGATAGTATTGGTTATGTACGAAATGATTTTGTGGTGGAATTACCACATTGGGGAGGGATTTGGGGTCTTCAAAGATCACATGATCTTGAGGTATATTTTTTCCCTACAAGATATGAACATGAGAAATCAGAGGTAGATGGATTATTTTGAATATTACTACATTGACATATTTTACACCATAAGAAAGGGAATATTCATGGTTGATGCCTTGAGTAGGATGTCATAGTGGGTGGTAGTTCAAGAATCCAAAGACCATTAGTGGGAAATGGAGGAGTTGGTCACCTAGAACCTAGATATAGGGATGTTTGGTGGTAGATGAATTTTGTTTTAGATAAAAGTGAAGTTGTATTTGAGGTAGTGTGTGGAAGAGTCTCAATGGGGAGACTCAATGGTGGAGGTGATGCATTATCACATTGACCATGGTGATTCTCTAGAGGGGTCGTCAGAGGGTGGTCGGAATTGTATGTTGTTATATGGGTGACAATTTTTTCTAGTGAAAGTGCATGGGGGAGTCCTCTATGAGTATCATGGATTACCCGTTGTGGTACACCTGTGAGTTTCCATGATGTAACATGGATTGAGGGAGCAGTTTTTTGGTCTGAGATGAAGTGGGAAGTGAAAGGGTTTTTGGTAAGGTTCCTAGAGTGCCATCAGGTGAAGGTTGAGAAACATGTTCTTGGTGGGTTTTTTTACTCCATATATGACCTTGACTGGAAGTGGGATGTAATATCTACGGATATCAACATAGGTTAACAGAGGGATCAGGGCAGCATTGATGATATTTAGGTAGTAGTGGATCAGCTGACAAAATCATCCCACTTCTTAACGATTAAGGATTCGGGTGTAGTGTATACCATTGCCCAGATGTATGTGGATGAGGTGGTGCAGCTGCATTGAGTTCTAAGATCCATCACCAAAGATCAGGATGGATATATTTATTCATGTGTCAAGAGGGTATTAAAACATTATATTGGAAATTAATTACATCTTAGAACTACCTTACACCCTCAGATGTATGGACATACTGAGTAGACCATCCATATATTTGAGGATATGTTGCAGGCGTGCATCTTGGACTTCAGCGGGTCTTGGGTACAATAGTTTCCCTTGGTAGGGGACAAATAAAACAATATCTATCACACATCCATTGACACAGATCAATTAAAATGTTTATACATAAATATTTTCTGTTCACCTTTATGCTGGATAGAGGTTAAATAAATGACTGTTCTCAGCCCCGAGGTGGTGAAGAGCATGGAAGAGAAGCTTCTGTTAGTTCTTGAAGGAAGTAGGTAGTGAAATAATAAAGGAAGTCATATGCCGATCATAAGAGGGGCCCTTATAGTTCGAGGTTGTGGACCACATGATCTTGATGGTGTCCCCTCTACATGTGTAGTGGAGGATCGACATAGGAAGAATGTTATCTCCCAGGTTCATCAGAACCTTCAATGTGTAAGGACGGGTTGGAGATGTGGCATACCAGCAGGCATTGCCAAAAAAATTGGAGAGGATCCATGACGTATTTAATATATAACATTTTCACTAGTATCATCATGATGACTACCATGTCATTGATTAAGGATATTTGGATATAGTGGGTGATGGAACATTCAGGGAGCATCCGATATTGATACAAGATCATTGAGTAAAGGTGATACATGGATGGACCATTCCATGGTTCATGTGTTGTGGAAGCATGGTGTCCTGGAGGAGAGTTCCTGGGAAAGGGACTCACATATGCATGCCCAACACCTAGAGTTGTTCTACATTTTCCTTGTAGTTTTTTCTTTGGAATTTTTTTCATGATCCTTGCTTTCTATGAAATGATTTGGTCCCTTGTTCTATATCTTTTTGCACAATATTTACTTATGAAGAGGGGAAAACAAAGTTCCTAATCAAGGAACATTAATGGGGATGCGATTAACCCCATTTGGGTGATACAGTGATTCCTAAAGCAGATAATACATCGAAAAGGAAGAAAATATTCCCCAATTTGTTTATTCGAGACACCATGGTTGATATGCCTGCATGGTGGTATTGGGGTTGTTTTTTGGGTAGTCAATGGGGGAGGAGGTGTTCTTGGATGTTAAGGTTTAACTCCATATTTCAACGAACATAGCATGGTTTGTCATTAAACCTAGGGATGTTCAGATTGTATCAGTTTTTCATGTGTAGTATGATCCTTGAGAGGTATCATATAGGGTGGTTGTTCAAACACCTCTTTATTCAATATTTTATTTCGAAATCTTGAGCGGAGAACATTTTTAGAGGTATTTGATGTCATGTTATGGACCTCTCCAGTCCATCACTTTTTTAAAATATAGGGTTTAAGGTGTTTTTATAGATTAGGGTAGCTCAATTAAAGTGGTTTTTAGTACTCTAGTTTACATTAAGTGAGTTAGGACAAATGAGTAAGGAATGTTAGGTCATTGATGAAGAGTTAGGATTGGTGAGTCATTGATGGTTTGTCGCAATAGTGACTCTTCAAATGGTAGGTTTCTAGTGTTGGATCTCAATGGTGACACATCCAATGTTGATTTTTCCAATGGTTACTAATCCAATGATGAGTGTTCCAATGATGATTCTTCCAACAATGAGTCATCCAATGATGACTCATCCAATTGTACGCCGCTAGTGCTGCCTCTCAACGGTGACTCATCTTAGAGAGAGTCTTCTAATGGTGACTTATCTAGCTACGACTCCAATGGTGACTCATCCAATGGTGATTCATCTAGTGGTGAGTCATCCCATGGTGAGTCATCCAGTAGTGACTCTTCTAACACTGATTCATCAAATAGTGACTTATCTAATGGTAGGTCGCTAGTGGTGGATGCCAATTGGGACTTATCCTATGGCGAGTCATCTAATGGTGAGTCGTCAAATAGAGACGCATCCAATAGTGACTCATCCAATGGTGAGTTCTCCAATGGTAGATCATCTAGTGGTTATTCAACCACCAATGACTCATGACAATGACTCACATAATATTGAGTCATTTCCGACAGTTTGTCAAAATTTCTAGTTTTCTATTTTTTTCTAATTCCTCACCATTAATATTTTATTTGACATAAATTGTTTTCAAGGGAATAATATAATGTTTTTTAAGCCATTTCAATGAATATTAATTATATCCTTAAATTTATAACACATGGGGGACTACTTAATGGCTATGTCGTGTGTTCTTTTTCATGATCTAACATTTGTGGAGTTAAAAATGGTTTCATATCTCTTGAGTCTTGGATTCAGTCCTTAAATGCATGGAATATTACCCAATATATTAATTTCTATTCTCTATTGATAACCAAAAATCCAAAAAAAACTCTTCTTCAACAATTATTCGAGCATCTATGATGTAGCCTTCTATTTGAGCTTTCCCTAAGGATTCTTCTGGCTACATGGGCACCCCCTGTTTCAGCACAATGATGAGTTTCCGATCATTTGTTTCTCAAGGTAGGGTTTCATTCCTCTGTATTATATTTGTGTATCATAAGGGGTGGGTGTACTAATGTTACTTTTAAATTTGGATGAACCCAAACATAATGAAAAATCATTATGATAATCTAACCTATTTTGAAATAATAAATGATAGGCGGGGAAGATAATGATGATGATCATATTTGGATTATGTCTTATCTTTATTTTGAATTATATAGGACATATGCCTACAAAAAATCATGCCCGTTTGTGATATTTGTTTTCACATGGGTTTGATCTTCTGTATACATGCTTTTTAATTCATTTTTAATGACCATATATTCATAAGAATGATTACTCCCGTTCATGTGGTTAAGTAAATGGATGGTATGGGATTATACACCTTATGTGATCACCCCTGAATTATCAATTCCTAATTAATGAACATGTGTTACCCAAATATTAATATACCATTAACTATTTAGTTTGGATGTGTTTATGTATGGCCTTATTCTATCTTGTTCCTTGTACTGGTTGTGTGTTCCTACTTTTGGGAGCCCGACTATGTGTGGGTTAGTTTGGATGGTGTAATGGAATATCATGTTGGGATATTTATTAATTTTGGAATAAATGAGTGTTGTTTTGCAGTGGGACTTTAACTAGGTTTTTATATGTTTATGTTACTAGGTGTGGTGTTTTTTGTGTAGCGGTTCAGCCATGAATGGTTGTGGTGTGATGTGTTTCTAGGTATAGCTGTATGTTGGGGTCTTGTTTTGGTTCCTAAGATGGTTTAGAATGGATGAAATTGAAAAAGGATAGTGGTTGGTCATTTCAGTAATTCATCTCGTGTTTCATGGGATCAGTTTTATTATGCCATGAATGGGAGTTAAATGGAATGGTAATGTAAAGTGGGATGTTTTTCTATTGTACTTTTCTCTCCTTATGGCTTATGATTTATGGAATGTGGTGTGTTTTGTATGATAATTTATTGGGTTATTATGGAATAAATAAATAATTGTTTAATAAATAATGAAAGATGATTGGTTAAATGGGTTGGCTGGGCTTACAAATTGGGTCTGTGGTTTTTTGTGTGGTTGTCCATTTAGAGGAAGCTATAAAGGAGGTTTTGTGGGATTTTGTGGTTTAAAAAACCATTTTATTGAGAAGAGTGTTTGATACGTATATATATATATATATTTCATTGTGATTTCTATACGCACCCATCCTTGTTGAGAACAACATGTTGAACCCTCCTATCTTCATGGGGGAGGGAGTCTTTCCCAAAAAACCCTGTGGGAGGATGGATTTTTTTCCACCTGCTCATCCCTTCTCCCAATTCCAGATAGTGTTATCCTAGGATCCCTATGGAAGGTTGTGGTTGTGTGTCCTGGGTGTGTGTGGGTGAGTGGCCTTTACTAGGTGTCTTTGGAATGAGTTGTTATGTGGTATATAGCCTAGGTGTCTACGAATAGGATTTGATTTGGCTTGTGGATTAGGATTCTATAGGCAGATGTTATGTGGTATGTAACCCAAGTGTCTACGAGTGGGTTTTGAAGTGGTTCTTTCAAAATAATAGGGAGTGCCAAGATGTTTTCCATTATTGTGTGGGCAAGGCTAATATGTGGAAAAATGGTGTTGGATACCATGTCATCAATGCTATTACTAAATTATTCTACATGAATTGTATTATTTGTTAAATGTTCCTTGGTGAGGTTGGGATGGCTAGTATACCTTATTAGGTTATGTTGGTTTCTTCTATTTTCTCGCAGGGGAATGTGTCAGCTTCTTCCACACGTGGATGAGAGAATTTGGTTTTTCCTACTTAGTATACTTATATGCTCAACCTATGTATATAAAATTGTTTACATGTATCTAGGAGTTCATTTCATACACTGTTAGACCCTACTATATCAAATCATGAAAGTTTCTATGTTTCTGATCATCTTTTTTTGGGTATTTACATTGGAGTTTTACTATATTTATAATATCCATGTTTTTTAATAGGCTTGTGGGATGGATTTCAGACAACTTTTCTATATATTTATTGGACTTGTTTCAGTACGAACCATATTATCTACAGATCATCATTAACATAAAATTGAAATTCCATCCATTTTGTGAGAATTTAAACCCTTGGTGCTGGTCTCCACCCTAGGGCTTACTGAAGGAGGGACTCGGGGGTCATCATCTCTCATTCTTCATTTCCATCCCAGTAGGGGTATCATTGGATGGAGGGGATGATGACATCATCCCTATAAATATTTCACACTTATACTTAAAAATGAAGTTACTTATGTCTCATTATATCCTCAGGTTCATATTCATCTTTCTCAAGGTTGTTTTTTCACTATAAAATATTAACAAGGTGAGTAGCCATATCGCATAAAAAATTTTCTCTATGATCTTGAATTTCTAAAAAGTTTCTCTGTATATGAATTATCATGATCCCGTGGTATGATATATAATGTTTTTACAAGTGAAAAATCATTCTTATACATCATTTGGAAACATACATGGAACACATTGTGGACATGAGATAGTTTTGGTGGAAGCATGATGTGATAAGACACCATACCTACTCAATCAAGACAATAAAAAGGAACAATATAACTTGTTCACAAAATTACTATTCTTTAAATCTCATAAACTTAAACCATGTAGAAATTCAAAAAAACACCTCACAAACATCAAATTCAAGATCACATCGATGATTATAAATATAACTTTTTTGTTGACATTATGATACAATTATGTGTTGCTGAATGGATCTAACCATTTCAACCATTTCAACAGCCAACTATGATCCCAATTTATTTATTTCTCCAACTTTATCCCATCATGTTATAGTTATACACTTGCATTCAAATAGGTAGTCATAAGGAATCATCTGAATTATTGAGTGAAATCTATTGTTATAAGAAAACAATAGTATGGGAAGGTCTTAATCCCAACCACCATTGAAATACATAGAAAAATATTTTAAAAATATCCTCTGGGGTTAGAATTGTTCTCTAAAAAAAATATTTATCTAATTGGGATTATATATAATGAAACCCAATTCTATATCCAAAGCCTATTGAAGCCTTCATTATAAAATCATGGTCAAACTAGGATCCCAATCAAATATAAAACAATATGGTACTCCATAAAACATTACAACTTCCTTAATGTATGTCTTAGAAAGCCTATTTATAGATAAATATTCTCTAAAATGAATTGAGATCTCTTAATTCATATGGGGATCAATAGAAATGCATATATAATTATTTTATATAGAGTATTTGGGGAGTTAGATGAAAAAAATCCATGATGATGTTATCCCATTTCAATTATGTAATGGGTAATTATTGTAACTTCTCATTATAATTTTTTCACACAGACATAAATTTGTGACATACCACCAACAATGATATGAAATCCGTAATGTCCCTATTCATTTCATCTGATAAGATATTATATTTTAGATATCTATATGTATTTTTAATTTAATTATGAATATATAATGATGAAATATAAGCCACAAATAAAAACTAATTATAATCATGAATGGATGGAACATAAAAATAGTTCTTGAACCTTATAATTCCATTATAATCAAGTTTAAACAAAAAAATATCACATTGGATTCCATCATAACATTTTTCTTCTACTCATCACTAAACAACATTTGTATAGATCAGTTATCATTCATTTGAGAAAGATAATATTTCTCCACTTATATCAATATTTCAAGATGTATTCTTTAAAAATCCATAAATATTTTTTCTTTTGTGATCCTCATAATAGATAATCCATCCCAATCCTTTCAACTCAAAGAATCAAGCACCTTATTCTCTTTCCCATGATGGTAATGTAACGAGAATCCATAACAATTTATCAACTCAAACCAACTTCTCCAACATATATTCAACGATTTCTATGTGAATATATAATATAGTTTTTTTTGATCAGTATAAATATCACACATTTCACTACAATAACAATTCCCCAATAATTTTAATTCAAAAATACATAAAAATAACTACTAATCATGAGTTGATTAATTTTTCTCGTTAACATTCAATTCTCCTGAGGAATAATCTATAACAATATCATTCTGTATGAGGATTAATCTGAATACCTTCATTGAGGTGTTACTATAGATTAGAAACCATTGTCTACTATAGGGTAATGTAAGCATATTTCCACCAACTAACCTTCGATTTATTTCTACAAAATTTTTATCACATTATTAATTCCAAAGGAACTTGGTTCCCTTCAATGTTAACAAAAATAAGATGATTAGATATTCATTAAAAATTTCCCCAAAACATATAAAATTTCTAGAAATCCAATAAAATTACACTTCTTACTCATCCTGGTTTATCTTGACCAAGATTTAATAGCCTCTTTTTTTGATGGATCCACAGATATACCAATACATAAGATTATATAAAAAAAATGAAACATTTTGTAGCCAAAATTCACAATTTTTAATTTTTTTACAACTCTTCCTTTTTTAGAGTCTTTGGCACAATTATTAAGTAATAAATATGTTCTTCTTTACCATTTGAATAGATAATAACATCACATATAAGTACTTTGAAAAACTGATTAACAGAATATCTTAAGACTCTATTCATAAAATCAATAAAGATATTTGGGGAATTAGTAAGTCAATATGGAATCAATATATATTCATAGTGTCATTATATTGTATCGAACGAAGTATTCTATATATCCTCTTTCTTGAACCACAATTGATGATATCCTTAATGATATTTAATCATTGAAATGTATGGAGCTCCATGAATTTTATGAAAAAATTGATCAATATGGGGTAGATGACACTTTCTCTTGATTGAGATCTTTTGCAGTTTCCTATAATAAATGAAAATTCTCATCAATCCATCCTTTTTCATTACAAAATGAATAAGCACAACACAAGGTGAGACACTTGAAAAAATTAATACCCTATAGTGATTCTCCTGAGGTTTCTTCTTAAATTCCTACTACCCAATTACGTCCATTCATTAGGGAGACATTCATATAGGTGTATCACCAGGTATGTGTTCTATAGGAAACTAAAATTCACGAATTAGTGTAAGACTAAGAAAATATTATGAAAATAAATCAAAAAACATTTTAAAAACTAGAATAGAATTGATGTTGAGTTTATTACCAACCATATATGATAAACACCCCATTTTGAATTAAAATAAAGACCCATATAATGGATGTAACCTCCATTATAAATTTAAATTTATCTCACACTAATATATGACCATATGGTGGTTCGGAAAATGAAATTGTACATCCCTAAATCAACAATTGATATTGGATTTATATAGATAATTTCAATCCATTCCTATGATAACATTAAACTCTACCAGAATGAGAATAACAAGATTTTTAGAAAGAAAATTCCAATAGATATCAATCAAAGAATAATGACAGATGTTAGATGTGATCGTCGTACCATTAGCGGGTTTCATTACTAATTCATAATATAATCATTGAGGTGTAATTTTGATACAATTATAAAAGTAATCAAATATAAAATATTGGGAAGATCCATAGTCAAATTATAAATTATCTAGAATGGATAATAAGTTTACATTTTATCACATTTTTATTGTACTGCGTTATTTGAAATAGTGATAAAATGATATTTTAATTTTCTCTTGAAATATGAGGTTATTGATTTCTATCACCATGATTAACATATGCATTTTTAAACTGGTTATAATAATTCCCTTATAATTTTCATTAGAATCATTGAACTGTTGGTGGTGAATTAGTCCTAATATTCCAATTTTCTATTTAATTTACTAACCAATTCATTGGAATTCAACATTTAAGATATTTATGACCAACCCTTATACATGTAAAGAACCTACCGGTTTCATTATAGCAATTGAATTAATAATTCTTCCCACATTTCATGTTTTTAGATGAATGGAATTTCATTCCACAATGTGGTTTCTTAGAGCTTTCATGATACATGGCGATCCTTTTCCAATCAAAACCATTGAAATAGAGGGAAACTCCAATTTCTATTCTTATATTGACTACACATTGAATATTTTTTTTGTATCTACTATATTACATAATAGAAAACACCTTAAATAGACATGGTATTAGGACAAAAATTAATCTTCCCACCATACATTTAGTTTGGTTGATAATACAATGAGAGTACCTATAAGGTGTTGTAATATTTACCTCATAGTTACCAACAAATTCAACACCATTATATTTCATTTCAAGGAATTAATTATCTATTTGTTTTATAAATATTTCAATGAAATTACTTATTGGAAAATAATATCTTAAACTCATTCCACAAAATAATGATAATTCCTTTTTATTCCCTCATGTTCTTTATAAGATTCTACCACTAGTCTACTTCGTCTCTCAAATTAAATAAAAACAAAATGATTTTTTTGATCACCCAAACACTGGAAAATGTAAAAAAAATCCATGGTATTTATCCATTTCTTAAGAAATAGTGGATTAATAGAACCTCTAAAACAAGGTTAATGTTTCCTATTAAACAATTATATAGAATTTTGTTTCCCCTTTTGGTCATTTGGGAGGTCAACATGATTCATAACATGAGAATGTTGTGTGATCGTAGAAACAATATTTCTTATTCCATATCCAATAACATTTTGTTTCTTGGGAGGAAAATCATTAAATATTCCATCTCATTTAGTATTTACAAGACCCCTTCTTGTTCTGGTAATTGACTAAAATGAAAAATAATTTGTGTAAGAAACAATAATCATAGTGGGATGCTATATAATCCAGAAATATCATTTTTTATATGTCTAAATAATTAATCATTCTATTAAATATATGAAAAATTAGTTTTTAACTATTTCAGTCATGAAAATTATCTTCTCAAATCATTCTTGATGGTCTCTAATGTGTTTGGGAACTTCCCAAAAACATTCGATTGAAGTGTCATACAAGGTGAAAAACAAGGACAATTGACATATATGTGGAGATGATTGATTCAATACCAAATGCTTGTTTTTAAGAGTTATTACCCATAGGTATAATTATTATAGATCCACATCCTCTTTTAATATCCAGAAAAGGATTTTACTATTTCGAAACCAGTAACCCAATCATTCAAAAAAATTACGTGGCATTTTTCGATACATTGACTAATCCATAGATATATATTTAGAAATATTCTTAAATATATCACAAGGAATGTCACTGAATATTTCTCATCCTAGTTTACAAAGGTTAACTAAACCTCCCTATGATACCAACTATAGTGACCCATGCATTTCATATTTAAATATAATATCATTTTAGATGAATATTCAATACATTTCATTAATTCAAGCCTAAGGAACATAACAGTTTAGTGATTTTAGAGGCATAATACAAAATATTATAATTTCATCAACTATCTTCCATGTCACACATAAATATCTTCCCATTCATCACACATCATATGAAGATCATAATCAAACATTTATTTATAAATCGTGGAAAGGACACATTAAATATCGTGAGGCTAGATGATCATTAAGGTTAAACATCGGATATGTCAACTAATGATCATATGAATGTATAAAATAAAAACAAGTTTATAAGATCCATAACATAAATTACATGGTATTTAATGAATCTATCAAAACAATTACATCATTCATGTAATAAAACCTTATTATTTCTGGGACATTCATCATAAGAGTGATAAATCATCAGAAATCACTAATAACCCCATGTTAATGCCATATATGTGTGAAATAATCAAAAGTATGGATATAATTTTACATTTAAAGGTTAACTATTGGGACCATAAACTCATAGTATATTATTAATCGATTCCTATTTCCCATGACATAATAAATCAGTCATGATAATATATTTCCCATAGTAGATCAAGAATAATGGCTGGTTTCCTATAGTAAGCACATCAGCCTGTTTCCCATAGAATATAAAACAATTATCATGTTTCTCATAATTATATCAAGAGATATAAATCATTACTCAATGAATTTGAAGTTTAACTAGGTTCCAACCATCCTATAATCCATATATTGGTGTGATAAATAATCATAACATCATTTCACAACATGTGTAAAGAACTTGAGTTCCATAAATATTTCATTTGTCCATCATAGCATTACCCATGAAAAAATAAATGGGTTTCATAATAATCTCATCATCCTAATCATTAACTATATAGATAAACAATAAGGATGATACCATTGGATCATACCCGTAGTAAAACTTAGTAAATGGTAATTGTTGTTATCGTTGATTAATATAAATTCTAAAAAATGATCATTAAAACATTCATGAGGAAAATATCTTTTAAATATTGAAATCACTTCTATAATATATAAAAATTTACCAAATATTAAGTAAAATTTTCATTTGATATTAAAATTGAAAATTTTTAATGTGATATTTAAATAATATATTGGTTATAAAAGTGGAAAATCTATTTTTGTCATACAGATTAAAAAAAAGATTCCTTTTACACATTCAGAAAAAAGTCAAAACTACATTATTCAGAAAATGAAAAGAATGTTAATTTTAATTAATTTGTAAAAAAATTTAAATATGTGTAAAAATTTATTAACAAATTATTTTTAAAATATTAAAAAATCCAATTTATATATGGTTTTTTAAAATATAGATATAGATGAAAAAATAATTTTTTATAGAAGATAGAAGTAAATTATTTTTTCATAAATTATTTTTTTGGTATCATTAGTTATTAATGAGTGTAAGAAGAAAGAAAACCATGGATTATAAAAAACAAACCATAATAAATGAAAATACATGAGTTTCATGATAAGTATACTGTAATATTTAATCATCATAATCTTAGTTATAATCAATCTCGATAAAAAATGAGGTTGTAACATAAATATTTTACTACTCTGGTAGATTTTGATTCATAAGAACCCTGATATAAATAATATTATATGGATATGTAAATACAAATAATTTTTATAATAATCATAATAAAATATATTCATGGGTAGTATATACATCAAATCAAAGAAACCAGTTGTGAATAAAGAATGTCTCTCACATAAATTAAAGTTACACAGACATATATTACGATAAGTCTCAACTTTCTTTGTACATGTTAAGATATGATGTATAGTAAGTATATGTTTATTATAAATATTATAAATAAAAATAATTATATATGTCATACCATATATAATTAACTTATTTCCTTTTAATTACACATTTATTGACAATTCCTTTTTAAAATCATGTTTTGGGTAATAACTGTATCATTTTTCATGTAAATTTTGGTTTAGTATTTTCATCCCATTTATTATGATCATGGATTATTAATATCCAGAATTTTAACCACGATATATATGTATATTATATTTAAAATATATATGTATTTAGATTAATCAATAAATTTTACAGATAGAAAATGAATCACACTGCTCATGGTGGTGGTTGTCCTTACCTACGCATGAAGACAGTTTCCATTTTAACGATGGATGGAATAATAGAAATGTAAATATTTATAAAAATTTATATAACTATTTTTGTATCATATATATTCAATAAATATATGTTTATTTCCATCCATGTAAAAATAAAATGAAAATCATATTACATCGCTTCGTGGAGGTGGAACTTCATACGTGCGCACAAGCGATGTTATCATTTTCTAATGGAATAGAAGTTAAGAATTTACATGTGATATTATAGATAAATAATTATAATTATTAAATAAATAATATATAAATATGTAAAATAGATCATTATATCCATCCATTTGAGCTGGGGATGGAAAAAGAATTCCATCAAATAGTGATGTTGTACTCCACCGTACACACGATAGGAATTTTCATCTCAAATTTGAATGAAGAGAAGATGAATATGGGTTATGAAATTAATATAATAAAATATTATTATAAATATGATAATTAATTTTTTACATAATAATATTTTTAGAATAATTTAAGGCGGTTGAATATGAAGAATAAAAAAAATACTTTTTAGAGAAAAATACATCTTCTCTAGAAAACCTCATTAGGTTTACACTAAAAGAATTATTATGAGGGATTACTAATTCAAATAAGTTGTCCAAAAAATTGGAAGGGAAGTAATTAATATATATGAGAAGGTCATGGATGATCCTAAATTCTTTTCTAGTGTGAATAAGAGAGGATTGTTGTTTCTTTTTTATAAGTTGGGGAGAGAATACATTTATATTTTCAAAAAGAAAAAGGTATAACCACATTCTACACATAATAATGTCTAAAAAGTGGATCATTATCATATATTATATGTTATAATGTTAGAATACTCCATAAAATATGAATTTTAATGTGTTGTTTGTCATTTTACCTATTATCTTCTTTGTTTAACTAGAAGGTAAACTTGTTTTAACCTTAACCACTATAATTAATTTTTAATGTTGTTACTATTAATCATGATAAAAAAACACAGTTGAAAGAATTTAATAATAATAAATATTCAGATTAAAAATATAAATCCATTTTTTTAAATATAATTCACCAATTTTTTAGAATTTAATTTAATATTAATCCCAAAGATGTAATAAATAAACTATTTTTCAAAGAATTTTTTTTCAAAATTGTAGAATGAATCAATATTAAAATTATATCTGAAATTGATTTAAATAGACTAAATTTCATTAATAAATATATAATTGATCTAATTTTAAATTTAAAACCATATAAAAATAAAATGTAGGTTTTTAAATATTTAAAAAACATGGTATTTTTTTATTAAAAAAACACAATTTTTTCCATTCATCATAAAAATAATATTTTTATAAAATTTTAAATAACTCACTCATAGAAAATTTATACATGTAGATTTAAAATAACTATGTTTATTTTTTCAAATAAATATTCTTAAATTGGGAAAAATTACTTTTACTATTTTTTCAAAAAAGTTCTATAGTATTTGTTTGAGAAAATTATTTTTAGAGCATATAAATAATTTAATAAAAACTATGTAATTTTGAATCAATATGTTACCGCAATATAAAAAAACTATGCTATATTTTTAAATTAAGATTATTTATAATCATAAACCCATTTTTTATGACAAATTTATAATGGTCATGTTTAAAAATTAACATTAATATTTTTTCATTTTTCATTTAAATTCAATGTTGCATATAACTTAGGGTATTAATGAAATTAAATTTGATTAAAAAAACATTTCATTAAAACTCAGGATGTTATAATATAACTTCAAAAAATTGATGATAGGTATTCTAGTCATTCATTAAGGTATCGTAAGTATACTATTTGATTTATGTTCTATTAATTCAATCATATCGGACAAGATTGGTAGAAATATTAATACACCACTTCAAAATAAGGATGTTGAGTTTTCAAAGAAGATAAGAATTTGGTCAATTGTTTCATCCTATGAATATAACACATCCCATTTCAAAAAATTTATGGTGACTTTCCCAAAAATCAATATTGTATCCTCTTTAGTATTATTTGATGCTATTATGGCCATATATTGGATTTCCTTTAATATATACAACATAAATTGTGGAGAGATTGGTATATATCTCTATATAAGAAATCACCCTTTGATTCTATACTAGTTCATGGAGGAGGATAAATCTAATTTGGTATTATCATAGAGATCATGTAAATTATTTAATTTTGACAATGATTAAATATCTTAAATGAATGAAACTAAGGAAAATACCATCCTTCATAATATTCCCACTATAACAGAATTCACTAGTGTGTTACCCAAATAATTTCCATGTAATCCTACTACTGAAGAGACTGAGTTCTTAATAAAACATAAACTGAGAGATTTTATAATATCTTGGAGTCCTTATAAAATGTTCACTGTTTAAAATGATGTTCTCGTAGAGAACTACATGAGAATCTGGATAAATAATATATATACCAATGTGATTCACTATGGGGTGCACCCATCGTTTCTTTCAAAAATAAATGTTTACCAATGTACCTTTTCATTGATTATTATGAGATAAATAATTTCAATGTAAATAAAAAGTATCATCTTCAATTTATTTATGTCTTGTTTAATCATCTATGTGGATCCCAATACTTCTCTAAGATGGATCATAAGTTGAGAGTGTTTCATGTAATGTTAAAGAAGGATGATATCCCAACAACTTCTTTTCATATTAGGTATTGTAAAAATGAGTTCATTGTGATGATATATGGGCTCATTAATGATCAAAATATTTTCTTAGACTTGGTGATTTGAGTCTTTAGGGATTACCTCAATAAATTTGTGGTAGTCTTTAGACATGGTATACTTATATACTCCAAATAAAGGATAAACATGAAAGGGAATTTGAATTCTATACTATGTACCATTAGAGAAGAACATTATCATGAATATTATGGTAAATAAAAGCTTTTTATTGAGAAATTATCATTCATGGGGAATATTTTCACCATTAATGGGATATTTTTGGAACCATCAATAAATAGAGGCAATTCAAGGATGGACCATACCAACATCAGTGATAGAAATCAATAGTTTCCATATATTTGTTAGTTAAACTAATTGATTTTTGGAAAACATATAACTATTATCAAAGGAACTAAAAAAGCTATATTATAGGGGAGTTAAATTTTTTATAACTCAGGAATATGTTGTGATATTTAATGTGTTAAAGAAAAGGATAATCACTCAACTTGTACTCATATTATCCATCAAAAAAGAAGGATTTATGATATAAAGTGATGTGCATAAAATGGGATTAGTTTTTTTACTCATGTAATATGACATTGTGATAGAATATACACACTTGAAATTTTAAATACATGAGTTGAACTATCCAGCACATGATCTTGAATTGGATGTGGTGATATTTGTTTTGATGATTTGGTGACATTATCTATATATGGATAGGTGTGAAAAATATACATATCATAAAATACTTATGTAAATATTAACACAAAATGAGCTCAATATGAACCAACAAATGTGGTTAGAGCCGATCAAATATTATTATTTTTCAATCCATTTAAATTTTGGGATGGTTAAAAATGTGGCAGATTCTCTGAGTTGAAAAGACCCCACAAACTAATTATGGTCATGGATTTTAAGGTATGTAATCATCTTGGACCTTCAACAAATGAAATTGAGAATTAAAAAAGGAAATTCATCTAACCAACTCAAATATAGTATCAAATATCAATTATTAAGAATATCAAGGAGGCCTAAAAAGATGAGGAGGTTCTATAGAAAATGTTATTGAATATTAAATAGTTCAAATTGTGGAAAGATGATGTTAGAGATATTAAAACACAGATATCTGTTTAATGAAAACTAGTGTTGAAGAAGGAAAATTTTGGATGATTCACATAACTCACCATTATCTAATCATCTCAAAAGCATTAAGATGCATAGAGATCAAAGGAAAATATTATAGTGGGATGAAATAAAGGGGGTGATAATATAATTTTAATCTTTATGATTGGTATGTCAAAAATTCAAGGATAAATGATAAAACTTTAAATGTATGATGAAACCATTTCATATACCAGTACATAAATGGAAAGAAATTAACATAGATGTTTTCGTAGGACTCTCAAAACATCTAAATTAAATAATTCCATCGTGGTTATATTCAATCACCTAATAGAGAAATCATATTTAATTTCTGTAAAATAGGATTGATCATTGAACAAATCACTAAGGTATATATAATAGAAGTGGTAATAAATCACAAAGTTCCAATTTCCATTGCATTTAATTGAGATCCATTGTGTAACTCAAGGTTCTTAAGAAACGTTCTACACACATTGGATAAAGAGCTAAGTTTTAGTACTTTTTATCAATCTCATACCGATGGTTTGTCTGAGAGAACCATTCAAAATCTAGAGGATATATAGAGATCAGGTTAAAAGGATTTCATTGGATATTGGTATCAAAACCATCTCCCAGGGGAGTTATTATATATAAATAGTTTTCAATATAGAATTCCAATGCAACCTTGTGAGTAGATATATGGGATGCAATGTTGGAATTTGACATGATAGGATGAAGTTAGTGAATATAAAATGATGGGACCTGATCCTGTCAAAGAGATGGTAGAAAATTTTCTAGGCATTAAATGTTATATTAAATCAACAAAAAGACAATAAAAATTATATGTAAGATATCACTGATGTGATACAGTGTTTAAGGTTAAACAAAAAGATTTTTTTATATATCACTGTGGAAGAAATTAATTTGGTTTGGGAAGAAGTGGGATCTTATTACATGATACATAATCCCCTCAATGATCATTTATCACATTAGAGATGAGTCTTATTGATTAGAAATCCAACTGAACCAACCTCAAGTACTTGATGTGTTACAAATATCACTCATGAATTATATTCCAACCCCCTAATATGTAATAAATATATAAGTACTACCATTAAGGAATGATATTCTATATATGTAGCATATAGTGAAGATCTTAAATCATAGATACAAAGGTATATGAAACAATACAAATAACCTGGTTAATGTATAATAGTGGAAATATAATATTGTGGAAGAAACATGGGATATATAAGAGTAAATGAAATATATGCATCCTCATCTATTTTAGAACATGTCATGATATTTATAAGTATAAATTTATTGTTGGTGGAAGAATTTAATTAACATATGTTTTAAAAAAATACATTCAATTTTCAAAAGAATATATTCTTTTTTTATTAATGATATTATAGATAAACACATAGTATTTTGGAAATTTTTTTCTTTTACAAGTTATATAACATTATATTTAAAATACTTTTAAGCATAATAATACTTCTTAATATAGATTTTCTATATTGAATATTATTATTGGTATCAATTAAGTGTTCTGATAAATCATAATCAATACAAATGGAAGAGAAGAAGTCCTCAACTAGTAAGACCATTCCCTACGAATCCCATTTATTGGAAATTATAAGGGACATGGAATCACTATTATTTTTCGCATCACAAATACCAAGCTTGGATTTAATAATTAAAGCATGGGTGGAACTATTTATGAGAGAATATCAACCTTATAGAGACCAAAACCGAAGAGATGTTCACCGAACCACCCCCAGAAGGTGTCACCATTACACACCTTACCCTTAGACCATATACTGGTGTAATAAGGGGTCACATGTCTAGACCCTAATAGAATTAATTTTCATTCCACTATGTTTAATAATATTATTATAATATTTATCCCCCTTTTACATTATTAATGAATAAATAGTGAGTTTTTTTAAAAAAATATATTTATATTTTAATAAGATGAAACTCAAATTGTATTTTTGGTAAATATATAGTTTCAATAAAGACATTCCTTTTCATAAACTATTTTATCAATATAAATTTTATTTTAATAAAATATCCTTATTAAATTATATTTATTTAAATATATATGTTCATATGATTTTATAAAGTCAAATGTATATATTATAATTGTCACAAAACTATTATCATCATAAAAACATTTATTTTTTCCATAAATTGAATTTTTTTATTTAATAGAGTAAAATTTAAAATTTATAGAATTATTTTCATAATATAAATATTATTTCTATAATTATCACTTCCATATTTTCCAATAAATAAGTTTTCATATTTTTATTAGGCAGTTTAATTTTTGTGTAAATTTTAAATACGTTATAAATATACGGTATATATTCTGTCATCTTATAATCCCAAATGTGATGTAATAATATATATAAATATTATTTGTTAAAACGATTATATTTACCCTTTAAAATAATTTTTTATGTTATCTTATGGGTTTAATAATCCCTTAATGAGTTATATGATACATATTTATATTTTAAGTTTTTTTAAATATGAATCACTTCCAAATGTCGAATGGAATTATTTTAATTATTTTATATCATATTCTTATTAAATATTGAAAAATATTTATCTATAGTATAAAACATACTAAAAACACTTAGATGGTTTGACATTTTGACTATTTGATTATATAGAGTTCCAAAACAATGTTTAGAAATAAAAAAATAATTCATATCTCTTTTTGTTGAAAATTTCAACCAACCTCCCATTTATATTCAATAAAAAAACTTAGTTAATTAATTTACTCTACCTTTCCTACTCCATATCCTTCCTAAGGTACACCAATATCTTAAAAATATCTTCCTAGTATTTTTGAAGAACCTTCTAATGTTAAGGGATCATATCCTTCTCCACTACATTCAAGAAGTTTCTTTATATTATCGCTATTGATTTTGGATTTTTAATGTTGATATATTTATTTAAAATATCATTTACTCACCTTATGATGTTAATGTGGTTATATAACCCTTTTACACCCATTAAGACTATCCATTAATCATTATGTACCACTGTTATGCTGCATAAATTATCTAGCGATTATTCATGAAAAACATTTGTGTAGTGAATACACATTCCCATTTCCACTCAAGGGTACTCCCCAAGATACCCATGTCTATAATTTATCTTTTAATTCCATGTATTTTACCCATACTCCTTAATCATTAGGAAAAAATTGTTGAAATTAATCCTTATGTTGTATGATCTATGTTGTACAATTATGCATGTACATGATATAAATCTGATGGGTGGCCCAAAATTATATATCCCTATAATGAATTGGGAAATGTTTTTATATCATGATATACCTTTTTAAATTCCTGAGAGGATACCCTAATATCTCTATGTTATTATATCTCAGAAATTCTACTTAACTAATGTATGTGATGTCATGTTTTATGAAGTTTCCACATTTCCATGTTGTCGTTGTGTTATCATCTTATTTCATGATTTGATTTTCAATTTTATGATTCTAACCCCTATTATATTAGTTTGATATGACTCTTGAATCACACATACTACATTACCTTATGAAATAATTTGATTATTACCTTTATTGGTATTTATAAATCACCCCTTTATTATATTATTCCCCAGGTTATCCAATGCTATTTAATAAGAGCAATTTAATTTTATGAGAATGTTTTGCAGTTCTAAAACAGTGTTGGTATAACCATGTATCAAGTTATTGTTCTATGTACCTAATCTATCAATGACTATATTCCTTATGATTTTTCAAATTGTATTATTTTTATCTTGATATAGTAAATCACGAATTTCGGTGTATAAAAAAATGGGTTGTTATAGGGAACACGTGTTTTCAGGGAAACTCATGTGCATATAAGGCCTGATTGTTACCTAATTATAGTATTATCAATTTTTAGTTGATACTTAAACACTATTTTTTTTATAATTTATAAATATTTTTATGTAAAAATCTAATATTTCAATAAAAATAACTTTTACTTAATGTTTTAGGGTGTTTTGTAAGGGTATAAAATGATTTACAAGGGTTACGTAAGGCTAAAAAGGGTTTCCATGCATTTTCAAAAATGTAAAGTGGTTTTCCTTGAGTTAAATAAGGGTGAATACACTTTTCCACAATCATTGTAAGAGTATGAAAATATTTACATGGGATGTGAAAAGGTACCTCTGACACTATGTAAAGGTTTGTTTCATGTGGGTAGTAAATGTTTTCACATTTACCCCTTTAACTTCTTGGGTTGTTATATTCACCCCCTTTAGAGAAGAAAATATTTATTTTAGACCCAATGTATCTTCCCAGATATTTCCATCTCTGTAGTAACATTTTTCACTTTTAGCCCTTTATCTTCTTGGGATGTTACATTCACCCCCTTTATAGAAGAACATTATTATTGCAGACCCTATGTATCATCCCAAATAGATCCTTCTGATTATAATTCCAAAGACAATACTATTTGGACTATACTACTGTTATGACGGGTGAACTATTATCAAGACTCCTAGGGTTCATGAGAGTGAGGAAAAAATACACTAGAATTAACATGTGGTGGCTTATTGTGGAAATTAGTAGTTTGATATCCAATTTGAGAATAAGGGTGGGTCATAGGGAGGGGTAAACACGTGAATTATGGGTAACTGGGGTTCTTATAGTGCTCAGTTATTAAAAAAATGCAATTTTACCAATTATGTATTAATACATAAAGCATATTTTCTTTGTAAATTATATATATTTTTATTTGAAAATCAAAAATTTAATAAAAAATCACCTTTAGGGTTTTATGGCGTTGTGTAAAGGTAAACCTATATAAATATAGGTTATATAAGGGTAAAATGGGTTTCCAATACTCTATATAAGGGTAGAGTCATTTTCCATGAGTTGCGTTAGGGTAATTCCACTTTAACACTAGTTCTGTAAGAGTAATCCCATATTTATAAGGAATGTGTAATGGTACCTCATACACTATTTAATGGTAGTATAGAATTCCGTGAATTACATATGTGTATTACTAGAATTACTTATTGGAAAAGGGCTTCATGTAAGAGTAATCCCCTAATTTTTTAAGTTGTATTAGGGTAAACAATATTGGCTAATGGTAAGAAAGTGTTTATATGCACTTCATAAGGGTAGTTTCGTACTAAATAGGAGTAACTTCATTTTCAACTATTCAGGTAATGGTAAACCCTATTAATATAAAGGTGTACTAGGGAACTATGTAAGGGTAGCTTCATGCTTATAAATGTTGTCTAAGAGTAAGTTGGAGCTTCCGAAGGATAGTCTAGAATTCATCAACCTTATAATGGTAAAAAAAATTACCCTCAATCAATGACTAAGATATACATAGGGGTAAATCCATTTTACGCTTATGAATTACCCTTATTTTTAGAAAAATTATTTAAAACCCCCTTTTGCAATCTTCTTCTCCAACTCGATCTTATAATGCATTTTTAATGTCTTTAAAATCCTAAAATGAATTCAATCAATTTTTTTAAACATTTAATGATCATGAATCATATTATTTAATTATTTAAAAATACCTCAATTCATAATATCATAAAATAATAATTAAGTGACGAATTTAATATGTAATTTTTAATGGTTTGAATATGTACTTGGATTATTATATTAAAAATACTCTGACCTTGTTTCTATATGTTTTGGGTGGTATTTTTGAGTCTAAGACACCTATACATTTTTATGTTTTTGTTTGGTGTTTTTTTAAAATATCATTTATTTATCAAGTTTTCAAATGCGGAATAACATCACCCTCTACTATCTATTCTTGGGTGTTGTGTTTTCAAAATATAAATCTTGGGTATGATTTCCTTGAATCATTTCATTGTCAATTGTGAAATTATACTTTTTTGCATTATGGAAAAATGATAATGTTTTCATAACATGTTAATAACCTATAATTATGGAAAATAATAATAATAATTATTATTGTTTTTCAATTATTTCTATGCAGATATAAAATTAATATTGAATATGAATTTTTTATAAAATAACAAAACAGAATAGGTTCTAGGAATCCTTGGAAATCATTTTGAGCCGATGAACATGTGAATGTGGTTCGAGTGAAGATTCCATGAATAAAACTGATTTTTGTGTCAACTAATGGCTCCAGCATACACTTATTTCCATGGTATGATTCATTTGATGGTATGATTGTGTTCTCCATTGATGGATATTTCTTTTGGGAGTGTGAATTTTCATGTTACCCATATATTCTTTTTGATCCATGAGTTTTGATAGATTATATTATTTGAATTTTAAATTTAATTTACATAATGTTTGTGACATTATAATATTTCTCATGGTGACATTTTATTATGATTATCATGATTTACCTTGTTCATAATTATCATTCCTATAGATGGTTGAAAATTGGTACACATGGAAGGCGACTGTCATGGTATAGTAACTCTATAGAGGGAGAGTGTGGAAAATGTGTGACATTGATTATAGTTGGGAAATATTTCTTACTAACTCAACATAACAGAATTTAAATAGTGTTATGAAGATAAATCCAAAACTAGTTTCCCTATAGATTCCATGTATCTATTAAACTCAATGATTTATGGATTTCGAGTATCATTTAATTTATTCCATTTAAATGCTATGTGACATACTAAAATCATTCAGGCCATCTATAATCATTCAAAGCACCAATTGATAATCAATCTAGTATGGACTCAAAACAAGTACAACATGGGGTTGTAGAATATTGGTTAGTAAAAAACCTCCCAATACATGTTTTTAGAATTTTATGTGTGTTTTTTCATTTATTATTATCAGGGGATACACCTATTACAGATGTGAACACTTATTATTGATTCATTGGTGATTTTTTACTCTGTTTTATTACTCAGGCCGTATATGAAGATCTTGATACATATGAAGACTTTAGGAACATGGATCCTATAAATGGATAGGGTCCCATGGGAGATGTTTAATACATGGAGAATGAAACTTGAGGATGGAAAGAGATACACATTCGGGGTTGCCATATTTTTATTTTTCATTAACCATCCATTCTTTTATATTCTAGTTTGGCTTCCCTCATTGAAATACAATTTTTATTTTATGTTATTTATTTAATATATTAGTTTTTACATGAGAACTATGATTGTTTTTTATCTTGTTTATTATTCATTATTTGTGATATAACATGATATTGAGTGTGTATTCTCTCCACTAATGATGTTAGACCCCCAATGCAAGTTGAAAACCTATTGCGTATGGGAGGTACACACGAGTTCATGTGTAACTTTGGATTATAACTGGTGGTTTGGGAATGGACGCTACACCATTGTGCACATTTTATAGCCCTTAATAGGGAAGAGAAGGTTTTAGAAAAAATTTGGGTCATTAAAGGTAAAAAATAATGAACTAATTGTGTTTAGACCAAAAATAAATACATCGCTGGATCTTCTTACTCAACATCATTGGATTACCGGTGAACCTCATGAGATGGATGGTGGGTCACATTTATCCAAAAAGATTTACAAACACTCAACAGACAAGAATTATATAGTAGATGGTCGGCTGGGGGCCTTCTTATAGAAGGCCACATGATTAGAAATATAATGGGTTGGTTTGTTCTCCTCTACTAGTAGGCGAGTGAGATTATTGTACATCTACACATCATGCCAAATAGACCTATATGGCCATTAACCTATATTTTTTAGTCGGTGTATACTAGACACTTACCATTAAATAAGTGACACCTAGTCTTCCTTTTAAGGAATTATATTAGTCTACCAAATTCATTTCAGGATCTTTAAACATGATAATAAAATAGTATATACCTTTATCATGGTCATCAAGATTAATTTCTATATACATTAAAATCCTCAATTAGTCCACCGACAACATGAATTAATGGAAGATTAATGTGATCTAAATTCACTCTAATGAAAATAATAGATACATAAGAGAGTGACTGTTATCATGAAAACCAAATAAAAGGGAGAGAGAGGTGTAAAAAGATGTCCCTTTTGATGTAATAAAAAACTCTACATAAAAATATACATAATGTTTAAATAAAGTGGGAAATAAGTAATAATATATTCAATATATTAACATTATAAAGATATTAAAACAATTTTTTAAATATTATCAAGAACCAATTAAAAAATTGTATATTTAAAAAAAGAGTTTAACATTTAACTCAAATTTCAATAAAACCCCCTTTTGTGAAATAATTAAGCAATAACACTTATTCAAATAAATTGCACCAAATTGTTTTATCCCATTTTAATGTTACTGAAATTTCATCGACAAAGGTTCAAAATATTTTTCGTTAAAAAAGTATCCCTTAAAATGTTTCCCCATTTTCGAATATTAAAAATCAAACAGTGAGAGGAATGATAATCCATAAAAGGAATGTTTTTATGAAACAATCATATTTTTTTGGAAAACTAAAAAAATAGATAAAAAAGGAGTTCTAGAGGTATTTCTTTTTGTAATAGTTATGTAAATATTGTTTTCTGGAGAACATCTCTTAAGATTATAAATCCCCCTTGATATGATAAACAGAGGGAGTGAATGAAGTTTTAAAAAATATTTTTAACGAAAATATTTTAAAAAAAGAGAATGAATAATGAGATAGAAAAAATAAATAAAAAAACAAAGAAATGAAATAAATAAAAATATATGGAAATAAATTTATGTGAAAGAAGCAGTAAAATAAAATAAAAAAGAATATTACAGTATACCTTTTCTTATATATTTATTCCCTTAAAAATTGGGTTATCCACCATTGAGTAATTTCTTAATTGAATGTTATTTCAAAGTTGTCCTTTTGATTAGAAATCACACCTCTAAATAATCCCTCAATTTTCATTTTTTAAGGTCAATTCAAAAACATTTTTAGAGACAAAATTATTAATAGAATTTTCATTCTCATCATTAATCTTCCTTTTAGGGAGATAAAAATAATCATTTTTTGAATAATTTGTTGGACATATACAAAATTTCATATTGAAGAATTAAATAAAATTTAAAAATAGATTTGATTAATAAATAATGAACAAAGTGAATTTAATGATTCAAAAACAAGTATTGTTGCAAAAAATACAATAATAATATTTTAATAAAAAGAAATTATTTTAGAAAATATTAAAATTGTGTTCGAAAAAATGTGAAAACATTTTTTATTTTAAAATGTAAATTGAATAATTTTCTACTAATAAAAATTTAATAATTTAATAGATAATTCCTCCCCATAAAATTTATTGAAAATAATGATATATGGATCATAGAAAAAAGAAAAAAAAAGATGTAGAAAATAAATAAATAATTTTAAATAAAATTTTAAAAATATTGTTCATGTTATACATAGTAAACTAGAAATCATCACTTGTTTACCATTACTAATTCACATTTTTGAAAATATGAATCGTTAAGAAAAAGTGATTTAGTAAAAATATCAAAATGATGAAATTTCATAATAAATAATTCCTATAAACTATCACCTTTTAAGAAGTTATCTCTAAATAAATGAAGCCTAATTTCAATGTGTTTAGTGAGAGAGTGATTGATTAGATATTTTGAAATTTTAATAGAACTATTATTTTATCATTTAATAGGTTTGTGATCATATGTAAGACCAAAATACATGATCATGTGTTTTATCCATATTATTTTGGTCTAACAACTCCCAATAATTGCGATATATAATTTTTATATAGAATAATAAATAAAAATTTTCTCCTTACTACTCAATGAGTTGAGGGATTTTGAAGTGGGTGGAAAGTCCCATATGTAATTTTTCTATCTAGTTTGAAACCAATAGATTCAACTGCATAAACACTTTTTAATTCAATAACTTTAAGATTAATCAAGCATAATTTTCCAGTTTCTTATAAATAATTAAAAATAATTTAAATTTATTTTAAATTTATTTCTTTTGGATTTGGTTGAAAATGAGAAAAAAAAGATAATGTAATATCAATCTAGGTCATAATAAATAAATTAAACTACCGATCATATATCTATAAAGCATATTATTGATTGAAATATTAGCTTCATCCAATGTTTTCTTACAATATATACTAATATTTGTAATAATGTCCTTATCATGATCAATTCAAAATAATTTAAAAAGTATACTGATGATTTTTCCTTGGTTTATAAATATAAAATTATTATTTTGAGAAATTGTAAAATGTGAATAAATTTAGTACCCTTATAAAACTCATTTAAAATTAATTTTTCATTAAATAATAATATCAATCCCATGATATTCATTGGTTATAATAAAAATAACATCAACAATTTAAATTTTAGTAAGTAAAAAATTATTTGTGATATGTTTAAAAAAATAGTTGAATAAAAATTTCCTCTTTAAAACCATTTCATAAAAGAAAATTAGATAAATGATCATAATAACCCTGGGGAGATTTTTTTAAACCATAATGAGATTCTATTAATTTGAAATCATGATTTGGAAAAAATAATCTTCAAAACTATGTGGTTATTACATAAAAACATTTTTATTAAATAATTAAATTTAAAAGGATCATTTAACATCAATTTAAAAGAGTTTGAAATTATGGTTAGAGGTTAATTCCAATAAGATTATAATGGATTCTAACCATGTGACATGTGAAAAGTGTCACCATATTCATTTCCTTATTCTTGGTTATAACCATTATCTAAATGAGAATGATTATTTATAGTGATATTACAAATATAATATAACTTATACATAATTGGCCAATTACATCCTATGATTGTTCGATCATTATTTCATACCAATAGAATCTATACACCATTCGTAGTTAATTTATTTAATTTTTATTGTATGGAAAAAACCCAATTTTCCTTATTATGGGAATTTTTTTCATTTCTAGGTTATATTTGAGAGTTCAAGGTGATATAGTCAATATAATTTTAAAATATTCTTATTTTATGAGTCCCCTCTTGTAAATATCCAATGAAATTTTCAAGGGAATGGTTTTTATATTTTTAAAATCTTTTCAAATAAAATATTAACAATATTCCTCTTCAAATTCTATTTATTTTGGTTGAAAACGTTAATTTAATACATTATTTTCAAAAAAACATTTAGAAAAGTGATTTTGGAAATTTTATTAAAAAATCATGAACATATCATTCTAATTTTGTAGTCTCATTCTTAAAGATACATGCCACCTTACTTGAGTTTGAGTACTAATGAAAAATACCACCATTGGTTTTTAATCAAATTTTTTAAGATTGTATTTATTGTTGAGAATAAAAAATTTTCAACAAAATACATTAGCATTGTCAACTATTGGTAGTTTATTTTTAAAAATTTCATAATGATTATTTTTTATAAAAGGATATATGATAATGTTATTAATGATAAAACACATATTATTCTTGGCCTCATTCAAAAAATATAAATATAAATTAAATTAATTTGAATTATTTCATGTTATTTCATGGGTAGTTCAGTATCACCTCTTCACTACCCAATTTTGTTGATGAGTTTTAGGAGTTGAAATACAATGATAATATCCCTGAGAAATAAATACATCATAAAATTAATTATTGTTAAATTTTCCCTCATAATCACATGGAAAATAAATAATTTTAAATTGTTCCCCATTTTATTTTTTTTTATAAAACGTGATTATGGATTTGGATTCATCACTATTTTATGATAAAAAGTAATCCCAATTGAATATTTTAAAGTCATGAAGAATTAAAAATGTATAGGATTTACCCTAGAGAATCTCAATTTATGTAGGTATGAATAAATCAAGATGAATTAAATTAGCATAACTAGAATAAAATGTTACATTATTATATTTAAAATAATATATGTATTTCTCACCATATTAGAATTCTTAAAAAATCAAGAAATTTTTGAAATTCTGTTTCAGTGAATCTTATACTAGTTTACAGAAATTGCTTTTTATAATTTATTGTGTGATATAGTGACCTATATTTCATTAACAGACCCACAAATAAAAAATTCATACACTGAATCATATTATACTTTTGTAGTGAGATATTTGAAATTTATTATATAAAAATTTTGAAATTGAGAATCAGTAAGTAAGGGATTTCTTTTTGTGTTAAAAAAATGAAAAAAAAATCATTTTCAAAATATAATTTAAAACTAAAATTATAGAATTGACTTGTAATTATATAATTATGTTTAATGGATTTTAAAAATAATATATTTTAAATAATATTTGAGTTATAAAAACCAATGGGACATTAACTAATTATCGTACACATAGTGTTTTTACCAAAGGTGGAATTACCTAAATCTAGTTTGTTGACATTATTGAATTCAGAAATGTTATCAAACATGTTTCTTGAGAAATATATATATAGGTACCATTGTTCATATTTGGGGTTTTTTTAATACACATTACCTATAAAATCAAATTACTAAAGGACAAGATAGCCAAACAAATATAGGCTCGTTAATGTTATCCAATAACGGTTTACATACAAAAATAAGTTTAAGATGAGATTTTATTTATGAAATATTGGATAGAAGATGAATGTTTTTTGTTCTCCTGTATGTTTTATTATTTTAATCACAATAATATATTAAATTTATAATTATTTTACAATAATTAAAAAAATTATGTAGTTATAAACCCTTAATAAACGTGGGGTTTGATGGTTTCTTTGATGTCCTAGGATGATTTGAGAAAAAATACAAAGCCATAAATTTCCTTGTAATTGAGGAAGAAAAGTATATATATATTATTTTCTTTTTGAGTGAATTTTGATAGATATATCTTAATGTCATTGTTTTTATATTTTAGAATATTAACATACAGTTAATTCTTAATTTCTGAAGATAATTTTTCATTTTCATTAAATATTTTTTATTATATTTTTAAATATAATGTTTTTCATTAATTATAAAATTCTATATCTTACCAAATTACATATATAATTAATAAATTTAATCAAAAACTGTTTCATTTTTATCAAGAGTGTAAAACTTGGTGTTTTCAAAAAGGGAAAACTATGTTTGATATAATATAAAATACACAACACTGAAGAAAAATAAACAATGATTATTTTTATATAACAATTATAACATAGACAATAAATTAATAGTTATTAATTGGATTAACTAATGTTTTAAATAGATATAAATTCCTTAAAAAATTTATATATTCGTAAGGAAAATGTGTTACAATTTTACTAAAGTCACTTATTCATCAAAGTATACATTTTCTTTAAAAATGATTTTTTTGTCAAACATTATAATTAATTTCTAGAACAGATATAATATTTATTTTATAAAATGAAAATTCTTTTTGAAATCAGTATATATATATATTAAATGAATATTAAATTTTTATATTTTTAAGGAATATATTGATTTTTGTTTGAATTGTGAAAAAAACCATTTATTGGTAAATCTTCCTTTTATTTTTAATATATTAAATTATTTAAATATATCATTATTATATTAATTTTTTTTCAATGTATTATAATTTTTACTTATTTATATTTCATCCAATAAATTATATTTAAATAAAAATTAATTTAAAGTTTAGTATAAGTTTATATTTTGTGTTTAAAACACATTTTTTTCTAATAAATATTTTAAAGGGAATAATGTACCTCTATTTTAAATAATTAATATAATCCCTATTGAGGAATGATTTGAATCAAATTTATAGATTATCTATATCAAAATATAAATTTTAATTCATTTAATTATTATTAGTTGTCTTATATTTATAATAAGATAATCTTTTTCCTGGAAAAAATATTTCTTAAAAAACATTATTTCAACACGTGCGTGGGTTTAATTTTAAAATAAATTCTACCCATTCATAAAATTGAGTATGATAAAATTTATCACATATTTATAATAATAATAATAATTAATATTAAATAATAAGTCTATCTTAATTTTTTGTCATATTTAATATTAAAAAATTTAAAAATATGTTTCCATAGTTTATGTTAAAGTTAGTTTACTCGGGGGGGGGGGGGGGGGTTAACATAACAGCTAAATTGAATAAATTTTTTAAAACAGGTTTATTATGATTTTTATTATCATTTATTGGACTTATAATTACTAATACATTATTTTTCAATATTGATTTCACTTGGCTCGAGGGTGACATCATATTATTAAATTGTTTTGGGTATTTATGAGAATGTCACTACTCCTCCATTATAATAGGGGACCCCTATACTCTCCTTTCTGAACTTCCAAAACCCATTTTTAGACAACACTTACACCAAATATCTTGATTAATTTTATCTCTATTTCCAAGATTCCATGTATTGATAAAAAATCAAATATCGTGGGGCTTTAGGTATAATTATAAAGACGTGGTACAAAAATGATATATAGTTCTAAAATGCGAATCCATGTTTTATTCATTCTTTCCATTCCAAAAAATGTTTATTAATCATTATATAAATAATATCATCAATATCCTCCATATAATGGGATTTTTTTATGTTAGCGTCATAACCTAAATCTTTCTTCACTTCCATCAAATAGAAAACACGACCATCTTTCGTGTGTACAATAAACAACAGCCTCATGGGATGATGTAATTTTTTTATATAATTTCATCACAATGATATTTAGGATGATCTATTTAATGTTTATATATGATATTAATGACATATCAATCATTCTATAAATGTATTATAACATATACTATCTTACATTGATGTCCTTTGATGATGATAACAGTGTTCATTTGTATGGTGGACTACCACCTCATGATACATTGTGATTCAATTTTTATTACTTAATCACAAGGAATGTATATGTAACTATTTTTTAGGAAATAATATGATATTTATGATATTAGTATCAATATTTAAGGATAAAATAACACTTACCTTATTTCAATCACAATCATTTAAAAATGGTAATGATACTCATGCGTATGTATGACTTACCCTCTCTATGATAAGAACATTGTTCATTTTTTCATTACCATCCTTCATGTTGGTATTTAATGTTCATTTATCAAATACATAAATTATGAAATTTCATTTTATTATGATATGAGTAATTTTTATAAAAACCATTTTCATTCCATGGGAAATTCTTATATTATTCCTTAGAATTGACTTCTGATAGGTGGAACACATAGATCAAGAACCCATTATAATGGGTGAAACCAAATTGTGCTTCATTGATTTAGGTAACTTTTAAGTCTTCTGATACATCATCTATATCATTGGTAAGTAAACCTGATCAATTATGGGATATTTTCACGTTGTGATATTGTTACGACCCGTCCCACGGGGCCCATAAATGACTACCCCAAGCCTGCCTTCCATAGGCCAAGTGTTGGTGACTATCACCTGAAGGCTCCTCCTGAACAGGGAAGGCATTTCCTTAGAGATCGAAACACACTAAAAAAGTGTATATGATGTATGTAACCCAAAAGATACACTACAACCATGAGATTAAATTACAACCACAGGAATAAAGTACAACCGCAAGTACAAGTGTAAAAAGAAAACTGTGGGCTGTAATACAAGCCCTAGAAATTTCCGGAAAGTAAACTGTTGTCTCAAATAACCTAGATCTATACATGGAGGTTAGTAGCTGTAATTATGATTTCAAAGAAGATGATCTCAACTCCTACCCTCACACTATACTCCACCAAGTCCTGATCCTCCGAAGTCTGTCACGCAGAGTCAGTAGACTACACCAGACACACACATGCGGGTGGAGCCCGTGCAAGGGGTTAGTATAGTAACTCAGTAGGGGACCATAAGACACCCAATGTTCTCTCAGTAATCCTCAATATAAAAAATCACAAGAAATACCACAATGTTAATATCACAAGCATTATCAAAATCATGAGGCAGAAAGAAAAAAAAGACAGCTCAATTTAACGGTATAACTTCAAGGTTACTAGGATAGGGATGACTAGTTTTATAGGAAGATCATTTTATCTATAGTAATTCTAAATATGACTCGTATAGGTCACTTTATGATGAACTGTATTGGTCGCTAGGTGATGACCCATATTATTCACTAGTGCTCACCCGTGTTGGTCGCCAGATGTTGACCCTTATTGGTCGCTGGTGCTGACCTGTATTGGTTGCCAGTACTGAAAAATATTGGTCAATGGTGCTGACCCACCTTGTTCTCTAATACAGAGGTTGTTATGATTAGTCATACAGCTAGATCATCCCAGTCTTGAGTTTTTCATGCTGACGTGTATTGGTCGTTCTTCTTCTTCATGTCAAAGCCGGCCACTGGATTCCCGCACGGAGAACACCTGACCTTCAGAAGACTCTTCTCCTCAAGAAATTTATCCTTTTTAAAATAGTAAAAATTCACTATAAAATCATACTCAAGGTACCTTCCCTCCATAGGGGTCCCAACGTGACAGACAACGCGTCGATCGGAAGCTCGGTCTGTGGGATATGGAGACTTTTGAAAAAAGGACATGGTTGGATTCAATAGTGATCCAACCCAAGCTGTATGTCAATCTACATAAAACCTCACTTAAACTATCTCTAATGGACCACCTTGACACAAGGGTCCCTATACCACAAATGGCGCATCGATCAAACACACTGTCTGTTAGTTACACCCATTTCCGTGAAACGGTGGGTTATCACACCTCAGTCAGTTCCAGCTCGGTCAGAACCATCAAAATATACCAAAGGGACCACTTACCAAAATGGATATCACGTAGCTTACAACCTATCAAATGGAATCCAGGTTCTTCAGTTACAATCATTTCTTTATTTCGGGGACGGTTGGGTCTCGGCCTGATCCGACACTGTCAGGCTGGCCCGATGCAACAGGTATTGGGGTCTATATAACCCCACCTAAGTCTGACCCATTATGTGTCACCTGAGTTTCACTAGGTCCTGCCCATTGGGTTCAGCCCGACTAGTTTGTGGGCATGTGCAGCAGTTGGCACGGCTCCCCATGTGGGGCTCGACCCACCCGTGTTGTCTTGTAGGGATGTGGGTCCAGCCTGTTCAGCTGGCTGGTGTTTGGAATGGTCTGCCTGATGGTGGACCACTTCACCCAGATTTCCCCCTGAATTCACCACGGTTTCGTCCATCCCAACATGGTGTGGTATGGGGTCCAGGCCGCCCCACCTTCCACGGCTTTTGTCAATGCTGGGACCTACGTGGGACTCCCTTCTCCTGTATAGCCGGCTCCGGCCGACCGCCTCTGGTCGCCGCAACGCAGGACGGTGCAATGCCTTCCACCACCTGCAGCCAGTTTCCATGGGTCTCCTCCAACCATCATCGGCCACCACTGGAATGGCATGCTGATGGTTGTTTCCTCATGCCACCAGAATTCCACAGTCGTTCCATGGCCATCAAACACCTTTCCACTGCATTCATTTCTCCCCCACAAAGATCGCATCAAGGACATGTTTAGCACAGAGTATGGACCTTGTTGGTTTCGGCTCGCACCCTCCATGTTACAATTTTAAACATGAATAAAAAATTAATAAAAATAAAAGGAAGAATAATTTCTCATTTTAATATCATGCAACAACCATCCACTTGATTAGATGAGATACAAATCAAACCATTAGTCGGTTGGTCCACGTTCATTATATTTTTTATGAACATGATGAGATGTAAAATCAAAGCACATAAACCCCGAACCAGTTATGACGTTCTTTTTAACAACTTCCTCTTTGTGGGTTTATTGTGTTGACAACACTTCCTAATTATGACTTTCAAAAGGCGTTCTTCATGGTTCTCCATTCTTCACATGGGTGGAAGTGCATCAAATCTTCATTCGAGAATCACATAAATCCTTCATATTTATTTTTACCGACTCGTCAACCTGTTTATAGAATCACACTGCAACATTTCCATATAGACGTGATGATGTGTAGTTACGTTGTTTCATTTGTGAAACAACGTCACTGCTTTTTACCATTAAGATCCCTGTTACAGTATGGAATAAGGGTCATCCTTGTGTTTCATTAAGGTGCCCCGTCGCCGCATTGTCACTACCCTATAGTGTCAGCATCATCCACACAATAGAGGGAAGAGAATAAAATAATTATTTTAAATTATTTTATTATTTTTTTTCGAAAAGTCCAAAAATTAACCTTTTTTCTCAGCCTGTGTCGGCGGATGTTAAGGCCCATCTAGGTGAATCTCAGTGTTCCAGAATCAACAGTTCCCTCACATTTTTTATTTGAGCAGCAGTTAAAAAAATATAAAATTTTTCCCGTGCGTTTACTGAACGTACCTTAAAAGAAGATCATAAATTCATTTTGGGCACATCGGGCCTTGAAATCACACACTGTAAATTTTTTCAGACTCGTAAAAATCCCAATTAATTTGAAAAAATTTATCATGGAATTTTTAGTACTTTACATTATCCCCACCTCATAGATTTACATCCAAGAAATCCAAATATGGCTACACAAATAAAGAGGGGGGTTGGGCATGCATATGAGCCTCTCCCTCCCTTGTGTTCTCATGGAGATTTTCATTCTTCCAACGAACTCTCACTAGAAGAATCTACCGCCCACCATTGATCTACGATGGTATCTCAGTAATCCACAATGAAAAACATCACAAGAAATACCACAAAGTTAATATCACAAGCATGATCTAAAACATGAAGCATAAAGAAAAAGAGATAACTCACTCTAATGGTATAACTTCAAGGTTACAGGGATAAGGATGAGTAGTCATATAGCCAGATCATCATATCCATAATAATTCAACTATTTACCCGTATAGGTCACTATATGCTGACCATTATTTGTCGCGTGATTCTGACCTGTATTAGTCACTGGTGTTGATCGGTATTGGTCCGAAGATGCTGACCCTTATTGGTCACTGGGGCTGACCAATATTGGTCGCGAGTTCTGAAACATATTAAATGCTGGTGATGACCAACCTTGGTCGCTGATACAGAGGTATGGGTGATTATTCGTACAACTAGATCATCACACTCTGGATATTTTGATGCTAACCCATATTGGTCTCCCTTCTTCTTTATGTCATATCCAGCCACTGGATTCCCACACGGAGAATGTCTGATCTTTATAGGACTCTAATCCTCATTCCAAAGATCATTTTTCAATTAGTACAAAGTCCCACAAAAATCATCCAAGGGACAACCCCTTCATTGGGGGCCCAATTTGACACACGACACGTCGATCAGACTTCCGATCAGTGAGATATGGGAGATTTTATAAAAAGGACCTGATTTGATTCATGTATGATCCAACCCATAAAGCATGTTAAACACTATAAAAACACACTTAGGATATCTTATATGTACCCCCAGGTCATAAGGGTCATTATACTAAATATGACACGTCGATCAGACGCCCGGTCTATTAGTTACACCCATTTCTAGGAAACGAGGGGTGATCGCACCTCGATACAGATCTGTCGGACCCGTAGAAATATGACAAAGGGATATCTTCCCAAAATAGATCCCAAAACTACTAACTTCATATCAAATAGACACATGGTTAGTCAGTTTTGAGAATTTCTTTATTCGGGGGCTGATTGGGTGTGGGCCGGGTTCGACTCGGTCAGGCCGGCCCGACACAATAGGTCCTAGGTTCTACCTGACCCCGTCTGGGTCCAACACTTTAAGGGTCAGCCTATTTCCACTAGGTCAGGCCCATCAGGGTCATCCGGAATAGTTCAAGGGCCCAATTTGGGGTGGTCCTGGCCCACCGTGTGGGGCTCGGCCCACTCGTGTTTCCCCGCTGGGCTATGGGTCCAGTATGTTCGGTCAGCCCGTGTCTGGATTGGTCTTCATGAGGGCAGACGGATTCACCCAAATGGGCCTATGCATGCAGTTCCATTTCATCTGGCATGACGCAGCATGGCCAAGGGTCAGCACCGCCCTCTCCTTCTGTGGCTACTGCCGCTTGTAGGCACCATCTTTCTCCTACACAGCCGGCTCTGGCTAGCTGCCCCTGGCCTCTGTAGCGAGGGACGACACTTCCTTCCACCATCTACATTCAGTTGCTGCGCGTCCCTCCAACCGTCACTGGCCGCCGCTGAAATGGTGTACTGACAGTTTTTTTCACGTTCCACCAACATTCCGTAGTCATTTCATGGCCATCAAATGCCATTCCGCTACATTCGTTGCTCCCCCACAAAGAAATCACAATGAACAAGTTTAGAGGTTGGTCCGGGCCTTTTTGGTTTCATCCCGTGCCCTCAACATTACCATTTTAAACATGAGGAAAAACTAATAATATCAAAATTTAGAATTATCCCAATGATTAAGATCCCACGAAAACCATCTACATGATTAGATGAGATGCAGATCAACCTGTATGTTGGTTGGTCAGAGTTAGTTATATTTTTCATGAGAAGGAAGAGGGGTAAAATAAAAGAACATAAACCCCTAACTTTTATGATTATCATTGACACCCGTTCGTCATTGAGGATTTATGGGGTCGATGACACTTCCTAGTCAACCTATGAAAAGAATTCTTCACATTCATCATTCTCCACTTGGATGGAAGTGCATCAAAGCTTCACCTGAGAATCCCGCAAATACCATGTCCTTATTTTTACCGACATGTCAAACTATTTATAGAACCACACTGCAATGTTTACATAATGAAGTGACATCACGTCATTACATTGTTTCATTTGTGAAACAACATTTCTGTTTTGAACCACTAAATTAACTCTTACAATCCTGAATAAGGGCCATCCATGTGTTCAATAAAGTTCTCCATCGCAGCATCGTCACTACCCCATAGCATTGTCATTGGACATGAAACAGAGAGAAATGAATAAAATAATTTGTTTAAATTATTTAATTATTTTTCATGGAAAGTCCAAAAATTAACATTTTTTCTCAGCCCTTGTCAGCTGATGTTATGTCATTTCTACACGAATTACGGTGTTTCTGAATAAACGACTCCCTCACATTTTTCATTCGAGCACCTGTTCAAAAAATGGACAATGTCACATGTGTGTTTACTGAACATACCTTAAATGAAGTTCTGAAATTCATTTTGGGAACACCTTTCCTCAGACTCAAGCACCGTCAATTTTCACAAACTCATAAAAATCCCTAATAATTTAAAAAAAATTAACACGGAATTTTCAGGTCTTTACATTATCCTCACCTTAGGGCTTTATGTCCCCAAAATCCTAACAAGGCTACACTGTAATGCCCCGACCCCAGTTACCCAGAGTCAGTGCATTATTACATAACATTGGCATGATCACAAGAAAGATCAAATCTCGAATGACTGATTGGTTTAGTATCATTGGAAAATAGATTACATACATGAATGTTATATTGAATTTTAAGACATAAAAAATAACATAAATAATCTTTATGAATGCCATTATTCCATTGGCTTAAACCTACATATCAATCACAATACACTTCTTGGAATCTTGGGAAAAATAAAACATAGAAAGGGGTGAGCTCAAACACTCAGTAAGAGTAATAAATACAGCAGAAACATTCATAAATAAGAACAAACATTTAAGGCAATGTATAACTAAAACAAAATCCTTCTTAAACATGAACTTCAACATAATATGAAAAAGATAAAATGAAATAATTCCATTTACTTATTCACATGGATATTCTACTAGTCGAATAATCACATGCAATATCAATAACCACTTTCATAATGATAGAATGCATAATGCCAGACTATCATAACCCTATATCAAAGGCCTTGTTCCAAGACTAAAAATTAGATTTTTTCAAGCCCTTGTGCCAAGACACTAGTTTCTCTCATGAGACCTACCAATGCATCGAGGAGCTATAGCGGGCTCCAACCATCACATATTATGTCCAATGCATTCCCATATGAAATGGTTTAAACATAACATAAACATTCATATTAAAACTAGCATACGAAATGTCAATACTTTCACCATAAACTATGAATGGTATAAAAATAGCACATCCACAGTCAAACATATCACAAAACCTTCAATAAAATATAGATGTTTTGTATCATAATAAATCAACATCAAATAAGCGTAAAATCCATCAAAGGATGTTGACATAGATGAAATCGAAACTCTTTTTAGAGAAATATCACTTTCTATTTTGTAATCATTTAAGAGTCATATATTTATAAAATAAGACATTTTATTTGAAAATATTCTTATAATCTTGTAAGGGAATCTTCAACAATTTTATAATGGCGGAAAATAACCGCACCCACTGTATAAGTTAAAAAAACATTCTTACCTTAATTTTGTCGAAAAGGTTAAAAAGAACCTTGTTTGGAAAACGACGAAAAGATTCCTTCATAAACCTCTTATAAAAAGTCAAGCAAGGGTATAAATGAATTTAAACCCTATTCTTGTAAATAGTAAAAATGTTTTGAAATACATTTTGGAGAAACATGGATGTGGATGATAAAGAAATCCCAGTAGATTATTACGTATAAACAACCTCGGATAATGGAGAGATTGAGAAATAAACCCTTGCCAATTTGGTAAAATACAAAACATACAACCCATGAAAGAGGTATCATACAATGAATATGTAAATACACATAAATTAAAGTGTATTACACAAATAATATAATTATGGTCAGTACATACACCACACAAAAGGTAATGGTTGCAATATGGCATCAATCTCACGGGAATTAGGAGTGAGATGAAAACCCCTTACCTTGTACTTATCCTTGGTTGGGGTAGTTTAACCTCCAGTATAATGGTGAAATAATTATTATTAAGTTATTCAATAATCATATACATTAATATGATATCATATATGATCTTTTAACATTGCTTTGTTAATAATATCTTAGAATTATTGTCGTTTCGGGTGTTAACTTACTCGTTTTCTTTTATAGGTTTTTTACGTCATCCATGTTTGTAATAGATATGATGTATCTTAATCATATCCAGAATGATATAAAGTCCTTAGATACTATTATTAATCATCAAATGAGAATTATACTTGAATAGGTACGATGGAGAATGAATCTCATCTCGTTCGTGGAGACAGTAGTCCGTACGTACGCATGAGCGACAATATCATTCTTTTGATATTAAAATAATATATAATTGGATGGTATATCATATATATAGAATCATTGTCATGTTATATTTATTATTTACATGAGTTACAAATCATTATTATACCCATCCAAATAATAATTTATTGAATAACAATTACACCACAACGTGGAGACGGTAAGCCAGACATACGCACGTATGGTGACATGTTATTCAATGGATGGATAGAAAAGTGAATATGGTTGTACCATATTTATAATAACATCTAAGTATATATATGATACTGTAGTTATTATTTTATAATGGTCACAACAAAGGAATAAGAAGTGGAAGAAGAAAGGAACTTGAAAAAGGGTGGTGAAATCATTACCTCTTCTTCGGGTTCTTCCTTTTGATTTGATCAAAAGGTCTCCTTAGGTTGGCTTTATGATCAAACTAAGGCCTCTAGGTTGTAGTGAGGGAAGTTGAGAGAGTATTGGGGCAGGGGTTGGCTGAACCAAAAGGCTTTGACGGTGTTAAGTAAAGAGAAGGGGGAGTGCCCTTCTATAAGAGGGGTGAGGGGCACCTTTGGAAAAGCTAGAAATATTAATTTATAATAAATTAATATTATGTTTCTAATGGATAAAAAGTTGATTATTTAAAGGTTAATGTGGGGATGGGTCGAAAAACACTCAACCAATATAATTTATACAGGTTTGGGTCATTATATTAACCTTATCTTTAAGTATTTACTCTTAGTTAATTAGTTTTACTTTTACAATGTCTCTTTGTATTTTTTATATTATATGGTTAATAAACTTTCCATATACATCCGAGAAACCCCCAAGTGGTTTATTAATGATGAAAAAATCATTATATAAGTATTTTGGACGATCCTTAGATTTTTAGGAATTTAATATCAATTAATAATATAATATTGTTTTTAAAAACTTTTTTTTGTCAATTTTGACACTATTCAATAATTGATTTTTGTGAAACTCATATCAGAATGATTACTTAGAAAAAAGTCAATTAAATCAATCCTAATATGTCATATTATACTATAAAATTAGTTTAATTCAATAAAAGTCTCCAATTATATTTACTTGGGTATTTATAATATCAATTATTTTAATTGTTCACTATTATAGTAATTACTACATCATCATTGTGTCATAAATAAATTAAATTATTTAATGTCTAAAAATTATAAATAAAATATCATTATGTAGGAAATAGTTTTATCCTTTTAATGAATATTTATAGTCAAAAATCCAACATATATAACCCTATGTAAAAACTGTTTTTCTAAAAGATATATGCTTATGTCATTTTTGTACTTATTTTAACTTAATTAAAATAAAGTGTCCCTATCACCTACAAGTGGCTCCATTGGGTCCCAAAATCGACCCAATGATGCCCATGGTCGGACATGTATCCACCTATAAGGTTAGGATACGTTTTAGGGTAATTTAGTATTATTATAATATTAATTTTTTAACCCTTAATTACCGGATTTACCCTTAACCATGGTAAATAAAATATTTACCGCAGTAATTATTCAAAATGTCTAAAAATAAAAGTTACCTATTCACAGAATATGAAAATACTGATTCCAAATATAGAATCCATTTTTTCCAAATTCAAAACACATAAGTGGCCGAAATTAATTTAAAATTAATCCCCGCTGTTAAAACAAAAAAGCGTGTTTTTAAGATATAAAAACTATCAAAATATTGATACTTGTTTATGTTCGGTTTAATTGTGAAACTATGTCCAATGACCAAAATTGTATTAAATGGTAAAAATATATTCTAAATATACTTTAAAACCACTCAAATTAATAATTTATCACTATTACTTATTTTGATTAAAAAAGTTTTTTTTTAATTAAAATTTTGTAATTTTCACTATTCATCAAAATATTAAAGTTATCCGAAAAGTACAAAAATTTTATCTTAGGCTAAATTCGATACTCCGAATCCAAAAATGAAGTCCATTTTTAAATATAAAATTTCTAAAATTTCAAAAAGTAGGTATTACTATTCATAACGGCTAGTTTGATTGGTTGTGGTGTGTTAGAACTCGATGTTGCGTACAACACACGCCATCACATTATTCAAAGAGAAGCGTACAGTAGAAGCTTGAGGTGTTACATTGTAAAATTGTTTTATGTTCCCATTCAAAGAATATATTTATTTAGTAAAATTGAATATATAAAAGTTTAAAATATTGAATTTTAAAAAGAAATCACTATTAAAGTTGGTAAAAGTGCATTTTTTAAAAATACTTCTTTTATCTGAAAAAAAAGGAATTTGTTATTGCATTATGTCTAAGAAACTCATAATATGGATTCTAAAATTATGAGGATTATATAAAGTTTACATTTTAGTTAATACTTTTCATAACCTCTTTTGAACGGCTTGTTTGGTAAGTCATGATGCGCTTTAACTCGGTGTTGCATGTAGTCCATGATATAACACACTATGAAATTTTGGGGTGTTACATTATCACCTCCTACAATAAATTGCGTCCTCGCAATTTGAAATTATTCTTTGAAAATAAAAGGTTGATAATAGAAAATATCATTGTGGGAAAACCCACATCGGAAATTGGGTTACTAAAATTTAGTCTTAATATGAGGAAAAGGGAAATGAAAGGGTCACCACCAAAGTATGATCTCGATTAGGAGAACATTGGTGGAAATTAGAGACATATAATTGGAGGAAAAACGTAAATATTTATAGGTAGTGATTGAGGTCATCAATCACAATCAAGTGTAAAATTGAGGTCCTTAAATTCATCAATCTATGATGATTTGAAATACCATCGGTTCAACAAAACATAGGGTATTAGGATAACACATTTTTTGTTTTAGGATTCCTTAAATAAAGTATAAGAATTAATTTCTTCATATAATTAGAGAAGAAGAAAAATATACTCTTGACAAGTAGAGTTCCACCCTTTAACTAATTTCTACAACAAATTCATCTTTCACTCTAAAAGATAATAGAACGTAAAAAATATATTCTATTTATCATATTTGTATAGGGTTGAAAACAAATTTATAATTCATCTACCAGATCTTTTAAAAAAACTAAATTATTTAATCCCGGACATTACGAGGGCCAGTGGTAGGTGATACACCCTTGTCGCCCTTCGGTTGTGGGATCAAGTCTCGCGGCCTTGTCGGACGCGACGGGTTGCCGCCCAACCTCCTGGTTGTCCTTTTTTGGAAATCCAAAAATAATCCAAAATAGACTATCCAAAATACTTTAGTCCAAAAAATGAAGATCCTTTTTGCTGCGTAATAACATGTTAACACCTTCATCATGTAATATTTTATAACACTGCAAAATCCTGAATTACCATAAAACCTTATTGATTACATTCATGACCCCTTATTCCTTAAATAATAATGGATATACTCCTTCAATCCAAAAATGTTGTAAACCCCAACAATGATGGAATATACAAATCATTAATCAGTTTTCAAGGTAGTCAAGAATATCCAATATAATTTACCCAAATCAATCATGTATTATTCCAAAATCACTACCTCAGTATCAGAATTATATTATGGTTTATCATTCTCTCAACCATATATTTTCCAAAAATTTATCCTGCTATTGAGTCACTTTTCTTTGTTCCACACAATCTCAAGTCCTTAATGAAATAGTACTGTAGTACAATCCTTATATACTCCATAATTATTATAACAAGTACATTGTTGATACAACACTCTCACTACTGGAAAATGGGTCTATACCCACGGTTTTGTATAGAACCGTGGGTATAGGCCACCCCTATACCCACGGTTTTGGAAATCGTGGGTATAGGGACAGTATCGGGACCTATACCCACGGTTTTGAAGAACCGTGGGTATAGGTCCCTTTTACCCACGGTTCTTGGCAAAACCGTGGGTATAGGTTTTTTTTGAAGACCTATACCCACGGTTTTAACAGAACCGTGGGTATAGGTGTTGTTCTGCAGACGTATACCCACGGTTTATAAAAACCGTGGGTATAGGCAGTATATTTTTCAAAGACCTATGCCCACGGTTTTTCAAAACCGTGGGTATATCATTCCCACAAAAAATTCAGCGGGATGGGAAATTTTGTTTGTTAAAAGATGATATGATATAATATAAAACTATGGCTACGAAATATTAAACCGTATAATATGTTCAGCTCAGTTGGTAAGTGCCTCACATCCCTCCTCGTAGGTCGCGGGTTCGAAATCACGCGTATTTTATTTTTTGATAATAGCATATATATTAATATAAGAAAAGAAAAGTATACTAATAAATCAATTGCTTCTGTACCGCGGTTGGTCGAAGTGACTGTTGGGCGAACAGGAAGCACGGGTTCAAAACCCGCTGGAATGTTTTTTTCAATTATAGCATAAACATTAATATAAGAATATTAAAATATAGTGATATATCAATTCCGTAGTTACCTCGGTTGGTCGATGTTAGTGTGCAGCTAACGGGAAGCGCAGGTTCAAAACCCGGCAGAATTATCATTTTGATTGTAAATGTTATATTAATATATTAAAATTAAATTACACATATATATCAATAGCGGTGTTAGATTAGTTGGTTTCGTGGAGGGGGGCTTGTTTGAGGCGCTGCGGGGTTGCGGGTTCAATTCCCACCCCCTGCTTGTTTTTTTAAATTCAATACCCCACGGTTTTGAAAACCGTGGGGTCTGTTGTGTGCCACGTTGGAATAGTGGTGTGGCACACTTTGACCCACCTATACCCAAGGTTCTCCAAAACCGTGGGTATAGGCTGAGACCCCTATACCGACGCCGTTCCAGCCCACGGTTCCTAAAACCGTGGGTATAGCCTATACACACGGTTTTGGGGGCTATACCCACGGTTTTGAACCGTGGGTATAAGTCGTTTTTCCAGTAGTGTCTAATGACATAATCAACATAAGAACTCTAATCATTCCTCTTCATCTGTGGTAGTATCATAACTTGATTGTTATCCAATAGCATTATTTGTGGCATAGTCTGATGACAGGGACATAGGTTCGTGTAGTGTCCAAACTCCTTGCAAATGAAGCATTGTACGTTTGAAACCATTTTCTTACCCTTGCAGTCACGTACTTTGTGCCCTTTTTCTCCACACTTATAAAAAACTCCCATTCCTATCAGGAAAGTTCTATGTTTTTTCTTCCCATAGTTATCACATATGGGGAAATTCTTATTTTCCCTCTTCCCTTTTTCCATCTTTCTCTCTTCCATCCTTTTCCTCTCTTACTTTCCTTCAAAGCCATAGGACTCAGTAAACTCTTCAGTTATCTTATCCACACATGATACTATTTTTTCATATGATGATAATATGTGGGAGACTATTTTCCTTCTAAATCATGGCTTAATACCATGAAATATACGATCCTTCTTACTCTTTGGATCATACGTATTACTGGAGTTCACATTCCTTCTACTGGGTGCCATTTCTATACAATAGCATAAACTAGATCAGTATATGAATTGCAATGAAAAATTCTAAATTTTTAAAATACCTAACAAAAATTGAACAGTTTATGGATATAATCCATAATCATAAAAATGTTTTCATTGAGTAAATATATACTCATGAGCCCTTCATAATGGTTTGTAAAGAAAATGATAATTATCCAAATCATATCCCCCAGGAGTGTCTTAACCAAGAGTGCAGCAAGGCCCGTTGTCATGCACCAGTTCCCATTCGAGTCTACCTCCAAGTGGTGTTTTCGGGTTTTACCCCTAGGTACATCTGTGCCAGATCCACCTCTACCTGCTCATATCCAGACATGGATGTATTTCTCGGAAAACTCACAAAATATCTACAATACCAAAATTTTAGGAAGTTCTTCTATTCTAATCCTCAAAGTATATCTTATGGCTATGTTCTCTAATCAGAGTTTATCTAAATCTAGTTTCCAAGGTTATTGCTAAAAATCCTCTTATACCAACTGTAACGCCCTGACCCCAGTTACCTAGAGTCGGTGCATTATTACATAACATTGTCATGATCACAAGAAAGATCAAATCTCGAAAGACCGATTGGTTTAGTAGCCTTGGAAAATAGATTACATACATGAATGTTAAATTGTATTTTAAGACATAAAAAATAACATAAATAATCTTTATGAATGCCATTATTCCATTGGATTAACCCTACATATCAGTCACAATACAATTCTTGGAATCCTGGGAAAAATAAAACATAGAAAGGGGTGAGCTCAAACACTCAGTAAGAGTAAGCAATACAGCGGAAACTTTCATAAATATGAATAAACATTTAAGGCAATGTATAACTAAAACAAAAGCCTTTTTAAACATTAACTTCAACATAATATGGAAAAGATAAAATGAAATAATTACATTTACTTATTCACATGGATATTCTACTAGTCTAATAATCACATGCAATATCAATAACCACTTTCATAATGATGGAATTCATAATGCCAGACTATCATAATCACATATCCAAGGCCTCGTGCCAAGACTACAAATTAGATTTTGTCAAGGCCTTATGCCAAGACAATGGTTTGTCTCATTAGACCTACCGATGCATCGATGAGAAATAGAGGGCTCCACCCATCACATATTAAGTCCAATGCATTCCCATATGAAAAGGTTTAAACATAACATAAACTTTTGTATTAAAACTAGCATACGAAATGTAAATACTTTCACCATAAACTATGAATGGTATAAAAATAGAACATCCACATTCAAACATATCACAAAAACCTTCAATAAAATATATAAGTTTTGTATCATAACAAATCAACTTCAAATAAGCGTAAAATCCATCAAAGGATGTAGACATAGATGAAATCGAAAATCTTTTTAGAGAAATATCCCTTTCTATTTTAAAATCATTTAAGATTCATATATTTATAAAATAAGACATTTTGTTTGAAAATATTCTTATAAGATTGTAAGGGTAGCTTCGATGATTTTATAACGGTGGAAAATAACTGCACCCGCCGTATAAGTTAAAAAAACATTCTTACCTTAATTTTGTCGAAAAGGTTAAAAAGCACCTTGTTTGGAAAATGACGGAAATATTCCTTCATAACCCTCTTATAAAAATTCAAAAAAGGGTATAAATGACTTTAACCCATATTCTTTTAAATAGTAAAAATGTTTTCAAATACATTTTGGAGAAACATGGATGTGGATGATAAAGAAATCCCAGTAGATTATTACGTATAAACAACCTCGGATAATGGAGAGATTGCGAAATAAACCGTTACCAATTTGGTAACTTATGAAACATACAACCCATGAAAGAGGTATCATACAATGAATATTTAAATACACATAAATTAAAGTGTATTACACAAATAATATATTTATGGTCAGTACATACACCACACAAAAGGTAATGGTGGCAATATGGCATGAATCTCACGGGAATAAAGAGTGAGATGAAAACACCTTAACTTGTAATTTTCCTTGGTTGGGGTAGGTTAACCTCCTGTATAATGGTGAAATAATTGTTATTAAATTATTCAATAATCATATACCTTAATATGATATCATATATGATCTTTTAACATTGCTTTGTTAATAATATCTTAGAATTATCGTCGTTTCGGGTGTTAACTTACTCATTTTCATTTATATGTTTTGTTACGTAAGCCAAGTCTGTAATGGATAGGTTGTATCGTAATCATATCCAGAATGATATCAAGTCCTTAGATACTATTAGTAATCATCAAATGAGAATTATACTTGAATAGGTACGATGGAGAATGAGTCTCATCGCGTTCGTGGAGACGGTAGTTCGTACGTACGCACGAGCGACAATATCATTCTTTTGATGTTAAAATAATATATAATTGGATGTTATATCATATATAAAGAATCATTATCATGTTATATTTATTATTTACATGAGTTACACATCATTATTATACCCATCCAAATAATAATTTATTGAATAACAATTACACCACAACGTGGAGACGGTAAGCCAGACATACGCACGTATGGTGACATGTTATTCAATGGATGGATAGAATAGTAAATATCATTGTACCATATTTATAATAACATCACAGTATATATATGATACTGGAGTTATTATTTCATAATGGTAACAACAGAGGAAGATGAAGTGGAAGAAGAAAGGAACTTGAAAAAGGGTGGTGAAATCATTACCTCTTCTTCGGGTTCATCATTTTGATTTGATCAAAAGGGATCCTTAGGATGGCGTTCTGATCAAAATAAGGCCTCTATGTTGTAGTGATGGAAGTTGAGAGAGTATTTGGGTAGGGTTTGGCTGATCCAAAAGGCTTTGAAGGTGTGAAGTAATGAGAAGGGTGAGTGCCCTTTTATAAGAGGGGTGAGGGGCACCTTTGGAAAAGCTAGAAATATTAATTTATAATAAATTCATATTAGCTTTATAATGGCTCTAAAGTTGATTATTTAAATTTTAATGTGGGGATGGGTCAAAAACCGCTCAACCAAGAGAATTTAGACTGGTTTGGGTCATTATATTAACCTTATCTTTAAGTATTAACTCTTAGTTAATTAGTTTTACTCTTTCAATGTCTCTTTGTATTTTTATATTATATGGTTAATAAACATACCATATACAACCAAGAGACCCCCAAATTTCCATTAAGGATGAAACTATCATGATATAAGTCTCTTGGCTAAACCTTAGATTTTTAGAAATTTAATATCAATTGATAATCTAATATTTGATTGAAAAACTCTTTTATGTCAATTTTGACACTATTCAATAATTGATTTTTGTGAAACTTATATCATAATGATTACTTCGAAAAAAGTCAATTAAATCAATCCTAATATGTCATATTAACCTAGAAAATTAGTGTAACTCAATAAAAGTCTCCAATTATATTTATTTGGGTATTTATAATATCAATTATTTTAATTTTTCACTATTATGGTAATTACTGCATCATCATTGTGTCATAAATAAATTAAATTATGTAATTTCTAAAAATTATAAATAAAATATAATTATGTAGGAAATATTTTTTTCTTTCTTATGTATATTTATAGTATAACATCCAACATATATAACTCTATGTAAAAATTGATTTTCTAAAAGAAATATGCTTATGTCATTTTTGTACTTATTTTAACTTAATTAAAATAAAGTGTCCCTATCACCTACATGTGGCTTTATGGGGTCCGAAAATTGACCCAAATATGTACATGGTCGGACATGTATCCACCAATAAGGATAGGACATGTTTTAGGATAATTTATTATTATTATAATATTATTTTTTTAAACCTTAATTACCGGATTTACCCTTAACCATGGTAAATAAAATATTTACCGCAGTAATTATTCCAAATGTCTAAAAATAAAAGTTACCTATTCACAGAATATGAATTACTGATTCCAAATATGGAATCCATTTTTTCCAAATTCAAAACATAGAAGCGGCAGAAATTAATTTAAAATTAATTCCCTCTCTTAAAACAAAAAGCGTGTTTTTAAGATATAATAACTATCAAAAGATTGATACTTGTTTATGTTCGACTTAATTGTTAAATTATGTCCAATGAAAAACATTGTATTAAATGGTAAAAATATATTCTAAATATACTTTAAAACCACTCAAATTCATAATTTATCACTATTAATTGTTTTGATTAAAAAAGTTGTTTTTAATTAAAATATAGTAATTTTCACTATTAATCAAAATATTAAAGTTATCCGAAAAGTACCAAAATTTCACCTTAGGATAAATTCGATACTCAGAATCCAAAAATGAAGTCCATTTTGAAATATAAAATTTCTAAAATTTCAAAAATTAGGTATTACTATTCATAATGGCTAGTTTGATTGGTTGTGGTGTGTTAGAACTCGATGTTGCGTACAACACACGCTATCACATTATTCAAAGAGAAGCGTACCGTAGAAGCTTGGGGTGTTAAATTATAAACTTTTTTTATGTTCCCATTCAAAAAATATATTTATTTAGTCAAATTGAATATATAAAAGTTTAAAATATTTAATTTTAAAAAGAAATCACTATTAAAGTTGGTAAAAGTGCATTTTTTAAAAATACTAATTTATCTGAAATAAAGGAATTTGTTCTTACATTATGTCTAAGAAACTCATAATATGGATTCTAAAATTATAAGGATTATATAAAGTTTAAATTTTAGTTAATATTTTTCATAACTTCTTTTTAACGGCTTGTTTGGAAAGTCATGGTGCGCTTCAACTCGGTGTTGCGTGTAGTGCAAATTATAACACACTATGAAATCATTGGGTGTTACATACACAAAAAAAGAGGGGTATTGGGTACAAATATGAGCCTCTTGCTCCCTTTTTTTCTTTTGAATATTCTAGTGCAGCCAAAAAAACTCACACCAGAGAAATCGACCATCCAAGAAGGACCTGCTCCTGTCTATCCTCTATCTCTAATAGGAACTCTAAAAATGTCACCTAGAGTTTAATCTCCAACTCACCATGGTCGATGACGTGAGATGGGTAATGCACATATCACCTCAGCTAGGTTACATAGAAGATTTCATGCACCCTCTCCAACTATGGTGGAAGTGCCATGTTTTATGCCACCTTGACAGTCCTCCAAAGTATTAGGAATGGTCCAATAATCTATGGTGAGAGGTTTTCGCCTCAACAAAATCCTTGTAGTCCCCATCGAGGGGAGACTCGCAAGAAAACGTGGTCCCCCTACTATAACATCAGCGGTCTCCATTGAATCTCAGTATAAGTCATCTATCCGCTCTTGGTCGTCTTCATCCAATATAAGATGACCCGCACCTTATTAGTGGTAGCATGTACCATTTTGGGCCCAAGAGTGCAGGTTATCCTAGATTCTTCCAACACAAGTTTGATTTTCGCGGCCATCCATACAATACCTCAAAATGGGCCATACCAATGGAGGAGTGATAACTGTTGCTACAGGAGAACTCTACCAAGGGTAGGTGGTTCTCCAAACTACAGCCAAATTCTAGGACACATTGACGAACCTTTTCCTCCATGGTCTGGATGGTCCACTCAGTCTGGACATCTGTTTGTGGGTGAAATGTTATGGTCAAGAAAAGAATAGTCTTGAAGGCCTCCTGCAATCCTTTCCACAACCGGGATGTAAATTGTGTGTCATGGTCTGAGACTATCGTTGAAGGAACCCCGTGAAGTTGCACAATCTCTTAAATGTAAAGATGTCCCAAACTCTCTACTGAAACCTTCTCTCGAATAAAAAAAATGTGGGCTGACTTGGTGAGTTGTTCAATGATCGCCCAGATGGTATCATGCCCACTGGACATACATGGTATCCCTGTCACAAAGTCCATCCATATACCTTCCCACTTCCACTATCTAATCTTTAGGGGTTGGGTCAAGCCTACTGCTACATGGTGCTCAGCCTTCACTTGATGGAAGGTAAGGCTTCGGGATATGAACTACACTGCAACTTTCTTAATCCTAATACCCTAGTACAGACATCGTAGGTCATAATACATATTAATCACACCTGGAAGTAAAGCTCAGGCAGATGTATGGAACACCCTCAGAACCTCCTATCATAGTTCCACTAGTACAACTGTATATCATATAAAAAGGATAGCTGGTTCCCCACCTTCAGAATATACATCAGGTGCATAGAATAAGCATATCTGAACACGTGAAGTCATGCAGCTACTGTCTCCGAGTTGCGCCTCCCTAACACAATAAAGCAGTGGAGGATAAACTACCATCTACTTTAGGTATACTATCTCATCTCTATCCAAAAAGGATATCTGATGCAAGGCTAACTTCTCAGAAGCCTCATTTAGTAGCTATGAACTCAATCTTCAGCTAAGTCCATCTACCACTACAATCCCTTTCCATGAGTATAGGATATATCAATTTCATAGTCCTGGAGTAATGATAGCCAATGTTGTTGTCTCAGAATCAGATCTTTCTATGTGATGTTATATCGGAGACTCTTGTGGTCTAAGTAAACAATTAATCACTCACCCATCAAGTGGAGTACCAAATAATCAGTGTGAAGACTAATACTGCCAACTCTAAGTCATGAGTGGCATAATTCTTCTCATGGGGCCTTAGCTATAATTATTCATAAGTAATCACTACATCATGCTTCATATGGAAACAACTGAGTCTAGTCCCTGATGCATCATAGTAAAATACATAGTGAGTGACCTCCTCCAATAACCTCAGGATGGGAGCACTGGTCCTACTCTTCCTCAGTTGTTGAAAGAATTGATGTAATTTCTCTGACCATATGAAGGGTCTCCCCTTCTTCCTCATGGTAGTCATAGGTTCTACTACTCTGGAGAAATTGGGTATGAACCTCCAATAGTATCCTAGTAATACAAGGATGTTTTTCACCGTAGTAACACATTTAGATGGCTCCCATGATACTAATGCATCATTCTTTGCTCGATCCACTACAACTCCAGCCTCTGAGATGACGTGTCCCATGGAGTGGACATTCTGTCTCAAGAAATCGTAGTTCGAGAGCTTCCTATATAACTGGTGCTCTCAGTGTGTGTCCATAACTATCCTCTATTGTACAACATGCTCATCCTCATATGATAATTACACCAATTTATCATCGATGAAGACCACCAAAAAGAGATCGAGTTATGGAGGAATGATCTTGTTTATGAGCCCCATGAACACTGTTCGAGTGTTGGTCACGATTAAAGGCATCACTAAGAACTTTTAATGGCCATAATGACACATGAAGGCTGTCTTTGGTACATCCTCATCCTGTACCCTAAGACGATGTTTTTTTATCAAATAACTATCTTTCAGAACCACTTTACTCATTTTAACTGATCAAAAAAATCATCTATCCTTGGAAGAGGATACATGTTCTTCACAGTAACTTGGTTTAGGCACCGGAAGTCCACGTATAGCCTCAAACATCCATCATCCATCCTTGAAAACAACACTGGCAATTACCACGGAGAAACACTGGGCCTTATGAATCCCTTATTTCGTAAGTCCTCGAACTATACCCTCAGCTCCCGGTGCTCTGCAGGGGCCATCTGATATGCTGGGGTTGACATTGGTGTCGTCCCGGGGTACAAGTCAATAAGAAAGTATATCTCTCTCTGAGGAGGTAGTCTTGGGACTTCATCTAGAAAGACATCCTCATAGACTCCCATCACTACTGGGAACTCTAGACTTTCGTCATCCAATGTGTCAATGGTTATGTAATCTAGTTGATATATAATCAGCTACAACCTCCTGAGCACAAGTCTGTCTCACTCTTCACTGTTTTCCTTCTCACCAACAAAGGAATACTGACCACCATCTCTACATGTACATTACATTGTATATCTCAAGCAGTAAATCTAAGCATGAACTTTTGATAGCCATTCCATTCCTAGAATGACATATTAGGGATTCAACACCGCTACAAGAAGATCCCATCTGAAACTCTCTTCTCAGAGAGTAAGATCACACTATCAGCACTAGTGGGTGACCGCTGAATCTCCTCTCATAGGAGTATCCAAATGCAAAGGTCAAGATAAAAGCTTAGATGGAATCTCAGATTCATGAATTAAGTCCATGAAAAGGAATGAATTTCTAGAACCCATGCCGATAAGAACTATTTCTAATGTAGAGAAGATACAGATCGTACCTCATATCATCTTAGGGATGTTAGGATCGTGAGCCTCTACTGCCTGTAGATGGGCCTGTCCCCATCCACCCCTCCCTGAGCTCATGGTAGACCATTTGGGGGTGGTGGTGGTAGTGCCTTGTGACCCCGACCACCTCCCGCTGCACGTCCTGCTCCCCAGCCCTGTCTGCCACCTAGATGATGCTCAGGCTCCTACCGCTACTGCTACATTAGTGGACCCTCCAATTTTTGTCAATCATCCGCACTGGGAGTTAGATAGTAATGATATTGGTTACCTTTTCCACCACAGGAAAAACCAATCATTCCTTGCTGGTGGCTCCTATGGCTTCTAGAGCCTCGTATATCTGACCCTGCTTCCTGGGGACCCCCTCCTGATGGTCTCTCCCACACTGGATTCTCCATCATCTGTCTACTGCCAGTAGTAGATGACTTTTATACATGTCGTTCAGTAGGGGCTCTCATTGTCAGTGCATGGTCGACAAAGGAGATCAAAATAAGAAAATCTCACTCAAGCACAACAACCTGTATCAGGTTGCTGAGACAAACTATCACAGCTCTGATATCTCGTCAGATCCCTTTCTCAAAGGCCTGGGCCTTGAATTAAGTGTCTCATAGCATGTCACTGGAGTATTGAAAGAGGTCAATAAATCTCACGGAGCACAGTTCCGAAGTACGGTTACCCCGATGTAGATCTAGAAGATCCTGAAAACACACCGAGAGTAGTGTCGTTGGCATGAAATCCGCCCTGAAAATGATCTCAATGTCCAGCCAGGTATGGGTTATCTCCTCATGAAACTGGAGCGTCACGCTCCACCATCTTCCTACCGAGCCCAGAAGAATACTAGATGCCATCATATCCATCTTTCCGACGGGCATATTTACTAATAAAAATTCCTTTGAAACTGCCTTAAGTCAATACTTTGCATCCTGGGGGTCCATCTTGCCTCGAAACCTCGAAGGCCTATGCCTCTAGAACTCATGAAATGCGCTCAACTGGCGTGCATGTTCTACTAGCAGCATCTTCTTCTCAAAAGGTGGTGGTGTTGCCGGTACACCACATAGAGGTTCCATCATTGTGAGTGGTCCCTGTACTGACACTTCATTGCTCGGTGGGCCACTATCATGATATCTAACCGAAATCCTAGCTGGTTATCTTCGTGAAGGTATCCTATAAGAAATAGGTTCCCCAGAGTTAATAAGTTAAACCTAGTGGGAAATCTCAACAAAGATCAAGAAAACCATCCAAAACACTAGCACATGATGTTTTCGAGTACCGAGTCAGGAAAACATATTTTATGGTCCAGGTGTATAGATACATCATCTTCCACACCAACACAAAACTCCCAAATAGAAAACTGATCTCAAGAAACTATAAACCAATTCCTTGTAAAAATTAGACTCTTAGTTATTCTGGTAGAACCGACAGCCCTATGATACCACTTTGTCACAACCCATCCCATAGGGCCCGGATGTGAATACTCCAAGCCTGCCTTCCACAGGCCAGGGGTTGGTGACTGGCACCTGAATGATTTTCCTGAATATAGAAATAATTTCCTTAGATATATGTACACTCTCAAAAGGGAAACTAAAGAAAACAACCCAATAAGGTATGGTACGACCAGAAGAGCAAAGTACAACCACAAGAGTAAATTACTACCACAAGTACAACTATAAACAGAAAAAGTGGGCTAGAATACAAGCCCTAGAAACTGAAGGAATGTAAACAGCTATCAAATCTTCCCTAGAGGTATACCTATATGGCATTAACTTTATGTATGAATTCGAAGAAGATGATCTCAACTGCTCCCCTTACACCAAGCTCCACCAAGTCCCGAACCTCCAAAGTCAATCATAGAGTATCAATAACTCCACCAGACAGACACGTGCAAGAGGATACCATGAAGGGGATGAGTATAAAAACACAGTAGTGGACCCTGATACCCCCAAAGAACTATTAGTAATCCAAAATGGAAAACATCACATGAAATACCACAAAGCTTATATCACAAGGATTATCTAAATCATGAAGCACATAAAAAAGATACAGCTCACTCTAACAGTATAACATCAAGGTTACTAGGATAGGGGTGAATAATATAATAACCAGATCATCTTATCTATAGTAACTCTACTACTGACCCATATAGGTCACTTTATGTGGACCTGTATTGGTCACTAGATGTTGGCCCGTATTGGTCGCTGGGGCTGACCCGTATTGGTCGTTGGATGGTGACCATATTTGTCGCTAGTGGTGACCCATATTGGTTATTGGGGATGACATGTATTCATCGCTAGTGCTAAACCACCTTGGTAACAATGAAAAAGACCGGTATGATCGTTCATAGAGTTAGATCATCCCACTCTGGAGTTTCGGATGCTGACCCGTATTGGTCGCTCTTCTTCTTCATCTCATAGCCAGATACTGGATTCCAACCCAGAGCATGACAGATCTCCGATAGACTCTGATCCTTAAGTCATTGGTCCTTTTACAAGTGATATAAAGTCTCATAAAAAGAACAACCTACTGGCCGCCCCATCATTAGGGTCCCAACATGACAGACATTGCGTCGATCAGACGCCCGATCTGTGAGATATGGGCACTTTTATAAAAATTTCCAAGTTGGATTCAACTCTAATCCACCCCAGGCTGAACATAAAACTCCATAAAAACTCATATATAGTATCTCTAATGAACCACCTTGTGATAAGGGTCCTTATTCCATAGACGAAACATCGATCGGATGTCTGGTCTGTCAGTTACACCCCTTTCTGTGAAACAGGGGTGATCACACCTCGGTCTGGCCCAGCTCGGTCGGGCCTACTAGAATATTCTAAAGGGAATACTTCCCAAAACGGTTTCCAACGCCACTGATAACATGTCAGACGGACACCCGATTCATTAATTATTTGAGTTTCTTTATTAGGGGGTCAGTTGGGTTTGGGCCTGGTCCGAATCTGTCAGGCCGGCCCGACCCAATGGGTCCTGGGGTCTACTTGACCCAGCCCGAGTCTGGCCGGTTAAGGGACAGACTTGTTCCACTGGGTCTGGCCCATTAGGGTCAGCCCAAGTTGTTTATGGTCCAAGGACGTGGTTGGCCCAACCCACTAGGTGGGGCTCGGCACTCCCATATTGGGCCTCAGGTCCGTCCCTACCCGCTTTCACCCCGTTCGACTGACCCATGCCAAGGCCGGTTCACATGAAGGTGGACCTATTCACCTAGTTTTCCCCATAGACGTGGATCTGTTTCATCCGACGCGACGTAGCATGGCATGGGGTTCGCATCACCCCATCCTCTCGCGGTTCATTGTATGTTCGCGGCACCTAAGGGCACCCCCATCTCCCATCTAGCCGGATCGGTCCGACCACCTATGTCCACCACGGCGCGCGATGGTGATCCACCTTCCACCGCTTGTGGCCTATGGAAGTGGGTCACTGGAATGCCACAAATGATTCGTGGCCCTCAAAAGCCTTGTCATCACATTCTTTGCTCCATCATGAAGAAGGCACCAAGGAAATGTTTAACAGAGGATTCTAGCCATGTTGGTTTTAGCTCGCGCTCTCCGCGTTAGCGTTTTTTACATGATTAAAAATTAATAATAACAAAAGGAAGAATAATCCCCATGTTTATGATCCCACAACAACCATCTGCATGATTAGACGAGATGTGAATCAGACCATTTGTTGTCTAGACCACGTATGTTATATTTTTCTTGAATGGCAAGAGGGGGAACAACAAAGCACATAAAATCCCAAAATTTTATGACATTCATTTCAACACATTCGTCCTCAAGGGTTTATGGCTTCGAGGATGCTTCTCATTGCCGAACTTCGAAAGGAATTCTTCCTCATTCGTTGTACTTAACTGGGGAAGAAGTGCATCAGAGATTCACCCGAGAATCACCTAAATTCTTCCTCCTTATGTTTACTGACACATCAAACAATTTATAGAACCACACTACAGTGTTTCCATAATGATGTGATGTCACGTCATTACATTGTTTCATTTATGAAACTACGTATCAGTTTTTCACCATTAAATTCAATGTTACGTTCCGGAATATGGGTCATCCACGTGTTTAATTAATATGCCCCATTGCTGCATTGTCACTACCCCACATCATCATCGTCCGCCATGCAATAGATAGAAAAGAATATAATAATTATTTTAAATTATTTTATTATTTTTCTTGAAATGTACAAAACATTACATTTCCGCTCGGACCTCATTGGTAAATGTTATGTTGTCTCTAGGCGAATCCCGACATTCCCAATTCAATGGTGCCCTCAAATTTTTAATCAGATCACCCGTTAAAAATATAGAAAAATCCACCCACGCATTTGCTGAGCATACAAAAAAACATTCAAAAACTCATTCCAGGAAAACCAAGCCTGGAAATCTTGTGCTTTCAATTTTCTCATACTCATATAAATCCCAAATAATTTCAAAACATTTACCTGGAATTTTTTTGTCTTTATAGATATTGTTTAGGAAGTTAGTATTGATTCATGTATATTTCATGCATTGTTTTTCTAAAAAACATCTTATGTTACCATATTACTTATGTCAGGTTTCTATGTGATCACTCAGAAGCGTACTATTTTATGATATTAGGTTATAACATTGAATCAAATTTTAGGTCTCTTTATCTTGTTTACTCCATAATTATGACTTTTGGACTATCCCTTAATTTATGCAGGACCTAGGTTATCCTATTCAATTTTTGGTACTAATTTTGGAGAATGAAATTTGGTTTTAATGTTTTATATTCACTATAATTTTGTATGAACCTATTACTTCAATGAAATTGGGCCTCAACATATTTTTGGGTTGCACTTGTTTGATATTTATGCTTAAAAACCATGTAATAATATGTGTAAATGTATCCATTCACTATAGATAAAATTAGTGAAATTTTTTAGTTAACATTATTAAAATAAGATGAGAAAACAATCATGAGAACACAAGGGATATGTATAAGTATAATTATAATTAAAGGAAAATATCCTAGAATTTTTGGTGATGTATAGAGATTGTTTATTCAAACCAAATAAATCTCCATCCAGATACTATAAGTGGATGTGGCTCTTTCAGAATTCTTCCAAGGGGTGATAACTCTAAAAATGATGAATTGATATGAAATCAATCTTCACAGGGTGTATGAATGTTGGCGTTATTAGACATCTTGTTGAAACTCCTAGGGGGATATTATTCGGAAATTCACAAACTCTTTACAAACAATTATGATATACTTGAACAAATTAATATGATAGAAAATATAATTAGGGAAATTTCTAAATATAACATCTCTTGAAACATTGAGACTCAAATATTAGGACTTACTTATCATATATAGTCTATTCATCCCATGTTTATGTTTATTATATAATGTATCATCATATTTTTTTTGTAGTTAATTGTAGGAAATAGGAGAAACCATTCCAACAACCATCATTATAGGAAATGGGATGACTAAACAATTTACATTAATATTCTTTTGGGAGTTGGAGTTGAGATCTTCAAGGAAGTACTAACTCAACAAGCTCAATTTATGAATAATAAAATAAATAATATGGAACATCATAATCATTCTAATACGGATCAAATTGAGTTTGAGTATTTTATACCACAAAGTCATCATACCATTAGTTAATATTATGATCCCCATATCATGGAAAAATCGATTAACTTAATTGAAATATTATTATCAATATTTACATGATTATAGAAAGAGATTTTTTTGTGGAATTTATCGCATTGAGGGAGAAGCCGATCTTTGGTTGACACTGATCAAGAACCTAAATTCCAAATATGTTATTGATTCCATAGAATCAGAATAATTTAATAAAAAAAATTAATAAATATTTTCTCAAAACACTCTATCTTAAAATGGAGCAGGAGTTCCTTATTTTGAAGAGAACGGAAGAAGAGTCTTGGTTGTCAGAGTGGATACTCAAGTGTGGGGTGAATTGAGTTCCTAATAACAATTTCTTTTTAAAATCCCCCAATTTAATATAACAAGCTAAAATGTAGTGAATTTTCAATACAGTAATTGTTCATTTTGGTTCTCAAGATATTGATTAGTTCTCAGTTAATATAATCTGAAGATTAGACTAGCTTTTGAAACTAACGTACTGGTTTACAATAATTACAATCACTAGATAGTTTAACTATCAGAGTAACATTAAAATGAATTTATATTTTTTGTACATAGAAGATTAATATAATATATTGTTTAAAATGAAATAGGATGAACAACTATTTTAACCAAGAGGTTCAGTCTCAAGCTGAGACTTAGACCACTCAAATAGTTTTATATAAACTATGATCCACACCCTGGATCAGGGTTTTACAACATCACTCAGACTGTCTAGGTCCTCAGACCTCTACCACAGTTCTACGTGGGAAAGAAACAATACCAACAGATGACAGTTTTTCCAAGTCCTTAGACCTCTACCACTATCCCCAATGGGATACACGAGTGTAAGGGAAATATTGACTGAGGATTTAGAAATCCTCCAGTTCAACACAAATGATGGTGTGTGCCTAAAAATTCATAGCACACACACTGCCCAAAATTTAAATAAATAAAACAGAATAATTCTAAACAAATAGAGATGAGTTTAGAATGCTCTATGTGTTTTTAGTTAAGCTCAGGACTCCTTGGATTGATGCAGATGAAGCTTTGAGTCCTTCTCTGGTTTTTGGTCAAGAAAAACAGAGTGTCTTTTTTTGTATTTGACTTCTAGGTCAAGGTTGATCTGTCTGATCAGCTTGAGTGTAGGTGAAAATGTTGGAGCTCTTTTCTCCTTGAATTTTCATGTTCTATATATTTAGTAATTATTCTTCATTCTTCTTCTATGCATGTAATCCCTTGTGAATCTCCACAAGATTTTATTGTATGTGCATGAAAATAATGATCGATCTCTCTTTTGTAGTTTGATGTTCTCTTTTATATATATCTTTTTCTCCGAGAATGGGAATGATTACCTTTTTACAGGTACAAGGTACGGTTTCTTGACATTCAACAGATATTAATTAATTAATAGCATTTTCATTAAAAGAACCAAATATAGATGTTGTTAATAAACAAACATAAGTATAGTTTAGAGATATAGTGACAGGTTCCCAACGATAGCTCCTAGTATCAGTGAGATTGTATCAGTGGACTTGAGTCAGTAGGTCTGGTAATGGTAGTTGTTACTCTTTATGATAGTAGGCTATGTATTAGTGACAATGACTCTGTATCGGTAGCTCCTCTGAGCGGTCACTCTTTTATATAGGTAGAATTGTTGTATCGATGGTTCTCTCCATCGGTAACTCACCTATATCGGTAGATTCTTGTATTGGTGGATCTGTTTTTATATCAGTGGCTCTGTTTGTATCTGTAGCTCTTCTTATCGGTAGCTCTTCTGAATAAGTAGCATTCTTGTATCTGTGGTTATATCCATCGGTAAATTGCCAATATCATTAGCTTCTTGTATCTCTAGCTCTGTATGTATATCGGTGGCTCTATCTGTATCGATAGATCTTGATATAACAGTAGACTTTGTCTATTATTGATCATTGCTTGTTGGTAGACTATGACTGTAACGGTGACTATGTATCGGTTGGTCTGTATCAGTAACTCAAAAACTCAATACTTATATGTTCTATACAAATCATATTCATATTGAGTTAGTATTATTTCAAACCATGTATAAACATAGATAACCATTTATTAACCTATTCCAATGATTATTTTGATATTTTTGTCAACATAATTTAACATATATAGGATTATCAAAACATATTATAATATAATTGATATTATCAAAATAGTTGAGGTCAAAAATCTCCCCCTTTTTGATAATCACAAATTATGGTATTGTAATCCAAAAAAATAATTAATTTATTAGTATAAAATACATTGGGTCTCACATCTCAGTGTGATTAATTCCATTTTCAAATGTATCATAGATTAGATTATTACATGAAAAAGAATCAGAGGTATGAAACAACTGTATCAGATGTAGAATTATATTATGCTCATATATTCCACCCTTTTTGATTAGAAAATAGTAATATACAATGGATGATAGAATTAATAGAAGGTAAAAGAGAATAAGATCATATATATATATTGGGGCAAAAAATACAGATAAATACAGAATTTAGGCAAAAATGAGTACAATAGATTCATATCTAATGTCCTAGACACTATTCAGTTCACCTCCTCAGCATTTGATTTGGATTTTCCCTTGGAATCAGGAGTGGATTCAGGCTGGGTAGATGCAGGTGGAGGCTTGGGAACACTACTGATAATCAGAGGAGGCTGAGCAACTGATACATTGTCTAGACGATAATGTGGAGCTTTCTGGTTGATCATAGGAGAGATGCTTCTAATTTCTTGAGCAGGTGTCATCTGAGGAAAGGAGGCAGACTAGTAGAGGCAGGCAGAACTGGAGGTATATTGATAGGGGTACTGTCTACCTAAAAAATGTAAGAAATAGATTCCTATAGTTAGTAATGATTCCTTCACCTCTTTCGATAGAAGAGATAAATATATCCTTGTTTTCCATAAGCATGTATAGAGTAGGTGTCAATTCCCTGAGCTTGCTTACTTGTTCTCTAAAATCTTGAGTGACATGAGGTAACTACAAATTTTCTAAAAAAATCTTGAAGTGATTGTTCAATTAATTTTTAGTGTAGATCCTTTGGAAATTGTAATCCACTTTGTCCTTTACTTCTTTCTGAGAAGCAGTGGTCTCTCTCATAAAATTCTGAACAACTTTCCCTATATCCCTAGAGGTAGTCACCACTTGGGTCAAGGCAGTAGAGTCTATAGAGCCAATGGTAGAAGATTGTCCAATCTATTCTCTCACCACATCTCAAATCTGGTCAATATCCAAAGAAGACCTGGTAGTAATAAGAGGTGCAACAATAAAGGCTACTATTTCCATAAAAGATTTAGTCAGCCCACTTATGAGATTTTTTACAACAGTGTCCTGGGTGATGACATGCTACTCCATGGATATCTTAAGATCCTCAAAAACTTATACCGTCTGGATAACTACACTTTTTACAAAAGCCAAATCCTTGCATACTTGATATTTAGAGCTCATATAAGACTCCATAGAGACAACTAATTTCTTCAGAGATTTAGCATCCTCTTCTAGTATTGAAACTTGATTCTTGCAGGCCTTAACATCATCCAAAACACCAGATACTGATTCAGTCATCACAGATTGAATAAATGATATTAAGGTGGGTTCCATTCTTCTCATCTCTTCCATAAAAAAGGTCCTGAGATCAGAATTCAACTAGTTTAAATAATATATTCATAATATATCCTCAGATAAGGTTTCAGAAAGGAGATTATAAGTGACAGAAGGTCTACTGATGGGTGTCTTAGGAATCAGGATAGTCCAACCCAAACACTACAAAACCTGGGTCATCGGCCCAGTCATCAATCACATGAGCTATTGAAACAGTACCATGTCTAATGTGAGGCTTCCCCTCAATATGTGAATTCAACTAAACTTGTATATCAACAGCAACTTGAGTAGGTAGGTCTACCTCAGAATAATCCTCCACAACCATCTCCATTTCGACAACAGGAGGTTCATTAGGAATAACCGCAGGTTTTTCCATCTCGACCAAAACAGCCTCTTCAGGCATACCAGAATTCCCAATCAGTGGAATTAACCTCAAAATACTCGCATCTTAAATATCAGAAATATGTTATCTATTTTCATATACTTCTTCCTCATTCTCTAGAGCGTTCTGGTCTTCCTCATCAATAGGGGATTTTTCCATTAATTACTCCCAGCACAGTTTCCTTTCCAGATGATACAACTTCAACAACTAGACTTGAAGGCATGTCAGAATCCCATTCATCAACTACAAAGGTATCATCCTCATCAGTATCATCACTATACTACGGTTCCTATTCATCAGGTCCTAGACTTGGATCATTTCTATCTCTTGGACTATTGGGATGGTCTGTAGGGTTGAACATATCATACATCTTCTCATCATCAACAACCCATTGACTTCTCCCTATGTTCCAGCCAATATTCATATAATTACAGATTATGCTTGTGATGTAAAAATTGTACCTCAAAACTACTGTCTCATCCTGATACTTAGCTACTACTTTAACCTAGATCATTATTGAAATCAACTTTACAAAGAATAAAGCATTGGATTTTGAATTAGACCTGGTCATATCCTCTATTAGGATCATCAAAAGCCTACAAATATTTACCTTGACATCATGCCTCAGTAGATACAACAAATAAATATCATGGTATCTCATATTTGTAATGTCCTATATTCTTGGACTTACACATGTCGAATGAATTTTAATAATAGCAGGTTTTCTCCATCCATCTCAGCAGCCACTGCCATTCCTTGTTTGCAGCTACCGGTGAGCTCTTCCAAAGCAACCTCATAGTAAAAAATGTCACTGGTTGGAGGTATTGTCTTCGAGGTATACACAAATACACCCTCATGTGGGACTTTCATACATTCAGCCCATTCAACAGACGAAAAAGAAATTATCTTTCCATTCACTAATGAAAACATTCTATTTTCTTCTTCAGACATCTCAAAATGAACAAAAGCAAAAAAATCATTAACCAACATCGGTTAATGAGGTCCATTATTGTTTGAAAAACATTCAAGCCATCTGTCTTCCTCCTATAATTTTAGAACCAATGAATTTATAGGTATGATCCATTCCTCACTGAGTTCCTTTTCGATTACAATTTCTCTATTCTACAAATGCAGGTTCACTACACGCTTCCATGACCTTGTTCAACTTTCACTACCACTACCATCAGGTCCTTTTTTCTGCTTCTTCGCACATGGTGCAGCACTATCATCCCTGACTATCAGGAGTTTTGTTCTTACCATCTCTAATAGAAGAACATTGGAATACGTTTAATGTGGGGGTTCGAGAAGCGAGGATTGAAGAGAGGAGAGTTTGTGGTGGATTAAAATCTGACTAAGTATCAGTTTTTATCATTTAGGAATTGAAAAGTAATAAAAAGAATTATACTAAAAAGAATAAGAGTTTCGGCTAAAGAAAATGAAAAACGGACAATGCATGACATATCAGTGACAATTACTTGTGAGAACCCTGACAGTGAGGTTTATCTTTCAGTGAGTTGTTTCTAGCGGTGAGGTGTCTCTAGCAGTGAGGTTTTCTAGTGGTGAGGTTTTCCTAGTGGTGAGGTTTTCTAGCGGTGATTTTTTCCTAGTGGTGAGGTTTTCCCAGCGTTGAGATATTCTAGGGGTGAGGTTTTCCCAATGGTGAGGTTTTCTAGCGGCGAGGTTTTCCTAGAGGTGAAGTTTTCCAAGCGGTGAGGATTTGGTTCCACACAGTCTATCATTCCTAACTCATGTCTAATGTAACTTAACCTATCTGAACTTAATCGCTTGGTGAATATGATAACTAATTGATGTTAAGTACCTATAAATTCAAGAGTAATATCACTTTTCTGGCAATGATCTCTCAAAAAGTGGTTCCTTACATCAATGTGTTTGGTCCTAGAGTGAGATATAGAATTATTATAGTTATTTATCGCACAAGTGATATCACAGTTTATAGAAACATGTCTTAACTGATATCCATAGTCCAATAATGTTTGCTTTATCTGCAGAATTTGTGCACAACAACTACCAGCTGCAATATATTCTGCTTTAGTAGTAGATAATGCAACAAAATTCTGCTTTTTGCTACACCAAGATATCAGGGACATACCATGGATATGAAATCTTCCAGAAGTGCACTTTCTATCTAACTATCAACCAGAAAAGTCAGCATCTGAATAACATATTAAATCTAATGATAATCCTTTTGGATAAAATTATCCTAAGTTAGTAGTATGTTTAAGATATTTGAAATCTCTTTCAACATCAATAAATTGTTACTCATTTTGATTAGCTAGAAATCTTGCACACATACACACACTAAACATAATATCTGGTTGACTAGAAGTAAGATAGAGCAGACTACCTATCTTACTTATGTAGTTAGTTTGATCCACTGGTTTTCGAGTTTCATTAGCATCAAACGTACAAGTGATACTCATGGGTGTCTCATTATCCTTACTACTATCCAAAACAAAACATTTTAAAAGTTCAATTTTATATTTTATTAGATTTAAGATAATACCATTTTCATTTTGGAAAACAAGAAAACCAAGAAAATATTTGAGTTCTCCCATTATACTCATTTCAAATTCATTTTGTATATTCTTTGAAAAATAAATACGCAAAGCATTTTTAGAAGATCCAAAAATAATATCATCAACATAGATTTGTACCATCCAAATATCTTTGGAAATTATTTTAATGAAGAGATTTGGATCAAAAATCCCTATATAAAAACCATTTTAAAAAATAAAACTACTAAGTATGTCATACCAAGAACGTGGGGCTTGTTTTAATCTATTTTGAGATTTAGAGAGCTTAAAAACACAATTTGGAAAATGTGGATTAGTAAATCTAGGTGTTTGTTCAAAAAAACAACTTCAATTATAAATCCATTTAGAAAAGAACTTTTAACATTGATATAACTAGAAATTCAGATGAGCATCATAGGAAAGTTGAATCCTAATTGCTTCTAATATAGCTACAGGTGAAAATGATTCCTCATAGTCTATTCCTTCCTTTTGACAATATCCTTATGCAAATAGTCTTTCCTTGTTTCTAATGATATTTCCGGATTCATCAACTTTATTTCTAAAAACCCATTTAGTTCCTATGGTCAAAGGTCCCAAGGTATGTCAACTAATTCCCAGACTTTGTTTCATTCAAATTGATTTAATTCTTCATGAATAACTATTACCCAAAATTAATTATTGATTGCATCATTGATATTTTTAGGTCTTAACTGTGAATGAAAGGCTTTATGTTCAACCTAGTCTTTTAGAGAAGCTCTAGTTTGTTTCCACTATCTAAATCTCCCACAACAACATCTAAAGTATGGTTCTTTAGAATTCTCATTGGTCAGGTCATGTTAGGACTAGAGAATTCAGGTTCTTCTGTAGGTTTTGGTTCTAACAGAATCAGGTTCTAGAAATTTTCTAGAATTTCTTGTTTTTACAGTAGGTTGACTACTTTCATCATTAAGGTCCAGAATAGGAAAATATTCTTCAATATTTTCAAGAGAGGGTTTGGATTCATGCAGATCAATTTCCTCAAATTTTATGTGAACAGATATTACCACACATTTTGTTCTTTTATTAAAAAATTATATAGGATTTTCTATATAATGCATAGCCTAGAAAGATTCCTTCATCGCTTTTGGATGGAAACTATTCATGATTATCTTTAGTATTAAGAATTGAGACTTTACAACCATAAAATATGAAGTAACTAAATTTAGGATTTCTGTTATTCCATAATTCATAATGGGTATTTTTAAGAATAGGTCTAATCAAGACTCTATTTATAATATAACAAGCTATATTGACAGCTTCAGCACAAAAATAAATAGGTAGGTCATACTCATTAATAATTGTCCTCGCAATTTCTAGAAGGTTTCTATTCCTTCTTTCGACTACACCATTCTATTGAGGTGTCTTAGGGGCAGAGAAATTTTGATTGTAGCCATTATGAGAGTAATAGGTTTCAAAATCAAAAATTTCAAACTCACAGCCATGACCACTTCGTAGGGTCAAAATCATAAGTCCACTAAGGTTCCCTATAGACTCGGAGTATTTAATAAAATAAGAGCAAGCTTCACTTTTGTGAGCATGAAATTATACCCATGTATATCAAAAAAATCCATCTACTGAGACATAAACATAGTGCTTCCCATTCAAACTTGAAATTCTAGAAGGTCTAAACAAATCCATGTGATCTAACTCAAGAGGTTGAGAAGTTGAAACCTATTTCGTTAATTTGAATTAAACTTATGTTTAATTCCCTTTTGATAGGGAGTATAAACGTTGTTTGACGGAAATTTTAGTAGAGGTAGGTCTCTAACTAAATTTTTCAAAGTCAGTTTCTTATGAGAATGAACATTGTAGTGTCCTAATCTTATGTTCCATAGCCAAGCCTCTTTATGAAAAGTATTTAAAAAGTAACCTTTTGTTTGGATAAAAAATTAAATTTAAAGCATATTCATTTTCATTTATCCAGGTATTGAATACCAAATCATTTTTAGAATCAAATACATTGCAATCATCATTTTCAAATTTAACATTGAAACCATCATCACACAACTGAGAAATGATTAACAAGTTGTATTTTAATCCATTAATAAATAATACTTTAGAAATTAATATTGAATCAGTGTAACCAATTTAGCCAATGCCGATGATTTTTCTTTTTGAATTATCACAATAGGTGACATGTCCTCCATCAACTTTGATTAAACTTTTGAAACATGAGTAATCTCCAGTAATATGCCTTGAACATCCAATGTTCATGTACCGTATCTTATTATAGGAACACTTCAAGAAAGTCTCCTACAAAACAGGTTTAAATAGAAAATGATTTTCATACCCAAATTTTCTTTGGTCCAAAATGGTTAGCAAGAAGAACATTATGCATCCATATTGGTTTAATCTATTTCCCATAACTATCAGGATCAAAAGATTTTGAATAATTTATTCTGTTTGGTCTAGTAGAATATGAAAATCTAAATACAGCAACAGAATTTCTAGAACTGGAACTAGCACCAAACTGTCCATTTTTTGAATAAATTTATTCTTAACAAGCTATCTATGTCCAGGTTGGTATCCTAAACCAGCAGTGTACTTTGGTGCAACTTGTATTCCAAGAATTTGAGTAAGAGTATTTTCTCCATTTGTGAACTTCTCTAAGTCTATTCTAAGTTTCTCATTGGAAAATTGATGTTTAGTATTCTTCCTTAATAGTTGAGCATTCTTTTCCGTTTCTATACTATGATTAGATTTAACAATACTAGTCAAGGCATATTTTTTATTTAATTACTTGTACTTATATTTCATCTCATTACAGGTATCTTCTAACATATTATAGTATTCAAATAATTCGGATTTAGACATATTTTTATCACTATTTGAATCACTTTCATTCCCAGAATAATAATCATTCAGCATAGGGTAGATAGATACGTAAAGATGTTTTAGTCATAAAACACATGTTGTGATGTTTTTTTCCAGAATCATAAGCCTCCGACACACTTGTGGTGTCTTATGAAGCACTCCATGTTTCCTTCATATCATTCTTATATTTTTTTCCTCGTAGTCATATTTCATCTTGTTCTTCAGTTTTGGACAGTCATCCTTTATATTTCCTTTCATTTTACATTCATAACAGACAATGTCATTATCTTTGTCACCTTTCTTCCAATATTTTTTCAAATCATCTCGTTGGTCATACATACCCTTATAGTTTGGTTTTCTGAGAAAATTCTTCTTCCTATAGAATTTCGTGAATCTCCTGGCACATTGAGCCATCCCTTCCTTACTATCTGAATCTGAACCTACACTTTTTGAGATTTCAGTAGGTGTTTGAACATTCTCCTTGTCCTTGCTCTTTGAGGAAGTAGACTTAAATTCCTATGATCTCTTATTAGGTTCATCATCTTCCTCTTTGTTTACCATTAGTTCTTATTCATACATTATCAAATTACCAATTAACCCCTTAATAGGTAGTGAAATTTTATCACAAGATACTCTTATTGAAAATGATGTGACTCTCCATCTTTCTGGAAGACATTTGAGTATTCTCATGATTTTCTCTTTTTCTGGAACAACTATTCCCAGAGAGTTCATAGTATTAACAATCTCATTGACCTTGGGATACATGTCAGAAATAGGTTCATCAGGCCTCATTTTAAAATTTTCATATTTAATAGTGTATGTGTTTAATATCATTTCTTTTACATTAGTTGTTCCTTCATGAGAAACAACCAAAGTATCCCAGATTTCATGTATTGTTTTTGAAGTAGAAATTTAGTTAATCTCTTCATCTCCTAGAGAGCAGTAAAGGGAATTCATGGCTTTATAGTTATTGTTTTAATCATATTTTGCAGCATCATCCCATGTAGCTCTAGTAGTATTTGGAATCTCATACTCAGATTCTATAGCAGTGCATATATTATATCCTACACTTTCTAAATGAATTTTCATTTTTATTTTCCATTGGGCATAATTAAAACCATTAATGAATGGTGCATGTTGGTTGCAACATCTTCTAAAATATTATCCATAATTATATTTTAGCAAATATATTTAATGTGATAAAATATAGAACTAACATAAATTTATGATCATTAAGATACAACTAAAATCAAAGTTGGAAAACAAAGTGTTTGGAAATACATTATTAATAAAAATCCTCTGATACCAAATGTTGGTCAGATTTGATACTCAGAAGTGGGGGTTAATTGAGTTCCTAATAAAAATTTATGTTTAAAATCCACCAATTTAAAATAACAAGATAAACTGTAGTGAATTTTCAATACAATAAAGGTTTAGTTAGGTTCTCAAGAGATTTATTAGTTCTCAGTTAATCCAATCTGACATTTAGACTAGCTTTTAAAACTAATGTACTTTTTTACAATAAATAAAACCACTTGCTTGTTTAACTATAAGAGTAAAATTTAAATAGATTTATATTTAACGTACTTAGAAGTAGAATACAAGATATAGTAAAAAATTAAAGTGGATGCCCAACATGTTTAACCAATAGGTTTTGTCTCAAGCAAAGACTTAGTCCTCTCAAATAGTATTATATAAACAATGATCCACAACCTGTATCAGGGTTTTACCATAGTACTCAGACTTTCTAGGTCCTCAGACCTCTACCACAGTTCTATGTGGGAAAGCAACAATAAGAATAGCTCACAGGTTGTCCAGGTCCTCAGACCTCTACCACTATCCACAGTGGGATAAAAGAGTGTAAGGGAAAGATTGAGTGAGGATTTAGAAATCCTCTAGTTCAGCACATGACACAGTGTGTGACTAAAAATACAAGGGACACACACTTCCCAAAATGTAAATAAATTAAACAAAATAGAGCTAAAAAAATAAATTTGTGTTTAGAATGCTCTATGTTTTTTTGAGTGATGCTCTAGACTCCTTGGATTGATGCAGATAAAACTTTGAGTCCTTCTCTGGTTTTTGGTCAAGAAAAACACAGTGTCATGATTTGTATTTGACATCTAGGTCTAGGATGATCAGTCTGATCATCTTGATTATATGTGAAATCATTGGATCTCGTTTCTCCTGGAAAGTTCAGGTTTTACAGATACATTATGTATTCTTCCTTCTTATTCATTTCATGTAAGTCCTTTTGTATCTCCCGAAGATTGTCTCGTATGTGCATGGAAAGATTGATCGATATCTGTTTTGTAGTTCGAGGTTCCCTTTTATATATATCTTTTGATACGAAAATGGAAATGATTACCTTTTTACTGGTACGAGGTATGGTTTCCTAACATTCAAATGGCATAAATTAATTTATATCCGTTTCATTAAGAGAACCAAATATGACCATTGTTTATAATTAAACATAAGTAGGTTTTAGAGATATAGTGAATGGTTTCCATCGGTAGCTCCTAGTATCAGTGAGCCTGTATCGGTGGACTTGAGTCAATAGTTCTGTAATGGTAGCTGATAATCTTTATAATGGTAGACTATGTATCAGTGACAGTTACTCTTTATCGGTAGCTCTTATGTATAGGTAGCATTCTTGTTTCAGTGGTTCTCTCAATCTGTAACTCGCTTATATCAGTAGCTGCTTGTATCGGTGGATCTTTCTGTGTATCAGTGGACCTGTCTGTATTAGTATATACTCTTATCATTAGCACTTCTATATAGGTATCATTCTTGTATCAGTGGTTCTCTCCTTCAGTACTCGCCTATATTGGTAGCTGCTTGTATCAGTGGCTCTATTGGTATATCGGTGCCTCTATCTGTATCAGTATCTCTTGATATAATAGTTGACTCTGCCTATCAGTGATCTTTTATTATCAATAGACTATGTCTGTATCGTTGACTATGCATCGGTAGGTTTGTATCTGTGACTAAAAAAAATAATACATATCTATTCTATTGAAATCATATCCATATTGAGTTAGTATTATTTCAAACCATGTATAAACATAGATAAACAATGATTAAAAAATTACAATGATTATTTTGATATTTTTGTCAACTTAATAAAACATATATATAGGATTATATAAACATATTAAAACAAAATAGAGATTTTCAAAATAGGTGAGGTGAACAAGTCTATAAAGGTGTATGATGAAAGCATCACAAGTCTTATATTATACACCTCTGGATTTGTTATCAAAGCCAAATATAAGGTGGACCATTTCATTAGTGGGTTAATGAATTGTCTAAAAAAATTATTGACTTGGGATTTTGATATCTATGAAGAGATTTTCGACGGTAAACTCAAAGTTGAGATGGAGATTTGTGACTCCCAGTAGTCTCATGGGAATGGATTAAAACAAAGTAAAATTGATTATTATTTATAATAATCAACTGATAACTCCAATGGAGGAATGGAATTCCAACATTACACTTTTCAAAAGTATGGGAGAAGTATTCAGAAAACCACATATTAAGAATCCGTATATACTTAAAATATATAAAATAGGGTAATCGAGATAACAAGTGTCAAAGGTATATGAAGAAAACCATAAATATAAGAGAATAAAATTAGTTTCAAATCAATACATATCATGTGGTGAAATGTTTCAAATACAAGGAACATGGGAATTATTCAAGCCAATTCCCTAAGGAAAGGGTTACAGGAGAGAATCATTCACAACAAAATCCAAGTATTAGAGAGAAATTAAGAGCATATTATATCTCTACTACTATGGTGGATTTTGATAACAATGTAGTGATAGGTATTATAGTTATTAATTCATGAATATAAAACATACTGTTTGATTCTAGTTTTCTTCATTCATCCATTTCATGATAGTTTAGTGGAACTATTATAGAACACCAACAAAACATAGGGGTTGAGATATATGTAAGAAAAAAAAATAGAGAAATAGTTTATTTCCAAGTATATTACTATTTAACTATCAATTTTTATGAACTAAATATTCAAAAAAATATTATCCTACTTAATTTAGAAGAGTCTAAGTCTATATTGGGAATGAATTTTCTATCCTTATACAAAACCAACATCAACTATTAGGAGTGTGAGGTTACTCTCCATGTTCAAATCCATACATTGATTCTATATAAGTTTATGGAGGAGGAAGAATCTCCTATGGAAACTTATATTCTAGAGTGGATATTATTTTCTTATGATAAACAATATCTAGAAAAACTAATGTTACAAAGGAGATAATCATACTTCAAGATGTTCCCATTGTAAGAGATTATATGGACGTATTCCCTAATGTGTTTCCCTATTGTCCTCATGATCGAGAGTTTGAGTTCTCAAAAAGTCATATACATGGATATATACAAATAACCAAGATTTCATATAGAATATCCAACGTTGAGTTAGAAGACCTAAAGAAGTAGTTAGAAGAGAATTTGTAAAACGGGTTTTTATGCTCGAGTGATTCACTACGGGGTGATTTAGTCCTATTAATAACGAGGAAGGATGTGTCAATGCACATATTTATTTATTATAATTAATTAAAAAAATAATGGTGATGAATAATTCTCCCTTCAGATATATATAATACTCATTATATCAATTACATGTATCCCGTTGTATCTCTACAGTTGACCATCATTCGTGATATCAACATTCAACGGTGAAGAAAGAAGATTTCCCCAAAACCACCATTCAATCAAGGCAAGGACCCTATGAGTTAACAGTGATTTATTTTGGAATCTATAATTCTCCAACAATATTTATAGACATAATTAAAAGAGTCAATAGCTATTACCATGAAAAATATGAGATAGTCTTTATTTATTATATCTTGATTTTCTCCAAAATCCTAGAACAGCTAGTAGAGAATTTGAATATTGTTTTAAGGGGTTTTTAAAAGGAAAATATATATGAAAAGTATTTAAAATATGATTTTTTAATGAAGGAGGTATAATTCTTGGAGAATATTATCTCTAGAAAAGGGATATCTAGGGATCATTCTACGAAAAAGGAAATAAAGGACAAGCCTATACCGACCTCTGTAATGGAGATTCGTAGTTTCCATGGATTATTTGAGAATTAATATATATTTTTTAATTAAATATAATGATTTCAAGACCCACTAAAAATATTACATGTAAGGGGGTAATGTTTTACTAGACTAGTGAATGTGATGAGAGCTTTAAGGGGATGAAAATGAGGCTAATCACTAAACTAATACTCACACTTCCCACATGCATGGAAATTTTTATGGAATAAAGTGATCCTTAAAATAAGTGAGTTGGTTTTGTATTGATGAAAAATGATAATGTGATATAATATTATTTATGGAAGTTGAAATTTCATGACTATAATTATCCCACACATTATCTAGAGTTAGATCTACTGATCTATTCATTGAAAATTATATGAAATTATCTCTATAGAAAGAAGTGTGAAATGATGATAAATCGTATGTGCCTCAAATATTTATTCACATATATGGATATTAATATGATCTAGTGAATATGGATAGAGTTAATCATGAAAAATCACTTCTCAATACATTACCATCATTAGGAAGCAGACATAGTGGAAAATGTTTTCTGTAGAAAGGATCTGACATCCATATCACTGATGATAATTGTGAAAAATCCAATCTGATTATACATGAAAAAGATAGATATGAGAATCATTAAGGAAGGAATATCATAATAATTTTCTCAAATGATTTCTCAACAATACCTTTTGGAGAAGATAAAGGATAACCAAATAGATGATGTGAATATTTAGATAATGGTGGATGTTGTAAGTAAATGGATATCATTGGAGTTAATAATTGTTGAAAATGGTGTTTTATTATTTGGGTCATGACTATTTATGCCATTAAATCCTAAGATAAACAATTAGTTATTGGGTGATTCACATTTCATGACCTTTAGATCATCCATAAATCGTGAAGATGTATTGAGGTCTCTAAGAGCACTGTTAGTGTGGAAAAAATGAAGAATGAGATCATGTGATACAAATGAATGTGTTAGGAATGTAAAACATTTATGGATGAAATGAAAATTTTTAAGTGTATTATGAAACTATTACCCATACCGACATATAAGTAGGAAAACATCCCTATAGAAATTACCACCGGTCATCAAAATGCATTAGGATGAAGCAATTCCATATGGATTGTGCTAGATCCTATTACAAATACTCATCACTTCATTGCAGTCGGGGAGACTTATCACTAGATCGACATGAAATGATATAAAATAAAGAGGTGTTGTGGCTATATAGAACACCACTATCTATTGTATCTGACCAAGATGTATTATTGACATCCATGCTTTCGATGATCCTCCAATATGATTTAAATATAGAGTTGAAATTTAATATAGATTTTCACCCCCAAAATGGTTTCCAATCTATGTGGTTTATTATGAAATTGGGAGACATGTTGATAGAATGTTTGATGGACATAAATGTAGGATGTGATCAATATCTTCATATGGATGAGTTCTCACACAATAATTTCTTCCCCCCAAGAATCCAAATGAATCCATTTGAATCCTTTTTTTGGAAGATATGTATACCACATTCATATTGGAATGTTGTTGGAAAATGATTTCTTTTGGGACATAAAATTCTTTAGTAAATGGTAGAAAAGTTCAAGAACATTCATTCTTACATCAGGACTGATCAGATTCAAAGAAAAAATATGACAATATTGATCAACGAGACTAGGATTTTGAGGTTTGGGATAAAGGGATTCGACATATATCTACATTGAATAGAGTCATGATATTTTGGAATAAGGGAAATCTATTCCCTAGGTACTTCAACCCCTTTGATATTCTTGATCACATATGAGTTATTGATTATCGACTAAAACTCCCAGAAAAGAAATCTCATGTACATGAAATATTCCATGTATACCTTTTGGGGATGTACATAAAAAATCCTTCACATGTACTGAATGAATATGAAGAATAGTTGGAAAATGATCTATCTTATGGGGATAATACAATGAATATCTTGTGTCATAGAGATAATGTTTTATGTAACATGATACCTCACATTGTCAAAGTGCTATTGAAGAACCATAAATAAAAAGAGGCAACCTAGGAACTTGAAGAATAAATTAAGTATAAGAACTGTAATTTTTTTTCAAAATATAATGGAATTTTAAATTTTGGGGAAAAAATTATTTAATGGGGGATGAATGTAACACCATGAGTTTTTAAAATGGGAATCTATGTTTGATTGTGTTTGTGACACAAAATACTAAATCCAAAGCAACAATGATTATTTAAATATGAATGTTATGAACTATATATTAAATTAGCATGTATGAATATGATTAAATGCATTATGAAATATATAAAAAATTTCATCTCAATTTATAAATTGTTATTAAATAAGTGCTCATTTTTAATAAATAATTTCATTCACCAAAAAATAGATTTTATTCTAATATTTGGTTGTTTATTTATGTGAGAAAATATTATAAGTAATTTTTAGAAGTTATAAAAATTTTATTCTATAAAATTGATATAATTTATTAAATAATAAAATATATATTAACTCTGGCCAAATGTTTTTGGATTTTTTTTGGAAAAAAAATTGATTTTTTAGTGAATAGTTAAAATTTCGATTTTTTCAAAATTCATCATTTATTTTTAATAAGTTATGAAATTTAAAATTATCATTATTATTTTAATATTATATCAATCTAACAGAATTATTATTTAGTTAAATTAAATAAAATTAATTTTATTTAAATCATCTTCATAATATATTTTAATATAGGTTTATTTTCGGCATTAAAACACACTTTTATGAAAACTATTTTAAAGTGTATGATATCTCTCCATATTAACTAATTAAAATAAACCCTAATGTGGAATGATTTAAATTAAATTTTTATATTATATATCGATAAATATTAATTTATTTTAATTTAATCATGATTAAATTTCATATGGATGTCATAATATCATCTTATTATTGAAAAATAAAATTATTGAAAAAGTATCTTTTCAAAAGGTCTTTGGGTTTATTTTTGAATTAAATTCATTAAATTATGTGTATTTAATTTTATAATATGAATTCCATAATGTTTTTCAAAATAATTAATAATATATAAGAATTCCAACTTAATTTTTTTCATAATGAATAGTAAAAATAATTAAAATATATTACCATGGTTAATATTAAAACTTTTTTATTGGCTAGGAGGAGATTAAACTGAAGAATTAAATAGAATAACATGTTTAAACCATGTTTATTTGGATTTATATATGCGTGGTTTCGCATTAAATCTCGTCTTCTTCATTATTTTTGGATTTTTAAGGTATGTGGCTTGAGAGTTACATCCCAATATTGAATAGTTTTGTGTATTTATAAGAATAACAATCATCACAACTTATAAAATGAAACTCCATTAACCCTCCTTAATATACTTGAAAATCCATTGTGTGACAACCAAACTGAGTTCCACTCATTGTTTCCCTGAACAATGTTTCCACATGGCCTCATTTCCGCCACCTCTTACTCAAGAGGCACAAATTAGAAGCATGGTTTATTGGTGTGTTGCTGGGGAGAAAATTAGATCATTAATACTGTGTAGAATAATAGATATAATAACAGGTACAAATAATAAGAATATGTAAATAGATGTCACATCAAAAGAAGAAAATATACCATAACTGGACTAGAAACCCATTACAGCAGAATTAGTATATCAGTGAATAAAAACACAATAAACAGATAATAATACTCAATGTTGGAAACTAAATCATTTAAAAAACGTGATTATAATGTATTTCATGTCCCTAAGAAACTATTAAATAGTTATACATGGAAGAGGACAATTCATAATATATAAAGGAATAAAAAAGAATCCAAGAACTATCTATCAACCAAAGCACTGGCCATGTTATCTGCTATTGTGCTACACACTAAGAAAACAAGAATTATAAGTTGTCCCATGAAAAATTATTACCATTACCAAAACATAAAATCATATAATTTTCTTGGGTACTATTAGTGGATTGAAATTTTGAGAGATAAATCTTAGTATGACACCACCAATGACGTTTATACCATGCAACCAGTGTAAATAAAACTGATACTATGTGAAAGTAAAATAATTTAAATAAATACAGTAATATAAATACCAAGATACCTACTTCAACCTTATATGGTAAGTCTCAGAACATGAAATCATTTAATTAGTTCATTTAAGTTTATTCTATATAGATGTTTCCCATTATGGATAACCATAACTAAAAATGTATCATGTTAATAATAATAATAAAGGATCCAATTTTTAACTTGGAATCCAAAAATTATGATAATAATAAAATTTGATCCAATGTAATAACCAAGGATTCCTTGACCTCAACGGTCGATCCAGCTCAGAAATAACATGCAACCTAGATATAAGGGGAAGTTTTGTGTAATCCTGGCGAACTCCCCCACAGATTTCCATTGTAAATTGTTATAATAGAGTCGATGTATCCCATAAAATGTAAAATATGATAATCATGACTGGAACCAGGGGGTATATCTATGGATTCACATGTCTGATGAAATCGTACTCGATCTTAGGTGTGTATGCAAAGAATACTAATATCTGAATGATAGTGAGGGGATTACATGACGTCATTCATAGAATCTACTAGTATACAATGACCTTGTACAAAGGTGGGTATCTCCCATATAAATTGGATCCTTGATTATGAATGGTGTTATCTAATTGATCGAGGCATTCCCTCAGGAATCCATGGATGGATCATGACTGTCCAATCCTATAGAGATGAAAAGGTCCATATTATATAGGCATTGTAAATGTAATACATTCTTTAGTTAAGGTCATGTAATAATGATTCATTTTATTAAATAATTTTTTTATTTCATACCTTTAATTAGTGTGATAAGGATAAAAAGAAATTATACCATTTATTTAATTTTATTTTTAATTATTAGGTTCTTTTCTTTACCGATAATAACATGATAATGCTAGAAAAGGAAAATCATCCAAATTACATACACTAGTAAATAACTAGGCCAAGTGATGTGTATTATACCACCCATTAAATTTTTAAAAGGTCAATTAATTAATCTAAACACTTTCCTAATATGATTAAAGTGACTCTATGATATAACAACCAATAAAATATCTTTCATTTAATTTAATCACATAAACTTAGAGGGGATAAGTCTTAGCACACCAAAATGGTGGAATAAATAGTCATAAAAAAGCCAAAAATAGGAATAAATGTGGAAAATACCTACTTGGGGTGGTATTCATTGATCTCGTAACATCAAACGATTAATGAAACATATAGAACATTCTATAGAATACTAGAATTATGAATATAAGCATGATATTTAAATAAAATTGGTAACAACCAATGAAATATGTTTTTACACAGCGAAGACAATTCATAAAACTATTAGACTTGAGGGATGAGTCATATACCACCAAACATGTAGCTATAATACAATCCTTGTATAGTACCAACCATTATATTGATCTGATTTGGAATGAATTTGATGAATACATCAACACCCAAAAAATAGGGAATATGAGCTCACATAAAAATATTGTCATCAAGAAGATGAAAAACAACTATTGGCAAAAGATGAATATGGATCTTACCAAAATGCATCCAATGAGATAGAATAATTTGGAATCATAATTTGGTTGGTGAAATGGTACATGAACATAGATTAGGGCTCAATGAGGGCTCTCACGTGAGGGAGATAAAATGGGCGAGGTTCAATCATAAATTTAAAAGGTCCTACTACTTTAAAAAACACACTATACGTTTACACATTATGTAAATGATTTAAACATAAAGTTATGCTCAAGGACTTCTCTGCTAGAAAAATATCTATATGTAATGTGAATGGCCCTGTGCAGGCCATTACATATTGTGTTATAGGTACATACCATGTATTCTAATAACATGACATGTATATGGCCTTCAAAATACATTTATACCCCTATTTAATTATTCTAAAAAAATTCATACCAGACTATGGGACTAGACTACATTTCTAACAATAAAGGAGAACTTTACATGATCATAAAGAGGAAATTAAAAAGATCCATATCTAAAGTAAAATTAGCATTCTTACAGTCTTCTCCCATAAAAGAACTTATCCTTGAGCTCTCTTCTAATGTCGGAAAATCTTTTTCCAGGATAAACTCTTTCCACATGTAACATATGTTTGACTCCCTCTCCCATGTCCCATTTTATACACAACCATGATACCATAGAACTCGTACTAAGGGGATATACCGATCTCAAATATTCATCAAGCTCTGATCCATGATGAAGAAAGGATAATCCTCCAAAGAAGCATAAAAATTAAAATATAACTCCTCATGATCAAGATTATGATTCATTTTAGCATTATAATGACCATGACCTGAAATCTGATATATGTCTTGAACTTCATGGTACCTATGATTAAAAAAAATTGATAGGCTACTGGCTTGACTCACTATAAGATCTGATATGAACAAAAAAATAGGGTTACAGCTTCCCTTTCCAACATATCCATCTATGCACAATATTATGTGAATCCTGTAGGAAAACATGATCCCAAACCTATAATTCAAAAGGTCCCTAACGGTTATCAACATAAGAATTTTGTTTGGACTGAGAAGTAGACATATGGTTCCAGATCATCTAAACATGCTCCCATGACTCCTGCATGAGATCAGGACACAATAGCACTGCCTTACTTGCCTCTAACCAGTAAAAGGGTGAGCAGTACAAACTACCATATATGGCTTCAAAAGGATCCACCTAAATCTTCATTGTAAAGCTATTATCATATAAAAACAAGATGAGAGGGATATTATTCTCCCAAGATCTATTAAAATCAATGAATCATTCTTAGAGAATTTCCTCTAAAATTTATATCACTATTTTTTATTGGTCTTTAGTCTAAGGGTGAAATTATTTTCTCAGAATAACCCGTGTACCAATAGATTTTTTGAATTCCTATCTGAAATATGATGTGAAATGAGGACCCCTATCTAATATGATTGTATGAGGGACGCTTTATAGAAGTATGATCTCATTAAAAAATTTCCTTACCAAATCATCATCTAAGAAATTATACCAGATAGAAAATATATTTTTTACCTTCATCAGTTTTCTAATATCTAATACAACTTTGTGATAACCCAAAAAGGGTTCCACTCAATGGTTCCCTGAGCATGGTTAGCAATATGTCCTCAAGATCACCTCCCCATATTCCATAGGCTGCTGAATAGTAGTGAGGGTCTAGGATGTGTCAGTGGGGATACTATTCCCTCATTACTTTAGTGTAGAAAAATGGATATAATAATAGTTAAATAGCGGAAGTATAAGAAACACAAGAGGTACTACAAAAGAAGAAACTATATCACAAATGTAACAGTAATTCGTCAAAGAATAAGTAATATTGCAGTGAATAAAACTCATGAAATAAATAATAATAATCAAAGATGGGATTAGAATCATATAATAACGTTGTTGATAATTTATGTCATGTATCTAAAAACCTAGGAAACTGATATACATTGTGGCACACAATACAAGCTATAAAAATAATAAAAATGAAGCAAAACAATATCAAATGTCTTGAGCTCTAGCCCCATAATCATCTAAAAATTTCCACCATAATCTTATATTAAGGATTAAGCTTCCAAATAGGGATGCTTCCCATTATAAACAACTAAAATCGTGTAATATTCTTGGGTACCTTAGGTTTCCCTGATAGGGTGGGGTATATCCAAGATGTTGTAGCTTGTGGACCACCATCCTCCAAAAAGGTTGGATGATACTGCTGTTAGAACTCACGAGTCAGATAAATCATAGTTGGTTCAGTTTATGGCTCACCTCGCATGAAAAAAATCATTAGTAGAAACCCATCTCAAAATTGGATATCAGGTCCCTGATTGGGGATATCATGTGGTGGCTGAGGTGGAACTACATGAGAAATAACAGGTGGGTCGGGGCTCACCAACTATAGAGTGCGGTCATCATCACTCTCCAAGTACTTTCCACGAGGATTCTATGGTGGCATATCACTAAAAATTAAATTCACACGCCTTAGATAAATATTGAGAAAATATAGATACAATAGCATAATCAAAACATAATAATACGAGATCAATACCAAAGATAGTATCCCAACTACCAACATAGAAGGCCATTGTATTAGTATGTTCTAATGTATAATTAACAGTTGTTCCAGAAATTGAAATGGTCAGTCACAAATTTCCTCTACATTTAATGGAAACCATTTAATTTATAAGTTATGAATTACTTTTACAGTTTGTATTTTCTTATTTATATATAATTATGTTGATTAAATTGATCACCATTACTATTGAATTAGGGCCCAAAGACCTTAGTAGTGAAATTAAAAACCATTAAATTACTATTTTACCCTATATTCAATTGGTCTCAAAATATAAAGAGTAATATATGAATGATAAAATCAATAAATTACCCAATATAATACATGAGGTCCCATATAAATCACAAAGTGAAATTGGAAATAACTCAATCCCAACCATGTAACATCTCATGTAACCATAGGTGCATAGCTGACACAGGTAGAAACTATCTATTTAAGATGAAACCCTCAACCTATACATAAAAAATATTTATATTGATTATAAACATTAAATAAAAAACTCCCAACACTATAGAATATTTTACCTACAAAAGAATATATATAACAATCATGGATCACTCAACAATCACAGGAAAAACAAGAGATGATAGCTGTGAAATGCACCTATATGAAATGTCAGAAGCATGCCATGTAAATTCTAGTAATCAATTATGATGAATTTAAAGATGATTTATTCCCCTCATCTCATCATTCTGAGGATAAAATGAAATCCCAGATAATATAAATAACAATAACCATCACATAGAATGTCTATCACCCAATGGAGGAAGTATATCAGTTGTAATAAGAAAAAAAACTTTACAACAATTTCCAATTCGTATGAACCATGGTACTTACCAAAAAAATGGGTTAGCTACTCCCAAGTTCAGTTTATAACAAAGCTGCACATGTTTCTAATGTTCTATCTATATTCTGATACAAATATAGAAAATAAAATAAACTATTCATTGATACCACTTTCTAACATCCTGACCTGAGTTCCAATAAATGGTTACCCAACACCAATTACCCACACATACTCAAAGATGCCTGCCAGTATTTTAGAGGATACCAAATAGAGTGTAGAAAAAATATATTACATTAGGTAAATATCATAATCATAAGTAAATATATAGAATGAGGAATGTAGACACTATTTCACAATAGGACCATTAAACTACCATAGAATAAGTGTTGTAGTGGTGAGAAAAACTCTTCAAATATACAATGTTAATAAACACATGAAATTGAATCATATACAAATGAAAATTAAAATTTATTTCATGTCTCTACAAAACTAGAAAAAAGGTATACATGGTAATAGGAAATACAATCTATACAAAACAACAAAAAATAGTAAGAAAACAATCCATCATCCAAAGAAATTTCCCAGTAAACTACAACCGATCTCCACCATAAGAAATTAAAAAAGATCTAGTGTCCATAGAAGGAATCCTCCACTTATCGGCACCTACAATCATATAATCTTCTTGGGTACCATCAGCAGCCCAGATATCAGGAGAGATAAATCTATATATTCCACCACTGAAATGTATATACAATATAGTTGGTTTAATATAAACAAATAATGTGTGATGGTATAGAAATATAATGAAATAAAATGAAGTAAATACTATATTACATGCTTCAGACTCACTTGGAATGACTATAGACTTCTAATCATTTAACATGTTCATATATATCTATTTAAATAAATGTGTCTTGTGAGGTATAACTAGCATCGACAATGTATCATGATAATAATAAAAATTAAGTATAAAAGGTGTAATAAGGAATCCAATAATGATTATAATATTAAAAGTGTGTATAAGGAAAAAACCATGGCATCCTTGACCACAGGGGTCAAGCCAACTTAGTAATAACACTAATCCAATGATATAAGGGGGTCAATGTTTAATCCAAGTGACATAACCCTATGAATTCCAATATAAATAGTTCTAGTTGAGTCTAATAATCTCATCCATGGTAAAATAGGATAATCATTTCTTGCCCCAATGGAGTGTATGTATAGTTCCATGTGTCTAAAGACATCACACTAGATTTAAGGTGTGTATCCAATGCATTATAATATCTAGGAAGATAGTGAATGTGTCATTTTGTGTCACACCAGACATCCGTTAGTATATAGAGACCATGTTTCTATGTGGGTATCTCCCTTGGTGACCAACTCATTGAATTAGTATGACATCCTTTGAGAGTACTTGGAATTCCAATGATAATCCAACACTGTATCAATTATGACCAGCCATATAACGATGAAATAAACCATATGAAATAGGCACCTTGAATGTCATTCATTCTATATTTAATACCATGAAATAATCATTAATTTTATTAAGTTAATTTGTTCTTTCCAAACATTTCATTTGTTTGACAAGACTAAAATTAGATTCCACCATTTATTCAATTTATCTTTTAGTTAATAGGTTCTTTCTTAACATTTTGTAACATGATATGATAGGTTAAGGATGAGAAAGTATATTAAATTCAACGGTAATTAAATTGGCCATTATACGTGTATAAATATTCTATCCATTTAGCATTTAAACAGTCAATTAATTAATCGTAACACCTACCTTACGAGGATCAAGTGACACTATGATATTAAAACCATTAAAAATTCATTCATTTAATTTCAATTCTCACCGATAGAGGGTCCGTGTCATAGCACACCCGAATGGTGGTGTGGATAGTCATAAAAAATGCATAAGAGGTATAAAAAATGAAAAAACAATTCGTGGGCAGTCTTTGTTGAGGTTATAACATCCAACTATAAATGGTGCATATAGAACAATATATAGAATATGAGAATGGTTAATATATGAATTATAAGTAAATTAAATTTTTAATGCCTGATGAAATTGATATGTACACAACTACATATGTTTTAAATACAAATACACTTAAGGGGTAAGTCATAGACCACCTAACTCAGAGTTATAGCACTCTCCTCTTTTAGTATCATCCTTTACATTGGTCTAGATTGGAATAAATTGAATGAATAGATCAGTTAACTAAAAATATGGAATATGAGCCTATATCTAAATAACATCATTGAGAGGATGAAAAATAATTAGTGATGAAATATGAATTGAGAATATACTAATACACATGAAACGAGATAGATTGATCTAAATTAAGATATCAGACAGAGAAATAGTGTATTAACATAGCTCTGGTATTCATGGGGTCTTCTATGCAAGAGAGAGAGGAGGGGTGTGGTTCTGTCCAAAATAGTAGGAGTCCCTATATTTTTAAAAAAACCCTTTTTGAAAATTCGCATGTCATGAAAATTATTTATATTTCATGTAAATCATGGGGACTTCTTGAATTTGAAAATATCTCTCTAGGGCATGAAGGGTCTTGTCTAGGCCATTACATGATGTGTAAGGGTTACACACTATGTATTACAATTACACATTATATAACTGACCTATAACCTACCATAAATACAATGCTTCCTTCTTCTAAAAAACATACTGTCTAGACTATGGGCCCAAGAATAGGGATTATTCTAAAAAGAGAACCTTACAAGAGCTTAATGTAGAAATTAATAGGATCCATGAATGAAGTAAAAAAAAATATCATTCACCTTGAATCTACCAATAACTACCAAAATATATTAATTAACTTTCTACACACATCCTAGAGGCCTTGGTTTTATCATGAAGTCACTCCAGGGAGGTTCTAGGTATAATCCTAAAGAGGTGGTATGAAGAAGATGTATCGTTATAGATTGAGAATCTCCATTTTATATCTTCTTACACAACATTAAAATAATAATTAATCATTTTTATCTAATAAAATAAGTATAATAAATATATTAAATCATTATATGGTTAATTTCATAACCTAAATCAATATTCACTTCCATCAAATGGGAAAAAAACAATTGTTTCTGTATGTGGTGGACTACCACCTAATAGAATAATGTAATGTTTTTTTTCATAATTAATGTACATGTATTTTTATAAAGGTAGATTTAATGTTTATATATGATATTAATGAGATATTGATCATTTTTTAAAATTAATATATCATATACTTTCAAACCTTATCATCCACTGAAAACGATAACATTGTTTGTTTGTACAACATGATACTACCTCGTGAAGGGGTATGATATGTTTTTTATAACTAAATCAAATGGATGATACATTTATGTAAAATTAAATAAATAAAATTATATTAATTATATAATTATCATTATTCAAATGTTAAATAGTATTTAACTTATTTTGATCATGATCATTGTAAAAAAGGAAATGTTACCCATGCTTATGTATGACTTACTATCTCCCTGATTATAACATTGTTGGTTTTTAATAACCATCATTCGTGATTGATTTTAAAAGTATAATTTACATATAAAAATGTTAATTGTTTCATTATTATTATTGTGGATATTATTAATTAAATATATCATTGACCTTAGTCAACTTTTGAAAGTGTTTTTGGACATATGAGCCTAACATCATCCAAACATTCGAGTTGAACTAAAATAATTAATTAATGTAACATAAATTAGTAATGAATAAAATAATTGGAATAATAAACCTAAAAATTATTATTATGAATGTAAATAATTTACATTTGCAATTTTATTTTTATTGATAAATAATTCATGTGACGAATTCAGAATGAATTAAAGAATATCTATAAACCACATTTTATTCAGGTTAGGAACATTCTCCCTCTAACTCAATTTATCTATGTCTTTAATGTAACACAATTCTTATAAATTATATATATATCCATCTCACATATATTTCAAGAATATTATTATCCACTTTTATGGGGAAATTAATTCCTTATCTTCATATAGCAAAGGTCTTCCGAATGAAATTTCCTTTGATTATAAGATGTAGAATGATTATGAAACTCATTTTATTACCATGGGGAATTATTATGTTCTCCCTTATAGTTGAATCCATTTATTTGGAACATATATATCATGATAATTTTATGATGGGTGGGACCAGATTGAACTCCAATGCATTGGGTAATATTTTAGTCTCATGAGACTTTTATATGGGATTAATGAGTAAACCTAATTGATTATGGTAATTTTTCCACCATCTGATATTGTCTACATAGCTGTCCTTGATCCATATTTATGTTATGTTCTGGTTTACTTTCACATTTTCTTTATTAATAAGATATGATTTCAAAATGTTCCTTATGTTATTTTTCCGTGTGATTACACATGAGCTATCTATTTTATGATATCATGATATACCATCGACAAACATGTTTTGTTTTGTTATCATTATTATTAAATTTACCGAATTTTTAACTCTCCTCATTATTATATATATTTCCATAGGTTATCCTATTCATTTTTAGATATAAACTGTATTTAATATTTTTTTATAGTGAATGAAATTACGATGTCATTATTTGGTTTCCTTTTTATGTATTATGAATCTATTCTTCCAAAGACACTAGGCCTCATGATATTTGGGTGGTTCTTACAGGATATTTATTCCAAGAAATCATGTGATAATATGTGTAAAAGGCTTGGTTAACTATAAAAATCATATTTTTGTTCATCAAAGTTATGTTTACTTAAGGAGTAAGAGGAATACGAATCATGGGAAGAAGTAGTAGAAAAATAGAAATATGAATAAATGGAAAGAGGGGTAATAACTTCAATGTCTTATTAAAACATTCCATATGGGACATATATGTTTATTCTCTCGGAGAGGATGAAGAATTTGAGTTCACAGATTCATCACATACACTCCAAGTTATAACATTGATAAAATTATTCCCTTGATTCATTTATATAACTTTGTTTTATAGATATTTTATTTCTATATGATGTGGCATTTAATGTTGATATTATAGTAGGTCACTCAACATTACACATTTTTATTTACCATATTAGTTATTTTAGAATATTTATTTCTCATGAATAAATTTTCATGCACATTGATATTTGATAAAAATAATGAAATTCACATCTAGAGGAATAATCATTTGAATATTTCATTGCAATTATTTTCATCATATATTTTTCTTCATTGGAAATATTTTTTTCTTATTTCTTCATTGTATTTCCATACATAAATAGGGATCTGATAATTTCATCGACAACCAATTTCTTTGTGTCCTTTTATTCTTTTAATGTCATGAATATTTGTTTCTGATTGTTTTGGAGGACCCATGGTTTAATTTGATTAATATTAATATTTATAAATCATCAACATGAGACATCTTCCATTCAAAATGTTAGTAAAATGTTTAATCATACCAGTAATGGAATAATTTTGATGCATATGATTAATATTGAAATATTGATAATTACTTTATGATATAATGTCTTTATCATTTATGGTTCCATCATGAGTGAATTCTAGAAATATCCATATTTCATGGTTAGTTTAACAATTAGAGACATAATTAATGTTAGTATGGTTAAGACTGCAATGCATAGAATTAAAGGATTTACCATTAAGTTCAAATGCATTAATATCAATGGATACTAACTTAAAATATAGTTATATAGTTGGAATATATTAATTAACTACCATTTTATACACATGGTTACTTATGCTTCTAAAAAACATGATATATGCTTTTCCAATATGAATTTGTTCTATAAAACATATGTGAATGAGAAAAAAATGAGATTCCATTATAAAAATGTCAAACTCTTAAATACGTTAAGATTAAAATATTAAAACATAATTTTGGAAAAATCATATTTAAAAGAAACAAAAAACTATATGATACCAATTTTTAGATATATATTAAGGGAATGTGGGGGTAGGTAATTTTCATTATAGAAATATTGAAAAATTTAAGAAAATTTAAAATCTAATTTAAATTAATATGATAATTAAATAAATCAATTAATTTTATAAATTAGTATATTGTTAAATTAAATACATATTATAATGTTAGTTTTAATATTAATATAATATGTATGAACAATAGAAAATAACTGGTAAAATTTAGGAAAGAATTAATATTTATATTGAATAATGTAATGAAAAAATAAATAGATTGATCAAGAAATATTTTATGAAAGAGTTATGAAATAAATCATTGTAAGACCCTATGTCTCCTCCCCTCAGGGTTAATGGTTTATGTTATTACTCCCTAGGTCATGGTGGTTATCAAGAAACCCATCCCTCATGATTACAGGTATGGTAGCCCTCTTCAGATTCCATGGTAGAAAATAAACTTGTGCCTCAATTTTTTAGTGGTGTGAATCCATTATAGAAAGATATGGGAAGAATCTAGTTTAATTGGTGATAATCTATTACAATTACACTCCATGGTCTCTTGAAAGGATGTGTTGAATTTGAGATGAGAGATTTAGATTGAATGTTAGAAAATGGGTCCCATGAGATTTGTGGATAAATAATATTGGTTTCGATCTATAAAGAATAGCTTTGATATTGGTAGATATTTTACATGATTACATCCTTGATTTAGATTATATGAATTTTTGGAATCGACAATGAGAATTCGAACCTCCAAGTCCCTATTTTATACCCTCAAGAAAGGGTATGAATTTTATATAAATAAGTCATTCCATTGATGTTGAATAAGACAAAAAAGAGTTTTTTGAAAAAAATAATTATTAAATTTAGGGATATATTAAATTGAAACCATTAGTTACCTATTACATCTCACCAGATAGCCAGTGGGTCACCTTTGTCACAATATATTAAGATACACTAGACATTCAAGAAAATATTATCTAGTAAAAGGATGATGTCCTCCTAAAAGAACGTTGTATGTATGGAACTATCACTTGTTTTTTGGTGGACTCTTTGTATATCTGCACTTCTATCCATGTGGCACTGGCTGGTTTGTTTAATTCACATGTAAGCTGGTGGAACCTAAAAATATTATCATTAGAGAATTATTATTTCTTATTAATTTTTATTACATCTATTTGTTTTCTAAATTCATTACATGATCTTTTAATGTGATTATATATTAGTCCATGTTTTTAACATGGTTATCAAGATGAATTTTTATATAATTTTACAATTCTATAGTAATTTAATGAAATGAATTAAATTCAAATTATTGTTTCTCAAATTAAATCAAATGAGAAAATTATATTCACTTGGTATTATTTATGATCGTGTGAAACCAAATTTGGTATAGATAGGCACATCATATATTATTCATTTATTGAAAAAATTATAGAATAATAAATTTAAACATAATATAGATCTTAGATGAGATGTCTATAGAATATGATAAAATTTTGATGACCAATAAAAAATATTCACTTGTAGAATTAAATTATGATGTTGGATTATTCACTATTTGTAAAAGGTAAAAGAGAATCATGAAGATCCAATCAAAGAGTTTGAGTATTTACTTGAAAAAACACTTCAATAATAAAGGAAACTAAGGTTTGGGGATTTATCAATAGAAAAATGTTACGATGGTTGATGAAAATCCAGAAATCCATGCCTTAGAGAATGATCGGCTTCGATGGATCATACTAGACTGAAAATGTCATTGATGTTTCAAAAAAGAAACATATGGATATAACTCAAATAATGTGTTATTATTATGGATTAGTGGTTCATACTCAATATTATTATTCCATAATAATGAAACATTTCAAATAATAATAGAAATGAGGACAAATGAGTATGATTTCATATAATCAGTGTATTTTACATATTTATTAATTTTCATGAAGGATATAGACACAAAGTAATGAATTTCACATTAATAATGTATGATTATTTTGAAAACATGACCCAACATGGAAATTCATAAATGTAAAGGCATCATCAAGGGGGATGAAGAAATATGTTTTTTACCTTATATGAAGAAGATGGGACACCATATCTAATTAACAAATTATTGTATTCACCAACAAAGAGGTGGAGTGTGGATATAGATCAAGAAAGGATGAGATATGAAGTAAATCATATAGATGATTTCCTCAGGAATAATAGAACAATTTTGAGTATGTATTCCCGATAGTAGTTGAACATGTAATAGGATAAGAAATAAGGATCTTATCAAAAGAATAATATATGAAAAAAACTATCATTTTTTTGACAAAATAAAGTCTTAAATATTATTGCCTCCATGAAAAAAAATTAGAGGAAAATACATAAACTTTATAGATGTATTGGTTGTTAAAGGAATTGGATACAACTTTCTTATAGGGAACTAACATTTAGATAGAGTGTATGAAATCAATTTTACCAAGAAGTCTTGAATCATTACTGTATGTGATAGTGATATTATTATATAAGTAATGTGAACAAAGTGAAATATCTAATTCATTAATGAAAAATAATAGTAATTTTTTATATCAAGGAAGATGAAAAAATCTAATACGAAAAATAATTCTCCACCTGATCTAGAAGTCCTTGAAATGTGTGGTAATTAATGATGAATCTTATGATATAACTAGACATTCATTATATCAAAATCAAATGATTGACACATTCAAAAAGATAAAATATTATGGAAGATATAAAATCCAATGGAAGAAAATTCATATAATTTTCATTAGTTAGTGTTAATCAATTTATTTTAGATAATTTCACCTAAATACATCAAAGCAATGAAGAAATATATATTATTTTTTGATAATTATGGTCAGATAGAATATATTATAGGGATCACCCATCAGTTTGAGGTGTTTTTATACAACGATTCACACTAGATATGTGTAAACAATATTTTTGGGTTGGAAATTCAAAAATTAAAAATCAATATTGGTAGTAATTTTACCAATAGAAAAGTTTTGATGTATCTCAAGAATCATAGTTTATGGAAAAAAGTATTAGTTGTGAAAATCCCTCAAATAAAATTTGTCTAGTTCCAAATAGGAATAAAGTTATCAAAAACATGTTATTGATGATGATCATTAAGAATTACCCATAATTAAAATAATGATAAGAACCTATATTTACATTTTTATACAATACCAATAGGGCATTGTTGTGTAGAGTTGAAGAAAATTTTCCTTATAGATGTAGTATTGGAAGATGTACATATTGAGGCTATTTAAAATATTTAGAATCAAGTAATTTATTTTCGTAAACGAGATGATCAATGGATGTTTGAATCATATCTATATGAAAATATATTTCATGGATACTCATAAATTATGGAGTTCAAGTGTTCTATAAGTGGTATAATAAAATCATCGAAGTATCGTATCCTACAGTTTAGAAAACACTCTTAAATATTAACAAAATAATGATGAAACATTATAAGAATGTGATGAGGATTATAGTATGTTAGGTGGAGAAAAAGGTTACGATATATATTTCAATGATGAAACCATTTATAAATATGAAGAAGAAAGGAAATATTATATATTATATTTGAGGATAAGGTTTGTAATTGAAAAAAGAGATGTCATTAGTGACTAGACAACCCCATTGAAAACATGATGGATTATGTCTCAATAGGAAACATTATTTTTATCTAAATTTTACCCAAATAATTTTTATCAGATTGGTAAATATGAGAATTGGGCCAACAAGATAAGGCCTTAGACTTAAAAACAATACATAATCTGGGATTAAATTAATAATTAAAATTTAGGATCTTTTCTGGTGTAATTTTTTAGAGAATTAGGATATAACAATTACATTACATCTCAAAAACTACAAAGTAGACACTTCAACTCAGTTTCCATTTTATTCAAAAAAAACTCTTAAAAATCATGTCTAGTTCCATGTTTTAGATTGAATGAATTTTCTTTAATACCATATTTGAACCTAATCCACATTATATCCTATGAAAAAAATTTCAAAAACATGGGATGAGAAAAAAAAATCTCAGTAAGGGTTGCACAAATAAGGAAAACTATTTGTTTCTCAAAACAACAAGTAAACCATAAATACCTTATCATAAGTAATACTTTTCAACTTTATGAATTAGTAAATAATATTCACTGAATAAAATATCATTTCATAAAATTTTTGAACCAAAATATTACCATAGAACACATATAATTAAAAAATAACATATAAAGGTAACGTGGGACATAAAAATACTTAAAAGGAATAACCATATGGTCGACTTCCACACATATCACTAAATGGAATAGGTATACGGCTGACTTCCATACCCAATGCATTGGAGGTTATAACGTATCCACCCATCATGGTTTATCATGGAGCCTCCAGTCATTTTTTTATCATATAACCACTCATATAATGTCCAAATACCATTATAAAATGATAAGAAAAAAAAATAAAAAATACAAACATTTCACTTGTCACGACCCGACCCTACCCGGGATCGCGCCACAACTACTCCAAGCCCGCCTCCATAGGCCAGGGGCTGGCGACTAGTGCCGAAGGCATAACAACTCGGGGAGGCCTTTTCCTAGGTACCTGTACACACACACACGCAGCACACTCAATGCAAAAGTGCAGAGTAAAAAAGAAAAGAAAAGTAAAAACTTCTATAAATAAACCACAAATGTGCGTCGACCTCTACATTACAAAGTAAAAGCTGGAGGTAAACTGATAAGAAAAGGGAAAAACACGCGCCCAACCAGAAAAGTGCCACAACCCGACAACAGGTGAACAAAAGAAAAACAGCTGGAAGGGTTCCCCACCTGGAACTCGACTATGACCATCGCACGTGGTCCAAGCTCATGATCTCCAATACTCCACTGAAGTCACGACCAACCTGTCTGTCGTCTGCAAGGACACAAAAAGTGCGGGCAAATCCCAAGCATGGGTGAGTATAAAAAATACTCAGTAGGATACTTGGAAGGCTCGAGGGAGCAACAAAGGAGGTACCGAAGGGTGAGCAGTAGATCGAACATGGGAGAGTAAAGGAGTACAACAAGGAGTGCAGTAAAGTGTACAGTAAGGAGTCCATCTCAACCCAACAAAAGGAAAGAAGGTAGACTCGTCCAGATACAAGGAGCTGGAAACAGTGAGAAGATGAACTTCCCGTCGAGTCTTCGCTACCTATAGCATGACAGTAGACTCGTCCAACCACGAGAAGCTAGACACGGAAAGCACGTGGCATACCCCCTGCACCTTTGCATCTCCTGGAAGGAGGGTAACCAAACCCAAGAATTGGGTACTAGAACAAGGTATATACAAGCACATATGCTCAATCACGATTCCCGAACAAGATCATAAGGGGATCTCCATCCCGTAGACCAGAACAAGAAAACGAGTAGCCAACAGTCCTAGAAGTAAACACCATCGATGCCGAGCATCCCGCACGTCTGCCCCGAACTATAAGTCAAGGGGCTTAAATCACCGCACCTCGACACTATCCTCTTTAGGCGTCACTGACTCACCCGCTCAGTTTTATGTCACGTCACAAGGACACTTCTTGGTGGGGAAAGTGCCCATCATACTTGAGAGTTCTGGGTTATGTCAAACCACACCTTGTCACTGCCCCGAAGTTGAGAGGTCTCCTCAAAGTCAAAGATGAAACATCACTGACACGTAAAAACAAGGGTCATGCTCTGGTAGTCACCGAGTAAAGCCACAGACTAGCCTAGTATAAAGGAATGTGTCTGAAATAACAATGGGTGACCCACTGCCCAGCCCTGGTGGAGGATAATTCATAATAAGATATCGGGCGACCCACTTCCCAGCCCTGTTAGAGGGTAAACCCTAATAAGATATCGGGTGACCCACTGCCCAGCCCTCCTGGAGGGTAAACCCTAATACATCATTAGGCGACCCACTACCTAGGCCAGCTAGAGGGTAGACCTTGAATAAGCCGGAAGGCGATCCACTGCCCAGCCCTGCTGGAGGGTAGACCTAGAATAAGTCGACAGGTGACCCACTGCCCAGCCCTGCTGGAGGGTAAACCCGGAACAAGACGACATGCGTCCCACTGCCTAGCCCTGCTGGAGGGTAGACCTGAAACAAGACGACAGGAGACCCACTGCCCAACCCAATTGGAGGGTATACCCTCAAGAGTCGTCGAGTGACCAACTTCCTAGTCTCTGCTAGAGGTTAAACCCTGAAAACTCAATAAGCAACCCATTGCCCAGCCCTGCTGGAGGGTAAACCCTAAAAAGTCGATGAGTAACCCAATGCCCAGCCCCACTGGAGGGTAAAACTCAGAACTGATCTGGCCATCTCTACTGGAGGGTACAACACTGGCCAACCAAACATGGAGTTGGTATCGTGCAACAACCCAACTCTAGAACAACTCACCTAATAGAGGTTCAGCTCCCACTCTATCACTAGGTGACACTAGCACCGCTAATGGTAAAACCATTGAGAATAGAAACAGGGGAAAACTCAACACTACTAGTCAACCCACGAGGATAGAGGAACCCTCTACGTCGCGAGAGATCAAAAGTACACAAACCAGAGCATGGCACGCACATGGGGCCCACATGACATTTGGCCCCAAGTCAACCCCAATCGAATGCACAAACGTTCTCAGGTACAATCAACCACATGTACCACCATGAGTTCCCATATACTCCTAGAGTATACCACGTTCCATCCCAAAGGCTATCGTGCACACGACACCCAACATCAACATGAAGGTGTGAACGTAAAAACTCCACCTCAAAGGCCCAAGCACAACCGACCACATCTTATGAATCATTTACATCACTCTTTCAAGAGTGTGCGATCACACGCCAAGGGGATCCGCACAACAAAACAGATCATACCATTGTAATCCTTGCCGAAAAACATGAGAGATAGACTACTTACTTGCCTCAAATGGATATTCGACGGAAAAGTCAACAACACCGCCTCACGCCCGAACGGCGTCCCGTGATCCCGAGCCTCGGCCCTGAAAACAGTCGGGCACATCACACAGTTGCGATCACCTCAGGAAAACATATCAAAACGATTGCTCACTTGAGCGCAACGGATATCCGGGGAAATAGATGCATTCTGGCACACCACACATGAGCGATGCTTCGTGGGAACCGCAACCCGGTCCCGAAACATAACGAACGGATCGCACTGTTGCGATCCTCTCGCAAAAGCACACAAAATGGACTGTTCATTTGTCCAAAATGGTCGCATGGTGATAGAGATGGAAAATCACCGTCAACGCCCAAACGACCCCCATGGGGCCCGCACCATCGTGCCGAATTAGAGTGGGCGGATTGCGCCATTGCAATCCCCTCTAAAAAAAATCCAAAAAAGACTACTCCCATGCCCCGAACGAACGACCGAAGAGGAAGTCGTTAAACACTGCTCGCAGCTCAAAAGACGGGTCATGGGGCCCACGCCTCAAACCTGGTTTCAACACCCAAAACCACACTGGAAAACTCCGCCCTGACGCTAGGGTAACAACTCCACTAAAGGCACCCAAAACCGACTCCAGATGTGTCTGCACCGCCCGAAACAAGAATTCCCGGAAAGCCCGCTAAGCTGCTTTACGCACATGTCGTGCCCCCGAGCCCGTTGTCTCGGATGTTAAAACTCCGGAAACCACCTCAAAAGGCCTGCCTCTATTTAATGTCCGCACCTGCATAGACAGTGCACAAAACGGACACCCATAGCTCAAAATACGGGCGTCCAAAATTCTAAGGGGGATAACCCTGGGCCAGACCGGCCCAGTCCGGCCGGTCCGCCCCACTCGGGCCGGCCCGCGGAAACGCGGCCCAGCTCGCACAGCCGGCCCACGGCCCAGCCGCGGGTCTAGTACACTACACCACGCCCTGCTAGCTGCGGCATTCCGCCACCGACCTGTCGTCACAGCCGATCCCTCCGCGCAAAGACCCGCCATAGGCATGTCTTGGTCTCCCGTCGGGGTTGCGCATCGTGACCCCACCTCGCCCGCACGGGCGAGGCGCCGCCTGACCGACTAGACGGCCGACCTCCTCTGCCGCCACCAGATGCACCTGCCGCCACCACCAAATGGAGTCGTCATCGCCGCCGCCTCCTTGGACCGGAGCCGCGCCGCCCTGGGAACTCGTCGGACCGACGGAAACCACCGGAACAACCCAAAACCGGTCGGAAACAAATTAAAACCCCACAAATTTCACCGGACGATTGCGGACCCCACAGAACTTGAATTTTGAGTCCGAAACAAGCGTCAGAAAGCTCAAATATATACAACACGACCATGGTCATTGATTGCAGAATTGATGGAATATCAATGCTATAATTGAAGAGAAAAAAAGGTTCGGAAATAAAAACACAACAAAAACTTCCTGCCTCGAAGGGCGTAGCCTGAAGCTTCAAGCATTGTTCGCCGGAGCTGCCTCGCCGGAGCCGCCTCGCCTAAGTTGGAGGAGAGGTATGGGGATGCTCCTTGGTGTGTTCCTTCCGCCAAGGGGTGAAAAGGAGAAGGGAAGGGGGGAGGATGGTTTAAACAAATTAATTAACATTTTAATTAATTTAATCATTAATTTTTATCCTGCATATGAAATTCTTGACGGGGTCGAGGTTAAGCCTCCCCTAGGGTAAACACCACCTCCTTAGAACTATGGTTGTCTCGGAATTTCAATCTGAGTCCCTGTTCAAATGTTATTAAACTTAGTTCCTGAGGCCGCCAAATTATGGAAATGCCCCTGGGGCCATATTTCACGGATGCCCTACGCCCACAAAACTTATACCCCTCCTAGGGTAAATAGCACGCTCCGAAATCAACGGTGCCCTTAGTTTTCTAATCCGAGCCACCGATTAAGATATACTTGAGTTAAGCCATTAAAAGAATTAATTAATTAATTAATTTTTCCATTTAACGTTCCGGGAGAGGGTGAGTGGTCCAAACATCCTGCGCCAACATGTTGTTTGTCATTAATTGGGTAAACACCCCATTCAGAACCCATATGTACACTCGGATCTCAGATCCAGATCACCGTTTAGGTGTTATTCCATTTATGTGGGGTTTCTAGTGTGAAGGGCCTAAAAATTTAATTCTGGCCACTCTGGTGCTTGGAATCGCACACCGTCTGAGGACGCTGCTCTGGAATAATATCAAGAATATTAAAAAGACTTTCACAGTAAAAAACAAGTTCTTACATCATTAATAACATTTCATTTGAAATAAAAAGAAATAAATTCAAGATATTGAAGTAATAAATACATTTCAAAAACCATTGTCAATACCAAAACAACAAAAAATAGAATAAATGATTTATTTTCCTTTTAAAAAATTTATGGATTATAGAGGAAACCAACTAACGATTATGATGACTGAGATGTCATTATCACTACAAATGTTAAAAAAATTGCTTTCGTCATTTAGTAAAATTCCTCGTAGAAAAAATATTCCCTTTGAGGGAAAGTAATAGTCAAAGTGTTTTATTATACACCATATAAAAGAAGAATGTATATATTATCAAAATATGCCTCAATGAAAGAAGATTGACATGCAACCCCTTACAAAGATCATTTTGTAAATTAAATAGATCGATTATGTGTATTGAATATAAGAACACATAAATAAAGTAGAAATACATGATAATATATAAAAATACATTTCTCACATAATCAAAGAATGGCATAAAAGTTCCCTTAACTCATGTCATACTTGACTGGTTCGTTCTTTAATTTATAGAATAATAAACTTAAATTAATTTATAATTTATTAATAACCATTTTTAAGTATATTATTCATTTTATAAATCTTATTAACTTTCTATAACATTAAGTTAATTATTCGAGTTCTTATCAGACATTTTGTCGATGTTTGGAAATTGAGTTAAACATGAACTTCTTATAATTATATGTTTTCCATGTTGTTGAAATTACATTATCTATAGAATTATATTAATGATTTATATATCATATATATCTAGTATGTATATTTATTTACAATAGTACATAACATTTGGGGATAAGAAATGAAATGCATTGTTGATGGAGTCGAAAAGTCGTATGTACTAATGAACACTACTTTCATTTCAATTTAATATTTTTATGGAATGAAAACATAATGATACAAAATAATATTATAATTTCAATATAATATCATATATAATTTAATTGGATCCATCCCTTATACGGCCCACATATGGTATGAACGAGTGAAATCCCTTTGAGGGGGTGGTAGTCCGCAGTACTAAAATGAAATTATCGCGTTTACCCATAATGTAGACCATAAAGTTTGATATACATGAAAAATAAAGAAGTATAGAGACAATATAAACATAATATAAATCACATGTAAATACATTTCTTTATTAATGGCCACCATGAGAGGCGGTTATAGATATTTGAACGACCATCATTTTTGTGAGACAGTAGTTTGCCGTCCACATAAATAGTATGTTCGTATCCATTAGATAGAGTTGTATGGAAGTGTAGTTAGAATAATTATGATAAAAAAAACCTAGTATATTGATGATACTGGTGTTTTTATAAAATAAAGGAATAAAAATAGTTTAGGTGGTTGGAGAAGTAAAATTGAAGAATATAACGTAAGATAATACATTAACTTAAAATCGGGTAACTCCCATTGGTTTGAACCAAAATATTTAATTGAAGTGCTTTCTGCCTAATTTAAGGCTTATAAGAAGAAAAAACGGATTTAGGGAGATTATTTAGTCAGATGTTGGATGATTCAAGGGGATTTAGAGTTGTGAGGAATGGGTTAGAAGTGGTGTCCTTTTATAAGGGGGAGGAGGGTCAGTTTAGGGATGTTTGAAAATATTATTTTATTAAAAAATTATCATCAGTTGAAGAAGGTCCAAATCAAAGTAATTTCATTAATAAGATGACTCATATTCGAAATAAAATCATCGAATCAGAATTTAAATGTTTTTGGATATTGTTTTAATATTTATAATTTTATTTATTAAATTCATTCATTAATGAGGTAAACACAGCATCAAATTTGTGCCATAAATAATTTTTTTCATTTTAGTCCAAAAATTATAAATAAAATTACTATAATGTAGGAAATATTTTTATCTTTCCAAAGAATATTTATAGTCTAAGAGATAACATATATAACAACATTTAAAAATTCATTTACTAAAAGATATGTGTTTTAGTCATTTTTCCTTTACTATAAATTAATTAATATAAAGTATCATTATCACACATAAGTGGCTCCATGGGGTCCCAGAATCGACCCAAGGATTCCCATAATTGTAAATGACTCAACCAATAAGGTTAGGACAAGTTTTAAGGTAATTATATATTATTATAATATTTTTTTACTTTTGAATTACCATATTTACCTTTAACCACGGTAAATAAAAGTCAAAACTTACTATTCAAATAAAATTATTTTCATCTTATTGAACCGAATTTTATATAATAATAACAACCATATATGTCGGATTTATGAAATTCAATTCTCATAAGAGGTAAAATTTTATTTGAATGAAATTTTTTGGTTTTTTAAAAACGACATATTGTTTTCACTACTCATAAAAAATTGTTGTTTTTCAGAAAAATGCCACAAAGTTTTCATCATCTATATTTGATATTCATGATTCAAAAATTATGCATATTTTACCAAATTAAAAACAAAAATGATCCATTAATTAATTTAAATTTAAATCACTTTTTCCAAACAAATAGCATGTTTTTAAGAAATAATATCTGTCAAATGATTGACACGTGTTTTTGTCTAATTTCAATGTGGAATTATATCTAATGACCAACATTGGATAACATTGAAAAAATATTTTCTAATTTCACATTCAAACCAATTAAAAATATAATCTAACCATATAAATAAATTTTATTAAATGGCTGTTTTGAATTAAAATATAATAATTTTCATTATTAATTAAAAAATGTATTTTATCAGAAAGATACCAAAAATTTAGCAAAGTAAATTTTGATGCCCCGATTCTAATGAAGAATTTTATTTTCTCAAATAAAACATTTAAAAGTCACCAAAACTATATTTAATGTGGGTTCGCTATCAAAAGGAATTAAATCGACCTTTTAAAGAATACAAGATTATTTATGCTTAAAATTAGATTCATTCAAATTTTAAGCCTCTAAATTTTAATGGATAAATATAAAAATATTTAAAATACAAGTATAGTCATATTGTAGTTATTTTTGTTCATTTACACCAATAAAATGGAATGTTGTTAACTTCCATTTAATATAATTTTTGTAACATCCCAAGGTTTTCTAAAAATAAATTGAAAATGCTTGAAATTTTGTTTAAGGTATATATTTATAGGTATCCTTTAAACATAATTTTATTTCTTCTATGTTTTGAATTTCAAGAAACTATCATCTACAATTGTGTTCAGTATGTTATTTCGAGTCTGATGGAACAAACTTTTTTTTTTGTGAATAGTAACATGCCCTTATGAATAGTAATATGAATAGTAATATGAATAGTAATATGACCTCATGAATAGTAAATAATATTATTATTTTATTTTCCCATGGCAATAGGATAATGGGATCTTAATTAATTTTCCAATGTCACATAAAACTAATTGCACTTCAATTTTGTTATTTTTCGAATTAACTGTGACCTTATTTTAAAATTAAATTAATAATATTTAGAAAATTATTTTTGAAAAATGGAGTTCATTTTTGAATTCTACACGTCGAAAAATGGTTGGGGTAAATTTTTGGTATTTTTCTGAAACTCTTGAATTTTCGGTGAATAGTGAAATACGGTAAAATACCGTACAATCAATTTATCAGTAAAAATGCACTATTTATGACATCATAAGTGATGCAAGGCCACTTTCTTCGAAATCACATGATATTTTCACTAATTAAGGCCACTTGATTTGAGATTATTCATAGTCTTGATAAAAATATTATAATAATAATTAAAATAATCTAAAATACCCCCCCTCCTCCACTATAAATACCACCCTCACTCCCCTCTTCCTCCCACACCTCTCAAGCCTTGAGCATTGTCTAATTTCTGCCAAATTCCCTCCTCAATCTTATTCCCCACGTCCTAGAGCTGCTGGTCTCACCAAAAGACCAAAATCAAAGCCCTTAAGAAGGATCTCAAGGAGAAGAGATCAAGAGGTAAACATCCTCTTTCATTTTCATTCTTTCCATCCATTTTATGTTATTCACTTCCTTTCCCTTTGTCTTTTGTTGGGATATTTCATTAAATATTTTCCCTTACAGTCCAAATTTTGTATGATTGATGAGATATTCCATTCCTCTCATCAATCTTGTTTTTATGAAATTTTTAGAGGCGCCGTTAGGCTGCCGAATTGTTTGTAAGAAATTTCTCATGTTTTCTTTATTTCATGATTCCTTCCACTTCTTTCTTCACCCCCTCTTATCCAAGAGGCATGAAATCTCCAGAATCATGTATATTCTGGATGTTTTCATGTTTATGGAAAATTACAAATCATTATTCCTCTCCTCTTTCACTTATTTAAAGAATCAAAAAACATTGTCCATTTGTGTCGAATTACCGATATCGTGGACGATGTATTTTCAATTTCCATTAATTATTTCAAGTCTGGTCATGAAACCATTTATATGGTTGAACCAGGTTATAATACATGTTTTATGAATCATATAAGGTTCTGTAATGCTTTTGTACTCATGATTCAAACTTATAAGACTAAATGAAATTGTAATTATCAAAGAACCACTTAAATTATCTAAACGAACATAATTAATGTTTTAACTTATAAATCATCATCATATAAGGCACCAAAGTGATGAATGGTATAATTTATGGTACTGGAGTTATGTAACTAATACTCCATTCCAATTCTGGAGTTTCACTTCCAATCAACAAGAACGATTCATCATGAACCGATCGTGAAAATCACAAAAGACCTCACCCAAAATAATGCAAGGAACAAAATACTAACAAAAAAGGGGTGAAATGAGGTTATGAAATGACCATATAAGATGTTATAAACATGAACACGTTTCTTTAAAATCCTATTAACACTCCTTTAACCATTATAAAGGAGGTTCAAACAATTTTGAAGTAGGACAAGCCCAAGGTAAGGAAATTCTTAACCCGATTTCCATTCTTTGGGTTAACCTTCTACTTTATAATTTATGTGCTATTTAAATTGTTTGTGTGATGGGTTCTGTTTATATTATGTTTAATTATGTGTATTTACAGAGTATATACATATTCCATCCACTCAATTAAGTATCACTTCAAGTATATGATGTTTATAAGGGACTTTTCTTCTAAAATCCTCTTTTAAAATTCTGTTTTATAAGATTCAAAGGCAATGTTTTTATGCTATTATTTATGTCGAATGATTATGTTTTGGCTATTGGGCATTGTTTATGATGAAGGGTGGGACCTATATTTCCCTCCAATGCATTGGGTATGAGTAAGTTGGAGGTCGGCCGTATGGTTACTCCAAGTGTAACTGTGATGGTTACACAAAGTAAGGTAGCCGTGAGGGTTACAAATTTTAAGGTAGCCAAGATGGTTACAAGATTATGTAAGTAATGCCCCAATATACCTTTATGATTATAATTATGTTTGTATGGATCTTGTGTAAATCTCATGTTACGCTAAGTAAGATTTTATGGGTGTAAATCATGTATTTTGAAAATGTTTCCATATGTCTTGTGTATTCATGGACTAATGAGATTTTTTCCTTCTTTTTCATACCTTACTGAGCTTTTGTGCTCATCCCAAGTTTTTAAATTATTTTTCACAGGTTAATGGATGAATAATACAAGGAAGGAAGACATGTTAAATGTTGAAGAATTGTCAAGGAGTCTTGTTTTATGTTTTAATGTTTTATATTCTGAGGAAAATGGAAACTGATTTTATGGTATCCACTATGTAACAATGTGTAATGTTATGAATATTTTGTCTTAATTCTCTAAAGCTCTAAACTTGAAAAGATCCTCAATGTAAAATGAAGTGTTTTCTTGAATAAATTCAAGATTATGTATGAAATAAGTGCGGGTCCTTACAGTTGGTATCAGAGGATGGTTTAGATGACTTTAGGGGTTAAGGTGATGCTAATAGAAAACCATAAATAATTCTCACCCTATGTTTAATTTGTTATAACATTTAAAGATTACCATGTTGCTTCATCTAAGAAATGTTTGTTTAGAATGGTTGTCCGCAGAAGGAACATGGATGCTGAAGAGGATAGGCACCGACAGAATGACATCCTTCCTGATCAACAGCCCGGAATGGTAGGGATTGGAACCGAGCAGTTTGTGACAGTAATGGCTCAGCTAACACAGGAAATAAATGGTGGTGGCATCCATGCAAGAGGAAAAATAGATGTACCCCAACGGAACATGACAGTGGTGGAACATTTTATGAGACAACATCCTCCTGCATTCAGTGGATCTTCTGACCCAGTGGCAGCAGAAGGATGGATTAAGGCCCTTGAAAAGATATTTGATGTTATGGGATGTTCAGACAATCAAAAGGTAAGTCTTGCCATTTATCGTTTTGAAGGGGAAGCTGATCAGTGGTGGTCAATGGTAAGGAATATCAGGGGTAGAGAGGATTTTTATGCCTTAGTATGGGATGAATTTAAAAGTCTTTTTCTTGAAAAATATTTTCCTAAGGTGGTGCGACTTAGAATGGAGAAACAATTCCTTGAACTGAAACAAAAGGAGGAAGATTCAGTGGCTATGTATGAGGCGAACTTCACCCGACTGGCGAGGTATGCTCCGAATCTTATTCTGGATCTCGATAGCAAAATCAACCGCTTTTACTCAGGATTGAAGCCAAGGTATCGAAGGGCGTTGGCCTCCCGTGAATTCAAAAGTTATGAGAAACTTGTCCGATGTGCTGAGAGGGTAGAGATGGAGTTTGCTGACGATCACATGCAATTTGGAAACAAAGAGAAGAAGAGGTCAAATTGGAAAGCAATGGGTAAGAATCAACCAATTAAATCTGATGGTAAGAAAATACAGTTTCCAGTTTGTGAAAAGTGTGGCAAGAAGCACCCTGGGGAATGTCTTATCAAAACTGGGAAGTGTTTTAAATGTGGTAAGTTTGGACATATGGCCCGAGATTGCAATGAAAATGATCCAAAGACTAATCCTGATAAGCAAACTATAAAGTGTTTTAAATGTGGTGAGATGGGTCACTATGCAAATTCCTGTCCAAAGAGGGATCCAAATGATGCAAAGAAGCCAGACTACAAGCAGAAAGGTGTAGTGAGATCCTTTGCGACTACGTCAGCAGATGTTGGGCCATCCAATGAAGTTGTATCAGGTAATTTGTTTGTTCACTCAGATTTTGCTAAAGTTTTGTTTGATACGGGGTCTACACATTCCTTCATCTCTGAGAAATTTTCTAGTAAATTGGAAATATCACCTCAACAAATGATACCCGAACTTGTTGTTAAAACACCAGGGGGAAAAGTTATAGCAAAGTGGAATTATAAGAATATTTCTATTGTGGTATGTGGAAAGACTTTACCTGCAAACCATGTTGTTTTACCCTTAGTCGAGTTTGAAGTTATTCTGGGGATGGACTGGCTTTCTGGTTATCATGCTAAGATTGACTGTAGAGCTAAAGAAGTTGTTTTTCAGAAAGAGTTTCAGTTTGTATACAATAATGAACCCATACAATTGATAACATATCAAGAAGCTGAGAAACTACTGAAATATGGAAATGAATGTTATCTAGCTCATATTGTTGAAAACAAGGGAACTATTCAAATCAATGATGTGCCAGTGGTAAATGAATACCTTGATGTTTTTCCTGAGGAGTTACCCAGTGTCATACCTAAACGAGAAGTTGAATTCACAATTGACTTAGTTCCTGATGCTAAGCCAATTTCAAAACCCCCATATCGTATGGCTCCAATAGAACTTCTTGAATTGAAAAATCAGTTGCAGGATTTGCTTGTCAAAGGTTTCATTCGTCCCAGTACTTCACCATGGGGAGCCCCTGTTTTGTTTGTTAAAAAGAAAGATGGTTCCATGAGACTTTGCATTGATTATAGAGCTTTGAATAACATCACTGTTAAAAACAAGTATCCTTTGCCTCATATTGATGACTTGTTTGATCAGCTCCAGGGAGCTCAGTACTTTTCGAAGATTGACTTGAGATCCGGATACCATCAGCTGAAGGTGAAGGAGGATGACATCCCGAAAACAGCCTTTCGTACTAGATATGGGCATTATGAATTTGTTGTTATGCCATTTGGGTTAACTAATGCACCTGCTGTATTCATGAATCTTATGAATAGAGTATTTCATGAGTTCTTGGATAAGTTTGTGGTGGTATTTATTGATGACATTCTGGTTTTTTCTAAAAATAAAGAGGAGCATGAAAAACATCTAAGGGTTGTTTTACAAACTTTAAAAGAAAAGAAACTATATGGAAAATTCAGCAAGTGTGATTTTTGGTTGCAACAGATTTCTTTTCTTGGGCACATTGTAAATAAGGATGGAATAACAGTTGATCCTGCCAAAACAAAAGTAGTTGATGAATGGCCAAGACCCACAAATGTTACAGAGATTCGTAGTTTTCTGGGCTTAGCAAGTTATTACCGACGCTTTGTTGAGAACTTTGCACGGTTATCTTGCCCAATAACTAAGTTAACACGTAAAGGGGTTAATTTTGTTTGGACAGAGGAATGTGATGTTTGTTTTCAGGAACTAAAGAAGAGATTGGTGAATGCTCCAGTTTTGGCCTTACCTTCCCGGAATGGTGAGTTTTTCATCTATAGTGATGCTTCTTTGAAGGGACTTGGTTGTGTTTTGATGCAGAATGGTCAGGTAATTGCCTATGCGTCGAGACAACTTAAACCTCATGAGATGAATTATCCCACACATGATTTGGAATTGGCAGCTGTGGTTTTTGCTTTGAAAATATGGAGGCATCATCTATACGGAACCAAATGCCAAATATATACTGACCATAAAAGTCTTAAGTATATATTCACTCAGAAGGAATTAAACATGAGGCAGAGAAGATGGATAGAACTGATAAAGGATTATGACTGCACGATTAATTACCATCCTGGAAAAGAAAACAAAGTAGCGGATGCCTTAAGTCGGAAAAATCATGCATCATTAACCATGCTATGTTTGGAACGTGATCCCTTGATTAATGATTTGATAAATTTTGGCTTGGAAGTTGTTGGTGCAGGGAATATATCTGTTTTGTTTCAGGTTTCAGTGCAGTCTTCGTTGTCAGACAGAATTATGAAAGCGCAGAGGGAAGACTGTGAGCTACAGAAAAAGGTAGAATTGGTTAAAATGGGTAAGTTTCCAGAATTTAATCTTGATAAAGATTGTGTTTTAAGGTTTGGAAAAAGGTTGTGTGTGCCTTGTGATTCCCAGCTGAAGAAAGAATTGTTGTGTGAAGCTCATAGTTCTCCATTTTCTGTTCTTCCTGGAAGTACTAAGATGTACAGAGACCTTCGAGAGTATTACTGGTGGAATGGGATGAAAAGAGATATTTCTGATTTTACAATGAAATGTTTGACATGTCAGCAGGTTAAAGCAGAGCGACAGTTACCGAAGGGGATACTTCAGCCTTTGCCGGTGCCAGAATGGAAATGGGAGAATATATCCATGGATTTTGTGGTGGGACTACCAAAGACTTCTCGAGGTAACAATGCGATATGGGTTATTGTTGATCGGCTAACAAAGTCTGCTCATTTTCTTTCTATTAGAGATACAATGACATTAGATCAGCTTTCTCGATTGTACCTCAAAGAGATTGTCAGGTTACATGGAGTTCCTCTTTCCATTGTGTCTGACCGAGATCCCAGGTTCACTTCTAAATTTTGGAAGGGACTTCAGAAGTCTTTGGGCACAGAGTTGAATTTCAGTACAGCTTTTCATCCTCAATCAGATGGGCAGTCAGAGCGAACGATTCAAACTTTGGAGGATATGCTTCGAGCTTGTTCAATGGACTATCATGGAAGTTGGGATCAGCATCTTTCATTAGTTGAGTTTTCTTATAATAACAGTTTCCATTCCAGTATTCAGATGGCACCTTTTGAGGCCTTGTATGGAAAGCGGTGTCGGACTCCTGCGTTTTGGGATGAAGTCGGTGAAAGAAAGTTGATGGGGCCAGAATTAGTAGAGGAAGTGGCTGAGAAAGTGAGGATGATCCAGCAACACATGAGGATAGCTCAAAGCAGGCAGAAAAGTTATGCAGATAACAGAAGGAAAGACTTCTCTTTCAAGGTAGGTGACCATGGTTTCCTTAAAATATCTCCTTGGAAAAGTGTGATGCGTTTCGGTAAGAAAGGGAAACTAAGTCCTCGGTTCATCGGTCCTTTTGAAATTTTGGATAAAGTTGGAACAGTTGCGTACCGCGTAGCTTTGCCTCCGAGCTTGTTTCAGGTACACAATGTTTTTCATGTTTCGATGTTGAGAAAGTATGTTCCAGATTCATCACATGTCTTGAGGCCGGAAGAAGTTCAGCTAGCAGAGAACCTTTCTTATGAAGAAAAACCGGTTCAGATTCTTGATCGAAGAGAACAGGTTTTGCGGAATAAGGTAATCCACCAGGTAAAGGTTTTGTGGAGAAACCACATGGTTGAAGAAGCAACATGGGAGTCTGAAAATTCTATGAGGGAAAAATATCCTCAGTTGTTTAATAAGTAAATAAAATTGAGAGGACGCAATTTCAAGAAGGTGGGGATAATGTAACATCCCAAGGTTTTCTAAAAATAAATTGAAAATGCTTGAAATTTTGTTTAAGGTATATATTTATAGGTATCCTTTAAACATAATTTTATTTCTTCTATGTTTTGAATTTCAAGAAACTATCATCTACAATTGTGTTCAGTATGTTATTTCGAGTCTGATGGAACAAACTTTTTTTTTTGTGAATAGTAACATGCCCTTATGAATAGTGATATGAATAGTAATATGAATAGTAATATGACCTCATGAATAGTAAATAATATTATTATTTTATTTTCCCATGGCAATAGGATAATGGGATCTTAATTAATTTTCCAATGTCACATAAAACTAATTGCACTTCAATTTTGTTATTTTTCGAATTAACTGTGACCTTATTTTAAAATTAAATTAATAATATTTAGAAAATTATTTTTGAAAAATGGAGTTCATTTTTGAATTCTACACGTCGAAAAATGGTTGGGGTAAATTTTTGGTATTTTTCTGAAACTCTTGAATTTTCGGTGAATAGTGAAATACGGTTAAATACCGTACAATCAATTTATCAGTAAAAATGCACTATTTATGACATCATAAGTGATGCAAGGCCACTTGCTTCGAAATCACATGATATTTTCACTAATTAAGGCCACTTGATTTGAGATTATTCATAGTCTTGATAAAAATATTATAATAATAATTAAAATAATCTAAAATACCCCCCCTCCTCCACTATAAATACCACCCTCACTCCCCTCTTCCTCCCACACCTCTCAAGCCTTGAGCATTGTCTAATTTCTGCCAAATTCCCTCCTCAATCTTATTCCCCACGTCCTAGAGCTTCTGGTCTCACCAAAAGACCAAAATCAAAGCCCTTAAGAAGGATCTCAAGGAGAAGAGATCAAGAGGTAAACATCCTCTTTCATTTTCATTCTTTCCATCCATTTTATGTTATTCTCTTCCTTTCCCTTTGTCTTTTGTTGGGATATTTCATTAAATATTTTCCCTTACAGTCCAAATTTTGTATGATTGATGAGATATTCCATTCCTCTCATCAATCTTGTTTTTATGAAATTTTTAGAGGCGCCGTTAGGCTGTCGAATTGTTTGTAAGAAATTTCTCATGTTTTCTTTATTTCATGATTCCTTCCACTTCTTTCTTCACCCCCTCTTATCCAAGAGGCATGAAATCTCCAGAATCATGTATATTCTGTATGTTTTCATGTTTATGGAAAATTACAAATCATTATTCCTCTCCTCTTTCACTTATTTAAAGAATCAAAAAACATTGTCCATTTGTGTCGAATTACCGATATCGTGGACGATGTATTTTCAATTTCCATTAATTATTTCAAGTCTGGTCATGAAACCATTTATATGGTTGAACCAGGTTATAATATATGTTTTATGAATCATATAAGGTTCTGTAATGCTTTTGTACTCATGATTCAAACTTATAAGACTAAATGAAATTGTAATTATCAAAGAACCACTTAAATTATCTAAACGAACATAATTAATGTTTTAACTTATAAATCATCATCATATATGGCACCAAAGTGATGAATGGTATAATTTATGGTACTGGAGTTATGTAACTAATACTCCATTCCAATTCTGGAGTTTCACTTCCAATCAACAAGAACGATTCATCATGAACCGATCGTGAAAATCACAAAAGACCTCACCCAAAATAATGCAAGGAACAAAATACTAACAAAAAAGGGGTGAAATGAGGTTATGAAATGACCATATAAGATGTTATAAACATGAACACGTTTCTTTAAAATCCTATTAACACTCCTTTAACCATTATACAGGAGGTTCAAACAATTTTGAAGTAGGACAAGCCCAAGGTAAGGGAATTCTTAACCCGATTTCCATTCTTTGGGTTAACCTTCTACTTTATAATTTATGTGCTATTTAAATTGTTTGTGTGATGGGTTCTGTTTATATTATGTTTAATTATGTGTATTTACAGAGTATATACATATTCCATCCACTCAATTAAGTATCACTTCAAGTATATGATGTTTATAAGGGACTTTTCTTCTAAAATCCTCTTTTAAAATTCTGTTTTATAAGATTCAAAGGCAATGTTTTTATGCTATTATTTATGTTGAATGATTATGTTTTGGCTATTGGGCATTGTTTATGATGAAGGGTGGGACCTATATTTCCCTCCAATGCATTGGGTATGAGTAAGTTGGAGGTCGGCCGTATGGTTACTCCAAGTGTAACTGTGATGGTTACACAAAGTAAGGTAGCCGTGAGGGTTACAAATTTTAAGGTAGCCAAGATGGTTACAAGATTATGTAAGTAATGCCCCAATATACCTTTATGATTATAATTATGTTTGTATGGATCTTGTGTAAATATCATGTTACGCTAAGTAAGATTTTATGGGTGTAAATCATGTATTTTGAAAATGTTTCCATATGTCTTGTGTATTCATGGACTAATGAGATTTTTTCCTTCTTTTTCATACCTTACTGAGCTTTTGTGCTCATCCCAAGTTTTTAAATGATTTTTCACAGGTTAATGGATGAATAATACAAGGAAGGAAGACATGTTAAATGTTGAAGAATTGTCAAGGAGTCTTGTTTTATGTTTTAATGTTTTATATTCTGAGGAAAATGGAAACTGATTTTATGGTATCCACTATGTAACAATGTGTAATGTTATGAATATTTTGTCTTAATTCTCTAAAGCTCTAAACTTGAAAAGATCCTCAATGTAAAATGAAGTGTTTTCTTGAATAAATTCAAGATTATGTATGAAATAAGTGCGGGTCCTTACAATTTTATATTATTGTTTTTCAGTGTGATCCAATGTTGTGTGCATAGTAATATTTCAAAGAAACCCGTTGTTGCGTATAGGGTACGCTATCGAACATAGAATACCCTTTAAATTAAAATTAATATTTAATTCACAAATATAATAAATATGGAAATTTATTATTTATTTATTAACTTGGGATGATACATCCCCCCCTTTTAGAAATTTCATCAATATTATTTTTATTCACTTATAAATTAAGTTGTGGTATTTTTCCCTCATTGAATTTTCATGTTCCCATGTTGCCTCTTCAACCATTTGGTTTTTTCACAAAACCTTTACCTGATAAATTACCTTATTCCAAAATAACTTCTCTCTAAGATTAAAAATCTAGACTGGTTGTTCTTCATAAGAGATATTTTTTTCAAACTGAACTACCTCTGCACTCGAGTCATGAGATGAATCTGGAATATACTTTCTCAACAATAAAACATGAAAGTCATTGTGTAAATGGGATAAAATTTGAGGTAAAGACACTTTGTACGCAACTGATCCAACTTTCTATAAGATTTCATAGGGTCTAATGAACCTCATAATCAACTTTCCCTTCTTTCCAAAACACATCACACTTTTCCATGGAAAAACTTTGAGAAAGACATGATCACCTACCTCAAAAGAATGATCCTTTCTCCTGTTATCCGCATAAAGTTTCTGCCTCCTATGAGCTGTTGTCCTGCAATTTTGAATTTGATGAACTTTTTTTCCCATATATTCAACCAATTATGGTCCCATAAACTTATTTTCACCTACATAATCACAATAACTTTGGAGTTCGACACCACTTCTAATATAATGCCTCAAATGGAGCCATTTGTATACTAGAATGAAAACTGTTATTATAAGAAAATTCAACCAAAGAAATATGTTGGTACCAAATTCTCTATTAATCCATTGAACAAGCACATAACATATCCTTCAGGTTCTTATTTTTTCATTCCAACTGCCCATATGATTGTGGATCAAAAGATTTACAAAAAATTATTTCAGTACCCAATGACTTCTGAAGGCCTTTATAAAAGTTAGATGGAAACATGAGATCACGATTAGATATAATGGAGAGGGGAACTCCATGCAACCTGAATCTCTCTTTAACATAAAACCAAGAAATTTGATCATGATATAGAGTAGCTCTAATTGGAATGAAATGAGAATATTTAGTCAATAGATCAACAATAACCATGATTACATTATTACCTGGATATTTCATTGGTAATCCCAAAACAAAGTCCCTCGATATATTTTTCCATTTCCACTCTAGTACTGGTAAAGACTGAATCAATGCTTTTGGTAATTGCTACTCTGCTGTAACCTTTTGACTCGTCAAACACTTCATAGTAAAATCATCAATATCTATTTTCATTCCATCACAACAATAATACTCCCAAAGAACTTTGTAAATCTTAGTACTTCTAGGATAATCTAAAAATGGATAACTATGAGCTTCACAGAACAACACATTATTCAACTATGAATCACAAGGAACACATAATCTCTTTCAAAATATCAAAATACAATCATTAACGATGTTAAATGTAGGAAACATACCCATCTGAACCAACTCTACCTTTTTCGGCAACTCACGGTCTTCCGTCCATCCTTGCTTAATTCTGTCTGATAGAGACGATTTCACCAACACCTGAAATAGAACATAAGAATTTCCTACCCCAAAAACTTCTATTCCAATGTTCATCAAATCAATAACCAAATGATCTCGTTCCAATTGTTGCACTTTTAATGTTTTATTACATTTTTGACCCAAAGAATCATCCACTTCATTTTCCATTCCCCGATGGTAAAGTATCATGAAATCATAATCCATTATTATTTATCTCCATCTCCTTGGTCTCATGTTCAATTATTTTTGAGTGAATATATACTTCAATATTTTGTGGTCAGTATATATGTCACTATTTACTCCATACAGATGATGACTCCGAATTTTTGAAGAAAAAACAATAGCTGCTAATTCCAAATCATGTGTAGGGTAATTTAACTAATGATGTTTCAACTAACATGAAGCAAAAGAAATTAACTGATCATTTTTTATTAGGAACCTACCACGTCCTTTTAGCAAAGCATCCATGTAGATAACTAATTCACCATATCTAGAAGGTAATTTCAAAACAAGAGCATTCACCAATATTCTTTTAAATCCCTAAAAACAATCATCAAATTATTTTGTCCAAATGAACATAACACCTTTTTGAGATAAATTAGTCATTAGACTAGATAACCATGAAAAATTCTCAACAAAACTTCGGTAATAGAATTCCAAACAAATAAAACTATGGATCTCAGTTATATTTGTGGGTATTGTCCATTCATCAACAACTTTTCTTTTAGCAGGATAAACAGTTAAGCCATTTTTTGAAACAATGTGACCAAGGAATTAAATTTTTTGTGACCAAAAGTCACACATTATGAATTTCCAAAACAACTTCTTTACTTTTAAGGTTCTAAAAATAGCCCTCAAATGACTTTCATGAATCTATTTTCTTTTAGAATACACCAATATATCATTAATTAATAGAAATAAAAACATATCCAAGAACTTAGTGATTGTTCTATACATAAGATCCATGAATAAAACATGTGTATTGGTTATCCCAAAAGGAATAGCTACAAATTTGTAATTTCTTTATCTAGTATGAAACTCGGTCATTGGAATGTTTTCTTATTTTACTTGAAACTGATGGTACCCTGACCTCGAGTCAATCTTTGATAAATATTGCACTCTCTGGAGCTAATCAAACAAATGATCGATATGAGGGAAAAAATACTTTTTCTTAACAGTGATGTTATTCAGTGCTCTATAATCAATGGAAAGTCTCATTGAACCATGTTTCTTTTTAACAAACAAGACTGATGCACCCCATGGTGATGTGCTAGGACGAATGAAACAATTATCTACTAACTCATGCAATTGCTTCTTTAACACTAAAAGTTCTATTTGATCCATTCGAGAATTGGTTTTGAAATTGTCTTAGTATCAGGAACTAGGTCAACAGTAAATTAAACTTACCGATCAGGTATTATACCATGAAAATCATTAAGAAAAACATCTAAACACCTAATTACCACTAGAATATCATTAATCTGAACAATTCCTTTATTTTCAACTTTATGTACACAGTAACATTCATTTCCATATTTTACTAGTTTCACATATTATTAATATGTTATAAAAATTAAGGGTTTATTCCTCTACAAAAACAAAAAATCTTTCTGAAAAGAAACCTCTTTATCTCTGCAGTCAATCATAGCATGATAATTAGAAATCCAATCCATTACCAAAATAATGTGAAACTCTACTAGAGGAAAAATTATAAAGTTACCAGGTAGATTCTTTCCACACACAAGGCTAGTACGGTTATTATCTTTTCTTTTTGTCTCAACATTTCCTCTAGGTGTTTTTACAAAAAGTTCAGTATTTATATCTTGAGATGGAATTCCCAATTTACTAGAAAACATATCATACATGAATGAATTTTTTGACCCTGAATCAAACAACATGTTGGCATAATCTGAACAGACAAACAAGGTACCTGATACTAAATCATTTGATGGACCAGCATCTACTGAAGTAGTTGAAAACTATTTCACCACCCCTTTCTACATGTAGTCTGAATGCTTTCCCTCGGTTGAGTTCTTCGTTAGACACTCATTGGCATAATGACCCATTCCATTGAGCTTAAAACATCATACCATTGGGTTTTCATTGACTTCTTTATCATCTTCCTTACAGTTATGAGCAATATGAACAAACATACCACACCAGAAGCACTTTCAAGACATTGATATACAGTCTAGAGGATAAGTTTTTCCACATTTCTCTCAATATAGATTGTAATTTTCTTACCTCCAGGATTCATTGATGAATTCATTCCATTTTACTACCAACTGGTCCTCTTTATTTGTTTACTATCTTCGAACACATGATCCCTAGAAAACTCCATTTCTACCCTCTTGGAACATCAGACTAGTTTTTTTATAGATTTTGTATTCATGAGAGGCTAATGCTCTTCGATAATGCGACTTCAGTATAGAGTAAAATTGATTTATCTTATAATCAAGATCTCAGAAGACATTTGGTGCATACCTTTCCATTCGAGTGAATTTTTCTTCATAAGCAGCCACTATGTCATCCTCCTTCATCAATTCCAAGAATTGTTTTTCTATCCTACGACGGGCCACCTTAGGAAAATATTTCTCAAGAAACATACTTTTAAAGTCATCCAAATCAAGATCATCAATCACCCCATTTTCCTTGATATTTTTCACCATTAACCACCATAGATCAGAATCACCTTCAAAACAGTATATAACAAGACTAACCATTTGATATTCTGATCACCCCATGACATCCAAAATATTCTCTAGTGCTTTAATCCACCCATCAGCTAGCACATGGTTAGATGATCATCTGAATGATGGGGAATGCTACCCCATGAAATGATCCACTACTGACATGTTCCTCTATGGTTGATCTGGATGATCTTGTGTGAGGGTACCCCCACCATTTATATCCCGAGTCAACTATGCCATCACTACAACAAACTATTATTTTCCAATTCCGACTATCTCAGGATGTAGATTTGGAAGGTTGTCTTCCACCTCATGTCATCCCATCACAGCTGCCATGTTTCCTCTATGGAAAACCATTTTAAAAACATAAATATCTTAGGTGCGGCAACCCGGTAATGTGTAAATTCTATATCATTTCAATATTAACATAAATTAATTTATGGATATTAATTTAACAATACCAAACCTCCTAATTTCATCTAAATCAAACTCTGATACCAACTATAAAGACCCAACCAAAAAAAATTACATAATCTTGAATGAAATGAATAATTCACATTAAGGATCACTTCATGTTTAGAGTTTTATAGAATTAGGCCATAAGAATTACAATACATCTACAAAATTAAAAACTAGAAACTTTTACATAGTTTCCATTTTTCTCACAAAATAAAAAATATTTAAAAAAGATTCATGTATAGTTCCATGTTTTAGATAGCATGAATTTTCCATGATATCATCTTTGAACCTAATCCACTTTATGACTTGTGAAAAACATTTTAAAAACTTGGTATGATCACACAAAGCTCAGTAAGGGATACATAAAGAAAGAAAACTGTTAGTTTTTTCTAGAAAACAGGTAAACCGTGAATACCTTATCATAAGAAATAATATTAACCTTTATGAAGTAGAAAATAATCATCAATAAATAAAAGATCATTTCTTTCTATTTTCTAACAAAAATATTACCATAAAATCCCTAGAAATAACACATAACATATAAAGTTTACATGGGACATAGACATACTTAAATATAATAACCATACGGTAAACTTACACACATATCACTAAATTGAATAGCCACATGCTGACATCCATACCCAATTCATTGGAGGTTATAATTTAACCACCCATCCTATATTATCATGACACAACCTGTTATTTGGTTTATCATGTAAAATCCTATAAAATGTCCATGTACCATTATAAAATCTGAACACATACAATATTTCAAATATAAACATTTCACTAATAACAGTTCATTTGAAATCAAAAGAAATAATTTAAAGATATTGAAATAATAAATCCATTTCAAAAACCATTTTCACTACCAAAACACAAAGAAACCGAATAAGGTATTTATTTTCCTTTTAAAAACATTAAGTCTTATAGAAGATGCCAACTAACGATTACGACAGTGGAGATTTTATTGTCACCACAAATTTTTAAAACATTCCTTTTTTCATTTAGATAAATTATTCCTAGAAAAATGATTCTATTGGAATGAATGTAAAATTCTAAGGGTCTTATTATACACTGTATAAAAAAGAATGTATATATTTTCAAAATAAGCCTCAATGAAAGGAGATTGAGATGAATTCCCTAACAAAGATCATTTTTTAAATAAAATAAATCCATTATGTGTATTCACTATAATAACACATAAATAAGTTATAAATACATGATAATATATAGATATTAATTTATCACATAATCAAAGAATGACATAAACAAGATAGATATGATCAACCTAAAGAATAGAAATTGGGTTAAGAAGTTCCCTTACCTTGTGTATGAATTGACCCGTTCATTCTTTAATTTATTGAATAATAAATATAAGTTAATTTATACTTGTTTAAGAAAATTTTCTAATTATATTATTCCTCTAATATAACTTATTTTATTTCTATAACAAATTTTTTTTATTCTTATTCATATCAGACATTTTGTCGATGTACGAAAATTGAGTTAAAAAGGAACTCCTTATAATTATAAATTTTCTATGGGGTAAAAATAAAATTATCTCCATAATGATATTCATGATTTAGATATCATATATATCATATATATCCAGTATATATATAATAGTAAATAACATTTGAAGATAAGAAATGAAAATCATTTTTCATGGAGACTGTAAACCGTATGTACGCATGAACGCTACATTAATTTCTATTTAATATTTTAATGGAATGAAAACATAATGATATATAATTATATTATAATTTCATTATAATTTCATATATAATTTAATATATTCCATCCTTTATACATCCCACATATGGTTTGAACGAGTTTTATCACTTTGAGGGGGCGATAGTCTGCACTTCCTAGAATGAAATTATCGCATTTACCCATTATGGAAACCATAAAGGTATCATATACAAGAAAAATAAAGAAGTATAGAGACAATATTAATATAATATATATCACATATAAATAAAGTTCCAACTTAATGGACACCATGATAGGTAGTTTAAGGTATTGGAACAATCATCGTTTCGTGAGATAATAGTACGCCATCCAAAGAAACAGTATGTTCATATCAATTATATGGATTTGTGTGAATGTGTAGTTCAAATACATATCATAACAAAAGCCTAGTATATTGAGTTTATAGTTATTTTTATAAGAGAAAATAATAGAATGAGTTTAGGAGGATGGAGAAGTAAAATAAAATCAAAGAACTTTAGAAGAGGTTACCTTTAAATCAGGTAACTCCCTTTTGTTTGAAATAAAATGTTTACTTGAAGTGCCTTCTTCCTAAGGTAAGGATTCTAGGAGGAGGAGAGGGATTTAGGGTGATTATTTAGGTATATCATGGAATATCCAATGGGCTTGAGAGGTATGAGGAATGAGTTTTAAGTGGTGTCCTTTTTTAAGGGGGACGAGGGGCTATTTTGGGATGTTTTAAAATATTATTATATTATATACTTATCTTCAGTTTCAAAATTTCCAAAACTAATTAAAGATGAATAAAAAATGACTAATATTCAATAAAAATCATATAATACGAACTGGATAGGTTTTGGATATTTTTTTTAGTATTTATAATTTTATTTATTTAAATCTTTCATTAAGGAGGTAGACACTACATCATTATTGTGTCATAAATAATTTTATTTATATGAAGTCTAAAAAGTATAAAAAAATAACATGATATACGAAATAATATTATATTTGAAAAAATATTTATATTCAGAGAGATAACTTTTATATACCCATTTAAAAATTGATTTACTAAATGATATATGTTTAAGTTATTTTTTTCTTTACTTTAAATTAATTAATATAAAGTGTCATTATCACTCTTAATTGGCCTCATGGGGTCCCAAATTCTACCAAAGGATGACCGAGGTCATAAATGACTCAACGAATAATGTTAGGACTAGTTTTAAGGTAGTTATATATTATTATAATATTCTTTTTGTCTTGAATTACCCAATTTACCTTTAACCGCTGTAAATAAAAGTTAAATGTTACTATTCACCAAAAAATATTTTCATCTTATTAATCAAAATATTACTTACTAATAAAAACCATGTATGTTAGATTATCTATCTTAAATTCACCACAGAAATAAAATTTCATTTAAATGAAAAAGATAGTTTTCTAACTACTACTAAGTGTTTTCACTATTCATAAAAAATTGTTGTTTTTCCAAAAATACCAAAAAATTATACTAATATATTTGATATTCCTAATTAAAAAATGATTTCTATTTTACCAAATTCAAAACATATATGTTTCATTAATTAATTTAAATTTACATCCTATTGTCAAAACAAAAAGCTTATTTTTAAGAAATTACAACTATCAAAATATTGACACTTATTCATGTCCAATTTCAAAGAGAAATTTCATCCCATGATCAAAATTTTATTATATTATAAAAATATAATCTAATTACACCTTAATAAAAATTAAAAATATAATCTATCCATATAAATAAATTATATTAAAAGGCTGTTTTGAATTAAAATAAGATATTTTTCACTTTCATTAAAAAATGAATTTGATCAGAAAGATGCCAAAAATTTATGCAAAGTAAATTTTGATGTCCCGATTCTAAAAAAGAATGTTATTTTTTCACATATAACATATTAAAGTGAAAAAAACTATATTCAAATAGGATTCTATATCAAAAGACGATAAATTGACATTTTAAATAATATTAGAGTATTTATGATTAAAATTAATTCATTCAAATTTGAAGCCTCCAGATATTATTGGATAAATGTAAAAACATTTAACAAACATGTATAATCATATTTTAGATAGTTATGTTCATTTACCATAATACAATGGCTAAGAATTAACTACCATTTAAAATAATATTATTTTATTATATTTTAGTATGACCCAACGTTGTGTGCAACATAAGATTTCAAAGAAACCCTTCATTTCATATTGGGAAGGACATATAAAATAACATAACCTTTACATTAATATTAATAATTAATTCAAAAATATTAACTAATATGAAAATGTTATATTTCATTATCTACATGGGATTTTACAAACATAATGCATAAAAAGCATGAAATATAATATGTTCCAAATAGACATAAAATAATCATTCCAAAATAGGTTTCTTTATGTTTAGGTTTGCATAAATCAAGTGGATCGTTTTATTATTGATGAGAATGAGAACTTGGTGTGCTTGTTAAAAAAAATTTATGGGGTGTAGTAAACACTATGAGATTATAATTCCATGCAAGAACAATTATTTAAAAATATTAGACTAAAAATATAAGAGTTTTCTATAATCACAACTGTAAAAATACGAATTATCAATGAATAATGGTTCTTGTTTGTGTTGATGAAATATTATTTTGAAGATCATACGAGGAACAATGTTATAATATTATGTAATTCATGAGATTCAAGTTTGAAATATCAATGATTAGTGATTACTGTTTATTTCTTGGTTTAAAAGTGAAACAATAAATAAGTAAATATTTATCTGTTAATAAAAATATGAAAATATTTATTTAAGGGATTTTAAATGGAAGAAACCATGAAAATTATGACAGAAGTTTCCACCTAGAGTATTTTTCATGATATTTTGATGTCATGGAGGTTGATGTGATGGAATATAATAAAATCATTGTTTGCCTCTTATACATGATAATTACATGATCAAAAGTTATGTTTTTTCACCTCTCAAGTCATATGGTTCTGATGAAATCCCAAAAAAATACACCTGTAATCTATGAATATAGTACTACAACATTTAAATGGAATTTTTCGATTTAGGTCTATTTTAGAATAAAAATACACATAAATATTTATTTTAAATATAGATATAGGTTTTTACTATTTATTAGTTGACTCGAATTCAAAATCAACAAGATAATTATATATTATAACATTGTATATCATTTTGCTAATCAATAAGTGAGGTGTCATTTTATTGAGCACTATAAAAGCTACGTATACTATAACCAATCATAGTTAAACCCAATTTCTATGGGAGATGAAACTATTTAAGGATATTAGAGTAAAAGTGAAATATCCTATTGAAAAAACATTTGATAAACCAAGCGCTATTAATCATAGAAAGAATAATATCCCCCATTGAATCACAAATTACATCAAGATCATGTATCACTTCCTCAAATAAAATATTAAAAATTTGTTTTTGATGTTAGAGTATGTATCCACGAAAAATAATCATGTAGAAAATATGAAAAATGAACTAAACATGAATGGTTTTGAAATATGTCAATTAGATCATTGTGTCCAAACATATTCACATATATAAATGTTTTGGAGAAGGGGCCCCCACTCCACTATATAGATTAGTGTTACATGATTAATGATTCTGTATTCCACTTAAAAATATGAATCTTAAAAGTTTTTATTTAAATGTTATATTTCTCTCAGGGTTTCATTTTTCAAGTCTCATTTTCTATAGTTATAACTTTCTGAGAAGTTTTAATTGGTATATCTGAAAAAGGTGGAGATATAACTCAAGTAAAAAAGAGGGAGTGATACTTTTTCTTTAAAAAAGATACATCCTCGAAGAGGGATTTTGGTTTTACAACACAACTATTGAAAAATGGGAGATATTATTTAACAAATCATTAGGGGATAGTGAATGGTTTCAAAAATTAGTGGTATATTTTAGATAGATTTTTGAAAATAGATGATTCCATGGAGAAAGGAGATCGATGCAGTGAATAATAAGTAAATTTTAATTTAATTATTATTTCACATGATAATTATGAATTATATGATATTATAGTGAATGATCAGTGAATAATTGACTATAATATATGGAGATTATAGTTTTATATTGAATATTATTTAATGATTTCACATTTTTTTAAAAGGTGTGTTATAGTGTTGTAAATAAACACAATGGTATATATTTTTATAAAAATAAACATGAAGCCTTTTTAGATTTTTTTTACTGAAAAACCAAACTCAAGGAATCATATTGATTTGGTTTTATGAAATATAGAGATAATTATAATATGATGGGTATGTTTTTTCCAATTTACTATGGTCACTCTATAACAATAAGTGTCATGTTGAATCATGTTTTTATAGGACTATGGTATTCTAAATTTATTTAGTTGACTATTACATTATGGGGGAGGCCTTTACATATTAGGTTTTCATAAGAGTATCCATGGAAGACTCATTTCATGGTGGTTGGGTAATGATGAAATATAGATATGGATAGATTTTTCAAATTTAAAATATATTTTACATGTTCCACAACAAGGAATGTAATTATCTTGTACTGATATTAGATAAAATTAAAATTAAATGAATCTAAAAACATTCATGTGAAAACAAAGACCCCATGGAAAATATGTTTCATTATTTTACATATGGGAAGTATGTTAGGTAACTGTTTACATGAAACCACATGTGTACATTTCATTGAGTGATTATTTATTCCATGAAGTTGAAGTATCATATTTATATCATTATATATAGATGAAATGGATTTCATTTTGATAGATAATTACACAATGGTGTTTTAGTCAAATATGTTTTCAAAGAATTTCTCTATTTTGAGAATTTAATATTTTGGTTTTTGATTCTCAATGTTAAAGGAATTTTCAACACAATTATTATAATCATTACTTGGTATAGCTAAAATTAGTAGAAGATAAATATTGAGTTCTTATGAAGAGGGTTTAGTTGTTCCATGATGTATTCGGTGAGAATATGATGAAGTAGAGTTGGGAAAATTATTATGAATTTATAAGAACTATATTTTAGGGATTTTTGTGATATAAATTATTGAAAATTAACTATGATTTATAGGATTATTTGGGATAAATGTTCCCATTACAATAAATTAGAATCAAATATAAATTCTAAGGGAAACATATTTTTTATCTATTGATTAAAGAGGTATTATTATTTACCAGTAAATGATGAATTCCATGAATGAAATACATATGAAAATAGAGAAAAATTCAATACTTTTAAAATTTATAGGAAAATTGTTAGAAGATAAGGAAAACTAACAGTTTATCACATTGGAGGGTTCGTAGAGATTCATCACATTGATGATGAAAGTGTGGATTGATACACCACCATTAGGGTAAGTCATTACTAGATTATGAAAGATAAAAAAACATTGAGGATGTAAGAACCTGGATCTTATTTTCAGGTATATTTTCCTTTTTTCTGGTGTTTTTGGGGGAAAAGAGGAGTTTATTTAAATTTTTGAAGTAAACACCATGTAATTTATGAGTACATGTCGTGTACTCATTTACCCTAGGTAGCCATGTGCTGGCCGTGAAGTGGCCATGCACATGGCCATGTGTGGTGACCTAGAGGAAACCTAAAGTGGGGCTTGGTAAGGGAAAGTACATGTCATGTACTTAAAATGTACACACCTTGTACTTTTTTTATTAATCATACTGGGGTTGTGTCTAATGGATAAAATGCTCTCTTTCTCGACTTAGTTCATCCGAGTGCGTTCGTACATCTACAATTATTCACTGATCCCCCGATTGAGAAACTATTCTCCAAATCGACCGTTGTTGATTGCGTTGGGATCTCCTCAGTAATCCATTCCTTCATTTGGAGCTTCATTTCTTGATTCCTCTTCTTTCAAGATTTATCCTTGGTTGAACTTTTTAGACGTTTTTATAGATCTATGGTGTTTATGGGTCATTGAGGCATTGAGGCTTGTATATAACGATATCCCAACATCGAGGTTTGTGGTTTGTGCCATTCTGTAGATAATAATTGAGTTATATGTGCAAACTTTCCCATTATCCTTGAATGGGGTACTGTGTGTTTAATTTTGTAGCCCTGATAATTTCTTTCTATGCTATAATTATTGAATAGAGCTTAATTGGATGTGAATAAGGTTAATTTCTATGACTTGGAAGTGTTTTACCATGCATGTTCTGTTTGTGACTATTTGGTCCGGCTTATCCTATTAGGATTCCTTGTTTTTTTCCCATGCCTAGTATTATAGGATGGAGTGATTGTACTATTTGCTATGCTGGTATGGTTTAGACTATTTTTCCTAGTATTTTTTGAGGTTTACTTTGGTCGTATTGCATTTTTGTGCTCGATTGACTTACACAGTACCGTGAGAACCTAGTGTAGTGGACCATAGAGTGAATGAATGTAAGGGAATATCCAGAGTGTCCACTTTACTTTTATGATGCGAGACCTTAGGGGGAATTGAAATAAGTGCATCCTCAGAGTGTCTGTAGTTCATAGACATGGGCCACATGGGGAATGTGATGTAAGTGCTTCCCCAGAGTTCCATTTAGTTACTGATGTGAGACTCTAGAGGAAATTGATAGTGAGTGCTTCATTAGAGAGTCTATGCTTAAGCTGAACCATAGGGGTTAGACTGTGTGTATATCCTAGAGGTTTGTTTGTTCTTTCTTGGTTGAACCCATGGGTTAGGCTGTGAGTACTCCCATAGGGTTGCCTGAAATGATTTGTGTTTTACTTGTTATATGAAATTTAATGAAATTTAACCATATGAATGTTTACAGCTGAGTACATTCCTGTTCACTGCTTCCTGTTAATTATTTCCTGTGATATATTCATTGATTGTTAGGCACATATCTTTGGGTGGTTTCCTACTAGGATTCAGTATCACACCATGTTTGGGTCATGATTTTCAGCCCAAATAGATTATATTTATGAAAGTATAGATTAGGGAATGCACCCTTCTACATTAGGTACTTGATTATGGGGGAGCTGGAGAGCATGGGACCCAGCTGAGGCTTGCGATGCTGAAGAGTTTATCTATTTTCTTTTGTACTCGGATTATTTTATATTCCAATATTGTGACATGGTTGGCTTATTTCCTAGAAATATGTATCATGAAAAATTTATATGTGTGCTGCTATTTCTTATTACTTTCAGTCATTCGATATTTACTATTTTGTGGTATTATTACTTCTTCTTCTATTGTATTCTTGTTTTTTTACAACTATGTTATTCTGCCTATGAGGGAATAGTTTCCCCACTATCACACCCAAGGCCCTCGCTGCTAGTTGGCTGCTTTTTGAATTCGAGGAAATGCGCTTGGGGCCATGTGACCAACCAGGTACGAGGCGTCTCTGGTGGCTTCCAGAACCGGGATGATACAAAGTGGTATCATAGGAATTATTTTCATCTTGAATTACAGTTTGGATCCTATAGTTAGTGTTATGAAGGATATGTACTTGGTAATAAGTTTTGCCCAGATGTATCTAACCCATGTACGAGGAAAAACCAATCTACCTCATTATTGCAATTTTCCTAGTTTTCCAATTTTATGGTTGATTTGATTTGACTATTAGGTGATTCACATGTTTTTTTCTGTTACTGTTGATATGATTGAGGTTCTATTTCTATTGAAATCTAATGAGATGAGGGTGTTCCATATCATGCATAATATAGGTACTTTCTATAAATCCCATGTCATGCATTCTTACCATGCCATTTAGGGTGCATTAGCGATTACATGTTGTTATGATATAAGTTGTGTAAGATATGCATGTTGTTGTGATAGACGCATTGCTTTAATACCTACTTTTTGATAGGGGTAGTGGATTGTGTAAGGCTTTGATTGAATAAACACCAAACTTTGGTTATTGAGGTGTTATGGACCATCATGGACTGGAATTTGGTGGATCATTGTCTTGTTATGCTTGTTTATGACATGTATAAGATACGATGATTTGATTTTCGGGGAGTATGGGCCCTCACATATTATAATTTTGAACTTTATTTTCTATTTCAGTGGTTTTCGGGGTTTCAATGTGGTTTCCGAGGCTTAATATCTTAAAAAACTTAGAATACAAGGTGTGTAATGTTGAATACATGCCATGTGTCCTTATGTTCAGGAAGGAACTATTTTTATTAAGCAAACGTTGTTTACAGTATGTACATACCGTGTAATCTCTAACAGTGTCACCAACAACGTGGGTAGAGACACGGGGTTTAGAATTCTTTGGTAGCCCAGGTCGTGTACCAGATGTACATGTCGTGTTGTAGAACTATGTAACTGGCCATGTCACAAAAAACACGGGTCAGTTAAGTATTTTCTTATACACATCGTGTCCACCTTGAATAGGCCATGTAGTGAAACCCATGTATCCAGTCATGTACCTAACAACACGGGTCGGTGAAACTCTTCTATAACACATTGTGTCTGGCACGAACACGCAATATAGTCCGGTTTTAGGAGAGCAGTGTGGTTTAGTTGTATAAAAGGACTCGGGCAGGGGAAGAGGATTAAAGTACACGAAATGTTTTAGGACAACACGCCCTGTGTTTGGGGTGTTAAATGACCAGTTGTGGAAGGAGTACATTCCCTTGTAAAAGGATTAGGGGAACACACCATGTAGGCATATTAAACGCCATGTCTCAATGTTTTGAAAAAAATAATTCTCTCTTTGCCATGTTCCCTTATTACACATTTATGATTCAGTCTCTATTAATCTTGATCTAGGGTGTGCACTTGACCTTGCAGATTCATGCCAATAAGAAGTCCTCCAGTGGTATTCTAGTTATAGGGTAGTCATCAGACACCGGACATGGTTGATAACGAACTACCAGTAGATCCTTCAGTTGTGCCAGTCATGGCAGTAGCCGTCATTCTAGACACATGTTCTAATTCAATGTTCTGAGAGCGTTCTTTGAGTTTCATGCATACCTTTCGAGTTGTACCGCATCCTGAACCTTCTATGGCAGAGCTGACGTGGGTTTTCTAATAGAAACATCCTCCCTCCTTCATAGGGGAAGGATGACCTCAGCCTCCAGAGTCATGGTTAGAAGCCATGCTATCTATCTACAAGAATCTGGATACTCCTCCAGAGAGGAGGGTCATTCTCACTACATATATGCTTCGATATTCCACCAAGAGATGATGGGATGTGATCTCATAGGTGGGACACCAGTAGGCTATGTCTTTGGATGAGTTCAAGTGTTCCATCTACGATTACTTATTTTTGGAGACTATGAGGGCTGATCGAGCACATGAGTTCATTAATTTAGATCAGGGTACTCTTTCTGTTATGGAGTATTTTTCTCGCTTTGCTGAGATGAAGTTATTCATGCCTATTCCAGGAGGTGATGAGTTATTCATGGAAAGGATGTTCAAGTATGGTCTCAAACATGACTTCTGATCGCTTTTGAACATTTTTAGGTTGACATCCATCACTACTATATTCAACCAAGCGCTGATCACTGAGTGCAATCCAAGGTATTTTAGAGTTGTGAGCCAGGGAGTCTTGACATATGGAGTTACTATCCTTCCTATTGATAGAAGGTTGTTCCATAGGGGGTCTTCGCGTGGTGATCCATCAAGGCGAGACATTTCTTCTGGTAGCTAGGTGGTGTGAAACTAGTGTGAGAAGAGTAGTATAACGAGGTCACATTTCCCGATAGACCTAGATGAGTGGAAATATTGTGGAATGATGTGCCATATTCATCATTTCTTTATGATATTCTCATTAGTAGTAGGTGATAGATGTTCTTCTATGACTCCTCGTTCAGGAGTAGTGCCTCTAGTAGATCACATGTTAAGAAAATAGAGTTCTTCTAATTGTCCCTACTGAGGTGGAGGTCATGGTTGTGACAGTCAGTCGCTAGGAATTCAGCGACAACATGGTGGATCAGCTCTGAGTGGTCTGGCAGGGTCAAATGGTCATAGTGTAGGTCATACTTTTGTAGTGTAGTAGAACCAGCAAGAGCTAGATCCCGGACCCTCTATAGTTCAAGGTACAATTCTAGTCGCCTCCGTTTTTGCTTCTACTCTTTTTGATACTGGGGATTCCCAAAGTTTCGTATCTGTTGATATTGTTGATAGCCTTGTGCTTTGAATCTTTTTTTCTACTGATATCTTGATATTGGTCACTCCATTGGGGACCAGAACGACTACCGCACGTCAGTTCAAGGAGTTCCCTCTTTAATTTGGCGGGTGTCACTTATTATAGTACCTCTATGTCCAAGATATGACAGACTATGATCTCATTCTCTAAATGGACTGTTTAGTTCCCTTCTAGAATTTTGTAGATTGATATCAACGAAAGGTGAGTTTCAAATCACAAGAAGGCTAATGGTTTCTCCATATGGTAGAATGGGATGTCTAGGAAAGTAGACCAGGACCCAGGCATCATGTGTTGGGAGGAGTTACAACCCATATCTCTTGTCTATATCAAGATGACCAGGGGAATTCACAGTTGGACATTCCTCTAGTGGTGGATTTTTATAGAGATGTCTTTCCAAAAAACTTTTAAGGTTTTCTTCCAGAGCATGAGGTATAATTTTCTATTGATCTTGTTCCAGGAGAGACACTGGTGTCCATTCTTCATTATATAATGGCTAAACCAGAGTTATAGGAGCTCAAGAAGTAATTGTAGGTGTTATAGGAATAGGGTTTCATCCAAACTAATACTTCTCCTTAGGGTTCTCCTGTCCTGTTTGTGAGGAAGGAAGACAGTACCCTCAGATATTTGGTGGATTACTAGATGCTGAACCAGTTGACGGTCAAGAACCGATATCCATTACCGAGCATTGATGATCTCTTTAACCAGCTTAGAGGATCCCAGTTGTTCTCAAATATTGACCTGAGATCACATTACAATAAATTGTGCATTAGACAATCTGATATACCTCTTATAGACTTTTGGAGTAGTTATGGTCTATACGAGTACATGGTTATATCGTTTAGTATCACGAATACACCAGCAGTATTCTTGGAATTGATAAACTGAGTGTTACATAAATACTTGTATGCCTCTTTGGTGGTCTTTTTCAATGAAATCTTGGTGTACTATCATACTCGACCTGTCCATGCCTCACATCATGAGATCATTTTGAGTAGACTGAGACAGCATCAGTTATATGCTAAGCTCTCAAAATGCCACTTTTGGATGAATCAGATTCACTTATTAGGTCTTATTATCTAATAGATAGGAGTATTATTAGACCCAAGGAAAGTTAGATCAGTAGTTTCCATGGAGTAGTGGAAGAATTTATTTGAGGTACGGAGATTTCTAGGGATGGATGGATACTACAGACATTTCATAAAATACTTTTCACATTTAGCAGCACCACAGATGGGTCTGACTAAGAAGGGTGAAAAGTTCTTGTTGCCAGAATCTTTTTAGTAAGCCTTTCAAGAGTTTAATGGGAGGTTATCTTCAGCACCAAAACTATTGTTTCCAAATATAGGCATTAGATATACTATGTACTATGATGCTTCATGTATCAGGATGGGAGATGTTCTTATGTAGGGGGAATGAGACATTGCGTGCAGGTATCTGCAGTTAAGGTCACCTGATAGGAACTACCCGACACATGATCTCAAGTGGGATGTTGTTGTTCATGCTTTATATTGTTGGAGACATTATCTTCTGGGAGACAATTTCATGGTGTTCACTGACCGAAAAATTCTTAAGTATATCTTCACTCAGCATGACCGAAATTTGAGACAGTGAAGATGGGTAGAGTAACTTCAGTCCTTTGACATTGAGCTTGCCTATACACATGGGAAAGGAAACACAGTTGATGATGAGTTGAGCTGGAGAACTCAGATACAGGCAGTTTAGGAGGCCATTAGTGAGTGTTAGCTTATGGATATGTTCTTTGAGATGCATTTTAAGGTGCACAACAGATTGGGGTAGACATTACTTTATTTTGTATTTTCTACCTCTACTGTACTTTATCGAGTGTGAATGATGTATCTATCAGATTCATATGGCCTAGTCATACCGGAAAGCATGTCCGGAGATGACCCTACTCTAGGTTGGAATGTGGACGAGGACGAGATCTTGAATTTTCATGGCCGTGGGTGGGTGCCAACAGACATACACGAGGATCTAATGCTGGACTTTCATTCCGTAGTTTGGACAGTTCATCCTAGTGTCACCAAGATGTATCGTGATATACACCACCCGTATTGGTGTCCACATATGAAGAGATATGTATCTAGTTTCATCATTAGGTGTTCCACTTGATAGTAGGTGATGGCAGAGCACTAGCGACTATTAGGGATTTTGTAGTAGTTACCCATTCCCGAGTGGAGGAGGAATGACTTCGTGATGGATTTCAGGATAGGGTTTCCAATATCACCTCTAGGGAATGATGTAGTTTGGGGTTTCATTGAAAGACTCACAAATGTTGCTCACTTCTTACCGATCAAATAGTCATTCATTGTTGATGAGTTGGGAAGGTTGTATATCAGAGAGATTGTATGTTTACATGGGGTTACACACTCCATTGTTTCAGAAAGGGATGCCCATTTTACTTCATGGGTCTGGAAAGGGATTCAAAATGATTTGGGTACATAGGTACTGTTGAGTACATCTTACAACCCTAGATAGATGGACAATCCAAGCGTATGATTCAGGTACTAGAGGATATGCTTGGAGCAAGCATCCATGGTTTTGGAGGTTCTTGGGAGAATCAAATTCCTCTTGTGTAGTTTTAATTCAACAATAGTTTTCATGAAACTATTATGAAGGCACCATACGAGGCTTTTTATGGTAGGAAATTATGATCACCCTTATGTTGGATGGAGGTAGGAGAGGCTACTATGCTTGGACCTCATCTTTCCTAGGAGACCATAGAGCAGATTGAGTTGATTCAGAAGAGGATTGCTACTGCATAGTCATAACAGAATTCCTATGCTGGTCGACAGAAATGACCTCTAGAGTTTGAGATTGGGGATCAGGTTTTTCTACATGTCACACCGTGTTTGGGACACATGAGGATTAAGAGGCAATGTAATGTTATTCCCATGTATGTTGGGCCATTTGAGGTGTTGGAGAGAGTTGGTTCTGTTTCCTATCAGTTGTTGTTACCTTAGAGGTATCGGGCTATGCATGACTTCATCCACATTTCCTAACATCGTCGTTACATCTCAGACCCATCTCGTGCTTTCAAAACTGAGGAAGTTGAGTAGGAGGTGGATACAGAGTTCGAGGAGCATCCTATCTAGATTTTTGATCGAAGTACAATGGTTCTTTTTGGCCAGTCTGTTCCTCTGGTATGAGTGCTATAGCAGCACAGACAAGTATATGATGAGACATGGGAGAGGGAGGCCGATGTACGATCTCTGTGGCCGGAGGTGTTCAAGGTTTCTTTTTCAACGCTGCCTTGCTAGGGGAATTTAGGGATGAATTTTGTAAGGGGGGGATGTTTGTAAGAACATGGATCTTCTTTTTAGGCATGTTTTCTTTTTTCTTGTGTTTTTGAGGAAAAGAGGAGTTTCTGGAAATTTTAGATGTACACATCGTGGACTCAGTTACTGTGGGTAGCCGTGTGCTAGCTGTTTAGCGGCTGTGCACACGATCGTGGGTGGTAACCTAGAGGCCGCTTAAAGTGGGGCTCGGTAAGGGAGGGTACATGCCTTGTACTCAAAAAGTACATGCTATGTATTTTTTTTATTAAACATATTTGGGTAACATCTAATGGATAGAACACTCTACTTCTTGACTTAGTTCGTCTGAGATCATTTGTATGACCACGATTCTTCTCGGAGACCCTAATAATGCATCCATTCTCTAAATCGACTATCATCAATTGCATTGGGGTCACCATAGTAAGCTCTTACTTTTTCGAGAGCTTAGTTCACTGATTTAGCCTCTTTCAAGAGTTATCTGTGGTTGAACATTTTAGATTTTTTTGTAGATCTACGATGTTATTTGGTGATTCGGGGCTTGATTCTCATGTATAACGATCTCCCAACACCGAGGTGGGTTTTTTTTCCCTTTCAATATATAGTATTTGAGGTAAATGTGAAAAATTTCCCAATACCCTTGAATGGTGTATTAAGAGTTTACTTTTTTTGCCCTGATAATTGATTGTTATGCTTGTATGATTGAATAGAGGCTAATTGGATGTGAATAGGGTTAATTGAAATGCCTTCGATGTTTTTTCCCATGCATATTCGTTTTATGACCGTTTGGTACTGCATAGCCTGTTAGGATACCTTGTGTGTTTCCCATGTCTAGTATTATAGGATGGAGTAATTGTACTATTTGACAAGATGGTATGTTGAAGAATGTTTAGAAAAGTTGTTATTGAGGATTACATTGGGAATATTGCATTTTTTGCGCTCGAATCACTGATATAGGGTCGTGAAAACTTGGTGTAGTGGAACATAGGGAGAATACAAATAAGGGCTTCTTTAGAGTGTCTATTTTACTTTTATGATGAGAGAACATAGAGGTAATTGATGTAAGTTCTTCTTCATAGTGTCTATAGTTGCTCAACGAGGGCCATAGGGGGATTGTGATGTATGTGATTCCCCAGAGCACCTTTTAGTTATTGGTGTGAGACTATAGTGGGAATTGACGGTTAGTGCATCCTCAGAGAGTCTAATATTAACATGAACCAAAAGGGTTATACTATGTGTACTTCCAAGAGGGTTTCATGTTCAAGTTTGCTTGAACAAGAGGGGTTTGTATGTGAGTAATCATAGAGGGTTACCTGATTTTATTAGTAGTTTAATTTTTATATGAAATTGAACGTAATTAAACTATAAGAATTATTACTGCTGAGTACTTCTGTGTTTGCTGCTTCCTTTGATGTATTTCCCATCATATATTCACTAACTATTTTTCACAGATCTTTGGCTTTTTTCCTAATGGAATTTATTTTCAAAACCTATATGGATCATGCTTTTGGTCCCAAAAAAGATTATATTACTGTAGTTATAGCTAAGGTAAAGTTCCCTTCTACATCAGGTACTTGATTGCTGAGGAGCTAGAGAGCATGGTACCCAGTTGAGGATTGTGATGCTGAAGAGTTTATATGTTTTCTTTGTACTTGGATTATTCTGTATTCCAGAATTGTGACATATTTGGGTGCTTTCCTAGACATATGTATCATGCATCATTTGTATATATGACCTTGTTTCTTCTTACTTTCAGTCTTCCACTATTTACTGTTGCATGGTATTATTACTGCTTCAGCTATTTTATATCTATTTTACTTTTTATGTTACTCTACCAATGACTGCATAGTTTCCCCACTATCACACCCAAGGCCCTCACTGCTAGTTGGCAGCCTCAGGCATTCAGAAAAATGTGTTTGAGGCCATGTTACCAACCGGTTATGCGGCACCTCTCGTGGCTTCTGGAACCAGAACGTTTCAGAGGAGCACCAAGTTTTTCTATATTTTAAGGATATGTGAGTTTTCAATATATATATATATATATATATATATATTGTGAGGGTAGTTAGCCTTGACTATTTTTGTGACTGATCAAAACATTTAATAATAATTTTACATAGTGAATTGATTACATTGAAACATATTTATTTCATTTCCTTTAGATGTATCCCAATATGGTTAAACCGATTGAAAATTACTTTTGTGTATCCTACTAAATTCATCAATTCAATATTCTAATAATGGAGACAAATGAGAGTTTCATTTATCCATATAATCAGATAATTAAAATGGTTAGTTGAAATCAATATACCATGATTCATCCCCTCTAAGGGTTTTTTTATGTAAGACCGAGAAACCAACATTGATAGTTCTCAACACCTCTCTTTACATCACAACACATTTTTTAGGGACACATCGACACCGTATAATGGATTTATATTACAAATAGTACAAAAAAAATATCCATACCCATCCCACAATGACCTATCATTACATTTATAGTTCCTCTTCCATAAAAAAGGTTCAGAATGGCTCTCTATCACATGTGAATTGAGGAAATTCTACTGCCATGAATGTGAATGATGGTATATCTGGTGGTACCAGGACAATGGTTCCACAAATATTAAATAATGTAATAATAATAATTATTTTAAAAAATAAAAAAATAAAAAAATAATCATCATTATTGTTTATTTTTTAATATAATAAAATATTTAAATTATTATTATTATTGGTGAATAAATTTGAGAATATGGTTACAAAATACTATATTATCGGAATTTTTAATCAACATATACATCCCCCCTATTCATAGAGTTTTCTACCCTAAATTTTAATTTCAAATTGGGAATTAATGGGGTAGTTTCATCTATTATTAATAAATAATACCAGTTCGGTCTTGGTTCTAGACATGAAATTATATCATCATTAAATGAATCATTGTATACCAAAATATACTATTTTGAGTGTTTTTCAATCACTGTTAGGTATTTTAAGATCGTAGAATTTTTATACATAAATAAAAAATGGAACTCGTGATGTTAATTAGTTAACTTATATGATTACAATATTTAAAATTAATACTCTTTAAATTCAAGGATGTCTTTCACCACAATGTAATAACCCTATTTTGAGATCAAAACTCCCATAAAAACACCTTTATGGTGTTTATTACTAGGTTGAAGTCTCTATTTTTTAATTTCGCTATGAGATGACTAAAATGACTCTATAAATTCACAAACATCACTTTTTTGAGCCTTTAACTAATAATTAAAATAGGTAATGTAAACTTATAAAAAATTAACATTCAATTTCAAAATCATTATTTAAATATATAACATGGTTTATTAAAAAATAAAAATATTTTAATTAAAGTTTCAAGATAAATATTTATAAAAAAAAACTAGAAGTTTCTAGTGAAGGTTTATAATATTTATAAAGAGGAAAATGTTAACATTTAATAAATGTCCTTATAGTAATGGATTTCTTATAAGTAATTATTTTAATGTTTTATACATTTAAATAATAATTCTCAATATAATCAAATCAATTACATTCATTATCCTACATGTTTTTACTAAGATTTTCATTAATGAAAAGTAACCACTAATTATGTAGATACTCCTATAGAATATATAATTATTTGGTAACATTCAAATAGTTATTCATATATATCAAATAATTATTATAATTTCATTGTATTCATTGATGTCCTTGTTACATTTAAAATGAGATAACCCAATTGACCATTAATATTTTTATCAAATTATTAACATGAAATATTATTACAAAAGGCACTCATAGTGTTTGTATTCACCACTTGGGTGAGTATTCCAAATACTATTACAACTGCCACCAATTTCTTCTTATTTTATAAATCGATTATGGAGGAATTTTTAAAAACTAGCATTTTTGTGAAGATTTATTTATTATTTCAATTATTATATAAGTAATAAATGACACTAAATATATATGGTTAATAAATAATATATATTTTTATTTAAATACATTTATTGATCTCAAAAAATAGGCTTTATGATTTTTTATTCTATTTAAAATAAATTATGAATTATTTAGAAGTTTAATTACAGATAATTATATATATAGAATGGGGGAGATGACGTTTATTTCGTGATTAGAGGATTATTACCACAAGTGAATTGTCCACTTTCTCTATTATATCCTTCATGATATTTATCTACATATTATAAAATTCAGACCACCTTCTATTGAATTATTAATAGAAAACTGAGATATTATTTTATCAAAAAATTTACTACTTTTCCTCAACCTCATCATTTGATCTGGTTAAGTATCATGTGCCACTTATAGATATTTTTAAATAAGTATTTATGGAGAAGTTGTATATTAATGAAACGTGGATGATTAAACCACTAGTAGGCCATAAATATACGTTTAATAGTTGGAATCAAGATAAAAACTATTATTGTTGTTGGAAACCACACTATTTTCTCTTTTAACTTATATTTATTATACATCACGATAATATAAAGGATATTTATCATTGTTCATGAATTTTTTTATAAATAATGGGAATTTTAAATAATTTATTTCTTTATGGTGAATGTAAAAATATAGAGTTTTATCATCAAATGGAAAAGATATTAGTGATGTAATTATGATGTTTCTAAATTTAATTGGATATTTAATTAAATAAAATATTGTAATTTTAACTCATTTGGAAAATAGATGGGTTAATCATATGTTTTAATCATTTAATTACATTCCAACAACTTCATTTTCTAATTACACTATTGATAGAATGGTTTTTAATTATGATTATTAGGTTTTTGTCGACATTATTTATTGTTTTTAGTTTCATCTATTTCATAGTTATTTGATGTATATCATCAAGGCCCCATGATTATACTATTCACTCAAAGAGTATACATGATTTTGACTAAGGAATTTACAATGCGCATCATTTAATGTAATGTTTTTTCACTCTAAGATTGATTAACACGTTTTTATGGATTTTTCTTATTATACCGTAAATGAGAATTCGAGTATGGGAAGGCCTCTTATCAATTACACAGGTTCCATATCCATAATTTCATTAGTGTTTCTATCTATGTGTGTGTTCATAGGGAATTTATAAGGAATTACCTTGCTATTGTTTCTTAAGAGGACCTTTTTCATAGTTATCACCAAACCATACCATGTCGGTGTTTATTATATTCAAATGATCATGTAATATAAGTATTAATATTGTTTTATAGATAAAATACATTAATAATTTATAGTATTGGAAAAACCTTATTGTAAAATCCATTGAGACATTTGAGTTGGAAAATGAGTTCATTATGGGGAATAATATTATAACATTAGTTTTTTTATTTCCTAAATAATTTTTATTTATAAATTGATATGTGGTTTATTTTTTATTTGGTTTGGAATATTTAAGAAATTTATCTTGTGAAATATCACATTCATCTACTATTATACACCCAAGGAAGTTTATTAGGATCATTGGGAAAATCATAGTGAGTATTATACATATATATTTCATGTACACTCTATGTGTAGATGAATTAATGATTTGACATTGGTAAATTAATGGAAAGAGTGAATTATTGAGATAAATTATTCTTAAAAGATGATATAGTCATGCATAAGCCTTATTGTGTGCTTACTTTACCTATTATATTCTGTTCGATTCGTTAACCTTTATGACAAACATAGTTAAAGATATCAATTTGAATATTATTGCATTAGTAGATATTTATGCCTTATAATATCTTAATTATTTTCCTCATGTTCTATAATCCCATGTTTCGTCTAATATTTGTTTTAGAATGTTTTTTTTGTTTATATATAACATATATTTTATGTCCTTTTATACTCATTTACTATTGTAAAACTATGATATGTTGGTTTCATATTCCATGTATATTTTTTTATATTTGTTATTACGTGGTGGTAATTCGGAGAGAAAATTATTCCCCACTTATTTTATATTAACCATAAATGATTGTCACAAATATCCTAAATTTATGGAAACAAAAATGATGTTTAATGTTAATAGAATACATTATTGGAGTTATCTTTATGTTAGGTCATTACAAAAATGGTATTATAGTCCAATCATATTGGTTATGTTTGTGTTAGATATACAGATATCATTTTAGTTACTCATGAGGTAGTTTATAAATATGTATGAGTAAATAAATTATATAATTCTATGATTTTTTATGTTGTGGGGGATGAAGTATGATTTTTATTGATCTAAGGTGGGACATTTATTTTAATATTATTATGTTAAATGCCTCAGATTATAGGTGTTTGTGCATAATTTTCAACTCAATTATTAGATAATAATACAAATAACTTTTATAATACTTGTTTCGTTTCATATGTAGGCTATTTTCCTTGGATGGGTGTGTTTATAAACTGGTTTTGTGATATGAATAATATAAATATGGTTATTTACAATAAGAGTCATAATATATCAAAAATAAAAGCGTAAATTATATATTAATATTCGAATAATTTTATTAAGTAAAACGATAATTGCAAATTGTGGAATTGGAAAGATTAGGTACCAATGTATTGAATCCCTGAGAAAATATGAAATAATTATAAAAATTATGGCCAATTAATAGTATGAATTAATAAATTTAATAATTTATTACTATTTAAAAATCATCCAGTGATGTTTTTATTATGTCTATAATAGTTTTGACTTCCTATGATTCCAATAATGGAAGCTCTAAATATTGATATTATTTTTAAAATAATGATATACATATATTTGTAAAATATATTAATTTCATAAAATTAATTACGTCATTATAATTAAGAAAAAAATCAGTGTTTTGGAGAATTATAGAAGATCATTTGTAAAAAAATTATGATTTAGTAGTTCTAAGTCCTTCCGGATATTTTGGATGATATTAAAATCAATATATATTTTCCCCTAATGTGATTGAATAGAAAAATCTATTATGGTATTTTAAAATCTTTTGTGTCATTAAATTGTAAAAAAATTAGTTATAACATCATAAATGTATAGTTATAGTGGACCACTAATGATTTTTTGAAATTTATTTTCTTAAAATTATAGTAAAAAATGATTATATATTTTTCACATATTAACATTGTAGTTATACTATATTGTCTTTGAATCAATACCAGAACATCCATGAGAACACTTACGTTGAAAATATTGGTTATGTGTGGGGACATAAGTCATGATGTTATATTTTATTGACCTATTTATTATTAAAAATTAAATATTTAGTGTTAGTGAATCAACAGTAAGTTATGGAATTTTGGAAAAAGTTGGAACATTGGGAAATTCATAGTGTATTAATGTAGGATAAAAAAATACAGATGTATGTTTTTCTAGATTTCTATAATTGAGTATAAATTTGATTTATTTTTATTTCAGTTCATCATAACGGGTAAAATAGATATTTTCATCGATTATATGATCTCATATAAATTTTATAACCACTACACTGAACCAAAAATAGGGTGTTATCCCTAAGATATGTGTTTGGTATAATTTTAATCTGTTTGAGTTTTGGAAAATATTTAATTTTTAATAAATTATATCTTACATTAGTTGTGTGGATTTGGGTGGTGATATCTTTTCTTTAGAGAAATATATTGAAACTATGACAGTATTTTTGAGTTCATCCAGGGGTTTTTTTTCTTATGTTAGGTTTAATAACTCTTACAATACTAGAATTGGAGTAAGGTATTTTAAATGTGTTTCAATTAATTAAAAACATACCCCCATTTGGGGAATCCCCCACATATGAAGAAAGGGGGATGGGATCATCTTTATGCACAGTAGAAATGAAGATAGGAGAGGAGGAAGAGAGACAACTGGACTCTATATTTGGTGGAGATCAAGACCAGATCTAGGTATAGTGTCTTCTAAGAGTGGATTTAGACCCAGTGCTTTTATGTTTATGCAACATGGTAGGATGATTTTTTTAGTTTTTTGAATTGATCCCCAAATATGCGTATTTATTATTTCTTTGATAACTATTATTACTAAGAGGGTGGATATATTCCTAATCAAGGAAAACAGGGGTTTTAGAAGGTTCACATGGGTGGTTCTCACTCAGAAATTCTAAACCGACACTGTGTTTTTCAGGAACATATGTCGTGTGTTCTTCCCATTTGGGGAAGAATAACTTTTGAAACTCAAATCCTTGTACAATGGGTACTTTCCAGGTAGTCACGTTGGGCCATGTGGCTGAGTACGTGGGGAGGTTGATTTTTGGGACTACATGTTGTTTATTCTAAGAATAAAACATGTAGTGGGACATGGATAGGTAGGTGAGTACATCGGAAGAGACACCCACTAAGGGGGATATGACCATGTGTATGTATAGCGTGAGGCACTATGTATACTGTTCTCATATAGTAGTAAGCTGTTAGATAGTAGGTGACCAAGGCCATCTGGGAGTACATGTCCAGGCAAGTGGATTTGGAGTACATTCATTTTTCTCGGTATACAGGTGATGTACTACCCATTTTCTTCCCTTTAGAGAGTGTTGATCGATTTTTTCACCACATATTTGGAATTGGAAAAAAGTGGAGTCCATTTTGAATGTATTCCATATAGAACGAGATGGTGGAACCCTTGGTGTGTTTTTAATACTTTTAAGAGGGGGTATTGGGGTGAAGAAATTATGGAATATATTTATTTCCATTAGAAATTTATTTCAGCTATCCCCCGAGGGTGAGATGTTGGAGAGGGGCATGAGAATTATTGTAGGACATAACATTATTTAATTGGATACCTTTATTTGTGTTGGAATTATATTAACCTGTGGTATCGATATTGATTTGGGAATTGAGGTGAAATATATGTTGGATAAATAGACCAACCTTGAGTGGATTAGAATGGGGTTGGATTTGAGGCCATATACATTTTGAGGTTTCCTTCCATTTGGGCATGTGAGGTAATGTAATTATAAGACCTAGGTGTTGGGATGCGTTAACCCGATAGATGGGAATTGTCATGAGAGTTTGATTGTTATTGGGTATTGATAGTGGGATAATTTCTCCTGAGTTCTAGTTTTAGGATCAAAAGTGATATTCCTTTATTTATGACCTATAGGGACAAGTGGATGAATGTTTAAGAGGGAAACACATAGAGGTATGTGTGGTTGGGTGGTAATTGTTTTGGGTTTTTACTTGGGAACTTGGTTGATGTTTTAGATAAGATTTTTGTGATAGGCATGAGAGTTTGGAATTACGTTTTCTTGTTTCTTTTCTCATGGGGGTTGTGACATAGTTTATGTAGTGAGGATTTTGTGCCATGGTAGAGAGAGTTATACATGATGCTTCACATGAATGATTCTAGGATCCTGTGATTGAGAACATTGTATGGGGTTGTCTGTATTAGTTATTAAAGTTTTTTCATGATTTGTGGGATAGTTAAAGGTTCCATGCATAATTGAGTTTTGATATAGTTAAGAAAGTTGACATGGAATTCTGTGGTTATGACTAATATTGGTGGACATGGAGTTATATGAGATATTATGGATTTCTGTACATAGAGTTCCATCGAAAGGATTGAGATTGGTTGACATGGAATTCCATAGATATAGATGAAGTTTGAAAATAGTACATTATACATATATATCTTTGTGTGTCGGTGTGTGTGGTTTAGGGTGTTGGATATGGAGATCCCAATCCATGATTTAGGGTGTTGGACATGGAGTTCCTCATCCACAGTTTATGGTTCTGAAAATGTAATTCATCATCCATGTATTAGGGTGTTGGAAATGGAATTCCTCATCCATAGTTTATGATGATGGACCTGGAATTTCGCATCCACAGATTATGGAGCTGGACATGGGATTCCACATCTATGGTTTGTAGTGTTGGACAATGAATTCCCCATCCATTGATTTGGGTGCAACACATGGAATTTCTCATCCATGGTTTATGGTATTGGAAATGTAATTACCCATCAATTTTTTTTGGTTTCAGACTAATTCTCAATGAACTATTATATTAAAAAATATTTTATGTGTTGGACTGCTTCTCTGGGTACTCTAATTTTGTTATATGAGTTTGATGTTTGGATGATGCTCTAGTATTTGGTGGTACATTATCTTCATAAGAGTACATGACATTGTTGTGTCATGGTAATGACTAAAAGGTATTAAAAATGTCATGGGATCTAGTTGGGGATTCTATGGAGTCGATCCCATAACTAGTATGAGATGCACGATTATCGAGATGTGTTAGAGGTACCCTTTGTTAGATGAAGCTGGTATAGTCAATGAAGTTCACATATGTAAAGATTGATGGTGGGTTTATCTATTTTTAATTCATTTCTGTTATATATAGGTAGATAATATTTCATTACCATTATCTTTTGGTGTTAGTTTGTTGGTCCACAATTGAGGTATCCTAATGATATTTATTTCTCAACCCCTATACACACACTTCAACATGTTTATACTGTATTTTTACATTTTAGTTTGTTCATAGATGATTGATGGAATGGGAAAAGGCTTTATATTGCATTATTGAGCATCTTTATCACACAGAGTATGATAATAGTGTTGGGGAAGTTTATTACAATACTAGAGACGAGGTAAATAACATGGATCAAGGTTTTGAGTAGAGAATAATGTATTTATTTGTTATATTATTATTATTTATATGTGGTTGACCTAGAAGGTTATCAATGTTTTTTGAATGACATTACTATTTAGGCCCCTATCGTGTTTCATTTTATTATATCCAGATTCAGTTTTACTTTATTTGTTCTTTCCAAGTACTCTTATGTGTATAATGTTTTTTATTTAATTATTAGTGAGAAATATTATTTGGGGTATTTTCAAATGAAATTTTATCCTTATACCCTTGAATCTATTTTCTAGCTTCTAGCGTATAAGGAAGAACTCTTGAGGTCCTGTGGTGAACCAAATCAGGGTACCAGGTTAGTGGAATTAGGGAAGAGATGTTAAAAAGTTGTTTTGTAGGAGATACTTTCTGGGTTTAAAATTTGGGATTTAATAGAAAGGAAATATTAGAACATTTCATAAAGTGTGAGGCATATCATCTGGTTCATAATGAAAATCTATTCTGGATGGAATTCTCTGTTACCAGGACTAGAAATGATTTTCTTGGCTTGAAATGATAGAGTTTTATATGATTTTTTCCTTGGGAGGCACACATGTTGTTTTGATTTGACAACTCGTAATGGATTTCGAAATATATTTTCATGAGGACTGTGATTTGGTTTTGAATCTTGGACTATAGAGGAAATAGGCATCTCATCATTATGTTAGTAATGTAGTATCAACTTCTTATAGGCTTTCTAGTTAGTGATTTTAAGGATTTTCTTTTAATGTAATGTTTTTTGGATTTATGGAGAGATGCTAGATGATGATTATTCTATGTTTTAATCATGAAAAACAAGTTTAGTGACCTCATAAGGTCAATATTGTTTTGGAATATGACTGTTGGACCCCATGGGGGTGCTTATTTTGAGGTGGGTTGTGTGTACTGGTCCTCGTAGGAGAGGTCAGATGATATAATTCTCAAAGAGGATGGACACCCTAGTGGTGGGTTCTTGGATTATATATGATGTATTTTAGATGTGAGACCCTAGGGATAGGTGATTTGGTAGGACAATGTTGTGAGATGATGGGAAGGGAGTGGTCTGATTCTCTGTCAGTAGTGGACCTCTATGAGTTGGCCTAGACCGAGGTGGTTTGTATTAGTGTCTTCTCAAGAGACATGATTTCTAGGGATACATTATAGAGCCTAGTGAAATTATTAACGAAACTCCAATTTTGTGAGTTTCTGACTTATGGAATTAGAGGGAGACATGTGAGAGGGGTTGGGTATATTTCGTGTAATATTGGGTGTGTGGAGAACTGGTAGATTCTTTGTAATTCTAACCACGGTGCACAAAGGGTGTATTTGGGGTTTTTGTTAAGCTTCATTAGAGTCCTTTTGTTTTCGAGAAGGTGCACCTGTTTACTAGACCTATAGACTATTGGATGGTTTTAAGAGAAGAAGGATAATTCATCTACTATTCTCATGTAATGTTTTCCTAAAATTTGTTGAATAGTGGTTATGAGATGAATCGTGAGCATAATAGGATTTCAAGTTAGCATAGTTCAGTGTTGTGAGAGGAGGTTTAATGATATGAGACTCATTGTAGAAAGGGAAGGTATTGTGTCTAGGTCACACAAGAGTGTGTAATATTTTAGTGTTTATGGGACCTTTGAGGAACCAGTGATGCATGGTTTGGTTTGTGGATTGGTTTCTTCAGAATCATATTCTTATGATCCTAGAATTGAGATGATATATTTGAGTATACTTAGAACCAATGTGGGTGGTGTGAGAGACATTTGGGCATGGTGACATGAGGCCCTTGGTATAGAATATAATGTTCTAGGAATTGAGGAGTTTGTAGTGGTATTCATAAATGAAATATCAGAGTACCTTTATTCTAAAGATGATTATTCAAAATATAGTATCATCGTTCTAGGTAAATAAAGTGATCATCATATATAAGACATGATATATAGATACCATTTTTGGTTGATAAGGAGCATCATGGGAGACTCCACTCAAGGATCAATGTATGTGAAGTTCAAAGGTGGGTGTGAACCCTAATGTGTTAGTATGTGAGGTCCTTTTGATGGATAGGGCCTTAGTGAATACCATTGGTTCTATTCTCAAATGTTGCGAATGAGTGATAGTTGATATTTCACTTTGTTTCACTGGTGGGAGAAAGATATCAATGTCCAATTCTATAGTTTTGTTATGATTGGGGCATTGTTCATGAAAAATGTGCATGTTTGTGAAGAAATAGTAATGATAATCATATGGTGGGGTGTATCGTTTTAGTTGGAGTGATGTGAAGATTATAGTGTTATTGATGATGATACAATAGGAACCTCATGGATTGGGTAAATGACAACTGATGATGTGTTTCGGTAGAGGAATCCAATGGTGGGAAGTTCCATGGATACGAATCAAAAGTTTTGGGTTGAATTCTGTAGTGGGAAACACCATGCATTTTATGATGAGTTTTAAATGTTGTTTTGATGTATCAACATGGACATGTGTGGTTAGACTGTATCGTAGTGGTTTTTTGATATTGGAAAATAAAGTACCCTAGAATGATCTGAGAGGGGTAGGGTGAATCAAGGTGTCAACTATTTCTTTTTAATGTTATGGATATTGTTCCCACATGGGTAGAAACTTGTTAAATTTTCCAGTTAATGAAAGAAAGGAGATGGAAGAACACAATTACATGGTTCACCCCATAGTTCTATGTCAAAGGAGCTTATACTGATAGTGTGCCGGACGAACCTAAATCCAATAATAATCACAAATTATTGGATTATAATGTTTAGTAACATTCAATTTGTTCCAAGAACATTTACTTTACAATGGTTTGGGTATAGCTCACTACTTACCTGGGATCAATTCCATTGACTCCCCCAATCTCACTACCTTGAGTGAAGTCAAACTCAGTTTATCGAGTTAAAGGTCAGTTCAATAGATTTTAATTGAAGTCTTTGTCTCTGTTCACCATGAGATGCCTCTACCATCAAAGTCTTGAATTTATTCACAAGGAATAAATGAACACACAAACCAAATATTCAAAACATGTAAACTGATTTTACTGGGAATTGCACAAAACAACTACCATGGGTGTGCAAGATCTTACTTTTTCACTCATGATTTTCCTTTTACATGCAATATTTTCCTTTGAGTGCAAGAACCACTATTGGCATGAAATATTTTACTTTTTCACAAAAATATTTTGTGCTACTAAAACCTATATGCGCAACCTCAAATTTTAGGTGCAACATGAATTTCTCCACATGATTTTTACATTTTCATGCACCTCCATTTTTGTGCAATGTTTACGTTCATTAGAGTTTAGATCTTCTCTATGTATTCTACTATGCTGAAAGAGAAGGGTAACCTCTTCTTTTTAGTCATAGCTGACCCCCACCCACAAACCCATCGTGTCGCAAAAAAATTCTCATTCTATGTGCAATTCCTTTAGCGCAAGAACCATTTTTTTCACATCTCCATATTTTTCACGCACCTCATACCTTTTCCATTTTTTAGAATTCTGATCCTGAATCAACTTTTGTGCAAAAAATCCATCCTAAATTCACTATTGTATGAAAAATAATTTTTTTCAAATTCAATGCTTCTCATGCACCACGTAAATATTTCTCACACCTTCATTTTCCAAAAACACATCACTCTATTTTCTTATTTTAAGGCCCAAAAATATGAAAGAATCTAGAAAACTTCACCACCTTTAGTACTATTTCCCACTTGAACTATAAAATCCATTTTATAGAAAACATTCTAAAAATCTACTGATGACTGAAAAAACACTAACCATACTCCATTTCAATCATTGGTTGTTATTCCTACTGAATATAGTGGCTTGGCCGTTGATGACATATACACCCTATCATAGATGTTATCTAGAGAAACTCTGTTAGAATAATTGAGTAGAAAACCACAAGTTAAGCATTATTTGACTCCCATGGTAGGTTGGCATGTGTGTTTGGAAGACCACTCAGGCCTATCGATCATGAGTAATATTATGGTGGGGGAGTTATAGAGACCCATTTTTTTCCATGTTTTGAAATTTAGGAATAAATTTTATTATCATACTTTTCAATGCCCATGAGGGTTAAAATTTTCATTTTCCCCTATAATATGATCTCTGATGAATATTTTGACCACATTGATGGACCTTGAATAGGGAATTTACCCTAGGATCAATTTTTGGGGAACATTCAGTCCATTTTAGCTATGAAAAAGTATTTTATATTTAATTACTTATATTTTAATTTATTCACACAGGCTTGGGTGGTAGTATATTTTTAATGATGAATCATATCTAGATTCCAAATTCATCATTGAGTCTTAATTGTGGGGTTATTCTTAGGAAAGGCATAAAACACCTTCTATATCCATGATTTGAGACATGTGTTTTAATTGGGTATTAATTAATTAATTAATTAATTAATTAATTAATTTAAACACTCCCCCGCAATTTAGGGATTCCCACACATGGAAGGGAAGGGGGACAATATCTTCCTTACACATGGTTCCTATACTAAGAGTTGATGTAGGGGATATTTCACAGGACACTGTCTATGGTGGAGATCGAGACCAGATCATGATGCAGAGGCAATCAGGAGCATATTTTCATATGAATAATAAAATTTTGTTCCATGATGGTGGATGGTTTTTAGTTTTTTCCATCATTTCCATATATGTGTTTTCTATTATTTAAAAAAATTATTATAATTTCTAGGGATCTCATGGGTCGAAATATCCTCAATCATGGAAAATATGGGGATTTGGGTGGTTCATAGTGGGCTTGCATTCTAATATCCTAGTAACAATGTGTATTGTTTAGGAACACAAACCATGTGTTCTTCCCATTTGGAGAAGAATAAATATTGTGACTACTTTCCACATATGTTTCATGTATTCCATGTAGTGGAGCATGTCCATGTTTTAGATTAAATGGAGAGGTTGAATTTTGGGACTACATGCCATGTAGTCATGGTACATGGCATTTAGTGGGACATGGATGGGTACATGGGTAGACCATAGGTGAATTCATGTCTGGGGGACCTAGTAATGTGGAAGTACATGACCAGACCCCATGTATTTAAAGACCATTTAATTGTACATGGGAGGACCCTAGATGGCTAATTCCACATGGGAGTACACGGCATGCATACTGGTTTTTGAGTACATGTAATTTAATCATAGTACACATAGGGAACTTCCGCTTTGATTCCATTTGTATGGGTTTGAGTGGTTTTTATCCATTGAGTCAGAATTAAAGACAATGAGAGACTATTTTGTGTTTTTTCTCATGTAGATCATAATTGTGGAACCATTGGGGAGTTTTGAGGGATTATATTAGGTGGTTGTGGGGTGAGTATGATAAAATAGACATGTTTTCTTCCAAAAGGGGAGATTAGCCATCTCTTGAGGGTGATACATGAGATGAGGCACATGTAAGGGTCATGAGAATGATTTTAAGATATATCCTGAGTTCCTCAGAGACCTTGTTTGGTGTTAGAATAATATTTTACTTGTGTAGTGGGACTAATTTTTGAGCCAATGTGATATATGTGATAGATATAAGAACTAATAAAGGCTGTCTTGGAAATGGGTAGACTAGATTCCATATATCTTATCAGGATTACTGCTGTTTGGGGGATGTGAGAACATGAGATACATGATATTAGATTGAAGATGTGTTTCCTAGAGATATGAGATTTTTTCTTGGATATTGGTTGTTATCAAATATTGGTTGGTTTATACCACTATTTGATGTATATTTTTGATGGTCCTAAGATGGATACCAATATGTATGACCCATAGTGACATGTTCTGGGATGATTGATAAGATACCCCTGAGATGATATGTGTGGTTGGGTAATATTGGTTTCCGGTGTTTTGTTGGGACCCAAGATGATGTGTGAGCTTATGGGGATGAGATGTTGGTGACTATCAGGGAAATTTTTCCTTCCCATGTCATGTTTATCTACTTGTGGGGTATGAAACTTGGAATATTCCATGGGAATGATGGGACATGATAGAGATATTTGGACTTGATTTTCCAAATGTATGGTCTTAGGGAACTGTAATTGAGAATGTTGGACAAAACCCTTTTTATTAGTACTGAAGGTTTTTTCATGGTTTGGGAGATGGGATGTCGTTCCAGGCCTAGTAGAGTATTTATATATTTAAAGATAACAAAAATTTAATTCCATTGTTAGGACTAATATTGGTGGTCATGAACATGCATAGGATATTATGTATTAGTGGACAATGTGTTCCATGGATGAGATTGAGATTAGTGGACTTGGAATTCAATAGAGGTAGATGTGGATGAGGGACATGGTGTTACCTCAAAGTATGGTTCAAGATTTTAGACATATAGATCCTTATAAATGGATTTAAGATATGATCATGGAATTTCTTATCCACGATTTATGTTCTTTGATATGGGGTTCCTCATCCACATATTATGTTGATGGACCTAGCATACCTCATCCATGGTTTAGGGTGATAGGCATTTCATTCCTCATCCACAGATTAGGGTGTTGGGCATATTATTCCTTATAAAATGATTAGGGTGATGGACATGGAATTATTCCCCAACTGATTAGGGTGTTGGACATGGAATTACTCATCCATGAGTTTGGGTGCTAGACATGTCCTTCCTCAACCATGGATTACATTTCAGACTGATGATCTAGGAAATGTTATATAATTGTACAGTTTACGTGATTGACTGATGATCAAAGAAGAATAGTTTTATTATACGGGTACGATTTTTGGATAATTATCCTATTTTTGGAGGCTCATCAGTGTGATATGTGAACCTATGACTACTGTATCAAGGTACTAAGTAAAATATAATGCAAAATAATTGGATTGTGGTTTGGGATAACATGGAGTGGAGCCCATATCTTGTTTTAAATGCATAGTCATTGATACATTCATAAAGTCAATGTTAAATTTTATGAAATATGTATGGTCAATCAATGTCATGGACCTAAGGATTTATGGTGGTTATATCTATTTTGATTTCAGTTATCTTATGGGTAGGTTGAGAATATTTTTCAGGGATACACTAACGCTATCTATTTATAGGTAACCACTGTGGTAACTTACTGTGATTAAATTCTTACCCTTTGTACATGCACCTCATTGTTCCTGATGACCTTATTTTCTTTCAGGATGAGTATAGATGAGTGATAGATCAAATGTAGGACAATGGATTCATGACTAAGTGTGTTTATCTTGTAGAGTTTTATGATTCGGATGGAGAATATTAATAGGGTGATGGATATTGATTATATAAAATGTATCAGGGTAAGAAGTTGATCCTAATGTAATTATTTTTATGTTGTTTATTTTTTATATTTGTTTTTCCTAATGAGTGATTTCTGTTGTTTGTGTGACATGGATATTCAAGCCCATAATGTGTTACATTTTTTAAACCATGTTTCAGTTTCATTATATTTGTTCTTTCTCTGTACTCTGATGTGTATGATGCTTGTTTATTTATTTTTTGTTATTTAATCTAACATTGAGTTACAAACACCTCATTGTTCCAACATAGACACCACCACTTATTGTTGACAACCTATTGCATACAATGAGGTGCACTGGAGGTATTGTGGTGAATTATCTCGGGGCACCATTTTAGTGGAATTCAGGCCATACATTACAAAATATGTTGATATATTATATATATATATATATATATCAATTAATTGTATTTTCTATACCATATATCTCAATATTGACCCACATATCAACCATGTAGTTATATTAGACCCATAATTACATCATATTAATCAATCGTGAGTTCTAAGTATTTATAATGATTTTCTAAATTTTGAAAATGATTATATAAATGGTTATAAAACCAAACATTAGAAAACTGAAAAAAATAGTTTTTTTGGGATTAAAGAACAGAAAAATCTAATTTTTCTCAAAGGGGTACCCCTGTGCAATAAATAAAACCCATAAATTTTTTTTAAGGTTATAAATGATTATTTTAACATAAATTATAAAAATAAATGAAATATATATTAGGAAATAGAAATTATTTCATGAGATATTATTCAAATATATAGAATGTAGTTATATATATTATTATATGAAAGGCTTAAATGATGTACTTAGAGATTTTTTTGTGCGGTGTGCACTGGAAAACATGATTTTCTATAGAATTGGAGTTTTGTTGGGACACTTATATGAACATAAAAAAATAATTTTGTATATTTTTTGGAAAATGTTTTTATAAATATCTAATTAACTATCCCTCATGGAAAAATAAAAAAAATAGATCCCTACAATATATTTTTCTTCCATCATCTCAAATCAATAGGATTTATACTTCATTCAGATTCCATTCAAAAATTTTTTTGTCACTGCGTGGCCACAATAGGGATTGAAATCTAAGACATGAATTTACCCATATTCCCTTAAATTATATTTTTAGTAATGTATTAGAGAAGGTGGGAATATAAAAATTTTGATAGATTTTTAAATAGACGAATGAATCAATTTCAATAAAAAAATCATTTGTAGATGTATCTTTTTTAGCATTGAGGTAGGTCAATATAGTATTTGAATGTCCATAGTGTATGTTTTTTGTAACGTGTTAGTTTTTTTAAAACCTATGAAGAATGACATTATCCATCTACAAGGATGGATATGGTTTCCAATAACATGTCAATTAGTTTAATAATATGTTTTATATAATTATTTACTCAATTTATATGTGATATATTTTTAATATAGTGATATTAAAGGTAAATTAATGGTGTGAAGCAGGGATTTTGAGATTTAGTGGTAAATTAAAATAGTTGATAAGTGGATATATAGTTCAAAATGGGAAATAAATTCAAATACAATTATTATATCCTGTTTTTGGTATTATTTATAATTAAATAAAATTTTAAGATATTGGAAGAATATGGACAGCGAATTAATGTAAAATAGTGAGGTATAAATGAAGTTATAACGAATTCATTAATTAAAAGGGTTATGATGTATTATAAAATTATAAATGATTGATCAAATTAAATTATGTGCCAGTTTATAATTGATTAATTGACTATGATAAGAAAATTTATTGTGAATTATTATTGGGAGACTCAATAGGATTTATAGTTATATATATATAATGTCTTGATCTGTATCATGGAATGATTATTAGTTTTTTATTAAACGTTTCCTTTGAATGATGTTATCAATTTTTTGACCACATGGTTTCTAATTTATTAATAATGATTACATTGATAATATTTTCTATTCAACATCCAACGTAATGAACATGATGCATGTATATCGATTATGATGGTTGGGAGAGTAAATTCAATTAGGAATATTTGAGTATTATTCACCAATAAAAACAATGAGTGGGGTTTTTGCGGTAAAATCTGGTATGTAAAAAATTTGTAAAGAGTTACCAAGAGTGAAATAATAATAAAACACTGTGTTGGATACCCTTGATAATGTGTTATAATTATACTCTAAGACACACAACCCAAGAGATAAACTTTTACCTTTCATATATTATGACAATGATATTTACCCTCAATATTTAGATGATATATATTTAGTATCTTAAAAGAGGTTATTAATGTAAAAACACACTTATACTTCATGTTGTGTTCTTGATAGTACAATATTACATACCTAGAAATCAAAATAGAATTATCAAGTGGATATTTATAGATCCAATACTCTTATATATTTCATTGGTTATTATCATAGTTTTAATCACATCAATTTATCATTTACTAGGAAATTAGAACTTATTTATCATATAAGAGAATTTTTTTCATTACTATGAATGTGTATTAAATTCTGATTTAATTTTTTTATTTGATCATAGAAATTAGTAGAGTAAATGATACATTGATTTTGTGATAAATATTTCATGTGTTCAATGATTATTCGGAATAAATTACGTTATTCTATACGTAAATAAAGAAATAGTTGAATTATATAGTTTTTGTAAACAATATAAAATGAGGAAATAATGTTGTTGATCCATTGAACATTCTATACAACTGACCCAAAGTAAAACTTAACAAATTTCTCAATGTATTGCAAGAGTAACTAAATAATCTTCCATGTATCTCAAACTAATTCCATGTCATATAAATCAATCATAAGGAGGAATCTAATCGAACTAAAATTGATTTATAATTGTGGTTGATCAATTGAATTCAAAAAGATATCCATCATTTGAGCATGGAAATTCTAATAAGCTCTAATGCAACCAAATAAGATAATAAACCGACCATTCCGCAGATAGGAAACAACAAGAATAAAACCAATCGATTGTGCCATTTATGTGACAACACAATTAGGAACCCAATTGAGCTTGTCGATTTAGGATCGACCAATAACCATTGCATTGAATTCCAGTTAAATCTACCACCATGTTGATCCATGGAAGGTATTCCTCATAGATAATCCATTAACTAATGGTCAATCAAAGACTACAAATTTTCAAGGAATCCAATCAATAAAAAATTAAAGGTCATAAGAAGGATTAGTTAAACTCACCAACTCTTCGATCCAACCCATTAGAATTACATGAACACAAGAATGTGATCAATTGGAATATACTGCATAATTCTAAACATGAAGATATTTTGCAAAGGTAAAATAATTTAAATCATGATTTTCTTAGAAGAGAAAATCCCGATAGGGATTTGTAGACCATGAGAAAAAACATGAATTTTTAATTAGAAATAATGAGATCTAGAAGGTTTGACCAAAGAAATTGATGGAGAAAATTGTGTTAATATTAGAAAAATAGGTGGATACTATTAAAGGATGATCTTGACATGGATAGAAATTCATATTAGAAAATTTCTCCTAGTTTTTTAAATTTTTCTTTTCTTCTTTTCAAAATTTAGTTTAAAAAGATATTATCATTATTCGTTATTGATTGTTAACCATAAAAATTAATGTTAATTATTGAGTGATTGATGAAGGGACAGACGAATTGATTTTATAAAATTCAATGAAATATTCTCTTTTTGTGTTAACTAGTTTTAGTATTCTCGGGAACATTTTAATATAAAATATATTTTTTTAGTTATTTATATTTATTTCATACTCATATAATTTTTCTTTTTTTATTAATATATATATTGTAATTTTTTGTGTTGAATTTTGATATCCATAGTGGTTGTGGGAATGTGTTGAAAGTATAATATTTATTCTTTGATTACATTAGAAGCACAAAACCTGGTTTGGTGTTTCATAAGTATAATGGGGGGATTCAATAAGGAACCCCAAAATTAAAATAATAGGTGTCGTGATAAAAGCAGATTATTTTATGTATTATCATTGATACCAAGTTATTTTATCAAAGTGAAACTTTCATAAACATCAATATAGTATTACATCTCGTAATAATCTCACAGAACTCATAGAACCATTTTATTTAGTGTATTTGAATACTTTCTACATGAGAAATTTATTTTATAATACTTTTCTTCATTTAATAATAATATAACTCCTCTATATTCACTAATATACTATCCAAATTTTTTTACATATCACCATAACATTAATTTATAACATCCACTAAAGTGCTTGAATCTCTTTGGGACCTTGAAATTTCTCTTAATATTCATCTTGTAAGTGATGTGATTAGGATAACTAATAAAGACCACATGCTTATGAAATTGGGATAGGATTATAGGTGGAGTAAATAAAAGATTATTCATTTAAAATTTGATGGAATTATGGTGAAAAAATGAGGCAGATTTTTAAACCTTTTATATGTAAATAAAATGCAATGTTGGTGGACACCCATTATTTTTCAATAATGGAATGAAACTATTAAAGTGTAAAAGGAACCAAAATTGAGAAATAGTAGATTTTGGGGGGTAATATGGGTGATAATGTATCTAAATTGAATTATAACAGATTTTTTATAAATGATTCAATTCATATACCATTAGGTTTCTATAATTTTCCATTTTCATTTTTACATGGGTAACTAGTTTTTAACGAATTAATGTATGTTTTAATAAAATATAAACATACCATATTTTTAAATATCATTAAGATAATAATAAATTTAACATAAATTTTACCGAATAAATACCTGAATAATATTTAATTAAAATTAATATTAAATCATTTAATATATATAAGAAAAATTTTGTAGAAAATGTTTTTTACCATTAAGTGTTCTTAATACAGTTTTGTATTGATTAAAAATTGAATGAGTGAAAATGTGTTTTTATATATGTTGGAAAATTATATTAAATTTATTTTTTGAATATATTAATTTATTTTATTAGGTAAAAATTATACAAGATTAATAAAATAATTCTTTGAAAATTAGTGTTTTTCCATTAAAATATTCAATGACTTTAATCTTTATAATCATACTTTTATGAGAAAACTGAAATTGTATTTATTAAATAATATTATCATGCAGATATAAAATTGGAGAACCATTTTTATTGGTTTATATACTACATGTGATGAAATATACTTTTAATATAAGTGAAATTATAGTATTTAGAGTAAAATATTTCTTATATTTCCAAAATCAATACCCAAGGGTGTAATAAATTTAATATTTTACTTTTAAATGATATAATAAATACATTTAAATTTTAATATATAAAAGTCTTCATAATCATTTAAATCTTTCTTATATTATTATAATATCATAACTTCAATAGAATTAGAAAAATCTATATTTTTTACTATTCACAAAAAAGAAATTATTTTAGAAAAATATCAAAAAATTACTATATTTTTTTATATTGAATTGAAATTGAAATTGAAATTTTTTTAATTTTAAATTCTATAATTTATAAATTTCACATTTTAATAAAATTTCAAAATATAAAATAACATATTTTCTTGAAAAAAGGGCCCGTTAAAATGTTAATATTTCTTAATCCTATATTGAATGAAAATAGAATTGATGGAAATATTTTTACTAACTAGAAGTTTTATTATCTTTAAATTGTATTAATAATATTAACCAAATATTCCATATCTTGTTTTAGTTTCATTGTAGCATGTACTGTATGCTTTTAAAAATTGTATTAATTTAGAGAAATATATATATATGTTTTAAAATATAAGGCCATTACATTTTCACATTAAATAAATTGCATCCTTTAAATTTTAGTTTCTCTATGTGATGTAATAGAAAAATATTGTTCATAATATATTCATTATTTGAGGTATAAATTTAATAGAAATATACATCTTACTGACTTCGGTAAGGTTAATATAATCATATATTATTTCATAAATCGAATATATTAAAACCATTTTGGAAAATAATGCTTTGTTATTTTGTTATTAACATAGGCATTTCTTGGGAAATAAATTTTATTTTGGAGATCACCATATACTCAAAATCCATTGTTACATTTGGATGCTTATAAGTGCATGAAGTTGGGTCCATGAGTTGATACAATGCATAATAAGGATTCTAAATCATCACAGTTATTATTTGTATGAACAAAGGTTAAAACCACATTAAAATAGGTGTTAGTGACAATGGATCGCGATCTATGAGTATAGACATTAAGAATAAAGTTTTGAAATATCATTTCGATCTATGTTTCCAAAAAACTCGACCATACAATTCTAATTGAGTTTTTCAAATATGGGATTTCATTTTGGATATTAAAAACAACCATTTAATATAAAGAATACATATTCCACACAAAGGTCATAATTTATTTTGAATTAATAGATGACTCCTAGGCATATTTAATATTGTTCAACTATTAAAATTTGATTAATGCACATATGATATAATCTAAAATATGTAAGATGGGATAATTTGGTTAAAAAAATATGATCCAATGTTTCCCATAAAACTTTATGATATAAACTCATAAAATAGTATTACAATATGCTTTAAAACTATATTCATATATACTAAATGTTGGAAAAGGATTCCAAATAACTTGAAATATATTTAGCAATGATTGTTACAATCATATCCTCTAGACAGGAAATGAGAGTTTTGTGTGACTTCCTCCCATAGTTGTCAATGAAGAATTTACTTTATCTAATTCCTTATCATGGTCTACTTCAATAGTAATTATATCGTGGGATCTTCCTTGTTCAATTAGTTAATGAGTTTGCTGATTATCATTATCCATATCAGTTATTATATTAGAGCATTGACTTGGATAATGCCCAAGTTCACAACATTGAACTAATAGTTGCACCTTGATATTATATTATTCTCTAAATCATATTAACCATATTCCTCATTTTCCATGAATTTGTTTCCAAAATATCCTCATTTTTCATTGTTAAAACATCTTCTCATTACCTTGAGACTTTTACTTAGGTTCATCTTTCCACATTAATGGCACATAAGATGTTGATTATTCTTCCTGTCATCATATTAACCAACTAATATTATAGGAAACTATAACCTTTTTTAATTTATGATTTCATATTCTTGTAGTAATTTTATTTATTAATGATACCCCGAGATAGTTGGTTGATCATCATAATTAACTTATAACCCAGAAGGAATATTTTTAGGACAGTTATTGTATTGTATATAATAACCAGTATTAACTTGGGTCTTCCTAGGTCCATTAATTTATAAAAAACAAAAGATTTAATCACAATTGATCAATATTGAAATCGTATTAGAATTATTAAAAACTCAACTGCAAAATTGTTATACTTCAAAAGAATCAAATTAAATTTCAGTTTAACCTAATCACACATGGTTCAATCTAGATTTCTTGTGGTTGGGTTATCTCAAATTATTTAACATAATTCCTTATCATAATCAATAAATTATAATTTCTTGTAATATTTATGACATCAACTAATGAATATCACATTGGAGTTTCATACTAATTTTGTAGTTATTTCTCATTGTCCTGAATGAGGTGACAATATAGTTAATAACTAGTCACCATTTTTCGGGGTTATTACCCTTATGAACAGTTATGATAGATCTTTAATCCACTTATATTAATAATAAATGTATTAAATTTCAATTAAAACTAAATAATCTATACATTTTCAAAACTTTAGGATTTTATCAAATTCTTATACACCCCCCCCCAAGACTCATTCTTAAGGTTTTAACTAATTTTTTCTAATACAATTACCAAAAAATTACTAATATAATGCTTAAAATATATAAAAATTCCTATGATACAAATTGATGAACTTTAAACCCACACTACTAGGTATGGTTATAAAAAATTATTTCAAAAATTATCCTTTTACCAAGTGATATGATCCATGGTGAACTTTCACAAATATTACATCATTATTACATCTGAAAATAATCTAACAAAACTAAAATAACAATTTGGATTATTCTACATGAGGAAAAGATACAAAAAATATTTATTTTACAACATATATTTGTGATTATACGTAATAAAACAAAAATATAACACCTTATATACTTCCCATAAGTTATAATTATCTCTATAACTTTAATCCCAACTTCCACTAAATCACATTAATAACTTTAGGTCCTTGAACATTATCTTGAACATATCATTTGAAATGATGGTATTAGAATATCTAATATAGGAAATGGATTATGGAAATTTTATAGGATTATATAAGGATATATAATGAATAGTTTACGAAGATATTAGAATGAATAATGGTATCATTAAATGGTGCAAGTTTTCCTTTTTTATAAGTGAAGAAAATGTAACCACTGTGATCAAACATTATTTTTCAACAATTGAATGAAACTAGTCTGGTGTTAATGTCTCTAGATGTGAGAAATAATTGGATTTCACATTATATAAGGTCAATAAATCCACTTTAATTACTTTTAAAATGATTTTTAAATGTGTTTCAAGTTATTTACCATTTTTCATTTTAACCTTGGTAAGTAATTTTTAACTATGTAATATATGTTTTCTTAAAAATATTAAATAAAAGATAATTCCTAATTTGGGTGTTCTAAAACAAAATTTAATCTCTATTTAGCAGAATTTCTTCTCAAAATTAGATAAATATATATATTAATTAAATCATTCAATATATAGAAAAAAAATTTGTAAAATGTTTTGTTTTTACCATTATGAAATTTTAATCTTATTTAGTATTTATTAGGATTTTAATGAGGGATAATATATTCATATATAGGTTTAAAATTAAATTAAATTAAATTTTAGAATTTACTTATTTATATCATTAAGTAATAATTACACTATATTAATAGAAAATTCAATGAAAATGTCATTTATAGCATTATCCTATTAATTAACGTTAACAAAAATAGTCATAATATTTTTCCAAAAAATTAAATTTAACTGATTATATAAAATTATATTTCTTATCTAAAATATAAAACCCAATTTGAAATAATTTATTTATAAAATTTATGAAGACTAATGTTTAATATAAGTGAATAAGAAGAGTTTTTTGAATCATATTACTTATGTTTCCCAAACATTACACATGGGTTTAACTTAGAAAATATAGCATTTTAAAATTATTTATATTAAATTATAAATATACATATTTTTATATATAATTTTTTTTAAAATTTAATTCTATTCTTGAATTATGATGGTTTCATTTAAGGAATGGTATTATAAAACTTAGTATTTTATTATTATTCACCTAAAAATAAATTATTTTTGAAAATTATCTAAAACTCTCCCTAAGATAAATTTTTATATGGATTTGAAAAATTATATTCATTTTATATAATAATTTTCAAAAATTAATAAATTTTACTTTAAAATGAAATTTCAATATTTAATGAGAAGTCATTTCCTTGAAAGTTACCTTTTAAAAAACTAAGTGTCCTTAATACTATTTTCATTAATTGGTAATTTATTTTCATCATTTTATTTTCTTTTGCTTTTATTATTCATATATTTTATTAATAAAAATAATCTAATATGGAAGAAATGATTTAAGTTTATGTGTTTCATGTGGAGAAACTATTTAACATGGTATTAATTAAGAGAAAAAGAGAGAGATAGAGGGAGATATGTTTATATATATTCCAAATTATCAATGAATTAAATTTTATTTAGAACATTAAAATATAAAATATACGGTTGAATTAATAAAATTAATTCATTTTTTTATTCTCACTCTAATATTAAACAACTAATGAGAGGTGAACTAGTTATAGAAGACCTTATTAATTAGTTAAGAAGAGGATGGAAAATCCATTAAAGAAAAAGATAACATTAAAATTAACAATTCTACCCAAACATTATTACCTTATTATCATACTATTTTTAATCTTCTATTTCATTTCTTACATTTTTTTTTCAAAATTCACAAAAAATTCAATTATATATAACAAAATTGTAAAAAAAAAAATTTTTCACTCCACTATAAGAGTTAAACCTATGTTTAAAAAATTGGCATATTTAACTTAGGTTATATTTTTTTCACACCCCATGATAGGTTATTTAAAAATGTGGGACCATTTTTGAGGAGGTGGTTCCAAAATATTTTTATCCCTTACATTTCATGACTCATTATTTTAATAAGAAACAAATTAATTTTAGATTAAAAATTGAATCAAAATTGCTAAAAAAAATATGAATTTAAATTTCAAAATAGATTATTTGGATACTACACATTTAGATTTAGGATAAATTAGTACTGTTCACTTTGATCCTTGAATCAACAATAAAAATTCCAATAAAAAGATGATAGATTTATGTACACTAAAATTTGTTAACTAAAAAATTAATAGCTATGAATTATATAAAAAAAACATTGAATGGAATATTATTCGAATACAAGTGTCCCTATGTTTCATGGTCCCATTGGTGAAAAACACAATACAAATATTCTAGAATTATCACATTCTTTATCTATTCTAAAACCCTAAGGAGTGGTGATGAATATTTGAAGTCTAGGGAATTTACTTTCTCACTAGAAGAAGTATCCAAATAAGGGTTGCAAAAGCTATAACCAAGGGAGATCTAGGAATAATATGACATTCATATATAATCCATACAATTATTTTTTCCCATATATAGGAGTAAAGAAATATATAACTAGATTTATACCATTATAAAATCATTATAATTAACTCTTTATGGGTACAAGGAGAGGTTTATAAAGCTTTGTTCTATCTAACCACATCATGATATAGAACAGAACAAAATCCTTTTGTTATTTCATCAAGGTACTCTAAAAATGATAAAAAAATATTTTGAATGCATCAACTGAATGAGAATATTTTTACACATCAGTAGAAGAATCCAAGGGCCTCATTGAGAATATTACACATAGGTCAGAAAATATTAGTACAAGAGGTACTCGTATAATATCTAAACATGATGTGAGAAATTATGATTCATATACATTGTGAAAATATAGAATTGAATTTATAACTAGTTTGGTGAGGTATATAGCACTGAAACAAATTATATAATAATAATAACCAACTATGTTATGTGGTTTATGCCCGTAACCTAGGAATTACACTGACAATTATGTTAATGGGAAGGGTATATAATGTTTTTAAAAATCCATTTATCTATGAATATGATAAATTTTTTTTAGAGAGAGCCTAAAAAGGTATGTTATGGATTTAGTAGTCAACAAAAGTGTGCTAGATTCCTAACCAAAGTTAATACCTTATCTACCACCTTACCAATAACAAAACCAAAAATTAAAAACCCCACCACCATTTCAAAAATCGTAATATAAATCGTATAACCAACCAAATTTATAAAAAAAAATCCCATTGAAAATCCATCAACTTGTGCCCCATCCCCAATATAAAAACAATAAGGATATATGATTGAGAAGCTCAAGAATGGTGTTCAAAAAAACAAAAAACCTAGTCGAAAATATTTTTTACATACTATCATGAAATGTATGAAAACAACCATCCTAAAAATATTTACCCAATAGGATAATTTAACTATGACAACAAAAATAAGTTTAAAAGAGATCCCACCACCATACATACACAAACATGAACCATTTCAACTAGAAATGGAGGGTTATGTTTCTAATAATTCTAAAAATTAAGGTTATATTTTTGTAATGAAACCATAATAAGATAAAAATAATGAGGATGAGGGAGAAGTTATACCATGAAAAAAGAAATGTGAAACACAAATCCGAAGAATACAATGGGATAATAGATACCTAACCACACAATTATAATCAGAAATGATATAAACAAAGATGATTTAGGAAGAAGCACGAAAAACAGTTTTCTTTTAGAAATTTAAACAAACCCCTTCTTTAGGTCCTAAAAAATAAATGAAATTTTAATTTACTCAAGGATCATTTCAGAAATAATATGAGGCTTCAAGGTAAGAGTATATCCATATTTTTAAGACGTGACTTAGCCATTATGAAACCCCACACACCCACCAGATTTCAAGATCCATGGATATTTTCAATTCCTACTTCCATTGAATCATTAAATTTTTATAATTATTGCTATGATCTAGGATATATATTAATGTATTTACTCACTCAATATTTAATTGAATATTTATTGGAGACTAAATCTCACAATTTTGGAACTACTACACATAAATAGATCCATATTATTCCATTTGGTATTTTTTTATAGATGTGTTAGTTAGAGTTCATGATAAATTTTTTCCATAAGACATCTGTTTGATTAAAATTGTGGAAGATAGGACAGAAGGAAACTTAGCCCTTATATGGGGAATGAAATTCTCAAATATGTACAAAAATCAGATCAATGTTAATATTGGAATAATCACAATGTTGTTTGGAGAAATCACAATTGACTTAATTTTTTTTTGAGTACATGATGCACACTTTAAATGACCATTCACTTCGTTCACTATCTAAACATGAAGAATCCGAACTCTTGGACGGTTTAGGCATGTTACATGAATTTCAATCCTCATGCATTTTTTGTTGATAAAATATTCCACAGAATATAAGGATTAATTATTTAAAATTAGTTTTTATATTCAAAGATGTGGTAAAATATAATTTTTATGATTAATTCAATGATTTATTTCATTAATAAGAGTATGATACATTACCATGTGGAATTGGGACACTTACATTTAATTTAATCTCTTTACCAATACCCAAAATTATAATTAATACAATGTTAAGTGGAATAAAAAATATGTATCCACATGGAAGGAGAAAATTTACCGATGATAATTACATTTTATTTATCTAAAAACTTAGTATAATCAGTGAATAATATTATGGGAATTAATTTACAAGAAATAATATCAATCTTAGGTGATGTCTTAGGGAAGTAATTGAATGTCTGATCATTGATAATTATACTTCAGAGTGATTCAAAAAATATTAGAAATTACAAAAAAATGTTGTGTTTCCACTTTATTTAGGTATTTAAGAAGAAGATAAAGAATACATTTTAACTAGTGATCTTCTATTCCATTCAATACTTATAATGGGTTCTCCCCAATAATTATTTTACAATGAAAAAACTATCCGTTATGAGGAATAATTAGAATAGATTTATCCTAATATGAATTTCGGACAATTGTAGACTTCTCATAGAGTATAGAAAGTTAAATCATGTCACATATAAATATCAATTCTTAATAAAATTCATTTAATAGATGTAAGAGATATAGAAATGATGAACTCATCATTTCTTGTTGTATTAATATTCAGGATATTTCTATGTTCCCATATCTCTATAAGATGAATAGGTGTCCATTTTTATATGCCCCAATTCATTATCATCTTATTGAAGGATTCAATTTTACTTATTTAATTATATTGGTACATTTGAGGGGTTCCAATTAAGTATATATTTTTATCAAATTGTAAATTAATAGGAGGTATATTAAGATCATTTCAATATTTCTTGACATTAATTGGACCATTGTTCAAGAAAATACAAATTTATTGAAAAATGAATTGAAAATGATATTGTTTTGAATTTTGAAAATTCCCATTTCTAGGAAGATAGATGAATTTTTATTAGGCATATGAAATCAACAAAGTGAATTGAATTTAACATATTAAAAAGTGGAATTGAAAAATTCATTAAATTATATGTCTTGTGTGAAACATGTTAAATATTTCTTTGAATTTTCAGGATTTTATATTAGATTTATCATGGACTTTCGTAAGATTTACCTCCCTCCAAAATTATTTGGAACGATTATAATTTTTATTTTAATGATGTATGCAGGGAATCCTTTTGTGAGTTGAGGAAAAGATTGGTAACCCCCCACCCCCAGTAGTGAAACCACAATATTTAGAATAATCATTTGATGCATATAATGAAGCCTCCATACACGTAGTCAGAGTATACATTTCTCAAAGTACTGAGGGAATAAAATAAGTCATTACATATAACTCAGTAATATAAATGTTACCCAATTCCACTTAAAATAACTATATAATAATTTTTTATTATATTGTTTTGGATTGATTATTATGTTATTTCCTAATGTAAATTTTTTGTTTCAAACCATGATTCCCTTATATTTTTTATGAATAATGACAATTTGATTCCCAAACTATCGATTTTTATGCTATTAATTCAAGAGTTTAACTTGGAAAATCCAATACATGAAGGTATCTAAGAACCAATAGTATGATCACTAGAGTAAATTTCCAAAGACATCCAAATAAAGGATTCCCACCCACAAAAAAATATTATAATTTTTTATATGGTATATTCAATTTTTTGTTGGAGGCTGATTCTTATTGTATACTAACATGGTAAATAATTTGGTTACATCTCAAGAATTCACTCAATTATATCATAACTATATTCAAAAACTAAAATTTGAATGTTGATTTTACATTTGGAGAGATCCATTTATTTGTAAAATTTACAATGATCATGTAACAAAGATATTATTTAATAAAAAATAAATTGAATATATTTTTTGGATTTATTAAGTTTTAACTTTTAGAGACCACTTTGTACCTAAATTGATATCATGAAATGTATTTGAATCTAAAATTATTATCCCACCTTGTTTGAATATAAAAAATGAATTTTCAAAACAAAATGTAAAAAATGATTGTTTTTTAAAACATTTAAAAATAATAATAAATTAATCAATTAAGATTTATATCTTGTGTATTTTTTGAATTTTGGAGAATGTATTTATATGAAATTTTTCACTGAAATTTGGGAATTATTATGTATCTACTGAAGTTAATTATTTTCGAAAATTGGTAGAGGCCAATGCCACAAATACATGTAATGGTTATGTTGTTTGTAATTTTCTCTAGAAATAAAAATTATATTGGTTTAGAGTTCCTAGAACCACAATCAATAACTTATGGAATCTGTTTTTCAATTTGACAAAAAATATTTTACATTCAAAATATATGGTTCATTACATGACCTCAACACCTTATCATCCAAAAACCAACGGCCATGATGAATTGTCCAACAGAGAGACCAAGGGAATCATAAATAATTATATACAAAAATAGGAATTATTGGACCCAAATGCTGAAGGAACTACTATTCTATTATAGGATAGACTAGGAAACCCATATTGTAATAGTCCCATATGTGATGATTTATGAAAAAAATATATCAAATTCTTATGGAATTGGAATATATAAAATTTTGGGTTGTGGGAGACATGAACCTTGAACATGATAATGGTGTAAAAGAAAGAATATTACATCTTTAATAATTGGATAAAATTAGATGAGAATATTATAAAAATTATAAAATTTAAATTAATGGATAAGGGTGGCTCATTAAATGTGTATCAAACTGAAGGAATCCCATCCTAAAGACCAAGTGTTTATTTACATATCTATACTCAAGATAACTACAAGTAAGGATAATTTAATGGATAAGGGTGGATCATGAAATGTATATCATACTGAAGTAATTACATCCTAAAGACCAAGTGTTTATTTACATATCTATCATTTAATTTTTGTATTTAATATTAAATATGAAAAATAAAAAATATTCATTTTGAATGTACATAGGTTAATGAAGTACAGTGGGAATCTATGCCAAGGACCAGTGGAAGAGATCACACTCTTCTATCATGATTATCAAAAATGAACACCATATTTTAACTCTCCTCAACATTTGACTTTAAGAATTGGTTTCATTTCAAATCAGCATAAATGATAAGTCAATTTCATTGTATTGAATAAATTTTATCATTTAAGGATGGGGGATGAAAACATGGTAGTTCATCACTTTGTAAATTTTTTTCAAATTTGTTGGGTCCATATTAATATTATTATATGTCTACTGTAACAAAACCCGACCTCAGAAGCCCAGAGTTGGTGTTATTTTATGATACAATGTAATAGATACAAGATATCACATTAATAAGGATCGATCATTTTAGTAGTCTTGAAGAAACTAAATACAAACATGGTTTACTTAATAGGTTGGTAATTAAACATAGAGCATAAAAAAATTAACTAATTTTTATCACATATTTTATGATTTAATCTTCAAAACCAAGTAAATGAGAAAATTAAAATGTTGTGATAAAATGCTCAGTAAGGGATATAATAAAAAATATAATGTTAATAAAGGAAAATAGTGTATTGACATTATATAAAGGTAAATAATATGAAAAATACATTACATAAATATGCTAAGAATAAAAATGAAACCATATATTTTTCATAGTGAAAACCTCAAGGAATGTAAAAACTAAATATTGAGTAAAGAAAAAGCTTATTTATTGGATGGCACATGTCTGGTACATGAACCATTATACAATCGAGAAGGTTTAATTATATCGGGAAAAACAATTCTGGTTCTTCTTGGAAACAATCATGAAGGGGTTTTGACCAACTGTTTAGACTCATTAGACTTTTCCATGCATCGTAGGGATATAAAAACCCATACCCTTCAAGGCAAGCTAAAAGAATTATTTATACTTGGATTTAATTCATGAACAACATTGCATATCAAAATATATTCCTACGGAGTAGAGGATATAGAGTCCTCATTATTTCCCCAATTAAAACAACATTAAAAGAAAACAACATAAGTAAAAAAATTTACATGTCTATGGAAATAATAATATTTTTGACATAATAAATATGAATATTTAATGAAATATTCAATGAATTATGATCATAATGGAAATAGAAGTATATATACACCACACACATTGAATAAGTGGTGAATAACCAAAGGGAATATAAAAATGGTGGCTCCAAAATAATAAATTTAAATCATGTATATAAATTCATGAGGTAAAATATGTAAATATTATGAAGTCCAACTAACATTTAGACATGGAAAAAAATTATTTATGTAAAGCTTATTTTTTTTACAGTTTAAATAAAATATTAAAGTGTCTTTAATAAAAAAAATCATAGTTGTTTGTATAAAACCGTAATGGAACCAAAATATTTTTTCATGATAAAATTATAGGTTCTATAAAAGTATTGGAATATTAAAACATATTGTGTATTGTACATTAATATGGGTAAAAAATTGGGAACATTCCTTCAATCATGCATGATTATCGAGAGGAATTGAAAAGGAATCCTTATAAAACGTGAACTTTCCATCAAATAGAAGAATAATTGAGCCTGATAAATTTCATTGGATCGAACACACATATTTAAGGAATATTAAATAATAATAAATAAAAATTATATTGAAAAAATGAGATATAAAGAGTTACCCACTGGAAAAATGGATGTTCATGGAGAGTCCACTACCATATGTTCGAATGTGTTCTGAACTTGATCTAATGTCTTGCATAATCAGAATAAATATATTAATTAATAAATTCAAAAATATTAAACATTTCTTTTATTTTTTATTATATTACTATTTTAAATTATGGAGTTTTTGTGAGTTATAAGTTACAATATTATTGTTCAAGAGTGTTTGTTTCCTTAGTTTCCAGGATAAGTTTACTTGTATACATTAATGGAATCTCATTTTAATGATAATAGATGTCCATAATTGAAATTATATTTTATTAATGAACTTAACTAATATTAAATAGTTATATTTTTCATTTGGTATTATGATATTTGGATTAATCATTAGATAAACCATTTTTAATAATCGTTAAGAGTATTATGGCTTTTTCTATCATCATGAAATTCATTTCTTTTTTGAATTAATATTAGGTATATATACTAGTTCAAAAAAATTAAATAAGATGAAATATATATATTATAATATTTTTTAACCATAAAAATGGTTTTATAACAATTCTTGAAGGATGAATTGAAAAATGAAAACACATCATCCGCGTAGGCGGTAAATCGGCACCTCGTAGACGATGTTATGGTTTTTAGAAAAAAAAACAGGAGACGAGACATAATGGGGAATTTTCCATTGAAAAAATAAAATTACAATATGTATAAGATTCTATTTTGATCGTGAATATTTTTTAATATGAGGTGTGGAGTGTATAATAAAAGAGAAAAGTAAACTATAGAAAGCTAAAAGGAATTTTACTTATTGAATTCTTCTCCATGCAATCTCCTTAGGGAGATTGGTTTTGGTATTTTGTTGAGACCAGAACCTCTTAGATGTTGAGAAGAGGCTTGCTAAGATGATTTGGTATAAATTTTAAAATATTAATGTCTTAATAGGTATGATGATAGGATCTGGTGAGGAGTGGTGTCTATAGTGGAAAAGCTGTTTGTTTTTTATTATTCTATGAATTAGTTTATTTTTTTCCCAAGAAAAGGAATAGTGATGATTACATGAATAAAAATTGTAAATACAGAAGTATAGTAAAATATTATGGTGCTTACATTAGAGATGACTCATGTAATAGTGTATTTAACTGGTAATGTATATATACCATAAATTACCATATTTTATAATTATGAAAATTCATCCATTTTAGAAAAATGCAAAAAATTATCTCTTACAATTTTCCAACCTGAAAAATTAAAAAATGTACTACATTTTATGAAAATAATTTTATAAGTTAGGGAAATTTAGTTTTTCATTAAAATCATCATTTATATAGAAAAGGAAAATTTTAAAATTATAAATAATTTTAAAGTATATAAAATTATTAATTATTTATTCATTAATTTATATTATAATTATAAAAATATATTAAAATTTAAATATATTTTTTAAATGTAAATTTACTTTTAAATCTATATATAAATTATTAAATTGAAAAAAAATTATATTTTATAAAAAATATCAACACAAAAATAATAATTTATAAAATATTTATTTACTTATTATATGAAATAATTATATTATTTTAGAATTTATAATATGCATAAATTTTATTTATACATTCATATGTGAGGTTACTATTCTAATGGTCACATTATTATTCCTAATTTCCCCAATACTATTCCACCAATTATGTAACTATTTAAGAGTAAATTGCTATTAATTTATTCTTGGTGTTGTGAGAAAAATAAGCTATCTATTTAGGAAGATACATACCATAAATTCATGGGTTACTTTATTTTTTCTTCCTTTAGAAATATTATCATTGATGTTTTTCAGGAATATTTCCCTCTAAAATGATGTTGGTGGTTATTCATCATAACATCTTCAAGTTCTCTCATTAATTATTCAATTTTATGGTTTTAGAGAAGAACCATTATAATTCAATTTGTCTGATTTACCAAAACATTATTTATTGTGTAAATAATTTCAATAGGCCATTCACAGAAGGACCGATCAGGTTCATTTCTATATCTTCATAGGTTAGTACATGCATTGAATTTGGCATGCACTTACTTAATAATGATATGTGGAACACATCAATAACTTTTGAGAGACATGGAGGTAATTCTAATCAATATGATATAACTCCAATTATATCCAGAAATTCAAATGATATGACAAAATTGGGGCTTAGTTTTCATTTCTTACCAAACCATAACACACCCATCCATGGATATAATTTTAGAAATACATGATCCCCAAATGAAATTCCAAATCCTTTCTTTAGTTGACACTATTACTCTTTTTCTAAAATTCATATTCTTTAACATAATCCCGAATAGTCTTTAACTTGTCTTCTTATCTTAAATATGTTGTTGTCCTATATGTTTACTCTCACTAACAACCAACCAACAAGTTGGAGTATGTAATCTGTTTCAACATAAGTCTTTATATAGTTCCATTTGAATACTAGAATGGATAATATAATTTTAGTAAAATTCCAGCAATGGAAAACACTTACCCAACATACCATGAATGTCATGTTATCCTGATCTTAGCTTGTCTTCCAATTTTTGAATTGTCAATTCATACTATTTTTTGGTTTTTGGGTGATAAGTAGTACTTATATGAATCTCAGTAAAAAAATTAATCTTAAGGATATATTATAATTTTTATGTAAAATAATGATCTTGACCAGAGAAAATCAAGAGAGGCACACCATGAAGTCTTAAAACATCATTATTATAGAGTCTTTCAAGGTGATGTAGTGGAAAATCATCAATTATAGTGAGAAAATGTGAAGAATTAGAATATTGATAAAAAACCCCATATTTCATTATTCCTTCATGGTTTCATTAGTAGTCATATGTTAAGGTCCATAGTAACGTCATCACACATCGACAAAGGAATAAATAGTGGTTTCAGGACTCCTCTTGGATGTTGTATCACACTATTCACTTACTGAAAAAGTAGACACCTTTGCACACAGTCATCAAATTCCATCTTCATGTTACATGATAAAAATGTTCCTTCTGATCTCTATACATCTTGGTACTACCATGGTGTATAGAGAGGATTGAGCTATGAGAATCATCTAATGTTTATGTTTTTATCTCAGGTATTAATGGAAAACATAACCTCTTTTCAAATTTTAGAATTACATCATCATACATGTTGTCTTCAATCTTCTAGCATTAACGAATTTGATTTTCTTTTGAAAATTATCATCATTAGATTGAGATATTTTTACCGTATCCCATAAGTATGGTTTATAAATATTTTTTTAAAAGAGGTCATTTTTTCCTTTCCATCAAAGTTCCCAAATCCATTTTAAAAAAATCAATTAGTATATTATCTTTCTCAATCCTCATTCCATAAAAAGTCCATGATAATTATTGGTTAATGCATCTTATAGATTATTTTTCATTCCTTATTTGTAGTGTATTGAGAAATCATAATCATTAATTATCTCTTGAGATCTCCTTTACCTCATGTAGATTTATTTTTGTGTAAATATGTATTTCAAATTCTTATGATCGGTATATATCTCACATCCTACACCATAGAGATATTGTCTCCATATCATCAGAGAAACTATTACGTCAAATAACTCAACATCATGAGGTGGATAATTTCGTTCATTAGTATACAACTTTTGTGATGCATATGAAAAAACATTATCATTTTTAATAAGGAAATAACCCAGTCTAGTTTTTGATGAATCATTGTATATTAGAAACCCATTGTTTCCAGATAGACGAGTCAAAATTAAAACATCAAAAAATCCTCTATTCAATAATTAAAAACATTTGGCATGTTCTATTGTCTATAATAACATATACCATTTGTGTGTGATATTTTTTAACATGTTATACAATCAAGATTGTTTTAATGAATCATCGATAATTACCTGCAAAACTAATGAAGCTACATACCTTGGTTATGTTGTTTGGTGTATTCCAATCATGGATATCCTTTTTCATTATAGGATCAATAGAGCTTTCATCCATAGAGAAAATATGGATATGAAAAGAAACTATTTGAATTCAAAAATTTACAATTTATAAACATCCCATATAACCTTTTTCTTCTAACAGTCTTCAGAATAAAATGAAAGTGGTTCTCACTATCCTAATAGATTTTACTGCACCCCAAGATACCATCAAAAAATAACAGAAAATAGTTATCAAAATATTCCTTAAATACTATATTCATTAGATCCCCAATGATATAGGGAAAATTGGTCAGTCTAAATTCCATTTCTATAAACTCTCAATGTCCATACATGGTTTGAAATGTGGTATTTGATATATCTTCCTCTATTACATGAAATTGATAATATCCAAAATGATGGTCTATCTTCCAAATATATCGATCTTTATAGATTTTTTTAATTAATTCATAAATTCTATGAATAATACTTATTCTTTATTGTAAGATAATTGATTTATCTATAGTAAATACAAAACCTCAAGGATCCATATTTCAGCTTAACAAAAAGAACATGGTCTCCCTATGGAGAAACACTAGGGTGAATAAATCCTTTATTACTGAACTCCTCTAGTTGTTTCATCAACTCCAATAATTCCATAGTGTATATTTGATAATTTTTATTTTCATATCAGTCTTTCATCAAAGATTAAATAAATGGCAAATCCAATATTATGATCTGGGGGGTGTCTAGTTAATTACATAGGAAAGACATTAGTTTTTTCCTATACAACAGGCACATTCCCAATTTCTAGATGACTTTCCTCATCCCAATAAGTTATTTTTTATTACACCATAAGAATTTAATTTATTAGATCTATTTGGGGTGGATATAGAAAAATAAAATAAAATGATGAAGTCTCTACTATAATGATAAAGGATTTTACTTTGTCCCTATAAATAGAAATTTCCATCATATTGCAACAGATTCTCACTTCCCATTTTGAATTCTATTCCATATTGAGAATTGTATCAAAATAATCCTTCGTTATGATGATAAGGTCAGTAACTAATGCCCATTTATGTTCCATAAAGTGGAAATATTTAAATATTTTTGTTGCAACGAGAATTACATTAGTAGTTTTGACAGAAAACTGCCTTGTAAAATCAAAAGGGAAATTTCTTGTTTTCATGGAAAATTTGGAAGATATGAAAGATTTCAATTATATAGAATAATATAAATAATAAAATTAATTTTAGGATATGATTAATTCACCTTCTACGAGATCATTTGGTAAGTCCACATCGACTGTGGTGATCTCATATGATTGGTTTATTAGAGAATATTTCAAAATTATACTATAGGGTTTCATTCTCTAATGAATGTTTTATGATAACTAGTTTATATGGTTTCTAATAAAATTCATCTAATTAGCACTATTAGAAAACCATACCTAGTTGCCTAGTATCATTTTTCATTTTATTACAATGACATAGAAACAAAAGATCACATCACCATGGTTCAATCAATTTAGTAGTCTTGAAGAATCTAGATACATATATAAATCCATTATTACATTGGTAATTAGAAATAGAAAAAAAACAAAACAGAATAAACTACTTCTTGTCACTTATTAAATGATTTCATCCTCACATCCTGGGTAAGGAAAAAAAATAAAATTGTAAGTTCAAATGATTAGTAAAGGTTATATGAAACAATAATAGTTAAAGCATGGTTATCAAGGAATAGACATTAAGAAAAGGTATATAATCTAAAAAGAACATAAAATTATTAAAATGAGAAAAAAATTAATCCATATATTTTTATGTATTGAAAACCTCATGGAATGTAACGACTAAATACTGAATGGTGAAAATGATTATATATTAGATGTCATGTATTAGGCACATGAACAATTATATAGTTGAGATGGTTTATGTATGTGGGTAAAATCCCATATGATTTTTCTTGGATACAAACATGAATGTATTTTCTCCAACTTTTATTTCTCATGAAACCAGCCAATGTGTAACACAGTGGTATTTTTTGAAATATTCTTTTCTAATTAATTCAATCTCTTTGATAATTTTCATTTAACGCAACACTGAAAATATTTTATTTTATATTAATGAACTATATCTGGATTGAATTATATGATATTATAACTTTATGATGAACTAAATTCAATATAAATTTGACCTTTATCTACATGGAACATTAGTGTTATCTTATGTTACACGCAAGAATGACATTCCTTGAGGGATTACATAAAAAGATGGACCGAGTGTTACCGAACAATAATTCTTTATTATAATATCAATATTTAATAACATATAACATGGAAATTAAATATAAGATTATAGGATTAACTAACATATTAATATATATATATATAGTTTAATTCATTGTTTTCCTAATAGTTAGACAAGAATATATAAAGTAAATGTATATAAAGAAATGAATTTTATACAAGTCTATTTTTATGAGAAAAGATTATTAATATTAATAAGATAAATTAATTTAAAATAGTGAATGGTATTAATTAAATTTATATTTTATATTATAATTTTTTTATTATAATGCAATAAAATTGATAGAAATAACAAAATAAAAAACTCAATTTTAAGCATAAAAACCTATATTTTTATAAAGGTAGTTATACAGCTATTTAATAGAGAACCCATTGAAAATGTAATTTTTGCAACTTTTAATTTTGTAATATATAAAAATAATATTCATATTATAAATATAAACATACAAATATGGTTATAATGAATTTTTATATTTTTCTATATGGTTTCATTTTTTAATGAATAATTAAAAATACAGAATTTTTATTCAAAACTTCATTTTCCTCTAATTAATATATAAGATAAAATTATATTTTAAATCGGTTGTAAAAATTAATTTGATAATAAATTTATTAATTAATAAAATTTCGGTATTTTTTTCAACTTTACTTTGATGGTGGGTATAAAAACATTGAAATAGTTTGGATGTCTTTACATTAAACACACGCAGTGTCATCCCATCAACAAGATTATTTTTAAAATAATTTATGCCACATCTACAATTATAATTTTTAAAAATTGATTCAATATTTGGAAGAATCATAAATTATAATTTATAATATGGTCAAATTTTTTTGTCCAAAAATAATAGTGATAGGGAATAAAATTAATTAAAATGAATAAGAGGAATATTCGGTTAACAAAGTACTAAACATTACATTTATGAAGCAAAATAACATATAACCTTATCCAAAACCCACTATATGTAAATGAGTCTCCCATAAACATTTAATTATTTAATTATTTATTTTTTTAAGACCATTTTAGGTAAAAAGGAGGCACACCCAACTTTTTTCCAAAATGCCAATTGTGTCCTTTCCTTTCCCTATAAAAGGAAACAACATATATATCTTATTCACACATCTCAAAAAAATTTGTTTTGACAATATATTCCCAATAAAATTTCCAAAATCCATATATTAATCCTATAATCCAACCCTTGAAAAAAATCAATCAAAGTAAACCTTTTGTCATAATCCAAGGGACGTTACCTGATTAAGAGTTAACAAATTCTCTCAAGCTCATTTATTTTATTTTATTTCTCCACCACCTATTATCCCATTATTCCATGAATTCATAAATAATTATATTAAATATAATAGGATGTTTTTATTATATGGTTTCAATCAACACATACACACACCTCTATTAAATGGGTAACGGACATAATGTTTATTTGTACGGTGAACTATCGCCTCCCAAAGTGATGATTGTTTATTTTTACTTATGGCCACTCATGGTGGATATTATGATGAAAACTATATTTATATGTGTGATATATTATATTAATTATGTATTTATGCCTCTTTAATCCTTTTACAACACATATCTTTCTAATTTTAATTTTTTAAATATGATAATGTCGTTTCAGGAAGTGTCGACTACCACCCTCTAAAAGCGAGGTTATTCATTCAAACACTATATGGAATGTATTAAGGATGGGCTTAATAAAATTATACAATATATATGATATATTAATTATATGGGAATAATTATATATATACATATACATTTCTATACATATATTTCATTTCATTTCATTTTATTCTTTCAGTATGACAATAAAAACAGAAATAAAGTTCATAGGTACGTACAAGTTACCATCTCCAAGAATGGTATATTCTGTTTCATAATTCTATATTATATAGATTACTATAATAAAAATATAAATGAAATTTATATCATTTTTTACAATATTTAAATCAAGATATTAGAATAAGGACCAGAGATATAACAAATTAAGACACATGAAAAAAATAAAGCAGACATTACTCGAAGTGAAATCGTAACATAGAATTATTATAAAGTGTGTAAAATAAGGTCATAATAAAACAAAATAAGGTATTACTTATAATAATATGGTTATTTAATAGATTTATAAAATAGATATATTTATTATAAAATTTGTTTTAATTTGTATTACGAGATTCAAGACACAATCTAATGGAATTTCATCTCACTTTTCATATTCGTGATAAAAATTCCATGTTCGCAACTCTTCTCTTTTATGTGGTGTATATTCTACCCATGAGTTAATTATATGTATATTATAATTAAATTTATGGGTATTTACAAAACCATTTTATGATCTTTCCTTCATGGGGTATATGATTCAAATGTTTCCAAATCCTAATGTAATTTTGTATCAATTTTCCTCCATTGAGACACATTAAATGTTATTCACTAATATATTTCTATGTTGTTTATATAATACCTATCACATTTTATATGATGAATTAATTATTTTCTTGATATTTTAATCTATATTAAATTTAATTTTCATTACATGGGTATTATAAGTAAAAGTTACCAAGTGGTATGATTTTGATGGAATAATCTCTTCTCTTTTGAGATTTTTTATGATTATTCTTCCATTAATGAAATATTACGAAATATATATCAAGAAAAATAATGATTTTTCTTATCATGTATTTATTAAAAATATATAGATGTAATATTTTTATAGAATTTTTTTTTCTGTGTAAGAATTTGGAATATTTCTAAGATTAGTTTCAGAGGCAGACGTTGAGACGACGCATGATTATGGGGCCTAGTGATCCCAAAATCAATTATATTAAAATATTAAATATATTTTATTATGCATGAATGGTTTTCGTATTATGTGTTGTATTACAAATATGGAGTCTTGAATCCGAAATCTTAGACGATGGTTGAGTATGAAATTTGGTGTTTACACTAGGTGAGACATAAAAATAGGTTAGGATGGGGCGATCAGATAAAGCGACCATAGAAAAGTGTGTTTAGTTAAAATAAATATATATATTTTTTAATTTTATTAAATAAAATACACCTATCCTTATTTATAAATATGATGTTTTGGAATATTTTTATTGTTATTATCACAATAGTGAACCCTTTGGTGATGTTTTTCTTCCACCCACCACTTGAAAATCGTGATAAAAAACAGTTGGATCAAGATGTATCGAAGAAAAACTAAGTCAACATATCTCATCCTACATTGCAAATAACATTCTTCATTAGTGATCAATCCCTTCTTCAGGTATGACCCTTATTTATTTATTTATCCCTATCTTTAATTAATCGACCATAAATGTCGAATCTTCTTGGAATTCTTGGTAATTTCTTACCATCACATGAGCCCAAACGTTTAACAATTATTGTTATAATTCCTTGATAATCATTCTAATGGTGCTATTTCATGGAAAATATAAACATGGTGGGGGTTCCTTTTAAATTCATGTGTTTTTTAGTTTTCACACCCGTTCTATTTGTGATCATTGTCATTTCTTTATTTTGAATATTCATTCGTCAAATAACTAGAATGAAAATGTATTGTGTTCAATATTTAGGACAAAAAATTATTTCTACAGGTCTAGATCTTGGATTTGGTATAGAATAATGATATGTGGTGAATTTTTCAAAGTGATATTGGATTTTTTTTTCATGATGTAGGTTTCAGGCACAAACAACAGAGAATCACGGTGTGAAATTGTCCAAACGATGACATATGGCTCACTGGAGAGGTTGTAGGTTATTTTTTCAACTGTATAGTTTGATGCTGCTACAGTTGGGGTTTGAATTGGTGGTTGTGTTCATCAGTCACTAGGGGAGAGCGCATCATTCGGCTAGTCATAATGGTTGATCACAAAAAAAGGTAAATCTAGGGTTCTTGGAATGATATCCAATGTCACGTGCTTTATTTTGGGAGGTCATGAACACCACATTGTTTTAGTGCTATTTGAAAGTGGTGTTGCCTATGTGGGTAGCCGCTTTGTTCTTGGAACCAAGGTGCAGATAGGTTTTCTCATATAAAAATAATGGGATTGAGAAGAAACCGTATCCCATTAAAAGAAAAGAAAATAATTATCATAAATTGCCTATAGATAAGGTGCAATGAAATTGCGGTGATGATGTTCTACGTAGAAAAAATATGAACAAGTGTAAAACAAATTTCTTATAAGAAATTAAAATTATTATTATTATTATAATTAAAACCTTATTTCAGTCGGTACATCTATGTTTTATATTGGACTAAAGAACTACCAGTGGAAGAATGAATGTGACCTTGTGATTCTCATTTCATGACCAATGTTGGATACTTAATTTTGGATAATTGTTCGGGTGCACCAAATGACTAAGAATAATAATAATAATAATATTATTATATTTATTATGAAATATTTTATATCATATATATTTTTCGTATGACATCCATTTGAAAACATCTCAGTGGCATCGTGACCCAAAAATTAATGTGGATGATTCATGAACAATTTTGGGAATTAATTTTGGACTCTTGGCTCAAATCCCAGAAGTACAATTTGGGCTTGATGCGGAGAATTGTGACATTTTCACCATGTTTCCTATTGAGGAAAATGAGTTGCCTAACTCATTGATTTTTCATGAGGATTGAAATTGTGTGGTCATTTTGGCTATCCAAGGATGTTTAAATTGGTATATTACTGGAATTATGTTTTTATCCTTTAGAATGATGATGAGCCTCATGCATTTTTCAAGATTTTGGTCTAGTAACATTATGTAGAACTGTTACATGAAATTTAATACTACATAGACAGTAAGATGCGTGTTGATGAGGAAATGTAAAAGAAGAAGTGTTGGACTACACAACATGTAGGTCCACGACATGTCATGTGCCACTTTTTGGGGAATCATTGAGGCTCATAATCTGCATCATTTGGACTCAGATTTTGGCTTTTCTGTATCCTACCCTGAGAGTTTTTTCGCTTATAATACAATGTTTCACTTGGATATGTATTTTGAGATATGATGAGAAATGTTAAAATATAGTTCATAGTTAAGTGATGCGTGATGGAGACAATGATCATATAGATTCGCTAGATCTGTTATAGGCGTAACCATCCGTTAGGGATGGGAAATGGAATTCCAAAAGGATAATATTGGGAGAGCCCTCTAGAAAATATGGGTAGTGGAATTCCCCGATGTTATTTTAGAGTTACCCTCCAACTAGGATGGGTAGTGGCATTCCATGACATTTTGGGCTTACCATCCTCCTTGAATGGGATTTGTGTTCCCCAACGATAGTTCAGAGCATACCCTCTAGTAGGGTTGGACATTGGAATTCCTTGATGACAACTTACAAGAATGACTCTCCAAAAGGGATGGGATGTTGAGTTCTTTGTCTACTCACTAGTATTCCCCTCCAGTAGGTCTGGTCAGTGGCGTTCCATGATGATAGTTCTGAGCATAACCCTCCAACTGGGTTGGGAAGTGGAGTTATTCGATGACTATCAGAGTAATCCCATCCCATATTACAAAGGCAGAAGATATTTACGTAGATGTTTTCCCTGAAAATGTGGCATATGGATGAGACATTGTTTTATGTTGTTTTAGACTCACAAAAAATCAGAACTCTTTCCCCAATAAGGCACGTTTTTTATGAGACTAAAACTGTGCAGGCGAGTAAGTTCCAAACAAAGGGGATAATATCATTGTATGGCAATTGAGTTTCATAGAATAGTCTATTTAGGATGACATGTGGGATGTTGGGCATCATTGATGGTATTTTGGAAGTATTCGATACTCTTCTTCATGGTCTGAGTTGTGACATTAATATCCCCTTATTCTCTCATATTTGATTACATTAATGAGATCACACACACACACACATAGATATACATATATATATATATATATATCCTCATTCTGTAATCACACCTTGGGTTTTGGTTACTCTCAAATATCGGAGAGGTGAAGACCTGTAGAGTATACCACATGCTTTGTATTTCTATCTTCTCATGTTCAGATGAGTCTACTCTCCTACTATAGGTAGAGAAGAATCAATGTGATGTTCATCTTTTCACTATATCGAGTTCCTTTTTTGGATGAGTTTGAGTTCACTCTCTTGTTGGGTTGACTTGTACTTCATTTATTATACCTTTTTTTAATCTACTGATTTCCTCTTCAGTGGTATCTCTTACTGAACCCCCTTCACACTTTTTTGGGGAATTCTATCGAGAATGCATATAGTCACCCCGACATGGGATTTTCTTAACACCTATCATGTTTTTTTTATGATGATGGATAGGTTGATCCTGACATCATTGGAGGATAAGGATGCAGGGAGGATGGAATGAATAGGGTGGTCATATCATGGGATTTTGGAGCTTGGATCTCTCAGCTATTTTTCTTTTTAGAGTTTTCTTGTCATGTTAGGACACATTTCTAGTTAGGAGTGTATTTATCCCAATTACTTTTTAGTTCACACAACCGTGCATCGTACTATTTAGAGTTCCATGAATATTTTGTTTATTAATAGTAGGGTTGCATCATTTTTTTCATTCCCTATGAGACTTTTCATTGAGTTGGTTTCTGTGTGTGTGTGTGTAAAGGAACTTAGACTAAGGCCTCCCTGAGTTAGTTATGCCTTTAGAACTTTTCTCCACCCCATGACCTATATAGGTAGGCTTGGGGTAGTTGAATCTTGGTCCCCACCTAGGGAAAGGTTGTGGAAGATCGGTATGAGAGAATGTTCATTCATTTCATATTTCTAAAACATTTACACTTAAGAGGATTGTTTTGGTTTAGGGAAACATTAACTAGTGTCTCGACTGTGGATCTCAGCATAGGGAGTCCAATGACATTGCAGGTAGTCAACATATCAATTCACTATGATATTGACTACATTCATGTTGAATCGGCATGCCGAGAAATTTTTTGCTGGGATTAATGGTAAATTATTTATATGGTATTGATAATTTGATTGTCCATCCTGTATCAGGTCCCCATTGTTGTTATTGATATATATATATGCTCATCTAACCATTGTAATCATTGATAACTTTCAATATTACTCTGTGATGACAGCTTTCCAGGATACCTACTCTGGTTTGTGATGACGACCCTATAAGCATTAGGGCCCCAGTTCAGGGTCCATCATGCGATCACCTTTCATGAGGTGAGAATGTAGCATCACCTCAAGTTGTTGATTAGTAGATCATACAAGCTGAGAAAGATGTGGACGTGAGCAGGATAAGTGCACTCTGTGAGTTCCATCATCTGAGACCATTGAGGTTCCTCAACGATCCAGATCCCCATAGAGCAGAGGATTGGCTAGAGTTGATGGTCTGCACTTTAGGATTGTTTGGACCCTGATAGATCATTTTTTGGATTTTGTATCTAGTATTTTAAAATAATTAGTTGGGAGTTGGTGAAGCCTGGTTACATAGGTGCATCATGAGTCGATGCTATCATGGGACAACTTGTAGTATCTATTTCGTGAGTAGTACTACCACCCTTATTTACGCTCTATTTATATTCAAGACATTTTAGAGCATCATTAGCGAGGGATAAGAGTTGTTGAGTGTGCGGAATGTTTTATAAACTGTTGGTCGGAGTGGATACTCAAGAGGGGGGTGAATTGAGTTCCAATTAAAATTTATTTTAAAATATTGTGTATTTAAAATCCCCAAATTTATAAAACAAGTTAAATTTTTGTGAATTTATACAGATTTTAAATGTTCACTTAGCTTCTCAAAGATTGATTAGGTCTCAGTTAATTTAACCATAAGGTCAAACTAACTTTTGATGCTAACCTATTGATTTACAATAAGTGTAAACACATTATAATTTAACTATCAAAGTAGCTTCAAAATAGTTTTGTATTTTAATGTAATAGTAGTGGAATAAATAAGATATATGTACTATATTTTAAACCTAAATTAAAGATGCACAACATATATAACATGAGGTTCTGTCTCAATCCAAGACTTAGTCCTCTCAAATTTATATAAATTTGATCCACACCCTGGATCGGGGTTAACAATAGTTTATAAAACTGTCCAGGCCACACAAGGACCTCTACCACTGTTCTACGTGGGAAACAAAGCAAATACCAGGCCACAAAAGGACCTCTTCCATAGTTGACGTGGGTAAACAAGAGTTAAGTGATTTGGAGTGAGGATTTTGATATCCTCTAGTTCAGTGAAGGACATAGTGTGTGTATAATAATTACATAGTACACCACACTGCTCTAATGTTAATAAATAAATCATGTAGAGAAGATAAATAAGAATTTAGAATGCTCTAGTTATTATCAATGCAGCTCGGGACTCGTTGGATTCAGCATGAGTGCTTCTGAGTCCTTCTTTGGTTTTTCTGTTGAAAAATAGAGTGTCGTAGTTCAGCTTGTCTTCTACAGGAGTGAAAATGATATCTTGATTCGTCATGTGTTCTTCAGTGGTGTTGGATTGTATTCATGAGAGTTCATTGAAACACTTGAAATCTCCTTCTTGTCCAGGACTGTTCTGCTTGTTCAGTACAGTGTACTCAGGTGTATGTAAGTTCTTCGTGTTTTATATTCACACTTTCACACCGATTTTTTCTTGTTGCACGTGTACTTCAATTCAATATTTCTTATATTCCATGAGTTCTCGCAGTAGGAATGATTCCCTTTTCATAGGTATGATATAAGTTTTCCTGATATGCCAATAACTATCATTAAATAACATCAATTGCATTAAAAACAACATATATGACTGTTCACATTATTTAAATAATATTGATAGAAAGTGAAGAAACAATGTCACAGTGATTATGGAAACAGTGTCTTCTTCACTGTATGTGGATCAAGGTATGAGCTTCACGGTATGTCCATGTCACAGTGAGTAGTTCACGTTATGTGGTCAAGGTGAGTCCTTCACGGTGTCTGGTCACAGAGTCTAGTCACGGTGAGTCCTTCATGGTGTCTGGTCACGGTGTCTGGTCACGGTGAGTCCTTCACGGTGTCTGGTCATGGTGTCTGGTCACGGTGTCTGGTCACGGGGAGTCCTTCACGGTGTCTGGTCACAGTGTCTGGTCATGGTGAGTCCTTCACAGTGAGTCCATACTTAGACAAATATCTGTATTTTGGACTTAGATAGTAATATGCAGAATATGGATTAATTTTAATCATTAGAGAGTAAAAGATCTTGAATCATAAATATAATGGTGGGATTATATATGTGAGATTTATGATCATGCATGAGACTTGTAAATAATAAAGAGAGTAATTAACACCATAAGATTTTTTATTAGTAAATCATGATGTGTAGTTATTATTGAGATTGAAGAGCATTAGAAAGCTTTTCAATGAATATTGAGATTAATTAACAGTAATAGGATTTGTGATCATTAAAACATGATTAGAACCTCAGGAGTCCAACAATCTCCCCCTTTTTGATGATCAGAAATCAGATATAGGCACAATATAAATGGAATGTTACATAAAAGAAACTAGCATATTAGAATAGCCAAAATCATTATAGAACTGACACTAGTAGTTTTTTTGTTATACATGGTGTTTTATCCCCGTTTTGGGATTGTCAAAAAGTAGAGAAAATGAAATGAAACACTGAATTTGGAATTAAACATATGGTTTAGAAGAAAATAAAACATGAAGAAACAAAAGACATCCCATCAAAAAGAAAAATTGTCCTCAGACTCTTTAGCGATCGACTTTGTCTTTGCCTTTATTAGCAGCAGGAGCTGGTGCTGAAGTAGAAGAAGGCAGAGATGTGGTAGACAATGAGGGTAAGGGTAGACCTTCAAAAATAGATAGAGCCAAAGTGGGAGAAGTAGAAGATCTAGGCTGTGTTTGGTCAAGAATGACTTGCCGGATCTGAGAATGATCTTGACTAACTGTCATGGAAGTTGAGGCTAAGGTAGGTAGACCAGGTTTAAAGGGTGTAGCAGCTGGAGAAACTATAGCAGTGCTCTACACATGAATATATGGCTTCAAAAGATTGATGAAATCAGTAATGATTTCACCACCATATTGCATAGACTTTTCAAAATCATCATTATTCTATAGATATCTATCTAACAATCTGGTGATCTCTGTATGTTTCTGAACATCAGCCTTAAAATCGTGAGTCACCAGAGGGATTCTCAAATTTTCCACAACATATCTAAAGTGATCTGTCAAATCACTTTTAGTGAAAATCTGGGAGAGATACAAATCAATTTTTTTGGCGATCTCTTGTTGAAGATCATTGGATATCTTAGAATGAATTCTAACCAAGTCCAATTCTCTATCGGTTTTCTGAATCACTTCTGAAAAATAGGATAGATCCAAGACACTCAAAGAACTCTGAAGTTCTTCCTTGATTATGGATCTCAACATAGAATCATCCAAAGAAGGTTTGGAGGACTGACCATAAGCAGGTGAAGCCTTGACATTTTCAGTTAGAACATTGAGCAGTTTCAGAACTTTGTGCAGGCATCCAATGTATTCATCTGTAAACTTATTCAGATTTTATACAAGATCTCTCATGCGTTCTAGAATCTTTGTGTGCCTTTTTTGAATCTTCTCATCAAAATAATGTAGGTATGGATGAACTTGAGACACAATCTCCCTAACAGGGATGGAATCAGATGGATCAGGAGAAGCAGCAACAGGTGCAAGAGCAGAAACAGGAGCAGGATCTGATCTTAAAGATAACTCATTCTGCAAACATGCTACCATACTTTTCAGATTTTCAACATCAGAACTCAGTAGAATATTCTCAACTCTGACTTCTTGAATTTCACCGATCATCCTTGGTTGAATATCCAAGACAATATTTTCCATGATAATTGATGCATCTTCTTGACTTAACTGAGTCACTGGGTGAGGTTGAGTGGAGACAATTTTCTCAACTCCAGCTAACAAAGTCTCTTAAAAAACATTTAGATCATCTTTTTTCACAAAAGAGTGATGCTCAGGTAAGGGTGCAGGTAATGGTAGAGGTTTAGATTATGGTTGAGGTTTAAAGTCATCTTCAGACTCAGATTCTGATTCGGATTGAGGTCGGGGCTCTAGTTCTTGTTCTCAATGAGCTAAGGACTTCAGTTCAAACAGAGAAGAATGATCCATTCCAGTTTCATCCACTATCTATGACTCATTCACATCATAAAATCATTGGAACTCATACAGAGAGTAGACAAAAAAATTGATAGAAGGTTGAGAAGTTTCAGCAGATCCAGCATCCACAATATCAAGGTTTTGAGGTTCCTCCCCCTCAACTTGTGTTTCCCTTCCAGATTCATGAGGTTTAGGAACAAGTACAAGATCCACAGGGTCATCCATAATCTAATCAGAAAACTCTTGCCTTGCTAGCTAAAATGCAATTTCCATTCTTTTTTCAGTAGAGGGAATAATCTCAGGAACTGACTCTTCCACTGGCTGAACTTCCAGACTTCCTTCTTTCTCAACAGGAAGATCTTCTTCAACAGGATGTGCCTCTAAGGTTGCTTGCTGTTCAGAATTAAGAAAAACCAATTTCCTTGAAGAATTAGGATGATATTTTGGATTTACATCTGCACTAGAAGCATGAGATTCCTCTTCTCTCAAACTAACACCAACTTCCTCCTCTTGAGGCGTTTCATCAGGGATACCAGTCCTTTCATTTTCAAGAGGATCTGTTTCCATTTAAGGTCTTTTAGCTTCTTCTCTAGGAGATACATGAGCTGTTACTTCTTCTTCTTCTTCTTCTTCTGAAAACTCAGCCACTTCATCTTGTTCCAAACCAAGATCAGATAGATTTTTAGGCCTTCTTGGATAGTCAACAGGATTAAACTTTTTATACTGTTGATCATTATCCTCAACCCACTACTTCTTCTAGGGGTTCCAGCTAATCTTCATCCTTCTGATGATAGGAATGGATAGGCATTAATCAAGGTCCTCTAATTTTTCTTTATTTGGTCCAACCATCCCTTTTGCAAATAACATAGCTGAAATCATCTTTGAATAAAACAGGGAGGTGGATGTGGAAGTGACATTGATCAGCTCACAAATATTGTTGATAACATACTTACAAAGATTTATTTTATGTCCATTCTTTAATAGATGGATTAGGAACACATCCTAATACATAATCTTAGAAAAATATCCTTTTCCAAGACTATCCAAATTCTGAACAAACTTGAACAGAAGTCTTGTCTCCCCATCTAGTTCAGTAGCTGTGTCCCTTCACTTGGTGCCATTTCTAGTCGGGTTCTCCAAAGCATTATCTTGGTCAAAGATGTCAGTTGTTAGAGGAGGGTCTCTCTGGTAATCCTCACAAACTCCTTCATGGGGAATTCTTAGGCATTCAACCCACAACCTTGAACAGAAGGAGCACTTATGACCATCGATCAAGCTGGTCACCATAAAGCTTTCTCCAAACTCAAAATAGAACTTCAACTACTGATAGAATTGAGATAAAAGTCTTGGGTAAATCGTTCTATTCTGTCCAGTGAACCATTCAAGCCATCCTTTTTCTCTTAAAACATTAAAAACTAAATATCTGCTAGACAACAACCACTCTGCCCAAACCTCTTTTTTAGGTACAACTGTACGACTTACCAGGTTTGGGTTTAGTGGTCCTCCGAGAGCTATCCTCAGTATCCTACTTTGTTTCGTAGAGCGGCGCTTCTCAGAAGAGGGTGAAGATGGAAACTTCATTCTTGGCATTCACTGAAGGTTCGGGTGAGAGGGAAGATAAGGTTCAGGAGAGAGTTTGGGTAATGAATCAAATGAACCCCTTATATTTTATCATTTGGGAATGTCAAACATCATAAAAACAAAAACACGGGAAATCAAATAGTGGTGAAATAAAAATTACCGCAATACGAGTTAAAAATAAAAATTTAAATAACTCTTCACGGTGGGATCATGAGTAGCCAATACGCTGAGATGAAAACTAGTCATCACGGTGAGATAGTGAGCATTCTGTATAGTCACAGTGAGATAGTGAGTTGACAGACCGTGAGCATAGAGTCTTGACGGTGAGACCATGAACATAAAATAGTAACTTAGAAACAGTGAGTATGAAACCGTAAGGTAATGTACAATAAAGTATTAAACATTAAGATTAGTAAGATATTAATTTATGATTAATCATACCAAGATCATTTATGATGTAGTCTAATCTTTCAAAATTTAATGGTTTGGTGAATATGTCAGTAAGTTGATATTCAATACCAATTAATTCCCAAGTGATATCACCTTTTGGATAATGATCCCTCAAAAAGTGATGTCTTATATCAATATGTTTTGTTCTAGAATGATAAACAGTATTCTTAGAAATGTTAATAGCACTTGTGTTGTTACAATTTATTGAGACATGTCTGAATTGGTATCCATAGTCTAGTAATGTGTGTTTGATCCACAAAATTTGTGCACAACAACTGCCAGCAGCATTGTATTCAGCTTCTGCAGTAGATAATGAAACCGAATTTTTTTTCTTACTACACCATGATACTAGTGACTTGCCTAAAAGGTGACATGTTCCAGAGGTTATTTTTCTAACTAGCTTACATCCTGCAAAATCAGCATCAGAATAACTAACTAATTCAAATGATTATCCTTTGAGATAGAACAATCCTAAATTAGGAGTATGCTTGAGGCATTTGAAAACTCTCTTTACAACATTTAATTGTGATACTTTAGGGTTTTATTGAAAATGAGAAAACATACACACACTAAACATAATATCAGGATGACTATCAGTTAGGTAGAGTAGACTTCTAGTCATTCCTCTATAAGTGGTTTGATCAACATATTTACTATTTTAATCAAGATCCATCTTACAGGTGGTACTCATGGGAGTGTCACTACTTTTTGTGCTATCCAATCCAAAACGTTTTGAATGATCTCTAGTATACATACTTTGAGTTAAAATAATTCCATCATCATTTTGAAACATTTGAAATCCATGAAATAATTTAAGTTCACCTATTAAACTCATTTCAAATTCATTTTTCATAATTTTAGAAAAATCAGTACATAATGTAGTCTTTGAAGATCCAAAAATAATATCATCTACATAAATTTGTACAACTAAAACATCTTTAGAAATTCATTTTATAAACATATTATGATCAGCTATTCCTTTTGTAAAACCTTTAGAAATTAGAAAAGTACTTAATCTATCATACCAAGCTCTTGGATCTTGCTTTAAACCCTATAAAGCATTGTCATAATTTGAAAATATGATTTGGAAAATGAGGGTTTGAAAAACTAGGTGGTTGTTCAACAAAAAAATCATCAGCAATTTATCCATTCAAGAATGGACTTTTGACATCCATTTGATATAGTTTGAAATTTAGATGTGCAGCATAAGCAAGTAAAATCCTAATGGATTCTAATCTAGCTACTGGAGCGAATGTCTCCTCATAGTCAATACCTTCTTCTTGACTATAGCCTTGTGCAACTAGCCTAGATTTATTTATAACTATGTTTCCGTATTCATCTACTTTATTTCTAAACACCCATTTAGTGCCTATTGTGAAAGTGTCCTTAGGTCTTTCAACATGATTCCAAACATTATTTCTTTCAAACCGATTGAGTTCTTCTTGCATAGAAATTACCCAAAATTCATCATTAATAGCATCATCAATGTTTTTAGGTTCATCCTGTGAAAAGAATGCTTGATGTTCAACCTGATTTCTAAGAGAAGCTCTAGTCTATGTCCCTTTATCAAGATTTCCTACAAAAACATCTATAGTATGATTCATTAAATTCTAGTTGATCTAGTAAAGGTCGGACTAGAAACTTCAGGTTCATAAATAGGTTGGGAATCAACAGAAGCAGGTTCTGAAATATCTCCAGGACTGGTTGTCTTTACAGCAGGTTCAATTGATTTGTCATTAAGGTCTAGAATAGATAAATCTTCTTCAAGATTTTCAAGAGAGGTTTTAGGCTCATGTGAATCAGTTTCATAAAACTTGATGTGAACATATTGTTCCACACACTTGGTTCGTTTATTGAAAACTCTATAGGCATTACTAGAAATAGAATAACCTAGGAAAATTCCTTCATCACTCTTGGATGAAAACATTTCAAGATTATCTTTGGTATTAAGAATAAAGACTTTGTAGCCAATGACTCTGAAATAGTTAACCATAGATTTCCTATGGTTCCACAACTCATAAGGGGTCTTCTTAAGAACTGGTCTAATCAAGACTCTATTGATAATATAACAATATGTATTCACAGCTTGAGCCCAGAAGTAAATATGCAGGTCATACTCATTTATCATGGTTCTGGAAATTTTGTGCATGGTTCTATTCGTCCTTTCTACTACACCATTTTTCTGAGGTGTCCTAGGGGCAGAAAAGTTATGACTATAGCCATTGTGTGAGCAATATGATTCAAATTCATGATTCTCAAACTCACGGTCATGATCACTTCTTTGAGTTTAAATCTTATGTCCACTATGATTTTCTAAAGATTTGGAGTATTTAACAAATTAAGAACAAGCTTCTCTTTTGTGAGCTAGGAAATATACACAAGTATATCTAGAAAAGTAATCTACAAGGGCATAGACATAGTGCATCCCATTTAAGCTAGAAACCCTAGATGGTCCAAACAAATCCATGTGAACCAACTCGAGAGGTTGAGAAGTTGAAACTTATTTATTTGATTTAAAAGAAACCTTATTTTTCTTTCCCTTTTGATAGGGATTAGAAACTTTGTCATTTGGAAACTCAAGTTTGGGTAGGTCTTTAAATAAGTTATTCCTAGTTAGTTTTCAAAGTGAGTGTATATTGCAGTATCCTAATCTTCTGTGCCAAAGCCAAGACTCTTTATGAAGAGAATTTAAATAGGTAATATTTTGCATGGCTAAAGAATTTAAATCAACAGCATAAACATTTTTATTTCACAGGGTTGAAAATACTAAAGCATTTTTAGAATTAAAAACATTGCAAGAATCATTTTCAAATTTAACATTAAAACCATCATCACATAACTGAGAAATACTTAACAGATTATATTTAAGTCCATCCACAAATAAAACTTTCGAAATTAAAACTGAGTCCATGTTACCAATTTGGCATAGGATGATGATTTTCCCTTTATAATTATCAACAATGGTGACAGAGCCTCCATCAACCTTTATTAAACTCTTGAAGCATGAGTAATCCCCAGATATATTTCTTGATCATCAACTATCCAAATACCTTGTCTTCTTGTGAGAACTCTTCAAGCAGGTTCCCTACAAAACAGATTCAGATAGGAAATGATTTTGGTACCCAGATCTTCTTGGGTCTAGACAGGTTAGCTAACAAAACGTTAGGTACCCAAATTTGTCTTATGGGTCTCATAAAATTTGTAGAATCAACATATTTTGAAAGATAAACCTTATTAGATCTATAACAATGAATATAATTAGTTGAAGCATATAAATGTCTAGAACTAGAACTAGCAGTATTCTGTCCAGATTTAGGAGTAAATCTATTCTTAGTAATATGTCTCTGTCCATGTTTGTAGCCTATTCCAGTAGTGTACTTTGGTGCAACTTGCTTTTCTAGCATTTGAGTTAGTGTATCCTTTCCATTTGTGAACTTCTTTAAATCCTTCCTAAGTTGCTCATTTGAAAATTTTAGTTCAGTGTTTTCTTTAAGAATCAAAGAATTCTTTTCCATTTCTATGTCAAGATCAGATTTATGTTTAACAGTTAAAACCATAATGTTTCTTTAAACCTTTGTATTTGTTTTTCAGTTCATTACAGGTTTCTTCCAACATATCACAGTTTTCAAACAGTTCAGATTTTGACATGTTTTCAGAATCAGAATCATGTCCAGAATAATACGAATTTAAAACTGGAGTATCTAAGGTTACCTCAGATGGGTTTGTCATGAAACACATGTTGGAACGATTCTTTTCAGAATCAGACATTTCAGATTCACTTGTGCTGTCCTCAAAAGAACTCCAGGTATCCTTCATAGCTATTTTATACTTACTGTCCTTGTTATCATATTTATTCATGAATTTTAGCATTGGGAAGTTTGCTATAATGTGTCCTTTTCTTTTGCATTCATAGCAGACAACTTCATCAGATTTTTCAGATTTCTTCCAATCCTGTTTCCAGTGTCCCTTATTGTCATACTTTCCTTTGTAATTTGATTTTCTAAAAAACGTCATTTTCCTATAAAACTTCTTAAACCTTCTGGCTATCTGAGCCATTTCAGCATCACTATCAGAGTCTGAATTTTCACTGGTTGAACTATGAGTAGGTATTTGAGCTTTATCTTTGTCCTTACTCTTTGAAGTATTATTATTGAAAGCCACTAATTTCTCTTAGGCTCCTCATCTTCTTCTTTATTTACATTGAGTTCTTCCTCATACATCATAAGCTTACCAATTAGTTCTTTGACGGGTAGAGCAGCAATGGCACATGACTATCTGATTGAAACAGATGTGCCTCTCCAACAGTATATTAAACATCTCAAGATTCTCATAATATGTTCCTTTGTTGGAACAGCCTTTCCAAGTGAATTCATTGTATTGAATATCTAATTAAACATAATATACATATCATAAATAGGTTCATCAATCTTCATTTTAAAATTTTCATATTTAATAGTATAAGTATTTAATCTCATTTCTTTAACATTTGTTGTTCCTTCATGAGAAACACCCAAAGTATCCCATATTTCAAAAGCAGTTTTGCAAGAAGAAATTCTGTTAAACTCTTCATCTCCTAAAGAACAGTACATGGCATTCATAGCTTTACAATTATTATTGTAAACAGACTTTTTATATTCATCCCAAGTGGATCTAACAGTATTGGGAATTTCATATTCTGCTTTTATGGCAGTCCTGATATCAAAACCCATGCTTTCTAAATGAATTTTCATTTTCAGTTTCCACTAAGAATAGTCTGTACCGTTGAAGAATGGTGTCCTGTTAGTAGCATCAACCTCTAGTCTATGATCCATAACAAGATTTTAGAAGGATAATTTAAAGAGATAAAAATTTAAAAATAACATAAATTTTATGAACTTTAAAATACAACAAGAATCACAGTTGAAAAAAAAGAGAATTTCAAAAATCTTTTAATCAAAAACAAAAACATCTGATACACGATGTTGGTCAGAGTGGATACTCAAGAGGGGTGATTTGTGTTCCAATTAAAATTTCTGTTAAAATATTGTCTATTTAAAATCCCCCAATTTATAAAACAAGTTAAACTGTAGTGAATTTATACAGATTGTAAATGTTATCTTTGCATCTCAATGATTGAGTAGGTCTCAGTTAATTTAACCATAAGGTCAAACTAACTTTTGAAGCTAACCTATTGATTTACAATAAGTGTAAACACTTGCTAATTTAACTATCAAAGTAGCTTCAAAATAGTTTTGTATTTCAAAGTAATAGCAGATGAATAAATAAGATATATGTAGTATATTTTAAACATAAATTAAATATGCACAAAATATATAACAAGAGGTTCAGTATCAAGACGAGACTTAGTCCTCTAAAGTTTATATAAATTTGATCCACACCCTGGATCGGGGTTAACTACAGTCTACAAAACTCTCCAGGACATGCAGGGACCTCTACCACTGTTCTACGTGGGAAACAAAGCAATGAACAGGCCACACAAGGACCTCTTCCACAGTTGACGTGGGTAAACACGAGTTAAGAGATTTGGAGTGAGGATTTTGATATCCTCTAGTTCAGTGAAGGAAATAGTGTGTGTATAAGAATTACAGAGTACACCACACTGCTCGAAAGTTAATAAATAAATCATGAAGAGAAGAGAGATAAGAGTTTAAGAAGCTCTAGTGATTATCAATGCAGCTCGGGACTCGTTGGATTCAGCAGGAGTGCTTCTGAGTCCTTCTTTGGTTTTTCGGTTGAAAAACATAGTGTCATAGTTCAGCTTGTCTTCTACAGGAGTGAGAATGATCTCTTGATTCGTTGTGTGTTTTTCAGTGGTGTTGGATCGCATTCATGAGTGTTATTTGAAAGACTTTCTATCTCCTTCTTGTCCAGGATTGTTTTGCTTGTTCAGTACAGTGCACTTAGGTGTATGTAAGTTCTTCGTCGTGTATATTCACACTTGAAAACCACCTTTTTCTTATTACCCATGTACTGCATTTCAATCTTTATTATATTCCATGAGTTCTGGCAGTAAGAATGATTCCCTATTCATAGGTACGAGATACGGTTTCCTGAAATGTCAACAACTATCATTAAATAACATTAATTGCATTAAAAACAACAAATATGATCGTTAGCATTATTTAAATAATATTGACAATATGTTAAGAAACGGTGTCACAATGATTATAGAAACGATGTCTTCGTCACGGTATGTGGCTCACGGTATGAGCTTCATGGTATGTTCATGTCACGGTGAGTAGTTCACAGTATGTGGTCATGGTGAGTCCTTCACGGTGTGTGGTCACGGTGTATGGTCACGGTGAGTCCTTCACGGTGTCTGGTCACGATGTCTTGTCACGGTGAGTCCTTCACGGTGTCGGGTCACGGTGTCTAGTCATGGTGAGTCCTTCATGGTGAGTCCATACTTAGACAAATATCTGTATTTTGGATTTAGACAGTAATATGTAGAATATGGATTAAGTTTAATTATTAGAGAGTAAAAGAGCTTGAATCATAAATATAAAGGTGTGATAATATATGTGAGATTTATGATCATGCATGAGACTTGTAAATAATAAAGAGAGTAATTAACATCATAAGTTTTGTTATCAGCAAAACATGATGTGTAGTTATTATTGAGATTGAAGAGCATTATCAAGATGTACAATGATGATTGAGATTAATTAATAGTAATATGATTTGTGATCACTAAAACATGATTAGCTCATGGAGAGTCCAACATAGACCATACACGATACTCACTCAACCCGATCTAGGATAACTACTTCCATTTAAATATGTTTGATCTGGGACACCAAAAATAGATTCTGGCCCTTATTTTTCCCTTGTGAATCCCTACCAATGATAGAGTGTTGGATCGGGTACTTGTGAAAGAGTTATTTCTATTAACGGGACACCATGTAGCTGGTTCTAGGAGTGGGGGAAACATACTTGAGTAGTCTACAATAGCTGTAAGCTATTAGATATTTCTAATCTAAAGAACCTTCCTTGACATGGCTTAGGCACATGGTCATATGGGGATAATAATACACAATGAAAGCATAGTTGGTTATTGGCTCTAACTTGTGCCTTCATGGTGAGAATGTATGATGGAGTGTGAGTTCAGGTCCTAGCATTACCGGCGGAGTTTTTCTTCGTGAAATATTTAGTTTTCCATGTCAATAGTGGGTGTGGTGGTATTTCTGGGTAGGGGTTTCTCTCCTTACAAAAGTGTATATGATCATGGATTCCATGTCTATCATCTGGTGGTCGGATTATTCTACTCACCTGAATTGTAAGTTGGTGATCATGTGTACATTACATCAACATTGATGTAGTGGATGAAAATATTTACATATGGGTCAGGGTAATTGATACCCCATGAACAAATCTAAGAGACTCACTACCTAGAGCAGACAATGGTATTCTTCGCCCTAAGGACGTGGAGTCACTAATATATAGTGGAAATCTTCAGCATGATATTCCATGAATAGATATCATTAAGAGTTTCACTTGATGTATTTTCTGAGATGGGAATCACATCATCATTTTTGGGATGAAAGTTGATTTTGGTAATGTTACGAGAGGAGATGATGTGAGAGTTTTATACTTCCCTTTTGACTATATATCATGGTGGCGGGAAGATGTATTGAAAATCCAGATGTGGTCCTAGTATCCCCACCCTTATTCATAATTTTTCATGTTGGTGAAGAAAATATTTGGAAAAGGGAATAATATAGAGACGCTATTTTTTTATTGTAAGTCATTGGTATATATCTTGGAATATTTTTGAATCCTGGTTCCTAGACGATGCAGGATTATTTGGCCTAGAGATCATGTAATTAATTTTATAAAAATAATAAATATTTTTTTATTATGGAATCCCATTTTTCCTGAAGAATTGTAATATCAAATAAATACATTCTTGGAAAAATCCAGAGACCACAGTTGTTCCTGAAATGTTGTGTTTATCATAAGAGAGACTTAAGGTAGGTCAGCGTGGGGTGTTTGGATAAATAGTCCCTAGAAAAGTTCATTTAGTTATAATAAATATTTAAATTTTCTTATTTTAAAACATAACTAGACATGGCCTTCATTATAAATATGATGTTATGGAGGATTTTCAGATTTAGTTGCATAACCCTGAACCCCTGAGAGGAGTTGTTCTTCCACCATATTTTGGTTAATCATGATCAAATTACAATAATTGGATAAAGAAGAATCAAATTGTGATTAGAACAATATATATTATCCTCTATTGGAAAGCATGTTATTCATCATAAATAAATCAATTCTCGAGGTAAGGAATGTCTTTTTTATGATTTCACACTCTTTAATTAATTGTGTGCGAATCTTGAATCGGATTTGAGTTCATTGAAATTTATGACTTTTTCAAGATCTCTATAGTGTTTTAATTATTTTTATAGTTCCTTTCACATCATTCTAATGGAGACGAATAATGGAAAATCCAAACATGATGGGCTTTTATTTTAGATTATAGTGTTTTGTGTCTTTCTCCTCCATTCTATTTGTGACCATCATCATTTCATTATTTTCACTAGACATTAATCGAATACCTAGAAAGAGATTGTTGTGTGTTCTATAATTAATGAATCAAACTATTTACATAGGTCAAACTATGATATTTGGTATAGAATTTTGATGTGTAGTGGCTGATGGTATGAGAGATAAGATTTGGGGCCCAGTGTTGGGTTATGGCATGGGAAGAAAAGAAGCACGACATGTGGTAGTCCAGGTAGAGGTGTGCAGATTTCCAGGGAGGGTGAAGAGCACTGTTGAGCCATGTTGTTTGATACTTATGTAGTTGGGGTTTGTAGTATGAGTAGTGGTCATCTTTCAATGGAGGATAGGGATAAGGCTGGTCATGTGTAGTGGCCGATCCCAAATAAAAGGATCAATAAGGTTTTTGGTGTGATATCTGGTCCTGCATACGTGATTTTGGGAGGTTGTGTGCGCCGCATGATTTTATTGTCACATGAAAGTGGTGTTTCATGAAGTGGAGAGCCACTATGTTGATTAATCCAATGTGTATATAGGGTTAATCCTATGAATGTTTTGGGAATAAGAAGGTAATTTAACTCATTAAATGATATACACTAATTATCTTAAATGGAATAGGGAAAAGGCACACCGAAATAGGGGAGAGGAAGATATGCATGGAATAAATTTGTATATGGAAAAAAAATAAACTATAAAAATAAATTATTATTATTATTATTGTTGTTTTTGTCATTTTCTTGTTGTTGTTAAGACCATATTTTTTTTGTATATTCTACATTTGATTTTGGATTGAAGAACTGCCAACAACATTGTGACACTGACACTAGGATGGTCATTTCATGACCAATGTAGGATAATTAATTTGGTCTCATGGTTTGGGTGCACTAAATGCATAATAATAATAATAATAATTATTATTATTATAACATTTTTTTGTGAAATATTGTATCTGACATAGATTCTCTATATGACGTTTGATTGAAGAAGTGACAGTGGAGTCATGACCCAGAAATTAAGGCATATGTTTCAAGACAAATTTTGTGAATTTACTTTGGACTAATGGATCGGGCCCACAAATAATCTTTTTTCCACTAGGATCACAACAGTGGGAAATGTTTTACCATTGGGTTTGTTTGAAAAGGCATGTTAGTGAAATTATGTTTTTATACCTCAAAATGATGACGAGCCTCATTCATTCATCACAGTGTTTTCGCTGAAATGTCATGTATAACCCCAATATTCAATCTAGTACTATATATCCCACATGAGGTTTGAAAGAAATGACATTACTAGGATATAGAGAGGGGCCACACAATGTGTGGGTGCCAAATATTTCATGTACCTATTTGGGAGGAATATTTGAGGCTCTGAATCTTATTTGTTTGAACTAGAATTTTTTCCCGTGAGTAGTCGATCAGGAGTATTTTTGTGTAGAAGGATATGGTTCCCTTTGTTTAGGATTTAATGATATTACTTGAAATGATAAAGTAATAGAGATTGGTTAAGATATGCTCGATGATGAAAATGATCATACTAAATCCCCAGAGAACAAATGGGCATAACCCTCCCACATAGCTGAGCAGTGGAGTTCCCTGAAAACAGTACTTGGAATAACACTCTACTATAGTGGGGAAGTGGAGTACCCAAATGATCTTTCCGAGTTTCTATACATCTAGGCAGGTTAGTGGCATTCCAGAATGTTTAAGGCTGTCTCTTCAGTTGGGATGGGTAGTGATGGTCCCTAATGAACGTTCCAGGATTACCCACTCGTAGAGCTATGTAGTAGAGTTACTCAATGATATCTTATAGGTGTAACCCTCTAGTTAGGCAGGGAAGTGGAGTTACCTGATGAAACACTGGACTTTCCATCCAGTAAGACTTGGTAGTGATATTCCTCGAAGAATTACTTAGTGTAACCCTCAAGTTGAGCTGGGAAATGTAGTTCCTCGATGAATATTAGTGTTGGAACCTCCTTTAATACCAGACCATGAGATCATTATATAGAATTTTTTTCCTGAATATACAGAATAATAAAGAGACATTGTTTATTGTAGCTTCAGACACATGATAAAAAATTATTCTTTCCCCACTGATACATGTTGTTGGGATGTTACCCAAACCGTGCAGGTGACTTAGTGCCACCAATGCAGATAATATCATGTTTTGGTGATTTATTTCATTAGAATTGTGTTTTCTGGGATGAAAAGTGGGATTATAGGAATCATTGATGAACTTTTCAAACTTTTGGATACTCTTCTTCATGGTCTTAGTCATGATATGGGCATACCCTCACTCTCACATCTTGGATTCTTTGATTAATGACATATACATATATACACATCCTCAATACCGACTCCTTGGGTTTTGGATTCTCTTTTTCAGGGAGAGGAAAAGCCATGTGAGGTATTCCACGTTATTTATGTGTTTATCTTATCATGGTTGGATGAGTATATTCTCCTACTATATGTATCGAAGACTCTCTGAGAAGTCATCTTCTCACCATGCCGACCTCCTAGTGTTTGGACGAGTTAACATTCACTCTCTGGTTCGGTTGATCTGTACTTATTTAGTGTATCTTACTTCATGTACTACATTCCTCTCTAGTTTTATCTCTTAATAATCCCCTTCCCCAGTTTTTGGGGTGTTATACTGGGTATGAATATACTCACCACTACATGGGATTTTCTCAAAACTTGTCATGTCTTTTCAAGATGATGGATATGTTGACTGAGACCTTATATGATCTCATGGATATGGGGTTCTCCTAATACATATGGTTGTCATAGAATGGGATTCAGGAGCTGGAATCTATCATATATTTTACTTTTCTAGTTTTCTGTGGGGTTGGGAAACAATATTGGTTGGGTGTGTGTTTTTACCCTTTACTTATTAGTTTACTCTAGCATTCTTTGTACTATTTAGAGGCCCATTCATATTTTGTATATTCAGTGAAGATTTTCATCTTTTATTTCATTCCTTATGAATCTTTTCATTGAGATGGTTATGTGTGTGTGTGTGCAGGTACATGGGAATAGCCTCCCTGAGTTAGTTTTTCCTTCCATGCTTATCGCCACCCTATGGCCTATAGAGGTGGGCTGGGGTAATTACAACTCAATCCCCATCTTGGGCCCAATAATAAAATTATTATTGTAATGCCCTAACCATAGTTACCACATGTTGGTGCATTATTACCTAAAATTAGAATGATCACAAGAGATCAAGTCACAAAATCCCGATTAGTTTATTAGCCTAGAAAGTACTAGATACATACACAAATTATACATTACATTATAAAAAGAAAAAACAACAAAATTTTGTCTCCTTAGAACAAAATAATATCCCTTAGCCTATTTCTACCTGTCAAACATAAAATAATTCTTCGCATACTGGGAAAAATAAAACATAAGAAAGGGGTGTTCTCCGATGCTTATTAAGGATAACAATATAGAAAAATCTAAAATAAGCATAATCATTTTTGGTAATGTGTAATACTAAAACACAATCCATTTAAACATAAACTTCAACATAATATGGAAAAGGAAAATCATATAATTCCATTTAATTATTCACATGGATATTCTACTAGTCTAATAATCACATCAAACATAAATAGCTAATTTCATAATGATGGAATGCATAATGTGGGACATCATAACCACATATTCAAGGCCTCTTAAAAACACTTCAAATAAAAAAATTCTAGGACTTCTGCCAAGACACTAATTTGTATCATTAGACATGCCGATGCATCAAGGGGATATAGGGGGCACTACCTAGAACATACTACATCTAATGTATTCCACATATGAAAAGGTTGAAACCTAGCATAATCAATCGTATTAAAAATTGCATACAAAAAGTTAATACTTTAACCATAAACAATGAATGGTATAAAAATAGAACATCCACATTACACCATATCAAAAAAACATAAATACAATATGAAATATTGTATCATAATGAATCAACATCAAACCAGTGTAAAATCCAACAAAGGATGTTGACATAGATGAAATCAATACAAAAGGATTTGAGTAAAATATCACTTTCTTCTTTGAAATCATATAACAGTCACATAACATTAAAAGAAAAAAATTTATTTTTAAAATATACTTATAATATTTTAATGGAATCTTTAGAAGTGTTATAATGGAGGAAAATATCCACACCCGCCGTATAAGTTAAAAAACATTCTTTCCTTAATTTCTCATTAAAAGACTTAATGGACTTGTTTGGAAAATGACAGAAAAATTCTATTCAAAAAAATATATAAAAAGTCAATCAAGGGTATAAATGAATTTATCCCATAGTATAGGAAATAGTTAAAATGTTTTGAAATATATTTTTAAGAAACACAGTTGTGGAAGATAAAGACGTCCCAGTAGATACTTACATGTAACCAATCATAGATAATAAAGAGATTGTAATATCATTACTTACCTCGTACATTTTTTAGCCGAGGGTACATTAACCTCATTTATAATGGTTAAAAAATTATTATTTAATTATACAATAACCACATAAATAAATATGATATCATATATGATCCTCTAATATTTCATTGTTGAAAATATGTTCATAGTATCATTGTTCGTGTGTTAATTGATTCATTTTCTATTATATGTTTTGTTATGTAAGTCTTGTTTGTTATGGTTATGATGTATTTTATTCATATACATAATGATATTAATTTCATAGAAATTATTTTTAATCATTAAATTACAATTTTTATTTAATGGTTACGATTGGTAATGAAATCTTAACATGTCGTGGAGATGGTAACCATACGTATGAATGAGCGACATCATTATTCTATTGATTTTTAAATCCAATGTGACAGAACGATATATTATATATATACAGAATCATTAACATGTTACATTTTTTATTTAAATCAATTATAAATTATTGTTATACCCATAAAAATAATTATGTGTTGAATAACAAACTACACCACGACGTGGAGACGGTAAGCCATACGTAGGCAGGTATGGTGACTTTTCCATTAATTGGATTGATAAAATAATGTATATTTTTATAAAATATCTATAATAAAATCACATTATTTATAAGTTAATGTACTCATTATTTTGGTATGGAAACAACACTAAAATAGGCTGTCGAAGAAGAAGAGGACTTTGAAAGATGTGATGAAATAATTACATCTTCTTCAGGTGCTTCCTTTTGATTTAAAAAAATGGATCTTTAGGTGGGAATTATGACCAATTTATGGTCTATATTTTTAATTGAGGGTAGTTTGTAGAATATTTTAGCCGGGATTGGATGATGCAAATGGATTTAGATGTGTGAATTTAAGAGAAGTGGATGTACCCTTTTATAAGAGAGGTCAGATGCACTTTAGGATGAGCCTGAAATAATAATTTATTATAAAATAATTTTCTGTTTATAATTTATCCAAATGGATTTATTTCTTGGATAAGGTGTTTATGGGTCGAAATAATTTATACCAACAGCTTTTTAACAAGTTTAGGTCACCGTATTAACATTATCATTTAGATATAACTCTTAGTTAAATAATTTAACATTTACCATGTCATCTTGCATTTTTATATCACATGGTTAACAAACATACTATAGACTGATAATAGAAACTCATGTTGTTAATTAATGACATATAAAAACATTTATAAGTCTCTTTGTTGTATCTTATATTTTTAGGATATTATATTATTTCATAAAAAAGAATTTTTTTAAACACATTTAGGTCAATTTCAAAATTATTTAGTATTTTCTTTTTGTGAATGTCATAACAACAAGATTAATTAGAAAAAATACATTTAATCACCCCTAACATGTCATTTTAACCTATAAAATTCATGTATGACATCATAAGATTTAGTTTACATTTATTATAATATTTATAATATCATTTATTTTAATTTTTCATTAAGAAGGTAATTACTGCATCATCATTGTGATATAAATAAATTTAATAAATTAATGTCTAAAAATTATAAATAAAATACTAAGTTTTATGAAATATTTATTTCTTTATAATGAATATTTAGAGTATAATTTATCCTATGTATAACTGTAACGCCCCGACCCCTGTTAGCTAGAATCAGTGCATTATTATATAACATTGGCATGATCACAAAAGATCAATTCTCAAAATAATGATTAGTTTAGTAGCTATGGAATCACGAGATACATTCATCAGTGTTACATAACATTATAAAGTGAAAATAACAACAAAATCTTGTCTCCACACTAATAAACCCTAATTCTATCCCTTCAGGTCATTCATTAAAAACTTCTTCACATCGTGGGAAAAATAAAACATAGAAAGGGGTGAGCTCAAATGCCCAGTAAGGATAACAATATAGCGGAAACATTCATAAATAAGTATAAACATTTAAAGCAACATATAACTAAAACAAAATCTTTTTAAACTTAAACATCAGCATAATATGGAAAAAATAAAATGAAATAATTCCATTTGCATATTCACATGGATATACTACTAATCGAATAATCACATGCAATATCAATAACCACTTTCATAATTATGGAATGCATAATGCCAGACTATCATAACCACATAGTAGAGGCCTTGTTCCAAGATGACAATTAAGATTTTGTCAAGGCCTTGTGGAAAGACACTAGTTTGTCTCATGATACCTACCGATGCATCGAGGAGTTATAGCGGGCTCCACCCATCACTTATTAAGTCCAATGCATTCGTCATATGAACATGTTTAAACACAACATAAACATTCCAATTAAAACTAGCATACTAAATGTCAATACTTTCTCCATAAACCATGAATTGTATAAAAATAACACATACATAGTAAAACATATCACAAAACCTTCAATAATATATGAATGTTTTCTATCATAATAAATCAACTTTAAATAAGCTTAAAATCCATCAACGGATGTTGACATAGATGAAATCAAAACTATTTGAGAGAAATATCTCTTTTATTGAAATCATTTAATAGTTGCATAATTATAAAATAAAACATTTACATTTAAAATATCTTTATAATCTTGTAATGGAGGATTTGAAGACTTTATAATGGCAGAAAATAGCCGCACCTACCGTATAATTTAAAAAAAGACATTCATACCTTAATTCTGTCGAAAGGGTTAAAAAGGACCTTGTTTGGGAAAAGAAGGAAAGATTCCATTATAATAATTTTATAAAAAGTCAACAAGGGTATAAATTACTCTACAACAAAGTCTATAAAATATTATGAATGATTTTAAATACATTTTATGTAACATGGATGTGGATAATAAAGAGGTCCCAGAAGATAATTACGTATAAACAACCTCAGATAATGAAGAGATTGTGAAATAAAACCTTACCTTGTAATTGTCCTTGGTTGAGGGTAGTCTAACCTTCTTTATAATGGTGAAATAATAATTATTAAATTATAAAAGAATCATATAAATTAAAATGATATCCTGTATGATCTTTTAACATTTCTTTTTTAATAATACCTTAGTATTATCATCGTTTCAGATGTTAACATACTCATTTTATTTTATATGTTTTGTTACATAAGCCATGTTTGTTAGGGATATGTTGTATCTTATTCATATATAGAATGATATAAAGTCCTTAATCATTATTTTTAATCATAAAATTGTAAATATACTTGAATTGATATGATGGGGGAATGAATCTCATCACGTTCATGGAGATGGTAGTCTGTACGTACGCACGAACACTACTTCCTTTTCAATATTCATTTTAAAAGGAATAAAAAAACTAATACATAGGTATATTATTATTATTACAGTATTATATAATATCTTATATATGTTATTTATGTTCATTAACAACATATTTTATAAGTTCCATGTATTGTATGAACGAGTCATACCACTTTAAGGGGGAGGTTGTCCGCACTTTTTCAAATGAAATTATCGTATAAATATATACAACATGAAAAGAATAATGGTTTGCTATAAAATGGAATTAAAGAAGCTTATATATAAAATAAAAATCATAAAAATCATATTTAATTATAGTTCCATCATAATGGCCACCATTAGAGGTGGTAGGATATAATTGAACTATCATCATTTCGTGAGGCGTTTGGTTTCCATCCACAGAAACATTATTTTCTTCACCCATTAGATGGAGGTGTGTGTAAGTGTAGTTCTAATAATTCTCATAAAAATATCCTAGTATACTTAGTATTCTTTTGTTGATACAATAGAAATGATTAACAAGAGTTTAGGGGTTGGAGAAGTAAAATAAAAGAAAAGAATCTAAGAGAAATCATTACCTTTAATTTGCGTCCATGATGTAGGAAATTGTTTTAGATTTATAAAGAATATTTATAGTCTAAAATATAACATATATAACCCTATGTAAAAAATGTTTTTCTAAAAGATATATGCTTATGTCATTTTTTCATTTACTTTAACATAATTAATATAAAGTGTCATTATCACTTATAAGTAGCTCCATGGGGTCCCAAAATCGACCCAAAGATTCCCATTGAAGGAAATGTATCAACCAATAAGGCTAGGACACGTTTTAGGTTAATTTAGAATTATTATAATATTATTTTTTACCCTTATTTACCGGATTTACCCTTTAACCATGGTAAATAAAATATTTACTGAAGTAATTATTCAAAAGGCCTAAAAATAAAATTTACCTATTTACACAATTTGGACCTCCTGATTATAAATATGGAATCAATTCTTCTAAATTCAAAAACTAGAAGTGGAAGAAATTAATTTAAAATTAATTCCCACTGTCAAGACAAAAAGCGTGTTTTTAAGAAATAATAGCTATCAAAAGATTGATACTTGTTTTTGTTCGATTTAAATGGGAAATTATGCCCAATGACCAAAAATGTATTAAAAATTAAAAATATATTCTAAATATACTTTAAAACCACTCAAAATCATAATTTATCACTATTAATTACTTCGATTAAAATAGTTGTTTTTAATTAAAATTTAGTAATCTTCACTATTCATCCAAATATGAAAGTTTCATGAAAATACCAAAATTTCACCTGAGGATAATTTCGATATTCCAAATTCAAAAATATTTTCCATTTTGAATGATAAACTTTTTAAAATTTGAAAAAGTGGGGATTATTATTCATAACAGAAAGTTTTATTGGTTATGGTGTGTGTCAGAACTCAAAGTTTCATACAACACATTATTCTATATTATTCAAAGGGAAACATACCGTGGAGGCTTGGAGTGTTACATTATCCCATCCTTCAAATAATTATTTCCTATAAATTTCTAGAATATTACTGCATAAAAAGCCTTGGGTGGTTCTTAATATTGAGTTCCTCAGGTTCCCACGTTGCCTCTTCCATCTTAGGGGTTCTCTATAGAACTTTCATTAGATGAGTCATCCGGTTTCTCAGCACTTGTTCTCTTATATTATGATTCCAGACTGGCAATTCACAATAAGAAAAATCAGGTTCCAGTTATAATTCCTCATAGGTGAGTACATGCGTTGGGTTAGGAATGTCTTTTCTCAAAAGTGATATGTGTAACACATCGTGAACTTTCGGGAGATTTGGTGGCTTTGCCAAACAATAAGCTACATCCCCAATTCGTTCTAGAATTCTGAAAGGTCCTAAGTACCTAGGACTCAATATACCCTTCGTACCAAAACTTATAACTCCATTCCATGGAGACACCTTCAAGAAAACATGATCTCCAACCTGAAATTCTAAATCCATCCTTCGGTTATCGGCATAGCTCTTCTTCCTACTTTGAGCTACTTTTATGTGGTTTTGGATTAACTTCGCCTTTTTGATCGTTTCCTTCACCATTTATAGGCCTACGAGTTTTCTTTCACCAACATCATCCAAATAGGTTGGTGTGATACAACTCTTTCAATATAATGCTTCATACGGTGCTATCCGAATACTTGAATGGAAGCTATTGTTATAAGAAAATTATAACAGAGGTAAATATTGATTCCACATACCATGAATGTAATGAGATCATGATCTCAACATGTCTTCTAATGTTTGAAAAGTCTGTTCTGATTATCCATCTGTTTGAGGGTGGTAGGCAGTGCTCAAATGATGTTCAGTATCCATAGATTCTTGAAGATTTTTCAAGAATCTTGACATAAAATAGGGATCACGATCAAAAACAATCAATGGGGTACTTCATCAATTCTCACAAATTCATTAATATATAGTCATGCTAGACGTTCCGGTGGTAGATCATCTCTTATAGGAAGAAAATGTGATGACTTGGTAAGATGATGAACAATGACCCATATTGTATCATTCCTTCTAGGAGTCTTTGGTAGACCCATGACAAAGTCCATCATGATATTATCCTATATCCACTCATGTATGGTAAGAGGTTGTATGACTCCTCTAGGCTGTTTCCTTCCAGCTTTCAGTTGTTGAAAAACCATGCATCTTGACATAAAATCAGCTATCTCACTCTTCATGTTGTCCCACCAAAATTTTTCCTTCAAATCTCTATACATTTTGGTGCTCCTAGGGTTTACAGTGAAATTGGAACTATGAGCATCATCCAACAATTCCCTTTTTAGATCACGTATATCGGGAACACAATGTCCCTTCCCAAATTTCAAAATTCCTTCTTCATACACAAAGTCTATCAATCTTCCATCTTTCATAGCTTTAATCTTCTTTTGAAATTCGTCATCATCGGTCTGAGAACTCTTAATCCTTTCTAGTAAAGATGGTTTGGCAGCCATTTGAAATAATATTGATGTTTCACCTTCCTTGGTGATTCCCATTTTCTATCTTCACTAGATCCATGTATATAGGATTCTTTTCAACTCTCATCTTGTTCAAAACTCCATGATCCTTTCTACTCAAAGTATCTGCCACCTTATTTTCCTTCCCCATGTTGTAGTGCATCATGAAATCATAATCCTTGAATAATTCAAGCCATCTACTTTGCCTCATGTTGAGTTCTTTCTATAAGATTATAAACTTACAACTCTTGTGATCATTATAAATCTCACATTTTTCACCATAGAGATAGTGTCTCCAAATCATTAAAGAAAAGATTACTGCTGCTAACTCAAGGTCGTGAGTAGGATAGTTTTTCTCATGAATTTTCAGCTGTCATGATGCATAGGAAATAACCCTATCATTTTAATAAGGACATAACCAAGACCTTTATTCGATGCATCACTATAAATAACAAACCCATCATTCCCTGATGGTCAAGTAAATATAGGAGATTTGACTAATATTTTATTTAGTTCTTCAAATCATTAATCATAATCTTTGGTCCAAACAAATTTAACTCCTTTTAATGTGAGCTTCGTTAATGGTTTAGCTGATCGGGAAACATTCTGGACGAAACATCGATAATAACACACTAAACCAATAAAACTAAATACCTCTGTTATACTCATTAGTGCTATCCATTCATGGATTTCCTTAGTCTTAGAAGGATAAATAATGATTCCATCCTTAGAGATAATATGGACATGAAAAGAAATATCCTGAAGCCAGAATTCACACTTGCTAAACATCCCATATAATGCATGTCTTTTCAGAGTCTTCAATATAATGCGCTAGGGATTTTCACGATCTTCGTAGATTTTGGAGTATACCATGATATCATCAATAAAACCCACAAAAAATTAATCAAGTTATTCCTAGAAGACTCTATTCATTATATCCATAAACACAGAGGGTGCATTAGTCAGCCCAAAATGCATTACCGTAAACTCGTAATGCCTGTACCTGGTTCCAAATGCTGTCTTCAAAATGTCTTCTTCCTTCACACAAAACAGATGGTATCCAGATCAAAGGTAAATATTTGAAAATGTTTTGAGCTCCATTTAGTTTGTCAAATAAATCATCAATATGAGGTAGGGGATACTTGTTCTTTATTATTAAAGCATTGATCTCCCTGTAGTCGATACATAACCTCATAGATCCATCTTTCTTCTTAACAAGAAGAATAGGGGATCCCCATGGAGAAACACTAGGGTGAATAAATCCCTTATTAATAAATTCCTCAATTTGATTCTTTAGTTCAACTAATTAGATAGTTTCTATTCTATTAGGGGTCTTTGATATAGGCCTTGAACCAGGAATTAAATCAATGGAAAACTCAATTTCTCGTTCTTGAAGATGTCCAAGTAAATCTTCCAGACACACATCTATATATTATTTCACAAATAGGTACATACTCTATTTGAAAATTCCTTTCCTCACTCATAGTTATTTCATTCTCTTCCTCCCCGATAATTGAATTTAGTTGAGCTACTGGGGGTGGATCTAGATAAGAATTAGGTGGTGATGATTCTACTCAAAAGATAAGGCGTTCATTATCATAATAATCAAAAATAGAAACCTCCTTCTTCTTACAATAAATCTTGAAATCATGGTCCGAAAGCCAATCCATACTGAGGATTATATCAAATTCAATCATGGGTATGACGATGAGATCAGCAGATAAAGTACATTTATGTGCTCTAATGGAGACTGATTCACAAAACATTCTCGCAATGATACTTCCCTTTACAGTTTTGAATGACATCCCCTGTATTAAATAAAATTGGAAATATATTATTTTATTATCAAACTGGGATTATATAAAACAATACAATGATCCAGAATCAAATAATGTAGTTAATAAACTTGAGGAAACCATTAAATTACCTGTCACCATGTCTTTCTAAGCATTTACCTCAACATTAGTGGTAGCATAAGCTTGTACTTGATCCCATGGCCTTTTATAAGGTAAGTTCCACTGACTCTTAGGAAGTTCATTTGAATAATGTCCCATATCCCTGTAATTGTAGAATTGAACATCGGTAGCTTCCTTATTCCCCTTGTAATCATGCGCTTGGTGGCCTTTTTCACCACACTTGAAACAAACTCTCATTCCATTTAAGAAAGTACCTGGGTGTTTCTTCCCACATTTACCATAGGATTGATATTCATCTTTTCCCTTCTTCCCCACATTTCCATTCCCATAGTGATCAACAGATCTCTTCTTCTCTTTCTTTTCTTTAATGTTGTAATACTTAAGGAATTCTTTTTCTGTATTGATAGCACATGAGACAATATCTTCGTACAACGAGAAGGTTTGTGAGACTAATTCTCAATGGAGAAATTATTTATACCCATCAATGAAATGAACAATATTTCTTCTTGGGTTACATATATAATCTTCAGTATACCTTTCTAACCTTGTAATGTTAGCCGCATACTTTGCAACATTCTCATCCTCCTTTTGCCTCAGACTCAAAAATTGCCTTTCTATATCTGCTCGATGGTCACGAGGAATGTTTTTTTCTAAAAAAAGATCTTTGAACTCCCTCCATTCAATATTTTATAATTTATCATCTTCCGTCGTGTTTTGAATCATTGAACACCATTGATCAACATCTCTAGTGAGGCGGTAAACTACCATGATAACTTTTTCCCTTTCACTACTCCACAATGAATGGAATATTTTCTCTAATGAATTTATCCATTGCTCAGATAATGAGGGATTTGTACTCCCATTTAATTTTGGTGGTTGTTGAATCATGGAGTGATTTAACATTGATCCTCCATGCTGGGGATCAGGGTTCTCCATACTAGTAAGGTTATCATCATAACCTGAGTGAGTTGTCCAAGTATGGTGATTAGCTGATCAGCACCACTTGCATCACCAGTTCCACTATAATTATCTTGATATAGAGTGAAATCTCTACATGGAGTGCGTGTATTGATACAGTTTCCATTTTTTCCACTAGGAGCCATTTCTCAAAAATGGCCTAAACAAGATCAGTTTATGAATCCAAATACAAAATTCCAAACTTGTAAAACACTTAAAATTAATTTAACAGTTTATGGATATAATCAATAATCATAAAAATGTTTTCTTTTAGGAATTGTATACTCATAAAACCTTCATAATGGGTTGTAAAAAAATTAGAATTTTCCTAAGAATATCCCCTAGGAGTGTCGTAACCAAGAGTGCAGCAAGTCCCATTGTTGTGAACCAGTTCCCCTTCGATTCTAGCTCAAAGCGGTGTTTTCAGGTTTTACCCCTAGTTACATCTATGCTAGAGCCTCCTCTACCTGCTCAGAGAACTGAAAAAATCTCTAAAATACCAAAATTTTAAGAAGTTCTTCTATACTAATCCTCACGGTCCATCTTAGGTCTATGTGTTCTAATCAGAGTTTATCTAAATATAGCTCCCAATGTTAGTACTAAACTTCCTCGGATACCAACTGTAACGCCCCGACCCCAGTAACCTGGAGTCGGTGCATTATTACATAACATTGGAATGATCACAAAAGATGAATTCTCGAAAGAACGTTTAGTTTAGTAGACTTGTAATCACTAGATACATTCATCAGTGTTACATTACATCATAAAGTGAAGAATACAACAACATCTTGTCTCCACACTCATATCCCCTTATACTATCATAGCAGGTCATTCATAAAATACTTCTTCACATCCTATGAAAAATAAAACATAGAAAGGGGTGAGCTCAAATTCTTAGTAAGGATAAGAATATAGCTGAAACTTTTATAAATAAGCATAAACATTTAAGGCAATGAATAACTAAAAAAATCCTTTTAAACATGAAATACAGCATAATATTGAAAAATAAAATAAAATATTGCCATTTACATATTCACATGGATATTTAACTAAATCAAATAATCAAATGAAATATCAATAACCACTTTCATAATGATGGAATGCATAATTCCAGACTATCATAACTACATAGTCAAGGCCTTATGCGAAGACTACAAATAAGATATTGTCAAGGCCTTCTGCCATGATGCTAGTTTGTCTCATGAGACCTACCGATGCATCGAGGAGAAATAATGGGCTCCACCCATCACTTAATAATTCCAATGCATTCCTCATATGAATAGGTTTAAACATAATATAAACATTTGTATTAGAAGTAGCATACGAAATATCAACACTTTCTCCATAAACGATGAATTGTATAAAAATAATACATACATAGTCAAACATATCACAAAACCTTCAATATTATATGAATGTTTTGTCTCATAATAGTCAAACTTCAAATAAGCTTAAAATCCATCAAAGGATTTTGACATAGATGAAATCAAAACTATTTGAGAGAAATATCTCTTTTTTTGAAATCATTTAAAAGTCACATAATTATAAAATAAAACATTTACATTGAAATTATCATTATAAGCGTGTAATTAATAATTTAGTTTATTAGATGTCTAAATAATATAAAAAACTACCATGATGTAGGAAATTATTTTAGCTTTATAATTAATATTTATAGTCGAAAATATAACATATATAACCTTATTTTAAAATTGTTTTCCTAAAAGATATATGATTATGTCTTTTTTGCATTTACATTAACTTAATTAATATAAAGTGTCAATTTCACATACAAGTAGCTCTATGGGGTCCCAATATCGACCCATATATTCCCATGGTAGGAAATGTATCATCCAATAAGGCTAGGACACGTTTTAGGTTAATTTAGTATTATTATAATATTATTTTTTACCCTTATTTACCGGATTTACCCTTTTACCATGGTAAATAAAATATTTACTGAAGTAATTATTCAAAAGGTCTAAAAATAAAATATACCTATTTAAACAATTTGGACATCCTGATTCTAAATTTGGAATCAATTATTCTAAATTAAAAACACAAAATTGGCAGAAATTAATTTAAAATTAATTCCCACTGTCAAAACAAAAAGCGTGTTTTTAAGAAATAATAACTATCAAAAGATTCATACTTGTTTATGTCTAGTTTAAATGTGAAATTAAGTCCAATGAACAAAAATGTATTAAATGATAGAAATATATTCTAATTATACTTTAAAACCACTCAAATTTATAATTTATCAATATTAATTTCTTCGATTAAAAAGTTGTTTTTAATTAAAATTTTGTAATCTTCACTATTCATCCAAATATGAATGTTTTAGAAAAATGATAAAATTTCACCCTAGGCTAATTTCGATATTCCGAATCCCAAAATGAAGTCCATTTTGAATGATAAAATTTATAAAATTTCAAAAAGTGTGTATTATTATTCATAACGACATGTTTGATTGGTTATGGTGTGTGTTAAAACTCGAAGTTGCATACAACACATGATACTATATTATTCAAAGGGAAACATACCACAGAGGCTTGGGGTGTTACGTTATCCCATCCTCCAAATAATTTATTCCTCTAAATTTCTAGAATATTTCTACATAAAAATACTTGGTTGGTTCTTCATCATAAGTTCATCGGGTTCCCACGTTGCCTCTTCCATCTTATGGTTTCTCTAGAGAACTTTCACCAGACGAGTCATCCAGTTTCTCAGCACTTGTTCTCTTATATTAAGATTCTTGACCGGATCTTCACAATAAGACAAATCAAGTTCAAATTATAATTCCTCATAGGTGAGTTCATGCTTTGGGTCAGGAATGTCTTTCCTCAACAACGATATGGGGAACACATCATGAACATTGGAGGGATTTTGTGGCATTGCCAAACGATAATCTACAACCCCAATTTGTTCTAGAATTTTGAAAGGTCCTAAGTACCTGGGACTCAATTTACAATTATTACCGAAACGTATAACTCCCTTCCATAGAGATACCTTCAGGAAAACATGATCTCCTACATGAAATTCTAAATCCATCCTTTGGTTATCGGCATATATCTTCTTCATACATTGAGCTACTTTGATGTGGGTTTGGATTACCTTCCCATTTTCCATCGTTTCCTTCACCAGTTATAGGCCTATAGGTTTTCTTTCACCAACATCATCCCAATAGGTTTGTGTAAGACATCTCTTTCCGTATAACGCTTTATACGGTGCCATTCTAATACTTGAATGGAAGCTATTGTTATAAGAAAATTATAACAGAGGTAAATATTGATCCTACATACCCTGAAAGTCAAGTGATCATGATCTCAACATGTCTTTTATGGTTTGAAATGTATGTTTTGGTTATCCATCTGTTTGAGGGTGGTATGAAGTGCTCAAACGAAGTTCAGTATCCAGGGATTTCTGATGAATTTTCCAGAATCTTGATGTAAAACGGGGATCACGATTAGATAAAATCGATGGGGTACTTCATGAAGTCTCAAAAATTCATTAATATATATTCTTTCTAGACGTTCTGGTGGTAGATCTTCTCTTATAGGAAGAAAATGTGCTGACTTGGTAAGATGATGAACAATGACCCATATTGCATCATTCCTTCTAGGAGTCTTTTGTTGACTCATGACAAAGTCCATCAGGATATTATCCCATTTCCACTCAGGTATGGTAAGAGGTTTCATAACTCTTCCAGGCTGTTTCCTTCCAGCTTTCACTTGTTGAAAAACAATACATCTTGACACAAAATCTTCAATCTCCCTCTTTATGTTGTCCCACCAAAAATGTTCCTTCAAATCTCTATACATTTTGGCGCTCCCAGGGTTTATAGAGAAATTGGAACTATGAGAATCATCCAACAATTCTTTTTTTAGATCACATATATCGGGAACACAATGTCTCTTCCCATATTTAAAAATTTCTTCTTCATACACAAAGTCTATCAAACATCCATCATTCACAGCTTTAATCATCTTTTGAAAGTATTCATCATCGGTCTGAGAAATCTTAATCCTTTCTAGTAAAGATGGTTTGGCAGCCATTTGAAATAGTATTGATGTTTCACTGTCCATGTTGATTCCCATTTCTATCTTCACTAGATCCATGTATATAAGATTCTTTTCTACTATCATCTTGTTCAAAAATCCATGATCCATTGTACTCAAAGAATCTACCACCTTATTTGCCTTCCCTGAGTGGTAGTGTATCATGCAATCATAATCCCTAAATAATTCAATCGATCTCTATTGCCTCGCATTGAGTTCTTTCTGTTAGAATATATACTTAAAACTCATGTGATCAGTATGAATCTCACATTTTTCACCATAGAGATAGTGTCTCCAAATATTCAACACAATGATTACAACTGCAAACCGAAGATCATGGGTAGGATAGTTTTCCTCATTAATTTTCAGAAGTCATGATGCATAGGATATAACCCTATCATTTTGCATAAGGCCACAACCACGTCCTTTATTCGATGCATCACTATAAATAACAAACCCATCATTCCCTAATGGTTGGGTAAATATCAGAAAATTGAACAATATTTTCATCAATTCTTCAAAACATTATTCATAATCATTGGTACAAATGAATATAACTTCTTTTCTTGTGAGCTTCGTTAATGGGTTAGCCAATCGGGAAAAATTCTGAACGAAACGTCGATAATAACCGGCTAAACCAATAAAACTGCGTACCTCGGTTATACTTGTTAGTGCTGGACATTAATGGATTGCCTTGGTCTTAGAAGGATAAATAAATATTTTATCCTTAGAGACGATATGGCCATGAAAAGAAATCTCCTCATGCTAGAATTCACACTTTCTAAGCTTCCCATATAATGCATGTCTTCTCGGAGTCTTCAATATAACGCACATGTGATTTTCATGATCTTCTTAGGTTTTGGAGTATAACAAGATATCATCAATAAAAACCACAAAAAATTAATCAAGATATTACTATAAGACTCTATTAATTAGATCTATAAACACAGAGGGAGCATTAGTCAGCCCAAAAGGCATTACCGTAAACTCGTAATGCCCGTACCTAGTTCGAAATGTTGTCTTAGAAATGTATTCCTTCTTCACACAAAACTAATGGTATAAAGATCAAATGTAAATCTTTGAAAAACTATTGAGCTCCATGTCGTTGGTCAAATAAATCATCAATACGTGGTAGGTAATACTTGTTATTTATTATTATAGAATTTATCTCCCTGTAGTCAATACGTAACCTCATAGATCCATCTTTCTTCATAACAAAAAGAATAGGGGATCCCCATGGTGGAACAGTATGGTGAATAAATCCCTTATTAATCAATTCCTAAAGTTGTTTCTTTAGTTCAACTAATTCTATAGTGGCTATTCTATAAGGGGTATTCGATATAGACCTTGAACCAGGAATTAAATCAATGGAAAAATCAATTTTTAGTTCTGGAAGATGTCCAAGTAAATCTTCCGGAAACACATCTACATATTATTTCACAAATATGTACATCCTATATTTGTAAATTCCTTTCCTCACCAATAGTTATTTCATTCTCTTCCTCCCCGATAATTGAATTTAGTTGAGCTGTTGGGGATGGATCTAGATAAGAATTATGTGGTGATGATTCTACTCTAAAGATAAGGTGTTCTTTATCATCATCATAAAAAATAGTAACCTCCTTCTTCTTACAATAAATCATTGCATCATGGTATAAAAGACAATCCAAACCTATGATTATATCAAATTCAATCATGGTTATGAATATGAGATCAACATATAGAGAACATTTATGTGCTCTAATGGGGGTTGATTCACAAAAAATTATTGCAATAATACTTCCCTTATGAGTTTTGAATGACAAACCCCTTGTTAAATAAAATTGGAAATATATAATTTTATTATCAAAATGGGAAGATATGAAACAATATGATGATCAAGAATCAAATAATGTAGTTTCTAAACATGAGGAAACCATTAAATTACCTGCCACCATGTCATTCGGAGCTTCTACCTCAGCAGTAGTGATAACATAAGCTTGGAATTGATCCCATGGCCTTTTGTAAGGTAAGTTCCCCTAATTATTTGGAAATTCATTTGAATAATGTCCCATCTCCTTGTAATTGTAGCACTGAAAATTAGTAGCTTCCTTCTTCCCCTTGCAATCATGAGCTTGGTGGCCTTTTTCACCACACTTGTAACAGACTCTCATTCCCTTTAAGCAAGTACTGGGGTTTTTCTTCCAACATTTAACATAGGATTAATATTTAAATTTTCCCTTTTCCCCTTATTTCCATTCCTAGAGTGATCAATATAACTCTTATTCTCTTGCTTTTCTTTAATGTGGAAAGACTTAGAGAATTATTTTTCTGTCTTGATAGCGCATTAGACAATATCTTCATACAACGAGAAGGTTTGTGAGTCTAATGCTCGACGGAGAAACGGTTTAAACCCATAAATGAAATGATCAATCTTACTTCTTGGGTTACGTATATAATCTGTATCATACCTTGATAACCTTGTAATGTTAGCCTCATACTTTGCGACATTATCATCCTCTTTTTTCCTCAGACTCAGAAATTGCCTATCCATATCTGCTCGATGGTCACGAGGAATGTATTTTTCTTAGAAAAGCTCTTTGAACTCCCTCCATTCCATATTTGATAATTTATCATCTTCCTTCTTGTTTTGAATCAATGACCACCATTGATCTTCATCTCTAGTGAAGTGGTAAACTGCCATGATAACTTTTTCCCTTTCACTACTCCACAATGCATGGAATATTTTCACTAAGGAATTTATCCATTGCATAACTACTAAGGTATTTGTACTCCCATTAAATTTCTGTGGTTGTTGAATCCTGAAGAGATTCAACATTGATCCTCCATGCTGTGGATTAGGGTTCTCCATACTAGTAAGGTTATCATCATAACCTGAGTGAGTTGTCCCAGTTTGGTGATTATCTGATCAGCACTACTTGCATAACCAGTTCCACTATAATTATCTTGAGATAGAGGGAAATCCTTACATGGAGTGTGTGCATTGATACAGTTTCCATTTTTTCCACTAGGAGACATTTCTAAACAATGGCCTAAACAAGATCAGTTTATGAATCGAAATACATAATTGCAAACTTGTAAAACACTTAACATAAATTGAACAGTTTATGGATACAATCCAAAATCATAAAAATGTTTTCTTTGAGGAAGTGTATACTCATAAATCCATCATTATGGTTTGTAAAAAAAATTAGAATTATCCTAACCATATCCCCTGAGAATTTCATAACCAAGAGTGCAGCAAGGCCCGTTGTCATGAACAAGTTCCCATTCGAGTCTAGCTCAAAACAGTGTTTTCGGGTTTTACCCCCAGTAACATCAGTTCCAGAGTCGCCTCTACCTTTTCAGAGAACTCACAAAATCTCTACAATTCCAAAATTCTAGGATGTTCTTCTATACTAATCCTTGAGGTGCATCTTAGGTCTATGTGTTCTAATCAGAGTTTATCTAAATGTAGCTCCCAATGTTTGTACTAAACTTCGTCGGATACCAACTGTAACACCCTGACCCCAGTTACCTAGAGTCGGTGCATTCTTACATAACATTGGCATGATCATAAAAGATCAATTCTCGAAAGACCGTTTAGTTTAGTAGCCTTGGAATCACTAGATACATTCATCAGTCTTACATTACATCATAAAGTGAAAACTATAACAAAATCTTTTCTCCACAATCATATCCCCTTATATTATCCCTGCAGGTCATTCATAAAATACTTCTTCACATCCTGGGAAAAATAAAACATAGAAAGGTATGAGCCCAAATGCCCAGTAAGGATACCAATATAGCTAGAACTTTCATAAATAAGGAAAAACATTTAAGGCAATGGATAACTAAAAAAATCCTTTGAAACTTGAAAATCAGCATAATATTGCAAAAATAAAATAAAATAATGCCATCTACTTCTTCACATTTATATTCTACTAATCGAATAATCACATTCAATATCAATACCCACTTTCATAATGATGGAATACATAATTCCAGACTATCATAACCACATAGTCAGGGCCTTATGCCAAGACTACAAATAATATTTTGTCAAGGCCTTGTGCCAAGATGCTAGTTTTACTCATGATACCTACCGATGCATTGAGGGGAAATAGAGGGCTCCACCCATCACTTGTTAAATCCAATTCATTCCTCATATGAACAGGTTTAAACATAACAAAAACATTCGTATTAATACTAGCATACAAAATGTCAATACTTTCTCAGTAAACCATGAATTGTATAAAAATAACACATACATTGTCAAACATATCACAAAACCTTCAATACGATTTGAATTTTTTGTATCATAATAGATTAACTTTAAATTAACTTAAAATCCATCAAAGAATGTTGACATAGATGAAATCAAAACTATTTGAGAGAAATATCTATTTTTTTTGAAATAATTTAAAAGTCACATAATTATAAAATAAAACATTTAAATTGAAAATATACTTATAAGATTGTAATGGAATATTCGATGATTTTATAACGGAGAAAAATAGTTTCACCCGCCGTATAAGTTAAAAAATACATTTTCACCTTAATTCTGTCGAAAGGGTTAAAAGGTCCTTGTTTGGAAAATGATGGAAAGATTCCTTTATAAACATCTTATAAAAATTCAAAAAGGGTATAAATGACTTTAACCTATAGTCAATAAAATAGTAAGACTGATTTGAAATACATTTTAAAGGAACCTGGATGTGGATGATATAGTGGTCCAATTAGATAATTATATATAAACATCCTCGGATAATGAAGAGATTGTGAAATAAACCCTTACCTTGTACTTTTCCATGGTTGAGGGTAGTTTAACAACCTGTATAATAGTGAAATAATTTATTATAAATTATAAAAGAATCATATACATTAACATGATATCATATTTGATCTTTTAAAATTTCTTTTTTAATAATATCTTAGTATTATCTTGTTTCGGGTGTTAACTTACTCATTTTATTTTATATGTTTTGTTACATAAGTCGTGTTTGTTGTGGATAGGATGTATATTATTCATATCCAGAATGATATCAAGTCCTTAATCATTATTTTTGATCATAAAATGAGAATTATACTTGAATGGATATTTTTGGGAAATGAATCTCATCTTGCTCGTAGAGACGGTAGTCCGTACATACGCAAAAACACAACATCCATTTCATTTTTAATTTTAAAAGGAATAAAAAAAACAGACACATATGTATATTATTTTTCTAGTATAATATAATTTCTTATATATGTTTCTTAATTTCATTAGAACCATCCTTTATATGTTCCATGTATGGAATGAATGAGTCATATCACTTTGAGGGGGTGGTAGTCCACACTTCCTCAAATGAAATTATCATATATATATATACAACATGAAACGAATAATGGAATGTTATAAAATGGAATTACAGAAGCTTATATATAAAATAAATATCTTAAATATCATATTTAATTAGAGTTCCATCATAATGGCCACTATGAGAGGTGGTATGAGATAATTGAACAATCATTGTTTCGTGAGGCGTTTGGTTTCCATCCACAGAAACATTATGTTCTTCACCCATTATATGGAGGTGTGTGTAAGATTAGTTAGAATACTTCTCATAAAAATATCCTAGTATATTGAGTATAATGGTTTTGTTACAAAAGGAAAGAATAAAAAGATTTTAGGGGCTGGAGAAGTAAAATAAAAGAAAAGAATCTAAGATAAATCATTACCTTTAATTTGGGTAACTCCCTTGGGATTGAACCAAAAAGGACACTGGAAGTGGCGTCTACCTAATGTAAGGTTTCTAGGAGGAGGATAGGGATTTAGGGAGCTTAATTGGGTAGATTTTGGACGAGGCAAAAGGCTTGACATGTGTGAGTAATTTGTTATAATTGGTGTTCTTTTATAAGAGGGAGGAGGAGCTCTTTAGGAAGGATTGAAAATATTATTTTATTATATAATGATATTCGGTATCTAAAGGTCCTAGACTCAGTAATGTTGAACATAAGATGCCTCATGATGTAAATGAAATCATCCAATAAGAATTGGATAGGTTTTTCATATTATTTTAGTCTTTATAATAATATTTATTTAAATCCTTTATTAATGAGGTAAACACTGCATCATTATTGTGTCAAGAAATAATTTAGTTTATTATATGTCTAAATATTATTAAAAAACTACCATGATGTAGGAAATAGTTTTATCTTTTTAATTAATATTTATAGTTGAAAATATTACATATATAACCCTATGTAAAAATTGTTTCTCTAAAAGATATATGCTTTTGTCATTTTTGCGTTTACTTTAACTTAATTAATATAAAGTGCCATTATCACTTACAAGTGGCTCTATGGGATCCCAAAATCGACCAAAATATTACCATGGTAGGAAATGTATCAACCATTAGGGTTAGGACAAGTTTTAGGGTAATTTTGTATTATTATAATATTATTTTAAACACTTATTTACCAGATTACCCTTTAACCATGGTAAATAAAATATTTACTGAAGTAATTATTCAAAATGTCTAAAAATAAAAGTTACCTATTTAAAATTTTTTTTATATCCTGATTCTAAATATGTAATCGATTTTTCTAAATTCAAAACCTAGAAGTGGCAGAAATTAATTTAAAATTAATTCCCGCTGTCAAAACAAAAAGCGTGTTTTTATGAAATAATAACTATCAAAAGTTTCATACTTGTTTATGTCTGGTTTAAATATGAAATTATGTCCAATGACCAAAATTGTATTAAATGGTAAAATATATTCTAAATATACTTCAAAACCACTAAAATTCATAATTTATCACTATTAATTATTTCAATCAAGAATGTTGTTTTTAATTAAAATTTAGTAATCTTCACTATTCATCAAAATTTGAATGTTTTTAGAAAAATACCAATATAACACCCAAGGATAATTTTGATATTCCAAATGATAAAATGAAGTCCATTTTGAAAGATAAAATTTATAAAATTCCAAAAAGTGGGTATTACTATTCATAACGGCTAGTTTGGTTGGTTGTGGTGTGTGTTAGAACTCATAGTTGCGTACAACACATGCTGCTATATTATTCAAAGGAAAACGTATTTTGGAGGCATGGGGTGTTACAATAAAACTATATTAAAATTGGATTAGTTAATAAGATTTGAATTTAACACTTCTTTAAATAAAATATAATAAATATCATATTCTTACCCAAATGGATCAAATGGATCTTATTTTTTTTCCTAAGGACGATTTTGGTTGCCAAATAAACATTTAATATAATTTGGATATGTGATCGGGTAATTATAACATTAAATTTACCTTTAATTTCCCTATTTTATTTTAACCGTTGTAAATAAAATTCAAAATTCACTATTCACCAAAAATTATTTTCATCCAATTGAACCAAATTTTACATACTGATGTCAACAGTGTCTCTAAGATTTATAAAATTTAATTCACCAATGTGGTAAAATTATATTTTATGTCGATTTGAAAATGTGTCTAGAATGTGTGTAAAAGTCGTTAAAAAATTCAACAAAATTTTATATATCAAATATTTTTATAAAAGAACTCCAATGAATTGCATTGGATTAATATAGGTATTATGTATATGTTTTTATGTAAAAATAACATAAATTTAAAAATAATTATTAAAATAAATAATCAGTTTTAAATATTAATTGAGTGTTTTTGCACTATTCATCAAAAATTGAAAGTTTTTAGAAAAATACCAAAAATTCCCCCTATGCTAATTTTGATATTATGAATCCAAAAATGAAGTCCATTTTTCAGAATAATATTTATAAAATTTCAAAAATTGGGTATTACTATTCCTAACTAATTTTTAAACGTATAGTCTGATTGATTGTGTTGTGCTAGAGCTTGATGTTTCGAACAACACAAGCTATTGTATTTTTCAATGCGAAACATACCATTAATGATTGGGGTGTTACATTTTCCCTCCTTCAAATAATTTCATTCTAAAAATTTCTTGAATACTACAACATTAAATTATTTGGGTGGTTCTTCATCATAAGTTCCTCAGGTACCCACATTGGCTCTTCTATTTTATGGTTTCTCTAATAAGATTTTTCTAGACGATTCATCGGGTTTCCCAACACTTCTTCTCTAGTATCAAGAATTATGAATTTATCTTAGCATTATGATAGATCAGGTTAAAGATCTATTTCTTCATAGGTGAGTACATGCATTGGGCTAGGCATGTATTTTCTAAAAAGTGATATGTGGAGCACATCATGAACTTGGGAGAGACTTGGTGACACTTCCAAATGGTAAGCAACAAATCTTATTCATTCTAGAATTTTGAAAGTTTTGATGTACATGGGACATAATTTTCCCTTCATAACAAATTTTATAACACCCTTCCATGGAGATACCTTCTGGAAAACATTATTTCCTACCTGAAATTCCAAATATTTCCATCAGTTATCGAAATAACTCATTTTTCATCTTTCAACACCTTTGATGTGGGTTCTGATATTCTTCACCTTTTCAATTATTTGTCCAACAATTTCTGGGCCAACGATTTTTCATTCAAATATTCCCTACCAACATGTTTGTGTGCCACATCTCATTCTATATAACGCTTCATATGGTTCCATCTATATACTTTAATTGAAGCTATTGTAATAGTAAAATTATTCAAGAGGTAATTATTAATCCCACATGCCTTGAAAGTCATGTGAGAAAGATCTCCACATATCTTCTATGCTGTGAATAGTTCGTTCAAATTTTCCATTAGTTTGGGGGTAGTGGGATGTGCTAAAAAAATTCAGTTTCCAGGGATTTCTGAATACTTTTCCAGAATCATGAGGTAAAACAGGGATCATGATTAGAAAAAATTGATAGGGGTACACCATGAAGTCCTAAAACTTCATTAATATATCGTAATGCTAAACATTCAAGTTGTAATTCTTCTCTTATAGCAATAAAATGTATAGACTTGGTAAAAAGATCAATAATGAACCATATTGCATCATTCCTTCTAGGATTCTTTTGTATCCCCATGACAAAGTCCATGATAATATCATCCAATTTCCACTCAGGTGTGGGACGAGGTAGCATGTATCCTCAAATTTGTTGTGTTTTCATCCTTCACCTGTTCAAAAACAATAAATTTTTACACATAATCTGTAATCTGCATCGTCATGTTGTCCCACTAAAAATGTTCCTTCAAATCTCTTTATATCATAGTGATACTAGGGTGTATTGAGAAATCAGAGCTATGAGGATCATCCAACAATTCTGTTTTTAGTTAATTTATATCAGGAACAATAATCCTTTCCCAAATTTCAATATCGCATCTTCATATATGAATTCGATAAATCTCTGATCATTTACAACAATAATTTTTTTGGAACACTTCATCATTAGTCTATGAAAATTTTATCCTTTCTAGTAATGATTTTTTGGGAATAATTTAAAAAAGTTTTGTTATTTCACCTCTTATGATAAATCCTATATCCATCATTCCTAGATCCACGAACATAAGATCCCTTTCAACTCTCAACATGTTCAAAACTCCATGACCCTGTCTACTCGAAGCATATTCCACCTTATTTTCTTTCCCCGGGTGGTATTTTATAGTGACATCATAATTCGTTATTAGTTAGAGAAATCTCCTTGGCCTCATGATGAGTTATTTCAGTGATCAAATATACATCAAACACTTGTGATTTGTATATATCTCACATTTTTCACCATAGGGATAGTGTCTCCATATCTTCAAAACAATGATTACAGATGCTTACTCAAGATCATGAGTAGGGTAGTTTTGTTCATGAATGTTTAGCTGCCGTGATATATAGGGAATAACTCTATCATTATGCATAAGGACACAACTAAGTATCTTTTTTGAAACATCACTATAAATTACAAACCCATCATTCCCCGATGGTAGAGTCAATATTGGAGAATCAGATAATCTTTTCTTGAATTAATCAAAACAATATTCAAACTATTTTTTTTCAAACAAATTTTACCCCTTTATGGGTGATCTTGGTAAATGGGTATCCAATCAAGAAACATTCTGGAACAAATCCCGATAGTAACTTGCTAAACCAACAAAACTGCGTACCTCGGTTATACTGATTAGCTCTGTCCATTCATGGATTTACCCTATCTTTGACAGATCAATAAGGATTCCATACATAGAGACTATATACCCTATAAAATAAATTTACTGAATCCAAAATTCAAACATTCTATATTCCCATATATTTTATTTCTTCTAAGGGTCTTTAGAATAGTTTTCTTGTTGTTTTCAAGATCATCACAGATTTTTGAGTATAACAAGATATCATCAATAAATACCACTACAAATTCATCATGATATTCCTTGAAAAAACTATTCATTAGATCCATGAAAATAGAAGGTACATTTTTCAGTCCAAAAGGCATTACTATAAACTCATAATGCCCATACCTAGTTCGAAATTCTATCTTTGGAATGTATTCCTTTTTCATGCACTAGTGATTCTATCCAGATCGAAGGACAATCTTTGAATAATATTGAGCTCCCTAGATTTGATCAAATAAATCATCAATGCGAGGTAGTGGATTCATGTTCTTTATTGTTATAACACTGAGATCTCTTTAGTCAATGCACAATCTCATAGATCCATCTTTTTTCATAACAAAAAGAACATGTACTCCCCACGAAGAAACAGTATGGAGTATAAATCCTTTATTACAAAATTACTCAAATTGTTTTTTAGTGCCACTAATTACACAAGGTAAATTCTATAAGGGGTCTTCAATATAGTTCTTGAACCATGAATTAAGTCAATGGAAAAATCAATTTCTCATTATGGAGGATGCTCAAGTAAATATTTTAGAAACACATCATTATATTCTTTTACAATTGGTAAATCCTCTATTTGGACATTCATTTCCCCACCCATAGTTATTTCACTCCCTTCTAACCCAATAATTGAATTTTTCAGAGATATTGAGGGTAGATCTTGATGAGAATCAGATGGTGACGTTTATTCATTATAGATATGGTATTTCTTATCATCATAAAAAATTGTAACCTCATTTTTCTTATAATAATTTTTTGTATCATGGTCTGAAAGGAAATCCATACCATGGATTATATCAATTTCAATCATGGGTATGACAATAATATCAACATATAAAGACTGTTTATATGCCATAATGGTAACTGATTGAAAAAACATTTTTTCAATGATTGATCTCTAAAATAATTTGACTAACAACTCCCTTGTTATGTCAAAAAAGAAATATTTAATTTTCATGGAAAACTGGGAAGACATGAAAGAATTGGATGATCTAGAATCAAATAAATTATTTCCTAATGTTTAGGAAGCAATTAAAGTACCTAACCCCATTTCATTAGGAACTTCACCATGAGCAGCACTGATCACAAAATCTAGGCCTTTCTCTCTTGTCCTTTCCTGAGGAATGTTTCCATGTCACATAGGAAATTAATTTTCATAGTACCCCATTTCACTAAAATTGTATCATTAAACATTTAAATCCACTTTCTTTCCCTTAAAATCGTGAGCATGGTGTCATTTTTCAAAAAACATTTAGAAAACTCTCATCCCCTTCATGAAAGTACCAGGGTGTTTCTTCTAACATTTACTACAGGGTGGAACATCTACTTTTCCCTTAATCCCATTTTTTCCTTTTTTAGAGTGTTCAGAAGATCTCTTCTTCTGTTGCTTCTCATTAAACTCAAAAGGCAAAGAGAACTGTTTTTCAATCTTGATATCACATGAGACTATATCTTCATATGATGAGAAGGATTGTTTGACTAATTCTCTATGGGGAAATGGTTTTGACCCCTCAAATAATTGATCAATCTTACTTATTGGGTTACGTATATAATCTCCAATATGCCTCGTTATCCTTATAATGTTATCCTCATACTTTGGGACATTCTCATCCTCATTTTTTCGTAGACTTAGAAATTTCTTTTCCATATCTGCGTAATACTCACAAGGAAAGTATTTTTCTAAGAAAAGATTTTTAAACTCCATCCATTACATATTGGATACTTCTTTATACTCCTTTGTGTTTTGAATTAATGACCACTATCTATATGCATCTCCTATAAAGAGATAAACAGACATGACAACATTTCCCCTTTTTCTACTCCCCAAAGCATGATGTATTATCTATTAGGTACTTATCCATTGCTCAGTTACAAATGGATTTGTAGTCCCATTGAATCATGGTGGTTACTACCTAATGAAGTATTATAAGAATGATCCCCTGCATTATGGATCAAGGTTCTCTATATGAGAAAGGTAATTATTCAATACATGAGTGGGTTGTCCCAGTATGGTTATAAGCTATTCAGCACCAGTTGCATCACCATCTCCACTATAATTACCTTGAGTAGGAATAAAATTCCTACATGGTTATGTGTGTTTACATAGTTTCGATTCCTTCCATAAGGAGCCATTTTTAAACAATGGAATACACTAGAATAGTTTATGAATCAAAATACATAATTCCAAATGTGTAAAATACCTTACATAAATTGAACACTCTATCTATATAATCCATAATCAAAAAAATGTTTTCTTTGGAGAAGTATTTACTTATAAAAACTTTATAATGATTTTAATAAAAATTTCAATTATCTTAAGCATATTTCCTGGGACCGTCAAACCAGGTTCTCGGTAAGGCCCATTGTCATGTATCAGGATACCCTAGGTCAATCCTAAAATTACATGATAGATTTTTCACTCCTAGGTACAACTATGCTAGAACCACATCCACTAGTAGTATCCAAAAAATTATCTATTTCTAGGAAAACCCACATAATATCTACATTACCATGATTTTTTTACGTTCTTCTATACAAATCCTGAAAGTCTATCTTAAGGTAGTGTTCCTTATTAGAGTAATTCTAATTCTAGTTTTCAATGATTGTACTAAACTTCCTATGATACCAACTGTAACTCCCCAACCATAGTTACACAGATTAGGTGCACTATTATATAACATTATCATGATGTTAATAGATCATGTCCCTAAAGACCGACCAGTTTAGTAGCCTTGGAATTATTAGATACATAAAAAGTTTTAAATTTCTTTATAAAAAGTAAAAAACAAAATTGTGTATCTTTATAACACACTCACATCCCTTAACCTATTCCTATAGGTTAATAATAATATACTCATTTTCATATTGGAAAAAATAAAACATAAGAAGGGGTGATCTCAGATGCTCAGTAAGGACATCAATATAGCAATCAAAAATGAACATAAAAATTTAAGTCAATGAATAAGACTAAAACAAAAACCTTTTAATCATAAACATCAGAATAATAGGGAAAAGATAAATAAAATAATTCCATTTAATTATTCAAATGGATATTCTACTAGACAAATAATCACTTGTAATATCAATATCAAATTTCATATTTATGGAATGGATAATTCCGGACATAATATCCACATAATCAAGTCCTCATTCGAGAAATTCAAATAAATATTTTGTTAAGGCCTTGGTCCAAGATAGTAATTTGTCTCGTGAGACCTATCGTTGCATCGAGGGACTATAGTGGGCCACGCCCGTCACTTACTATATCCAATTCTATTCTCATATGAAATGTTTGAAACATAACATAAACATTCATATTAAAACTACCATACGAAATATTAATAATTTAACCATAAACCATGAATGTAATAAAAATAGAACATCCACACTCATTCATATCAAAAAAACAATAATACAATTTGTAATATTGTATCATAATCAATCAACTTCAAACATGCATAAAATCCAAAAATGATGTTGACATAGATAAAATTAATCCAAAAACTATTTGAGTGATATATATCTCTCTACTTATAAATCATTTAATAGTTACATAATTTTAAAAGACATCACTTATATTGAAAATATTCTTATATTATTTTATATAATTCTTTGAAAGTGTTATTACCGCAGAAAATATCTACACCTGCAATATAAGTTAAAAAACATTATTTCCGTAATTTTGTTGAAAATTTCTTAAAATACCTTGCTTCAAAAATGACAGAATGATTTATTCAAAAACTTTTATTAAAAGTCAAACAATGGTATAAATGACTTTTACCCATAGTATATGAAATAGTAAAAATGTTTTGAAATATATTTTTATGATATATTGATGTGGATGATAAAGATTTCCTAGTAGATACTTATGTGTAAACAACATCAGATAATAAAGAGATTGTAAAATCCATACATACTCTGTAATTTCCCATAGTTGAGGGTACTTTAACCTCATATATAATTTTTAAATAATTTTTATTTAATTATACATGAACCATATACATAAATATGATATCATATATGGTCCTCTAATATTTCTTTGTTAAAAATTAATCTTTAGTATCATTGTTCGAGTGATAACTGATTCATTTTCACTTATATATTTTGTTTTTTATGTCATGTTTGTTATAGATAGGATGTATTTGATTCATTTCCAAAATGATATTATGTTCAAAAAAATTATTTTTAATCATCAAATGAAAATTATTTTTAAATGGTTACGATGGAGAATTCAATCATATCACATCATGGAGATGATAATCCATACATACGCACAAGCAACAACATGATTATATTGATGGTGAAATCATATGTTATTTGGATGGTATATTATATATAATGAATCATTAACATTTTATATTTATTATTAAATCAATTATACATCATTAATATGTCCATCCAAATAATGATTTGCTGAATAACCAACTAAACCAGGAGGTGGAGACTGTAAGTCGTACGCACGCACGTATGGTAAATTTTCCATTAATATGATGGATAGAATAATGAATATGGATTTAATATATATATAATAACATAAATATATGTAGATGGTACTGGAGTAATTATTTTGGTATGGATACAACAAATAACGAGGAAGTGGAAAAAGAAAAAAACTTTGAAAGGGGGTGGTGAAATTATTAATTCTTCTTCATGTGTTTCCTATTGAGTTGATCAAAAAGGCTCCATATGTTGGATTTATGATCGAAGTATAAACAAAAGGATGAATTTATGTTATTTGGGAGGAGATTTTTTCTTGGGTTGGTGGAGAAAAATGGATTTGGATGTTCGAATTTATGTGATGGGGAAGTACCCTTTTATAAGAGAGGCGAGGATGCTTTATGAAGTGCCTAAAATATTAAATAATTATAAAATAATTTTCAGCTTCTGAGAGTTGAAAATGGATTTATTTTGAGGAAAAGGTGGGTTTGGGTCGAAATATTTTCAACCAATAGGTTTTAGACTTGTTTAATTCACCATATTAACCTTATCTTATAGATTTAACTCATAGTTAAATAGTTTAACATTTATCGTGTATTCATTGACTTTTATATTACACAGTTAATCAACCTAATATAAATTTAAAAAAGAACATGAACTGGTTCATTAATGACATATATAACATTTTTTCAGTCCTTTTTTAAAATCATATATTTTGAGGATATTATATCATTTAATAAAATATTAATTTTTTTAAAAACACATTTTTGTAAATTTTTACATTATTTTGTATCTAAATTTTTGAAAGACATAAAAACATGATTTATAGGAAACAATAAATTAAATAATCCCTAAAATTTCATATTCACCATGAAAATTCGTCTATGGAATCAAAATTTTCATGTTACATTTATTTTAATATTTATAATATAAATTATTTTAATAAATCATTAAGAAGGTAATTACTGCATCATCATTGTGTCATAAAAAAATTTAATTGTTTAATGTCAAAAAATAATAAATAAAATACCATGTTGTAGGGAATATTTATATATTTCTAATGAATATTTATAGTCTAATTTATCTTATTTATACTCTATATTAAAAAGGAATTAGTCAATAAACATTGAATCTAACACTTTTAATACTTCCTTAAATAAAATATAATAGATGAATTTATCATACCAAAATGATTCAAATGGAGATTATTTTCTTCATAGGGTTGATTTTGGTCAAAAAAATTTATCCAATAAAATTAGGTCATGTTTTAGGGTAATTATAACATTACATTTACCTTTAATTACCCTATTTAATTTTATCATTGGTAAATAAAATTCAAAAGCAACAATTCAGTAAATATTATTTTCTTCCTATTTAACCAAATTTTACTTAATGATGCCAACAATTTCTATTATAATTTTTAAATTCAATTCACTGAAGTGGTAATATTATGTTTTATCTAGATTTTCTAATGTTTGAAGAAGGTGGGTAAAAGGCGTTAAAAATTTCAATAAAATTTTATATATCTAATCTTATTATTAAATGAATATAATGAATTATACTGTATTAATATATGTATTATGTATCTATTTGAAATTTAAATGAATTTAAATTTAAATATAATTATTTAAATAAAATGTCGATTTTAAACAATAACATTATGTTTATCACTATTCATCTAAAATTGAATGTTTTTAGAAAAAAATACAAAAAATTAACCCTAAGTAAATTTTTATATTAAAAATCCAAAAACAAACACCACATTGTAAAATAAAATATATATAAAATTTCAAAAAGTTGTAATTATAATTCATAACTACTTTTTAAACGGATAGTCTGATTGGTCATGGTGTGCTAGTGGTTGATGTTGTTTACAACACAGGCTATTGTATTATGCAAAGTGAAATGTACCATGGAAGCTTGGGATACTGAAATTAATATTTTACCTCACTTTTTTACTTAATATAATTAATAAAAAAATTTATAAAAAAACTATTGTATGTCACTTTTCATTGGGAATCCATTTTAGTTCAAAAACCCTATTTTTAGAAAGCATTATTAAAAATGATTTCAAATTATCGTTGAAGATAACATTCAAAGAAAAAGGATTTTAAAAATGTTTTAATGTTTTGAAATATTTCGTTATAAGTTTTAAAAATTCATTTCAAGGAAAATGGTCTTCAAAATATTTTCAAGATTCTTTTGTAAGCTTTCAAGGTAAATGGTTTTCAAATTTTTTTCAAGAATTCATTATTAGTTTTCATGTTTGTTTTTAAGAATTTGGTTTTAAAATGGTTTTATGTTTAAAACCTATTTTCCATTTAATAAACGATATTTTCCTTAGTAATTTTTTCCAATATCTTTCCATGTTACTTTCTATCTAATATTACATCCATTGATATTACTCAAGCCTTTACCAGACGTTATTCAAATGTTCGATTCCTATTCATTCTTGAATGGTTTATGTTTTATGGAATAATTCTTACAAAACCCATTTATTTTCAATGGATTATATTACTTTGGAACCTTCTACTTTTAAAGGGTTATTCATTGATTAAATTATTTTGAAACCTATATATTTTAACTTGGTTATGATGTCTTCAAATGTTAATGATACTGATTTCATTTCATGGGATATGATTTAGTGTTTATAAAACCCATCACATTACATGGTTCAGGATATGCTGATTTTTTTGTGGAACATGAATTTGTGATATCATTATGTGTTGGATAGGACTTATATCTCCCTCTAATGCATTTTTGTAATGGTGGATAACTCATGATTATAAATGTTATGCGTGAAACCGATTACATGTTCCCAATTTTATGCATGGTCATGGTTGCATGTCCATAATTTTATGTGTGAACCTAATTACATGTTATCAATGTTATGATTTAACCTTATTATGTGTTCATAATTTTATCCGTGAACCTAATTACATTTTCAAAATGTTATTAATGGACCTTATTTCTTGTATATAATTTTATGTATGATTCTGATTACATATTCAATATGTTATGTGTAAACCTGATTTTATTTCCACAATACAAAAATTGGACCTAGTTAAATTTCCATAAGTCTATGAGAGGGCCTCATTTCATGTCCTTAACTTAATGTGTGAATCTGTTTCTATGTATCAATGTTCGTGACATTATACATTGATGTTTATGCCAAAATTCCATGTTTTATTCATTTTTTACACTTCTATGTCTTATTATCTTGATTTCTTTTAGATTCATTTATTATGAACTGCCTATATTTATTACATGTCTCAGGATTATGATATTTAATATGTAGTGTATGATATTAAATTATTATTCTCACATTCTTATACCCTTATGTTCATGTTATTCTTATTCATTTCCTATATTTACCCTTACTGATCATATGAGCACACCCCATTCTTATGTCTCATTTCCCCATGTTATAAAAGATTGTGTCTTGTAAAAGTACTAGAGGGGATGATATGTAATGGATAAAATGAATATCTTTCACTATGTTATAATATTTTGTTCCAATATTTCATGTATAGTAAATATTATGATCCTTAGGTATATAATTTTGTAATATAGTGAATATTTGTAACGAATGATGTAATATCTATGCATGTTAAGCACGGGTCACTATTTTTGGTCTAAGAAGAAAGTTTAGTCATCCTTTGGGTGCATGGATGAGAAAACCACAGTGATAACTCTAAGGAAATGTTTAAGGAATATATATGGATAAGAAAAAGTATAGGAAAATGTCCAAGATTTTTTGTAAATGATTGAGAATGTGATTTCCTAGAAATACATCCCTTTATGGATAAAAAATTGGATTTGTATCTATAGTATATATACCTTGGAGTAACAACTACAACAAGATGTTTTGGTCCTAACTCAGGGTAATTTGGTACATGACAACGAGCCTTACTGCACACCTGGTTGGACACTCCCTGGGGATATGCATTGGGAAATTAAAAACTCTTTGTAAACCATCATGAATAAATTAAATTGATGTTGGTTTTAAATAACCTAGGATAAACATTAGGGTTCATAGATTATGGAGGGATTCATAATTTAGACATCCTATATGTGACTATTCATGATTATGTGGAACGTCATTATGATAAATATTTCTTACTCTATGATTTTGGTTTTAGTCAATGGTTGTAACCCAAAGGAATCACATTAATGTCAATTGGGATATAAAAATATGTGATTGTACTCTTCATGATACTAATTCTATGATTGTTGGTATACAAATAATAGTTTATATACTCTAACAACATTCTCATGCTACGAATCATGATGAGCTTCCAAACGTGTAAAAGAGGAATAATATTCTATTTTTTCTTTATATGGAAGCATCATCGTAATTTAAGTGGGTATTAGGTTTGTCTTTTTGAGGAAACATGAATTAGTACCAATAAAAAGATATTTTCTATTCTCCAATGACAAAATACGGATAATTCATTCGAGATATTTATTGGTTATATGGTGACGCGGACAAGTGTTTGAATGAAATCAAGAATATGAGGAAGTAAGATGAAAATCAATCCATGGATTTGGAGGAGTTCAAGAAATTATTAATAAATATGTACCTTCCTAATTTTGTTCATGTGAAGGTGGAAAAAGGATTTCCATGAGTTGAAGTAAAAATATTATGAATCTATTGGTACCTATGAGGCTAATATCACTAGACATGTGAGGTATGCTTATGGAATTATTGTCAAACCAGAATGTATTATAAATAGGTTCTTCACTATCTTAATTCCATGTCTCAGAAGTGTTTTGACCATAATATACTTTAGTGGCTATAAAGAGATTGTGAATTGTGCAATAAAAGTTTAAATGAAAGATGTAGTTAGGTATAAATATCATAGTTTTAAGAAAATGTGGAAGATAGAGTTCAATGTGGAATCTAAAAACCATTGAGAGAAGAAAAATATTCATTCTCCTACGTTCTAATCCTCTGGTAAGGAGAACCTAAGAGATTTCATGAAAGGAATAATATGGTGTTTCAATTATGGTAAGATTCTACATCAGGAAAAATAATTTAGAAGTGATGAGAAGAATAAATTCAATGAAATAAGTGGAGATAAAGCCCAAAAGGATGAACCAACCAGATTTTAGTGTTGCAAGTGCAGAGATTTTGGGAATTATGAGAATCAATGCCCATATCAAAAGTCTAATATGGATGATAAAACACAAAAAACATATAGGAATAAAGGAAAAATGGGAAGATTATTCTATCACAATGGATGAAGTGAATAATGGAAATTAGTGAAAAACATATCATTCCTCCCCTAGTTTGAAAGTTTATGTTTAGTTTCTCATGAATAAGACCAATGATAATTTCATTATTCATCCATTATTGATGTTTCATGTGATTATATCCCATTAGATGAATTTTGGGATAATTAAATCACATTTAATGTTTTTTCGGGGAAATTATGAAGCCAGGTATGCAATAAAAATTATTTTTTCCTATGATAAGATGTAAATTATGTATGAAATGATGAATTATATTTTTGAACGGTTATAAAAATAACATTTTTTGGAAATTTTATGTGAGACATTGAATAATTATTTATAAATTAATTTATATTCTCACTACATGAAGACATATTAGTTTTGGATAATCTGTTTGTGTTCAATGTAACTGAAGATAGATAGGATGACTTATCATGGATCTCATGAACTATTAGTGCCTCATGAATGGGAAAAAAATTCACCTTCCTTTTTTGGAGATTTTGGTAATGTGGAAAATATTCAAGACATGTCCAAAGGGAGATATTTTAATTATGAAAAGGATTTAAATCAATTATGTATAACTTCTCTGGAAAATTCATCAACTATAGGGTAATTATTTTGAAACTAAAAAGGTTATCCTATTACATTCATTTCTGATGAATCATAAGGACCTTTAGATAATAAAAAATTTATGGATTTCTAGTTACTAACATTATCCTAACCATGTTCTCAATCACTCTCCTCTATAAATTTATATTTTTATTTGTCTTATATTCCTACGTTTTAACTTCCATCCCATGATCTCTTATGTGGGACTCTCATCATGAGTTACTTTGGCTAATCATTATGCTTCCAAATTTAATTTTTAAGGGAATTTTTAGTATTAATTTTTTCGATCTAGGTTTCTATGATGGAAAAATTATTATATTAAACCATTGATAACCGAGAAATTTTTTTTGGTGAAATTAATTTTAATGGTGGTAGATTGTAACCGCCTGAGATTTTGTGAAATAGTTTTAATAATTAATTTAATCTCCGTGATATTTTTACTATCTTGAGACACTAAAACAAGATTATTTTATATTATTGCACAATTTATATCTTAAATTATAAACAAAAGTAAATTAATATTCCACTACAAATTTTTTATATCTTTCTCTATATAGAACATTGAGGTCAACATACATTACACACAAGATAGACATTCCACAATGGCTTATGTGACACGCAAGACAATGTGTTACGAAACAAAAATTCACTATTAAAATATTAATATTTAATAGTTTATAATATTTCCATTTAATTTAATGTTACATAATTAAAAAATTATGAATATATATATATATCTAAATTCATTAGTTACCAAATCATTTGATAGAATTTATAAACCAAATGAATATACACAAGAATATTTAATAAAGTCTACTTTTTTGGGAAAATATGGATTATAAAAATTAGTTAAATTAATTACCAATAGTGAATGGTATTAATTAAATTTAAATTTTATATAATAAAACAAATATTTGTTGCAATAATCCAACAGATTTGATAGATATAAGATAAGAACAGACCCAATTTAATTCTTAAAAACATTTATTTTAATAAAGCTAGTTTTACTCTCATTTAATGAATACCCAATTTATATCCAATTTTTTGAAATTTTATACAATTATTATTTATAAATAAAAATCGTATTTTAATGAAAATAATAATAATAATTTTTTATTTAATTTTTGGAATTTTTCTCTAAGGACTAATTTTTCTAAGAATAGTAAAAATTACTGAATTTTAATTCCAAACTACTTTTTCATCTGACTCCTTTATAGGGGTAAATTATATTTGAAATTGGTTTTAAAGATTAATTATATAATAAATTTATAAATTAATTGAAATTAAGACATTGTAATCAAATTTACTTTGAAATTGGTTATAAAAACGTAGCAATCATTTGAATATTTTTATATAAAAAACCCTACAGTGTCATTCTGTAAGAGATATTATTTTTAAATTAATTTCTTCCAATTATTTTAGTAGAATTAGGATAAATGGATTCTATATTTGGAGTTAGAATAATTTAATATTTATAATAAATTATGCTTTCTTTTTGAATAATAATATTATTGAAAGTGATAAAAATTAATTACAATGATTAAGCGAAAATTTTGTTATCAAATTAGTAAACCATAAACTTAAGACACAAAAAAACCTTTAAACAAGTAAAAAATTCATTAAATGTACATTATTCATCCATAAAATACAACTTATTTATTATGGTTTGTTTTTATGACTTTTTTAGGAAAAACCGTGGGTATACTTGACTTGTTTTCAAAAATTCCAAGGGTGTCCATTACATTCCCTATAAAGGGACATCACATTTCCATCTTCTTCAAACCTATCACACCACCTAATTTCAGCCATTATATTCCTAATATACTTTCCAAAATCCCAAAAACACTCATATAAGCCTCTACTTGGGATTAAATCAATCCAATGAATCTCTTTTGTAAAAAACCAAAGGAGATACCCGATTAAGAGGTAACAACTTTTCTCAAGCTCATTTATTTATTTTATGAATCCCCAATCCACTATATTTATTTCATGAATTTATAACATCATCATTTTATTAAATATACTATGATGTTTTTATTATAATGGTTATACCTATAATTACACACACCACTATCTAATGGGTATCAAACATTCTGTTTATGTGTACGGTGAAGTATCGCCTCACATAACGATGATTGTTCATTTTTCCTTACCGCCGATCATTGGAGACATTATGATAGAAAATTTATTACATATGTTTTATTTTATATTTATTATTTATTTTATATTCTTCAAAAAAATTTATAAATTATATATTTATTCATTCCAATTTTTCTTAATATGATAATTTCGTTTGACGAAATGTCGACTACCACCCCATCAAAGCGATGGGATTCGTTCATACACTACATGGAATGTATTAAGGAGGGTTTTAGTGAAACTATATTATATATATGATATAATAATAGTACTTTAATAGTAATATATTTTTATATATACATATGTATACATATATGTAGTTTTCATTCTTTCAATATGATAATAAAAACAGAAACAACATTCCTGTGTATGTATGGATTACCGTTTGCAAAAATGATGTAATCCAATTCATAAATATATATATTATATATTATTATAACACATATATAATGAATATAAATTATATTTATATCATGTTTTACATTATATAAATCATGATATTTGTATAAGGACCAACGATGTAACAAATTAAGATACATGAAAAGAATAAAGAGGATATTACCTGAAGTGAAACCATAACATAGTATTATTAACAAGTGTGTCATATAATGTCATAATCAAAAAACATAATGTATTAAATATAATAATATGGTTCTATAATATATTTATAATAAAGTTATATTTATTATATGGGAGGATTTTACAAGTACAATATGGGTCATGACACAAGGTAATGGAATTTTGACTTACTTTTTATATTCATGAGATAAATGTCATGCTCACTACTGTTATCTTTTTCATGGTGTATAATAATCCCATTAGTTTCTTATATTATTTATTTAATTAAAATTTTGGGTATTTAGATATCCTTTTTATGATAATTTTTTAATTGGGTCTATGTTTCAAATGATACCAAATCAGTAAATTATTTAGGTCTCAATTTACCTTTTCGAGGAACATTCCTTGTTATGAACGTATAATTTTTTATGAGGTGTATATAATACCTTTTAAATGATTTATAATGAATATAATTAATTTAATTATATTTTAGCCTTCATTTATTGTAATTTTATTACATGTGTAGTATATATAAAATGTTCACAGTGGTAGGAGTTTATTGAAACAATCTCATATCTTTTTGAGATTGTTTATAATTATGCTAACATGGATGAAATATTGTGAACCATATCTTAAGAAAAATAATGAGTTTTCTTATTCATTTTCTATTCAGGATATCTCCATGTATTATTACCATTTTTTCACTCTTTTATACATAATATACTTAATAAAATGTTTTAAGGAAAAATCTCACTGTATTTCTCTATTCAGTAAGAAATCTGTTTTAGTTCAAAAACCAGGATTGTTAAAATGATTTCATTTTTTTTCAAATGATCCTTGCAGACAATTTTCTTGGAAAAAGGATTTTAAAAATGATCTATGGTTTTCAATGATCTATTTATAAAGTATGGTTAGACAAAATATATTTCAAAAGTTTTTATGTATAAAAATAATTTTACAAAGAAGAAAGAATATTTTCCTAAAGAAATGTTTTCAGAATAACTTACCATGTTATTTTCCATCTAAGACGACATTCATTTATGTAACTCAATAAATTCTATGAAATTATCCAAATGATACATTCATATTCTTTCTTTAATGGTTAATATTATATTTGAATAAGTCTTAAAAAAACATGTTTCTCTTCCATGGGTTATATACTTCTGAAACATGATTATTTTTGTGGGAAATAATTTGATGAAATTTCAATAAAACCTATCTCATTTACATAGATTATGAAATTATTAAATTTTAATGATGTCAATTTAATTTCATAGGTTTTGATTTGATGATTATAAACCCCATCTTTTTTCATGGGTCATGATATAATGATTTCTTGTGGAACATGCATGTATGATTTCACTATGTGATTGGTGGGACATATATCTCCTCCAAATTCATTGGGTAATAATTGATAACTCATGAGTATATAGTTATGCATGAAATTGATTTCATGCCCAATTTATTAGTCATGGACCTTGTTTTGTATCTATAAGTTTATACATGAACCTGATTACATGTTGACATTGTTATGAGTGAACCTTATTATGTGTTCAAAAGTTTACGTATGAACCAGATTACATGTTCACAATGTTAGGTGTGCATGTTATTTCATGTTCACAAAAATATACATGGACCTAGTTACATGTCGATAATTCTATGGGCAGTCCTGATTTCATTTCCATACCTTTTTAGTGAACTTGTTTCTACTTATATATGTCCATGATTCTATATATTGATGTGTATGAAAAAATACCATGTATTATTCATATGTTATTATTCCATGGATTATTCTCTTTATTTATTAATGATTATTGTATTATTAAATTTATATTGTGTTTTTCTTAGTGTTAAGTACTCCATAATCCTACATGAAAAATTGGGGTTCAAAACCATTGGGCACAGGGTACTATAGCAGTGTTGTAGTGCACTGTAGCAGCGTCGACCCTATAACAATGACGTGAAATGTAGCGGCGGCAGGTCACTATAGTGGCAGCAGAGCACTGTAGCGGTGACGAGTACTGGGTCATACTGTAGCAGTGGATACTATAGAAGTACAATTCATAGAATGGGCCATGGGAAAAAAAATTGGGCCTACGGGCCATGTAATGGGCTAAATGTCCACTGGGAAATTTAAATATGTAATGGGTCTCCTTTAACCAAATTAAATAGGTATTTACTTTGATTTAATTATAAATGAGTCTTCGGCCCGATCCTTTAAAAAAATTAATTTTTTATTAAATATCAATATCTATTCCATGTCCCTTTTTATGATGTTATACATGTAGTGTATGATCATAAAGTTTTATGCTCACTTTCTCGTACACTTTTGATCATTTTTTCATACTAATTTCTTTTATTTACCCTTATTGACCATATGAGCTCACCCCTTTCTTAAGTTCCCTTTCTCCGGGTAATGAAGGATTGTTTTAGGTAGACATACTAGTGGGTGAAAACATTAATGGATAATTTAATGATCTCTCACCACGTTAGAATATTTTCTTCAATGTTTCTATATAATCTAAAATATTATGTCCCTTAGGCATGTAATTTGGTAATATACTAAATATTCATAAAAAATGATATAATATATTGGTATTTTAATCCTGAGTTGCTATACGATGATATAAGGGGATATAGAGGGCCCACCCATCCCTTAAAGTCAAATTCATTCTTCATACATAGATTTATTTATGGAATAATATGACTTATCAAAATATCTATTTTGAGTAAAGGATACTGATTCATAAATATTTCTCCAATTATAAAAAATTCATTTAAACACCATATGTAAAAATGTAACATTTATATACATGTAATTATATCCATGATACAATAAATATGTATATTTAAGGAATTATTCAATACATGGTGAACAAAAATTAACGGGAAGTATACATTCACCACACACAAGGGAAAATTAGTGGTAACCATAGGGAATATCCTAACTATTTCCATAAAATAATGTATTTAAATAATACATGGAAATTAATAAGGTAAGATATACAAGTATTATGAAGTCTAACTGAATTGAAAACATGAAAAAAATTGTTTTAGAATCATTTGACATGATCCTCTTTAGTGCGGTTTAAGTAAAATATTAAGGAGTCATTAAAATGGAAAATGTAAAATTGTTTTTATAAAATCAGAAAAGAGAAAATATATATATTCATTATGAAATATTTTATTTTATAAAAATATTGGATAATTAAAATGGATTATTTAGGACACCTGTAAATGGGTACGAAATTGGGAAGTTCCCTTTAATCGGGATTGCACATCATGTGTAATTGAAAAAGAATTCTTATAAAACATGTATTTACCAGAAAATAAATTATAATTTATCTAGGTAAATATATTTGTGACATAAAAACATAATTTAGGAAGATTAAATATGAATAATTAAGAATTATATTTGTGTAAAAAGAGATAAAGCGTAACCCGAAGGAAAAAATGGATGTTTTGGGAGAATCCCTTACTTTATGCCCAAATGTGTTATGAAATCGATCTTAATATCATGGATAATTATATTAAATATTTTAAAAATTAATTAAGAAAATTTTATAAATATATATTATTTAGTATATTTTTTTATGTTCGTTTATGGCATTTTTAATAAGTTATAAGAAATAATTTTATCATTCTGGAGCATTTGTTTCTTTAGTTTCCTTGATCGGTTTACCTATATACTTGTATAGAAAATCAGGTAAAATGAGAATAGTTTTCTTGATATGATATTATATGACATTGAGGAACAATTATAATGTTAAATGGTAATATATATCATTTAGTTATATGGTATGAGGATGAATCATTTGATAAATCTCTAGTGACAATCATTTAGATTATTTTAGTGTATTTTCAATAATCACAAACTAGTTTTATTATTATTTAATAATATATATATATAAAGTTGGTAAAAAACATTTAGAAATATGTAATAAATATATTATAATGTATTTTAACAATAAAATTTTCTTTTTGACCAGTCTTGAAGGAATAATTGAAAAGGTAAAACTTGCAATCCACTAATGTGGTAAATGAGCATCTCAAAAAGGATGTTTTCATTTTTAAAAAAAAAATTAAAGAGGAGAAGAGGCATGATGTTGGATTATTCATTGAAATAATTAAAATAGATTATATATAATATAATGGATTTATCATTCACGTTTCCATAGGGGGGTCAAGGATATTGAAAAAAAATAAAAATAAAGTGAAAATAAATATAAAGAAAGATACAGTGGATTTACCTATTGACTTATTCTCCTTGAGAACCTCCTTAGGGAAATTGGTTTTTCTATTTTCTTGAGAGAATAACCTCTTTGAATTGGGAAAGAGAATTTAGAGTCATATTGGGTATAAATTGGACAGCCTTCATTGCTAAAGAGGTGTGAGGAGAAGAGGTAGTGAATGTGGCATTTATAGTGGAGGAGAGGGGTGTTTTTATTATTATTTTATTAATTTGTTTTCTGTTTTTTCTAAATAAAATAAATTGTAATTATTTCCAAAAAATTAAACTATTTTGGAAAAATAAAATAATTCACCATAACCACTTTTCTATGTGTATAATTAAAAAATAAACTCATGTTTATAAAAATATCTTTCTAAATAAAAAATATCTAAATTTTTAATTAAAATCAAAAATTACTTCGAAAATACAAATTTTAAAATTATAATTGAATTTATTACACTTCAAAAAATTAATTAAGGTGTAATTAAATTTTATTGCAATAATAAGGAAATAAATTATTAGTTATTGAATATATTTTATGAAAATAATAAATATATTTAATCATTATATTAATTTAAAAATTGAGAATAAAAATTTAAGTTTTACAAAAAAGATCTGCACTTAATTAATAAATTATAAAACATTTATTTACTTATACTATGATATGTTATTATCATTTTACCATTTATACGAAACCTAAATTTTATTTATACTTTCGTAGGTGATGATACTGTTATAATGGTCACATTACTATTCTTATTGGTCACATTACTATTCCAATGATCATCGAACTATTTAATAGTATATTACTATTCATTTAAGCTCGGTGTTGTGTGAAATATCAGGTATTTATTTCGGAAGATACACAACATAAAATAAGTGTGTATAATATTTATATAACAAATATACTTAGTTTTTGATACTGATTAATCATAAATAGAATATATTTTGAATATTTGAATCTATTTATTTGTTTATAAAAATGATTTTACCCATAAACTGGCCATATATGAACGCTGAAATTAAATTTTTTTCAAATTATAAGATAAGTGATTTCATATAAATCCAACTTATTTTTTAAACTCATTCCATTAATATTGTCATATATTTTTAATCACCTACATGAGAGGCTTCTGATCGAATTGTAATATTTTCGTCACAACACCTATTTCTTGAGAGAAAAAATAAATTATTAAATAATAATAACTTATTGAGTATTATTGTAAAAAACATTGTTTATTCAAGGGACTTAGGTTATAAATTATTTAAGTATAACTTTAAAAATCCTTCTTTTACAGGAAAATAATTTTTAGGACATGATCTATATAAATTCTTGTATCACTTTTCAATAATGAATGAATTTCATATGTCACCTAATCACAATACATATATCTTTATCTACCATGAACTAGAATTTTATAAATGATCTATGTTGAATTCAATCATTAGGGGTGAGAAAAGTAAATGAACAACACTAATTTTTAGAATATGTTTGAATTTAATGATAAATTTTCTAAATTATTTATTCTATTATTTTTGGAGGAAAATAAAGATGGGAATAGTTAATGAAAATTTTTAATTTCATCCAAGGATGTCTATGAATTTTCCTCGTTATCATAATGTAAAAAAAATAACTCTCTTTCCATTAGAAAATATGATTCCTAAGAGAATTTAATATCATAATATAGGATGAAAATATCACTAAAATTGGGGAATGTGGTAATAAATTGACTCATTGATGCAATAATTACAAGGGAATAGACTAAACATGAAGTTAGAGTGGATCTATAAGAATAAATGATGTTTACTGGTAGATGATTTGAGTGAAATAATAGTCTCTGAATGTGTGTCCAAGAAGGATATTTTATATGAGATATATTAAAGTGAATCATGATAGGCCTTATAATACATCATGAGGGAGGTATAATACTTATTAATCTAGGTCTAGGATTAACTCACACTAGTTTGAAAAAGATAAAGTGCTACTCTCTGACTTTTAGAGAAGAACAGAAGAATTTTTTAAAACCTACAAAACAAAATAGAGGAATGGAATGTTGTTACTATTGAGTTTATAAAAAGTGTATAATATCCTTATAGAATCCATGTAATTTATTTTCAATTGGTGGAAGTTTAATTTGAGGGAGTAAGCATTCTAGGAAGAAATTAATAATCTGGTATGAGCTTCATATTAGAGAAAATACCCCTCATTCAACCTCAAAAGTATAAAATTAAAATCCTACCAACCCTTAAGAAACAGAAAACCCTTAATAATGTCCCCATAATATTCACAATAAATAACTAATTTGGCGGAGATAAAGAAAATCATAAATCCTATGTTGAGACTTAAAGGACCATAGAGTGAGAAAAACCTTTCTTTAAAATCATACATGGGTGTTGAGTGAAATATTAAGATAAAATAGGAATAAATGTGTATGAGGGGATAAATGAATTGGTGATTAATTGAATATAATTTATTAATAAAATGGAATCATGATCCTGATGGTTGTATTATAATAATGAGGACCATGGTGTTTAAAATTACTCACATTGGCTATGAATTTCATGTGTTCCTTTGCTAATTTTTTTGAAATTAAATTATCCAGAGACCACGGTTAAATATTGTTAAATTAATAGAGCCAATAAATCTATATATTTCATGATGTATTTTCTTAGTTTTAATCACAAAATATTATTTTTTAATATAAAATAATCACATACCTTCTAAATTGAATAACATTTTTCTTTAGTACATAAATTCATTAAATTTGGAATTTGGAATTTTTTTTATTTATTATTTTGAATTGATAGATTTTATACTATATTAAACACTAGAAATTTTGAAAAATATTTTACTTATCTAAATATTATTTTGAACAAATAAATAGGATATAACATTAAGTAAAATATTCTAGGAAATTTAAGGTTACTCTAGATAATCGCTTGGAGGTAGTCATGTGGTCAATCCATCAATCCTGACTTCCAAAAACCATAAGTTGAGAATTAAAAAATAATCAACCTACAACATGAAGAACATCAAAATAGACCATGTATCATAACCAAACACATGGTCATATTGATTTATCATAAGGTGGAATCATATTGACCTCATGTTGAGCCTCTCATGTCATTGACCCACTGGCCAACATAAGAGATATATCAACTGAGCCAAAAAATTCAGAAATTATTTAATGTGAACACATAAGAAATATAACTGAATTTTTTATAGAAAATTTTCCACTAGATGAATTTGAATAGAAAATTCAATTTATGTGACAACATAAAGATGATCCTAAATGGTCATTCTATTCCAGATCAGCCACACATCCATTTCATAAAACATATTTTGAATCTAACTCACAAAATATCTATTTTAATTGTATATAATGGTTGTCCCATTGATGCATGGTTGATCAAAGACATAACCAATTTTCAAGGAATCCATTAAATAGAGAATTAAAGGTCATACATATGCTTCATGAAACTTATCTGCACTTCAAACCAAACATTTGTTCCACAATGTCAGCATTTCTGTTATCAATTGTTGGATACCACATTTATCTAATAATACATGAAATTTCACATGAAAGAAATAAGAAAAACCACTGGTTTCATTGAATATAAATTAATGATCATGATTTTATATTCCTGAGAAATAATGGGACACACCAAATTCAAAATAACAGATTTTTTAGGTTTGAGTAGATAATTAGGAGGATAATGAAAATCTACAAATAATGTGGTGTCTTTTGTGGAGGGATGATTGAGACATCGATCAAGAGTCATGATAGATAATTTATTATCTTTTTTTATTTATTATATTACTATTTAAATTATTTTCATAATGAAATATACAAACCATTTATTTTCTATTAACTTATGAATTTCATTTCAATTCATAAGTTTTTGAGGAAGGGAAGGCATGCGTTTTATTATGCTAGATTCTACCCTAATCTCTCTCATTGGTTAAATGGTTTCGGAACTCATGAGCATATTTTAATTTCAAATATGGTTGTGTTTTATTTATTTCTATTTAAAACATACTGAATTGGTCGATGATCATCATAACTATCCACATGCACATGAGCCTCAACCTAGTTGGTGAGGTATCCTTAAGTGCATCCATAAGAACCATGTGCAAAACTAGGTAGAGGCATATTTCCGGGTACTATTACAGGACTATAGAAAGCACTGTAATAGTACTATAGGAGTACTGTAGCAGTACTGTACTGTGTGCGGGTAATCTAGTAGAACTTCACACTGTACAGGGACTGTAGCATAACAGTACACTATGTGGGTACTGTAGTAGGCACTATAGTAGTTACTGTAGTAGGTAATATTCAGCAATATATTAGCTAGAACTATTCACCTTGGGCCACCGGTATGGGATTAGAGTCCTTATGAATTTCAGGCCACCTAGGCTTTTGGTTATGTAGGGCTTTCAGGCAAACTTTAAGGCCCTTGGGCCACCTCAAGGCCTTCATGACACAAGCATTTTCCCCAGACACACTACAAAAAAGGAGGAGCCCCAGAAGAGGATTCAGAGCAGGTGCACATACCAGAGCTGAGCCAAATAGATTTTTCAAAATAAGATGGTATGTCTTTTCCATTGGGAACAACCTGTTCTTGCATGGGAAGCCTAGCCAGACGACCATGCAAAGGTGGAGAGCTACTATCATGACACAAATATTAGGTAGGGCACTTCCTTGTAGATAGTCTGGTTAAATTCCCAAGGACCATTAGGTCATGTAATCTACTAATCCAACATGCCTTGTAATCTCAGAGCCTACCAGCCATGTATGGATTCCCCCTCATCCCTTGAAAGGGGTTTATCAAAAAATAAATAAATAATAAAGGCCTTGAGGCCATTCGGGCATCATAACCATCCCCATCCACTAAGTTTTTGACTATATATAATGGAATATTCTAGGAGGAGTGGTGATGTGCATTATAGTTGCATGAATGTGTGGAAAGTATAGATTTTATTTTAAGATTACTTCAGAATCAGAAGATATTGTGGGGTATTTCATGATTATTCTAGGGATAAATATATATATATAATTCCAAAAAATTAGGTACGGTTGGAACAAATATAGTTTTTGTTAGTTTATTGTCACCAGACATATTACTACCAATATTTTAGTGAATATTTATCCTTAAATAAATAATGTTGTTAAAAACATGTTTCACTCACAACACCACTAATCAATTCCTCAAAATATTATTTATAGAATTTATAAAAAATAATAAATACTATATAAAATAAAAAAAACTAGTAATTAATTAGAAATACATGCAAAATAAAGTTAAGAACATATAAATCATAAAAAATTAATTTAAAAAAATGAGTTTTTCATATTCTATTTTAATATCATAGAATTTTAATTTTTTAAAAATAACTTCATTTTTTAATTTCACAAATTAAAAATAGTTTTTTTATTTTTTTTTTGGATTTTTGAAACATGGTTGATTTTTAGATGAATAGTGATTTTTTATAAAAAAATTTGGAATTTGATTACATAATAAGTATATAATAATGAGAAAATATTTTAAAACTTTAAATTGATAAAGTCAATTTTTATGTATTGATTTTTTCAATTTAAATTTAATTTTTTTAATTATCAATTCAAATGTTTAACCTTGCAAAGGAAAATTAATATTTCAATTTATTGAAAATGGATTTTGGTAAAATTATATTTTGGATTGTTTTAAAATCAAAATAACATTTATTTTTCTTAATTATAAAATTTCCGTCTTGAAAATCTGAACCATATATAATTTTATCCAACACACAGATATTAATCATAAAAACCCACATTTCTTCAAAATATTTTTTATACTTTTTGGAAGTTTATATGAAAATTAATATTTAAAGAAATTATAAATTTTATTTTCTAAATTTATTTTAATATTTAAATTCAGTTTTTTCAAATTAGGTAAAATTTTAAATTTTAATTTATTAAATAAATTTTTTTTCCAAATGTTGAAAATTAATTACCCTTGTATATGTAAAAATGGTATAAAATGATTTAATAAGTAAAAATTTTATAAAAAAAGTTAAAACACATATACAAAAGATTTTTTTTGGTGTTCATCGATCAAAAAATGACCTTCCCTTGCTATTTTTTCCCTTTTTGATCCTTTTACCCAAGATTAGTATATTTACACTATTTAAAATGTAAAGGGTAATTTCCAAAAAACCCTCCTCTACACGTATAAAAGGGAATCCTCACACCACTTCTTATTAGACCATTACCTTATAATGTATTTATAAATATATTTAATTTTTTTCCAAATATAACCCTTTCCAGCATAATTAATCTTATAGTCCCAATGTTTTTTAGGGCCTCCATTTCTATGGATATTTCTACTAGATAATTCATGTTCTCAATGTAATTATTACCCTCTTTTTAGTATTTTACCTTGATCTTACACATCAAAACCAATTTAAAAACCTCAATATAATTAAATACATAATTTTATCATAATAATATGTTATTATAGGAAATTAAAAATCCTAATTTATTCACTTACATCCACTAATTAGAAAAATGTTTGTCATCCATTTTTAGGACTTCCACTTCCATGAAGCAACATCTTTTTTTTCATCACAATACATGAAGAATTATTTTAATTATGGAAATGATGAATGAAATGATATATATAATGTAATTATGATTCTAAAAATTCAATTTATTATCAACATTTATTCTATATCATTCTTTTAAAAATGAATATGATATCCCAATGTTGTATTGACTATGGTCTCCAAGAAGTATGTTATAAAATTTTAATCTATTTTATTTATAATTTTTTAATGAATCATCAAGTATTATTCAAAATCATAAAATTAAATACAAAATATAATTAATGTTCTATAAAATTTATATTATTCAAATATATATAACTTTTTTAGTCATAATCACCCATAAATTATGTCATGTAAATGTTTGGGTCATTTCAACCACCTAAATAAAAAATACTATAAAATAATATCATGAAAGATTTTGATAACTTAATAAATAATAAAATATGATATAAATGAGTAAATAAATATAATATTTTGTATATTTAATAGAAAATTAACTATTAAACTCATTAATTTAGATTCCAATGTCTGTTCGTTAAAAATTATTGAAACATGATCCTCAAAAATTTTATATTTAATGATCAATACATAAAATCTCTTATAATGTAATTAATTCATTACAATAAATATAAGTCATAAATTTTAGTACGTTTTGTTAATTTTTCATGGGTTTTGGATTTTAATGTGATGATTTTAAATTCAGAATCATGGTTTGATTTATGTAAATGGTTTTCAATAATGCACGAGTTTTTTGAAATGTTGTTCAGCTTTGATGTAACCTAATGAAATTTTCGATAAATTCTTTAATTTATTTATGTCGCTTTGAAATGTTTCTTGGTAAAGTGTTTTGGATTAAAGGTTTGGTTTGTTATTGAAATTATTTTTTGATACGTGTTGTAAAATGTAATTACATGGTTTTTCGGTTATGTGGCTATGCATTAGTTGGATGGGATGTATATTGGTTTTGATGTACCACCATCAAAGGATTGGAATGTGTTATGAAGTTCCACAATAAAAATGGGGAAGTTTTAGATGTGATGGTCTGCCAATGATGGTAACACCAAGATTATGTGGTTGGGTTGTTTGTATATTTAGTAAATATATACTACAATGTGAGATGAATTGGGTTATGCCAATATTTGATAGAAATTGGTATATAATTTTTTTTCTCTCTTTATAAATGTTTTTGTGGGATAAAATATTTTCTTTAAGGATGCGTTTTTCTTGCTGAAAATTGTTGCCTTATTGAAATAGTTTTATATAAATAGTTTTATATAAATTTTCTAACATGATCTATCCTAGAGGAATGATTAGGGATGTTATTTGGGGAACACCAACTGAGTATTATTACTCACCACAATTTTTAATCATGGATGATTTTCCAAATGTTGTATATCATGACATGGGTAAAGGTAACACAACTCATTTCCTTAGTGGTTCCTTGTGATGATTGTGTTGTTTTGGAGTAAGATCAGGGGGATTGGTGTGGAGTTTTAGAGTTATGTTATATTGTCTTTGAGTTTGTTGTGTTAGTATTCTTCTTGTTACTCTGATTTTTTATTTGAATGGTTTGGTATTATTGTAGTTGGAATTTTTTTGGTTGGAGTTATTTTTTACTTTCATATATTGGAATCATATATCACGTAGTTGGGTTTTTGTAATGGAATGTTTGGTTGGATATTTTATTTCATAAAGGGAAATAATTCCCAACTAGTTAATGAAGACCTTGAAATTTTTTTCTAGCCTTTGGCATTATGAGGATGTCTTTTAACTCCAAGTAAAAGATACTCCTTGACTCAAGATCATGATGAGGGGAGGGATGTTATGGTTTTCAATATTCAGAGACTCTTCTATTTAGAATGTTATTATCTTCAGTTTGTAAAGGATTTATCAATGATTTAATCTGTGATGACTCCTCTAACTCAGAAGGGGGTAATGGTTTCTTGGGATGAAAAAGGTAAATTTATTGTTGTGGATATGATGTTTCTTTTGACTACCACACAAGTGTTGACTCTTTAAGAGGCCAGGTAGGGCTATGAGGTATTCTATGATTCATTGGTATCAATTTTTTGTTTCATTCATATCCATGGAGATCATTAATTACATATGGATCTCGATAGCTTAGGCGACATGAAAATAATCACCTAACCCATGACCATGAAAATGTAGTTATGATGCACATGTGTAAGAGTTGGTGAATTAATCATTTTCGAGAAATGTTATTATATTTTATGACCACATAAAACTAAGTTATATATCCTCCAAAAAAGATTTAAATATTCACCATAGGCATTGGGTGTAATAACTAAAATATTTTTCTTTTCAAATCTCCTATACCATAAAAAATGTGAATTTCATTAAAGATTATTTCAGCAAGAAACAACCAACCTAGCCTATGGTAAAATAATCAAAAGACTAGATGTTGTTAGTTACTTTTGCATGATTTTATGTTTTATTCCATGAATTAGGGGATGAGGTCTCCTTGGATAGCATTCATATGACTTATGCTCCTCTCAGGTTGATTTTGTTTTGGAATGAGGGCATAATGAAGAGTTCAATTGCATTAGAGACCCTGTTTATATTTAGGAGAACATTTATAACTGGTCGTTCTCCACAGAATGAATTCTATGATATCTAAATTCTTCTGTGGTGTTGTTATCAATCATGGATATTGTTATAGGAGAATTCCATAAATCCTAGTGTTTACTTCACCCAAGAACCATGTAGATTTTCTATGACTTCCAACAATAATTATGGTGTCTAGGTATGAGATGTGGGATTTTTGAATTTGTCTCTTGTTTTTATAAATGAAAATGGGATAATGAAGAGCAACAAAAAACTTCATGTTTTTTTCGTCCACATCCATTGACAACATGGAAGTAAGATGAAATCACTATAATCTTTGTTGTTGTGTTTTTTCAATCCTAGATGAAGAAAAATATATATGGTGTTTTTATCGATAGGCTAACAAAATTTTCTCACTTTATAGCCATTTAGGATGAAAACAAGGTTGAGGATTTTGGATGTATCTATATGAAAGAGATTTTTTGTTCACATAGTGGGCCACATACTATACAACCAGATAGGGATCTTTAGTTTACTTGTTACATTTGGATAGGCCTTTATGAGGCACTAGGATCAATAGTTTTTTTGGGTATTCCATACAATCCGCAATCATATTCCCTAACAAAAAGAGCTATATAAATTCTTGAGGATATTTTTCACAAAAAAATTCTTGACATTTTTGTTGATAGGGATGACCATTTGGGGTTTTTTGTGATTTCTTATAATAATAGTTATAGGTTGTCAATTATAATGGATCCTTTTGAGGTTTTATAATGTCATCATTTTAGATATCTATTGTGAAAGTTAGAGATTGGTGAAAGTGCCTTGGTTTGACCAATCTTTCTTTAAGTAATAAAAAAGGATTCAGTTGTTTTTTCAATGAATTTTAATGGTATAAAGATATTACAAGTTTTAGTTTGATCATAGTTAGAGACCATTTTAATTTTCATCCAGTGACCAGGTGTTCATAAAAAATCACCTGATTTAGGTCATCAATGACTTGGGATGAATGGGAAGATTTATCCTCCTATCATGGGACCCTTTGATATTTTTTAGAAGGTATGAAAAATGGATTACAGTTTATCACTACTAGTATAGTTGATGTCGATACATAATATGATTCTTTAATCTTAGCTATGAAAGTTTATTCCTAATCCAAATGTTTTTATGAGAAAGAGTGATCTTAACATTGAAAAAAATTTATCTGTGACGTAGCATTAAGTTATAATAGTATATTATGAAATTAATGTACTTCATGAGAGGATGATACATTTGGTTTTTGTGTTGTGGAAGCATAGTTCTGATACTCAAGAGACATGGTAGTGGGAGGAACCGATGAGAGAGTAGTGGCCGTATCTTTTTGACAAAGAAGCTTCTTAATAGGCTTTATGGGGACATAATGTTTCTATTGTGGGGAGGTTGTAGCATCCAATTACTACTTTTATGTATTAATAAACCATATTTTATTCATTATTTGGTTGAGTTTTGGGGTGGTTTTTGGTGAAAGTATAGAATTTTTTAAGGGATTCTAGGCTGTGAACTGTTGGTGCATTGTTTTCCCAAACCACACACCCAGCTAATTCAAATAGTGTAAACCAAGACAATGTGGGTTTTCACGGTCGGTGCACATTTTGAAAAACCATGTGGTAAAAAAATCGAAATCATGAATTCCTAGTATTAGGGGTGAAATATTAAGGAACACGATATGTCTAACCATATGGACTTGCATAGCTAAATATTTGTACGATATTTACTTAATTTTAAAATTAATTAAAAAAATTGAAACCCTTGGTTTAATGGTCTGAAAGGCCTATTTGTTGTTAATAAAATTTCTTCATCTTTGGAATATCCAAAGAGGTTATATTGGAGCCTCTACACCCCTGTGTATTTGAATTGATGCTAGGATAATGAAGTTCGATTTAATTTTGGTAAGATTCCTCTACCCGTTCTCTTTCACCCACTCTTTTTTTTCATTCCTCGATAAGGTTTTATAGATATATGTGTTTTTGGAGGTTCTAATATCCATTATTTTATATATTCAATATGGGTTTCATTCTCAGATACTATACACTGATGTTCTTCATTGGAATTTCCCTCTTGGGATTTTAGATTCATGATCTTGTGATTTTGAGGATGGAGGATCCATTTATTATGGACAATTTAATTAACCCTACATTTTATAATTTAAATTAAATTATTTTATTTGAATGTAATTGTTTTCAATTGGATTATTAAAAACCCAATTCCATTGAATTGGGGATGTGAACTGTATTTGGAATGAAAATTAGGGAAAACCCTAATTCCATTGAATTGGAGTGTGTTATGAATTTGGAAAGAAATTTATGAAACATAATTTGTGAAACATAATTTTGAATTTATATTGTGAAATTAATTTTTGGAACTGACTTCCTATTTTTTACATGATGGAAATGGATGAAATGGTATTGATTTAAATCTAGTGGTTGTATTTTGGAAAATTCATGATTTTATTACAAACTCAAGTGTTGTTTTTTGATGAGAAATTATAGTATTTAAAAGGAAAAATGGATTGATTTTTATATTTAATAGTTTTGAAAAAAATTTCCCATAATTTGTTTTGTTAGGATAATTGAAATACAAAGTAGTTATGGAGTTATTAGGATATTAATTTTTTGATTATTTACAATTTAGAAAAACAAAGTGGAGTAGGTCACATCCCCAATGTAGTAGTGATGAGTACCCTTTGACAAGTGTCTGACAGATGTGTGTATACAAATTTGTTTGTGATTCACCTTCGAGTGCATGAGGATCCAATAAATAGGATCATTAAAACAACTTTATAGATGTCCATGTTTCTCCAGTGAGGTTGTTTATATATATATGAAATTATTTTTCAACTATTTTACATATTCCTTGTGAATTTATATAATCTGTTTTATATGAAATGATTTATTAATCCATAGTTTAGAAAGAATTCGAAAAATTGAAATGTAAGGCATGATTTTTTTTGTCTATGATTTTCAAATGGAAGGACAATTTTTTTATATATTTAGATCTTTAATTGGTTTAATAATAAAGGAATAATATTATAGAATCCTTTGTGTGACCCAATAGGAATTTTATTTCACACCCTACCTATACCTTTGGGTATTTTTATATTTCATCCTCCTAGATTCGTGCAAGGGAAAAGCATGACATGGAGGGGGTAGTAAATGTTGATCTTTGGTCTTGATTTTCTATTTCTGTTGGGACTTGGGTTTTAGTCCTATTGTTTTTGTACATTGTGGTTGCACATAGTTTTTTTTACCTATTTAGATATGATAGTAGTTCTGTCTATGGATATTTTCATACCTGAATACTATGTTTTATTTCAATCCTATGTTGTGTTTGTGGAAAATTCATTTCCACTTTCATAATTTTTGATTATAAGTGCATGTATCCAACCCATGGGGATTGGGGACACACTTCAGGCTATATTAGGACATACGTGGTTATCAGGTTACCGGAGTATTTTGGTTGGTTCATGATAAAAAAAAATTTCTCGTTCAACTATTTTCTTTTTTTCATTTTATCATTTAATAGTAACTATATATTTTGAAATTTTAAAGGATTTATTCAAAACATCCATTTTCCCCACAAATAAATGGGACCCTTCTTCAACTTCATGGTAAACCATTACCGGTAAATTTATTTTTAAACAACTATAGTTTTATCCATACAATAAACCTCTCTCACTTATATAATCATATGTTTACTATTAATGTGATCCCCCCAATGAAATGGTGTGAATTATTTTTTTATTAATTTATATTGTCTTGTACGGTATTGATTTTTTTTGTTACAAGAGAAAATTTATGTTTTTGGAGGCTATATGTGAGGATCATGGTTTTCCTTCATGGTTAGTACAATGAATGTGGTGCTCATTCAAGTGGGTATATCATTTTTAAAAATATTTTTTCATGTATTCCTCATAATTTTTACAAATAGTTGTATCTCCCAAAATCCATGTAGGCCTTGGAGTGTGTATGAGGTGAGGTGTATAGTTTTTAAAATCCATGAAATTCCCCATAAAAAAAGCATGGGGATGGTTCTTATACCCAGATATGGCTATCAGATGGATAACACATGGTTTAGAAAACTATGAATATAAACTGTTAGACATATACTTGGGTTTCAAAAATGAGAATTTCCTATTTTAACCATCATCAATTTTAATTGGATTCACCCTTATCCCCCCCATTATAGAGGCTAAACCTTGGGAGCCATGAAAGAGTTCCATCTCCTTCTTCCTCTTTATAACATTATTCTCTTTGGAACATTACATATGGATTGAGGCATTTCTTTCTTATTCTCCCTCTTCTTTCCTTTTGCCTAAATCTTCTCTTGGTTTTTAATCCCCCATGACCCCAATAACCCTTAAGGATGACTTCAACATTTTTGGTGTACATAATGTAGGGTTTTTTATGTTAGTTATTTTAGAAAATAGTTATATTCCTATGGGTTTGGTCTCCATTGAAGGTGACATGTTATAATGTTTTTCATACTAATTCCTATCATTTTGATGTTGGTGTTTCTATTCAATCAATTCATTTTGGAATTCAAATTGTAATTTTGATTTATAAATTCTATTATTATGAAAATATGAACATATGTAATATCTCTTTGGTTTTTTAAAACCATATCATGATGTTTTAATATTACCATAAATTGGTTATTATAGGGATTATATGTCTTTATATTTGGAATGGAATGTTTAAAGGTGTTATGTTTTTTATGAAATTCATTGATAAAATTTTAAAATGGATTTCCTGTTGTGAATTAGGATTTGGAATTGATTTTGGGTTTTAATGTGTAAAAAAGTTATTTTTAAAGAGGAATTTTTCTTTGAGGATAGGTGTTTATCACTAAATGGTTTATAAGGCATTATTTATGGGATTTTAAAAAATGATTTTAATTGTGTCTAGGATTTACCTGGTTAAAATTCCATGATCAATCCTATTTAAATAGTTTGAAATAAATAGTTGTCCCTCATACTGATTTTTGTTTTCATAGAGAAATTCCTTTGTTCTAAATGGTGGATATGAAATGTTTTTAATGTGAAGGTGATATCTGTAATTTTAAAAATATTGTCTATAAGGATATATATTAATATTTAAAGGTCTTAAAATCCCATGAAATGTTTTTTTGCTAATTTCCCGACTGTAACATTAGATTTTAAATACATATTATGAAGGAATACCCTCCATTTCCCCTAGATTGTTTAACCCTATGTGGGTTATTGATGTTTATGAGATTCATATTCCTCCCCATGGGTGGGAATGTTATTGTTATAGTGTGGGTGAATTTTATTATGGGGGTATATTCAAAAATTGGTGTTAGGGGTGACAGTAGTTATGGAAATTTCTTATGTGATAGACATTGATTATTTGATCGTGTGCTTCACTTCCTCCATTGGTCTTTGGAAACCAGGTACTAAGAGGATGATCTAATTCATCCCATTGTTGGTTCACCTTCCACAAGTTACCCACCTATCAGGCTTGGAAGAAAGGGCTAGCTGGGGGGTTTTACCTCTTAATGAGTCTTGTGTGGGTTAATTGGATGATATGCGGCTTTAAATCCATCACATTTCCATTATTGGTTCATATGTTGTACAATATTATATGGTAATATTCTATTCATGTTATGAATATCGGGGTAGGACCATAATGAATTAAATTTTTTGTTTGGTCACAGATTATGGGGATTTTGATATAGTGTATATTTGTAGCATTTCCCAAAAATTCATTGTTTAAGATCCTTCTTTGTTTAGATTTAATATATGCCTTATTATACGTGGTTAATTCTTGTGGTTAATGACCCATGTTTGTGTGTTAGGTCTCATCCTTTGGAAATGTGTTTTCAAATAAATCAGGAAAAAACGTTTTGAATATAAAGACTCTTGTGTGGGTGATTTAAGGTGTATTTAAATATGGGTGTTTTTATTGGTTGTTTCAACTGGTGAATTGATTTAAATTGACCGTTTTCATTTGGATAAAACTATTGGGTAGTTTTTATGAATTTTTAATGATGTGCATGGTTTGGTACTAGATTACTCTAGATGATATCTTCTAAAAATATGTTAGTTCGATTTTGGAAAACAAATAGGATTGTTTTAATGATGTTTGGGGTTTTTTATTTCAATAAGATATATGTGAAAATCATACTTTCGGGATTAATTTAGAAATAAGCAATGATAAATTGAATTATGAAACATATTTAATATATATGGAGGGATTTTTTGACCTACTGGTATTTTTAGCTCCATCCCATTCATTTCAGGTTCCAAGTTCCTAGTAGGTATTTGTTTCATTCATCCTGGATGATGGTGGTGAGATGGGTAGTGGTGAGGAACCAGAGGTTGCATGGAGTTTGTTCGATCCTGGATGAATTGGTACTGTTGTTTTATATTTGTATATTCATGTATCAATTATACCTGGATATAGCGTTCAGATTATAATTTGCATTTATGTATAAGAAAATAGGGTGGGTGATCATTCTAGTTGGCTATGACCTTTTGGTATGTTTATTTATTTGAGAACTTTTATTATTTATTTTAATTTTATTTATCTCATATGTGGGAGAAATCAATCCATAAGGTATTACATTATTTACCAGGAATCAATTACCTGCCTACGGGGATCAAGAATTAATGTCAAGACTTCTGGTGGATCAGGTTATGTGTAGAGTCTACTCGTGTACAAGGACAGTTCAATAAAAAAATTGTATTTGTGATTTTGGTTTTATATAGTAGGAGCCTAATATATTTGAGATGCCCTTATTATTTTGGGATGTCTTGGTACAACATATAATAAGGATTTCATATCATGATATGTAGGGGTTGGATATAGTGACACTAACTTTTCAGACAATTACATTATATTAAATTTATGGAATACGTAAAAAATATAAAAAAAATATTCCCAAAGGCCCTGATTGGTATAGTGCCTTTGAAAACATGGTAATGTAAACACTGATACACAAAAGAGATACATTATCTCCCCAAGGTTTTTAACCACTATCATCCCTCTTAAACACATCATACATTCTACATATCTTCACATCCTAGAGAAGGAAACTTAAAAATGGGTGAGCTCAAATTCTTAGTAAGTGTATACAAGCGATACATGTAAGCATAATCATGAACATAGGGGGTATAAGGACATGATCAAAAAATTGAACATCATACCATACGTAAAAAAGATCATAAACATTAATTATGGAGTTAATCATGGGTTTTTATAAGGAATGAATAATAATGATATAAAGAATATAAACCACAAATGTGTATCATAGTAAAAAGACATGAAATTTTAGAATGCATTAACATTTGATATTTTTCCTTATACCTGAAGATGAATATCTAGATCTTATTAGGGTACTTCATGGTAACTGCATGTATTTGGTGGGATACACCACCATCCCCAATCAAAGTAATTTACTTATAAGATATAAGGATTTCCCCATATTCCCATAATGGATCGGGTTTCCCCATTTTCAAACATGATGGTGACTACACCTACTCGGTGGTAGACACTACTCTCCCCAATGGTAGTCCTTTATTTGTAATTTATTGGGTTTATCTATCTTCCCACAATGGATCAATCATTTCCAATTGATTCCCATCAAAATCTAATGAGATATAGATCTTTACCTACTTCATTGGAGGGAGATATTATTCCCACCTGTCACATAATGAAATATTACATACATGTACCATAATATCATAGATAAACATTTCATAAACAATGAAATTAAATTCATATAATATTCATGTAAACATATCATAACCTGTCAAAAGAGACAGGTTTATTAATCATTTAATCATAAACATAACCCATGAAAAGAAGCAGGTTTAAAAGGCATATAACCTATGAAGGAAAAACAAATTCCATAAGCAAATAACTCACGAATGATAAATGAGTTTTATAAAGACCAATACATTAAGCATAACCCATTCATATAAAGGATATGAATGGGTCATTTAAATCATTTCCTAAAAATGTATGAGTAACATCAATAGATGTCATCATATAATGAATATAATTTTGAAATATTATTTAATAACATTTAATGAGGATAATATACATTCTTCTTTGAAATTAGATTATTAATACCTAAAACAATTTTAAATTCATTTTCATAGAAAATACATTAAAACCTATAAAGAAGACTTGGAATCATTTTGAACCCCATTTTATGTAAAATATTATAAAATAATAATAAAAACATTTTAATATACTTTTTCATTGAAAATATTTTGAAAACAAACAAATAATGATTGAAAACATTTTGAAAACCATTTTCTATGAAAACATATAAGATAAACATAAAAAATCATGGAAACTTTTTAATTGAAAGCATATTAAATATACTAGAAGAAATTATGAAAATCATTTTCATTGAAAATTTCAATTAAAAACATTTTCTAAAAAATATACCTTTTAATCATTTTATGGGAGCTTCGAAGAAATGATGGTGGGTAAATCAGTACATGTCATACGAAGTGAAAAGAAAATTCATATTTTATGTTAACAGATTTTAGAAAAGATACATGTTATGAATGAGACAATATGATTATTTTGAAGTTATTGGTATAAGAAAAAAAAGTATATAAATTTATTTTAGATATTATAAGATAATTGCATAATATTCTTGGAACCCCTTTTTAGAAAACATAAATTTCATTTCGAAAGTTGGTAAATTCAGGCATTCGTAAAAATAATTTATTTACTATATTGTATTACAACGATTAGAAAATTATTCCAACACATGAATATAGAATTTATAACTTCAGAAAATAAAATTCATGCATGTCTTGAGAGATGTGTTATAAAATTACACCCAAGGAAGAAGAAATATAAAAAATCTCGAAAAGCGATTAGACTATCTCAACAAAATATTACATCTTGGTAACATGGGATCATACTATACATGTAAGAAATGATATTAAATGAAAATTAAGATATAATGACAATAATTATATTAATGATATAAAATTTAAAATGTATGTATATACAACTTCAAATTTAGTATAGGTTTATAAAAACATGAGTCTCAATCATGGAAAATTGAGACAAAACTATTTTACCGATTTTGTATCTTTCGAAAGATAAACCCCATTAAAGAAGGATAAGAAAAATAACATGAGAATAAAAATAAATTTAATTATATGATACATATAATACAATCATGGACATTAAATTCAAAAAAAGGAATGATTCTAGAATATAAAATTTATCTCACTGAAATTAAAAGGGAGATAAAATCCCCTTACCTTGTGTATTGACTCTCTCCATACTCATACAAGAGTAAAATATAAAAAATATAAGTATATTATAAATAATTTAAATAATCTTATTCTTATAGATAATAAAACATATGGTTTTATTATGACCATATATTACCCTCGTGTTAACGATCTTATGTTAATGTTTCTCTTCGGGTAATATTCATCGCATGTGACACAATTTCTTATATCACTGCACCTTATACATATATCATGATTACAAAAAGTAGATAATTAGATAAATATAATGTATATATATTATATGTATATTTTAATAATTTACATCAGAAATTAGTGTGAAATTTAATCACCATTCATGGAGACTGTAATTCGTACGTACCCATGACCATTTTTTTATTATCATATAGAAAAAAGCTATATAAATGACAAATATATATATATATATATATGAATATATATGTATATCAATATTCCATTATCAGTAAAATATCATATATATTATATATTTTCATTAAACCCATTATTAATACATTCAATGAAGTGTGTGAACAAATCACATCTCTTTGAGGGGGCGATAGTCCACACATTCTCAAACGAGAATATCGTATTAACACCAAATAGAAATAAAAATGAATGTGTTTTTAAAAATAAATACATTATCATAATGGAATAATATTTATTATATATAATATATATATATAGAGTGATCTTAATAATTGAAAATATTATTTTTAGTAATGAATAAATGAAGAATCATCGTTTCGTGAGGCAGTTAATCTCCTTACACATAAATATTATGTTTTGATATCCATTATATAGAAGTGGATGTTAGTTTAGGATGAAAAATTTGAATCAAAAAATACTTTCATATAAATAATGTTGTTTTTCAAAAAATACTGGAATATATATAGCATATGGGTTGGAGAAGTAAAAAAAATGTGCTTGAGAGAAGACGTTAACTCTCAATCTGGTAACTTCTTTTGGTTTGTGCCAAAAGGATTCCATGGGATGATTTATAGAAAAAATGAATCTTCTGGTTATAAGGGAGGATTTTAAGGAGGCTACTTAGGAAGGTAATGGATGAACTTAAATTTTTTGAGAGGTGTGAGGAATCGATATAGGTGGTAACCTTTTATAGTGGAGGATGAGTTGTAATCTTCCTAATATTTGAAGTGAGAATTCTACCCATTTTTTCAAGGTCAACGTCAATCCAATAATATACCAAGTTCAAAAAATTTGTTTATAGGGTATAAATATGACAATAAAAGGTGTATTGTACTTGTTTCTTGGTCGTTTAATGTCGTAAATTTATGTTTTATTACTTTATTAACCTAATTTTTCTCTGAACTAATGTATTTAATTTTAATCACAATCACTAATAATTTTTGTAAACAATGATGATTACCATATTATAAATTATAAATTATTATTATTCCAAATATAGAATCCATTTTTCCAAAATCTATTCATAGAAGTAGAATAAATCAACTTAAAATTAATCATACTTGCGGGATGACACTTTAGGTTTTTAATGTAAAAACATAAAAATGATTGATATGTTTTTATATCGATTTTCAATGTGAAATTAATTACAATGACATAAATTATATGAATTGGTAAAAATATTATATTACTAAAATATTAATTTAATTAATAAAATAATTTATCATTTTAAGTAAATTAGATGGAAATATAGTTTTGAATTAAAATCTCGTATTTTTAACTATTCATTAAAAGATGAATCCCTACCTAAAAATACCAAAAAATCATCCTAACATAATTTTAATGTTTCTATAACAAATATAATGTTTATTATGAACAATTAAATCTGATAATGTCAAAAAAATGATTTAAAATGTGGTATCCATTAAAAGGCAGTAAAAATGAATTGATAAAAATATATATTTTTAAGCCCAAAAGTAGGTTTCTTCATATATTATAATTATAAAATATATTGGATATGTAAAAAAAATATTTTATTTAAAATATATAATTTTTTTATATTAAAATTACATAAAAATTTTGTTTAATTTAATTTAGTTGTTTAAAATAGCATTGTGGCTATGAAAATATTTTCAATTTTTTTCAGTCGGTTTTCGTATTCATAAATTTGTTACCCAGGAATTAATATTATATTTGTGTACACCAAATATTTTTATAATTCTTTTAATACTATTTGTATATATAATAATTAACGAAGTGTTTTAATTCATTAAAATAATATTTTTAACAACATATTATATTTTGGTTACACTTAGTCTTTGGTGTAACACAAACTACAGAGGATGTTCAATCATGCCTGGAACATATGCTGAACATGTTGTTCTATATAAAGTATTCCATGTCAAGAATGCATCTAACATATGGAAAGTTAGATCTATGTTAAAGGAATGTCTGACTTAGTGAAAATATATTTCAATTGTAGCATGAAGTGAAAATATCAAATGATTAAATTAATTCAAATAAATTTCAACAAAATATCAGGGTTTTTCATTCTAACCCCTATAAAATGAATTTTCCCCACAAAATTATTCTGTGTTATCAACGGTTTAAAATATTATATTTAAAATCATAGAATCCCAAATTAGAGTAATAGTTACTAAAATATACCTTAAAATGAAAATTTGGAAACATAATGGTTTCCCAATTTCTCATATAACTTGGATTCCACATAGAAAAATATATGTTGGGAGAGAATATTGGCGTTAGAGGAAAATCATAAATATTTATAGAGACTTATTGATGTTATCAATCATATACTAGTGAAACATCAAAAAAATGTTGAGGGTTTCAAAGTTATAAACCTGTGATGATTTAAATGGCCACTAGCTCAATAAAATTTAAGGCATTAGGAGAAATATTTTTAATCACTTTTAGAACACTGAGTAAAAATTAATATATTTCAATACAAATAATTTCATTTTTTTTAATTTGATCAATTTCTAATACATCCATTCCCTCAAAAAATGAATGGCCATAAATACAGTTTTAATATACCTTAATGCCCAAAAAATGAAATTTCTGACAATTTTTATCTTAAAAATAAACATGAATTAGTCTATAAATATAAAAAGTAACACTACTTGTTCACAATAAATATTTATTCATTATAAATAAATATACATTAACCAGTCCATCATGTAGGCCATTTGTATGTGTAAAACCCTTATCATCCTTCGATCATGGGTTCAATACGCATGAAATTTCTATAGAATATTGGTTTTCACTTGACATACATGATGTCCTTTTTTTAAACGTACTAATATAAGATATAATATTGAAATCATTGAAATTTTTTTAAAAACTGATTAGCCTTTTAATGATGGTTTTCAACACAAAAATAGTGCACAAATACTTCTAATGAAGTTTCAATTATAAATTTCTAGAATGGTGAACCATATAACCATTGTCATTGATGAAATTACAAAACATTAGAAAGAGAGTCACGAAATCAGGTTAGCGTTGATTCTGTTGGATGTCCTAATTTAGCTTTTGGTTTTCAAATTAAAAACATGTGAATACCATTATCATATATTCTCTTGAAACAATGTAACAACCAAAATTACCATAAATCCTTTTGGTAATCATCCATGCCTTCTCATTCCAAAGTATATTGTATTTACTCCATAAATCTAAAAATTTTGTGAATTACATCAGTAATAGCATAAGTCACCTATCACGAAGTCCTTTATTTTTTCCATTATAATCAATATTGTCCAATTTACTATTTCATATCACACTCATAATTATTGATATAACATTATTTTAATTGATACAACATTATATTATCATAAATAATATATTATGTTTTACCTTCCCATAGTCAAAATATCATCTTATCATTAAATAACATGACCAATCCAACACAAACAGGTAAATACATAGCGAAAAACATATTTCAAATAATCGTTATATATTTCATCCTTCATAACTTTTGAATCCAAGTAAATAATTATATTATTTCATAATTTATAACTTTAGAATCCAAATGTATAATTCGATTACTTCATCATTAAGAAATTAACAATAATACCTCATTTCTTTCACATTTCATCATTTGTTTCATAATCATAAAAAATGTAACCATTACTCGCAACACCATTCTGATTTTCTTCAGAAACGTTCCTATTAGGACCTTGTGTTTCATAATGACCATTTTATCCACTCATTAAACACATAACCATCAACGATGATTTTGGGAGGCCAAAATTCCCATCCATTTCATTAATCGAACACTTAATTTTTTTAATTGTATTCACTTTCTTTGTGTGCTTATTTTACAAATAAAAACACAGTCTAGTTCCTCTAAGACATTCACATATGTGATCATATCAACATTATTGAAATAAAGGAAAACAAATTTTCATTCCTCTATGGTATCCATTATCTAGAACTCTCATCAAACTCTTTATTTCTCATCCTTGTTGAGTCTGAGAGTAGGTTAAGGTAATGACTGTTAATCATGTTCCATGAAAACTAATTAGGCATAATTCTGACATCATTCATTTCAATGATCATCCAAGATGACTACACAACATAAAATATTTAGTCTCATTCAACATTAATCTATTTCCTTCTGATTCCCACCAGTGACTAAAAAGATAAGCATAGTGTGATAATTACTTATCATTGTAGAAAAACACCTAATGATGAAAATAATTATTTATAAGATATAAAAATAATGTAACCTTATATAATTTATGACACCATAAGTTTACCCTTGGTTATTCATATCTAACTTATATCTAAATCCTTGAGGATGGTTTGTGAAGTGTTTATGATTTCCAAAAGCATAACCCTTTGGAGTGTCAATCCAGCTGTCTAGCGAGGCCTATTTCCATGTACCAAATTACCCCGAGTCAAGCCTGAAACATTTGTTTTGGAGTTGTCACCCCTAGGTAAATCTATTCTAGGGCCACATCAACCATTAGTATCCAAATAGGTATGTATTTATAGGAAACTACTCACTCTACCCTTTACCAAAATTCTAGGACATTTTCCAAAATTTAAACTCAAAATTATACATATCCCAAGAGATATACATTTATATTTACTTAGAAATATAAAATTTTATCTCATTAATTATTTCTAATCCTAGCTTGAAATTGTTGTCTATAAAGTTTCTATGTTACCCACTATAGAGACCCTATCTTTTCTAACATTGAAATTACATTAAATTTGAAAAATACTTAATCATTATACAAACAGATTCAAAAATACCTTGATTGGTATAGTTCCTATGGAAAATTGGAAACATAAACACTAGTAAATAAATGATCAACATTATCTATGACTAGGTTCTTCATGACTATGACCCTTCTTATACTCATCATAACAAATATATAACATCATAACATGAGGAATGAAATATAAAAAGGGGTGAGATAAAATGAACAGTAAGTGTAAAAAAGGGAGATATGTAATCATAAGCATGAATATAATGTGTGTGAGTAAATGATCAAAACATTTAATGGTCATACCCTATATATCAAAGATGATAAACATGAATGTTGGAATAATGATAGAAATTTATATCACATTAATCATACAATGATAAGGAGCATAATCTATTAAAGAGTGTAATAAGAATAAGATAATAAATTTTGTAATATATAAACTTGTGACATCATTCTCTATAAGTCAAGATGAAGAGATTGAACATAATAGGGTACTGCATGGAAACTGTACCTATGGGTCTGGGCAAAACACCATATCAGGTCACAGTTATTTCCTTTTAATGGATAATGTTTCCCAATATTCACATTATGGATTGTGTTTCCCCATCATCCATCTTCTTGGTGGCCAAACCTACTGTGAAAGACCCACCATCATTCCAAGTTGTAATCCTTTAGTCGTATGTGACCTGGTTTCCCCATCATCCCATAGTTGATCAATCTCGTAGACTTGATTCCCAACATTATATCATGAGATATAAATCAATACCTTATGTAATATATGGAGATATAGGTCCCACATTTCACATAATGAAATCATAAATACATGTTCTACAATATTATAAATAAACAAATCATAAAACATGAAATGAAATTGCTATTATAAACATATGAAAATATCATAACCCATATAATAGGATTGGTTTCATAATCATTTCCTCATAAACATAACTAGTTAAAATAAGTGGGTTTTAAAATCATATAACCTATGAATGAGAAATATATTCCATAAACATATAACCCGCAAAGGAGGAATGGGTTTTATAAATACCATGACATTATGCATAACCCATTCATAGATAGGATATGAATGAAACTATTAAATAATTACCTAGAAAGTAATGAGTAACATTAATAGAAGTCATCTTATATTGAAAAATAATTTTGAAATATATTTTACAAAAATTAATTGAGGAAAATATCCTTTCTTTTTTGAAGTTATTTTATTAATACATAAACACATTTAAAAATAATTTTCATAGAAAATACAATGAAAACCTATAAAGAATAAGTGAATTCATTTTTGACAATATTTTACTTGAAAAAATATAAATGAATCTTCAAAATATATTAAAAAAATTTCATTAAAAATATCTTTGAATACTTATAAAGAATTATTGATTATGTTTTTGAAAAACCATTTCTTTGAAAATTACTTAAAAACATATATCGAAAGCCAGAAAATATTTTGAAAACCACTTTTCTTGAAAACTTATAAAAGAAGGTTGATAATATTTTGAAAATAATTATCATTGAAAAAATCTTTTAAATAATTTTTCTTAAACATTAACCTTTAAAAAATTAAATTGGAGCTTAAATGAAATTACGAAGGGTAAATCCATGCATGTCGTATGAGGTCAAAATAACATTCTTTTTTCATAGTAAAAAAGGATATAATAGTTTATTGTTTGGAATGAAATAAGAATATTACTATGGAGATAATGGTAAAATAAAAAATACTCTAAACTTTTATTTTAGATATTATAATATAATGACATAATATTCATAGAAACCCTTTTTAGAAAAAATTGATTTCTGACAGAAAAAAGGGACAATTCAAAAATTCATAAAAACAATTTCTAATGTATCTTATGTAGAAAAGATTAAATTATTTTACCAATAAATAAATATATCATTAATAAACATAGGAGAAAAAAAATTCATGAATGTTTTCAGATATGGGTGACAATATTTCATCAATGGAAGCACAAACAAAAACAATCTCGAAAAGTGATGAGTTTGTCTCAATAAACACTTATAACTTGTTAACATGGGATCATACTATCCATGTAAGAAACAAAATTACATTAATATTAATATATCATTGAAATAATTATATAAATGATATAAAATAGAAATAATAATTATATACAGCATGAAAATGAGTTTATATGCAAAACAAAACATGAGTCTCAAAAAAGCCACATCGAGTCAAAACTATTTTACCAATTTGGTAACGTTTGAAAGAGAATCCCAATGAAAGAAGGATTTTAATATGGACATGATAATTCAATTGAATTTAATTATAATAAACATAGAATAAATTTATATTTAGTACATACACCACACATAAAGGAAAGAGTGGTGGGCATAACATATATCTCATAGAAATTAAATGTGACATGAAATCCCCTTACCATATGTCTTGGACTTCCAAACTCATACAAGAATCATGTATAAAAAATAATGTTTACAATAAATTGTTAAAAGAAAATTATTCTTATAAATAATACCATATATGGTTGGCTTATGACCTCATATTACCAACTTGTTAACAATCTTATGTTAGGGTTTCACTTCAGGTAATATTCATTTTGTTTTTTGCATCTGGCGTAATTTGTTATATTGTTGGTCCTTATACATATATCATGATTCACGAATGTATATAATGGTATAAATATAATTTATATCTTGTATATGTATATTATAATAATTTATAGCGTAACGATGTATGAAATGGAATGCACTCTTCGTGGACATGGTAATCTGTATGTATACATGAAGGTTGTTTCTTTTTTTATTATCAAATTGAAATAAAGTATGTAAATGAAATTTGTTTATATATTTATTTATATACATATTATAATTCCATTATAATTAATATATAATTTATATCATATATATTTATTAAACACATTGTTAATACATTCACTATGGTGTGTGAAAAAATAACATCATTTTGGGAGGATTTTTGGTAGGCTTAATTTGGAGAGAAGTTCTTATCAAAAAATGTTTTATAGGTGTGAGGAATGGGTAAGGTTGGTGGCCTTTTATAGTGGAGGAGTGGTACTCTTGTAAATATTTGAATAGATAATTACACCCATATATTTAATGTTTTATGGGGATACAGTAATGGACAAAAGTAAAGAATATTATTATTCAGTTGAATCATTTTAATACAATGGTATTTTGACATATTTCTAGGTCATTTGGGGTCTTAAATTTAATGTTTAGTATTTGAGTTACCAAATTTTTGTCTTAATGGATGTAATAAATTTTAATCACATTAATTAATTTTTTTGTAAAAAAAGTTTAACTTATTTGGAATTATAAATTATTCTTAATGAAAATATAGAATCCATTTTTCCAAATTCTAATCACAAGAGTGGTAGAAATTAATTTAAAATTAACCCCACTGACGGGATGACACTGTGGGTTTTTTAAGTGAAAACATTCAAATATTTTCTATGTTTTAATATAATGTTTGAAAAAGATATTGGTTCAAAAGTCCTAAATTAGATTAATTGGGAATAATATTATCTATTTTTACTATTATATCGAAAAAAGTAAAATATATGAATATAAATAATTAATATGAAAAAATGTTTTTTGAATTAAAATCTAGTATATTTAACTATTTAGTAAAAGATGAAGCATTTGGTAAAAATAACACAAATTTATCCTAACCTATTTTTTATGATTCTACTCCAAATATAATTTTCATTTTAAAAAATTGAATCTATTAAATTAACAGTAATTTTATTTAAAATGAATTCTCCATTAAATGTCTATAAAAATGACTTAATAAGATTATAAGTTTTAAGCATAAAATTGGGTTCGTTCATATCATATGTCAATAGGATCTGTTTGATGAATATAAAAAATCTATTATTGAATATATATCATATTCAAGATATTCATATTACTTATCAATTGGAGGTAAGTTAATTTACATGGTTAAAATAGATTTTTGACTGTGATAACATTTTCCTTTATTTAAAATCAGTTTTTATTTTCATTAATTGGTAACATGTGAATTCGTCTTATATTTTATAAACCATATATTTTCAAAATTTAGTTAATAATATTCTTAACCATAAACTTAACAACTATTTTAGATTGAATAATAATAATATTTTTAATAATATATTATTGTTACATCACACTCTGTCTTGTGTGTTACATAAGCCATCGAAGAAGGTCAAAAATGCATGAAATGTAGGATAAACATGTTTTTCATTGTAATTTACTCAAAATTGAGATTTCGTGTAACACACACTAATTAAGCTCTATGTGAAATGATAATTTGACTTAGTGAAATGATGTTTTCAATGTTGCATGAAGAGAAAAATTTTAAAATATTAAATTAGTTCGAAAACAATTCACAAAAATTTCAGTGTGTTACATGGGGAGAGTCTAGGTATATATTTATCATCCCCAGCCTTATCTTTTCAAGGGATGATTAATTTTAAATTTGGAATTAGGGTTTTCTTAGATTCTTTGGAAGTGAAGTACTGCTTTCATTCCCATTAAGGATGTAACTAATATTTGGGATAACTCATTGTACTAGTTTGGATAGAGAGGAGAAATAGAGATGTGTGGAATGTATCTGTGGCTTGAGAAACCATGTAAAAACAATGTGGTTAAATACACCTCCTTATTAGAGTGTGATGCTTGGTTGGAACTAAATTTCCAAACCTATATAAATTTTTTTTCACCTCGCTGATTCTTCTAAAATAATCTTATTTTGACTCCTCTCAATTCTAATTTTACCTAAATTTAATTTCCACATGTTAATGGTATATTGAAGTGTATTTTTATTATCTTTTCGGTTTTTATGCTTATAAATTAATTTTAATTCATATATATTTCTTTGGTTTCCCATACTTTTCAAATCATTTTTTGGAAAAATGAAGTTATTTGTGTGAAATTATCCTTTTAAAACATGGTGTTCTAGAACATTTTATAAAATTGATATTTCCCTTGTGGAGGGGGTTTGGAATGTGTTTAAACAAAATCAAATGGGTTTTTTTTGAGTTCTCTTTAAGAACTTAGTTTTCAAAATGGAATATATTTTTGAAATGGGATTTAGGGGGCTTCCATACATGGGAAATGTGTGTATGTTCAACCAAGGATTTTTTGTTTTTTATGTTGGATTGGTGTTGTTTTGAAGTGTTCACCATGGTGGTGTGTTATTTATGAATTTTTTTTAACAATGGATGTTTAGAAAAAAAATTTATTTTGGTGTGATTGATGTGGGCCTTGTTTAGGGATTGTGGGTTTAGATTTGATTCCATCATTTGTGGTGAATTTTGGGGTTTTTTAGTGACATGAAATGATGATATTTATGTATTTAACCATTGATTTTTATCATGTAAGATGGTTGAAAAGTTTTTATTATTTCTTTTACCTACCCAAACTCTACATGGAGTGGTGGATATGGAATATTCGTTGAGTTTGGATCCCATCATGGACTTATTAGATAATATTCCACCTTTTTCAGTAGTGAACATGTATCAGGGGATGAATTGATGTGATTGGAATATATTGAGGTGATTTTCAATTCACTTGTTACAACTAATTATTTACTAGGTAGTATTATTAAGGGGTTTATTTTCATTTTTAATTGAGTTAGTTTGGAATAAACGTTTCCTTATATGTTTCTAGACGTTACGTTTTTTGAGATTTTAAAGATGTCATTTTTCATAGGTTCATTGTCAAGGCCATAAAATTGGATAAATCAGCAGATATTGTGATCTTACAACAAGGTGTGTATCTAGTAAGGGACTAGATTGATCAATTTTTTATGTTGGTAATATATTCTCAAAAGTTAGTCATCCAAAATTTTAAAAAAAATATTTTCTTTTGAGGATGTATTCACATATATTTTTGTTCCACTATAATAGAATCTGTTCTAAAACCATTTAAGGGGTTTTTAATGAGTCCCTTCATTTTGAATACAACCATTCTAGGTAGCCTGTGTGGGGTCATGAATTAGTTCCATTTGAAATGCATCAGATGAATGTCGGTTGTATGGAAAAACTATCAATTATGGAGCATGATCATGATTTTATAGAGTTGGGGGAAATGATTCATTATCATAGGAGGATAATATCTCTCATGTTCTTCCATTTTTGTTTTCTAGGGTGTGATAATACCCCCCATATCATGTCTCCTAGATTTTTCTTCAGCTGCGACTATTCATATAATATTGAAACTTTTTAAACTAGGTATTTTAAAGAGAAATCAGGTGTATTACATTGTGGATGGGGTTTTTTTGGGACCACTACATTGATGGATATATATTTTTTGGGAGCATCATCTGTTGTTGTTGGAATAATGTGGATGGATCCTTTTAAGAATAATTCTTTTGGAATTGCTGGAAATGAATTGATTTCCTGATTTTTTTTTGTAGAATGCGACCTTGTTACCTCATTCTTAGGTGATCATTTTTTTTGATGTGAGTGTCATTTATTGAGCCTCATTTATTTAGGAGAATAGTATTCTAGAGTATGATTTTTTCCTATTTCACTATTTATCGTTCGACAAGATCATTACTTGGACATGAGGGAGGTATTGGGTTAATTATTGGCTTACTAGGGTGTGTGGTTTACTTGTTGATTTTAATATACAAGTTGGTGTTTGGACATGTTTTTTTGAGGGTGCATCATGCAGTTGGGGATGCATGTTGTAAACCTAGGCTATCCGTAATAATCATAACCTAAAGATATATATCATGTCATTTCTTGAGCATTACTGTGATTGTTCATCCTATTTTTTTATAAGAGTTTTTCATTTATAGTTTGTTTCTATAATGGTTTCATCATTGTTCAAGGATTAATCTCATGGCATGTGTTCTTTTGTACAACCATGTTATAAGATTCACTAAATTAAAGGGAGAATAATTTAGAGAAGATCTAAATTTTGTGGAAACCATGTTAGGTCGCCAATCCTATGCAGGACCTTGACTCAGGGTTTTGATTTGGTTGTCTCAGTGGCCTTTTAAAACATTTTGGTTAATGGGTTCATTTAGTTTTTGAGTATTTATTTCATTTTCAATGTGGATTAGTCATGTTAAAAGGTTATTTGGTTAGTACATCTTTATATCACTCATTCTTTCTCACCATTTGTTTTTTATAATGTAATTTTTATGGAAGAAAGTGGAAGGGGTGGAGTTTGTGACACCCCCATTTCATAGTGATGTTTATTTTGTATAAATTTTACATGTTTCCCATGGTATATTGTTTTAGTTATTTTAATTATAAAATTTCATGTTTATGAGTTCTATCTTGGAGGAAAATTTTTATCACGCATGATTAGTACAAACCATATTGTTCCTCTAGTAGTGGGTCCTCTATTTTCAAAATTCCATTTGAATATCTTCCACATAGGTTGTCAAATCATGTAGAGCTCTGAAAAATCCATGTAGTGATTAGAGTTTGGGTGAGGCAACATTCATGGTTTTTCAAAACAATGTAGTTCCCTATGATAGACCATGAGGGTGGTTCACGTCCTAAGTAGTGGTGAACTCATAGTTGGGGCATGGTTCGGAAAACCAAGCTGTTGGAGTTAATGTCCGTTGACCATCATTTTGTACTATGATTGGAGAAATATTAGATGTATTAAATATTAATAAAACTTCTTATTACATATTGTCCATTTGTGTATGACTATAATGTAATAATTTCATAAATTATACATCACATTTATCACATCATTGTAGTTCCCTGCTTTGAAGACATCCTTGATATTAAATAATGATTTTCTCCAATAAAATTATGTAGTTGGATAATGTTGTATAATGGGACATATGATAGAGATTCTATCATGTGAATGTATTCGTTAGTATAGGAGGATTATTCTCATGATGTTCGCACTTGGTGTTCTCTATGTCAGGATATTTTTAGAATATACCAGCTTGTAGGAATTCCTCAATTTTTTTGGTCATCAGATATTCATATCCTTTATCATGTGTGATGATCCTTAGATTATAATATTATTATTAATTCATGTTACAAATATTATACATAGATGTATTTCATAAACGATGATGATAACAGTTCATTGAAAAGATGGATTCATTTGGTGGGTCACGTGTGTCATGTCATTAATGAATAAGTCGAGGAAGGATTTTTCACATCCATATTTATGTAAATTGATATATAATACCATTTATTATAATATAAAATTCATATAAAATTCAACAGACATGATCTAATGAGGTGTTTATTTTAGATAGTAAATGAAAGGCATATCAAGAAAATAGGTTGGTGAGATGGATTTGAAACCTTATTGATAAGATATTTTAAAAAAGTGATTATATTACATAGTGAGAGTTCATATGTTTTTTTTGATTTTGTGACATTATGTTCTTTTTCATAGTTTTCATGCCCCATTTTTAGAGAGTAATTTGGAACATTAGGCAAACTCGGCTAATGCAAATGGGAATTAAAAATAGTGGGTCACACACCATGTTCTTCGATTGATCTAGATTAAATTAAATTTGAGTTAAATTAATGGAATAAATATTATTCTCATTTTTGATAAATAATTTTATTCAGATTTTATTGATAACATAAATTAAAAAAATATTTATTCACCATCTAGTTAAGAAAATATCTATTTTGGTTAATGAATAATTTAATAATTATTTATTCACTGGATTTGGAATAAAATATTTATTTAAAATAAAATATTTATTCATTTTTTCGATAAACTCTAGAGGAGTTTGAATGGACTATGACTGAGTCTGGTGATAAATATTAATTAACAAGACCATTATACGATATTTTTATTGAGAAAGTTGGTACACGCCACAAAATATTAATTATTCAATTATTAATATGTGGAATGAGATTTATAAATGTTAATAAATGTTATTCAATGCATGTATGAAATTAAATAAAATTTTACCTTAAATCCCAACTCTATAAATAGGCATATATGTATATTATCTATAACATAAAAAATTGAGAATAGAGAATTGTTATACACAAAAAATTCTCTCTCAAATACTTCTCTCTCACACTCAAGAATGATATGTGATACAGTTATTTCATATAGACCGATGAATGAGAGATTAAGAAATAAAAAGGTAAGTATTTTGAATCACTATGATAGAACCCAGATATATAATGTGGTGTTTCTTGGAGATCATATGAGAACATGCAGATCACCCCTAGAGGAATTCAACACTTAGAACCTCAGAGTGCAATGATGGTAATCCGAAAGGTTCTTTTTGTATGATAAACATTCACCAAAGATGAATGTTACTAAGACTATGTTTTTATTTATTAAAATGATAAATAAATAAATTATAAATTTTACGTGAAAGATACCCTCTCTTAGCTTAAAGAAATTATTATAAAAGAAATTTTAATTTATCACGCACCTCTACATGGTTCTGCTACACCGAGAACAATCAAGTGGTATTAGAGTGGTCATGTTAAAATTTATAATTATTTATTTGATTGTTGATCTATATGAAACGGTGTTCATATTTTCATTTTAGGTTATTAGTTTTTATTAAAATTTTAATTTACATTTTTACGATATATTAATCATGCTTATCATTGTTCCATTTTTTTAATTTTTATGAATAAATGAAGAACAATAATAGATTCTATCTAGATGTGCAAAATAATTGGTTCGTAATAATAGGTTACATGACATGGGGTTGAAGAAAACATCATACACCCATACACATTGAATGAAGACGTGTTGAGAAATAAATTGTATGTGCTTATTTTATAGGACATGGTGTGTTGACCGAGTGAACCATGGAATAAGGAGACTGGATATATTGTGTGTTTCCATCTTGTTCATACCATATAGTACATCCAAGTTAACTTTTCATAGAACCATTCATTTGAATTTGATATATAAAAACCATGTTACATGATGTGTAGTTTTATGTACATGCAATGTAGTATCACATTAATTAAAAAAATTAAAACTATATAAAATTTGAAATTGCATCATTAAAACCTTATTTTATTTATTGGAACATAATTTTGGGCTTCACAGTTTAATAATGGTTTTAAATAAATTTGAATTCTATATTAAAATTTTTAATTAATATTTCATTATTGGTTCATCAAGTTATTTTTAATTAATGAAAGCATATTTAACAAAAATAAATAAAGAATGAAAAATGAAATGAATGCTATCAAATTATTTTTTGTATTTTTTTACACATATGCTGGTTCATGATCATGACCAAGACCTGTTTAGGTGATGTATGTTTAAATTTAATTTAATTAATGAGTATTTAAAAATTTAATATTAAAATAAATGATAGAATGAGAGTTTTAACTCCCTCCATCATTATGTAGGATCCATGTGTCCAATGTTATTTATGTAATACCCTTTAACTAATACATTTTCACTCACCAATGTCTGAATAATAAATATTTTTAATTATTGGTGAAACAAAATCCATGTATAGATTGTTCAAGATGAAACCATAATGATTGAAACCCAATTGATGCACAGGTGGACTGGTGGGATTCTATAACTCATGTCCAAAACATATATATGAGTTATATCGCCCAAGTAAAAGGTTGATATAATGTCCACTCATTAAATGAACTATAAGACAAATCTCATAAACATGTCATTTAATTAATCATTTATTGGTGTCTATGAAATTATTAATTTTATGGATGTAGGAGCACCATCACATAAATTGATAAATTTATTTGAAAATATAAAAATTAAATAAATTAATTTTGTATAAATGTTTTATCTAACATGGTTAATTATTTATTTAAGACCGACATAATATTAATAATACATCTAAAACAAAAAAGAAGATAAAATTTATTCATAGTAAATTAAAATCCCCCAATTTAATATTATGTCATACTTGGAAATGCATTACTTGATTGGGAATGAAATCATAGAACTATGTGAGGAACTTGATCAATGTTGGGATACAAAATTTTATCGGGGAGTTACCATGTTTTTATTGTGTCTACTAAACCAAAAATGTAGTGAGTTTAATAACCAATGTTCGTTCAATAAAATTTTGATGGAAAGTGTTGATGAAATCCATTTTTTGATTTTAGGATAGGGGAATCCATTCTATAGATCATGCAGCTTTATATCGGTAGTTCGAAATACCACCTACCTAATTACATAACTTTGGTTATCATTTCCAAAGTCAAGATCATTAATAAAATTAATGTGGATTATTTCAACTAGAATGTTTCATCATACAAAAATACCAAGTAAAATGGTGAGAGATATGGAGACTTGATAAAATAGGGGAAAATTTAATATATAAATAAATAAAAACATTTAATTTATTATATCTCACATAATTTGTAATTATGAATATTACTAATAATTTTATCTTTTTAATTATAGAATAAAATGAAAAGTTCATCATCCAAACTATTCATAAGCTCAGTATTGGATATAGATGACTTCTTAACTAGGAATAACATCATGTATTGTATTGGATTCATTTGGGTAGTGATCCACCATGAACACACATCTTACATTATAGAATGCTTATTTCCATATCCTCCTGCTAAAGAGGAAACTGATGAAGAGTTCCCTGTCTACAAAATACATTTGAGGGACGTGTTCATTGCACAATGTCTAATGATTTCATTTATTATTAGTTTACTAATTATGTCTCATGAAAAAAAGTATGTGTATAACATTCTTGAGCTCCAAAATTGTATTTATAAATAAAAATATAGATAGGAATTATTTTAGATTTCAATGGTGATATATTAGAGAAATATTATAGAGGGTGCCCCACCAAGGCGTAATGTAGTCATGGCGATTAGATACATTGAGCAATTATAGGTTATAGGGTTTGAAAACCCATAATAACTAGTAACTGACCTCATTATGGCATCACTCCCTTAGATCTTTTCTAGCTTTGTTGTGAATTTTAATATGAACAACATCAAGAAATATCTTCAAGATAGCCTTATGTTTATTTCCAAGTATATAAGGAAATACATCATGAAAAACCTTACGTCCTTTTGGTAAACTACAAATGGTAAAAGAAATGATATTTATGGCCAAATATTCTTCACTCTCTTCCTAGAGGATGAATATAAATGGGAAAGAATGGGAATAAGTTGTTGTCTATTTCACATATAGTAATAAGGGTCATTAAAAGAAAAACCACACCTAGAAAAAGAAGAAAGTGTAATATTTATGTTTATTTTTTTATTGAGTGAAATATATATATTTTTAAAAATTAGTTATTAAATACATATTTTGGTTCTCACAAATGTATTCTAAAATAGAATCCAAGTATATTCCGAAATAATAACCAAAGAGAGGTAGATCTTAGAGAAGAAAACATAGCTAATATTACTATTGTAGCTATCAGGGACAACCACCTCACATTTCCAACCTAAATGATCATGTTTTTAATGGGGTTTTGTTATTTTACACCAGTTATCAAAAACATTATATCTATATATAAACATGATAAATAAGATTTTATTTTAAAATTTGAGAATAAATGTTTATTATTTTACAATGATAACATTTTTTTATGGTATGGAACATTTAAATAAGAATAATTATGTGTTTTATTTCATGAACAAAATAATGGATTCAATAATGATGTAACGTTAGAAGACTCATACCACACACAAAATTGGCATCATTGAGTTGGTCATGTAAATGAAAAAATATTATCTAAATTTTTTAAAGATGGATATTTAAATTCTTTTGAATTTAAACCACTTCTGTATGTCACAAATATTTATAAAAAAATTGAAAAAATCCCCAAGAAGTGGGAATGGTGAAAGGGGTAGAGCGCTTCTTGAATTAGGTCATAGAGATTGGGGTCGAACAATTATTGATGAAGCAAGGGGAGTGTACTCATAATTCATAACTATTACTAATAATTATATTATTTATGGATTTGTCTACATAATAAGGTATGTGTCTAATTTTTTTAATAAATTAAGAGAATATGAGAATAATGTTGACAACCAAATTGGTATGAAGGTTAAGAAACATCTCTCAGACCATGGAGGAGAATATATTAATCAATACTTCATTGATTTTATATAGGAGTTCATGATTTTATATCAAATCAAACCCCCTTATACTCTATAATTAAATGATGTAATTCAAAGGAGGAACTTGACCTCGTTGGAAATGGTGAGATCAATGAATATTCAAGTGAGTATTCCATTATCCATTTGGGTACTAACATTAAAAAAACACATACTAAACTATGTTCCAAATGAAGAAATAGATAGTATAACATTAAAATTATAGAATGGAAGGAAACCAGTGTTGTATTACGTACATGTGTGGTTTTGAGAACCATTTTAAAGACTCTTTAGGTAAATATCTTTCACCCTATGGCAAGAAGAGTATCTTTATAGGATATCCCATTGAAACAATGTCATATTTCCAATAAAATCCTTAAGAAAAAGTTGTTTTGGTTGATGAACGTCCCACATTTCATAAAATGGATATTATCTCTAAAAGATATACTGTGTGTGATATAGACTTTGATTATTTCCATGATCATGGTACGTAAGAGTTGGAACCATATACAAATTCCACAGTGACATGTGTATGAAGATATTATTCGATAGTAATCATTTCTATGTATGAGTAATAAAGAGGTTAGAGAAATAAAACAATATAATTTTCTATTAATTAGGGATGGTTACTCATTATTAGTTAATAATAATGATCCTATAACATATAACAAAGTACTGAGTGGAAAAAAAGTTTCCAAGTGGAAAGAATCAATGAATTCTGAAATGGAATCCTCGTAGAAAAATCATGTCTAGAATTTTGTAGAACCACAAGCAGATTAAATCCCATTGGTTTAGAATGGATTCTCATGAAGAAACAAGACATGGAATGAAATTTTAGTACCTATAATGTGGGAATGGTTGTAAAAGTTTTTTAACAATGACAAAGAATTGAGTTCAATGAATCCTTTTCACTAGTTCAATTGTTTATATCCATTATAACTATACATTACATTGCAGCTTTCCATGATTATGAAATTTAGAAAAATAATTTCAAAATACCCCTCCTTAATAAAAACAATAAGGAAGATTTGTATTTTTTATTAACGAAAATATTTTTTGACTCTAAGTGAAGGTAAGATGTTATGAAAGATGAAAATGCCTATTTATGGAATAATGAAGGCATCAAGGTCTTGGAACATTCATTTTGATGAGTTCATCTCAAAATTTGGTTTCATAAAGAACAGTTGATAGAAATGTGTAAGTAAATGGTTTAGTGGGATTGTAATATTTTCTTAATAGTTTATATTCTTGACATATTTATCATTAGTAACAAAATATAATTCATACTGTCTGTTATGATGTGTTTAAATAAATTCTTCTCTATGAAGTACTTGGGTGAGACAACATATATTCATGGGAATAAGATCTTTCATGATAGTTCCAAGAGGATATTCACCTAATTCAAAGTACATTGATTTATGAAATCCTAAAATGATATAGTATCAAACAATCCAAGATGGGATTGTTTCCAAAGTCACACGATATTCATCATGGAATGAAATTATTCCATCAGACACATATAGAGCAAAATATAATGAGAAGGATTCCATAATAATAATCAATTGGGCTAGTTTTCTATGATATTATATATAATATTATTGATGTCTCTTACACATTATGTGAGGCAGGAATATAGCATTATGATCAATGTGACCACCACCGGATGGAATTCAAGACTATCATTATGTATTTGAAGTGTACTAAGGATATGTTATTGGTTTATGGAGGATATGAGGAACTAGTAATTAGTGAATATACAGATTCTAGTTTTTAAACTGATTAAGATGACATGATGTCACAAATAGGATACATCATCACTTTGAATGGAGGTGTTATGAGTCGGAAGAGCTCAAAGCAGGATGTGGCTGCAGAATCTATAGGAGAGTCTAAGTATATTTTGGCTTGTGAGTTAACTAAATAAGTAGTGCGGAATAATAAATTCATCCCAGAGTTGTATGTGACACCTATAAGAAATGATCCAACCACACTCTGCTGTGATAATTCAATAGTAGTGGATCTTATAATAGATCCATGCTCACATCTGCCAACGAAGCACATAAATCAAAAGTATTATCTCTTGAACAATTTTTATCATAGAGGGTATGATTTCATGATCATTATTTCCATTTATGAAAACATAGATACCCCTGTGAATAAGGCCTTGAATTAACAGAAACATGTCTATAATGTGAGGTATAGTAGACTGAAGGTTTTAGGATGTTGGCACCAGTCCAAGTTGGAGTTTGTAGGAGTTTGTGTCCTAGGAAAAATAGTTTGTACTTTGATTACATTACTATTCAATGTATTGAATAATAATATAACTTATAATTACATATTATTTTTTATTCTTCATGAATATAATGTAATAATGTCCTATTGTATATGTCGCATTGAAAAGGTCATATTAGTTCACTGCTATGATGATATCCTTAATGTGCCAAGAAAATATTCTCAAATAATGTTCTGTGATTGGGTATTGTATTCTGATTGGACTCTTATAACATATAATGTGAATTGTGACTACTCGTAATAAGATAAGGCTTCCTCAAATTATGTTTGAACTTGGTAATCTCCATGTTGGGATATTTTGAGAATAGACCCGCCAGTAAGAACATCACATGTTTTGGTGACATAATATATTCCTATCTACAAATGTATGTGATGATCCTTTTACATTAAAATTGTTATTAATGCATATTACAACACACTCACATATATATTTCATAAAACATGATTACAAAATCTCATGGAAAAGTTGGATATGTTGGTTGTGTTAGGAGTAATGTTTTATTAATGAATATGACGTTGAATGATATTTCCCACAAATCATTATGGAAACTAATATCTCGATCCATTGATTGGAAAATACCCATGCCATTAAATTCTATGAACATGGTGTAAAAATATGTTTATTCTAGATAGTCAAGGAAAGGAATCTTTATAATATAGGTTGATGACAGAGATGTGAAACCTTCATGATTAGATATTGTCACAAATAGATTATATTAAACAAGAACCATTCATATGTGGTTTTCAATGTTGTGATAATAATTTATTTATCTTGATTTTATTTACCCGTTACCAAACAGTAATTATGGCCTTTAGGGAAGCACTCCATATTAAAATATAAAATAATTCTAGAGGGTCAGACACTATGTGTTTTAATTGATCTAGAATAAATTTTATTTTATTTTAATTAATGGGACTATTATATTTCATAAATTTGAAGAATACTTTTATTCAATTTACATTGATCACATAAGTTAAATAAATATGTATTCACTTTCATGGGAATAAAATATTTATTTTATTTATTGAATATTTTAATAAAAATTTATAATCAAGAATGTGAATAAAATATTTATTTATGAATAATATATGTATTTAGTTTTTTAATAATTTTTAGAGTTGTTTAAATGGACCAAGTCCAAGTCAGGTGACAAAAATTAATTTAAAGGACCATTATATAAACATTTTTATTTTGAGAGTTGGCATGGACCACAAAATAATTATGATACAATTATTATTATGTGAAATGCGATTTATTAAAGGTAATAAACATTATTTAAAGTATATTAGGAAATAAAACTATATTTTAACATTAATCCCATATCTTTAAATATTAATATATCTATATTTTTAGAGCATCCAAAATTTAGAATAGAGAATTGTTGTGCACAATGAATTCTCTCCCAACTCCTCATTCTCATTCAACTCTTCATTCTCTCTCCCTCTTAAGAATAATAAGTGCAAGAGATATTTTTTCAAGGCCAAATAACGAGTGATCAATAACTAACAACACAATACATTCACTAGCTACACTAGTACCAAAATATCGAGTGGTGTTTCAGGAAGATAATATAAACAGAAGTGAATAAATACCAAAGCGATTCTATCCTTGGATCTTACCATGGAAAAAAATTAAATCCAAAAGGGTCTATTTGGATGGTCAACATTGAATAGTGAAAAATTTTCTAAGATCATGTATTTATTTCATTTGATATTAACTAAAATAACTCTATATTTTACATGAAATATCATGACTCTTGGTTTCATGAAATTATTAATAAAATAAATTTAAATATATAACCCATATTCACATAATTATATTTCACCTAGAACCCTCATGCGACATTAGAGATTTCACATTTAAATTTATAATTATTTATTTGATTATTAATCTATAGACAATTGTAGTATGATTTTCATTCATGTTATTTGTTCATTTATTCGATTTTAATTAAAATGTTATTGACATAATAATCATTCTTGATCAGTGTTTAAATTTCTCAATGTATTATTAATAAATTAATAATGACTATATATTCCATTAGGATGTGCCAAAACATTAGCTAGTAAAATCGGTTTACACAATGTGGAGCTAGAGAGCACATTGTACACCCATGCATATTGTATCTTGATGCACCATGAAATTAATTAAATGCAGTGATTTTATTGCACACCATGTGTTGACCGGAAAAACCATGGTATTTGTGAAGTAGATATTGGGTGTGTCGCTTTCCTATACATTCCATATAGTCCGTTAAAGTTAACTTGTTGACTCCCAAGACGTGTAACATGGATATACGACAACTGAGGTATATGGGGTGCAAATGGATCTACATTCCATGTAGTATCGAATTAATGGATAAATTTATAATTACATTAAATTTTAAATTTCATAATTAAAATCTTATATAAATTTTTATCACACAATTATGTGTTCTAAAATTTAATAATAGTTTTAAAGAATTTTAATTTCTCAATTAATTTTTTTTCAAATTAATATGTTATTATTAGTTTTGCAATTTATTTTCAAAGAATTCCATAAATGATGGGTATATCCCAATAAGATCATATTATAATTAATATTATCAGAAATTAATTAATTACATAAATAAATAATACAAACATGTTTATCTTAAATAATTAAATAATGAATAATGAAATAAATGTTATTCATATACTTTTTCATATTTGTTGATTGTATGACCATTTATGAGCTTGAATAAAACCCATGTATGTTCTTTTATTTTAATTTTATATATTTAATTTGATCACAATTTGTAAATATTAAATTAAATTATGACGTGTGAGTCGTCCCTCAATCCATTGTTAGGTGGGGTCTGCATGTATAAGGTTATTTATATAATATCCTTTAACCAATCCATTGGGTCTCCTCTCTTCCATGCGATTAATTTATATATTTTTTTAATAAATAATCCCAAGACCTATGGAGGTTTTTAATGATATAACCATAATGATTCCAATCTTGGTGATACCCAGGGGGATAAGTGCAATGTTGTATCGCTTTCTAGGAACAGAAATATGAGTTATTTCAACTTTTAAAATGGTTTATTTAATGATATCTGGTCAAATAAACCATCAGATAATGATCATGAATGAGTTATTTATTTAATTAATTATTTTTATCCATTATATTATTTATTTTGATAATACAAGACCATGGTGACATCAATAAATTACTTAATGTGCAATGATGGAAATTAAATAAATTAGTTATGCGTAAATGTTATATCCAACATGGTTAATAAATTATTTAACACACACATAATATTTACAAGACATATAAAGGATATATAGAAATAAAATATATGAATAATAAATAAAAATACCCCAATTAAATATTAATTTAGACTATGCCTTCCCTTACATGATTGAAAATGAAACCATACAACTATGTGTAGTACATGGAAAATATATCGATACATACTTTTATCATGGAATTCTCATGAGAGTTTTGGGTTGACATAACATAAATTGTATTGGGTCTAATGGATTAAGTATGTTCAACACAAATTTTAAGACAAGTGTTGAGGAAATCCAAGTCAGTATTTCATTATAGGAGAATCCAATCATCTGATCAAGGATCTATAATTCCATAGTTGGAATGAATGAAAACCAATATACTTTTCTATGATATTCATGGAAAATACAATGATGATTTAGTAATGTAATGATAATCCATTCTAATAGATGGAGAAAGAAACTAGAAATTTTGTGTTCAATGGTGAAGGCTTATGTGTCTTAAGAAAATCATTACAAATTTAATAAATTAATGAATAAAAAAGTTTAATTTATTATATCACACTTATTATGTAATCAGTAAAGTTACTAATAATATCCCCTTTTTAATCTGGTAATATAATGAAATGTTCTTCATCCACACTATCCCTATGATCAATATTGGAAAAATATAACTTGTTAATTTTTAGTAACTTCCATGGGTGGTATAGACGGCTTCGTGTTGTGCTACGCCATGAATGGAAATCATATGTGTTTGTATCGTTAAGTCTTTTACACTTAATAAAATGACATGTGATGAAGAGTTCTTTGTCTATTATTTTTTAACAATGTTGAACACATTCAATTTTTTATGCTTTCATTGATGCCTAGTGAACTAATTAAGTCTTCTAAAAACATGCATGTATTGTGCATTCTTGAGAACATCAGTGGCCCTTACATGGAGAGATCTAAACAAGAACTGTTTGATATTTCTAAGGAACTATTTTAGAGAATGCTTGGATAGGGTGCCCCAATTAGGAATCCTGTAGTCAAGATCTTTGGCTACATTGAAAGATATGAGGTTCCAGTGTCTAAACACCTCAAATCACAGACAACCAAACTCATTCTAGAATCCATAACTCATAGATTATCAATATTTTTTTTGTGAAATTTAATATGAAAAACATTGATAAATATATTCATGATCTTCATACCCTTTATCTCAAGGTAGATACGAATATGAAACCTGAAAAAATAAAATCTTTATGGTGATAAAAAATAAAGGGAAGGTGAAGAACATTTAGACCAATGATTCTACATGCCCTTCCATGAAGGGGAATATGGATAGGCAAGAAAGGGAACATGATGCTATCTATTTTATATTTGACAACAAGTGCCACTAATAGAATTTCAACCAACCAAAGAAGCATGGGTATCCGTTAGGTGTAATTGTTAAAGAGTGTAATTTTTTTGTTTCTACAAATTGGTTATTAGATACACCTTGTGGTGCTAACATATGTATTAAAATACAAGAACCAAGTAGTTTTAGAAATATAGATGGAGGAGAGGTATATCTTCAAAAAGCAAACATAGATAAGAATTCTGTTGTATATGTAGGGGAATTCAATATCACTTTTCCAACCTAAATGATATTGGTTTTAAAGGGTTGTAATAATGTTCCTTTAGGTACCAAAACATTATATATGTATCAAGAACTGATACAGGTTCATTTATTTTCAAATTTGTGAATAAATTTTTCGTCTTTAATAAGGATTTCCTTTTTTTGGAATGGCACAATTAAAAAACCAACATTATGTGTTGCAGTATATGAACCAAATAATAGTAATTGATAATTATTTAACATTATATGAATCATAAAACACCAAAATTTTACATCACCAACTAGGTCATGTAAATGGAAAGTGACTGACTAAATAACCTGAAGATGTATTTTTAGATTCTATTGAACTAAAATGACATGGTATATGTCCTGAATGTTTTCCTGGGAAAATGACCAAATTCCCATTTAGATGGAAATGTGAAAGCAATAAATTTATTCTGAAATTAATTTATACAGATGTGTGTGGATCATTACATATTGAAGAAATGGGTGGGTACTCATACTTCATTACCTATACTGATGATTTTGGTAGATATGGATATGTATAATTAACAGGGTATATGTATGAATCTATTGATAAATTGAGCGAACAAAAGAAGAAAGTTGAGAACCATATTGGTATGAAACTTAAGAAACATCACTCAAAATGTGGTGGAGAATATCTTAATCAATAATTCACTGATTATTTGTGGGAGTTTGGGATTTATCTCAACTCAATCTTCCTTATATTCCTTAGTTGAATGGTGTAAGTGAATGGAGGAAATTCAACTTGTTTGAAATCATGCAATCAAAGATGATTCATGCGAGTCTTCCATTATACCTTTGGGGATACACATTAAAAACAACAACATACATATGAAACCGAGTGATAACTAAAGAGACAAACAATATTCAATATGAATTATGAATTGGAAAAAAATATCACTATCTTACCTACATGTGTAGGGTTTAAAACAATTTCTTACGGCCTCTTCAGGTAACAAGATTTCAACCAAAGGCATACTGTGTATCTTTATTGTAACAAACCAAAATTATTATAATAGAAATTCATTTTGATCTATTTAAAGGTACTATTATGATAAATGGTTATATAAAATATCTCTTTCCTTGGTTTTATGATTTTTTATTTTAAAATTCCATTAATAATTGTGACTGTTGCTAATATAGCTATTGAATAGTGATCACATGATTAGTATAAATATAGGTATTTAACAAATATGATTTACTCAGAAAAATGAATTGATGACCTCCTCTAGTAGACATGACCCTTACAAATCCCATTTGTTGGAGCTTGGAAAGAAGGTGGCATCATTGGTCTTTTCTCTTGACCATGTCCAAACAGAGCTTCAACAAGTTGTGTTCAAATAGAACTACCTACAGTAGAAGTGCAAGTTGATAGAGATTAAAACCTGAATGATGTTATCCATGCTACCCCAGGAGTTTGTCACCATAGCACACCTTATGCATCGGTCTTAGGCCGGTGTTATAAGGGGTTAGGTAACAAGACATTATCCCTTTTCCTATGTGCATTATTTTTGTATATAATAATGAATACACATTCATTTAATTATTGTTACTTTGTAAATAGTTTTTAAAGCATAAATATAATTTTATGTTATTATTCAACTAAGGAATATATTTTGATAAATTAATGGTTTTTTTAATTAAATAATATTTTTATAAATATTATTAAATTACTTTTTATTAATTATAAATGATCGTATATTTTTTATGAACACAATTTCAATTTTTATTAATTTTTGAAAGTTGTTTTTATTAAAACCAATGATTTTTTTATAAAAGTTGGTTTCTTTATTAAATGTGAAAATTCACATATTTAGAAAATTATTTGGATAAAATTAACATCATTTTTCTAATCCATATGTCAAAATTTTCCAATGGTGATTTTTTTGCAAATTTTTTGAGACATTCAATCTTTTGGGTATAAATTAAAGACCGTTTAAATTTATAATGTGTTTATGACATAATAATTACCCAATAGTAATGTAATAAAATACTACAAACTTTATGTTAGGAAAATATATGTTTTATAATCAAAATAGTGTTATATCAGGTTTGTTTGATTTATTTAACATAACCTTAGTGGACCCTCCAAGACTTATATAAAATTTATATTTTTAAACTCATTTCCATGAGAGTGTGAGTGACCTCTACATTATTAACCCTATTATTTTTAGAGGTTCGGCCATTGTAATTATAAAATATTGTCTTCCACTTCCCTTGGAGAAAAACCATGGTCCATAACCATGCGATTGTCTGTGGTTTTGATTAGTTTAATGTGTGGTTCCCCAAACCTAAATAAAAACGAATTCCCTCTTCTTTTTTATATAAACCCACCCAAACTCCCACATCCTCTTCACTCAAAGCCTTTGGAGTTCATCAAACCTCTTCCCTACTCTCTCTAGAATCCTACCAAGGATCCCCAATCTCCCAGGAATCCTCTATCAAGCCTCTCACAATCCTTTTCATCACACTTCCACGTAAGGGATTTCTTCATTCCTCATTTTATCCATGTTTCATAATATTGTTATGCCCTTTTATTTTCAATTATAAATATTGGGGTAGGATTTTGAACCCCCCGATACATCCCACTTTATGTTTTAATAATTAGAGACTTATTTATCTCTCATTAATGTCTCCCATGTACACCCATTACCATACTGATTTTTCCATAAGGAATTTCTCTCACCTCATTTACATTCAAGAAATTATTTTGTATTATGAATCCAGATTCTATTACTTTTGTTGGGAAATGAATCTATATGACCCTCTTAATATCGATTCCATTTACATATTATGAGACACCTCTTTCCCTCTCATCAACCATTTTATGAATTCTTATGTCACGCCATTCTGCTGTCAAAATTGCACCTCATTTTTCCAAGACAAAGTCATTGTATAGTGAATACCATTCCTGTTACTCTATCATGGGTATTCACCATTATCCACATGTACTAATAGATTACAAATATTCACGTATAAATTACACATTTTTTATCATGTAATAAATTATTACGTTTAATGAGTCCATGTTTTATGATCCATGTGACACTCTTATGCATGAAATGAAATTTTATGAAGGGTGTGCCCTGATATCCCTTCAATGCATTGGGTAAGGATTAGTATCATGATAATTCAAGTTAAATTATGATTTAAGCATTCTAATTCAATTAAAATGATGTTTTACTCATGTTAATTCAAGTGAAATGAGGTTTTAGTCATGCTATATGTTCGATGAGCCTTGGATTATGCTAATACGATGTTAAGTGTTGTTGCCACATCTCCAAGTTATGATAACCATGCTATATCATGAATTTATATTCATGTTTCTTTTATGATCTGTTGATATTCCTATTTTATAAAATTTATTTTACTCTCCATGTTATGCCTTGATTACTCCCTTGGTGGGATTTATAGCTCACCCTTTTCTTATTAATGTCCTCAGGTTATCCCATGAAACGCTATGTACGTGGGAAAATAGTGGTCTTGTAAAGGATGTTTTCAATAAATATGTTGTGTTTCATGTTTTAAGTCATTATATAATGTTCCTAATCCACATAGACACTAGACCTCTCGATCAACCATTTTATATCAAGTGAGGAGTTTATGTAATAAATCATGATTGTGTGTGCAATAAAGAGCAGGCTTTTCATAGTTGGTATTAGAGGATATGTTTAGTTATTTTTGGGATCTGGATTAGAAAACCCTATTGAATCCTTATAGATAAGACTATGAATAATAAAAACATACATAAATTTTGTTGATTATTGAGTAATGTATTTATCAATAAAATACATCCCTATTTGGATATGAGTAGGTAGAGGCAGCTCTCACACATATGTACCTAGGATTGGAAACTATGACAACATGTTTTGGGATTTACCGAGGGTTTCCTTGTACTTGACAACGAGCCTTGTTGCACTCTTGGTTACAACACTCTTATGGGATATTATTTTGTATATTAACAAGCTTAGTATGAACCATTATTAAGAGAATTAATAAAAATATCACATATTATTAAATGTTGGGAAGTAGATCATGGATAACATTGATTGAAACTTAAGGATGCACAAGTTATGGAAATAAAAGTAATTTATAAGCTATCTATTTTTTCCTTGGATTCCCCATTATGTGGTTAATATTTTAAAAGCACACATCATTAAGTCTATATTGGATAGAGTATAACCAAAATCAAAATGGTAAAGTATGGGTTATCGACCACAGTTCTATGCATTATTTTGTATATTGAAAGTCTAGAAGAACAATCCAAACACCACCACAAATCATGGATGTAATGATGTAGGTAAGTTTAGAAAAAGGGGAAATCATTGCATCCCATGAATATAACTCATCCACTATCATAATTTTTGGATTTAAATTCTCAAAGAACCACTTCTTATTCCATCTGGTATAATTTGATGTAATTCATGACATGGATTGGTTTTCCTTATATTGAGCCAACATAAATTGCTGTGAGAGGGAAATCACACTTCATGTGGATAATTGTCCCCCCGATTCTATACAAGTGAAAGGAGGAAGATGAATTATATTTATAACCACCATCTCAAACATGGATATAACTTCACTATGAGCATGCATATCTAGCTTAGAGAATTTATTTTATGGAAGAAACCATCCTTGAATACATGTGTATTGTGAGGGAATTCGTTGAAGTGTTTCCTGAGGAATTTCATGGTCTTCCTCCTTGAAGAGATATTAAATTATCAATTGACCTTATACGTGGGGAATTTTCAGTATCCAAGACTCCATATAGAATTTATATTTTGGATCTTGAAGAGCTTAAAAACCCACTACAGGAGAATCTGGAAAAAGGGTTTATAGGGCCAAGTTCTTCACCATGGGGTGCACCAGTCCCCTTTGTCAAGAATAATAATTGGTCAATTTTCATTTACCTTTATTATCATTAGCTCAACAAAATCATGATAATGAAATTGTATCCTCTACCATGAATTGATGACTTATTCGATTAGCTATGTGGTGCACAATACTTCTCCAAGGTGTTTTTGAGGTCGGGGTATTACCATGTAATGGTCAAGAAGGAGGATATTCCCAAGATTACTTTTCTTACACGGTACGAGCACTATGAATTTATAGTAATACATTTAAGACTCATTAATTCTCAAAAAATTGTTCATGGACATGATTAATAGTATCTTCAGAGATTACCTTGACAAACTTGTGGTTGTATTTTTTGATGATATTATTTATACTTCGAAACCAATGAGGATAATGAGGAGTATCTAAACACTACAATAGAGACCATGATAAAGGATAAGATCTATGTGAAGTACAATAAGTATGAGTTTTATTTGAAGGAGGTCTCATTATTGGGCCATATCATCACAATAAATGGGATATCTGTGGATCCCTCAAAGATAACTGCAATTGAGGGATGGCCGAGGCCAACATCAGTAATGTATATCCATAGGTTGTTGGGTTATCTTGATATTATCACCAATTTGTGAGAAATATCTCATGATTTTCCAACCCTCTCACCAAAATAGCATGTATGGGAGTAATGTTATCATGGACTAATGAATGCGAAGAGATCATCAAGTAGTAAAAAAATATCCTTATCATTATGCATGTGCTCACATTACCAATGAGTTTATAACTTCTTGTGGTATTTAGTTTTGAATAAAATGGGGGAATGAGTTGTTCATTCTTGTTTAATGATAATGATATAGACTACGCCTAGAGGATTCTGAAAATACATGAGTAAAACTATCCTACAAATGATTTGGAGTTGGCGGTAGTGATTGTTGTGTTGAAAATATGGCGACATTATCTCTATTCGGAGAAGTGTGAGATATATAATGATCACAAGAGCATAAAATATATATTCACAAAAAATAGCATAATATGCACCAATGAAGATGGGTAGAACTCATCATGCATTATGACTTCTCAGTCCACTACCATCCCTATAAGGGAAACAAGGTGTCAATTGCTCTAAGAAGAAAGGATCCTACATCTTTATTAATTTTGGGAATTGAAAAGGATCAAATCTATTTGGATTTACAGAGTATGGACATTGAGAATCTTTAAGGGAGTATCATCATCAATTCGTTCTCAAACGATCACTCAACTGTCCCTCCTGGAGAAAATAAAGGATGCTCAAAGAATGGATGTGGAAATTCCAAAATGCGTGGAATCTTTCAGAAATGGGAAATCCTCAATGTTCATGGTTGCCAAGGATGTAATTGAGATATTTGGGTCATGATTATGTGTAACATCCAATATAGATATAATGAAGGATCCCTGGATGATGATCATAGATCAAACTTCTCTATTCACCTGGGGAGCATAATGATTTATCGAGATATTCGAGAAAATTTTTTGAGGTAAAATATGAATAGGGAGATTACTGAATGTAAACCAAAATGTCTGGTATGTCAGCAAGTGAAGTCTGAGTGGAAAAATTCTAAGGGGATGATGAAAAAACTACCCATACCAAAATGGAACTAGGAATACATTAACATGGACATTGTCATAGGAATTCCAAGTACATCCGGAGGAATTAATTATATATTGGTCGTTGTTGATCATCTTATGAAGATATCTCACATTATCATGACTTGAGAGGACTTATCATTATATCAAGTTGCATGGATTTACATCAAATAAGTGGTAAGGTTTCATGGAGTACCACTATATCGTGTATCTGATCATGATCCTAGATTCACCTCTATGTTCATAAAAAGTCTACAACATTCTCTAAGAACTAAAATAATGTTTAATACAACCTAAAATTATAAAGGTGATGACTAATATGAGTTAACTACTCAGGAACTAAAAGATATGATAAGATCATGTTCTATGGACTTAAAAGGAAGAAGGTACCAATATCTTCACTAGTTGAATTCTTCTACAATAACAGTTTCCTCTCAAGCATCCAAATGGCACCATATGAATACCTTTAAGAGAGAAGGTGTATAACACCAACGTGTTGGGATGAAGTCGGTGAGCGTAAGTTGTTAGGACCTAAAATGGTTTATGAAATGGTGGAGAAGTTGAAAAATATTCAACAACATATCGAGGAATCCTAAAGAAGTGTTATGTAGATAACTGTCGATGAGAACATCATTTCAAATTTAGAGACATGGTATTTCTATCCATATACCTGTAGAAGAAGGACATTGGGGTTGGAATGAAAGGGAAGTTAACTTTGAGGTGCATGGGACTCTTCGAGATTCTTGATCATGTTGGGGATGTGGTATATGAACTAGAACATCCACCCACCATGGCCAATATACATGATGTCTTTCATGTATCCTTGTTATGTAAGTACATAAAAGAACCTTCACATATACTCTCTTTAGATGTAGTACAATTATAGGATGACCTTTCTTACTAGGAGAGTCCAATGAAGATCTTACATCATTGAGAAAAAACTTATATGAAATAAGACAATGCCCCTTGTCATGGGGTTGTGGAAAAACCAGACGTTTCATAAAATGACATGGGAATCAGAGGAAGTGATGAAGATGAGTAACCCACATATATTTTAGTGTGGGAAAAGGAATTTTCGAGCGTGAAATTTCATAAGTGGGAAGATTACAACGACCCCAACATTTAATAATGAAAATTCCTATTTATCTAAACAAATGTATTATAATGAAAAATGGTTATATAAATTATGAACTTACATGGTTTTATGATATTGGATATTAAATACTGTTAAGAATTGTGACCGTTGTTACTATATCCATTGACTAGTGATCACATGATTAATATAAATATTGGGCATTAAAAAATATATTTTACTTAGAAAAATGATGTGATGTCCTCCTCTAGTTGACTTACTTCACATGAAGCCCATTTTTCAGAGCTTGGAAAGGAGGTGGAATCATTGGGCATCACTCTTGACAAATCCCATGCCCAGCTTAAACATGTTAAGCTCAAATGGAACCACCTACGGGAGATGTAGAAGTTGATAGAGATTACCACCCGAGTGATGTTATCCATCCACCCAAAGAGTCAACCACCATTCAACAACTTACCCTTTAGTATTATGCAGGTGTTATAGTGGTTTATGTTAAAAGACCTTATCACTAGGATTATATTCCTTATTTTTGTATATGATAATAAATATACATTCAATCTTTTATTGTTACTTTGTAAATAGTTTTTAAAGCACAAATAGTATTTTTATTTAATATTCATCTAAGGAATCTATTTTGATAAATTTATGGCTTTCAGAATGAAATAATATTTTAATAAAATATTATTAAATTACATTTTATTAAGTATAAATGATTGTATAATCTTTTGGAATATAATAGTAAAATTTATTAAGTTTTGAAAGCTATTTTTTTCAAAACCAATGAATTTTAGATAAATGTCAGTTTTTATTTTAAATGAAGAAATTCACATATTAAGAAAATTATTTGGATAAATTTAATATAATTTGTTGCATCAGTACATAGATATTATCGAATAGTGAATTTTTTATAATTTTATGAGATAATGGATCTTGTGGGTAAAAAATATATATCGTTTAAAAATATAATGTGTTTTATGACATCATAATGACCAAATAGTAATGTAATAAAATAATAAAAATAGTTTTTTAGGACAATATTTGTTTCACCAATTAAATAATGTGATTTTAGGTTTGTTTTATTTATTTTCCAAATCCTTATAGGACCCAAAATGACTTATAAAACATTTTATCTTTTCAAATTGATTTTGATGAGAGTGTGAGTCACCTCCACATAAGGAACCCTATTATTTTAAAATTTTCCCCCATTTTCCATATAAAATATTGTTTTACAATCCCCTTTGGATAAAACCATGGGAAAAAACTGGGGGCTGGATTGTATTTCTGATTAGTTTAATGTGTGGTGTCCGAAAACTAATTAATAACGAAATCCATCACCCTTCCTATATACACCCACCCAAGACCCCACTTCCTATTCACTCAAAGGATTTTAATTTCATCACATATCTACCCTATTATCTCTAGATTCTTCCAATGGCACCCCAATCTCTCATGAATCCCCTCTCAGGCTTCTCCCAAGCCTTTTGGATCACATTTCCATGTAAGGGATTTCATCCTTTCTCATTTTATCCATGTTTTTTAATATTATTATGCCATTTTATTTTCAATTATCATTTTTGGGGTATGATTTTTCACCTACCCAATACTACCATCATTATGTTTTAAAGATGAGAGGCCCATTTGTCTTTTATTAATGCCTCACATATACACACATTACCATACCGAAATTCCGTATTATGAGACACCCCTATCTATCTCATTAACCATTTTATGAATTTTTATGTCATGTCATTATGCTGCCTAAATTGCACTACGTTTTTCCAAGAAAAAGTCATTGTGGATTGAATATCGTGCCCATTTATAAATCATGGTTATTCAAAATTATGCACATTTACATAATGATTATATGGATTCATGTATTAATTACACATTTCCTTTATCGTGGAATAAATGTTGATGTTTAATGAATACTTTTCGAACACTTATGCATGAAATGAAATGTTTTAGAAGGGTGCGCCCTGATAGCGCTCAAATGCATTGGGTAAAGACAAGTATCATGATATGTAAAGTGCAATGAGGATTTGCTCATTATAATTCTATTGCAATGATTTTTTACTCATAATCCATGTGCAATGATCCTTGGCACATGATAATACCATTTTTAGTGTTGTTACCATATCTCCATGTTATGATTACCATGTTATATCATGCCATTATGTTCATGTTTCTTTTATGATCTACTCATATTCCTATTTCCTAACATCTATTTTATTATTCATGTTCTACCTTTTTTACTCCCCTACTTGTCTTTATTGTTCACCCTTTTCATATACATGTCCTCAGGCTATCTGATGCAACGCTAAGTACGAGGGAATGTAGTGGTCATTTAAAGGATGTTTTCAATAAAGATGTTGTGTTTACTGTTATAAATAGTTATGTATTGTTACTAAAACCCAAAGAAACTATTCCTCTCGATATTCCTTGTTTTATCAAGAGAATACTTTATTTAATAAATCATGTTTAATTGTGTAAAAAATTGAATGGTTGTTGTATTTATAGGATATCCTAAAGAAACAAAGTGATACTACCAATAAAATCCTCCATACAAATTTTTTTTTGGTTTATAGATGTCCCACATTTCATGAGGAGGATCTTTTATATAAAATAGATAGTGGGAGTGATATATAATTCTATGATTTCTGTGATTATGATACACAAGAATGGTCATGTGAATAAATTCATGAAATTCCATTGGATGATGAAATTGTTCCAAAGAGACAATTAATTCATAGGAATACTAATGAGGTTACGGAACTAAAACAATATGGATATATAGTCTCTGAGGATGGTGAATCATTATTAGTGGATATTAATGATAGTCTAAATTATATGAAAGTAGTTAGAGTTATAGATATTGATATGCATAAGGATTTTGTGGATTATAAAATTGATTCCATGTACCAAATTCAAGTGTGTAATAAGGTAGACCCTACTGTAGATGTAAAACCCATTGTATAAAAATGGGTATTCATGAAGAAACTATATATGGAAAGACATTCAGTACCAATAAGGTGTGACTGGATGCAATTGGGTCTAAAAAGAGTCTAGTCATTTACTATGAGGAAACATTTTTCCCAGTTTCAATTCAAAAATACATCGAAAATTTAAATTCCATTAATAATTTATGTGATTTGGTAAATGGATGTAAAAATAGTTTTCCTTACTGGGAACCTTCAGTAAGATGTATATATGAAAAATACCTAATGTTTTGTGACTCCAAAGGATTAACAAAAGGTATTAAAGTTGAAAAGATCAATTTATGGATTAAATAAATCATCATGGTCATCAAACATTCAATATTATGAGGCCATATTGAAATTAGGTTTATAAAAGAATGAAAGTGATCTCTGTGATTATAAATGGTTTAATGGGTGTTCTATAATTTTCTTAATTTTATATATTGTTTACATATTACTAATTTGAAATGAAATATCAGTCTTATAGTTTATTATGTCGTGGTTGAATAAATTCTTATCTATAAAAGAATTGGGTAGGGAATCATATATTTCGGGGATCAATATCCATCATGACAGATCCAAGAAGGTTTTCAGCCTATGTCAATATACAAACATTGATAAGATACTACAGATATTCAATATAGAACAATCCATGAGTGTATTGTTTATATTATCACATAGATTTCATTATGTAAGGAAAAAGATTCCTCACACACTTGAGTAAAGAAAAAGAATAACAGGGATGTCATACACATCAATGACCGGGTCAATCATGTATGTAATTCAATGTAATAGGATATATGTTTCATAAAAGGTACAAATGATAGGAAGATATCAAGCTGATCCAGATGCCCCCCATTTGATAATAATCTAGTATATCCTTATGTATTTGAAGCATAATTAGGATATTTTCCTATTTTATAGTGGAGAGAAGGAACTAGTCATCAGATGATATGCAGATACAATTTTCCAAATTGATCAAGAAGACATGATGCCACAAATGTGAATCATCTTCCCATGAAATAAAGGTTATGTGAGATGGAATATATCAATGAGTTATGTGGTTGTATATTCTACAGTAGTGTCCAAGTATATTTCAGATTTTGTGGTAGCTAAAGGTGTTTTACGGATGCACAATATCGTCCATGATCTTGGGGTGGTACTGAGAAGTAAATATCATATCACACTATTTTGTTTAAATACTACCATGGTGGCTCCTGAAAATGATCCAATGTCACATCAAATGATGAATAACATACTTCGTATGTATCATATCTTGAGTGATTTTTCTTATAATGTGATTTGGAAATGAGAAGTATTTCCATTGAATACAGTGTCGAATACCCCTTGATGAAATCCTTAATGTTGCATAAACAATACCATTTTGTGAGATATAGCAGATTGATGTTTGACAGTTGTTGGATGTAGTCCATTTGGGAGTTTTATGGAGTTGGTGTCCTAGGACCATCTATTTTTACTTTTATTAAATGTATTTTCAAGTTATTTACTCTTAAATAATCTTCTTACTATATATTTTTTTTTGTTCTGAATGACTATAAGGTAATAATTTCCTAGACTATACAATGCATTGATATGGTCTTTGTTGTTCCCCAATATGATGAGAAATATTGATGTACTATGTTGATATTCTCAAATAATGTTCCCCCTTTGGATAACATACTATTATTGGACACATATTATAGAGAATTTTAGGTATGGGTACTCATAAGTAGATGATGATTCTTCTCATGAAGTTAACACTTGGAAATATCCATGATGGGAGACTATGAGAAGACACCCACTAGTTGGAATTCTTTTTTTTTCGGTGTCATTATACACTCTTATCATCAATTATGTGTGATGGTCATTAGACTATAATATTATTATTAATTAATGTTACAAATTTCTCAATTAGACGTTTTTCTTAAACCACGATGGGAAAAGTTCATAGTGATGTTTGATACATTTGGTGCATCATGAGTGTCATTTAATTAATGAATAATGCCAGGAAGTGGTTTTACCTTCCATATTTATGGAAGCTGTTATCTCAACCCTTTGGTTAGAATAGAACAATTGCATTAAACTCCATGACCATGGTGTAATGATGTATTAATTACACATACTCAAGGAAAGACATATCGATCATATAAGTTGGTGAAACAGATGTGAAACCCACATATTAAGATATTGTGAAAATAGAATTATATTACATAGAGAGTGTTTATATATGGTTTTCAATGATGAAATATTAATATATTTCATTGGGGTTCCATAAACTATGGTTGTAAATTAATTATGGACTTTAAAAAAGCCTACCTAATTTCAACTAGAATGAATCCAACATGGTCACATACTAAGTGAATTCTTTGATCCTGATTAAATTATATTTTATCTTAGTTAATGTAATATATATTATTCCCAATTTCCAGTAATAATTTTATTCATTTTATATTTATTTAATAATTTTATTAAATATTTTTTTCTCGCTTGTGAATAAAATATTTATTTTAGTTATTAAACATTTTAATAAATATATATTTCCTATATTATGATTAAAATATTTATTTATGAATTATATTTTTTAATCAATTGGTAATAAAATTCTATAAGAGATAGAACAAGACAAGGGCAAGTCTAGTGAAAAATATTAATTAACAATATCATTACATAATATTTTTTAATTCTCATGTTGGTACGAGCCACAAAATAATAATGATATAATTATTATAAATTGTCATGATGTTTATTATAGGTAATAAATGATATTTAATAGATGTTATTCAATTAAATAATATTTTACTATATATTAAAACTCTATAAATAGTCGAATATTTCGATTTTGTAGAGAATCCAAAAAATATGATAGAAATTTTGTGATCACAATCAATTCCTTCCAACTCATGCTTCTCTCTCTCTCAAGAACAAAATGTGTATGATTGATTTCATCATCACCAATTAATGAAAGATCAATAATGAACAATATTAGATAATGAAATCACCATGCTAGAATCAAGATATCAAATGGTGTTTCTGAGTTATTAGAGGAGGACATGTGGATAACCGCTATATGGATTCTATCCCTCGATCCTCATAGAATAATGAAGGTAAAATGAAAGTGAAATTTCAAAAAATCTGAATTTAACAATGAAGATGGTTCCATAGCCTAGGTATTTCATTATTAAAATATTATATAAATTAATTATAAATTGAATGCGAAAGATCCTCGACCTTGGTATCAATAAATGATTATTAAAAGTAATTCTAATATTTCTTCTACCACCACATGCCTCAGTTATTCTTGAAGCCATTATGTTTCATTAGAGAATTTATATATATATTTATAATTATCAACTTGATTGTTGATCTGTGTTGAATTGTGGTTATATTTTCATTCCATGTTATTTGCTATTTAATTTTATTTGAATTAACATGTTATCGATATATTAATCATGCTCGTTCAATGATTCACATTCATAATGGTTTAAGAATAAATGAATATTGACTAGAGATGACATATAGAAGTTCCAAATCATTGGATGATAAAACTATGTTACACTGTGTACAATTAGAGCACACAACATATACCCATGTACATTTTACCATGATGCACCACGAAATAGTAACACACTATTCTTTTAGTACACACCACATGATGTTTGGGCCACCCATGGAACAAAAAAATTGGATACAAGGTTTGTTGATGGAATGTACATTACATGTAGTCATTATGAGTAAACACACCCAAGACCTAGGTGTGTTACATAGATATATGTAACTGAGGTACATGGCATGTAGCTGTAGGAACACACCGTGTAGTCACCCATTAGTGGATACAAATTAAAATTAAAATAAATTTGGAATTGAAGAATTAAAACCTAATTAAATAGAGCAGCATGCAATAGTTTATTTCATAATTTAATATGTTATTAATGAATATTAAATGATTAATTAATTTATTGTAATTAATATATCTTTATTGGTAGTGACTTTTTTTTACATTAATTCCATAAATTATGGGTATCTCCGAATAAGATCATAGTATCTTTATAATTAAATAGAATTAATTAATAAAAGCGCTATTATCTTAAATAATAAAATAATGAATAATTAAATGAGGCATAGTTATTTAGTTTTTCATATTCATTTCAGGTATGATCATTTATAAGCTCAACCAAGACATATGTATATTCTATATTTTTTAATTTTATTTATTTTATGTTTTTAAAATTATATAATATTTAATTATATCATGGTATTCTAGTTATCACTCCCTCTATTATTATGCACGACTGGCATTTCCATGGAATTTATGTAATCACCTTTAACCAATCCCTTGGATCCCTTAAAAATCACGTGAGTGATAAATATTTTTAATTAATGGAGCATCCCAAGGTGAATGGAGGTGGTATAAGATGAAATCATAATGACTCCAAATCAAGTGATACAGATGTGGCAAGGTTGAATTATGTAACTCATGCCAAGACCAACAAAAAGAGTTATTTCCCAGAGGTCCATGGTTTATTTATTAAATTCTCTTTAATGAAACATTTAGGTAAATCTCATAAATGGGTCACTTAATGAATTATTTATTCCTTTTTATGTGATTACATGTTTTATAGATGAAAGGTCACGATCACATAAACAAATAAAATTATGTTAAAATAATGAAATTAAATTAATAAATTACTTGTGAATGTTTTGTCCAACATATTTTATTAATTATATAAAATACAATTAATATTAAAAAGATGTGTAACGAACAAAACATGATGAAATTTATGCATAATAAATTAAAATCTCTCAATTGATTATAATGTTATACTAAGCCTTCGATTACATGATGGGGAATGAAACCATTGAAAAAAATTTAGTACATGGCCATTGTATGGAAACATACTTTTATCTAAGAGATATCATGAGTGTTTTGGGTTGGCTGACCAAAATTTTATTGAGTTCAGCAACAATAGACTATTCAATGCAACATTTTACATTGTCATTAAGGAAATATATGTCATGATTTTAGGAGAGGGAAATCAACTCAACGAATCAAGGAGTTTCAAGTTAATAGTTGGAAAGAACACCAAACTAATTAATTTATTATTGTTTTAATTAAAAAATTAAAAATAATTAATAAAACTAATGGGGATCCTTTGAACTAGAATGTAAAAGGAACTACACATTTTAAGTTCAAGGGAGAGGGCCACTGAGACTTGATAAAATAGAGAAAATATTTAATAAATAAATAAATAATAACTTTCAATTTGTTATATCTCACTTATTTTTAATCATGAATAGTAAAAATAATATGGTCTTTATAATTGTATAATAAAATTAAAAGTTTCTAATCAAACTATATCCAAGATCAATATTATAGAATGTTAACCTCCTAATATGTAGTAACTTCTAGAAGTGGTTTTGAAACCATCGAGTTGTGCTTCCCCATGAAAAAAACATATGTGATAGATTCCACAATGCATGATCCAACAACTAATGTGATGAGTGGTGAAGAGTTCATTTTTCTTTGAAAAACATTTAGTGCCATTGTCAACATTCACTATTTTATGCTTTCATCAATGTCTAGTGAACTAATGAAGTCTCACAACAACATGGATGTGTATAGCATTATTGATCATCTTAGTGGTCATTACTAAGAGATATCTAGAGAAGTTGTTTTGAGATTTTCGTGGTGCTATTTAGGTAAATTATTTGAGATTGTACCCCAAATGGGCCTCATTTATCCATGTTCTTTGGCTATATTGAGTAATTGGATGTTATAGGTATTAAACTACCAAAATAACTAGGAACTGACCCCATTCTGCAATCACTCCCTCAGAGATTCTTCGACTTTCTTATGAATTTTAATATGAAAAATTTGATAAATATCTTCCATATATTCTTATAGTCTTTCTACAATTAGATATAGACATGAATTCTGAAAAACCTCTTTGTCTAAGTGTTTAAAAATTTGGAATTTCACATTTAACAACTTCTAATTTAAGGTGTTTTCACCTTTCATTTCCCCCATTCCCATCAGACGACCCAAAGAAGCATTGGATGAGTTCCATGTTCCATATTCTGTTGATATTTTCCTTATCTTTGGATTTTTACATCTGTATTTATGTATTTATTAAATATATCACTCTTTTCGTTCTTCCATATATTTTCTATGGGTTCTAACCTACCCAAAAACTATAATACACTAGTAGATGATTTTAGGGTTATGGGTAGAGATAATGGTGTATTTTTATGGTTTATAGGGGTTGTAGATGCCATTTATATTCACATGGGGGTGGTATCTATTGAAGGTAACACATTCTGAAACATTCAAGTATCATGTTTATCTCATTGAGTTAGGGGTTTCTATGAAATTATTTCTTTTTGAAAATTAATGAGTGATAATTCTTTCTAATTTCAATTCTAATTAAAGTATGGATATATGTGATATATCATTATTAATTTGATAAAATTTTATGGGTTTTTTAGATTATTATAAATTTATATTCATGTGAATTGCATATTTCCATTTCTAAAGTATAATTTTTAAATTTGGTAAACATTTATGAAATTATCGAGTGACTTTGGAAAATCGTTTTCATTTTCTTCAAAGGGTTTTGAAACATGTTTTTTATGGGAAAATTTTCATTCTAAAATTGGAATTTGGTTTTGATGTGAGGTTTTTATCGGTAAATAGGTTTTCAACAGTTCCTCAATTAGTATAAAACTGTGATTTGAAATGTGTGGGTGGTTTTACACATGTAAAAAATGACAAGATGGCTCTTATTTAAATTTTATTATTGAAAGGGATGTTCAATGTCTTAATCGTGGTTTTCAAAGTGAAATACCTTTGTTTAAAAGGGTGGATATGAATTTTTTTAATATATGTGTTATCTCAATCATAATAAAAATGTTTTTTTGAATATTATTTTTTGAATAGTGAAAGGTATTGATATCCAGATCTATGTTTTGGTACTAAAGTCCCAATAAAACTTTGGATTTTATATGATGGTTGTGAATGTCTCTACATTTTTTATCTCTGAATTGTTTACCCCAATGTAGATTATTTATCACTATGAGAATATTGTTTCCCTCCTTGGTTGTGAATTTTATTCTTATTCCATGTGTTAATATTAATATAGTGTGATAATAATCATTCGGTTCCAGGGAGAGTATAGCTACTATTATGGATTGTGTTTTAGACATGGATTGTTTCATACTATTCCAAAAATCCTTTACGAGTCTTGGGAAATAGGTCACTAAGTAAAGGATATAATTTGATTCCTAGTATGTTAATAAATTGAAATATTCCCACTATTCTTTCGACGAACCAAGTAATAGGTTGGGGTTTTCATCCAAAGGATCTTGTGTGGAAAAATTAGATGACTTTTAGTTTGAACATCAATTAATGAAAATATCTGGTTTTTGAGTAGTATAAGCTTCTACAATTTGATTATTTACATGTTATGAATCCTAGGGAAGGACAATGTTTCATTTTATTAATTTATATTTTATTTATTGAGTTTATTTTTATCTAAGGATTTTTTTGTATCATTTCGCATTATTTTAATATTTGGGAAGATATCATGTTTATATTTGATATATGACTCATTATGCATAGTTACTATTTTTTCTTCTTAACCCATGCATGTGTGTTTGTTTGGTATTTCCTCTATAAATGAGTATTCAAATATTTTTTTAAAAATTATGTATAAATTTAAAGACTCTTGTGTGGGTTGTTTAAAGTGTATTTCTGAATTCATTTTTTGGTTCGATGTTGTCTTTGACCAGTGAATTGATTTATAGGGACAATATTAATTTACATAAATCATGTGGGTAGTTTTAAAAAAAATTTAACAGTGTGTTTGTTTTGGGAATGGATTATTCTAGAAGTATTTTTTCAAAATATGTGATCTTGGTTTTGGAAAATATATAATTTCCTCTGAGTGATGTATTTGGATTTTTTTGGGTTTCCATTTTATCTATGTGAAAATTTTACTATATAGAATGATTTTAAATCAAAAATTGATAAATTTTATAATGAATCATATTTTATATATTTGATTATTTATAGTGACTAATAGACTATTAACATCACTTTAATTAATATTTAGTTCATCGATCCCCGAAGGATTCCATTTTTTTTTCTTCAAAGATGATGTGGGGTGAGTTGAGTGGTGGTCCGATGTCGATGGTTTAATAGAGTTGGTTCAGGCTCAGATTGAGTTGGTCTATTGTTATATTTTTTTATTATATTTTTTTATTAATGTATCTATTCTTCCTATATGTAACTTTTATTTTGTTTATTCAATTTATTTAAGTGAAAATGGGTTGTATCATCCTAGTTGGTTTTAACTTGTGGGTATTCTATGTTATTTTTTACCACTCATTATATATTTCTATATTTTTTATCTGAATTATGAGAAATTATTACCAAATAAATTCCTATGATTCTTAGGTAATAGCTTCTAGGCCATGGGGATCATGTGTACCTGGTAGGCCTTGTAGAATATATGTTTAGGTTTGGATTCCATTGGTGTCCCGAGATGGTTTGTTAGAAAATGGAATCTATAATTTGGGTTTCCTATAGTAGATAAATATAATCTTTGTCTATTACATTTTATTTGGGGATGTATCATTAGAAAGGTGATTAATGATGTAAATTCTAGAGAGGTAAGGGTTGGGAGAGACTAGCTAGATCATTCCCATTAGCGAGATTCAAAATTATGAGGGTTGTTAGGTTTCCATTAGAAAATTCATAATTTTTTAGCATCTTCTGATGCAAATTATTGTTTTTATACATTTTCATGATATAAATGTTATTGTGAATCAGTATTTTATTTTAGGGTTGAATTAGAGGAGAAGTTGAGGTTTTAAGTTAGTATATATGGATTTGGATTCAATGTCGTTACAATGTAATTAAATCTTCATCCTTAATAATGTGTGACTCTCGGTTCTAACATAGTTTCCAAACCAATGTGACCAAATAATGTATAACCATATTCCTCCCCAGTTATCCTATTTAAATTTATATTGATTCTAGATTTATCTAAAAGGTATTTTTACTTATTTTAATTTGATGTAGGCGGGTTTGATTCCCTTTTGGTCCGTGATTTACGGGTTGTTCATTTGAATTATTTTCTAGTTCCATGGTATCAAATGTTTTTAATAACATGTTTTAGAAATATGATTATATTTTTGGGAAATAATCCATTTTAAACATGGTTTTATGTAATATTTTATAAAATATATTTTTTCTTTCTGGATGGACATTGGATTGTTTTTTTCATTAATGAAATGGTTATTGATGGGAATTATTCAGGTTATTGGTTTTTTAAATGGAATGGAATTTTGAAATTATATTTTGGTGGTTTTTCTTATTGGGGAAATGTGTGTGTATTCTACCCAAGATGCAATGCTTTTATTTTTTTCCTTTGGTTTTTATGTGTTCACCTTGTTGGAGTGTGAGTTCAAAATTCCCTGGTAAAAATGGAGGTTTCAAATGAAAATTTCTTTTGGTGTGATTTATATGTTCCTTCTTTTCTCTGATTCCTACCTTTGGGTGGATTAATTTTTTTTGGATAAATTTATTAATGATGTTCTTGTCTTGAACCATTTTTTCCACTAAAATTTTTGGAATTTTTTCCTAACTTATGATGCCTATGAAGAATCTGATTGTGGTAGATATAGTATCTTCTAAGAGTTTGGATCATATCATGAATTTCATTGATCAATACCACCATTATTTTAGTAGTGAATAAGGGTCTATGGATTCAATTAGTTAATTATATGTTATTGTGGTGATATTAAATTATCTTAGAACACCTTACACTTTGCTAGTGAGAAATTTTGAGGGATTCATTTTTGGGTTTTGACATGTTTATTGGGATCGATGGTTTCTCCTTTATTGCGGGAAGGAAGGTATTTAGATATTTCTATTATTTCATTTTTTCAGTGGTTCTTCCTAGAGGATGTCAAAGAAGATAAATCACCAGAGATTGGGTACTTGAATAATGGTGTAAAATTAGTAAAGTATTATGTCAATAACATTTTAAATATGACTATTTTTTTCTAAATATGGTCTTAAACAATTCTGAGAGAGCTTATATATTGGGAGGTTATATTCACCCAAATTATGGTTAATATATAATTGAATATAGTCTATCAAACATCTAGGAGGTTTTCAATGATTCCAATAAAAAAGGAATATAACCAATATAGGATGATTTTGGGGGGGAATGCCTTTTTCATATCTTATGGGAAATGGAATCAAGGTGGCGTATAAAAAATGTGGTGATTAAGTTGCTGGATAAGTATTAGAAAGTGTTGGGGTCTAAGGTTCTTTCTTGTGGGAAGATAATATCTCTCAAGTGCTTCTCGTGTGCGTATCTTGGGAATTCTAATCCCCATTTTACCAAACATCCATGAGTTTACTTTTTTTGTGTTCGTTTAGGTCAACGTTAAAATATTTTTATATTGGTTTTTCAGAAGATATCACAGGTGTAGTTATTTTTGGACATGCTATCTATTTTGGGGACCATTCTTTTCATGTTTATAATTTTGATTTTGAGAGATTTTGTTATTATGGTTGGAATCAAATGGATTGTTACCTTTTATTATTTTACTTATAGAATAGATTTTATGTCATTGATGGAATACTTGTTTCATTATAGAATACTCCCCCTTTCCCACCTCTTGGTGTTTTATTTTGTGCATAGTTGTGAGAACCATTTGTGGAGCCTCATTTATTTGAATAGGGATTCATTGATTGGTTGGGTTCCATATATATGGGTGTGGATCCTTTAAGTATATTGTTTTTTTTGGACATGAGATAGGTCTTCGGAGCATGGTTGGGTAATTTGGGGATGTTTTTTACTAGATACGTTTGGTAAAGTGTAATGATTTTGATGGGTGAACTCAATAGAAGTATCCAAGGGTGTGTGAGAGTGAGGAAAAAGAACACTATAAGAATATTTTTTTGGCCTATGTGGAAAAAAATTAGTCAGAATGATAACCATGGTGGGTAATAGCTTGTGGTGTGGTGGGTTGGAAACCATGGTTTTACTGGTGACCTATTGGGTAAGATAGCAAGGTTCATAACCCATGGATGTATGTGTTATAGTAAAATAGTAATGAATCCAATACCATTCTTAATGTTACAATTCATTTCCTCAGTTTGATTCATGAGAACCATAATGAGTAAATTTCTCGTTAAGGTGGTAGAGAGTCTAACACCCCATGAAAAATGAGATATAAATGGATAAATGATACTATAAATGTTAACAAGGTGGAACTTTCTCTTTTGTTACCAACATTACTAGAAATACAATGATCACCATACCTATCATAGAGTGTTGATTAATATGGGTTACCACCAAAGATGTTTCCCAGGATGTGAGTGAGTAATGAAAAATCATAATTACAGAAAATGCATTAGTGTGTGGGGATAATCAATAGTAAAAAAAGTGAACTCATTAGGTAGTAGAATATGCTGTTATGGGAATGAAACAAAGGTATTATATTTGAAACTTGTGATTATATAACCACGTTCATGGATAGTGGATAGTCGGGATGTGAAAATTATTTATCTTTTGGAATTCATTTTCAAGGATATTTCTTAGAGAAACACATCCTCTCTACAAAATTGTTACCCCATTTTAATCTTTTCTTCTTAATCTTCATATTTCAAATAATTTATAACTGCTTAATATAATTAAGTCAATATAATTAATATAAAAAGATGTTACTATTTAAAATGAGAATATCTAATTTTAACATTTCCATCCACTATGAAAAATAAAATAACTTTGATCATGCATTGTGTGAAATACCACATCTATGAAACAACATCTTCTTTTTTTTTCATCATATCTCAATAATGGTTTCAATGATTATAATGAAAAAAATATGAGATATATAATTTATTTGTGATTTTGAAACATCAATTTATAATATATGTGAGATACTAGGTAATATTAAATAAATCAAAATCCTTATTAATATTCATTAATTATATTTTATATAGTTATATTAATTATAATAATATTAAATAATTTCTCAATTAAAAAGGAAATAGTTTTATCTTTACTAAATAAATTTTTATGTATTATATGGTTTTATTTATAATAATAATTTATAACAAATATATTTTTGATTTGATGAAATGAAATTTATTATTTAAATCATCATGTAAAAATCAGATTATAATAAATTTTTGATATTTTTGGAAAATATTAAATTTTATTTGAATAGTGAAAGATATAGATTTCTGAAAAAAATCATTTTCCCTTTAAATAATGATAATTAAAAGTCCCATTATGTTTTAAATTTTATATTAATGTAAAATTATTTTTAATTAATTATAAATAACTCAACTAATTACATAGTAATCATCGTTATACCTAATATTTGCATAAGTTCAATTTTGGGATTAGAAAAAAAAATTACAATGTTTTTCATTTCATTTTAAATATTTCTATTAAAGATTATTTATTAGAAATATAAAATTTTATTCTTCATAAATGGATTATATATTGAAAAATACGAGTTTTAAATTTTGTAAATATGTTGCTTTTATTTTTTGTAATTATTGATAGTAACCTTAGTAAATACATGTCACATCCATGATGGTAAAACATGTAAAGAAGGGTTTTATATATGAGCAAAGATTTAAAATTTCTTTTACACTTGAATTTCTCATATTAAATGAGTTTATATTGAAACCATATATTTTTATGGATTAAGATAAATTATTTTAATTCCTTACATTGAATTTCGAAATCTAAGATTGAATTTTGTGAACATTAGTTATATTTTATTCAAATTAAAAATTGTTTTTGGGTTATTTCATTTAGTGATATTGTATGAAGTTAAAATTGAATTTATCATTGATCCAAAAGTAAAAAAAAACTTATTTATTTTATTAAACTACAAAATATGTTTATTTAGACAGTCTTTTTATGTTATTTCTATGTAAATTGATTTTTATGTTTAAATAATGCATTTTTTAAAAAAGAATTCATATATTTTGTGTCATTATATTAACCATAATTCATCCGACTATATAAATTGAATCTAATCAAATTTATTCCATATTTTGAATCATCATTTCCAAATTGGGTAATATTTACCCTTATATATTTGGTTATATAATGATGTTATCATAGATAAAAGTAATGTCTAAATGATTAAGGACCAAAGGTGTTTAAATTGGTTTAAGATGGATATAAGACATAATAAGTATAAAAACCAATATAAATGTTATTTTTTGAGTTCATGTAGATTTTATAACATTTTATATCCAATTTTTTCCCTTGGGATCATTTGAAATGATTGTGAACTATATTTACAAATATTTTCAGTAGTTCCAAATCTGTTATTTCCCCCATATATTTAATAAAACCTCTTAACATTTCTCCATAATTCATTTTGAGAAATATATTTCAAAAAAATAACAAACCAAATATACACGTAACATAAATACCCATGTCCTAAATGTCTTGGTCTCACTAAAATACCAAACCTATAGGGCTTAAGGTTTAATCCAATGATTTTATCTGAGGAGAAGGTATAAGTCATAATCAATTTATTTAATGTATATTTATTATTCTAAATCATTAAAATATTCTCTAAAATTGTTAAAATAATAACATAAATAATATAAATATTCTAAAATTTTATTATGATTATGATACAAGTCATTTTAATCTACTTTTCCATCCTATGAGAAATAAAAACATCGCTCATGCATATATGTGGATTGCCACCTCTACGATGTATTTTTTTCATTTTTCATCACAACATCACAATGATGGTTATTCAGATGTATTTAATTAATATATAAGATATTAATGATATGATTTTTTTAAAAAAAATTAATATATCATTCATTTTCATAACATCAATCCATTAGAAAATGATGACATCATTTGTGCGTACCTGTTTAATTTCAACTTCTGAAAGATAATCAATTCATTTATTGTGTAAAAATTGCACTTATGATTTTAAACTTTTATTCAATATAAAAAATGATATTTATTTAATGATTAATATTTTTGTATATGGGTTAGTATTTACCCAATTTTACAATTGTAAATTTATTATAGCTGTTTTGAGATTGTGAAAAAAATGACCTAAAAAAATCTGAGGTAAACCTAACTCATTAAGTAAATAAATATAGATTTTTCATAAATGAAAGAATATGGATAATAATAATGTAATGAACATGAAAAATTTTCTTATTAAATTAACTAACTAATATAATTTTATTTTAACATCCTAATATTTTAAAAGGAAACATCATGTGCTTAAATGAACAACTAAATATAATGTTACATTTAAAAAATAACAAATAAATATATTTTTTCAACAATAATGTTTTGAATTTCAAAAAAAAATTTGATATAAAATTGTGTTTAGTAATTTTTTTGGAGTCTGATAGATGAAACATATTTTTGGAGAATAGTACCATACCCTTATATATAATACTATGAGTAGTAATATAACCCATTGAAATAGTAAATCATATTATTATTTTATTTTCTAAATGATATAAGATAACGAGATGTTGATTAATTTTTCATGGTGTTAAAAATTGAGTTATAGATTTAAATTTGTTATTTTTGAATAAATTATTATTTTATTTAAAAATTAAATTAATAATTTTTATGAAATTATTTTTTAAAAATGGATTTAATATTATAATTCTACACGTTAGGAAAAATGGTTAGGTTGAATTTTTGGTAATTTTATGAAATTCTATAATTTTTATGAATAATAAAATTTTATAAAAATATGATAAATGCTAAATACATGATTTTTGCATCATAGGTGATGCAAGGATGATATAAGACAACTTAGCTCGAATTCACATTCCATTATTACTATTTGGGATCACTTTAATTAAGACAATTTATAGTCTTGAGAAAAAAATATTATAATAATGATTAAAATAATACAAAATACATCCTATCCTCCACTATAAATACCACCTTCATTTCTATCTTCCTCCCACACCTCTCAATCCTTGAGCCTTACATGAGGTCTTCCTAATACTCCTCCCAAGGATCTTACACATGTTTGAGAGCTGCAGGTCCCCGCAAAAAACCAAAACAAAAGGCCATTAGAAGCATCTCAAGGATAAGAGATCAAGAGGTAAACATCCTCTTTTTTTTATTTTATTTCTTTTCATTTCATTTTTAATTTCTCTTATTTTCTCACATACCCTTTTACAAGAAGCATGAATGATCGAGTATCTTTCATAATCTTCATTTCATCATGTTATATAAGATTTACCATTATACTTCCTCTCGTCTCTCACATATTCATGAAATTAAAACACCTTTTTTGGTGTGTCGATTTACCGACATCGTAGACGATGCGATTTAAATTTATTTTAATTCTTTCAATACTGGCCATAAAAGAATATTTATGGTTGAAATAGATTATTATTTATGAATTATATCTTATATAATGTTCTGGAAGAATCTTATTCGCATGTTATTAATTTATAAACCAAAATTATTTTTTTACGATTGAAGAATCACCAAAATAATCTAAAAATATAATTAATGTTTAAACATATGAATCAACCTCATATCAGAAATCAAAATAGTAAATGGTAAAATTTATTATTATGATAAAATTTAAATACCAATATATTCCAATTCTTAATTCTCTTTTCTAATCGACAAGAATATCAATCATGAACAGATTATGGAAATCATGTAAAGAATGCACCCAAAACAATAAAAGAACAAAATAATAACTATTAAAGGCTGAAATGATGTAATGAAATGATCATATAAGGTATTATAAAGATGAATATGATTCTTTAGGATATTAATAACACAATTTTAACAATTATATAGGATGTTTAAATGAGTTTTAAGTATGAAAAACTATAGGTAATGAAATTCCTAGCCTGATTCCCAAGCTTTGGGATAACCTTCAAATTCATTAATTATATTATTTTAAAAATGATTGTTTGATGGTTTTTGATTATATAATGTTTAATTATGTTTATTTACAAGGTATATACAAATTACATCCACCCTATTAAGTCTCACATGGATCATATGATATATGTAAGGGGATTTTTTAATATCCTCTTTTAAAATTCTATTTTACCAAATTAAAGAGCAATGTTTTTATAGAATTATTCATGTTGTATGATAATTTTCTTGTTCAGGGTAATTGATTATGATGAAGGGTGGGATTTATATTTCCATCCAAGGCATTGGGTATGTGTATATTGGAGGTCGGTTGTATAGTTTTTCTATGTGTAACAACAATGGTTACACAAATAGCAAGGTAGCTATGAGGGTTTCAAATTATAAGGTAGTTGGGAGGGTTACAAGATTATGTATGTAATTCCCCCGTAATATCATTATGGTTCTATATATGTTATTATGTTTTGTGGGGATATTGTGTAAATATGATGTTTAATAAAGTATGTATATATGGGATAAAATTATGTCATTTGAAAATGATTTCATACATTACGATTATTCATTGACTAATGTTTTCTTTTCTTATTTTTATATCCCTTACTGAGCTATTTTTCTCATCCCATGTTTATAAAATGTTTTATATAGAATTCATTAGATGTTCAATGTAATTTAAGGTGATAAAAAAAATTATTTTAGTTATTTATATTGTCTATTAAATTTTGTAAACTCTGATTCAATATTTGTAAGTTTTTGTTTAATTATACAAAACCTAGTCCCCAAAAGGACCTCAATTATATAATGTACTCTACATTATTCATTTTTCTATAATAAATAAAATACACATCATGTGTTTAATACTGAATCCAGATGTACGGGTTCGGGTCTTTACAAATAGTATCAGATGAATGATATAGAAAAATTTGGAGATTAGATGTTGGCATTCTTTCAAAAAATAGTGACAGAATTTAATTTTTAACTTATAGTTAATTATGTACACATAATAAAATATTTTTTAATTACTATTGATATGTATATAGAAAACGTTAAGTATAATGAATGAATTGTGATGGCGTATTTTATTTAAGGGGGGACAATATAACATCTCAAGATTTTTAATGTAAACAATATATTATTAAATAAAATAATAAATATTATGTGACCTTTATAAACAAAACATGAAACAATTTTTTTGGCATTAATGTTTTGAATTTCAAAAAACAGTTATATACATTTGTGTTTAGTAAATTTTTTTAGAGTCTGAAATAAATACCTCAATTTTTGTTGAATAGTAACATACCCTTATAAATAGTGTTATGAATAGAAATATGAACCTAATGAATAGTAAATCATAGAAGTTTTCTATTCATTGAAGGATATAAGACAATGAGATGTTGAATAATTTTTTAAGGGGTTAAAAATGCTTTATTGATTTAAAATTATTATTTTTGAATAAATAAGGATTTTATTTAAAAATTAAATTATTAATATATATAAAATTATTTACAAAAAATGGAGTTCATTTTTGAATTCTACACATTAAGAAATGGTTACGTTGAATATTTGGTAAATTTCTAAAATTCTATAATTTTTTATGAATGGTAAAATATGATTAAATACAATAAATTCTAAATACCTTATTTACAACATCATAGCTGATGAAAGGCTTATATAAGACCCCTTGGTGAAGACACACATGTCATTATTACTATTTGGGGTCACATGAATTTAGATTATTCATATTCATGAGAACAATATTATAATAATGATTAAAATAATGTAAAATACCTTCTCTCCTCCACTATATATTCCACCCTCATTTCCCTCTTCCTCCCAAACGACTCAAGCCTTGAGCCTTACCTATGTTCTTCCCAATAATCCTCCCAAGTCTCTTAGCCACGTTCTATAGCTGATAGTATAACAAAAAATGGAAAAACCAAAGTCCCTAAAAAGGATCTAAAGGAGTAGAGATCAAGAGGTAAACATCCTAATTTGTTTTCTTTATTTTCATTTAATTTTTTTCTTATTATTCTTTATTCCTCACCGAACTTTATCCAAGAGGCATGAATGTTGTATTATATTTCATATTATGTATTTCATCATATTTATGGAATATTAAATATTATACTTATTCTCTTCTATCATTTATTTACAAAATTAAAACACAGTCTCTGATGTGCCAATTTACCGACAACGTTGATGATGTGATTTCAATTTCATTAACTCCATTCAAGAATGTCCATGAATTTTTTTTGGGTGAAATAGATTAATTTTTTTATATCATATATAAGTTTCTATAATCATCTTATACTCATGTTATTAATTGGTAAAATAAATGAATTCTTTACGATCAAAGAATTTCCAAAATAACTTAAACAAATATCAATAAAGTTTATACTTATGAATCATACTCATTTGAGAATTAAAAATGATAAATTGTATAATTTAGGGTCCCAAAAATATATAAATACTACTCTATTACAATTATAGAGATTCACTTCCAATAGACAAGAATAACCATCATGAATTGATCAAGGAAATCATGTAAAGAACGCACAAAAAACTATGGAAGGAACATAATACAAACAATTAAAGGGTGAAATGATGAAATTAAATGATCATATAAGGTATTATAAAGATTAATATGTTTCTTTAAGGTATTAATAAAACTTATTTATCAATTATATAAGAGTTTTAAACATGTTTTAAGTAAGAAAAACCCGAGGTGAGGGAATTCATAACCCAATTTCAATTCTTTGGGTTATCCTTCTACATAGTTATATCTGTTGTACTATAATTGTTTGTGTGATGGGTTTAGATTATATTATTTTTAATTATATGTATTTATAGTTTATATACATAATATATCCACTCAATTAAGTCTCACATGAATTATATGATATTTTTAAGGGTAATTTCTTTTAAAATCCTCTTTTTAAATTCTATTTTAAAACATTTAAATGATTTTTTTTGTTATTATCCATGTTGTATGATAATGTTAAAGTTATTGGACATTGTTTATGATGATGGGTGGGGAATATATTTTCTTCTAATTCATTTGATATGTGTATGTTGGAGTTTGGTCATACGGTTACTCCAAGTGTAACTGTGATGGTTACACAAATTTTAAAGAAGCTATGAGGGTTTTAAAATTATAATGTATCCAAGAGGGTTAAAAGATTATTCAAGTAATTCCCCAAGATACCATTATGGTTCTATTTATGTTCTTATATTTTGTGAGGATATTTTTGAAATATCATTTTTAACAATGTAAGTATATATGGCTGGCAAGTTTGTCTTTTGAAAATTGATTTCATACATTAGGAGTATTCATGGAATTTTGTTTTCCTTTATTCTTTTTATATCCCTTACTAAGATATTTTTCTCATACAATGTTTTTAAAATGTTTTTCACATGAAACATTATAATTTCAATGGAATTTAAAATGCTAATATAGATGAATCCAGTTATTTATGGAAGATATTATTTTTTTTAAACTATGATTCAATATATGTCTGTTTTTATCTAATTCACTAGAACCTAAAAAAGAAAAGGTCCTCATTTGTATAATGTAATTTATATTTTTAGTTAAATTTTATAAAAAAAATACACAGTATCTTTTAGTACTGAATTTGGATATTCAGGTTTAGGGCTTTACATTTATTATGTATGACTTAAAGAATATATGCTTCTAAAATGTACTTAATGTAAGGGATTTCTAGTCTCAATTACATTTCTTCATGATTTATACTATTTTTACCACACATTTAATTTTTATGGTTTATGAAAATCCTTATGGATGTATTTTTCAATTAATTTATGAAATTTATGTTTTTAAATATCCACTCTAGGTTCTTTCCTTAAATGTTTATTTGGTTCAAAGGTTATCACGTCAAAAGGGACACTATACATTAAAACCCATATTAAATGTCTTAACGATTTATTTTATAAATAATATTTATCAATGTAAACATTCATAGAATATTTTATAGATTTATTTATATTGGTATAAATAAATCATAAATGAAAATTTCGGTTTATTTTTAATTTCCTATAAATATTTTCAAAAGGATTATTTTATGTATTTTATATGGATCATTTTGACTTTATTTAGCAATGGAAAAAATGAATGTTCTATTTTAACATAACCGACATAATGAGAATTTACAAGGATCATGGATTTTCAGAGATTATAAGATTCCTCTACATGATTACCTTATTATTTTCAAGTAATTTTTTTTAATTTTTCCATTATAATAATTTTTCAAAATTATGAAATATTTCCTATCTTATACATAAAACGAAATGGATATTGAATCTGGGTTTAAGTAAATTTGTATGTGGATTTATTATAATAAGTTACATGATTAAATTTTTTTCTTATGATGTGACACATGATCATTATTGATGACAGTGGGTGAACCAATAGAATCTTATATAATAGGTAATCACTATAGAGGATATATGACCGGTGAGCCTGATATTGCTCTCTAATGAATTTAGAAATGTTTATTTCCCTCTATATAAAGAAGGGGGGAGTTAACTGTACAGGTTTATATTTAATACATAACTAGTCTGAAGATATTTGTAACATTTTTGATAATAAGTTAAGAATATTTTTTTCTAGGATTCATACAATAGTTTATATTTTCATTCTTTGGATTTTATAGGGTTTCGTTGAAAAAAAAACATGTTTAAAATATAGATATAATTTATTTTATCTTCTCTTCAATTAATGAATAAAATTTAAACCTTTTATGGTTTTTCATATATTTCACAAGACTCATTAATATCTTTCTTTATTATACCTTTAATTTATATTTGTTCTCATATCATGTTGTCAAATATTTTTCATAGGGTTTATGGATGATTAAGAACAATGAGGAATTCAAATTGTAATTAATTATGTTTTTAATGAAATGAAAAATTGATTCATAACAAAAGTTTTATAATTTTATGAAAATGAATACAATGTGGTAGTGTAAAAATTTTAATGTATTTTATTTTTATGTAATAGTTATAACCTAATTCTCTATAACAATAAAGTAAAAAGTCCATAAAATAAGTGAAAATAATTCATGATTTAAATTATAAGATGATTTAACTATTTATGTCTATATTTCTGTAGTTGGTATCAATGTAAAGGATTAGATATATTTAAAGGTTACTATTAAATTAATATAATAACATTGATAGTTTTTAAATAGGTTTATATAGAAATGATATGGAATTTTATGATTTCAATGTTTCTTCATCTAATATATTTCCATTCAGAATGATTCTCCATAGTTAGAAATTGAATTATAATGTCATAAGATATCATGTATGCAATTTACAACTAAAAAAACTACCTATAATGGTTGGAATTAGAATTGAGTATTTTGTTCCATATATGTATCAATTGATGCAGGATATAAATAGTGGTGGAATCCATGTTAGAGAAAAATTGATTTACAATAGGGGAACATGTCAATAGTTAATCAATTTGTGTAAAATAAACTCAAAATTATGGTGAGTTATAGAAGACTCTTGTTATGTAAAATTGGGGGTTATCCTGGTTTATTTTAAAAAATACAATAGTTTCTTCACTCCCACTTATACAAACCCACCACCTCTCCTCCCCACATAAAATCTTCAAAAACACTTAGGTTAGGTTTAACCATGCCATGATCATTCCCAAAATTCCCTAACCTAATCTTATATTCCATAGTGTGGGAAGAAATTCAAATTTTGAAGGAATTATTTAAAACATAAGGAGGATACCCAAAAAATAGGTCATGTTTTTCTAAAATATTTTTTATTTTATTTTCATCTCCACCTCCTTTAATTGTTATTATTCATGCTTATATAATAAGCTAGGTATATTAAATATACTGTGATGTTATTATAATAAGGGTGACACATAAAACCTGAAAAAAATCCATTAAATGGGTCACTAAATCATTGTTATTTGGTACACTAAACTACCTACTCCCAAACCGATTTTTTTCCATTACCACCAATCCAGGTTGGTAATATTGATGGAAATTGTAACTACTTGAACAATTTTAAATGAAATTACACCTGTTATTTGATTAAATTTTTTTTATATATTATTGATATAAAAAAATGCACATATTTTAATTTTACTTGTAATATTTAAAATACTGTTAAGAATTATTATCATTGATATTATAGTAGTTGAACGGTCATCACATGATTTGTATAATTATAGGGTTTTAACAAATTCAACTGACACAAAAAAATGAAGTGATGGAATAAAAAATTGGGATCATACTCGATGAAGAAAAATTATCATTGCTTTCATGGGATAAAATAACACTAGAGTTTTCCGATTACCAATACCATGTTGGGATCCGAAAACTTATGCACGACTGAGAATTTTTTTGGGATAAGTTCAGGCTCATCAAGACAATGGACCAAATCTGGTGCACCGAACCACCTCATGAAATCATCAACGACACACACATTAGTCCTTTGGTGTTTGTTATGTATTAAAAAGATATGAGTAAATCCATAAATAACATCTTTTTTATATTTTATTTTCAACATAATATTGTATTTATTTATTTATTATGGTTAATCATTAAATTATTTTAAATTTGACACAATAATTTTGAAATTTGTTTTTGAGTAATAATAAAATTTAATTAAGGAATTTATTTTGATAAATTAATGGATGTTCGAAATATATTTTATTTTAATAAAATATTATTACTAAATAATTTTTGTCATATATAAATGGTCATATAAATTTTATGAAGTCATATGTAATTTTTATAAGGGTTCGAAAACGTCTATTTTAAAATATCCTATCATTTATCAATAAATATCTATTGTAATCTTAAAATTTGAAAATCAAATATTTCAAAAATTATTTTCAAAAAAAAATTATTTTTTGAATCAGAATGTGGAATTTATTCAACAGTTAATTTCTCATAATTTTTTGAGACAATCAAATTTTTGAGTAAAAATTAAATACTGTATAAATATATGATGTGTATTATGACATAATAATAAAAAAATGATTTAATATATACTCTAATGTGTATCAATGACCAAATATATATTTCCCATTTTAAAATAATTTAATTTATTGTTTATTATATTTATTTTTTAATGAAATATAAATTCCCTAAATCCTATAATATATTTTAATGGGTTTATGTCATTTATTTAAAAAATGACTCACATTCACAAAAGTAAAAATATTATTTTCCTATGTTTACCCCCCATTGAATTATAATATTTTGTAAAAAACCACCTTGGATGATTTAATGGGATAAAACTATTACACCCACAGATTTCATGGTATGTCTCATTATAAATTTAATTTATTCTAAGGCTTAAGTTACACAAAACAGATTACCATAACAAAATTATTAAATATAATAATTTAATTGTGATAGTTTTGACATATCCATTGGAATGGTGGAAATGAATTAGTCTAACTAAATAATTAAAATATATTTTACATATGTTTATAAAAGGAATTCATTTTTACCAATTAATTAGAAATGATTATAAAAATCCATTAAACCTACAGGATGTGATTTTATATAAAAAATATCTTTATGCACACAATCATATAATTTCATAATAAATAAAATTAATAAATATTATTTAAATATATTAATAAAATTTATATGATATAAATTCAATAATTTTTTTAAATTCATCCAATAATTTTTATAGACTTAAGATAAAAAATAAATCTAATTTTATATATAAAAACAATATTTTTCAAAAGATGATATTGTTTCCATTTTGTATTTATCCTATTTTAAAACTAATTGTTGACAATTTTATAAAATTTATATGAAAAAATTAATTTAATTATAGGGTTCTTAATATTAAACTTATATTAGGGTTAATTTTTTGTATTTAATAGAGAAGATTCATCTTCCGATAAATAGGGAATGATGATAAATTTTAATTGAAATTTAATTTTTTTTATAATATATTTATATAGTTAAATTATATCATAAATTGGTTTTAATGAATAATAATTTCATAAATAATTAAATAAATCCAATTTAGGTTATTGGAATCAATTTCACCTTGAATTTGGATATAAAAATATTTCAAGATTTTGAACTTTCACTTTAAAAACCTACTTTTTCTTATTTTCTACCCGATTAATTTTTAAATTAATTTTAAAATTTTATTGAATTATGTTTTTTAGAAAGAATTATAATTTTTAATTATAATTTCCATGTTATGTTGTATGGTCAATTTCATTTTAAGACATAAAAATATACTATGAAAAAAAAAATATTTACCACAGTATAGGTTAAAAATGAAACATGTTAGTGTTAAAAAGGAAAAGGTTTAAAATAAATTAAAACAACATAATTTAATTAGTGGTTGAGGTTTTAATAGAACCTATAAAATGTCTAAAAAATTAATATCTTGCCAAATTCATGGAAATTAATTCCACCACATTGTGGTTGGCTTTAAATATAAAATAATTATTATTTTAATATTTTAAATCCACATATACTTAAGTATAAATTCCAACCCTCATCACCCCATTTAGAATAAAATGAACATAATATCCTAAAATATATTGAAACCCCACTATTACTTACTCTTCCCAATTCATTGTTCTTATTTTCTCTGCAAAATACCCAATTTAAGGCCCTCATGGGTCTCTCAAGGAGGCGATATTCGAGAGGTAATATTTTCAAAGAACCTCTCCTAATTTTATTTATTCTTTTATTTTATCACCACCTCCTTCATATTTCATGAAATACTAATTATATAATAATTTTTATACTTTAATGTTATGTATATAATGAAATATCTTATATCCATCACTTTTTCTACCTCACCTTTTTTAAGGAAACTAAAATATCATCGAAATTATACTGATTAATCACCTATGAGATTAATGTTTTCGTTCTCTTTGCATTTACACCTACATGGATGGTCATAAAAATATTATTATGAGTAAATAATATTTTAATAGATATATAATAAACTACCTCATTACGTGGAAATAACAAATAGAAAAATATTAAATAAAAAGGAACAAGTTTTTGATATTCAGAAAAAACCGCCAAAATAAACTAACAATTTATCATTAACAATTTATCAAATAAACCATACTCATGTTATGAAAACAATTATATATTGGACTATTTGTACATATATAAATTCATTAATACCATTTCATTACACTACTAAGGTCTTATTCCCATTTTATAAAAAGATCCATAATTTTACTCAAGAGAACTGATCACGAAACGATGAATCTAAAATAATGAAAATCGTGATATATTATTAATTAAATGGTCATAAGATATTATATAAACATTATATAAATTATTAAAATTTGTATATAGTTATATAATGAGTTAATAATATTTTTTACACCATTATATATATGGTTAAAGTATACACCACTAAGGGGATGCATGAGGTAAGGTGATTCTTAATCCAATTTCCATTACATGGGTTAAACATCTTATTCAATGTTTTTTGTTGTATTATGGTTATTTGTGAAACTAATTTTGAATATGTTGTGTTATATTTCCTATTTATTTATTTTGATTAATTGGAAATACACATTTTTTCATATATATTTTTATTTTGATGTATCCCTCTGTTTAATTTTTTGTCTTATATTGGTTCATTGGTTTTCTGATATTTTTTTGTATAAAAATGGATTTTTGGGGCTTAGAACTAGGTGTTTCACAATTGGTTCATGATTTATAAGAACCATGGAACATCAAAGAAAAAAATTGTGTGCCTTTTATGGTAACACTTTCCTAGATGTTTGTCTAGCTGCACGAGTGTGTACCCTCCCCTAGGCAACCATGAGGCCTCGTTCCTCTTAAAAAATTATTGAATTATGGTTTTCTCATGGGTTGGAAAACCATACAGGCTATCCATCTGTGCTATCCATGTAATTAAAAATAGAAAACTAACTCTTTTACACTCTTCTTATTTATCATTAAATCACCCCTAATTTGAGCACCATGTAATTTTGAGCCATGGGAGAATCCTATAAATCTTTTAGGCCACCTTGAACTCAAATGATTGGGTGATTTGAGCCTTATTTATTTAAATAAATTAGAAACGAAGTCTCAATCCCTCGATTTATTACTTCTTTCAGGGTTTCTCTCCCAAATACTTTGTGTTGTTCTTTTCCAACAATTTATTTATCCAAATAAGTGTTTTATCTTGTGTTATTAGGTTTAACATTGATTTTAGTGGTTCAATATTTCTTTTATAGGGTCCCCTTGTGGTGAAATTGTTGTTTTCCATTTGATCCCATAATTTTATAGGTGTGAAATATGTGTTTCCATTCTTTTAAATTATCATATGGTTTGGTATTGTTTTCATGGAATAATAATATTTATTTATATATTATGTGTGTGGTGAGAAACATATTATAAAAATGTTTTGAGATGAATATGTGATTAAAATTGGGTTTCTAAAGTAAATATATTTTTATTGCATGTTGGATTCTTTATTGTGCACCTTAAATTTGCCCGTGAATAATAAATGTGATATGATGCATGTTGTAATACTTATTTGGTGTGATTATAAAATTTAAATTGTATTTTCCAGGGAATTGGCAAGATTTAAAATGTTATTTTCTTATTAGGTTTACAAATGGGTATCACGAATAATGAAAGTGGTGAGAGATGTGATTCCAAATTGTTATGTTGTGAACGTAAAATAAAAGTGGTTTTATTTTTGTAAAATAGTGTTTTACATGTATGTTTAAATTTACGGACCAATGTGAAATGTGAAAATGGCGATTTACATGTGTGTTCAGGATTCATGGCATGTGTATGTGGAAGTGATGATTTCTGTGACATGTGTAATGGAATTTGAGAATAAATAGATTCCTAAGTATTTATATGGGGGGACAAGAACTATTACTCTAGTTGATTTAGTAGGGCCATGGACCATTTTCTTCTATAAGTATTGGTGATTAAAACACTAACTAAATAGGTGGTATGATTGGACACCGCTAGACCTTGGTATTTGATCCCCTCTAGTGGATCATGCATGGTAATGCTGTTGGTTTTGGATTAATATATGAATACCATTTGACCTTGGGATGGTATTCCCTATAAGGACTCTTGCTTGAGAATGTTATTGGTTTTGGTTGGATAATTTTGATCATCAAGGTTTGAGGATTCTATGGTCCCACTAGTGCTAGTTACCTATATATATTTTCTCTTGGTGATCAATCCTATGAAATGATGCTTATGTGATGTGGTGTAAGGTGTTGGTATAAGTTTGACAGTGTGTACTTATTGTTTTCAATGAAATACTTTTTTTAGAAAATATTTTTATTCAATAGTGTTTACATGAAAAAAAAATTACTTTAAAAATGTTTTTCAGAAATTAATATCTTGGAAATGTTTTTATTTGTTTTTCTATAAATGTACATGTTTATTTATCTTCTAATGCTATAATAATAAATCCTTCATTTTGGTGGAATCCTTCTAGGAATTGTCTACACACCTAAAATAATCCTTTGTATATATGTAGACATAGTTATGTATGCACGATGTAATGGAAAGATGTTATTGTGTGGTGATTGGGGATCCTGTTGCAAGTGTCCCACTTATTGCAGGTGTTATTGGTGGGGCCTTGAAGGTGGTGACCATATAATTTCGTGGATATTTCTGTGATGATTTTTTTATCCCCTTCCATTGTGTAATTTTAGGTTTTTGTTAAATTTGTCAGATGTTGAATATGATTTTTTTTTCATTTGGATATGAATAGAAGTTATGTCACGATTCTTTACTTATAGTTATATTTATAAATAGTTATTATGTGAGAAATAATTCCCAAAGGTACATGTTTGATACCTAAGTACTAGTTTCTAGTCCTTGGGAATCAATAACATTCTTTGTTCCATGCCACTAACTACGTTGGGTTTCATGATTGATTATACTTCATCTTGTTTTGTGACATAATTAATCGATTCATTTTAAAAAAATTCACTTCAATGATATGATATTTATATAGTATATTCTTTTTAAATTCTACTTTTAAAGTTCTGTTGTTCAAATATAATTTTTTTTTATTATGTATTGAATTTAATTTTCCATTATTATATTGATTTATTATTCTTAAGCTTCCATTAAAAGATTAAATTGTTATATTTAAATAAAAATTTTTTAAATTTGTGTGGTGTTTTAAACAAAAGTTATTTTCAAAGTAAAAGAATGTATATTCATCAAGAATTATTCAATGACCTAATTTAAATATTTTTTATCAGTGTTAAAATCATTATTTGAATTTTATTCATCATTGAGGTTAATCTATTATGATTCCATCTTCTATATTTTATTAAATTATTTATCGTCAATTTGACTACGAATCTGCTATTTTGAACCAAATCCTCATATTACATTAGATGGTTTATGATTATGTTTATTTTTTGTGGAACAGTAGTTTATATAATATTTTCATTATGAATTTATATTTCTATTAGGGTCCATCCCTTTCATATAAGAAATTCCTTAGACATAATATCTAAAGGGTAGGGCCACTATAAACACTCAATGCATCGGTTGGGATCCTGAGAAAAACAAGTCTTGGTATTGGCTAATGTGTTACCTGATTATATATGGTGTCTTGACTAAAGCCTTCACGACATGATTATGATTTATTGTATTATGCATACCCTTATTATGAGATTATTTGTTGAGAATCCATCTGAATTTTCAAATATATTAATTTACATTTTCCTGCTTCATTATCATGTTATTATTTATGTGGAATTATTTGATCAAATGTTATTCCTCCCATATTATACACAATATTATGTTCTAATTGCACATTTTTTTAGTTATTCACAATTTATTATTGTTTATGTTTAATTATTATAACATAGAATATATTTTTATAGTTAGTAAGCATCTAATATCAAACATTTCTATTGTTTTTTCCCTAGGATGAATAGATATATATTATGATTAACATGGATTGAAAATCTAGGATAATATTGGTGTTTCCAATACAGTACTTATTCTGTATTAAATTTCATGTTGTAATATAAATTTACGTTTGTGTCTAGTATCCTAATGAAACAAAACAATTTGTACCTTTGAGATGTTATCAATTATACTATGTACTAATGTAATAATGTAAATCACCTTCCCCAGGAAACCAAGTCAATGGTGTTACAATTTGTATAAGATCAAGTTTAGTAAAAATCATAGGAACTAGATTTAATAAAACATAGATTATATAATATAACCTTATGAGTGATTTTGAGCGTAAGTGTAACTAAATGATTTCATCATATAAAATTTTTAATCAAAATGGATAACCTATATTAAACATTAGGATTTATATAATGAGAATGTGTCATGATTAATACATCTTATTAATGATTCTTTATTATTATGTGATTCATTACTATAATTACTATTTCTCAAATGATGCTTTTAGTTTTTTTCAAAGGATAGAACTAGATGAGGCATGGTTAATGATTATTGTGATATCAAATGGGGTAATTACTGGAAATAAAAATATTATGATTATTCATATCCTAGATGCGTGATATATGATTAAAAACATCCACCATCACTAACTATCAAAATCTTCAAAAATAGAATAATATTTTTCATTGAGAAATCAGGTGGTGGATACCATGGATAAAAGATGAATTAGTTTCCTATATGATGATAATGTGAGAATAAAACCCCATGTGGAATACTTAGAAGAACTAAAAGTTGATTTGGGTGTAGAATTAAATGACACAATGCAAGTAAATTCCATGAATAAAAATAAAAAAATTTGTTAATAAAATAGAATGAAAATAACATTGTATCTAAGGTAATATTAAAGGTTTAATAAATAAAAAATGGAATGAATGGAAATTATGAAAAACTATGTACTATGGTGATAATAATGAATATATTAAATAAGGTTATAAAATTTAATGTTATTGAACTAATTATGAAGAGACATCCAATGAAATATAAAATTAATAAAGAATAAGATGATGAAGAATTATAAATGATATAATAATAAAATTAATTGATTAGGTTATTCTGCATTTCGATTCAAGAATTATCTTGTAAATTTATTAATGATATAATTGTTTTAAAAATCAATAGATATATAAGTATTGTACTCTAGTAATTCTTTTTTAAGTATTTGGAAGTATGTGATGGTTATTACCATTAACCATGAGAATTTATTTTGTTGCATGTTGATATTTTGAAAAACATATGACTTAGGGATGATAACTTTAATATATGTTCTATGTTGAGATAATAATTTTAAATATATGTTTGTGGTATTGTTTTAGTGACCATGATATTTGTTACTAATTTGATGGTTTAATTTTGGATTACTACATTTTTGTATTTGAGGAATATATTCAATAACCCGAGAGCTTAATTTTTTAGGTTTTTTTCTTTTCATTAAGGTTTTAAGTTGATCAGGGTATACATAAATTTGATATGCAACAAGAATATTTATATTTTATTTTTAGTTAATCCAATGTTATGTAGATTTTACGGATTTTTTTAACTTATTAAACAAAGAATTTGGATATATGATATTTGGATGTGGCTTAAGATGAACTACATAGGGTATAGATTTAGTTGAAATGTTGATATTTTTTTGTTGATAATATGTGTTATCTATTTTGGTTTTAGTAAATATTTTGGATCTAAAGGAATTAAAAGTGGATATTATGATTCATAAATGTTCTTCATGAATGAAAAAATAATCTTCAATATACATCTCTTGGGATAATAAATGAATTTGGTATAGATCAAATAACTACCAATGGATGAGAATATTCTTATGACATGAAAATAAATCAAGTATGTCAATTTTATCAATTGTTTATATGGATAGAAAAATAATCCTTCAGCTATAGGAAAAAGATTTTGGAACAAAAATATATACAATAAATTGCCTTATTGAAAAATTATGGTCTTTTAACCAATCACATATTTTCAGTTTTGTGATGGTTTACTTTTAAATGATCATTTTTTCTCTCATTATCTATCAGAACTGGACAGTAATATTTCACTTCCATGTCCCAGTTTTTACTTACAACTAATTTTATCCTATTCAAAATCCTAATTTGGTAGTTTGATTCACAGTTCCCTTTCATTATTATTAAGAAGATGTTTTATTAACCCCATTTATGATGTGGGTTTCCCAAAAAAATTCCAAACATAAACCTTTAATTTTAGTTGTTTAATTCAAAATTGTGAGTATTCAATTTATTTAATGACTGGAGAATTTAATACCCCATGATTTTATTATATGAATTTCAAAATTTACCTTCTTCAATTGCTTACATTACAAAAAACATTGAGTTTAAAAAAATGATTACAAATTATTATTTAATTATTATAGTTATCACCTTTAAATTGTAATGGTAGGAATGAATTAGTTTTAATAAATTATTAAATTATATTTTATGTATTTTTATAAAATTATTTCATTCATTATAATTAAATTATAAATTAAAATAAGTTCTACCTGAACATAAAAGATGTAATTTTAACATAAAAAATTAAATTAATAAATATTATTGAAATATATTAATTAATATAATTTTATATATATTCCACATAATGTTTTCAAATTCATTAATTAGTTTGATAGTCTAAAAAGAATATATAAATCCATTATTAAACATAAAAATCTATATTTTTTAAAAGAAAATTTTTCCACCTTTTTAAAGAGAACCTATTTTAAAAATAAAATTTAAAAGTTTATCAATTTTATAATTTTATTCTTAAAAATATAATTTATTTTTTATATTTTAATATAAAAATGATATTAGGGTTAAATATTGGTATTTTTTGTAAAAGATTCAGTTTTTGACAAATAGTGAAAAATGCAAAATTTTAATTAAAAGCTAATTTTACAACTATTTAATTTTTATATTTTAATTATATTTTGATTTTTTTAAAATATAATTAGTTCAATTATATATCAATAAATATATATTTTTTAAATCATGTTTACCTTGAAATTGGATATAAAAATATTTCAAACATTTGAACTTTTCACTTTAAAAAATCGCTTCTTCATTGTGTCTGCAGGATTAATTTTAAATATATATTTTTATTAATGTGAATTAAATTTGTTAAAATGGATTTCATAGTTAGAAATATAATTTAAAAATTATTTTTTTTGTTCAGCTTCATTTTTGTGCCTAAAAATTATCATGCTATAAACATTTATTTGTTGCGCTATGGGTAAAACATGAAACAAGTTAGAGTTAAAAAAGTAGAGGCTTTAGTATATAAAAAATACAACATTTAATAGTTGGATGAAGTTTTTCATAAATTTAACAATAAATTAAAATATTTATTTCCATATAAATTCATGAAAATTAATTCTACCTCAATGTCGTTGGCTTTAAATATTAAAAAATCAATATTTTAATCACTTAAACCCACCTACCCTCAAGAATAAATACCACCCATCACCACACCATTTAGACATAGAATCCCTGAGAATACTAAAATATCTCCCCCAAAATATCAACATTTCGTAGTGATTATTCTATCCCTAAAATCCCAAATCCATTGTCCTCAAGGGTCTCTTAGTAGGTGATATTCAAGAGGCAATTCCCTCAATACAGCTCTCCTAATTTCATTTTCTCCTTCTATTTTTCACAACCTATTTAATAAATCATGAAATAAAAATTAAAAAAATCATGGAAATACTATAATATTATGTTTATAAGGCTTTTTAATATATTAATCCCTTTTTTCCACCTATTATTTAAATAAAGGAATCCATCGTCCAAGTTATGTTGATTAATCACCTTCATGAATTATGATTATGTTTGTTTCCCTTTTCTTATTTCATGGATGGTAATGAAAATATTTATTATGGTTAAATATGATTTTAATAAGTATATAATAACCTATAAAATTTTATAGAACTAACATATAGACATTAAATTAAACAAAACAGAAATAGTTAATGATATTCAGAATACTTCCAAAATAAAAAAACCATTTATCTATAACATTTTATCAAATGAATCATCCTCATGTTAGAAACCAAAATGTTATATGGGTAAATATAGTCTTAAAATTTAATTAATAACACTTTATTCCACTATTAGAGTTTTATTCCCATTTAACAGTAAAATATAAAATTATAATCAAGAGAACTGATCACGAATCCACGAAACGAAATTATTGAAAATAATGAAATATTATTAATGATAGGGTTATTAGATTTTATAAAAAAATTATATCATGTAATTTAAATATGAATATACTTATTTAATTATTTAATAACATTATTAAAACCATTATACATGTGGTTAATGTACACACCCCTAAAGGGAACTGTTCCGTAATGGGATTCATTACCCAATTTTCATTCTATGGGTTAAAAATTAATTTCCATGTTAATATTGAACTAAGATTATATGTGAAATGAATTTTTAATACCTTTTATTATATTTAAAATTTATTTATGTGTTAATATAGTGAATACACATAATCTATTCATTTGATTAACACTCACATCAATGACATGATATTAGTAAGGGAATTAACTTTTAAAATATTCTGTTAATGTTTCTATCAGAAAAAGAAAATATTCTTATTATTGTATGAAAAAGAATCCTATTTTTATGTCCCTTTAATATTTTTATGCATAAATTACATCATTATAAGGATATCTTGAAGAAAAATTTTTCTGTCCATCATTTTAAACATAAGTGATTCTCAAAGTGAAGAAATGTATTTTCATCAATAATTATCCAATGATTTCATTTAATGTATTTTCATCTATGTAAAAATAATTTTTTGAATATTAATATTTATTGAGTTTGAACTCTTATGATACCATGAACCATATTTTATTTAATTTTTTTATTAGTTTAATTATGGATCTCTTGTTTTGATACCATTCATCATATTACATAGGATAGTTTATGATTATGTTTATTATTTGGGGAATGATACTTCATATGACTGTTTCATTATGAATTTATATGTTTATTTTTTCACCCCTTTCATATGAGGTATGAATTGGTCTTAGTTTGTTATGGGCACGACACTTTATATCCCCTCTATGAATTGGTTGGTCTCTGAAAAAACTAGATTATTTATTGGCTAATGTCTTCCCCGATTATATATGGGGTCTTCATCAAAGTCTTGGTAGTATGTTTTTGATGTCCTGTTGTATAAACTCTCTAATTACGAGAGTATTTATTGATAATCCAAGTGAATATTCTATTATTTGGTTGTCCATGGTTATGTTTTATTATCATGTGGTTATTTACACGCCATTATTGGATTATCTTTTATTCCAACCATATTATTCTAAAAAGTATGTTTTAATGGACCATGTGTTTAATTCTTCACCTTTTCATATTGTTTATGATTTTTTATGTTAGCTTACCATGTATTATTACCCTTACCAATCATCTGAGATAATCCCTTTACTATCTTTTATTATCATAGGATTACAACATATGTATTATGACGGAAATTCATGGATAATCTAGGAGAATGCAGGTATTTTCAATAGAGTTTAATTATTTTATTCAATTTAAATTTTTAATGTAATATTTTGTTTGTATTTAGTTTCCAAAAGATACTAAACATTTTGGTCCTTTGGGATGAGATCACATGTACATAGTAAAAATGTAATAATGAGAAGCACCTACTTAAAGATAATGTGGTTGGGGGTGTCACAAAAATAATAAAGATCTTTTTTTGGTTGTTTTATTATTTGGAGTTAAAAAAATATTTTTGAGAAGTAATATATAATTAAAATATTTTTTCCAAATACACCAACCAAATAAATCATTGTTTTCACTAAAAAATCATAAAGAACGTACATACAATTACCTACCCTCTATAGATTCCTCCCAAGGATCCAACACGTTTTCAATATGCTCCATCCAATCACTTTGAATCACCCACTCTAGGAAAGGGATCCTCTCCTTCATCTCTTAATTCACGATTCATTGTTATCTTATATATTTTATCTCCAATTACTAATGATGGGATAATTCTTCCATATACCACTTAGTATAAATTTTATGTACAGATTATGATATACTCATTTCACTCTCATTATTCCCTTCCAAGAACATATATACACCCCTGTTATGCTGTCAAAATTTCACAATGATTTTATATGCCAATCAATTGTGTATTGAATACCCATACCCATTTCTTATAAAGGGTATCCCACTTAATACAAATATACATCATCTATTGAGGACTTACATGTATATATTTCAAACTCCTTGGTCGTGGAAGAAAATATATTTATTAATGAATCCATGTTATATGATAAAAGTGGAATAATTAAGCATGAGAATGAGTTGAATGTAATCGGATCACCCATAATTATATAGCACAAAAATGAATTAGGTATACTCTTAGTCTAATGAGAATTCATGAATGGGATTAGTGAGTGAATATAATCTATCACAATACTTTTTTAGTCATCATGTCTTATAAGTTAACCTTGAAATATGTTTATGATTCAATATTTAAAGATTCCACATTTCCCATGTTGCCATTTTGTTTACATTATATATCATGCCTCAATGTTCATTTTAATGATTCCTACGCATTTTATGTCTCATTAATATTCCTATTTTCTAAAATATGTTACATTCTTCATGTTATTCTATGTTTCATCCCTAATGGGCCTTCATAGCATAGAAATTATTTATTTATGTCACCAGGTTATCCAATGTATTTTTAAGTACGATTGAAAATAATGATCATGTAAATGATGTTTTCAATAATTTTATTATTCCCCATGATTTATGTTTTTTTAATATAACTAAATTCCAAATACACTATACTTATCGATCATCCATGTCATTATAAATTTAATATTATGTAATAAATCATGAATTAATGTATAATAAAAAAAATTATTGTCATAGTTGATATCAAAGGAATTGTTCAGCAAGATTTTGGGATTAGGATTAAAAAAATCCAGAAAGTACCTAGGGAGAAAAATAAGGTTATGAAAAAATAGCTAAATTTTTGTAATGTATATAGTATGTGGTTTCCTAAATATTACATCCTTTTCTAGATAAAATAAGTGAATGGGGGATTACAACACATATATATATATATATATAACTAAAACAAAAAAACAATTCATTATACTAGACTTATTCGTGAACCAGTGCACAAAAATGGGTCTTACTACACACCTGTTCTGACTCACTTGGGGGAAATTATATGGAAATTCAAAATCTCATTATGAATAATTATAAAGGGAAAAAATTCTTATAATAATATATATAGGAAATAGATCATGGATAAAATATATTGAAGGCCAGAAATTAATATATAAATAAATAAATATTATTTATAGGTTATTCATTTAATTCCATTGAATTCTATTTTATGTGTTTTATATTTAAAAAATACATATCCCATGTTTTACTTTAATTTATTCAAAAGATAAAAATATGAGGAAACAAGTAATCATTAAATGTGATAGGCAATGTGATTATTGTCCTAATGAGATTGCCAACCCAATGGGATCATGAATATATAAATTTAAGATGATACGATCTTAGATGAAATAGGATATGAATAAAAAACTAGATCAAGAGGAAAACCTAAACGCCCCTAATAATTCATAATATGAAAATTATACCTTTGGAAACAAAGGCCTCCAATTATCAATGGATCATCTGATCGTTTAATTGGGAAATAATCGATCAAATCCATAGAGAAAATATTCTACATCCATCAATTTTATTAAGATAGAGATTGTTATATTTTATTTTTATCAAATTAATAGAGAACATGAACAATGGTGTACATTAATCAAGTATTCTAATACTGAGGAATAGATTAAATTAATGGGGTGGAAGGATTTCCATGTTTTTGTGAAAATTATTTTCCTCAAACACGTCATCTTCAAATGGAAAGGGATTTCCTTTCCCTTAAGAAAAATGATGAAAAATATATCAGGGAATATAAGCAAAAAATAAATAATAATTTTATAATACACCTCTATATTTTTCATTACCCTAGAATATAAATATAACGGCTTCTTTGGGGTTATAAAACATAGTCTATGAAAATCCATGTATATTTGAGAAATTGATTGATACGATGAAATTTTCTAATTTTTTTCATAGTTGAAATTGAGATTGTTGAATCTCAAGGGTATCACAAGTATAAGATATGGAAATTGGAGTTTGATTAGTGAGGACAGAAGGAGAATCTAGCAGTTCTATGAAATTCCAACATCGCACTGGTAAAAAGTGTTGAAAGAAGCACCCCAAAAATTTCCATAGAGGGACATGGAAATGATTTAGGTGTGAGAAGTAAGGGAACCTATATAGAAATTCTTGATTGGAAAAACCCATTGATGATATAGATTAATATAATGCTCGGTTCAACCCTTAACAGATTGTTCATTGTATCAATTACAAGGAAAAAAAGCACTTTTCAAACCAATGCACTAAGCTAAGGGTTTTTGGCGACCACCAACAACCTATAAGAAAACAAGGATGATATTATACCATCCCAAACCCATAGGCAGATCCATACAACGAAGAGGTTATAGTTACTCTAGTTATTCATTTAGTAATATAAAAAATACTTTTTGATTTTAGTTCTTTGTATTCCTTTATATCACGAAAGATCAGTAGAACTATTCAAACACCACCACAAAGCAAGGAAGTAAATATGTCATCGAAAATGACTAATGGTGAAATTTTTTCACCCTGATATTCTAAATCACCTCCAGTAATGGATTGCAGGATGAATTTTTTAGTGAACCATGTGATATTACCTTTATATGAATTTGAGGAGATTATGTGTATGGATTGGAATTCCCGAAAGAGTGCCAATATAAATTGCTTCAAGAAGTAGATCACTATATATAGCATGTATCGACCCCTAATTATATTAAACCAAAAGGTTAATGATGAATCATCTTGAGAACCAACATCTCAAAAATGGAAATTATTTCATATGAGAAATATCATCTAGCACAAATGATTAATCTAAGGAAAAGATCATCCTTGAAGTCATGCCAATTCTGTGGGAATACATTAATTCATTTCCCATTGAATTTTCCAGTCTTCCTCATAGTCTAGTGGTAGAATTTTGAATTGATATTATATATAATGAATTACCATTATCCAATAATTTATATAGAATGGATCTTGTAGAACATGAAGAGTTAAAGAAATTACTACAGGAGATTTGTATAATGGGTTAATACACCCATGTGCTTCACCTTAGGATGCCCCAATAATCTTCATCAAGAAGAAGGATGGGTAAATGAACCAATGCATTGATAATTTTGAGCTGATGAAGATCACAATAAGAATAAGTATCCACCGATATGAATTGATGACTTATTAAATAAGCTACATAGAGATGAATACTTCTCCCAGGTGGATCTTCCATTGAGATGTTTTCAGTTAGGGGTAAATTAGGACGATTTCTCTAGGACTACTTTTCTCACAAGGTAAAAGCACTATGAGTTGAATGTAATTCCATTCAGACTCAGAAATACTCAATAAATATTCATAGACATGTTTAATTGTGTATTTATATATTACCACAAAAAATTGTAGCAGTATTTATATATGATATTCTAATATACTAGAATTGAAAATTGGGGCATGAGAAGTATCTGAGAACTAGTGTAGAGACATTAAAAAAGGATAATATTTTTCAAAATGTACTACAAATCTCATATTCGATTTAATTAAGTCTTATTATTGGGTAATATTATCTCAAGTAATGGGATATCCATGGATCCTTCACAGTCATAAGAAATTGATTGATGGATGAGGTCAACATATGTGATATATATAAATAGTCTCTTTGTATTAGTTGGGTATTATCATACATTTTTTAGAAATATTTCATGATTCTCAATCCCCCTAACTTGGAGAAATCAGAATGGATTCAAATTTGTTTGGAATGATTAATGAAAACAGACCATGAATGAGTAGAAGATAATCCTTATCACTGCACACGTACTCACAGTACCCACAAGTATAGAATTTTTTTTGGTATACAACAATTATTTAAAGAAGGGATTATGCTATGTATTAAAGAAACTGATAAATTGATAGTATATTATTCAATGAAATTTAATGTTAAAAAATAGAACTACCCAATACATGATCCAGATATAGATCCAACGATATTCACATTAAAAATATAATGGAATTATCTATTTTGGTAGATGTGTGAAATATATATGGATTACAAAATCCTTAATAATATATTAACAGAGAAAGAGTTGGATACACACCAATGATGATGGTTAAATCTGATCCAATACTTTGACTACTCAATCTACTATAATCATAGGAATGTAAATAAAATTGAATATGTCATATGTAAAAAGGATCTTGCAATTTTTTCATTGATGATAATTGAGAGGGATCTGATCTTCTTAGATATAAAAATTATTGACATGGGAATCATATAGGAAGGAACATCATAAAAATTTTAACAAATGATTTCTCAACCATCCCTTCTAGAAAAGAGAATGGATTCTCAAAGATATTATGTGGGAATTCGAATGAATGTTAAATCTTTAAGAAAAGATAAATCCTCATAGTAAAATGTTAATGAAGGAGTTGTGATATTTTATTCATGAATATGTGTAATATAAGATCCTGAATTTAAAAAGATTCATTGGCTAATGCACATTATTTTACTTTATCCATCCATCCAGGAAGAACAAATATGTATCGACATCATTAAGATCTCTATTTTGGGAAAAATATTTATAAGATGATTATGGAATATACATAATGATTTATTGTATGTTAGTATCTAAATGAATAAATGAAAATAGTCAAGAGGGTAAAGTAACCATCACCCATACCTATATAGAAATGTAAAAACATCATCTTGAACTTTGTCAATGGTCAACCAATAAATTCAAGAAGAAATAATTATATATCTATTTTGGTGGATCATCTTACAAAGAATGCTCACTTCATTGAAATTTTTGAGTACTTCTTATTCGATCAATATGCATGAATATACATTAGAGAATTGGTGAGGCTGTATTGAACACCAATATCGATTATATATAATCAGGAACCCATATTTACCTCTATGTTTTAGATGATTATAAAAACACAGTAAATTATATGTTGAAATTCATCACATCTTGTCACTAAAAAACTGATTAACTATCTATGTAGACTATGTAGACACTTGGGGACTGGTTGACAACATGTTCAGTTGACTATAAAGGAGTATGAGATCAACATCTTCCTCTAGAAAAGTTCTAATATAATAATAGTTTCTTATAAAGAATACAAATGGCTCCCTATGAAAAAATTTATGGGAAGTGTTGAAGAACACCTACATGTAGGGATATTTCTGGGTAAAAAGACTTCCAGTTCATGAAATGATTGAGGAAATGGAAAACAAGGTAAAGACCATACAGTAGGGCATCCATTCTACTCAGAGTCGAAAAAAGAGATATGTTGACAATCATTGATCCGACCACGTGTATGCGGTTAGAGACATGGTATTCCTCTACATATCCCCATGGAATAAAGTTATGATATTTCAGATTAAGGTAAAACTCAGTTCAATATATATGTGTATTTTTTAGATCCTCGATCACATCAGAGTGGAGACCTATCGACTAACACTCCCACATGATATATTTAAAGTACATAATGTGTTCCTCATATCACTCTTGAGGAATTACATATGATAACCCACACTTTCACCCAATATAGAGGTGTTACCATTGTATAATTATCAATTCAATGAGGAGATACCCTTATTAATATTAGATTATTGATACAAAGTTATTCGAAATAATACAATTCACCAAGTTGAAGTTCCAGGGAGAAACCAAATGTTTAAAGAAGCGATGTGGGAACTAGATAAATTGATGAAAAATAATTACCCTATTCAATTATAGTATGTTAAATGAATTTTTTGAAGAAGATATTTTGTAATGGGGGATGATTTTAATGATCAATACTTTTATAAATGAAATTCCACTAATGATTTAAAAAAATGTTTTATTATATACTATGGACATAGAAAATATATGAACTTATTTGAATTTATCTAAATAGATTTAAAAGTTAAATAAGAAATAGAAACATTTATAATATGGACATTAAATAGTGATTATAATGGCCCTTAATTTACATACAATGTTATCACTTTATAATTGAAGCATAATTATTAAAACATATAACAAAACCATGACAGGACTATATAGGTATAGTGTCTTTAGAATCTGGGAAACATAAACAACTGGTTCATAAATCATCTACATTGTCTCTCATTTATTTCATCATATCTAGAGTCCCTTTTGGAATATCCTACTTAATACCCTTCTTCCTGACCTCAGGAAAAAACATACAAAAGGTGATCTCAAATGCTCAGTAAGGGTAAAAAAATGAAATATCAATCATATCATATTCATAAGAACATTACATTTTGAAAATAATAACCTGCAAAAGAGATAATAATATCATGACATGGGATAAATCATATTAGTGAAATGTAATCCCAATAATCATAACATAAAACATGAAACTTTGTGGCATACACACATATTCATAGAAAATCATTTCATATTAGTCAAGACTAATTGCCAAGACCAACATAACAGACAAAGTCTATTACTGAACCGAGTTCAATCCACGTTTTAGTCCTGTATCACAGAACCAGATTAACTCGTCGTTACAGTCATGTCCAACTCCTAAGATATAAATCATTACCCAATTCATTGGAGGGAGATACAGGACCCAACCATCTCATAATTAAATCATTTTTATGTGTTCCAAAAAATCATACATCATACATCATAACAGAACCCATGTATTAAAAATGGGATTCCTAAACATCATGCCAACATAATAAAATCCATATAAGATAAAAGGAATTCATAAAAATAATTAAATTATAAAATAATCTAATAAATGTAATAACATGGATAAAATAGAACCCTATACTATCATAGATAGAAAATAATTTTTATACAACACTTGAAATCCATTCCCAAGGAAAATATCCTATCTTCTTTAAAAACATTTTTCCATTCTCAACCTGTCATAAAATTTTAATATAAAAGAAGTTAATTTAAAATAAACATGAAAACTCTTAAAGGAAGCTTCATGGAAATAATTTTCTATGAAATCATAAAAATACATTCATTTCATATAAGTTAAAAATAAACATTCCTCTTGTACTTTTTCAAGAAAAGTCAATTAGTATCTCGTACTAAAAATGAAAACAAATTAATTTCATACCATTTACTAAAAATTCACCAATAAAAAAATGTGGGAGGATATAAATAATATTACATATTGACGAAACATGGATTTCGTCGATAAATATGCCCCAGCAAATTATGAAGTATAAATAATCTCGGATAAAAATGAGATTGTAGGACTTTCCCTTACCTTAGGTCCGATATGCTTTGTATGTATCAAAAACTCATATATAATCATGTAAATAATGTAATTTACTTATTCCATAATCATATTCATTGTTATGATATCATATATGGTCATATTCTTATCTTCTTATTTGTAAAATATCATTGCTAATTGTTTTGTTCTTATGTCTGTTTTGTCGAATAAATTCTTAATCCTATTTTTATGTTATAGATACATCATTTATAGAATTATATTATTATAACTTATATCATATTTATTCATTCAATTAGTTTTTATAATCATGGTTTATTGAAGATCATGTAGAACAAATCACATCGCACCGTGTAGACTGTAAGTGGTACGTACGTACGAGCAACGATATCATTCACATAATAATTGAATGGTATTGAAGTAGATGGTGGAATATCTCATAATTAGTTTCATGTTATAATAATAATATCTAGTTATTATTTACACCATTATACCCATCCATGTAAGGTGGAAAATAGATTATACCACGACATGGAGATGGTATTCTGTACGTACGCACACGTGGTGATTTTGTTTTCCGTAGAATGGATAGAAGGTGAATTTTTTTTATAATTATAATATCATATCTGTATATGAGTGATACAGATGATATTACATTATAATGAAAAAATTAATGAAGTGGAAGTAGAAGATGAAATATATTTTAATGAATCGGTAAAGGATATTACCTCTTCTTCGACGCGCCTCTTCTAAACCTCCTCTTAGGGCACTAAAGATAGTATTTTAAGAAATCTAGGACCTCTAGTATGTTTCTAGAAAAGTTTAAAAGATAAATATACTTGTTTTGACTGAGATGGAAGGCTCAAAATGTTGTCAAGTGGAGAGAAAGGAGGTACACTTTTATAGGGGAGGAGAGGGGAACCTTTGGAAATCTCAAAAATATTAATTCATAAAAGACACAAACCCCACGTAAATACATCAAAAATGACTCATATTCTATGATTAGATGATATAGGGTTATAATCTCACCATACAATAAAATTTTACATGTTGGGAATTTATTTTAAACCATATCAACTCAATTTATCCTTATTTAGTCTATTTAATTTTATTAGTGATAATAATATTCTAAATTGTAAATTGTTATAAATAATTAATTATGTTTTGTTAATTTTCCATAATTGGATACTTTATGAAATTTTATACCAATTAGATTCCAATTTATAATTTTAAAATATTTTTGTGATTTTTAATCAATTTCATAATATGTTATTTTTATAAAATAACAATAGTGTGAATTTTGACACTATTCATTTAATTTCATTTAAATAATATCTACACAGAGAATATAATCAAACCAAAATAATTAATAGATTCCTAAAATTCCATATTAATCTATAAAATTAGTGGATAACATTAATTTTTTCATATAATATTTGTTTTAATAGTTTAGAAACCATTTATTTGATATTTTAATCAATAAAATAATTTCTACATCACTTTTGTGTCATCATTAATGATAAATATTTAATCCCTAAAAATTATAAATAAATATTTATGATTTATACAATTGTATTATATTCCTAGAGACCATTTATACTTGATGTTTTATGAATTTTATCACTGAAATAAATCTATTACACTTATAATATATAAGATAGCGATATGTTGTCACTTTCTTTGGTTTTAAAAATAATTATATCATTTTCATGGTCAAAAGACATGAAATGAATCTATTCCGACCCTTAAGTGATATGGGTCGACTTTAATTCAACCAATAAAATTTTTTCTGGTATTAGGGTAATTTTATAATCTTATTTTTACCCTTAATTACCCGATTTACCTTTAACTGTAGTAAATAAACAAAATTATCATAGTTACTATTCATAATCTCAAAAAAATAAAAGTAACCTATTAACATAATTTGGTCCCGCTGAATCCAAATATGGAATCCATTTTTCAAAATTCAAAACACAGAAGTTACAGTAATTAATTTAAAATTAATCTCGTTGTTAAGAATATGGGTTTCCAAAGTTAAAACATTATCAACAATTGAAATGTTTTTACCTATGAATTCAATGTAAAATTAATGGTAATGACATAAATTATATTAAATAGTAAAAATATATTTTATTTATACATTATAATCATTAAATTTTATCATTTAACCATATAAATCATCTTGATGAAAACAATTGTTTTTAAGAAAACTTTTGAGTTTTATTACTATTCATCAAAATATAAAAGTTATCAGAAAAGTATCTAAATTTTATCCAATTTAAATATTTATATCCTGATTAAAAGGAAGATATTTATTTTGTAAAATTTAACTTATAAACTTGTCAATAATTAGATTTAAAATGGGTGCGCCATCAATAGGCGGTAAAAATGCATTTTTTGAAAAATACATCTTTTATCGGAAAAATTGATTTTGTTTTCATAGCTCATTATAAGAAATGTGTCAGATGAATTATAATTTTATAAAATCCAAAATTCAGTTAATACTATTCCTAGAATTAGTTCATAATATTATAATAATATATCATTTTTTAGTGAAACTCGTTATTGTGTATAACGCAAGCAATCGAAGAAGGTTGCTCTTGCGTGTAACGCAAGCCAAGAAAGTGTTGTGTTCAGTTACATATTACATTGGTGTTTCATATAACATAAAAAAATATATATATATTTCTCATAGAATTTCAGGTTCCTACATTCTACCCCCTTTAAAATGTATTTCACCCTCAAAATTTGTCACTTCGTGACAAGTAGATGAGGATACCTCTCCCTCATCATATCCTTAAGTTCCCATATACCTTCTTCTAATTAGTGTTTCCTCAATAATACTTAAACTATGAAAGTGGTATTGTTTCATAGAAATTTTTCGCAATGATATAGAATATCTATTCGCTATTCTTCATAATAAATACCTTGCGGTAGAATTACAACTTTTGAGCTTAGTACATGTGAAGGATTGTGTATATACAATCATAGGAGAGATACATGGAACACATCATTAGCTTGAGAGACATTTGGTGGAGGTTCTAATTAGTAATATATCTTCCCAACACGATCCAGTATTTCGAGAGGACCGATATACCTAGGTCTCATCTTGCCCTTCTTTCCAAATCTGATTACTCACTTACAAGGAGATATTCGTAAGAACACTTTATCACCCACTTCAAACATTAGGTCTTTTGTTATGTTGTCAGCATAACTTTTTTGTCGACTCTGAGATACTCTTATGTGTTGTTGAATAGATCTGACCTTTTATTCCATATCATCAAGAAGATCATGTCCAAATAGCTTTCATTCCCCAACTTCATCCCAGCAAATTGGAGTTCTGAAATTCTTTCCATAGAGAGCTACATAAGGATCCATTTGAACACTAGAGTGAAAGCTATTATTATAAAAAAATTCATGAATGTTAGGTATTTATCCCAACCACCATTGAAATCCATAGATCAAGTTCTCAACATGTATTCAAATGTTTGAATTGTCCTCTCAAACTGACCGTCTATCTGAGGATGATAAGCAGTAATGAAACTCAACTCTGTATCTAGAGTATGCTGAATACTCCACCAAAACATCATGGTAAACCTCGGATCCCAAATAGATATAATATAAACTGGTACTCCATGAAATCTTACCACTTCCATTACATATATCTTGGAAAGACGATCAAGTGAGAAATCTTCTCTAATAGCAATGAAGTGTTACGACTTCATAAGACGATCAACTATAACCCAGATAGCATTATTTCCTTCGGATGTTTTAGAAATTATAGTGACAATGTCCATAGTGATGTTTCCCATTTCCATTCTGGTAGGAGTAATGGTTGTAACACCCCTTTATACTTCTGTCTCTCATCTTTAACTTGATGAAAAACCAGGCATCGAAGGGAATATTCAGAAACATCTCTTTTTATTCCATCCCACCAGAAGTACTTTTTCAGGTCCCTATATATCTTCGTGCTTCCAGGGTGAACAGAGAATGAAGAACTATGAGCCTCATCCAATATTTCCTTATTTAATTCTATGATGGGAGGAACACAAACCCGATTCCTAAACCTTATTATTTCATCACAATCAATGTGGGATTCATGAACATTTGTCACCTTCTTTAGTAACTCTACAACTTTTTTCTGTGCCTCTTAAATCTTCACTTGTAAAGATGGTTGAACATTCATTTGAGAGAGTTAAGATTTTTTCTCTTCCATTATAATTCCAAGATCCATCCTTTGTAAATTCATAAATATTGGATATTTTGTGATCCACATCATGGATAATCTAGCATGGTCTTTCCCACTTAATTTGTATGCCACCTTGTTTGCTTTCATGGGGTAGTAATGAATTATGTAGTTGTAATCCTTAATCAGCTCCAACCATCTTCTTTGCCGTATATTCTCCTGATTTTGTGTGAAAATGTACATTGACCATTTATGATCAATATAAATATCACAAATTTTACCATAATGATAATTCCTCCAAATCATTAATGCAAAGATTATTGCAGCTAACTCCAAATCATGAGTTGGGTAATTTTTCTCATGGATTTTCAACTGTCATGAGGAATAAGATATCACTATATCATTTTTACTGATAACACACACCAATCCATTCTTGGATGTATCATTATAGATCACAAACCTTTCTCCACGACAAGGTAGTGTGAGCACATGTGCACTGGATAAACTACTTTTTAACTCCTTCAAATTCTCTTCACAGTCTTCCGTCCAAATGAACATAACTCCTTTTCGAGTCAACCTAGTGAGTGGATTAGATAATCGTGAAGAATCTTTCACAAAACATCAATAATATCCATCCAAACGAAGGAAACATCGGATATGATTTACTATTGTTAGTCTCTACTATATTTTTATAACCTCTATTTTTTCGGGATCCACATATATCCCCTCTCTTGAGATTATGTGACCCAAAAATAAAAATTTTTGAAGCCAAAATTCATACTTTGTAAATTTTTCATAAATCCACTCCATTCTCAGGGTATTAAATACGATTCTTAAGTGATCACCATGTTCATCCTTAATCAATGAAAAGACAAGAATATTGTCTATAAATTCAACCTCAAACTGATCAAGATAGCCTCTAATGACTCTATTCCTTAGATCTATTATGATAGTAGAGGCATTAGTAAGACTAAATGGCATCACTATAAATTCATTGTGTCCATACCGTGTACGGAATGTCTTGTTTAGTATATCCTCTTTTTTGACCCATAACTGATGATACCCCGAATAAAGATCAATCTTTGAAAAGTATTTAGCACTACATAGTAGGTCAAATCAGTCATCAATGCATTGGATATAATATTTTTTCTTGATAGTTATCTTGTTAAGTTCTCGATAATCAATGTGAAGTCTCATTTATCCATATTTCTTCTTAACAAAGAGAATATGTTCTCCCCAAGTTAACACACTAGGGAATATGAATCCTTTATCAAGAATCTCTTGGAGTTTCATCTTCAATTCCTACAACTCAATTTGGGGCCATTCTATATGGTGTCTTTGAAATAGGCATAACACCCGGTATGAGTTCTATTGAAAACTCTACTTCACGATTTGCTGGAAGACTTAAAAATTCCTCTGGAAATACATCATCAAACTCTCGTACAATGGTAATATTCTAAATCATGTGTTTATCTACAACCATTTGAGATAAATAACCTTCATTTATTAGAATCAAGATCCATAAGATGGAAGAAACATCCACTAGAAGGTTGTATTCATCCTGGTATCGATAAATGATCGTAGATTGATCTAGAATATGAAATGTGACTTCCCTTCTTTGGAAATTTATATGAGATCCATATAAAGTAAACCAATCCATACCCATAATCACATCAAATTCCAATATAGTAAGGATAACACGATTTTTAGGAAAAATATTACAACAAACTTCAATCGGAGAAGAATTGTAAACTTTTGATGCGACTGTTATGAAATTAGGGGTTGTCATAGCTAACTCAATTTCTAATTGCTGAGGTTATATGGGGATACCCATAGAAAATTATTCATAAATAAAAGAGTGGATGGATACAAAATCAAATAAAACATTTTCTACTTTAGATTAGATGGTAAGTGTACCTTTCACTACTTCGTTATCATACTCCACATCGCTGATAGAAATTGCACGTGACTTTCCTTTGTCATCGGCCTTAAGAGTTTATTGACGCAGATCATCATCAGCAACTCTTGTATTAGGGCATTTATTGGAATAATTACTCATTTCCTTGCACATGTAACATTAAATTGTATGAGGTTTATTTTTTTGCCTTTTCTTCGATTGCATTAGTAGAAATCATTTTCCCATCACTATGGCATACAATTTTCTGATGACCTTCTTTTCCAGACATAAAACATTTACATGTCCCTATATGAAAATTCCCTCCATGTTTCTTTCCTAACATTGAGCATAAGGGAAAAATCATCTTCGTTTCAGTGTAGTCTTTAGATTTTCCTCTGAATTCCATTTTCCTCTTCCTATCAATCCCATATAACTGGTTGGTTACCCCAATCTTCATATCAACCTTGAGATCACATCGAAAAATTTCCTCATAGATATTGATGTCATGTATAGATAATTCTCTTATGAGACTTGGTTTTAAGCCACTAACAAATCGAACAATCGTACTCTTTTGTTGGATAATAATCACAGAAGTGTAGCTTGCAAGTCTTGTAAAATTTTCTTCGTAGGTACCAATAGATTAATCATCCTTTTGATTCAGTTAAAGAATCTCCTTCTCCATATTTGTTTGAAGAATATGAGGGATGTATTTATTGAAAAATATGTTCTTGAACTTGTCCCATTCCATGGACTCAATTTCATCCCTTTTCCTTGTATTCTTAACAAGATTCCACCATTGACTAGCTTCGCCTTCCAAACGATATACAGCTAAGATGACTTTATCATGTTCAGAATATTTTAGGAATGAAAATATCTTTTCTGTGGTACTGATCCATTATTCACCAACTAATGGATCAGAAGACCTGCTGATTGATGGTGGACGCTGCCTCTTGAAGGATTAAACAGAATAAAGCTCTTTCCATTACTCGTTTGGACGGCCAACATGATTAGTAGCTTGAGAAAGTTGTGTGAGCATGGATACAAGATTTTTCATTCCAGATCCCATAACGTTTGGTTTCTCTGGGGGACAATCATTTCATTGGAAGTCGCATTCAGAATTATCACGGTTCCTTCATGTTCGAGCCATTGACTAATACCAAGAAGCATAGTGTGAGAAAAACTAATCATAATAGGAAAACCACCTAATCATGAATAAAATTTCACACTTTTGGTCTTATCATAGGTTATTCATGTCCATTTCTAAAACACTATGATAGTGTCCTATGCTTATACATATACATAGGATTCTTACTAAGGCTTTCACATCCATGTTTCCAAAGGTTGAATTTACCTTTCTCTGATAGCAACTATAATGACCCGTACATTACATACATTGTTATTACTTTAGAATTTTAGCATACTTAATACAACATATTAAAAAACCATGATAGGACCGTATAGGTATAGTGTCTTTAGAAACTGGGAAACAAAAACAAATATTTCATAAATCAACTACATTGCCTGTTGTTTATTTCATTATATCTAGTGTCCCTTTTGGCATATCCTACTAAATACCCTTCTTCCTGACCTGGGGAAAAGAAAAAATACAAAAGGATGAGCTCAAATGCTCAGTAAGGGTAAAAAAGGAAATATCAATCATATCATATACATAAGAACATAACATTTTGAAAATCTTAAACTAAAAAAGAGTTTATAATATCATGACATGGGATAAATCATATTATGGAAATATAATCCCAATAATCATAACATAAAACATGAAACTTTGTGGCATACACACATAATCATAGAAAATCATATCATATTAGTCAAGACACATTTCCAAGACCAACATAGCAGAAAAAGTCCATTACTAAACCAAATTCACTCCTCGTTCCAGTCCTATATCACTAAACTAGATTAACTTACCATTCCAGCCATGTCTATCTCATTTGATATAAATCTTTACCCAATGAATTGAAGGGAGATATAGGTCCCACCGATCTCTTAATGAAACCATTCTTATGTGTGCCACAAAATCATTAGTCATACATCATAGAATAACCCATGTAATAAAAATGGGATTCTTGAACATCATGCCTACATAAAATAATCCATATAAGATAAATGGACTTCATAAAAATAATTCCATCATAACATAATGTAATCAATTTAATAATAGGGATAGAAACAGAACCTTATATTATCTTATATGGAAAATAATTTTGATACAACACTTGAAATCCATTCCTATGGAAAATATCCTTTCTTCTTCAAAAACATTGTTCCTTTCTCAACATGTCATAAAATTTTAAACTAAAATAAGTTAATTGAATATAAACATGAAAACATGTCAAGTAAGCTTCATGGAGATAATGTTCTATAAAATCATAAAAATCCATTAATGGCGTATAAGTTAAAAATATGCATTCTTATTGTACTTTTGTTGGAAAATCCAATAAGTATCTCGTATTGAAGACGAAAAAATATTTCCTTCAAATCGATTTTATAAAAAATCACTAATAAAACATGTAGGAGGATATAAATAATATTACATATCGAGTAAACAATGATGTGGATGATAAATATGCCCCTGTGAATTTTGAAGTATAAACAATCTAGGATAAAAATGAGATTGTGAGATTTTACCTCACCTTAGGTCTAATATGCTTTGTACGTAACTGAACCTAATTTATAATGATTTAAATAATGTCATTTTCATATTCCATAATCATATGCATTGTTTTTATTTCTTATGTGGTCATATTCATAACTTCTTATTAGTAATGTTTCATTGCTACTTGTAATGTTATTATGTGTGTTTTGTTGAATAAATTCTTATTCCACTTTTTAGGTTATAGCTATATAATTTACAGAATTGTATTAGTATAATATATATCTATTTTATTCATTCAATTAATTTATATAATCATGGTTTAATGAAGATCATGTAGAATGAATCACATTGCCCCGTGGAGACGGTATACCGTACGTATGCACGAGGGACGATATTGTTCCCATAATTATTTAATGGTATTGGAGTGGATGATAAAATATCTTAGAATCAGTATCATTTTATAATAATCATATCTAGTTATTATTTACACCATTATACTAATAAAATTAAGGTGGAAATCAGATTACACCTCGACATGGAGACGGTATTCCGTACATACGCACGCGCGGTGATTTCGTTTTCCTTAGGATGGATAGAAGGTAAAATAGGGTCGTTTCATATTTATAATTACATATGAATATATTATTGATACAGATGATATTAATTTATAATGAAATAATTAAATAAGAGTAAGTATCAGAAGAAATAAATTTGAATGAATCGGTAAAGAATATTACCTCTTCTTCGACGCGCCTCTTCTAAACCTCATCTTAGGGAACTAAAGATTGTATTTGAAGAATACCAGGACCTCTAGTATATTTATAGGGAAGTAGAGAAGATAAATGCACAGGTTTTGGCCGATCTTGAAGGCTGAATATTTTTTCAAGATGAGAGGGAGGAGGTTCCCTTTTATAAGGGATGAGAGGTGCACCTTTGGAAATCTCAAAAATATTAATTTATAAAAAACTCAAACCCCACATAAATACATACAAAATGACTCAACATAGAATATTAGATTATATAGGGTTGTAATACCATAAAAAAAATTTAGACATGTTGGGAATTTATTTTAAATTACATCAACTCGATTTATCCTTATTAAATATATTTAATTTTATTTTTGGTAATAATATTCTTGATATTAAATTGTTATAAATAGTTACTTATGTGTTCTAAATTATACATAATTAGATAATTTAGGACATTTTAGACCATACAAATTTCAATTTATATTTATAAAATTTTTGTGATTTTTAAAGAATTTTATAATATGTTATTTTTATAAAATATCAATAGTGTCAATTTTGACACTATTCATTTATTTTAATTTAAATAAAATACAAAGCGAGAATGTAATCAAAAAAATATTTAATAGATTCCGAACATGCAATGTTCCTCTAGAAAATTTTTGGAGAACATTAATTATATTATATAATATTTATTTTAATATTTTTAAAATCATTTATTTGATATTTCATTCAATAAAATAATTTCTACATCACTAATGTGTCATCATTAATGATAATTATTTAATCCCTAAAAATTTAAATAAATTCTCCTGATGTATATTATTTTATTATATTTTTATATACTATTTATATTTGAAGTTTCATGGATTTTATCACTAAATTAAAATTATTAGACTTATAAGATATAAGACAGTGACATGTTGTCACTTTCTTTGGTTTTAATAATAAATATATCATTTTCATAGTCGAAAGTCCATTAAATGAATCTATTCCGACTCTTATGTGATATTTGTCGAATTTTATTCATCCAATAGAATTTTGGCAGCTGTTTGGGTAATTTTATAATCTTTTTTTACCCTTATTTACTCAATTTACCTTTAAGTGTACTAAATAGAAAAATTACCATAGTTACTATTCATAATATCAAAAAAATAAAAGTATCTTATAAACATAATTTTTACCCCATGAATCCAAATATGGAATACATTTTTCAGAATTCAAAACATATAATTATAAGTAATTAATTTAAAATTAATCACATTGTTAAGAAATCGGGTTTTAAAAGTTAAAACATTGTTAGAGATTAAAATGTTGTTACCTAAGAATTCAATGTAAATTTAATGGTAATGAAATAAATTATATTAAATGGTAAAAATATATTCTATTTATACATTAAATCAATTTAATTTTATCATATAACCATATAAACTATCTTGATGAGAAAATGTTGTTTTTAAGAAAAATTTAGCGTATTTTTAGTATTAATCAAAATATGAAAGTTATCAAAAAAGTATCAAGAATGTATCAAATGGAAATATTTTTATAATGATTCAATGGAAGAAGTTTATTTTGTAAAATTGAACTTATAAACTTGTAAAAAATTATATTTAAAATTGTTACGCCATCAAAAGGTTGTAAAACTACAGTTTTTGAAAAATACTTCTTATATATGAAAAATTCTTTTTGATGTCATACCTCATTCTAGAAAATGTGTATGATGAATTATAATTTTATAAAATTAAAAACTAATTTTATAATATTCATAACATCTATTTTATAATATTATAATAATATATCATTGTATTGTAAAACTCGGTATTGCATACAATGCAAGCTATCAAGGAACGTTACTCTTGTGTGTAAATCAATCCAGTCCATTGGTGTGAGTAGTGAATGATTTCATTGGTGTTTAATATAACAGAAAACATAAAAAATATATTTCTTATAAAATCTCAGGGTGTTACATTGATCACATGATTAGTAAAAATATAGTGTTTTCACAAATCCAATTGAAAAATACAAAGTGAAGACCTCAACCAGTACGATCATTCCCTATGAATTCCATTTATTAGAAATTAAAAGGGATATAGAATAACTAGTGTTTTCCCTTTTACATGAACAAGATAATATATAAAGTGGTAATGAATTCCAAACTACGATTCAATAACTTCTGAATGATAAAAACATCTTATGTGATATGTTCTAGATCATAGAGTTCACAAACCAAACCTTGTACACTAAACCACCTCATGAAAGTGTCACCTTTATGGACCCTAGTCTTAGAGAATTTTTTAGAGTATTCATGGGATATGTATCAAAACTCTAATAGTATAATTATTTATATTTTATTTAAAATAGAATAATGGATATATTTACTTTCTAATATTACTCTGTAGAATTTTTTGTTTTTGATACAACAAAAAAATTAATTTTTGAGTAATATTAAAATTCAAATACTGAATTTATTTTAATGAATTAATTATTATTTTAATTAAATATTAATTTTAGATAGTTTTTATCTAATATAAATTATCATATAATTTCTATGAAGTGAAATTTTATTTTTATAAGTGTTTGAAAACTATTGTTATCCAATACCATAAATTTCGTAATAATTATCCCCTATTCATTTAAAATTAAAAATAGATATATTTATAACATTTTTCCATAATATAAATATTATTTTTGAAATCATAATGATGGAATTTTTTAACAGTAATTTTTTCATAATTTGATGAAAAAATTGAATATTTCATTAAAAATTAATTACGGTATAAATACACGGTGAGTATTATGACAGAATAATAACACAAAAATGAGGTAAAAAATATTATAAATTGTATCCAAGAAAAATATTTGACCCCCCACCCTTTATAATAATTTGATATTATGTTTTTGATTAATTTTATAATGCCTTTGGGAATCCTCTAAAACCTATAACATATTTCAAGATTTTAAAATCATTTCTTTATTGAAATGTCTTACTTACATGTTAGATAAGGTATTATATTAAAATTTTCATTTCTTGGAAATATAATGTAATTTAAACAACCCTTCCTCGGTATAAACAATGTGAAAATAAAAATGTATGGACTATGGTCATGGTAATATTAGTATACAGTGTCCAAAACGTAGGTTTGAGAAATAATACATAATTCACATATATTTTCTTATATTGACCCACCCAAGACACCATTTCTATTCAATAAAAATTATTTTATCACATTATAATTCTAACATCCTATATATAGGGTCTACTAAATGCCCCCAAGAACTTAAAAATCCCCTACAAAGAACATTGAATCACCCTCTCAAGGTAAGGGATCCTCTCCTTATCGTCTTTATTCATGTTTTTTTATTGTATTATGTATTTTATCTCTAATTAATAATTATGGGTAATATTATTACATATCCCCTTACTATAAATTATATATCTAAATGATGATATACCCTTTTCAGTCTCATAAATCCCATCCAGGAACATATCTATGTCCTTTTTATGCTTCTGAAATTTCACCACATTTTTCTATGCCAAACAATTGGGTAGTTAATACCCATGCCCATTTCCTTTCAAGGGTGTTCACATTAATCAAAGTATATTTATCTTATTAGGGACTCGAATCTATTTATTACACACTCATTGATTAGGGAATAAAATATGATGATGAACGAATCCTTTTTGTAAGATATATTTAGAACACTTAAGCATGAGAATGAAATGAAAGTGACGGGTGCACCCAAAATTATAAAGCCCTCCAATGAATTGGATAATATTTTATTATAAGGATACATCATTCAAGGGATTTCGGAGTGAACCTAATCCATCATATTACATTTTTACATCACGATGTCTTGGAAGTTATCTTTTACCTATGTTTATAGTGAATTTGTTTATTTTGATACCACATTACTAGTTTTTCCATTATGCGATCACACTACATCATGCCTTGATTTTCATGTGTGTGAATATAACACCTTCTATTTTCCATTTATATTCTTTTTTGTCTACAATGTATTATATTTTTCATGTTATTCCATGTTTATTCCCATAGTGGGCTTTATAGCTCACAAAATTATTATGTTTGTCCCCAGGTTATCCCATGTAGTTTTATGTATGATGGAATACAATGATCATGTAAGGGAATTTTAAATAATTTTGGTTTCCACAATTTTTTAATTTTTCATGAATTTAACCTAATTTCTAAATACATTGTACTTCTTGATCACTCAAGATGTATTATATGCAATCATATGTAATTAACCATAAATCAATGTGTAATAAAGAGAAGAATTTTCTTATAAATACTATTTATATATGATATATATAATATTTATTATGACATTATACTTGTATAATTATTATATTATTCTTTCCTTTTTTCTTTCCATTTTTTGGAATATGATAATGTCGTTTGTGTGGACGACGGACTACCACCTCGTGAACCAACGTTATTCATTAAGACATTTCATCGAAATTATTAAGGATGTGTTTAATAAATATATATGATCTATATGGAATAAATATGATATTTTAATTTTAATATATATATATATATATTCAATTTAATTTTAGTTATATTAATATGGAAGTAAAATGGAAATATTGTTCATGCATACTTACCACCTATCATCTATATAGATACTTTATTTCATTTCCTATCACCAAACAATATGGATTAATATAAACACATATATAATAAATATATATAATATTTATATCAGGGATTAAATTTATGAGTTTATTAAATATTGATTTAATTAAGAGGAAAAAAATTAAAAGTCAAAACATTCTAAAAAAATAAGGCAATTATAACCCAAAAAAATTAATATAATTAAAATTATTCACAAATAAGTGATAAGAAGACATAAATAGATCATATATGATATTAAAAATGTTAATATTGTTATATTATAAATTAATAAAAAGATTAAAAACCGTTATATTGATTTTTAAAGATTTTTAAACAAAAAAAAAGCTTAAGGTACGGTATTTCATCTCAATTTACATTCCATTGAGACTTTTTTGTTGTTATGTTCATAATGTCAATTATATTTTTTATATACTTAACATTTGATGTGTAATATCATTAATAAATTATTAATAATTTTATTTTATGTTTAAATTTGTGTTATTATATCTAAGGGGATTGAATATAAATGTTACCATGTGGTAAGTGGTTTCAAAACTCAATTTCCACTCATTGGGTTAAACTTCTACTTCATTTATTATTTAATTAAATGATTATGGGGGTAATTAAAATAAATTATAATATAATTTATTTTCACATGTTTTATGTTTATTCACTATGTATTTACATAATCGATTAATTTATTAATTCTCACCTCTTATTATTATTTTAAGGCTAAATTTCACAATCTCATTCTAATTGAGATTGTTTATTCATGAATACCATTAAAAAGAAATAAATAGTCTAATTCCAAACAAAAACATATATATTTCTCTCATATGGTTATTAATGGACTCATTCATGTAATATTATCACTTTTAAACTCTTTTTATATTTTTATATTTTTGAATAAATTTCATTAAAACATGACGTCATTTCTCACTTAAGTCGGAAGTGTGTTTTCTCACAAAACCATGTTTTGGAAAAATGTTTTCAAAATATTTTTATCCTTTTTATATGTTTTATTAACATTATTTATCTAGTTTATAATCTTTTAAAAAAATTAAATGGAATCATCATGTAATTTTAAAAAAAAAACCTTTTTAATATAACTAAAAAGGGGGAGGGAACATTATTTTAATGAGTACAACATGAACAGAATTTCAAACCATCGTGACCACTAAATTATCCTGAAGATTAATGTATATATATAAAAGGTTCTTATAAATGAAAATAATTTTTAAAATGTTTTTTCAAATATTATTTAAAAAAAATTCACATTAAAATAATTTTCAAGTGTTTTTTAAATTGAATGGATATTTCCCTAAGAATGTTATTAATGATATTTTATGGTATTTATATTCATCAAAAGAAATAAAATTCATTACCAATGGGTATATATAGTATTGATACAATCCATAATCTTACACAAGATGGTTGATGCTCACATTGATCATGAAGATTTTTAACAATCACTTTATTGAATAATTTTTAATTATCATTAAACATTACACTAAATTATTCACATTCTCAAAGATATTAAACATACAATAAATGTATATATTATTTATCAATGATGCCTTTATTATTTAAATTATATACAATTTTTACATATTTTTTTTACTTTTAATTTAATTGATTAACTAAGTAAATATTAATAACAATGTATCTTTCACTCAATATTGATAATTGGTATGGAAAATTTTTTACGAGCTAAATTGATTATTAGATTTATGAGGAATTCGTTAGACATGTATGAAATGGGTTGGGGACCATTTAAAGTAATCCTTTCAATGCCAATATTTTCTCATTATATGAAATTAGTTGGAACACCCTATTTGTTTGTAACCAGTGCATTTTAAACTATTGTGAGAATGGTTATTGACATTAGATATAGTGATGGACCAGTTGAATCGGTTTTTACCAAGTATTGTTTTATCTATCTTGAGAAAAAATCATGATTTTAAAGGTTTCATATTCCTAGGAAAATTATTTCAAATAAATTTTCATTACCTTCATTCAAAATTTAGTTATTATTATCCATTAGGTGATTGTTATGTTATTATATATGAATGTATTTCATTATCAGTTACTGATTAAATGGCATATTTTTTCAGTCATTTACCATTCTATATTGAATATTACTTATTCATTCATACATTCAAGGTATATAAATTTAATGTGTGATAAATTATTTAAATTTTTATATTGATTATAATTAATTATTCATGATAGAATCTGTTGTACTGAACCCTTATGGGGCATTTGAGCTCACCCTTATTTTGGTTTCATTATCTAGGTTTCCATGAAGTTTACTATGAATTGTTTGAAAGGATAAATTTGTTGAAATAATTTAATTTTTTAAAAAATTAATGTTTTTGGATTCCAAATATAATTTAAGACATGTGTATGTATCTAGTTTACCAATAATAATAAATTGATTGGTCCTTTAGGATGTGTTTCCTTGTACATTATGTTGATGTAATGTTAATATGCACAAACTATTTGAATCTAGGGTTGGTTTCACAATATATAGTATCAGAGGATGTTTATTAGCAACCTTGGGAACTATATTTAAGAAAATATAGAATATAAAACACATCCATATGTTAAAAATTATGGATAAGTATACAATAAAATTCCATCGAAACCATTTTTATTAATATAAGATTAGTTACGCTTAAAATATTCAATTTATACTATGAATTTCATCAGTTTTTGGATAATATGTTATGTTTAATAAGGATACGATCCAATATAGTCTATTCAAATATTTATAAATGGTTCATGGAAGGATGAATTGTATAAATAATCATGAAACCAAAGACATTTCCCTAATGAGAAATCCAATGTAGTTGGTATTTGAACTGTGAAAATTATATATATATATATATTATGGAAGCATAATCAAGGTATGAATAATTACCTTTTTTGGATGCAGAAATATATTCCAAATAGATATTATCTTATGTTGGATCACTTTATGTGACATAATACCCCATAATTTAGTGGGCTACAAATCCAGTGGTAGCTGAGAAATGGATTAAGTGTTTTGAGAAGATATTTATGGCATTAGGATGGAGTACAAAAGGAAAATGTTACACTTCTAGTATATGGCCCCAAATGAGATATTGATCAATGGATTCACATATCTCAAAAACAAGGGAGAAATAGGAAATAAGACTCATGGAATGAAAAGCCAATAAAGACACCTTATTTGACAAATATTTCCCTCATGATAATCAAACTGAGATGAATGCGATTTTACATAACTTTATGAAAATGAAGAAAAGATTCTTTTGGAGTATGAGATAAACTTTACAAAATTATCATGGTATTCTATGTATTATATACACAACATCGATTTCACTATTGACCACTTACTTAAAATTTTATGACAAATATTCATAAGGAGTCGTTCTCAAAATATTTATCATCATATGATGAAATATTTTTGAGAGCTATCCGGACAGAGAAGGAATTATTTGTGAATTATGGATTCAAATGGAATCTATAAAAGAAGAGTATGGTGTAAACAAAAATATATAAATGGAAGATGATAAAGAAATTTTTTTCACATGTGTTAAATATGGAAGGAAACACATAGGTACTTTCCTGAAGAGGATGTGTTTTTATATAAATATAGAGAAATGGGTTATCCAGAAAAATAGAAAAATGCGTAGAACAAATAAATGATATTAATTTTTCAACTATTCTAAAATGGGTCACTATTTATATAAATTCCCTATAGTTAATGGGATGCTGAGGGATCATGGTCACAAGTCTTCTATTGATTAAACAAAAGTGTAATGATTATTGTTTATCATATATATTGATCAAAGAAATATATTGCTAAAGTATTTTATTCTAATCATAATATATATTAATTATAAATGGATTATACAGTAGAACTATTTCATTAATTATTTAATAACCCATGTAAAATGGTATTGATGAATAAGAAAAACAATTCAGTAGAAATTTTAACTTCATATAACTCACACGACTGATTGAAATGCAACCCTTAAATTGTTCCTAATGTTGAAATAATTATGCTCAGGTAATGAGATTATTGATATAAATTTTGTAAATTGGATTGAACTAAATACCATGGAACTTATTAAAGAAAATATCATTTTAAGAATTGAATGGCCTTCTTTCAAATGTTATGGATCTTAATATATTGGATGGTTCATATGTTTAACCATTTATAAAGTGGGTCAAGTTGAACCTGGGATAAGGTTTTAGAAATTAATTTATTATATTGGAAAACTTATGAAAACCATATTGGTTTTAGAAAATAGGTATAGATAGATAAAAATAATTTTCACACTTTTGTGTACCTTATGATATGTTAAATGTGAATTTGTGTGGTTCATTCATTAAAACAAGGATGAAAACCCTTTTTTTAGATATTCATTTCGTAAAGAAAGAGATGAAGTGGGAATTTATCAATGAACCACCAAAGGATAAAATTATTCCTTTTAAATTAAAAAATTAATTAATTATATATCATTATAGAGTAAAATAATTTTGGAAATCTAAGAAAATTGTCTTGAAACAAAAAAAGTATCCTACTACCATCATATTTGATGATATCTATGAGAATTTAGACACATAGTTTATGATATTGTGGTCATCAAATTCATTCTAGGCATGTTCTCTATTAATCTTAATCATTATTTGGGTGTTAGTTTTCTCTTCTATGTCCATGTTTACAAACTAATACTATGTTATCCTACTCTAAATACAATTAATGTTATTATTCTCTATGACCATAGCTCTTCAATTTCACTTTAATTTTGAGGATGTTTTATTTACTCCTTTACGACGTGGGTGTTCAATAATGAAATTTTCAAATGTGAAACCCTTGAATACCTAGACCAAGATTAAATTATGGGTACATAATTTATTTAAAGTGGGTAGAATTTAACAACCTGAAATTATAATATAAGAACATTGTATTTCCTAGATTTTATGATATGCAACACAAAACACAGAAGACAAAATAACACCTCAATACTTTACAATATATTTATAAATTAAATAAATTCAATCACTTAAATTATGTATATTACATCCAAAATTGTCTTTAACTTGTTTCATATGCATCCAAATGTTAATATTTCTCAACACAGAAAACTAAGTCTAACTTTTGATAAACAAAACAAATACACCCTCCAATAGATTGTGGTTTATACAAGTTCTTGTTTTCCAAATAATATTAACATTATAAGTTAAAATTTAAATTATCTTAATGAAATTATATTGGTGGTTATAAAAGGGTTTAAATAACTTATGAAAATATATTTTTGAATTAAATGGTTATTAACTAATTATATATTAATATAAAAATCCATATAATATAATTGGAATGTTTTTATAAAAATCTATTATTGAGACAAAGGTGTTTTATCATAGTAAAATAAATTAATTACTATTAGTGAATTATCATAATGAATGTTATATATTATATATTTTATTTAGAATGTTTACATTCATGAAATATACTTGATATGCATAAGATAAGATAAAATCCATTTTATCTCATAAAAATCAGAATTTTCCTAAATATAATTCCACACCCTTTTAATGAAACATATTTGTTAAAACTAACGTATGAAACATTAAGAAATTTTATTTTAAAAAATATACATAATATTTTAAATATTAATTTCAATAATATCTAAGGTTTATTTTTTTTAATTCATGAGAAGTTTTTTTGACTAATAGTGAAAAGTACTTAATTTTTATTGAGTTATGCCTTCTCAAATAAAAAATATATAATGTTAAATTATATTTCAAATTGGTGTTTAATATGAAATATTTAAATTATATTAATAAAAAAATAGTTTATTTAATTGTAATTATTTTTATATTTAATTTATATATTAAAACATAGTTAACTTCTGAACATTTTCGCATTAAAAACCCACTTTATCATCCCATCTCTAGGATTAATTTTAAATTAATTTCTGAGACTTATGTGATTTGAAATTGGAATAATGGAATCCCTAATTTGAATAATAAAAAATATAATTTTTATGTAGTTCACCTTAATATTTTTAATATGGTGATTAGTGAAAAAAGTTAAATTTAATTTAAGTAATTAATGTGAAAATAAGTTTACTTAGAGGATAAAAATAGAATATATCGTATTAGAATAATCCAACACCTATATAACCCCAATTTTATACACATATTTCAACCAATAAACCTCTAGGATCTAATTTTGTGTATTATGGAATACTTTTTAGAAAAAAACAAGGTTAAATCCATCTTATTTTAAAAAATACCAAGTATGTCCTCTCCCACAGTTATGAAAGGCTACCCCTCCCCAACCAACTTCACACCGTCAAAACACTTAGTAATGGTAAATACCAATCATAATTACTCCAAAAATTTCTTACCTTTATCCTTGAATCCATATTTTGGGTAGAAAGAGGACTTAGTATGTAATTAGTGCAATCTTAAAGAGGATGCCCAAACAAGAGGTATTGTTTTCCAAAAAATGTTTTTATTTTATTTCTTTCTACACATCCTTTAATTATTATTATATAATTAATATATAATAAAAGATATATCACAAATATACAAATATGTTTTTGTGGTAATTATATGACCTATAAACTCACACTTATGTCATATGGGTTAAAAAACCATCGTTTGTGTGTACAACGGACTACCACCTTGTGAACCAATGTCGTTTGTTTTTCCCATGGTACCTATCAATATTGAGAATAATGATGGTAATAATTTTTATAGATGATATTTTTGATATTTTTGATGAATTTATTTTATGTAATTATTATATAAAACAGAACTTCATTATTTTAATTGTGTGGGAATATAATAATTTTGTTCATGTGTACGATATACTACCACCATGAGAAGTGATATGATTCATTCACGCTCTACATAGAATGAATTAAGAATCATATTAGAAAAAATATTTGATATATAATACATAAAAGTAATACTGTAATAAATATATATATATATATATATATCATTTACTTTTATTTCTATTCATTCAAAAATAAATTGCAAACAACGTTCATGTGAACGTATGACATACCATCTCCATGAATGATGTATTTTATTTCCTATCACCAAAATTTGTATATAACTCTAAAAAAGTTCATAATGAATTTATAAGATATTTTGATCAAGTTATAAAATTTTAAGATGATGAAATCATTATCTATGTATGTGGAAAAGAAAATAACAAGTCAAAACATACTTGAAAACCCAAGAAAATTACACTTGAAACAATGAATGTAATGAAATATTATTAACAAAAAAGTGAAAAAATTTATAAATGGATCCTATATGATATTAAAAAAATTAATATGGTTTATTTGTAATTAAATAAAATGATAAAGACCATTATACAATAGAATAATGTTTTTCAACCAAAAGTAAGCCTAAAGAAAGAGATTTCCTTTGAATTTACATTTCAATGAGAATTATTTAATGTTATTTACAAAAAAATATTTATATGGTCTATATAAATACCCTTTGACATATAATATCATAAATAACTATTTTTTAATGTTATTTAATGATTCAATTTTAATTATTGCACCAATGGGTATTGGAAATAAAAGTGACCATGTTGTAAGGGATTTTATAGCTATATTTCCACGCATTGGGTTAAACATACACTTCATTGATTATGTTAGGGTATGATTATTTTTTAATGAATTATTATATTACTGTGTAGTATTCAAATTTTTTTATGTGGATTTACAGTTATTACACTAAATCAATTCATTTATAAATTCTCACCTTAATGTTATACTCATTTTAATGGTTTATTTCATATTCTCATTGCAATCGATACTGTATATTCTTAAATATAATTTAAAGTAAATAACATAAACCTTTTATAATATACCATTCCATTTTATTACTATCTAGTTATTAATTATTTATTTCAAAAAAATGTATCATTTTCCCACTCTTGTGTACTTAATATGTTTTAGAAAATGTTTTCAGGAAAAATTGTCTTCATTTATCTCTTCGATGAGAAATAGATTTTCTAAAAAAACCATTTTTTATCAAACTATTTTATCCTTATCAAAATTAAAATTAAAATTTTATTTTATTTTAATTCATTTATACTATTTTATTTTTTTAAAAAATCATATCTATTTAATTTTGAAAATAAAGTCATTTTTGGATTTTTTCTGAAAAAGTGAATGAGATATTGTTTTCACTATGTACACACAAAGATAATTTCTAGCTATCAGGACCAATAAAAGATTATAATTATTCCATTATAATAATTAATGTATTTATTTAATGATAACTATTTTTTAAAAATTTCAAAACATTTAGTTTAAAATGTTATTTTCAAAGAAAATAATTTTCCAAATGTATTTCAAAATGAATAGGTAGTTTCTAAAGGATTATTTTAAAGATATTTTAAGTTTTTTATATTCACCAATGACAAAAAATATCTACACTTACAATAATGGGTAAATAATATATTTATAATGTAATTAATTTTCCACTCTATGGTTTATGCTCACTTCTTCTATGGAAAGTATTTCATTAACTTCATTTATTCAATTTTTGTCATTAAAAATTTCATTGAATTATTCAAATTCCAATTGAAATTAAATTTCCCCTAAATGTAAATATTTTCTTTATCACAGATACATTTATTAACTGGTCATTATACAATTATAGATATAGTGATTAATTTGAAATTTATTCATTATATTTGGATATGTTGATAAGACGGTATAATTTACTCAATACGGGTATTTAATAAGGAACATTGTTTATGACTAAAATTAATTATTTGATATATGAGGATTTCATTTGGTATGTATGAAATAGGTTGGTGACATTCCAATGTAATCCCATCGATTAATAAATACTCTCATTAGATGAAATATGATGAAAAAATCTACGTTTTTGTAACTAGTCTGTTTTAAACATTCTCATGTGAAGATCTTATAAGAGATATAGAGTTGTCCAAGTCAAATCAGTTCATACCTCATATGATTTAATATTCGTTGGTGATATATCTTAATGTTAATGTTTTCATTTTGTTTGAAAAAATAATATCCAACAAGTAAATATTATATTCATTCATATCTAAATTATTATTATCCATGATATCTTCTTTATTATATTATCCATGGATGCATTTTATTCTCAGTTATTTATTAAATGAAATGTGTTTTTAGTTATTTACCATTCCATATTGATTATGAATTCTCTATTTATATATTTATTTTATTTAAATTTAATTTTTGATCAATTATTTACCTTTACAAATTGATTATGATTATTGATTCATGATATCATCTGTTGTAATTAGAACTTATGGATAATTTCAGCCCACCGTTATTTATTTTTCATTTTCCCATGATTCGATGAAGTTTAATATGATATATATGTTGGGATATGATTGTTGGAATAATGTTATTTTTAACAAATATTATTATGTAATTTTGGTCATCAATATATAACGTAGAACTTGTGTTTGTTTTTAGTTTACCAAAACTACTAAACGTATCAATCATTCGAGATGTTTTTCCACATGTCTTATGCCAATGTAATGATAGAAGGAACATGATATGGGATTATAAGCTCAGGGACAATAAGTTTTATATCATGTTTTTACTTATTTTTCTTTTGTGTACACATGTGTTTGGGTTCTCATTTTAGTGTAAGATGGTGATACTCCACTGAGATATATTTATTATAAATAGTAATGAAATTCCAGTGTTCATGTAAAATTTTATTCTTATAAAGGTCTAAGAATAGGTTTCATAGTGGACATGGATGGGTATATTGATCAAGGAATAGATATTGGCTTGAAGTGATTTTTAGGGATTTTTATAGAGAATCATTGAACATTTTATTACATATTTATCTAATTTATACGACCAGATCTGTGGAAGAAATGATGGAATGTACGAATATAAGAATTTATTTGATATCATTTTTATAAAACATTTTATGTTTATTTCCTTATGTTTTTCTCTTTTGAAATATTTCCATTCATATATACTCAAATTATCTATCATATATGTTTTTTGGTTATACATTACTATTTACAATTATGATATTGAGATTATATTCCCTATAATATTGAATATAAACTGCCACTACAAGTCAGTGGTATCCACAATATGAGGAATCACAATTGAGGATAGGTGGAACCCTATGATTATGTTCAATTTAGCCTATTAGGGTTAATCTATTACAAAATGGTATCACATGCATATTTTTTCAAAATCAGGGTTTTATTATATGAGAGTAGGAATGTGTTGGAGATTTAGATGGGGATTTGTATAGTGAGCTATGAATTCATGTTTAGGGGAAGTATATGTTATCCGGCTTAGTGGATCATTGGTCATGGTTTTAATTATTTATGTTATGTTTTTTCTTCAAATATTTTATATATTTTTGATATTATGGTTTTATTATTTAAAATAAGGATCACAATGGAAAAATAAATGTGGACATTCATTTTATTTGGTATATATGTTTCCCTTGAGATATTTATATGTGTGTGTAATTAATGAAGTAAATTTTATTGATTTTAAATTTAATTTCTTTGTTAAAATGTAAAATAATTTATACTTATATAAATTATTTGTTGAATTTTATATAAGTTGTCTCTATTAATTGGTTCTTTTCCTGAATATTCATATTTTATTACGAAATTTTATACAAATGTTATATTGGGATATCATCTTAGCTAGATTTTAGAGTCTATAATGGTGGGTTTATTTTGTAATTTGATGCCTTAGTGATGGTTTAATATAGGAATGATATACCAATGATATGGTTTGAAATGGGAATGGGTTTCCTTAATGAGTTTTTTCACCTAATAGGGAAATTAATTCACGTGGGATTATTTGGATTCCATGGTGTAAATTAAATAGAGTTCCTATCGTATTGTGGTTGTGTTTGATGGGAATAACATGGTGGATTTCTAGCCTTGTTGGATTAGGATATGATTTTTATGGGATAGTGAAAAAATATTTTAGATGGTTGGGTCAATGACAAGTAGAGAGTTGGAAGACACATTATGGATTTGGAGTAATGCAATATTGGTATGTGATGTATCATTATGTTTTAGGGATTGACATTAGATAGATTACTTTTTTTCATAGTAAATGAAATTATAATGGTACTTTTGGGTTATATATGTTGATACGAATATGTATATGTTTTTTAGGCCTGTGATCCTAGTGTTGACGGGATTTCAATCCTGGGAGCTTGAGTTAGGTTTTATAATCCGATATAATTAGAATCTATATCTATTTCTAGTTTATATGTGAATATAATTAGTGATATGAAATCACCAATTTAATGGATTTTTATATAGTTCACATGGGATATGAAAAATATAGAGTGGGTACTATGTTACCTCTAGGGAAAACGGTTTTTTATTGGATGGCAGATTCATGTTGGTGATGTGTAATTCCCTTATGGTATGAATTGTGTTAAATTAGTCTTGTAATGAATCTGATGATGATTTTATAGGTTATAGGAAATTACTAGTGTTATAATGATGATTGTATAGTGTTGAGTACCCCTTAGCTGCACACTCATTGGAGAGGAGTCATTGAACACTATTGGGTAATGGTAAAAGGATTCCCTTGTGGTGAGATGCCTAGTTTGATTTGTGAGATAGTAGAGGTCATGGTATTCTATGTTTATGGAGTTGATTAATGTATAATTAGTTTGTTTGGAAAGCCATGGGCTAGTGAATCATGATGAAATAAGTCCAAACATGAATTGATGGGGTTTAACTATGATATGATGAATATGGATTAAGAAGAGAAATATTTGATTGATGTTTGAACCGATTATCAGTAGTGAATAAGAAGTATTTGTAAAAGGAAATTCCTATGGTGAGTTGTACATATATTATTATTAGATGTTCTAAATATCCAATGAAATGAGTTATGGTGAATATCAATTGTTATATACAAATTAACACTATTATTTCTATTGATTGATGTTTTTTTTAGAACATTGGTATGAGAGGGTTGGTCATTTCTATTAAATATATATAGTAATAGATCTTGCATAGTTTTTAGCGATTTGGTGTTTTGGTTTAGCAGAATAGTGATAAGGATACTCTTATACATGGGTTCATATTATTGATCATTTCATGTTTATCCAAAAATATATGGGATCATACATTAGTGACTCCTATACATTGGTGGTCGATGTATCAACCTAGATACTGATGTATAAGCATGTAAATTCCATTTATTTCCTTAATAAACATATATATTGATAATCAGAAATGGAGTTCAGGTAGATTTCGTTATATTGGATGATAACATGGATGCATTTGATGTTTATTTTAGATAGGGTTATATAATGGGTATATTATTAAATTCAAAGAGATTATGATGATGATTTTTTTTAATTTAGGATTAAATCATTTAGTAGCATTTATTTTCATGTTTTGATATTCCTATCAGTGTTTAAGCCTCTTCAGGTTGGTGCTGAGAGATAAATCATCACGATCCAATTGATATGATAGTGCATCGGTTTTGAGGAAACTTATTTTTTTGATAAGATAACTAATGGAGGAAAGATTTTTGTTTTTATGTGTAATTTGATGATGTGATATGGATATCTAATATGATGTATCATATCACGTGTGAATGATGTTTTTTAAGGATCATAACATAAATTTAATGTGAAAATATGTATATCTGGGTTTTTTTGGGTAGGTAATCTACAATTTGTTTAGTTATAAATAGATAATAATGATTGATAATGAATTAAAACCAATAAATAAAATGTCTATAGACATTTATAAGTGATTCTTAGTGATTTAAAACACTATATTAGAGATTTTATAATAACATGTATCATTAAAAGTTAGTAACACTTGTGGAAATTTGATTTTCTAGATATGGTGTTTGGTAAATTTGTGAATTCGGAATCATATAGGAATTGTAATAGTTGGATTACCTCTAGGAGGTGTTTTTTGGAAATTTTTTATGTTCCTAATGATACATAAGATGATTTAGTAGGGGTAAGATAATGATGTTCCTATTGTTATGTGTTTAAGAAACTACATGGTACCCAGTGGTGGTGGCAATAATAGTGTTTTTATTTTTTTCAGTATCCCCTAGAAACCACGATGGAAGGTTATCGGGTACCCTAGGAAAGGGTACCTGGAACTCGATGGTGTTTCATGGTCTAAAGGCCATTTGTTGAGGCCACTGAGTACCCAGAGTTAGTATATTGGGTAATAGGAGTAGTTCTATATGATTTTTTTAAAATAAATGTATGTACATTATTTCATTTTTGGAAACCCATTGGATTTAAAATGAAATGGGGCATAAGGAAGATCAATTTGACCAGGTCCTCCACTCCGTCCTCCCACAAACAAGTTGATGTGTGTGTTTGGATAGTTTTAGTAATGTATTTTTTGGGTATGATCTATCTATTCATTATTTATTATTATTATTCCTATTTTTTCATTTATTTATGTTATTTTAGGTTATGGTTTTGATGGTGATTTCACCAAAGAATTCTAGAATCATCTCTAAACCAAAAATATTTTCCCTATAGTGGATTTAAGATATTGTATAGAGATGAATGCACAATATAACTTATTTTTTTATTTTTGTATATCTCAATAAAATTTATTCAAACATGTTTATAGATATTAAATTGGTGTATTTTGGGGATTCTTTTGATAGTTATTTTTCTGATCAGGGTTCCATGGGTGTGTCATTGACCTTCCACATAGAATTGATTGTGATTTTTTTATCACAGGGATACTCAGGGATTTTCAAATGATATTCTACATTCTATTTTTAAGGTAAATTACATTTCAATAGGTAATTGTATAATCCTTGTTATATAAGATAGGCGGACGAGTGTTACTATGGAATATAATAGTCCTAGAAAAGGATATATGGAGCCCATCATGATAAGAGTAACTATGTAAAGAAGATGGTTGTATGTATGACATGTAACCATATTCTTATTTATCTATGATTATTAATACTTTCATGGGGTTTTATGAGAGTAAAACATCCAAATATACTCGACACTAAGGGAGAAGAATTTATATTGATAAAATATAATGAAATTGTAACTTATTATCACATTACATCTTATATTTATTTGGATCTTGATTCAGAAATTCTATTTCAAACACAATTTGAAAGTATATTAATGAATGTGAAAGATAATAGAAGATATTTTTACATGTTTTACTATGAAATAAAATTATCTTGTGATTTTTCTATAAGGTGATAAACAATACATATATTCTCTATTGAAATGATGTACCTATTGCATTATGATGGATAGAATACAATCCTTAACCTTTGTGTGATTGCTTTCACTTAAGGAGAGAGGATGGGATAATCCTAAATCTAAGGAATAGTTATGAACATATCCAGATATAGCACCTCATTGTTTCTTTATACTACCTATGTCAATAGTCTCTACATTTTTAAAGATAAATTTTTTAATCTTAATAAATTCTTCCACCTATTGATACTTCTTAAGGAAATATCATCATTGTGTTGTTCTTATCTTCCTTATTCTTCACTTTCTACTTGGACAACAATGAGAATGAAAAATTCCTCAATTTTCCTTTTTCTAAAACATATCTTTCTAGTCCAATTAGTCTAACCCTATCCATTTAATGATAGTTCACTTGGTGATATTTCTTCTAATCCTCCATCAAAACTTGTCTGTCAATGCTGAATTTTCCAAAAAATATTTGACATATTACCCTCCTCATTCTTCTGGAAAACCAATTCATCAGGTAATGTCCATCTGATATATGTTTTTCATATGAAACTTCAAATGATCCCCTCTTATTCTTCCTAATCATCTGATCAATAATTGATAGCAATAATCTATTAGTTGTTTTCTAGATCACTTCTTTTTCTTCATCATCTCCAAACACTTGTTTATCTAATGATTATGATACATCTGATACTTTCTGCTTTTTATGATACTCATCTATCTGATCACTTCTATTTATCATAATCTAGTGATATATTACTTTATTAAATAATTTCCTTTCCTATGGTACCCCATATAGTATCTAATTGATATTTGACTGATACATCAACCCAATTAAGAATGGATCTCAATCATCATGGTTTGTACATCCATACATCGCTTCAATTATTTGTTATATTGAAATAACAAAATAAACCACTTTATGTAAGTATAACATGAATTTTATAGGACCTTTCACAACTTTAAATCATTTTACATAAAAATCATGACGCACAAATGCCAAAAAAATATAGTAAGAGTTTCTATATAGTTACAGTGAATGGCACACCATCATATTTGAAAATTCCTCTTCTATATTTGGATCCCCTGATTGATTCTTCCTTCATTTTATCACTGTTAAACATTGAAAAATATAGTATTCCATGAATATGTATAGGAAACAAGCATAGATCTCGGATTCAATGAACTTCAACAACAGTCCAAAAATATTGGCTAAAATCATGATATTATTTTATCATTATCATCACTTTGAATGTGTGGCTATATATTTCTATATTTAATTACTTATAAAAAAATCATAAATAATTTTTTACATTTTATCTATGAAAAACTCAGTGAAAATCATCATCAACCTATTTATATGCTTTGAAAAAAAATCACATGAAAAAACCCTTTTCCCGATAATCTCCCCGATATTACATTTGAATATTTATTCTGTATTCATTCTTCGTTATCTCCAAACAACTTATGGTTTCATATATGTTTGGTATTTTCCCCCTATTCGATGAACACTGAGAGACATTACATATTCCTTCAATCAAATAAATTCATTAAACTCTACTAGATGACTTTATAAAAATCATCTTGATGTTTTTATAACACTTTTTCTAAAGAAATAAATTAAAAACAAAGGTCCAATAAAAATTTTTCAATAAAATTAATATAATTTCTTCATATGGTAGATTTTGTTTTATCCAACTATTTGAATGTTGATAATTTTTTTGATGATAAAAATTTGAAAATTAATCTCTATTTTATTATTTTGAAGCTGATATCTAATCATTTTGAAAACTGTTCATTAAATGACAATCAAATGTTTCTTTTTCTGAAAAATATTATTGGGAACCGAACATCTTATCATTAATAAACTTCTATCTGATAGGGTTTTTCTAATGAAACACTTTGTTTTTATGAAAAATAGCAAACTTCTTTTATCAGGTATGCTTCATTAACACTCATTTCATTCGTTTTCTTTGAATTCTTCACCTTTTATCATGATCATTGTACAATTCCATATAATGGAATTCTCAGAACTATTAATTAAACATTATTCATCACATCATATTTTATTGGAACCATAGTTCGACTAAGATCTTCCATGACATTAATATCTTCATGACAAAAACATTTCAGAACCACCTATCCATCATTCATTTATATTTAAGAGTATTGAACTATAGTTCAAGGAATATTATCTAATTTTTTTAAAAATTATTCTTGAAACACATCCATATGGCATTGTGATTTTTTTCAATGAAGAATACATCTTTTAATAGTGTCTCATATTATTTACATGATCATTGTATTAATGATTAAAATATGAATGTTTATAGTGGTCCGAGTATTTCTCGTGGCATGGTTCAACCAACTCACAATCGAGCTCTCCAATGGGGTATACCCAAGGGAACTGATGTCACTCATTCAGAGGTAGAAAAATGTAAATTACCTTATTTTTTTCTTTTTGTATATATCTATAAAATTTATTCAAACATATTTATTGATATTAAATGGGTGTATTACTAGGTGTATTTTGATGTTTATTTTTCTAATCACAGTTCCATGGGTGTGTCATTGACCTTCCACATATAATTGGTTTTGATTTTATTATCACACGGATACTCATTGATTTTCCAATGTTATTCTAAATTATAATTTTTTTACTTAAATTACATTTCAATAGTTAATTGTATAATCCTTGTAATATAAGATAGGAAGTCGAGTGTTACTGTGGCATATAATAGTCCTAGAAAAAGATATATGGATCTTGTTATGAGAAGAGTAACTCTGTCAAGAGGACGGTGGTCAATATGATATGCAACCATATGCATATTTAACTATGATTATTAAGACTTTCAGTGGATTTTATGAGAGGAAAACATCCAAAGATACTTGACACTAAGGGAGAAGAATTTGTGTTGAGAAAAGTTTATGAAATTGTAACTTTTTATCACATAAACTCTTATACCTATTTGGATATTGATTCAGAAATTCTATTTTAAACACCATTATATGTATATTAATGAATCCGAAAGATAAGAGATGATATTTTTACAAGTTTTACTACTCAATAATCTTATCTTGTGATTGTTGTATAAGGTGATAAAAAATACATAGATTCTCTATTGAAATGATGTACCTGTTGCATTACTTTCGATAAAATACAATCCTTCACCTTTCTGTGATTGCTTTCAGTTAAGGAGAGAGGATGAGATAGTCCAGAATCCAAGGACTAGTGATGAACTTACCTAGTTATATTTTCTCATTATATCTATATACTAACTATGTAGATAGTCTCTACATTTTTAAAGATAAATTTTGTAATCGTAATAACATCTTCCAGCTATTGATACTTCTTAAGGATATCACATCAATGTGTTGTTCTTCTCTTCCTTATTCTTCAATTGATACTTAGACCAAAATGTGAATGAAACATTCCTTAATTTTTCTTTTTTCTAAAACCTATCTGTCTAATCTTATTAGTCTAACTCTATCCATTTAATTATGGTTCCCTTGCTTATATTTCTTCTAATCCTCCATCAAAACTTGTCCATACAATGCTGAATATTCCAAAAAATATTGTACATATTACCCTCCTAATTCTTCTTTCAAACCAATTCATCAGGTGATGTCCATCTGATATATGTTTTTCCTATTCCTAATTATCCGATCAATAATAGATCGGAATAATATATTAGTTATTTTCTAGATCCCTTGTTTTTCTTCATGATTTACATACACATGTTCATATATTGATTGTGATCCATCTGATGCTTTCTTCTTTTTATGATACTTGTATGTCTGATCACTTCTATATATCATAATCTAGTTCTATATTTCTTTAGTAAATGATCTCTTTTCCTCGGCTACCCCATGCAGTATGTTATAGATATTTGACTGATACATCCACCCAATTGAGAATGGATCTAAATCATCATGGTCAGTGCATCAATACATCGCTTCAATTAATTATTATATCGAAATAAAAAAATAATGCACATTATGTAATTATAACATGAATTTCATAGGTCCTTTAACTATCAATCATTTTACATAATAATATTGATGCACCGATGCCAATAAAAAACTAAGAGTTTCTCAATAGTTGTTGTGAAAGGCACACCATAAAATTTGAAAATGCCTCTTCTATATTTTCATCCTCTGATTGATTCTTCTTTAATTTTATCACCTTTAAACAATAGAAAATATAGGATTCCACCAATATTTATAGGAAACAAGCATAGATCTTGGAATTAGTGATCTTCATCAACAGTCTCAAAATATTGGCTTGAATCATGATATTATTTTATCATTATCATCACATAGAATGTGTGGCTCAAAATTTCTATATTTAATTACTTATAAAAACAGGATAAATAATTTTTTTACATTTTATCTATTAAAAACTCAGTGAAAATCATCATCATACAATTTATATGCTTTGAAAAAAAATTGCATGATAAAACCTTTTTCCCGAAAATATCCTCTATATTACTTTTGAATATTTATTATATATACATTCTTGGTTCCCTTCAAACTACTAGTGGTTTCATATATGTCTGATATTTTCCCACTATTCGATGAATGCTGAGAGACATTTCCTATTCCTTCAGTCAAGTGAATTGATTAATCTTTATCAGACGTCTTTATAAAAATCATCTTGATGTTTTTATAACACTTTTTCTAGTGAAATCAATTAAAAACAACATTACATTAAATATTCATCAATAACCTCAATATAATTTCTTAATATTGTAGATTTTTTATTATCCAACTATTTGAATTTTAATAATTTTTTTGATGATAAAAATTTGAAAATTAATCTCTATCTGATGATTTTTAAGCTCATATCTAATCGTTTTATAAACTCTTTATTAAATGACAATCAAATGTTTCCTTTTCTAAAAACTATTATTCGAAACTGACCATCTTATCATTAATAATCTTCTATCTGATAGTTTATTTCTAATAAAACACTATGTTTTTATGACAAATATCATACTTCTTTTCATCAAGTATGCTTATTTAACACTGATTTCATTCATTTTCTATTAATTCTTCACCTTTTATCTTGATCATTTTACAATTCCATATAATGGACATCTCATAACTATTAATTCAACATTATTCATCACATCATAGTTTATTGGAAACATAGTTCCACTAATATCTTCCATGAAATTAATATCTTCATGACATGAACATTTCACAACAACTTATCCATCAATCCTTTATATTGAAGTGGATTGAACCCCAGTTCAATGAATTTTATCTCTTTTTGAAAAAAAATATTTTTGAAACACATCCATATGGAATTGTAATTTATTTAAATGAAGAATACATCATTTAATAGTGTCTGATATTATTTACATGATCGTTGTATACATGATTAAAATACAAATGTTTATAGTGGTCTGAGTTTTTCTTGTGGCATGGTTGAACCAACTCACAATCGATCTCTCCCATGGGGTATACCCTTGGGAACAGATGTCACACATTCAGAGGTAAGGAAAATGCACTATACCTTATTTTTTTTTATACCACTATAAAATTTATTCAAACATATTAATTGATATTAAATGCGTTTATTACTGGGTGTATTTTGATGTTTATTTTTCTAATCATGGTTACATGGGTGTTTGTTATTGACCTTACACATATAATTGGTTGTGATTTTATTATCACAGGGACACTCATGGATTTACCAATGTTATTCTACATTCTAGTTTTTTAGGTAAATTAAATTTCAATAGTTAATCATATAATCCTTGTTAAATAAGATAGGTCATTGAGTGTTACAATGGCATATAATAGTCTTAGAAAATTTTATACGGAGCTTGTTATGAGAAGAGTAACTCTGTAAAAACGATGGTGGTCTCTATGATATGTAACTATATACTTATTTATCTATGATTATTAATACTTTAATTGGGTTTTATGAGAGGAAAACTTCCAAAGATACTCGACACTAAGGGAAAAGAATTTGTGTTGAGAAAATTTTATGAAATTGTACCTTTTTATGACATTACCTCTTATACCTATTTGGTTATTGATTCAAAAATTCTATTTTAAACACAATTTGAATGTATATTAATGAATTTGAAAGATAAGAGATGATATTTTTACTAGTTTTACTACTTAATAATATTATCATGTGCTTGTTGTATAAGGTGATAAAAAATAAACAGATTCTCTATTGAAATGATGTACATGTTGCATTGTTTTGGATAGAATACAATCATTAACCTTTTTGTGATTTATTTCACTTAAGGAGAGAGGATGGTATAATCCCGATTCCAAGGACTAGTGATGAACTTATCTTGTTATAGCTCCTCATTGTTTATTTATACTACCTATATAGATAGACTCTACATTTTTAAAGAGAAATTTTTGTAATCGTAAGAAAGTCTTCAACCTATTGATACTTCTTAAGGATATCACATCAATTGTTGTTCTTCTATTCCTTCTTCTTCACTTGCTACTTGGACAACATTGAGAATGAAACATTCCTTAATTTTCCTTTTATTAAAACCTATATGTCTAATCCTATTAGTCTAACCCTATCCATTTAATGATGGTTCACCTGGTGATATTTCTTCTAATCCTCCATCAAAACTTGTCCGTTCAATGCCGAATTTTCCAACAAATATTTGAAAAAATTACCCTCCTCATTCCTCTTTAAAATAAATTCATCAGGTAATTTCCATATAATATATGTTTTTTCTATGAAAATTCATATGATCCCCTCTTCATCTTCATAATCATCAGATCAATAATTGATTGGAATAATCTATTTGTGGTTTTCTAGATCCCTTCTTTTTCTTCATGATCTCCATACACATGTTCATCTAGTGATTATCCATCTGATACATTCTTCTTTGTATGATACTCGTATGTCTGGTCACTTCTATATATCATAATCTAGAGCTATATATCTTTATTAAAAGATTTATTTTCATCTGGTACCCCATGCAGTATCTTATAGATATTTTACTGATAATTCAACATAATTTAGAATGGATCTCAATCATCATGGTCGGTACATCCATACATTTATTCAATTCATTATTATGTTCAAATAACAAAATAATCCACTTTATGTAACTATAACATGAATTTTATAAGTCCTTTCACAACTATCGATCATTTTACATAAATTTAAAGATGCACCGATGCCACAAAAATAGTAAGAGTTTATCTATAGTTATAGTGAAAGTCACACCATCAAATTTGAAAATTCATCTTCTATATTTGGATCCACTGATTGATTCTTACTTCATTTTATCACCATTAAACATGAGAAAATATAGGATTCCACCAATATTTATAGGAAATAAGCATATATCACGGAATCTGTGATCTTCATCAACAGTCCCAAAATATTGGCAAGAATCATGATATTATTTTATCATTATCAACACATTGAATGTGTGGATAAAATTTTCTTTATTTAATTACTTATAAAAACATCATAAATATTTTTTTCTACATTTTATCTATTAAAAACTCAGTGAAAATAATCACCAAACTTTTTATATGCTTTGATAAAAATTCACATGAAAAAACCTTTTCCCCGATAATCTCCTCTAAATTTCGTTTGAATATTTTTTCTATATACATTCTTGGTTCTCTCCAAACCACTAATGGTTTAATATATGTTTTATATTTTCCCTCTATTTGATGAACGTTGAGAGACATTACATATTCCTTCAATCAAATGAATTCATTAATCTCTATTAGATGACATTATAAAAATCATCTTGATGTTTTTATAACACTTTTTCTAATGAAATAAATTAAAACCCACGGTCCAAAAAAGTAATCAAGAACCTCAATATACTTTCTTCATATGATAGATTTTGATTGATCCAACTATTTGAATGTTCAGAATTTTTTTTAATGATCATAATTTGAAAATTAATCTCTATGTGATGATTTTAAAGATCATATCTAATCATTTTGAAAACTCTTCATTAAATGACAATCAAATGATTCCCTTTCTGAAAACTATTATTGGAAACCGACTATCTTATCATTATTAAACTGTTATCTGATACTGCTTATCAAATGAAACACTATGTTTTTATGAAAAATATCATACTTTTTTTCATCAGGTATGCTTCTATAACACTAATTTCATTCATTTTCTATGAATTCATTACCTTTTATCTTGATCATTGTACAATTATATATAATTTACTTCCAGAACTATTAATTCAACATTATTCATCACATCATAGTTTATTGGAACCATAGTTCCACTAAGATCATCCATGAAATTAATATTTTCATGACATGAACATTTCGCAACCACCTATCCATTATTCTTTTATATTTAAGATGATTAAACTCTAGTTCAAGGAATTTTATCTCTTTTTTTAAAAAAATATTCTTAAATCACATCCATATGGAATTGTGGTTTTTATCAATGAAGAATACATCATTTAATGGTGTCTGATATTATTTACATGATCATTGTATACATGATTAAAATATGAATGTTTATAGCGGTCCGAGTATTTCTTATGGCATGGGTTAACCAACTCACAATCATGCTCTCCCATGGGGTATACCCTAGGGAACTGATGTCACTCATTCAGAGGTAGATAAAATCCACTATGACCCCATCCAATCAATACAAAGTATCCCCCCTAGAGTATTAAAATTATTTTAAATGGTTAATTTTATAATGAACATTGATCATGTCCAAGGCATCCTTATATCAGAACCCTTTTATCACCCATGTCTCGGTATATGAAATAGATTACAAAGTAACCCATACCCCCTTAACATGAAATTGCATTTATAACATTTTAATCAAGTATTCAAACACTTTCAATGAATTTAATTCATATTATAAAATATTCATAAGTTATATGGTATCAGGCATAAAGAAATATCTCCAGGAAAATCAATTTTCTTTGGAAAACAGAAGACATTTCATTTATCAGAAGGGGATCAAACCTAAAAATAGTTTTTTAACAATTTATGGTGTGGGGGAAATTATGATTTTTATGAAGGGTATATCAAAATGTGTTGATGTTGTCAAGGTAAGAAACCAAAGGTGTCAATTCGATGATAGATAGGACCATAAAGAGCATATTAATAACATTTAATTAATAATTTTTTAACATTAGGTGTTGTCTCTAGGGGAGTTCAGTGAATGGTACATTATTTGTAATATAAATGTGGAAAAATTGAGGGATAATTACTAGACCACCTACCATAGTTTCAAATAATTATCATCATCTAGTGTTAGCCCATTAATCGAGATAGAATGGGAGATTTCATATGAATCATCAAATACCCAAAAATAGGGAAATAAGGCCTCACATAAATAGTAAAATAGATAATAATATAAACTACAAAAATATGGAATATAATTAAAGAAAATACTCTTAGAATTCCAATTCAACTGATATTGAAGTAAATAGATAACAAATGTGGGGGATAACATAGTCCCTATTAATGAGGAGAATATGGGACCCTCACATGTGGTCTACCAGAAACAAGAGGGGAGGAAGGGTTTTGAGGTGTTAACTCATAATAGGATAAAAAGGGTCAACACACATTTAAGATATGGGTCACATTGTCTGGCCACAATATTAGAAAAAATGTGCACCATCCATGAAACATCAATTTCCTCGGGAACCCCATCACGTAGGTTGTCTGGCTGTTTTGACTAACTATTAACATCCCATGAAAATTGGCTTTGTGAAATTTCTGGGACATGTTTAATGGTCGTTCACCCCGACCATCTGTGGAGTAGAAAAATATTTTATTATACCTTATGCAGTAGTTGATCTGCATAGGTTAGGTGACTAGTTAACACTAATAGTGCACTAGATAGATGACTTAGTGTGTCTCTAAAAAATCATGAACTATATGATTCGAACGAGATCTAGACTCTCCCAGACCATAATGTAGGCAATATATCTAATCATTGGCATAAAATTATAGGTTCTTAATAGTTTCTTAAAAATCATTACTTATTTCAAAAAATTCCATGATTTTATATCCTCCCCTACTTAAAACAACCCTTCCCTGAGTTACCCTTCCAAGGTTGGTAAAACATCTTATGTGAAATGTTTCAGACACTGAGCACATACATTTTCCTCCCACATCAATATCACATCCTAAAAAAACATGTTATTCCATAGAATCGAGACCAAAGGAACTAACCCTCCACAAATACCCTTTATGATCCAATAAAATATACATATAATATTCTCATCAAAGGATGAATATTATTTATTCTCAATGTCCTCTTGTTTAAACAAATTATATGAGTCAGCATGATACTGATGAAGCATTAATATGTTGAAAACATTAGACATGTCACAATAATTCTAATGAAACTACAACTAAAATACTACCATCTAGAATCTCTACACTAATAATGAATGGCCCATCATAATAGGGTGTTGGGTTAACCTACATCCAAACTCACATATGAACCAATCTAGGTGATGCATGTATAAATAATCGACATTCGACATCAAATTCTAGAGGATAAATATGATAATCTATATAATACTTTTTTATGTGATGAGTTATATCCATATGATATTAAATCAATTTAACTTTATCTAAGGTCTTCATAATGGGAATAGAACACATTAGTGATACCCAAACTTTTTATAACAAGTATAGAGGTGAAAACCAATTTCCTACCATAATATGCATCCAAAGGATCCATCTGAATCATTTCTTGAAAGATGTAATTTTATGAAAATTTCACAATATGTATATGTTTATCCGAAGAATATTTGAAACCAAGGACACAGGATTGAATCATGCCCTCTAAGACCCATATTTTCCTCTTGGACCATCCATTTTTCAGAGGGTTATACAATATACTCACAAGGGCCTACGAAATATGGTCAATCTTCAGCCCTTTACAAAAACATGTCGTAAACCAAGCATCTTAGTCCAATACAATACAAAAGGCACAACTTTAAGGTGCACAATATCCTAGATATAGAGTCTTCATATCTCACCCACTAAGAATGTATCTCGTATTGGTAGGATGTGTATAACCGTAGACAATATATTGATGATCACCCATAATTCATCACCACCAAGAATGGATCTCAACATACCTATCATGAAATCCATGGTGATGTTGTTCTATTTCCACTCATAAAGTGATATAGGATATATAAGTACAAGAGGTTTTTGGTGGTCTACCTCACTTTCACATAGGTGGGACACCTCATGATTAAACCTTCTATTTTCCTCTTCATACCTTGACACAAAAAATAATATTTTATGTCTCGGTACATCATAGTAGGACCATAGTGATCATACCAAATAAAGGATTGAGATTCCCACATCATCTCTTCCTGTATGTCTATAGGAAAATATATAGGTCCCAGAAAGACCAGGATTTAATTACCATCTACAACCCTACTAGGTGAAGGGTTCTCACCAGAGACACTCTTCATCGCGATAGGGCCATCAGAAACTGACATTTTCCTCATCCTCACCGACTCCAAAAGAGAGGATTATTCCACCAAATATAATAATACAATATTCCAATATTTTTCTTGAACCTTCCAGTGCATCTCACAAAATATATCCATCAACTTCCACATATGATTATCCTCCTTTATATCTTGTATTAGAGTATTCTTACTCCAGGTGTCTTCAACTTCATTACTTATTCCGATTGTATAATAAGGATTAAAGTCACATTAATTCAGTTATTCTACCCAACTACACTACCTATGATTCAAATATCTCAATATGGAAATGTATTTGAGTCTTTTATGACTTGTGTAAACAATAAATAATTTACCCAATAGAAAATTCAATCTACAATATAAATCATGAACCACTATTGCTAACACGAGGTATTGTGTTGTGTAATTCTACTAGTGAGGTCTCAACTGGTGGGACCAATATTATAAAACTTGATAAACCTACATCAAAACATCTCATAGGCGAATTCATCAAGAATCATAGTAAATAATATAGTCTCTACCCATCTATAAATGAATCATGATTGACACTAAAGTAATTCTATATTACAACAACTAAAAGGTTGTGGCATAAGATTATTTCCATACAATTTTCACACCATTTAGTGCATCGCATAAGTGGTGAAACTAATAATGAGAAATAATGAATGAGTTTCCTATTATATCCAGTCATCCCCATGAAACTACATATATCAAATCGTTCTTCAGTTCCACCTAGGAAAACACATCTCTCACATTCTCTAGCTCAATTGTTAAACCTACCACTAAAATGATATTCCCCAAGAAGTGATGCTTATTGATCCATAAGTGTCATTGTCTAAACATTATATTTATTCAGTGCTCTCAAATCATATTTAGTATAACGTAAATATGGTCAGCATAGTAATTCCATGTGTAAGAACACAGGATGATGTCCGAAAAAAAAGACAACCATAAATGAATCAATGTATCGTTTGAATACCCAATTATTTAAGTCTATAAAAACATTTGGAGTGGTCATAAGTTAGAAAAAGAGAACTAGATACTCATTCCAGATAAATATACTATGGAACATTGTATATGGTATTTATAATATCCTCACATGAACCAGGTGATATCCTGAACTCAAATCGATCATAGAGAAAAATATCACTCCTCAAAACTGGTTGAAGAGTTCATTTATATGATGTTGTGGATACTGGTTCTTCAATATAAGCTGGTTTAACCATTATTAATCCAATCGTAACCTCAGGGTACCAATCACCTTATTAGAAAAAATTACTGGTGAACCCCAAACCATGGTATTTGGATATATAAAACCCTTAACCTCTATATCTTGCAATTATTTCTTAGGTTATAGGTGATTTGTAGGTTCCATTTTATAGGATGTAATGGACACTTGTTCCACACCTAAAACATCCTAAATAGGTAAATCCACATCTTTCTTGGGAGGTAAGTTGGAGAAATAATTAGGGGAGACATCCCTGAAATGATCCATCATTTGAGGTAATTATATAAAGTTTATTACCTAATAACTCATAAAGATACTAGACATATGTTCTGTCACCCTACATATCCCCTCACACTCGATCAATCTTAACTAAACTAGAAATTCAATTCTACCTTATGAATGCACATAGTTTTCTCAAGTCATGTAAATGACACCCTTTTGTGGTAGAAATTGGCAGGGTCATGATAGGGAACTAGACAGTCCCTATCGAGAATGACGTCGAATCTAGATAACTAAGGGATAAAGAAATTACACAGGAATATATACCCACCTATATCTATGGTAACCCCTCAAACAATAATACACCCTCTGATCAAAACCCTAAGGATATATTGAGGGTCATAATCTTCTTAGTGTACTCTACTATTAGGCCAAAACATCACATTATTATACCAGATAAGAAAGAGTTTCTTATACTTGTATCAAAATATGGAAGAAAATAATATAGAGGCTAGAAGAATAGTTCCTCGTATAGTAGATGGCTAGGGACTCTGCTACTCATGTGTAGGTTGTACTTCATAGATTGGGCCTGAATAGAATCCTTGAGATCAACCTGGATAACCTAGGTAGGTATGATATATTGGAACTTAACACTGACGTCTGACTACTTCTTCCATGACCACCACAATACCTTAACTGATTTATGTTACACCAACACATTAATGTGGACTTTCAGATCCTATGCATGAATGAGGTGTTGGTAAAGATCCATTCACACTAGGTATAGGAGGGAATGTTTTTTAAAAAAATAGCTTCAGGTGACCCATCCTACTTTATACTCAAGACTTGATTGTGTTCCTTGTATTCTGGGGCTTTTTATGCCCTGTCATTCGACACTGGTGACACACAAAATATCTGCTGGTGCATTCCACGTAGCTGGTATTTCCCCTTTATACAACCTCAAAATTACATTTACTATTTCTAGATAAACCATCTCCCTACCTAGAAGTTTATCATCCATGGATCACATCACCATATTCACATAGATTTTTTCTCAACAATGAGGGACTAGTTCACCATCTCTAAAATAGTGGTCAACTGAAAAACATTCATCTATGATATGATGGCATAAAAATCCCATACTAATAACATATATTAGATGTTAGCTTATTAAAATTTTAATTTGGTGCATAATGTTCTAATTCGATGAAGCAAGTTGAATACACCATCAATGAAATATCACATATGATAGGTTACTGAACACTCATGTGCGGTCTATTGTCGAGGTATAAAGAATGATGTTTTCAGAAATAATTCTATGAAGCATATCAGTAGAGACAATGATCTTGTACTCTGCAGGAATCTCTAGATACTCACAGATAAAGAACATGGCCTCCAAAAACAACTCAGCGGCATAAAGACTACAATCCCTAGAAAAAGTGAGAAAATGTTGTTGTTGGAATTCCCAATTCAAATCTACCATTATAAGGGCAGTTCACGAAGCACCATGTACAATTCACATGAAGAAAATGATGATATCTATAAACTCAGCCTCAGTTCCTAGTGTAATATCAATGGGAGGTGCCTCTAGTGGAAATATAATAGATTATATTGATAGATCAGGGCCCACCCCGACATGTTCATGGTCTTAATATTCCCCTTGTAGTGTGACATGTAGAAATTCTAGTGACATAGGTATAAGATTTATAAGATCATGACTCAGATAACATTTATGAAAAATTGGAAAAATCTAATTTAGGGATGTCTTAGTACACATCCCTCTTATAACTAGTACAACCTCAACCTACATCTAATTCCACATAATGGTTGTAAGAATTGTAAAAAAAAGATCACCAGAGACATGGAAAACTACCCACTATAAGTTTGTGTCATGGAAAAGGTAAAACCTATCATAGTAGAAGCTCTATTATATGGAGTGTCAATTTCATGGAATAAAGGAAAACCGATTTAATTTTTAATTAAAAGCACATTTAACAGCATCCTTCTCATTTTAAATGATTTTAAAAAAAAATTATTCATGTTCAAACTTGTTTATATATATATACATACATATATATATCATGGTCCTATAAAATGTGTCTCCATTCTTAATTTATAATTGCCCATAATCTTCATAAAATGAGCTAACATGACATGTTACTATGACCTGAATTTTATACTCAGTATCATTACATAACATGACATGTCTAGTAATTTTATTGAAATAACTACAATTTGAATTTAGAGATGTAATTTCTTCTTAAATGTCTATTGGAAATCATCAATCCAATCAATAAATGTATGAGCCCTTAATACCAATGGTATATAGAACATTAGTGGTATAATTGGCTAATATTGGGGTCATGATCAATATATGTCGTAAACAACTATTTAAATTTATGTAAGAACATTGATTAATAAATTAATGTTAATATTGCAAGAAATTTTATTACATTTTTATATATAACAATCTAGGAACACACCTGATACATATACAATACAAGAAATGGATTCATAAATATAAACATGACTTGAAATAATTCATTTTATTTAATTCATATGGTGTGAAGTAAGATACATGATAAGTTAAACCCTCTTTTCTCTGGTAAAATATAAATCAATCCATTATAATAATAATAAAATAATAACATTTTCAAAAAACATTTACACCACCCTCTGGTGAAATCAAATCAATTGTAACATGCATATTCTAAAATAATTAACTACATATCCGAGGTAATTTGATTTTACTCTACACATGGTTTATCTATTCCCACGAAAAATATCATTACCAAATTCCAATACATACTTGTCTCCAATAATCAACCGAAATAATAAGACAAAGTAAAAAGTTCTCTGATACCGGCTGATATCATCCCACCCAAAAAACCAATACGTAGTTCCCCAAGAAATTCATCCATATGAACTCAATCACACCTTCCTTTACACCAGATAATGATGACTAATAGTGAGGCAACAAAGTGTGTTCGTGGGGATAATATATCATCATTTATGAGAGTTCATAAATGTTGTACATCATTTTGGTAAGTAGAAAAAACCGAATAAAAAAGTAGTGGTAAAATAATAAATGGACATAGAATAAATATATTTATGTGAAAGAAGAATTTGTAAAACATAGAAATGATTCAGATTAACATTTAACTAAATAAATGAGAAACACATGTTACATGTGAGTTGGAATATTCCACATTCCATACAAAACTCACAAAAATGACAATAACTTTCACTATAAAATTTACGATCATATGATTGGTCATCTACACCCGTACTCTATCATAGAACATAGAATCAAGAATCCAAATATATACTATTCCCTTTATCCAAACCAAAATTCGTGATGTATTCTTGGGTAGAAATGGAGTCCCAATAAGGTTGTGAGATATAATTAGTAGGCCACCACTAATGGTGTCTGGATCGATCCCCATTCTATGGAGATAATTATTACTTTACAAATAATAATAAATGAAAGGTAATAAATAAATAAATACAATGGTATTTGTTAATCATGGACACCCCTATAATAAAACATTATTTATCCTAAACTATATGTATTTGAATGAACATAGCCTATAAAAATATAAAATATGTTCTACTGGGATGTGATAAATATAGTTTCAATAGTGGACGAATCCTCAAGATTTTTATTTGTAGTGGTGGATAAGTACCTCAAATATTAATCTAACTTTATTATTAAATAATTCAATTATCATATTTATAATCTAAGAAAAATAACCTTATTTCGGTCAATGGAGATCTATAATGAATCCAATTTACTGCTTTATGGGAAATCGAAAATATAAATTTTGATAGAGTCCCTCCAAGGGGACCATTAAATGATTCTTATAATATTATCCCAACATGTTTAGAAAAAAATGTACTCTTATTCTATCCTTTGAATGTAACATAGGGGTCAGAGTCGTGCTCATGGCATGGTTCAACCATCTCTCCACTGAAAACGTCCACAACGTCTCCTTTAAGGAACCAATATCACTTGTCTGGTGGTTGAGAAAACACACATTGATCCCTACATAGAATACCTAGTGTCACCCCAAAGTATTTACAATTGATTAACTAGTTCCATTTATAAATCACAATGATCCCATAAATGTAATAATTAAATTGGAACACTTTTTTACCCACGGTCTGAATAAGGTATGGATTACTAAATAACACTTACTGAATGAACATGAAATTGCGTTTGTATCATTTTAATCAAGTAATCCAACTATTTCAATTATTTTATTTTATATTATTTCCTAATCATTCAACATATGGTATTAAAAATATGTAAATATCTTTTGAATAATCGAATATCTAATGAAAAATCAACCCATTCCATTTATAACTAGGTGATCACACCTAATTTTTTTTACCAATTTTAGGTGAGGGGGAATCTGGCCATTTACGAATGGCACAACCAAATGGGTGGATCATGTTAAGGAAAACAACCAAAGGTGTTTATTCACTACTAAATATGACAATAATGGAAATATTAATAACATTTAATTAAAAAAATAAAATTAGGGGTTGTTTTTGGAGGATTATATCATGAAGAACATGAGAGATACTATAAAAGATATGAAACTTTAGGGAAAATAACATGGCCACCTAACATAGATTGAAAATACACTCTCAATCCAATATCATCCTTTTAATATAGCTAGAACATGATATAATAGAAGAATCATCAAATTCCTAGAAAATGTAGAAAATCAGGTCACCCCTCAATAGTGAAACAGATGGAATAATAGACTAGAAAAAGAAGGAACTGTTTTAAAGAGATTACTCTTAGTTTTACAATGCATCAGATAGTGAATGAAACATATCAATGAAAATTGATAACTAAAATCCCTACTAAGAGGAAAAATAGTATACCCCTATGTGTGGCCACTAGAAATAAGTGGGGATGAATGTTTTTTGATGTATTAAAACATAATAGAGGAAGAAGGGTGAATTTTACTTTAAAATTAAGGTCACCTAGTTTGGCCTCATGGTTGGCCAAACCTTATTGTAACTGTGTAGCATCTACTTCCTAGAGAACCCCCTTGAACAAAAATTCACTATGGTTTGACTAACAATTCATACCATATATGAAATGGATATGGGACGTGTGTGTGATAAGTCATTTGGTCATGCTCCATTGCCTATATATTTTCATACAAACCGTGAAGCCTCCCTAATTCCTTAGGTTGCACACATGGGTGAGTTTCACGTTTATCCCTAACCATTCCCTAACCATGTGGCTCATTTTTCCTCCCTATAATTTGGCGATCAAGGATTCGAATGGTCCCTAGATTCTTTTGAACCCCTCTTTCTCCATTAATTCCCATCATTAGAATAAAATGATAAGGTTTGAACAGTATCATAAAAGTATGTACCTCATTGGAATTGTTAGGATTCTACAATAACATATCTTTCCCCTATCATGTGATTAATATTCTATTAATGGTAACCCATTTTTCAGTTATATCAATGAATTTTTTTTGCATTCATTATTACATCTTATAAACCCTTATCTTACATCCTTGGTCTGATGACCTTCTTCTAATCATTATGGTATAAATGATATTTTTGTACACCAAAACACCTCTAGATTAATTTTTCTATTTTGAAATCATTAGACTTGGAAATGATGACTGTTTATAATTCCATCTAATTTTCACTTAGTCTAATGGATTAATTTATAAACCTCTATCATGTTGATCTATGTAGAATAATTTTATCGATTAACTAGGTCTAATCGACTTGGCACATTCCTGTCTCGTCACTTGGCCTGATGATCTCAACTTTCTATATCCATTCATCATCACCTTCTCAATCTAGTAACATTCTATACCTTAATTTTTTATAGAACATTTTAGTTGTGATATATGTAAGGTTAAAATAAATATTATTTAAACATTATACATCTCTTATAAAAATTATGAACATGTCACTAATCATCATAATTAAAATCAGCATATTCAAAGAACTTTTTTAATATAATATGTCTTGATCACTTCATCAAGGATACATAATCATTGTTTCTAAGCATGGATAATTCACCATAATATTCCAAAAAATTTATATTAATAAAATTTTCAACATATTTAACTAAATGAAATTATTTTATTTCATTGAAAAATATTGAAAAATAATAACAACAACAAAAAAATGAATACAATTCACCCATTTATTGGGTTGTACAATCTCCCATATTTCTTTTGGGAATAACTTCTCTAGTATTTTAACAATTAATCAATCAATATGTGAATATATCTCTTATTTAACTCCCTTTAAAAATTCCATGAATTTATATCATTTCATATCCCCCTTATAAACATTGAATAAAATCATAATGGGATATTTTTTCAAATTATTCTTAAGAAATGTTTTATGTGTCATTTTACTCTAAATCTATGTCATCCAAGCTCAGTGTAGAAAACATGAGTATTTTATTTAGAAAAAAAATATTTCTATTACCAATAAATCTCGATACTTCATGTAATGATATCTCATAATCATTACATCAAGGATTCTCTACTTTTATTCTTGGATGAAGATAATTATTGAGATATGAAACTGTTTTATGAAATATCAAACTGAAACTTCTGAACACAGATAAAAAATAGATAAAAACATTCATGTAAAAATAATGTTATATGAGGCCTTTTAGAACCTTAATATTTTTCAATTTTCATATGTCACTAGTTGTTTTAACATCTCCACCTTTGTATTGAGTATTTTTCATCATTAACAAAGGATGAGAGATTAAGAAAAAAATACATTTTCTAATGAAATTCCTTATAGTGTATTAAATATTAATATTAATTCAATGAGATATTGATTTTTTAAGCAACAAAACCCTTATAAATTTCTCTTTACAAACTGATAAATTTCATATAATCATCGTAATTATGAAACTATTCAACATATATGGTTTACAAACATATTATTTAGAATGAATTAATATGGATATTCCTTATGTGGCCATCCAAAAATATGAAAATTTCCATATAATTGCTATGTGTAATAATTTTATAAGATACATAAATAAATAAATAGTAAATATTAAAGTATATAATATTCCTTAACTTGGATTTGCAATTTTTGATTCCATTCCTCATACTCATGTTTCCTCCTAAGATTATAGGTTAACATCCGTATTTTATATAAAAGAAAAAATATAATACACATGGATAAGAAAACTAGGTGTCTTTTTTTTTCTATTAATTTCATTTATAATGTTAAGAAAGATTTTTAAGCTATGTTTCTTCATATCCTCCACACTTCACTCATGTATATGTAAAAATAAATTCTAATAGGAAATACATGGATTTTATTACTTCTTCAATTTTATTATGTGTATACTTTATCTTGTGAAGAGATATTATAGAACATGAGTCACCAACTTCTACATTCATCATATTTATTAATTCTCACTACATTGGAATTATTGTGGAAAAAATTCTATGAGCGTGTTCATCCAGGTTACACCACCAAGAAAACATCTTTTTTTTCATGTGGAATATTTTTTTTCCTCTACATAAATGTTGGTTTTTTATTCTCCCATTTCCATCATTCCAACCAAATCGTATAGCTATATATGTAACATATCATTAGTAAAATTAGGATTATGTTTGGATTATACACATGGATTCTTATGATTTCCATCCATCTTATTATTCCGTTTGGATAATTTACATTTCTTCAATTTCATGGATTTGGAATCAAATAAATTTTCACGATTACAAATTTATATCTTATTAAGATAATTGTTTATAAAACATTTTTGTTCTTTATTCCCATTGATTCTTATATATTAATAACTAACATTTGAGGTCTTATTTTCTTTTCAAATTTAGATACTTGATGAGATGATCACCTACCAACCTTATGAAAACCAGTATTGAATAAATCATAGATAATTTCAAACATTCCAAATATATTTTTTTGTATAATAATTTCTTATTAATCAAGGATTTTTATTCTTCATCACTACATCTATCCATCTTGAAAATGGATATCTTTTTTTATTTTCGGTGTAAAGGATTTCTACAACAATATAATGAAGAATTCTAAAATATATTATTGAACAAAAATTAACCCAAAAACCTAGACCATCAATCATATTCAATATATGTTTATGGGTTTCATCATAACTCAGGGGGCACTACATGAGGAAACATACTCCACTCTTTTCTTCCAATCTACCATAGTCATGGTGGTAGTATTTTTATAACTTTTCTTCATCAATACATATTATTATTTCCACCCATTAATATTCATGGGAAAAATTGTAGATACATTATAAAGAATGGCATGTATTATAGATCATTCTTTACTGTTACATTAGATATATAATTTAATAAATTCATGTTCTTTTTATGACATTTTGGTGTAATTTTATCCACATAATCCTGCAATGAACATTATATATATTCAAAAAAATCACTATATTCTTTTATGTATAACTATATGTCCTCCCAAATTTGGAAAAAATAACATACAATTCTAGAAATATCATAACGATGGTGTTTTTTGAATATTAAATCATAATCATATTCACATTATAAACCATCGTCATTATTTAAAATTTATCTCTATACTCCTTTCCTTTTTTTGTAAAAATGAATCATGTTCCACTATATTCTTGGATTTTAGTTCTAACTAAAAACCAATGAAATCAAGTATATATTAAACATTTCTTCATCTAAAAGTTCCTTTTATTCCAGAGTCTATTTGACTCCATATTTCACTTCAACATATTTTATCCATTTATAATAGAATGACACAAATTTCAAAGAGATATATATATCTAATCATATAAATTATCATGTAAAAATTTCTATATATAATATATTTCTTCCTACTTGTTGATGTCATTATAATTACATTAAAAGAAACCAGAAAATAGAGAGACTATTTCATTTGGAATTAATTATATAATATCTCTTAATATATCAAATTATATATAATGGGAAACTGTAATTAAGTCATCGTCACCTATTATGAAAGGAACTTCTTTATTATATATTATATTAAATGAATTTTCTTGGACCTCATGATCACATAAGGTAGGAAATGAATCTTTCTCTTAGGTGGATACTTGAGAAACCTTCTCCTCTCTTTCCATACGATATTTTTATTCATTTATGGATTTGATTATGGAATATTCTACTTTATCGTCTTTAGATAAGAGGGAAAAATTCATCAATTTCCATTTATATTTCTTTCAATTGTTCATTATGGTCGTAGTAGAGATATAATACTTCTTTGAAATAACTGGATCTTCATTAAAACATCAATTATATATTAATATAAGAATGAAACTAAAATCCTCAAAGTAAAATCCATCAAAGGTGAATAGATTCCATGATACCAATTGAGAGGTCTAAATCATGATATAGTCAACCATGACAGGGAGGTAATTTAGTTAAGATAAATTTTTATACAATTATAAATTATTATCCATTTACCTCTTAGAGAATTTTGGATCTTGATCCTCCTACTGGATTTTCATTATTAAAAAAAGTATATGAGAGGATGTAAATGATGGACAACAATATTATTATATGGTTAACTACTCAATTAGAGATTTTTTATATTTTATATATGGTGATAAATATTTCATAAATTATACATTGTAATTAAATACATATTATAGTGGTTATTATTGAAAAACAAGACATATCCTAAGTGTGGTTCTCTATATTTTTGAAGAGTGCATGGAAATATTCGTGAGTCCATGAACATGAAATGAAATTTTCAAAATTCATTTCCTCGCTGTTTATTTATACTGGATGAGTAAATAGTATCCATCTTCTTCAAGAAAATATTCATAAAAACAATAAACACTTCCACCAATTGAGGCATGTAATGGATGTCACCATGTTGTATTGTTCATATCTTACTTCTTTATCATCGCAGGTTATTTTCACAAAATATGGGTAGTAATCATTACTTCTTATTCATTTATTAAGGACCTATACATCAGATCCATCAACAAATCTCATTTTTATAATCCTAAATTTTATATGAAGTTCATATTATGATATTTTTCCTAGAGACAGTTCATCCAAAACTCTATTAAATTATGTCTACTTGATTGATATTTTTTTAATGATAGTTTGGAAGATAAATCTTCTTCATATTCTTTTACACAAAATCATTTTTTACTATCCATCTGAAGTACAGTTTTCTAATGGTAGTTCATATGATTCTCCCTTCTTCTTCTAATTCATCCAATCACCATTTTTTGGAAAAGTTTATCTGATATCTGGAAAATAACATATTAATCTTGATCGTATAACACCATATCATCCCATGATATTTCTACCTCTAATTATATATACTCTGCCCAATTCCTCTACATATAATCACTTCTACCCTTCTTCATTTAGTGATTAATTACTTTAGATAATGTTTTTCTTCATTTTGTAACCTCACGATCTCTCTAGAACCTATTCAATCAACACTTTGACCTAGATGAGAATAGCCCTTAAGATTTATGTTCCTTAGTTCTTTATGATACTTCAATTATTCATTATAAACAATTAAAAAAATATATTTTCTTATCTAATCATATCTTCTATTCTGAAGGGATTCATCCAGCTATTAATAATTCCAAATATTACTATTTATGCATCAAACCCTTTAAAGAAGAAATGTTTCTATATAAACCTAGGGAATGGTGTACACTAATATATAAATATCCTACATCCAAATTCAAATTTTAAGTTTGATTTTTCTTTGGTTTTTCCACCTAAAATTCTTCTAAAAATAGGGGTTAAATAATATCCATAAGAAACATCTTTATTTCATCATATTAATAAATTTTTTTAAATTACTTCATATATTAGATGGAATTGTTAACTTCCATTGTGATTATAAACACATTGAATTTCAGTCAAATATCACCATAATTAAAAATTTTACAAAAACATTAATAATTATTTCAAAAATTGTGTCTGTTAAAACATAATAATAACTCTCATTTTGATTGTTGATTTTCATTTTAAAACATTAAACAAAAAATATTTTTATCTGATAACTCAATTCAATCATCCCTCTAATAGTTTATTCTACAAATATTCATATATACCTTCTTCCATATGAAGTGTAATCATATGTTTGTATGTTTTTCTATACCAATAATCCCTCTAATAACTACATTGATAATTTTATTTGATGAATTCATAAAACTATTTTTTATGAATTTATTATAGTTATCATAAAATCATTTTATCAATTTTTCTAATCTCATTTCATGAAAAAATCATTCTAATGATCATTATTTGAGAAACTCTATACAATTAAATCATTTAATTAAATTTTTTCAATCTAACTATTTGAAAAAATCATCATACTATATTTGATATTCTACTTTGGAAATATATTTCCAGTATGATAATTTATAAAATCTTATCCAATCGTTAAAAATTACATTTATTTGATTATCAGCACACTTTCCCTTTATTTTTTGGATTTTATAGAAAACCATCTATCTTGTAATAATGAATATTCATTTTGATAAATTATAAGGACAAAACAATAAAAATTACTTAATCTAAATAAACGTTGATTTTTTGACTTTAATTTGCATTGAATAGCTTTTCAGTTTTAGAGATTTAGAGAATTAGGTCATAAAAAATACATAACATCTTTGAATATTAAAAGTACACAATTCTAATAAATATATATATTTTTTTGAAAACTCTATAAAATAAAATATGACACCGTTTCATGTATTAACATTATAACTTTTCATTGATACCATCATTGATAGTATTCTTAATTATGTCATTTGAAAAACATTTCAAAACTTGGGATGAGCATAAAAATCTCAGTATGGGATACATAATGAAAAAAAAAGCTCTTAGTCTTGCGAAAACAAGTAAACCATGAATGTTTATCTTAATGTAATACTTTTCACCTTCAAGAAGTATAAAAAACACTTAACTGAATATAATCTCATTGCATACCCCTTTTTATAAACAAGGATATTGCCATAAATCCCATATAAAGAAACAAATAACATTTAAAGGTAACTTGGGAGATAAACATACATAAATGGAATAACCATATGGTTGAATTCCACACATATCACTAAATGGAATATCCATATGGTCAACTTCCATACCCAATGCATTAGAGGATATAATGTAACCACACGTACTTGGTTTATCACAGAACCACCCATCATTTGGTTTCTCATGTAACAACACATCAGTGGTTTATCAGATAACCACCAATAAAATTCCCATTCACCATTGTATAATCATAACAACAAAATCAAGAATAATGGAAAAATATAATTTCACATTCCAATCACAAGGGATGATTTCAAGATATCGAAATATTCAAAACTTTTCTAAAACCCTTTAATAGATTTAATAAAGAGACATTGATCAAAATTCCCCATAACACATTGAGAAAAATTAAAATCTTAAAAAAATAATTTCTATATAAATAAAACATTAAAAACATTTTGAATACATGGTGATTAACGAGAATGATTCATAATAATAAATCTTTAAAACATTTAAATCAACATTTTAGTCAAAGAGTCACTTTCCACTTAAGAAACAAATGAATAAAAATAAGTAAAAAGTAATATTACAAAACATTGAATATCATGAGAATATAATAATTCATGATATAACATCTCAAACGGGTTTTATATAAAACTTATACTCTAATAATGGTGCATAACATCAAGATATGCCTCAATGAAAAGAGATTGAGACAAAGTCCCTTACAAAGATCATATTATTAATCAAATAGATTGATTATGTGTATTATTTGTAAATCATAAAAAATAAAGTATAAATACTACATAATATATCAATATTAATTTCTCACATAATCCTATAATGAAATAATCATGAATGATATGATCATCCCAATGAATCCAAATAGGGTTAAGAAGTTCCCCTATGAAAATTTGGCAGCCTAACAACATCACTTAAATATTCTTAAAAGGAGTCTCTGAGAGAAAAAATGGTTCACAATCCCATGGTCATAAAATGGACATAAATAATGATATATAAGAACTTATCCCAATATTTGAAACTATAAATTAAAATACATATCATAAAAGAAGTCTTTGACTAAAAGAGGACAGTGAAAGGATCCCTTACCTTGAGTCTGACTCCCCATGTAAGTTACTTGTTCTTACATAATAATAACCCTAAGATAATTTATATATGATTAATAACATTTTTAATGTTTATTATTCCTCTTATTTAAAGTATTTACATGTTATAAAAAATATATAATTATTTATAATCATATCAGATGTTTTGTTGATATTCGGTAATTGAGTAAAAAATGAATTTATTATAATTACAAATTTTCCTTGTGGTAAAAAGTCCATTATCTCCATAATATTATTTATGATTTAAATATAATATATATCTAGTATATATGTATTTAGATATAGTATATATGTTTTTATATTATTCCATAACATTTTCAGATAAGAAATGAAATGCACCATTCATGGAGACGGTAAGTCGTATATACGCATGAAATCTAATTTAATTTCATTTTCATATTTAATGGAATTAAAATTAAATGACACATAGTTATATTATAATTCATGTATAATATAATATCTTATAAATGTTACATATGTTCACTAATTCCATCAGTTATATGTTCCATGTATGACATGAACAGGTCGCATCACTTTGTGGGGGTAATAGTCTGAATTTCCTCAAATGAAATTATCTTATTTAAACATCATGAAAATAATAACTTTATTTTTGTAAATAAGAATTATTGTATCATGGACACAATATAAAAATAATAAATATCATATAAAGGTACAGTTTCATCATAATTACCACCATGATATGTGGTATTATATAATTGAACAATCATCGTTACGTGAGGCAGTTGTTCTCCGTAAAAATAAATAGTATGTTAATATCCATTAGATGATGGTGTGTGTAATTTTAGGTCGAATAAATAGTTTTTGGGGGGTGGAGAAGGAAAATATTGGAAAAAATCTTAGGAGAAAACATTACCTCAAATCGGATATATCCTTTAGATTTAAGCTTTAAGGCTTTCTTGAATTACCTTATTCCCATGTTAAGGATTATATGAGGAAGGTAGGTATATATGGAGATTATTAGAGTAGAGTATAGACAATTAAAGAGTCTTGAGAGGTTTTAGTAAGGGGTTAGATGTGGTCTCCTTTTATAAGAGTGGGATGGGTATATTAAGAATATCTTGAAATATTATTTTATTATAAACTGAACTTCGATTTCTGAAGGTACATAACTCATTTAATTAAAATAACATATGAGGATATCTATAAAACCTCTATACCAAATGGAATTAGGAATTTTTTGGTCCCATTTTTAACCTCACCTTTTAGATTTAAACCTTAGTTAACTAATTTAACTATTACCATGTCATCTTGTATATTCATACTATATGGTTAATATAGTAACTATAAAATTTCAATTGAACCACAAGTGGTTCATTAATTACATTTTAAACAATATCTATGTCATTTGGTCGAATCTTTGATTTTTCAGACGATTATATCATTTAATAAATTAATATTTGTTGAAAAAACTATTTTATGTCAACTTTTATACTAATCAAATCATGACTTTATAAAAATACAAAAAACTTGGTTCTTTATAAAAAACATCATTAATTAAAATATAACAAGTCATTATAATCCCCAAAATTCGTGTATGGCATAAAATGATTCAAAATGAATTTATTTTAATATATATAATCTCATTTATTTAAATCATTAATTATTAAGGTAATCTTTACATTATCATTTTGTCCCAAATAAATTTATCTATACGATGTCAAAAAATTATAAAAAAATAACATGATCTAAAAAATATTTATATATTCGTAATTAAGATTTTTAGTAAAAAATATCACTTATATAACCCCATATAATTTTTTTTATTAAAAGATACATGTTTGTGTTACAGTTTTCTTTTCCTTATATTTATTCTTATAAAATTTCATTTTCACTTCTATGTGGCTCCAAGCAGTCCCAAAATCGGCCCAAGAATGCCCTTAGTAAGAAAAATCTCATAAAATAGGATTATTGCATGTGTTAGGGTAGTTTAATATTATTATAATATTATTTGATACCCTAATTTACCATATTTATCCTTTAACCAGTATAATAAAAATAATTACTTAAGTTACTATTTATATTGTATAAAAATAATAGGAACCTATTTAAAAACTGTTGACATCCTGATTCCAAATATGGAATCCATTTTTCCAAAATCTAAAAACATAATTTATTGTAATTATTTTGAAATTAATCTCAATTGTCAAAACCAAAAAGCAAGGTTTTTAAAAAGAAATAACATTCAAAGGATTGACATCTATTTATGTCCAATTTCAAAGTGAAATTACAACCAATGATCATAATTTGATTAAATGATAAAAATATAATCTAATTGTACTTTTAACATAATTAAAATTAATATTTAACTATATAAATAAATTGGATTAAAATTCTATTTTTAATTAAAATGATGTATTTATCACTATTCATAAAAATATGAATTTTACCCGAAAAAAACCAAAATTTCCTCCTAAGTAAATTTTTATCTACCTATTTTAAATAAGAAATATTTTTTTTTCTAATTAATCATGTAAGAGTGACAGAAAATATATGTAAAACTTGTTCTCCATCAAAATACGGTAAAACTACATTTTTAGAAAAATGCTTCTTTTATCCAGGAAATTGAATTTTTTCTCATATCATATCTAGGAATAATATAAGTTAAATTTAAATCATTAAATTTAATATATATTATATATTTAATATTTAATAGAAATCCATAAAAATTGATATTGAAAGCCAATTATTCTATTTTAAATAGGTTTTCATAAAAACGCATCATCTATATTTAATTGGTTATTATTTATAATTATAATCCATTTAGAAACCAATGAATCATTATTTAAACATGTGTAAAACATATTTAAAAAATTATTTGATACTATTTATTACCACCATTCTAATGGCTAGGCGTTATATTTAATTTAAAATAAAAAAAATTATTATAGTACTACATTTCGGTATAACTCAAAGTTGTATGCAACGTAAGATTTCAGAGAAACCTGTTGTTTTTTGTCAATTATGCTATCATAAAAAGTGTCCCCATTATCATAAATATGAAATCTTATTCATAATTATTAATAGAAATAAAAAATTACTATTATATAAATACATGGGTCCTTACATCTTCCCCCCATTTTGAAATTGTGTAATCGCAATTTTAAAATTTTCCTTGAAAACTTCATTGAAACTACCACATTAGAAAAAGAATCAATAAAACAATAACGTTAAAATAAAGAAGGATAACATCAAGAGTCACCTTATAAAACACATACTTGTATTCCATGTAGGAAAACATGGATATATAAGAGAAAATAAACCATCATCTTCTGATGGTGAGTGATAGAAAACATGATCAGGATAAAGTTAACTACTCGAAACCCTTAAACTTCTGATGAGTTACATGGTATTTGATTACCCAATAGAAAAATTAAACAAAATAGGTTTTGGTTTTAGGTTCCTTTTTATAATGTTGAGGAATTTTTTTGTGATATTTACTAAGAACAAAAGGAAATATACATACCTCTCATGTAGAGTTTAATCTGTTAATAAATTTCTACCACAAACTCATTTTTTCGCTAAATAATGAGTATTCATGATGACATGGTCATAGAAAAAGTTCTTGAATAATCTTCAAGAGAATAAAATAATTCAAAAAATATAATCTATATATTTCCCTATCTTTAGACATTAACCCAAACAAAAATTGTTAGTACAAGATCAAATAATCCCCAAAAAGGATAATCATTTATAAAAATAAATACTATTATTAATGTTCTGAATTCCACAAAAAATACCCAAAGTTCATCAAAGACCATTCAATACAAAATTTTACTTAAAATTACTCAAAATAAACCAAACTATGTTTGAAACAAAAAATTCAACAGGATTTGATCACACAGTCATCGATGGAAAATCATAACATTTATCTCCAAATAACATCAGCTACTCGAAAAGTCTCATACTAAAAATTAGTTAACCATATCAAAAATTTACTATTATAGGTTAATCATTTCCAAAAATAACAAAAATTTCTATATGTACACTATAAAAAAATAGATTAATACAAAATAAAATTTCAACCATTATTCCAAAAAAATAAATCATATAGTTAGCTATTTTCCTTATGAATATAATGTTCCAAAAAGAAAGAATGTATTCTAAAATAACATTTACCACATAATCACTGAATCATTTTCCTATACTATGGATATCTATTTTATAATACATATGTTCCCAAAATAAAATTATTCTTGATATATAAAATCATTTATCAAAAAATAATTAGTCATACTAATCAGGGACATCACATAGGCTAGTGGTAAGCGATGCTCCTTTGTCTCCCATTGGTTGTGGGATCGATTCACATGGAATTTCAAAATTCAATGGGTTATCACCCATAAAATGTGTGATCATTTTTATAAAACAAAAAATAACCATAACATGATTTAACCTCAAATGTTGTATTATACCTATCATTTTCATCACAACTCATTAATTCCTCAACATCTTAATGCATAATGTATTATATATATTATTTTTTTTTCATTACACCTCCGTATGATAAAATAACTCTATTCCAAATTTAAGGAAAATCATTCCTTGATCATGGTGTTCACATGGGATTGATCGTCTTGTTTTTCACAGAGGAATAAGGTCTATGCATTGTAATAATTATTTTGAGATACTTTAAAATCATTTTCTTCCTTCATCCAAATACACCTTGTACAACATGGGTTATATGGGTTTTTACAGAAAAATAGTTTTGAAGATCAATAATTTATGAAATATAATTTAAAAACATCTGATAATACTTTATTTTTATGAAACAGTCAGACTAATTTGAGTTGAATATTTCAATAAGTGGTCCTTTTATAATACAATAAGTATGTACTGAGAGACTATATTTTTAAAGAAAATATAAATAGGTAGCACAAGGTTCTTTTTCTTTATCACTTTTTTAAAAATAATAAAAAGCTTCTAAATCTAGTGATAAGGTAAAATATTTGAAAATTCCTCAATAATATTTACCATTCATGAAAATATGTGAATATTGAGAAAATATGGTTTTATTAAATACAACCCATGATCTAAGATGGTATCATGGTATAGTGGAGGTGTTTGATATCTCAAACAACTTCATTCAAGTGAGTTGTATTCTAAAAATAGTTTCACAATCATCTGAACATGACTTGGAAATAATTATAGCAATCAAATCATTAGGAAGAGATAGGAATGTTGTTTGAAATCCCCAACGTTCCATTTGTAACCGACTTTCTTTGATCTAAAAATGTTTTAAAACATGTATTTAATATAATTAATATACATAGGGACAAACCTTGTGTTTAGTGAAAAATATTAATCCTTATATATGTCTAAACATTTTCTATAATACCAACTATAAGGACCCACACATTAATATTACTCAATCTAGAGATATGTTAATAATTTGACATTAATTCATATTTGGGATCTTTGGAGGATTAGAGATTTAGATAATTAGGTCATATCATATACATATCAACATTGAATATTAAATGTTGTTACATCTACTCACTATCTTTTTTTATAAGAAAAAAATCTTTAACATGATATATGAAATTATTTCATGTTTTAACAGTATAAATTTTCCTTGATATCATCCTTGAATATATTCTATATTATGTCATGTGAAAAACTTTTCAAAACATGGGATGAGAAAAATATATAAGTAAGGGACACATAAGGAATAAAAATTGTGATTTTTATAAAAACATGTAATCCCTAAATTTTATAATAATGTAATTCTTTTCAGCTTTAAAAAGTATCAAAAAACACATCACTAAATATATGCTCCTTTCATACCCCTTTTTTTAAATATAAGATTACATTAATCCCATAGAAGTAAATATATAACATAAAAATTTACATGGGACCTAAACATACATAAATTAAATAACCATACAGTCACCTTCCATATATATCACTAAATGGAATAACCATATAGACAACTTTCATACCTAATTCATTGGAGGTTATAACATACCCACCCATACTTGGTTAATCATAAAAACATTCTTCATTTGGATTATCAGATAACTACCCATCATTGTTTTATCACGTAACCACCATTAAAATTTCTAAGTACCATTGTATAATCAAAACACATAAATAAACCATAAAATAAAAAATAACATTTGCACATTTGAATCATCGGGTATCATTACAAGATATTGAAATATTCCACCCTTTTTTAAAACCATTTAAAATATTTAATAAAGAGACTTTGAATCAATGTATCCTATACAACATTGAAAATTTTGATAAATATTAAAATTTTAAAATATTCATGTATAGATTAATAATTAGTAAAATAAATTTTATAACATGGAAATTAATGAGAATGAATTAGAAGAATAAATATTTAAAACATTTAAAACAACATTTTAGATAAAGAGCCCATTACCACTTGAGAAATACTTTATTAAAAATCATTAATCAATAACATTCAAAAAACATTAAATATCATGAGAATATACTAATTCATGATATAACATGTTAAAATGGTTTTATATATAGCTTATAGAATAATAAATGTCCATAACTTCAAGATATGCATTAATTAATGGAGATTGAGAAGAAGTCCCTTACAATGATCATATTATTAATCAAATATATTGAAAATATTTATTCACAATAAATCTACATAAATATAGTATAAAAACAAGGTAATATATCAAATTTCATTTCTCACATAATCCTATAATGTAATAAACAACAACTCTAATGTCTACCCATAGAATGGAAATTGGGTTAAGAAGTTCCGTCATGAAAAATCAGCAGCCTAACAGCGTCACTTAAAATTTTTGGAAATGATTCGATGATAGAAAAAAGTGTCCCGAGTAAATTGGAAATAAAATGTACAGAAATATCCCAAAATTTGAAAATTTAATTTAAAAACATAACATAAAACAGGTCTTTGGCTTAAAGTGGACTGATTAAGGTTCCCTTCCCTTGAGCCTGACTCGTCAAGTATATTCCCAGTTCTTCCTGAACAATAAACATAAGTTAATTTATAAATCTGTCAAAAACTTTTCATGTTAATTATTATGTTTATATGACTTAATACATCATTATAAAATTTATATAACTATTTATGTTCATATAACATGTTTGGTCGATATTCGGTACTTGAGTCAAAAATGAATTTGTTATAATTACTAATTGTCCATGTGGTCAAAATTCCATTATCTCTAGAATAGTATCCATGATTTTAATATAATATATATATGTAATATATTTATTTATAAAATGTATATATGTATTTTGAAAATTCCATAAAATTTTGATATGAGAAATTAAATGCATCATTCATGGAGACGGTAAGCCGTACATTCGCACGAATGTTGGATTCATTTATTTTTCTTAATTAAATGAATTAATACTAAATGATACATAGGTATATTATAATTCCATTATAATATCATATTATATATATGGTACATAATTTCATTAATTCCATCCTTTATACATTCCATGTATGGAATGAATGAATCATATCACATTGAGGGGGCGGTAGTCCGCACATCCTCAAATGAAATATTCATATTTACACATCATGAAATCATAAAGGTATGATTGTAAATAAAAATTACATTATCATAGGGAAAATTAAAGTATAATAAATCATATACAAATAATGATTCATCATAATTTCAACCATGAGAGGTTTTTGGGGAAAATCGAACAATCGTCAGTTTGTGAGGCAGTTTTTCTCCATAAACATAAACAGAATGTTTGTATCCATTAGATGGAGGTTTGTGTAATTTTAGTTTTAATAAATTTCATAAAAATATTATATTATATTTATGATACTGTTTTTGTTAGAAAATAATGTAATAAATATAGTTTATGGGGGATGGAGAATGAAAATAAATGAATGAAGCTTGGGAGAAGACATTATCTCAAATTGGGTAACTCTTTTTGATTTTAGTTAAACATCTTCCTTAAATTTCCTTATTCTCAATGTAAGGTATCTATGAGGAATTTAGGGATGTTGTGAGATTATTTAAAAATATTTTGGATGATCCATGGGTCTCTATAATTGTCATTAAGGGGATAGAAGTGGTGACCTTTTACAATAGGGAGGATGAGTACTTTAGGAATTTCTTGAATAATTATATTATTATAAACTGAATTTATATTAAAAAGGTAAAAAATTCATTTAATTCTAACATAATATGATTATTTTTTTAAATCATCTCATCCAATAGGTTTTAGACCACTTTTGGTCTCATATTTAACCTCACTATTTATCGTTAATCCTTAGTTAACTAATTTAACTCTTACCATGACTTCTTGTATATTCATATTATATGGTAAATATAGTTACTAAAAAATTACTATAGAACCTAAAGTGGTTAATTAATTTCATTTTCAACAACATCTAAGCAATGTTTCCAAATCCTATATTTTAATGACTATTATACCATTTAATAAAATAGTATTTCTTTTAAATTCTAATTTATGTTAATTATTTTACTATTCATATCATGCCTTTTTAAAAATCCATTAAAACTTGATGATTTTGAAAAAAATTAATTAATACAAATATTAAAAGTACTTATCATCACTAAAATTCGTAGATGGCATAATAAGTTTTAAAATAAATTTATTTTAATATTTATATTCCCAATTTATTTAAATCAATCATTAATAATGTAATCACTACATCTTAAACGTGTCATAAATAAATAAATTTATGTGATGTATAAAATTTATAAAGAAAATATAATGAGGTGTAAAGTAGTATTATCTATATAATTAATATTTATAGTTGAAGATATCACTTATATAACCCCATATACAAATTGTTTAACTACGAGATATATGTTTAGGTTCCATTTTTCGTTACATTAAATTAATTCTTCTAAAATGAAAATTTTATATCTAAGTGGCTCCATGGGGTCCCAAAATAGACCCACCTATTCCCATGGTCAGAAATATCTCATCCAATATGATTATGACTTGTGATATGGTTGTTTAATATTATTATAATATGATTTTTACCCTTATTTACTAGATTTAACCTTTAACAACAGTAAATAAATTATTTATTAAAGATAATATTCAAAATGTCTAAAAATAAAAGGTAAATATATACCAAATTTGGAGCTTCTGATTAAAAATATGTAATAAAATTTTCCAAATTAAAATAAAAAAATATTAATTAAATAAAAAAATTACTTTTGTCAAAACCAAATGTTGGTTTTTTTTTGAAGAAATAACTATCAAAAGATTGACATTTTTTTGTATCCAATTTCAAAGTGAAATTATTTCCAATGATCATAATTGGATTATATTATAAAAATATAATCTAATTATAATTTAAAACCAATTAAAAGATCAATATTACTATATGAATAAATTATATTAAAAGGTAGTTTTGTACTAAAATGATGTATTTTTCACTGTTTATAAAAATATGAATATTATCAGAAAAATACCAAAATTTCATCCAAAGAAAATTTTTACGTCACTCTTGCAAAGAAGAATATGTTTTTTCTAATTTAACATATAAAAGTGACAAAAGTAGATTTTAAAATCATTCACCATCAAAAGTAAAGAAAATATATTTTTTGAAAAATTCTTTTTCTATCCGAAAAATTGAATTTGTTCCTCTATCATTTCTAGAAATAATATATGATAAATTTAAAGAATTAATGTAAATATATATCATATATTTTTATTTAAATAGTAATGAATAACAAGGGATATGAAAACACAATTATTCACTTTTAAATAGGTTTTCATAATAACAAAACCATTATATTCATTTGGTTTTTTTTTCAATTTCTAATAAAATTGGTAACTACTGAATCATTTTTAAACATTTGTAAATAATATTTCAAAATTAAGTTGATACTATTAAGTGCCACCATTCCAGTTCCTATTCATTAACTACCATTTAAAATAAAATTATTATTATCATATAATATTTTGTTGTAACTCAAAGTTGTGCTCCACGTACCATTTCAAAGAATCTCATTGTTGCGTGTCAAGTACGCTATCAGAAGAAGATACCCCTTAATGTAAAATTAATATCTCATTCATTAGTATTTATAGAAATAAAAAATTATTAATCTATAAATACCTGGGTCATTACATATAGTACATCTAATGACTCACTATGTTTTAGAAAATACATCATGCTTCTTTTAATCAGCTACAAATTCAAAAACACTTGCTTCATTTGTTTATTACGAATTATTCCCTATGCATCTTGAGATTTTAATAAATATGTTCAGGGGAATTTATATATCTCCTTCTCCAAATTAAATATCACTTTACAATGTTTAGGAATCATAGTTATACTTACCTCCACCAAAACATTAATATATTCTTGAATTGAACATTGTAATACAACTTCTAAAACTATCCATTTTATTATAGATGATTTAATTTTATTTTATAAAATATTACCTTCATCCAAAATTTATCTTCAATCACAACCACATGGATCTGAGAGATATGATAAATAATGATAATATCAGTTAAAATCATTTTATATCATTTGTTTGATCATTATCTTTCTTATATGACTATAAATGTAATCGGTCAAATATTTATTTCCTCTCATCAATAGGTTGATATATTTTCTATGGTCTCATAATATTTCAATCTGCATATGAAATTTATATCTTTATTCATCTAAGGGTATAACTAGTAAACCCACATCTGAATACCGCAGTCTAATTAACTTCTTCTTATCATTATGGTACATTAGAAACCTCAGTAGGACTATACTGCACCAGATCAGTTCATCCATATGAATCTACTAGACATGCATATGATGATGTTATAAAATTTTTCCTTATCGACACTCTATCTGATAGATAAATTTTAAAACCTCCATTCGATGAATTTACTCATAAACCTTTGACCGATGTAATGGGTCCGACCTAATTGGCCATCTATGTCTGTTTGAAATGGTCCAATGGTTTTTACCGTCTTCTTCCATTCATCACCAGATTCCCCATACTATAAAATAATTCTAATCAACTTATTGAGGGGAGTACCTTTTTTTATCATCATAATGACGATAAAAAACATGGTTCTCCAAAAATAAATGACATGTTTTTGACATTATAAACATATCACCAATCATCAAACATATACTCAATCTTTTCAATGAACATTCATATCATAATAAGACATTAAAACATAATAAAATATACATGAACTTTGTTTACAATATTTTATACATCAACCTAACCTTACAACATCTTCTTTTTAATAACTTCATTACCCTATTATCATCAATGAAATGGTATTATTTCATTGAAAACCATTTATAACAAATAAAAAACATTGAAAAAAAATACAAATCCCGAAACAATATTTATCTTTAGTTTATGTTTTGAAAATTTTGATAGGGGTCTGAAATTTTTTTCATCAAGAATTAGGTGGCTTTGAGATTCATAAACTATGAGAATGAAATATTTTGTGTAAAAATTGGTCTGTAGTTTCTAGTGGATTCATCACTGTGGGGTGAGGATAATATTAAGGCATGAAGGTACTAATAATTATCATTGTTCATTAGATGAGGTTTAGATATCCTTGGTTTGATTACTAGGGACATTGTGGTGTACATGGGGGGGGGGACTTAGTGATGTGGGTTATGTGTGAGATGACCATTTTTTATGAATGGTTCATAAAACCTCATTAATGGTTGTCAATGTCCATTTTTCCTGTAGCAAGCATCATAATTCCTCGAGGGATTTGTGTGGGTTGATGAGGTGGATTTCCTAATTATTATAGGTATAGGATCTCTCTTAAAAGAGGCTTATGATGGGAAACCAATCATAGTTTCTTGGACATTTATTTCATTTCTTGGTTATGAGATTCAAAAGAACTTGGATGTTGTTAAAATGTTAGTAATATTTCGATTGGAAGAGGAATTGGAATGTCCAATAATGGTTAGGTTGCTTATGTTCATTAAGCTAATGGGTAATAGATGTAGGTTTATTTGAAGGATAGAGACGTGGTTGGTTCTGAGGATTTTAGTGGAAATCTTCTTCGGTGAGATGGGTATACTAATGATAACAAAATTTTGCGGCCATAGTGATATGGTTTGTCTTAGGGATGTTAGTCTACTTGTCCTAATGTATGGTGATATATGATATGAAAGGAATACCTATGTCATATATGATTATTTTAATGACTTGTAAAATTCAAGGAATTTTTTTTTCTTAAATTCTTTGGAATTTTATGAATCTTCAGTTTCTGACGGCGCCTGATTCCAAGGCCCGGTGTGCCCGGAATCAATTTCTAAAGTTTTGTTTAGGTACATTTAATAAACATACATGTGGGTTTTTCTATCTTTTGAATTGGTGCTCAGAATTGAAAACTGAGGGTACCGATGAACTTGCAGTGCCTATATTATCTAAAGGATACCTTTACCGCAGTTGCGTTTGGTCGAGAGTAGAAGTTATAATTTGGGGATTCGAAGGAAATTAAATAAAATTGATGTATTACGCAATTTTATTTTTAACTGGGGGTTATTTCCTCCAAAGGGAAGTTGGGGTGGGGACCACACCCCACATACCCTACCATGAGAGGATAATTTGTGGTGGGGCCCACACAATCACCTTATTCTATACCTCTCCTTTAACTCCCATGAACACATTTTTTTAACTTTTTAACATCCACTTAATAGAGGAGCATATCTACCTCCCTCCAATAATTGTGTCAACCCCATCAATTTAATTAATTAATATCCCTTAATTAATATGTTAATTTTAATTTATTGGAAATGCAAGGCATCATTAAATTTTGAAACCTTCTTATTTAATTTGGGTTGAAAAATATTTTATTGGGGAGGCTCTAGAGAATTAGAAGAAAAGTGTTTCTCTCTCGACAAAGAACAGTGATTCCCACGAAGAATGACGACGCCTATGAAGAACTCCCATCTTCTTTCTTATTCCTACGTGCCAAGGGAGAAGACATCACCTGCGTAGAACATTGCCAACATCTCTTCCTCCGATGTTGATGGAACAACACCATCTTCCGCGACACCATCATTCGTGGAACCATTTTCTTCGTATGCTACGAACGATCATTGAATCGAGGTAGGGGAAATAAGGAGTTTTTAATTATTCTTACATGTGTGTATTACCCTCATACCTTGGCGTTTGATTTTGATTGATGGTGACCAAGATGTTATCAACTAACGCGGAGTGCGTGGGTCAATCAAACACGGCCCGAAGTGCCTCCGTTGAACCTTGTTTATGTTGGTGACGGTGGTGGAGCCCAAAGGGTGCGGTGCCGTCGCACCATGCTGGAGGAATGAAACCGCGGCCTGTAAGCACGGGCCGCTCAGACAAAGAACAACCGGTTCGCCAAAGCCGGATGGGCTGAAGGACCTGTGATGCCCTTGGCGTCATGCTGTGGAAGAGGTGTGGCCTGCATCCGCAGGCCCCTGGCTGAGCCGAACCGTCCGGACAGGAGAACCGCGGCGCCTTGTGGCATCGCGCTGTGGAAGAAACTGTGGCCGGCGCTGGGCGGGCTGCTTCGATGGGCGAACTGGTTGGCCAGCTGCCGGTCGGGTGGAAGAAACCGCGGTGCCGCATGGAGGAGACAGCGAGTCGCTCGCTCCGAAGAAGACCGACTAGCTTCGTCCGGCCATGAAATAGAGGAGGCACCGCTCGGTGCCACCATTTCCAAAAACCGGAGCCCCCTTGCTCCCCTCATCTAGCTGGCCATGTCGTGGCAAGCCGCGGGCCGGGCCGCCCTTGCTCGGGCCGGGATGCCTGCCGCGCGGGCCGGGCCACCCTCTCATGGGCCGGGCCACATCTTCGGGCCAGTCCACGCCCCGCCAGCCTGGGCCGATGCCCTAGCCAGGTCGGACCCGCTGAGCCAGGTCGAGCCAACCCGCCATCCCACTAGGCTTGACAGTTCGGGTCCGTTTCACTTAAACGTGAATAACTTCTAGACCGCACGTCTGATCGACGTACCCTCTACGACACTTATATCCTCGTGAAGAGAAAATCCTTTTGTGATACCCTAAGTTAGTTTTGGAAAACCATTGAAAACGACTGGGTTTGGAAGGAGCGTAATTTCAACCGGGCACCTGGAAAGAAAAATACAATAACTCTCAGACCGGGTGTCCGATTGACGCACCTTCTATCACGTTCGGTTCCTTTTGATGAGATAGAACTTCAGGATACATAAAATATAGACTTAGTGATATTTTATTTATCAACCCCTTTTCTCGAGGAGCGTTCCTTCCCAAAATCGAGCATGCTATGTGCGGGAACCCTAGAGCTGGATGCAACTATGTTGACTACTGTACTGGAATCATCTATGGGATCGACAGTGATGACTAATATCTTTGAATACTCCGTGGGTTCGACACTGACAAATACTGTACAGGAATCCTACGTGGGTTTCACAGAAACAACTACAGTACTGGGATCCTCCATGGGCTCGACATCGATGACTACTGTTCTTGTATCCTGTGTGGGTCCAGCAGTTTTACATATGTACTTATATCTTGTGTGGGTCCGAAAGAGTAGCTAGTCTTGTATCCTATGTGGGTCTGACAGCTTAGCTGGTCTTGTATCCTGTGTGGGTCCGACAGATTAGGTGAATCAGTGACTTCATCTGATCATCTCTATCTCTATACGAAAGATGTATACCTGTGTGAGTTGAGTATTAACATTCAATCATTATCATAGATGAGATTGACTTTACTTACTGTGTGGACTGGGTTATTCTTGGGCCCGGGAGTTGGATTCTAACAGAGATTGATAACTTAGGTACGTGTATTGGCCTATACCTAAGTAGGGTTGGTTGATACATCGTGGTTGTATCTTTCTTCCTCGGTATATACTTTGTGAATTCTGGGAGACCATCAGGGGTCTCGAGGTCCCTACTGTGTATCATTATACTCACCCTTGCACAGGCTATGCTTGCACTTTGTTGTGTTGGATGCAGACGACGGGCAACGTTGAAGGAGGCCGAGAGCAAGCCGAGACCGAACATTACCCGGAGGTGGACCACATGACCAGACGGTACACGGAGCGGAACGATAGACGTGGAGTCCTGAGGTGGAAATTTGTTCCTACCCTTCTGGTATGATACTCAGCGGACATTCTAGGAGTTTCCCTTTTTAGATTTTTTCCCCTTTTCTATTTTACTTGCTTTCCATTATACCTGTACTTTACTATTGGGCTTGTATTTCCGTCCCCTTTACATTCCACACTACTTTCTGTATACAGTATACATTTAGTGTTTACATCCTGCTTTGTACTTTATTGTGTTTTTTTACCTTTTTAAATGCAATGCCTTCTTATCATAGGGATTTACTTCTTTTTTTCTAGTCACCATCCCCTCGCCTATGGAAGGCGGGCTTGGGGTAGTCACAACACAAGCCTCGATGACATTTCATGAAAAATTGGTAATAGAGGAGTCAGTTCTACCGTAGAACTCAGGACTCTGATCATTATTTTCAATGAAGAAATAGTGTTAAGAGTATGGAGTGTTGTTTTCTATCCAGGGAGTCTAGTGTTGGTGCGGCGGCCGACGTATCAATACACCAGGACCCTGACCTCTGATTTCTGACTCAGTGCATGAAAACATTGATTGTGTGTGCGTTTCCATTGAAAAAAATTTCTTCTTGATTACTTTGGGTTAGCTCACCAGGTATACTGTTGACCATGGTGCACCAGTTTCTTTTTAGGATGGCCCTACGAAGGCAGTCATCCAGGGTTCCGAGTTACGTACGAGATTGTATCCCATCATGCGATGAGGCCTCGGTGCAGGACCCCATCACAGCGGAGGTACCAACGGCACCTCTACCCACTGGACCACCGAAGCCACTAGCCTCATCATCAAGGAGTGAACGGTTCCTGAGTGTATTTCACGAGTTCCAGTGACAGAGGACGCCCAGGTTCCGCGGAGAGACGGACCCACAGGCAGTTGAGGATTTGATGGAAGTCATCTTCAGAGGTTTTAGATTGCTATGGATAGCAGTGGAGCTCATGGTGATCCTTATAGTGATTCTCCAAAATTCGATAGTAGGATGATGGTGGAGCCTGATGCTCTATGTGCATGAGGAGGCATATTTACTATGGATGCACTTTGAGAGTCTTTTCTGCACAGAGTTTGTTCCAGCCAACCTTTGTGCAGTGCAGATTCAGGAGTTACATCATCTGCATCAAGGTAGCATGACAGTAGCTCAGTACTCAGCAAGGTTCACCGACCTCTCATGCTACTCCACAGATATGGTACTGGACCTGTTCTTCAGGGACCAGACCTTCGAGAAGGTATTCAGGTATGAGATCAGGGCTTCGACGATTCCCCTCAGCATCCCGACTCTAGCGGGGGTAGTGCAGAGAGACCTTCTAGTGGAGTGTTTTCTCACTGAGCAGTCACCAGTGGTGAGACCTTCCATAGGAAGACATGTAGCGGAGTCTTCTACAGCCGGCAATAGACAATTGATGTAGAGGTTCAAGAAGACCAGGCCATCAGGTGGGAAACCTGAGGATATAGGTTCGGTTGTGTGAGGCACACGAAATAGATCCATCTTTACGAGGAGCAGGCAGTGATATGCAAGAGGTGGGCAGGGCCAGATGGCTCGTTACTACCCGACCCGCCATGTAGACAAGTAGTAGACAGTAAAGGGAACTCACATGTAGAGGCAGTGGTTCGACCATGGTGTTCTTTTGGGAGCAGGTGGACGTGTCAGAGGAGATGGCCGAGCAACGTGTGGTGGATGACGTTTCGAGGCTCTACCTCCACCACCACTAGGAGATCCACCCAGACCATAGGTAGCTGGAGGACAGAGGCGGCTCAGCTCTAGGAAGTCGAGGCCTATGACCAATTCGCAACTGATATGATTTGAGGTACTATCTGTGTCTACTCCACCCTTGTTGCAGAACTTATAGTCACAGGTGTGAGTCATTATTTTATTTTCATTGCCCTTGTTCGGAGCTCGGAGATTCCGATGGAATCATTGGCTAGATCATTATGGCTAGAGACTCCTACGGGAGCAGACTCGATGATTACGCACTGGTGCTGGTAGTGTGATCTTACTCTAGGAGGTTAGATATTCAGTTGAGATCTTCTTGTAGCGGCATCGAGGCCTTACGATGTCTTCATGGGTATGGACTGGTTATCCATAGCTCATGCTCAGATTAACTGTATTAGGTGCAACGTGATGTGTGTCTGCATGGATGGAACCAGGTTCACCTTCACCGGTGAGATGGGAGCCTTTGTAGTGCAGGATGGACTTTCGCAGAGAAGGGGTCAGCCGATCACACATCAGTTGGCTAGTATCATCCTCGGAGCAGTTGATGTGTGGATTCCGAGTTTTCCTATTGTGGTGGATCAGTATGTGGATGTTTTTATTGATGATGTTCCAAACAAACTCCTCATAGAGAGGTAGACTTTTACGTTGACCTATACACCGGGACAACACCAATATCTACTCCAGCATATTGGATATCTCCCACCAAGCTTCATGAGTTTCGGGTATAGCTGGAGGACTTGCATGGAAAGGGATTTATCCGACCCATTGATTCACCCTGGGCATCTCTGATTTTTTTCGATATGAAGTTATAGGGGAGCTTGTGATTGTGTGTAGACTACCGTCACCTGAATCAGGTTACCGTGAATAACAAGTACCCACATCTGAGGTTTAACAACCTCTTCGATCAGCTTAAGGGAGCATGATGGTTCTCGAAGATAGACCTCAGGTCAGGTTTTCAGTAGCTCAGAGATCGAGATGAGGATGTGCAGAAGAATGCATTCAAGAGTCGGTATGGCCACTATGATTTCTTGGTTATGCCATTCGGTGTAACCAATGCTCCAGCAGTGTTCACATGTCTCGTGAACATGATCTTCCAGCCATACCTCGATCACTTTTTCATGGTCTTCATTGACAACATACCGATTTACTCAACTAATGAGGAGGAGCACACATACCATTTGTGGGTAGTATTTGACACACTCCGAGAGCACCCGATTTATAGTAAGCTCTCAATGTTCCTGATCTGGATTCAAGAGGTTCACTTCTTCGGACACGTCATCTCGGAGGCTGGGGTAGTAGTGGATCTTGCTATGATCTAGGTAGTACTTGCTTTGGAGCCACCCAGGAGTGTGACAGTGGTTCAGAGTTTTCTAGGTCTGGCTGGGTACCATCATAGATTTGTGCTAGACTTCTCCAAAGTTTTGGCACCGCTTTTAGCATTGATGAAAAAGGGGAAACCCTTCATGTGATCAGAGAGATGCCATCAGATATTTTAGGAGCAGAGGCAGAGGTTGACCAGTGCAACCATCTTGAGGCTACCCGAGGAGGGTGTAGGGTATGTAGTTTGCTGTGACGCATTAGCGACCGGAATAAGGTGTGTCATGATATTGGAGGGAGCAGTTATCGCGTATGGTTCATGGCAGTTGAGACAGCATGAGCCGAACTACGCTACCCATGACCTAGATTTAGCAGCAGTGGTCTTTGCCTTGAATATTTGGAGACACTTCCTAATGGGCGAGTGCTTTACAGTCTACTCTGACCACCAGAGTCTCATGTACATCTTCTCATAGAATGACCTGAGCCTGAGATAGTGGCGTTAGATCGAGTTCATCCAGGACTATGAATTTGAGATAGTCAATACTCTTGGGAAGGGTAACATTGTAGCAGATGATGTCAGTAGGAGATCAGGCATTCAGCTACTAGGAGAGGAAACAGAGCATATAGCCATGTTTTGGATATCCTTTGTGGATAGAGATGGAGAAACCATTCTTCAGTCTCTATTAGTCACCCCTCCGCTTCTTCAGTGAGTCAGGGAGGTACAGAGAGGGGATTTTGACTGTGAGATGCGACGTGCTCAGATATCCTGAGGACATACACCTAATATATTTTCTGAAGGTGGAGAGCACGTCATCCTCTTTAGAGGATGTACCATGGTACCAGTTGCACTATAGGACGAGGTGTTGAGGGAGTTCCACAAGTCCCCTCTAGAGGTACATCCAGGAGTGCTGAAAATTTATCATGACCTCAGACGATAGCACTGGTGTCCAGGTATGAAGAAATCAGTCACAGAGTTTGTCTCTCGATGCCTAACTTGTCAGCAAGTGAAGTTGGAGCATCAGGTACCAACAAGATTTGTACATCCCTTAGAGGTCCTAGAGTAGACATGGGACAGGATATCCATGGATTTAGTTATGGGACTTCCACATACATCTAGAGGGAATGACTCGATCTGTGTGATCGTTGACCGACTCACCAAGTTGTCCCACTTCCTACAGATCAGAGAGCAGTGTTCAGTAGAGAGCTTGGGATGCCTCTACATTTAGGAGATCTTATGGCATCATAGTGCTCCATCAACTATCATCTCCGATCGATATGCTTGTTTCACATCCTGGCTATGGAAGTGGTTACAAGAGGTTTTTGGCATGAAACTTCACTTGAGCACCGCCTTCCACCCTCAGATGGATGGTCAGACTGAGGGTGCCATTCAGAATCTCGAGGTAATGCTCCATTCATGTGTTCTTGACTTTGGTCATAGCTAGGAGGATCACATACCCTTGGTGGAGTTTGCATACAACAACAGTCACCACTCCACCATAAGGATGGCACCATATGGGGCACTGTATGGACGACCTTGCAGAACATCTCTGTGCGAGACAGGCCCATGGGAGTCATCACTTTTAAGACCAGAGATGGTTTAGGATACGATGAAGAAGGTGCAGATCATCTAGGAGCAGATGAAGACTGCACAGAGAAGACAGAAGTCCTATGTTGATAGGAGATAGAGACTACTGGAGTTCGAGGATGGTGACCACATCTTCTAATGGGTATCACCTCGTCGAGGTCTACAGAGAGTTGGTTGAGGAGGAAAGTTATATCCACATTTGATTGGGTCGTTATAAGTGCTCAGCAGAGTTGGTGAGGTGTCTTATCACCTGGCCCTTCCACTTTAGTTGCACTGGGTGCATGACGTCTTCCACGTATCTCAGCTGAGGAGATACGTGGATAACCCATCCCACATCATCAACCACGGGGAGCTGGACATCGATGACTGGGCGACATTCATGGAGGTCCCAGTGGAGATCGAGGATCGAGAGGAGCTGGTCCTGCATGGACGGTCGATTCCTCTGGTGCACATTCGCTGGCTGCATGGGAACCTCCAGGAGATCACATGGGAGCGGGAGGGCCAGATACGTGCTCAGTATCCCCATTTATTTCCCTAGTGTATGTAGTAGATTTATGAGGGCGTAAATCCCTGAGGTGTGGGTAATGTAAAGACCTATAAATTTCAAGAATATTTTTTTTCTTAAATTATTTAGAATTTACGAGTCTGCATTTTCTAACGGTGCCTGATTCTATGACCCGGTGTGCCCGGAATCAATTTCTGAAGTTTTGTTCTGGTACGTTGAGTAAATGTATGTGAGGGTTTTTCTATCTTTTTAACAGGTGGTCGGAATTAAAATCTGAGTGCACCGATGAACTCGCAACGCCGGTATTCTCTTATGGAGACCTTTATTGTAGTTGCATTTAGTCGAGAGTAGAAGTTATAATTTGGGGATTCGTAGCAAATTAAATTAAATTGTTGTATTACACAATTTTATTTAACTGGTGAATATTTATTCCAAAGTGAAGTTGGGGTGGGGCCCACACCCCACATAACCTCCCATGAGAGTATAATGTGTGGTGGGGCCCACACGAGCACCTAACCATTCACCTCCCCTTTAACTCCCATGAACCCCCTTTTTTTACATTTGAACTTCAACTTAATGGAGGAGCCTCTCCACCTCCCTCCATTAATTATGCCAATGCCATAAATTTAATTAATCATGCTCCCTTAATTAATTGGTTAATTTGAATTGATTTGAAATGAATGGCATTATAAAATTGGGAAGCATTTTTATTTTATTTGTGTTGGGAAATATTCTATTGGGGAGTCTCTGGAGAATTCGAAGAAAAGTGTTTCTCTCTCGACAAAGAACGCTGATGCCCCCGAAGAATAGAGATGCCTACGAAGAACGCATCTCATCATTCATCTTCCTCTGTGCCAAGGGGGAGGACGACGCTTGGAAATAACATCGCCAATGTCTCTTCCTCCGACGTTGACAGAACAACACTGTCTTCCGCAACACCATCTTCCGTAAGGCTGTTTCCTTTGTCTACAACAAATGATCCTTGAATCAAGGTAGGGGAAATATGGAATATTTATTTATTCTTCCATGTGTAGATTACCCTCTCACCTTGCCATTTGATTTTAATTGATGGTTACCAGGTTGTTGTCAACTAACGCGTATGGGTGCAGGCCGAACAAACACGGCCCAACATCCCTCCATTGAACCTTGTTTCTGTTGGTGATGGTGGCGAAGCCGGAAGGGTGCAGTGTCATCGCACCGCACCGGAGAAAATAAACTGCATCCCCCAAGCACGGGTCGCTCGGCCGAAGAAGAACCGGCTAGATAATGCTGGCCGGGCTGAAGGACCCGCGACACCCTTGGCACCGCGCTGCAGAAGAGGTGTGGCCCGCATCCGCGGGCCGCTTGCTGAGCCAAACCGGTCGGCCGTAGCCGGCCGGATAGGAGGACCTTGGTGCCTTGTGGCGCCGCGCTATGGAAGAAACCGCGGCCCGCCTGGGCGGACCTCTTTGGTGGGAAAACCGGCCGGCCAGCTACCGTACGGGTGGAAGAAACTGCAGCGCCATGCGGTTCCATGTGGAAGAGACATCGCCCCGCCCACGCTAGAGAATACCAGCTAGCTTTGGCCAGCCGGGCAGGAGAGGCGGTGATGCTCGGTGCCGCCGTTTCAGAAAACTGGGGGGACACCTCCATGCTCTGCTCGGCCTGCCGCGGGCCGGGCCGCCTACTGCACGGGCCGGGAAGCTGCCGCGTGGGCCATGCCGCCTGCCGCGTGGGCTGGGCTGCCCTCACGCAGGCCGGGCATAAATGACACCCCTAGCCAGGTCGGACCCACCGGGCCTTGTTGGGCCGACCCGATAGCCCACAGGGCGTGACGGGTCGGGTGCGTTTCACATAAATGTGAATAACATCAAAACCGCACATCTGATCAACTAGTCGTCTGCAGAACAGGAATACTCATGACGAGACAATCATTTTGAAATAATCTATGTGTGTTTTTGATGAATTTGGAAAATGGCCGGGTTTGGAACGATTGTAATTCAAACCGGGACCCTTAAACGACAAATACAATAACGCTCAGAACTGGTGTCTGATTGACACGCCTACTATCGCGTTGGATTCCTTTTGATGAGAAGGAACTTCGGGATACATCAACTCCAGAATAAATGATAGTTTATGTATCAACCCCTTTTCTCAAGGAGCATCCCATCCCAGAATTGAGCGTGATATGTGCGGGAACCCTAGAGCTGGATGCGACTGCGTCGACTATAGTACTAGAATCCTATGTGGGTTCGACAACGACGACTACTGTCCTGGAATCCTCCATGGGTTCGACAGTGATGACTACTGTACTGGAATCCTCCATGGGATTGACATCGATGAATGCTATAATGGGATCCTTTGTGGGTTCCATAGAGATGACTAATGTTCTTGTATCCTTTGTGGGTCCGGTAGTTTACCCTATGTACTTGTATCCTGTGTCGGTCCGACAGAGTAGCTGGTCTTGTTATCTTTTGTGGGTCGGATAGCTTATCTGGTCTGGTATCATGTGTGGGTCTGAAAGCCTAGATGAATCAGTGACTTCATCTGATCATCTCTATCGCTATACGAAAGATATATACCCTTGTGAGCTCAGTCTTGACTTTCAATCATTATCATCGATGTGATTGACTTTACTTCCTATGTGGAATGGGTTGTTCTTGGGGTCAAGAGTAGGAGCCGAGCTATGATTGATAACATAGGTATATGTATGGGCATATACCTATGTAGGGTTGGTTGATACTTCGTGGTTGTATCTTTCTTCTATGGTATATCATTGTGGATTCTGGGAGACCTTCGGGGGCCTCGGGGCCCCTACTTAGTGTCGTTATACTCACCCTTACACGGGCTATGCCCTCACTTCACTGTGTTGGATGCAGACAATGGACAGAGTTGACAGAGGCCTAGAGCGAGCCATGACCGAACGGTACCCAGAGGTGGACCACATCGCGAGATGGTATATGGAGCGGACCGATAGATGTGGAGTTCTGAGGTGTACATCTGTACCTACCCTTCAGGTAGGATTCTTGATGGACGTTCCAGGAGAATCCCTTTTTTAGATATTGTCTTTTTTTAGTTTTACTTGCTTTCCTTTGTACCTGTACTTTAATATTGGTCTTGTATTTCTGGCCCCATTACATTCAACACTACTTTTTGAATATAATATTCACTTATTGTTTACTTCCTGTTGCATAGTCTGTTGTGGTTGTTTACTTTAATAAAGGCAATGCCTTCCCATATTAGGTATTTAAACCTTTGGTGCTGGTAGCCAGCCCCTAACCTATGGAAGGCGGGCGTGGGGTTGTCACGACACGAGCCCCAAGGACGGGTCGTGACAATTATTACCTTGGTATAGTGTCTGATAAGAATATGCATTGGATGTAAAAGCTGTTAGTTGTGGGAAAATATTTGAGGTTATGATCCAATATTAGACTGGTCAACATTGTCTATGTGATTTTATAGTGCTTATGTGATGTAGAGACCCGTATCTTGACGTACATGGACATTACATTACATTTGCGGAATACTTAGTACATAACAAAAACACACACACAAGGACCGTAATAGTTTAGTGTCTTTGGAAACTCGGACTATAATCTTCTAATCGTGGTGAAAGATCTTCAACATCTCCCATAAAGATCTTTTTTTTACCTAAAACCTTTCTTTATATCCTGGGGAAAAGAAAACATAAAAGGGTGAGCTCAAATGCTCAGTAAGGGTAAACAAAAGAAATATCAATCACATCATATACATAAGCACATAACTTTTGGAAATCTTAACCTGCAAAAGAGATCATAATTTCACAACATGGGGTAAATCATGGCAGTGAAATGTAATCACAATAATCATAACATAAAACATGAAACTTTGTGGCATTCACACATATTCATAGAGAATCATTTCTTGTTAGTCAAGACTCATTTCCAAGACTATCTTAGTGGACAAAGTCCCTTTCTGAATCGAGTAACCCTCGTTTCAGTCCTATTTCACTGAACCGGTATAACCTACCATTCCAGCCATGTCTATCTCATGAGATATAAAATCTTTACCCAATGCATTGGAGGGAGATATAGGTCCCACCCATCTTATAATGAATCCTTTCTTATGTGTGCCACATAATCATAAATCATACATCATCGCATAACCCATGTAATAAAAATGGGATTCTTAAACAACATGACATCAAAAAACAATTCATATAAGATAAAGGAATTCATAAAAAATGTTTCCATCACAACATAATCAAATCCATGTAATAATATGGATAGAAATAGAACCCTTTATTATCTTAGATGGAAAATAATTTTGATAAAACACTTGAAATGAATTCTTGAGGAAAATATCCTTCTTCAAAATCAATTTCTTTTCACAAAACATCATCAAATTTTAAAAGAAAGAGATTTTATTAAAAATAGTTATGAAATATTTTGGAGTATGGTTCATGAAAATAAGGCTTTATAAAACCATAAAAATCCGTTCGTGCCGTATAAGTTAAAAAAAACATTATTCGTACTTTTGTCGAAAAAGTCAAAAAGTACCTCGTACGAAAAACGACAAAAGATTCCTTTCATACATATTACTAAAAACTCACCGAAGGGTAAAAATGGATTTAAAAAATTGTAGGTGGATGGAAATAATATTACATATTGAGGGAACATGGATGTGGATGATAAAATAGACCCCAGTAAATGCCAAAGTAAAAACAATCTCGGATAAAATGAGATTGTGATATTTTCCCTTACCTTAGGTCCAATTTGCTTTGTACGTGTCCGAAGCTCCTGTATAATGGTTTAAATAATGTCATTGACTTATTACAGAATCATATTCATTGTTATGATATCATATATGGTTCACTTATGACATTATATTACCCGTTCTTTTGTAAATTCAATGTTAAAGAAGCGTTTTGGGTAAAATCGTTTCTTTTATCGTAGGTGTTTTGACTTGTTGTTATTGACATTATTATTACTTATATCATGATTTACTTACTTCCAGAATATAAAATATGATTTATATATCATATATATTCAGTATATATATATATATATAATAGATAGATAAATGAAATGAAAAACACCGTTCATGGAGACGGTAGTCCGTACGTACGCATGAACGCTGTTTTCCTTTCCCTATTGTCTTGAATGGAAGTAAGTAGATGACATACATATATATACATAAATCCAGTAGCTTTATAATTTTATATATTTCATTATTATTTCTTATATATACTTTATAATCATTCTTAAATGGTTAACATGGAGAATGAATCTCATCGCGTCGTGGAGACGGTAGTCCGTACGTACGCACGAGCGATGATATCATTTTCATAAATATTGAATTGAATCGGAGTGGATTATAAAATATATCAGAATCAATATGATGTTGTAATAACTATGTATAGTTATTCTTTACACCATTATACCCATCCATGTAAGGTGGTGGTGGAAAATAGATTACACCACGGCGTGGAGACGGTATTCCGTACGTACGCACGCGCAGTGATTTCTTTTTCCGTAGGATGGATAGATGGTGAAATAGGGTTGTTTCATACTTATAATAACATATCAGTATATGAGTGATACTGATGTTATTACTTCATAATGAAACAACCAAAGAAGAAGAAGTGGAAGAAGAAATAAAGATGAAAGAATTGGTAACGGTAATTACCTCTTCTTTGAAGCGCCTCTTTGAGACCTCCTCTTAGGGCACTAAAATTGGTCTTTAAGGAAGACCAGAACCTCTAGGATGTTTCTAGGGAAGTGGAGAAGGGAAAATGGCAGGGGTTGGCCGAGCTTGAGTGCTCAACTTGGTGTGAGGAGGAGGGGGAGGAGGTGTCCTTTTATAAGGGAGGAGAGGGGCACCTTAGGAATATCTCAAAATATTATTTTATATTAAAGTCAAAATCGGTTTATAATGGTTCCAAAGGGTCTTATTTCGAAGATAAGGTGGGGATGGGCCGAAATCCTATCATCCAATAGTATTTAGACAAGTTTAAGGTATTATGTTAACCTTATCAATTAGATTTAACTCTAAGTTAAATAATTTAACTTTTACCATGTCTTTTTGTTTTCTTTCACTATATGGTTAATAAACTTACTATAACATGCCAAACGAATCCCAAATTGTTTATTATTAATATATATATCCTTATCTAAGTCATTTGGCCGAACCTTAGATTTTTAGGAATAAAATAACAATTAATAATATAATATTTTATTTAAAAACTATTTTGTGTCAATTTTGACACTATTTGATATATGATTTTTGTGAAAGTCATAACAGAATTATATGTTCGAACCAAGTTGATTAAATCAACATTAATATATCATAGTAACCTATAAAATTAGTGGAATTCATAAAAAGTCTTAAATTACATTTATTTTGGTATTTATATTATCAATTATGTCAATATTTCATTAATAAGATAATTACTGCATCATCTTTGTGTCATAAATAAATTAAATTATTTGATGTCTAAAAATTACAAATAAAATACCATCATGTAGGAAATCTTTTTAGATTTCTAATTAATATTTACAATCGAATTTATCTTATGTATAACCCCATATTATAAATGATTTACTTATTAAACTTTGATTTTAACTATTTTAACCCTTCTTTAAATAAATTAATAATAAATGTCCTAATCTAATCCAAGTGGACCTAAATGGTCATATTTTATTCCTAAGTTTGTTTTTGGTCGAAATACACTTGTCCAATAGAATTAGGACATGTGTTAGGGTAATAGTAATATCATATTTACCCTTAGTTACCCTATTTACTATTAACCGTGGTAAAAAAAAGTAAAAAGTTACTATTCACCAAAAATTATTTTCATATCATTTAACCACATTTTACTTACTGACATCAACCGTGTCTCTCGGATTTTTGAAATTCCATTCACAGAAGCGGTAAAATTAAGATTTATGAAGAAATTAATTTTTTTTAACTACCACTTAGTAGTTTCACTATTCATCAAAAATTGATGTTTTTCAGAACAATGCCAAAATTTCATCCTAAGCAATATTTCATATTCCGAATTCAAAAATGAATTCTATTTTACCAAATTCATATCATAGAATTTGCATTAATTAATTTTATAATTAAATCCCGCTGTTAAAACAAATAGCGTGTTTTTAAGAAACAATATCTATCAAAAGATTGACACTTGATTATGTCTGGTTTAAATGTGAAATTACATCCAATGACCAACATTGTATTAAATTATAAAAATATATTCTAAATATACTTTAAAACCACTCAAATTAATAATTTATTACTATTAATTATTTCGATTAAAAAAGTTGTTTTTAATTATAATTTAGTAATTTTCACTATTCATCAGAATATGAAAGTTATCCGAAAAGTACCAAAATTTCACCTTAGGCTAAATTAGATACTCCGAATCCAAAAAATGAAGTTCATTTTGAAAAATAAGATTTACAGAGTTTTAAAAAGTGGTTATTACTATTCATAACGGCTAGTTTTAATAATATTTTCATAGCATATCGTTGTTTAGTGAAACTCGGTATTGCGTTTTACACACGCTATCGAGGAAGGTCGTGATTGCGTGTAATGCAAGGCAAGTCAAGGATGCGTGTTGTGCAAGCTCCTTTTGGTGTAGCGTACAACACAAGACTTTAATAAAATTAAAAAGAATATTGTTTTATAAAATCTTGGGCTGTTACATGTGATATCCAAGAGACAATATATATTGGGGATGAATTGGATCATGTAGTATGATGGATTATTTGTTACCCTCAATATTTATTAGTTGTATTCACAATTTTACATAGGATGTACATTTCATTTTTTGGTTTAGTTAGTGCTGGAAGTTGGAATTATTATTCCAACCACTGGATATGATTGAGATATGATGTGACTGTTGTGAGGATGAATTTTAATAGTTAATTGGTGATCCCTAAGTTTGGATTCCTAGTTTTTTGGGATGCTCAATGATTATTTATGGAGGATCCCACATCAACATTAACATCATTTTTGGTTTGTGTATATACATTACCTAAATTCTCTTTTTACAACTCCAGAATTTGATAGTCATAATTAGGGAATTGTATAATATTGGTGACGATAAGTGACATGGTGTCCTTGTTAGCACATGATAATCTAGTATGTATTATTTTATGTTTTATTTTGTTTGTTATTCATGTCCCACATGCATACACATATATGTTCCAGTATATATTACAGGTACATGGTGATGCTCTATTAAAATTTATTTCACACATGGTGCATGTGAACTCTAGTGAACGAGCATACACTATTTTAATTATAAAACTATTATCATAGGTTGTGTAGTCTATAATCATGGAGAAACTTAATATGGACTTAATATGGGGTTGAGGTGAGGATCTTGGATATTCGTAGAGCCTCTTTTGAATATTGTTTAAGTATAATAGTCCTTGGGGGTGATTTATTGGGATGTTTCACTTTCTATATTAATTTTTTATTTAATGATTAATATTTATACAAATAACGGAGTTATTTTAGTGTAACTACATACATGAATTCCCAAATTATCTATCATGGATCATGTTTGGAAACCCTGTTTTTAATTATATTTTAGAAAAAAATCTAATATTCAAAAAAGGGATACAATGAAATTTGCGGGATAAATCCCTTCCCACCAATCCAAGGGAATAAACTAATTAATAAAATACAAAAAATAATGAATAATAAAAAATCAGTGTACCCCAAGTAAATAATGTGAACTTGAAAATCATGCTCAACCACAACCCTACACAAAAAATAGATAGATATTGAACAAGACACCACTATCAAGAGGAACCCAACACACTACCAAGGATTGTGATTTCGCAACTAGATGGGAACCATTTGTAGTACATTATTGAATGAATATGGGAAAATGGAGAATAGAGGAAATCATCCATGTTTCCCCCCACCAATGATCATATGATAATATCATTTTCATTTAGTATCAATTTTAATCAAGAGTATATAGGAAAAAACAATGTGAGACCATATTAAATAACAAAACTAATGAAAATTAGGAGTGAATTTCCTTGATAATAGGCAAGAGGATGGTAAAAAACCACACTCTCAACCCACATTCTTCTCTCAATGTTTGATATTACCTTATCAAGAGAAATAAAGTGAAAAATTAAAAGAAATATTTTTATAAATAGATAAAATGGTTGATCGACCAAAAAAAATATTTAGATCCACTAAAAATAAAATTAATTTAAAATGGTTATTGAAGGTAAACATAATAATATAAAATTATGGAGATGAATAATCCCATAAAAAAACCAATTTTTGAATATAACAAATATGGAAAATACAATGAACCAATAAAGTAGAATTAATAAGGGGACAAGACCTTATAGAAATACAGAGAGCAATTAGGTTTATTTCCCTAGATATAATGAAATTCTAGGAAATCTATAAAAAATAGTATGGATAGGGAAGGAATATAAGGCATTATTTTAAAACATAATGAATGACCATCCTTATGGAAATCCTATAAACCATTATAGAGGGGATCATAAGAAACTGGGGTAGGTGAGCTCATGAATGGATTGAATTAGATCATACATGAAGATAATATAGAGAAATTATTGTGATGGAATTATTCAAAAGGGATGTGGATGGCTAAGAGGTGGTATAATTAAACATTAACATTTTATCGAGGGTTTAAACACTAGAAGATCCAAAGAGTTAGTGTTAGGAGATAAATGAAAAATAACATACCCCTAAATAATGGATAATATTATGTAGTATATTATTCTTTATGGATGATATAATGATAGTATAATATCATTAAAAATGATCATTGAATCCCACCACAAGTCAGTAACCTCTAGAAACATTGAGTTGGGCCTATATTGTTGTTGAATAATAAACTAGTTCTATTTATGTAAATTTAGTTGGGGAAATAAATTAGTAAAGGATTTAGACCCAGATTTGGGTATCAATGTGGATAATATATGTCGGTTCACAAAAGAAACTAGTAAATATGAGCCTTTAGCTGATGGAAATTAGGGTGGGCGGGTTGGTTTAATGGTGACTCCTTTGGGATGTATAATATCATGTGAGATGTTGAAAGGCTCTATAATATGAGAATAATATTATGATGAGGTTTTGGGATTTTAAAAAATAGTTCTTAGATAATCGAGTGGAGATTCTATTGAAAAGTTTTCTATTATTTACTAGTGTCTCCAACTATTGGTGCACAAAAATTATAAATTTTGAATTCAAAAAAATTCACTGTGAGTTGTAACTCCTCATGGGTATTGTGGAGGTAGGCATCATTGATATGTGTGAACTACTAGGTTTGTAGTGGTATTCAAATGTCATGGGAAACTATCTAGTGTGTTTCACATAATATTGAGAAAAATTGTGTAGAAAAGGATAAATTTTAATCATTTGTTGGATGGATAGAATGTTCATTGGGATTGAGATAATTTTTCCTAGGTTTTGGGATATTCCACTAGTTTGGGTGTGTTGGGGGTACAACCATGATCAGTAAGAGATAAAAAAAATTAGAGTACTCATTGGGTATTATTTACAATTATGGATAATGAGTGATGCTTGAGGATATATATTAATGATAAAAGTTTAATGATCATGATGTTGTAACACGATACATATAAAAACTTATAATACTATTTTTTTACCAAATCATGTTTATTTCCGTTGTTTTTGGATGTTAGAAATGTTCTACATGGTTGGGAGTTATTATTTGAGGATTAATCCGAGGTTTCAGTTGATAATTTGTTACATGTTAACTTTTTCACAATAAATAGGAATTATGGTGTGGAAAGAGGTTTTAAATTAAAAAAATTTACAAAATGTGTCTGATCATTCTGTAATAGGGTTTTTCCAATGATTAATATATTATTTGATAATAATTGTTAGTGTCCGGTGAATCATAACACTAATATGTGGAGGGTTTTCCAAAAATCCCTATAATTATGTATATGATTTTTTTTAGTCTCAGGAAGGAAAATGTTATGTGACAGGTATTTTAACATAAGGCCCTTAGATAAGTATCAATGGGTGGATGATGATATTGAGTGTTGATATATAAGTATGTAATATGTTGTGAGGCACATATCCACACTACAATGGGTGGATTGGTTTCTCATGGTTTCCTTATGATGAGGCATTTCAATATTAATGTTAGGATCAAACTAAAGTGTTCCACTATTTTTTTATTGTAAATCCGTAGTTTGGGGTGTTGTTCTTTGATGGGGGGGTCCATGTACAACAATCCAATGTTCTTTTTTTTGTTAAATTGGATTATTAAAATCGGGACACCCTTAAGAATTTTGGATATCAATTAGCTAAGAATAGAGGGTAGGATATCCCATTTATCCCATCCCTTATCCATTTACTTATTTGTTCTATAGAGGTTCTGGGATTGCAGAATCAATAGTTTAGGTGAGGTCTTCCCTCTTGCTATACCACTTATTCATTATATTACACCTTATAATTTCCATGATTTGGATATATGTATTTGGGTCCTATTTGATAAGATCTTGGATGAATTGAATTTGAACAATGGTGGTTTTATATTACTTGTATATTGGAGGCCTAATAAGGATTATTGCAATAAGAGATGTGAAGTTTCACCTATGGTATGGGAGTATTTTACTTTTACATGGTATACAGTGATTTTGGATAAATTTTTTTGATAAATTTGATAGAAATTTGGGCGATTTTGAATAGTTTATGTCTAGGTATATGTTGGGAGTGGATCACACATTTCATGATATGCCTTAAAATTATACGGAAGTCTCAACAAAAAAGAGATTGGGGGACTCCAATTTTCTCCTCCATCATCATCTTTATACTCTATTGATTTTTGATGGTAATATTCTGGTGTATTTATTATTAAAGGTAAGATTTCCCTCCTTTTCTCCTATATCATCCTTTTCATAATTATGTTGATATAAATTTAAAAAAATTAGGGATTTAGAGTCGTTTATACAAAATCATGGGGGAATCATGTTAGAATAATATATATTTGTTATGTCTTGGCCGGGGGAAACCACAGAAAGATAATTTCCTGGGGTGATGAATTGTTTAACATGAAGTAATATAATATTTTAATTTTACCAAGTATTAAATTCTTTGGGGTAAAATATACCAATAAATTTTGATACAAATATATTGATTCTAGTTGTTTTAGTTATAAGTGGATTCTAAGAGTAGATTTCACCTTATTCCCCGAGGTATAAAAGAGGATATGTCACCTAGTGAGTTTTATCATAACTAATCATAACTGTAATGGTATAATTTATTAGGTAAATTCTTAATAATTTATATATAATTGTAGATGGGTCTTATTTACTGAATCATTGTCTCGGTGATGATATTGGTTTTTGGTATCAAAACAAGGTAAATATGTTGAGAGGAGGTGGGGTGAGCATTGTTTATGTAGGATTCTTAAAAAAATACTCCCCAAGACATTTTATTTTTCTATTAGTTGTAACACCAATCTCCCTCACATCATATATGATGTGACCATGAAAAAGAAGAGGTAAACACTTTATTTAACTTGGTTTAACCAAACTAGGATAATCCAATGAGTATACAACAATAATGCATTGATGTACTGAAATCAATGTGAATTATTCTTATTCCATATAATTAATAGCACACACATTATCCCCAATGGTTTATAACAGAAACAATGTAGAGAAAAAGCTTCTCCACATTACTCGTTAATTTCGTTACTTCTTAAAGATAAACCATCTCTATCTACATGAACTAAAAATGGAATTACACCAAAAATGGTGTATCAATTAGCCCCACCATTATCCACATGTTGAACTCCATGAACCTCTAGGAAGGTATATATTTATATATGCTTTCTTTTACCCATCCAATTTTCTCACAAAAATATGTAATTACTCCACTTATCCTCTCTTGATCAATGATCACCCTTCACCATTTTTTATAAAAAAATATATCTTTAATAATAAAATAATATATAAGTAAAAAAATTAATTGATATCAAATTTACATAATTATTATAGTAAAATTCCACCAACAATTCCTTCTAATCCATATTATAATCCTCCATAAAAATTAATAAAGGTAATACAAAAGTATAAGAGATTTTAAATTAGTAAATATGTTAAATCATCCTCAATTTGATGAAAAAATTTTCTTCAAGGTACAATACCCATCTTCACTAATAATCCATAATCCACACTAATGATGAATCCACACCTCTAATCTTTGAGAAACATTATTTACTGAAATTAACATCACCTATAAGAATAGTTTTTATGACAATAAATATTTTATTAGTGAAAACCCAAGGTTTCTAATTCGTCCAACTCACCGTGGTGTGAGAAAATACCTATGGTACATACCCCATTTCCTCTGAAGAACACTGTAAATAAATTATTTTTATTCATGGAATAACCACACTATATTTTGTGTGTTTACAATTTTAGAATTCATTAATAAAGATTTATTAGATTTTATTTAACCACATACATGATACATTTTGACATGAAACGATCTTCAATGGATTGGAAAAAAAATCAACTTCTAACTTTTTGGAATTTTATTTTCAAAAGTTACCTTTATTTCACAATCTATTCCCCAAAATTAGTATCCCTATAGTCAGTTATTATTTCACTTTTTCAATTACAGATTACACAAAAATTTATAGTGTGACACATAAACATCTTGATCTTACATATCCATTAGTTATTATAATATATAATTTTTTTAAGTTATGTAGATATATCTTGGAATGATCAATGCCAAAACATTTTAACCATTCCATTTGACAAATATATTTAATTTAAAATTAGATATGTTATGACCTGACTTAGGATGTTATGACATTAATTATTTACTATTGAAAAAAACTACTAGATTTTCTATCATATTATTCAAAAAAATATATATATCTTCTTGATTCTTATTTGGGAGTCCACCTATACTTTCATCTTTAATAAACATAACCAAAAAATAATGTAAGATATTTTTGGTAACATAATTATTATTTATGTTTATTGACAAACCCTAGAAAATATTTATTATATATCTTTATCGAAAAAACATAAAAATGATCAATAACATATTCATAAAATTCATTACTTATGATATTTTATCAATTATGTAATAATCAGAATCTTTTAGTTCCTATAAGTTATTATTATTCTGTTAAATAATAGTTAAATATAAATTTACTCTTTAAAAACATTTTTTATATTAATAATAATAATGAATTATTAATATTATCTCCCTGAATAATTATTTAGGTAGACTTTAACATTAAAAAATCATTAGAATGAGTCATATAACAATTTTTTATTGAGGAAAAAACATCCCATCCATAAACATATTATCTAAATCATAGAAAAATTCTACCCTTTATTTTAAAAAAACTTAAAGGGAACATCTTTTGAAGTTAACAATATAGGGTTATAAAAAAAATTATTATTTAATGGGAACCAATATACCTTATTCAATATTAAAATTTTCATAGGGGAGTGGACGTACCTTCTCCAAAACATCTTGTTGTAAGGATATTTTTGGAATCTATGAATAAACTAATTCTTCTCAAAATCATCCGTGTGGATTTAAATTTTTTATAATGTCTATAACCTATAATTTTTTTGTTTACACATACTCCAAAAATAGGATCCCATGGTAAAAAATTCTCATTTATGAAGTGATAGATTATCATGATTTTATTTTTACCTAATTGATGAAAAATATCGAATATATAATTGATCACAGTCAAGTTATCAGTATTTATTTTAATAAGATTTATCAGATCTAATAAACATATTGAAACTATCTAATCACTATACATTAAACATATGCATGATTAACCCCAATATATTCATATTATTCAATGCATTGTGGAATTCCATCTTCTTCTTGACCCACTATGAAATGAATAATACTTCAAGATAGAATTAATCACCTAATATTTTCATTAAATAATTAATTAAATTATCAAAATATATATCAATGAAACCAAGAAACTCTTTCAGTGATATGTCACTAAAAAATAGTTAAAATACACCATGATTTTGATATAATGAATAACCTTTCATTATGATAGTAATTGGATTTTATTGGAACAGTATTGGGACTGTGAAACGCGATAAGTTTCAAACAAAATATTGGGCCATGTCATTATTCATTGTGTTTGTATTTTGATTATTTTTTTATGTTACATTACAATGATATTTTCCCTTTACAATACCTTTAATATTTTGATCTAGATAGTAAAATATGTTTTCATTACTATGGAATCTTATACTCTAAAACTATAGGGTATCTCTTTTGATAATTTTTATTGATAAATAAATCTTCCTTTTCTTCACAAATTCACCTATAAACCATGGAAATGTTTTAAATCACACATCAAGGATATCTAAAACCTGTAAATGAAGAATTATTTCAATATCTTGATTTGTTCTTCAACCAATCCTCTAATAGTTATTTCATCCTTATAAATTAGAACCATCATTAATTGGGAATTATCATTATTAATGTCGAAATTTTGTACAAACATGACTTTATTTAATTTAATAATTCTTATATTTTGATCACGTCTAGAATATTAAACTCTTAATGCTTAAAAATAACATAAAAGGCCAAATTAAATCAATATGATTCACTATTTTATTAATCTATATAAAAAACATATAGTTTCATGATTTACACTTATTCTTTAATAAATCCATTATGTAATTTTTTCCTCAATTTAGAAGACATAGATTTTTCATTACATCACTATGGTAAGGAATAGTAAAATAATTTCAAACCAAGATATATGGAATAATGTATAATAAAAATTAGTACCTTATATTTGTGAATAACCCATAAAATCCAGTAATTATTAGTTCTATATCACCTTTTTATCTATATTGATATTTTTTTTCCATATACCCACTTGGTTTTGATGTTATTTTTATATTTAAGCCTTCGAACAATTTACAATATTTTATTCTTCTAAATATGGTGAATTTATTCATGGATAACATCGATATAATTATTATACGTAATAGAAACATCAAAGAACATTCGTTTTACATTATATAATACAATTTTTTTGTTGATAATTTATTCTTTCTGTTTGGACTAAAGTTGTATCATTAGGAATAATATTTTCATTAATGATTTTATCCCTTCTCGTTTCCTAATTTATAGTAGATGAACCAAAAATTATATCATCTTAATTGGTTTATTTTCTCAAATATTCATTTGAAACTTATGATTCCCCATGGATTTACACTTTAATATCAAATTATTTTATAATTCCAATAGTGTTTTTTGGGAAAACTAATCACTTGACTATGAATACAAACTCATTTTTCATAGTAGTAACATTTGGAAATACAATGATTCATCCAATAATTTGGTTTTAAAATTTAAATTCAATTATTTTGGATTAATATCTAAGAAAAAACCATTATCCTCAAGAGAATCATGATTTTGGTTCCTCTCATTACATAAAATAAAGCACACACTTTTAAAAATTTGAATGTTATTCCATATTGGAATCATGCAATAATATATCTCATAGGGTGTATTCTCTTAATAAAGGAATAAAAAAGACCTTTTGGATATATAAAATTATCTAAGAATAATTTTTTCCCATACATTTATGGATTATATTTTTTCAATGAGAATCATCTAGGACATGTTGTAAATGATATGATTCCTTCCCTCAATAACACCATTTTATGGAGGATTACTCACCACTGAAACCTTTTATATTATCCTAGGATTATATAGATGTTATTATAAATTATTTTTGGAGAATAATTTTTCATTATTAGATTAGAATTTATGAATTTTATTCCAGAATTCATGTCCAGTATTCCCTGATAATGTGTAATACACCTAAAAAATTTGGATATCTGACAGATTTCCATTAACAATTCCATCAGTCTATAATTACCACTGAATCAAAAATAGAACCTTTTTTATAATGAATAATAGTTAATATTAGTCCAAAAATTTCAACACGAACCAAATCATGAATCTTTATTTAGTTTTTTCATTTGGATCATATGTATTTAAAATAATATTTCCCTTTTGAAAAGTATTACATGTGAGAAGGAAATGGTATGAAGGTTTAGGGATATCACTGGATCGTTAATTAATCAAAAATATAGGTAAAGAATTTTGAATCAATTGGTGAGTCATTTTTTTCTACAACTTGTTCTTTTATTCCTTATCCAAAAAACTAATTACTTATTCTCCTCCAATGTGGTAAATCATAACTTTTGTGTCAGTTCTTAATATTATAATTATTGATCATCTTCCTTCGATAAAATATATTTCATCTTGGAATTTAAGAAATGTACTCTTTCACACTACTTTATTACTCTTAGAATATTATGACAATATTCTTCAAATACTCAGATATTTATATGATACTAGTCATTACCACTGATTTCTAGTTCTCCATATACATTTTTCTTCAAAAGTAATGGATTCCAAAATCAAAATACATATTCCTTTTTCAAACTAGATCCCCATTATGGTATCATTATTTTTTACCATTTATGAATTAAATCTCTTTTTAAGGATACAGACTATACAAAAAAACATTAATTTTAATGCATTTTTTGTGACATTCACATTCTAAAACATTTCATTCTTGTTCCATGTTCACTATTTCACATCCTTTGGTGGTGAATGAGATGGTTCCACCTATCACTCCCTTAGATAACCCTATATTTTTAGGGAATAAAATTAAATATTTGATATCATCCGAATTGGTGATTTTAATTAATAACAATATTGAATTTTATAGGTCACTTTTATTACATCACATTATACCCATTATGATATATTAATGGATTTATCTCTAAAACCATCACACAAAAAATAATAGCCAATAAAAACACACTGAGTGTAAGAATTTATAATCATTTGGATTTATTTATATTATGACTACTTTTTTCTATGGGGCAAGTATATTATGTATTTATCATATTTCAACAAAAATATCACTAGATTCACAGGCACTTTTTGTCACTATTGCAGCAGGACTATTCACCTGATTTGGGATTTTGGGCCACCGGTGAGGGCCTACGGGTCTCATGGCATTCGGGCCATCAAATGCCTTCGAGACATAGGGAATTCAGGCCATTGAAGACCATGAAGTAGCCCAGTTCCCACAGAGCAGGCCCCAGATGAGGATCAGAGCACTAGTAGCAGTCACGAGAAGCAGAGCTAACCTCATTGAAAGAATGAGAGGGTATGGCACCCGCCATCGAGACGAGGCACCGTGCAGCTTTGTACGAGGCAATGCTAGCCGATCAGCAATGTAGGTGGGGAGCTAAAGGAAATCAATGATGCAGAAGCCAGGGAGGGGTAGTTCTAGTGGGCTGGGCCTACAGGTCATTTATTTGTCTTGGTATGCCTCTGGGCCTTCGGGTCATGCATTATGGGTCATGTCGGGCCTTGTGCCTTGGGTCTACGGGTCATGTACGGGTTCCCCTTCAACCCTTAAAAGGGGGATTATCAATAATAAAATAAAAAAGAAGGACTTCGTTCCATTCGGCCTATTATTTTGTGTCTCCACTACTCCACTTGTACCCTTTGGAGTATTTTATGATTTATCTAACAAATAATTATTCTAAGGTGTTCTTGATTTCCATTTCACATCAACCAATAATAATTTTTTATTAAGTTAAATCCCCTCTATAGATTTTTGTATTTTTAAAAACATTGGTATTCTAGGAAGTTTTCTAATTTTATATTGACTCCCCCTGTCTCTCCATGGATACTAAAGTATCCCATACACTCTATGTCTTTTATTTATTACAGGGTGTTAAAATCCTCTTTTGATCATTAATATTTCTTCTAATTTTCATGGTTTCACATTTGAAATCCTCAATAATTTTGACATGATCAATCAAATGATCAGATAAAGAATCATTAATATGGTTCTTCTCTTCATTTTTAGCATCATATTGTCTTTATTTTATTATATTTTTGAATTTAAAAATTTTATTCATTCAATTTATTAATTTAATATAAGATTCTACATTAATTTATACTGAATATAATTATTATAATCATATAAATTCTATTTGTCCAATATTTTTTCCCATTAAACATAGAAATTTCAAGAACAACTTCTAGTTCGACTTTATAAACAACTATTCCAAAAAAATAATTTCTTTCATTATGATTTTAATCCAATTTGAGTTTCACTATGACTACCACAATGACTTATTCATTGAGGTACTTGAAGTCCATAATTTTTTTAAATTTAGTTTCTTCCAAAATAACACAGTACTATGAAATAAATTTAATTATTCTTATTAATTTTTTTTATTAAAACTCTTTTCATTTCTAATATTTTTATGATTTCTTCATGATAATTTACAATTAATCATGATATCAGAATTTAGTTAGTAATTTTTCAATGAGATTCCTTGATTTTTGACACTGAATTCATGTGAGTGGAAGCAGGATTTTGAATTATAATTCTTATATTATTATTTTTCAGGATAGGAAATTTATCAAATCATCAACTTAACAATTTTTATGATCATCTTATAAAATGAGTTTCTTCATTCCCATGAAGTCAACTTCCAATGAATTATCATTTTATAAGTAATAATTCTTACTGTTCCTCATCTCATATGAAATTAGAGTACTTTGAGGACGATAGAATGTCACCTCCTTTGGGTAAATGTATTTGATCACATTGATTTATTTGTTAAACAACATATTAATCTTCATGAAATCTATTTATGGAATTTTATATCATTGATGGTTTCCCCGTGTCTGTGTAGGTAATGAAAAATAATGTTCATCTAATCAAATAATTCTTCAAAACTCTAATTTGGGTGCTTCATAAAATCCTCATAAATTTTATATAGAACCTAATATAAATATTCATTTACTTTTAAATATCCTTTGAATATATTTATAGGATTTTCAAACATGGTTGAATGGTATTTAAAAAATTTCACATTCATGTAGATTGGTTATATAAAGCACCACCTAATGTTATGAATCCTTTTTTAATTGGCATTATAATTAATTTGGTATTTATAAAATAATTATTTTATTTTTATTTTCCCTATGAAAAAATTTATGATAGGAGTGTAGACATATATTCTAAAAAAAATACAATGTGTTGAATTTTTTTCTTCCATATATGCACACTATTTCCATCAATTATTTTAAATATAATTTGTTTTAGGATCAATTCCATTAATTCAAATAGGCAATACATCACCGAGAACCTTTATATCTGATATCACATGATGTCCCCATGTAAGGTAATACTAAAAGAGGATAGGTGGGTAAATAAATCATACTTTGTTTATCCCTCCAAATAAACTGATCCAATAATCATGTTTCAATATTATTAAGAACACCTCTCATTCTTTTAATAAATCTGAATTGAAAATGAAAAAATAGGCATAAAATAAATATTACATAGTTCACAAAAACTAGGAAAATCCAAGGAGAATATTATAATGATGTGGTGATGTACCAAAATAAAAAATCTACACCTCTTGTGTATTATAATTTATTACAGCCACATTGACCCACCCACTTTACAACCCAAAAAATATGAAACCCACTACTCTCAATGGCATAGAAATCCCATATCTCATCCAAGGGAAACCCTGTGGATAACAATAAATTTGGAATGAGATTACACTATTATTGGTGTGTGGATCAACTCTAACATCACCTACCAGATGATATACATAAACCTATTGAATAAAATAAGAACAAATATTTATTATTTACCCCTATATCATTCAATACCATATATATAATTCTTATATTTATTTTACCCAAATATATGATACTTTCACTTTTTATAGATAAATATAACACTCCAATAATAGTAGAATCTAAAATATTCTCCTTTAATTGATAATTAATTTTCCATAATTTGGGTGGAAATGATAATTCAATTGAGCTTTTAAATCAAATTAAAAATCTACTAAAAAATATCCTATAAAATTTTAAAAGTATAGAACACTGAATTCAAATAATATGCTAACATAAATTTATTTTAGGGTGAACAATAACTTTATGTGGTAGTGATTGTAAAGACCCTAAAATTTCAAGGAAATCATTTTCTTAATTTTCTTAGGAATTTTACAAGTCTACGGTTTCTGACGGCACCAGATTCGGGTACATTCAGTGAACGAACGAGCGGGGTTTTTCTAACTTTTGAATGGGTGCTCAGAATTGAAATCTAAGGGAACCATTGAACACGCAGAACCGATTTTCCCTTAATTGGACTTTCACCTCGACGGTAGATGATCGTGTTTGAGAGTTGGTTTTTGGGTTTGACGAGGATTAATAAAATAAAATAAGTGACAATTTATTTTATCTTTGTTGAACCCACGCCATGTGGATAGTGTTGGTTAAAAGCTCCACATGGGAGTTGGTGGTGATACTGCCACACCTTAACCTCCCATGGGAGGATAATTAGGATGGGGACCACCCGAGTAGCATAACCTCCCACGAGAGGTTATGTCATGGGGTCCACACGGGGCTTAACCCCCCATTTAATTGGTGGGGAAGAAATCTCTCAACACTCCTCCATTAGTGAGGGAGATCCTCTTTGACTCTAACTCCCCTCTTAATGGAAGAGAATAGAACCTCCTCAAACCCCCCCCCCCCCATTTAATGGAAGGAAACTCCTTGACCCTATCCTTGTTAATTAGGTGGGGACCACCCAGGCCGACCATTGTGAACTTAATTAAGTGGGGCCCACTTAATTAATTTCTTCCCCAAAGAATAATAGATTATATTATATAATTTTGGCACATTATTGAACCTTTTTGTGGAGAGATTGAGAGAACTTCTTTCTCCAGTGAAGAACGCGAAGAATGCCGGCGACGCTTCCTCCCCGACCTTCTTCGACCTTCTTCCTCGGAGCCCCCCTTTCTGACGTGGTGCTTCTCTGATGACCCTCCTTCTTCGTCTCCAAAACATCGACGCAGGAACATGGATGTGGAAGCGTGCAGTGGGAGACTTCATCATCTTCCCCCATGACGAACGCGCGCCTCGATGAATAAAAGGTAGTGGTTATTTGTTTTTTCCCATGGTTTTTCTGTTGCCGTTCATCATCTTCTTATTGGGCTGCCTGTTATCGTAATAACAAGAGGAGGTCGGACCGCACGAACACGGCCGACCCTCCTCATCCTTTGTTCGTTGTAGTTGTTGCGGCACGAGCAAAGGCATCGCGGTGCAATGGTACCATGCGGAAATGATGAAGAACGGGCGAAGAAGCGTGGCACCGTCGCGCGACACCGTTGCGGAGTTTCGAAGTATCCATCGTTTGATTAATTGATGGCGGATCGACGGGCATTGATGGAATGGGCTGCATAGGTGGTTTGATGATTCCGAAGTAACGTGAGAGACCCGAGGTGAACTTCCATGATGAAGGAATAAAAAACGGACCACCGGAGCAACTCCGGTGGCTAGTGGAATTCACCGGCGTCCGGCGCGCCGCCAAGAGGGACCGCAATGGCTGAAGTCACAGCGGCAGGTTTTCAGTCACACGGCCGTGCGGGATCGAGGAGGGGATGCGGTGCTGGGCCGCGTCTGCTGAACGGTCCCCACGCGGGGGTCACGGTGATAATCAAGGGGGCAGCCGCCCCCTTTGTGCGGCTGCTCGGCCAACTCCGAGCCGACCCCGCTCGGCTAGCGCCGAGCCGCCCCGGGCCGGACCAGCCACACCGACTGGGATGGGCCACGCCCATCGGGCCGGGTTGTGCCCTAATGGGCCCGACCCAGACCCGGTTCGGGTCGACCCTGTACGGGCTGACCCAGGGGGGGTTGGGCCGGGTCGGACCGGGCCTAGACCCTCCATTTTAAGACTACTTCCGGTCTTTTTCCCGTATCGTGGGCTACAGACCTCCGATCGACGCACCTTAAGTTGTGTAGCGATTCTTGGATCGAGACAGTTGTTTTTGTATATTACACTCAAAGTTTTGGAGAACATTGAGTACGGTCGGGTTGGTTCAGATACGAAACCAACCGGGCCCCCGGAGCGGAAACGCTTATATCTTGAGCTCTGAACGTCTGATTGAAGTGCCGTCAACTTTTTTGGATACCTCTTGATGAGACAAAACATTTGTCATACTTCACCTGAGGTTTGGAAGGAGTTGGATAGTGGCCGGGTTGGATTGAACCCAAAATCCAACCGGGCCCCTGGAACGGAAAACCTGATAACATTCAGACCGGACGTCCGTTTGACGAATCGTCAGCGGCGTTGGTGATCACGTTGAGAAACGGTATCTATGAATATACCCTAAAAGAGTTCTAGGTACTGCTTAGATATGGCTAGGTTGGTTCACACACGAAACCAACCAGGCCCCTGGGACGAAAATGCTAATAAATCACAGACCGGTCGTCCGGTTGACGCGCCGTCGGCTATGTTGAGACCCCTATGATGAGGCGGTCCTTTGAGATACTTCTTCGTGGGACATTGTGATACATGGAGTATCGACATGTAGCTCATGGAGCGGACCCTCCAGGAGACGAGCATAGGGAGTACGAAGACCGTGTAGCTGGTTGAGACCTGAAGACTACTTGTCCGACTAGAGTCATAGTGACTTGTATAGCCCAGTGGGAGCACTACTATGTTTGGATGGAGGACCCACGGTGGGGATAACTACTTTGTTTGGGTGGAAGACCCACGGTACTCGACAGAATGAGTACCTCTGCAGGATATTAGGGGGGGTGCCATACTACGTTTGGGTGGAAGACCCTAGTGGGAAGCACTAATATGTTTGGGTGGTTGGCCCACGATACTCGATAAGAGGATTACTTCAGTAGTCATAGGTTAGTGAGAAGTACCTCAGAGTCCTGACAGGATCACATTACTCTATAGAGATGGGGCTCTTCAGCAGTTATGGTTTCGATAATGAAAATCCTCGTTTGAGCTGAGTCTATGACCATTGTGTTTACCTCATGATTGAGATGGGTCACTTAATAACTTAGGTATATGTATGAGAATATACGTGGGTAGTGGTTATCCATTGATTTCATACCCTTTGTGTTCCCAGCAGTAGGTGATTCATGCCACTTGAGCGCGCTGCATGCGTTCTGGTGCTGGAGGCCACCCAGGTTCTGGGGAGAGATGGACCCACAGGCGGCTGAGGATTGGCTAGAGGCTATGGTGGGAGTTTTCAGGATAGTGGGTACACCAGCGGACTTTATGGTGATCTTTTCAACCAGCCTCTTTCAAGAAGCAACTGAGAGATGGTGGAGCCACTTGTTCCAGATTTGCGACGGGATGACCATCACATGGGAAGACTTTGAGACCTTCTTCAGGGTGGAGTTTATACCAATGGCTCTACACCCTGAGCGTGTTCATGAGCTGCTACCTTTGCCGCCTATTTTTCCATCAGCAAACGAGTCATTTGTAGGTAGTAGACAGATGATGCAGAGGTCCAGGAGTACCAGACCAGCAGATGGGCGATCTTGGGTTGTAAGATCGGTGGTACGGGACACCCGGGGTGGGGTCTGAGCCAGGCGTGCCAGAAACAGACAGTGTTACTCCTGCGGAAGGAAGGGTCACATGGCACGTGACTGTCTGGCTCCCCACATAGTTGATCCGCATACGTTGGAGGAGCCACCGAGACAGAAGCAGTGGCCGGTTCTTGAGCAACAGCCGAGCAGTGGATAAGGAAGTAGAGCTATGGAAGTAGGTGGATAGGAGTGGAACTAGTGGATACCTTTTGGTTCTTGGTAATTCTAGTTCCATGTTGTTGTTTTTTTTGTCTTTGTACTTCGAGCTGCAGTAATAAAAAGACACTTTTCATTGTGATGTTTTCTTTCCTCTCCTTTTGTTTGGTCGATACTGAGAGGTCCCAGTTAAAACTGTTTACTTGACCCTCACATTCGAGATTTCTAATGTAGGAGACCCAGTGACCTCTCACTAATGCCGATAGTGTGACTCGACCCTTGGAGGAGAGAGTGATGGTTGGATCTCTATGTACTAACATCGAGGCCATACGACGTCATCCATGGCATGAATGCATCATTCATGTCAGGATTGACTATATTAGGAAATGGGTGTGGTTCATCTAGGGGATGAGATTGAGTTTCTATTTTTGGAAAAGGAGAAATCTTAGCATCTCTTATATATCGTAGGCAAAGAAGGTGCAGATCATCCATGAGTGGATGAATACTGCGCAGTGTAGTGAGAAACAGGAAACTAGCGCCATTCTCAGAGAATCGGGCATGTAAAATTTTTCAAGAAGAAGAAGTGTTAAGGAAAGATGAGTCTACGTAGTAGCAGACGTGGAAGCAAATATAGGATAACATCATGAGTTTGTGTACATTTCAACATACTAGAACCACCCTCCTTAGTTGTCCCTGCCAAGCTCAGGGAGATGGAGATCAGGGGAAGAGTGCAGCTGCATGAGGTCAAGGAGTGTGACCCAATGGGACTAAAAATGATTTATGGTATAGTATGTGTCTACTACTAGATGAATTATTAATATAAATTGATATGAATCATTCCTTCCTTCAACAAATCTTGTCCCAGACCTAGATTTTCCAGTAAGCCATGGAGTTGACCCTCACGTCTGGAGATACCCTTAGGAGGAGACTTGATAATGACACTTATGTTGATAGTGTGATCTGACCCTCGAGGCGAGAGTTTTGGTTGGAATCTCTTGGTGGCAGCGTCGAGGCATTACGACTTTGGTCTCGGTATGGGTTGGATTCACAGTTCATGCTCAGATTGACTGTATTGGGAAAAAAGGTTGTGGTCTAACTACAACGTCGAGATGAGTTTTCCTTGGTCAGAAAAAAGGAAACCCTAGGTAGCACTGTATGAACTCATGCATAGGAAGGCTTGGCCGATCACACTTGGGTCGACCAACCTTACCCTTGTGGCAGTAGGAGTTTTGAGATTCAATTCTAATCAGGAAGTGGAGGCCTCTAGAGTTCGAGGATGGCGACCACATCCTTAAATGGGTCTCACCTCGACGAGGTTTATGGGGATGTGGCTGAGCCGACAAGTTATCTCTGAGGTACAACGGACCTTTCTAGGTCCTCAGCAGGGTAGGCAAGGTTTTTTACCGCTTGAACCATCCACCTCAGTTGCATAAGGTACACGACGACTTCCACGTATCTCAACTGAGGAGATACGTGCTTGACCCGACGCATGTGATCGACCATGGGGAACTAGACTTTGGCGATGGGGTGACTTTTTCGGGGTTCAAGTAGAGGTTGAGGATCGATATGAGCGGATCATAAAAGGATGTTCGATTCCTCTTGTGCGCTTTCATTGGCAGCATGGGAACCTTCCGGAGAGCACATGGGAGCAGAAGGCTCAGATGCATGCTTAGTACCACTTTTGTTTCCCTAGTTTGTGTTATAGCTTTATGGGGACGTAAAGCCCTGCGGTGTGAGTAATTTAAAGACCCTGAAATTTCAAGTAAATTTTTTTCTTAATTTTCATTGAAATTTTACGAGTCTGCAGTTTCTGATGGAACCTGATTCCGAGGTCCGGTGTGCCCGGAATCAATTTCTGATGTTTAGCTCGGGTACGTTCAGTGAACGAACGAGCATGTTTTTTATAACTTTTGAACAGGTTCTCAGAATTGAAATCTAAGGGCACCATTGAACTCGCGACACAGATTATCACTCAGGATGACTTTCACCTCGATGGCAGATGATCGGGTTTGAGAGTTGGTTTTTGGGTTTCACGTGGATTAATAAAATAAAATAAGTGACAACTTATTTTACCTTTGTTGAACCCACGCCATGTGGATAGTGTTGGTTAAAAGCTCCACATGGGACTCGGGGGTGAGAACGCCACACCCTAACCTCCCATTGGAGGATAATTAGGGGGGCCGCCCGAGCAGCATAACCTCCCACGATAGGTCATGACATGGGGTCCACACTGGGCTTAACCCCCATTTAATGGGAGGGGAAGAAATCTCTCAACACTCCCCCATTAATGAGGGGGAGCCTCTTGGACTCTAACTCCCATATTAATGGAGGAAAATAAAACATCCTCAAAACCCCTCAATTTAATAGATGGAAACTCCTTGACCCTCTCCATGTTAATTAGGTGGGGACCACTGGGGCTCCTAAAACCCCCTCGAAACTCCCCAAATTAATTACGTCATCCACTCGGGCAGTTAATTTGGTGGAGCCTCTCCAATATTTGAATGTTGAATTGTGCCAACCATCATGAACTTAATTAAGTGGGTCCCACTTAATTAATTTCGGACACCAAGAATAACAAATTATATTCTATTATTTTGTCACATTCTTGAACCTTTTGGTGGAGAGCTTGAGAGGACTTCTTTCTCCAGTGAAGAATGTGAAGAACACCAGTGACGCTTCCTCCCCGACCTTCTTCGGCCTTCTTCCTCAGATCCCCCCTTTCCGACATGGTGCTTATCTGACGACCCTCCTTCCACGTCGTCAATGCACCGACGCACGAACTCGGAAGTGGAAGCATGTAGTGAGAGACATTATCATCTTCCACCACGACGAACGCGTGCCCCGATTAATCAAAGGTAGGTGTTATTTGTTTTTTCCCGTGGTTTTTCCTTTTCCATTAATCGTCTTCTTATTATGCCGCCTGTTATCGTAATAACGGGAGGAGGTTGGACTGAACGAACACGGCCGACCCTCCTCCCCTTTATTGGTTGTACATGTTGCGGCCCGAGAAAAGGCGGCGTGGTGCAATGGTACTGCGCGGAAATGATGAAGAACGAGCGAAGATGCGCGGAACCATCGTGTCGTGCCATTGCGACACTTCGAAGGCTCCACAGTTTGATTAATTGATGGGAGATCGACGAGCATAGACGGAACGGGCCACAGAGGCGGTTTAATGATTCCGTATTAAAGTGTGAGACCAGAGGTGAACGCCGGCGCAGACGCAATCGAAAACAGACCACCGGAGAAACTCCGGTGGCCCACGGAATTCACTGGCACCCGGAGGCGGCGGCTGGCACCGGCCGCCGCCCAAAGGCGGCGGCGCCCGGCACGGCGCCAGGAGGGACAACCGTCGCTGATGCCGCGGCGGCAGGCATCCGGTCCCGCGGCCGCGTGAGACCGAGGTGGGGACGCGGTTCTGGGCCATGTCCGCTAGCAAAGAATGGCCCCCACGCATGGGCCGCAACGACAATCAAGGGGGCATCCGCCCCCTTTGCGCGGCCTCTCGGCCCGCGCCGAGCCGACCCCGCTCGGCCAACGCCGAGCCGCCCCGGGCCGGACCGGCCGCACCGGGCTAGGCCGCACTTTCCAGGCTGGGCCGCGCCATCCGGGCCGGGCCGCGTCCTAATGCGCCGGACCCAGACCCAGTTTGGGTCGACCCAGGGGGGTTGGGCCGGGTCGGACCCGGCCCAGACCCCCCATTTTTAGACCACTTCCTATCTTTTGCCCGTATAGTGGGCTACGGACCTCCGATCGACGCACCGTCAGTTGCGTAGAGATCCATGGATCGAGACGGTAGTTTTGGTATATTACACTCAAGGTTTCAGGGAACTTTTTGAACGGCTGGGTTGGTTCGGATATGAAACCAACCGGGCCCTCGGAGCGGAAGCACTTATATCTTGAACTTCAGACGTCTGATTGACGTGCCGTCGACTTTGTTGGATTCCTCTTGATTAGAAGGAACTTTCGGCATACATCGCCTAAGGTTTGGACATAGATGGATAGTGTCCGAGTTGGATTGAACCTAAAATCCAACCGGGCCCCTCGAACGGAAAAGATGATATCTTTCAGACCAGACGTCTGTTTGAAGAACCGCCAGCGGTGTTGGTGATCACGTTGAGAAACGGTCCCTATGAGTATACCCTATGAGATTTTGGGGTATAGTTGAGATACGGCCGGGTTGGTTCGCACACCAAACCAACTAAGCCCCTCGGGAGAAAAGGATAATAACTCATAGACCGGGCGTCTGGTTGACGCGCCGTATGTTGCATTGAGACCCCTATGATGAGGTGGTCCTTTGAAATACTTCTTCATGGGACTTTTGATAATAAGTGTATCGACCTGTAGCCCAGGGAGCAGACCCTCCCGGAGACGAGCGCACGGAGTACGGAGACGGTGTAGCTGGCTGAGACCTGAAGACTTCTTGTCCGACTTGAGTCGGAGTGACATGTATAGCCCAGTGGGGAGAACTACTATGTATGGGTGGAGGACCCACGCTGGGGAGGACAACTGTGATTGGGTGGAAGACCCACGGTACTCGATATAAGGTGTACCTCTGTAGGCTATTAGGGGGGGTGCACTACTGTGTTTGTGTGGCAGACCCCGACGGGAAGTACTACTGTGTTTGGGTGGCTTGACCGCGGCACTCGACATGAGGATTACCTCAGAAGTCTTATGATAGTGAGCAGTATCTCCAAGTCATGACAGGATCACTGTACTCGAAAGATACGGGGCTCTTCAGTAGTTATGGTTTCGATAATGAAAATCTGGGTTTGAGCTGAGTCTATGACCTTTGTGTTTTCCTCCTGATTGAGATGGGTCACATAATAACTTAGGTATATGTATGGGAATATACCCGGGTGGTGGTTATCCATTGATTTCATAACCTTTGTGTTCCCTCATGATTGAGATGGGTTACTTGATAACTTAGGTATAAGTATGGGCTTATACCTAAGTAAGGGTTATTTGTTGAGATCCTTCTTTGAGGTTATCCTTGATGGATTTATTGAGACCTTGAGGGTCTCGGGGTCCCTACAGAGTATCGTATACTCACCCCTGCACAGGCTACGCCCGAACCTCGTTGTGTTGGTTGCAGACGATGGGCAGCGCTAATGGAGGCTGAGTATTCGAGGACTGTACAGTACCTGGTGGTGGACATCACGATGAGAAGATACTCAGAGGAGGTTGACAAGTGAGAGAATTGTGGAGGATATCTATACCAACCCTTCAGGAAGGATCTGTGGTGGACGATCTAGGAGTTGCACTATCTGTACCTACCCTTCAGGTAGGATCCGAGGTGGATGACCCAGGAGATGCTTCTATTCTTCCAGCTGTTTGACTTTTTAGTTGTACATTCGTTCAGTTGTAGCTGTACTTTCAGTTGGGTTTGTATTCTGGCCCATTTACTTTTTAGCACTTTCTTTTGTACATAGTGTATTACTTCCTCTTGTACTATGTGGTGTTTTGTTTATATTTTTATAATGGAAATTCCTTCCCAGATATCGAGATTTTCACCTTTGGTTCTAGACGCCATCCCCCAGCATATGGAAGGGGGGCTTGGGGTAGTCATGGTACGGGCCCCAAGGACGGGTCATGATAGTGATACTATAAAATATGAATACCAAAGACATATTTCTTCCAATTTTGAAACATCCAACGTATGATCTCCTTCAAGTAGTTAAAATAACATCAACTTCTTGAATCAGTATTTGATTTCTTTAAAACATTTTATTGTGAAAAAATCGGTTTACTCCCTTAAGAATCTTGCCACAATGAAATCATCCTTCCCTAAAAAACCACTTATCTTGGTTAATACATAAAAACTAAATCATTATAATTCATGGTATAACCTCACTGATTGTGGAGGGATCCATATATGAGTATTCCTAAATCAGTCCATCAAGGATTTCATTTTATCACATATAATAATCATCAGGTAATGACATAATGTTCCCTATTTGATTTATTCAACTAACATAAAATATGTTAGAATCCAATATTAATGGGTCCCCTTTTTGGTAAAAATCATTGCCCACAAAACCATCTTTAAAATAGGTTATTCCATTATATCTTAGTTATATCACAATGTTGTCTGGTGCATCAACATCTTAATCTTACATATCCATGAGTTATTCCAATAAAGCATGTTCTTCACCGAAAGTCGCTTCTTCACAATTTGGTCTCTTCCAATACAATTCAACCACACCATCTACCGGAAAAAATTAATTTTATATTAAATTCACATTGAAATTATTTAGGATTTTCCATGATGAAATAAATTATCATATACTAAATGAAATTTTGTGTTAGATTAGAAATATAAATATAAAAATGAGTAATTCAAAAAGTATTATGGCTTTTGTTATTTTTTATATGTAATGAAAATTATTTTTATTAAAAGACATATCTATTAGTTGTTAATAAAAAATAATAATAATTATTTTATTAATAATTAAATTTTTAATTTATCATATGAATACCAAAAATCAATTCGCAAATCAATAAATTGATTTTTAGTAATTATTAATACAAAAAATATTTTAATATTATAATTATAGACCTTAATAAATTAGTTAATATCAATAAAAAATTTATCAATAATTATATATATATATATATATAATATTATACACCAAATTAAAACTAAAAATTTAAACAATAGTTTATTATGAGGGAAAAAATTGAATGGAAAATATTTTTTTTGTAACGATAATTTACCACCACACTACTACCCAAATAGGTGAACCACATCCCCTAATAATTATTTTCAGCTATCCCACCATAATCCTCCCAATTTTTTCATTTATTTAGATCTTTTTTCCCATACGGTAGTTATTTTCCCATATCCCAGATATTAATCTTCGAGAACCATATTACCCAATATAATGAAACAAAACTTCATATACATAAATTTTACATACTTTTATAAGAATATTCAAAAAATTTACATATTTACACCATATCATTGTAAAGTTAAGATGACTATGAATAGTAGAAATAGAATATTATTATTTCTTGGAGAATATTCAAAATCTTCCTCAATGCTATTCCCACATAGAACTCTTCTTAGACATACCCAACCTAAAACATTTCATGATAACCTGTGGAAAGGAAGCATAAGAATGGTTCAACACAAACTATTAGTAATGGAAAAAGGGGGATACATAACCATAATAAGAGAATAAGAGTATGTGAACATGAGTATAAAATTTTAAAACCATACCCTACAAAACAAAAACCTTAATCGTATGTCATGAAAAAATTGTTGAATGCTTATAAGACATGAATCATAATAAAATCAACGAACATGAACCATGAAAATATAACACTATCATAAATAATATAATTTTGGTATTAAAATAAGTATAAAAAATTATATTCTTATTAGTAGTGTCTCGTTTCCATGGATATCATAGTTTAATGGGTTTACTCCAAAAGCTATAATTGTAATCAAGTTTCACTTCCAAGAATATTATAGCGGAAACATTTACTTACTAAAATGGGTTACTCCCTATTATTATCATGTTTATATCATGAGATATAAATCTTTACCAAATGAATTTTTGGGTGATATGGTTCCTAACTACCACATAACTAAAACCATACATACATGTTCCACAAGATCAAAAATCATTTGTCATATAATAACCATTGAAAATAAATGGTTTTCAAAAAAAATTATTATAATAAAACTATTGGACTCCTCATGTATTAATAATTTCTTAACGATCAAAAATACTATTCAGTATATAAACTTTTTTAATTCCATGTAATCTATCTTACATCATTTGTACAGTTGGTTTTTATCCTTATGCTATAAGTAAATCTATCCAAAGATATTAAGTGCTATACATTTAGTTTTATTACTATACACTATCATTGATTTACATTATAATGATTTTTTTGATAAATGATGATGTCTATTCCATTATATGTATATCAATGATTAGGTTTGAATATAGATATTTGTATAAGTCTAAGACACCGTGAGTCTGCCACCAGTTTTGTTTTTCTGGAAAAGGAACCAGACACCGTGACCAGACACAGTGAACCAAACACCGTGACCAGACACCATGAATCAGACACCGTGACCAGACACCGTAAATGAGACACCCTGACCAGACACTGTAGATAAGACTCTGTGAACCTGAAACCATATCCAGACACCATGACTAGACACCGCGGACCAGACACCATGAACCAGACACAATGAAACAAACTCTGTGAACCAGAAAATGTGAACCAAACACTATGACCAGACACTGTGACCATCTGGACACCGTGACCATCCAAAAACCATGACCGATATAGACACCCTTTCAAGAAGACACTGGTTCATAGAGACACCATTTACTAACAAACTGTAGAAACATTTCATAAAATGTTTTGTCATTTTTCAATTTAATCTCTAATAGTGATATTTAATGATGTTAAATGAACTAACAAAATTATTGTTTATTTGAAGACTTGTCACCAGACGGTACAAGGTAAACAGAGTAGAATACATGAAACCTGTCATCTCCAACACATGCACTCCAAAAATTAAATAAAAGTGTGGCCTATAAAAAAGGAATCGTTTGTAATAGGGTGTGAGAACTACAATGAAGAAAACTCTTAGAGAATTTTTGAAGAGAGAATGGGAACATGAAACTCAACACTGCTGAATAAAATACAAAGCATACTCGAATCCCAGAGTGTATGAAATCTTCACAACGAAGAACACACACCAATATGGCTAACTTGTGACACTATATGTACAATATGAGGACTCGATTTCTGCATCTACTTCATCCCAGAAGTCCAGAGCTACAAAGAATAACACTAAGAGAATATCAAACTTTATCCCATCACTTCTTCTATATTGTGTATCATTTTAGAGCATTGTGTGTATCTGTGTAACAACACACTCTGTCTCCTGCATTAAACAAAATGAAAAAATATATCCATTCTCAAAAATCTTCTTTACACCTGTGTATACCCACAGATAAGTGTGGAAGAGGTACCTGTATGGCCTAGTAGTTTGTACCCATGAATATCTGTGGATGAGGTCGTCTGACCTGGAAAGTCTTGTGTAAAATTGTTAACCCAGATCCAGAGTGTGGATAATTTTTATTTATATAAACTATTTTATGTACGGTGATCACCATGTGCAGTGGATAGTTCTCGGATTGAGACTGAACCACTTATTTTATATCTGTTGTGTTGTTTATTTTATTTTTTTTCTATTTTACTATTTAATTTCAAATTCACAAAATTTAAATTGTTAGTTAATCATTGAAGGAAGTTATCATTGTATTTTTTTTATTATAATAACATCAAAAGTAATGTTAATTTGTAATATTAATATTACTAGGAATTTATAAATATTTAAAGAAGTTATTTAAAGAGTCAAACATTTTTAACAGTATAACCTTTATAAACTAAGTTGTATATAACATTATTGGTGAATCCATTAGGAATAATTTTTAAAAATAAATTTTCAATAGATACTCAATTGACTCCCTCTTGAGTATTCTACTCTGGCCAAAATATGGTATTAGAGGGTGTTTATTAAAATTCTATTTTAATCCTTATTCCACAGTGATTGTATTTGTACATTAATGATATAAAAATTTCTGTGAATTCTAGATTTTTATAATTTTTAAAGATATTCTTTATTATGGATAATATATTGGATGGTGCTAAAACTAACATACCACTATTCTTCAATGGAACCAATTATTCTCAATGAAAAATAAAAAATTAGAGGATATGAAAGTCAACAAGGAAGAGGAAAATGTACCAAAAAGGAAATATATTGCATTGAATACCACCATCTCTAAACACAAAGACAAATTGAAATTTGTTGATTCTGTAGAGACTTCAAATAGTGAACAATCATCACCTGAAAGGGATGAGGTTATGGCTCAATTAATAGAAGATTTAAATGATTTTACAAGAAGAAGAACATTTTCAGAAAACCTTTTTTCAAGGGAATATATGATAAAAAGGAAGGTGGAAAAATGATTGGAAGGGAAGGGACAAGTCTTATGAGGTTGTCTGCTATGAATGAAAGCGAAAATGAAATATCACGGCTGGTTGTCCAAAGATCATGTACAAAAATAAATATGAGGACAATGATAGAAAGTATAAAAAAGAAATGAAAGAAACCTGGAGTGATTCTGAGAATTTTTCATGTGACTCAGAAACATCACATTATGAATAGGTTAACAAATCCAATATGTGTTTTATTTCCAACACAATCTGAGGTAGCACTAGACACTTCTACACATAATTGATTCTATTATGGAGATGAGAGTGACTATGAAAATATGTCTAATAATGAATTGTTTGGTAACTGTAAGATGCTTGAAGAAATATGCAGTGAACTAAAATAAAAATATAAATCTTTGAAGAAACAACATGACCATATTGTGATAATTAAATTTGAACTCACAACTAAAAAAGGGAAAAATACTCAACTGATCAAGGAGAACAATGATATAAAAATGCCTATTGATTAATTAAAGAATGAATTAGATAATATTACCAATAAAAAAATACTATTAATAAAATTCTAGGTAAAAAAATTAACCATAAATAAATACTAGAATAGGTTATCAACCTAGAAAAATAAATTTTGTCAAAACAAACATTGTTTCTCAATCTAGGACATACAACTTCACTCCCAGTTTTGGAAACAAACTGACAAGTTCAAGTTACGATACACTTTGTGTTGTTTCATTTTTTTCATGACCCAATAGTGTTTATATTTAAAATACATTACATAATGCTTATAGGCAACCTATGAGGCAGATATGGGTTCCTAAAGAACATATCACTAATGTTTCTAGACACAAACAACTATGGGTACCAAAATCAGTTTTTTTATCATTTTGTAGGAAAGATTTTTAAAGAGTTCCTGTAAAAGTTTATGGTACTTGGATTGTGGGTGTTCAGGAAACATTTTCAGAGACTACTCATTATTCGAGAATATAATAAACATTTATATGGGATATGTCACATTTGGTGACATTTCCAAAGGAAAAAATCCTTGGCCTTGTCCAAATCGGTAACTCTATGTTAGTTTTAATTTCTAAGGAACTATTTTTTGATGGATTAAAATATAATATACTTAGTATTTCATAATTATATAATGATGGATTTCATGATAGATTTGAAAATTGTGATTGAAATTTCGTTAATTATAGAAAATAATTAGTTTTTTCTAGAATAAGATATGAATATGTTTATTATGATAAAATAGATTCTTTAGTTTCTCAAATTACTTCGTGTTTATGTGTATTTCATAAAGTGTCTTGGCATTGGCATAGGAGACTAGAAAACTATAATATTCAATCCCATAGAAAGATTAATAGAAACAATTTTTTCAAAGGCCTACTAAAACGTTAGTTTTCAAATGATAAAGTGTGTAATCCCAGTAAAAATGAAAAACGAACCAATATATTCTTCAAACCAAAGAAATAAGTGTCAACTTATCAACCACTTGAACTAGTTCACATGGATCTGTTTGGACCATATAGAGTGTCTAATTAAAATGTGAATCACTATAATTATGTTCTTGTATATGAATTCTCTATATATAATTGGACGATTTTTTCCTTATATAAGTGAAGTCTGCTCTTACGTTACCAAATATGCCAAGTCTATAGAAAATATTAGTGGACATAAAATTAAATCCTTAAGATGTGATCATGGTTGTGAGTTTTAAAATCAAGAGTTTGAATCCTTTATCTCACAAAAGGTCTATAGTCACAATTTCTCTTCCCCTGCAACAACTCAACAAAATGTATTTATAGAAAGAACAAATAGAATCCTATAGGATATTTCTAGAACAATTCTTAGTGAATATGGCCTACCTATTTATTTTTCAGGTTGAAGCTTCCAATAAAGAATGTTACATAATCAATATAGTATTTACTAGACCTATTCTTAAATTTACTCCTTATGAGTTATGGAACAACAGAAAACCAAAAGTTAGATACTTGATATTTTTTTTGATTGAAAAGTAAATATACTTAATACTAAGGATAATCTTTAAAAATTTACATCCAAGAGGGATGACATAATATTTTTTTTAGGATATTAAATTTCAAGTAAAGCCTATATTGTGTTCAATAAAAGAACAAAATATGTGGAACAATCTGTCCATATAAAATTTTATGAGACCGATCCACATGGGCCTGAAACCATTCTAGAGAACCTGGAGGGTGATATATCAAATTTGGACATTATTTCAAAATCTTCAAACCATAATGTGAAAGAATCTGTGAAAACATCTTGTTCTATAAATTCCTTATATCCAAGTCCCAATGAACCTAAACCTATTGATGAACATGAAATCACTAGTCCTTCCTTTTCTAGATATGTTAGAACTATTAATAACCATACCTTAGTTGTTTTTGTAGGATACTTAGACAGAGAAACACAAACTAGGGCTTCTCTTTGAAATCAGGTTGAACATCACATCTTTTTTTCTCAACATGAACCTAAAAACATTAATGATGCTATCAATGATGAATTTTGGGTAATTTCTATGTAAAAAGAACATAAACAGTTTGAAAGGAATAATGTTTGGAAACTTGTCGAAAGACCCAAGGACACATTTTCCATTCGATCTAAATGGGTGATCAGAAGTATAGTAGATGAGGTAGGTAACATAGTTAGAAACAAGGCTTGATTGGTTGCACAGAGCTATAGTCATGGAGTGGAAATTCACTATGAGGAATATTTTTCACTTGTATCTAGACTTGAAGCCATCAGAATTCTACTTTCTTATGCCACAGATCTTAATTTCAAACTCTATCAAATGGTTGTTAAGAGTGAAATCTTAAATGGTTATATAGATAAGGATGTATTTGTTGAGAAACCCCCTGGTTTCACAAATCCTCATTTTCCAAGTCATATTTATAAATTATCAAAATCATTATATAGTTTAAAACAAGCTCCTAGATCCCGGTACAATAGTCTTAGTACGTTTCTTATTTCTGATGGTTTTACTAAAGGAATCGATGATCCTACACTCTTTATAAAATGAATTTCGAAAGAATTTTTAGTTGTTCAAATCTATGTAGATTACATTATATTTGGATTTTCATGGAATTATTTATGCATTGATTTTTCTAAAATGATGAAAAATGAATTTGAAATGAGTTTAATGGGTGAACTAAAAACATTTCATGGATTTCAAATGAATCAAAATAATAATTTTATTATTTTAAATCAAAGTAAATACAGTAGAAATATTCTAAAACATTTTGTATTGGATAGAATTATTGGTAGTGAAACACTAATGAGTACAACTTGTATGTTATATCTTTATGAAGATGGAAAATATGTAGATCAAACCACATATAGAGGGATGATTGGATGTTTACTCTACTTAACTGCTAGTTGAACTGACATTATGTTTAGTGTGTGTATGTATATTCATTTTCAAGAAAATACTAATCCATGTAATTAAAATGATGTTAAGATAATTTTATAATATTTCAAGCATACACCCAATGAAGGACTATTATATCATAGAAAATAATCATTTGAATTAGTAAGTTGTTCTGATGCTGGATTCAGTGGCCGTAAATTATATTGAAAAATAACATGTGGAACATGTCACTTTTTAAGCAAGTCACTAGTATAATGGGGTAGTAAGAAATAAAATTCTGTTTAATTATCTACTGTAGAAGGTGAATACATAGCTGCTGGTAGTTTTTGTTGAAAAATTTTGTGAATGAAACACACATTACTAGATTATGGATATCAATTCAGTCATGTACCTATAAACTGTGACAACACAAGTTCTATTAATATCTCAAAAAATCAAGTTTCACACTATCAGACAAAGCACATTGAGGTAAGACATCACTTTTTGAGAGATCATTATCAAAAAGGGAATATCACTTTGGAATTCATTGGAACTGAATATCAGCTTGCTGATATATTCACCAAATAATTAAATTCTGAAAGAATAAATTACATCAAACATGAATTAGGTATGATAAAGTAAATATCTTACTATTTCATATATTACAGCTTCATATCATACTATTTCATATTTTACTGTCTTAAGACTTACTGTTTCATGTCTACGGTCTCACAATTAGTATTTCTTGGTAACTGTCAGACACTTACTATGTCTAAAAATACGGTCGCATGGTCTAGAAATCACACTTTTTACGATCTCGCCATAAACACTTGTTACTATCTCACCGTGAATGCCTGTTATTGTCTCACTGTGAGTGTATGTTACTGTATCACCTTAAGAATTATTTTTAATTTTATTTATTGTACCACCCCAATATTTCATAGTACATTATTTCATCAAAGTAATTCAATAACTTGAGCTACACACAACACCATGATTGAGCGCACCATGACTTACCAAACTAGCTATGTTAAAGTGTTTATGAATAGTATCATTTTACTTTAGAATTTGAAATATTCCATATAAATTAAAACATTCATATTATGTGTTTTTAGACATAATATAAGAACAAATTCATATTTTTTTCAAATAAAGGATGTTTTTTTCAGAAAATAAACTTTTCCAAACTTTTAATGGAGAACCCTTTTTAATCCAATATATGACACTTTTATATATTAAATTTGAAAAAATAATCTTTTCCTTAGAATCGAGAAAAAAATTTAGTTTTGATTAATTTTTTATGTTTTTTTGATAATATTCATATTTGGGAGAATAGTTAAAAATAATAAATATTAACATAAAACAACTTTTTTTAATCAAAATAATTTATAGTGTTTGATTATACATTTTAATGGTTTTTAAGTATAATTATATTATAATTTTATCATTTAATAAGATGTTGGTAATTATAAGTAATTTCACATTTAAATTTGACATAAACACATCTCAATCTTTTGATAGTTTTTACTTTTTTAAAAACTAAATTTTGGTTATGACAATGGGAATAAATTTTAAATTAAGAAATTAAACATCTATGTTTCAAATTTGGTAATATAGACTTCATTTTTGAATTCTTAATATCCAAATTAGCTTAGGGTGAATTTTTGGTATTTTTCTGAAAAATTGTAATTTTTGATGAATAGTAAAAGACACTACGTTATTGTTTAAAACTGAAATTTTATTTATGTAATTAGTTATTTTAATTTAATATATTTTAGGTAAAAATAGATACATAAAACCAATATATGTTCAATGTAATTCCATGGAGTCATTTTATAATATGTTTATATATATAAAATTTTATTGAACTTTTTCCCGTCTTTTACCAAACTTCTTGGAGCATTTAAAAATTTGCATAAAACCTAATTTCACCGCTTTTGTGAGTTCAATTTTCAAAAGCTGAGGCAAATGGATAACATTAGTAAGCAAAATGTGGTACAATAAGATGAAAATAATTTTTTGAGAATTGTAACTTTTGGCTTTTATTTACTACAGTTAAAAGTAAATTGGGTAATTTAGGGTAAAATGATATTATTATTATCCTAACACATTTCTTAATTCTATTGGAAAAGTTTAACTAGACCAAAAATAAATTTATGAACACAATATGATCCTTTAGGTCCACTTGGATTATATTTGGATATTCATTAATATTTTATTTAAAGAAGAGTTAAAATTGTTAAATTCAATGTTTAATAACAAAACCATTTTTAATATAGTGTTATATGGAAAATAAATTCGACTTTAAATGTTAATTATGGACATAAAAATATTCCCTACATAATGGTATTTTATTTATAATTTATAGATACTAAATAATTAAAAATATTTATAACACAATGATGATGCAGTAATTACCTTATTATTGAAAGATTAAAATAATTGATATTATAAATAACAAAATAAATGTAATTTGAGAGTTTTGAAAAATTACACTAATTTTATATGTTAATATGACTTTTAGGGTCTATTAAATGAGTTTTTTGTCGAATTAATCATTTTGTTATGGCTTTGACCAAAACAAAATACCAAATAGTGTTAAAATTGACATAAAAGAGTTTTTATAAGAAATATTATATTATTAAATTATATAATTTTCCTAAAAATAAAATGATTGGACAAGGGGATTAAATAATATTATATATTCCATTAATTAACCACTTTAGTTTCTCTTGTATGTTTATAGTATTTTTATTAACCATATAGTGCAACAATGCAAGAAGACACAGTAAACGTTTAACTATTTAACTAATTATTAAATCTAAAATATAAGGTTAATATGGTGACCTAAACTTGTCTAAAACCTATTGGTTGAAATTATTTCTACCCATACCCACCTTAGATTATAAATAAATCAATTTAATGTTATTATAAATAGATAATTATTTTATTATAAAATAAATGTTCAATCCTTTACTAAGGTTCCCCTTACCTCTATTTTAAAAGGTCACTTCCCCTTCTCTTAATTCCACACCTCCAAATCCATTTTTCTCAGCCAACCCATTCCAAAATATCCACTTAACTTCACTCACATAAACCTATAGTCCTTAAATATAACATAAATCCAACCTATGTAGCCCTTCTGATCAACTCAAATGGAAAACACGTGAAAAAGATGTAATAATTTCACCACCCTCTTTCACGTTATTTTCTTCTTCTAATTCCTCTTTTTTTTCACATACCAAAATAATAACTCCAGTTCCTTATACATTATTTTATGTTATTATAAATATGGTATAAACATACTCATTATTCTATCCATCTTATCAATGATTATGTCAACATACGTGTGTACGTACGGATTACCGTCTCCACGTCATGGTGTAAATTGTTATTCAACACCATATTATCTGGATGTTTATAAAGATGAGTAAAATGTATATAAATAATGAAAATAACATTCTAATTTCTCTTTATTATTAATATACCATCCAATTTTACACCTTTTAGTCATTAACGAAATGATATTGTTGCTCGTGCGTACGTACGGATTACCGTCTCCACGACGCGAAGAGATTAATTTCCACATTCACCATTAAATGATGATAATATAAGTATATATTTTTAGTAAGTATGTAATATATTACATAATAATTTTACTATATATATATATATATATTTTTGCTTACATATATCTTATTCACTTACTTCTATTCAATAAGATATGAAAACAGAAACTATATTTATGCGTATGTACGGCCTCCCATCTCCATAAACAGTTTTTTCCATTTCCTATATCTATCTATTATACATATTAATATTATAAATATATATTATTTATAAATCATGTTTTATATTTTAGATTTATTTAAATCACGATCTGAATGATATGATCAAGAACAACATGTTAAAAAATGTCCGATAAAGAAAACGATTATTACTTGAAATGTTAATTTAACATGGAAATAATTATTAAATGGGTAGTATAAAGTCATAAGTGAATCAGGCATGATATAATAAATATGAATATGGTTCTGTTATAATTTAATAACAAACTATGGTCATTATACAGTAGGTTAAACGTACCCTCAACCAAAGGAATGTGTGTGGTAAGGGTTATTTCCTCAATCTCATTATTATCCGAGATTGTTTATGTGTAAGTATTTACTAGGATATATTTATCATTAATACACATATTACATAAAAAAAATTCTAAAGGATTATTTTACGGTTTTATGGGAGGATCTATTTAACTGGATCATCATTTAAAATGTTTTGATGATTTATCTTCCTAAAAGATTTTAATTAATGTCTATGTTTTCAAAATGATTTTAAGGATATATTAATTTTGATATGTATTTTTAAATGATAATTTTTTTCAAATGTTTCAAATGTGGTATGGGAAACATTGAATCAAAAAAATATTTTAAATGATTAATTTATAAATTGTTATACTTTTAAACGATTTTCATGAAAATGTATACTTCTCTCAAAGAATTTTACTGATAATTTTCCAATATGTCAACATCCTTTAATGGATATTATTTTTGATTGACTTTGATTTATTGTAATACAATCTTCAATTTGTATTGAATGAGTTGTGATATTCCTGACTGTGGTTGTGTTATTTTTATACCATTAATTTTTTATAAATAAATTATTTACATTTCATATTCTTGTTTTAATATGAATGTTTATGTTATGATTAATATTTTTCATATGAGGAATGAATTTGACGTAGTAAGTGATGGGGGAAGACCTCTATATCTTCTTGATGAAATAGTCAGTCTCATGAGACAAACTTCGGTCTTGGCATAAGGCCTTGGAAAAAAATATTATTTATATACTTGGCATGAGTCCTTGACTATGTGGTTATGATGTCTGACATTATGCATTCCCTTATTATAAAATTAGTTATTACATGTTATTATTCGACTATTAGAATATCCACGTGCATGTCTACAAGTTAATGTTTGATTTATTTTCTCCATATTATGTTCATGTTTATGTTTAAAAGGTTGTTGTTTTTATTACACATATTGCCTAAAAAGTTTATAGCTTCTAATAAATTATTTACCCTTACCGAGCATCTGATCTCACCCATTTGTTTTGTTTTGTTTTCCCAGGATTCCATGAAGTGAATTATGATTAATAATCAGTTTTAAGATAAGGGATTAATGGAATTACCAAATAATAATTTCTGTACGGTTTCATTTTCTAATGTGTAACATAACTATCATTTGTGTAATCTATTTTTCATGACTGCTAAACTGATCAGTCTTTTGGGACATGATTCCTTGTAATCATTCCAATGTATTAAAATACTGAATCTAGGATTCTAGGATCGAGGAGTTACAGTTGGTATCAGAGGATGTTTATCAATAACCTTGTATATAGATTTAGATAAACACTGATTAGAGGAACATTATCATAAGATAAACATTGAGAATTAGTATAGAAGAACATCAAAGAATTTTGGTAATGTAGGTATTTTGTGTATTTTCCAAGAAATACATCCCTATCTCGATATGAGCAGGTAGAGGGGGCTCTGTCATAGATGTACCTAGAAGTGAAATTTATGAAAAGGAGTTTGGGGATTTACCTAGGGTATCCTAGTACATAACAATGGGCTTTGCTGCATGCTTGGTTATGACACTTCCGGAAGATATTCGTAGAATAATTCACATTTTCATTACAAGATATTATAAAGGATTTATTATTAAATACTTCTCAAAGAAATCATTTTTATGATTTTTCATTATATGCATAAAATTTTAAATTTAAGTTAGTTAATATAAAAGTTTTGAATTATTAATTATGATTCATAAACTAAGCTAGTGTATTCCAGTGTTTAGAAATGGTTCCTAGTAGAAGGAATGATAACAATAACAACACACATCATCCAAATAATAATGATGATCCTATCATTCATGATATTATTCCATCATTTAGAAGGGAAATCGTCTCCCATATATTCTAATTATATGAAGAAATATTATCATGTGTTAATAAGAAGAGTAAATAATTATTAGTGTTTTATGTCATTGAAGGGAATCCAGAGAAGAAAAATATGGTATAGTGAAAGATAGATAACGGGAAAAGGGCAAGAAGAATTTTCACATATGTGATAACTGTGGAAAGAATCATCATGACATATTCTTGAAGGGAATGTGATTTTTTATATGTGTAGAGGAAAATTTTACAAATTACGTGATTTCAAGGGTAAGAAAAAGGTTTCAAATGTACTATCCTTCATCTGCAAGGAGTTGGGACACAGTGTGAATCAATGTCCCAATCATCAATTTATGTCCAAATGATGGTATTGGATAATAATCAAGTTATGAGACTACTATAATTGAATTGTAATGAATAGTGTTCTTATGTTGTTATTAAGGAATTATGTCATTTGAGTATTGTATCAACGATGTACCAGTTATATGAATTATGGAAATAAATAAGGATTGTACTGAATTACTATTTCATTATGGATTTGAGATTTTATGGTACTAAGAAATGTGACTCATTTGTATGTTACTCTTTTATGAAAATACATGGCTGAGACAAGATTAATCTTAATATAGTTTAGATACTGAGGTAGTGATTTTGTAATAAGATATTATTGATTTGGATAAATTATATTAGATATTCTTGACCACCTTGAAACAGATTATGAATTGAATATTCCATCATTGATGGAGTTTAAAACATTTTTGGATATAAGGGGTATATCCATTATTATATAAGGAATAAGGGAGAGTGAATGTAATCAATAAGGTTTTATTGTAATTTAGGGTGCTACCATGTTTTAAGAGAATACATAATGAAGATATTCAAATGTTATTATATGGAAAATAGAATCTTCATGGTGTTTACCTTCTTTATAAATCATGGAGATTGAATTTGTTCCGAAGTATTATGGATACTTCTAATGGTTGGAATGGAATAAGTCAGACATTGGATACTATTATTAATTAAAAAACATTTCATAAAATTATTTTTGGATTGTTTTAAAAAGGAAAACCAGGAGTTCAGGAGACAACCCATCGTGTCCGACCAGGCCGCGAGACTTGAACCTGCAACCGAAGGGCGACAAGGGTGAATCACATAGCATTGTCCTACATTATGTCCTAGTTTGTATAATGTAGTTTGTTTTAAAATATATGACTAATTAATTATAAGTTCATTATTTTTGGAACCGTATACGATTAGGATAAATAGATTATTTTTGAATTCTATTATATTTTGGAGTGAAAGATGAGTTTGTGGTAGGAATTAGTTGAAGGATGAAAATATACTTGTCAAGTATATTTTTTACTTCTTAGTCTAGGGATAAATTACTACCTAAACCTTTTAGAATGAATCATAAAATAAATAATGTGTTATCTTAAAACCTTAGTTTTTTTGAACCAGTGATTTTGTAAATCATCATAGATTTATGGCTTTGAGGCCCTCAATTTTACACTTGTTTGTGATTAATGACCTCAATCACTCTCTATTAATATTTAAATTTATCTTATAATTATGTGTCTCTAATTTCCACCAACGTTCTCTTAACTATGATAATAATTTAGTGGAGACTTATTCATTTCCATTTCCCACTTATTAAGACTAAATTTTATTAACCCAATTTTCGATGTGGGGTTTCCATAAAGGTATTTTACTATTTGTAACCATTCATTTTAAAATAAATTTTTTAATTTGCGTGGATTCAGTTTATTTTACGGAGGGGTGAATGTAACTCCCCAAGATTTCATAGTAAGTTATTTCGTCAAAGTAATTCAATAGCATGCACAATACACAAGACCGATTTAGAGAGCACAATGACTTACCAAACTAGCAGTTCAAAAGTGGTTATAAATAGTATTATCTGAATTTTGAATTTTAAATTTTCTATACAAATTTTAGCATTCATATTATGTTCTAATTAGACATAATATAATAACAAGTTCATTTTTTAGATAAAGGAAGAATTTTTCTGAAAATGCAATTTTACCACCTTTAAATGGATAACACTTTTTAAATCCAATGTTGGAAAATTTGAAATATTAAATTTGAAAAAATAATTTTTTTAGAATAGGGACATTAAAATTTTGTTTCAATAAAATTAAGTGTTTTTCTGATAACTTTTATATTTGGGTGAATAGGGAAAAATTTTAAATTTTAACTGAAACAATCTTTTTTAATAAAAATAATTTATAGTTTTCAATTATATGTTTTAATGATATAGAAGCATAATTAGATTATATTTTTTTATCATTTAATACAATTGTGGTGATTATAAGTAATTTCACATATAAATTTGACATAAACACATGTCAATATTTTGATAATTTTTACTTTTTAAAAACCCAATTTTTGGTTTTGACAATGGGGATTAAAATTAAATTAATAAATGAAACATATTTTTTTTGAATTTCGCAAAATATTCTTCATTTTTGAATTTATTATAACAAAATTAGCTTAAAGTGAATTTTGGTATTTTTCTGAAAACATTCAATTTTTGATGAATAGTAAAAAACACTACGTTATTATTTAAAACCGACATTTTATTTATGTAATTAGATATTTTATTTAAAATTATATTGGGTAAAAATTGAAACGTAATACTTATATATGTTCAATGTAATTAAATGGTTTCATTTTATTATATGTTTAGATATAAATAGTTTTATTGAACTTATTTCTGTCTTTTACCCACCTTTTAGGACAATTTGAAAATTTGCATAAAACATAATTTTACAGCTTCTGTGAGTTGAATTTCAAAAATCCAAGAGACATGGTAAACATCCACATGTAAAATGTTGTTCAATAAGATGTAAATGTTTTTTTGTGAATTGTAACTTTTGGCTTTAATTTACCCCAGTGAAAAGTAAATTGGGTAATTAAGGGTAAAATGATATTATAATTACCCTAACACATGTAAAAATTCTATTAGATAAGTGAAACTATACCAGAAACAACATTAGGAATAAAATATGATTCTTTAAGACCACTTGAATTATATTAGGACATTTATTATTTTTTAATTTAAAGAAGAGTTAAAAGTTCTAAATTCAACGTTCAATAAAAAAACAATTTTAATATAGGGTTACATATAAGGTAAATTCATCATTAAATATTCTCTAGAAAGATAAAAATATTTAAAACATAATTGTATTTTATTTATAAATTTTAGACATTAAATAAATAAAATTATTTTTGACACAATGATGATGCAACAATTACCTTATTAATGAAAGACTAAAATAATTGATATTATAAAAATAGAAATAAAAATAATTTGAGATTGTTGATAAATTACACTAATTTTCTAGGTTAATATGATCTATAAGGGTTTATTTAATGATTTTTTTCATAGAAATCATGTTATTATGACTTTAACCAAAACAAAATACTGAATAGTGTGAAAATTTATATAAAAGAGTTTTAAAACAAATATTATATTTTTAATTTATATAATATTCATAAAAATATAATTATGGTCTAAAGGGATTAAATAATATTATATATGTAATTAATTAACTACTTTAGGTTCTTTTGGATGTTTATAGTATGTTTATTAACCATATAGTGCAAGAATACAAGAAGACCCGGTAAAAGTTAAACTATTTAACTAATAGTTAAATCTAAAAGATAAGGTTAATATGCTGACCTAAGATAATTTATATCCTATTGTTTGAGATTATTTATACCCATCCTCACCTTTTCTTTAAAATAAATCAATTTGGAAGTATTAGAAACCTAAAGATGAGATAATAATTTCCCAACCCTCTTTCATGTTCTTTTGTTCTTTTGATCCCTCTTTCATTGTTGTTCCCATTAAAAAATAACTCTAGTTCATTATACATATAGTGATGTTATTATTAATATGGTACAACCATATTCATTATTTTATCCATCCTATGACTGATAATTTCACAATGCATTCGTATGTACGGCTTAGCATCTCCAAACCGTGGTGTAATTTGTTATTCAACACTATGATTTTTGGATAGATATAAGTTTCAGTAATATGTATATATATAAAGAAAATAACATACTAATGTATCCGTATAATTAATAAACCATCCAATTCCACACCTTCTGATCATTAAGGTAATGATATTGTTTCTCGTGTGTACGTACAGATTACCATATCCACAATGCGATAAGTTTCATTTCCACGTTCACCATTCAACAATGATTACAAAAATATATATTGTTAATAAGTATTTAATATATGACATAATAATGCTACTAGATATATATATGTGTATTTATGTACTTACATAAATCTTATTCACTTACTTTCGTTCAATACGATATGAAAACAGAAACAATGTTTATGCGTACGTCTAGACTACCCACTCCATAAATGATGTTTTTTATTTCATATATCTAGATATTATACATATTTATATTATAAATCTAGAATATATATAAATAATTTTTATATTATGGATGTATTTAAATCATGATCTAATTGAAACGATCAAGAATAACAAGTTAAAACATGTATGATAAAGAAAGAGACTATTACTCGAAATGTTAATTTAACATGGATATCATTATTAAATTCATAGTATAAAGACATAAGTGAAACATGTATGATATAATAAATATGAATAAGGTTTTGGTATAACTTTATAACATACTATTTCATTATAAACGAAGTTAAACGTACTCCCAACTAAAGGAAAGTGCAAGGTAAGGAGTATTTCTTCAATCTCATTATTATCTGATATTGTTTATGTGTAAGTATTAACTATGACATATTTATCATCGATACCCATATTTCATAAAATAAATCTTCAAAAATAATATTTTATTGTTTTATTGGTAGGTCTTTTTAACTGGATCATCATTTTAAATGTTTTAAACATTTATCTTTCTAAATCCTCTTTCTTAATGTCCATGTTTTCAAAATGATTTTAAGGATTTATTTATATGGATACGATTTTTTTTAAATGATAATTCATTTCAAAAGTTCTAATGTGGTATGGGATAGTTGATTCAAAAATCTCTTCTAAATGACTTCAATTATAAATTTTTATACTTTTAAACGATTTCAGGAGAATTGGTATTTCACTCAAAGCATTTTGCTGATCATTTTCCTCTATGTCAACATCCTTTACTAGATATTATTATTGATTGAGGTTGATATATTTTAATAAAATCATATATATTTTTCCGAATGAGTAGTGATATGTTTGACTGTGGATGTTTTATTTTTATACCAATCATGATTTAAGGATAATGTATTGACATTTCATATTCTATTTTTAATACGAATGTTTATGTTATTTATTAACCTTTTCATATGAGGAATTCATCACACATTGTAAGTGATGGGTGGAGCTCACTATAGCTCATTTATGCATCAGTATGTCTCATGAGACAAACTACTGTCTTGGAAAAATTCCTTGTTAAAAAGATTTACTTTTAGTCTTGGCATGAGGCCTTGACTATGTGGTTTTGATGACTATCATTATGCATTCCCTCATTATGAAACTAGTTATTAAATGTGATTATCTGAATAGTAGAATATCCATGTGCATGTCTATATGGTAATTTTTTATTTATTTTTTCCATATTATGTTCAAGATTATATTTAAAGGGTTGTGGTTTTTATTACACATCATGCCTTAAATATTTATAGGTTCCGCTAAATTATTTACCTTTACTGAGCATCATAACTCACCCCTTTCATATGTTTTATTTTCCAAAGACTCCATAATGTGTATTATGATTAATAAGTAGGGTTAGGATAGGGGATTAATGGAATTATCAAAGGATCATTTAGGTTTAGTTACATTTTCTAATGTGTATAGTAACATTCATGTATGATATCTATTTTCCAAGACTACTAAACTGATCGGTCCTTTGAGACATGACTACTTGTAATAATGCAAATGTAATAAAATAATGCATCAACTCTGGGATTCTAGGGTTGAGGCGTTACATTTATAAATTAGAACCCGTATTGCGGTGATTTCTTATTTTTCCCTTTTTCTTTCCCATGATTTTTTTTGCAATGATTGGTATTCCTAAATGATAAAATAAAAGAAGTCTCACTTGTTATTCACTCAAGAACCCTTATATTCCCTCAAACATTTACCATTCATCAAATGATTCATCCCTTCTCTCTCAAACCTTCTTTGAATATTCAAGATGAACCTTCCTTCGTTGTCCAATCCGGAGAAACGTAGTTCAAAGAAGAAGAAGATCACACATAAGTTAGCACCTGAGGGACCTCTGAATCCAAATCTGATAAACTGAATAGTAGTAGATAAGAAATAGGAATTCCCAATGTGGATTCAGTCGAGTAAGTCTCAGGTTTTGAAATTATTGAATGAGAAAGGTCAGTTAGATTGGTTTACAAAGGAAGATATACCTATCTACTAGAATATTGTTGCACAATTTTATCATTATGTACATTTTTCTTATGATTAAGAAAGTAAATATGATTTAAGAAGTTGGATAAATATCCATAGATTCACATTTCCATCAAGGTTATGGGATACATGACTTATTATACCTCATGAAGGTATTTTTGAATATTTCCAAAGAGGTCCTCCACCTCCAAGTGAATTTTTTGTTTTGGAAGATGCCTTGAGAAGTTTAACAGGAAATGGGACCAAGAGGAGAGCCATCACTACTAAACTGGGTAGAAAATATAGACTTATGTTTATGTTTATTCAGAACATGATTAGCCCCAGAAAAGGTTATTTCTCTATTCTTAAATATTAGGATATATTTTTTCTTCCTCTCCAGAAAAATGGACATAAGATCAATCTTTGTATGTATGCCATACACCATATGTGTGAATTGATCAAGGCCAAATCAAAGTCAACATTACTATTCTAATCCTCGCTTATCACAACCACGCTACATGCCAAAGGATTTTTTGGACTGAATAAAGAATTTATCATGGATTATGAATTCTGTATTTCAAAATATTTTATAAAGAAAATGAAAATAAATTGGAATCCTTGGAAAAAGGCATGGGTGTAAGACAATCATTAGATCTATGAAAAGTTCAATCTAGTGGAACATCCTTCAGACCAAAAGGTATTTCTGATCTTTGTTTAGAACCAGATGATTTTGTTGATTATTTTGAAGAATAAGAAGAAGAACAAGAAGAGGTTGTTGTGCCTCCGAGAGAAACTGTACTTGATAAGACAGACAGTACTCCTAGTCCTCAAGCAGTAATTGAGAAATAAATACAATTTACTAATGATTTTGTTGATCTGGAAGACCAACCCATTATTGAAAATTAATATTTTTCTAAATAAATAGAAAATTATTCTATAGAAGAACATATAGAAGAAGATATTATTGTTATACAAGAAGCTGACATTGAGGAACCCCCAAAGGAACATGTTGTTCTTGAAGTCATTCTTTCTAGTGAATATTGAATGGAGCGGGACTTTCAATTAGATAAAACATTAATTATTGAGGAAATAAGGGATGAATTCATAGAAATTAATCAAGTTCATATGTCTTTGATTCCTGAGAATGATACAACTATTGAGGGGGAGAATCCCTCCAATATGGAATCTGTTGTAGTGCCAAATCTTTTTAATGCAAGCTCAGTGGACACATGGTATAAATTCACAAGTTATTTTGATGTGAATGAATCACAAGAAGTCTCAGTCAAATGTATTGAACTTTCTACTATGTTTCAGCTGAAAATGGAATCTAATTTTAATGATATCTCTTCAAAAGAACCTGAGCATATCACATTATATATATATGAGACTTAAGTAGAACCTACATCCTTGGTGAATAAAGATGACCTGAATGAATTTGAAGAAACCCTTTTTAATAGGGTTAAAAAACTCCAGAATACCCAACCAGTTCCTGTAAAAAAACATATGTTGGAGATCTGCTTCACTGTTATTAGAAAAATTCAAATATTGATTCAAGACCAAATTCTTCATGAGATTCAAGATGTTAGAGTTGAAAAAAACTATTTAATGATAAACTACATACTCTAATAGGTTTGGATGAATAAATGGAATTTTTTTTTGAATTTGTGATCATATATCACGTCTCATCATGTTGAGAATATTGTTCTTCAAACCCCACAAGATGTTTCCGCTCTGATTCAACCTCATTTTTTCTTCTTTAGTTGAAAATATAACTGAAAGAGACAAAAAAAATGTTGAAGGAGATACGTGAGCTTTTAGTTGGTCTTAAAAAGATAACTAATGTTTATAAAAGGTGCCTCAAGAATGTTCTCAATCAACATAAATCTCTTACCTTAGCTGTCACTACTTATAATGCCTCTGATAACTCTTCTCAACCTTCCTTAGATAGTGATCTGTTTCACATAGTGGTCAAAGAGGATATTCAGGCTGTGAATAGTTGTTTTAATACAAAATCTCTATATGAGGTTATCGAGAACAATGAAAGAGTTCTTGATTTGGTGAAAATACATAATAAGTTTGTTAATGATTCTCGGAAAGTAATGTCAATGAAAGTGGACATCAATTTCAATCGGATCTTCTCTAAGACTGGTATTACCAATCATTTAAAGTACCTTATCTGAAATCTGAGGATTCCTTCTATTACTCAATCCTTTAAGACTCTTGTTCAAAATCTCACAATGTCCACTCGTCTATTGGACAAGTTTATAGAGAATAAGGATGATTTTGAAAAATCCATGGAGTATGGTGGAGAGATCATTGCAGATTTTGTCATGCTTCTGAGGCTCTATCTTCATGTACAGAGTAATACTATAGTTTCTCCTACAACTACACCCTTGAGATATGTTTTTCCTACATTTAACTCTTTCCTAGCATCTAATTCCATGTTTATCACTCTATCCGTTAGTCAGATCGAGCATGTAATCCTTGATCAACGATTGCCTTTGTCTTCTACTACTCTTACATTGTCCACTTCTGTCATTGAAGGTCTTCCTTTACCTTCTCTATCAACCAGCTCACTCTCTTCTTCTACCTCATCCTTTGCTCATATGGTTTCTACTAATGATCCCACTTCTAAGGGAAAATAGAAGACCATCTAGTGATAAATAATTGTTACTACACTATTTTTATAGGAATTTTGTCTCATTTATTTTATTGTCTACTGTTTGTACTAAAACTCTTTTTCTCTAATGAATTTAGAAATTTTCTTATCATTTCTTATTCACTCTTTTTGAAAATCCCAAAAGGAATAGAAATATATATGTATGTATGTTGTGTGAAGATTGAGAATATATATTTGGAACAAATATACACTCTAAATACGCATGATTTATGATCACAAAAAAGGAGGTGATTGATGGACACCTCATTTATTATTCATGTTTTAATGATCAGAAATCATATTTAGTCTATAAACATTATTAATACTGTGTAATCAATATCACATAATATATACAATTATTTTGTATCCTTTTGATTTATGTAATGTCATGAAAAGATCATAAGTGCTATACATTCAGTTAGATTACTGTACTAAATCATTCATTTAATTTATAATTATTTATTTGAAAAATTATTACGTCTAACACATTCTATAAATATCACTACATAAGTCTGAACAGAAATATTTGGCTAAGTCCGAGACACCGCGAGTCTACCACTGGTTATGGTTCTCTAGAAAAGGAACCAGACACCATGACCAGACACCATGAACCAGACACTGTGAGAAGACACAATGAACTAGACACTATGAACCAGACACTGTGACCAGACACCCTGGACGAGACACCGTGAACTTGACACCGTAACCAGACACCACAACTTGACACAGTGGACTAGACACTGTGAACCGGAATGGTGAACTAGTCACTATGAACCATAAACTTTGAACATAACACCATGACCAGACACTGCGACCATCCATACACCATGACCATCCAGAAATCGTGACCAATCCATACCTCATTTCAAGGAGAAACTGGTTTATAGAGACACTGTTTACAGAAAAACTGTGACAATGTTTCTTAATCTGTTTTGTTGTTGTCAAATTAATCATTAAAGGTAATATATGAATATTTTAAATTCACTAACATAATTTTTGTTTCATTTTAGACAACTTTCCAAACAGTAAAAGGTATGTGGGGGAGAATACATGTAACTTGTCGGCTCCAACACATACACTCCAAAGATAATTGAGAAGTGTGGCCCAAAAAAAAGGCATGACATGCAAGTGGGTCTGATAATGACAATGAAGAAAACTCTTAGAGAATTTTTGATGATAGAATTGGCACATGAAACTAGAAAATACTTAAGAATACGTAAATCATACTTGAATCTAAAAAGTGGACGACATCTTCACCGTGAAGAACAAACGCCAATCTAACTGACTTACGACACTCTATTTACCATACGAGGACTCTACTTCTACACCTGCCTTATCCTAGATTTCCATAGCTGCAAACACTAACACTCATAGCACTTCTATCTTTATCTCATCATTTCTTCACAATTTTGTATCATTATATTAACTTTTGAGCAGTGTGTGTATCTGTATAACAACACACTCTATGTCCTGTATTAAACTAGAGGATACAAGATATACTCTCTAAAAAAAAAATTTAACTTGTGTATACCCACATATAAGTGTGGTAGAGGTCCCTATGTGGCATGGTAGTTTTACCCATTAAGAAAGGTAAAAGAGATCGTGTGGCCTAGATATTCTTGTCTACTGTTGTTAACCCCGATCTTGGGTGTGGATCATGTTTATGTGTATAAAATACTTGTTGGTAGGTGATAACAAAGTGGAGTGGATTAGGTCTCAGCTTGAGACCGAACCACTTGTTTTATATCCAATGTGCTGTTTTATTTAGTTTTCTCTATTTTACTGTTTAATTCAGAATTCCCTAAATTCACATTGATTGTTAATCTTGGAAAAAATTTATCATTGTGTTGCCTTATCAGAATAACATCAAAAGTAACATTAATTACCAATATTACGATTACTCAGAATTAATGAATCTATTAAGAAGTTAATTAAGAAATAAAAAACTCATAACAATATAACCTTGATTAATTGGGGTGTATTTAACATTATTGGGGAAACATTTAGGAATACGTTTTAAACAGAAATTTTGAATAGATACTCAATTCACCACTCTATAGTATTATACTCTGACTAAAACTAACCAATGGAAAACAAAAATGTTTCATAATCATTTCACCATCTTATCAATTCATAACCAATGTGGAAAATTTGGGGTTTATAATAATTTTATCATTGATTATCCTGAGTAAGAGTAATGACATTTATTAAAATGTTATCGTCATAGATATAAATCTTCGATAGAAATAATAAGAATTATATCCTTTGATTATATCCCTATTAAATCATAATTGACATCAATGCTTTTCATCTTATATAGAAAATTATTTTTAATGATCACATAGATGATTTATTGAAGAAAATATCATTTCCACAATAAAAAAACACATTTTAAGACAACAATTATTTTCAAAATAATTTTATTTAAAAATAAAATTGGAAAGGCATAAAAAAATATAAAATCAATTGAAATAGATCATGAGTAATATATCCTTAAAACATTGACTTTTTCTAAAACATAATTCATTTTAAATATCCTTTTTATTTGAAAATAAAATATTAATATTATTAAAGAAGAAATAAAATTATTTTAAAACATTTATTGTGGACTAATTCCTTCCTTTAAGAATAAATTCTTAAAACTAAAAATTGAAAAAATATTATTTAATCCTTTTTAATGGAAATAAATTTATATCATTTAATATAATCATAAAATACCATTTAAAACATTTCTTATGGAAAAATCATTTCATTTAAAATATCATTTTTAAACTAAATATTTATATAAAATTTCATAAATAATTATATATGTAATTATATCTTGAAAATTATAAATGATGATCTAAATCATATAGTGTTCAGGAAGAAATACTAAATTTTTTATGCAGTACACATTAAAATAAATACTCATTTAAAAGTTTTGGTAAAAGAAAATAGAAACGGATTGAAAAAGTACATGGATATTCATTTAAAAACATTTTTTAAAATTAAAAATTGGTATGAAAATATTTATAAAAACATTTTTAAAATTTTTAAGAATTTTTTAATTTTTTTAAATGAATTGTTTTGGAATAAAAACATGTTTTCCACCAAATAGAAAGATAAAAGTGATTTTCTTAAAAACATTATTTTGTCGTCATAAGTACAAAAAGAGAGGAAAATTGAGTGGAAAACATTTTTCTCATGAAATTACAATTGATAATAAATATCAAGTTTTTCTTGAATGATTTATCATAAGTCATTATCATTAGATTTCAAACTATAAATTATCCCGATATACCATGATATTGTTTCATAAAACAATTCACACTTTGGTGTCTTTTGAATAACCATCCATAATAAATATTATTATAAAAATATAACATTAAATATCATTAAATAAGTGATATTGATGATATAAAATCCCAATGGGGTAGTTTATAAACATCATATAATATAGTAGTCGCAAAATATAACTTATGTACCAAAGAATGCAATTTACGAGGAATATCCCTTATGAGTTTGGTAACTTTTGTACCAAAACCCCCCTAAATGTGAGTTAATAAAAATGATATGTAAATCCGTATAATTTTTATGATATGTGTAATAAAATAAAATCATTGGGTTTATACACACCACATAAATGAAACATGTAGTGAATATGGGGTGTGTTTCACAGAAAGTAAAAGCGAGATGGAAATCCCTTACATTATGTCTCAAATAATTTCATAATTTTTAAAACCTCATATATATTAAATATATTTTTATTATAAATATATAATCAAGAAATAATTATATATATCAATCAATATATGATTTACTAATGGCCATTTATTACTCATATATTAATTTTATTTATTAAAATCATGTTTCTAGTAATAGCCGCTTTGGTTTTTATGTATGTTTTAATTTTTTTCTATTGTATTACTTTGATCATTTTTACATAATATAAATAATTTTAATAATGATATAAATATCACATAGATTTATTATATATGTATTTCAGTTAATCCATAATATTTAATGATAGTGAATGAAATACACCGTTCATATAGATGGTAGGTTGTACATACAGATGACTGTTGATTCCATTTTTTCGATGGATAAGAATAATTAAAGATAAATAAAATTTTACGATTAAAAAATATTCATTATTTAATATATATATATATATATATATATCACATATTTTTACTTAAACCAATCGTTTTTACCTTCTATGTAATGTGTATGTGAAGAACAAATCACATTGAGCACTAGTTCGTCGTACACATGATCGAATTTATCGTATTCCCCTAGAATAAAATGTAAGGAGGTATTTATGCTATCATAATTAAATAACTGTGAATATGTTAGAAATATAATATATATCTATTTAATATATCAATATTAAAACTCAAGTAAAATTGAAATGAAAAATCACATCAGTTCATGAGGTTAGGTTATGTCGTGCACACGAGCGGCACTATTGTATTCTCAATGAATAGAAAGTATGAAGTTATATGTGATGTTATAATTAAAGGAGATAAATTATATCACAAATATATTATATAAATATTTAATCTAGAATTATATATAGCTATGATAGGTATTATGGGAAGAAATAACATATGTTTTTTAGGTGGTAGTCCATCATACACATGAATGATGATTTCCTAACCCTTCTAATGAAAGAAGAGAAGGATTTTGGTTGAACTATTAGAATAATTTTCTAAAAAATATAATATAGTATGTTTTTCATATGAAAATGATTTAATAATAATTTCATGATGTGGAGGAAGAAATAAAATAAATTTATCGAATGAGGAGGTTACCAATTCTTCAGGCAATTTCTTTTGGATTTCACCAAAAGTCTTACAAGGTTCAATTTATGACAGAAATAAGGTTTCTATGTTGAGAATAGAACATTAAGGGGGTTATTTTTGTAGTTCTTTTCTAATCCATGTTTTTATGTAGGTTTTATGTTCAGAGGATAGGGGGTTGTCTGTTATAATTGAGGTGAGTGGAATACCTCTAAAATGCAAAAATTAAAATGTGTACCCACAAGTTTCACATTTAAAAAAGAAAAAAACAGTGATACATTATAAAAAATAGAATTTATAATTTCAAAATAATTTTATAAAATGCGGTTTTTACAATTTTTATGTCATTTTTAACCCTTATATTTTTTAGTTTAACCACTCTTGGTAAACCCATTTTAACCTCAAACACATTAATTAATTTTTTCTTTTTAACTATTCATAATGGTCATATAATATGTTTAAATTATTATATAATATATATTATTATTCTTAAAAATATTCAATACATTTTTTAAAATTCTATTCATTTTATTTTAAAAATATAATTCAAAATTAATCATGCAGACGTGTTGAAAAGGTTTTTTTCGAAATGGAAATTTTTCAAAAGTTTTAAAAGTTTTTAAATCTAAATTAAACATGAAATTTACAAAAATAAAATAAATTATATTAATTGATATATAATATAACTAAATTTAGTTTTAAAAATATATTAATTCATTTCTTTATGTTTATAAATGTTTTAGAATAATGTTTTTTAATAATAATATTTTCCACTATTCATTGAAAAAATTATCTTCGTGAAAAATTCAAAACAAATTCACCCTAATATAAATTATCCATTATTACATCAAATAATATTTTAATATTCATAATTAAATTAAATAAAATTGGATAAAGAAATTTTTTAATACGCTCAGAAAAGGCAACAAATCAATTTTTTAGAAAAGTACAACTTTTAATCACGAATTCTATTATATTACTACCTATTTTTAATAAATTATAAAAGATTATTGTTAAATTTTTTGTTGAATATATATTCAGTAAATTTATCTATGATAATTCAATAATAGTTATTTTGTTAATTTATTTATGTAGAACATGTTTTTTTGTATAAAATTTTTTTCTCCCATGATGATACACGTTATTTTGAAAATGTTTTTACTTTGATTTATATTTAATTAGTCATAAAAGAATTAATATTATATAGTTTTTGAAACCTTATATTTTCGTAATTTATTTAATATTATTCATATTGTACATTCCAAGACTATTTGGTAACTATAATTTTAAATAATAATATTTTAATATTATGTCATGTTTCGTTTTAACTCAGTCTGGTGTGTAATGAAAGATATACTCAGTGTTACAAGTATCATAATTTACACATAGTGTAGTGTGTAATTCAAGGTCAACTCAACATTTTATATTACACAAAATATTTAAAGGATTAAATTTCTTTGGTAATGAAATTCACAAAATCTCAAGGTGTAAAATTCTACCCCATAAATAATTTTTTTCCTGAAAATATTTACTTATGCTTAGTGGAAAAAGGTTTATTATTTAATAATCCCATTATGAAAGAACCACATTTAAAAAATGGTTAATAAAATAAATCTTTAAAATATAATATAGTGTGTACAAAGGTTATCTAAAATAACACCTAACATTGATTCTATGTAATATTACATTAGTGGGGAGTGAAAGCATGGACATGGAAGGGAAATTTAACACCCAAAAATTGATGGTGAGTGACATAGAACATGGTAAAGATAAATTTAATGATAAAAAATAAATAAATCTATGATATATGTAAAGAATATTAATTCCTCACCAATAAAGGTAAATTTTCATAATTTTTTTTATGATCATTTTCAAGATGTTGGGGAATTATCATGAGAAGATACAAATACACAATTTTAATCCATTTAAAATGAACAAATGTATCCTTTTGTTGTTCCTTAATCAATTTAAACTTCATCACTTTACTCTAATTGATTAATTTTTCATCCCTAAATCACTAACTGATAATAAGATCCATAAAAGGAAAATATTTCAGTCATTGTATCTATATTTATTATCAAAAACATAATTTTTAACATATATTATACAATTATATTCATAATTAAATATAATCCATTTCATCATTAGTTATTCATAAGTATCCTCTATGTCTCAAAAAAATATAAATCCTAAAATTTACAAATATGGCCACTAAATTTCCAAAAATAAACATGTCAATAAATCCCCAAGACACATAAATTAACTTTTAATGTTACATTTAAAATATATTAATACACTGATCATATAATTTTTTTAAACATTGAAATAAATATAATTACCATAATACCGTAATGAAAACATAAATACCTCTTCCTTACATGAATAAAACAGTAAACTATCTACGATATTACATAACTAAACTAATGTTGTATTGTCCATTAATGATATCATATTTTTTCCAAAAATTATTAATTAGTTCCATGGTCATCAATGTTATCCAATTTAAATTATTCATATCCAAAATCTCATTATCGCAACGTCACTATGTCAACATAAATAACATATTAAGGGTTATCTTCATTTAATAATTTCTTTTATATAGAATATCACATCTCTAATAAATTACTTTTCTAGGAAATTAGTATTGATAAAATATTCTTTAATATCCTAATTGTGAAATTCATTAGAAAAATACTAATATATTTCATGATTTATAATGCATGAATTATTATACATAGACACCTCCATCATCCCATTTAATGACTAATACATTATATATGTTTCATTATAATATTCCTTAATACCACTTTTGAAAAATATTCAATATGAATCATGTATTAACGTTGGTTAACCTTAATTTAATCATGCTTCTAATATTTTACAAAATAAATTCTGTTAGAACAACCCATACCTATAATATTTTGTTTTTTATGTCTTCGTCATCACTTGTTCAACCATTACAAGTACAACCTTCCTGATTATTTTCACGAGATTTACACCAAAAAATTGAATTTAATAATGCCCATACAAACCAAATTTAACACATTTTACTGTTAATGATACCTATGGGATACCATTATTATCATCCATTATATTAACGATACATTTTATTTCCTCGCAAAAATTACTCCATTTCTGTCCTTTTCCACAACAAAAAAACATTTCTAATCCAATTAGTGATTTAATTGTTTCTTCATCCCACATCATTGAGATATAAGAAATAGAATATTATTTCCTTCATGATATATACCATCAAAAATATAAATTAACTCCATATTTTACAACATTAGAGAGTCTTAGAGTTTGTTTAGATGTGGGTTTTTAATCATATATAGTAATAACAGATTTGTAATAATCAAAAAATCCTTTAATTAAGTTATCATCACATTTCCTTTCTCATCACCAAATTATATATCATATTAAATGTTAATTCAGTTCCATCGGGTTAATAACTTTTACTAAAATTATAAATCATATTGTGAGTAATAATATTCATTTTGGAAACCACAAAATCATAAGACATAAATATTTGTTTTTTAAATCATGACACCATATTTTTAATTTATAAAAAATAATTTTTATCTATGTTCATTCATAGTCTTAATAAATTTAAATCCTTCATAATGGTAAATATCGACTTTGCGACATTCCAATGAATATCCACCATGATTTTAAAAAGACTTTTGAATAGTTCCCATGGATGTACACCAAGTGATAATCAAGTCTATCTCAATGTTCCATTTCAAAATTATTACCCCTAGGATGTTTTATTCTTGAACAACATCAATTTGTAATATCTATACATATTTTCGATCTTTTTGAGACGTATCCTAACATATCTTTAGGTATTTCAATAATGGTTTCTCATCCTATTTTCTAAATATTAACAAAACATATACCATTATACCAACATTAATGACCCCATACGTATCATTTATAAATATTTCCTCTTTTTGAGGAATATTAATTTTTTTTCACAAAAACATTTCTTAGGATAAAAATGGTATAATGACTATGGAGAGTATATAAAAAAATTCTTATTTATTTAATGATCAGTTGTATCTCCCAAAATGATCTTACTAAAATGTACGCTTCATATTCCAACCCAACATAAAATCATTCTTGATAACTGAGGGAAATAGAGCATAAAAATGTTTTACATTATATTCTCAGTCATGGTAATCAATTGGGATACCAATGAATATCATGATCATAATGGTATGAGACCATGAGAATAAAATTTGAAAACTATACCCTATATTTAAATGATCATAATCACAAGTCATTGAATAAATATTGGTAGTTCGTAAGACATAGTCATAATGAAATCAAAGGTCACACATTTTAAGGACATAACATTGGGATAATGAATAAATATTTTTCATACTAATATGTATTGTACACCATTTTTTGTGTGGTAATTGTTATTTTCCATGACTATTATAGTTGAATGAGTTCACTCACTAAACCATATTAGTAGACATGGTTCACTCCAAATACAATCATAATAGACAAATTACCTTAATAAATTGGTTTCACTCCCCATTATAGTCCTATTTTTCCAATGAGATATCAATATTAACCTAATGGATTGCAGGGAGATAAAGCTCCCACTGGTAATGTAATGAAAATAATATAAACATATCCCTCAAGATCAATAAACATTAATAATTTTGGAACCCATGTAATGAAATGGGGTTTATATACATTTCATCATAAAATAAAATGTAGGAATGAAATATATTTCATAATAATTTAAAATTTTCATCAATGCATAATATGTTGAAAAAAGAAGGTTTAAAATGATTTTGTCATGGTATAACCCATGTAAGAGAATGTGTTTCGTAAACATGATTAAATAATAATAATAATCCATCCAAAATAATAATAATTTTATTATCCTTGGATTAAATCACATTTAAAGAATAAGTAGCCTCAAAGGATTTCATCATAGATATAAAAATATTTTTAAATTTATTATCGAACATTTCATGAGGAAAATATCCCTTCAATTTTTTTTAAAAAAAATTTAAACACAAAATTTACTAATATCATTTTATTTAAAAATATCGTTCAAAAATTATAAAGTAAAAATTATGAATCATTTCAAACATTTCTTGAGTAAAATATGATTTCAAATTCGATAAAAAATTCATGAAAAGTAAAACATTTTATATATCATTTTCTTTGAATGTAATCTATGATTACTTTAAAAGAAGATTTAAAAAATTAAAAAAAATTATTATGAAAAATATAATTTTTTTGAAAATCTTATTTTAAAAATAAATATTCATAAAAAATTTTGGAAATTATTTTCTTTGAAAATACACATTGAAAAAAATAAATGACAAATTAAAATTAATTTAAATAATTTCTTGTGTAAAATATCATTTCCTTTAAAATCACTTTTTAAAACTAAAAATTCATAAGAAAAACTTGGAAATAAATTTATTTTAAAATTAATTATATATCATATATTGTATGCTTCAAAAGAATAAGAGGTTATAATATTAGAAAATATCATTCATACCATGCAAGTTAACAAAAATTATTCCTTTAATATTTTCAGAAAAATTAGAACAATAATTGTTTAGAAAGTGACATGATTTTTTATTTAAAAACAATTTTTAAGAAGTATATAACGAGTAAAAATTTCCTTTATAAATCATCTTTATAGTTTTACAAAAATTAGTGAATTTTTTTTATAAAAATAGATTTAGAAGAAAACCCTATTTTTGACCGAAGAGGGAAAAATGATGATTTTTCTTAAGGAAATTATATTTAACTCTTGATTTCAAAAATAGAGTAAGATAAATGGGAAACATTATTCTCCAAAAACAACTAGTGGAGAATAAAATTATGGGATTAATTGAGGGGTGTAGCATTAGTATTTATCATCTGAAACATAATGTTAAACAATAAAGTGGAACGATGAGATGGTATCCTAAAACCCTTACCACATAAGTATCTTTTTAATCACATGAACAATTAAAGAATAACTTCAAATAAATTGTTTAATTCCATAAAATAAATAGATTCATGACATAACATGTTTAGGTTCCTTATATACACCTTAAAAAAAGAAATGAGATTGTTATATATTATGTCCCAAAGAAAGAGATTATAGACAGGCATTCGTTTACACTTTTGTAACTCTTGAAACATTACGTCCAACAAATAGAAATAATAAACTGTATATGAAAATAAAAATAATTTCCTTTATAATAATCAAAAAAATATATTCTTTGGTATTATATACACCACATAATATATTCTTGTGGTGAATATGGCATGTGTCTCACAGATTGTAAAAGAGAGATAGAAATCCCTTACCTTATGCCTCAACATCATTCATACATATTCGAACTGCATATAAATAAATATAATCTATTTTACATATTTTATAGTACCATAGTTATAAATATATTACCTTATATAATTTAATTTAACCTTTAAATACATGTTTATTAACAATTCCCTGTTAAAATTTCATTTCAGATAAAACTACCCTGTTGTTTTTGTATATTTTGATCATTTATTTTATTGGTCCTTTTGATTCGTTAATTTTTAAATTATATATATAATTTTTAACATTTTATAAATATAATATATATATTTATTATATATTACTTTTGAGTAATCTATTAAATTTTGGCGTAGAAAATGAAATACACTATTAATAGAGATGATAGGCTATATGTATGCTAGAACATTATTTCCATTTTCTCAACAGATTGAAAAAAGGTAAATAATATATTAACATTATAGAATAGTTTTTATTTATTAAATATATAACAAATTTTTATTTCATCCTTTTCTTATTACATTCCATATAAATCATATATGATGAATGAATCACATTACTTTGCAATGCTGTTGTCAATTGAACACACGAGCGACATTATCATTATCCCAGTGAAAGAATATTAATAAGGTACATGTGATATAAAAATTAAGAAATTAGAAATATGTTACGAATATCATATAAATTTAATTAATATGTCCTCATTTAAATTTAAGTAAAATAAAAACGAGAAACACATTTCATTGTTTGTGAGGCGGTTGCCTTCCATACACACGAGCGATGCGATCGTATTCCAAGGGAATTGAAATATAGAAGTTATATATGATATAAAAATTTAATATGTATAATTATATCATATACATAATATATAAATATTTTATCCATCATTAGACTACCCGAGACATGTGGTGATGGGAAATAAATAACATAGGTCTGTGAGGCGGTAGTCCACCATACCGACAAATAATTATTTCTTAAACAAATTCGTGGAATATGAGAATGGATTAGGTTATTAATTTAACATAATAACATTTATGCATATTTAAGAAAATTAAATTTTCATATCATCAGGGTTTAATAATAATTTAAAGATGTGGAAATGAAATAAAATAAAATAAAATAATCAGTTAGAGATGATAACTCTTTCTCAGAAAACCTCTTTTAGTTTCTACCAAAATACTTCTGAGGTTGTATTTATGACCATAATACGGATTTTAGGACAATAATATAGAATTTAGGAAGTTAAATTGGATGTTATTTCCCAATACAATGGATTTTGGAGGTGTGGAGAGGTGAGGAGAGGGGGTGGCCTTTATAAGCGAGGTGAGTGGAACACATGGAATATTTGAAGAGAAAAGGAATACAAACATTTTTCACTGGAAAAAGGGATATAAAATAAGTTCATATTAAATCATAGAATATATAAGATATAAATATTTCTAGAAGATTGGTTTTTGACATCTTTTGGGTCATTTTAACCCTTATCTTTTTAGTATAACCCATGTAAAACAAATTATTACCTTAATCGTGGTATTTAATTTTTCATCCTTTTACTATATATAATGGTAAATAATTAAGTTGAAATTATTATAAAATATAAAATATTCATTTTATAGATATATTTTAAATTTTTCTAAATTCCATCCAAATAAGTGATAAGTTATAATTTAAAATTTAGTAGACATACATGACAAAAAACCAGTTTTCCAAAGAGAAATGTTTCAAAAGATTAAAATGTTTTCAAAACATCAATATAAACATGATTCATATTAAATAAATTGTATTTATACATATAGATATATTTTAATTAGCTTTATTTTGGAAACAATATTAAGATTATTTTTAGTTTTTTAAATTCTATAAAATATTTGACAGATCTTAATAAAAACATGTATTTTTCACTATTCCAGGAAAAATGAATCTTCTCATAAAATTATAAAAAATTAAAATCAAGATAGTTTTGAAATGTTGATTTAAGAAATTATATTTTTAAAATATATTTTAAAATATGGAAGGAAATAAATTTTAAAATAATTACGAAAAAGGAGAAAAAATGCAATTTAAAAATACATTTTTAAGTATAAAAATGTATTTATTTTAATAAATATTAATTAAATAAAATAAGATGACTCTTAAAAATTTAATTGAATATATAATATATATATTTCATCAAAATAATTGAAAAAATGGATTTTCTAATTTATTGTGCTAAAAACACTTTTTTGCATAAAAAAATTTTTTGAGAAAAAATTTTTTCATTATTTTTAAATAGTTTTATTTTAAATATTAATTAATGGGTCATAAATTAAATAATTTTAAATACATGTGTAAATAATATATTTTTATAATTTACATAATCATGTTAATACAATTCTTTCTTATGATTAGTGGATAACATTCATATTAAATAAAAATATTTTTATTATATGTCTTGTTTCGTATAAACGTGGTGTTATGTGTAATTCAAGATCTGCTCTATGTTGTGTGTAATAAAAATTAAAAATATTAAACCATGTAATGAAAGATATTGAATATGTTTCTTTTGAAAAAAAATTAAAAGATTATATTTTTTGAATTTAATAATTATAAAAATATCAGGGTGTTATACCCTAACCTCCCCAACCCCTACCAACCTCCCAGACCACGAGTAACAATCACCTCTCTAGTGTCCCACATTCCTTTAATATGGTGTCTCCCCATGTTGATATCACCAATTATATTTATAAATTTTTTATCTAATATAACTTTACTCACCTATCAACTTCTATATACCAATAACTTTTAATCACTATAACCCCTTTAATCCTCTACAACCCAGATCCATTTCATTTATTGATCACATACCACCACTCTAATATATTTTTTCTATTTTAGAATATTTCATAGGATTCACAAAACATCCCATTTTTTACTCCAATATGGGGTATTCAAAACCCATATAACCAATATTTTTGATTCTATGTAGATATAAATATTATTTCCTCATATATGGTTTTAATTTGAGGATATTTTTATACATGTACAAATATATATTTATGTTATTTATAATTAGTTGGTTGGATTTTAAATGGGATTATTTGATGAAATAAGTGGATTATTGATTATGATGAAATAAATGTTGTTTTTATGGATAATATATTTATGGGTTGGAATTACCAGGAATCATCATGCTCGTTGAAGGTTGAATTTTTTTAATAACACTATTAAATTTATTAAATCTCGTGGGATAATTTTTTTAAAACATTCATCAAATATATAATAATTTATAGTCATAAACGGAAAATTTTTTCTGACCAAAACTACTGAGAAATGATGTCTATCCCATACAAGGTATTCATTTACTTTAATATCTTATGGTTTGAATTTTCAAAAAATGATGCCTCAAGTTTTATAAATTGTTCTTGTTAATATAATCAATTATCTATATTATTTTATTGATTTATAAACATATAACTAGTTATAATAGTTAATAAATAATTTATTTTAACTATTTATGGAAATTAATTGAATGTTTTTAAATGAAATTTACTTATATATTATACCTTATTATTCATAAAATGTAATTTGGGTTTGATATCCACATATTATTTTTTTTCTAAAACATAAATAATTGGACAATGAAATTGTATGTATTTTATAATAACTTATAGAAAATAAAGCATCACTTGGATTGAGATAATAGTTTTGATTAAAAAAATTGGGGGATATATTAGGTTCTTAATTAAATTCATTTGTAATTATTTTTCAAATTTGGATTCTAATGTTTTTGAAATTGATTTTTTTCAAAAATACCATTTATCATATTAATTAATGTTTTTTTATAAATATGATTCTTATAAATAATTATCCACTTCTTTTTTTATAATAAATTAATAATCATTTTGTTTTAAATTTCCTCAATACTTCCTTCTTTATAAAGATAAATCATTTAACCCAAATGAATAATTTTAAAAATTGTAATTCTAGGGGTCATCATATTTATTTCTTTTTTCTAATTTTATGCTTTCATTTCAATAGAAATTATTTTTAATTTAATATAATTTTCTATAGATAAATTAAATTTAATCATTATAATAATACATTACTAATAATTAAAAAAATTTCAATAACACTTCTTAATTTATAAATTTAAAGCCATTAAAATATTATGGACTATAAATATTGTTTAGGTTTTCACTCCTTGATGTAGTCACGGATTTATGTCCATATTTATACATTTTTACATAAACTAGTTTCATATGTATCGTATCTCAAAAAAATCAATATTAAATGTTTAAAATACAATTTCATTAATTCATTTCAACATTAATCATGTTTTTATTATACCTAAATGACATATTGGAACTATATAAATGGATTATTAGTATTACTGTCAAGCTTCTATGAGTTAAATTCAACGAAGAAAAGTGATAATACATTATTTGAATTATTTACATAGACATTCTATGAAATTTTATTGTACAAAACCTACTAACCAATCTATGTGTATGTTAATTATAATGTTATTTTCTAATTTGTTTAAGAGTTCTAGCATCTAGTAACTCAATTATTTGCAGTTGATTTTGGTTTTAGAGGATAAAAAAATAATCCATCAATATTTTTATAATTGAAGGGTTTTTTATAATGAGACATTAAAACCCTGTATTTTATGGTTATTTAAGTTTAATATTTTGATCATCATGTGATCAATTAAATCATTATATAGTTTTTATTATGTATTTTTTATTTCTTATATATATTAACACTTTTTATTTCTTTAATGAGTGATATAATGATTAATATTGGTTTTTTTCTTTACTCATTAAAAATTGATTATAAAATTTATTACTTATAAGAAGTTTATAGAAAATATTTTTAAATTGTTCAATGAAAAAAAACAACATTTTTGTCTATTTAGTAATTTAATTACAACAAAATTTTATTTAAAACATATTTTAAATTTAATTATCATTGATTGAAAGTCATATATAATGATCTTTAATAATTTCATTTCATAAGATTTAATTTATTAAGAGTAGTTTTGAAAATAAGTCATTTATATTTCTTCATTACTCATAATCATTATAATAGTAAAAAACATTGAATCATCTATGAAAATATTTTATTTATAGTTAATTTTTTATATTTATTCATAATATTTACATTGCACCTTATAAAATTTAACTCTTTTATTTCTAGGAAATATGATGGGGTAAACTATCTAAAGTTATGATCCTCAATTAAAATAGTTCTTCCATTAAATAAGATAATGATTAATTCATGATTATTATTTAAGATTTTATCAAAATGAATTTTTAATTCTTAAATATAAATATTTATCTTAAAAATATACATTTCTGGTGGGGAAAACCATGATTACAATCTTTATTATCTGATTAATCTAGCATATGAATAATTTTTTAATATTTCATATTGATGTTATTTATAATGTCCAATTTAGTAACATATCAATTTAAAAACTATTGGGTTTTAGTACTATAATATATTAATTATATTAAATTTATATTCTCACACAGTGGTAAAATTTATATAAAAAATTTACATTGATAGAATGTTATATATATTGTGCCATGTATGCGTATGTAAGATTATTTTAGTTGAATGGATCTTATTATTCATAGATCTAACTCCATTACTAAATTCTTGATTTACTATCATTAAATGATAATTAAACTCCATATATTCATTAATTTTTTAAAAGAATAAATAATATGGTGATTTTTTCTACAGTTATTTTTTATCGAATTAGTTATTATTAACTATGGATTTAGTGGGTTCATGGATGAAGTCATTAGAGGTCTACTTCACCCAGAGATCATATGTCCAATAGTTTTCCTTTATAGCTACACATTCTATAAATATTATCATCATTAAATTTAATATATCTCTCACTACCTTGTTAGATATCATTTATAGTAATTATGAAAATTCTAGGACATTTGATTTTGATTTGGTTTCTTTAACTTTTCAAAGCAGACAAACTTATTTTATTATTAAATTGTGGAACAAAATATTACAATTGGAGAGTAATGGTGTCATGGTTAGTTATATATTTTTTGAAAATATTTTTTTAATATTAATAGAAAATAACCATATTGAATGTTAGAGCAAAGGATAAATCATTTAGCAATAGTTATGTATTTTTTTAGGTGCGGTACATTTACATGTTACAGTGTGGATCATGACAGCATTGATCATTTTTCAAATAATATAAACTACACTACAGAGTATTATCAACGATTGAACATATAGAAACAGTTTTTGTAATTATGGATGAACCCATTACATTATATTCCCTTAAATAATTCAGATATAAATATAGTGGTTTTTATATTTGTAACGATGATTTGATTATATCATTATCTTTTCATTTTTAATACTATAAATTAAATATAGGCTGTAATAAGAAATTTAATACTATAATTATTTTACCATTCTATAATTTCGTTCCTAATTTATATAATTATTTTTTATATAAATTTAAATATTTTACATCAAATTAAAAAATATAATTCATTCTTACATGGGAACATGTTTATAGATTATTATATAATTATTGAAATAAAAATATTATTTATAATTATTATAGTATCTATAATACATTTTTTTACTTTTAGGTCACATAAAATAAAAAATTAGGTTTCATTTTTGAAATTAATTATGAATTGAAAAAATATTTTATACTTATATTAAGAACAAAAGATGATTATAAATACAGATAAAAATATTTTATTAATAATTTTATCAATAGAAAGATATTCATTGTTAATATTATTTCAAATGATTATTTATTTATTTTAATTTTTTATATTAAATATTATCCAACAAAAATATAACATATTGGTATTATTATAATTTTTACAAAACAATTTTATCCATTTTTATAAATTTTAGGAAAAGGATAATTTCAAAACAATTTGAGACAAGGGCATATATAATTGTAAAATTATTTTCTTCTGGAAACATTTATGACCTTATTATAAAATGGTTATTATTATATAGTAATGTTGTGGTGTTTTCCCTATTTATAGAACAATTATATATTATTCAATTTTCTTCCAAAATTTCATGTTCGTGATTCCTGATCATTATTTAGATGTCTCACCTCACCATTATTGTCAATAGAGATAAATTAAAAAAAATACTCCATGGTATTTTTGTTAACAATGGTTCATGATGATTTCCTACTCATCGATGTAATAGACCTGGGTTTTAGGATTAAATCTTTTGTTAAGGTAGGTGGTCTAGGACATTACCTCTTTATATGGTTGTGCACATATTGTGTTGATTAAATGCATGGGTAAGTTTGTGTGATCGATCGGACATGAAACCATGAGCATGTTACATTATGTGATTTAGGACTACTGATTTTTATATTCCAAATTTGAGTTATCAATTGTTTTGTATTTTTTTGATTTGAATGATAGTAACGTTGCCTATATTATATGATTTATTATAGTGGAATTGGGACACAAAGAAGATGTGTATTTTGAGATGTTGATTAATCGACCTATTGAGTCCATATAATGATATTAGATTGTCCCCATGAGAAATTATTTAGGGTTACCCTATTACTTGGACATGGGATGTAATGGATTTTTATTTGACTTTGAAACCCAACCATTATTTTTATAGTCGTATTCCTAGAACCAAATTACATTGTACATTTGATTACCTATATAATCAAGGAAATTAATTTTAATTAATATCTTATCACAAGTTATCTATTTTTTTATTTATCATTAATGCTATAATATTTTAAGAGTATTTATTGCATTAAATGGTCATGGTAGTTCTTACTATTATAACAATAAAATTTTCTTTTTATAATAAACATACATATTTGTTCTATGAATGAATTCCATATATCTAATTAATCATGGATAATGATAACTATCAACTGTGGGGGAATTAGAATACATACACATCTTTTCTAGTTGTTCACACTTGGTAATATTTAAGAGAAGTGATTATGACAACATACATGCCCATATGAATCCCGCATGATATATTTTTTATTTCATATTCCAATTTGAATATTAGAGTATTGGTCCTTAGAAAACAATATTATTATTAATGTATATAATTACTCATTTATATTAACGTATTGATGAAAATAATGAGGAGATATATTTATTATGAGGTATGATATATTGGATGCTTCACAAATATTATAATATTAAGGAATAAATTAATAAATGATTTGTCTCTATCGAGTTAGTTAATGTTGATATATCAAGGCCTTTAAATATAATGAAAATTACAATGAAACCAATTGACATGGAGGTTTTATTTAAGGGTATATTTATGTAATTTGATGACATATAATGCATACAGGTCGATCACACATGCAATGAAACTTGATTGATGATATGTCAATTCAATGGGATCCTATCATACTTTGATAATTCCTATGTGGATTTATGGTTAATACATTTATATCATTCTGAATGGGTTACCTGATAAGATTCAAGGTGTTTTTGTTGGACGTTATTCCCATTTTCCAAATTCCACTAAGAAAGAGGTCAATATTTTCACACACTAAGAGTATCCAAAACCTAAATCATATTCTATTTGAATTTAACATTATAAAAATAATTATTCTCATGTTTTTAGGATTATGATTATTTGAGTTGTGTTGAGTGCATATATTTATTCACCAATTATTCGAAATAATATATATTTTAGCTGAAAAATAACAAATATTATTCACCACTTTAGAAAATATAATATTTTTATTTATCAAATGAATAATATAGTGAAATTTATTTATTTAAAAAAATATTATTCAAGGAATAATAAATTATGAAGGGGATTGAAGGGACAGTTAAATGGTACATACAAAATGGCTTATTTAAAATAATTTAAATATATATTAAATTATTTATTTAAGAAATGACATTTTAATATCCCTTAGTTTTTTCCCAAACCAAGGAAATGATAATAATACAATTATTCATCATGAAGTTTTAATTATTATTAAGATATTGGTTATGCGTTTCTTCTAAGGACTAATTATTTATCCAATGTATATAAATATTTTTATACCATTTATTGTGAAGGATTAGTTGTTGAAAATATTTTCAATCTATATGATTATACCAATCCTTAATAGAATGATCTAAATAACATTATAATGAATAGAGTGCTTCAATCCTCTACCTCATTTCCATGACCCCAAATAATTAGATCCAATCCTTCTAGATTATATGGATCAATTATTGTGATCAATGATGAATGAAGAATGTATTTATGATCTTTCCTACCAGAACCCAGTGATTCTAAAATAGAGTTTGTAGGTTCAAGGAGAATCTGTGGATAACTTTATAGGGACTAGAAATTTAGTTCCATTATCACAATGATACTATAACATGATTTCTCAATCAATTTTATATTGAATAATGAATTCAATAAAAAGTAAATTGATACCAAAATATGTAAATAATAAATTATAAATGAATGGAATCCTTGATCAAATATTATTGGTTTGTGTTCATCTAGTTATAAGGATATTTTTAATGAAATCATTGAAAATACATTTTTGGTAATAGATCTAAATTCATTCAATGAACCCTATAACCTTCCAGTTTTATTATAGTAGTAACATATTAATTTATAATTGTTTTTTATATGATGATTTAATTGATTTTTTTTCAGTTTTTCATTTCTAGTTTTCATTCATAATCCAGAACTCGAGTTAATGTGTTTTATATATTCCTATTAACCTTAACATTCAGGGAAAAATAAAGAATATTCAAATATACACTTCATATGTGTTTGGGATTCTGGACAGATAACCTAGATACACAACGAGTAAATAAAACATTATATTATATTTACCTATAATCCTCACACAAATAATTGTTTTGTAAATCATGAAATTATATGTGGTAGATAATAATGTATAGTTAGTACACAACATATATTAATTTCCCATATGACACATGGGTTTCTAGGTTGGATAATATGTATCTCACGCACACTCTATATGACCATACACAATGTGGCTCCGGAAGAAGTGTGATAGTTGTATTGTCAATGTATGTGGTATATATATATTACACAACACATAATTAATGATAGCTAACAGTCATGGTCTTGGTATGGTTTTATGTAATATATCTAGTGTACATATCGCATAACAGATAATTGTTTTTTGTGGATTACACATAGATTCCCAAGGCATGTTTCATGGATGGTCAATGGATGGAGTACATGATGTGTGGTTGATTTTAAACCCTATGTAAGTCATAAAAAATCATATGGGTTAAACATTCAATCCCACCACACCCCATGTGTGTGAAATACTAAAAAAAATATTATTACTTTTTTATACCCAACAACATAGTGTTTACCTCGCATACACATAATGTGAATGTTATTATAGAGTATTGAAATCTTAATTATTTTTTATATGTTATTCAAGAACACCAGATGTGTATTTTCAGCATATACACTATGCACTTCATATGAAATTCCCGTTTTACACATAAAAAATATTAATGCTATGTTTCATAGTCCAAATTTGTTTGCTTACTATGCATCCTAAATAACAGAATTACTTTCCATGTAATATCGTGACTCCATATCTATGCTACATGCCATGTAAGTATACAGTACATGAATAAGACCACACTGAGTGTATTCATACACCATTCAAGTGACATTACATACTGTATAAAAGGGTACATATCATGTGTTCTCTAGTATATATTGTATAAAAGTCCAAAAAAAATAAATTATACCAGAATGGTGCACGCCACATCCCTCGTCTATAGACATTGTCTATATTAAAATATTAAATATAATTAATTAATTTTAAAACATGAAATATTAAAATATCAATTACTCTTTTGAATAAAATTAAGATAAAATAATTAATTAATTTGAGAACATAATCTTAATAAAAAATTTAAAATGAATGCTAGAATTTTTTTAATTCTCATTCAATTAATTCTTTAATGATCATGATATTCACCAACATATTTATGTATTGGGTTTAAATTAATCTAGTAATTCTTTAATTTGTTAATGTGATAATTATTATTGAAATAAAATCATGATATTTGAATAATTCTCTTATCAATAATTTATATGATCGTCCATGTAAAAAGTTTATTTTATATAACCTCAAACCCTCGTTTCCACTCACATGTGTGTGATTATGAAAATGGAAAATAATGAGTTCCTAGATAGGTGGTGATGGTTAAAGATAGAGATGTAGTTGAATGGAACCACGATATACATAGGTGAACAGTTAGGATTCTATAAATCCAAACCTGTATCAGTTATAGGTGTTATTATCCTATGGTCATGATTTCTTTATTTATTTGATCAATAAACTAGACAATAGGAAATATCATCACCATACCAAATAATATTATTTTATTTATTCCCATTTCAGGGTTATTTATTATTTTTAGGATATCCATGTCAATAGGAGATCAAATAAAGTAAACTAAAAAATATTCATGTAAGATATAATGAAATAAATACATTTTAATAAATTAATTTTTGAAGACATGGATAATCACTTATCTAAAATGATTAAAAGTGGTTATTATAAGAAAAGGTAATCATCCTCACTATGGTCTTTTTTCACTTATTAATTTTATATATTCAATTATATTATAACATTTCTAATATAATAACAATATTTTATCCAATTTAATTATATGTTATTATTTTAATGGAAAAATATTTACCCATCTCTATTTTATCAAATGGGAAATGATACCATCCTTCATATGTACATCGGACGACTTCCTCACACACCGATGTAAATTTTTTATATTTTTATCCTCTATTTCTATTCATGATTATAGATTTAAAAGTTATATATAATATTAATGAAATATAAAAAAGTCAATAAAAATAATTTATCATATACTTTCTTACCTTACCACCTAGGGAAAAATGACAATGTTGTTCGCATGTATGGTGGATTATCGCCTCATGAAATTAAGTGATACATTTTTTTACCCCATAACATTGATGGTTTATGTATGTTTGTTTATAGATGAAATATGTTGTTTATGAAAATATTTTAATTTTGGGAATATAAAATAACACATACCTTTATTCCATCATGATATTTGGAAATTGGAAACATTACACATGCATATATATGACCCACCGTCTCCACGATTGTAACGTAGATCATTTTTTCATAATTTTAATTCATGGTTATTTTTAAAATAATAAATTTTGTATAAAAAAGAAATTTATTTCCTTATTATTATTCTAGATATGATGGAATTGTGACCCCATTTACCATGGTCAACACAATTATGTCATTAGAAATTATCAACCGAGCTTCCTCAAATCACTAGATGTGGGAATAACTGATAATGTTATTAAAATTTTCATCAATGAAAATAAATTAAGTAGTTTAATTATAAGGTATTAAACATATAAAGTTTTATTTTTAAAACAAATAATTAATATAAGCTTATTATATTGGAGGTAAAATATATACAAGATAAAGACTTGACTCAAGGTAGGGGTTTCGTCTGAAAAAATCCTTATTTGGGACACATGTTTATCTATTCTCCATGTTTATTTTAAATTGTGTATATAAAATAAATTTTAATTTTATATAATGAATCCATAATACTTACCAAAAATCTATGTGATAATTTATTTGCATCAATCATATGAGTTATGATTAAAAAGTTACCAAAGTAGTAATGGTTTATGTTTCAATAACATTTTTATTCAGATTATTTTATCTTGAGTATAAATTATTGTAAATTATTGGATCATTTTACAATAACATCATATAATATTAGTATCCTATGGTTATTAATGAAATTTTAATGCAATATTAACATTCTCATCTATTTTTACGTAAAATTAATGAAAAATTTATTTTAAGAAATAATGACTTCGTTTTGCTCTTCGATCAAAAATACATTTTCCTCTACATACTTTTTTTCAAAATATATATTTGAAGTATAGTTTTAACATTATAAAAATAATTTATTAAATAAATTATACCCATTTTTTACTTTTAAAAAAAATTAATTGGAAATTCATATTATTTTATGAATGAGGTACCATTTGACCCCTTTACAATAATTTTAAAGGACAGTTTTTTAACTCATAAAAATGAAAAACAAAATTCATCCATCATCACCACTCAATTAATTATAGATCAAATTATTCTTCTATGTGGTTGTTTTTAATGAAACTATGTTCTCTCATATTTTCAAAATTTCTGAATTCGATGAATTTATTTCAATATTAAAGAATTATTTTGTGTTATAGAATATTGTCTATAATTTTTTCAACAAATTTACATCAGTGAAAAAACCTTTTACATCATGTATTTATTATAAAATATGTATATATGTATATCAAATATATTACCAGATTATTATCCATTATATTGAAGGGGTAATACATTCCTGGTGTTCATCTCTCGAATTCTATTATAAATAAATTCCATTTTATTTTGACATGAGACAATAATTTTCTTCTTGTTTCATCCATTTGGTAATTTTTATATTTATTCCTTATGATTTATTTCTTTTTTGGGCAAATAATCATGAACATGTAATGATTGTTGAACCTAAATAATTCTCAATATATTGGGTATTTTTTAGTTCATTGATATGTCATTTATGTTATTAGGGAGTGAATCTAATCCATTATGGGACTTTTTCCACCATGTGATGTTTTACATGAAGTTACACATTCTTCATGTTTTTGTCATGTTATATATTTTTGCCATATTAAAAATATTACTATGATATTATGATATCATGTTACTCATGATTCAATTTTATCAGATTACTCATGAATATTCCCTTTTTTATATCATGTAATATTATTGACTAACATGTTAAGTTTCCTTATCATGTTTATTCCCTTATTAGGCTTTTTATCTCTCCCATTTATTCTATTTATTACCCATGTTATCCTATATAGTTCCTTTATCGCTAATGGATTTAAGAGATCATTACGTAGAATGGAATAAGGATCTATGTTTTAGTGTCCTTACGATGTGTTGTGAACCTAGTCATTCAAATAAACTGGGACACATGATCATTTGAATGTACTTATTAGATACTTATGTTTGAAAATCATGTAATAATATGGGTAAATGGATTATGACACTATAGTATGTATCCTAAAAAATAATTAGATAAGATTTTTAGAATATTAATAGGGAAATATAATGTGATCCCAAGGTATATGTCTATACATATGTATAAGGATAATATTATGTATAAAAAATATCCTTCAATTTTAGTAATGTATAGGTAGAGTTGTTTCCATGAAAATAAATCATTTTCTGAACACTAAAAGTGGATTCGACTGTTACATAATTGTACCTATGGTTAAAAAACCTGAAAAGGGTGCATTGGGTTATACTCGAGCATCAATTTGTGAATGAAAACGGATCTTACGGCACACATGATTTAACACTCCCAGTGGATATGTTATGGAAATTCACAATAAAATTACAAACTATTTTAGAGGACTTGTAAATTTATTAGGTTGGAAAACCAAAAAGTTAAATTTCTATGGATGAACTATATTGAAACCTAGAGACTCATAAGTCTGTTTATACATATAATTTAAATGTGATTCCTTCTAGGTATATTAATTTTTTATTTTTACGTCAAACAATTCTCATCTTGTTTACTTTATTATTTTGTTAATGGAATAAAATAATAGAAATCATAACAATAACCAATTTGGATATAAATATAAGTACATCCCTGTTGAAATTCCTAACATAATGGTAATAATATTTATTCATAATATTATATTTCAAGAGTATATTTATAAAATTTTTATTAAAAACAAAACCATACTTTTTTTCCAAAAACATAAATAAATAGAAGTGCATACTATCATGGATATTCCAGTATTAAAGACGAAAATGAAATGAAGAATCAATTTCTTATGTTTAAAAAATGTGTGAATATGCACCATGGTAAATGTAATAAAGGAACTGTAAGATTATTTATGTGTTGAATGTGAGGGAATAAAGTATATAATTTTAAAAAAAATTGTAGAGATTAGTTAATAAGATACAGGGAAATAATGTTTAACCTATTGAAAAAATACCAATTCAATTTCATAGAAGTGTGGAACTTTATCAGTATCCAAGTCAATTCCCAAATCAAATGATTAATTATGAAGGGCCTATGATATGACAAATATTGAACTGGACTTATTGAACGGTTTCTGTATTGAACCTATAGGATCTTGTTATTGGAGTATTTTTTTCAATGGTATTATGATTCTTTGAATCATGTATCTTTTAAGGATTCATCTCATTAAGTTTTTTATAAAAGATTTAAAATAAAATTTTGAATGGTATTAACAACATATAAATGTTATTTTATTTATGGTAAATTTTTAATAAAATTATATGATTGAGGAAATTATAATCTTTGATATGTAATTTATGTTGGGGTGATATTTTTATGTGGAAAAAATAAACTATTTAGAATAATATAGGGGTTGAAAACTGGTTTGGTGGTTAATGTTATCTTGAGTATTTTTATATTATTTTTTGAAATGTTATAATAATTAAAAAAATACAGTTTTAGAATATGGATAACGTGCATAAAAAGTGATAAAACATTTATTCAGGAGAGTTCATAGGGATTGAACCCACTACCTAAGGGGGATAAGGGTGAAATTCCTACCATTAGCCTCCACGATGAAATAGTTAGGCTGTAATTATTTCTAAATAAATGAATTAACTCAAAAATTATTTTCTTCATTCTTTGGAAACATATTTTAGGATTAACTCATTTAGGATTTTTAGGATTTTCCTATGATCATGGATATTTTGGGAGAGTTTTCATTTGGTCCTGGTTATTTAACCCTTATGTATATCTTGTGATTTGACATGAATGATTATTCTAGGAAGAACATAATTAAATCTTCTATTTTCTAGTAAATTTGGGATGTAGAAATATATATTTAAGGAATTATTAATGTTGAAATTTGAATTTGAAGATTAATAATATGGTGTATTCATTGGGGAAATATCATATGGTGTGAAAACCGTTTATGAAATCTATTAATGTCTAAATACAAGAAGAATATCTAGATATCATTTTCTGAATCATGGGGTATGCTAGATGTTAAATTTACTGCAAAATTCATAATCATATTTTATCTTGAAAAGTAATTGTCTCATGAAATGGATTATATAGTAGTAAAAAATGATTATAGGATGAAATTATACATTTTGGAAAATATGTTTATTTTATAATCTATATAGTAAAATAATCCCCCAATGTAAAGATAAATATCTTAAAATAAAAATCTTTTACATTTTTAATAAATTTATGGTCTTCTATCTCATGAAAAATTATAAATTTATCTACTAAATGGATATTATTTAAAAATTCATGTGTTCCCTTCCAAAAAAATTTATTTTATTATGATAACCATGTTATGTGATTCCATTTTTATTTTACATTTGCTATTATTAAGGGGTGTTTTATTTAATCTTTTCAAGATGTGGGTTTACAACAAAAGAATTTTCAACTGTCAAACTGTGAACATGTTAATGTAATGGGGATTAAATTTATTTAATCAGGTACAATGTAACAGAATGAGAATATAAAATAACATTATTGTTTATTGCATATAGTGTACATAAAATTAGGTTAAACGAACCCTGATATGTTATTAAAATAGTATTATTTAAACTAGATAGTGCAAACACTTCCATTAATATTAATGTCATGTATTGGGATATACATATTATGAAATGTGTCTGTAAAATATTTATATAATATTAATATATTTAATATTAAAAAATTAATTATTTACTAATATTTTAGTAAATTCATTTTATGATTTATAAATCTGTTTTAAAAAATAATGATTTTTACAGATATTTGTTAGAAAATATTATATTTTTTTGACCTTTTAGAAATTTTGATTTTATAACATTATATTTATTTTTTATATCATAAAATTAAAATTTAATTAATGTTTATTTTTTGGATGTTTTGTTAAGTATTTATTTTTCTATAAATAATGGAACAAACCAAATTTAATAGAACCATCATTTCCTTTTAAATAATTAAGTAATTTAAAAGTCCTATTATTCTCATAATTGTATTTAAATTTAATATAGATATTATTTTGATAATATTTAGTCCAATTTACTACATTTTAGTCATATTTATTCTAGGTTTTAATATAATCTTATTTTAACGATTGATCATGCCTTTATCTAAAACATGTTTACAATGGATAATGTTTTCCATTTTAATTATTTAAAATAACAAATAATGAGGAATGATTTAACTAAAATTTATATATTATGTATCTATATTTTTGTATTTAAATTCATATAATGATGATTTCATTCCATTCAGTTAATATAAAATCATGTTTTCATTGAAAATTTCTTTTTTTAGGTTATTTATTTTCTTTATGATGAGTTCTATAATGAATTTAAATATGAAAATTTTGATAATTGAAATTAATATAATTGGTTTTATATTTTTTATATTGTAATTTATATTATATAATAACATCAAATTGATCATTGGTCATAATGAATAGTAAAATAGTAAAAAATAGTTAATGTGGTGAAAAATTAAAATGGTAAGACTAAATAAACTTAGAGCTAATGATGATAACATGTTTAAAAAAGATAATTTTTAGTTGAAATTTTGTGTCTCACAATTATATCTCATAAAATAACTTATTTTTCAATTTTAGAGGAACGTTGATTCGTATTGTTATCCCATTATTAAATTGTTTTTGGTATTTAACAAAATTCCACTCCTCATCAATTGTAAAAAGGGCACCCCACCCCTCACTTGTTAACACATATCAAGCCATTTTCTCAAAAATAAATCTCTAATGAAATAAATGAAAAATTCATTATCCACATTTAGAGCTCCTGGTTTCCTAAAATATCATCCTTAGGGTCCTTAATAAGAGATCCAACAGAGGTTCTTCTAAGCAAAGGTAATCATATTCACCGACCTCCATCGTTGTTACTTTTTATTTTCCACCGTCGATTATTTCATTAATATTTCAATAAAAAGGGGATTATATCTTATTTTCTGATATTTTATTTGGATTATGGAATATTTTTTATCATTCTCCTATTTTATCAAATGTTAAATATAACCATCATTCATGTGCACGGTAGAATACCACCTTCAGAACCAATGTAATTCATTTTCACTCATCACCACTCATGAAGTTTAATCAGGATGGGTTTTTTTTTTATATTATATTCACTAAAAATTAATAATTATATAAAATTAGCATATCATATAATTAAAATTCCTGTAAAAATGATATCATCATTCATGTGTCTAGCGGACTATCAAATTGTGAAATTGTGTAATTACTTATTTACCAAATAACTTGGATTTCATATGTAAGTGAAATTTAAAAAATAATATTATATTTAGATTATTTTTATCAGTTTTTTCATGATAAAATAACAAAAACCATCTTTACATAAATATCATTGAAATTTTGAATAATAATTAAGCGTACGTAAAACCTAACATGTCCATGATTGTAACATAGTTCATTTTTCACAATCACAATTCATTGTTATTTTTGAAAGATTAATTTACATATAAATTAATTACTATTTAATTATTATTATTTATGATACTATGAAATAATAAAACAATTGACTAGTTTAAACAACATAAATATTTTTTGAAATTATTAACAGAGCATCCTCAAATTACCTAACGTGGAAATAATTAATTATATAATTAAAACATCATTAAAATAAATGAAGTAAACAGTTTACATGTAAGGGAGTATCCATGGAAAATGTTATAAAAATAATTTATATAGTTTAATTATATATGTGATAAAATCCATATATGAAAAATTTTGGACATGAGGAAAGAGTTTCATCTTAAAACAAATTTCATTGCGAGATCTGTTCTATTATGAACCTAATTTCATTCAGATGGTGTATATACTCTCACATTACTTATTAAACCATCAATAATTCATAATTCATGAACTTTTATGTTACCATTTATTTAATACATAAGTTTGTTTTATTATTTCGTTGTTTCCAATGAAATAATGGTTTATAATTCTATCACATCCCAATAGTGATTGTTTATGATTGAATTTACATTGTTGTAAATTATTTTACCCTTTTATAAAAAAAACATTTACTCTATTCAACTATTTTCATTCATAAAATTTTTCATTTAATATTATAATTCCCCAATCTTTTGTACTTAAAATTCTTGATAAATATTTTTAATTAAAAGATGGATTCATTTACCACTTTTATCAAAAAACATTTTCCTTCAATATCAATTTTCCTAAAAATATTTTAAATATTATTTTAGACATTGTACAAATTATTTATTAAAAAAATTAATAGACATGATTTAAATTTTAATTTTGTTTAATGTAATCTTCTTGCCTTTTTCTATATGAGGTGCCTTTTAACATTTTTATATCATATTTAAATGAATGTTTTTAACATATACGATTATTGAATTACTAACCACACTCTAGAACATTCAATTATTTGGTGAATAAATTATATATTTCTACTTTAAATTGATGGGGTAATATATTCCTTATATTTGTATCTCAAATATCATTTGTATGATATTTACATTGATTGTGATATGAGAGAAGATTATGGAATCCATTTGTTTCCTTTGTAAACTCTTATTTTTATGACATATATTTAATTTAGTTTTTGTGGTACACATAATCATGAACATGTTATGATGGGTGTTCCAAGATAGTTCTCAAATTAATTGGGAATTTTTATAGTCTAATGAGATGTTATGTTTTTGATTAGGTGGTATTGATTATCCATTATGGGAATTTTTTCACCAACTGATGTTGTCTATGAAATTATACTTGGCTCATGTCCATGTCATGTTATATATTGGATTGAAATTTCATATGATACCATAATCTTAGGAATCCTTATTTTTTTTGTTCTGATTTCATGTCATTACTCATGAGCCCACTCTTTTACGATATCATGCAATAACTTTGACTCACATTTATGTTTCTTTATCATGTTTTTTCCGTTAATTAGATTTTTAGGTTTCTCATTTCTTAAATGTATAGACTATGTTGTCCTATGATGTTTTTTTGAAATAAAATGTATTTATGATCTAATTTTTCAAAATTAAAAGAAGGATTTAATGTTTTAGTTTCTTTATGATATATTATGATCATAGTATTCTAATGACATTAGGCATAATGACCTTGGGGGGGGGTACATATTGGATACTTATGATGAAAAATAATATAAAAATATGGTTAAATGGATTGGGTAGAAATAATTATGGAAAAATATATAATTAGATTTAAATTTATAGGTGTAATATGAGAAAGAAGAAGATATGATAGAGATGACTAATAAATAAATAAATAAGGATAACTAGTACAAAAATTAACAGTTGGAGCAACATGAAGGTATTATAGCCATATATTAAAATTGATTCAATTATTTTCTATAATTTACACCCCAATCATAAAATCTCCAATGATAGAGAAGAAAATAAATTCTATATAACGACATATATTAACTTTTATGAGAATGATTATTTGTGTCATTGATTATTAGGTCAACACCATAAAAAACAAGAACAAAGATTCATTGATGTGATAATAAAAATGATTAATTTTATCAGATGGAGAATTTTTCACAAAAAATTTGTCACCCCTACATATATACACATAAATTAAATAAAAAGTAAGGGAAGAACGTTAATGGGTTACACGAATGGTTTTTGAATCCTTTTATAAAATATTTTGTGTAGAATGATGTATTGAAGCAATTGTATTAGAGAATCATTTATCCAATTTTTACAATAAAGGGGTTATTAAACCACAATATATGACATTTAACAGAAGAAAGAATTTGATAAATGGGTTAATTTCCACCATAATGGTGGTGGGATGATTTTTTTTATAAATAATTGATATCTTAAGGATGTAATGAGGAATGATGATTTTCCCCTACCAAATACAGACCAAATGTAAGTGATACTATCAAGGAAATAATAATACTATTTAATGGGTATTTTTTCAGTGTATAAAAACAATACAGGTGAAACAAAAGGATGAATATATTTTAAAATTAAAATTATTCTCTAGGACTTTCACATACTAAAACATGTCATTGGGCATGCATGATTCCCCAAACCTATTTATAGAGATTCATAAAAACAATTTATGGTTTTGATAAGGAATTATTAGTATATTTCATGTATAATGTTTTATATTATAGATAATATATCATGTGATTCATTAAAAGATATACCTGTTGATGGAACGATGTAACGATACTTGTGTTTTATGTAAAGATAAATATCTATTCTTTATCACTAATATAAATATATTAGGACAGTACATTTCCAAATAAGGAATTAAGGTCACTCGAGTGATATCTATGATTATAAATGATATTCTGGAACAAATAATTTTATGGAAGATTCATTGATTTCAAGTACATTTGGTATCTAACCAGGACTTTTAATGAGATACCTTGAGTTTCAAGGCCACTCTCTAACTACGAATATAATGATATGGAATTAATTTGTAGTGAATAATTAATATAATCATTCACTTATACGACGACAAATAAAATTAATACCCCCATTATTATAAAATATAATTTGGAAGAACCATTTGATATAATGTTTTCCACAAGAAACTATGTTAATATAAAAATTACCATTAAATGGGTATAAAAATTTTTTAGACCTATTTATTATGCTAATAGGACACTTACAGAAAAAAAAATTACACCACCATAGAGAAAAAGTCAATCAGTGTGGTATTTTATTTTTAAATTATTAGACCAAAAAATGTTCTCTCTAAATTATTTTTTCACACTAACCATTAACAAATAATTTACTTCCTACTAAAGTAGTATCCTACAACTAATTTTTTTAGTGAAATATTTTTTTATTTTAATTTAACATAGAGATTAGAGAAAATGAGATAATATAGAATTGAATCTATGACCATATTTATAGTAAAGAATATTCCAAAATAAGTGTATAATAAGATGTTATACTAATATATGACTTTATAGACGAATGATTACTTTCGATGGAAATCAGGTTTAGACAATTCTTCACCTACAACATTACCTACTTCGAAACTATATCCAATTACACCTAGTTTACCTACGAATAATGGATAATATTTTAAGTTGTTGTTTAGCACTATATTGGGAATGATTATTATTATTCATGTTGTGTGGATAAGATTTAATTAAATGACTAATAACCAATATATATATTGAGTTTTTTTATTTTTTTCACTCTTAACTAATTGGAGGACATCGTAGACTTAGAATAATTGTGAGAAAAAATTAAAATAGGCTTAATGTAAAAAATATTACATAAAAATAAATGAATTATATTATTATCATGTGAGAAAATCCAATGATATGAGAATATTATAAAATAAATTAACCTTAAACCCATGACCTTGGAGTTTTATTTAATATATGTGTAGGAAATTCACTTCAAATATGTCTCTAATGATTCAATTATATTTAACATGCATTTCTTACTAAATAATCAATTTCATAATGTACATAGATTTACTAAATAATGTAATTAAAACCAAAATTTTCATATTATTTAAATATAATTTAATGAAATGAATTTAATATTTTCATTCTTCTTTTCAAAATTATGTTAGTGTGACATTTTGAATTTTTTTTCTAAAATAGATGATTTTTGGGGGAAAGAATGTATTTTAGAAAAACCTGTCAATTATATAACATTATAATTATATAAAAATAACATGAAATTATATGAATAAAATTTCAATATATATATATATATGAGGTAATATAACTCACATAATAATATAATATTGAACATAAAAATATATTCTTAACATTTATGAAATCAAAGTAATTTTTGGTTCAAATAAAAAGTGTTTTTAGTTCTCTTCTCATAATCAAGTATATACAAGGATAATTTATATTTTTTTAGTTGAAAGGTATTTAAGTCTCTTATGATTTATCATAAGACATTATATTCAATTTTAATTTCAATTATACCTTATTTTGTGGAAATTTAAATTTTATGATTAAAAAACATTTTTTAAAAAAGAAATTAATTTCATTTTGGAATCATATATTAAAAAAATTTATTCCACCTATAAGTTATTAATCATTAAAAATGGATTGAATATTTTGAATAATTTTTTTTAATATAATGTAACAATTTCAACATAATTTTTTGAAAAATGATTATTAAACATGTTAAATATTTATCACTCTGGTTAATGGGTAAAAAGAGTTAAAAAAGATAAAAATTATTGGACAATAATTCAAGATAAAAAACATTCTTAAACTAAAATGGGTTATTTACTTTTGACCTTAAACGTATAATATATTATGATATGGTTATTTTATTCCACATTAAATATCTAATTACAATATATTATTTAAACCTTTTTAGTTAATTCATTGTGTGTCCCTAACGTCACTAATAGAATCGAAGATCCTTCCCTACACTATTCACAAACATTGATCCCTATGTATCATTGAATAACTATCCAAAACCATTAAAATATTACTACCTTTCATTATTCAGCTCCTCGTCCTACAAGAGAACCATCATTATATGGGTTAATATGTGAGTAAAAGGAGGTATCTCAAATAAGAGGTAATCGTCTTACCTGATTTTTTCAAAGATTATTTATTCTTATAATTTTTATAAATCTATTTTATACATTCTGAAAAAATGAATATGGTGTTTAAAATATAATAATATATTATTTTGGGTATGGAATACAAATTTTTATCCTAATTTCCCAAGAAAATTAAAACATCGTTTCTATGTTTGTATGTTATATCATCTCCACATAGTTGTTTATTTTTTTTTGTCATCCATTTACATGGATAGTTGTAAATATTTAAATAATGTATATATTTTTTTTTTCTTGAAATAATTATTTTTATTTAAATATAATATATCCTCTAAATTATTACCCTTCTATGCATTTGAAAATGTTAATTTTTTTCACGCATACGTGTGGAAAACAAATTCCATGAAGCGATGTGAATTTTTTTAACATTAATATTTTCAATAAATGGTTATAAAATTATATATAATAAACAAAAAATATATTAATGAAATTATTAATGTTATCGATATGTTGAAACAATTTTATAACACCATTAAATATGAAAATCATATCGATGTGATATTGGAAAAAAATTGGAAAGACAACATTAATTGGTTGATGTATGAAAGGACTATTCATTGAATGGTTTGAAAATAATTATAAAAGGGCCTTAAAATAAAATATAGATGATAATTATTATAAATAATGTATTTATAAAATTTCACTTCGTTATTTTATATTATTAAACATATATGACGATTTGGAGACCCTAATGAAGGTATTTCTATTACAATATTATTTTACTTCAATGTTGTTTATGTTCATAATTACATGGGAATATTTTATGTTCCTAATACATAAAAACACATATATTTTATTCTTATTTTCTTATGTTGTTTGTTTAAATTTTTATTTTCCATTTTTATTCTTAATATATTAAGAATCAGTAAGCAAGATACATATAAGGGGATTTATTTTAAGAATCGTGTGTTAATATTTTTCTTACCAACTCTTTTACTTTATTTTCAATGTTCTTTTAAATATAACATGAATGATCCAATTTATGAATCAAAGGATGATATGGGTAAATTTAAATTATTTATTACATTTTTTTACAGGTAATAAAAAACTTATTCTTTTCTATGTTTACCATATGAGTTATTTCAAACTTTTTCAAAAGTACAAATGAATGTTTTTAATGTATAGAGATTAACCAAGTTTTCTCTCCATTTTAGTTTTTATACATTACTAATAACCCATTAATATTTCACATGGTGGTTTTAAATTTATAAATTTTTATTAATTATTGTTAAATTTTATTTTTTTAATTATACCACAAAAAAATGGTATTACTTATTAAAGCAATGAAAGGAAATTTGATGAATGATTTTTAATTTCGCTCTTTCTCAAAGTTATAAGGAAGTAATTATTAATTTTTTGTTTCTATTTTATTTTATAATATCTAGGTTTTTCTAAAAATCACTTTCAATTAATAAATGTTCATTTATAATAATTTATTGAATTATAGATTATATATAATTTTGATATCACTTAAATTTTCTTTGGTCATTTTCTCTATGACTCTAATATATTCATTAGAAATTACTTTTAACCTTCATGTCCGTATTTTTAATATCATGGATGAATTCAATATAACTTCTTTTACATTAAGGATTTCTTAACCATATACCATTAATATATATCGTATCATTTTAAGATATTTAATTTAGGATTTTATTTTATTGAGAAGGGAAATATTACAGATTTTTTAGTAAATATGAATTGATGTTGGCTTATAAGGAAATTTAAAAATGAATTATATTTATCATTCAAAAAATTAGTATTTAATAGGGAATGAAAGTGATTTTTGGGTCCCTGTTATTTCTTATTGATGAATTGATAGGTTTTATGAGACAAAATAGGTGTCTATATTAGTTTGGTAGTTGGTGTATACCAACACATATAATTAATGAGACATGGTAAAGGGATTGATGGTAAGATTCATGATAACTTGGATGGTTCAAAGATGAAAATATCATGAATAGAGAAATTTATACATTTCCTTTATTTATTATATTGTTTCCATTTACATGTGTTTGATATGTATATATCATGCATGGTTGTTCATTGAAATAATGTTGCTGACTGAATGAAGTGTGTTTTAATTATCTACTATTCCATATTGTTTCAGAATTATTTACTAATTATAGTTTCTACAACACATAATCTTTATTTTGAATCTCATATCACCCTATGATATTTCACTTTTCCTTTGAATTCAATGGAGATACTATAATTGATTTTAAGGATGGAAGTAGGTTTATTATTCTATGTTAATATTTGTCTAATATAATATTGTAACAAATCATGTACCCAGTTTTCCAAGTTTTATAGAGAAATTTATCTTATATGGTGTGATCCCTTGTATCTTACACCAACATAATAAATTAAACACCAGATCCAAGTACCTAGAGTTAGGGATTAAGAGTTGGTATAAGATTTATTATTATAGGAAAAATGTATAGTTGAATTTAAATGACCATTATTAAAATGTGAGTTATATTAATTTCATAATAATTTTGAGAACATTTTCCATTATTGGGATATTTATTTTATAGATCAATATTCTTGGTGATTATAAGGTAAGTCAGTGTGTTTCATTGTTCAGAGATGGCAGCTAGTATATGTAATGTAATCATAAAATTTAGTAAATATAATGATATCCTTAAAATGAAAGGAAATACAATTAGTGTTGGATTTGAGAATATCGCAGTCATTTAGGTGAATATATAAATACCCAATATTAAACAATCCATAAAATTAAACTTTAGAAAACATTTCACTTACATTGAATTTATGTATATTTCTAGTTTTTTATTTTACAGGATTATGTCATAACCCATACCAAAAAACCCATATATTATAATGTGGAAAAAACCACATAGTATCCATTTTGTTTAAAATATAAAACATTCACAATGAAACAAAATTTATTTAATATAAAATTCTTCAAAACATTCGAATAGACTTATTAATTGTTCTTACTCATCCATATAATAGAGGGAAAATATTTAAAACTATTGGATTACAAAAAAATTACCATAAGGGGTTATGTAAAATAAATAAAGAAACCTATTATTCTATTTTATATAATTTATATTATAAATGAGATGTTTAATTTAACCAATATTCTTTGAGCTAAAATAATCATTTAATTACACATGATATCATTATTAATAACCCATGTTTTTCATAAAGCACATAAACATAAAACCCCAAGGAAAAATAATAATCATTAGGGACTATATATAAAACAATATAACCGTTGAAAATCATTTTCATATAATAATCAATTTTTACTCTTGAATGGAATAATCAATACATTAAAACAAAAGATCATTAACTTTCCATTCAAAGTCAAATAATTTCTATGAGAAATCATTAAAAACATATAAATATCATCTAAGTACCTTGTAACATAATATTTAAGGAACCCTTATAATAACCATTAAAATTAAATAAAAAATATAGTTAACTTTAAACACAACTCTGTATAGAATATAATTATTACACAATAAATTTGAGTGCTATATTGGTATCACCAATCATCATAGTTATAAAGGGATAACCCATTATCACAGAAAATTTCCAAAGATCATAACATGCATGTGACATATTAAATCCTTCATTTTCATCATCAAACACATAATTAACCTTTTAACCATTAAGAAAAGTTATTATATTGACATATCTCATTCCATTAAAACTCAATTTTAAAAAGTAAAATTCAAAAAATAAAAAGGAAAGAGGGTTATTTTTCGAAAAAACTAGGAATATTATAAAAGAATCCAAAAATATAATAACCATTATAATGGTGGGAACAAATCCATTGACAATGTATTTGTTAATATATATCACTCCTTTTTCATTTTTTAAAGATTGTCAAAATTATCCATATAAACCAAGTGAAATGATTCCTTTTAAAATACATTAAAAGAAAGTATATGGGAAACTGTATATTTTACTTATAACTATATAAATACATATAAAAAATATTTTTATGAAAATCACCCTAAAATAAAATGATTTTGAAAATGAATTATCAAATAATTTATAATGAGTTTTAATGTGAATGTATCCCTTTTGTCAAGTTTGAATCATAACATAAACTTTTTATATTACTAAATAGTAAAAAAAATTTAATTATTTTTTTAATTTATAACCTTATTATTTTTCATTATTACTTTTATTTTATATTTTACCATGTTATATTTAATTTCATAATCTATTAAGTTCACATGAGATGTTTTTACGTTATTTGGATAATATTCCCAACCTAACATGGGTATCATGAATACTATTAAACATTTCAATATTAAATGATCTATATAAAAATAATCATGAACGAAGTATAATTTTTATACAATAATTATAAATTTAAAACCATATATCAGGGATGATTTTGATAGATGAACTTTGTTGTAATCAAAGAGATTGTAATTCCCCGGCCGCAGTTACCCAGAGTCGGTGCGTTATTGCATAACATTGGCATGATCACAAAGATCAAGTCTTGAAAGACCGATTATTTTTGTAGCCTTGGAAGCACTAGATACATTCATAAATGTTACATTACATCATAAAGTGAAAAATCACAATTACATAGTCTCCATAGTCCACACTTCTATCCCCTTCAGACTATCCTTGTAGGTCATTCATAAAATATTTCTTCACATCTTGGGAAAAATAAAACATTCAAATAGGTGAGCTCATATGCTCAGTACGGATAACAATATAGCGGATGATTTTATAAATAAACATAAACATTTAAGGCAATGTATAACTAATAAAAAAGCCTTTTAAACTTGAACATCAACATAATATGGAAAAGGCAAAATGAGATAATTCCATTTACTTCTTCACATGGATATTCTACTGGTCTAAAAATCACATGCAATATCAATAACCACTTTCATAATGATTGAATGCATAATGCCAGACTATCATAACCACTTAGCCAAGGCCTCTTTCCAAGACTACAAATACGGTTTTGTCAAGGCCTCATGACAAGACACTAGTTTGTCTCATGAGACCTGCCGATGCATCGAGGAGCTATAGCAGGCTCCACCCGTCACTTATTAAGTCTAAGCCATTCCTCATATGAATAGGTTTAAACATATCATAAACCATAACATAATCGTATCACATAAAACATGCATAAATGAAACATAAAATTTCCACATTTCAATCAAAAGATATCAATACAACCCATTGATATAATAAAAACACTTTCAAAACCATTTTCAATACCAAAATAAATGAAAATTAAAACTTTGTATTTATTTTTCATTTTAAAAAAAAGTTATTTCTTGTAGAGGAAGACGAAACTCAAATAATGGTCATGGTGGTGGAGAAGTCGTTGTCGTCTCATACGTAAGAAAAATCATTCCTTTTGTTGTTTAGTAAAAACGCTTCGTATAAAAAGATTCCTTTTGAATAAAAGTAAAATTCAATGGGGTCTATAAACAGTATAAAAGAAAGTTGCGTATAAAACAAAATATGCCTCAATAAAAGGAGGTTGACACGAAGTCCTTACAAAGATAATTTTTATATTAAAATAGATCTATTATGTGTATTCACTATAAGAAAACATAAATAAAGTAAAAATACAAGATATTACATAATAATATCATGACATAATTTGAAATTAGGAGATTAACCCAAAGAATGGAAATTGGGTTAAGAAGTTCCCTTACCTCGTGTCCGACTTGACTCGACCATTATTTAACCTCCTGAATAATAAACTAGGGTTAATTTATAATTTTTTTAGAACCTTTTTCATGTTTATTATTCATTTTATATCACTTATTACCATGTTATGATCATTATGTAATTATTTATGTTAATAACAGTCGTTTCGTCAATCTTCGGTACTTGAGTCAAAAATAGACTACATATAATTACAAGTTCTTCATGTGGTAAAATATAAATTATATCCAGAATTATATTCATGATTTAGATATCATATATATCATATATATCCAGTATATACATTCATTCATAATATTACGTAACATTTAGAGGTAAGAAATGAAATGCACAGTTCATGGAGATGGTAAGCCGTACGTACGCATGGACGCTACTTTCATTTTTTACTTCGTATTTAATGGAATGAAATCATGATTATATAATGGTATATTATAATTCCAGTATAATATCATATATAATATAATATACTCCATCCTTTATACATCCCACATATGTCATTAATGTTTCAAATCACTTTGAGGGGGCGGTAGTCCGCACTTCCTAAAATGAAAATATCGCGTTTAACAATAATGGAAACCATAAAGGTATGAAATAAATGAAAAATACAGAAGCTTAAGTAAAACAAAACATATTATATATCATATATAAATATAGTGACATCTTAATTTCCACCTTTTAAGGTGTTATATGGGTGTTGAACAATCATCATTTCGTGAGGCCGAAATTCGCCATCCACAGAAACAGTATCTTCTTTAACCATTAGATGTAGGTGTGTGTAAGTGTAGCTAGAATAATTCTTATAACAACATCCTAGTATATTGAGGATACTGTTTTTGTTACAAAATAAATTAATAAAAAGAGTTTAGTGGGTTGGAGAAGCAAAATAAAACAAAATAACATAAGAGAAGACATTACCTTAAAATCGGGTAACTCTTTTTGATTTGAGCCAAAGGCTTCCTTGAGAAAGCGTTATGGCCAATTTGATGATACTAGGAGTAATATAGGGATATTGGGAGAGTATTTGGGCAGAGTTTGGCCGAGCCAAATGGCATGGAAGATGTGAATAATGTGGTAGTGGTGGGGGCCTTTTATAAGAGGAGAGAAGGGGCACTCTTGGAAAGATTGAAATGTTACTTTGTTATGAAATTACATTCGGTTTCTAAAGGTCCCACAATGTTATATATAGAGGATAAGGTGATAATGGTTATAAATAGACTCATCCAATAGGATTTTGATAAGTTTATGCCTTATATTTTACATTATCTTTTGATTTTATTTAAATCGTTAATTAATGATGTAATCGCTGCATCATCATTGTGTCATAAAACATTTAATTTATTTAATGTCTAAAAATTATAAAAAAATATCATGATGTAGGAATTCTTTTTACCTTTATAATTAGTATTTATAGTCGATAATATGACTTGTATAACCCCATTTAAATATTGTTTTATTAAAACAACTCATGTTTGTGACATTTTCATTTCAACATTAAATAAAAATATTTTAATGTCATTTTCCTACCAAAGTGGCTCCATGGGGTCCCCAAGTTGACCCATGGATTGTCTTGGTCGGAATGGACTCATCCAATATGGGTAGGACAAATGTAAATGTATTTTCATATTTTTATAATATCATTTTTACCTTAAATTTCACTAATTACATTTAATCGCAATTAATTAAACTTAAAAGTTAATATTCACCAAAAAATTATTTTAGTCCCGTTGAACAACATTTTAATTACTAATTACAAACATGTATGTCAGAATTTTGAAAATCAAATCACAAAAGTGGTAATGTTTCATTTAAATGAAAAATCAGTTTTTTAACTACCACTTATTGGCTTCACTATTCATCAAAAATTGAAGTTTTTCAGAACAATGCCAAAATTTCACCCTAAGCTATAATTGATATTCCGAATTCAAAAATGATGTCTATTTTACGAAATTGCAATCATATAAGTTTCATCAATTAATTTTATAATTAATTCCCGCTGTCACAACAAATAGAGTGTTTTTAAGAAACAATATATATCAAAAGATTGACAATTGTTTATGTCCAATTTCAATGTTAAATTAATTCTAATAACCAACATTAGATAAAATGGTAAAAATATACTCTAATTATAATTTAAAACAACTAAATGGTATAATTTATCACTATAAATTATTTTTATTAAAAAATTTGTTTTATGTTTTTTTCACTATTCATAAAAATCGGATGTTCTCAGAAAAATACCAAAAATTCAAAATAGGCTAATTTTGATATTCGTAATCCAAAAATGAAGTCCATTTTGAAATATAAAATATATATAATTTCAGAAAGTGGGTATTACTATTCATAATTGCTATTTTGATTGGTCGCGGTGTGTTAGAATCTTGATGTTGCGTACAATGCAAGCTATTGTATTATTGAAGTGAAGCGTATCGTGAAAGCTCAGGGTGTTACATTCTCCCCTCCTTCAATAAATTGTGTCCTCGCAATTTGAAATTTTTCTTTGAAAATAAAAGGTTGAAAATAGAAAATACCTTTGTGGAATACCCACATCGGAAATAAGGTTAATAAAATTTAGCCTTAATAAGATGGGAAAGGGAAATGATAAAGTCACCACCAAATTATGATCTCGATAAGGAGACCATTGGTGGAAATTAGAGACATATAATTGGAGGAAAAAAGTAAATATTTTTAGGGAGTGATTGAGGTCATCAATCACAAACAAGTGTAAAATTGAGGGCCTCAAAGCCTTCAATCTATGTTGATTTAAAATATTATAAGTTCAATAAGACATAAGGTATTAGGATAACACATTTTTTGTTTTAATATCCCTTTAATAAAGTTTAAGAATTAATTTATACATAGAATAAGTGATAGGTATATATATTTGTGCTTGACAAGTAGAGTTTCAACCTTCAACTAATTTCTACCATAAACTCATCTTTCACTCAAAAAGATAATAGAACTAAAAAATATTATATTTATCCTAATCGTAAAAGGTTCAAAAGATTAGAACACACCATTTAGATTAGGAAAACTATTTTGTAATAACCAGGGACTTCCTGTAGGCTAGTGGTACGTAATAATGGCATGTCGCACAATGGTTATGGGTTTGATTCCTGCAGCTTTGTCCGACGTGACGGGTTATGCCCCACCCTGTAGGTTTTCCTTTTCTTAAACTATTGTATTATAATATTCCAAAAATAATATTCAGAAATTTTTTAACATTAAAAAATACTATCCAAAGATCAACTTAATCCATTCCAACCGTTATAGTTATCCAAAATACCTCCGTCCAGACTTTCTCTAAAATGTCCTTAAATTCCAAAATCAATTGCAACATTAGATTCCCCAAAAAAAGTAAGGCTTCTCTTATTGTCACATACTGAAAATATGATTACCTTCATCATATTAAAACCTTAATGAAAACAACAAGTACTGCAGTACAATCCTTATATATATCACACTATTCTTATAACCATAATCTAGTTCTTGAGTCCAAAAACACAAATACAAAAATTATTCAACGTCATCTGTAGTAAAGCATAAGCTTGGCCTTGATCCCTTGGCCTTTTCTGAGGTATGTTTCCCTGACCCTCGAACATTCATTTGCATAATGCCCCATTTCCCTAAAATTTTAGCATTCAACATTGATAGCCTCTTTCTTTCCCTTACAATCACGAGCCTGGTGACCTTTTTCTCCACATTTATAACAAACTCCCTTTCCTTTTTGACAAGTACCTGGGTGATTCTTCCCACAATTATCACATAATGGAAAATACTTCTTTCCCATTTTCCCTTTATCTTCCTCTTGTTCCACCATCCTCTTCTTCTATTGCTTTACTTTATTTTTATAAGACTTAGATAATTCCTTTTATGTCTTGATAGAACATGCGACTATATCTTCATACATTGAGAAAGATTGTGATACTAAATCTCGACGAAGAAACAGTTTTAACCCATCAAATAAACGATCAATCTTACTTCTTGGGTTACGTATACAATCTGTAGCATGTCTTGCTAACCTTGTAAATATGGCCTCATACTTTGCGACATTTTCATCCTCCTATTGCCTAAGACTCAGAAATTGCCTTTCCATATCTGCTCGATTGTCACGAGGAAAGTATTTTTCTATGAAAATTTCCTTAAACTCCCTCCATTCCATACATGATACTTCTACATCTTCCTTTGTGTTTTTAATCAGCGACCACCATTGATCGGTATCTCCAGTGAGCCGGTAAACTTCCATGACAACCTTCTCCCTTTTGCTACTCCCCAAGGCGTGGAATATTTTCTCTAAGGAGTTTATCCATTGCTCAACTACTAATGGATTTGTGCCCCCATTAAATGTTGGCGTTTGTTGCTTCATGAAGTGGTCTAACATTGATCCTCCTTGTTGAGGATGAGGGTGCTCCATTCGAGTAAGGTTACTATTCATAACCTTAGTGAGTTGTCCCAGTATGGTGATAAGCTGATCAGCACCAGTTATACCACCATCTCCACAATAATAATCTTGAGCAGGAGGGAAATCCCTACACGGAGTGCGTTCATTGATAAGGTTTCCATTCCTTCCACTATGTGCCATTTCTAAAAAATTTCATAAAATAGATTAGTTTATGAATCAAAATACATAATTCCATACTTGTAAAACACTTAACATTAATTGAACTATTTATGGATATAATCCATAATCATAAAAATGTTTTCTTTGTGGAAGTATATACTCATAAACCCTTCTTAATGGTTTGTAAAAGAATGATAATTATCCTAAGCATATCCCCTGGGAGTGCCGTAACCAAGAGTGCAGCAAGGCCCGTTGTCGTGCATCAGTTCCCGTTCAAGTCTAGCTCAAAGCGGTGTTTTTGGGTTTTACCCCTAGGTACATCTGTGCTAGAGCCGCCTCTACCTGCTTGTATCCAGACAGGGATGTATTTCTCAGAAAACTCACAAAATCTCTATAATACTAAAATTCTAGGAAGTTCTTCTATATTAATCCTCAATGTTTATCTTAGGTCTATGTGCTCTAATCAGAGTTTATCTAAATATAGCTTCCAATGTTAGTACTAAACTGCCTCTGATACCAACTGTAACGCCCTGACCCCAGTTACCCAGAGTCAGTGCGTTATTGTGTAACATTGGCACGATCACAAAGATCAAGTCTCAAAAGACCGATTAGTTTAGTAGCCTTGGAAACACTAGATACATTCTTAAATGTTACATTACATCATAAAGTGAAAAATCACAATAAAATAGTCTCCATAGTCCACACTTCTATCCCCTTCAGACTATCTCGGTAGGTCAGTCATAAAATATTTCTTCACATCCTGGGAAAAATAAAACATTGAAAGGGGTGAGCTCAGATGCTCAGTAAGGATAACAATATAGCGGAAGATTTCATAAATAAACATAAACATTTAAGGAAATGTATAACTAATACAAAATCCTTTTAAACTTGAACTTCAACATAATATGGCAAAAGTAAAATGAGATAATTTCATTTAATTCTTCACATGGATATTCTACTGGTCGAATAATCACATGCAATATCAATATTCACTTTCATAATGATGGAATGCATAATGCCAGACTATCATAACCACGTAGCCAAGGCCTTGTGCCAAGAATACAAATAATTTTTTGTCAAGGATTTGTGCCAAAAAAATAGTTTGTTTCATGAGATCTGCCAATGCATCGAGGAGTTATAGCGGGCTCCACCAGTCACTTATTAAGTCCAATGCATTCCTCATATGAATAGGTTTAAACATATCATCAACCATAACATAATAGTACCACATAAAACATGCATAAAGGAAACATATATTTTCCACATTTCAATCAAAAGATATCAATACAACCCATTGATATAATAAAAACATTTTCAAAACCATTTTCAATACCAAAATAAAAGAAAATTAAAACTTCGTATATATTTTTCATTTTTAAAAAAGTTTTGGATTGTAGAGAAAGCCGAAACTCAAATAATGGTCATAGCGGCGGAGAAGTCATTGTCGCCGCATATGTAAGAAAAAACATTTCTCTCATAGTTTAGTAAAAACACTTCATATAAAAATATTCTTTTTTAATAGAAGTAAAATTCAATGGGGTTTATACACAGTATAAAAGAAAGTTGTGTATAAATCAAAATATGCCTCGATAAAAGGATATTGAGACGAAGTCCTTACAAAGATAATTTTTTTTAATAAAATATATCTATTATGTGTATTAACTATAAGTACACATAAATAAAGTACAAATACAAGATAATACATAATAATATCATGACATAATTTGAATGTAGTAGATTAACCCAATGAATGGAAATTGGGTTAAGAAGTTCCCTTACCTCGTGTCCAACATGACTCGATCGTTCCTTAACCTCCTGATTAATAAAATAGAGTTAATTTATAATTGCTTAAAAACCTTTTTTAAGTTTATTATTCCTTTTATATCACTTATTACCATGTTATGAACATTATGTAATTATTTATGTTAATAACGGTCGTTTCGTCGATCTTCGGTACTTGAGTCAAAAATAGACTTCTTATAATTACAAGTTTTTCATGTGGTAATATATCCATTATATCCAGAATTATATTCATGATTTATATATCATATATATCATATATATCCAGTATATAAATTCATTCATAATATTACGTAACATTTAGAGGTATGAAATGAAATGCACCATTCAAGGAGACGGTAAGCTGTACGTACGCATGAACGCTACTTTCATTTCTATTTCATATTTAATGGAATGAAATAATAATTATATAAAGGTATATTATAATTGCAGTATAATATCATATATAATATAATTTACTCCATCCTTTATACATACAACATATGTCATTAACGATTCAAATCACTTTGAGGGGGCGGTAGTCCGCACTTCCTAAAATGAAAATATCGCGTTTACCCATAATGGAAACCATAATGGTATGCAATAAATGAAAAATACAGAATCATAAGTAAAACATAAACATATTATATATCATATATAAATATAGTTACATCTTAATGGCCACCTTTGAAGGTGTTATATAAGTGTTGAACAATCATCGTTTCGTGAGGCAGAAATTCGCCATCCTCAGAAACAGTATGTTCTTTAACCATTAGATGTAGGTGTGAGTAAGTGTAGATCGAATAATTCTTATAAAAACATACTAGTATATTGAGGATACTGGATTTGTTACCAAATAATTTAATAAATAGAGTTTAGGAGGTTGGAGAAGAAAAATAAAAGAAAATAACATAAGAGAAGACATTACCTTAAAATCGGGTAACTCTTTTGAATTTGATCCAAATGCTTCCTTGAGAAAGAGTTCTGGCAAAAGAGAGGCTTCTAGGAGTAAGATAGGAATGTTGGGAGAGTATTTTAGCAGATTTTGGCTGAGCCAAATGGCTTGGATGGTGTGAATAAGGTGGTAGTGGTGGGGGCCTTTTATAAGAGGAGATAAGGGGCACTCTTGGAAAGATTCAGATGTTACTTTATTATGAAATGATTTTTTGTTTCTAAATGTCCCAGAATGATATATTTCTAGGATAAGGTGATAAGGGCTCTAAATAGACTCATCCAATAGGTTTTTGACAAGTTTAAGCGTTATATTTTACATTATCTTTTCATTTTATTTAAATCATTAATTAATGAGGTAATCACTGCATCATCATTGTGTCATAAAATGTTTAAATTATTTAATGTCTAAAAATTATAAAAAAATATCATGATGTAGGAAATATTTTTAGCTTTCTAATTAATATTTATAGTTGAAAATATGACTTGTATAACCCCATTTAAAATTTATTTTAGTAACAAACTTATGTTTGTGACATTTTCTTTTTAACATTAAATAAAAAGTTTTCAATGTCATTTTCCTACCAATGTGGCTCCATGGGGTCCCGAAGTTGACCCATGGATTTTATTTGTCGGACATGACTCATCCAATAGGGGTAGGACAAGTGTAAAGGTATTTTAATATTTTTATAATATCATTTTTAACTTAAATTTTACTAATTACCTTTAATCGAGATTATTTAAACTTAAAAGTTACTATTCACCAAAAAATTATTTTAATCCCATTGAACCACATTTTACTTCCTAATGAAAAACATGTATGTTGTATTTTTGAAAATCAAATCATAGAAGTGGTAATTTTTCATTTAAATGAAAAATTAGTTTTGTAACTACCACTTAGTGGTTTCACTATTCATCAAAAATTGATGTTTTTCAGAACAATGCCAAAATTTCACCCCAAGCTATAATTGATATTCCGAATTCAAAAATGATGTCTATTTTACAAAATTTCAATAATATAAGTTTCATTAATTAATTTTATAATTAATTCCCGCTGTCACAACAAATAGCGTGTTTTTAAGAAACAATATATATCAAAAGAATGACAATTGTTTATATCCAATTTCAATGTTAAATTAATTTTAATGACCACCATTGGATAAAATGGTAAAAATATATTCTAATTATACATTAAAACTACACAATGTTATAATTTATCACTATAAATTATCTTGATTAAAAAAGTTGTTTTAAGTATTTTTCACTATTCATAAAAATTTGAAGTTCTCAGAAAAATACCAAAAATTCAACATAGGCTAATTTCGATATTCCGAATCCAAAAATGAAGTCCATTTTGAAATATGAAATATATACAATTTCAAAAAGTGGGTATTACTATTCATAATGGTTATTTTGATTGGTCGCAGTGTGTCAGAATCTCGATGTTGCGTACAATGCAAGCTATTGTATTATTGAAAGAGAAGTGTATCGTGAATGCTCGGGGTGTTACAGAGATGGTGGGACATACATAAACATTAGTAATGCTTCCATTATATACATGAACATGATGGAAATAGAGAATTCATTATTTTATTTGTAAATAATGATTATTTTATAAAAAATATAATAATGTTTAAATACACTTATTTATAGTATCCATGTGATGTGTTCAGAAAAAATGAATCATATTGCTTCATGGAGGTATTAATCCACTTTATCACACAAACAACATTTTCATTAATCAATGAATAGAAAGGTAAGGAAATAGATGATATATTATCATTATATAATGATAAATATATCATTAATATCATATATGTATACATTAAATTCATATTTATAACCAGTTTTGAAAGGTGTGATGGAAAATTAATTTCATCGCTTTGTGAGGCGGTAGTCCTCCATCCATAATAATGATAGTTTCATTTCCAATTTTGTCCAATAAGATATGAATATAGGTTATGAAATTTACATAACAAAATAATTGTATATTTAATATACTTATGTTTTTGTTTCATCATGGTTGAATAATATTTTATGTAGGTATAAAAAGAAATATGAGTAAAACATTCATTTAAAAGCTATACATCTTCTTTAGAAAAACTCAATTTATTAACACATTAACCACTTTAAAGATGGTATTATACTCAAAATAATATTTTTAGAACGTGGATATTGTTTTATCAGTTTTGGGGAGTTATTGGGTGAATTATTGTGCTCAAAATTTGTGACAAAGAGATGATAATGGTGACCTCTTATAAGTGAGGGGATGTGATCATTTAGAAGTAGTTAATTTATTAAATTAATATATATTAATTTTCATGGATATGTGGCGCAAAATTAATAAATTTAGAATATTGGATGAATTTGAGTTAAAATATTCCCATAAAATAAATTTTATACATGTTTAGGTGATGTTTTTACCAGTATCACTTTTCTTTACCCCCCATTAACCATATTGAATATTACATCAATAACATTGTTTATAAAATATAGTGGTTAAAATTGATATTATTAAAGCAAAAGTGAGGCATTAATGGACAATGAGTGATATATAAAACCACATGGAATTCACATGGCCAAATATAATTTTCTTTAATTTTAGTTCATTTAATAAAATAATATTTTTTATAAAATATCATAAATTTAATTATTGTAAAAATTAAATTAATTTTACATTACATTACACTATATTTCAATGTAATTAAAATATAAACTATACAAAAAATCCTAGAATATTATATTTATCAATAAAATTCATATAACATTTTAAATAATCGAAAAATGCTATTATCGTTGTTTTTAGTATTATTCATATGATTTTCTACTACTCGAACAAAAAATATGTTGGCATTGAATAAAAATTTAAGTCAATTATTTCATCACTAAAAAATAAAATCTAATTTACCAAAAATAAAAAAAATATCTGAATTGAATTTTTTTAGTAAATCAACCATAATTTCCAGCCCAATGAAAATTTATAAAGATACTAAATTGGGAAGAGTATCATTTTTTATTTATAAATATATTAATTTCATTATCGGAGAAAGGTGAAAATAAATTTAAAAATATTGAATTTTATCATGTAAATAGTTGAATAAAATTATAAAACAAATTAATGATTAGTTTTAGTGATATTTTTAGGCATTAACACATATATGTAAGCTTAATTACATAATTTACAATTACTAAGATGAAAAAATCTTTCTATGGTTATTATCCATAAAGAGACATAATTAAATAGAACTATATTAAAAATTGGGAACTAATTATCTAAAATATGGAACCCATTTTTCATTATAAAATTTCATGAATTGAAAGAAATTAATTTAAGATAAAAACAAAAAAAACAATTAAAAACGATTTTTTGAAGAAAAAAATAGTAAGTCTCTGAGACGGTAGTCCACCGAAAGAGAAAAGAAATATTCCATCCCTATTTTATTGAATATATTATGGATATAGGTTTTGAAATTAAAAAGATTGTATGTGGATTACAAAATTTAACTATTCGTTATGGTAAATTTGTGTTAATGTTGGTATAAGAAATAATAAAAAAATGCCCAGTTAACAAATATATTGGTCCTTTAAAAAAACTCATTTTCATTAAACCATAATACATATATGTTTGGTATTACACAATAACTATAGACACTATTACATGGATTGTAATAGAACTAAGGTATTTAGTAAGAGATTCATTTAATAAAAATGTTGTTTTGGGTGAAAAAAAGAAGACGTGGTTACCTTTTATAACAGAGTGAAGGGGCACTCATGGAATTTATTAAAATATTAATATAATATAATTTAACAATGATTTTAAAATGGTTAATAATTGAAAATATTAACATAAAATTTGAGGATTAGTCAAAATCTATAATCTAATAAATTTTTTAGAAGTCATGATCACATTTTTACTCTTATATTTTTGTTTTAACTCATCATTAACCCCATTTGAAAATTAGAATGATATTGAAGAATTTCACTTTTAATGGGATAATATAGTTTCTATTAAAGGTAAAATAAAATAAAATAAATGGACCATGTATTTCATTTATTACCTTATAATAATTATTTGAATTATGATAGGATTTATAGGAAATTTAATCTCATTTAATAAAATATTATTTATTGCAAAATTAAATTAATATCAATTAAGTCCCTATTCATTTAATTTTACATTTAAAACTAAAAAATAATCAATTTAGAATAAAATTCTTAAAAATAATTAATTTATGTATTTTGTAACTAAAAAATTTAAACAATATTAAAAATAACTCAAAATGTATTCTTTTCAATTATTCCAAAACCATTCTACATATTTGTTAGCTTCTTCCTTAGGAACTGGGTCAAGAATTTAAGGCCATTACTTGTTAATTAAAAAAATAACATAAACAAAAATGTTTTTTATATTTAAATTTACTATTTATAACTAAATACATCCAATTTTACACCAATGTAAAAAAATATTATAGTTATTAACTGAAACATAGGGTTATTTTTGTCATTATATCCACTAAAATATTATATAGGGAAAATCATTTTCAAATGGAAATAATAAGTCATATATATGACTATTGGATGATTATAAAAGATTTTTTATAATCTAAATAAATTTTTGAATGTCTTAGGGTAATTATTCAGTACATATCATTTAATTTATATCATTAAATGCTTGATTTACCAATTACCATGATAAAAAAATAACTATGGTTACTTTAAATATAGGAAAAAACAAAATAAAACTATTTAATAAATTTAAACCTCTAAATTAAAAATATGGAATCCATTTTTCAAAAATGAAAATATATAATTGCATACTTTTATTTTAAAAATAAACTTATGAAATTCAATAAAAACTACTTTTCACTAATATAATATTTTTAAATTATAACGTGTTTATATACTAAATTCATGTATTTAATTCATTTAAAAATTAATTAGTTTATTATAAATCAATAAGAAATAAATAAAATTATAAACTAATCCAAAATATAATTTTTCTTTATAAATACATTAAAATATAATAAATTTTTCAGTAAAATTCATTTTATAACTCTATATTTAAAATTTATTTTCTCAAAAAATATTCAATATTTCACTGTAAGATAATTTTAATATTATAATTTAAAAAATGAATTTTATTTTATAATATAACTTCTCTAAAAATTTATTTATAATTATTTATAATTTTTTCTCAAAAAACTCTATAAATATTTTTAAGAAAACTTATTTTTGAATTAAAATGACATTACTAAAAATAAAGTGTATATTTCCTAATAAATATTCAATAAATTTGTTTTGATTATGAACATTATATATATATATATATTACAATTTAGTTATTCATATTATTACATACTTATTTTAAAATTATAGGGTGTTTTAATTTCCATTGGATATTTGTATCAGTCCTCACATTAATAAATGAGCATGGGTTCATTTTGAATATGAAATTTTACATCCATTAATCAAAAATTGAAATGGGATTCATATAATGAAATCAAATACAAGCCTAGAAACGCAGTAAATTAACCAAAAGCGAAAGTCAAAATATTTCATTGAAGAAATATCCCACAAAATTCAATTAAAGGGGAACTATAGAATTGAGATGTGATTATTTTATCATTATTTTGTTTCACCAATAACTCAATATATAATCCTTGAGCTACTAGTTAAATACCATTTTATATTCCATAGATATATAAGACTGTGTGGAGACATAATAAAATAATATATTAGATTTTATGTAGTGGATAATAATTATAGATTTCGCCATTTCATTCTTATAATGCACTTCAGTAGTCATGATCACAAATGAAATTATTTTTTATCTTGGATTTATAGGGGTTTGAATCTACTCATCATTATAAAACTGATTTTTTACTTATTTTTATTTCATAATTACCATATTCCATGAATTTTAATAATTAGTGAGTGGATGGTGCATTAGATTCCATATTCATGTCATATAAATAAATGACTAAGACATTCATAGATTTTTGAAATGTAATGGATATATTAAAAAACATTACATATTTAATGAACCTCCCAGTTCCTTTAAAAAAAATCCTTCTTATATCTTCCCACATTTAGGATTACTGATTAATGGAATTTAATTTCACCATCTGATTTATTTGAGTTTTCATGAGGCTAAAAAATCATGTTCTTATCAAAACCATAAATATGATGGGAATAAAAAATTATTTATACCTTGATTGTACATTCTAATATTTCTTTGTATTTACTAAAGTCTCTTATAGCTAATTCAACTCAGAGAATTAGTTTTAGGACATCAAAAAAATCAATCATTATTTCTTTAAGGATTAATTATTAGAAAAGAATATTAATTTCAATTCTTAATAAATTTTCCTCTTATAAACTAATGTATTAATCCTCTTAATTATTATTTTCATGGAAGTCCTTTTACATATTGGTGTGTATAATATGAGGAAAGTAAATACTAATCAGTATCTGTTTCAACTCATCCCTTGTAATATCTCATGTTTTTATGTGGTATTAGTTATTGGATAATTTTAATATGAACCATGGTGAGAAAGAAAACCATTTTTCATGATCTTCTAAATCTCATTAAATTGTTTTTTTACCCATTAAATTCTTTTAGGAGTGGTCTATATCACATTAGATGACTCAGATGTTCATACGAACACTATAAGAAGGTCAGAGGGTCAGGGCAATTAGAAATTATTGTTGAATGTTTTATATGGAATGTAAATCACTTAACTTGAATGTAAAGGGCCCATGGGGTGTTTCCTAATGATTCCAATCATGAAAGGCCCATTGTATTACCCTAATGAATGCATGATGTATATCTATTACACATTGAGTAAATTACCAAAAAAAATATAAGAGAAATAGTGACATTGCTCGCCCCATTTTCTTTTCTTACATGTACATATGTTGTGGCTAAAGAGCATGTGAAAAACGTCATTTTTCCAATAGTGATCCACCATTCTTCTTCATCTGATATCATCTCTTCGATTCACTGGTGTATATGGATTCCTCACAATAAGAATATAAATATTTTATCCATTTTCTTCTTTTATCTCACCATACGATATAGTAAATCTGTGCCATCCATTTTACCTTATTTTCAAGGACATCTTTTTTAACATATATGTTTTCCAATTCAGACCAGTTTATTGATAAATATCATATGATAGATCACCTTCTTATGTGACATAGGTGGTGCCTATATTTCACCTTCATTTTTTGGGAGTTTTAAGGGTGCGTAACATATATGCCTATGATGGTTGGTCGACAAAGATCTTAATTAAATTATTTTTTTCTAAAGTAATTAAATGGTGTTGAGAGAATTTATTAATCATGATTTAACCATAATTATGATTCTGATATGGTTAAGGGGCTTTTCACAACATGGGTAGGATTGTATATGTGATGTTTATAATTAATTAATTTATTTATACATAGTATTTTGTTTTTATGGGAATTTAATATGAAATGCCTGGGGAATGATTTGATATTGATCAACTGGAATTAGGGTGTTTGGTCATCACCATTAGCTTATGACAGGATACTCATGGTGATTTTGATGACCAGGTAGGGTGACACAGTTGTTTATTGTAGTGATGAGGCTGTCAAGATGAGGGAATGTTCGTGTGAGTTGGTGTTGACCATCAGGATGAATGACATGCTTGTAGGGGAATTACATGTTGATATGGAGTGTCTTAGGTATAATGTGGGTGATATCTACAAGATCTTTTTTGTAAAACATTCCTTTTTATTTTTGATAAAAAAAGATATAACATTGATTGAGTTGTTTTTGACTGCCTGTATTGGTCTAGGCACCCATAGACTACACGACAAAGGTGGTGATGTTCAATATCAAATATTTTGTGGGTGATAATTACATAAATCCATGTGTATGGTGATGGAACATTGGTTTTCAGGTATGATAATGTTTTTTGGGGGATGAGGCTCATCGATAAGCTTGATTCCTTTATGTACGGACTTGGGGGGATAGATATCACTATACCCCAAGACATCGGTTGTTGAGTTGACAATGAAAATTAATTAGAAGACATGAATCATTTTTATATGGTCATCAGGCATCTGAGTAGATGGAAATCTTTCAGTAGAGGCACATGGGACCTATATCATATCAACATGGCATCACATTTGGATGTTCAGAAACATGATTGGTGGCACGTGTGGCATGTGACATATTATGGTGGTGGATCCTAAGGGTTCGCCTGAGATGCATTTTGGAAAGTGATTCCGTGGGGATATCCATAGATCGTCTCCACTATAGTTATAGATATATTTAAAAATATTATGTATGATATATATATACAATTTGGGTCACTTGTTAAGACATTACCAGCGATGGCCGAAGAAGGTGATTTCTTCCTTATAGCTTGTGAACATAGGGGAAGCGGGTAGTCGATGATATATGCATGTGTTTCCTATTCATTTACATTTTTAAAACACTATCTTTATCATTATTTTAATATAGTCAGACATAGGTGTTGGAAAACTAATATTTTGTCTCACAACCTTCAAAAGAAATTCATGACACGTGTAGGATTTTTTTCACAGTGATTAGGTAAGGGATAATAAGGACTGAACATTAGAGGTTAAGATGGGCCTCTTTCATGGGATGAATGGATTGGGAACATTGTGTTAGTTTCATCATCTAGAAATTATTTTATAGAGTTTCATTTTTATTCTAGAAGGTATATATATAATTATTGAGGTTGACTATGAGGAACCCTTTTGTTTATTTCATTGTAAGACCTAATATGATTTATATATATGTCTATAAATGGTATGTTTGGGCATGTTGTTTATTACTAATGTTGTCAATATAATATTATTATATTTCATGTTATATCATCCACTAACTTATGGTGTTTTCCCACTATTTTATATACATAGAAAATTATCATTAATACCACACGACATTATAGTATCCACACTATTAACTCTTTACATCCCCAATTCTACTTGGTAGCTTTTGGAATAAGGAGAGTCACTCCTAATGCCTAGTGGTAAACCAACCCAAAGAACCATTTAATGTGGAATTGGTGTTTGGCTGCTACAAAAGTTAATAGAGGAGTAATCCATACATGTATTGTGTAGTAGCATTCAACTGAATTATAATTGTGTCCAGTATTTTCACTTTCTTTTTGGGTATTACTATATAGGTTATTTTAGATTATAGACTTGGATGTAGTTAAAACAAGGTAGAAATATCTCTTTTCGGTGTCTTCAACCTAATTACTGGAGGAAAACAATGTTCTCATGGGTGGGAAATTGAAGTTATAAATTTCTCTTTTATAGTTGAATTTATTTAAAATTTTGGTGGAACACATGAGTATAAAGGCCCGTAATTACATGTCCATTGACCCTTGGAGCAATATGGAAAGGGTTTTTTGTTTTTAATTTATGAAATTCACATATAGTGATTTGATATATGTATGTTCCGATGATTGATTTTCATTGTAAACCTAGATTGATCAAAGAGAGAATGGGTTCTTTAAAGTGTTAATAAAGAAAGTAAAATACTGTGTTCCGACGTGGCCTCTCTTTGGTGGAATTCTACTCAGCCATCCACGGAATGTGGTTCCAATGATAATTATGTTTGATTCTATGTATTGTGATATATATTTTTGGGCCTAACACTAGTATGACTATTTATGTATGATGACATATTGTGATATATTTAATGTGTCAACAAGGAATCTAAATAAAAGTTTCTTGTATATACTCTTTGGTGGCATACTACATTGCTAACTATGTCTATATGTGACACCTGACTATGTTATGGGAAGGTAAGGGTCCATGAGGTGAGATAATACATGATTCCTAAAAATCGATTTGTAGGTAGGGGAGCCATGAGTTCGAGTTACCTGTGATACGTAACCCTAATATGGGTAGGTAGGGGGCCTAGAGGATGGATGTCTTATGACATGGTAAAGTAGTATATTGTAAGGTTTGTGAGATTTTTCTACATATTATAGATTTTTGAAAATTTGATATTTATATGTACTATATTGGTTGTATGACCATGGTATTGTAATTCAAAAAGATTCCACCCAGATGGGTTCTCGTGGAGCCTCGGGAAGTAGGTGATGTGGTGCTTCCTGAGTGTGCATAACATGTGGCCCCTGATGATCGGGATGATCTCGCATAGGATCTAGATGATCATGATCTATATGTTCAGGTGGAGGTACAAGCATGAAATACATATGATATAGTGGCTTTTGGGGAATGGCTTGATGATCATATTAGGGTAAGGTTGGTACATGCCATAAACGGTATTAACAGGGGAGCTCAGTTATCTTATCCACAAAATACATGATATATGTATACCCCTACTAGATATTCATTAGCCATGGTCTATATTTTCCATCAGAATCTCTATAAATAAATTATTAAATAACATAGCCAAAAATCTCATCCAATCATGGGACATCAAGTTATTTTGGAAGTGATTCTTTGGGAAATCATAAGAGTGGTCATGATGAGTCTTAATAGGGAGGAAAGACCAGATATTCAATTAAACCACCGAAGACTGGTTATTTATTATTTTTCATTCTATGTGGGAATTAAGGAAATGTTTGGACACAATGTGAGTAACCACTAGTGGAGTTTCATGCTTTTGATCCGAACATGAATCATGGGAGGTTCTGTACAAATCCTTCTCACAGAACTAGGAACTAAGGTTAGTGGTAGAATCAAGTGCCTGAGGATGGACATAGAGTGATACTCAGGGATGGTAGATAGGATTCAATAGCATGTAGTGGTTGTAGAAAATATAGTGTGACCCAACAATGAAGTCATTGGTCGGGGTCTAGCACTTCTCCACATGCAAGAAAGGACTCTGGTCATTGGGCTTTATGCTAGGTTCACACAATAGAGCTTTTAGGTTCAGAGTAATATAGTGATCCGACCATATTTACATGTATTTAATGGGATTTATAGGGTTTATTTTGTTTTGGATATGTCTATTTTCGTGCATGAGGTTCATAGATGTATTTTTTTGGATTAAAAAGGCGACGGTTAGTAGGTTGTCTCTACTAAGATACAATATATATGTGTGTATGTGTGTGCGTGTGTGTTCTTTTGAAAACGAAACATCCTATGGCCATTGATGTGATGTAGGGTTTATGTGTGGTGAGTATTCATAATGGAATCTATGTGATGTGGGATATGAATAATGTGATGATCCATAACAATTTTGATGGGAATGCATATGTATTATGATGTAGGTTTTACGAGATATGCATAGGCATATTGGAATTGATGCAATGTCTGGTTATATTGTTTTTAGATATGACATGAGTAATTTTTAGGAATCTAATGACATAAAAGATATACATTACCTCCATATCAGTATTTTGAGTCTGGGTATTTTCGATGGACCATAAAAATGTTTTGATTTAGGGTCGGGATGCAGCAATGTTGGTAATTCCCATAGTGGATATTGCCTTCAAGGATTTCAAATGTGACTTATTATGGAAGACAAGAATTATTTTGATTATATAGTCATGTTTGGAACTACTTTCCCATAAATGATTTAAATCCTGGGGACATTATGTTATACTGGGGAGACTACATGGTCATTGGGTTTTGAGAAAATCAATTTCTAGGGTAATTTTTAATTTTAACCTTACTGTGTAAGAAAAAACATTTTATGGATCTTTATAACTTTATTTTGGATTTTTTTACCTATGAAATTATTTATAGGGTGTTCAATGTTTCAGTGTATGACCTAGGTTTTTGGGTGAACATCGATGTAGGGTATGAGGGCTTAGGCTATTGAATATAGGTGCTACAAGTTTTATATAGTTGTATGTAATTCACATGGTATGTAAAGGGTTCATGGGGTGAGGCAAAAATATTCACATCATTGAAGGCATAAGGTATTACCCCGATGGATTCGTGACAATACCAGTTATATGTCATGAAAATGTTACACGATGTATAATATTTACACATCATGTCAGTTGTAGTATTTTTTTAAATAAAAATAGGGGATATAATCCCACATTATATTTTACTATATGCACAGAGGTACTTCCCAGGGAGCTCACGAACATCTCCCTTCATCGCATAAGTTTTTTCCATTCTTCTCAATTTTATCTTCAATCATAGATCCATTAGTGGATTAAGATTCATCATGGTAATACCTTCAATATTCTTTCCTCATTTCCTTATTTATTTCACTATATGATGAAGTAAATCTATGTGAACCCTTTTACCATATTTTTATGGTGATCATATAAAAAATGACTTATTCTAATTTATCTCATATTTTGGGCCGATATCATACGAGGGAACTCATACAAGTTCTAGTTAGGTGGTACTAAGGTTTTCCCCTATTTTTCATATGTTTCAGATGTGTATTCCATATATTCCTGTGTCGGTTATGAGAGTGATACTACAAATATTTTTTTTTTGTAATTTAGTTAAATGGTTTTGAGGTATTTCATTAAGAATTCCCTAAATATGATTACGATTCCATACTAGTTAAGGGATTATAACAACTTGGTTATGATAGGTTGGGTTTTGTTCAAATTAATTTTTTTATACATATTATTTTTTAGGGGATTGAAATTGGAAATGAAAAATTATTGGGGCCATATTGATCACATAGACTAAGGAAATGTGGTAATAATAATGGTATTGGGTTGGGATACATGAGTTGATGTTGATCACTAGGTTGGGGGACATGGTCATCAAATTGAGGGGACAAGGATGTTAGGATGAAGGAATAGCCATTGTGAGATGTTGTTTACAATCAGGATGGCCAGTATGGTAACATGGGAACATAGTTCCATTATGATGTTGATTATGTACTTTTTAAATTATTTTTACTCACCTCTTTTTGACTTCCATGATATTGTATTTATGTTCCATGTATATGACATAGATCGAGGTGGTGTTGACCACTTGTGTGGGTGGAGAACCTCATTGACTGTATGGATTAGGTTATGGTGTTGAATATGAAATATATTTGGGGACCTCACCGTATAAGGCCACATGTATAGTCTTGGAAAATTATTTGATGGTGATGAGACCATCAATTGTGGGTTAGGGCATACCATTATTCTTAAGGCCATTAGGATGGGACATATGAAGAAATATATCACCATGCTATGGGACATCATCTGTTAGTCCTATAATAACTATTATTGAGAAGAAAAACATCACTTTTCCTTAAGACTTTGGGAATATATATATTTGTGGACTCATTTACATGAGGTCAATGGGACTAGGATCATATCTATAGGGCATGTTGTTGGGACTTAGGGATAGTTATTGTTGTCACTTGGTGCCAGTGGAATATTATAAAGGTGGAACCTAATGGTTCACCCGGGATTCTTTTTTATAGATTATACCATGAACTTATAATGTGGATCCTCACCACTATAGTTAATTATATACAGATATATATATAATAATATATTTATGACTGGGTGCTTGTGTTCAGACATTACAAGTGATGGATGAAGCTGTTGATTGCTTACTTATGGCTACTAAGCATAAAGTAATTGGGTTATCTATGATATATTCATGTGATTCCCATTAATTTATATTTTCTATACACATTATTTTATAACACATTAGATAGTTATCATGTACATGGATTATCCTAATGGGTTTCATCAATGTTTTATAATCCCAATTTCAAAATATTGTCTATAACTTCCACTCTGATTTAAAATATTCAGTACCATTATATATATATTACTTCTTTTTTATGCAAATTCAATTCAGTTCATGAATACCCACCAAGGGATAGTAAAGGTTTAGTATCAATGCATACTAGATACACACAATCTTCATTTTTATGAATGATCTTAATTGTTTCTCATAAAGTTATTTTTATTTATTTATCTTTATAGACATTAAATAAACAAACCTTTCTCCATAACCTTGAAAAATGAAATATAAAAAATGTGATATCAAATAACCAGTAACTTTAACCATGAAAGATATAAATTGATGATCATTTTAAAGTGTAAGGTTAGAATAATGGTATGAGATCCTGATCATAACATAAAAAATTCATACCTAATATTTTAAATATCATAAACGTGTGTATTGGAATAAAGCATTATCATTATGAAAGGAATGAATAATAAGAGTGATAAATTTTTATAAATAAATCAAGAACCATAATTTCATTTCAAAAATGTGTGGCACCACCATATTTTTAAAAAAAATTCATATGTCAAGTTTAACTAGTGAGACTATAAGAGATAAATAACATTATCTTATTTCCATTGAGGATCGAGCACATTGACTATCTTCCCATAATAGTTCAAGCACATCTAATTGTTTCCCATAATTATCTCATGAGATATAATACTATACCCAATCTATTAAAGGATATGTAATTCCAATCGAATACATCACACAATTGAAAACATAAATATGTGTCTTACATGATCATAAAGAATTCATAATATCATCATACCATAACCCATGAAAATAAAGTAGGTTTCATAAACTTTTGATAAAATAACCATATTATAAAACTTGGTAAAAGGTTTGTTTCATAAACATCTCTTCTTCATAAACCATAAAGATAATCAATAATGAAATTATGATTGGATCATATGACCAATAAGACATAATTTACATCAATATATATTATCATAGATGAAAAATCATTAAAATTATTAATGAATTATTTCTTAATTAATATTCCCAATTCACATTAAAATAACTCTTTTATAATAAATTAATTTCACAAATATTAAGCAAATAAATTTATTTTAAAAAATCGAAATTTTTTTAATGGAAGCTTCAAATCATTGAGATATCATGATTGTGAGAAGTTTTGTTCCTAATATATAAGTTAAAAGATGAAATTTCTTTCAATATTTTATAAAAGTTATAAAATTAACGTGGTTAGAAAATGATTAGAGTATTCATTTTTAAAATAATTCATCATATTTAAATCATAGGTTTAAATTAATTTAAATAATAATAATATAGCATAAAAAAATCATGAAAATATTTTTATAGAACAATGATATGGAATTCAAAATATTTTCTACTAACGAGAATCTCATTTACATACAAATTATTTTTATTATCATGTATAATCAAATGAAAAATAATAAATTTATTTTATTTTAGTTTGAAATGTAGAATTCTAATAATTTAGTTATTACGATTCATACCTTGGTATTTAATAGAATGGTTATAATTATATATTATATTATGATTTATTTGAACTATGGATTATGTGTATCATAATCTATCAATAAAATTAAAATTATTTAACAAGAAGTATATTATAAAATATCAAGGATTTACGTGATACCTCCCCCTAAAATGAATTTTACCATGTAATTTAATATCTATTATATATATAATTTATGATATCTCTATTTAATTATATCTTTGGGTTCTTAAGTAGCTTAAAAAAAAATTTGATTCCACCAAAGAACATTAATTATGTATTTCATCTGGTTTGACAAGTGTTTATTTATATGATTAAATAAATCTATCAATTATTCATCAAAGGAAAGTCCATTATCTGGAATTAAAAAATCTATTTTTAGTATATGTAAAGGATTAGGCATGTACTTTTTTAGGAGAGATACATGAAATATGTTGTGATATTAAGATAGGTTCGGTGGAAGAGCCAAGCGATATTCTACCGTCCTTACTTGATCAAAAATATCAAAGTAAAAAATATAACTATAACTTAATAATCCATTATTTTATAATCTCATAAACTTCTTATTTTGTGAAATTCATATAAATACCTACTCACAAACATCAATCTCTTGATCTCAGAAATTATAATATGTATAACATTTTTGTAAAATTTGAGATGCCTTGAGGTGATGATGAATATATTAGAAATTCATATCTATTTTCATTTCTAAATTGGTCTCAATATCATTACATAAAAAAATTAATCCAATAATTTTGGATTTCTAATTTGTTTTTCTATAGAGTTATCCTTAAGGAGCCATCTAAATGATAGAATGAAATATTTTTTGTAATAAAACATAACTACATGAAGTTGTTGATCCTCAGTACCTTTAAAATTCATAGAATAAGATATTAGTATATTCTCTAGGTTTTGAACGGTTATATTAGACTAACCAATTTTCCATGGATGATAAACTGTATTGAAACATTACTCTTTCCCAAGAGTCTGTTGAATTATTTTTTAAAGAACTATGAGGTAATTATCTGATCCCAATATGATATAATAGATAATGGTACTACATAAATTCTTACCGCATATATATTGTAAATTATATCAATATGATCCATAGTGAAATCTAGAGATAAATTATGTTTTTTAGAAATAAATTATGTCGAATTTTTAAGGTGTTCAACTACATCGGAAATAGCATTATATCCTTCAAATTCCATAAAGAGAATTTCCATTTTTCCATTCAAGTATGGATATTAGTTGTAACATCCAATTAGAATTATTCCTCTCATCCTTAGCTTTATAACATACAAAGCAATAATATACATAATCATAAATATATATCTTAATGATGTACTACTATAAATACTATTTTATATCTATAAAAATCTTTATACATCCATAATTAATAGAGAAAGAGAAAATATGTGCCTAATCCAAAAGATCCGAAAAATCTAATATGTAAAAACTTCATACATGGTTCATAAAAGTTATCCTTCCTTTACAATGAAGGTTGAATATAAAATTATTTTTGACCATCTTCTTCAGTTCCACTTCATCATTCTATTCCTATTTAATCCTAAAATTAATTATTTTTTAATACTGATTTTACACAATAGGATTTATACAATTACTTCATGATTTATATATATATCCTTTAAAAATACATATATGTTGGATATTTTATTATCCTCCCCATAATAATTTTAGAACGCTCAATTCAAATGTGGGAATCTCCCTCATTGCTAACTTTTATGGGGAAAATGTATTAAATAGTTATAATCTTTAATAAACATCGACCATATTATATGGAACATATTCATCTATTTTGAGTGAAAATATACATTAATGTTTTTTAGTGTATATGTCAAAAATTTCTCCATAAATATAATTACTCATTATCATTAATGAAAAAGTATATCATCTTACTCAAAATGATGATTGGGTAATTTTTCCTATGAACTATCAATTTTCATGAGTCATAAGCAATAATTATATCATTATTCAAGAGAACGCATATTTTTCCTTTCATTGATTCATCATTATATATTATGAATCACTTATCCAACATAGGATAATATAAGAATTGGTTCACTAATCAAACTTCTTAATAGTTCTTTGAAAACTACCATATATTCATCTATCTAGAGTAACATGGATCCCATATAAGTTAACATAGTTAGTGGATTATAATTTCAGGATAAATTCACCACAAATAACCAATAAATTCCTTTTAAACCATGATAATGTTTTATATAAATCACAATGGTTTGTCTGAGACAACATTTCATAACATTATTCTTGGATGGATCCACTAGCATACCCTCCCTTGCTATTATAAGACCCGAAGATTAAACTTTTTATGTTAAAAATTAGCATTTTTTAATTTCTTATATAAATTCTCCTTTAATAGGTTTTTAAATACAATCCGAAATTGATATTCATCATCATCCTTAATTACATAATACATAATATTATTAACTCTATAGACAGCCATAAATTGATTAATGTAATGTATAAAGACTATATTCAAGAAATCCATGACCATAAATGTAGAATTAAGAATACTAAATGGAAACAATATAAATTAATTGTTTCCATAACTCAAAAAATATTCTTGGGTATAACCAAATTACATTCACACAATTTATTTTATCTAGAATGAAGTTCATTTTTGGAAAATTATTGATCTTTTCTAAGTTGATCAATCAAATAATTAATATGAGGCAGATATTACTTATTCTTGTTTATGATATTTTTAAGTTCCTAATAATCAGTTATGAGTTTAATCAATCATTATTTGTTTAAATAAAATGATAAGGTGAAAAACAAAGTTGTGAACTTGGAGGAATGAATATATTTTAGAAATTCTTCTAGAGTTGGTTCTTCAATTCTCCCAACACATATGTGGAATTATATATAGAGTATTTGAAATAGGTTTTGTACTAGTTATGAGTTATAATAATAATTCAACTTCATTATTAAGTTGAATAATAGGAATAAATTTCAGATAAACATTAACAAAATTCCAAAAAATAGGCATTTCATTAATGTTGAGTTTTTAACAACCATCAATGATTAAAAAACCACATTAAATAAGAATAATGACCCATACAGTGGATGAAAACCCCTTTGGAAGTTCATATTTATCATCACCCTGATATATTATCATAGTTTGGTTTTAAATATAAAATATAGCTTACATTCCTTGTAAATTGGTGTGTGATTTTCGTAAATAGTACCAATCCATTCCAAACATAACCTCAAATTCAACTGGAGGGAGAATAAAGTGATTTCTTGGAAGAACATTCATACAAAAATGAATTGGGGAAAATTTATGGACATGATACGAGATCATCATAGACTTAAAGAGATTTATTTATAAATAAGTATCTATTCAATAATGTGGCACTATTATACTATTAAAAAATCACCCACATATAAAATAGTGGGTAGATCCAAAATAAAAAATGACATTATCTTTTCTATATTGGATAGAAGGTGTACCTTTTACAAATTCATTATCGTACTCCACATTGAAAATAACAATCACATAATATTTCCCTTTTTCGTTGGGATTAATAGGATTATGACATTGATCATCATTATTAAGCATTTGGTTTTATAATTGTTTAGCATAATTCCCATAGTCTCTCATTTGAAACATTAGAGTTAGGTGGTGCATTTTTTGTTTACTTTCCAACATCATTAGATAAATAATTCTCATCACAATAAAATTCGATATCCTAATGACCGTACATTACACACATAAAAAATTTACAAGATATCTTAAGAAAATTTCCACTATATTTCTTTTTTACACATTAAGGATAAGGGAAATTTCATCTTCTTATCTAAATGGTTTTCCAAATTCCATTTAAATTCCATTTATCATTTCACATCAAAATAATAAAATGGATGTGTGACTCTATTTTCCATCTCCATCATGATAGCACATTGAATGATTTCTTCATATCTCATGAATTATCTTATGGATAAAACCAACTAAAACCTGGTTTTAAGACACAAATGAATTGACCCATAATAAATTTAGGATGTATTATGATATGAAATTCATACCTCAAAAGTAATATAAAATTTCACTCATAGAAATTATTGGGTTCATCATCCATTTTCTTTAATATAAGGAATTACTTCCCCTTTTTCCTGTGTTGAATATGATAAATGTAGATATCGAACAATAAGCTCATATAGTCACCCCACAACATGTAGTCAATTTCCTCCACTTAATATTTATCCTGATAACATTACATCATTCATCATATTAACCTTCCAAATAATTAAAAACAAAAAATAATATATTCATGGTCAAAAAAATGGAGAATGAAAAATATAATTTCAGTGGTAATAATCATTTTTATATTAACTAGTAAATCAACAGGATTAGAAAAAGAATGTGGGTGTTTCTTCAAAATAAATGAATATAATTTTGTCCAATCAATTGCTTATTCATTTGATCAGTAAGATTAATATCTTGAGAAAATTAATTAAACATAAAAATGTTACTTTTCATTCCATATCCCATAAAATTTGGTTTCTCAGGAGGAGAATAATTTCATTGTCTATCACATTCCACATTTAAAATATTCTTTCAGGTTTAATCTATTAAAAAAATGAAAATTCAATTTGTAAGAAATAAATATCATAGTCAGAAACCACGTATTCATGAAAATTAATTTTTTGGATATCTAAATCATGATACATACTTTTCAATATAGAACACATTATTTTTTATCTATAACTTTAATTATAATTATTTATTAAAAAACATCCTGATGATTTATAATGTTAATGGGAATTAACCTATAAATATGTTATAGTAGTGTCAAACCAGGTGCACACTAAGGTAAAACATACAATAAACTAAAAAATGAAAAATATATAATAAAAAAATATTTTCATGGTTATAACCCTAAGATTATGATATTCAAAAAATATAAAACTGTAGTATCTCAGTAAGGATGTTTTTATAGGAAAGACATATTTCTTTTTTACCATAACATAGGATATTTTCCTAAAATTAGGTTTATCCCAAGGGTTTTCACTAACGTACTGTCATATTCATATAAAAAGGAAAAATAATTCATTCTCTAACACTAACTATAGCCACTCATACTTTTTGATGAATTACATAATGATCCAAAAAAGAATAATATATTTCTAATCTCTTTGGATTCATGGAAAAATAAACAATTGGTTTGGAAGTGATGTAAATTTTCTCCCAATAATTTCTTCCAAGCTAATACCCTTCCTAAAAACATCTTACATAATATATTTTTTCTATAACAAGGGTAAATTATACAAATTAATGGGTAGGATCATATTCTCAAAATGCGTAATCCTGGAAAATTTCAAGGAGAAATTAAACATAACATGAGAATAAGGGTATGAGAACATGAGAATAACATTTGAAAATCGTAACCTATATATCATTATTCATAAATATGAGTAATTTACTAAATCATGGTTTTTCAATAGACATTACTAATAACAGAGTCAAAGAACACATTCTATGAGAGCGTATCATTCATATAAGACATATGCTTTTGGAATACACATAAGTATTCAATCTCTTTTCCATAGTTTTCATGTTTCATATCCAAGATTATCAATGTGTATTAGATTCACTCCCTAAACCATAATAGTACTCAATGATCACTTTTAATACTATTATAGTGGACATAGTCACATACTTAATATGGTACACTCCTAATTCATGTTGTTTCTATCTCATGATATATCCATATTTACGTAATGAAATGGATAGATATATAGTTCTATTTCCACCAATCGCATAATTAATACCATAAAAAGTTCATTCAAAATATCATCAAATAGACATAATAACTGAACCTATAGAAAATAAGTGAGTTTCAAAAACAATTAATGTCAGCATAACATATGAAAAATAAATTGGTTTCATAAAGGCTTCATTAATCCCACATAGAATAATCAATGGTAAATGAAAGAGAATCATAAAAATATGGTCATTATAATCCTAATCCATCCATTTAAAGAATGAGGATGGTATCAGGGGATCATATTTCTAAAATAAATTTATTTAAAATAAAAATTATTTCATTATAGATATGAAATTATTTGAATATATAAATTTAATCACTCCTTAAGAAAAATATAATTTTCACATGGAAATTACTTATAAAAAATATAATTTTTTTCCTAATATTAAATAAAATATTTTTATTTGAGATAAACATGGAAACCATTAAATTAATATTTCAAAAAAAAGTAGTCATTATGTCTCACGACCCACTCCCACCAAAGATTCCCCTCACGAGGAGGCAATGGTTAAAGGGCGATAATGACCCCCGAGTCCCGCCTCCAGTAGGCCCTGGGTTGGGGACTAGCACCAAGGGTATGCGTTTTCACAAATATGGGAGGCATTACCCTTTTTATTATTTAGGATCGGGAAATAGGATGAGTCAACCACCAAAAAGGAAAAGAGAGAGTGTATAGAAATAAACCCAAACCAAGCCCACATGCATGTTTAAACAATTTTATAATAAGGTACAAGTACAAAGAAGCTCAAAATCACAATACCAAAAGAAAACAAGAGAACAACAACTGCAAAAACTCCAACTGTCTGACTAGTAGGGTCCCGCACGGCCCTGGTAGTCCTCCTGGAAACCTGAAAGTAAACGTAGGGTGATCATACAAGTATACTCAGTAGGGAAACCTAAATCTCTCTTGCACAAGATGGGAGACATCCTAATGTCCCGTGAGAACAAAAGAAGAAACCTAACAAGGGAATATATCCACCCAACCTCACCAGCCACACTCACCAAAACACAATCACAACAGGTAGTAGTAGTATAAGAACACGAGTATTGGGTACCCCGCACCATTTCCCATTAGTTAGCTGAACATCCTGACACTGTCACACTCTCCCCGCCCACACACACCTGGGACTCACAACCACACATCCTGCCCGCACACACCTGGGCCTCACAACCACGCATCCCACCCGCACACACCTGGGCCTCACCACCACATATCCCGCCCGCACACAACTAGGCTTCATCACCACGTATCCCGCCCGCACACACCTGGGCCTCACAACCACAACCACATCCCCGTTAGAAGACACATGGGCCTCATCCCGAAGATTCATGGGAACAATAATAGTAACAGAACTCTCGCCCAAAGACACTTGGGCCTGAAATCGAAACCTAACTGAAGAGTCTTAGGTGTAAGGTCTCCTCAAGCCATTATAGCCTATAAGCCTGCCCGAAGAGACTAGGGCCTAATCACCCCAATCGAAACCTACCCGAAGAGTCTTGGGTGTAAGGTCGCCTCAAGCCATCACAGCCTAGGGGAGAAGGAGCAGGAAGGAGCTAGTAACTATGGGAAAACACACTCTCCTATAAAATGAGATTGTTCGGCACTAAGTGCTCAACATGGGTGCGGTGCGATAAAACACAAAAGATACATATATATATATATATACATATAGAAACCACTCAGCCCAACCTATGGCTTCTAAAAAAATAGAAACTAAGCACATGCCTTGGTACTGCTACCACGAATCATGCATACAACAAACAAACCCAACCCCATTAAGGTTTTCACATTTCAGCAGAAATTAGCTTATTTAGTTCTTTAACTACTGGGCAACTATCCACAACCAACCACTTCAATCATTCGTAAAACTTATCCCTGCCATCCACAAAACAAGTTAGGGAATCACAAAAAAACCATTCTTAACAACCAACCAACCCATTTACTATTATTTCTGTTTCATTACCAATCCCCATCATTCATTAACTCTTCCACATTTATTAATTATTAAACACAACCCATAGTCTGTTCACATTTAAACCCATCCCTACAGCCCCGCTTCCAACCACCATAACCACAACCATACCGTATCACATACATCATTATCCCTTTAATACCACTTATCGTAGCCCCGCTTCCCGTCACCATTAAACATTCACACCTTCCCACAACCAAGCCAACTGCAGCCCTACTGCTCACCCATTTCACAACAACCCACAAAACACCCCCAATACATGCCACACAACCAATCCAACACCCACATGTTCATTATTCCATTTTGTTTCAACCGTGGTGATCACACAAGGGTTCCAGATTTTCATTTAAACATCCAAATTTATGTGATTAACCAATTTACACATTGAACAAAGTTTCATTCACAAGAAAGGTCTAGAAATATAGGGAAACATTTAATTGCACAAGAAAAGGCCCCCAACGACCGTGATTTTTAGTAGGCATGAGCCTATTCATTTCACGACATAATATCATAGGATATAAAAGGTAAAGTAACAGAAATCACAGATTCCCATCCCTGATCATTAACCAGTTATTATCTTTATTTAATGGTTCAACCATTTCTCATGAAAACAAAAGGATACCCACACCGCATGATGCACAAATTAGAGAGACGAAGGTAAAATCCCTACCTCAATAGGTTCTTGATCGCAATTCTCCTCTGGATCATCTTTAGAAGAAGTTCGTCGGCATCCCGGCAAAACCTCCTCGGGTGGAAGTCGGGAAGAAAAGGCCAAATGAAAGTCAACGGATCCAAGCTTGGAAGCTCCAACTCGTCATTACGATCCGGTGGCCGCTGACGGATCATAAATCGGAGCTCGGACAAAAAAGTTATGGAAGAAAGAGCCTTCGAGTCTCTTAAGAGAGCTCTGCTCAGAGGAGAGGGGAGGAGAGGTGTGAGTTGAAAGGAGGGGGGGACCCTTCCTTTTATAGGCGTGAAAAGAAAATGTACATAGCGTGTACTTATGGTACACGGCGTGTACTCGGCCGTTTTCACACGGTCTCCACGCGGCCTCCAACACGGTTCCGCAGCCGTTGACTGGTCAACACACAGTTTCAAGGTAACACATACACGGGGAAGGACTACACGACGTGTAGTTTGGACACACAGAGTGTACCCATTTATGGAACTCGGCAGGGACACGGCTCCAACGTGGCTCACGGCTGACGACTGGTCAACACATGATAATACGTACGCGGGGAGGGACTACACGGCGTGTAGTACTGGACACACAGCGTGTACCCATTTTCTCCACATGGCAAAGATGTGGCCATCCACACGGGGTATACCCGGCAAGGGGGTACACGGTGTGTACTAAAACTAAACGGCGTGTAGTTTCAAAAAAATTCTGGAAAGTGTGGGAAAAGTCCATTTTACCCTCCAGAACACTTGTAGCCTTCTTTTTGACAAAAGAATGTGCCAGAGAGGTCCGGGCCATTACATCAGATACCTCTTAAAACATTCCCGTCCCCGAGAATTTAAAAAACAACCCATAGGAACCCAATAAGATACATCTTAGGGTTATCATTATAACAGGAACCCAACCAATAATCCAAATTATAGGTGATAGGAATTCCTTCTCCTATGTCGAGATATTATCCGCTTTAGGCGGCACTGACTTGCCTCCACGGGTTTAATCACATCCTCATTAATGTGTCTCGATTAAGGATTGGGTCTTCCCACTTACATACATTAGGATTTTCAACTCGAACCAACCCCCAACACCACACAACCAACACACTACCCGAACACAAGGTTTTGGGAAAATCATTCTCCTATGTCGATATATTATCCGCTTTTGGCGGCACTGACTCGCTCACACGGGTTCAATCGCATCCGCATTAATGCGTCTCGATTAAGGGTTAGGTTTCCCCCTTCCCACACATCTGGACATGTTACACATTACCAGGGAACAAGGAAACAAAAGGTCTCACAAATGACAAGCCAAGCATTCAATATATCAAAGGTACATAGTACAACATCAACAGAAAGCTCAGAAGAACAAGGGAAAACACAAGTCAAAACAACTCCGAGTACTGAGCGTGCATCTGGGTCTCCCGCTCCCAAGTGCTCTCCTCGATACCGCCATGCCTCCATAACACACGAACCATGGGAATGGGTCATCCACGGAGAACCTTCTCTTTACGATCCTCGATTCTGACTGGTCTTTTCTCGAAGGTCGCATCGTCTCCCATATCTAACTCTCCCCAGTCGATAATGTGAGAGTCATCGTGTAAGTACTGACGAGGCTAGGAGACGTGGAAGAAGTCATGGACTTTCTCCATCTGAGGTGGCTGGGCCAACTGATATGCCACCTCGCAGACTCGCCTCAGCACCTCAAAGGGTCCGATGAAACTTGGTGAGAGATTGCTCCCTTCCCTAAACCTCTGCTGCCCACGTCGAGGGGAAACCTTCACGAACACATGATTTCCCACCTCGAACTCCAAGGTCCTCCTCCGACGATCAGGATAAGACATTTTTCAGTCCTGATCCGCCTTCATCCTCTCACGTACAAGCTGGACTTTCTCCGTGGTGCTCTGCACTACCTCTGGTCCAAGAGAACCTGTCTCACCAACCTCTGCCCAGCAAATGGGTGAACAACATAGCCTTCCATACAAAGCCTCAAATGGTGCCATGCCAATAGTAGAGTGGAAGCTGTTGTTGTAGGAAAACTCGACTAAAGGCAAGTGTCGTACCCATGATCCTCCAAAATCCAGATCGCATGCTCGCAGCATGTCCTCCAGCATCTGGATAGTCCGCTCTGTCTGCCCATCAGTCTGGGGGTGGAAAGGAGTGATAAGGCGTAGCTGGGTGCCAAAAGCATGCTGTGACCCCCTCGAGAATCGTGAGGTAAATCGAGTATCCCGGTCTGAGATGATAGTCCTTGGAACTCCATGAAAACTCACCACCTCGTCTACATACCAATGTGCTACGGTACTCACCGGGCCCGACTCCTTGATTGCTAAGAAGTGAGCTGATTTCGTCAGACGATCCACCACTACCCATATAGCATCATAACCACCCTAAGATCTGGGTAGTCTTGTGACGAAGTCCATTGAGATGTCATCCCACTTCCACTCTGGGACATCTAATGGATGCAACAAACCACCGGGAACACAGTGTTCAGACTTCACTTGCTAACACACTAGGCAGTTAGCCACAAACTCCACCGCTGCCCATTTCACCCCAGGCCACCAAAACTGATCCCTCAGGCCTCGGTACATTTTTGAAACTCCTGGGTGTATCGCCAAGGCTGAGCTATGGAACTCACAGAGAACTCCCTCACGCATTGTCTCTGGAACAAACAACCTTCCATGGAAGATAATCCGATGTCGGCTATCCTCTAACCATCCTTCTGGAGTGTTCCCCTGATCAACACGATCTCGCATCACTTCCACCTCAGAGTCCCCCCAATGAGACTCTTCCACCTGCTTTAGCAAGAAGGACTGCACCGTCATCTGAAACAAACAGCCTCTAACACCTTCTACCCTGGCATCCAAGTGCAAGGCAGCCAACTCTCCCATTGCCTTCCAAGCATCAGTAGATTCCCGAACCACTTCCTGATGTGACTTCCTGCTCCGGGCATCAGCCACAATGTTTCCCTTACCATCAATGTAAGAGATCTCAAAGTCATAGTCTTGGAGAAACTCGACCCATCTCCACTGCCGTAAGTTCAGGTCACGCTGTGAGAAGATATAATGCAGGCTATTGTGATCTGAGAAGACCACAAAGCACTCCCCAAAGAGGTAATGTCTCCACAACATCAATGCGAACACTACTGCTGCATACTCCATGTCATGGGTGGCATATTTACGCTCGTGAGGGCGCAACTGCCTAGACCCATAACAAATCATCCCCTTCTTCTGCATCAGCACGCACCCCAGACCACGGCTGGAGCCATCACAAAACACTTCATACAACAACCCTTCCTCTGAAAACCTGAGCACAGTAGCACTAATCAAATTCTCCTTCAGTTAGTCGAAAGCTTTCTGGAACTGATCTCTCCATAGGGAGAACTAATTCTTCCTAGTCAAAGCTGTCAATGGAGCAGCAAATCGAGATAAGACCGAAACGAACCTCCGATAGTAACCTGCTAACACCAGGAAACTACGAACTTCAGCCACTCTCTTGGGTGCTGCCCAAGAAACAACTGCCTCCACCTTCGATGGGTCCCTCGATACTCCATGTTGAGACACCACGTGCCCAAGGAAGTGTACTTCTTGTGTCAAGAACATACACTTCAATAATTTTCCGTAAAGCTGGCGGTGTTGAAGGACTTCCAAGACTACCCTGAGATGCTTAACGTGTTCCTCCTCTGATCATGAGTAGATCAGGATGTAATCAATAAACACAATGATGAACCGGTCCAGAAACTGTCGGAAGACAAAGTTCATAAGTCCCATGAACACAAGTGGTGCATTCGTAACTCCATATGGCCTCACTACAAACTCGAAGTGCCCATACCTGCACCTGAAAGTTGTCTTCGAGATTTCACTGTCCTTCACCTTCAGCTGATGATATCCTGATCGTAGATCAATCTTAGAAAACCAACCTGCTCCCATCAGCTGGTCGAAGTGATCATATATCCTTGGAAGGGGGTAACGGTTCTTGACCACTACTTGGTTCTGCCTTCGGTAGTCTATGCATAGCCTGAGACCACCATCTTCCTTTTCATGAACAAAACTAGAGCACCCCATGGCGACACGCTGGGTCGAACAAAACCCTTCTCCATCAGATCGTCAATATGTATCCGCAACTCCCGCAACTCCGAAGGTTCCATCCGATAACGGGCCATCGAAATCGGACGGGCACCAGGATGTAAGTCTGTCCCGAACTCAACGTCACATTGGGGGGGGGGTAGAGTTACAACCTCCTCAAGAAAAACATAGAGGAACTCCCCAATAACTACTGGGACATCCATCATCTCTGTATCAGCTAGAACCACTGATAACCCGTCTAAAAAAGAAAGGAGAGGCTCCACACACCAGCTTCCCACCTGATAGCTCTGCTCACTAACAAAAGATACGTGCTGCCCATCCACATCAGAGAACACGACTCTTATCCGAAAGCAGTCGTTAACGACACCAATAGAAAACAACCAGTCGATTCCTAGGATGACATCGTATGGATGCATCTGTAACAAAAAAAGGTCCCCACTAGATCGATGTGGTCCCAGCATCAGCCCACATCCCCGGAAAACAAATGTTATGCTGGTCTGGACTCCAACTGGTGTACTCAGCACCAGTGTTATGGAATGTATCTCTATGTCTAGTCCCAATGCATGGGATAGACCAGGTGAAACAAAGGAGTGCGAAGCTCCCGAATCGATCAAAGCAGAAACAAGAGTGATAAACAAACAAATCTTACCTCGCACCACCTCTAGTCCTACTGGAGATGCCAACTCTGCTGCGTGCAACTGTCCACACCCAGCTCCTCTGCCTCTCGGATGTCATCCACTTCCCCGACCACGCCCTAGTCGAGGTCCCTGAGGAGCACCCTGTGGTCAGCCTCCAATCACAAAGTATGCCCTCAGAGGAGCATGGTCCTGCTGCTGCTGGAAGGGCCTCGCCGATAACTATTGGTGCTGCGGTGGACGCTGAACCAGCCCACCTCCACTGTACGGAGCTCGGGTCGGGCACCGACTCTGAACATTCCCGAAACCTCCACAAGAAAAATACCTCGGTCCTAGGCTCATGGAAAACGAACGAGGACCCGAAGATCTGAACTGGAACTGCTGGGGCCTGCTCCCCACTAGCCTAAACCTGGAAGGTCCTGTCGCAGGAGACCTACTGCTGACTGCCTTCCCCTTCGACGAACCTGGATGATACACCTCACTTGGTTAACCTCTCAGTGAGTGAATCCTCTCTAGGACCTCTTCCTTCTTCTGCACTGCCAAGTACATTGGAAGGGTGAAGGGGGCGACAACATACTGGAGCGAAGGACGAAGCGCATCCTCCAAACGTCTCACCCAAGACTCCTCATCCGGAAAGATATCTGGAGCAAAGCATAGGAGATCCTTGAACTTGATCCCCATCTCTCGTACCGACATACTTCCCTACTGAAGGGAGAGTAACTCCTACCACTTCTCCGCCTTGATCATGGAAGAAAGGAATTCCTCTCAGAATTCCTTCTCAAAGTCAGCCCATGGAACCTCTGCCTCTATCCTCTCTCCGAGGTAGAGCATCCACCACTGTCGTGCCGCACCTCTCAGCTAACTGACTGCTAGGGGGACCCAGTACTCCCTCGGAGCATGGATCAAGATAAAATCAATCCCTAGCTCTTCATGCCACCCCACCATCTCCGTATCTGAAGTACTACCCTTGTATTTCTTGAGGGTCTGCCGCTGGAAAGAACAGAGAGTCTTCTGCCACTGGATATCTTCCTCCTCTCGGTCAATCCTCAACTGATCGACCACCTGAATCTGTTGGGCCTCAGCCATCTGAGCCACCCAGGGATGACGTCCAGGTGCCATAGCTGTACGGTAAACAAGGATCGCCTAATCCCAAGTAGTAAGGAAAAACTCATGGTTTCATTTTATCATTTTATTTCAATTTCTTTCCCAGAATACCCAAATCAAGTAAAAAACAATCATGATGATGCATGTACCTATCCTAGGGTATCTACCCTGCAATCAATGTAGTCTCACTTGGTCATTCAGTAGGCTCAGATTCCTTACTTCAGATCACGGGGGCCCTAAAATCCTGTGTCCTAGCAGGTCTTCCCTGGCCTATGTCACGCACCAAGATTAACTAACACTGTTACCCTACCATCCCATGCATTCCTCACTGTGCCTAACTCCAAACTCCATCCTATCTCTCAACCATCAGCCTCTGATACCATTCTGTCACGACCCCCTCCCACCAAAGATGCCCCTCCTGAGCTGGCAATGGTGTAAGGGAGATAATGACCCCCGAGTCCCACCTCGAGTAGGCCCCGGGTTGGCGACTAGCACCAAGGGTATGAGTTTTCACAAATATGGGATGCATTACCCTTTTTATTATTTATGATCGGGAAATAGGATGAGTCAGCCACCAAAAAGGAAAAGAGCATGTGTATAGAAATAAACTGAAACCAAGCCAACATTCATGTTTAAACAATATTATAACAAGGTAGAAGTACAAAGAAGCTCAAAAGCACAATACCAAAAGAAAACAAGAGAACATCAACTGTACAAAACTCCAACTGTCTGACTAGTAGGGTCCCGCACGGCCCTGGTAGTCCTCCTGGAAACCTGAAATTAAACGTAAGGTGAGCATACAAGTATACTCAGTAGGGAAACCTAAAGATCTCATGCACAAGAGGGGAGACATCCTAATGTCCCGTATGAACAACAGAAGAAACCTAACAAGGGAATCTATCCACCCAACCTCACCATCCACACTCACCAAAACACAGTCACAATAGGTAGTAGTAGTATAAGAACAAGAGTATTGTGTACCCCGCACAATTTCCCATTAGTTAGCTGAACGTCCTGACGCTGTCACACTCTCCCTGCCCGCACACACCTGGGCCTCACAACCACGTATCCCGCCCGCACACACCTGGGCCTCACAACCACACATCTCACCCACACACACCTCGGCCTCACCACCACGTATCCCTCCCGCACACACCTGGGCCTCACTACCACGTATCCCGCCCACACACACATGGGCCTCACAACCACAACCACATCCCCGCCCGAAGACACATTGGCCTCATATCGAAGATTCTTGGGAACAGTAATAGTAACATAAATCTCACCCGAAGACACCTGGGCCTGAAATCAAAACCTACCTAAAGAGTCTTAGGTGTAAGGTCGCCTCAAGACATTATATCCTATAAGCATGCCCAATGAGTCTTGGGCCTAATCAGCCCAATCGAATCCTACCTGAAGAGTCATGGGTGTAAGGTCGCCTCAAGCCATCACATCCTCGGGGAGAAGGAGCAGGAAGGAGCTATTAACTATGGGAAAACAACCTCTCCCATGAAATGGGAGTGTTCGACACTAAGTTCTCAACATGGGGGTGGTGCGATAAAACACAAAAGATACAGATATATATATATATATAGCAACCACTCAGACCAACCTATGGATTCTAAAAAATAGAAACTAAGCACGTTCCTGGGCACTGCAACCACGAAGCATGCGTAGAACAATCAACCCCAACCCCAATAAGGTTTTCACGTTTCAGCAGAAATTAGCTTATTTAGTTCCTAAACTATTGGGCAACTATCCACAACCAACCACTTCAATCGTTCGTAAAACATATCCCTTCCATCCACAAAACAAGTTAGGGAAGCACAACAAAACTCTTCTTAACAACCAACCAACCCATTGATTATTATTTCTGCTTCATTACCAAGCCCCATACATTCATTAACTCTCCCACATTTATTAATTATTAAACACAACCCATATTCCGTTCACATTTAAACCCATCCCTGCAGCCCCGCTGCCAACCACCATAACAACAACCATACCGTATCCCGTACATCATTATCCCTTTAATACCACTTATCATAGCCCCGGTGCCCGTCACCATTAAACATTCACACCTTCCCACAACCAAGACAACCGCAGCCCCACTACTCACCCATTCCACAACAACCCACAAAACACCCACATCACATGCCACGTAACCAAGCCAACAAACACATGTTCATTATTCCATTTTGGTTCAACCGGGGTGATCACACAAGGGTTCCAGATTTTCATTTAAACGTCAAACTTTACATGATTAACCAATTTCCACATTCAATAAAGTTCCATTCACAAGAATGGTCTATAAAGAGAGGGCAACATTTAATTGCGCATGAAAAGGCCCCCAACGACTGTGATTTTCAGTAGGCATAAGGCTATTCATTTCACAACATAATATCACAGGATATAAAAGGTAAAGTAACAGTAATCACAACTTCCCATCCGTGATATTTAACTAGTTATTATCTTTATTTAACGGTTCAACCATTTCTCATGAAAACAAATGGATACCCACCGCACATGATGCAAAAAATAGAGAGACGAAGGTAAAAACCCTACCTCAATAGGTTCTTGATCGCAACGCTCCTCCGGATCAACTTTAGAAGACGTTCGTCGGCGTCCCAGAAAAACCTCCTCGGGTGGAAGTCGGAAAGAAAAGGGCAAATGAAAGTCAACGGATCCAATCTCGGAAGCTCCGCCTCGTCGTTACTATCCCGTGGCCGCTGACGGATCGTAAATCGGAGCTCGGACAAAAACGTTATGGAAGAAAGAGCCTTCGAGTCTCTTAAGAGAGCTCTGTGCAGAGGAGAGGGGAGGAGAGGTGTGAGTTGAAAGGAGGAGGGGACCCCTCCTTTTATAGGTGTGAAAAGAAAAAGTACACGACATGTACTTATGGTACACGACATTTACTCAGCCGCTTTCACACGTTCTCCACGCGGCCTCCAACACGGTTTCATGACCGTTGACTGGTCAACACACGGTTTGAAGGTAACTCATACGCGGGGAAGGACTACACGGCGTGTATATTGGACACACGACATGCACCCATTTTTGGGACTCAGTAGGGACACGACTCCAACGCAGCACACGGCCGACGACTGGTCAACACACAGTAACGCGTACGTGGGGAGGGACTACACGGCGTGTAGTACTGGACACACGGCGTGTACCCAATTTTTTCCACACGGCAATGAGGCAGCCATCCAAACGGGGTATACCCGGCAAGGGGGTACATGGCGTGTAGTTTCCAAAAAATTATGGAAAGTGTGGGAAAAGTCCATTTTACCTTCTAAAACACTTGTAGAATTCTTTTTGAAAAGGGAATGGGCTGGAGAGGTCCGGGCCATTACAGTATTGTTGCAAATTCTATTCATGTCGTATATGATGAAACAATGATTCCGTTGACATTTTTTTTTAGAAAAATCTAAAATTTCCTTTTTTGGAAAATGATGTGAACATTAATTTTTAAACCATATTGTAAAAAATTAAACATTGGTAAAAATGAATATAAATAATAATTGTATAATATTAAAAATATCATGAAAAAATAATTATAAAACATTGATATTAGTTAAAAATTATTTTTGACTCAAGAGAGATATAAAGTATGTTTTTCTTAAAATCAATATTTCATACATTTGAATTACTAAAATGTTGATTTTGTTCATAAAATTTAATATATATATATATATTAGAATAATATTGATGTGTTTTTTGGAGATATGTCATAATATATAATCTATGAACTTAATCATAAAAAAACTCGATGAACAAAGTTGGTTTAACATCGAACCCTTACTTAAGATTTGACTTACACCGTATGTGTTCAAACCTCCTATATAATAAATATAGATATATTATACCTAAATCAAAGAAAAATAATGATATATACCACACCATATTTGATTTTTTTATAACCTAATATCAACCATTATTTAATAATTCTTTCTTAAAATGATTTTTCTCGGTGATAACAACTTCATTTTATGAATTTTTTGGCTTGGTAGTTTTCGTAATTGTACTATGATCATGAATAAATTTTATATATAATATTAATCATGATATAAATATCATATATATATATATATTCATTATATACATATTTATAGTGATCCAAAAAAATTATATATTGAAAAATGAATTACACTCTTTATGGTGATGGTAGGTCATTCATACGGATGAATGTTGTCTAAATTATTTCGATAGAATAAATGAGTAAAAGGTAAAAAAATAGATAAATTCTAAAAAATAATTAGTATATCATATATATTATATGATGAAATAAATAAATCATTATTAAAATCTATTTAACAGTTAAATGAAAAATGAATCACATCACCCTGTGGAGGTGGTAATCAACAAGTACCCACGAGTGATGTTATATTTTTCTAATGGACTGGAAGGGAAAAAGGTTGACATAATATTACCATTAAATAAGAATAATAATGTTATATGTACCATATATAATCATTATATTAATCATTACACACATTAATAATATATCATTTTGAAGAATGAATTTATTGCAACATGGGGATGTTAAGCTATCTCTATGAACATGCGAGACTTCCACTTCTTATTTGATAAAAAAGTGGGGGATAATGTTCATTTAATAATAATAATAATAACATTTGATTATATTTAGGTAACTAAAGATATTATTTTATGATAAATACCATTTATTTTGAGGTGGTAGAAAATTTTATTTGTAAAAAAATGATTAGTTAAGGTGATTTCAACTACTTTTGAGGAACTAATTTTGATCTCCTCTTAAAGACCCCATGGTTATAAATTTTTTTATATTAATACATATAGAACAAGTATAGGGAAATTTAGAATATAATTTAATATCGGTTTTTTTATATAGGATAAATGTTTTGTAAATAAGATAATGGAGAGGTGTCCTCTTATAGGGGGGGAGATGACAGACATGGAATTTCATAAATGTCTCAAATATTGTAATGTCATTGTAAAAAATAAAATTAAAAATGGATATGAATTTTTCAAAAAAGATTATAGGGACTAAATAATATCATCCAATAAAATTTGGTTACGTATTTGGGTCAATATAATACTTTTTTTTATAAACCCCTTTGTTAATCATTTTTTACATTAACATCAATATTAACTATTTCAATCATAAAGCATTAATAATGTTACCATAAATGGATAATATAGCTTCTAAATATATCATGGTTATTATTTTAAACCATAATAAATTCATTTTTTTGATGATATTATTTTTATGAATTTGAAAATTTTTAATAAATTATTATTTTTTATAAAATATAACTTATATTAGTTTTGAAAAATATTCATTTTTATTGAATTTAATGACATAGATAAAAAGATTGAATTTTAAGGTAATATTTTCAAAAAATACTAATATTTCATATGTATCTTTAAAACTCATGTAACACTATATTTTAGTGAAATTATAATAATTTTAAAAAAACTGAGTCATTTTTTTATTTTATTTATTAATTGAAGAAATATTGTAGCAGCATTTCACACACTTTTAAAGAAATAATTCAAAAAAAAAATTAAATTTGAATTAATAAAAAAATATCTTTAAAATAAGTTTTTATTAACAAACTTATCTTACTTTTAATATAATAGAAATATTTTTAGAGTTACTAAAGTCAAGAGAGTGCCGTTTTTGAATTTATTATTTTCTTAAATTAATATAAAGGTCATATTCAAAGAAATATGTAACCAATTGGCTGTATATTTGATTAATTAATGATAATTAACAAACTAAACTCTTCCAATAGGATAAAATCTATTTTTTCATAACATTTGAGGCCTTATTCCAATTTTTGTACCATATAATACCCATTTTACCATTTTGAGGGTGACAAAAATTCAATAAAGATACTATTCAAATTGACACAAATAAAAGTGATGTAATTACCAAATTTTATTCTCATGATTTAAAATATGGAATCTATACTTAAATACTCAATTTATTTAAGAGAAAAATATTTATTTTAAAATAATATTGTCAAACGCAATGAATGTTTTTTTTAGAAAAATATGTTTTTATGCATAAAATGTATTTATTCTTATATCATGCATAGAAAAAAAAATATATGAACGTTAAAACATATGATTGAATAATATATATATATATATATATCATAAAAATAGTTCACTAATAGTGATCAATTAAATATTCTAATATACATACACAATGCGCATATAAGAATATTTTTTTCCATAAAATTGTCTATTTTACATACAAATGATTCCTATTTTAATTTCATAAACAATTATAGATAATGAATCTGTTTTATAAAATTTTAAAATATAAATTTTAGAAATTTAGGTTTTTATATTTTGATGTTAAAATTTAATGTATAGGTTACAACAATATATTTACTTACTATTATTTAGAATCCTGGATACGTGTATTGCAAGATTTAAAATATGTTTACATTATTTAGAAATAAATATATCAAAAATTATAGAGTTTCTACACTTGTTCAATGGTTAACACTTTAAATTTGAATAAGGATTTTGAGATTTATGATCTTGAAGATATTATAATGGATACATATTTCAATGACATAATCAATTAGAGATGACAAGGAAATTACATAACAAAGACTTTTAGATGAATGTTCTAAAAAGATGAGACAATATAATTTTTTAACAAAAAAATTATCTTTTTTTAATTCAACATGATTATGATGGTTAAGTCATTACTTGATCACCTTTGAATTTCAATATGATGTTTTAGTGATTCAAAATATATGAATATGACATTTAAAAGTGAATAGATGTCACATGTATCCTTACAACTATAATTATCATGAGGGATTGAAATTTTGTGATTTCTACTATTATAATAGGAAACCAAGAACATTTATTATTCACAGTAAATAATGTTTTAAATGGAGGGAATCTATGGTATATTTTCTTTTTGAAATTTTTATTTTATATTTATGGGTTGAATGATAGTTTTTTTAGGATTAAAGTGTCACTCATACAGAATGTGTAGTTTACTCCCTAAATTCATTCCTTTGATTGACTCAATGACTATAATAAAATAAAAATAATTTCTTGAAATAATGTAACAGAACATAATGTTAAATTATTAATGGATATAATAAAATTTTATTTTGTGAATAATGTTCATGATCTAATAAATATTTAACACCACAATGACAGTTGACCTTGAAATATAAAAATTTAAATTTTTGGAAATTTGTGGTACAAAATGTAAGAATATAGGGTTCACACCACAAGTATTCTCCATCCAACCGTGTATGAAATATTCCATTATGTGTGTTTTTAGTTTCATTCCATGAATAATTGTGAAGATGAAAATTAAAAATTTGACTTCTATTGAAATATTCAGTGAACAACATCACAGTGACCACTTATATTCATGATTAATTTTAATAGAGTATGGAATTCCATAATAATAAAATTACAAGACATAATTTCCCAGGTGACTGAGATATAAAAATTTACATTACTAAAAAAATTTGTAAGCCATGTCACAACCTGAATCATATATCATGAATTATTTTATGTACTAAATGATTTAAAATTTTCCTTTTACTGAATCTGATATTACTAAGGTGTGAATACTTTTACCATGTTGTGGTCAAACCCCATAATCTTGAGCATCAAGTTAGCTATAATGATTCACACCACTATCTCAAATATCCCTTTTACAGTACCTAAATTTTTAAAATTAGTAAATTTTATTTTTTAAAGACATGAATTTAACCAATGAATAATTATAAATCCACATCAAAATTATATATGATATATATGAATAAAATCTCATATATGAAAGGCATATTCAATTTACATATGTCTTAAATTCTCCTAAACATTATGGTTATAATTTTGAGAATTATACCATTATAATAAATTTTATATCCATTAGACTACATGAAACACCATGTTACAGACCTCTAGTAAGGTAAAATGGTGAAATAATGAAAATTGTCTACACTGTTTTGATAACATTTCCTGTAATATAAAATCTTAAGATTATAGAGAAATATAGAATATTAGATAAGGAAAATATAAAAGACTCATACTTTATAAAGCATGTTATTTCTCCAATGGATTACAAATATATATATATCTATAATGGAACACTAAATTCATGTCAACATGGTTTGAATAACAATACATTAATGCTTAAATTATTCAACTCTCCCACCTATAAAATAAATTTCAACCACCTTGAAACAGCCTATTTGGAAGTTAAAATATGGGATTTGATGATTAATTTACACAATTAATCCATTTCTATAAATTTTCTAATTTTTTTTCCAAAATGATTCAGCTACCCTTGAAATACCAAATCCATCACATTCAATCTAAATTGGAACCCAAATATCCCAAATTATTCCCTTCTCCTAACATTATAATCCATTTATTATCCTCTAAAATTGTTTCTATCAATAAATAAAACACACCACCTATCACTAAAAATATAATCCCCATTATTTAACATTCCTCTAAAAATACCAATCCCAAAACTAAAACACCCAAAAAATCAGGGAATCCACTAGCTAAATAACAAAAAAAATGTACTATGTAAAAGAAACTACATGGAATCCTGAGCCTTATACTATCCCTTAAAATATCGATTCTTTATCACCAGCCCCAAACTAAATTTAATATGAATCATTTGACCATCACTAAAACCAAAAATACTTCAAAATCATAAAATATGATCACCATTTTTTATAACATGTATGACACACAACCCGAAGTGTTAAAAGTAATGAATGTCTTTAGACATTGTGACAAATTTAATATTTCAAAAAAATTCAATATATTCATTGTTTTTCAAGGAAAAAAATACTGATTTCTCATGGGTAACACAAAATAATGAGTTTCTTTGATATCATGTGTTATACACATGACCAGGTTGTACCGAACAAAAATATAAAATTAATATTATTATGTTATATCATAATGTACACCTGAAAAATTAATTAACTTTTTATTATAAAATCACTTTTTAGGCAAAGTGAGAAACCCTTCATAGTTAATCTGGATGTGAAGCCTCATAGGAGAAAGAAAAGCCATCAAAGCAAAGCCTTATCCAATTAGTTCTTTACTCTCTATAACGATTCTAGTTCATAATCCATTCCTTAGAAGAATGGTCATTTACAATAACATCTTCAATATGACATGCCATTTTCTCCATGTTCGAACATACACATCTTTGCTTATTTTCCCATATTTGGAGCCTCTCATTAAGATCATATCTTGTTTATCGATCCAATTCGCCTTCTCATTGTTAATATCATCGTGTTCACCTAGAAATTGGAATTTTGGATATGAATAGGATTAATTAAATTGATAAAATAAAAATAGTATATGAATTTATTGGTTATAAATTGAATATAAATAATAATCATCATCATTTAAAAGAAAAATACAGGTTTTTGAAAAAACAATATTTTCAAAATAGCCTGTTTAGTTACTATCTTCCAACATAATTTAAAATTATTTTTAAAAAAAATTAGAAAATTTAGGCGAAAAAATAAATAAAGAAATTTAAATTACAATACTAAAATTCTCTTATAGTGAATATCTAGTATTTTCATGAAAAGTTTTTGTTTATTGAATAGTAAAAAATATTGCATTCTAATTTAAAACAACCTTTTAATATAAATAATTTATATTATTAAATAATATTTTTAATCATTTTAAAGTAAAAAAACATTCAATTATAAATTTTTTTATCCAATTTTGATCATTTAAATCATTTTCAAATTAAATATATATATATATATAATCACTTAAACATTAAATCATTTTTTCAATAAAATCTTACATTCTTGTCACGCATAAATGATTAATTTTGAATTAATTTTTCGACTTATATTACATTAATCTAGAAAATATATTCCCTATTTTGAATATGAATAATTAATAATATATAATGAGGTTTATTTAATTTTTGAATAAAATGATTAAAGAAAACAGTTAAAAATAATTAGAGTGATTTAGGAGAAAAAAATATATTTAGTGGGAAAACGTAGAATATAATTTATAAAAATGAAACAAAACATATCCAAAACACATTATATAAAAATATTTAGTCCTTATACATTAATATATTCATAATGGGACATTATTGGGCCCTAGTGGAATGATAAAAATGTTGTTGGAATTCACTCTTGCAAAAAAATTGCAAGTGTGCCCCTCACCCCACTTATAAAAAGCCACCCCCTCTCCTCTCTACTTCACACCTTCCATATACATTGGTTATAAAATTAACTTCTCTAATAAATTCCCAATTTTCATCCCTTAGTATAGAAGAATTATATTGTGTATAATTCCTTCATAATATGGATTTAATAAAAACCAAAAGGAGATGCCTGTAGAAGAGCTAATTTCTAAAATGAGCGTCATTATTTTATTTCTTTCTCCACCTCCCTACATTTTTATTAAAACATAATGACATAAAAGTATCAATGTATTAAATATAATTGGATATATTTATAGTAATTTCATGATATAAAACCATATCCAATTATACCAAATGGGTTATGAAATCATCATTCGTGTGTGTGGCAGACTACCGCCTCACGAACCGATGTCATTTGTTTTTTCATTTCCACCTTTCAAGGTTAGTTATAATGATTGATAATATATATATATATGATAAGTATAAAATATTTATACTAAATTAGTTAATATATCACAAATATATTTTTACCTTCTATTCCTTAGGATACATGATAATGTTGCTCGTGTGTACGGCAGAGTCTGGCCCCACAAAGTGATGCGATTCATCTTTCACTAATGCTTTACATGAAATGTGATAAAAAAAATATAATTATTATATGTGATATAAATGAAATAATTTTAATATTCATGAGAAATTTAAATTAAATAAATATAAATAACCTAAATTTTTTTCTGTTCATTTAAAATCATTTAAGATGATAACATCATTCATGTACATGTGACTACCAATTTCACTAAGATACGTGGATCTATTTTCATCCCTCCTACACATGTTTGAAAAATATGTTTTTAATATGTTTTTTTGATAATTTTATAATGGTAAAATATTAATTTCTTCATTTCCATAATGATCGATGAAAAATGGAAAGTTACACATGCTTACGAACAACCTACCATTTCCATGATCAAAATGCTATTAATTTTTCAAAAGCCATAATATGCGATGGGATGAAAAATTAAAATTGATATAAAAATATGATAATTATTTCATTATTATTATTACTATTATTAAACTATATAATACATACATGAATCGGAACATTCATAACAAACCATTCATGCTAAAACAAGGTAATAAGTACATGAAACCATCAAAATAATGTAGTATTATTAAAAAATGGGTAATGATATATTATAAAAGGATAAAATATGATATCATAAATATTAATAATGTTCTATAGTAAATTAATAATTTTTTTGAAACCAATTTACTGGACTATAATGAATGTTCAACCAAAAAGGAGAAAAAGGTAATTGTTTTCATTGAAATTTTATTCCATTGAGGAAAAAAGTATTGTCATAAACCATATTAATATTATATTTTGTTTATATTACCGTTTTTAACATTAATATAATCAATAATTAATTATTTATGTTATTTTTTATTTCAATTTGAAATATATGTTTTTCAGTTGATTTGACCTAATATTTTCCAAGTGGTAAAAAAATTCATAACACAATTTCTTTCATTGGTTATTTTAATTTTTCAATGTCGTTGATATTATATGGTTATTTGTATATTTAATATTTAGAATAGAATTTGTAATTTTTACTTATTTGATATGGATTGAAAATTCATACAGATTGTTGGTTCATTGATTAATTCTCACCTCAATGTTATGATCATTTTAGGGATTTATTTCACAATACCATTCTAATAAAGAAATATTATTCATGAATTTCTATGAAATGAAATTATTTTATAATTGTTTAATAAAATTAGTAGTTTTAATATCATATGGTTATTAGTGACATTTTTCATATAATAGTTTCATTTTTTGACTCTTGGGTGCTTAAAACTTTTGATACCATATTTTCAATAAAAATAAAATTCATTTCTCTCTTCGGCTATTAATATTTATTATTCCAAAACCATGATGTCTAAAAATGCCTCATAAAATGTTTTTATCCATTAAAATTTATTTCTTAAATAATGCATTTCCAATTTTTTACAAAATGTTTTCAAAGTAATCTTCTTGTCTCTTTACAAACAAGGCACATTTCTAATGTTTTTACCGTGAAAATTTAATGTTCATTATAGAATGTATGGAATTACCCACCAGTATGATCGTCATTTATTTGAATTGTACATAAAAACATTATGAAGTTATTTTTATTTGAAAATTTTTTAATTATTTTTTTAAAATAAAATATTTTTCATAATTAAAATGATTTTTTCATTAAGGTTATTTCACAAATATTTCTATGGTATTTTTATTCATCAACGTCAACAACCATTATATTACATATACTACACTGTGGATATGTTATATTGATACCTTCCTTATTCTTCCTCTATATGGTTTATGATTATCTTGACTATGGAAATAATTAACCTTTATATCCATGATTAATATTTTTAGGAATCAACTTCCCTTGAACTTCTTTCTTTCCTATTATAAATATACATAAAATTTTCCATAAATATACTTATGTGTGTTGTTTAAACATCATATCAGTTTTACATATTGTTTAATTAATTTATTTTTATTTGATACATGGGGATATATTTTTAAATATATATTATTTACTCAATATAGATATTCAATAAGAAAAATTATTTTTTAAATAAATAAATTTATCATTATATCAGTATTTCATTGTACATGCACTACAGAGGTTAACAAATTGTTAATAAAAGACCCTTGATGCATTGGTAGTCATGCTAGATGAATCAGTTGTTAGGATCATCTAATTTGGGTTTTACCCTATATATTTTGACCTTTCATGAGGATAGATATAGATAGTAAATGTATCTTGATCTTGGAAAACATGATGTTTGATAATTATGAATTTCCTACATTAATTGTTTTTAATATCCATGATATTTTCACAATGGAATTATCTATTTATGTATTTCGTTTTATATTTATTGATAAAATGTTATATGTTTTCAGTAATTTACCTTTACATATTGATTATTAATTATATAGATATATAAATGGAATACTTGATATGTTATTTACATTTCAATAATTATTATCCCTTATCCATTTATTTAAATGGTCGGTGTGTTTAGTTATTTACCTTTCCATGATTCTTGTTCTTATTAAACAATGATTTCATCGAATTAATAAAACTCATAATATGAATTTGACATCAGCCTTATTTTTATTTATTTCCCCATGATTCCATTAAATTTACTATGATTAACATATTGTGATACACAAGATAGAATAATTTTATTCTCATTAAAATTATATTATAATATATATATTCAAATGTTATATTGGACTCATGTTTGTATCTTGTGTGAAAATACTAATAAGCTGATCAGTATTTTGGGATGTGATTCCATATATCTAATGTTAATTTAATTATATAAGGCATCGACAATATGCTTACTAGGGTTGGTTCCCTATAATTGGTATCAAATGAAGATTATTATAAACCATGAGGACAAGATTTAGGAAAAATAAACGTGGGATCATAAGAATATGATTGAATTTGAAGATAAGTATAGAGTAACATACCAATATTTCAGTATGATAGATATTATATTGTTTTTATTTACAATATATCCATGTATGGATACAACTGAATGTTGTTCTGGAACAGAAGTACATAAGAGGAATTACTCAAATAATGATGTGTTATGATTAACTCATTCATTTCTAGGTACACAAAAAACAAACCTTACTACCCACCATGTTTGACACTCCATAAAGATATTCATAGGTTAATATACATTTTCTATACAAACCATTATGAATAATTTGATTAGAAGACAATAATAAATGACCTTGTGTTAACAAACGGTGTATTATATTGATAAAAACATGTCATGATATAAAAATTATATAAGGATTGATTATTTTATTGGAATCAAGAAATTAAATTCTTATTTTATTTTTACCAATGGTATATTATTAACAATACCATGAAATATATAATGATTCTATTAATTTTTTGAAGTAATAGTTTATTCATTAAACTATGTGTTCTGGATACCATGATGGGTTAATGATTTTATTAATTATCATAAGTTAAAAATATTAGAAACCAATTTTTTGATCTTATGTTATAGGAACGTCACCATATTAAAGACATTTTGGGAGCAATATATGGTAATAATATGTTTTAGTGGGAATTATTTTTTGAGGAAAATGGCCTCAAAAATTCATAGACATAAGTTTAAAGGTATTGATAATCGTTAGGGATGATATTGTAAATTTTGAAATAGAAATAATATTAAAATAATATTATTATTCCTTGTATAAAAATATGTTATATTCAAAACCATAGAAAAAAAGGTTATTTAATTATTACTATTATATCAACTATTTCCACCATATTTTCTTTGGAAAAAATATATAAAATATATTAATATATTTTATAAAATAGAAAAATATCATGAATGGGGAAAACCCATCACATCTGGGAAGTTAGTGGGTATTGAACCCATTAAATATGGATGATAAGGGTTTCAATTCTACACCTGGCCAACATGAGGTCTTGGTTAATATGTCATTGTTTTTAGTTTAGGAATTTGATGAATAAATATTAATGGTTAACCAATAGTGTTACATTTATTATTTATAGACCAATCTGTTTACCATACTGATTTTGGAAAATGTTTAGAGACATATTATTTTATTTATTTATAGATCATACAATCTCTTAAAAGTTAATTTAAATGATTTAGGTGTTAAAATTATTCATTTTTAGATATTCATTTGTTGGAGTAAGGGATGAATTAGAAATTGATCAAATCAAATGTATATGGTGAAGTTGTTATTATGAAATATAAATTATAAATAATATATATTTCCATATATTCATATATAGTAAAATAATTCCTCAATGTTGTAAAATGACCTTAAAATAAAATTATACCATATTATAATCATTTTTCATGAAATCAATAACAATTTGACACCTATTAGATTATTGTATTTGAACCCTTTATCCTCTTACTATTTATTAACATTATTGTGATCAATTACCTCAATAATCCTCTATAAATGTTATTCTTTTCATAAATGTCCATATCTTCAATTTCAACCAATGTTCTCATACCTTGAAACCTAGATATGTGTTTTTTATACAACCATTTTACTTCCCTTTCACTAGTATTAAAGGGAAAATATTATTAAAAAAAATTATGTGAGTTTTTTACAATTATTTTTCCCAAGATCAAAACATTGATTACCGATATAAAGTATAAATGTTTATGATTCTATTTATTGTTGTTTGGGGATAATGTAACACCATTGAATCATAAAATAAGAACATTATATTGAATAACATGTGTGACATGCAACACCATGAATAGAAAAGAATATAACATCCATAGATTTTATAATATATTTATAATTTTTAAAAAATTAAATATATTCTGTATCTCTCAATTAATGAAATACCAAGTTAGATTCCATTAAATGCTATAATGAGTTTATTCGATAGCTTGTGTTATAGGATTGATCAAGTTTTAATAAAACCTAATATACTACAAATATTGTTATTTAATATAATACTTATCACCAAGAGGTGGAAGGTTGGGTATGTATATAATTATATAACTTATATAAATATATATTTTACACATATTTATTGGTTATATTATTATTATGAATAAAATAAGAATCATTTAGTAGAAAAATAAATGTTTTCAGAAAAAATGATATTTTCCTACATGACTGCTTAGTCACACATGGTGCAAATAATTTAAAAATATTTTTTTAAAAATTTTCAAATATCTATATGAAAAATAAAATAATTTTTATCAGTCATAATATCAAAATTATCTTATAGTTCATTTTTGGTAATTTTTTGGAATGTTTTATTTTTTGATAAATAGAGAAATTGTTGAATTATATATTAATAATTTTTTTTCATATAACTAATTTATAATATTAAAATATATTTTCAATTGGTTGTAAATTTATAATAGTTAAATATTAAATATTTTTATCCAATTTAGTTCACTTAAATCATTTCATACTGAATATAGATAGAAAAACATTGTAATCATCAGAATAATTTGTCTTTAAAAAACTGAAATCTCATCTTGTATAGGGGAAATATTTTAAATTTTAAATTTTTAGTTTTATGAAATTAATTTGAAAAAATTGATTAAATATTTGGAATAATAATATTTTTTGAATTTATAAGAAGGCCACCTTAATTGGTTTCCAAAATTATTTGTAAATTCAAGTTAAATTATTTACATCGATTAAGGAGAAAATGAGTTTACTTAGTGGTTAAACATAGAATATAAGATGTAAAAATGACTAAAATATTCCAAAAATGATTTTTATGTTGATTGATAGAACATGTAAATTATATTTTCAATAATGTTCCATTAATAGGGCATGTTTCCATGAAAACCCATGGATGGAATTTACACATTCTAAAACATTAATGTGTGCCACTCACCCCACATATTAATGTCCTCCCCCCCTCTTCTATATTTCACACCTTCAAATAACATTTTATAGGCCAAAAAATGGTATTATAACTAAATAATTCCCTCTACATAACCTAGAAACCCAATATTTTGCACAATTCTTACATAGGAAGGATTTAGTATTATGCAATGAGAGATACCCAAAGAAGAGTCAGTTTTCATCAACAACTGTCTTTATTTTAATTATCCATAAACCACATTAAATTTAAATGAAAAAATTATGATATAATATCCGATATATTTTATATATCTTTTTTGTTTTTAAAATAATTTAATGATATAAACCTTCTCCACTTCCGTCAAATTGGTAATGAAATTATTCTTTGTGAATACGGTGGACTACATCCCCACGAACCAATGTCATTTGTTTTTATATTTCCATCTATCAGTGATAGATATAATCATGTATAAAATATATATATATGCTCATTATAATATATTTATATCTATGGGGTCACTATATCACATATATTTTTTTAACTTCAATTTTTGTCGGAGATATGATAACATCACTCGAGTGTATGGAGGACAAACGCCTCATGAAGAGATTCTATTTTCCTTTCACTAAAGCATCACATGGAAGGTGATAAATTGAAAATTAATTATTATAAGTTATATTAATGAAATAAATATGATATTAATTAAATATTTCACATATTTAATTATAATATACAACAGTTTCATTCTTTCATTTGTCACTAATGTAATGATGATATCATCTTTCTTATACGTGTGGACTACTCCCTTCACGAAGTGATGTTGTAACACCAAGCCACTACCTCATTGGCTTGAGGAGGCGGTGAGGGTTACTTATCCTTAAGTGACATTCACAAGGTGTCAATGTCTAGCAATAAATGACGATGGATCCAAGAACAAAATGTGGAATGATTTTCCCATAAAACAAAACCAACCAACAATCCAAAAGCTATATGATGCATGCCAACAAACCCTACCAACCCATCCATTAACAACCAAGTTCTTCCACAATACAAACCGAACCCAATAAAACGAGACATGTCTACAACACATCAGAGTAAAAAGCGGAATCAAAACAACCAAACACCACAAGCCATGACTCCACCACAACTCCACACCAAGCTCTAAACTCCAAGCTCCTCCACGGAATCAAAATGCTCCACTAAAGGAGGTAGATGCCTTACCTTCTCCCACATCATGGTACAAGACATCTGCAAAGACACCAATGTTCCAAAGAAGGTGGTGGGTACTAAAATTCCGCAAGATTTCCCCAAATAATATCAATACCCACGCCACTAGGATAAAATCGTTAGAAAATTTATATAAAATAGTTTATATAAAATGAATCACTAGTGAAACCATTTTCATAACCCAAACATGTCCTTACCAAGCCATCGCAGCCAAACCCTGCAACCAAGGGAATGCCAACCAAACATGCCACAAGCCATTTCACCATTCACACGTTAGCACAACAATTTCCAACTTGCAAGCAATGCACAACAAATAACCATAACAACCAAACAACCAAACGGTGGAGCTTCCGTCCAACCCGTTCACCCATTTACACTAAGAGGCACTTCCCATTCAATTACCATTGGTGGTGGACCTTCCATCCACTACCCATCACCTTGTTATAGTGGTACTTCTCATCACATCCACAAAACATTCGAAACAAGCCAAATCAAGCATATAACCCACCAAGGTCACAACCTCATGCCATCAACCAATTCCATTGCATATCAATCAATTTTAATAAATCATCCATTTATTGAAAACCATTTGTCATGCCAACAAAATTTCAATAAAACGACACTTTTTTTTAAAACCTTTTACATCAATCATTTTCACAAATCAAATATAGCATCCCATTTTAAATTCTCCATTTTCAAATCCACAAGATTATCATTTCACCATAAAACCCCCTTTTTCCAAATATTCCCAAAAGATCACCAAAGGATTTCCAACCAATTTCGCATAAAAATTCACAATAAATTTTCAGCACAACAATTAATTGTAACATAGAACCACAAGTTCTAAGAAAGGGGAGTTGAGAGAGAATCCACCTACCTTTAGGGCTCCGGAGAAATAGACCCACAAAAAATTGCACCTCTAAATCGGAGAACGCACCACCAAAACCTCTCTAGATCACCTTACCTAACCATCACAATACTTAAAATTATCATCCAAGGAAACCCCAACCCTAGATCTACACCCAATAAGTGTAGATCTAAAAAACCACGAAATAGAGGGATGTATATCTAGAGGAAAACATATGAGAAGAAATATGAGATACTTTCCGGAAGAAATCACCTTCAAACTACCTTGAATCCTCTTTGAAATGCTTCCAAATCGAGTGGGAGAGCACCCTTAACCATTGAGAACACAAAATCCCGAGTGAGGCTCGAGTGGGGAGAATATTGGAGTTAAATGAGGCAATCTCGAGTGACCATAGAACTTATAACCCAAAATTTAAGTGGTTGCACGGTTAGCCCACACGGTTTGGAAAACTATGCGCTAACCGTGCGCACGCCACTACATCGAGATCCAAGGTCCGCACGATTTCCTCGCACGGTTTGGAAAACCATGTGCAGGCCGTACGAGGCCTACTGTATCTAGAACAAGGGTCCGCATGGTTTCCTGGGGAACCCGCATGGTTTCCACTTACCATGCTCAAACCGTTCACCCATTTAAAGGCCTTCAAACTCCTCCAAAACCATTCCAAACTCTACCAACCTCTTTCCAACTCATCACATGCACTTTAAACACATAAATATGCATAAAAAAGGCCACATACGTCAAACAAGTGGTGATACATTCTCCCCACCATTGCAATTTCCATCCTCAGAAAGTTGTGAACTCGCCCTTTGTCGAAAGAGCTTGGGGCACTGCTCGACCAACATTTTCTCCCGCTCCCTAGTCTCCTCTTGAATCTGACCATGTCTCCACAAAACATGAACTAACCTTGTTATTTTACCGTGAAAGAATATATCTTGCCAATCCACAACCCACACTGGCATGTGCACCAACGAAGCATCCAGTTATTTCTCAACACGATCCCATTGAATCACATGGTCACGATCTAGATGATACTTTTTCAATTGCGATACATGAAGCACATTGTGCACCACACTAAAACGTGGTGGAAAATACAAATGATAAGCCACCTCACCATCCCACTCAAGAACCCCAAAAAGTCCAATATACCTCAGAGATAGCTTTCCCTTCTTCCCAAACTGACGATGTCCTAACCTAGGAGAGATCATCAAGAACACATGATCACTCTCCTGGAATGAAAAAGGACGTCGACGATGATTCACATATGATTTTTGATGACTCTGAGCCGTCTCCATTATTTTCATGATCAACATGATCTTCTCCATTGTCTCCAGGACAAGGCTCGGTCCAACTATCAAGGACTCACCCATTTCCACCCAACATAGTGTAGAATGACACGGCCGCCCATACAATCCGTCAAATGGATCCATCTGTATGGATGCCTATTAACTATTATTGTATGATAACTCAACCAATGTCAATTGATCCTCGCATGAACCACAAAAATCTATGACACAAGACCACAATATATCCTCGAGACTTTGTATCATCCTCTCGAATTGACCATCCATCTGAGGATGATACGCCGTACACATCGTCAACTGTGTACCAAGGGAATGCTTTATGGATTTCCAGTAACGAGATGTAATCCTCAGATCACTATCTGATACAATAGAAACTAAAACACCATGCCTCATTACCTCCACTCGGATATAGATTTTGGACAGATCCTCCACGTATGAGATTTAGGAATTGGGATGAAATGGGCCAACTTTGTTAGCTGATCCAAAATCACACAGATGGCATCATGCTTTCTAACCATTCTAGGGAGACCTGTGACAAAATCCATCGCTATCTGCTCGCACTTCCAATGAGGGATTGGTAAAGACTGCAACATTCATGGTGGCCTCTGATGCTCTGCCTTGACCTGATGACAAGTCAAGCATCTCGAAAAAAACTCAACCACACTTCTTTTCATACCAGCCCACCAGAACTGCGATTTCAACACATTATACATTTTCTAAATTCCAGGATGAACAGCCCACCTGGAATGATGATATTCCCTGAGATGATCATCCTAACATGCAGCTGGTACAACCATCCAATTTTGAAAACACAAAACTGAATCTCCATTTAGTTGCCAACCCTCAATGGTCTCCCCACCATTGAGTCTCGACCCCGTGGTCACACACTCAAAATCGAATATATGTGCCTCTTAAACTAGGATAACAAAATCATGAATTAACAAAACTGGAATGAAGACTGCTCTCTCACCATGGTCCTCACATTCCAACCGCATATAAGCTATAACCGGCAACAACTTCCCCTGGTCTGATGCCTATTTCACCACCTGATCATATGATATTATACTTAAAGAATCTGCCACCAAATTTCCCTTACCCAGTGTGTAAATCAAGTCAAAATAAAACATCTAGAGATATTATATCCATCTCCTTTACCTCATGTTCAAATCCCTTTCTAAGAAAATATGCTTCAAGCTCTTATGATCTGTATATACCTTGAATTTCTCACAGAAGAGATAATAACTCCACTCTTTAAAAGCATGGACCACTACTACCAACTCCAAATCATGAGTTGGGTAGTTATTCTCAATCACTCTCAACTAAAGTGAGACATACGCAACTACCTGATTCCATTTCATAAGAACGTACCCCACCCATGATCCTGATGCATCACAATACACCACGTACCCTTTTCCGGATTTTAGAAAAACCATGATTGGTGAAGATGTAAGACAAACCTTTAGCTCTGAGAAACACTGTTGAAACTGTTCATTCCACTGGAATGGAACGTTCTTTCTTGTCAAATCTGTCATCGGTGAAGCCAAATGCGAAAAAAAACACTAATAATACCAAGATAGATAAATGAAACTCTGTATCTAAAACAGATTCTTTGGTGGTTTCCACGAGACAATAACCTCTATCATTTTTGGATCCACTGAAACACCCCTTTCAGAAATCACATGGCACAAAAAACGAACTCCATGTGTCCAAAAGTCACGATTTTTCAATTTTACATAAAACCGGTGATCCCTCAAGATCACCACCACTATCGCCAAGTGCTTCTCATGCTCCACCACTGTCTTTGAATACACCAGAATATCATCTAAAACACCACCACAAATGCATCTAGATATCTCTGAAATATCTGATTCATCAATGCCATAAACACCACTGGTTCATTCCTTAGACCAAAGGGCATAACCACATATTCATAATGGCCATATCTACTTCTGAAAGTAGTTTTAGAAATATCCTCCTTCCTCACCCGCAATAGATGGTATCCCAACCTCATGTCGATCTTGGAGAACCACTGGGATCCCCACAACTGGTCGAACAAATCATAAATTCATGGAAGTGGATATATATTCTTTATCATAAAATGGTTAAGTCTACGATAATCAACACAAAGCCTCAATGATCCATACACCTTTTTCACAAACAATGATGGCGCTGCCCACGAAGACGTGCTAGTCCGGATAAACCATTTCTTTTCTATCTCTTACAACTGGACTTTCAATTCCCACAATTCAGCTGGTGTCATCCGGTAAGACGGAAGTGAGATAGGACTGGTCCCCAAAAGGAGATTAGTCATAAACTCCACATCTATTACAGGAGTTAACCCAGAGAATTATTCTGATAAAACATCCAGGAACTGATGCACCACTGCCAGAGGAACACTCTACTCAACACCCTCTACCGATTCCAACAACAAAACTGCCAACTGATATAATAACGTAGCCACTGCTGGTGCCACAATACTCTTTGTACCCTGCCTTTCATTCTTATCTCATCTAAAGAGATGTCTAATTCCATCGTGCGTTTTCAAAGCCACTATTAACTCATCAAAATTGATGTGGGCCATAAAAGCTACCAGCCAATCCATTCCCAGGATTACATCATACCCATCTATCTCAAGCATTGATAAATTCCACACTATCTCAACCTCACCCACAACAATACAAAATTCTCTACACAAGAAGGCTCGACATTATCTTAAACCCATAGGAGTTTGAAGTTTCAAAACCAAGGGCATCATTTCTAACCTTAAACCATGAAAATAAACCACACGTGCAGCAATAAAAGAGTGTGAAGCACCCGTATTAGACAACACTTGAATCAATGTAGAATTTAAATGAATAGTACCTTGCATCGTGGATGGTCCCGAATGATCATCCACTATAACTTTCTCATCTGCAAACACATGTTTTCTTTCCACACTCTACTCTTTATTGTTCTTATGAGTCATCGTGGTATTCTGAGAATTACCATGACCCACTTTACTATGTTGATGAGGGATGTGTTGTTGTCCTCGTCTCGTCCAAGCATACGACATCTGTGATCCCTGAGGAGTGTCACGTGCACCCGACCATGGAGCATTACAACAATAACTCTTCAGATGAACCATCTTCTTATATTAATGACATGCTAGAGGTTGTGTCGTATAACCCCGGTTGATGTGGCTTGTAGAACCACACTGAAAACATCTCGGCTTGCTCTGGGAAATAGGATGAAGATTTACCAATCCTGCTGTCAGATTATATGCCACATTCCTGCCCTAGGAATAAGTGTCTCTCCTTCTCTTGAACCCTGAGTTAGAATTCCCACTATTTTCCATGGGTACCACAATGCTTCCCCTGCTCGGAGCTCCCAATAGATCCCGTTAATCCACCGAGGCTCTATTCACTATATCTGTGTAATCATCTATACACAACACTGCTATCTTTGAACATATTTCTTGTCTTAACTCTTATTCAAAGATCCAATCCTTCAACGACATGATACCTACTACCTTGGGTGAAAACCGAACTATGTTCATAAACATAACTGCATAATCTGTCACAGACATAAGCTCTTGCTTCAAACTAAAGAAATCAGTCATACGCTGAATTCTGAACGTATGTTGGTAGAATTTTTTGTTAATCAATTCCTCAAAGCCTTCCCACATCAAACCCTGGTTCATCCCCGCTTTGACTACCATCTACCACCACTGAAGGGAAAGATCATCCATCATATACATGTCTAACTTCACTTTCATATCTACCGACATTACCAAGAACTCAAAGATCTTGTTCATTCTATTCAACCATGCCTCTTCCCTTTCCAGATATGAATCACCCCTAACGATGGGTGGATTCTACCATGGAAACTGAACTGGATGATCTATATTCCTTGGTTCATCTGTTTTATTTCCCCATCCCACAGCTTGGAAAGCTTACACAATGCTTTTCACTAGCTGCAGGTTCACTTGAGGCTCAAGTGCTACCACATTCTCGACAGCCTCCTCCGGTTGGTCTCTACAACGCCTACCCTGTTCAATTTCTATAAACAGAAAAAAATAAACCATGAGTCTCACATCCATAGATATCAGGAAATCCCATTTCAAATCACATTACAAAACACATTTACAACAAGTCTTTCCAGTATTTCACAATTCCCATTGTTTACCATTTTAAAAACCAAACCATTTTCAAAAAACGAAATTTATTCACATTACAGTTTCACACAACAACAATTTCTTAATTCAGCCCATAGATCATTATACCCCAATGAAATATGCATCCTAGTGGGAAGTCATTTCTACCATGCATTCCCTTCTCATCTCATTGGCTACACCCACGACAATGAGATATCCAATTCCTACAAGTGTCTCCAAAACACTTTTGTACCCAAATCCCTGGTAACTTGAATTTCAGCATAAAAGGGTTTGCTACTCCCATTGATACTATACATTCCATGTTCTGACATTCCTACACCTTTTTACAATCCCGAATCAAGGAATGTACCACAACGAATGTCAACACCAAATCCGAGAATCTACTCCAAAGGACCGAACAAACTGATACCACTTGTAACACCCCTCCCCTACCTCATTGGCATGAGGAGGCGGTGATGGTTACATGGCCTTAAGCTATGTTCCCAAGGAGCTAAAGGCTAGAAATAAATTTTAAGGGTTCTGATAAAAAAATGCAGAATGATTTACCCTTAAAACAAAACCAACCAACAATCCACATACTATATGATGCATGCCAACAATCCCAACCAACCCATCTATTAACAACAAAGTTTTTTCCACAATACAAACCAAACACAAAAGAACTAGAAATGTCCACAACACATTAGAGTACAAAGCGTAAACTAAACAACCAAACACCACAATCCATGACTCCACCACAACTCCACACCAAGCTCCAAGATCCAAGCTCCTCCAAGAAATCACAATGCTCCACAAAAGGAGGTAGATGCCTTACCTTTTCCCACATCACAGTACACGACATATACAAAGACACCAAAGTTCCAAAGTAGGGGGTGAGTAATAAAACTCAGTTGGATTTCCCCAAATGAAATCCCTACCCACTCCAATAGGATAAGACCGTTAGCACATATATATAAAAAACTTTATATAAAATAAATCACAAGTGAAACCATTTTCATAAGCCAAACATGTCCTTACCAAGCCATCACACCCAAACCATGCAATACAGGGAAAGCTAACCAAACATGCCACATGCCATTTCACTATCCTCACATTTGCACAACAATTCCCAACTTGAAATAAATGCAACAAAAATAACCATAACAACCAAAAAACCAAACAGTGGAGCTTCCATCCAACCCGTTCACCCATTTACACTAAGCGGCACTTCCCATACACTTACCATTGGTAGTGGCCCTTACACCCACTATCCATCCCCTTTTTATTGTGATACTTCTCGCCACTTCCACACAACATTAGAAACAAGGCAAACCATGAATATAACCCACCATGGTCACAACCTCATGCAATCAACCAATTCCATTTCATATCAATTCATTTCAATAAATCATATGTTTATTGAAAACATTTTTCCATGCCAACAAAATTTAAATAAAACAACCCTTTTTATTGAAAACATTTTCCATCCATCATTTTCACAAATCAACCATACCATCACATTTTAAAATCTCCATTTAAAAATCCACAAGATTAGCATTTCACCATAAACCCCCCTATTTCCAAATATTCCCAAAACATCCCCAAAGGATTTCCAACCAATTTTTCATTACAATTCACAATTAATTTTCAGCCCAACAATTAATTGTTACAAGGAACCATAATTTCTAAACAAGTGGAGTCAAGAGAGAATCCACCGACCTTTAAGTTTCTCGATAAATCGACCCACAAGCTACTGCACCAACAAAATAGACAATGGACCACCTAAACCTCTCTAGATCACCTTCCCTAACCAACAAAAACATTAAAATTAACATCCATGGAAACCCCAACACTAGATCTACACCCAACATGTGTAGATCTTGAAAACCACGAAAGAGAGGGATGTAGATTTAGAGGAAAACACATGAGAAGAAAGAGGAGAGACTTACCCGGAATAAATCACCATCAAACCACCTTGAATCCTCTTTGAAATGCTTCCAAATCGAGTGGGAGAGCACCATTAACCCTTGAGATCCCAAAATCCCGAGTGAGGCTTGAGTGGGAGGAATATTGAGGTGAAATGAGAAATTCCCGAGTGAACATGGAACTTATAAACCTAACTTTATGTGGCCACACGGTTAGCATGCACGGTTTGTAAAACCGTTTGCTAACCGTGCACACGACACTGCCTCTAGAGCCAGGGTCCGAAAAGTTTCCTCGCATGGTTTGGTGAACAGTGCACATGCCGTGCGAGGCCTACTATCTTGAGAACATGGGTCTGCACGGTTTCAAGGGGAACCCGCACGGTTTCCACTAACCGTGTTCAAACTATACACCCCCATTAAAGGCCTTGAAACTCACCAAAAACCATTCCAAACTCTCCCAACCTATTCCCAACTCATCCCAAGCACTTTGAACACATAAATATGCATAAACAAAGGCCACATACCTCAAACCGGGGGGGAGCTACTGAGGTGACTCTACATTTATTACCAAAAAACATATTTGAACTATATATATATAATATGATATTATTATAAATATTTAATTTTAAATTATTACATACCTCCTCTCCATGATGACAGGTGAAAAAATTAAACATTTATCATGCATATGTATGACATATCATCTCTATGGTCATAATAAACATCCATTTTAAAAATACATAATAAAAGATTGGATTCGAAGGTAAAATTTATTTATAAATATTTTAATTATTTTATAATTATTATTTCACATGTGATGAAACTATATAATATGTGCAGGAACTCGAGCATTTATAAATAACGAAAATGAGAAAACAATGCAATTAACAATGCAAACAATGAAAATCATGAATTATTTTTAACAAAATGATATCGTATAAAATGATCATAAATTATATATTTAATATTAATATGGATTAATAATAATTTAATGAATGTTTAAAACTTTTATACTAGAGCTTAAAACTCATTCAATCAAAAGGGCTCACAAGGTAAGGGTTTTCTGCTCAATTTCATTTCATTCTGGCATATTATATTGTTATAATCCAAATTTATTTTATATGGGGTATATACTTCCTATTTGAAATATAAAATAATTAATACTAAATTAAACATGTTATTTTTTGTTTCTATTTTAATAATTTCAGGTAAGGGGATTTGACATAAAATTTCCCATAATGTAAATAATTTCATAACTCATTTTTTAATTAGGTTATATTAGTTTCTATTTTTTTAATATTATATGATTATTTGAATGATTTATTTTTAATATTTATTTTTATTTAAAGTTTTTTTGTGGATTTACAACTAATACACATAATGGGTTCATTAAATATTTATCACTTTAGTGTTATGATAATTTTAAATATTTATTTCAAAATATCATTCTAATCGAGATTGTTTATTCATGAATTTACATTAAAGGAAATTATTTGATAACTATTTAGTAAAACCATTAATTTTTATCTACTCTATTTATTTGTGATCTTTTTCAAATAATAGTGTCATCTTATCACTCTTTCATACATAAATTTTTTTTGAAAATGCTTTCAAAAAAATCCGGTAACATTTCTCTCTTTGGTCATAATTCTGTTTTCATCCAAAATAATATTTTATAAAATTGTTTTCAAAAAAGTATTTTAAATTCTAAAAATCTATTTCATATTTATGAATATATTTTCTTGTATATTTTTTAAAATTTAACTTTCAATGAAATGCATTTTATTTTCTTTTTCCAAATGAAAATTATATTTTTTGTTAACAATTAAAGATATAATTTTGTTATATTTATATTCAATAATAGAAAGAACCCTTATTTTAAATATTCTATAAAGGGGATATCTCTTATTTAAACCATACATATTCTTCCTCTATATTTTTTATGATTATTTTGATTTAATAATGTATTTACATTCTCTTCCTTGTTTAATTTTTTAGAGAATTACATCCCTTGAAATTTTCACTTTCTAATTATCATTGGATATTTAATTTCAAAAAAATATCCATATTACTTATCATGGATGTAATTATTTATTATACCATATATCAATTAAAAATATGGGGTAAAAATTGTATATTATTTGATATATTTGGAAATATTGATAAATATGTATTCTTTACTCAATATGGATATTTAATCGAGCTTTTTTTTATGAATTAAACCATTTATTTAATATATGAGGAATTATTTGGGAATGTAAAACATGGGTTAAGAACTATTTAATGAAATCCTCACAATGAATCGTTACTCTTATGGGAGGAATCAGTTGTCTAGAATCAGTTAAGTGGGTTTTTACCTTATATGTTTTAAACTGTCTTGAGGATATATCATGATTGTAAAGGTATCCTGAAATTGGTAAAAATGATGTCTGATAATTAACAATTTACATCATTAAGTGATATTATTATCCACGAGCTTTTCACTATTACATTATCTCTGGATCCATTTCATTTTTTCTTTTCTCATTAAATGATTTGTGTTTTTATTTATTTACATTTCCATATTGATTACACCTTATGTATAATTTTATATGGAATTGGTGTTCGATTTTTTATCTTTTGTTATAGATTATTCCTTACCCAGTTCTTTAAATAAAATGTGTTCTCATTTATTTAACTTTCTATATCTATTAGTCTTATTAATTTTTAATAAACTGCATCATACTTAACCCTTAATAAACATTCATGCACACCCTTATTTTGTTTTATTCCATGATATTTCATGATGTTTTTGATGACTGATATAAAGGGATATTCTTGATAGAAAAAGTTAGTTTCTTTTAAAAAATATGTGTATTCAATTATAATATAAGACTCATGTATGTATCTTGTTTACCAAGTCTATTAAACTAATGATTACTTTGATATTTTATTCCTTTTTGATTACGAATATTTAATTGTTGTAGGAACAAGCTATTGTCTTACTAGGGTCGGGTCGCTATAAAACCTACCCCACCCTGCCACACATTCTCTGACCACATTCATTGTTATCTTAATTTCATTAACCCCACACACCATTTTGAGTATAGTTATGTAATAAATAAAAACTATATGGATGAAAAATATGATATATTTGAATATCATGAGATACATTTTTATTTTGAAAAATGAAATAGAGGTACTCATTGAAATTCTATTACAACATATCATTCAGAATAGAGAGTAGAAATTTGGGGATCTGACCCATGATTTCTTGAATATATTAGAAGTTTCTAGAAGAATTTATTTTCATTATTCTAGGTAGAAAATAGTATATGTATTTTTATTTCATATTGGTGGGTACAATAATTTTTTTAAAAATAAAATCCTTTGTAGATATGGAATTTCAGATCAACCAATCTCATTTACAAGAGACAGGGTAGTTATTGGCATTTACTGACATTGTTAGGATAGATACTTCAAAGAAACAAATGATAAGGGAAACCATTATATACATTATACATGGATACAATACCTATTTTGGGTTTGTTATGGGTGATTCTTAGGGCATTGTGAGATGTCTTGATGTACTAATTATTCATTTGATGTAAAGCCTTAGGAAGTAAACTATATAAAATAAAACTTTCCTTTATTTCATGGTTCAACTGAAGAATACTAAATTCATGGTGATGCGATGTAATTTTATAACTCACATGGGAAATGATTTTTTAATACATCACTAATCACCCGCACATGCCTCTCTTAAAAATACTTAAATGAATGACGTCTAGTTATTTGAAAAGGGATTATTTTTGTAGAATGATAAAAATAAATATGACTTTACTGAGGAGTATGAATATATTATATTAGAGGTGGAGGCTGAAGAAAAATATTAACGGGTGAACTCAAATCCAAGAAAAATCTCCTCCACCAATGAAAAGATCAATAAGAGCACTAGATTATAAACTATACCCATCCATTCCATAAGAGGAGAGGAATCCCTATTTTTATACCACATTCCAACAGGTTATCAAATATTAATGTTATATCTAAGAGGTAAATGGGATATTATTTCATCCACCACCAATTCCACCATTGGTTCCAACCCTTATGTGAGCCCCATCTCATTAATATCAACTAATTCCATCCTGATTCATACCTAAATTAAATTTTGACCATATTCATTTTTTATATAGTTTTCAAAATAGAGTTAAAATGCGACATATTTTTTTAGATATATACCAATGGGAACCTCCTATGGATTATCTATATGAATCCTAGTATTATCTATGAAATATAAACACCCTTGAATAGTTATACATGGATTCCCAATAAATGTGAATCAGATATAAGTTAAATGAAACCCCCATGTAACATTCATTGATCAAGTAGATTTTCATAAAACCAACCACATTATCTAGGAGGTTTATATGGAACACGACATTTGCAACACCCCTATATCCTATAATACCTTAATACCTTGATCCACAATAATACTAGGAAACAATCCTACATCACCAAAATAGAGAATATCGTGGAGACATCCACTGTGTTGTTTACCACCATGAATGAGTTTCTCACTAACACCAATACCCTTTCAACACAATTTATTTCTTTATAATATTATTTTTATTAAACCTTAAAAAATTCAAAATATTAGGTTTTAGTAAAGAAATTACATTTTTTTATTTAGAATATTTTTAGGATTTTATTTTTAGATGATTATACCACAACTATAACATAAAGACCATAAAATAAAAATTAGACACTTCTGAAGAGTATCAATTTTCTCAAAAATATGAAACATATAAAATAATGAATACTATATTTTATGAAAAATATTCGATAGTTTTATAATGAATTATTCTAATCCATCATGCATCCTTATGTCCTGTGAATAGCATTAAAAAATGCGGGATGAACATATAAAGTTCAGTAAGCGGTGTAAAAAAATTATTATTCCATTAATAAACATTAAAAACCATTAAAATTTACCATAATTTAATACTTCTATCCATTAATAAGTATAATAAACACTACAATGAATATAATATCACTGATTACCATTATTATAATCAAATGATTACCATAAAACATAGAATAATAACTGAAAACACAAAAGGTATATTCGGGAATTATTATATTTTTCACTCTTATAAGTGGAGTAACCAAGAGGTCAACTTCTATACATGACACTATTATAAATGGAATATACACATGGATTACATACATACCCAATGCGTTAGAGGGATATCATGGACCTAATCAATATTAGTTTACCATGGAACCACCAGTCGTTTGTTTATCAGGGAACCACCCATCAAATATCCAAGAACCATTTAATAGTCAAAACACATAATAGATTTAGAATTTCAACATTTTACTTATAAAATTAAATTTACTGTTAAAGGAAATCATTTATTGATATTGAAATAATAAATACATTTAATAACTAAATTTCAATATCAAAATAAAGAGAAAAATGGAAAGATAGGAAATATTTTTTTTAAAAAAAACACGAAGTCATATAGTGGAATTAAAACAGAAATATATTCATAGAATTACCTTTATAATCCTTATATATCCATATAATAAATATTTAAAACAATAAAAATAATATTTAGATTGAGAACGAATTTTAAAATTAATCCTTTATATATCCAAAGTGTCCCAAACCACCATGAATATTTTAATCAAAAGCCCCAAGAATTAATAAAAGATAAAAAAACAATAAATTTCATTAGGATAAGAAAAATCATTATATTTTATTTAAAAAATATATTTATATGAACATAATAAAATAATTTGGTTGTGTAAATTCAAAATAATCCTTAATAAAAAAATATTGAGATGAAATCTCTTACCATGAGTTCCACATGTCACATGTGCATTTATATTCCAAAATAATTAATTAATCTTAATTATTTACATAATTATAAAAAATACTCATGTTTATAATTAATTTTATTTTAATTTATATTGTTTTATACATCTACTTAAAAAATTAATTTTATGTTGGGTGTTTTGACCATATTTGGTTTATGGGTCAAAAATAACTTTGTTTGGCCAATTATGGTAAAAGGGTTCATTATTAAAAGATAAACATAATAATAATCATGAAATAATTATCATATGTTTTCATAAATTATAGTTTTAAATATAATCATGAATTTTGTTTATGGAAAATTAAAAAACATTACAGTCATGGAGATGATAGGTTGTGTGTATGCATTAGTAACATTCACAATTTTCAATGATCATTTTGGAAAGATGGTAAGTAAAATATAGCATTAAATAGTGAGAATTATATCATGAATAAAAAATTGATAAATAAAATAATTAATTATATATATATATATCCTAGTATGTAAATGGAATCACATAATTTCAAGGAGGCAGTATTCCACACGTCAATAAATAATTTTATCATTTTTTCAGTTTGTGAAAGAGAAATAGATTAAATAATATATTATATTCATAAAATAGTAATTATGTAATTAATATAATAAATATTTTATGTATTTAAAATATTTTTTGTTAAAATCATACATAATACATTACATGTATGTTGGGTGCTTATCACAATTGTTTTAGGAGGTGGTAGTCCATAGGTCCACACTTGATGTTATTGTATTCTCACAAGTTGGAATGGATGAAGGTACACGTATATAAAAATTAATTGAGTATTAATATATCATAAATATCATATATATATATATATATCTGTGTGTGTGTGTGTGTGTCTATATCATATTAAATTACTGTTTCCAACATAATTTTTAACCATGATAAGTGGTAAAGGGAAAAACGAATGACATCATTTCACATGGTGGTAGTCCACCGTACAGACAAACAGTAATTTCGTTAACCATATGATGGAAGTGTAAGTAGGTGTAGGTTTAAACATTAACATAACACCATATTAGTATATTTAGGATACAGATTTTATTATACAACAATTTAATATGATTTATTCAATGGGTGGTGAATGAAATTAAACATAATTTCATATTGAAGTATTATATCGCTTTTTCAGGTGTCTCCATTTGGTTAGAAAAAATGTGATTCCTTGGTAAAATTTATACACAATGTGAGGATTCATGGTATGTGGGACTGATTTTGGTAGATTATTTTGGTAGGTTTTGGATGAGAAAAATTGATTTAGAGGTGTGAATAAATAGAGAGGGTGATTTCCATTTTATATTACATGGGTAGTGGAATTATTTTAAATATAATAAGGTAAAAAATATTGGTATATCTAAAATACATCATGTTCCTCCAATAATGATCCCAATTAATGAAAATAGGGAATATTTTGGAATAATTTCCATCTATTGGGATTTGTAAATGCTTTTAGTTAATTTGGACACTTACGATTGTAGTTTAACCCATAAGTAAACATGTTTTTATTTTAATCTCTATAAAAAAATTTTATTGCTTTCACTAATAATTTTTGAAAAAAATAAATTGAATTTTTTATAATTATATAATATTATTATTCCAAATATATAATCCATTTTTCAAAATTTACACCACATAATTTTGAAATATTAATTTTAAATTAATTTCACACACGGGACAACAATGTGGGTTTTTAAAGTGAAAAAGTGAAATGGTTTTCTTTATTTTTATATCTAAAATATAATGCATATCATTATAATGACATAAATTGGATAATATTATATAAAATTTAACTAATTATAATTTAAAACAAATTAAAATAATCATATATATATATATATTATATGAAAAATCAGTTTTCAATTAAAATTCAACATTATTTACTATTCTGAAAATGTAAAATTTCTCAAATAAATAAAAATATTTAACATAAAGTTAAAATTTATAATCCTATTTAAGAAGATAATTTTATATTTTAATATAAAAGTAATGAACATGTCCAAATTTAGTTTAAAAATAGTATCTACATTAAAAGGTGTCAAAAATACTTTTTTTAAAAAATAATTCTTTTTAGCAAAAAACTGGATTTATTCCTATTTTATTCTTATAAAATATATTGAATGAATATAAAAAAAATTTATAAAAATTTATTATTTAATACAAATAGTCTTATTCATTCTCAATAATAAATCATAAAGGCTATAACTATCGTATTATGAAATAATATTAATAAAATAATATTGTTTGGTATAACATTGCCTTGTGTGGAACAGATGATTTGGAAGAAACTCATTATTGGATATCTTGTACACTACTAGAAATATCCTCTATTTTATTGTAAAATTTCTTTATAAATTATAAATATTAATAAATATAAAAGATATTATTTTAAAATTATCTAGGTTTTCCCATCCTTCCCCCTTTTTGGTAATTTTGTCTTTATAATTCTATTCACTTGTCAAATAACTGTGGATATTTTCCCCTCATAGAAATTTAATATTCCCATGTTTATTCTTAAAAAATTATTTTTTTCACAAAAACATAACATATCAAATTACCTTATTATGCAACACTTTCTATATGTGGTGAAAACCCTAAACTAATAATTAATATTCTGTTCAAACTGAAATACATTGGAGGTAAATCCCAATGACGAAACCAGTAAATTCTTCCTTAATATTGAAACCTGAAATATGTTGTGTACCTAGTATAAAACTAGAGGCAACGACACTTGGTTGGAAACATATCCAATATTATTTACTATTTCATACTGTATAATTTAATTTGGAATCATCTTCCTCTTCTAACCAAAATACATCACACATTTATGTTGAGAAATATTATAATATATATGATAACCTACCTTAAAAGAAAAATATTTACTCTGCTTTTTTACATACCTTTTTTCATACTTTGAACATTCATCACATTTCACTAATTAAACTATACTTTTTCTATCGTTTCTTCTACCTATTATGGTCCCATAAAAATCCAATATACTATATATTCCTAAAATAATGGGGTTCAACAACGATTCACATATAATTCCTCTAAAGGATCCCTCTGAATGTTGGAATGAAAACTATTATTGTAATAAAATTAAAAAAATAAAATAAGATGATATAAAAATCCTTGGAAATCCACTAAGAAATAATTTTGAATATCATCCTTGTTTTGAATCATTCTTTCATACTATCCAACCAATTGAGGATGAAAATATATGTGGAAATTTAATTCAGTACCCAATGAATTCTAAAGCCTTCCCAAAAAAATAGATGCGAAAATGAGAACATAGTCTAATACAATCGATATAGGAACTCCATGTAACCTAGAAATCCCTTTTGGATAGAGTTGAGAAAGATAATATAAATTCATTGTATCTTGAATTGAAAGGAACTGTGTATATTCAGTTAGTCAAACAAAAATAACCTAAATAAAATTATTCCCTTCATATGTATTTGGTAATCGTACCACGAAATCCATTGATATTATTTCCAATTTCCACTCTGAGATTTTATTGGTTAAAGGACCCACTTTGGAAACTAACAATCGACATTAATATGTTGAAAAATATAACACATCATGGAAAATTCATTAATATACATTTTCATTCCCTCCTCAAAATAAAACTCTTGAAGGTCTCTAATGATATTAGAGATTCAAAGATAAATGGAAAATAAAGAACATTGAGATTCAATAAAAAATTATATCTTTGTCAATGAATCACAACACCAAAATAATATTTTTTCCAAATCATAAAACATTATCTAAATCAATATTAAAATAAAGAAAACATACTATTGATAATAGATTCCGTATTTTCATTCAAATATTGATCCACCATCTATTGAATCATAATTTGTTTTGAAAAAGATGAATACACTAAAACATGAATCAAAATAGAGTATATACCTTCATCAACTACTTTTAGGAAATAATTCAACATAACATTACAGAAATAGTCACAATAAAAACATAACATGGTTAATGTAGCATTTCCTTTTCTACTCAAAGCATCGACCACCATGTTTTATTTTATAGGATGATAATGAATTATCAAATAATAATCTTTTATAAGTTCAACACAACTTCATAAGCTCATTTTCAACTATTTATAATTGGATATATTATTCAAAATAGTGTGTTAAATATATATTTCACATGTCACTCTGTACCAATGATGCATAAAAAATTTCATTTCTAATACAGATTCAGTTAATTTCATATCTTTGGTAAAATAATTTATCTCACGAGTTTTCAATTGATGTGACACTCAATAAATTTAATTCTCATTCAACATCCGGACGCAACCAATTGAATTTAATGAAGCATCACTGTAGATTAAAAAAATACCCATTTCTAAATGGAAGGGCCAAAATGGGGGCATTAAACAATATTTTTTCAGTTAATGAAAAACATATGGCATTATCATGTCTAGATAAACTCAAATATCATTACTATTATCTTATTTACTAGGATATACAACTGAAAAATATTTTCAAAATTTTTTTGGTAATATCCTACGAATCTAAGAAAACTATGAAACCCAATTACATTGGATGGTCATGGTCACCCTTCAAAAACATTAACTTTAATAAGGTTTTGATTTATCCCCTACTTAAAAATAATGTGACCATGTAATGAAAACTTTTTCAAAAAAAATTCATTCTTAGTCAGGATTCTATATAGTTTAATTTCATTTAATGTTTTAAAAACATTCCATAGGAATCGTTCATGTTCCTCATGGATTTTAGAGTGTACCCAAATATCATTTATAAACACAACCACAATCTAATCCAAAAATTAATTATATATTCTATTCATAAGATTTATAAATATATTACCTTCATTTGATAAATAATGGATTGTAAATAAAAATACATAATTCTAATATATCATCCAAAATTCATTTTTTATAATATTATCCTCCTTCACCTTCAGCTGATGGTGCCAAAAACATTGACCAATATTCCAAAAAAATAGACCACTCTAGAGATGATCCAAAAAATCATCAATATCTAGAATATGATACTTATTATTAATTTTATGGTTATTCAAGGCTATATAATCTTTTCACTATATCATGGAACCATCTTTTTTTTCACAAATAAAATAGCAACACCCCCTATCGAAGTGGTGGGTCGAATGAAACCTTTTCCAATCAATTCGTGGGATGTGGATTTCAATTCAATAAGATATTCTTGAGTCCTGAGATATGGGAGATCATTAAATGGATTTTTATCATGCACTAAATCAATAATAAATTTTTAGAGACCCTGACCTTTCACATATAACAGTATAATTTTTTGAGCATAAATATATATCAGAGTACAAGATGACGATCGTAAACACTTTTGTATTGGAAGAATAGGTACATAATGAACAATTAAAAAACTTTTTATATAATATAAATTATGATATTATATTTTAATTTGTTCACATACATCTACCAAGGATACATTGGGGAACACATGATCAAATGGATGAGAAAAATAGCACATTAAAGGAATAATCATAAGAACAAAGCATTAACACATGGGATATATTGAAAAACATAATGATAAAAAAGGCATGTAACCTACAGAATCATAACATAAAAACATGGAATCATATAAACATAGAGTCATAATAATTTTTCAACAACATAAAACATGAATTTAGCATTATTCAAGGATAACCTCCATGACTGTTGCACATGGTAGCACAAGCCACGGCTAACTTCCATGACCATCGCACATGGTAGCACAATCCAATGCTAACCACCAAGATCATCACACATAATGTCTCAAGAGGATCATCCTTACCAAATTAATTGGGAAATTATATTGGTGAAGAAATATTAACTCTTATGAATAAATTTTCCACATAAATAATAAAATATAATAAAGAAACCTAATGGTTACCCATGGAAATAATTGGATACCACAATCATGTCAAAAGGCATAAAAATGGTCGTACCAAAAAAGTATTCATGAAAGAAAGGAACTAAAACATACATTTAAATTAATAAGGAAATATAAAAATGTACCATTGCAAGTGATGTCTTGTTGAAGTGACAATATATAAGAAAATTCTTAAAGATATTTCAGTATTAAAAAATTTTTGTGTTGTTATAAGGAAAATAATATAGAGCCTTTAAAATACAAAAGGGAAAATTATTTCTATAAAAACAGAATAAAACCTAGAATGATTTTATTATAAAGAGTATTATTTAATGAAGACAATGTTAGATTAAAATATATGATATAGTTCACTTGAAATTTGGTAAGAATTTAGGAAGTTCCCTCAAAACAGGTTTTCTTATCAAGAAGTATTGTGGAGGGAATCACAGAAAAAATATTGATATCCCAGAAAGGGAATAATGAAAGGGTAATGATAAATTAATTTGGTAGAAATAAACATAATTTATAATATTAACATAAAATTATAATACAACTTCATTTTTTAAAAGGAAGATAAGGCAACATGAAAGAAGAAATGTGGTTCTGGCGGAATCCCTTACGTGTTATTAGCCTTGTATTGCGTGTATATAAGAGGGATTAATGATAGAGGAATGGGTTTCTAATCACTTATATTTCATGATGTAATTATGGGGGTGGTTCACAATCATTATCCATAATTATTGATTACACATAAAAGGTCATAACATAGAGGATATTCTTGAAAAAAAGTGAAATATAGAGGATCCCTTACCTTATGTCTGATGGTGTTCTCCACTTGATATTAAATATCTGATTAATAAAATAAGGTAAATAATTGATAATCCAAGAACCAATTTTACATGTAATATATTTATTTTATCCATTTTATGTTAATTCATTACCTTTTATGGGTTAAGTGGTTCAATTTTATTGTTTGGGTCCATTTGTTTTCTTAATTTTTATGATCAGTGTACTAAACATCATGAATGGTAAATCATGTTGAATGGGAATGGTTGTAATGAATTGGAGTTATATTATTTTATTGAACATATAGTAGGTTACATGGTTGTAAATTATATTTGGTTACATTGGGGGAAGATTAAAAATTATGTAAAACTTTAGTGATAACCATTTGGGTTAATTGGTTTTTTTGGCCACAATGAACATGTTTTTTTTTATAAATGATCATCATGAGTAAAAAAGGACTCCAGCACAATAGGTGAGACATAATACATGTATTATAGTCTCTTTAGACAATGAAAATGGTTTCATGATCGTAATTGAACACGGTAATGGTAATTGAAATCTCATCATCCTTGAATGTGGTAAATTGACATATATCAGATGGTGTCGTTACTATTAAAATTAATGAAGGGAAAAAGAGAGATGATAATAACTTGTTACATTATCATGTAAAAATTCTATTTCATGTCTGGTACTGGATTTTTTCTGGAATTTTAATGAGTAGATGTTAGAATTTAAAATTAAACAAATAAACATTAAAAAAAGTAAAATAATTGAAAAGATGAATTTACCTCTTGAATTAATCTTCCCTAAGAGCCTTTTAAGGGGATGTGATTTGGTATTTTAAAGAGACTAAGGTCTATTATAAATGGGGGAGGAACCTATGGAGATATTTTGGTTGTATTTATTTATAAATAGAGCTTTATATAATATAAGAGGAGAGGTAAGGAGGGGTGGTATTTATAGTGGAGGAGATGTGGGTTTTCATAATATTTAATTCCATAGTTTATTAATTTCCCTCATGACCAGAATTAGGGATGATTCTATGAATAAAATAGTAATAATAGCATTGGAGTTCTTTTTATGGGTTTTCACATCACTTATGATGTGAGGAAAATGTGGATTTAAATTACAATGTATTTATATGGTAAATATATAGATTTTACTATTCACCACAAATTCATGTATTTTAAAAAATTTACAAAAAATGACCCTCAACATTTTTTGACATGTAGAATTTTAAAATGAACTCCATTTTTCATCAAAAAATTAAATATGACTAATTTCATTTTTAATTATAATTATAATTTACATGAAAAATACATATATTTAAATTGTTACTATATTTATAATGCATTAAAAAATTACATAAGGTCTTATAAATTTATCATAAAACCAGAAGAAATAAATTTGATAATTTATAAAAACCATTTAAGAAAATAAATTTTATTTGAAATTATTTAATTAATTGTAATTATTTATTTATGACCAACAGAAATACATATACATTTACTATGGTAATATTATCACTTATAAGATGCCTAAATTTTATTTATACTCTCACGGGTGATATCATAATTATTTTGGATGATTTACTAATCATAAGTGCCATATTACTATTCATGATGGTAGGTTACTATTCATAAGGGTATGTTACTATTAACTAGAAATTATGTTTGTCTTATCAGAATCCAAATATATTATTGATCATAACCGAGTTTGTCAGTTTTTTCAAATTGAAATCACAAAAGTGTCAAATTTATGTTTATTGCTCATATATTACTTAGTATTTAATTATGTTGTGATTTAATTTGATTATATAACATAATTATAAGAATTGAATACGTTGATAAAACATTTTGTTGTTATAATATTCCCCCTTATAAAATTTTCCCTTGAAATTTCATTTAAATTCTAATCCATAAACAACTACGGGTATTTTTCCTTCATCACCTCCTCCAGTTCCCATGTTGCCTCTTCATACATATAGTTCCACTATAGTACATTGACCAAGTGAGTAGATGGGTTATGTATAACATTATCACTATGATCCAATATCTTCACTGTCTTCTCCTCAAAAGAAAGATCCTCCTCCAACTGTACCACCTCTGAAGAGAGTACATGTGAAGGATCTAGTCCGTACTACCATAAGATAGCTACGTGAAATATATCATGTTCATTGGACATGGTAGGTGGAAGTTCTAGTATATTGGACACATCTCTGACTCCATCAAGGATCTCAAAGAGAACGATGTACCTGGAATATAACATTCATTTCTTCCCAAACCTCATGACCTTCTTCCATGGAGATATGCATACAAATATCTTGTCTCCAACATTGAACTCATGGTCTTGTTAATGATAGTCACCAAAACTCTTCTCTCCACTTTGGGCAACCATGATGTGTTGCAGAATGGTTTTCACCTTCTCGACTATTTATTCAACCATTTTAGGTCTTATTAGCTTATTATCACCAAAATCTTCTCAATAGGTCGGTGTTCTTCACCTTTTCCCATAAAGGTCATTGTATGGTGCCATTCGGATCCTCAAATTGAAACTATTGTTGTAGTTTAACTCCACCAGTGGACGATATTGGTCCCATCCACCTTTTAATTCCATAGAACTTGATCTCAACATATCTTCCCCTGCCTGAGTAAAACTCTCATATTGGCCTTCAGTATGAGGATGATGGTCTCTACTAATGTTCAGTTCAATTCTTAGGTCATATTGGAGTCTTTTCCTGAACAATGAAGACAATCTCATATCTCAATAGGATACTATAGATAGTGGTACTCAATGCATACTTTACACTTCATTGATATATATATATATATGTTTTTTTTCAATGATAATTCCTCTCATATTGTGAAAAAGTGAGTTGTCTATGTAAGACAATCCGCAATGACCATATAACATTCTTTCCTCAATATTTATATGGAAGTCAAGGGACAAAGCCTATAGTGTTGTTCTCTCACATTCATGTTGGTAGGGGTAGTGGTTTCATCATCCCATTGGAATTTTTTATTTCATCGTTCACTTGTTAACATACTCATCACTTTGTTCTATAATCTGTAATATTCTTATTCATATTGTCCAACCAAAAGTTCTCTCAGAGATCTCGATACCTCTTTTTCTCCCTCGGTGAATAAATAAGGTTTAGCTATGTGAATCATTCAAAAAAACCTTCTTTATCTCTAGATCGGATGGTATAGATAACTGTGACCCAAATCTTAAAACTCCTTTCACATCAATCATGAAATCATAGGATTTCCCATTTCTAATAGATTCCACCCATTCCAAAATTTCCACATCATTTCTTTGGGAAGTCGTTATTTTATTCATGAGTGGTGGTTGATCATTCATTTGAGAAAGGTTTTATTATTTTTATCCCTTAATTATTCACATGTACTTCCTCTTAAAATCAATGTAGATTACATCCTTTTCAATTATCATACATGATAAATATGCAGGATCCTTTCAAATTATAGTATCTACCACCTTATTTTCCTTACAATGATGGTAGTGTATTGAGCTGTCATAATCCTTGATGACCTATATCCATCTTTTATAGTTCATATATATCTCTTTTTGTGTGAATATATATTGGAGACTCTTGTGGTAAGTATATATCTCACACTGCTCCCATATATATAATGTTGCTAGATTTTAAAAACAATGATCACATCCACCAACCCTTGATCAAGCATAATATATTTTTTCTCATGGATTTTCAATTACCATAAGGCATAGTATAACAATTTATCGTCATGAATTAGTACACAACCTAATCCTTTCTTTGAAGAATTATTGTACACCACAATGTTTTCTCCTCTTTTTGGGATTATGAGTACTGGTTTTGTTGATTAACATCTTTTTCAAATCCTTAAAACAGTCTAAGCATTCTTGGATCCCGACAAACATTACTTCCCTCCATTTCTATGTGGTCTATGCTTTTGAAAATCATGAAAAGTTCATAAAAATTCATCAATAATACACAGCTAGACCCAGAAAATTGGGGATCTCTGTTATAGATATTGGTTTGGGCCACTCTTCAATTGCCTTTAGCATTGAAGGGTGCATAGATATCCCATTATGGGTGAAAAAAATAACCATGAATGATAATTCATCCTTCCATAACTAACATTTACTATAATTTTAATACAATAACTCCCTTCACAATGTCTTGAACATAATATTAAAATTCTCCTTATTTTCCAACCTGAACTTGGATTATATTAGAATACCATCAATAAATACTACCACAAATTTTTCCAGGTATTATTCAAGGACATTATTTATTAAATACATTAAAATTGAGGGACCATTAGTGATTACGAATGGAATCCATATGATCTCATAGTTTCTATACATCGTTTGAATGGCAGTATTTGGAATATCTTCCTTTCTCACCATTAATTGGAAATATCCCAATCGATGGTCCACCGTAGAGAAATAACTAGACCCATGATGCTGTTCAAACAAGTTATATATTTATGGAAGGGGATACTTTTTCTTTATTGATATTTTATTGAGATCATGATAATCAATTAATAGGCTCATTTATCCATCCTCTTTTTTTTCTTATCTTTAAAAGGGAATTCCCCAGTGTGGCCTTTTCGAAGCCTCTACATAGAGAAAACCCCCTCCCCCACGAAGGGGTAGTATCCGAAGGGAGGTCCCCATCCACGGAAGGAGTCGTTGCCAGCTGATATGACAGAGTTTCCCGGAGGGTAACGTCCCGACAGCGATGGTTCGTCACAACGATCTGTCAGCAATTTGGGCCACGCCTTGCTTTTTCCACCCAGATGAGTTCGGGCGACCCAACAAGGTGGGTGGATCCCGGGGGAGAGATTCATCCCGAAAGCAGACTCCCAGGAATCGAACCTTGAACCTCCCAAAGCACAACCTATTTTTCCAACTCACCTTCACCATCGCACCACCACCGAAGTGGAATTTATACATCCCCTATCTTGATTAAGAGGATTGGTTCACCCTGTGTTGAAGCACTCAATAATATAAAACCCTTCTCTAGATTGTACTATGATTACATATTTATCTCTTAAAGTTCTATAGTGGAAGTTCAATAAGGTTTCGTAGATATATCCAAAGATATAGGAATAATTTAAATTGAGAACACAACCTCTCAGTCATGAGGAAGATTAGAAAACTCTTCATAAAAGACATTAGTGTAATCACTCATGATTGGCATGTCTTCAAGCCCGATTCTCTCCTTTTTATTAATCATTTAAACTAGATATGCTTGCTAATAGGGAAAAAATATCCACACTTGAGATAATTGTTATAATGGATATTCATTTCCTTCATTACTCTTGTGAAGAATTGGAGGATACATTGGGATGTGAAGGGTGATCTCCCTTTCCTGTTAGTTGATGTTATAGTTTTATAAATATAGCCAATCCATGACCAAGATAACATCTAAATCCACTAAAAATTTTATGGAAAGATTTGTTGGGAGGTTCGGTCCACAAACATATATCTGGGATGTGTTATAAACCTTGTATTCAATAATTTCCCCATTTTATGATCTCACATATAACACATCCTCCTAATTTTGAGGTTGTGTTTCAATAGATGTCTTTAATATGTAAGATAATAATGAATTCATAGAACAAGAATAAAATAGTACATTCACTATTCATGAATGAATAACTAGACTACCTGTCATCACAAAATTGGAAAACTCCACCTTATCATTATTAATAGCATAATCCCTTATTTATTATTTTTGAGGTTTTTCTTGATTGCCTCAAACAACCCTCAGCTTATCAAAATTTTTCTCATAATTACCATGCTCCATGCATTTGTAACACATCACTATAGTTTGGGTGTTTATTTGATCATTCCATTCAACTTCCACATTATCAGGATTCTTTATATACCATCTGATTGTTTTATCCAGATGTAAGAACATTCCACGTTTTATACAATTCCTAGTTTCATTTAGATAGTGTCTTGGATGATTATTCATATACATTTTACATGTGGGATAATCGAGCTTCATTCAATCATTAAATTTATTTGTGGGACCACCCACATTAAATTCCATTTCACCTTATTTTCATCAGACCCCTAATACAACTGAGAGTCTCTAATCTCTATTTCTCCCTTGAGGGCACAATAGACAATCTACTCTTAGCTGTCGATGTCTCGAATCACCAATTCATTTCTAAGACTCGGATTTAGTCCACTAAAGATGTTATCCAACATTCCTTCACAGTTCATGAAAAAAGTGGCGGTGAAACTTTCAAGCCTTATAAAATTTTTTTATACACCCCGATTGAATCATATTCCTTCTACATGGGTCTGAGGAACCCTTCTTCCATATAAAGGTGGAGGGTTTGGGGAAAATATAATTTGAAAAACATTATCATGAATTCAACCCAATCCATGGAATCAATTTCCTCATAGGGCTTCATATTTTTCATCAGTGACTACTGTTGATCATCTTCCCCATCAAAACGATAGACTTCAAAAAATAAATTCTTCTATTCTATGGCCTGAAGGATAGATAATACCTTTTTAGTGGATTTAATAAACTATTTTTCGAGGAGGGCATTGGATGATCTTCTAGACATGGGAGGCCTTTCCCACATGAATTATTCTATGACTAATTTCTCTTTATATGGAGGAGGAGGGTGTTCCACATGATTCAATATAGTATTAATAACATGATCTAGGTGAGAATGTATTGTCCTAATGTTTTGATCAACCATTCCCATCATATCTGGCATATCATTAGCGAAATGTTCGCATTACTTGTTAGATTTATCAATGGCACGTGTTTTGGTATTTCCATCTGTTACCAATGAAACAAAATGTATAATTTGAGGGCTTCAATACATAGCTCTTAAGAATTTTAATGGAGACTTTGAACATAAAAATATAAACTTGTAAAGGATAACTATATCCTAACTAGTGATTCTATAGGATTAAATATATGTTATAATTGATTTATTTATTATCTTATATTTTTATGGTCTATTCTTTCCCTTAATTATGGTTTGTACTATGATAATGAATATACCAAAGCAATTCCCCCCAGAGTGTCAAAATAAGAGTGCAACAAGGCCTGTTGTTGTGCACGATTTCCCTTTCGAGTCTATCTCAGTGTAGTGTTTCTATGTTTTACTTTTAGATACATTTGTTCTAGATCTACCTCTACATGTTGTTATCTAGACAGGGATGTATTTTCTTGATAAACCACATACTCTATAATTACCAAAATTTTGGGTTTTTTTATTATACTTAGTCTCATCCTTAATGTTATTACTAAAAATTTCTATTCCTAATCTCCAAAAAACTGGTCCATCCTTTGATACCAAATATATAGACCCTAAAAAAATTTTCTATAGAATTTCTTGATTTGAATCATAATTATACATTAGTGTCCAAGCCCTTGATTGTAAATTCTAGTGTCTTGCAAGAGAAGGTAAATAATCAAACATAAAAAACCACCTTTTTATTTAATCTCCATAATTAATTCTATATTCTATTGTGCTCATACATTAGTATAGGTTACCCCAGGGAATGCATGAACATCGAGATGAGCTAAATAGCCCTACAATGGAATAACCATAAGAACAAAGCAAGAACAAAGCATTATCGCATGGGTTAGAAGAAATGACATGATTTTAAAAAAGAAATAAAACATATGCAATACTAACATATAAACATGGAAACATAATAACCCGAAAACAACCAAAAATATGACTTTATCATGAGTTAAGTCTAACCTCCAATATTTTTGCACTTGGTAGCACAATCCAAGGCTAACCGCCAAGACCGTCGTACATGGTAGCACAAGGTAAGGCTAACCTCCAAGACTATCCAACATAACGTCTCATGAGAATCAAACTTACCCAATGAATCAGATTTCAATCTGGGAACAACCATTTTAACATTTACGAATATCTTTTCCACAAAAATAATCATATGTAGTCAATAAACATAAGGGTTACCCATGGAAATAATTGGGCACCACAATCATGTCATAATTCATAAAAAATAGTTTTTACCATAAATGTTTCCATGAAAGAAAGGAGATAAAATATACATAGATAGTCATAATTTAAAATTGTCATGTACCAAGGCATGTTATTTCATTTAGAAGATACAACATGTAAAAAGTGTTTATGAATTTTTTTATTAAAATTTTTTTGAGCGGTTTTAAGGAAAATACTATAGAGCCTTTAAAATGGAAAAGGGAACACACCTTTAAATAAAACCAGAAGTGAACATAGAAGGTTTTATTACGTAATGGGATGATTTCTTGAAGATATATTTTGATAAAAACCTAATATATAATGAACTTGATATCAGTTAATAATTCATGAATTATCATGAAAACATGTTTTCTTATCGGGATGTATCGAGGGGAGAATCACTTAAAACATGTAAATCCACAAAAGATAATGATGAAATTGTCTTGATAAATGAATTTTTTACATTTAAAAAACATTTATAATATTAAAATAAAATATAAGATAACATAATTTTGATAAAAGGAATATAAGGAAACCCAAAGGATCAAAGGAGATTTGGGTGGAATCCATTACAGGTTATTAGCATGGAATCAAGTGTACTTAACATGGATTATTTGAGAAAATTTGATTTCTCATCACATATAACTCTTGTGGTCAGTATGTTAGAGGTGTGAAATCATACCCCATAATTTGGGATTATACATAAAAGGTCATAACATAGACAACATTCTTGAATAAAAGTGAAATATAGGGGATCCAATACCTTATGTCAGATGGTGTTCTCCACTTGATATTAATAACCTTAATAATAAAAATGTGTTCATTAATTTATATTTAAAAACCCATTTTACATGTAAAATATTTTTATTACCTTTTTATGTTCATTCATGACTTTTGATGCGTTATTTTGTTTAATTTCATTGTTCGGATCTAATTTTTTTCTTGGATTTTCTAATCGGTTTACTTATTTTCATGAACGGAGAATCATAAGTGGGGATGGTTTCCCATAATTGATTAAATATAGTATTATTTAACATAGAAAATGTTACATGGTTGTAAATATCATTTTTTAACTTATATTGAAGATTAATCATTTTGTAAAATATTAGTGATAACCTTTTGGGTTAATTGGTGATTTTTTGATATAATGAACATGTTTTTTTATAAATAAAACCCACCATTACAAAAGGGTTACAAAAACATAAGTTGCGGATAACACATATATAATTTTTTGGTTCCACCATTAAAATGGTTTCATGACCAGAATTGAATAGAATAAAAAAAATACAAAACCCATTGTCCTTGACTGTGGTAAATTAACACATCTTGAATGGTGGATTTACTACTAAAATAAAAGAAGGGTAAATGACATATGATAATAACTTATTCCATTATCATAAAAAAATTCTCGTACATGTAATGTACTAGAGTTTTCATATCATATGATCGAGTGTAGGTAAGTATATAAAAATAAAAATATGAACATGAAAATGATGTAAAAGAATTGAAAAGAGGAATTTTCCTCTTCAATCATTCTTTCCATGAGAGCCTCTTAAGTAGATAGGATTGGTATTTTTAAGAATCTTTGGGATGTTGGATGTGAAGGAGGATCATGGGTTGAGATTTGGGTAGAATTTAGGGATGTCACAATTCTTGATAGGAGTGAAGAGAAGAGGTAAAGAGGGATGGTACTTATAGGGGAGGAGAGGAGGGTTTTCATAAAATTTAATTCACTAGTTTATTAATATATATCAAGAACAGAAATAGTGATGATTCGAAGACCAGAAATTGAAAAACGAGCATGTCATTTTGAGATTCGGTATCATACATCAATTATGTTCTCAGGAATAGTATAATTAAATTATAATTTATTTATATGAAAAAATAATGGATTTTACAATTCACCAAAAATTCATGTATTACAGAAAAAAAAATAACCCTACCAATTTTTCAATGTTTAAAATCCAAATATTAACTCTAGTTTTCAAAAATAATTTTCTAATTCTGATTATTATTTGTTTTAATTAAAATCATATGTTTCTTGAAAAATACAGATTTTAAAACACTTACTGATTTTATAATGCTTTCAATAATTACATTATGTGTTATCAAATTATCATAAAACTAGAATAAATATAATAGTTAATTAATGAAAACCTATTTTCAAAAATAAGTTTTCTTTTAATTTTACTAATTAATAGTAATTAATTATTTATCACATAAAAATAATAATTATTTTAGTAAGGTCATATTATCTCTTATAAGATGCCTCAATATTATTTATACACTCATGGGTGAGCTTACAATTAATTTGGATGATTTACTATTCGTAAAGGTTTTATTACTATTATTTAGGGTTGATTAGTATTAATAAAGTTGTATTACTATTCAGAAAAATTTTTGTTTTTATTATCGAACTCCAAACATCATATTGATCATAACAAGGTATGTCAGATTTTTTTTGTCCAAATCATAGAAGTCTCAAAATTATGTATAAAGGTCACATAATATGTAGTAGTTCAATATGTAGTGATTTCATGTTATTATATTCAATAATTAAAATAATGGAATTCCTCTTATAAAACATTGTGTCTTCACAAAATTCAACTTCCGGATTAGGAACAACCCCAGGTAAATCATTAGAAAAAACATCCCTAAATTCACTTACTACTGGGATGTCACTAATCAGAATTATTTCCTTCCATTCAACAACATGAGATAGATAAAATTAAATACCATATTTAATTAATTTATTGATTTTATTGTATTTTATCAAAGGTATAATATCATATAATAAAGCATTATTCGTCTTACAATCTATGTGATCGTGGTAAAACGAATGCCAATCCACACACAAAATTATATCAAACCTCAATATGGTTAGTTCAACAACACATGTTGAATATAACAACAAACAAATGATAATATGAAGATTCTTATAAATCATGGTCGCTCTATTAATCTCACATAGAGTTCTCACAAAAGGTTCAATATTAATTTCAATAAGTGATATTCCAAATTTCGTATAAAATTTCTCAGAAATGAATGAATGAAACTATCCATAGTCAAACAGAGTATTAGAAAAATTCGAGAAAACTAGTGACATACTTATCACCACTTTATTTGATGGCACGACATAAACTAGGGTAGTGAAAAAAATATTTTTCAACACCCTTTATATTTCTCTCTTGATGGTATCCGTCTTGGGAAATCATCTTTAGACACAAATTGGGCTAATTTAGAAACTCATTAGAACTAAAAAATCATTCTAATAGTTGGTAATTTCTTTCTTTCTCATCATACATATATTCAATATCCATATTACCAATAATACAACATCATAATACCTTACCATAACTTTAAAAACATTATATTGTTTGATTTTTACCACACACCCTACATGTTAAGAATTTGGGATTCATACATCTAAACTTATTTTATGAATTTATTCCCATTACCTTCCAACTAGACAAGTTATTTTTCTTATTTTCAGGGGACACATGATCATTGATATACCCCATTTATACCGTTTCAACACATTGATCGACTTTATCATAGATCTTAAACCCATAATAATACAATTCCCTTCAATATCAGGAATCTAAACCCAAACAAATATGATTTTTCATGCTATGAATATCTCAGATAAAAAATGGGATGTACGTTGCTAGTCAAGTGATGTTTTCTTCATATGTAGACACTTACTATTATTAATTTTATCCCATTTCAAATAATTTAAACCATTCAAATTAGAAAAACCGCAGGAAAATGTTTCTTAAGGAAAATATTTTTAAATTCATCTCATTCCAATGAAAAACTTTCATCACTTTCCCAATTATTCTTAACACTTGAAGACTACTATTTAGCTTCACCTTAAAACTTAAAAATTTAAAGAGTTTCCTTTTTGTGGTCTAAAAAAACATTTAAATTGAATAAATTTTCTTGGGATATAATCAGTACATAAGATAGAACAGTCTAAGAAGACCCTTTGAAGGATTGGGGATGTTATCGAATAAAATGCTTCAATACAATCATGTTTCTCTATGGTATATCTTGTTGATCTCTTTCATGAATAACACTACCATTTATAGCCTATTTCAACTGATCCATCATCATAAAATACTACTCAATTCCAATTCCATCCATCTCATAATGCTAATTTTAATGTATATTTTCTTCTCAGTTCCTTCACATTACACATTCCTTGTTTCCAATGTGGAAAACCAATTTAAAAAAACATAGTTTAGATGTTGTTACATGACAATATTCAAATGAAATATCAATTCAGATTAACTATAATGTGAAATATTTCAAGGGAATGATACTAATTTTCACCTAAACACTAAAGTTATCTAAACATTTAATATGATACGAACTATAAATACACATCCCTAAAACCTTATATACTCCTGGAATTTTTTTTCCTAAAATTACATTATTTCATATTGTGGATATTTTCATGTTTATAGTTTTAGATAATAAGACCATAAATCATAAGTAATAAAACCCAAAAATATAAATTGGAAAACTTTGAATAGTATCCATTTTTCCTCTAATCTCAATATTTTATAATAAAATAATATATATTTTTTGAAAACAAATCATGAAATTCAACATGACTTCATCACATATCTTATTTATCTTTAACTCGATGTATAAATATTAGAAAATGAGAGATTAATATAAAAAGTAAAATAAAGGATACAAAAAAAGGAATCTGTTAGTACATTTATAAACATTATAACCCATTAAAACATTATCATAATGTAATATTTATCACCATTTATAAGTAGAAAATACATTACTTTGAATAAAATCTCATTGATTTCCCTTTTTGTAACTACAATATTACCATAAAATCCATTGGAATCATTGAAAAAACATAAAGTATCATGGTGCATTACTATATTTTTAACTCTTATAAATTAAATTTAAATGAGTTCTAATTCCATACATGTCACTCTTAGAAATATAATAGTTATTCAGTTGACCACCATACCCATTTCATTGGAGGGATATCATGGACCCACCCATCGTTGGATTATCACAGAACCAACATTCATTAGTTTATCAAAAATCTCAAGAAAATATTTCCTTATACTATTACAATGTCATAAGATAAATAATATTACAGTTTTCAACTTTTGACTCAAAAAATTTCATTTTAAATCAGAGGAAAACAATTCATCATATAAAAATAATAAATCCATTTTCAAAACAAATTTTTAATAAAAAAAATACCAAAAAATAGAAGGTGTATTTTTATAAAATACAGTAAGGATTATAGTATAATCAAAAAAATTAAAAATAGACATAATTATTCCTTTATATATCTTTTAAATACATTCATAAAATATATTAAATCGTAAGAATAAATTTTACATAGAGAAATTATTTTGAAATTAAATCTCTAAACATTCAAAGTGTCCAACAACACTTTGATCATTTAAGTCATAAGACCCATGAAAGGGTAACATTAACCCAAAATTTATATAAAATGATAATAAATATATTAATGATATGATATTTCAATATTGGATTTATATACACCATATAAAATTAGGTCGGTGTATAAAATCAAAACATGCCCTAATAAAATGAGATTTTGGCGAAATCCCTTACCTTGAGTCTTACTTTTCACTTGTGTCCATATAATACAAAATAAAAAATATAGGTTCATTATTGAAATAATTAAAAAACAGTTTAAATTTTATCATTACTTCTATCTCACTTATTCAATTGTTTTATTGACCTTCTTAAATAATTATTCTTATTTCAGGTGTTTTTACGATATTCCATTTATGTTCCTAAAACGACATTGGTAAGTCAACTATGGTTAAAGGTTTCATTATTAAAATATCTCGAGAATATTAATAAACAGATAATTATTATATATATAATTTAATTTTAAATTTAAAATTAATCATGAATGATGGTCATGAAAAATGAACCAATGTTACTATCATGGAGATGATAGGTCGTATGCACACATGAGTAACATTCTCATTTTTCAATGATCATTATGGAAAAAAGGTATGTATCATTTATCCTTACATAATTTTTATAATATTCATAATAAATTATTATGTATTCATATTTACTTATATATATATTAATTTTTTGATGCAAAAGTAATCACATCACACCGAGGAGGCAGTTTTCCACACGTCCACCAATGGTGTTATCACTATTTCAGAGTTTCAAATGGTAAAAAATAATATGATATATTATATTTAGAGTATGTTTATTTTTTAATTAATATAATATAGATTTTATGAATGTCACATATTTTTAATAAACACATCTCTAATGCATTCCTTGTGATGTGTGAATATATCACATCACTTTGAGGAGGCAGTAGTCAACACGTCCACAAATGATGTTATCGTATTCCCACAAAAGGGAAAGCAATAAGTAATGTGTACATTTATATTATATAATTATGAAGGATTTATAAATATATTATAAATTTTTTCCATCTTTCTTCCCAACCTTGAGAGGTGGTAATCAAAAAACGAATGACATTATTTTAGGAGGTAGTAGTCCACCATACACACAAATTGTAATTTCATTACCTATTTGATGGATGTTCATATAGGTGTAGGTAGAAACATTAACATAAAAAATATTAGTATATTTAGGATTAAAAATTTATTATATAGTAATTCAATGTTAATAATTTAATGGGTTGATAAATAAATCAAATAAAAATGCACGTCAATGAATGATACTTTTTTTCATTGATGAATTTTGGTTTTCAGCAAAGGGTTTACATGGTTGGATTCCTGACCAATGTGATGCTTCTTGATTTAGGATATGGATATTTGGATATTATTTGGGCATTGTTTGGATGATCTGTAGGGAATGATAGTCTGGAACAATTTGGGAGAGAAATTTCCTTTTTATAATGGAGGGTGAGTTGCATTCTTGTAAATATTCAAAAGCAATCATTATTAGGAGGACTCTCTTACATTAGATGTATAAAATAATGAAAAAATTCTATAAAAAGGTTAAATGACGTAATAACGTACAAAAAATGTAGATTGGACAAGTGTATATGTTAGTTGGACTCTTAATATTAATGTTTAACCACTAAATTACTAGATTGTTTACCTTAGTCCCTATAATTAATTTTAATTTCATCCACAAATATTTATGGTAAAAAAATATTTATACATTATTTTAAATTATAAACTATTATTATTTCAAATAAGAAATCCAATTTTTCAAATTGAAACCATAGAACTAGATGAAATTATTTTCAAATTATACCCATATAAGGGGTGACAATGTGAGTTTTTAAAGTGAATTTTTTTGAAGTATTGGTATGTTTTTATATATAAATAACAATTACAATGATTAAAATGACCTAAATTGGAATAAAAGATATGTGATTTATAAAATTATACTTTAAAACCAATCAAATTAATTTCCATATATTAATAAATTCCATGAAAATGATATTTTTAATTAAAAATAAGTATTATTTTTTATTCATCAAAATATAAAACATCTTAAAAAATTCCAAAATTTAACCCAACATTAAATTTTATATTATTATTTTAAAAAGTAATTTAATTTTCATATAAAATTTATAAAAATTTAATAATTTATACTTAAAATATATGTGCAATTAAAAGGAGGTAAATTTTATTTTTAGAAAAATAGAGCTTTTAACCATAAAAAAAGATTTACTCTTATATTATACCTATAAAATCTACTAGATGAATTTAAAAATATTTTATAAAAACTTTTACCAGTAATATATTAATTACTATTCATTCCCAAAAATAAAATTTCTAGGCTATAACTGTTATATTAAAAAATAATATTAATAGTATTTTATTGTTTGTATAACTATGTCACACTTTTAACAAAATATTTTAAACGAAGATCATTGTTTCATTTCATGTATTATATTTTATATAGAGTAAATATTATTTTAAAAATAAAAATTTAATTCATAAATATTAATAAAAATAAAAAAACATTATTTTATTATTACTTTGGTTGTTACACATAGAGTCCTCAATATGCCTTACTAACTACAGATACGGTAGAGACATGGTATAACCCACACAATATTCATAATATATGCCACCAATCATTGTTATTCTCTTAATAGCCCTTCATGATTAGGACACCACTCTTACACTATTGATAATAATTCTTTTCTCCAACTAGCATACACATTGGATTCCACTGAGAATGTCTTCATAGCACATGGAAATTCTTATGGGGAGGAAAAAGAACACAATAAGTACTCAAGATTCACCCCCTTAATTATTTTCTAGTTTTATGGACATCCATTATTATTATTATTATTCACATTTTTTTAATATAAATTTACTTATTGTTGCCATTTCTTATATTAATGGTGCTCCCTTAATGACATTCATAAATCTTATATTGAGAAAAAAAATTCTCCTATAATTTAATTTGATATATCATTTTTAAATTATTAATGATACAATAATATTATGTTTATTTAAAAATATTTCATATAACAATGTAAAATATGACGATTTCATTTCCATTATTCATTCCAATGATCAAGGTAGCAAAGAAATGTTGATTATAGAATCCTTATCAATATATCTCATATATTAATACATTCTTTTTCTCGGGGTTCCATTATGATTGTTCGTATATATATCTCAAAATTTATATAGAGTTTATTAAATAATTTACTTATGTGTGTGGTAGAGAACCTTAAGCCACAAATTTGGATTTTTTTCCTTTTCATGATCTAAGTGACATCATTTTTGAGTAATAATTTTTTTACATGTTTGAAATATTTTATATTTTGATATTATAATTAATAAATATAGGTGAAAAATATCTAATGTGACATTTTTACTGTAATTTTTTATTTCCAAAATGATTGATGACATTATTTTGATTCATCATTCTATCATTTTATGACAATTTTCATTAGTAGGGTGGTCTATTTTATCTCTTTCCTGAATCTTTTAGACAATGTTATTAATTATATTCACGGTAGATAATATAAACCCCAAGCCATATATTATTATTTATACCCCTTCATTAAGATATTTTTGGGATATAAATACTTACTTTTACTTATTTGTTTTATATTATCAATGTTTGATGATTTTGAACAACATTAACATTATTGAGTCCACCTATTGAGTAATTTTCATGTCTTTTGATCTTAAGGAATAACATATATTTGTTTTTATTACCTTTCATAGAGACTCTAAATTTCATTATAAGAAGCTAAACTACATTTCTAGTTCTCCTTTTTAATTTATTTATTTGGTATAATTAATTTATTTAAATTAATCATAAAAATCGTATTTTGTGTTATTTGATTATGGTGCCAGAATTTGTATCCAAAAAAAGAGAAAGTGGGGTTTTTATCATGATTACATTGGAAGGAGAATAATAATTTTATTTTATTTTATTTTTTTAATTCCTCTTAATTTTAATAAAAATAAAAATATCACAGTGATGGGAAACCATGAACTGATATTAATCCAAGCCACATACAAGTGTCTTATTTTAAAAATGATAATTAGTTTCCGTAGTAGCTATATGTTATGGGTTGATGTGTAAATTTTTTATCTCCTAGTGTATGAGAAATATTATTTAACACATTCCACAAACAAATTTTTCCGAGGAGAATGAATTTTGAGGAAAAAAATGAAATTTAATCACTATTTTGGCTCTTAAAATTTTTATTTACTAAATAAGAGAATAAAAAAGAAATGGTGGCTACTGTATTATGAAGTGGAAATTTATCTTGATTTTTATAGTTTAGTGTCAAAGTAAATATTTATATAACATTAAATACTATGGAAATAATGTAGATACATTAGATTGAGCATAATCAAAATTAATTGATCTTGAGTAATGAGTGTCTTGAATTTTTGTAAAATTAAACATAACTGGAATGGATAATTATGAATGGTTAAATAATGTTATTAGAATAATATAGGGGTCTTGAATTGGAATTATACAAATATTATGATTGGAATATTTTTTACTGGATGGATTGTGTGATTTTGAAATTATTAGTAATGAATTTAAGTCAATAGGTATGATAAATTTAATGATTCCCTTGTCAGAGTAAATATAATCTTTTATTTGATGTTGATTTATTTTTCTTGGGGATAAGAAAATATTCATGTGTGGGAAAAAAATTTAACTACATTCCATACATACATTTTCCTTATGTTATTATTTTATTAATTGATATAATAATTCGCAACTCAGTTAATTTTTTAAAATATATTGTTGAATATAGCATAATGATGAATTTAGAGGTGTTCTAAAGGTTCTAATAGAAAAAAGAACAATTCAAATCACAATCCATTGATATATAATGTGGTTCATTGAAAAATAATATAATGTTGGACACCGTTATGAATCAACAACACGACCCATTTCATTATGTTTCAACTCTCATATATATGAATTATTTGGAATAAGTGAGGAGTAGTATTAAACCATGTCACAGATACCCATGTTGTAATAATTTCAAATAAGAGTTTTCTATAAGAAAAGATAAATAAGGATATCATATTACATGACCATATATAGTACATTTGATTACCAATATTATTAATAAATGGGAGTTTCTGTAGTAATATTTTTCATGAGGTTGTCATTTGAATAACGATGAAATAGTGATTTTGGTTATTTTACCACAATAGGGGGATTTTTCCATAGAGAGGATAGATTAGACTATATTATGTGAATAAAAGAGGCATTTAGTTAAATCCATGGAGCATAAATAATGATATGAGTTCTTTTTAAAAGAGAATAGGTAGTTTTTTCATGGGTACATTCTTCCATATCATTGAGGTTTTCATAGAGTTAGAAGCAGATTGTTTTCATAAATTTTTACTCAAATCATTACCATGGCACTATAACATAATATATTTAATGGTTAAGATAATTATAATAAAAACAAATCCATGAATTTTGGTACTAATTCCATGATCTCTAGTATAATCAAATTTTGAATGATGATATTTATCAGTCACACTGAAACCTTCCATTTTAGGTTAATAAAATGATCAACCTAATGTAAAAAAGACAATTATTTTTAGTAGTAACACCATTATTATTATAAGGATTACAAGATACCATGATACTAAATTTTATAACAGTGTAAAAAATATGGGAGAAATGTGAGGTTAAAATGATTGACACTCATAGGTTGACATGGTCTACTTAGTCGGATTTCCACATATAGATTGTTTCTTGGATATTGAATTTTAAAGAATGAATGGTACAAAGTTTTTCATGTCATTATTTAATGAATTTTTTATTCAAACATATTTGTGTGAAAACCTTAATAAAAAATAATATCTTACAACATGTGAACATTCTATTACTAGTCAGTTGTTTTTTATTGGATGGTGGATCAAGAGTTGAAGGATGGTTATTTCATATTAATAATTAATTTTTTCAATGGATATAATGTGTTTAATTAGTACCACACTGTGTTTACAAAATATCATATCCCTTATTTTCCATCAATAGAGTAGTAATTATGGGATGGGTCCTAATATGGTATATAAGGATGAGATCATGAGATCTCTCTTTATGATTATTATTATTTTGATGAATATTGTCATTCGCCTCAATTTTATTATATTTAATTGACCACAAGTATCAAATAAATTTAGATACTTCAAATTAGCCCTGATCATGTAAGATTAATTACCTTCAAGGCTTATTATAGATGTATTTCAATGGTATTATATAACTGAATAAAATCCTAATTTCAAAAAACACATCCTCTAAAATATATCCACAAAATCTTTATAACATTTGAATATTTCATCAATCCAATAAGAGTATTTTTATATTTTTGTTTAAATATAATAAATTTTTCTAAAATATATTTCATCTATAAAATTATCTAAATAAAAATTATTTTAACTAACATTGAATAAAATTAACTAGGTTAATTATCCCATAATTCCTAGTGGATTTAATTCATTACTATCTATTACTATAGTTTAGATTTATAGTACTTGTGATATATTTCTTGGAAATTTAAATCAATAATTTGACACAAATATTTTGGTAGATGATAATTCTTTGAGTAATGTCACGTTATCCTATTAAAAATAAAAACAATCACTGATTTTTTGCAAAAAAAAATTATGTCATTATGTTTCTCTTCCTTTTATGCATCATGCACATGAACTTGTGCATTTGAATAAGAAAATACCTTGGGCTACAATGTATAGAATAAAAAAACAACTTTTAATTTTATTAACAAGACTCCCATTTATGTAAATATTAAAACTCTCTAAAGAAATTAGATATTCTATTATTTAGTAATTTGAAAATACATAATCTTTTAAGACCAATATGAATGATATCTATACATATAATATTAAAAATTAATCTAATAAATGTAAAAAATTCATAAATTTTATTTTAAAATATTTGCATATTGACATATATGGATATATTTGTCTATAATATGTTTTTAAAAAGCTTAATCATGTAAATATCCATTGATCCCTGGTGGATAATGACGTTGGAATGATCCTCATTTCTTCTCAAACCCAACACCATTTTAGATATTAGAAGTTTTTATTTCTCTCCTCATGACTTAATAATACACAACTATATACGAGTCAGAAGTAACACTTGGTTATTATTATTATCAAAACATAATTCTAGGATCTCATATCTATCATTGAGATAAAATTCATTTATTAAAATAGAAATATTAATGATTTTTTAGGATGGCTATCGAAATATCTACATATTTCAGAACCGTTGTTGTACCTATAATTCCTTAAAAGCCATGTTGATGTAACAGTTATAGTATTTCATTTTTATAGTTCGATAATTTAATGAAGTGTGTATCAATACATCACTGATGGGTACAAAAAATGAGAATTGTGTTAGTAATAGTTTGAAACCACAACATGGTTTGTGGGCCATAAAAAATTAAAATTCACTCCCATTTGACAACAGAATGATGTGAAAGAAATTTTCACTCTCCATATACATCAAATTTAAATATTAAATTTAGTTCTAGGAAATCATGTGATCCTCCCCAAAAATTTAAGAAGTCCCCAAATCAAATTTTTATCATAATGTGGAAAAGAAAATAATTTTTTTGAAACATATGTATTTGAATGGGAATGTCTGGGTGTGAAACTATGTAATTTATTTTATATCTAAGGGAATATATTATATTCTAGTTTTTGTAATTCCTAGTCAATGCACCAAAATAAATTGGCTAATATGAATATGTACTATCAATGGATAAAATAAGTATTTGGGAATTATTTTCTAAAATCACTTGGTATTGTATAGTCTTAGGGAAATTATATTTACTTATTATTTATTATATTTTAAAAGGGATGATTTTTTCCAAATGAAATAATTACATCAGTAGTACATTAGTATATTTTATATTATTGATATTGATAATTAAGAATATCAATTGGATTAACTACCTAACATTGAGAACTGTTCCATCACCAGTATTGATGAGGTGAAGCAAGTAAAATTGACTGCATAGAAAAATTCCTCACAATCCTTAATGTAAAAAAGTATGACTCAAAAATAGGTAGATCCTTATATATATTTTTTCTGACAACATGGATAAGTTTTTAAGAATTTATAATGAAACTAATATTTTAAATCATTAAATATATATTTAATACATGGGTTTATAACTTAATCAACATGCCTAGATACTTGTTGTGAGAATAGAGAGACAATATCACAGTTTGAATATATAACAGATTGTGGATAATTCGATCAAATAAAAGTTTATCTTAGAGGTCAATTAAACTAAATTGTTATCCATGTAGACTCCCATAAAAATAATAAATGGAATAATTAGTGGATACACTAATATCAAGGACTTATGGCATCAATGACTAAGAAAAAAATACAATGTTTTCCTCCCAAAACTATGGATTGATGAAATGGAACAATTTATGTACATTTCATCCATGGATGGGTATTAAAGTTGAAACTAAATTTAATTGTTACACACATAAGATAAATTCACAACTTTTAGGGAATCCTTAGGATGATAATATTATGTGGAAATGAGATTTGGTAATTTTTGTAGATATTAATCACAGGTTAATTCACTAAATCATTATTTCGCTACATGTAAAGACTATTAAATTTAATTATGATGATCATAGTATTAATTCATACTAATGTACATGATTTTTTTCTAATTGACAAGTGGTGATTTCTCTACCATGAATATATAAATTGATTATAAATTCATAGAACTAAATGTTTAAGAGAAATTTCTTATCTTTTTATTCCATTTTATTGGTATGAAATTTAACTCAGATAAAACCAATGTTATAAATGAAGTTCACCCCTGAAAATCATTGAGTTGATATTAATACAAGGATGTCTCAACTAAACTAAGATATTAATTATGAACCTTCAACGAAAATTTATAAATTTAATAAACCTGATGAAAAAGGGAAAAATTTATTATGGGGTTAAAAATTTTAATGTTCCTCTTACAGACTCAATATTTACTTACAATATCCTCTATAAACAATTCCTCCCATGGATCATAAGTATCTCGTTATTTATGTGGGAACTTTACAATGACATCTTGGAAATTCTCTTGCATAAAAATTATAAATGATGAAAAATTATTTTATTACGTTATCCACACAATGTTAACATATGATATTAGATTTAATACAACTGAAAAAAGATTTTTTTATTTTAAATTTGTGGTGAAAATGTTATGAATTTATTTATAGAATTATGTAGTTCATTAATTGTCCCTTATATATTCTTTTATGTACATATTCATTCATTCTATATTGGAAATATGGTTATGATGGCGGGATTGTATACTTTAGTAGATCAATTTTTATTTTATCCTCTATAATGTGAACAATGGACAAACATTGATATCTTTTATAGTGTAACATAAAACCATATTAGATATGTATCTTTATATGAACCTCTATGATAAATTGGCTTTTATAATCAAAAATGTATCTTATGCATGGAAAATGAACTTCTATTATTGATTGAAAAAATAACTAAACTGTGGATAGAGGATACAAAATTGAAATATTCCAATCAAGGAGTTTTATTTAGCTATACGAAAAAATATCTGTTGATATAAAAATTTTACCTTCAATATAGATGAACTAACAATGATGATTATTATTGACCTCTCTATAAAAACAAAGAATTTAATTTATGCATAACAATGAATTATTATAATATTATGTGTGACTCATAAATGGTGATAAAACTAATCAATGTGTAGCAATATATCATTAAATAAGAAAAAATTCATTTACATTATCACATAGGATAATTAATATCCTTATTAACATAAAAAAATAAAATCTTATTATCCACAATTTTATAATGTTGATGTAGAAAATTTTTCCAATTTATCATAGACTCTAAAAATTCATGATAAATATTAAATTATCATCTATATTTTATATTATATGGCTCTAATTCCATTATTCAATAAAAATGTTTGATAAATATATGAAATTGAAACAACATAATGATAGGTTATTCCCTCATCATTATTATTTTATCATGAAACTACATGTATTTCCCTAAAAATAAATAATATTTTTTAAAAAATTGAATGAAGGTGTTAAAACTGATAATTTTCATTAATTGGAAATGAATTACTTACTCTGTTATATCCTAAAATACTATGAAACTAACTATAAATGAGGCCTTGATATGGTCATTGTTAGTTAAATTAAAGGATAAGAGTACACCGCCATGGAATAAGATTTTGTGCTAGACCATGTGATGGATAGAGAGGAGAAACAATATCTCTTACTTAATCAATAGCATCTGTTCATTTTTACCTTTCATGATTCATGAATACATTTGGATTTGAGTTTCATCCTTGTTGTATTTTTATTTTCTTTCAGTTTCATTCCATTAGTAATTTATTTTAATTTTTTCCCTCTTTTAATGAATTTCATTTTGTATTATAACATTATACCGCCATGAAATAAGACATTGTTTATTTAAGATTTGTGTTATGTGAATCACTATCTATCAATCATAGATTATTTATGTAAATAGAAATATATATAAAATCATGGTGTGTTATAGAAATGTAGTATTTTATGTATGGTATATAGTAAATTCATTTTTCCCACTATCATAAAATAATAAAAGGAAAATTGATGGCCTTTAATAAGTCTCTATTGAATATCTTATAAACTATAGTGGAGATGGATAATAATTCTTAGATTCAAAAACTCCTCAATGCATTATTGACTTCCTTCACTAAAAATGTACTCTTATAGAAGTGACCCTATAATTTATTATATTTAAGATCAAATAATTCTTATTAATGAGGCTTGTTTTAATTTATTTTTAGTGATTTTTTATCAACATACACGAGGTGAGTGGTTTGAAATTTGGTAGAATTTGATGGAAGAACTTAATGAGAAAAGGTTCATATCCTAAGAGAACCACAAAGTTCATCAAAACTATGTTACATGAGAATTATATAATTATATTCACCACCATTCATATGTTCAATGGAAATTAGTATTGGAATTAAGGACAATAATAATATTAAAGAAAAAAATAAAATTATAACCCAAATGCTTACTGCCTTACACCCCATAAAATGTTCAATCTAGTAGTTTTATTTCCCCGATTACATGTGATGAAGAGAACATTATGCCTTCAAAAAATTCATAGTTTCATAAGAATTAAATGAAATGAAAATACCACTTCAAATTTATATATCCTTATCATATGAACCTAAAATTCCTGACATATAGTCTCTACCACATGATTGTAAGCTTCATGGTTCTTGATCCTTACTACATGACGCTAAATTGATTAGTTCATGGTATATCCCCCAGAACCAAAAAATTCCAAGATATGACCATTTTTTATGAACTCTAATTACATAACTATAAATGAATAAGAGGAAAAAATACATAAGTTCCCCATTCCATGAGTGATTTTATGAAAAAATAACCTACCATAGAAGTATGTATTCATTGAGTCCTATAACAAAATGGTATATAGAAATGCATAGATATTGTATCCTCAGTTTATCTATAAATTACATTCCCATTTATTCCATAATTCCACCTAGACTTTGTTCCCTAACTATTCACATTTAGTTTTTTTCTATCATATATCTTCCATGGAATCACATATATCACACTAAAAAATCAGTCATACATATTAATTCATATAAATAATTTTTTTCCAAAATTACACGTGGGGTGATTACTCTTCTCACACAATACTCAGTTATTATTGGATATCCTATCATGGGAATAGATAAAAATTACCCATTAAATACATCCCATTTTCAAACCATCATTTTATATGCACCCACTAATTAATTTTTATTTTTTTGTTGGTTATTATCTAAGATATGACATGAAACTATTCCTAGATCTATAATCATGATTTAATTTCTATTTTTCCCTTTAATAATATGCATTATTTTATACCATTGTAGTTCAGGGGTCTATTAATTCACATCATGTTTATTTCTATTAACTCTTTTCTATGATAAAATATTCTTTTAAATAATTACATGTGTCTTGATTCATGTTTATATTGGATACCAAACAATGGATAAATATAAAATTAAATCCAACACCAAAATATCTCATTAACATCCATCCCCAGATAAATAATTCATATGAACTCTATTTTATAGGACATATTATAGAGAATTAAAAATATATTTGAACACGTACCTCATAATACCAAAGCATATTTCAATAATTTATAAACTACCACAAACCTTCCATGGTTTTTTGAATGAGTAGACATGATGTAGAAAAACACCCTTTTTCATGGTGTTCACACATAAGCCATCTATGGAGCCCACCTATACCTATTCAAAGAGAAATATTTTTCTTAAAAAATAAATTGATTGATTATATACACTCTTCATAGTATTCAACTACAACCAATTATTTAAAATTGGTTTATGGTTATCCATTATTTATCCTCAAAGGGGTGAGCTAAATGAAAAATTATTTAAACATTGATAGTTATATCCCAATACTATCAATTATCATTTCACCAAGCCCAATTTAGTTATCTCAATATTTTAATTATATCATCTAGTATCCCAATTCATAAATAATTAAAAAAATCCCTAAATAGTTTACTTCTATTTTGTTTGCATTGTATCTCATAACAAATAAGTATAATGATGCACTGATCATAAACATAATGTTATATTTTTTTAACCAAAAATAATATGAAAATTTACAAAAAAATATATACAGTACCACATTCATTATAATATTATCATCATAAAAAACCATTTTAAAAATAAAATTAAATATATTATTTAATCTATTGTTTTTCCCCAGATCTCCTCACACATCAAAAACTATATGGGGTATCCTGGTGAAATTCGTAATGTAAAAGAGTAATATATGAATCAATTTAAGGGAATAATAAAGATAAATATGAGGATAAGATAACGAAATAATCACTAATCACAATATAGAATCATAAAAGAGGAATATCATAAATCTTAACATGAAAACATAGAATAAGTGATATGAGATAATAAATACATGGTAATCATAAGAATTATATGACTCTAGAAAAATCATAAGGTATTTCATTATAAAAATAATCAATTATCCCAATAAAGTTTGCATCACATTAGAGGAGAGGCTTATCGCTACATGACCATATATGTCATTATGGGGAAATCTAACCACATCATGCCCAATCATATCGTTATAGAAAAATCTAACCACATCTTGACAAAACATAATAATATCCTGAGATATAAAGTGTTACCCAATAAATTTAAGGGATATAAATTTTTTTCTCTATTTATAAAAAAATAGAATATACTTCCATATGTTTTCATAATATATTGATATATAAAATAATTAATAAGAATGAGATAAACCCATGAGAGTAAAATGGGTTTCATAATATTGTCTCAAAGTATAATAAATGATATATCATAATGAATCCCATTAAAATAATGTATTAAATCATTTATAAAATTAAATATTTAATAAATATGAAAACTTCCTAGAGATTTATTGGAACTAGAAATAAAAATATAGTTATTGAAGAAGTACATGTGAAAATGAACACCATAAATGATTTTTAATGATATCGATAAATATCCTCTAAAGAAGAAAATGTCATATAATTTTAATAAAAATATAAATGGAACAGAGTATTTTTTTATTAAATAATTAGTAATTTTCCACTAAATAGTGAATATTTTAAAAAACCATATAAAATAAATTCCTTTAATGGAGTGATAAATGGTAGTGAAAAAGAAAACAGATAATTCCCCTTTCTCTGGATTTCAGTAAAGAAGTTATTGGGAAGAGAGATTTAAAAACATGCATATTCCAAAAAATTAAAATGAAAATAAACTCATTATATAAAAATAAAGGAAAAAAACCAAAACACACACATATATATATAATATAACAATAATAAAATGTTAATTATAAAAAAGAGAGAGTTAAAAAAATAGATATGGATACTACTGAAAATAAGACATGTGGGTTTTTAGTTCCTAAATCGCATGTCATGAATCGACTTTGAATCCCTAAGAAAACTCATGGAGAATGAAATTAAATTTATTCAATACATTATTGATATATATTTAGTTGTTTATTTGAATTTTTATTATTATTTTGTGTTACTTTATAATTTTTTTCATCATGTCTTCCATCTCGAGGATGTTTCATTCCTAGTCCAAGATCCCATTAAAATATAGGTAATGATCAATGTTCTTATTCATAATTTCTATTTCTATAAATTTTTTAGGATATATATTTAATCATATTTAATGATGTAAAAGGTTTCCAAATATAAAAAAATATTTCCCACATAACAATAGTTTATTGAGTATAAATGTTATCGTGTAATTGTATATTCATTTTGGTCATTTTACTATACATGATGAAATTAATTTGTTTAATTTAGTTTAATGATTATATACCCATTCCAAATTATAAAAAATAATATACTATCAATATTATGTTAATATTCCATCATAAAATGATTTATTGTCATTATACAGGGAGGATGTAATAGTTGTTTAAAAGTGTGTACTGAAAGTGAAGGGATCAGAAAATAAGCCAAAATAGAAGATAAACAGCTACAATAGAAAAATAGTTGTTGATATCACTCACCAAGGAACCAACCTAAAGGGGTTAGGAACATAACGTCTCTATTGTTCTCCACATCGACCGTCACTACCATCCACCGTCAGGTCCTAGCTCCCTGAGTCTCAGTCAAGTCTGGTCTTCGTCTGCGCAAGACACAACAAGGTGCGGGCGAAGCCCGTGTTGGGGTGAGTACATCAATACCTAATAGGGACCTCCAGTCCCCCAAAGGTCTCTCAGAATTCCACAGAATAAAACCACAAAGAATGATATCAATCATAGAGAACGAACCAAAACACTCATCTAATACCTTGTATAACTTAAGTATATAAGTATAGATGATTAGTCGTAATGCTAGATCATCTTATTATTTCAAGGTTTCTTTTTCTGATCCAAACAATATCACTCTGTGGTGATCCACATTGGATCTCTAGGTGTTCATCCACACCATATTTATAGCTTCTGATCCACATAGGATCTCTATGTGCTGATCCAAACAGGATTGCTAGGTGCTGATCCACACCGGATTTCTAGGTCCAGATCCACATAGGATATCTATTCATTCTTCACGCATCAACTAGCCATTGGATTCTCTCACATATTATGCATGATTATATGAGGATCCAATCCTCAAACCATCAGTAATACTTCAACATCCACAAATTCCCACAAAGATGTAACCAAATTATCATTCATGTTATAAGGATTGAAACACAATAAATGATGCATCAATTGGATGTCCGGTCTGAGATTTTTAGGCATTTTAGTGCTGAAGGCCCTTTTGGATTTAGGTACCATCCAACTTAGCTATAGTTAAAATTTCACCAATACTATGGTGGAATATCTCAAAATTATTGTCTCATCTAAAGGACTATAAATCTGTAGATAGATAGTCAAATGGACATCTGGTTTGTAAGATACATCCTTTCTTAGCGTATCTAGGCCAAAGAGGATTCAGGTCCGGTCTGACCCAGCCCAGCTCGAACGGGCTGGGCCATGGAATGGCCCAGCCTGAACTAGCTTGGCCAAGGCATGCTCGGCCCATTGGGCTGTGGACCGGCCTGGTCCGAACTGACTGGGCTCGGCCGCTGTGGGCTTGGCCTGCGGTTCAGTGGACCAGGCCAGCACGTCGGGTGGGCACGACCCACATGATGGGTCACGCGACCCCTCCTTCCCGAAGGGCTCAAAGAGCCGTTCACCACTTCATTTGGCAACACCATGTGGCTCTGCCTCGCATACGCGGGACCCATAGGGTGTGGGTTCCCCTCGAACGTGGATTCGAAACCGTTGCCTTCACCTGTGGCATGAGATGACGTTCCACCATTCCCCCAACATGGTCGGCCTAGAACCGACCTCCACTACTAGTTTCCCATGGCGCCAAGCTGTTCCTCTCTCTTCTACAGTCGGTGAGTGATAGTCATCTACATCGCCTCTCAGTTTCAGTCGTCGGCGCCGCCGCAACGTTGCCGCACTGGAGAGTCTTTCCCAAGAAATCTTTGGTGGTCCATTTTCCCTTCTGAAAGCACCTTTGGGCACCCAGGATGTCATCGTCACTACTTGGCTCCTATATTCATCTTTCTGCTCTAATCATAAATTTTTACTAGAAGAACGAGACAAATATCGATGTGGATAAGGTTCTAGGCCTTGTTTGTTTGGCCCATGACCTCCACTTTAGCATTATATCAATGTTTTCATAAATTTTTCATTGCAATGATAAATTTAATCCCATTCAGAACATCCTTGATTCATCATGCTTCAAGAACATGAGAAAGAAACAATTTTTATGAATTTAGAAATAAACAACCCCTTACTCTTAATTCAAGGTGATTTCCTGGTTGTGGAAGAAGAATTCGTGCGAGATGAATCCACCAACATTCATCAATCTCATATTTTTTCCATCCAAGATTTCATTCTTCATCAGTGGAAGATGTCACGGTACTTCACCAAAGGTTCCTCACAGCTGGTTCAAAAACACTAACCAAAGACTGAATTAAATATAGAGGGAAATGAGGTTAACACAATTAGATATTAAGGAGGTTCATTAATGAAAAGACCTCTAAATATTTTAACGGTGTATTTAACAATCGATTATTCATTCCATTAAATGGATTGAAAGCCCATTAATCCCACCACCACCACTCAAATGGAGCTAGGAAAATAAAATAACATTTTTATGTTATTTTATTATTTCATTAAAATACACAAAAACAAAAATTTTCACCCGACCTTCTCCGGACAAAGTTAATCCTCCCTTATGTTAATCCTGGGACTACAGATTCAATGGTGCCCTAATATTTTTAATCTGAGCACTGGTTCAAAAGATAGAAAATGTCACCCACATGTTTACTAACAGTACCTTCAAAGATATTTCAAAAATCCATTCCCGGAAAATCGGTCCTTTTAATCAAGCACCGCCAATATTCACATACTCATTATAATCCCAAACAAATAAAAAAAATATTGAATTTCCAAGTCCTTATATTGCCTTGATTATATTTTTGGATTCCACTATAAATGTAGCTACATAGGATACCATTGCATGATCATGATGATGATCCACATGGTGATAAGGCTTTGATAATGGGACTGGAATAGGATACAATGCTTCTAGTTTTCTTGATGGTCATGTCTCCTCACATTGAAAATTATATAGAAGAAGTAATAACAGAATATGATGACAATAGTTATACTTCATATCATAAGTCTCATATGTTGTGGCCTCCCATTGTTTTAGGCCCACAAAATTCCTAGGCTGTTAAGGTCTGGCATGAGGCAGTTTCTTTTGTTTCTTCTAGGTGATGACACCTTTATATCAGAAAGTATCCCTAGAGGAGAGTTTTCTTCCATACTCTATAGGAAAATGGGGGAATACAGTGACTCATATCTTTAATGGGATGACTCTCACATGGAATGTTTTTGAGAAAATCTTTCTAGTAGAGATCAAACCACCATTGTTGTGAGTATTATGTTCATAGAAGCCCCTGCAACATTAGTAGGGTATAATATCCTCAAATTAATATTTAGTGAGGTTCACCCACCACCAAATATAAACAATAAATATGTTTTGATAGTTTCTCACATTCGAAAATTGACATTCGATGTGTCTTTACACTAATATATATGGAATTCCGTTATTTATAATTGATTTAAATCTCTGATGGGGTTCTTGAGTAGGAATTGGTAGTGGAGAGATTCCTATAATAGTATACACTCATGACTATTTTAGGAAGAGGGAACCTAGATGTTGAGAACTCATTTTCTACTAACTAATGACAATTAATGGGTCCTCGAAATACAAGACACTTCACGATATGGTCTCATGAAAAATTATTTTCATCGAAAGGCTCCCATGGTAGTTCTACAGTTGTGAAGGAGAGGTGGGGATTCCCCTCTTATGGTAAATCAAATCTTTCCCATGATGATCGACCATTCATATAGTTGATAGACAGATTGTAGATGGACCACCCCATGAGAAAGAGTTTCTAGAGCAGGGAGGACTATTTGGTTGAAGATGTTGAAGAGGAGCTAAGAGAGTAGTATGTAGTAGATTATACTTTGATTTTTTTCACCACAACCACCATGTCATAAATTATAGGCTTAGGAAGATGATGGTTAGGTATTAGGAAATATAATTTCCATAGAGGCATATGTCCTAGAGATGGTTAAGATAATTTTTGGTATGATATTTTCATCTATACTTTAGTGTAAGTAATTATAGACCCTTGTGTGAGTCACCCTTTTCTTGGAACTTCTCATATTCATGACGTCGACATTATAGTTAATCATTTCACTCTACCATTACTCTAGAGTCTCCAAATAGAGGGTATTTGAATATCAAATGACTTTTTTGACAAAGTGATATAGTCCTTAGAGGGGAAAAATTATTATAGGATCCATTTATAGTAGCGACAATGTCCTATGAAAATTACTTATATGTAGTCTAGCTATCTATGGTCCAAGACAAGATTTACTATTTCAAATAGAGGATGCAATGAATCTTTGGTGATTGGGTGAGAATTTCATTCATTTATTAGAAGGAAACCCATTAAAATAAAAAATTTCTCATGTGTATAAGGATATAGATAATTACTCATTAGTTGTATAGTATTGCCCACAACATTGTGGAAACTATAAACATTTGGTTACCTAGAGTGGTGATGGGAAACAAGGATTTAATTCATGCATATGTGCTATGGTTACCTCTGCACTGATTGATAGACATCAATATATAATTTCACCAATGCATTGTCCTGATAACTGTGTTATAAAATTGGTTGTATCCCACTAAGATATGATATGGGAAGGAATAGTTTGAGGATATATAGGTAAAGGTATTTATTACACCCATAATTTCCCCTTGTGCTTCCCCACTATTATTCTCTAAGAATGAAAATATGAGGTTGGGGTTGTATGTGGATTACAATTACCTATACCACGTGACCATAAAGAATATGTGTCCACTATAGAGGATCAACAACCTCTTTTATATATTTAAATGTGCAAAATGGTTCTTTTTGATAGACCTTAAAACGGGTTATCACCAACATCATGTTTTTGAGATAAATATACTAATATATAGTAATTATGATCCTATAGCCACTAATATTACATGGTGATAGAGTTTTTTCATGAAATGAGCACAACATTGTTCATGGTACTCAGGAACTAGATCATTCATTGCCTCTTAGATCATTTCATTATATGTCATAATCGATGATATCCTTGTTTACTCATTCTACAAGGAGTTGAATAAAATGAACATAATAATATTTCTAGATGTACTATGGGAGAACCAGATTTATGGAATACTCAATATTTTATCGTCCTTGAGTAGGGAGCCTCATATTATAATACATGTTATCTCAGAAGCAGGAATATGAGCGGACCTACCAATGGTCATGGAAGTGATAGTTTGGGAGAAACCCAAGAACCTGATTGAGGTGTGGGGTTTCCTTGATTTGGTAGGATACTATAGGTGTTTTCTACATAATTTATAAGGATTTTTTTCACCATTTAAATATATTTCACAAAAATGGTATTCAATCATTTGTTCAAAATGACGATAGAAGTCCTTTTACGAGTTATAAAATAGGATAAAGGGTTCCCCTATCTCGAGAATTCCATAGGTCGGTGTCAATAATATAATGTTATAAAATTCTTATTTGAATAGAATGAGATATTTTTTTAATGTAATTTTTTATTTTATTTTCTATGGGTATGGGTAGTTTTGACCCCACTAGTAGAACTACAAGACCCAGGACTTGGAGTTAGTAGTGGTAGTCTTCGTACAGAAGACATGGCGAAACATCCTTATGGGTTAGTGGTTTATCATCTAATTCGATCATAATAGCCTCAAATATAAGTTTCATATAGTGATCAGAACATGAGATAGAGGTTATGGGTTGAGTTTCTCTCAAACTCTAACACTGACATTGTTAATACTTCTTGGTAGGCGAATATTGTGGTATATTCTCTAAATAAGAGAAACATTTCATTTTTTTCATGAGTGGATGGATAAATTATCTATGCTGGACATTTAATTTTTGTGTAGGATTGTTTAGATTACCTCTATTTAGTGACAGTTACCCCCTTTATACTATAGCTTTTCATAGGGGATCAACCTGGAAAAAATAATTGTGACACCCTATGTACTTAGATATCAATTGGTTGTGCTCCTAGTGGATATTTTGAAAGTGGGGATCTTGTCATTCTTATTATAGGATAGCTGATGGGTCCTATTACACTAAGAGAGGAGGTGCTAGTTTAGTTTCATACATCACTGTTAGTAGGTAATCATGGAAGGAAAAACATGTACTGAAATATTCAATGGTTGTTAAGGTGGAATGGGATGAAGAGGAGTGTATAATAGTTTGTTTCTTGATGCCTTACATATAAATATGTACAAGTTGAGTACCATGTTATAGCAGGTTAAACTCCACCACATTAGGTTCCAGGGTGGATGTGGGATGTTATATTTATGTACATTTTTATAGGGATTTCATGATCATCCAGATGATATAATTTCATCCGGGTTGTTTTTCAATTGACTCACAAAGATGGACCACTTCCTATCTATTTGATAATAGGGTTTAGTAGAGAGATTAGGACAATATTACCTGAAAAGGATAGTAAATATTCATAGAGTTCCCCAGAATAACATTTCAAACCATTACAATTATATATCATTGTGATATTAGAGTTATTTATAGGATGTTTTTTGCACCAAGGTTTGTTTGAGCATGACGTTTCGCACACAGACTTATTTATAGTCTGAGCTGACCAATCAGATTCAAGAGGAAATGCTTTGAGATTTCATGATCCAATTTGTTAATTGTTGGGAGGACCATTTTCCCTTGTCAGAGTTTTCATAAAACAAAATTTTTCAATCCACTATTGGTATGAATCCATCTGTTGTCTTTTAGAGGAAACCATTCTAGTCATCACATAGATGGACTAGACTAAGAGAGTTATCCCTCAGGGGACCACAAATAGTTCATACAAAATCAAATATGGTATAAATCATTTAAGAGTTGTTAAAGACTAACCAAATAAATATGAAATCCCATGTGGACTGATGATGTACGCATTTAATGCTCGAGGAGGGATATCATGGGTTCTTCAATGTCTCTATATGGAGAGGTTTGAGGAGATTCAGTCTTGGTGGGAAGTTATATTCAAGGTTCATTAGCCTTTTTTATATTTTGTAATGTTTTCAAGGTCAGATTCGACATAACACGACATACATCGATATACTGGGTACAAGATATCCTCAATATGTTGTAGCTGATTAGGAATTTTCAAGAACCATCACATTTTATTGATAGGGTTGAGTGATACATTGAGAATGAATCCACATTTATTTAGTACCCAAAGGAGATAGAGTATATCCTGGAGAGGATCCTACATAGGTTAGATATTCTTTTGGGTCATGTCCAGTGGTAGAACAGTAATATTTTGGAGTGTACCTAGTAGTGGGAGTCCACAATGAAAGCTCAGTACCCTCACTTTTTGGAGTAGGTGTCTTTTTCATTTTTTAGTATGGAAATCCAAACGGTGGGGACAATATAACATTTTTGGGTTTTCCATTAATGACATTAGAATATTTTGTATAATATTTTTGGTGGTGGGAACTAAGGTTCGCAAATATTGTATGGTCTGGTGAGCCCAGTAATGATATTATAGTAATATGAAATATATTATACTATGAAAATGATGTTTACACAAATTTTATGAATGACTCTAGAAAAAAGTCTTTCATTTTAAATCTAATGTTTCTGTTGAATCTATAACATGGGGATTAACTTTGATAAGACAAAGAACTGGATAAAATCAGACTCTAAGGACGGTTGTGGTCAAGGGATGATAAATAAATTAATTATTAAATTTAATTTAATTTTTCAACTAAATTTCATTGACCTAGATGATCCATTATTTTAAACGGATGATATGTATATCAAATGGTTTTCACATAACCCATAATATCAAGAGGAGAAACTATAGAAGTGAAATGGTAGATGTTAATGAAATCATTCATTGGACCAGTTCTATGAGGTGTCGTTTATGAAAAATGAGATTATACGTATCAACAATAACGATGATATAGGATTATTCTTAATCATTGATTGACACACACTCATGTTCAATAGATTGAGATTTTTTTATTCATCCCATTTGTTATCTCATGTTGAATTTGGATAAATTCCACTAATGAGAATTGAATAAAAAATTGAGGGTGGATTTTTGATAGATTATATTGGTTTTTTTGGTTTCTTGTTCATCGTTCTAATGAAAAAAAATCAAGTCTGTCCCAAAAAACAGATGAAGTCTATTCATCCTTTCTAATTTCAACACTTATTCCCCATATATTCACATCTTCATTAGATGTATTTTTATATGATTTGACCAATACCTAGTAATCGATCACTGTACCACCATTATTCATTGAAATGGATGAATTCCATGTATACATGTCAAGATTGATAATGTGATAATTGTCCATGATGACAGTGCGTGATTAGATATACATAAATATTGGATGGTTTCCCCATATCATGATGAATTTGTGTAGTGTTGTGGTGCAATTTGATGAATTTAGTAATCATATTTGTTGTCTTAAATCAAGACATGTGTGACAGAAAGGATCATGTGACACACTCAACTAATATTGGTATGAATTTATGTCTATAACGGCCCGACAATACCCTTGAAATAGAATATGTTGTGTCCCATGAAAATCATAATAGCATGTGTCCTTCCCTGTATTTAGAATCCCACACGTATATACATATGGTCATTCCCATGTACTACCCTATGTTCATGGTTGTTCCTTTGTACCACATCATGACCGTATACCTTCCATTGTGGCTATCCATGTATCTTCTAGTGATCCATGATGGTACATGAATAACCTTTAGTCTCAAGTCACATAGTGCATGACATGTCTAACAAAGCGTGTGATAGTTAACTTTTTTGAAAAACTAGCACCAATTCTAGGGGTACTATATTGTCTGTTTTCTTTAGAAGAATACGTAGTGTATTTTTGTTTTACATAGTAAATACAATTACACAATGTGGTTTGACACACTCATCCAATTACTTCAGATATCTTTCATATCATGCTTCTAAGTTCAAATTTTTGATAAAAGGGTATGATATGTATTTATATAATAAGAATTTGATTTTCATCCCCTCTATAGGATGAGATCTTAATTTATTTCGTGTGTCTTCAAATGGTCCTCTATGTGATCGCCCATAAATTTATCTTTCACCTATGTGGGGATTCTGGTATTTTCCAGAACAACATACATGGATTTCGATCATCATTCTACCATGATAATCCAGTATAGATTTGGGATTCCCCATGAAGCCCAAGGATTGATCACATATCTGGGAGATAGGAACATGGAGATCAGTGATTACTTCATTAGTGAGGCCTGATTAGAATAACCTCTAGATTGATTTCCAACAATGACATCATGGAACACGGAGAGAGTTATAATGAATGAGTGTTTCCATTGAATCCTTGAGAAGAATCATATTACTGATAGTGTGGCTGAGACCATCTTGAGGTATGGTGTATATCATGGGTATATATGTTTGAATTTATTTAGTATTTTTTTATTTTCTGATTCACATATAATTATGATGTTTAGATGACTAATATTTTATGCATTATGTTTACTGGTTTTTTGGTGTCTTGGGGGGTATTGATATACTCACTATTGAATGCGATCTTCCTACAACCGTCATTTCCTATTCCAAAGACATACCAAATGACTGATTTGTAGAGGTACCATGAATAGTTTTAGCATTCTAATAATAAATGACTAATTTTGTCTCCAATTATCTCATTTGAAAATATCCCCCTATTACATTGTACGTTGGAATCATTTTCTATTTTTGTGGGCCTGTATTTGGCACTTTATGATTTTTAGTACATTTTCATACTCATATTGTGAGATATAGATGTATGAATTCATTTAAAATCACTTATACATTACCTTTTAGTATAATATTGGTTAATATATGTATGTTTGTGTGTGTACAAGTACATTATACTAATGCTTCCCATGAGTGTGATGTTCTTACATAGGACCTGTCACCAGCCACTAGCTTATTATATGTGGGAATGTATTTGTCACATGCAAGATGTGGAAGGATGGTTCATAACATATTAATTTTTCAAAACATTTAAAATACATAAATAAAAAATAATTTAATCAAATTTTCAAAGGAATCATAAAATATAATATTATAAAAACTTCCATATTTTAGGGAAATAATTAAACTATTGAACTGATTTTAAGTGAAGAGTGACTTTGAGGTATATATTGTTTGGTGGATAGATATTAAATTCCATCATAACATGATTATGGTCCCTATTACATGTTTTTGACCAAAACATCGACCAACATTCATTTAGGACACGTATCCATTTTTCTTACAGCATCTCAATTTTCCATGATGCGTTGTGGTCAATTGAATATTAATCATTCAGTAGGTTCAAATTACACATGGAGAGAATACTATTGACCTTCGGAAATGATTTCTTCATACTATTTTTGAAAAATATGTTATTATTGAAATGTTTTACCTTCATACCCTCTATGATGATGATTTCTACTTATTTATAAATAATTTAGGTGTGAGAGAACATGACTATGAAGACATGATATGAAATCTTATAGTTAGTAAACATGCTCCATAAAGTAGTTCATGGGGTGGGTGAGAATATATCCATGTTCACCTTCATAATATGGAGACTCCAATACATTGTGAATGGGATTATATAATTCATGTGTATATTAGTAACTTCACAAGATGTGAACTCAATATTTTGAAGATAAATCTAATTGTGTAATGATGATGACCAAGAATGTGGTAGATAGGGGTTTTACTCTTGCGGTAGAATTCAACATCAATGTATCATCCCATTTGATCGATTTAAGAAAGTGGATGGTCTCATGGTATGAGTATAAGTTATAAATTTGTTAAATTTATGTAAAAATAATAAAACAAATCATGTTCTTGAAGTAATTTCATGGTATTTCGATGTTCCCCTTGTATAGTGTTCTATCTTAACACATGTGAATATTTTTAGTTTAATTCATGCAGTAAGTGGGAGGATTAAAATAAGGACTTGGGGTAATATAAAATGAAATCAATTGTGATGTATAAAAGTGAACATAACCAAATCATCATGATAAAATATTAATAATTTAATCAAATTCACTACATTTCAAAATTAATATTGTAGAAAAATATGAAATCTTGTATCTTATTCTACTCATAAGATTCATTGAATTTTTACAACCTCTAAACATCATAATTAAATTTCCATCATATTGACTTATATCTAGATAATTTCCGGATATTTCCAATGAATCATATAATACATCAATCCAATATTTTTATCGTTGTATATAATGGAAAAATATTAAAACATGAAATATAAAATATGTAGAAAATATAGTTGAAATAGTTTAGGGAATTTAGTCAACATATAAGGAATCAATATGGCCATTTTATCATTCATAAAAATTGAATTAAATATTTATTAATATCATATTTTTATAACGAAACAATGTTCGTGAAATTAAACGCTATATAGATAGTGATATCATTGGAAATTTTTCCAATTAAAAACCAAAATATTCAATATAATAAAAAACATGCCAAATATTTATACCAAAAAGCGGTGAGCTAGAGAAATAGACATAAATTGATCATGTCTGGGAAAACATAAATGGAAATCTTTTTTTTTAAATAACATTTGAAAAATTCCATGTACATTATTTCCAGATACAATCAAAGCATAATGAAATATTATAACTAGAAAAATATGTTCTGTATTCACTATTTTGGGGTTTTTAATTTTCATGCAGTATAAAAAAATACTTGTTTCATTGAACTATAAAAAAATTAATAATTCCATTTATATATAAAAAACATTGTTTATTTTTATAATTCACATGTTTTATGTATAATAATGATCATAGTGAGGTATTTCAATTTATCAAAACAAAAAATATAAATAGATAACTTTAAAAACCCACCAAATAACCCCATTTGTTATTATAATACCTATGAATAATTTCAAAATATCTCCCCCTTGGCTCAATTAAACAAAAAGTAAGCAATTTTTAAAAAACACCCTCTTTTTAAAAAAATAAGGAAATAATTTTTTCGGCCATCAAAATAGATTTAAACATATTGAAGTTTCAATATATAAAATTTTAAATACATAAAAAAGTTGAATATAAAATATACATAAATAAAGTCAAAAATAATAACTCCTTTAATACATAAGCTAGAAATCAATACAAATGAGACCAAAAAAATATCCTAAAAAAATACCATAGAACATTAGAGAATATTTTGTATTATTTAATCAATCATTCAATAAAAAATATAATGCTTCAATGAAATAGTAAATTAAAAAATTAAAAAAAATTATAATATAATAACCCCCCCACAAAATTAATAATTATAACTATAAATAAATGGTCCCATGATTAACCATAACACTAAATAACTCATGATATGTGAAATATTTAAATAAGTAATTCATTAATGTTATTTAAATGCATTAAAAAAATAACCAACATAAGATGATTTAAAAGCTATGAGGTCCATCATGTTAAAATTTATGTTCCCCCATAATATAAATATATAACAACAGAATAAAATTTACATACATCAATAAAAAAATTTAATTAATGAAATAAATATTATAGAGAAGAGAAATAATAGATATATTGATATATACCTCTTAATTTATGGTTTTCATTCCTCTTTAATAGTTCGCGTAATAAATATCCATTTGATCATATCAACCATCAAAAAAACAATAACTTAGAAAAGGATCCATAATAAAATATTATTAAAAATAATCAAAGAATTATTAAAATAAAATAAAATATACTAAAAATATATAATAATTAATTCTATACAAAAATAAAAATACGTATAAACATGATAATTATCCAAATATATATCTTCTTTAAACCATGAATGAATATAAAATATTGTTAGTGAATTAATTTAGTTTTTCAATATGTCTTATATTTTAATGATAGATTATAGTTACATAAAATAGGCTCAATATTAAAATGCATAAATTCATAACATCATCATCTTGAATTATAAGATTTTATAATGCATGTAAATTGATAAAACAATAAACACATGATTCACAAATATTCCAACATCAACATATTCAAGCATTTCAATAAAAAAACTACTTCATGAATGCATACAAAAAATGTAACTAACAAATCAATTTACACTGGGATCCTTTTTTTTGTCTTGTTGGATTAGCATACAAACATTTAGGAAGAAAAGTGTATAATAAAAAAGTACTAGTGGTTACTCAAAAAAGGAAAACATTTCTAAATAAATCAGTTAATAAGGAATAATGACTGAGTAAGTCTCAATGAAAATTCATTTTCAAGGTCTCATTTTATTCCACATCTAAAAAATGTAAAATGAGATAGATTTCCTTTTGTAAATTTTAAAAAATGTATTAAACAATTTACGAATATGTGAATTATAACCCAAACTAGTTTTTTCATTTATTTTCATCATGCCCATATCATATTATATCTTTCATTTCCTTAAATGAAATTAGATTAAGTATCATTCACACTAGAAACATAAGTATACTATTTTTCTTCTATTTTTAATCAAATTAAAAATCATATTATATCTTACTTATGGAACATTTTGTAAAATTTATCAATTTTTCATTTCCATCCTTAATTTATCATTATAATTCCATCAAAAGTCCACAAAATTTTACTAACATTAATTTCAATTAGAAAATTAGTTTCTTAAATTTAATTTTTCTAGATTTACTTTATTAAAATCATTTATAAATTAATATTCACTTATTTAAATTTATTCTATAATTTAGTAACTATTAAAAAAATTATTTCATTCATTTGAATTATAAAATCATCAAATTTATTGTCATTAAAATCTGAATAATAACCATAAATTTAATCTTAATTGTTAATAAACACATTTTTTCCATCAAATATTTGGTAATATATCTATTTTTCACCTCCATATTCTTCACTATAATCAAAATATTTAGTATCCCTCCATAAAATATTATATTCATGTAACACATTTTTTATTTACTATCTATTTGACCATTTTTTCGATTTGAATAATATGCATTTATTTTCTTCTTTTTTATATATTCAAAATGGTTAGATTTGAAAATCTATTATAGATGTGGACCTTTTTTGTCCTCCCTAGTTATTCTTATATTCTTTTCTTGGACACTTTGTGATCATTCACTCTTTCTTCATCATATTTTCAATAACTTTTATAATACTATATTTTTAACCTCTATCACATTCTTATGACTTGAATTTATAAGATTTTAATGTAACCTTTATATGTGATTTGAAACTAATTCCTTTATGTTTTAGGTCTCTTATTCCATAATGTTATTTAAATAATGTTTATACTAAATAAGTTATCTCATGAATTTATCTAGTCTTTAATATAAGAGATATATAGTTTCATCAATCAAATCTATATTTATATTAAATTTATTAGGTAGATATCTTAAGACTCCATCAACAAGAGTTTCTTCAAAAATATGTTCTAAAATGGAATTAATACCATTAAAAATACATGTGACTATATGGGACATTTGGTAGGTTGTTTAATATTATCCCCTTTTGATATTTTAGTACAATTAATGAAGAATTTCAAGATTGGTTACAATCATCTTATCTGATCCAGGGTGAGTATCTTGAAAAATATTCCTAACTTCCTTATTTATCTTATATGTAGACATGTGAGTAATAAAACATCTACTAATAGTGTAATATTTAATATTTATTACATTTAAATTCATATTATTTTTAAAGGAATAATTTTTATTAAGCATATTTGGTTCATTTACATAAAATTTCATGGTTTTTACATAACTTATTTGTGTTCTATGCATAAATAATTATGGTCAGACTCAATTATATGATAAATGAAACTAAAATTATTTCCACATAATTGATGTGACTTTTGAGTAATCCGTGATTTTTTAACATTCACTAAATATTTAATATAGTTTTTGTTTTCCAAAGACTGTGAGATATTGGATTATCAATTTATTACAAGAAAATATAAACAACAAACTCTATATCCAAGTGGATAAAATTGTTGTTTCTGGGAGTTTTACATCACTAATGAAAAAGAAGAGATCATTTTTCCTTAATAAGGATTAATATTTGACACACACTGTTTTGTCTCATATGGAAATACCAAATGGTCTAGAGGTGGGTGAATAAGATATATTATAATTTTAAATTGAAAAATTAATTTTCAATGTTAATTGTCAAGGGATAAGATGAAATATATAAGAAAATAATGAAATATACATCAATTGGAACACATTGATGAGGGTTGATCCCAATGTAACTAATGAAAATGGATTTTTGTTGTTGTCATGTTGGCTACATAAACTCCATTCGAGCTCAGATTTCATGCATTTTCTTTATGCATCATAATTGTTTTCGACACTATCAAGGTATAGTGCTCCATATTTTTCTATAGCATCATATATTCATCTCCTTCCATTTCCCTATATTCAACATCACTATTATTTTTTCTTATACATTGGAACCATAATCATGTAAATATTTTCAATTTTCCTCTACACTAGGAGTAGAAGCAGGTTGAGAATTATGTAGTTCTTCTACATTGGGAGAAAATTCATGTTGAGAAACCTATTATTCTTTTGGATTGGGAGCCTCAAAAAATACCGAAAGCATTACCTATAGATATATTTTTACATTAAATTTATTTTACATAAATGTACCATCGATAAAAATAAATACATGAGAAAACACATTTTATATTACAATAAATATATCCTATTTATTAAAACCACATTTTTTAAAGTCTGAACATAATTCACTGTCAAGGATCCAAAACCCTTCATTGTGGTCTCATGTGATGTACAAAACTCAATCTAAATTGGGACGACTATGAAATTATTATGATGTATTAATGAAAGGGTCATCCATAGTTGAATTTTCATCAAACCATTTATTGATTTCTTCGATAATAGAACAATTAACCACATTAGGGTTATTGGATAAGGAAAATAATATATAGGTACATCTTAGGATTCCATTATATACAGTTATTCATTGTACCCTTTCATATTAAAATCAATATTCATGAATCTGGATTCATATATTTTAATAGAACTCATCTTATCAACCGAAATTCATTGAAAAATTATCATTGGTAATGATGTATAATCCAACTCCCATATTCGGTTGAATATTTCAATGTATCAAATATTTTCTTAAATCTGATTTCTATCCCTAGTACATCAAACATGCATCACTTCTTCCACATGTGTAACTCCACTATTTTGTATGGTATTTCTTTCATCGTGTACATTTGTATAAAATTAATAGCCATAAACAGAATAAACATTATAACATAACACATACACACATGGTCCTCTTGATTTCCATCAAAAATCAATCTCAAATTGAATCCATATTTTCTTCTAAATACCCAAAAATTATGGTCATGAAACCACCCTATAAACTATTGATTATGTCTATTTGAAATCCATCATAGAACCCTTGATGGACTAAAATGGATAAGAATATATTTCTTTGTTTCAAAATATGTGGAATCATCCGAATTTTTATAAAAAATGTTATAGTGGTCCTAAATTGGATCATTAATAGTCATTATAACAAAATATATTCTTGAAATTACACCACCCCAAGCCTCCTAATGTGATGATATTTCTTCAAAACATTTCATTCCATAACGGATAGGTATTGTAGCATCCCAAACTCGATTATCATTCTGAATAGTATTATCAGGGTGGGGGCTACTATCCTTAGGCCTACCTCCCTATATGCCAAAGTCTTCCGACTAGCAGCATGGGTGTAAAATAGTAATAATGGGGAGGTAGTACCCTTAGGGTATTACATAATAATGACATGATTATATATATAATCCAAATCTGAAAAAAAATATAAATCAAACTCGAACTAGAAAAACCAATGTTGGATGCACAATCAATAGTAAGTAATAAAAGAAATATATGAAAACAACAATAGTGGAATAAAATAAAAAGGAAATATTACCACTTAGAACACTAAAATAAAACATTCATCGAATATAATTCATAAAATTCAATATCCTAATGGTGTGTCCATTAGATTAATAGAATAAATAAATATAGGTAGAATGAAAAAACAAAAAGGGAAGCTAATAAGATAATCTAGAAGAGGAAAGATCATCAATGTCCCTTACTATCCATCAAGGTGAACTCAATTTTGAACTATCTCCATATCATGAAACGTTATTTGAAAGGAAAAGTGTAACGTCTACATGCATATGGAATGTCATGTGTAGGGTGTGAGAATGGGTCTTAGTATGATACCATCAACATGTTCATACCCAACCTAAATGATTAATAAATTGTAATATAAAATTAAATACGGAAACAACTCATGTGATTTAACCAAATAAGAACATCCCTAGTGCTCAACCACCACAAAGAAGTTGTCACCTACCTTCGGCTGATTCTGGAATAGTTGAATAGGAGTTTATCCTTATAAAATATACTATTTAATATAAAGATTTCATATATTTATAGTTTAACAGTCGTGTTCCACCTCAAATAGGTCACTAAAATTATGTTCCAACTGATACCTTGTTTCCAAAAAATATTATCAATGACATGAAGGTACTCCATTGAAATTAGAACCTTGTTACCATATATCCCCATTTGAAAGAACCTATCATCTTGAATCCTATCATCTAGAGATGTAGGAATATCTATCCTTAGAGTAAAAAAAAGTCATTTTTGGCTCATATCAGGATGTCTGGAGGAACGAAAATCTTCATCATCATAAAATAGTCTCAGACCAACGGCCACAATACAGTGAGCCTCAACCCCAACTGATAGATTCAATTATATAAATTTTTGGATCATCAACATTCCCATGGATTTATATGTCATTAAATCTGTATCCAATAACATATGTTGTTCTAGCTAGGTCCTCTTCCCACATGAGTGGTCAAAACAACCTCATCCCTAAGTCAACCTCTATGCACATGAAATAAATGGATATTGTGCCAATAATGGTAGAGTGGAATTCAACAAAAAAAATTATAAGGAACAAAAACTCTGGAACCTCGTGCCTTTTCCACTATGTCCCTCAAGTAGGATATCTATGACATCCAATATAATGATCCATTAAATAAACATGAAGGCCTTTCTATCTAAATTAATGTCCATGATTTCCAACAGTTGATAACATCACCAATGTAAATAAGTTTAAGCCCAAATTGAATACCAGCATCTCCCCAATATTGTTTTCCATTCCACCTCAATAGTATTTGGTCGATCCCATAATGATCTAGTGGATAACAATAGTATCTCATAAAAAATGTAAAAATGTAATTCAATTAGAATAAAATAATCAACAAAATTTAATACTAGAAACACACACAGAGCTAAATACACATGGTTTGAAGGCCTCTAATAGAACCTCTCATGAGAGAAAATTGAATGGTCATTTCCAACAACATCCCATAATTTCATAAAATAAATTTGACATCATGAATTAAATTTATAAGTGTCTCAAAAACTACCTAATGGTGTGCTAAAAGCCTCACCCCAAGACTACTACAAGAGAAAATATAAATATATTCACCACTTATCTTGGAGTCATAATCATAAACACATACAATATTATCATCTAACCTTGAACTGCTAAGAAGAAAATATATTTTCCTACAAAGGAACTAAAAATAGGAAAATATGACTACCGTATATTTACTGGCTCATGAGGAAAGGGAAAAGGAAAAGAGAATCATGGGTGAGAAGAGACATAGAATTACGGTTCCAATGCACACAACTATGATGAAATCAAATTTTATACTGAGGTGGGAGAGTAATATCAAATAAAATAGGATATTAATAGGATCTCCCTACTAAATGTGACCCATGTATGAAGAATATAAGAAAAATAGGAAATAAAATAATAAATAATGATCGGGGAAAACCCAAATTTTCACTCCTTTAAGACCTCACGTGGTTATCTCTCATTGTTTTCCAAACTGCGAAACACAAATGTGGGATAAAATGATGGTGTACATCCTAATTGGTACTACCCATACAACATGGTAATGTTTTTCCAAATCCTTGCATAATACATTAAAACCCCCTCTAAAATCTATTGTGATTTAGGCATGGTCATGATCCCAAAATAGTATGGTTTTTTTAACCGTGATGAAATTCAAAATTTGGATACACGGTTTTCTCTATGAGGTCTCATGGTTTATCTAACCTTTGAGCATTGACATACTACTTCCAAAAAATTATTTGGGGACTTTGACACACTTTAAAAAATTCCAAACATTCTTCTCACTTTCTATGCCTTCAAACATCACTAAAACCAAGGTATAGAGTAAACGTAAAACATACAATTAATTTATGATGATTCAAGAAAAAATTGGAATAAACAAAAATTACCAAAATTTAAAATGTATGAGAATTTTAACTTTTCAAAAAACCAAGGATGTTACAATCATCACACTATAACATACCTCTTCATGAATCTATTTGGAAAGACCAGAGATGGTACAGAACATACCCATTCTGGTAAAAATAACCTAGAACACCCTGGTCATAAGAGAGTATGTAAATAGACACAAGGGGGATCTATAATGTAGTATTAACCTACCCCAGTCACATAACAACCCCATGATAAAATCAAACAAATGATCCCCCAACCATTACGGGACTCAAATGTCATCATACGATTCGTCGTCACACCTGAACCTCTTCATGTCCACCCATGTCATTCTCGACACACTATAGAATCGCATACTACATTGGGCCTACCTTGTACTCATGTTACACATAGAAATAATGAGGTCTTCAATCTCACTAAATTTTCAAATCATTCTATACGACTTGAAACTCAATAATATACCACATCCAAATGATGCATATATTTCAATAGCCATCATGTATCCCAAATGATAACCCTTTTCCGAAGAACCTCCATCAATCACCACATAACAATGATGCCAAGATTCCAACCCATGTCAATTAAACCACATCAACTATATTACTTCATGAAGAGAACCACATTGGACACACATAAAATGGTTCTCATGTTTATTTTATGGTTCCATGCACCTCATATATATATATATATATAGTGAATCTGAAATGATTCCAACCTACTAACCAGTATCTAGGTTTTCTATAATAACATAATGTGAAAACTTATTCACACAAAATGTACATTCATCAATATTACATTACAAAATTAAGTAAAAAATATGGTAACACCCCAATAATACCTCCAATCATTGTTGGATCACAAGAATCCTCATCCCCTAGTAGCTCCATGGAATGCACCGTGCCTGAATCCCAACTACCTAAAGGCTTTCCTCCCTATAGTGATACAGTAGCACCATAACACCTACCCCTGTACTAGTTCCCACTGTCTCTACCACTTCCTCCATGTGTTGATGTGGCTCAGCTACCATCATATGGTATTTCCCCCGATATGGTATAAGAACATTTATTCTACCATGGTCCACAATAACTTGTTGTCCTATATGGATTATTGTATGTCCTCTCAAGTTGATTGACCTATCCACATGCTTGGGAGTCAATAAGAGGAATCTCACACTTAGTCTGGACATGTCATTTCCTCCCACATTAATTGTAAACCATTAAATCACTTCTCTATGGTAGTCTCATAGTGTACTTGGTCTAACTATCCTCCTAGAACTCATCAGGGCCTCTCTTCCTAATATCAGAATAATTTCCACTAAAATCACCTTATGTTATCACCCAAGTGGAATAATATTGGCCTTCCATGTTTCCAATTGCAATGAATTCCTAGTTCACTGACACTAATAATGATTCCAACCTAAATATGTTTACCTATAAAAAAATGACATGATGTAAACCATCCACGAAACACCACACCCTCGAGGTGTCATTACTCACCTTTCCTAGTGTGAAGCGAATAAAATCTGTGAACAACATTGGATAGTACATGATGGTAATGTCAACCTACTTGAGGCCTAGTAACTCCCTTGTTCTTTCTACCTTTATCATATCTAGAAAGAAGTGCTCGAAGAACCTTTCATCGATGTCTTTGGAGTCTATTCCCTCATTTCTTATTTTATCCACCAATACATCCCACCTTCACATAGCATGTCCTCTATGCATATAGGATTCCATTTTTAACTGATTCCTTGGAGGAATACCAAGATTCTCAAAATTAATCTACATAGACTGGATCAAATATTTAGCTTCCTGTAGACCACCCACACCCTAAAAAATATGTGGCTGATGTGATTGGAACTCCAATGTAAGATAATCCATGTAAAAATCTAATCCCTAAACTCCCATTTCCATAGCAAGGATAACACATTCGAGGATAACTCTAAGAAACACATCAATCAACATCACTAATGCTATCATTTATGGTGGTCTAATTTCCTAAACTCGAACCTAAACCTGAGCATGTACCAACAGATCATGATCAGCCTGACCCGAAGGGGCCTCAACCTACAGGTTAACATGTGGAACTGTCCACTTTCCTCCTAATACTTCATTAGAGAATTCTAGGTGAAAACATGCTGAATTCCATAAACATGGTTAAACATCCCAATAACATATAATATATATACCACTATTATATGGATAATTGTAACAGGTTGATTCAACAAACTACTCCTTCTATCTCCCACCGTAACCATGCCACATGGTATCCTAGCATCATAGAATCCTTACACACCCATATTAGTGATAAGTGTTAGTATCCCTTAGTCTATGTATGTCCTGAAGATCACATAAGATGAAAATATTTACCGTATTGGATATCATGGTGATCAACATCACACCATTATATAGAACTTATATTCTCCTATATGATATAAGACAACCTATACAATTATCCCACCCCATAATAAATTATTATTACATAAACATGAATATATATACGATATACTATTATGTTCCTAAAATTGATAAACATGAATATCAAACATTACAATGATAATAAACCATACCGATCCAAGGGTCCAAGTCTTAATATTATAACAGGGCTAGGTCATAAGCCTCATACCATAACAGATTAAAACTAACATTCCAAGAATACCACCTAAGGTGGAAGTCATATAAACTATAAACTGAGAAAAATAGAACAATAATTCCCATCCTTGAAAACATGTTATCTACCTCACACATGGGGTTGGAGGCACCCAAGCACGAGTTTTAAAGCCATGACCAACAACATCCTAATATCCATTCATCCATAACCCAAATAGTAAGACTACCTAGAAGGAAAAAAAATTATATCATTAGTTTCCAGCAGAATGATGATGTTATTTACCAGTATGTAAGTACTCTAATACAATATGTAGAATCCCTAAACAAATTAGCCACATGAATAGTGTTATCAGGTCGGTTCCACTGGACATAGTTGTGCCTCCCCATATGGAAAATGACACTAACCAGTATCAAGGGTGTAAAAGAGTGATAGTGTGGAGACTATACCCTCATGTGTGATACAATAAAGGTCTGAGTAATTATATATAACATATACTGTAAATAATGAATATACAATCATGAACTAGAACACGAAATGTTGGATGTAAAATCAATAGTAAGAAATAATATAATTGTATGTAAAAAACAATAGTGGAATAAAATAATCATCCAAGAAAACCACTTGCATCCACTAAAACAAAACATGCATAAAATTCTAGTCCACAATAAAATATCCAGAAGGGATCATTGTGGGATGAAAATAATACATACATATATATAGAATGTGAAACCAATAGGGAAAACTAAATATAAAATTCAGTCGAGGAAAGAACATGAATCTTAATTTCTATCCATCCATGAAAAATAAAGGGGGATTCATCTCCATAGCCAGAACCCTTACCTAAACATAAAAGCATATAGTATGCATTTGTCCAGTAGGGCCCATGTAGGGTGTAAGAATGAAAGTCTGTATGGTACCACCCATGGGTTCATACCCAACATGAGTGTTTAATAAGGTGTAATATGAAATTAAATAAAGAAAAAATCTCATTCAATTTAAATAAATACAAGATTCCCTAGTGCTCAATAACCACCAGGAATTTTTCACATGTATCGGCCAATAATAAAATCAATGAAAAGGAGAATATCATTCGACCATATCCCTATGTATCCCCTAATGTAAAATATACCTTGGTTAAACCTTAGTATCTTCCTCCATAACTTCCCTAGAACCTTATGCAAACTGATACCTCATTTACAAGATATGTCACTAACATACCAAAGGCATGCCCCACAAAATAGAAACATGGGCCCTTAGACCCCTTCCTAGAAGATACTTATGGCCAGAATCCTGACATTTAGAGGCATAATGATATCTATCCTCTAATTAAGAAGTCATTATTGGATCATTGAATGATGTCCCAAGGAATGACGATATTTTTCCTCCCAAAATAGTCCAGACTTAAATGCCTTAATATGGCCAGCCTCAGCCCCAAACTGTTATTATCCTCACTATAATCTGATGGATCCTCACTATCTACATGGAATTATCCCCCTAAGCAATTATTTTTTCCAAAATATCAGGGGCCACTACCAATATGAGTTGTCATAACCATGTCTTCATCGGGACAAACTTTGTTCACATGAACTCAACATCTGTTTGCCTAATAATGAGTGAGTGATGATCACAAAAATAATACCTAATCCACATCAACATTATGATGTCTTTCCCCAACGACTATGTCACTCCGGTTTGATGGCCATTCCATCAAATTAAATAGTTCATTCCCTCAACCTGACAATCATTCTGCCCCAACTAACATACATGATTCACAACCGGTGATGACATCACCCATGTAAAAAATGAAATTCCAAACCAAATGACCTATAACTCCATAATCCTAATGGAAATACCAAATCAATAGTCTTAGGCTAAGACCGTCACAATCCCACAGATCAAAATAGTTTGTCACAGTAAATTTTTATATGTAATTCACTTAATATAAAATAAATAATTTACATAAATATTTTAAACTCATCATATTCTAACTAACCAGGTGATCGACATCCTATAATCCAAAAATTACACAATATAACATGGTTTTTGAATGCCCAATGAAACCCAAATGGTCATCTATTAAATTTTACAACATTATTTCAATTATTTAGGATCCCAATAATCTATTCAATGACGTGCCAAAAGATATACCCCTAAAATGAATGCAAATACATGAATAATGGTGTGATCCACCAAACATAGAGTCATAGATATAGGCATATCTTATATTTTCCTATAACACCAAATATTTCTCATGCAATCAAATTTTATAAAAAAAAGTCCCCAAAATAGGAAAATAAACATGCAAGAATTTTTCGGTCCATGAGTGGAATGAAAAGGAAAAAAGGAATAATGGACAAATAGAGAATTACTAATACAGTTATAACACACTCAATGATGATAAAAATTGAACTTGAACCGAGGAGGGGGGAAACACTAGAGTTTAAAGAAAAGGGAAAGTGATCCATGCTGTCTGTAACCTAGAGAGGAAGAACAGGGAGAAATATGGAGGGAACGAAGAAATAATGTGATAGTTATAGACAAAAATTCACCTCCTTAATAGGTTTTATATTTTTCTTGTAATTTAATCTTTGGGGGTTATAGTGTTTTTGTACCGCCACTGTGGTACTACCCACGCTTCTTGTGGCCAATTTTCAAAAATGTGTATTTTCCATGATAAATCCATCTGAATAAATACAAATGATCATTCATAGATGTATACCCTAACTATAATTGTTTTATTAACCATACATATGTTCAAAATATGGTCACACAGTTTGCTGGGTGAGGATGCATAGTTCACCTAAACCATGTTCCAGGACCTACAACTTGCAAAACATTCCATCATTCCAATGATGCAACCAAACCAATTATGAGAACTCAGGACACTTTCTGATCATTCAAACACTACAAAAAACATGTTATTGGGATATCGAAATACAACGAATCGAGTTCTGATGATTAAAAAATAAGTTGGAATATGAACAAATTCCAATGATTCTAAGCATGTGAGGATTTTGCACTACTCCAAAAACCTGAGAATTTACAGGTGGTTGGTAAATAATTCAATGCATTCCTCAACAATAAATCACTCTAAAATAAAACCCTATGGACAAATATTTTTTTGGATATACACTTCCAAACACTTCATATACTATTCAATGGGGTACATCCATCTATAATATACCTGAACACATGGTGGAATCTATCACCAAAATTGAACCATCATATTAATGAATCTTGGATATAAAAACTTATCCAATTCACATAATATTATTTCAAATTAATTTTCCATTTATTTCAAGTTACCTAGGTCTATAACATTGAAACATGAATAATTTAAAAAAACATCGCTTTGGTAATGTATGTTAGTAATTTTTTGGAAAAATACAACGTAAAGCTACAAGAATTAGATCCTATATAAAAACATGTAAGTCATGTGAATTAAGACCCCTTATCTCTAAATCAATCATTGAAATTGTATTCTTTATATTTTATGAATACCCCAATGGAACCTCTAAATCATTAAATATGTTGTGAAATATATATCTCTCATGTTGGGGAATAGTGTAAGTTGTTGGAGAGAGAATGGATCATTTTTCACCATTCACTAGAACCAACTCTTCCAAAACTCCGATGTCAACCATATCCATCCTAGCCATTATTTAATACTTTGTTTTATAGTTTAATATAGTATTTTCCTAATGACACAATCACATTAATTTTTTGAACACGAATATCATCAGGAAAAATTTTGACTTAATGAAAATTCTATTATGGTAATTCAAAAGAAACTGATCTATTTTTCATAATTGTTTCCATAAGGTTTTTAAATAAGGTTTACCAACATATATTTCTAAATAATTTATAATCATACATATTTGATATCCTATTACTGGATATTGTGTTTTACATCTTCATAAATTAAATAAAATTATGTCATCCATTATCAGTTCTTATTTCATTAGGGGAGAAATATGTCATATCCCAGAATCATAGACATCAATGAATGATTAATCCTAATTCATTGTGTATCTTTTTTGAAAATAGGACACCCTTGTGTTCCTATTATATTATTTCTAGTAAAACATTCATAAGAATAAATGTAATTAATCATCCCCTAAAAATGGCTCTCAATGTGAGATCCGTATTTATTTAAGCATCATAAAATGTAGAAACTGAATCCAAATATAATTTTAAATCCACAGTCAATGGATCCAAATTAACATTAATATCTTTACTTGGTTTTTTTTTCATGATATATTAATAGATAGCATGATAGATTTTAATTTCATGCATATACATGGTTGAAACATATAATTTACCTACATAATATTCCATGTAATGTGATTGATTCATTGAAAACCAAAAGGATTCATACTATATGTATATAAAATAATAAAAAGGTTTCATAAATCATTTCAAAATTCGGGATAATCATGATCAATTATCTTAACCTAGGGTGATTTGTTTGGGTGATGAATTTTACCATCTTTATTTCGTGTGTCCGTGTTCCATGTAAATTTATTTATAGTCTCCTCAATTTCATATAGGTTCATAAAATATGGAATGATTAAAGAGTACCATAAATAATTCATAGTACCAAATTTAGATATTTTGTATCAAGAGGAACCACACTTGGGGGCTTGTTTAATGTATTTTTGGTCCTTGATAGTCAATATAATGTCTTCTGGACAACCATGTATTCATCCATATATCATTCTCATCAAAGTTAGAAATAATTTAACATATTACCCTTTCCTAGGGAGATGATTATCCATAAGTTTCATATCATTAAAGATAAAAATTAGTTTAGTAAAACTGACTTCATGTGATCTATTTCCTGCTATCAAATTTTAAAAATTTTGTATAGCAAGAAATGCATTATATTTAGTGAAATCCTCATACAATGGCTGTATTACATAACTATCTAAATTGTCAATCAATTTTGGACAATTACAATACTTATCTTCAATTGTCCTTATAATTTCCTCAATATTATCTTCATCCTCATTCACACCTATAAAAACATCCTCTATATTGTCTTATTCATTTACCTTAGTTGTAATCATTTTAAATTATCCAGAAAACAAAATGATATCATAGTTAGTAGCTACATTCTATTTTACCCATTTCTTTTCCAACATTTACAACATTCATCAATTCTCGGGAATATTGAGTTTTCTTCCAACTCCATTGGAAAAAGATCAAGAATAATAATAGATTAAATATGGAAATAGGTTTTGGAAAGATCATATTTATTATCTTTTTCAATATTGATGAGCTCTTTCACCCCATATTCATATTATTTTTTCATAAAATTAGAATCCATCCATTTTATATTCTTATTCTCCATAATTGATTTAGTAATTTTAATTTTTATCAAAATAAATATGCAAATTATGTCCTATTGAAGACGGAATTCATTAATTTCTTGATAGAATAAGGAAATATTGATAAAAAAAATTCATCACACATGATCAAAAAACATATTAAAGTATATTCATAAATATAAGGGAGTGATTTATCTTTTAAGAAGTATTATTCACTTCATCTAATAATTCATCAAATCAATTTTTATGATTACAAAAGAAGTATAAAATAATATTTAAATTTTAAAAAACATATGAAATATAACTTTTGAATGTAACAATGGAAATATAAAAAATTAAATATATATTTTTTGAAAACCATTTCACAATATAATATACATCTATATAATATAATAATGTTTTGATAAATAAAAAATAAATTATTATAATTTTTAAAATATTTTAAACCGTAACATTGAATTTATGGTTGTATAAAAGTATAAAACTACTGATAAATTGAAAAAAAATTATATATGTATAAATGTATACATTAAAAACATATATATATTTAAATTATTATTTCAAATTATAAACATATATATATGTATAAATTATATATAATTACAAAAGAAGATATATTTTAAAAAAATAAACCCAATTTATAAATGTATAAAATATTATAAATCTATATAAAAGTACATATATGTTATAAAAGTATTCATAATATATGTAATTAGATTGTTTTAAAAATCTATAATTGTATTAATTTAAAATTTGTAAAAGTAGACGATGGTGGCCTCGGTATTGGCCTTGGTGGTGCGCAGTGTGGCGTTGTTTCGGGTCGCTCGGGTTAGCGACGTTTTGTATCAGTAGTGGTTGAGAGTACTCCCTTGGTTTGTTCCCACGAGGGTTCGCATGAAATCACAACCTTAATATATTTTTGTGATCCTCTTTATGGGATGATTAAACTATTGGAGTTGTGGAATCCCTCTGGTGGGCTCGGAGCGGGATCCTCTAGCATCTTTTCCCTAGATCAGGTTCTTGGTATCTCTATGACCGCTTATTCACGGGAGGCGATACCCTATCTAGAAGGTTAACCCCATAAGGTTTGTGGCATCATCGGGAATATGATTCCCTATGTAGTGGTCTGTGCTCAGTAGGGTTGTGGCATCATCAGATATACGATCCCCTACTCAGCATGAGGTGTTAGAAGGGTTGCAGTATCGTTCGTTATGTGATCCCCAACACAGCGTGTGGTTTCGGTAGGGTTACGGCATTGTCGGTTCGATCCCCTACATCACGAGTTATACCAGATAGGGTTCTGGTATCATCGTGATCACCTTTAAATGGGTGATGATCCTCTATTTGAGTGATGTGCTTCTGTCGAGTGTCAGATCAGGTTGTGGTATCCCCCATCGGATCTTGGGTGTGATCCCCTATCTATGAGAACTACATATGCCAGATTGGGTCATGGTATCCCCCAGCGGACCCTGGGAGTGATCCCCTATCTGTGAGCTTCGTATACCGGAGTGGGTTCTAATATCCCCTAGCGGACCCTAGGAGTGATCCCCTATACGAGGAGTTTGGTGGTTATGTTGTTTTAGCGAAGTTTCTTCAGTGATGTTATCCGACAAACGTTATCTCTCGGGTGAGCGTCTGAGAGGTTTGTGAGGAACCCGATGGAGTGAATCTCTTGGATGACTGTCATATGGGATGATAGTGATCGTGTGGGGTACTCTTCGGGTTGTGGACAGTTGCTGGTGATGAGGTCGAAACCTCTTTTGGCTTGGTGTGTGAGCTGGGTATATCTGGATTGTTCAAGGTGTATGTATGGGCATACACTTGAGCTGAGCTGACTAGTTGTGCTTAGCTGAGGATGGTCATGAGATGGAGTCTCTCTCTCATCTGGGTTCCCTCTGTCTAGGATGAGCGGACTTTTTCCTTTCAGTTTCTCTCTTTGGTTTTGGGTATTTGGGGTGCCTACTGAGTATGGTTATACTCACCCCTGCACGGGATTTTCCCGCACATGTTTGTGTGTTGTGCAGACCACCGGCCTTTCGACGGAGTCCCAGGAGGACCCGGAGCAGGAGGAGCTGAGTGAGAAAGATTGACCGGGGTGTTTACTGGAACGGTGCCGAGGGAGCTTTCCGGCGGGTGTTTGTGGTAGAGTTCCCCTTCTTCAGAGCTGGTTGGACATGTTTTTGTAGTTTTCTTTTGGTGGGCCATGTTTTTCACTTTGTACTTCTCTTGTACTCTGGAATTTGGATAGTGTATGCATGCATTTTCTTTTCAGTATTATATATCTCTTCACTATTGCATGGAGGTGTATGTTGGTGCGTGAGTACAGGTACCTTAGGCTAATGCATCCCATTTGTGTGATAGCCTACTCGGCGCTAGTCGCCTTCCCCTAGCCTACTGGAGGTGGGCTTGGGGAGTCGCGGCTCGAGCCCCATTGGGTCAGGTCGTGAAAGAGTAGTATCAGAGGAGGTTCTACCTTTGGGATCTCAGAACACAGCTGGTCTAGCTATGTGTTTGGTTTGGGTTGCATAGTTACAATGTTATGGTGTTTCAAGCTTGGCATTCAGGCCAGGGACTCTAGTGTTGGTGTGGCGGCCGACGTATCCATACACCAGGACTCTGATAACCTGTTTTTCAACTCGGGACATTTGTACACTGGTCGGGGGGACATTATGGTACATACATCATGTAGGACTGGGTTTTAATTTTTCCTTGTCCTTCTTGAGTCAGTTCTCAAGATGTACTCTTGATTGTGGTGCATCGTGAATGTATTTTAGGATGCATCCATGACGATAGCAAGTGAGGGTTCTGCAGTGGGATTGTGGTGATGATCCGCCCCGTGCAGAGGTTGTGGACCAGGGCGCAGGTTCTAGGGTTGCACCTCCACGTGGTCTCCCAGTTGAGCTGCCGCCTATTGAGCAGCTGGTTGTGCCGGTAGTGTAGGATGAGGTTTTGCGTTGGCTTAGTGCGTTGCACGAGTTCCAGAGGCAGCGACCTCTGAGGTTTCGGGGTGACCCAGAACCCCAGTCAGCTGATGACTGGCATGAGGCAGTCACCCGGGTTTTCCGCCTAGTGAGGATACCTCTAGATCAGATGGTGGTCCTAGCGGTGAGCCTTCTACATGGTTCTGTTGGGAGATGGTGGAGTTTGGTGACGCAGTACCATGATGAGGAGATGCTCATGTGGGCAGAGTTTGAGCGGCTCTTCAGGGAGGAGTTCTATCTGGTGATGCTAAGATCAATGTGGATCTAGCAGCTTCTGCAGCTTCGGCAGGAGGGTATGACCGTGTCGGAGTACTCGGCGAGGTTTACAGACATGTCACGCTACTCCCTGGATATGGTTTGAGACCCGATCTTTAGGTCTTAGACCTTTGAGCAGGGCCTTCGCAGGGATATCCGAGCAGGTGTGGTTTCCTTGTGTCTGCCCACCTATGCTGGAGTGTTAGAGCGAGCCTTGGTCGTGGAGAGATTTCTGGATGAGAAGATTCCCCCTGTTAGTGATGGTCACGTGAGAGATGAGATGTCGGCATCAGGTAGCCGATGACAGACTCAGGGGTCTGGACGTGGCCGACATTTCAGGAGGCAACCCCAGGATAAAGGATCTGAGGCATAGGTCTCACAGGGCTCGCATGCCAGTTTTGGTCAGCAGCAGGAGAGGTGGTGTTATGCATGAGAAGGTAGGGGACATCTTGCAAGAGATTGTCCGACCCATCATGCTGTTGAGAGAGATTCGGTCGATGGACTGCCTTGGCAGAGGCAGCGTCTCGAGCTAGGAGGTCCGCCGGGTGGCAGATGTGGCGGCGGAGCGGGTGCAGTAGGTGGAGGTGGTAGGCGGTACCATATACCACCACCCCTACCCCCAGGAGGTCCACACTATGCTTAGGGAGCTGGTGGCCGAGGGCGAGGACAGATGCATTCCCTGGAGGCTGTTGACCCAAAAGCACAGCGAATGGATAGAGGTACGCATTGTGTCTTTTCTAGTTTCAGCAGTAGTTTGATAGAGGCTGTTTATCGGTACCCTTTCCTTCCCGTTGCTTTCTCGAGTTTTGTTCAGGACGTTGGTAAGACCATGTGTAGGTGTTGTTCGTAATGCTTCGAATGCGTGAGGAAGAGGGATCCTTCCCCCACCGAGAAATTTTTTTTGACGTGATTAACACCGTGTGGGAAAGTCAGTGCCGCCTAAGGTGGATAGTGTTGAGGTGTGGTGGATGAGTCCCTCTGGCTTATGTGTTTGGGCATGGGTGTTTGTTGGCGAACTCGATGGTGTGGGAGACTCAGTTGAGAGTCCAGTAGCTTTCCTTGTGCTTATGGTTTTTCGGAGTCGAAAAGTTCTATGGGTGGAGGGTGTAGCGAGTCAGGTTTTTGTCCCTGTCAGACATTGGAATATTTCTACGAATAATTCCAAAGCTAGGCATGAAGACGATGTGCGATTCCAAGGCCCGGTGTGCCCGAAATTAATTTTATAAAAATATTAAGTATTTTTATAATATGCACGTGGAGGAGTTGTGATATCTCCTAAACGGTACTCGGAATGGGAATCTGAGGGCACGGTTGCGTCCGGAGCATGCCGTTTACCCTAGGAGAGGTGTAAACATTGCGGGTGCGGGCCTGTTGCGGAAAACGCCACCAGGGGCATTTTCGTAAATAAGTGGAGAAGTTACCGTGGGTGTTTCGGATTGAATTACTTCTGAATGGAGTCTCGGATGGAAAATCTGTGTCCGTTGTTGCGTTCAGAATGACGCATTGACCCTAGGGGTGACTTTACCATTGTTCGCATCGGGCGTCGGGTCCGAGGCGGGTTTGGCACCGGTGGGCGGAATATATAAATATCATCACCCCCTCCTTTTCATTCCTCTCGGCGTTCTTCACCGTTCTTCGTCGCCGATCTGCCGAATTGAGCAAACGAAGCACCCACGAGCTCGGATTTCAACGGCGGACATTCTAGGAGCATGCAGCGGAAGCTCTGGAGCGTGGATCAAAGGCAGAACGTCGGCATTTCTCCCGCGAGATAAGAAGTTTGAGTTTTAATATCTCGGACCCTGTTTATGTGTTGTTTTTCTTCAAATCGTCATAAGAGATGTATAGTTCGGGTCCCAAGGTTTCTGAAACATGTTTTGGATCTGGTTTTGTAACACTGGGGTGCTCCCGGGGGTTCTCGGAAGTTTTTCGGCAGAAATCCCGGATTTCGGGGGTGGCCATGGCAGAATCCGGTGAGGCACAGCAGCGGCACGGCGGTTTCCGGCAGTGGCGACGGTGGTGCAGTGGAATCCGGTGGTGGCGTGGTGGTTTCCAGGGAGGCTCGTGCCGGTCCAGCCAAGATTTTTCCGGGGGTTCTTTAGACCCCCGTAACTCGCAAACTGTAACACCGATTTGCGAGCCGTTTGCGGCAACACATTCCTTGCGTCGAGGCGGACCATTTGAACTCACTTTTAGAATTTTGTGAGTTGGTATTTTGGCCCGGGATTTTGAAACGTCGAATAAAATAATAATATTTTATTATTTCGGGCCGTTGTATCTTATACTCGGAGCACCCGATTGATGTGCCGTTAGTGTCCTTGAGGCCCTGATGGTACAACAGTCTTTTTTGTTGGTTTTCGGGTGTTGGGGCTGAGAACGGGGTGCGGGCCCATTGAGGCCAGGTTTTGGCGTTTTCGGAGAAACGCAACTTTTCCGCTGGGGGTCCGTTTTGGCTGAGCGAGTAGTCGATCCTGTGTGTTTTCCCAAGAGGATTGCAATGGTGTGATCTGTATGATGTGTTTCAAGATCGAGGCATGGGACCCACCCGAGTTGGCATCGGTGAATAGTAAATTTTTCACTGGGTGTCCATTTCGGACGAACGAGTAGTCGATTCCTCTTGTTTTTCTGAGGGGATCGCTGTGGTATGATCCACTCGATGGGTTTCGGGATCGTTGTGTGGGCCCCGCATGAACTAGCTATGGTGAATAGTGTATTTTCACCGGTGCTCCGTTTCGGGCGAGTAAGCAGCCTATCCTGCGTGTTTTTCCCCATGGATCGGGATGGTCTCCTTGGATTCGGCCTTTGTGGTGTGCAATGTGGCGTTGTTTCGGGTCGCTCGGGTTAGCGATGTTTTGGATCAGTAGTGGTTGAGAGTACTCCCTTGGTTCGTTCCCACGGGGGTTCGTGCGGCATCACAACCTTCGTATAGGTTTGTGATTTTCTCGATGGGATGTTTAAACTGTTTGAGTTGGGGCATCCCTCCGGGGGGCCCGGAACGGGATCCTCTAGCATCTTTTCCCTAGATCAGGTTCTTGGTATCGTTGTGACTGCTTATTCACAGGCGGTGATCCCCTATCTAGCAGGTTAACCCCGTAGGGTTTGTGGTATCATCAGGAATATGATCCCCTACGCAGTGGTCCGTGCTCAGTAGGGTTGTGGCATCGTCGTGTATACAATCCCCAACTCAGCATGAGGTGTATAGTAGGGTTGTGGTATCATTTGTTATGTGATCCCCTACTCAGCGCGTGGTTTCGGTAGGGTTGTGGCATCGTTGGTTTGATCCCCTACATCGCGAGTTATACCAGATAGGGTTCCGGTATCATCATGACCAACTTTATATGGGTGATGATCCTCTATCTTATTGATGTGCTTATGTCGAGTGCTAGATCGGGTTGTGGTATCCCCCATCGAACCCTGGGTGGGATCCTCTATCTGTGAGATTCGTATACCAGAGTGGGTTCTGGTATCCCCCAGCAGACCCTAGGAGTGATCCCATATCCGAGGATTTTGGTGGTTATGTTGTTTCAGCGATGTTTCCTCAGTGATTCTATCCGACGAACGTGATCTCTCGGGTGTGCCTCTGAGAGGTTTGTGATGAACCCGATGGAGTGTATCTCTCGGATGAGTGTCATATGAGATGATACTGATTGTGTGGTGTACTCTTCTTGTTGTGGATAGTTGGTGGTGATGAGGTTGGTACCTCATTTGGTTTGGTGTGGGAGATGGGTATATCTTGATTTTTCAAGGTGTATATATGGGCATACACCTGAGCTTAGCTGACTAGTTTTGTTTAGCCGAGGATGGTCACGAGATGGAGTTTCTCTCTCATCTAGGTTCCCTCTGGCTGGGATGAGAGGACTATTTCCTTTCAGTTGCTCTCTTTGGTTTTGGGTTTTTCGGGTGCCTACTGAGTATGGTTATACTCACCCATGCACGGGCTTTGCTCGCACATGTTTGTGTCTTGTGCAGACCACATGACTTTCGTCGGAGTCCCAGGAGGACCTGGAGCAGGCGGAGCTGAGTGAGTGAGATTGACCAGGGTGTTTACCAGCGCGGTGTCGATAGAGCTTTCCGGTGGGTGTTTATTTCACTGTTCCTCTTCTTCAGAGCATGTAGGACATGTTTTTGTAGTTTTCTTTTTGTGGGCCCTATTTTTCCCTTTGTACTTATGTTGTACTCTGGTTGTGGGATAGTGTATGCATGCATTTTCTTTTCAGTATTATATATCTCTGCACTGTTTCATGGAGGTGTATATGGGTGCCTGTGTACAGGTACCTTAGGCTAATGCCTCCCATGTGTGTGATAGCCTACTCGACGCTAGTTTCCAGCCCCAGTCCTATTGGAGGCGGGCTTGGGGAGTCGTGGCTCGAGCCCTATTGGGTCGAGTCGTGACAGTTTTTCTTCAAATTTTTATAAGGGTTGTGTAGTTCGGGTCCCGAGATTTCTGAAACCTTTTCGGATCTGAATTTGGAGCACCGGGGTACGCCCGTTGTCTCTCGGAAGTTTTTCGGCAAAATCCTGGTTTTTCGGCGTCGAGGGGTGGCGACCATGGCGGAAATCCGGTGGCGGCGCGGTGTTTTTCAGCGCCGGCACAGTGTATTCCGGTGAGGCAGGCAGTGGTCTGGCTGGGTTTTTCCGGGGGTTCTTTAAACCCCTGTAACTCGCAAACTGGAAGTCCGATTTGCGATATGTTTTTGGTGATGCGTTCCTTGCGTCAAGACGGAACTTCTGAACACACTTTGGGAATTTTGTGAGTCAGGTTTGCGTAGAGGGGCTACGAAACTTTGAAATAATAATAATAATTTATTATTTTACAACTTCAGGTCGTTGTAACTTCTACCCTGAGCGTCCGAATGATGTGTCGTTAGTGGGTTTGAGACCCTAATGGTACGACGAACATTTTGAGATGGATTTCGTGTGTTGGGATTGGGAATGGGGTGCGGGCCCCATGAGGCTGGGTTTTGGTGTTTGCGGAGAAATGCAGCTTTCGCACTAGGAGTCCGATTTTGGCAGATGAATAGTCGATCCTGTGTGTTTTTCTGATAGGATCGCAAAGGTGCGATCTGTTCGATGAGTTTCGGGATCTACGCGTGGGCCCCACCCATGCTGGCTCTGGTGAATAGTGACTTTTCCACCGGGTGTCCATTTTGGATGTACGAGTAGTCGATTCCATGTGTTTTTCTGAGGGGATCATCGTGGTATGATCCGCTTGATGAGTTTTGGGATCGTTGTGTGGGCCCTGCATGGGCTAGCTACGGTGAATGCTGATTTTTCACCGGTAGCCTGTTTCAGGCGAGTAAGTAGCCTATCCTGCGTGTTTTTCCGCATGGATCATGATGGTGGCCTCGGTATCGGCCTTGGAGGTGTGCAGGGTGGCATTGTTGCGGGTCGCTCGGGTTAGCGACGTTTGGACTAGGAGTGTTTGAGGGTACTCCCTTGGTTCATTTCTACGATGTTTTGCATGGCATCACAACCCTGGATTAGTCTTGTGATCCTCTCAATGATATTTTTAGTCTGTTAGAGTTGTGGCATCCCTCCGGTGGGCCCGGAGTAGGATCCTCTAGCATAGTTACCCTAGATCGGGTTCTTGGTATCGTTGTTACCGCTTATCCACGTGCGGTGATCCCCTATCTAACAGGATAACCCCGTATGATTTGTGGAATCATCGGGAATATGATCCCATACGTAGTGGGTCATGCTCAGTAGGGTTGTGGAATTGTCAGGTATACGACACCCTACTCAGCATGAGGATTATAATAGGGTTGCGGTATCGTCAGTTATACGATCCCCTACTCAGCATGTGGTTTCTGCAGGGTTGCGACATCATCAGTTCCATCCCCTACATCATGAATTATACTAGATGGGGTTCCGTTATTGTCGTGACCACCTTTATGTGGGCGATGATCCTAAATCTGAGTGACGTGCTTCTGTCCAGCGCCAGATCGGGTTGTGGTATCTCCCAGCGGATCATGGGAGTGATCCCCTACATATGAGATCTAGAAATGCCAGATTGGGTTGTGGTATCCCCCAGCGGACCCTGGGAGTGATCCCCTATCTGTGAGATCTTCATCTACCGGAGTGGGTTCTGCTATCCACTAGCGCACCCTAGGAGCGATCCCCTATTCGAGGTTTTTGGGGGTTACGTTGTTTCAATGAGGTTTCGTCAATGATTCTTTCTGATGAGCGTAATCTCTCGGGTGAGCGTCTGAGAGGTTTATGAGAAACCCTATGGAGTGTATCTCTCGGACGAGCTTCATCTAGGATGAAAATGATCATGGAGCATGTCCTCCTGTTTGTGAACTGTTTCTAGTGACAAGGTCGGTACCTCAGGTGGCTTGTTGCGAGAGCTGAGTATTTCTGGATTGTTTAAGTTTTATATATGGGCATACACCTGAGCTGAGCTGAATAGTTGTGTTTAGCCGATGATGGTCAGGAGATAGAGTTTCTCTCTCGTCTGGGTTCCCTCTGGCTGGGTTGAGCGGACTGTTGTCTTCAGTTTCTATATTTTGGTTTTGGGTTTTTGGGGTGCCTACTGAGTATGATTATACTCACCCCTGCACGGGCTTTTCATGCACATGTTTGTGTCTTGTGCAGACCACATACCTTTCGACGGAGTCCCAGGAGGACCCGGAGCAGGCGGAGCTGAGTGAGCGAGACTGACCGGGGTGTTTACCGGTGCGGTGCCGAGGGAGCTCTCCAGCGGGTGTTTATAGCAGTTTTCTCCTTCTTCAGAGAAGGTTGGACATGATTTTGTAGTTTAATTTTGGTGGGCCATGTTTTTCCCTTTTTTGCATCTCCTGTACTCTGGTTGGGATAGTTGTATGCATGAATTTTATTTTCCGTTTTATATATCTATGCAATGTTCCATGGAGGTGTATGTGGGTGCGTGTGTACAGGTACCTTAGGCTAATTCCTCCCATGTGTGTGATAGCCTACTCAGTGCTAGATTCCTGGCCCATGCCTATTGGAGGCGAGCTTGGGGAGTCGTGGATCGAGCCCCGTTGGGTCGGGTCATGATAGAGTGGTATCAAAGGAGGTTCCACCTTTGGGATCTCAGAGGGTAGCAGGTCTAGCTGTGATTTTGGTATGGGTTGCATAGCGGTAGTGTTAGGGTGTTTTGAGCTCGGATTTTAGGCCAGAGACTCTAGTGTTAGTGCGGCGGCCGATGTATCCATACACAAGGACTCTGATAACATGCCTTTAGACTCAAGACATTCGTACACTGGTTGTAGGGACATAATGGTCCACGCATTATGTAAGACTAGGTTTTGGTTTTTCCCTAGTCCTTCGTGAGTCAGCTCTCCTGATATACTCTTTGACTGTGGTGCATCTTGAATGTATTTCAGGATGCCTCCACAACGATAGCCAGCGAGGGTTCCACAACGGAATTCTAGTGACGATATGCCCTGTGCAGATTCTGTGGACCAGGCTGCAGGTTCTAAGGTTGGACCTCCAGGTGGTCCACCAGTTGAGCCACCACCTGTCGAGTAGCTGGTTGTGCCGATAGTGCAGGACGAGGTTGCATGTAGTCAGAGTGCGTTGCACGAGTTCTAGAGGCAGCGACCTCTGAGGTTTCGGGGTGAGCCAAACCCTCAGGAAGCCGATGACTGGCTCGAAGTAGTCACCCGAGTTTTCTGCCTAGTGAGGACACATCCTGATCAGATGGTGGTCCTAGCGGTGAACCTTCTGCATGGTTCTATCGGGCGTTGGCGGAGTTTGGTGATGCAGTCCCAAGATGAGGAGACGCTCACGTGGGTAGAGTTTGAGCGGCTCTTCAGGGAAGAGTTCTATCCGGTGACGCTGAGGTCAGTGCGGATTCTGGAGCTTCTACAGCTTTAGCAGGAGGGCCTGACCATGTTGGAGAACTCAGTGAGGTTTACGAACCTGTCACAATACTCCCTGGATATGGTTCGAGACGCATTTTTTAGGGCCCTGACCTTCGAGCAGGGCTTACATAGGGACATCTGAGTAGGTGTGGTTTCCTTGGGCTTGTCCACCTGTGCTGGGGTGCTAGAGAAAGCATTAGAGGTGGAGAACTTTCTATCTGAGCAGATTCTCGCTGTTAGTGCTGGGCACATGAGAGCTGAGACGTCGGTAGCTTGTAGCTGATGACAGACTCAGGGGTCTGGACGTGGCCGATGTTTCAGGAGGCGACTCCAGGATGGAGGATTTGAGGCTCAGGGCTCACAGGGCTCATAGGCCAGTTTTGGGAAGCCACAGGAGAGGTAGTGTTATGCTTGTGATGGTCAGGGAAATATTTCTAGAGATTGTCCGACCCGTCGTGCTGCTGAGAGGGATCCGGTCGATGGACCACCTTGGCAGAGGAAGCGTCTCGAGCAAGGAAGTCCATAGGGTAGAAGACGTGGTAATGGAGTTGGTGCAGTATGAGGCGGGGGTAGGTGGTATCAGTTGCCATCACCCCCACTTCCAGGAGGTCCACGCAAAGCTTAGGGAGCTGGTGGTCGAGGGCGAGGACATCTGCATGCCCTGAAGTCTGTCGACTCAGAGGCTCCGTGGGTGGATAGTGGTACGCCTTTTGTCCTTTCTACTTTCTGTAGTAGTTTGATAGACACTATTTAGCAGTACTCTTTCCTTTTTGTTGTTTGATCGAGTTTTGTTCAGGGTGTTGGTAAGACCCAGTGTGGGTGTTTTTCGGTGTGCTTCGAATGTGTGAGGAAGAGGGATCCTTCCCCAACCAAGTCGCATTTTTGTGATACGATTAAAACTGGGAGGGTGAGTTAGTGTTGTCCAAAGTGGATATTGTTGGGGTGTGGTGGATGAGTCCCTCTGACTTATGTGTTCGGGCATGGGTGTTGGTTAGTGAACTCGCTAGCGTGAGAGACCCAGTTGAGAGTCTAGTCACTTTCCTTGAGCTTAGGGATTTTTTGGATGACAAGTTCTAAGGGGGGGGAGGATGTAGTGACTCAGATTTTGGCCTTTTCAGACTTTGGATTATTTATACGAATAATTCCAGAGCTAGGCATGAAGATGGCATGCGATTCCGAGTCCCGGTGTTCCAAGAATTAATTTTATAAAATTATTATGTATTTTTATACTATGCACATGGCAGTGGTGTGATATCTCCTAAACGGTAGCTCAGAACATGAATACGAGGGCACTGTTGCGTTCGGAACGAGCCGTTTACCCTAGGTGAGGTGTAAACATTGCGAGTGCGGGCCTGCTGTGGAAAACGCCACTAGGGGTGTATTCGTAAATAAGTGGAACAATTAGTTTACGAGAATCTGCTCGAATAACTTCTGAACGGAGTCTCTGATCACAAATCTCAGTCCGTCGTTGCATTCAGAACGGTGTGTTTACCTAAGGGGTGTCCTGACATTAGTTTCCATCGGGCGTCGGGTCTGAGGCGGGTTTGGCGCCAGCGGGCGGCAGATATTATTCTAAATAGAAATATATATCAGCACCCCCCTTTCATCATTCCTCTCAGAGTTCTTTGCCGCCAATCTGACGAATCGAGAAAATGAAGAACCCACAAGCTCATATTTCGATGGTAGACGTTCCAGGAGCGTGCAGCGGAAGGTCTGGAGCGCAGATCTAAGGCAGAACGTTGGCGTTTCACCCGCGAGCTAGGCGGTTTGAGTTTTACAATCCCAAATCCCGTTTTTGGGTTTTTGTTTCTTAAAATTTTTAAAAGTGTTGTGTAGTTCGTGTCCCAAGGATTCTGAAACCTTTTTCGGATCTTAATTTGGAGAACCAGGGTGCGCCCGGTGGCTCCCGGAAGTTTTCCGGTGAAATCCCAGTTTTCTGGTGGTGAGGGGCAGCGGCCAAGGCGGAATTCGGTGGCGGCGCCGTGTTTTTTTGGCGGAGGTGGTGGAATCCGGTGACAGTGCGGTGTTTTTCGATGGCGGCACAGTGTTTTCCGGCGAGGCAGGCGGTGGTCCGGCTGGGGTTTTCCGGGGGTTCTTTAAACCCCTGTAACTCGCAAACCGGATGACCAATTTGCGAGCCGTTTGCGGTGACACGTTCCATGCGTCAAGACACACCTTTTAAACTCACTTTGGGAATTTTGTGAGTCTGTTTTGTGGCTTGGGGCTACGAAACGATGAAATAATAATAATATTTTTTTATTTTATGACTCCAGGCCGTTGTAACTTCTACCCTGAGCATTCGAATGACGAGTCGTTAGTGGCGTTGAGACCCTGATGGTATGACGAACTTTTTGCGATGGATTAAGGGTGTTGGGACCAGGAACAGGGTGCGAGCCCCACGAGGCCGGGTTTTGGCGTTTGCGGAGAAACACAACTTTCTCACCAGGAGTCCGATTTTGGCGGATGACTAGTCGATCTTGTGTGTTTTTTCGAGAGGATCGCAATGTTGCGATCCATTTGATGAGTTTCGGGATCGAGGCGTGGGCCCCACATGGGATGGATCTAGTGAATAATGCCTTTCCACCAGGTGTCCATTTCGGATGTACGAGTAGTCGATTCCATGTGTTTTTCCGAGGGGATCGTCATGGTATGATCCGCTTGATAAGTTTCGGGATCGTTGTGTGGGCCCCGCACGGGCTAGCTACGGTGAATAGTGTTTTTTCACCGGTAGTCTGTTTCGGGCGAATAAGTAGCCTATCCTACGTGTTTTTCCACGTGGATCGTGATGGTGGCCCCGATATCAGCCTTGGAGGTGCAAAGGGTTGCGTTGTTGCGGGTCCCTCGGCTTAGCGACGTTTGGACCAGCAGTGGTTGAGGGTACTCCCTTGGTTTATTCCTACAAGGGTTTGCACAGCATTACAACCCTAGTATAGGCTTGTGATCCTCTCGATGAGATGTTTAATCTGTTAGAGTAGTGGCATCCCTCCGGTGGGCCCGGAGATGGATCCTCTAGAATCGTTACCCTAGATTGGGTTCTTGGTATCGCTGTTACCGCTTATCCATGGGCAGCGATCCCCTATCTAGCAAGTTAACACTGTAGGGTTTGTGGCATCATCAGGAATATGATCCCCTACGTAGTGGGTCATGCTCAGTAGGGTTGTGGAATCGTCGGGTATATGATCCCCTACTTAGCATGAGGATTATAGTAGGGTTGTAGTATCGTAAGCTATACTATCCCTTACTTAGCATGTGGTTTCTGTTGGGTTGCGGCATCGTCAGTTTGATCCCCCACATCGCGAATTATAACAGATGGGATTCTGGTATCATTATGACCACCTTTATGTGGGCGATGGTCCTCTATCTGAGTGACGTGCTTCTGTCGAGCACCAGATCGGGTTGTGGTATCCCCCAGCGGATCCTGGGAGTGATCCCCTGTCTATGAGATCTACAAATGCCAGATTGGGTTGTGGTATCCCCCAGCGGACCATGTGAGTGATCCCCTATCTGTGAAATCTTCATCTACTAGAGTGGGATCTGGTATCCCCTATAATACCCTAGGAGCGATCCTCTATCCGAGGAGTTTGGTGGTTATGTTGTTTTAGTGAGGTTTCCCCAATGATGCTTTCCGACGAGCGTGATCTCTCGGGTGAGTATCTGAGAGGTTTGTGAGAATCCCGATGGAGTGTATCTCTCAGATGAGTGTCATCTGTGATGAAAGTGATTGTGGAGTGTTTCCTCCTGGTTGTGAACCATTTCTGGTGATGAGGTCGATACATCAGGTTGCTTGTCGCGAGAGCTGAGTATTTATGGATTGTTCAAGGTGTATGTATTGGCATACTCCTGAGCTGAGCTAACTAGTTGTGTTTAGCCGAGGATGGTCATGATATGGAGTTTCTCTCTCATCTAGGTTACCTCTGGCTGGGTTGAGCGGACAGTTGCCTTCATTTTATCTTTTTTGGTTTTTTGTTTTTGGGGTGTCTACTCTGTTTGTTTATACTCACCCCTGCACGGGCTTTGCCCGCACATGTTTGTGTCTTGTGCAGACCACAGACCTTTCGACAGAGTCCCAGGGGGACCTAGAGTAGGTGGAGCTGATTGAACAAGACTAACTGGGGTGTTTACCAGTGCAGTGCTGAGGGATATCTTCAGCGGGAGGTTGTAGCAGTGTTCCCCTTCTTCAGAGTGGGTTGGACGTGCTTTTGTTGTTTTCTTTTGGTGGGCCCTGTTTTTCCCTTTTGTACTTCTGCTGTACTCTGGGTGGGATAGTTGTATGCATTAATTTTCTTTTCCGTTTTATATATCTCTGCACTATTTCATGGAGGTGTATGTGGGTGCATGTGTACATGTACCTTAGGCTAATTCCTCCCATGTGTGTGATAGCCTACTCGGCACTAGACGCCAACCCCTGGCCTATTGGAGGTGGGCTTGGGGAGTCGCGGCTCGAGCCCCGTTGGGTCGGGTCATGACATAGAGTTTGTCTTTTGAGAAGACCATAACCTCCAGAATGTTTTTAGGGAAGTGGAGAAGAGAAATGGGTTGGGGGTGGCCGAGCTTCAAGGCTCAAAAGGGTGTGAAGATAACATGGAAGTTGTGCCCTTTTTATAAGGGAGGAGAAAGGTACCTTTGGAAAAAGTTAAAATATTATTTTATAATAATGTCATATTCAGTTTATAATAGCTCTAAACTGATTTATATTGAAGCTAAAGTGGGGATGGGTCTCAATCCACTCAACAAATAAGTTTTAGACATGTTTAGGTTACTATTTTAACCTTATCATTTAGATTTAACTCTAAGTTACATAATTTAACAATTACCGTGTCTTCTTGTTTTCTTACACTATATGGTTAATAAACGTACTATAACAAGACAAAAGAACCCCAAGTGGTTCATTATAAAAATATATAACAACATATAAGTCATTTGGCAGACCCGTTTTTTTTAGGAATATAATAACAATTAATAATATAATACTTTAAAAAAAACTATTTTATGTCAATTTTGAAACTATTTGGTAATTGATTTTTGTGAAAATCCAAACAGCATGATTAGTTCGAAAAAAATAAATTGAATAAATATTAACATGTGATATTAACCTAGAAAATAATGGTATTCATAAAAATTCTCAAATTACATTTATTTGGTTATTTATAACATCAATTATGTTAAGGTTTCATTAATAAGGTAATTACTGCATGATCATTGTGTCATAAATAAATTAAATTTATTAATGACTAAAAATTATAAATAAAATACCATTATGTAGCTTATATTTTTATCATTATAATGAATATTTATTGTCTAATTTTTATTCTTTATAACCCTATTTTAAAATTTTTTTAGTTATTAAACTTTGATTATAACTATTTTAACTCTTCTTTAAATAAAATAATAATAACTCTCCTAATCTAATCCATGTGGACCAAAAAGATAATATTTTATTTCTATGGTTGTTTTTGGTCGAATTACACTTATCCAATATAATTAGGCCATGAGTTAGGGTAATAATAATATCATTTTGACCCTTAATTATCCTATTTAATTTTTACCGTGGTAAATAAAATTAAAAAGATACTATTCACCAAAAATTATTTTTTTCTTATTGAACAACATTTTACTCCTTCATATTAACCGTATCTCTCGAATTTTCTAAATTCCACTCACAGAAGCGGTAAAATTAAGTTTTATGTGAATTTTCAAATTCTCCTAAGAGGTGGGTAAAAGACGGTGAAAGTTCAATAAAATTTTTATATATCTAAACTTATTATAAATTGACTTCAACGAATTAAATTGAACTTATATAGGTATTATTTATCAATTTTAACCTAAAATAAATTTATATAAAATTAATAATTATTTAAATAAACAGTCGGTTATTAAATAGTAACCTAGTGTTTTCACTATTCCTTAAAAATTGAATGTTTTCATAAAAATACCAAAATTTCGCCCTAGGCTAATATCGATATCCCGAATCCAAAAATGATGTCCATTTTGAAAGGTAAAATTTATAAAATTTTAAAAATTATGTCTTACTATTCATAACGACTAGTTTATAATATTTATTATAATAATATCTCCTTTAGTGAAACTCGTGATTGCGTACTACACACGCTATCGAGGAAGGTTTTGATTGCGTGTAATGCAAGCCATGTTAGGGATGCATGTATTGAAAGCTCCATTTGGTGTTGCATATGACATAATCAAAACATATTTCATTTATACATTAAAAAAAATATATACTCAATGTTGCATAGAATAATTTCCAAAAAATGAACCTGAAATTGTGTGTAACATGAGCCATGAATAGTGTTGTGTATACTGCAATCTAATACGGTTTTGTGTGTAGTATAAGATAATTTTGGTGTCGCGTACAACACAAGACATCAATGAAATTAAAAAGAATAATTCTAATAAAATCTCGGGTTGTATCATTCTACCCCCCTTAAAAATGAATGATTCCCATGAAATTCGTTGGGGTTATAAATGGATTACTACTTGAAAGATTCATTCATAGAAACCCAAATTGTAAAAAAAATAGAAAAAAATTATCTTCAAAAACTAATGTATGAAACATAACGGTCACCCAAATTAACTAATCACTGGGTTTTCCACATAGGAGAACATAGGTGAAAATATGGATATGGAAGAGAAATCTAACCATCATGTTATGAAAGAGAGTGGTAGAAAAAATGTCTATGAAAAACCCAACAATCACAAAGTCATAAATTTGTGATGATTTAAGGTACCATCTGATTCATCGGATATAAGGACACTTGGACAGAAAAATTTGTATTCAAGATCATTTCCCTATAGTTAAAGAATTGTTGAATTAAAAGAAATAATTAATTTATTTTGGTACAATCTTACTGTTGTTTGTGACTTGAACAATTTCCAAATCATCTCTTAAAGATATGAAGTTGAATTTGTCTTCCATGAAGTGTTAGTAGATTATGCGATATAATGATATGTCATTCCATCTCTCTCAAATAAAAGGATAGTAAAAGTTATTAAATATACATAAGTCCATCTATAGTGAGATTAATCGTATATGGTTCCTAAAATGTACATATGCTTCATATATCATACTGATTAATATTATAAAACTAGCTTCTACTAACAAAGGACTTCCGATAGGCCAGTGGTAGGCGATAAAGGCATGTCGCATTTCGGTTGTGGGTTCGATTCACATAGCCTTGTCCGACGCGATGGGTTGTCGCCCATTCTACATGTTGTCTCTTTTCATAAACTACATTATTATAACATTCCATCAATAATATAGAAAAAGTTATAGCCTTAAACAATACTATCTTATGTCCAACATAATTCATTCCAATCTTTAGGATTATCTAAAATAATTCTGTCCAATCTCATAGTATAATGAAAACAATTGCTAGAAACGTCATCTACCGATCATGTGAATACCATCAATTATCCCCCATATATCATATGATATATCTTGTTGGTCAAATTACAAACACGTGAATACCTTAATCAGGTATTTTCTGGAAAAATTAATACCCATTGAACCTTAGTGAAAATATGAATGCTGTCAAAAGTTAACTCCTTCTACATACCAAAATCCAAAAATTCTATATACTCAAACCATGATATAATGTTGTCCTTATATGAGCCACAAGCTCATGAATACTACCAAAAATTTAATTTTCTCCATATTAACTTCATTATGTGCATTATCATCTGCTTTCCAAAAATATTTCAATCACATTTCATGGTTATCGATGCAATATTCTTATGGAAAAACACAATCGACGAATACATAGACATTCCAATATACCATAAAAGTACCTCAACAACATTATTCTTGAATACCAATACATAAACACTTAAATCCATCCTCTTCAATGATTGTCAGGGAATAAGTCTTTCCTTGATTTAGAAATAACCTCTTAGTTCAGGGAATTGAGTTGGGTAATGCCCATGTTCTCCACAGAGAAGACATTGAACTCAATAACAGTCTGACAGTCCATGAACCTTTTCTCCACACAGATAACATCTTCCCCTCCATTTGAGGTTTTCCTCAAGGTTCTTCTTCCCTCTTCCTGATACGTAAAAAGCATAAAATTCCTTCCTATATGTTCCTCTCCATGGGAACATGTATAAAAGTTCACATTCCACTTATTCGATTACATAGGTATACCACAAATGTTTACTTTGTTAATCATATATTGTGATGACTGATTCAGCATAATCACAATATATTTCTCTCTAAGAATTACACGATTTTGTTGATCACAGTCACCAATTTTTCCATCAGAATCAATGTTAACCTAATTCCTTCTCATTTCCTCCATTGACTAAAACCAGAAACCATAGTGTAAGAAACATTTAAAATAACGAGGAACCACATAATCATTAAAAGTCACTTATGGGATGTCTAACTTATAACACATTCTTTAATCCAAGATACCTTATATTCACACTAGGTTATTCATGATCATCAACATAACTCTTGGACTGTAACATATAGTTATTCTAAACCTTAGGTACATCCTTAGACATACCATAGAAATATATCTAAGAGTATCAAAAAAGTTTTCCCATCCTAGTTTCCAAAGGTTAACTAAAACTTTCCTTTGATACCAAATGTAGAGTCCCAAATCTTGACGTACATGGAAATTACATTACTTTTGCGGAATACTTAATACATAACAAAAACATACACACAAGGACTGTAATAGTATAGTGTTTTTGGAAACATGGAAAATAATCTTCTAATCTTGGTGAAAGATCTTCAACATCTCCAATAAAGTTCTTCCCTTTTTTTCTTACCTAATACCTTTCTTTATATCCTGGGAAAAATAAAACATATAAATGGTGAGCTCAAATTCTCAGTAAGGGTAAGCATGGAGAAAATAAAACAAACCCTATACATTTGAACTTCAAAACATGAACATAATATTTAAATATCAAATTCTTGAGCAATGACATTAAACATGGTAGTACATAAGGCATAGATCATAATGGAACATAAATCATGATAAAATTGCATGGAAATAAAACATGTAATTGTGGCAACCATTAAGCACATATTATGATTTCCATAGTAGCAAATGAATTGCTTCCAAGACCATATTAATGGACAAAGTCCTTTTCTGAATCGAGTTCACTCCTCGTTCCAGTCCTGTATCACTGAACTGGATAACTTTCCATTCCAGCCATGTCAATATCATGAGATATAAATCTTTACCCAATTCATTGGAGGGAGATATAGGTCCAAACCATCTCATAATGAAATCATTCTTACTTGTGCCACTAAATAAACATAAATCATCCATCATAACCCAAATAATAAAATGGGTTTTATAAACATCATCCCATCAAAAAATAATCCATACAAAACAAATGGATATCAATCATCATAATAAGAATAAAACCATTTAAATAATGGAGATTTGAGACATAAACATACAAAATAATTTCATCTTAGATGGAAAATGGTTTTGATAAAACACTTGAAGTGAATTTTTGAGGAAAATATGCTTTCTTTTTCAAAATCATTTTCTTTTCACAAAATTCCATACAATTTTAAAATAAAAGGATTTTGTTGAAAATAATCATGAAATCTTGTAGATTAAACTTCTTGAAAATAAGGCTTTATGAAACTGTAAGAATCCGTTCATGCCGTATAAGTTAAAAAAACATTCTTCTTGTACTTTTGCTGGAAAAGTCAAAAAGTACCTCGCATGGTAAGCAAAAGAAAGATTCCTTCCATATGATGTGGTAAAAGTAAAAAAAGGTTGAAAATGACTTTAAACATACATGGAATAAAATTAAACATTTTATGAAAACATTTTGAGAACATACGCCCATGGATAATAAACATAACCCCCGTAAATACTTACGAATAAACAATCTCAGATAAGAATGAGATTGGAATAATTATCCCTTACATTATGTCTGATATGCTTTGTTTGTATCTGAACCTCATATATAATGATTTAAATAGTTTCACTGACTTATTGAATAATTATATACATTGATATTATATCATATACGGTTTACTTAGGTATTTATATTACCTGTTCATTTGTCAATTCCATGTTAAAGTAGCATTTTGGGTAAAATCGTTCCATTTATCGTATGTGTTTCGACATGTTGTTCATGATATGATTACTTATATCATGATTTACATAATTAAATAATGTAAAACATGATTTATATATATAATATATATTCATTATATACATATATATATGATAGATAGATAAATGGAATAAAATACAACGTTCATGGAGACGGTAGGCCATACATACGCATGAACACTATTTTCGTTTCCTTATTGAATTGAATGGAATTTAGTAGATGACATATAAATATATATATATATATACATAAATCCAGTATCATTATAATGTCATATATTTAAGTATTATTCATTATATATACATAATAATCATTCTTGAGTGGCTAACATGGAGAATGAATCTTATCGCGACGTGGAGACGGTAATCCGTACGTACGCACGAGCGAGGATATCGTACCCAAATTTATTGAATGGAATTGGAGTGAATTATATCATATCATAGAATCAGTATGATGTTATAATAATCATATTTTTTTATTCTTTACACCATTATATCCATCCAAGTAAGGTGGTGGTGGAAAAACAGATTACACCACGTCGTGGAGACGGTATTCCGTACGTACGCACGCGTGGTGATTTCATTTTCCGTAGGATGGATAAAAGGTTAAATGAGGTTGTTTCATATTTATAATAAATTATCAGTATATGAGTAATTCTTATATTATTACTTTATAATGAAACAACTAAAGAAGAGGAAGTATACGAAGAATGAAACTTGAAAGAGTCAGTAGAAGAGATTACCTCTTCTTCGACGCACCTCCTTTAAAAATCTTCTTAGGGAAGTAGAGTTGGTCTTTTGAGAAGACAATAACCTCCATAATGTTTCTAGTGAAGTGTATAAGTGAAATGGTTGGGCGTTGACTGAGATTCAAGGCTCAAAAGGGTGTGAATAGAAGGGGGAAGGGGTACCCTTTTTATAAGGGAGGAGAGGGGCTCCTATGGAAAAACATAAAATATTATTTTATAATAAAGTCATATTAGGTTTATAATAGCTCCAAATTGATTTATTTCGAAGCTAATGTGGGGATGGGTCGAAGTATTCTCAACCAAGAGGTTTTAGACAAGTTTAGGTTACTATTTTAACCTTATCATTTAGATTTAACTCTAAGTTACATATTTTAACAATTACTATGTCTTCTTGTTTTCTTACACTATATGGTCAAAAAACGTACTATAACAAGCAAACGAACCCCAAGTGAATAATTATTAATATATATACCCTTATATAAGTCATTTGGATAAACCATATATTTTTAGGAATATAAAAACGATTAATAATATAATATTGTTTTAAAAAACTATTTTATGTCAATTTTGACACTTTTTGGTAATTGTTTTTTTGTGTAAATCATAACAACATTATTAGTTTGAAAAAAGTTAATTGAATAAATACTAACATGTCATATTAACCTATAAAATTAGTGTAATGCATAAAAAGTCTCAAATTACATTTATTTGGGTATTTATAAAATCAATTATGTTAATATTTCATTAATAATTTAATTACTGCATCATCATTGTGTCATAAATAAATTAAATTATTTAATGTATAAAAATTATAAATAAAATAAAATTATGTGGGAAATATATTTAGATTTCTATTTAATATTTATATTCGAATTTATATTATTTATTACCCTATTTGAAAAATGTTTTAGTTATTAAACAATGTTTTTAACTATTTTAACTCTTCTTTAAATTAAATAATAATATGTGTCCTAATCTAATACAAGTGGACCTAAAGGGTAATATTTTATTCCTATGGTTGTTTTTGGGTGAGATAGCATTGTAAGGGTGTGTTTGGCTTATGGTAATGGTTTCACTTGTGATTCATTTATATAAACTATTTTATATAAATGTGCTAACATTTTTATCCTAGTGGAATGAGTAGTAATGTCATTTAGGTAAATCCTACTCAGTAGTTATACTCACCCCTACTTTGGAACTTTTGTGTCTTTGCAGCTATTCTGTACCATGACATGGGCAAGGGTAAGGCATCACCCTCCTTTAGTGATTCATTGTGATGTCTTGGTGGATCATGGGGCTTAGAGAATGGTGTGGAGTTGTGGTGGTGTCATGGATCATGGTGTTTTTTTTAGTTTCTCCTTTGTAGTCTGATGTTTTGTGGACATGTTTAGTTGGATGGTTTTAGGGTTTGTGATGGAATTTTTAGTATCACATGGTTGGGTTTGAAAGTGAATAAATATTTAGTTGTTGGTTTGGTTGGTTTTTTCTTAAGGGAATGTCATTCCCCATTGTTTATTGAAGCCCTCGACATTTATTTCCTACCATTGGCACCTTGTGAATGTCACGTAATGACAAGTATCCCTCACATACTTCTCATGACAATGAGGTTGGGGAGGGGTGTTACATAAAGTATACAATACATCATTGTTTGAATGTTTTTTAAAATTGAATTTTCTATTGTATATAAAAGTACTATAATTTTACAATAGAAACAAATATTATTAAAACATTCAGGGAATTTATGAACAACTACACATGTTTTTTCACCTTATATAAAATCCTTCACATATTCATATAATCATATTGTTTAAAAAAATTAATTAAAGTTGAAATGGACATGTACAATGTATATTCAATATGTATGAAGTTATATATGATCATTGAAATTGCATTAAAATTATATACAAGTAAAATATAATTTTATTATATGTTTCCTATATTTATCATAAGTATTTATATAAATATATTTACAATATATAAGATTTATTTTTCTCAATTCCATCCGAAAAAGAATCAATAATTAATAAATTATATTATTCATGATAACTATATTTAATTTTATATATAAGAAATATATTTTTTATTTCATTATAAATATTCATTCTATCACCTTTAATTAATTTTTAACCTAAAATATTTTTGGATATAAATTTAAATGATAAATATTATCATGAATCTTTTGTATAAATAGGGGAATTAAAATTTAATTCTGATTAAGGAAACTCAGCATCAAAATTGGTTGAATAATATTTTAAACAAGAAGAAGAATATTGAAAAAAATTACAGAAGTGAATGACTAAATATCATTATATTTATTTAAGTATAACCCTAAATGATAAATATCCACAAATGGGAAACCATATTTAATATAACACAATGTAAAGGATTTTTGAATTTTATTTATTTTATAATATTTACTACACTATTTTTCTAACATTTTATATTATATCTTCCTACAGTCATAATATAAAAATTAAATGTTAATTATTTTCAAAATATATTAAATCACGAGAAAATTAATGTTTTGGTATATTAACTAAATTAAATTCATATAATATTCTATTACTCGAGTCTTTCTCGGGTTCTGTTTTTTTCCCACCAAATATTTTACCCACACCTTAAAAATCATTATGCCCAAAAGACCCATGCATTCTATGATCAAACCCCCTTCCTATTTTATAATTTTCCTCAACCCACCACACCACATTAACCCTTCTATCACATTCACAAATTCTCCTCCCAACATCTTATGTTACATATCTATCTCCCACCTCCTCCCATATGCCTTCCCCACACCCTAGTTCTTTTCTCACTATGTTTTCCAAGATAGAACACCTCGTATCTCAATAACCCTTACCCATTCAAAGGCATCTCTTAGTTAGTTATCCTTTGGAATTTTAATTGAATTTATTATTTTTGGAATCTATTTTCCCAATTTTGGAGTATTGGTATTTTGTTCTTCTATTAACCGTGTTATTAGTGCCATGAATTTGTGAAAGGATTGGGTCATTTCCCTATGCCCCCCAGAGATATATTGGAGAACCACTCTATGAGATACACTAGACTCACAATATCTTATCATCCATACACCCAATCCCATAACATACAATTTATATCCCACCAATTATATCTTTGGGTCTCCGTCAAAATAGTTGTTCTTTGTTTTTTACATTATTCCATCATAATTATTTTTTATCCACCTCCAATCCATCCCTAAGGTTTTTTTAGTTGAGAATATAAAAACAAATTATTTTTTCTTCATTTTCCCAAATTCCCTATACCTATTTTACAACTATGAAATCCATTAATTATGATAGGGAATATTATAGATATTTTATTCATTAATTCCACTACAACCATGCGTGTTTTTTTAGTTCAATTTTACATTTTGATATTTAGAATAATGTTCTCGGAGTTGTGGTCATGATATTTTATTAATTCAATATTTTTCTATATATTAGTGTTAAAATAAATTTTTCTAAATTAATTGAATAATTTTTATATCAACTTACCATTTTATAGTTCATAACCAGTTTTTTTTATTTTCAGTCTTCAAATATGAAAATAATGGCGACTCCTACAATTTAGGTAATGGATAAAATAACTGACCTTTGAGTTATTTTTCACAGTCATGTATGAGTTTCTTATTAAAAATTAAATACACACACAAAAATTTAATAATAATAATGAGTTGGATTTCATCCACATTTAGAGGATTGATAATGTTCAAAACTAGACTTTCACTACTATATATCCTTATCAGGATTCTATAAGCATATTTACATGAGAAATTCTTCCTCTGATAAATATCATGTTTGAATATCATATTCTATTTTCATAATTTAGCTTTCAAATAGTACATTTGAAAGTAAACTATCTGGGACGTGTTTCTTTTATTTTATTATTTAAAAAAACATATTATCAAATTTATTTTGTAAAAAATTTAGTATGTAATACTTTTATTAGTTTGATATATATATAGTTAATATATTTTTTGTTTTAATTTGTAATTATTTACTCTGTGAAGTTTTCTTTTTTTAAATTTTATTTATTGTGTTTGAATGTTCGATTTAATGTTCAATAATTTTATGTTTTATAATTTCTTTTAATCATCGATAACTCTTTTTTTCAATGTATCATGTAAATCATGTGATTCATGTTGAAAAATGGTGTCATGTTCTGAAAGATTCAATGATAGTTTATTAAAATACATAAAATATTTTATTTTATTTTAAATATATGTAAATGATTCCCATTGGAAATCATAGGATCTCTCAGATAAGTTTTTGAGTATATCTATTTCTTTCTGATTGTTTTGTTCAGTGATTAATTATCGTTGCTGGTTCCATGTGTCATACAATATAATTTATCATTCTTATTCATTGTATTTTGTTCATTTCTATAGTTCCATTGTGCTATATTATTATATATTTTGATCCTGTCAATATTTTATTCCTAATTTGTTCAAGATATCTTGTGTGGCCTTCTTATAGGGCTAATCCTTTGATTTTTTTGTGTGAAAGTTACATGTTATTTGAGGTATCTATAACATAACCTCTATAATCATCATGGTTATTATGAATAATATTTTAATGGATTTGAATTGTAGTTTGGGACTCTTATTGTTATTTTTTATTCCATTTGGTGGTTTTGGATGTAATTGTGGAAGTGTGGGACCTCAGTTTGACATAGGTTGTTCCATCTTTAGCTTGTGTTGGATGAACAATGATTTTTGGTTTTTTGTAAATTATTTCACTAATATAATAACTTGATAGTTTTAATTTTTTTATGTGTGTTTAAAAATGTGTTTTAAATAAAATATGGGTTTCCCCTATTTTTGGGAATATAGAAGTTATTCTATGAATTGTGAAATGGATAGAAGAAATTTATTTCATATCATGGTATTGAAAAATGTTTTGGAAATTATAGCACATGGGCGTCAATAGGTACTTATGTGGAAGGTGTAGTAATAAGACTCATCTATTAATAATATCATTGGGATAACTAAATATGTGTTCTTCTTCTCCCATGTTTTGTATCTCTAGGGACTTGTTAGACCCACTGATAGGTTCAGTTTATATGGTGTTCTTATGTACTCATGATTTGATGTTTTTGTCTAAATACAGGTTGCGTACATTTTTTTATATCTTTAAAAGAGTGTTCTAGATAGTTGTATTTTGTAATGATCCTTTTTTGGATATTACCTATGATTTTAGTTATTGAAATTGTATATTTGATATGATTTTTGAGGAATGATTAAAATTTGTTTGATACATGTGATATTCTAGGAAAATATTTTACTTAGATTGTTTATAATGATTGAAAAGGGGATATGTTTTACCATTCAATCGATATAAATACTGTTTAAATAATTATCATTCCTTTCATTCAATAATGTTTTGATTTTTTGGATTTTTATTTTGATTTTTTATTTTGAAACATATGAGGGATCCTACTGATCCTATTTTACTCACACCCTACACACCCCTTTGATAATGTGTAGAACATGTTATGTAATTCAATGTAGGGAAATGAAAATTGTTGTAGTGAGATGGAGAGGATTCTATTAGCTATTTTTGGGTATCTTGGTGTTATATAGAGGGAAAATTAACATGTTATCACATGGAGTTTTTGTTTTCTCATTAATTACTTATATTGTATGACTCATATCTTTTTGGATTTCTTATATAAATTCAGAGTGGGTTTTTTTTCACTTTCTTCTTTTAGTTATGAATGTATTTTCTTATTTTCTCATACACTATTTGTCTCTACTATGTATGTTTATATCATGTTTTCTGAATCAAGTTCCTATAAATAATTCCCACAAGTGGCTGTTGATTCCTGAATTCCTTTTTCTTGATGGTGGGGATCAATAATTCTCTTTATTTATGTGATGTGTCAGGTTGGGTTCTTGTTTTTGAGTGTATCTAGGGTATTTACTTATATATTTTGAATAGAGTGTGGTTTTATTAGTATTTTATTGTTGGTAGACTAGGTATTTGATGGTTGAGACTAGGGTGGTTGAAATTGTTGACTGTCAGGCCATCACATTCAATGAAAGTGAATCAAGAAGCCGTGGGATGTTGGAATTTTTGTATCCTTCTTTCAGTACTTTTTCATAATATCATTTTTTTCATATTATATTCTACTTTCAATGAATATTTGTACTCATTTGATTACATCTACTTTTTTTTTGTATAGCGATGTGAATATATATTTTCATAAAAAGGGTTCCACAAGATGGTTATGTAGATAACCATCAAGAGATTGTGATTTTATATTTCAATATTATAGAGAATATCATATGAGGTAATCAAAAAATTTTCAAAAATGATCCATATGTTTAGAAGGTAGTTGTTGAGGTAAATCAATGAGTTTCATGAGAAAAGGATCAATAATGAGAGTTCATACATGATAACTCACAATCCCTTAAAGTTATGAGTGATCCCCAAGTGGTAGAGGACAATATGGAAATGGTTATTCATATAATTTAGTTATTGGATACAGTTAATGGTTTCTTCATGAATTGTACATTGTTTAGTGTCATGGGTCCCAAAAATAGATGTTTGGATTCCATGGTTTAAGGGGACATATATGTGGACATGGATGTGATGGGTTTTAAAACTATATTATTCCAAAATACCTTTCCAATTAATTTGATGTTGGAAATGTATATATAGATCCTCTGTTTGTCATAGGGAGAGTGTTTATTGTCTGCATAGACCAATTGATTATTGGAGTTGGTTTTTTTCTCTAGTGGTAGTAAATAATGATAGAAAAAGGATCAAAATTAATTAAAGGTTTTTTATTGATATCAAATAAAATTTATTAATGATAAATAATTCGACATATATAGAGATGGTATGCAATGATATGATGTAAGAGATGAATATGGTAGGAAATGATGGATATTCTTCCCATTTTCTTCTAACTTATGGAAGCTTCCACTAGTTGTATAGAAATAACATCATGTGGCATGAGAATCACAATAGTGGATTAAGTGGTAATAAGTAGTGGTCCCCCTCTACCTCATCAGTTAGACCATGTAATATCCCCTAGCTTGTTATCAATGTGTAAAGATCAAAAAAAGCAATTCTATTGTACTATACATGCAAAAAATAATAGTTGTTTCTTCAATGAAAACTTTTAATTATTATAAAAATATATTTATATTCCTCACTATGCTAAAGAAATTTCAAATAATAAGGATTATTTGGGATAGTAACATTCATCTAGGATAATAGCGATCTTTCCTGCGCATAATGAAAAAACTTCCATCATATTATAGATGAGTTTAGAATGGAGGTCATACTAATCCTGTGGCTGTGAGAGTTACCATAATTATTTAATCTCTTGTAGATATAACATTTTTTTATATTGGTTCAACCTACTAATTTATTTATACATTTTTTTGGAATTATTAATCATTAAATGAATTCCATTCCTTTATTATGGAGTTTGTGAATGCTGTTGTGGTGATAAAAGAGTTAGATTTTTTGTCCATGTTATTTATCGATAGATGATGAATCATTATTCTAGGATCTTCTTATACAATAAATGGATCTATTTGACATCATCCTTGAGATATTTTTTTTATTTCTCACCACAATGACATTTATTGTTATGATAATTTTGTTTTGTTCTATACTGCTGATGGGAGAACTCTAGTGATTTAATGTGATCGGGATTCAAGGGCTGGTCTTTCAAGACCTTTCATCATAGAATTTACGTTTTTTTGTTATTTTTTGGAATTTTTGAGTCCAATCATATTTATTTTTTTGGTAATGTTCACTTTAAAGTTAAGGAATTCCCCATGAATTTTCAAAATTTAATCCACAGTATTCATCCTGAGAAGGAGGCATAGTTCACGATTTATCTACATCCAGGAATTCATCTTGTTTTGATAACCAGATATCATAAGGAACTATTGATGCTGAAGGATATCAGGCTTTAATGGGTTTATTGGGTTGTGATAGTATTCTTCCCTAGCATTACACATTCGGAATCTCTTGTGCTATATGAATAGAAGGAAAATGATTGACACCAATTTTACATATGTTATCTAATGATGAATTGAGTTATTGCTAAAAATAAGTATTCATTTTCACATGTGGGTTATTGTTGAAACATTTAAAATTGGAAAATTGGGTTTTAATTATCAATATTTGGGTAGGTTTTTATTAGCAAAGAGTTTCTTGAGTTTGATATATTGAAGATGGATTTATGGAGGAGGTATAGAAATTATGAATATGATTTAATTCATGTTTATAAAACTATTTCTCTTATTGTATTCATGTATTTTTTAACCTAATATTCTTTGATTATGTCATAATTTCTTTGTAGTGATCACGAATGATATTTTGGTTTATATGAGATCTGAACCCGACAACAAACATGATTTTAGTTTTTATTGATAAATCCATTGGATTCACCATTTTTATAATATGGTTTTAAAATTTAGTTTATAGAATAAAGAATTAAATTTCATGGGGTACATGATTTATGTGTATATCATCTCAATTGATCCTAAAAATGTGAACGATGTCATGTCAGAGGAGGATCTATGGAATGCCTTTATTTTTTAGAACCACCTTGGCCCTGATTAATACCATTGATATTTGGTCAAATATTTCTCAATAATGGAATAAAGATTGAATTATATAACTAGTAATGGGGTGAAATTCTTATGGGATGTGAAATGTATTCATTATATCAATGATTTGAAACTGATTCTATCGTTGGCTCCTATTCGGGTGTTACCTGATCATGGAAATGGATAAGCGGTGCAATGTGGTGCTTCTACTTCTAGTATGGGTTCAGTGCTTATGTTGGATGATTGTGTTCTGTCTTGTGGGAATCACAGGTCATATCCATATGAAAAAATTACCCCACTCATGATTTAGATCATTTCATGGTTCTGAATTATCATACATTTTGGCTACAATATCATTTTGAAAAAAATGTATAAAGAATTGTTTATCATAAGAGATTGAGATATGTATTTTCTCAGAAGTACATGAATCTCGGATTGAGATGGGGGTGGAATACCATAATTCATTGGAATTTAACATTTCATATTCCCCTAGGGAGGTGAGTTTTTTTAGGAGGCTCTCAGTATAATTTTACCATCGTATGTTATTCTATAATCAAATGAGTAGTGGATCCTTATGGGACTCTATGCTTGGTTACATTTAAATAAACATTTTAATGTTTTAGGCATGGTTATAACCAGTGTATAGTTATCATCATCTCTCATTGAGTATATTATACATGGTCAGTAAAAGTTTTATTATTTTTATAGGAATTCATGAAACCGTATATGATGGGGATACCGCTTCAGGTTGGTCTCTCCCTTCAAATTGTGTTCCAATCGTTCGGGAACATATTGCTGTCACATCATCTATGAGGATCTAATTTTAAATTAATTTCATTTTTATTTGTGGGTCATCCATTTTTGAAATAATAAGATGTTTTATGACTTGAGTTCATCATTATAGAAGTTGGGTATGAATAATTATAGTTAATTTTATGTATATAATTGTTAAACCATCCAATATTTATAAGAAGATCATACGAATACTTCTAGTTTTCTACTTCATTTTCTGATACCAATTATGATGTGGTATATTTTTTCCACGGATGTGGTTTTGTGATTACCATGGACTCCCTGAGGTAGGAAAACTATATGTGTGGTGATTGGCCGATTAATAATGCTATCTCCTTTCATTGAATTCAAGGACATAAATAATGTTTATGAAGTAGGTATGTTTTATTTACATGTTACTGTGATGTTTTATGAGGTTCAATTTTCCATTGACATGGATATGGATTATACTTTTAAATAATGTTTTTGGAGGTGTATCTAGGTGGAAATGGTTAATCTCGTTAGGTTATGTATAGATTAACATCCAAAGATAGTTTTTCAGATAGAGTATACTATTTATATCCTAGGGTATATACCTCATTCATGTGTCTTTGATTTCATTTTATCTTCGAATATCCATATTGGACTAGTTGAGTTTTCTAATAATGAATACCAATAATTGATTATAATTTCTTCTTTGATCCATTGTATGGTTAGCTGTGATAGTCACCTCATTATTGGGTAGAGTTGGTAAATGACACTTATTTTGGAACAAGACTTTTATTAGATATACCAGTGAGGATTTAGGGTATAATCTGGTGTCAAGATACATCCCAAAGTCATTAGAAATCCTACATGAATCATTGATGTCATCCTTTTGATTGTTTTATTTTTTATAGGTTCTTTGGAATGTACATCATCGGTGGGGATAAAATCATCATTGAAATTTTTGAAATTTTGATTTATGATACGTTTTTAACATCCATGAATTTTAAAAGGAAATGTTTTGTTCAATATCGTACAAGATATGAAACATTTAGCTCAAACAAACAAACAAATATAATTATTTATATGTGATCATTATATCCAAGACATATAATTAATGAGCATAAATAAGAATAACTAATTTTTAGAATAAATATAAATGACCAAAAAAGATTAATTGTTTTGGTATATTATTATAAAACAATAATATAATTTTTTAGTGAAGTCATTTTATTCTTCCAAAATATGTTTCCTCCAAAAAAAGGGATTTCATTATTTTTATGGGTGAATATTATAATTAATTTCAACAAGTTATAGAAAATTTATTTTTCAATATTATAATAATTTTAGAAATAAAAATATAAAAATATCTTTATAGTGAATGTTTTATAATTTCCTGAAAAATAAGAATTTTTGGTGAATAGAAAAATATATTGTTTCTAAAATTACGATATTTTTTTGATATCATCAAGACATAATTATGATAAAACTTTTAAACATATATAAGTACCAAAATATTATATTATAATATGAATGTAATAAATAAATAATTCAGAACATGTAAATTATTATTTCGTTCATAAAAAATGATTATCATTTTTAGTGCTAACGCAATGCTTGCACAACATTGGAAAGGTCAAATATGGTGTCTAATACCTAAAAATTGAGAGTAAGAATGGGTTTAATGAACATTTTATTAAAAACCACCGATGATTGGTTATTTTTAATAATATTTTCATGTTTTCTACTTTTGTAACCAGAATATTATCTAAATACTTGTGTAATGATTGTGCAATCCTAATAAAGTCAAAATAAAATTTTAAATAAGTTTTATTGATATGTATTTGAGTAAATATACATAATAAAAATTTTAAATGGACATATTGATAATAATTATCATTTTTTATAATAGTTAATTATTTTTAATTATTATATATTTAATAATTACCGTATGTTCTTATGCAACACTAACACACTGTTGGTGTAAGACAAAGAAAAATAAATAAAAAAATTTAAAAATATAAATTATATTCAAAATATGTGTTAAATGGCCCTAAAAACATACCTAAATATCATTATATAAAATAATATTGAACATATTCATCCAATGTTCTAATTAATGACATGTGGGGAAACAATGATTAGATTGTGACCTTTATAGTATTTTATTTAAAAAAAGACATACATGACACACTCATCTCTTTAATAATGGTATTATTTTGAATATTTTCTTATCTAGAATATATATTCAACTATAAATAGTATTTTTAAATTAAAAATATTTATTTTTATCAGGTTAATTAATTTTTAGTTTTTACGGAAGAAATAACCTCCTTTAATTATTTCGTAACTTTGATGAAATAATTAATCAATTATTGTTAAAATCAAATAAATGATATTAAAAATAGTAATATAAATTTAATTTGAGATATTTAAGGTTATACACCAATTTTTGGATTATATTGATATTATTAAGATATAATAAAATATATATTTTAATTTTACTTGGTTTATTGATGTTTTTAATGTCAATATATTGAAAATTATAAAATTTTAGAATATTGATATTTTATGAAAATAATAATTTACTCAAAATAATATAAATCATTAAAATATTAAATAATAATATGGGGTATAATTTATTTTAAATAATTTCATACCTCGTGCATTTATATTCAATTTGGATTAATTTTCTTCCAGAAAAGCCATGTTATATTTTAATATTTATTGATGTTCCAATAGTGCCCCACCCCAATCATATAAAAGGTAACATATTCATCCTATTTATTCAAAAATAAATTAAAATTTGATTTAGAAGGACCCAAAAATATATTTCTTGAATTCCTACCCACATTCTAGAGTGCATATTGTTGAAAAAAAACCAGCCACGGTGATCGTAATCTGTTAATAAACTGATGTTTTTTGAAAAGAGGTATCATTTTTAATTAACAATTATAGTTATGTTTACTTTTACACATCCATAAATAAATCTTAAACCATGACAATAAAATAGATAAATTATTATCTACATATACAGATGTAATTATTTTAGTGGAATAACCTATATCTTTCTCCACATATACCATATTACAAAAGAATTCATCATTCTAGTGTGTGATAGATTATCGTCTTAATAAAAAATGTAACAAAGTTTCCTTCATTGTACCTCAAGAATCCAAATAACGATGTAATTTATTATTATAGATGATTAAAAGATAATATAATACATAATATTACATTTCAAAACATATAAAAATAACAATTTCACTCTTCCGTACATGTGGATGACCACCTCCGTGATGCGACACGAATCATTTTTCATGATCACATCACATAAGTGATATATCTGAGTAAAGTTTACAATATAATAAGATATATATTATATTAAACATATTATATAAGTATAAAATAATACCTATATTTATTCCATAATAATCATTGAATTTGTTTTACATTACTTTAGCCAATGTACATCCTACCATCTCCATAATTGTAAAATAGTTTATTTCTAAGGACCATATTTAATCGATGGGTATAAAAGTTCAATTTTTTTATAAAATAGATAATTATATAATGAATATTCTTCTTATGATTCTGGAAAAATGAACCCATTGATCATAGTCCACATACCTATGTTATTTTGGAGATATGATCTTAATATGATCAAAACAACTGACGTCACCATAAATAATTATGTAATTGTTATAACATACCGATAAATGATATAAAATAGAATAATTTTCATAAAAAAGGTTTCAAATAAAGTATAAACTAATATAATTTATTATTCAAGAAGAAAAAGAACATAAGCGATGTGTCTAACATGGTGTAATGTAATCATTAACAAAAAACTCTTTTTAAATTTTCTAAAGTATTATTATGTAAATATTTCTCTACCATGCCCATGATTTCTTTAAAAATATTATTATAAATTTATTTTTATGTAAATGAATGTTTTAAAAACATAATTTTCTAATTTCTCCCATAAAAATTTTTAAATTAATTTTTCATGGTTTTATATACGGTAGTATCTTTAAAAAAATTTATTTTAATGATTAACTTAAAACTCTCCTATTCATCCATGTCCATATTTTTTAATTATTAATTTATAAAATTATTTATATTGATATATAATTATTATTATTTAATTCAAATTTAAAAAAAGTTTTTATTTTTTGGGTATTTTGTTATTGAAAGTGGTATTTAAAATATAATAATCTTATAAAATCCAAAGAGTTCTTAATTAGAATTAGTAAGAGCTTATAAAAGATTTTATTCATGATATAGTCCTTAGAAATTGTTTATGATGGATTTAGCTTATTATAACTAATTATATGATGGATACATTCCTATTATAGCTCAATATATGATGGATTTATTCCCATTATAGCCCATTATATGTGGTGGATCCCCATTAGTCCTCTGCAATACACTAGGCACTATAATGATGATTGTCGACCATATAGTTATTCCATTTTAAGGATTATTTAATGGGTATATTATGATAATTATGTCACAAGGGACAAAAAATTCCATTATAGGCTTTATAATTAGTTTTCATTGATATAATTTAACCCAAAAAGGTAAGAGAATTTTTCTCATTAAATAAAATAATTCTATTTATAATGAAATAGTATTATTTTACGAAAATGATTTAAATTGGTTTTTATGTCTTTTACTTGATTAATATATTTTTTCATTATAAGTCCCTTACTATGTTTTTTTGTTCTCATCTAATGATTTAAAATATTATATATTGAATTTATTAATTATTAGAGACAAGGATGAGGTAAATTTGAAAACTATTATTATTTATCATGAAATGAAATAATGATTTATTTGAAAAGGGTTTTGTTTGGTGAAAATTTTTGATACTCAGTATAAGATTCAAATTCTAATGTATAGGTTTTTTATGTAACTATTTTTTCTAATTTATTAAAACATTACAGATAAAAGATCCATAGGTTTTTAGGAAAATTATTTCTTGTATAAATTCACAAGAATAAGTAATTTCTAAGCCTCGATCCTTACAGTTGGTATCAAAGGATTAATTTAGATAAATTTAAAGATTTGGATTTTTTAATGATATTTTATATTTTCAGTTATTCATATAATTACATGATTATAATTTTATATCTGATCATATTTTAAATTTTTTATAAACCAATTTTGAGTCATTAAGTTATGAATATTTAAGGTGACTAATGATTTTGTAGAGACATTTATATTTGAGGTAATTGTTTTTTTTTAAATTTATGGATATAGAATTATTAGTATATGATAAATATTGAGGTTCAAACATTTCATCAATTAGTAATATATTATGTTTATTTTATAGTATTTGTCATCCATTTCATGAATTTTATAAGGATTATATATATATTGTTTTAGATAAAATACAACATGCGAGATGGGTGACATCACATCACATTTGGAAAGGCCATGTGGATAGAACACACAAACAAATGGTGTCAAAGTTGTGTCACCTACCCTATCCAACATGAATTCTTGGACAGTGTGACATTTTATTTTTATTTAAATTATCATACAGATGCATGATAAGTACATTTTGGGAACATATGGGATTGGAAAATTACATGCTGGATGCTTACCATTTTGGAAGTTGTATATGATTAAGGTAAAAATTATATAATGGAATTTTATTTAAGGAATAATTGTTTAATTTAATATTTGAGAGATATGAGTTTTTTGTTTTTCATTAGGTCAATTCAAATTACATATGGAAATGGTTAGCATATCATGAAGACTATGAGATTAGTGAAACTAATATTTGATGTGAAAATTAATATTGATTGAATTTATTTCTATATATTTGTTAAAAGTTATCTTAATGGGATATTAGATAAAATATTTATAATTTTTGAGATTGAATATTAGTCTTTAATATATCTAAATAATTATTAGGATAGATATTTTTGGAATTATATATGTTTATCTTTTTCTATAATAATTTAATTTTAGAGATTAAAATATTTTTCCATAATATAATGGTTTATTATTTTTAGAAGAAATTATTATATTGTACTAACCAATTTGTTTTTCATTAATTAATAAATACTAGAGGAATATATTGTTTTTTTTTCATTTGTAGATTTTTTTAACAAAATTATTTGATTGTAGTTCTCTATGTGTAAGAAAATTATACTCATAAATTGGAGAAAAAGGTGATATTTTCAGTGAAATTGATTAAAGGATGAAACTCTATGTGTCAAGTATGTATATTTCTATATGATATTATAAAATATGTAAATGTAATTCTACAACTATAGGAAAATGATATTGATATAAAAATGATATATGTTTACTTTTGTTTTTGGAAAATCATATGCCTTTTAATGCATAAAAAATTTCGGGTTTTGTGATGGTTAATATTCTCATGGTTGTGTAATATTTACCTATAAATGGGTCTTTTGGTGTCATTCTCATATTCCATGTCCATGTTTTCCTTCATGGAATCCAAAAATGGTTTAACACATGCAACAACATATAGACTTTCTTTTCTCTCTTAGAGAGTGTATGTTTTATCAATCCTTTTTATGATGTGGGATTTCAATAAAGATATTTTGGATTGTCAAACCCCATTTTCCAAGAATTATTTCAAATTAAAATGATGAAATTTACTAATAGGGGAAGAATGAAAAATCCAAATATTTTAAATTTAATGGTTATGTTTGATAGCGTACAAGATATTTGACATCATGAATAAATGAATAAATAAATATTATTATATAAATTTGGTCATTTTAACCATGTCATTAAATTAGAAGGAATTATTATTACCAGATTATTTATAAAATAAATATAATTTTCCATCTCAAGATAATATATTTTTAAATAATTATAATATAATAATATATTCTTTTAATAGTCATTTTATTATTCAAAAATATGTTTTTTGAAAAATGTCTTGTCATTATTCTTATGGGTGAATATTTTAATAAATTTTAATGAGTTTTAGAGTATTTATTTTAAAAATATATATTTATATTAATAATAATTATATAAAAACTATATAATGGTGAATTTTCAATCATAATTTAAAAATATTCATAGTGAATTGTTAAAATTAACATTTGTTTTGAAAGTTACAGAATATTTTCTGATATCCTAAAGAAATAATTATGTTAAAAAAATTATTAAACATAAGGGAAAACTCAATTATGATATTATAATATAAATATATTAAAAAATAATTCCTTATACTTAATTATATTTTACATTATGGTAAATATGAAAATAATTTTTAGAATTGACATTGTGCTTGGGAAGCACTAGAAAAGTCAAATGTAGTGTCTTATAGCTAATAATATTGAGATATGAAGTAATATAATAACATTTTTATTAAAAATATTCAATAAATGAATATTTTTAGTAATACTATTGAATTATTGAGTTATATAACAAGAAGAATATCCAAATGCATTTGTAATGACTGCGCATCACTAGAAAAGTCAAATAAATTAATTAAATTACTCATCTTGAGATTTATATGAGAAAATAAACATCATTAATGATTACAAAGGATTATATTGAGACTAATTAATTTATTAGTATTTTTAATGTATTTTAGTTTTTATATAAAAATTAATTACCTTATTTTCATATGAATCATTAGCATAATGTTTTATCATGTAGAAGAAAAATTGGAAAAATTATTTTAAAAACTATAAAATTAAATTGATAGGCCCGATAAAATTCTCAAGAACATAACAAAGTTTTATTTTTTGAGTATATATAGACCATAATCATCCAATGGTTTAATTTATGACTTTTGTGGAAAACATGGAATGTTTATGACCATTATAGTATTTTAATTAATTATACGTAAAACATGTCACACTATTATTTTTATTAGTTTGTTATCAAAATGATAACATGAAATTAATTTATTATTTTGAAATATTTAAGTGTTATATTTATCTGGGAATTTATTTTTAATTTTTATGGATGATATTATTACCATAAATTCCTATAGAACATTGATGAAGTAATTATTCAATTATTTTAAAAATGAATAAAATGATAGTAAAAATATTTAAATAAATATAATTTGAGAATTTTTCGGAGATAAATTAATTTGATAGATTATATTTACAGTTTTAAAATATAGTAAAATATATTTTTTTCTTTTCTTTTTTTCCATTATGTTTTAATATTTATATTAATGAATAATATTAATTTTATAATAATGATATTTTTTAAAATTATATTTCATTTTATTAATAAACTCTATTAAATATTAAATACTAACTAGGGGTATAATATATTTTCCATAAATACACTCCCTACACATTTATAGTCTATTTTTAAGCACTTTCATATATAATAGATTTATTATATTTTAATATTTATTCATGTTCCAAGAGCGACCCTATCCTCTTTTATAAATGTGCACATCTTTTATACATTTAATCATCCATAAAAATCATATTTTCATCAAATAAATACCCAAATACCTTCATATTATCATTCCCCATAACCTATAGTACTTTTTTGGAATAACACCAACCTTATTGGTCTTACGGTGTTGCACACAAGATGTTTTCTGAAGAAGATATATCAGTTTTAATGGTGTCTTCCGTTTTGTTTATTCTTACACATTCCCAAAACATTATTAACCCATTATTAAATAATAAATAAAGTATCCAACATATAATGATATGTTATTATGTCTGTTTTATAATCTATAAAGATCTCAAATTCCATCAAATGGAAAAATAATTCACAATTTGAATTTACGACATTCTACCTTGTGGCAAACGAAGGTAATTTGATTTCAATAATTTTTTTATCAAGAATATTTATAATGATGTAATTAATTTTTATATATGATATTAATAAAATATTTATCAATATTTAAAAAATATATAACACATATATATTTTTCTATCAATACTAGAAAATGATAATGTTGTTTGTGTGCACCATAATGCGATGCAATTTTTTTTCATCACTACATCACGTGAAAGATATATATAAGTATAATTAAAATAAATTATCTTATATATGTGATATTAATATCATTATGTGAATATAACACAATATATATCTAATTTCTATAGTGATATTTGGAAATTCAAACGTCAATCATGCATAAGTATGACCTAGCATGTCAATATTTATAACATAGTTCCTTTTTAATGAACATATTTTATGGATGGAATAAAAAGTATAATTGGAGAAATAATAAAAAATATCCCAATATTATTACTATATGGATAGTTGAATTTTTACCTCTTTGGTCATAGTCTACATACCATTATCATTTTGGACATATGGACAGAATTTCATCCATAAAACCGAATTAAACTTAAATAGATATGTTTTCATTATAACATTGTGATAATAGATACAGAATGGAATAATTAACTTCAATATGGAAGTAATGAAAGTATAAAATAAATATATGTTTATTATTTTTAGAATAAAAATAACATATTTGATGTTTCAGAACCTAGGTAAGAGATTCATTGTTTAAAAAACATCATTTTAAATGTTTTAAAGAATTTTATATAAAACATTTTATTTCATGTTCATATTTTTTGGAATTATTTTAATGAATTTATTTTACTCTACATTATTGTTTATAAAAATAAATTCTAGTATTTCCATCAAATTTATTCATAAAAGAAATATTTTCATGGTTTAATTTTTGTGTCTTTATTTTGAAAATAACCTTTTAATGATTCCCAAAAAACAAATTGTTTCTTCCATTTAAAAATTTGGAAATTTTTTTATCATTAGTATTTATATGGACATAAAAACATTCTTGTTTTAATCAAATAAAAATCATTTTTCTTTTTTGGTAATTTTTTAATATTTTTATAATATAAAATGGTTTTCTAAAATCCAATGATTTTTTAATTCAAATTTATATGAATTTTCAATAGTTTTTTAATATATAGACTTTTTACATTGTTTATGATGGATTAACACCATTATTAGTCATGATATGATAGGTTGAGACACATTACATCTCAATATATGATGGTTTTGTCTTCATTAATGAACATGATCTGAAATGTTAGCCCTATTATAGCTGTCCAATGAATTGGGCCCTCTAGAGATAAAAGTTGGTCATATGTTAATTCTATTTGTCAGGGTTCCGTAAGAGTTCTATTATCATGTTGTACCAAAGAACTAAAATGAATTTTATATGATTTATAATGTATTTTAATGGAAAAAAACTTATCAAAAAATGTTATATGATTATTATTTTTAATGAAAATTGATTCTTTTTCTAGATGAAAATTAATATTTTCAGGAATTGTGTTTTTGGTTTTTATATTTCTCATTGGACTAATTTATTTCATCATTTAATTACTATTGCAGATATTTCTGTGTCAATCCTATGTTTAGATGAAATTCCATAGGTCTTTGAATTATTAGGGGTATGGATGAGGTCATGATGAAAACTGTGATGATTTATCAGGAAATGAAACAACAATTTGTTGTAAAAGTGTTTAGTTAGGTGGTAAAAATGGATTCTGAGTATAGGATTACACTTGTAATCAATTTATATATTATTTAAGATATATTCATAATTCTCGGAAACTGTAAACTGAAATTCCCCAAAGGATTCGTATAAAATGAAATGAATAATAGAGACACTAAAATATATAATGATTACGGTTAGGTCATTACATGTTATACTGTTTGAAGTCACTGGGTATCATGGGAATTTTTCTTATCTATTTTAATTAATGATTCTATTGATGTCTACGAATGATTTATTATATATATATATATATCACATGTTAGAATATATTGTCCTAATCCATCTAATGTTCTGATTTGGAAAGAGATTTAGTTACACTGATAACATTCTATTGTCGAAAATATAGTTGAATTCACCCACTCTTAATTGAATATATTATGGGGGATGTCATTCTCATTATTAAGAGTGTTATAAATACACATATCATATTCTCTTAGAACATGGGGGTAGGACTCATTAGTGAGGGAGTAGTGTCCTCACATTTTTCAGAAGATCCATTACTCCACATGACTTATCTGGGATGGAAATTCTTATGGTTGGGAGTTATTGACAACTTTTTGCATTATTTATGGTGTTTCATAAAAATATTTTCATTTTCACATTTTGGGTGATTTTTGATCCATTAATTATTAGAGAGACTTTATTGGAGTTATTTACCCAATATTAGGGGATTTATAATTGTTTCAACCAATGGATTCTTGTTATAATAGTTTAAAGGATTTATGAGGATGTTATTGGTGTTTAGACTTAACCTGGTACTTTTGCATAGTTTTTCTATAGAATATACCTTGTTGAAACTATCACATCATGAAAGGGTTACAGGATGTGAATCCATTATTAGGATAATTCCTTGAACTAGTTTAGGGATATAAATGATTACACATCATGATATTTGTTTACATCATTAAATTTTTTATTCGAATTATATTTAATATTAAGTGATGTATTAATTTGGGTATCTTGTAAATTGTGAAATTTACATCATGAAATAGATCACATTGTGAGAGGATTTGGTCTAGTTGATTAAACATCATTGAACATCGAATTTTATTTTCATTCAATGTGCATGATTGTCTCCAGAAAACCCTAGAGATCTCCCAGGAGATATTGAGGATCTTTATTACTTCTAGATAATTTTGTTCGGTGATTTATATTCACTGTGGTTTCACTCTGTCTCATCGAGTATGTGATCTTTATTATTCTCCATTATAATTATCCACTTTAGTGTCATTGCATTAAATTTTTAGAACTACAAATCATGTGATGATGTTATTAATATTTTAAAAAATATTCTCCATGTGATCTTATTCACAAGGGTTCGACATTTTTCAGTTGTGTTGTAGCACGTCCTCTCTCTCTCTTTGAGTTATGGGTGACATATCATCATTTCTAACAATGATTGTTATGGAATATAATTCTGAAATGCAGGAATCATATGTTAGACCCAAATTTTATGTTATGAGTTCCTTCTAGTGGTTGTGTATCTAGATAAGGGTTTGCGAGACCAACGTTTGTAGAAGGTGGTTTCATCTCTATACATTATTGGATGAACCTTGGTTGCTCTTATTTGGATAAATATTTTATAAATAAAATGGAATTATTTTTTGATTGATTTGTGTGACTGTGCATATTGGTTTTTGAGAAATATGGTTTCCCCTTTTTTTGTAAAAGAAAAAAATATATATATATATATATAACTCATGTCTAATGACTGGTATATAATATATTTATATAGAGATGATGAGAGTTCTTTGTAAAGTGTTTATGATTTACATAAATAAGGTAAAAATAAAATGATGTTTACTTTTAATGAAGAGTTCATAAAAAATTTATATTATCCAGACCCTATTATGAGAAATTATTTATAAAATATCAATAATGGATATGATTATTAATTGAATCTTGGATTAAATAATAAAATATATTTGATATTTAGATTAAGAAAAATTATTACATAATTTTAATTGGATTATAAAATTATTTATCATTTATATGACATCAAATATTTTAATGCAAATGTAATATTATTAAGACTATGATGATTATAAAATTAACGTAACTATAAAATGATTCAATTCAAAATTATGAAATGATTGTAATATTTATAAAAGTGGTTTTATAAATTCACAACCCAAATGTATTTTAATTGATTAAATGGTTATAACAATTATATTAAAAATATTCATTTAATATTAATGATTTTTTATTTATAAGATACATTTCTTGTTAATGTGATATATAAATGATATAAATCATAATAATGTTCATTAATTAATTTTTATCAAAAAATATATGGAATAACTGTTATTATTAAACAATGATTTTATTTGAGGATCATTGATTTAATTTATAAAAGTTGTAATTAATCTGACAAATAATATCAAAATATTAAAGGTGTTTATAATTATAATTAGGAATTTTTAATAAATATTTATTTTTAAATTTTTAAAATTTATATGGGACCTTATATAAAGATATTGTTAAATCTTCATCAAAAAAAATTTTGTTTTTTATTTTATCAATGTTTAAAATAATAAACTGAAATTCCATATAAATATAATATGAAAGTGATTATAATATTTCGATTATAAAATAATTTTTACTAAATATAAATTAATTTACCTAATGATAACTAATCTATAGAAGGTTTTATAGTTGGTTTTATTTATGAATAGTTCATAAATCGTTATCTAATGTTTAAATATTTGATTTGTGTTAGGTCCACAAGGCTATATACCCTAAGAGGGGGTGAATCATGGTATAATGGATTATGATGATTTTCCTTTGTTGATCATGTTTTGCTTTTAAACAAAACTCTCTTGTATCTCCTTCCCATTGGATAGTGTGAACAAATCTTACAGCATGAAAACGACACAACATGTTTACTTTTTTCACCCTCACCAGGCCACGTCCAAGGATTATACACCGATGATGTTCCGATGTACCGAATCCACTAGAAGTGAACTAGTGTTTACAATGTATGAAGTGAACACAATGCCCCTCCTAGTTTACAACGAATCATAATTTGAAAGGTCACTTCTCCATACACAGATGTGTCTTCACTGATTTTTCATAAGATCCACTCACAATTTATTGACTTGTAGGTCCTATAATTATCACTGTTAAATGAATATTCAATTTTATGTAGATTCTATATTGTTGTAAAAAATTCACCCACTGATGAATACCTCTTTAACACTTAACAATGATAAATCTGTTTTCAAACCACTTTCAAAAAGCTCACTAAATCATAAATCTCCTTAATTCTCAAAGCTTAACTAAACCTTCAAGAAGTTCCTTCTTCATTGCACAACACAAACCATAGTAGAGAAAACTGCATCACAGAGATCACTAATTCATAGAGCTCAATACATTTTAGAGTACAATACAATCAAAAAGCTCAGAAAATCTTTTGTGAACCACACCTCTTTCACAAAGACCGATTAGAAACCATGATGTTCTTTCCTTTTGTGAAGTACACTGCCTTGGTGAAACTCCATCATGATTCGAGAGCACAATGTTTTTCATTGAACCTCTTTTAACTAATCTCGAGGGTTAATAGCTATTTATTTTAATTTCACACTGACTCAAAAAACATCCATGCCACATAAGTACCACATAAGCACAAATTTTAGAGCTCGAGAATTTGAGCTGAAATTATCACTATTTCGCAGAGCACCATGGAAGTTTTCGAATCATAGAGATCGTCAAAATCGCAGAGTTTTCTATTAATTACATTATTTCATCACCACAAAGATCCCTCAAAATGATCTTCTCTAATAACATTTTTGAAGCTCATCATAATCATAGATCTCACCATCAATAAACACAAACAAATTATTTTTTTCAATTTTACCTTGAGATATTTTCCCCCAATAATCCCCCCTATCATTTAGTTGAAAACACTTCTCAAAACATTTATCCACACTTTGATAAATCTTTAAATATTCTTCCATTATCTTCCACCATTATCTTCTCGAAACCCAGATAGTTATCAATGTTTTACTCAACAGATACTCTAATCTCACACAAGCAATGCTTGTGGTTAGAAACATGAGTAATTTAAAAAGTTCATCAATGATTTACTCCATTCCTAACACCAATTGTTGGAATCAATCAAATACCACTCTTAATCTTTCATCATGAAACTCATCTATTGTGATATCTAATATTTAATTGACTATTTTCAGCATCATCATATTTAAATCTCTTCCATATCTCATTTATCCCCCTATCTCGATGCACTACATATCAGCTTCTCCTCATCACTTTGAAAAAGACATACTCTCCCTTCTTAAATTTCTCTCCATTAAGGAACCACACATTCTACCGTTTTTTCAATGAACCCAAATGCCACTCATTTATGGTATATAACATTGTAAAGAACATAGATCATCACATTAGGGAATAACACACCATACCTCAGGTAAAAGGCCCCCACATCCACAATTTTTCAAGTGTGGGGAGTCAATTGAACTCCCAGAGACAATCTATACCACTCAGATGATTATTTTTATAAGGACTTTGTTAGAATATCTGTAAATTATAGCTCTATAGTTACATACTCAAGAATTACTAGCCCTTATTCTACCTTCTCCATAATATAATAATATTGAATTTCAATGGGGTTTGAACATTAGTGATAGACTAGATTTTTTCTAATACTGACAGAACATGATATGCCACGATGGATTCCAATAAGAGACTTCAATTCAACTCCCATATGATCAAGTATATGCTTCATCCACAATAACTGTGTGTGTGCTTAAGTGGATGCAATATACTCAGCTTCTACAGTGCTCAGTGATATTCTTTCCTGTTTCATATTCAGCTAAGAAATACACAATCCACCCTGATAAAATACACCTCAAGAAATTGATTCCTATAATTTGTGGAACCATTAGAATCTTCATCTGTGTATCCAAATAACTCTTGATGATATTTATCATTATACATCGAGGTGATTTCCATTGTTCCCTAGATATTCTAAATTATTCTTTTTTAGTTCATGAATGTGGCTTTACTTGGGATTTAATTGATTCCTCACTACATGGAATATGGAAAACACAATATCAGGTCTGGTTTCTATAATGTAAAGTAACTTCCATTGATTTTCCTATATTATGTGATATTAAATACCTTTCCATCATAAATGTCTGAAAGTCTTATCTGGGTAGAAACTAGAGTTTTCATGTCCTTGTACGTATCCATTCAAAATATACTCAGACCCTTCATTGGAAATTTGGATCGATAAATAGATGTACCATTTTTTCCTTGTGTCACCTAAAAATCCTGGAAACACATCAGCTTGAAAATCATTGACCTTTTGAAATCCATTTCCATGAATTTAGAAACCTGTCTACACTATGCATCATTTGATCCATAAAATATAATTTCAGTGATATAAACCAGCACCAACGTCCTTTGATTACTGTTTTTTGTGGAAATGGATATTGTAAAATACTCCACCATGCTAAAATCCATGATTATTTAAATACCGATCAAGCCTTGAACACCATTATATTTGTGGTTGTTTCAACACATGAATTGCTTCCTTCAACTGAAAAAACATTTTTCTCATATTCATGATTGAGAAAACTATATGGATGTTCGATATACACTTCATCTTCTAGAACCCTATTCAAAAATGTAGATTTTTTTTCTATTTAGAACACATTGAACATCTATATCACTACAGTGGATAAAAATAATTTGATTGTCTCCATCCATGCAATGTGTGAAAATGATTCATCAACATCAATAACCTCTATCTGGGAGTAACCTTTGTACACTAATCGTGAATTTTTGGAATCATTGCACCATCATTGTTCATCTTTTTTCAAAAGACCCATTTATTCCCTAAGAAATTAGTATCTGTTGGCTTCAAAATAATCTCCCTTGTCTGATTCTTCTTAATATGATCTAGCTCTTCATTAAAATCGTGAACCCAGTTCGCATCACCAGCTACACTAGAAAAATAATTTTACTCTACCTTAGATAAGAAACATTCCTACGATAACGACTTCATTATTCTTGTTAGAACATTCCTTATCTGATCAAAAATGATATTTTTTCTATCAATTTCAGCTTCACTCATTGTCTTCTTCATAGATACATACTTCACTTACTCTTTCTCATTATCAATATCTTCTTCTGAATCAGCATCCTCTATATTTTATCCCCTGAATTTCTTTCCTCCTCATCACATTCATAATGACAATATTCAATGTGTTTTTTATTATTCTACTAATTATCAACTATAGTGACATCATTGCTCTCGACTACTTTTCTTAGCCTCTTATTAAAGAAGTTATATGCTTTTATTTTTCCGAAATAGGTGTGTAATATCCCCTCATCTCCACATGACTCAAATTTCATTTGTTTTTATTTGATGATAATAAAGCACTTAAATCCATATATTTTATTGTATTTAACTGCTGGCTTCATTATATACCACCTATCATATAGATTCATTCCTTAATTTGGAATCCACATATCCCTATTAGATATATATAATGAAATTAATATTAATTTCATCCAAAATATTACAAGTAGTACAATTTCAATAAGAATTATTTTGTCCATGTTGTTTATGATCTGATTTCTCCTTTGAACCAATCCTTTTTATTATAGATTTATGACTGAAGAAACTTTATGCATTAGCCCATATCTCTCGGCATTATATTCCACCTAACTGTTTTTGAATTCCATACAATTATCAGAGTCAAACTTTATTTTTTTCCAAACATCCTTTTAGATTACCTACATCCCTGAGTTTTCAAACTAAACACATCAGAATTATGGGAAATAACAAATAACCATTCCATTCATCTAGATTCATCAATGGAACGAACATAATACATCTTCTCGTAAATGCATCTTGGTGATAACGGTACACATACATCATCATGAACCCAATCATGAACTCTTGTTGACATATTTTCCTTTGCATTGTACATATTATTGATGATCATCCTTTATTGACATGCATCACATGTATGTTCAAGATAAAATGATATCTTAGGGAGGTCTCTATCTAAATAACACTTCCCCAGATCATCTATGGATGGTTAGCATAGATGACCCATTTGTTTTTCCCAGATCTTGTCTTCTTCCTATGTGGAAAAAATCACATATCATCTTCTCCAATTGTGAGGTATAGATTTCCTTTCATTTTTCCATATTGTACCACTACACCATATATTAGAATGATTATACACATCTTATTAGTAAACCTTATATAATTACTTGATTCACATAGTATATTGATGCTAAAAACATTATGATTGAGACCGTCTACTACTGAAACATCAGCACATATCATTTCTTTACCCCCAAAACTAGCCTTTGACGATCCAATTTTCATAAAGGCTTTATCATCCCAAAACATGAAAACCCATTTTTCTCATATTTTATGCCTACCACAAGATCCTTATTTCCTATTATATGGGATGTGCATCAACTATCTGGGATCCAAAATCTAGAATGGTTCAATGCTTTATGGGAAATTACCACTACCACTACCTTCACATAATTTTTAATTTTTATCCATTTATTTAAATTCACACTCGATGTAGTTTGAAAAACATGACATTCCTTAGAGTATGATTCAATAGCTTCATCCTGTTGTGCTGCAAATTGAATTTGTGTTTTCATATATTTTGATGGTTCTCTAATTTAATGCACATGACCACTTGGGTTCTAATTTGGCACATTCCTATGCATGATTTTTGTACATTATCTATCCATGTTACCAACTCCATCGCAATTAAAACAATGTATCTTAAAATATTTTCTATAATATTGAGATCTGGTTTTCTTCCAATGTTGTTCATGTGCCCTTCGATATCCTTGGTCTATAGAACACACATTATGTTAATGATCAATCTTTCCATAGAAATAACACCTGATATATGGTGTATTCCAAAATCACACTTATTTATTTCTAGTTTTACCTTATGATCCTTGAATATTCTGATTCTTCTTCACGACCAAATCATCATTCAATATCTAAATGGGAGCTTTTGGTCAGACTTCAAATTTGACAGGATTTTTTTGGTCAGGCCCCACATTAGACTTATCATATGAACATGATTGTTGCTTCTTTTATGGTGGAAAACTATTCTTTACTTCCAAATATTCCATCTTCTAAGTGATATTCTCTACCGATTTCATATTAGGAGTAAACATTTTTCCGTGATCTTTAACATATCATCATCTATTGACAACTTCTTCCCCATGTTACTCAATTAATTTTTTTCTTCTATAGTTGTGTTATTCAAACCATAGATCACCATTTATTGTTCTTCAACTATGAGATTGTACTCATCATCTTTTCCTTCTTGTACTTGAAGAAAATTCTTATTATTTTAAATTTTTGTCACCAACATAGACATTTCATCATCCTTTTGTTACATATAGTGTGTGGCATCATGTACCTATTAGTTATGTTTCTTCATTTTTTTCTCTCCAAACATCTATCTCGACAAGATATGATTCTAATTTAGATTCTATATCGACTCTTCCATCAAATTACTATTATTCATTATCAAAGTAGGTTTCTTCTATTTTCTGATAACAACTAACAAATCCCACTATATCATTTACATCTCCATCTTTTCAGTTCTCTATCTCTTAATCCTCTTCAACCTCAGACTCATCAGAACTCTCAGACTTCGGTGAAAGAAGATTATTTTTCTTAAATAAATTTATCCCAAAATGTTTCTTTCTATTCACAACAGCTAAAGACTTATTCATGGGAATTTGGACTTCATACTCATCATCTGCTTGCAACTTCTTTGGGAAGAATTCCACACGATGTCCAACTTTTCCAAATCAGAAACACACTACTGGAAGTTTTTCCCTTATCATTCCATTTTCGAATTGTTGATCTTAATACAGTTATAAAATCACTTTGTTATTTCTTCAACGTAATGTGAGTCTTTAATGGTGGTATTCTTCATGGAATTGAATTCCACAAACGTATATTTCCCCATTTAGACAAAAAAAATCATCACTTCCCATTTAATTTTCTACCAGCACACTATGGAAGTTAACTATTGTTATCAATTTTAGATATTTCTCTTCCAAAACTAAAACTATACGATTAAACAGAGGTGGATGTTTCCCCAAGATACACTTAAAAATATTTATGTCTTGAATTACTTCTCTAGGGCCTCACATTTCCTCCACAATAATATTTAAAAAATAAAACAATGCCTCAAAATACTCAATCTAGTTCATTATCAGATCTTCATACTAGTTCCACAGATCATATAGCTTTTCCTATATGACCTTTTTATAACTAATAAAATATATTCAATAGATTGTCCCCTATATCGGGTTATGTTTTATATGAAATAATCTACTCATAGATAGAATTTGATATGGATCCTCCAAACTGATTGATTCCCTTAGCTCCAGCATCTAGTTCCCTTCTTTCAGCCACAGATTATGAATCACTATTGATGTCAGTTGAGATACCATGCATCACTAGTATAAACACGTCTATTTCAAAATATCATAAGTGGTGTTGTGTCTGAATAATTCATAACTAGAAGTTTCACCCATAAAATATTGGAACCCTTTTATGATTGGTGATATCTGTTGAGAGAGATAAACACTATCATGATCCTTTCCCTATAATAATATTTTTTTGGTCCACTAGGATAGATAACCAAAGAGTGGGTGTGAATTAGGGTATGTTGGATTAAAAGAATTTCCCTTTTTTCCTGTTTTTTTTTTAAAAAATTCCTTTCTCTTTTTCCAACGACAATATACGAACAAGTCTCAAAGGATGTAGAGGACACCCCAATTTTGTTGAGTCAATAAGGTTTTCCTTATGACTTTTCCATTCCTTCATACTTGGGGGAGATTTTTGAGTCAATAATATATCCATATTAATTTACCATTCCTTCTTTTTTTTGAAGATCATAAACAACTTATCTTAAGGAAAATTTTATTTACCCTATGTCTTACTTCTATAAGGAAAATTTTCCTTCCCCAAGGAAATTTATCCGCACCATGTTTTCCATTTTTAATTATCTTGTCTAAATGTAAAATTTGGTTTCATATCTAAAACTTCAGAATCATATAATTCTTAGATAAAGAGAATTCTATTTTCAGGAACCAAATTCTTGTTCTGAGTTCTTTGAATTCAGACACCAAAATCTTATGAGTTCTGACTCCAAGTTCTGATTAATTATGTCTCTGAATTTTGTATGTTCTGACTCCAAATTTTGATGAATTCTGACTCTGAACATTGTATGTTATGACTTTGAATTCTCATGAACTTTGACTTCGATTATTGTAAGTTCTCACTCCTAATTCACATGAAATATGATTCCAAACATTGAAAGTTCAGGTTCTGAAATCTTGTGAATTCAAATTCCAAATTTCCTTAAAATTTATAATCTAGAATTCTATAGAGTTCAGGTTTTAAATTTCACAGAAAATAGAATTTGAATATTGTTCTATTATAGACCTAGAATATTTTTTTGGTTAGACTCTGAATGTTTATTTTTTACATTCCAAATATTTTATTTTGGTTTTTTAACCATATTTTTTCTTGCACATTTTTTGTTATAAAATTTTGTCATTCATTTAGTTACTAACTAACCGTTGTTTGAGTGACGTGTGTATAGGTCCCTCTGAAATTCAATGAAAATATAACCGTTGGAGGAGGGAGTTGACCATTGGAGTTGCGCCTATAAATAAGAGCTCATTTGAAAGAGCTCATAATTTTGATGAACAAGTTTATTAATCTGTGGATTACATGCTGCCGAAGTAATTTCCAGAGAGAGAGACTTTCATGCTTTGGGTATACTGAAAACCTTATTTAGAATTGTTTCATGCAACTCTGAATGATTCTGAGTACATTCAAGGACATCTAGGGATAGGAATAAAGAGTTTACGACCACCTTAATGTTTGAGGACATTCTTGCTGAGAAATAAAAAGGTGCCAACTACCTTGAAGTTGAGGGCTTACGGGGATAGCAAGACAGACTCCGATATTTATATCAAGGGCTTAACCTGGTGTGGGTAAGACAGACTTTCTTGAATGTATAAATCAAGGGAATATTATCCAAGTTTGTTGGATACCCTTCTTTTTGGGATAAAAGACTTATTACTTTTAACTTGTTTATTTCAGGTTTTCCACTTTTTTAAGGAAAGTATAACTATATTATACTTTATTATACTTGTATACTCAGATTTAGTAAGATTCTATATACTTTAGGGTAGAATCTTTATCCTTGTAAATATTCTATAAGTTTAATTTTCTAGAACCATATTTACGGAGAATTACTTTTCCAGATTCAAGATTTTTTATAGAACTAGAGGTTTTGAGAATTACTTTGTTTAACCTTGTTAAACATCTTCAGCTTTAAAAGTTCCAATGAATTTTTAAAGTATACAATTCACCCCTCACTTATCTTTTAAGAATTATTAGATACTTCATTAAGTATCTAAATTATTTCAATCCTATATTTGGTATTATAGAGTATATCATACTCCACATGTCATCTCAACAATTGGTATTAGAGGATTGGTTCAATATGAATTAATCTCATGATTAGATTCAAGAGATAATTCATATTCTTCTTAATTTTGGAATTATCATTTCAGACTCATAATGTTCGGATTCATATTTTTCTTAGGGATACTATTGTTCTTTATTTTTTTTCTTGTTTACAAACTTTTATTACTAACAAGTTTGTGTGGAATATTTTGTTTAAGATGGAAGGAATCAATGTGGGTTCCATTGAAGAACTAAATCCAACTAGACCACCTATTTTTGATGGGAATGATTACGAATATTGGAGAGATCGCATGAAGACATTAATTATCAATACTGGAGTAGAAAATTTAGTTATGCTTATTGAAGGATATAAAATCCCTGATAAGGAAGTTAGTACTTTCACCAATAAAAAAATCATGAATATCATCTGAATTATAAGGTACACAATAATTTTCTTTGTTCCATGACAAGAAATATATATATCCAAATTTCATCTTGTGAATAAGCAAATTTTATATTTAAAAATATTGAAGTTACACACATTGGAACTTCTAATGTTATTGAAACTGGAAGAGCCATGTCCAGAGCTGAATACCATGGTTTTTGATTTCCTTATGGAGAACCAATATGCAAGGTGCAACAGAGATTTATGACTATTGTAAATAGATTACAGTCTAGGGTTAAAAAGAATTATATGATGAAGCTGTAGTGGATAAGATCATAGACATCATGCCCAATGAATGGAAATCCAAGGGAAAAACTATTCATGAGAATAGAAAGGTTACTCAGATTTCCCTTGATGGTCTTTTTAGAACTCTTTTTCAACATGAGACTAGAATGAAGGGAGATGCAGACAACATTATGAAGAAAAATGGAAATGGGAGTGTTTCTTTTAATACAACATCAAATCATATGAAAGACAAGACTCATGAGAGAGTTACAAGATCCAAATATAAGAAAATTGTTATACAATTTGAATCAAGTGGATGTGAATCTTCATATTATGAACTAGCCAATCTTTCATGAAGGATGAACAAGATAGCTGGACAGAAGAAATTTCAATCCAGATACAAGAAGAAAGCAAGGTAATATAAGACAGATTCAGATGTCAAAGGTTATGAATGCAAGAGAGATTGACATATAAGACCTTATTTTCCTATGCTTAAATTAAATGAAATAAAGGAAAATAATTCTGAGAGAAACAGAAAGAATTTATACAAAGCTAAAGAAAATAATGTTTTGAAAGCATAGTATGGACTTAAGCAAGCCCTTAGAGCTTGGTATGATAGACTTATAGGATTTTCCCTCCAAAAAAATTATATTATGGGAAGTGCAGATCCAACCCTTTTTATAAAGAAAGATAATAAAAATGTTTGGATTGTTGAAATTTTTGTAGATGACATTATATCTGGCTCAACTAGTAATCCTTAACTGATTCATTTGTGGATCTAATATAATCTGAGTTTGAAATGAGTATGATGGGTGAGCTAACATTTTTCCTTGGTATTCAAATTTATAAAAAAACTAGAAGGAATCTATATATCCCAACATAATTATATTAAATATCTCCTTAAAATGTATGGATTTGACAATACTAAGAGTATAAGTACTCCCATTTTTACCTCAAACACTCTAGATCTTGATGAAGTTGGGGAACCAGTTGATCAAACAACTTTTAGATGTATGATAGGAAGTTTACATTACATGATAGCTAGTATTCTAGACATAATATTTTCAGTATGCTTATGTGGAAGATAACAATCCAATCCAATGGAATCTCATTTAAAGGGAGTGAAAAGAATTTTTCACCACTTAAAGGGAACCATGGATTGAAGACTATTTTATACTTCTAGAAATGATTTTGTTCTAAAACAATTTCGGTTGCTGAATTTGGTGGATATATAATGGATAGAAATATTACATCTGGAAATTTTCATTTCTTAGGAGATTCATTAATTTCTTGGTCATGCAAGAAGAAACAATTAGTAGCACTTTCTACTGCTGAAGCTGAATATGTAGCTAATTAAAGTTGTTGTGCTCAAGTGTTGTGGATGAAACACACACTAAAACACTATGGTCTGAGTTTGACCAAAACCCAAATTTCGTGTGATAATACCAGTGCCATTTCTTTATAAAAAAACCCTACACATAACTCTGGTGCAAAACACATAGGTATTAGGCATCACTATCTTAGGGATCACACACAAAAAGGAGATATCATTCTTAAATTTATCGAAACACAAGATCAACCTGCTAATATCTTCACAAAATCATTACCTTTCAATAGATTTGGATACATTAAACAAAAGTTAGGAATGATAAGCATATATTAATATTCCTTGTTAAGTTTATGTTTAAATAAATCTCTTTATAGTAATAAAATCTTTTTTATAGGGTGAGTACATTTGCTTGTTAGTTAAATGAAAATTTTTCATAGTCAGTATTTCAAAAAAATATGTAATGAATTTTTTTTCTAATTTGTCATTCAAAATTTTTCGTAATGAACGTTTTTCATAATCTATTTTTCAAAAAAATTCGTACGGAAAATTTTCTTAATGAATATTTCCATACTCAGAATATTCGTAATGAAGATTTCTGTACTCAAAATTTTTCGTAAGAAAAAATTTTCAGAATCTAAAGTCCTTCAAGAAATTTTTTTCCTTAATACAAATAATCTTCCGGAAAATCCAAAAGTTATTTTTCCTTTCTCTTGAGTTTTCATAATCATCATTTACTTAATGGTATTTTCATATGTCTTCAAAAAAATTTGGATTCTATTTTCCTTAAATCCGAATGTTTTTCTTAAAAACCTCAGAATATCAGATTCAAGATTTCCTTGCGTATACATTTCAACCGTCAGATCTAATCAAAATTTTTCTCAATTGATGGATTGACTTTAGACGTTCAACTATCATAACAAACGACTATATAAAGAGCCCATCTTTGGTGATCCCACATCGATTTCATGCCCTTGCGTGCTGAAGCTCTGCCAACTTTTAAAATCACATTCCAAACCTCTCAAATGTTTCTCAAATATGAATGTCTGTTGAAGTTCCTTCTCAAGAGATGTCAACTGTCAATCCAATTTCAGAGTGGCATATTTACAGAGATAGATTGGTCCATCCAAATTTCTTTTCCAAGTATGATTCCATTTTATCCAAGAACATCCGGTTGAATGTATGGGAAGACATTTTCATAACAAATACAAGAGCTCAAGATGTAGTATATCCAGATTTGATTGTGTAATTTTATAAATTAGTGAGTTTTTTCAAATAATAAGAGAGGTGTAAATTTTCTTTCAAAAGATATAGAAAAACTTATTCCCTTTCATACACCAAGGCTTCAAGATTGGTGGGGTTGTCTTATGAGGGGAAGAAAAATTCTATTCCCATAAATTTCCTGATGATAAATGAAGTTTCAATAAGCTGAATGTTATGGAGTGTCTTGCACATTCAGATTTAAAGACTCCAAATATTGTTATCCTCTATAAAAATAATTGGATCCATGAATTATGGGTTCAAGGATTCATCATTCCGAGAAAGGGTGAAAAGGAAATGTTGCAGAAGAGTGATATGTACTTTTTGGACTTATTGGTAAACCAATGTAAGATCAAATTGATGAAACATATTATCATTATGATTGAGAATATTAACAATGGGAACTTGAAATATCAGATAATCATATATCCATCAATTCTCTATAAGATAATTTTTCGGTGTGTTGAGTCTTTCAAGATTCATTACATTTCCAAGCCACGAAACTACAAAGTAATATAATTAAGTTATGATACATTGAAGAGGAAGAACATTAGATTTTCTAAAGATTCCGAAGAATTTTATGTCTTACCAGAGGAAGATACATAAGCTGTTTTGAAAGAACATGAAGATCCTGAACAATCAAAAAAGGGAGGAAAGAAGAGGAAGTTGAAAGAATTATTAGATGAAGGTTAATCCCCAGAGGATAAAGGAACCCAATCCGCACCTCGAATGTCCATGAAGTAGAAATATTATCTGAATGAGTTCATACCTAAATGGAGGGAAGAAAAAAATAATAGGAAAGTAGGGGAGCCATGTTTTGGTTTGCATCCTACTGAGGCCATAGCATTAAAAGAGAAGACAACTGAGAGATTGAGAAGAAAGCTAATGAAAAGAAGGAAAAGAAGAAAATGATGGAAGCTATGTTAGTCCAATCTTTTTTGAAGGCTACTGAAAGCATATGAGAGTATCCGGATACCAAAAACATTCATAGTGGAAGCTTTACCTGAGACTCTGGTTAAAAAGCTTGTTACTTCGTAAAAGGTGAAAGAAAGAGAAGAAGAAGAAGTAGATAAATAAGTGGAAGAAGACGAAAGCGTTGGTGATACTGAAGATCTCATTAAGTAAGTGGAAGACTTTCATGAGAAGGAAATTCCATCTATGAAGTTATCAATCCGAACTTCTGAGGCATAATCATCAATGTTGGATATGCCTGGAAAATATCAGAAAGATGAGGATGAGAAAGCAGAAGATGAAGTGAACAAACTATTTGAGGAAGAAAGATTTAATAATCATTTCATTCATCCTGAGGAAGCTGAGGATAGAGCTGAGGAAGAGAATATTGATGAAGATAATATTGTTCATCTTTCTAACAGTGAACATAAATCTTCAGATGAGGTAGCCATTCTGAGAAATAGCAAGGGTAAACAGGTGGTTGATGATACACCCACTAAAGTAGTTCTGAAGAAGAATGATGTTCTGGGAACATCAAAGAGGAAGATGTTTGAGCTTGACAAAGAGCCCTCACCACGAAGAGTTTCTAATTAGGAATACTCTTTACATGGACATGATTTCGTGGTCCAGTCTTTGAAAAATCTTGTAGGGACCATTCCGATATTTCCCAGTATTGACTCCAGATGTCATATGCTTCAACACACACTAAATCAGAAAGCAGATTCAGTATCCATGGTGATGGACATGTGTGTCAAGCTGGAGTCAGACATCAAATATTTCCTTATCAACTATGATGCCCATAAAAGTTCATGAAAGAAAATGGTTGGCTGGTAAAAGAAGACAATTTAATATTTGAGAGAACTTGATGAGTTTCAAGATGGTGTCAAGGAGGCTTTTGACATAGAATATGGTAAGATCAATGATCTCATGAGTAGTTTTGAGAAAAATCTAACTTTGGAAAAGAATAATCAGATGTAAGAAGTAAAATATCTAAATGGGAATTTGTATTCTATTACTCAATTTTAAAATAGAGAAAGAGATATCATGATAGAGATGGAAGAGAATCTAGTGAAGTAGGAAGAATACTTTAAGGCTCAGGATGAAATTCTCAAGACTCATCAAGATAAAATCAAAGCTCATGAAAAGAAAGAAGAGGATCAGGATCAAATTCTTAAGCGAGCAGAGGAAGAGCACAAAAATCTAAAAAAGATGAAGACTATATTCCAGAAGATGATGTCGATGGAAAAAAAGTATGACTTTGTTGCAATCTGATATTTTGTTGTACCATTCTACCTGGTAAAAATTCTTTCTAATCATAATGAAATTTTTTTTTCTTGTCTTTTGGATATGTTTTCCTCATAATTCAGGTACCATAATTTCTTTTCCATTACCTCAAATTCATATTAAAATCACAATGTGGGAGAAAAGAAAAATAATACTAAGATTAGAAGATATATCTCTATGTAAGGGGGAGTTTATCTAAGGGTTAGTTTTCATTACAGAGATTTCCGTACTCAAGATAATAAAGAATATCATTTTGGAAATCTAGAATACGATCCTTAGTTTTCCAAATCCTAAGGGGGAGTTAGTTGTATTCATCTTTTCCCATATGATATGGGAAATAATTTTTATTTTCAATCTCTAGAAAAATATTTTTGAAGTCGTTATATTCTTTTGTGTAATGATGTTAGTGCTTTCTAAAAAGGGGGAGATTGTTGAGTCAATAAGGGTTTCTTTATTACTTTTCCATTCATTCATACAAAGGGGAGATAGTTGAGTCAATAAGGATTCCTTATAAATTTATTATTCCTTCTTGTTTTAAAAATCAAAAACACATTATCTTAAGGAAAATTTCATTTACTCTATGTCTTACTTCTATAAGGAAAATTTTCCTTCCCCAAGGAAATTTATCCTCATCGTGTTTTTCATTGTTCATTGCCTTTTCTAAGTGTAAAATTCGGTTTCATATATAAAACCTAAGAATCATATAATACTTAGATAAAGATCATTCTATTTTTAGGATCCAAATTCAGATTCCGAGTTCTCTGAATTTAGACTCCCAACTCTTATGAGTTCTGACTCAGAATTCTGATGAATTTTGACTCCAAACTTTGTATGTTCAGACTCCAAATTTTGATGAATTTTGACTCTGATCTTTGTATGTTCTGACTCTGAATTCTCATGAACTCTGATTCTAAACATTGTAAGTTTAGGTTCTGAATTCTTGTGAATCCAGATTCTGAATTTCCTTGAAATTTAGACTCCGAAATTCTATAGAGTTTAGGTTTTGAATTCCTTAGAAAACACAATCCGAATATCCTTGTATTATAGACACTGAATATGTGTTTGGTTAGAATATGAAATTATATTTTCTTACATTCTGAATATTTGATTTTGGTTATATAACCATAATTTTTCTTACATTTTTTTTATAAAACGATGTCATGCATTCCGTTACTAACCAACCATTGTTTGAGTGACAGTTGTATAGGTCCCTCCGAAATTCTAGGAAAAATAATACCATTGGAGGTGGGAGCTAACTGTTGGATTTGTGCCTTTAAAAAGGATCTCATTTGAAGGATCTCATAACTTTGATGAACAAGTTGAACAATCTAAAGATTACATGTTGCTGAAGTTATTTTAGAGAGAGATACTTTCATGCTTTGTGAGTACCGAACACCTTTTTCAGAGTTTCTTTGTGTGTCTCCGAATGTTGCTGAGTACATTCAAGGACTTCCAATGTTAGGAAAATAGAGGTGCCGACTACCTTGAAGTTTGAGGTCTTCCTTGCTGAGAAAGACACAGCTGCCAACTACCCGGATGTTGAGGGCTTGCGGGGATAACAATACACACTCTGATCATAGTATCGAGGGATTACCTTGGTGTGGGTAAGAAAAACATTATTGAATGTATAAATCATGGGACCTTTATACAAGGTTGTTGGATACCCTTCTCTTTGGGATAAAATATTTATTACTTGTCCCTTGTTTGTTCCAATTTTTCCATTTTTTTTATTATTAGGGAAAGTATAACTATATTATACTTCCTTAAACATATATACACTAATCTATTAATATTATCTATGCTTTATGGTTGAATCATTGTCTTTGTAAACTATTATTATGTTTCATTTTCCGAAACCATCTTTCCGGACATGCATTCTTCGAATCACTTTTCCGGATTCAAGCATGTTTATAGAACTAGATGTTTGAGAATTACTTTGATTATCCTTGTTAAACATCATCATCTTTAAATGTACTAAAGAATTTTTAAAGTATAAAATTCACCCCCTCTTGTAGTTTAAGCATTATTATATACTTATTTCAATATCTATATTATTTTGATCCTATATTTGGTATTATATAGTATATCATACTCCACATACCATCTCAACAAATTTTACGTGGTTCACTCTCACTCGGAAATGTCCAAGGAGAATATACCAATGATGTGTCGATGTACCAAATCCACTATAAGAGCACTGATCTATATAGTGTATAATGTGAACTCACTACCCATTCTATTTTACAACCAATAATAATTTTAAAACACAATTCCCTCTCAGCTAAAGTGTTCTCACTACTTCTTCAGAATATCCAATCTTAGTTTATAGATATGTATGTTCTTTTCATTATCATTGATGAATGCATCCTCTATTGTATGTAGATTCTATATTTATATCCAAATTTCTTCCATTAATGAATACTTCTTTTCCACTAAACACTAGGCAATCCATTTTCAAAACACATTCATAATGCTCATTTCTTCACAAAAGTATTTAATTTAAAAGCTCAAAAAACCTTCACGAAGATCCTGACTCTTCACAAAGCACACACCTTCGTAGATCACACTTCTTCACAGAGAACACTTCTTCGTTGGAATTACTATTTAATAGAGCTTAATACATCACATATTTAACACATTTGTAGAGTTCCCAACTTTTTGAAACTTGGAAATTATTTTCCAAACCACACCTATTTTGTAAAGCTCAATTAGCCACCACAAAGCTCCTTAGATTTGTGAATCCCATTGAATCTACAAAACTTATTTCTTATTCAGTAGCCCTTTGTTTTTTGGTGAGTCTCTCTTCACTTCTCTTGGGGGTGAAGGAGTATTTATTGGCATTTCCCACTGACTCCAGAACCTTTCACACCACTTCATATCTAAATAATCCCAAATAGTAGATCTCCATATATTTAATCTGAAATTTTCTCTATCTTCTGAAGCACCCTGGTAATTCTCAGGGCATATATCGCGTCATAATCACTGTGAATTATGTCAATTCCCATGTTCTGTCACAAACATTATCCCTAACAATTTTCTTCACCTCTACCATTTTTAAAGCTTGTTGTAATCATAGATATCACACTAAACATTCTTCATGTATTTTCAAAATCAACATCATGAATACCATCTTTGGTAAACTCATTCCTTTTCCATATTTTCATGAGATATTCAAATAAATCCACTTTTCTCAATTCTCACCAAACTCCAAATTCGGGACCAAAAAAAATTTGGCAAACACCGGAAAATGGTGACACCTTGTATCTATTGTTTTTACTCAACCTCTAGATATTCCATTCCTTTGTCATGGTCCATTTTCAAAATGTGTTTTCAACAAGATCTATTGAACTGGAAAATTAACCATGAAAACATGCTCTTTCAAAAACCACAACCAAACGAAAATTCTGTAATGTTACCTTGAGTGATTTTCCCAACAACTTTTTCATTTATTAAATTTTTACTCCACACATTATTCATAGTTATATGATGGTTATATTATGAATTTTTGTATTATTTTAACTATTAAACTACATATAGGGGATATATACTGGAATTAAATGGTGGGTATGACTCCATAAAATATATTTTTTATCAACACCAACCTCAACTTTTAGTTGAACATAAAAAATTAATTTAATTATAGGTCATATTTTATGAATATTAGGATGTATATTTATTATGGATTGGATTATCAATTTAGTAATGTATCACTAGGGAGTGGGACTTGGGGTCAGTTCACCATCTAAACTAGATCCTTATTCCATATTCTATAAAGTTTAAATAGGTCTTCTATTTTACACTACAAGAATACTCATGTAGAGATTTTCAATTTCATATATCTGAACAACTTAACAAGAAGATTTCATATATGTTATGTATATGATGCATTTAGAAATATATGAACATGTTTAACATCTCTTTTTTGTTGATTAACACATAATATAGGTTGTGTAAATACTTACACATTAATATTGTTTGAACCAATTAATTTAATAATTGAACTAAATATATAAAAAATAATTAATAAAAATATTTGGAGATAAATATTAAATAATATGTAACAAAATAATAATTTAATTTCATATGGTTTATATTAAATCATTAATACATTAAAACCCCTAAAAATATTATGTGTGTTATTACATCCGATTATACACTAATTATGGCCTAAATTATACAACTTAATAGTTTGATGACATTTTTTAGTGCCCATGGATTACTTTTTGCATGGTTAAAATGTAATAAGTAGCTATGAATGATCCAACTAAGTATTATCTTTAATATATGGGTAATCCAATATTAATCCAATGTAATATTTTTTTCTTATGCCTTCTTTATCATACACTAGATGAGAAATCCTAAGGGATGGAATATGAGAGGAATAGGGTTGAGTATATTAGTATGATGGATTTATATAATGGGGTATCTATATAAATATACCTGAATCACAATAGATTCTATAAGGATGATTATGTATAAAAATAACTATTTGATGAGATAAACATTAGGTCCAAGATGGGAGTAGAAAATCATTTAGTGTGGGGGATTGCGCCATATTATTGTTTTTAAGGATTTTAATTAATTTACTCAATTTATTATTTTTGTTTACTATTACCAGATAAATTAAAAAATATTAATAAAAAAATTACATATTTATTTTATATTAGTTCTATCCAAAGAAGACCTACAATATTGTATCAACTCAATAATCTTTGAGAGTTTCATTGTGCACTATCAATGAGATTTTTTTGTGAGTAATAATATGTTAAAATATGACCTATTATGCAAGGTGTATAACAAGAAACACTAAATTTTTCCTATGGATTCATCAATATTACAAAAATTACTCAAGAAAATGGGATTCACAATGTGAATGGTCCAAAAATTGTATTACATTGGTTACAACCTGAGAAGTCGGGAATATATAATTTAGGAGTCCAAACTCAAAATGTAATTTCTTCAGAATCTTGTAGACACATCCTAAAATTTTCTTCTAGATAATCATAAACCAACATTAGTGTAAAATTGCAACAGTTTGGAAGAATTAACTTAAAAACAAATAAAACCATAGAGATGATGTCATAAATGTCTGATGAGTTCTAAGAATTGGTCTTTTGTAGTGGATAAGAATGTATCATCATGGTATTATAATTTTAAATTATTTTGGTTCACCTTGAGATATAACCATATGTTGAAACAATGATCACATGCGTCTTCATAGATTTGGACATCACATTGAAAAATGAAATTATCATGTCAATACTAATAAATACCATAATAAAATGTATGTCATTGTCTCAAAACTAATGTGTGTCATATAATATTTGAATGAGTATCAAAGACATTTGAATATGATCTATAAATCTATCAAACAAATATACAAATGCATAAAAAATTCAAATTCAGTCATCAGAATTATCTAAGATATATAAAATTATCATTCCAAAATTACTCAGACAAAAAATATTTGAACAAGATATATTAAAGAATCATTCAAAATTTATTGAAACCATTACCAAAAAAATATATCCATAATAACACTTCATGAATATTCCATTAATATCACAAAGTTTATTTATGTGAAATTCAATGGTTAATTTTAAAAATAACAGTACATATTCAAGGAGATACATAAATATTCAAAAATTAATGAGATAATATTAAATAAAAAATATTGTATGAATATGTTTTTTAGCTAAATAGTAGTTTTGAAATAATTTAAAAATGTAAAAACTAATAAAAAATTTATCTGAATATTTAGAATATGTATTTTGTGGGTTTATATGTATACTAAGAACCGATTGAATATCTTGTTAAAATATGATTAAATTACAATAGAAGTTATTATCATTATTTCTATAAAATTAATATGAACATATTAATCAATCATAGCATTAGTTCATTAAAAATAAACTTAAGTAAATAAAATTATTTAAATATTCATGTAATATATTATTATATAAATTTATATATTTTTGAGAAATAAGTTATGTATTGAAATAATAGTGTGTGTAGAAAAAATAAAATATATTCAATGTGCTCTGTAAAATTTCCACTTCATAATAACATGCTACTATTTATGTATTCCTCAAATATAAAAAATATATTATATTTCTAATGTAATAAGGGGCATGAAATTTAAAGTTATGTGTCTATAGTTTCCATTGAAATCGTTTTTGTTACTAAAAACAAAAAATCTCTATATAACAAAAAATATGAACCAACATTAAACCATAAATTAAATCATCTAGTGACTGATTAAAAAAATTGTTAAAAAAACATAGATAAAATTCACATCTTTCGCATATAGGGTGTTCCAATCCTCCCTAACTATTCGACATATTCTGAAAATAAATATATAGTTTTTTGAAACTCCCTTCCTCTGGTTTCAATGTGTTTTATGACTATTGAGATGTCTTTCCATTCTCACAAGTTTGTTCTGTCATGATTATTTTTCAAGTCTATGATTTTAGAGAACCTTCTTTTTTCCATTTCATGTACCCCCTATATTCATTCACATACTCATTCCCTTTATAATGATTTCAGATTCAAAAATCCTGCCCCCATTTTCATGGAAATAGAAATTTGTTATATTTAATTTTATGCTTTTTTAATTTAATGAAATTATATTAATTATGATTATGATTTTAGTTTTTAATTTTTTTTATTCGAAATATTTTTTAAATTCATTTTTTTATAATCACAAATATATTTTGACAAAATATGTTTATAGATTGAATATATTAATGTTCTCTTACATTTTTCTATGTTATGTTTTATAATTTTTTTTATAGTTTTTGATATTTATATTTTTGATATTTTACTTTTGGATGGAGACACATTTTTTTCCATAATTTTATTTTATGAATATTTTTTCGGTAATTTTTTTTAAAATTTTTGAAAAAAAAATTATTAATATTTTTAAAATTTTAAATATTCATAGTTATACCAATATTTTTCAATTTAGTCATATTTTTTTGGAAAAATTAGTTTTATCCATTTTTAATTGGATAATATTTATTTTAAAAAAATATATGTATAATTTTTCAATTAAAAATAATTTATTAATCTTATAATATAATATTTATACTTTGAAGTTTTTAATTAATTATTATATAATTTAAAAACGCTTTCCAATTAAATAATAGTTAATAAATTAAGATTTATATTTATGGAAATAAAATTTTTATCATCAAAATAAATTAATTTAATTAAAATGTTACCCTAAATTAATTTCATTTAATTTTATTTTGTAAATAAAATAAAACTCAAAGCGCACTTTTCAATTTTTTTCATTATAAATGCATGTTGATGAATAAAGTACCATAACACATTCCTAAAACCAATGGTTCCCATTATTTTACACTATTAATTAAGGTATTAATTTATTATTGAATAGTAATTTCATATAAATGTGTATATAAGAAAAAAATCAAATAAAACATGGAATTATCAGTGAAAAATATTACATCCATGACTCACTAATGGACATGATAGACATAGAGTGTCATAAATATCATTAATGAAGGGATATAAAATTTTATCTCAATTTTGGAAAAATAGTTTCCCTAAAACAACTAATTCCATTCCGCCTTTATATGGTGATAAAACGAGAAATATTTAGAAGTTATTTTGGATGATAATTTTCCATTTGAAGTTATTCTACTTTGTATTTATTGTATTAAATTTTTAGTGGTATGTAGATTATCTCCAACTGTAAATTTATAAATAAATATTAGTCTTATGATATCTAATGTTTAAAACTTTCATTTCTAATGAAAAAATTTACAAAATCCTTTAAAAAAGAAGACCTATTAAAAAAATTTTCAAAAAGAAAAATAGGTATATACAAAATGGGCGTTATCATTAAAGGGTCTATATTTATACTATGTTAGATAGGGGATTATGGATTTAAAATTGACTGTCATGCTAAAATTGGGGCATTATGGTTACTACACCACCATGTGATGACATGTATTGGTGCAATAGGGGTGTTCTCATGATATTTTTCTTTTCTGAGAGACATTCGTGATGGGGGGTAGATGGGGTTAACTAAATGGGTTTCAATTGGGAACTATTGGTGGGTAAATCATGTATTATTTCTAATACCATGTTTTATTTTTAACATTGTTTTCTGAATAATATGTTTCATTTTGTTATACATATCTTTATAATTATTATGAGATAACATGTTATTTTCTTTATGTTAAGTGTGGGAATTATATATTTATTTCCATTAAGGTTGTATACTCAACCAATTAATATTATCCTTGGTTAAATATGTAGATATTGTTCATCCGGATATATACATGGGGAAGGTTTTTTACTTTGGTAATGGATGACCATGATACAGTAGTCCTGGTTTATAGGGATTGGGTTTTAATGAAATTTATGGTGTAGTGTGTATTTTAATACCACGACTCAAACCTACTTCAATTTTGGAATATTTTTTATTTTTCACTTCAGATGTTTAATTTTTGGTCAATAATAACAAAAATTGATTTTTATTATGCATATGATTATTAGATTTGTTTTCTTCATTCGTCATATATTTTCAGTTCATTCTCCTTTCCTAATACAATTGGAATTATAAATCAAGTAAAATAACCCCCAATTATTTTTTATACCTTTGGTTTAACAACATTATTTTTTATAAAATAAAATTATTAGTTTCAGTGTATTCAACTTACAACACAACGCTTAAAAGGTAAATGAAATATAAAACCATTACAACCAAGCCTTTTAATTGGTGTGTATGAATAGTATTTAAAAAAATATGAACTATATATATTTATATAAATATATAAATAAATTTCCCACTAAATATAAATTATTGAAAAAAATTAGTAAATAATCAATCAATATTTATTATAGATGTTTTATTCATGAAAAATAAATTTCAATACATAATGTTTTTATTACATTCCTAGAAAAATATTATATTATATTTATAGAATTTCAAGAAATTTTATTTGGTAAAATGAAAATTATTTTGGAAATTGTTATATGAAAATTTACATTGGGTGAACTTTCTAGATTTTTCGAAAAATAATGATTTTTTAGTGATTAGTGAAAATTTCAATTTCTATAATGGTGTAATTTACATTCCATAAATAATGAAATTTTGAAGCCCCATTACGTTTTTAATATTATTAGTGTATTATAGTATTTTTTTAGATATATATATTCCACTTATTTTCTATTTAGTTAACATTTTATTGTATTTTTGAATACATTTTTCTCTGTGGCTATAAGAAAATATTTTTCTATAACCTTTTATATAGTTCATAATGTTTGTCCTTTATAATTTCCTAAACCAACACATAATAAAGAATTAATGGAATTAAAAAAAATATATAATATATGATTAAATTTTAATTTATATTCACCATATAATTATAATTAGTCATAAAGTAGTTATAAAATCAATTTTTCTATGACAAATACACGACTTGAAAACCCCCTATTTCATCATGTTTAAGGGTTTAATTTTAAATAAAATATTTCATATTATACTAATATGAATTTCAAAATTGATTCTATATTATTAATATCATAACATACATATTATAATTAGTTAAACTTAATATTTTTTATTAATTAAAATTAAAAACCAAAAAAAATTATCACTACAATTAAGGTAAAAATGGGTTTCCAGGGAATTAAACTAAATAATAAAGGTAAAATGAAATAAATAATTGTATAAAAATTATTTTATAGAACTAATTACAAAATATAATTATTATTTATTAATAATAATAATCATTTTTGGACCCTTGTGGAATCTGAAAATCATTTGTACACATTTTATTTTAAAATATTACAAGTGTCGCACTCCCCTCACATATAAAACGACACAAACTATCCCCTCTTATTCACAAATAAAAACACATTTGGTTTGGAAAATACATAAAAATATTACTTCCAAACATCCATTACCTTAAAAAATTATAATATTCTTTGTTTAAAAAAAATTCTTTTTATCCTTCAGATATAATCCGTATGGGTGGTATGTTAAGAGGGAAAATCCTTAATAATTAATTTTTTTTTGATTTCTTATTCCATGTCTATAAAAAATTCATAAATTATTATCATATTATTAAAATAGTATCTATTTTATAATTATGTTTTAATATATTATTTCAATTACCTTAATCCATCTCTTCAACCATCAATTGGGATACAAAATCCATTTTCTTATGTACCACAGTCCACAAACTCACAAACTGATCTCATTATTTTTCCACGTCGCCTCACAAGTATTATTTATAATGATGGGTTGAATGTATATTTATGATTTTTTTAAAAAATCTATAGTTCTGTTGTCATAAAATCTCTTATACCATTATACATTTCATTCTTTGGGGGATACAAGAACATTTATCATGTGTACAGCTGACCACCACCTCATGAAACGATGAGATTTGTTTTTCACTAACACATTACATGTAAGGTAATAAGGATTATGTTAATTTATATATGTTTTATAAATATGATCATATATATTTTCAGGAAATATATTTCATTATTAAAATATAATATATCATTTTCATTCTTACATTAAAAATAATAATGTCGTTCATGTAGGTGTGAAATACCGCCCCTAAGAAGCATTGTCATACATTTTTCATCATCGCGTAAGGAGAATTATATATATAAGAATTTTTTTAAAATCATTTTTTATTAATTATATAATTTAAATTATGTAATGTAAAATAATACATACATTCTTTCCATAATGATCATTGAAAATTTGAAATGTTACTAACACATAGGAATGACCTATAGTCTCCATGATTATAACAATGTTCATAACCATTTTTGACGATTAGTTTTAATATTTAATTTATGAATGAATATAAAAATTATGTAATTGTGATTGATAATTATATGTTGAAAAAATAACCAATTTAAGCATGGTTGAGACGTTGAATTCATTTTTAATCAATGGACTAAATCTCCTCAAAACAAATGATTTGGTCTTAACTGGATAAATATTTAAGTATGCATTTAAAATAAATAAAATTTATGTTTTATGTATAAGGTCTTAAAGAAGTATAATTATATTAAGATATAAAATAATATATGTAATATTATTATTCAATATATAAAGGATATAAAAGGAATATATGAACTCTTGGTAAGGGTTTCAGGTCTTTCTTTTACTTTTATGAGACATAATCCACAATCACAACATTTTATTTTTTTAGTGTATGCACTATCAATTTTATATATAATATCACGAATCATTTATATATAATGGTATTTTATGTTTAAATTTTAAATAATTTATCCAAATTTATTAACTTGAAAGATAAAATGTTGTAAAAATTTTCATACCATAATTTTTTTCATTGGATTGTAAAACATCTTCATTAACTCTATTGTGATAAGAAAATGTTTGAATTAAATTATAAATATTTTATATTTTATTTCCTCATTCATGTTTTGTATTTTTATTTTTACACATAATCAATCCATTTAATAACTCTCAATTTAGTGATATGTTATTTTTATGGGTTGAATATCCAAAAATTTTATTATATGGTATTTATATTAACAATATTCAAAACAATCATATATGTAACATGTATGTTCATAAATTTTTTACTGTTCTATCATGGAAATTAATTTTGTATGTTATATAATGTCTCATTTTATGTAATTATTTTGACGGACATATAATTAATGTTTACCAAAGTGGCAATTTCTTTATATTACAATATACATTATTTCGGGATTAATTATGAAATTTTTTATAGGAAGTAATATGATTTTATTTTCATTATCAACATATATTTTATTATAATTTGGTAATGAAAATGGTTCACATTTTAAATTTCAATTTCATACCTTATTTATTAATATTTTATCATGTGATTCATATGTAAGTGATATCAATTTTTTAATTTCAGTTAGGGTATCTTTCCCTTCTATATCCAGGTTTTTAAAAATGTTTGGAAAAATGTTTTTTCTAAATATTAATGATTTCATAAATTGATATTATATGATAATTTACATTATTTTTTTAAAAATATAATATCATAATGTGTTCCAAATATATAACTTTGAATATTTTTTTAAAATTTATTGAAAATATTTTTCTTTCAATTGAATACATGGATGTATTTTCACACTCACATGACCAATATTTTTCTTGATGATATATTTATATTTTTTCAAGGATGTTTTCAAATAAAAATATTTCTGTAGAATTTTTTGAATTTTTATTTTCTAAAATTTATTTTCAAAATGAAATTTAATTTTCACAAAATAAAAATATTTATGATCTTTTATAGGTATTTCCATACATCAACATCAACAACCCTTGTCATTATGTATTCTCTAGTTGGAATATTTTGCAGTGAAACCATCATAATTATTTCATGGGATAGATTATGAATTTTTCATTGAATTTTTTCATGGAGACCATTTATATCATATTGTGTAGTCTTATTTCAAATAGATTTTTATCCAACCCATTTACTTTATATGGGTTAATTGTGTTTTAAATAGATTGTTATGAAGCATTTTTTATTTACCTAAGTTAATCAGGTTTCAAATATATTTTTATGGAACCTGCATTTTTATATCTTATAATTATTTAACATATATTATAATGGAACTCATGTTTTCCAGAGATTAATCCATTTTCAAAATGATTTTTATGTACGCTATTTATTTTTGACTGTTTTATCATGTTTTAAATGGAATTACATGGAACCTATTTATTTTATATGGGACAATAATTTTCAAAATATAATAAAAACTTTTTCAATGACATTATAATTAAATTTAATTTCTATAAACTTAATTCATTATTGGTTAATGGATAGGTTATATAATGATAGTTTGTTCTGTTATAGGCCAAGGATGGGTGGATACATCAAAATCCATGTATGGGTTATTACGTTCTTAACCAAGGATGGTTAGTTCTGTTATAAACCAAGGATGTATGGTTCTATTATAAATAATGTATGGGTCGTAATGTTTTTGACCAGGGATTAGTGGTTTTTTAATAAACCAATGATGGATGGGTCTACTATATCCCTTAAATGCAATGGGTACATGGGATAAAGAAGTCAAACATATTGGTTATTCAATTTTTATTAAGTGATTGGATGATAATGATACATGATACCAATAATTTTTATATACAATTATTTTGGGTTTGAAATTTTTCTTTTGATCAATATTGACATCACATGGCTATTGATTTTTTGTTTTTATGATTCTTTTATTTTATTATAGCTGTATTCCATGTTTTTGGGATTCAGGTATACATTATTATATATATTCTTATTTTACAGTCATTCACTTTTATTATGTCATCATACCCTTATTATCTTTTTATTCACCCTAATGAAATTCAATGTATGATCATTTTGTTTTCCCATAAAAATAATTTGATCTCACCCTTATTATGTTCCATTTTTCCAAGTTTATAATTATTGAGTTTGAATGAGTTCAGTCTAGATGGGTAACATATGAATTATTATTATGACATAATGTGGAATATAAAATTCTATGTATAGTGGGATATGATGTTCAACTTTATGAACTATTTTTTCATAAATATATGATGTTAATAGTTTATACTAATTATCTAAAATTATAAACATAAAATTTCCATGAGATTGTATCTGATCTGATATTTTATTTCTGATGATGTATGATTTTTATAGTGAAAATTTTGTCACCTTCATCGATATCAATGTCAAAAATGAAAATTATTCGTTTTCAATATCAAATCTATGAGTATGGGATCAGGGATGTAATAGCTAGTGTTAGAGGAGATATTTAGAAAAATTTGGATATTGAGATATTATCAAGTACGATTATCTAATGATATATTCATACCATCTTAGTTATATAAGATTAAGGGTGATCATAATCTCATATTCGTAGCTTGTAATGACCCGAACTATTATAAAACAATCCCATATAATTTAATCAAATATATGATTATGTATTATGTTTGTAGAAAACAAAATAACTTATTTTTTTATATTATTCGATATAAGTTTTAAATATTCTTTAACCAACATTATTATTGGTGATATTGAAATTAATTCGGATCACAAGATTAGTGAGAATATTGGTTTTTGACATATCAAATTGGAACAGTCAAAAGAAATGATGGGCTCAACTAGTAGGATCATGCCCTATGATGCCCATTTATTGTATCTTCTAAGGGAGATGTCATCATGTAGATTATACCTTCACAAAACACAACCAATGATCCAACATTTTTAGAATGAGTGTAAATTTTTATGGGAGAGGTTCAACCTCATCAAGATCACGACCCAAACCATGTTCACTGAACCACCCCATGATAGTCCCACCATCGTGCACCTAAATCGGGGGGAATTTTATGGTGTGTAAAAGGAATATACATAAATACCCATGAAATATTAGTGATTAAAATATTATATATATAATAATTAATATATTTTCATCAAATTATTTTTAATTGTCAAATTATTTTCATTTTGGTACAATAAAACACAAATAGTATTTGTGTTTAATTTTCAAACTCAATTAATGAATTTATTTTGATGAATTAATGTACTTTTTTAATAAATTATATATTATAAATATTATTAATGAATAATCTTTATCAAATATAAGTCATCATATATTTTTTATGAACTCAAATATAATTTTTCGTAAGGGTTTAAGAAATGATTCTATCAAGAACCAAAAATTTAATAATAAATGTCAATTTTATACTAAAAGTGATGATAAAAATATTTATAAAAATATTTAGAGAAAATGAATATTGTATTTTCAATCAGAACATAAAAATTATACAATGTGTAATTTTTTATAATTTTTTGAGTCAATCGAAATTTTAGGTAAATATTAAATACGGTATGATTATACATTCTGTATTATGACTTCAAAGTGACACGATTGTGTCATAATTAATACCTATAAGGTAATCCATGACCAAATATATTTTTTATCTTAAAAAAAATATTTTAGGTTTATCTGATTAATTTTATAAAGACTTTATGAATTTTGAAAACAAATTAATATATTTTAAGCTATTTGAATCATTTAATTGTGTTTATTACTCACCTCCACATAATAAAGGGAATTATTTTAGTATGATCGGCCCATGTACTTATAGAGTAATGAGAAGCACTCGAATTTTTATTAAGAAATAATGAAATAATTGGATGGTTTGGGGTTTTTTTTATTTTATTATGTACAGTCCAAAAACTAATTGTAAAGAAATTCCCCACTTTTCCTATATAGACCCCACAAATAACCCATGTATCATCACAAAGACTTATGTTAGAGCTTAAATTTTTTTTCATCTACTCTATAAAGTCCACAAAATGATAAAATAATCTCTTAGGAATCCCCTTCCCTTCATTTGAAGTCACACGCTCATGTAAGTGATTCCTCTCCTCTCATTCAAATACAAGCAAATCCTTTGAAATTAGTCCTTTAATTTAAATTGATTATATTTTCATTAATATTTTAATATTATATTACTAAAAAATTCTTGTCATTCTAATGAGATATCATTTATCCCATTTCATTTTTTCTCCTACCTAAGCCAATACTATGCAAATATTTCATAATGAATTTATCTATTCTCATTTCCATTAAAGCACCTCTTTTATGTTATGCTTCATAGTTTTTATTTATTTCATGATGGTATATAATCATAAATATCCATATTACATTAAATTTTTAATTCAATATAAATATATTATTCTGTAAATATCATAAATCCATCCCATGAACCTTTATGTACACCTATTACTGTGCAAAAAGTTTCTAAAGGATTTCACCTTCTCTTACTTATTAAAGTTTCATTATTATCTTATACCACATATTTAAAATTAACAACTTCATGATATATATTCCAATTTAATTATTACTGTCCATATAATTTTAAAATTATTAGATATCCCTCATTCTTTCATCATCCCAATTTATAAATATTTATGCGATGTATTTATGCTTCCAAAATATCACAACAATTTTCCATTCAAAATCAGTTGTTTTATGAATACCATGACATTTTCCTATTAATGGTGATAAAATTTATACACAATTTCATATTATAATTGGTACATATATTTATGTATTCCACACTTCCAAAAAAATTTATAAATTTTGTTGATGAATGAATCCATGTTCTATGATCTATGTGGCACACTAAATCATGAGATTGAAATGAATGTGATGGGTGTGCCCATAATAATATAGTTCTCCAATGGATTGCATAATTTTTAATATCATGTTATATAATTTTGGGAAATGGATTTAATGTAAATAATTTATGGTATTCTAAACCATGTTATCTTGGTAGGTTATCCTTGACCTATTTTAATGATGTTGTGTTTTTAGTTGTCACCCAATTTCCCATGATCAGATTATCATAATATATCATATCTCATTATTCATGTTTATGATTCATACTCTTTTTATAAACCATTCATATGACTATGGTCTAATATGTATCACATTATTCCATGTTTACTCTCTTACTTTAATTTATATCTCACAACATTTTTTTGATTTTCCTAAGGTTATCTCATGCAGTTTTAGAGTCCATAAAATTTTTGAAGCATGTTGAGGATGATTTAAAAAATGTTATTATATCCCATGTTCATGATGGAATTCTATGTAACTAATTCAAAAATACAATATACATATATATATATATATATATTTGAATAATATTGAATTTCATTTAATAAATAATGTTTTAATTTGGAAGAAATAGTAGGCTTGTTATATAACCACCTATTGAGGATTTAAGTAATGAGATCATAAAGTGATTAATGAAATTTTAGGATAAATTTTTTTAGACTGAAGTATATGTGGGGAATTTTTCTAAAATAAAGTATCTATTTAAATTATATGGATGTGACACTGATGGTATTCATATCCTGTAGGGATTATATGATCATGGATATTGAAAAATGTATGGGACAAAAGTGTTATCATATAGATCACCATTGTATTGAAAAGTGGTTTACTAATTGTGTTATTAATATTATGTAAAAAATGATAATCATGTTTTGGAATTAAATGATGAAAGGTAAGATATAAAATTATACGTTAAAGAACACTTCAATGTTGAGATTAGTTAATAATGATTTCTTATGAACATTAGGTACTAATTTTGAATTTTGGAGATTAAAGTATTATTTCATTATATGATGGTTTACTAATTCTAGTAAACATCATATAACTTGATTAAAAATTTTGTTTTTTGTTAATGTATAAATAAAACCATGATGTATTAATTTTCCAAATTATCATTATTTTATCCATTAATAGTTTATTTTATTTCCTCTAACATGATAAAATATTCATATTGAATACTCGTCATTTAGAGAAAAAAAGAATATATCTTGGTGGGAATTGATAAAACATGAAATTATACTAATCAAGTATATATATTAACTTATTATATTTCTATAGATTTTAAATGAAATAATTTACTCCTGGAAATGTTTTATGATATAAATTTTCTTCATATTTTTATCATTTATGATGAAATCAATGACATTTTTAACATCTATTTATTTTTTGGTTTTATGGTTGTTAACTTTCTCTTGATCATTCACTTTTTTATGATCTATTTTCTTTATCACACTATATAATTTAATTTGAATTATTATTTTATTCAATGTCAAAATATTCACTTCACACTTATTCTCGTCTTTTTGTAGACCTTGTATGTATTATTCCAGATGACCTTCATACATCATTTTCTCTAATATGAATAGGATGCTATTCTAACACTTTTTAAGAAGTGGGTTCCAAAAATACAGTATTTTTAAATGTAAAAACATTAATTACAAAGAAGAATTATGAATATTAAGGACTGAATTTATTAAATTTGGGAGTATGTAACACCTTAGCATTTAATAAAATACGATTTTGTTCAATAGTGAAATCCAAACACAATGTTATTCTTAAACGACCCTTGAAATATATTACTATTAAAACCAAGTAAAAATATCAGTGAGTATGAATACTATTTATAATATAATGAATATAAATATATTTCCTACTTAGTAAAAATAATTTATATATTTTTGTAAATAAATATGATTTTTTGAAAAATAATTATATTCTTCAAAAGTATGGTTCCTTCAAAAATTAATTTTATTCATTTTAATGAAAAATATTATAATTAATTCATGGAATTATTAGAAAATTTAATTTCAAAAATTAACTTCATTTTTATAATTAGTATAAAAAAATTTACATTTGGTGAAATTTTGTGATTTTTTGGAAAATATTTATTTTGTCATGAATAGTGGGAGATACCAATTTCTGTTCAAATGTCATTTTGCTTAAATAAAATAAGAAATTTAAAATTAACATTATATTTTTAATAGGAATTAATGAAATATAATTAATATTAGTTTATATATAACCCAGTTTTTCTTTATAATCAACATCAAATTAAATTTTAGCATATGTCTATCATTAGGATTAAAAATGTTATTTTTTTGGAAACTAAATTTAAAGTGCATATTGTTTCACCTTTTTAATTAATTATGAAACCATTAATGTGAAAATATTTAATAAAATTTTTTATTTTATATATGAATAAAATTTTTATTGATATTCATATGATAATTATTAAAAGTATTATTTTTAATATAAAATTAAATTTTTCATGGAAAATAACATTCTTTTAAAACCTGATTTTTCATCATGTCTTCTTGTTTAAATTTAAATTTAAAATTTACAATTATGTGAATTGAATATTGAAAAATAGACTAAATATTTTTTTTATAATAATTAATGTTTTATATTAAGTTATCCTTATTTTTATTCCACAATGTAAAGTTAAAACAGTGAAAATTAATCATTACAGTTGTGGAAAAAACGGTTTTAACAAGGGGTAAAAAAAATATGATAAGGGAAACACTGAGATTAAAAAATTATAAAAACAATTTCATTGACATATGTATATATTATAAAGTATTTTTTTCTAAATAATCCATTAATTGAGCATTTTTTAATATGTAAAATGTTGCTATACAATTTTATTTTGAAAAATTACAAGTGTGCAACTCATATCACTTTTAAAAGGTCACCACTCTCTTATTCTTTACACTTTAAAATCCTTCAATATCAGAAAATACCTACACAAATAACTTCTTAAAAACCATAACCTCTTTCTTGAATCCTTTTTTGGTTATAAATATATTCCCTAATTACATTAGGTACAATCCAAAAGCGGTGGTCTAAATATTGGTAAAATTCATTACTATGTATTTTTGTTTTATTTTTTATTCCTACGGATAAAATATTGGTAAAATATGATAATATGATTTAAATAAAATATTATGTATACTGAAATGTTATTATACAAATTTAATATCCTAAATCCAACTCTCATTCTTAAAAAATATGATATAAAATCATTATTCATGAGTACAACCTAATATCGCCTTGTAAATAATTGTCATTATTTTTCCATCATATCATATCAATGATTAATTATATAAGGAATTCAAATTATATATGTGATATTTTTAGAATAATTTTAATTTTTTAATTATTTTATAAAATATAAATTATATTACTTTCCATTCCATTTGGGAAACAATTACATCACTCGTATATACTATAGACAACCCTCTCCCATTCTGATGTTATTCCTTTTTCACTAAATCATTAAATGGATGTTAATAAGTTTACTTTTAATGAATTTATGTGATATAAATGAAATAATAATGATATTTATTGAATATTTTTCATTCTAAACCGATTATATATCATTTCCATTCTTGCATAGAAAAATGATATTGTCGTTCATTTACATTTGAACAACTAATGCCATGAAATGATAAGATTATTTTATCATCACCCCATCTAAATAATGATATATATTATTATATTTAAATAAAAAATATTTTATTTAATATATTATTATCATTTTATAATGATAAAATGATACATACATTCTTACCATAACAATCACTTAAAATTTTAATTGTTACTCATGTATATACATGACCCACTACCTCCATGATTGTAACATAGATAATTATTAATATACATTTTCATGAATTATTTTAAAAGGTATAATTGATGAAAGAATGTGAAAATTATATAATTTATATTATATTTTATATGTTGAAATCATTAACTATTTGACTAGATTCAATACACCAGTTTCATTTTGAAACATTGAACTGAACATTCTCAAAACACATAATGTGTACATAACTAATTAAATATTAAAATATTTCATTAAAATTTTTAAAAAATGGTTTATGTAAAAATTATTAAATATGAAAAAATTTCCTATGAAATTAAAACCATGATGTAAACATATTATATAGGATATAGAGGACATGTATGGTGTGTTTGGATTCAAGGTACGAGTCTCTCTTATCGCTTTTACTTTTGTGATACATCTGCCATATTTCATCATTATTTTAAATTTTTTGTGTATATACTATAGATAAGTATGGGATATAATTAATCCTTTATAAATTGTTGTATTTTTGTTTCAATTTTAAGTAAATTATCCATGGTTTCTGAATTGAATATAACACAGTGGAAAAGTGTTTCTTAACTTGATTTCGTTTCGTTGGATTATAAAACTTATTCAATTTCTTAGTTAGGAGATGAATATTTTTAAATTAATATTTAAAATTTTAAATTATGTATTTTAAATGTTTTATTATATAAATAATTTTTTATTTTTAATCCTTCAATTTATTAACTATCCATTCAGGGATATGATCATTGTGAGAGTTAATTATCCAAAATTAATTTCTTTGACACATATGTTTATGATATGAATCTATATTATTTATGAGGAAAATATACTGACCTTTTGTAATGTTATATCATGGATCTACTAATTTTAATTATATTCAATATTTCATTTTATGTTAATTGATCATGGGGATTATAATTGAAGATTTAGAAATTCATATAATAAAATTAGTATATCATGGATCTACTAATTTTAATTATACTACACATTCATATATATGTTATCAATAATTATTCAATAATTTTATTTTATAATAAAAATTGGTCCCAAAATATAGTTTATGTGATCATTTACCATCTATTAAAAGTATTTAAAAATAACATTTTTAACATTTTCCAAATGGGCCCGTTTGACTCCCATTTTCAATTATTTTTTTGAAAAGAATGATTATTTTTACCATTTACGAAACAGTTCTCTTTTCCAACCATCAAGTCTGATTTTTCATGGATGTTTACGTAGTTTATTTTTAATTTTCATTTCAAAGAAAATAATTTCCCTATATTTTTGGAATTCCTTGTTTTTTAAAGTGATTTACAAAATGGAAATTTTATTTTCCACACAAAAAAATGTTTTTAATGATCTTATAATGGTATTTCACATCATAAATGTCACCAAACCTTGTTGTTATTTATGATCCAATTGAGATATTTTACAATTATACTATCCCCATTCATTCTTTTAATGGATTACTATTTTTATAAGGAAATTATTCATAGAACCCATTTCTTTTCTATTTTTTATTCATGATTCAAAGATATTGTTTTGTTACCTATCGATTTTCTATAGGCTAATCAAGTATCAAAGTGATTTTTATAGAAGCCATTTCTTTTCCATAGGTTAATCAAGTTTAAAATGATTATTATGAATTGTCATTCATTTTAATGGGTTAATCTTGATTCAAAATTTTTATTATTTAAACTATTTCTCATTATTAGGTTAATATTTTTTCAAAAAGAATCTTATGTAACCATTTTTATTTCCATGGTTTTATTATCTTTCAAAGAAATTGTTATGGAACCTATTTATTTTCAATGGGTTAAGCATGTTTTTAAAATATTAAACGCCGTTTCAGTGATTTTATGATCAAATTAATACTTTATATATTATATTCATGATTTAATTATTCAAAATTATTTATAATGATATGTGGATCAAATATAAAACAAGAACGAGTGGTTTTTTTATAAACCAATGATAGTTTACTATTTTTTTAATGAATGATATTTGGTTACATTATAATCCAAGTATGTGTGGTTCTGTTATAACCTATTGATGGTTGGTTACGTTGTTAGAAAAATATAGGTGGTATCATGATATACTAAGGACATGTTCATCTTTAAATTCCCACCAAGGCATTGGGTATTCTATATATGGATGTTTAAAATACATGTTATTCTATTTATAAGAACTGATATAAAGATAATATTCTAATATACTCATATATTTTAACCTTGATTGTTTTGTGATTATAATGTTTCTAATGATTATTATTGATATCCCATAGCTCATGACAATTGGTTTTGATTAGTATTTCTATTATAATGTCCTAATTCCATGTTTTTGTGGTCTAGGTTTTGATGGTTATTAATAGTATTATGTTATAATCATGTAATTTGATTATGTAATCATACCATTATTCTATTCATATAATCACTAATAAAATTAGATTGTTAATAATTACATTTTCCTTTACTGATAAATTGATATCACCCTTCATATGTTTCATTTACCATAGTGTAAAATTATTGATTTTGAATGAATAATTTCTGGATGAGTTTCATATGGATGATGATGATGACCTAATGTGGATTAAGAAAATATTTTTATACTGGGAGATGATGTTTACATTTAATAACAAATAGTTACTGAATCCATGATGTTAAGATTTATTCATAATTATCTGAAATTATAGACCTAAAAAATATGATAGAATCTGATCGATCCTTGAAAAAATGTAATAGTTAGGTCACCAATGTGAGGTCTAGAAGTATGGGTTCTAGTTCATTATAATTGGTGTTTATTTCCATCATTTGGTATCTGGGGGATAGACCCAGGGTTAGTGTCGTTATAGTCTATTTAAGACAATGTATAGGGGTCATGATTTTATAAATTGTGAAATAATGTATTAGAAATATTAGCACAGTGTGTACCCAAATGGAAGCGGATGAGGATGGTGGAGAACAATGTTGTGTAACATGGTATCCCATTCATTTTTAATCACCAAACAATAAATTCTTAAATAAATTCTATTGTAGTAATAGTGTTTGGGAAAACATTTTATTGACTTACAAATCATGTTGTGGTCCTTCCATTAATTTGCTAGATATGTTCACTAAATTCATATATATTAGGTTCTTATATCATCTGAATATCATTTTTCAATTAGGAATAATTTTAATGGTTTTCATATTCATTATAATATGATTAAATGAATTAATTATCATGGGAAAAATTTATATGAACACATTGATAATGATATGATGGTGTCAATATCCTTTATTAATGAAATGAAAAAAGAAGAAAGGCACAAAGAGAGTACGAGCATGAGGTTATACATGAAAACACATCCCAAATTCATATGAAAAAAACAAAGTATAAAATAATATTCCTTAATAATAATAATCTAATCAATAAAAAATTTATTTTTCTTGAGAATAGTCCAAATCAAATCCTGAGAAACTAAAATAATTTGAATAATTTGTCCTATTATCTTTTTTATATGTTGTCTTAGTTATAAAAGTTGGTCCATTTTAAGAATATTACTTCTTAGTATTATCTTTCATTATTTAAACAAATGGTAAACTCCCATCACCCATTATTATTACTCTAACAGATTCATCACTGTAAGTAGAAGAACATCTTGTAGTAATTCCATCCCTTTGTACTCTATATAGATATGGAACATCTCCCCAATTGATAAAATTTTTGAGGACTTTATATAATCCTAAATAGTTTTGTGAAATTAAATATTCTATTGTGAATTAATGTTTTCTAGATCAATGTTATCATATTCAATAGAGCCAAAAATATCAAACATAACACACACATTCACCACCAAATACAATCAAAAGTCCCAATAAATAGAATAATAAATGTTTTAGGAAAATATTTCATTATTTCGTCCATCCACATTATACTAATATTTGACCTACCTTGAATGTACTTATTAGATACCTATATTAGATTGGACACCATAATAGTATCTCCTCCAACCTAAACATATGATCCTCTACATTATAACATGGTTTATGAACATAAGAAGTTGAAATCTGGACACCATTATAAACAACCACACCAAGGGAATAAGTGGTAGCTTCATTACTAATTATAAGAGACCCAACAATTGTAATACCAACATGTTTTGATTCTTTTCCATGAATCCTCTTTGGGGATCCACTTCACACTAAAATCCATTAACAATAAAAAATTACCCAAATATATTATCACTAGACCATTCTCTTCTATGTTAAATGGGATTTACCCTAATTATATATGTGATATATATACTTAACCATTATATATTAGCATTCAAATTTCAGACACTCATGTTAGTATCACTAGTAAAACATTGATAGACACCTTTATAGACCCAATATGACTCTTATATTTTTCAATATTACTACTATCATTTCATTGTTAAATAGAATTATTCTTTTGTGCCTTATGGATTTTATCTAGAGCATGACCCTTAATAGAGAATAAAGGTTTTTAAAATCCAAAAAAGATAATTTTCAGGTGAGGATGGTAAGGAGTACAGTGTTATTTTTCACTACATTGGAAATGCTAGAAAAGAAGAATGTTTTTCACTATGGTGGTCTATAGTTTATGTTATTTTGTAACCATTTGACTACAATAACTAATCTAGATGATGTTAAGGGCATGGACTTTTCATGGATTCATGGATTCTTGAAATGGGATGTTTAGAGGGTATAGCTCTTTCCATTGGTACCGGGCAAGTTCGTTTTGGTGATGGACAACTATAAATGATGCGATGAGACAATGGAAGATGGTTTTAATGAATTTTTTTATTGGGAAGAGCTAATATCCTGTAGTGAGGGTTGTTCTTGATCTTTATTTCTGGTCTATTTGGGCCTTTTTGTTGTCTAAGTCTTTATGTAATGGGTTTCCTCCTTCTTCCAAAAAAATTAGGTTTTATCAAAAAAAATCGAAGGCCTTCGGGCCGTTGGAGATAATAGAGAATATATAATAAGAAGAATTTATTCAACATTTATCCTTAACATACCCTGTGTATTGGAAATCCAAAGTGAAATAAGGTAACCTATCATATTTAAATAGTGTTCAATGATCACTTTCTTGTTGCCATCTCTACATTGACAGTGGTTAATTACATTTATTCTTTCATGACAGTTTAGGAACCATTAATCAAGAGAGTAGTCACATTGGGAATATTATGGTATGTTTGGACATTGGGTGAAATAGAAACATGTATTATTCTACAAATAAGGGAATCAAATACGATGAATCTTATGCATAGAACCCAAGGCAGCATGTGTCAATCAGAAGATAACTGATGTATGGGGCCAATGTCCTCAATAGAATTTTACATCAGTCATACCATATTAATAGAATGGGTTATCTATTTTCGTTTGGGGCCCAGGTTATTCATCCTCTTGATTAGGTTCAACAATTTTGTTATAGATATATTTATTCATTAGTTTCACAACTTTTGTAGTTGAAATAGTCAATCGGAATTCCCCACGGAGGCAGATTATGGAGTTCTGTCCCTATGAGAGAGATGTAATACCTAAAAAGTTAACCAATGGATTATAATTTTCTATGGATGTGGATATGGAGTATCGGATCAAAACTCCCATTAGTGTTGGATCAAGGAGGACCATCCCATGGAGGGAATATTTCTTTCCATGATAGTTTACCAATGAATTAGAACACTTGGTGGAGGTGAATCTAGAGTCTGGATCAAAACTCCCGATGGAGGAGAATCTCAGATGTGTTTCCCTTATGAAGGAATACATTATAATTTGGTTAAACAATGTCCGGATTGATCCTTGGAGAGGCATCATACGTACCCCATTTATTATTAATGGACCAAACCCCCAATAGATAGATCCCACAATAACTGTCATATAATACGACTAGTCTATTTAGTTTAATGTCATACGTGAATTATTCTCATGTCGTGAAATAATTTTTCGATAAGGGATGGTGTGGTGATTATGCATAGAATATACCCTTCACAAGAGGATAAATCTTGGGGAAATGGTGTGGGGACTATGCATTGATGCTTCCCTCTATGGGTGTCATCTACTTCACAGTTGGAGAGGGTGGAATCCCATTATGATTTTACTTGGTGAATCATGTTCCCATATCATAGGGTATTACAATATTTTCTTTCTTTTCCTAAGATATATTTAATTTATATTAATTTTGAATGACTAGGACATGGTGCTTTGAAATTTTACATCATTCTTCTCAGATGTAGGGGACTAACTCTTCACCCCTAGGGATTATGTGACAATTGGTCATGCACCTTTAGGTGGGACATGGATTTGGCACTGCCCTGGATGATTGGTCAGTCATGAGTTTAATGTTATATTTCCTATGCATAGAAGATAAAAGGGTTATATTAAATATTTATAGAAGAAAAAAGGTATGTATCAGGATCAGGAGATAGTATGTGTGAATAAGGAGAACACGGGTTATGCTGAAACTGGTTATATAAAGAATCAAGGTGCATCAGAAATGGTCCTAGATTTGTATAGGGGCCTTAGTAACACAACCTTCCCAAATGGATGTTTGATTATGGGTGGAAAACGTATAGGCCCAAGAGGGTTATTTCGCAAATATTGGTGGTTTGAGATGGAGTTTATAACAATTCTTAGGATCCTCATGTATATCAAAGGGTTCTTCAAGGGTTATGATTCATTAATTAGGGTATCCTCCCTAGGGTAAAATCATATTTTAGAGGGGGTGTGCTTCTTGAAACATAAATAATTCTTGAATCCTGAAGTTATTTTGAGGGACTTTCTCCTTGGTGAGAGGAATAGGACTTCGTGAAATAAACCTACCCATTATGTAAAGGATCTAATGATTATATGGGAGATTTAATGGAGATGATTTGATAACATGGGAGATCAGTTTTATCCATCTTTTTTGATTCATAGGTTGGTCACCAAAAGGGAATATTTTTGGAAGTTCAAATATCATAGTTATTCACCAAATGTCAATGATAAGGGGTGTATTAAAAAGAAATGTTTTCTACAAAATATTGGAGGCCTTCATGAAGATTTAAGAGCCTCATAATAGGGTGATCTACCTAAGTCCAAATGAGAAATTCATAGAGATTACTATCAATACTCAACATGTTTCTATGTTCTCCATGAACATAAATATCACTATGTTCAGGTTATCATTATGCATTCATTTGTTCGTATAGAATATTCATTGGCAAAGAAATATGAGAGCTGCATCCATTTTTCTAATAGTATGATCATTGTGAAATATACCCTTAATGATATTTTTCATTCATATAAGGTCACATTCACTCAAAAATTGTCATTTCATCGTCAAAATTCATTCAAAAAAGAAGTATTTCAGTGTCAACAAATTACCCCAGGAATGGGATCCGAGAGGGGAAAAGAGTGTTAGATTTTTTGGATGAATCACTAAAAATAGGAAATTAATTCAATTTTGGGAATCCCATTAATGAATCTCATATACAATGTTTTCATCTCAAAGATTACTATGAAACTAAGGCTGGTAAAATGCTCGAAAATATAATAGGGTTACCTTAAAAAGAGAACTCTAATTTATTGATGATAAAAGAATGTTCTCTCTTTTCAAAAATATCACATCCTTAATGAGTTCATTGTATGTTCAATTCCAATATTTTTTGAAGATCACCTTCTCCCTAAGATTTCTTTTGTGAATAGTGCCCCATGAATTGAACCATTAAGACACAACCATTGAAAATCATTCCACATGGACTAGATATTTTTTAATGAACATTTCATGTATAATTCATAAACCAGACTCAAGAAATCACATATTTATTGAACATGATTGTTTTTAATGGTTCTAATGATACTGTCATTCATTGAAAGAAAATGGATGGGAAGATCTTGATCAGGGAGAGATTTTGGAGAACCTCAAACCCTTACTCAGTCAACACCCTACTAATGGAATCTTAAAAAAATCAATATCTATGAAGTGAACTTTAGAATTATGGATTTTTGTTGATGGTTTATGTTTTTATCCCCATGGAGAGAAAATATGAACATGCGTAATGGTTCAGATGCACATCATTTCTATAATAGTGGTGTAGAAATTCAATGGGACACATCTAGAAAGACAATTATACAATAATAGGGGAAACCCTCTATAATAACACCTATAATATTGATTAGAATAAGCTAGTGGAAGTGACTTCCAATTTTTATTATGAGAAAATCAACAAGGATGGTTTTGGATATCCAATCAAATAAGGGAATGACAACCAATATTAGCGCAATGGTGGAAATGTTTCTGATGAATGGGCCTATGTCTATTTGATTTATTCATCATTATATGAATTTAAGTAATATATGAAGAGACAGGGGAACTATATGTAATTTTGGGCATCACTGTTTCAAGTTTACCAACAAGATGATGTCATAATGAAGCTGCTAAGAGGATTGTTACAAGGGACTAACACCATCTATATACATCATGGGGAGTTCAACATCAACATATTGGACCTTCACAAGAATGTTGGTATCCAATGTCAAGTGGTAATGTATGAAGAGTTCCTCTCTATAGGGAATGTGTGGTAGGGATCAAAAAAGTAATCGACCATAGAAAAGGTGCTACTGGATTTTGTCTATGGTACTAGCTATAAGAAGATCGGGATGGTGGATATCCCATTCCATTTGTGGTTTGAGTATTTTCGAAATAAACACATAAAAGAGAAAATCAAGGGGATCATGTAAAAAAATAGGATACCATGGAGTCCACACACATTCCATGGGGAATACCCGCAGGGAAAGGATCACTCTTACATGAATATGATGGAGGTGAGAAAGTCGCAGCTATGGGGTTCCATTATAATGAAAAAATCCCCCATGGTTAAGCAGGAAGTGTTCATTATCGCACTCATCTATGTATTGATGTTACATGTGAGTGATGGACATATAGGGTTGAATCCAAGAAACATCATTATGGAATGGATGCATTGAATGGTTAAGAGAATTAACTTGGTTGTCCAAATATAGGCAACATTATCAATGGTTCTCTACCAAACCAGAAAAGGGAATACTTCATTCCATGTGTGTAGGCCTTTTCACATGATTTATAGTTAGGTTGTTGCAAACATGTGCATAAATGAGTATCCAAACCCTATCTCCCTATGACCACCAATATATTGTTAGTTAGCATGAACATCATATGGAGTCTCCCACTGAATTTGGTCCTAGATGAGGTGCATCCAAGGTTTAGGCTAGAAGAGAATGTCATATTTCATGAATCCCCCCATTATCTTGATAAGGTGACAGATGATTCTATAAGAACTAATGTGTAGTGATCTAACCACTTAGACTTCTACGTTTCTGTATTGGTGGAATGGCTCAGCTAAAATTTTATTTTCAAGATGTACAACCCACATGGTTTCAAAATGTAGTTTTTGTAATTGTATTGGATGACCTCGATGGTTTACACAGGATCCATCATGAGAATCACCCTTCATTCATGAGGTAGATCAAGAACATTTATATTCATGATTATGGAATTGGATGGAAAGATATTTCACCACCTATCACAGCATATGGGATCATCTATGAATATGATCTAATATTTTATTGATCATACCTTGTGGAATTAGATAGGGGTTAAATTTACCATACCAACAATGGAGAGGGCGTGCATACACATTTTATAGGGTGATCAGTTGTTTCAGTGTGTTATGGAGGTTGAGTATCTCCATTTTACAAGGAAGAAGTAGCGGGGTTGGAAGTCCATGGCCCAAATCTGATGAGGTATTGATGGATAGAACAACTATAAGGCCCATAATTCCTATTTAATAATTAAATGGAGGATGTTGATCCTTCTATATGAGTCCAAATGATTTTTTTGGTGTCCAGGGAAGCAGGTAGATCACAAATATATTCCTAGCTATTACATGCTTCACAATATGAGGGAGACCTAGGGACCTCACACGATTCTCACCACTACTCAGGGGGTTATGTAAATATGTAATCAATAATGTGATATACATCACCATGCTATGTTATGAAAAGGATGATTTCCACATTCCAAATTCTGAGGAAATGCAATACATGGCATGGCCAGAGGATGTGGTCTACTACCATAGAACCATGAATACTATGAGTGGATGGGTAAGGTTTCTTCTATGTATGTCCACACCAATGGAATACCTAGTGGTTCATGAAGCTACTTCCATTTCCAAGGTAAAATAATTAAGAGTGTCCTAGGGATGTTATGTTTACTTAGACATAGAAAAATATTTACATCATGATGTTGATCAGCCAAATCCTATGATTCTTTCATTATCATGGATATAACTCATAGCTTAAATATGTTTCATAATCCCTTCATTTACTTCTTAATGAATCATATAGAATGTAATGTGGGGAGGTTCATGATGAACCTCATGTATAAGGAGAGATATCTTCAATTCTTGAAGGGTCATGTGTGGGGGATATCATTTATGTTGTGGTCCTGAGAAACAAACCATCAATTGAAGAAATACTTGAAATTGGTGTTGTGGTTTTAGAGGTAACACACTTCCCCAGGTTTTATCTAGGAACATTCATGAACTCATTATCATGTTATACTACTCATGTATTTTCCCTATTGATTTTAACATTGGTGTCCTCTTTGTTACCTTTTATCATTTGGATAGAGCATTTTGGAATGGATTTTTGAACAATGATTGAGGCACAACTACCCACAACCATATACGATACAGTAGTGCCAGATGCTATTTTAGTGAAAAAAGGTGCTATTATCTGATTTGGAATGGTCATGTAGACAGTGGAGGTCGAGAAAACCATTGGGATTCTACTGGAGAGGACCACTAAGATATTTCTCTTGATGGAGGTGTTAATAGTGGGGTCTATGAAATGGTTCGATGAAGTATTAATTGTGGAATAATTGTTCATAAAGAAACCACATCAGGTAGAAATATGAACTAATTTAGTGATAGAGGATGGGGATATCATTTCAGAAACTAAGGAAACTATGGATGCATAATTGGATATTCATTTACTAGAATTTTCAATAGTGGAAGCTGGTGGGGTGAAGACTGGTATTCTGCCACCACGAAGAGTATCTAATCAGGTTGGGATAGTTATATCAACATAAAAAGCATCATTGGGGTGGAGTCTTCTATTGTAGGTGTGGGAAATTATTTGGATATGTTTCTCTATATTATCCAACCTTCATTAGAGGATATTCCAGAAGATGACCTGACCACTAATATGTAGGTTGTCTGCAATCCTTATGATCCTACACCACCTAAAGTCATTTAATATTCTGGTTTGGGTTCCATAAGGGATAATCAGGTCATGAATAATAATTCATGGAGTTATGTGTTCATATTCATCACCCACTCATAGATATAGGACATGAAAAACCGGTTGGGAACTCTCTTCCACTGGATAGTCAGCCTTGGGGTTAGTGGGGTGGATTCCATCATCCATCACACAATATATTTTGACTTCCATGTTTATTGGGTTCATGATAAATGATGAATGAATGACCTCACATAGAATAAGAAAAAAATATGAGGGCGCCAAGGATCCTAAGGCTACTGAAATAGAGATTTCTTTCATGGATGTTCTACATCATGATCTTGCTTACACGTATGCATCTTAATCTATTATCATCAATATAACAGTTGTCCAATTAGAAGGGGACAAATCCAAGGTGGTATAGGTAAAATCCATGGTGGATTAATGCTAAGACAATTTGGACTAGATTAGGATAATAAATTAATAAATTCTCAATAATGAAAACATAGAGAAGGAAGACCAGATGGAGTTGTAGCGGGCACAGGGGAAAACTCTTTAGAGGACGGTTGCGATCGAGCATTGGATCGCTATGGTTGACCTTTATAGGTGTTATGAAAATGAGAGGATCCAAAAATTGTACGACCCTTTAAAACAATTATTTTCTTGTTTAAAACCTTTTTTCTCTTGAACGTGTTACTCTTTCGTTATTATCACACGTCAATCACATTCACCTGATAACCAATGAACAATCGATAAGAACACAAAAGTCATTCTCAATGTGAGAAAAAAGGGTTGAACCCATTATTGATCAAACATATGAGAGTTTCATAGACTTTTTTATCACAAAGAGCCTTCATTTTTTGAATTCCAACTAGGAGAGTGGTCTGAGAGGGGATATGACTATATAATGGGTCACTCTGAACATCAAACATTCATTTCCCATGTGTGATTTAGCATAAATGGGGTGGCACCATGGGAATTGATCTCTACCCAATAAATGGGGAATGACGTGTGTGAATCATGGCACCCAATATTTATAACACAAGTGGATTTTTGTGATGATATTGGATAATGAAAATCCATGATCAAAATAAATAAACCATATTGTTTGGCTAGAATGGGGATAAACAAATGGGGTTAGACAACTAACCTTGACTGGAACATAAGACCCACCCCAAAATTTCATCCAAATTATTCCTTGTTTTTGGTCTAGGATGGGAGGACCCTTGTGTCTATGACCTTTCCATTAGGGTAATGTTCATACATTAAGAAGAATGAGGATCCAAATAAAAGGAAACAAAAATCATGGTGATTGGGTGATGTAATCATCAAATGGATTCCAAAAATCATAGAAATACACAACCATGACAGAAATAGAATTAGTGTGGGATTATTTGTCTATGAAAATTTCATAATCATCTTATAAGGGGGCATCATCATAGATAGTGACTAGTGATCAACGAATATGAATAATGTTGTAGGTGACTGGAACTGAAGTAAAGTGTAACACTGTAAAAGGTTAAATTGTCAACAACACATTCGACCTTGTGTATGGAACAAAAAAATAAGTCGATAAAGGAATATAACATCCGAATATATAATGAAATATTACTATTTATAATAAATTAAATATATTCAATATCTTTCAATGCACTGAATATTGTGTTAGGTTTCATTAAAATCTAAAATGGTTTATATTGATAGTTTTTCTTATAAGAAAGACAAAATTTTAACAAATACTATTATTACTATTATTTAAAATATAAATTATCTCATAGATAAAAAATTAGAGGTTATGAAAAGGGCTAACTAACGTATGAAAAATATATTATTTTATTTACTAGATAATTAGAAATGAAAGTAAAAACCAATATAATATAAATTAATCATTTTTAAAAAAAATAACTTTGTGAGACCAAACGTATTTTATATAAATAAATTAAATTAAATTTAAATATTAAATGATCTTAATGAAATATATGTTTTATATATTAAATATTTTTTTCAACAGTCATAAATTATTTTTGATAGGTATAACATAAGAACTAATCTAATTTAACACATAAAATGGTAAATTTTTCTAATGGATGTTTTCTATCCTTTTAATAGTGAAATTTTATTTAAGATAAATAATCAAAAATTAATAAATTTTATTTTAAAAAGTAAAAAATATTTTTAAAATCAGAATGTAAAAATTATCTTAAAATAAATTTATGGTAATTTTCTATGAAGTTTCATTTTTTGATGAAAAGTGAAAAATATTATACTTTTATTAAATCTAACCATTAATATAAATTATATATAAAGTTAAATTATATTTTAAATGGGTTTTTATGATTAATTATATAAATTATACATATAATAATCAAATATAGGACATTTGAGCCAATTTCATATCTATTTTTTATATAAAATCATTTTAAACTTCTAAATGTGACTACTACTCCACTATAAAAGAGAATAACTCCCCAAAATTATTGACACATCTCATGCCATTTTCCTTATAAAACATCTTAAAAATCATCTCACCATCTTCCCTACCCTCATCAGATAATAATTAATTCGTGAATAGGGAAATCATTTCATGGATTTATTTCACAACTATCGATGAAACTCGGAGAAGAGTTAATGTTCTTCTAAAATTGTTTTTATATTATTTTCTTCTCCACATAATCCAATTAATATTATTAAATGATCATATAATAATATAATTATATTAAATGTACTGATATTTTATTATCTTCATGTTTTTTCTTACAAATTCAGGTATTTCTATTAAATGGGTAAAGAAATCAGTATTCCTATGTATAGAGGTCTACAGCCTTGAAAACTTATGTCATTAAGTTTTCCATTACCACCATTCAAGGATGGGAACAATATTAAACATAATAATTATATATTGTATTTATGATATTTATAATGTATTGATGATTTTTAAATCACTCTATAATAGATCCCATAATGCTTTCCATTTTATAGAAATACGATAACATACATCGTGGGTATGATGGACTACCACTAGACAATGTAATGTGATTCATTCACACATTATACGGAATATGTTAAGGATGGGTCTAATAAAAAGAGTTATATTAATGAAATAATTATGATACTAAAATGTAACTATTTATATATATCATATAATTTTATTTCTTTTAATATGATATGAAAATTGAAGAAATATTCAATCATACATACGGCCAAACGCCTCCATGAATAGTATATTTGATTTCGTATAACAAAATTTTAGGGATGTATATACATACATGTAGACCAAATATATTAGGTTTTTACATTAAGATTTTAGTTATGGTTATGATTATCTCAAGATTGGTCACTAACCGACCAGTACCGGGGCTCGAGCTGCAACTACCCCAATCCCTCCTCCATAGGCCAATGGATAGAAACTAGCACCGAAGGCTTGATAAACTAAAGGAGTCCTTTTCCTGAGCACCTGTACACACACATACATCCATTAAAAAGAAAAAAGTGAAGATGGAAAAGAATGAAAATTACAAAACCTCTATATATAAACCACAAATATAAATCGACCTATAAATAGTATAAGTACAAGAAAATAAAAAATAATGGAAATGGTGAAATTTCACACCCAACTAGAAAAGTGAGACAATCCAGCAATAGGTGTAAAAGTAATACAGTTGAGAGAGCCCTTCTCTGGGATCCGAAGCTACGAATACTACACGCGGTCCAAGAACCCCTACCTATAGTAGGTGAGTAGACTCATCCAACCATGAGAAGCTGGACACGGAAAGCACATGGAAAACCCCAAAAGTCATTTCCACTCCTCGAAGAAGAGTAACCAAATCCCAAGGAGGGGATCATACAATACGATATATATATGCTCAACCAAAGTAACCCATACAAGAGAGTAAGGGGATCTCCATATCACTAGCTCAACCTAGGAAAGGAGTCACAAACAGTTCTAGATGTAAAAACAATCAATTCCCATCATCCCTCACATATGACCTGAACTACAAGTTAAAGAGGATCAATCACCACACCTTGATATTATCCGCTCTATTATGTTCTTTCTTTCCACACTATTTTAGGTTGCATCACAAGGACATGTCTTGGAGGGAAAAGTGACTATCTTTCTTGAGAGTCCAAATTCAGTTCAAGTATATCTCATCACAATGCCACACAGTTAATAGATTGCGTCACAAATTTGTGAACACAATATCCATCCCTACTAAAGGATATACAAATAAAAGTAATCGGTGAATGCCACTGCCCTTCCCAACTGGAGGGTAAGCCCTAAAAGAGTAACTAGAAACACCAATGCCCAACCCAGCTGGCAGGTATGTACAAAAGAGAATAGAGAACACCATTGCCCAGATTTGCTGGAGGGTAAGTCGGGATTTATCTAATGATTCTACAAATGTCACATCTATCATTGTCATCATCATGCATTTCCTCAGATAGGCACCTTACATGGAACATCCCGCATCGTATCTCAAAAGCCACTACGGAGGGCACCATCATGTCGTATGCAGAGACACACCCGAGATAGGCTACTCGCAAGCCACAATCTGAGTTAAGAAGATAGAAATACAATTGATAGATGATTCTTAGTGGTACCTGGTGCATGTGGGTCACACCCGACGTGTGACCCCTCCTCATCGCCTGGTCGTGTACATAAACACTTACGGGTCCTATAAGTGGTTAACAGGTACCACGACATGTCAAGGTACCCATATATAACATGACACAATAGTCAAAAAGCTGATTACTACATGATGCTCTTAGTTAATATGGAGGTTCAAAATAATATTTTAGATGACACACCTCCTCGAACAGTCTTAGAACATTGACCGTATCACATTTGACATATTATCCACTCATACAAGAGTCAGAGATGACCTATGCCGGGGATTCTCTTAAATCATGTCAAAAGAACATCCACTAATATTACATTCATGTTTCCACAATTAACAAGAGATTTCAAATAAGGCTCTATACATTAAAAAGGATCACAACCTCACGATCCTTGTAGAAAAGCATGCATGATCGACTACTCACATGTATGAAATGGACTCCTGAATCAAATGTTCTATCTCCCAATGTCAAATGCAAATGGTGCCCCATAAGACCCACACCATGATCTCGAAACCCGTCATGCGGATCGTGCAATTGAGATCCCCACATAAAAACACATAGTATTGGATATTTATTCCTCCCAAATAGACCACTTGGGTAAAAGGTTCTTTTGTCCATAATTCCGGAACAACACTATATCATTGTTGCTCAAAAAAATTCCATGCACCACTGAATGGATCGTACCATGGTGATCCTTATATAAAACACCCAAAGTAGGCTATTTATTTTCCCCGAACATACTTATGAAGAATATGCCTTAAAAACCTAGCATATGTCTAAAAACCACCTCGTGGGTCCCACGCCTCATCCCCGAATTGAGGAGGATGGATTTCGTCATGGCAATACCGTCATAAAAACTCTTAGAAACGAGTTTTCAAACACCCCAAACAGAAGTCGGGTGAAAAATGTGGCATTTCATTGTAAAACATGTGAATTGGGACTTGTGGGGCATGACCTTATTTCGAACCTGAATGCTTTGGAAAGCATCTGAAAAAGTCTGCATGAGGACTGGGGTCATGATGCTACTGAAGACACGTCAATCGGACATCCCAAACGGGATTTAGGCCTAATGCAAGATTAATTAATTAATTAATTATTTGCATTAAGTGTTTTTTGCCACTGACTAACAAAACCAAACCACAAAGCTACCGAACAAACACTATAAGGACCACCTCAAGTCCAGGGTCACAACTCCTCTGACGGTGAATCAATCGGCTATCGTATATAGACGTACAGTCCGATACATGTTTCCTTATTAATTATAATATTATTATTATTATTAAGAAAGGAAATTTTTTGCACTCAAAAATCGATCCTGAAACAAAATGTCTTCATTGTAGCATCAAAATTTCTTCATCAAAGCAAGGATCATGTGGCCACAAATGGAAAAAAGTTGACACCTGATATAAAAGACACAATGGTTTAAAATACCATGGACTAGTTTGGTTGGACCCTTGACAAAGTGCCCACCTGACCCCCGCTTCCTCACCAGAAACTGTAACCATCGGGTGTCGGGCCACCACCAGAAATGCCATAAATCCGCAGAAAAACTTCCACGGACCACCACAGTCACTTTGGTGGTCTAAAAATAGATCTGTGGACAGATATGGTATCCTCAGGACAATACCTTTAATGTTTTTTCCACATCTTGATGATCCATCATCATTTAATCATCACAAAAACTAACTACCTCTTCTGCTCGCCGTTGTGCTTCCTCTGGTACCCAAAACTCAAACGTGATCATAGATCGGTATTCCATGTGTTGAGAATATCACAAACTTATTCATTGATCCTAGATTCATCAATGATTTGGTGAGGTAAAAAGTTGGTGTATGAAGAACACAAATAACGCGATGAACAGGAAATCGGAAATTTAAACAGATGATGTCCATTTTTTGTTTGGCCATTGTTAAAGGATTCTATAGCAGTGAAAACAAACAGAAAGTATTTTGTACAAAAATATATTTAACCATGTGATATAGAATCTGAAATATAAATCCTACCTTGAATTCGGATCCCCCATTGTGTTTGTTGCACTCAGATCTATGTGTGTGTGAAGTTTCATTGCAATCTAATGAGGTTCAAATGTCAAATCAATGTCGGTCAGAGCTTCACTATCTATGATGGAAAATGATCATACAATAATATAATTTCCTCGTTCCAGAAGCCACAAGAGGCATCCCATACCCAGTTGGTCCCATGTCCTTAAGTGCATTTTACTAAACACCAGAGGCTTCTGAATAGTAGTGAGAGCCTTGGGTGTGATAGTGAGGAAACTATGCCCTAATTGGAAAAGTAACACAATGGATGTAAAAAAGATATACAATAGAGGAGGCATTAGTAATACCATGAAATGGTAAATAGGGGAAGACTAAAAGTAGGAAGAAACATGTGAACATATATAAATGCTACATGATACATATGTCTATGAAAGCATCCAAACAAGTCACAATGTTGGAGTATAGAATAATCCAAGTACAAAAGAAAACAGATAAACTCATCAGCACCACAAGCCTCATATTGGTCCCATGCTCTCCAGATCCTCAGTAATCAAGTACTTTATGTAGATGGTAACTTTCCCTTATCTATTATTATAGCAATATAATCTATTTGGGCTCAAAAGCATGACCCAAATAGAGAGTGAGACTAAATCGCAGTTGGCAACCACCCAAAGATTTGTGCCTAACAGTCAGTGAATATATGACATCAAAAAAGTAAAAGGAAGTAGTAAATAATGAATTACTCAAGAGTAAACATTCCTCCAGTTCAATTGCATTAAAATTCATATAACATGTAAACTTCTAATCAATGTAGGTAACCCTCTGGGAGTACTCATAGCCTATCCCCTCTGGTTCAACCAAACAAAAACAACAACCCTTTGGAAAGTACACACAGTCTATCCCCTCTGGTTCATCTTAAGAATAGACTATCTGAAGAGGAACTCACTGTCAATTCCCCATATAGTCTCGTATCTGTAACTAAATGGTGATTTGGGGAAGCACTTATGTCACATTCCCCCTATGGCCCACGTCGAGGAACTAAAAACACTCTGAGTAAGCACATATATAAATTCCCCATATAGTCTCCCATCATAAAATTAAAACAGACACTCTGGAGAAGCCCTTACGTCCATTCTCCCTATGGTCCACTACAACATGTTCCCGTGGCCCTTTGTAAGTCAATTTAGCATGACAATGCAAAACGGCTAATGTAAACCTCATGAACTACTTGGATAAATAGTCTACAACATACCAGTAGGTCATATAGTACAATCACACCATCTTATAATACTAGGAATGGGAAACAAACAAGGCCATCTAATAGGATAGGTAGGACCAAATGCTCATAAACAGAATATGCATTGGAAATCACGTCCAAGGAATACCAATTAACCCAATTCACATCCAATTAACCTATATTCAATCATAAAATCATAGAAGGAAATAATCAGGGCTAAAATAGTAAACACACAATACCCTGTTCAAGGGTATTGGGAAATATTTCACATATAACTCAAAGGCTATCTTAATAAAGCCACAACCCTCCTACCTCAGTGTTGTGAGATCGTTATACGCGAGCCTCAAGCCCTGAATCTCCCAAGAACACTGTAGATCTATAGAAATGTCTAAAACGTTCAACTGAGGATAACTCTTGAAAGAGGGGGAATCAGGAATGAAAGCTCTAGAAGAAGGGAGAGCTTACTGGGGTCATCCCAATGCAATCGACGATTCTAGATTAAAATAAAAGAATATCGATTGGGGATTAGAAAAGAATCATGGTCATACAGACAATATCAAAAAAACTAGGATGAGAAGGAGAGTGTTTTTTGCATTAGATGTGACCCCAGTACAATTAATATAAAAATAAAGTACATAGCGGGTACTTTTTAAGTACACGATGTGTACGTTACCTTACCAGACCCCGCTTTAGGAGGCCTCTAGGTCACCGCACACGACCCTGTGAACGGACACTATTTTACCAACACACTCCTACACACGGTATCCTAATACACAACCTGTACTTCAAAAATTTCCAGAAACTCCTCTTTCCCCAAAAACAACAGTAAAACGAAAACATACCTAAAAAAAGAAGATCTGGGTTCTCACAAACTTCGCCCTTAATGAAATTCATCCCTGAATTTCCCTAGCAAGGCAGGGTAGAAGAAGAAACCTCGAACAGCTCTAGCCACTGCGATCATACATCGGCCTCCCTCTCCCATGTCCGATGTTTTAATCGTCTGTGCTTCCATATCACTCATACCAGAGGAAAATACAGACCATAAAGAACCTTCATACATCGGTAAAAAAATCCGGATAGGATGCTCCTCGAATGATGCATCCACGTTCGACTTGACTTCCTCAAGTTGTAAAGCATGAGAAGGGTCTGAGAATTAACGTTGAAGCTGAGAGACGTGGATGACATCATGTATAGCCCGTTACCTCTGAGGTAACTGCTTCTGATAAGAAACAGGCCCAACTCTCTCCAACACCTCAAACGGCCTGACATTCCTCGGTGAAGGCTTACCATGTCTCCTAATCCTCTTGTGTCCCAACCTCTGTCTGACACGTAGAAAACCTGATCCCCGATCTCAAACTCTAGAGGTCATCTCTATCGATCAGTATAAGACTTCTATCATAATTTTGTAGTATCCATCCTCTTTCAAATCAACTCTATCTGCTTTGTGGTCTCCTAGACAAGATGAGGTCCCAGCATAGCTACCTCTCCTACCTCCATCCAACATAATGGTGATTGGCCTGGAGTACTGTATAATGCCTCATAAGGTGCCATTAGAATATTTTCTTTTAAACTATTAATGTAGGAAATCTTCACAAGAGGTATGTGCTTCTCCCAAGCACCTCCAAAATCCCAGATGCTTGATCGAAGCATGTCCTCTGGCACCTGAATCGTATTCTCAGACTGTCTATATGTCTAGGGGTGGTATGCTATACTCAAATGTATATGTATACCCAAATCCTTCTGAATCCACAACCAGACCCGAGAAGTAAAACATGCATCCTTTTCTGAAAAAATGTAGTGTGGAACCCCATGTAAACATACAATCTCTCGGATGTACAACCTTCATAGCTCATCACACTGAAGGTCTCCTTGATCAGCATGAATTGAGCAAACTTCTTGATTCCTTCAATGACAACCCACACTACATCATTCGCATGAGGCTATCTTGGAAACCCTGTCATGAAAACCATCGCGACATCATTCCACTTCCACTTGAGAATGGGTAACTACTACAAAATCCCTTTTGGTCACTAGTGCTCTACCTTTACGAGCTGAAAGGTGGAACACCTCACAACGAAACCAGCAACATCTCTCAGCATACCTGCCCACCAATACAGTAGGCGTAGATCCCGATACATCTTGGTGAAACCAGGATGAACTTCCTAAACTGTGAAAATAATTTCCTGCATAAAATTCATGTGTATGTCTGTTGGCACCCACATGCACCCCTGAAGACTCAAGATCTCAGCCTCTCCCACTATCCATCCAATAGTAGGTTTCACTCCTGACATGCATTCCCATAGGACCAGGCCTTCTGAATCTGATAGCTACCTCATTTTCACTCGATCAAGTAGAGTAGAGGTAACAGCTACAGAAGTAAGAAACTTATGCCCCTATTTGTCATGCACCTCCAAATGCATATCAGAGAACTGAGCCATAATCTTCCACTCACTACTGGCCTCCTGAACTACCTATATCTGAGTCCTCCTTCTCAATATATTATCCACTGCTTTTCCTTTCCCATGCATATAGAAAAGCTCAATGTCAAAGTACTAAAGGTAATCTAACCATCTTTGTTTTCTCAAATTTAGGTCATGCTGAGTAATGATATACTTGAGATATTTTTGGTTAGTGAACACCAAAAAAATGCTCTCTCAGAAGATAATGTCTCCAATAATGTAAATCATGAATAGTATCATCCAACTCGATATCGTGCATCGGGTAGTTCCTCTCATGTGGCCTTAACTGCTGAGACACACACGCAACGACTCCTTCCCCCAGCATAAGCAATGCTCCCAACCCGATACCTGATTCTTCACAATACACAGTATAGATCCTTCCTGGCTCTAGAAACGCTGGTATCGGTGTGAATTCAAAATCCATTTCAGCTTCTGAAAGGCTGACTCATAAGTTTCTTAGCACAATAACTTTTCACCCTTCTTATTCAGACCCCTCAGTGGTGCTGCTAAATGTGAAAAGTCTTATATGAAACGTCTGTAGTATCCAGCCAGCCCTAGAAAACTCTATACCCTAAATATGATTTTAGGATGCCCCCAAGAATCTACTGCTCTCACTTTCACTGGGTCTACTGATACTCCTCTCTCTGAGATAACATGACCCATGATGTTAATCTGATTCATCCAAACGTGGCATTTTGAGAGATTAGCTTATAACAAATGCTCTCTCAGTGTACTCAAAATGATCTCAAGATGAGAGGAAATGTTGTGTTGAGTAAGACAGTACAACAATATATCATCCATGAAGACTACCACAAAAGAATCTATGTCTAGATTGAACACTCAGTTCATTAGTTCCAGGAAAACTGCAGGCACATTTGTGAGACCGAACAACAAAACCACGTAATCGTATAGACCATACCTACTCCAAAAGACTATAAGAGGTATATTGAAAGGTCTAACACAAAAATGATAGTATTTGGATCTCATGTTAATATTTGTGAATACTCAAGTTCCTCAAAGCTGGTAAAAGATATCATTCATCCTCTGTAAGGGATATCACTTCTTGATCATCAACTGGTTCAAATTCCAATAATCCAGACAATTTCTGAGGGTATCATCCACCTTCTTTACAAAAAATAGAGGGTAACCCCAAGGAGTACCGGTTCGGATGAAACCCTTTTCCTAAAACTCCACCAACTACTTTTTGAGCCCCTATAACTCTGGTGTATCCATCTTATAAGCAGTAATGGACACCGATGACGCTCCTAGAACTATCTCAAAAGAATATTCTACCTCACACTTCAGAGGAAAACCTATGAAGTCCTATGGAAATTTATATCTGAAAGATCCACCACTAGAGGAAAGTCCAACTGTGAATTCCCCAATTCATCCTGATAAAGACTAGAAATATGGTCTATAACTTCTCCAAACCCATGATGATCAGGTCCGGATATGCTCGCTTGGAAATCCAATTCTCCCTTATGGAGAAACGATTCACCTTCTAGGGATGTGAAACTCACCCTTTGGTGATAGAAATTGACAAAAACCTAGAAGGGAACTAACCAGTCCATTATGAGAATGACGTCATAGCCTATCATCTCTAAGACATATAGGTCCCATATGAAGTGACACCCACCAACCTCAACAGGGTACTCCTTGAACTAACGCACACTAGTCCCTCTGGTCCCTAACAGAGTTTCCAACGTCATGATTTATGTAGTGGAAAAGATAAAGAGCCCAAGGAAATTCACAATAGCAATAGATAAGAAACTATGGGAAGCCCCTATATTGAGAAGAGCAAATGCTAAAAAGGAGGAAACTAGAATTGTACCTCGAACTGTAGAAGGTCTGAGACCCTGCTCCTTCTGGGTCTGATCCATTAAAAAATTCTAACCTACACCATGGCCCTGTGAACATTCCTGGCCACTCTAAACTTATCCACATTGTTGTCACTAAATGCATGGCGACTGACTACCATGGTCATGAACTCCACCTCGGCCAAAATGGCCGGAGGAACTCTTGTTCCCTGACTGGTGAGCAACTGGAAGAACTGCTTCTTAAAATGGAATCATAGAAGAACCCATGTCACCCACTAACGATGAAAAGATCTAATAGAAACTTCAATGATGGCCCATCATGCCGTATTATTGGTACTAAACTGGGTCTCTCAGGCGATGTGGCCACATATTCCCGCTCTTCCCTCAGTAGTAGAAGACCACCTGGATACCAGAAGAAGTGTCTCGACTCCTTGGATCACCATGAAATGACCCCCTGTGGTGCTTCCTGCTATTAGTAGGAGGGATACTAACATCAAATGTCAAGTCACCCAGGCTAAAAACTCTTGAATCCCTCTGATTGTGCTCTCTGATCAGTGCCTGGTTGACTATAGTAGTTGTATAAGTAAACCAGAAGCTGTTAACCTATGATCAGATGTTGTTCCTAAAACCATCCTTGAACATCCATGCTAGGAATAACTCATCACCTCTTGGAATAGGCATGAAGAGATGTAGCTCTGTGAAGTGAGAAGAATACTTTATAACAAAAAGTGTACCCTACTCCAGACTCATGAGCTCTTGATCTCGATTGGCCCTCAAAGTCTCCGGATATAAGTAATCAAAGAAGGAACATTGTAACTCATTACAATCCCTAACATGGTGGCATCCCATATGTGAGATCGCATCCCACCATCTGTTGGCGGAATCCTGAAGCATATATGTAGTGAGATTGACCCTCCTCTCTGGAGGTGTCTCTAGATGATCGAAGATAGACATCATGGCTTCTAACCATGACTATGCAGCCTGAGGTCCTCCTTCCCCTGTGAAGGTATGAAGATGTTTCTACTGGAAAACCCATTCCAGCTCTAACATAGAAGGGGAAGGATGCGGTACACCTCAAAAGGTCTTCATGAACCTCAGAAATCCCTCTCAGAACTATTGATCAACACCTATGTCTAGAATGATGGCTGGTTCCAACACATGCACAGTTGGAGGATCTGCTGGTAGTCCTTGATCACCCATGTCCAGTGTCTAATCATTTCCATGTAGCTGGCATACAACTGGTGGACTTCTCGGTTGCATGAAATTGCAAGGTCAGGCACACACCATAGATCAATATTAACAGGGAATATAACTTAGAATTTTAATAATGAAAAATGAGAAATGAAGCATTCTGTTTCTCAAAACATGGATACACGGCATGTAAAATTCCTACACTGCGTGTTCCGCAAAACCTTTCACATGGGCGTGTACTCCTTCCAAAACATGTCATCTAACACCCCAAACATAAGACCTGTTTTCCTAACACACTATGTGTACTTGAATCCTCTTACCCTTCCCATGTCCTTCTACATAGCTAAACCACATGGTTCTCCTAAAACAAGGCTATATGGAATGTTCATTCGAGACACTGCGTGTACTAGATGAGCTTCACCAACCCGTGTTATTAGTGACATGGCATGTTTCATAGCTGACTCTACAGAATGTGTTTGTGACAAACACAGTGTGTTCTAAGAAGATTTTTTCGACCCACGTCTTTCGTGACACGGCCGGACACATGGGTTACATGACATGACATGTTCTAGGTGGACATGACATGTATAAGAAATGACTCAACCGACCAGTGTAGTTAGTGACACGGCCGATTACATGGTTCTACAACATGGTGTGTACATCCGGTACATGATGTGTCCTACAAAATATTTCTGATCCTTGTGTCTCTACTTAGAGATTCTATGACACAGTCAGAGACTACACGACATGTACATATAGTACCCGACGCATTCTTAAGAAAAAAAGTTCCTCCCGGAATAGGACACATGGCATGTATTCAACATTACACGCTATGTTTTCTGGGTGTTTCCAGATAGTAATCCTTGGAAACTACTCCAAAACCCAGAAAAAAACTGAAACAGACATTAAACTGCCAAATTTTGATCCATGAGGGCCCATTCTTCCCACGAATCGAATATTGGCATCTAATACATGTCAGAAAAAAGCATAACAAGGCAATGATCCTCAAAATTCCGGTCCATGAGGGCCCATAACACCTCAATAACCATATTTTGGCGTTCATTCAAACAAGACCTTACACAATCCAATACCACTATCAAAAATCCGGTATTCTAGCAAGGAATCTATCACAATAACCTGCATATCTAACACAACTTCTATCATAACAACATGAAATCGCAAATGCACTCTAAATTGCATGGAAAGAATGCATGACATGTGATATCTTGCAAGTGCATATATGATGCATGAAATGGCATACCCTCATCCCATAAGTTTTCAACCGAAATAGAACCTAAATAACATTAAAGATAATAGTGAAAATCATGTGAAACACCTAATGGTGAAATCAAATCAACTGTAAAATTTCAAAACTAGTAAAATTGCAATAATGATGTGGATGGGTTCATCCTTGTACATAGGTTAGCTACTCCCAGGAACAACTTATTACCAAGTACCTATTCCTTCATATCCCTGGATATAGGCTCCAAACTGTATGTTAATAAGAAAATAATTCCTCTGATACCACTTTGTAATGTCCCGGTTCCAAAATCCACCAGATGCACCCCGTACCCAGTTGGTCACATGGCCTCTAGTGCATTTCACCGAATGGCAGAGGCTGCTGAATAGTAGTGTGGAAGTGTGATAGTGGGGAAACTATTCCCTCATTGGCATAGCAACACAACAGAAGTAAAATAGATATACAATAACAGAAGTAGTAATAATACCATCCAATAGTAAATATAAGAAGACTAAATGTAAGAAGAATCATGAGCACACATATAAATGATTCGTGATATATTTTTCTAGGAAACCATCCAAAAAAGTCACAATTCTAGAATATAGAATAATACATGTACAAAAGAAAATAGATAAACTCTTTAGAATCACAAAACTCATCTTGGTCCCATGGTCTTCAACACCTCAAAAATCAAGTATGTGAATTAGAAGGGAACTTTCCTTTATATATACCTACAACAATATAATCTGTTTGGGCCCAAAAGCATGTCCCAGACATGGTTTGACACTAAATCCCAGTAGGCAACAATCCAAACATCTGTGCCTAATAGTCAGTGAATATATTGCAGGCAATAAGTGAAAGTAAGCAGTAAACAAGGAAGTACTCAGTAGTAAACATTCATACAGTTCAGTTACATTCAATTTAATATAACAAGTAAACCACTAACCAAAGAGGGTAACCCTATGGGAGTACTCATATCCTGGACCCTCTGGTTGAACCAAACAAGAACAAGCAACCCTCTGGGAAGTACACATAGTCTAACCCCTCCAGATTAGCTTAAGAAAAGACTCTCTGAGAAATAATTAACTGTAAATTCCCCCTATAATCTTATATTAGTAACTAAAAGGCTCTTTGGGGAAGCACTTACATAAAATTCCCACTGTGGCCCATATCAAGGAACTACATACATTCTGAGGAAGAATTTACGTCAATTCCCACTATGGTCTCTAATCATGAATGTAAAATAGACACTTTGGAGAAGCCCTTACGTCCACTCTCCCTATGGTCCACTACACCAGGTTCTCACGGCCCTATGTAAGTCAATCAAGCACAATAATAAAATATGTCCAAATTAAACCTCAAGAACTACTAGGCTAAATAGTCTACAAAATACCAGCTTGTCAGATATTAGAATCACTCCATTCTATAATACTAGGAATGGGACAAAAAACAAAGAAGCCTAACAGGATAAGCTGGACCAAATGGTCATAAACAGAACATGCATGGGTGAACACTTCCAAGGCATATCAAATAACTATATTCACATCCAATTAACCTCTATTCAACCATACTAGCTTAACAGGAAATTATCAGGGCTAAAATAGTAAACATTCAATACCACTGATCAAGGGTGTTGGGAAATTTTGCGCATAAAACTCAAATACTATCTATGGATAGGCAAAAACAACCTACCTTGGTGTTGGGAGATCAATATACTTGATCCTTAATCCTTGAATCTCCCATGAAAACCATATATATACAAAAATTCCTAAAATGTTCAACAAAGGATTACTCTTCAAAGAGGTGCAATTAAGAAATTATGCTCTAGGAGAAGGAATATCTTATCAAGGATATCCCAAGGCAATCAAAAATGGTCGATTCAGAGAACAGAAGCACTATTGGGGGCTCAGAGTAGAATTGTGGCTGTACAGACTCTCTCAAATGAACTAGGTCAATAAAAAGAGTGTTATGTCCATTAAATTCCACCCCAGTACGATTAATAAGAAGAAAGTACACAGTGTGTACTTTTGAAGTACACAACACGTACTTGCACTTACTGAGCCCCAATTTAGGGGTCCTCCTGGTCACCACACACAACCATGTGCTCGGCCGCTACACGGCTAGCACACGACTACCCACGGTGACCGAGTCCACGACGTGCACTCATAAAGTACACAACATGTACTTCCAAAATTTCCAGTAACTCATATTTTCCCCAAAAACAACAGAAAAACGAAAACATACATGAAAATATGATCTAGGTTCTTACATCTACTCATTTCCTTAATTCTCTATTTATATGAAACTAATGGCAGACACCAAATCAGAATCTCTAGTGCTATAGCATCCCGGGCCTTTTCTTACATTACTATTATATCATTTTAATGAGAAAAAACATAATATTATTACACAAAGAGGATCTAAAGGATTAGTGTCTTAGGGAAACTAGGACCACACATAACAAATACAACATCAAGCCAAAACATTTATTTTATTTCTTCTTCTCTAGATTCTTATTTCCTCTTGTACTCTCCTTAGTACATGAATCCACCTAAGGATATACATCAAAATGGGTGAGCTAGAATCCCAGTAAGAGGATAGATAAGCACAATATAGCATGGGTTGAGCATAATCATAACATAGGAAAAAGTTCATGAACATGAGACAATCATAAATAAAATACTTGAAATGTGGCAATGCATAAAAATGAAACATCATGTCTTAGTGGTTTACTACAACACGTACTTGTGAACCAATCTAGCATCTTGCTCACACATCATTTCACATTTACTCACGAGATTGATCAAATTTACACAATGCATTATATAATGTGATGAATCTCATGAGTAAATGTCAAATAACGTGTGAAAAAGATTCTAGCTTGGTTCACAAGTACGTGTGATAGTTAACGACTAAGACATGATGTTTCATTTTTATGCATTGCCACATTTCAAGTCTTTTATTTATGCTCCTATCATGTTCATGATCATTTTCCTATGTTATGACTTTGCTCACCCCATGCTATATTGTTTGTATATATCCTATTACTGGGCTTCTAGCTCACCCCTTTTTATGTATATCCTCAGGAGGCTACATGTACTAAGGAGAGGACAAGCACCAATAAGAAGCAACAGAAGAATAAATTAAATAAATGTTCATGCTTGATGATATATTTTTTTTTGTGTTGTCCTTGTTTTCCCAAGACACTGAACCTTTGGATCCTCTATGTGTAATACTATTATGTTTTTTATCATTGAAATGATGTAATAGTTATGTATGAAAAGGCCGGGATTCTATAGTTGGTATCAGAGGAATGATTTAGTTAATTTGGGTATTAGGATTAGTGAACCCCAAAGAAAACCTATAGTATGAGATAATGTAAAAATATTCACACAAGAGTATTTACATAGGGATCCCATATTTTATGTTTTTGGCTGAAATTGTTTAATTGAATAAGTTATTCATGACTTGTTTACTTATGTTTTGTTCTAATATTTTCTATTTTAGAAAATGGTGGGAACTAGGATAAATCAGGCCAACAACTCATGTGAGGGCCAATGCAACGATTGCCCAAATGAAATCCCCAATTATTTGGGAGGTGGAGTTCAAAACATCATGGAAATTCTTACCCAGTTATCTCAGGTTATGAATAATAACCATAATAATGGGGAACGACCTCCATCACCAAAGAGGGAGAAACTATCCATCAAATTTTCTATGCGTCAACGACCACCGTCATTTTGTGGATCTTCTGATCCACTAGTTGTAGAACAGTGGGTCAACTCCATGGAGAAGATCTTTTCCGTGCTTCACTGTTCTGAGACGGAGAAGGTGACTCTAGCCATTTATTTTCTATATGGAGAAGCTGATCAATGGTGGGATTTGATTAAGAACATCAAGCTAAGGGATAAAATTGAAGAGATGGAATGGGAAGACTTTAAGATCATGTTTCTTAATAAGTATTTCCCACAAACTCTTTGCACGAAGATGGAGAGAGAATTCATAGAGCTCATACAAAAAGAATGAGAATCCTTCACAGCCTATGAAGAGAATTTCACAAGGCTCAAAAGGTATGATTCGTGTTTTGTTATCAACAATGATAGCAAAATTGATAGATTCTTTAGTGGATTAAAACCACACCTTCAAAAGGATCTTGAAATTTGAGACATTGGGAGTTATGAAGAAGTTGTTCGGTGTGCTCTCAAAGTGAAGATGGAGTTTGGATAATGGTCTCATGGATATGGTGATAAGAAAAGAAAGATGGAATTTCAAGCTGGTGGATCTAATGACAAATGTGGGACGAAAAATCAATGACCCACATGCCCAAAATGTGGGATGTTTCACCATGGGAACTACCTCACAGTGATGGAGAAATTCTTCAAGTGTGGGAAAGAAGTACACCATGCTCATGAATTTTGAAAGGACACAAAAAGGAAGGAGAATGTAGTCGATGAAAGGAGAGAACCACTCATGGTTCAATTATACATCTATAAGGAGCTAGGGCACTATGAAAACCAGTGCACTAAACCTCGAGCTCTCGTGGGTAATTAGCGTCAGCTGCTAAAAAAGACAAAGGAACATGGGAAGTCTTATTCCATCCATACTGAGGAGGTGGAGCATGAAAATGAAGTCATACAAGGTACTCATCTTATTCACTCAAGAATGGAAAATGTCTTATTTGATTCTGGTTCTACACATTACATTATATCTTGAATGATTTCTAGAACTATAGAATCGAAGCCCTGGATTCTTGAAGTAGAGATATCTGTAAAAACACCAAGTGGTGCAATCATTCCAACCCATGTGTTTTAATCTTCTCATATTTATGTATGTGAGAAGATTCTTCCGAAACATATTATAATACTTCCCTTGGTGGAATTCGACACTATAATGGGAATGGATTGGATCTCTTCATATAGAACACATATCAACTATCAGGAAAAAGAAATATCTTTTCATATTCTGAACCATTCCATGATCCTCTACAAATTCCAGGAAGATCATGAATCTCCTTTGAAAAATCCTTCAATAGTTTGGGTGTTGATTCCATATGAAGAAGCATACCTCGCCCAAATGGTTGAGTCGAAGGAATGTTCTAACCATGAGGAAAATCCCATTGTGAGAGAATACGGGGATGTATTTCCCGAAGTGTTACCCAGAATTCCCCCATATCATGAGGTAGAGTTCTCAATTGAACTCATACCCAGAACTACTCCTATCTCGAAGTGCCCCTATAGGATGGATTTTATCAAACTGGAGGAGTTAATGAAGTTGATGAGAGGGAATCTGGAAAAAGGGTTCATATGCCCTAGTGCATCACCTTGGGGTGCACCAGTGGTCTTTTTCAAGAAGAAGGATGGAACAATGCAACTGTGTATCGATTATCGGGAACTCAACAATATCATCATAAAGAACCAGTATCCTCTCACAAGGATTTATGAATTGTTCGATCAGTTAAGAGGAGCTCAATACATCTCAAAGGTGAATCATCGTTCTAGATATCATTAGGTAATGGTGAAGAAGGAAGATATTCAGAAGAATTCCTTCTGAACTTGGTATGGGCATTGTGAGTTTTTGGTGATTCCCTTTGGACTTGTTAATCCCCCTTCAATCATCCTGGATTTGATGAATATATTATTTAGACATTACCATAAAAACGTTTTTCTTGTGTTTATCGATGATATTGTCATTTACTTCAAGTGAAAGGGGGAACATGAAGAACATATAAGACTTGTGTTGGCGACATTAAGAAAGGATAAGTTGTACGCCATGTTCAGAAAGTGTGACTTTTGGATGAATCAAGTCACATTCTTGGGACATGTGATCACAAGTGGGGGAATTTCTGTGGATCCTTCAAAGAAAAAGGCGATTGAGGAATGGCCCAGCCCCTCTAGTGTCACAGAAATCTGAATTTTTCTTGGATTAACTGGGTGCTACCAACGTTTTGTGAGAAACTTCTCACAATTATCAAGCCCGCTAACTATGTTAACAAGGAAAGGGGTAAAGTATGTCTGGACGGAAGAATGTGAGGGAAGCTTCATGGAGCTAAATATAAGGCTGATCACTGCACCTGTACTCACACTACTGAAATGTGGAGAATGTTTCGTGATATACATTGATGCTTCAAGGAATGCCTTGGGTTGTGTACTCATGAAAAATGATAATGCGATAGCCTATGCCTCACGACAGTTGAAGATCCATGAGCAGAACTAACCAATGCATGATCTAGAGCTTGCAGCCATGATTTTTTCCTTGAAAATATGGCGACACTACCTTTATGGGGAGAAGTGTGACATATACACTGACCACAGGAGCCTAAAGTATATATTCACACAAAAGGAGCTCAACATGAGACAAAGTAGATGGTTAGAGCTAATAAAGGATTACGATTACTCTATTCACTATCATCCTGGAAAGGCTAATAAGGTAGATGATGCTCTAAGCAGAAAAGAACCTGCTACTCTATCCTCGTTGCGGATTGAGAAAGACCCTATCTTCTTGTATATGTAAATAATGGATTTGGAAATCATAAGGGTAGGGGATACATCCATCCTTGCCCAAATTATTGCGCAATCATCCATCCAATAGAAGATTATGGAAGCACAAAGGGATGATATGGAGATACAAAAGAGGGTGACTGCAGTAAAGGAAGGGAAGCTGCAAGAGTTCCATATCGATGATGATGGTGTGATTTGGTTTGGAACGCGACTTTGTGTGCCTTCATCACCTGAGATAAAGAAGGAGCTATTGGATAATGCACATAGCTACACTTTCTCTATCCATCCTGGGAGTACCAAGATGTACCGTGATCTCCGGGAACACTTCTGGTGGGATAACATGAAGAAAGAGATTGCGGAATATATATCAAGGTTCTTGGTATGTTAGCAAGTTAAATCTGAGCGTCAAAAGTCCAACGGTATGATGTAGAAATTGCCTATACCCATGTGGAAATGGGAAAATGTTACTATGGACTTTTTCATCGGTCTCCCGTAGACGTCAAAGGGAAATAATGCGATATGGGTTATTGTTGATTGACTCACCAAGACTACCCATTTAATCTCTATTCGGGAAGATCTCTCACCTGATCAACATGCAATGATATATGTGAAGGAATTGATGAGATTGAAAGGTATTCCACTCTCAATTGTCTCTGAACATGATCCAAGGTTCACATCTATGTTCTGGAGGATCCTTCAACATGAATTGAGTACTGAATTAAATTTCAGCACGACCTATCACCCCCAAACTGATGGCTAGTCTGAAAGGACTATTCAGACGCTTGAAGATATGCTATTAGCATGCTCTCTTGAATTCAAAGGTAGTTGGGATAATCATCTCCCATTGGTTGAGTTCTCATAACACAATAACTTCCCCTTGAGTATTCAGATGGCTCTGTACGAAGCTCTGTATGGAAAGTGATGTATAACTCCAACCTGTTGGGATGAAGTTGGAGAACGAAAGATACTTGGGCCTGATCTTGTTTAATAGATGATAAATAAGTTTTAAGTAATCCAGAAACACATCAAAGATGATCAAAGTCGGAAAAATAGCTATACTGACAACTGTCGAAGAGACTTGGAGTTCGACGTTGGAGATAATGTCTTCCTTCGAATATCTTCATGGAAGAGAGTCATGCGATTCGAGAAGAAAGGGAATCTAAGCCCTAGGTATATTGTCTCCATTGAGATCTTTGACTGCATAAGAGTCGTGGCCTATCGTCTTGCACTTCCATCGAATATGGCTCAAGTTCATTATGTGTTTCGTGTTTCACTTCTAAGGAAGTACATACCAGACCCCTCACATGTACTAAACACAGAGGTGGTGCTGCTGGAAGATGATATCTCCTATGAGGAGCAGCCAGTAAAGATTCTGGATTGGAGAGATAAGGTTCTACGAAACAAGACAACCCATATTGTCAAAGAGTTGTCGAGGAACCAAATGTTTAAGGAAGCAACTTGGGAACCAGAAGAGGCAATGAAGGAGAAGTACCCTCACCTGTTTGTGTAAAGTGAAATTTTGGGGGTGAAATTTCTTAAGGGGGGAAGAATGTAATGACCCAACATTTTTCAATGGAAATTTCCTCCTTATAAATATGTAATAAGTTAACATGAAATCAAATCATAATAAACTATAATGTAATAAGTGACTATTAAATATAAGGTGGTCACTTCTGTGTTATGAATTTTGAAAATTTTACATACATGATTGTGTTCAAGATGATTTATGGAGAGTAATGAAACAAAAATAATTTTTGGTGAATAGTATCATGCCCTTATGAATAGTAACATACCTTTATGAATAGTAATATGAACCTTATTAATAGTAAATAATCCTATATAATAGTATCATTACCTATGAATAATTAAATAAAATTTAGACATCATAAAAAGTGCCAATTTGACCTTAGTAAACAATTTGGTATTTTCTAAGTCATAAATAATTAATTATAATTAACTAATTAATTTAAAAGAATATTTATATCCATATAATGTATTCATAAATTTTTTAATCAATGTATTATAGTTTTTAGATAATTTTATAAGACCCTACGTAATTTGTGGATGCACTATAAAATCAGTTTTAATCTTAAATACTGTTTTTAAGTAAATTATGATTTTAATTAAATATTAAATTAATAATATATAGAAAATTATTTTTGAAAAATGGACTTCATTTTTGGATTCTACATGTTGGAAAATTGTAGGGGTAATTTTTTGGGTTTTTTCTGAAATACTTCAATTTTCGGGTGAATAGTAAAACAATACTGTTTTTCGCATAATCAGTGTATACTAAATTGAATCATTAATGATGTAATGATGACATAAAAATTCTAGAACTTTAGTTTCGGCCAAATTATATTAAATTTCATAAATGTTTTCTTAAAATACAATAAATCCAATTCTCAATCCTAAAAAAGAACATTCCAAAGCCTAAAGTCAAAAGCTGATTTCTTAAAGTGTCTTTTTCTCTTTCTTTCACTTTCCTTTTAATAAATAAATTAATTAGATTTATAAAGATGAATTAAAGCCTAAAACGAATCATATTATATTAATATATGATCTAGGATGTCAAAAAACATCTCTTACAAGTCTAAATTTTTATATATTATTTTATTTAATATTTTATACTAAAAACACCTCTCTCCTCATGTACAAATAAGCCCTCCCCCTCCTCTTGACAAACCACACCTCTGAAGCTTCATACATTGTCTAAGATCAGGCCAATAATCTCCCCTAGCCCCTCCCACACATCCAAGAGCTTCTAGTCTAATCAAAATTCCAATCTTAGGCCCTTAAAGAGGTTCTCAAGAGAAGGATTTAAGAGGTAATTTCCCTCCCTCTTCTGCTTTAATTTCCTTTCAAGTTCTAGTTCATTTCATGATCTCTCTCCATCTACATTCATCTAAATTTTGTTGTAGCTAAATTATTATACATATTCTGTAATTTTATGATTCTAATTGGATATTATATCATCCAACCCCCTTTCCCTCTTCCTTTTATTTTATTAAATAGAACATTGTTCATGATGTGTTAATTTATCACCTTCAAGCACAACATGCCTTCTTCTTCCATTTATACCTTCATATCTGGTCATAAAACTATTTTTTTGGTTGAACCAGAATATTTTATATTTATTATGTTCTATTTAATGTTCTTTAAATAACCTATGGACATATTACTAAGTGATAAGTTAAAACATGTCCGTTGTGATCCAAAAACCGCCCAAATTGACCCAAATAACCATCACTTAATTCTTATCTAATGATTCATCCACATGGATCTAATATAATTAATTATAAGATACTTAAAACTCCTGTAATATAATTAATGACATGTAATATCATATCTGGATGTTTACTCATGTTTTACTTGAACATCAATTTAAGAATACAAGTGAACCACCCAAGAAAAACCATAAAAACAAACATCCCCGAACAGTGTTTTTAAACTATATAAGTCATCAAAAGGAACATAATATGAAATAATGAAACCAGAATGAACCATATTAATGTAAACATGGTTTTGGATTACTAATTAATGAATATAATTTCATTATATAGGACATTAAAGATAAAAAAGCATTCGGGTACAAGGTAAGGGGAAATCTCGAACCCAATTTTCTTCCTTCGGGTTCTCCCTCTTTCACTCCATTTTTGATATGGTTACTCCTCAAAGATAATTTTTTCATCATTTAATTTACTTTTGTGGGATATACATGTTTTTTAACTTCTGTTTATGTCCAAAAAAATGTTTTCCAAATGAACTCTTATTTTAAGAACCCCCCTTTTTCTTCTCACTCAAAGTGAATGGTTCTTGTAACATGTATGTTAATCCCTATTTCTTTTGGGAACCAAAAGATTATGAATATGTTATTATGAGATGAAACCCATTACTTTTCATGGGTTCATAATGTTAATTTATGTTTCAAGTTCATTATGTCAAGCATGATAAATGATAATGTTATGATGTGACAGGTAATCCTGGAATTATATAGCGCAATATGAATGTTTAAATGTGACGGGTGCGCTCGGAATTGTACAGTGCTCCAATTCATTGGATAAAGTGATGAATCACATGAGTAAATGTGGAATTATGTGTGAACAAGATGCTATCTTTTTTCACAAGTACATGTGGTAGTTAACAACTAAGTTATGATGATTCATTTTTATGCATTGCCACATTTCAAGTCTTTTATTTTTTCCCCTCTCATGTTAAAGATCTTTTGACTATGTTATGACTATGCTCACCCCATGCTATATTGTTCTTATATATCCTCTTACCGGGATTCTAGCTCACCCCTTTTGATGTATATCGTCAGGTGGATACATGTAATAAGGGGAGGAAAAGTTTCAATAAAATGATAGAGAATAAGAAATTAAATAAATGTTTATGCTTGATGTTTTATTTCTTAAGTGTGGTCCTAGTTTTCCTAAGACACTAAACCATTGGATCCTCTATATGTAATACTATTATGTTTTTTATCTTTAAAATGATGTAATAGTAATGTGTGAAAAGGCCGGGATGCTATAAGTTCACTCAAAACTGAGGACACCCCCAGGATAAAAACCATGATACAAACTCAATGGAAGTATCATATATCCACTCCAAGCCTCCATTTAGATGTTATTCAATGTTGCGTTTCAAATAAAAGAATTTATTTTAATTATTTTATTTACTTTTTTGTCCTCCGGGACAATTTCTATTGGAGTCTTGGACCGAAAAAACTTATACCTCTCTTAGGGTTAATGACATGATGCAAACTCAACCACGGCTTCATATTCCCAATTTGAGTTACCGTTTGAGATGTATTTGGGCGTGAGCTATTAAATGGATTAATTTATAAATTAAATCACCCATTTTCAGATTTCTAACAAGTGAGAGAACTGAACATTCCAAGTCAACATGCTTTATGTCACACATAGGGTAAACACCACGTTTCAGACCCATCTAGGGTCTTAGATTTCTGATCTGGTAAACCGTTTAAGGGATACCCCATTTCTTTTGCGTGAATAGTTAAAAAACACTTAATATTATGGTATAATTTATTCTGGGCACACTAGGCCTCGTAATTTCTCATCGTCTCATCCCCTGGCTCTAGAAACATATGTATAAATATTCCATAGTCTTAGAGAGAAAAAACCGAGTCTCTACATGATCTATGTAATATAAACAAAAAAATAACACGTCAAAACATACCCAAAAAATAATGTTTTCTATAACAAAAAATGATAAAAATTATGAAATATTATTAACGAATATGAAATAATATTTTATAAAAGTGTCACATGTGATATCATAAATATTAATATGGAGTTTTTATAAATTAATTAAATGTTTAAAACCTCTATACAAGGTATTAAATTTTTTTAACCCAAATGGAAGCATATGGTAAGGGATATCGTAGAAATTTTATTTCAATGAGGCATATTGTAAATTTATACACCCATTTACTCTTATATAGTGTATGTGTATCCCATTTGAATTTAATATATATAATAATTAATTATTAATGTTATATTTAGTTTCAATTTGAATTAGATTATCTAAATGATTTTTAACATGATGTTACAATTGGTAAAGAAATTTTATAACTTAATTACTTTTAATTTGGATATAATTTTTTTCCTTTTCCGTTTTTATTATATAATTATATATGGCATAGAATTATTACAATCTTTATTAATTTTGAATTATTTTATTTGGATTTATTTATGATTTAAATAATCTTTTTATTAGATGATTATCAATTCCACATTGTGATCTTTGGAAGGGTTTATTTTGTAATTTTGTTTTATTCGGGAATGTTTACACATGGACTAAAATGAAAGGAAGTGATTTTATCATTTTTTTAATAATTCTATTAATTTTTTTTAATATTTTTATTAATAACATTTTTCATGTGTTAATACCATTTTTTCAATCTTTGGTACATAAAAATATTGAGAAATTGTTTTCATAAAATACGACTCCATATCCCACTTTGGTCTGAAATCAGTTTTCAAACAAAACCTATATTTATAATATAAAATACAAATAAATCATTATAATTTTAGAAATGATTTTTTAAAACACATTTTTTCCATTTTTTCTTTTTACATACAAATTTCTAATTACTCTTTTTAACACAATTTGAATAATGAACTTCTTTACCATTTTTATATTGGAAATGGAATGTCATTTTAATCCCATATAAAATTACACACCAATAATTTCATGACTATTCCATTATAATATAAAAAAATATATATCATGAAAATATTTAAAATATATATATTCATATAAATGGCTTTTTCAGTATGTTTTTCAATATAAAAATGGTATTTTCCTTCGGAAAATCTGTAAACATATTTTTCTATTGTTTTTTCAATAACAAATAAACCCTTATTTTAACTATAGTACATATAATTAATGTTTTACCATAGTTATAATTCCTCAAGAGGAATTATGAATATTTTTACTAATTAAAATAATTATATTCACTTATATGAATCATTTTAGCATTCATTAACTTCCTCTTGAGTTATTTACATTATTGTGTTCATTTAACAACAAAATTCCTTAAAATAAATAAATTATTTATCATAGATTATATTATTTCATAAACCGTATACCATTTTTATATACGGTTTTTACTATATATTTTATATTATTATCATTTTTAATATTTATAAATCGGTATTATTTATTCAACATGGATATTGGATACTGAACATTTTTCATGAATTCAACAAATTATTTGATGTCTAAGGAGTGTTTTAAAATGGTACGAATTTTGATTAGGAATATTTAATATAATCTCGTCGATGCAATGTAATTCTCATGAGATAATTTTTTTTGGAAAAATTATAAGTCTTTCTAAATTGTATGTTTTAGACCATCTTGTGAATGGTCTTGATGGTATTGGTTTGGAGTATATGGGAAACATGGAATCCAATAAATAAGAATTCCCTTCCAATAGATTTATTAATTATAATATATAATATTTTACTTATTAAAAATCTAGGGATTCATTACATTGTCCTTATACTGATTAAATGGAATGGTATTCAGCTATTAATATTTACACATCGATAATTCCTTATCCAGTTATTTAAATTTCATTTTTAGTGACTTATGTTTCGAAATTTATCTTGATTTATCATGTTATTTAAATGGGTTGTGTGCTTCGTTTTTTACCTTTCCATATGTATTATGAATATTAATTAATTATTACATCCAATGTACATAATGCTTACTGAGAAATTAAGGTTACCTATATTAGGTTTCCTTTCTCTAGGATTCCATTATATTTACTATGAATTGTATATTGGGATATAGTGTATGGAATACAATAAATCTCAATGTTATTTAATAAAAATTATCTTTTAATTTGTGTATTAATTTTTAATACAATAATAATTTGTTTATATTATTTTTCCAAGGATTATATATTTTTTGGTCATATATGATTCGATTTCCGTGTTTCTTATACCAATGTAATGGAATCAAGCACATACATTGGGGTGCTAGGGTATAAGTTTCTAAATATATAATAACATCATAGAATATAATATTTCATTATATAGACATCATATGAATGATATTGCCATTTTCTCACTTGGATTACTATTTCTCACACAATTCTTTTTAGTTATAATCAATGGTTAGAACCCAATGTAATTATGATAACAGTGAACAAGAATGGAAGGGTTGTGAAAATGATAAAACAAAATTGAATGATGATATGAGTGTGGGATATATTGTTTATTACCAATAATTATTCCCAAAATTTGATTAACAACATATACTTTACCAGATCTCTAACTCGCAAAAGAATAGAAGGATGGAGTTTCACAAGGCATGGGGAGGAAACAGAGAAAAGAAGAATTGATTTCAATTTAGAAAAAATTTGTAATGGGACACCCCTGAAAGTGTATTAAAGGAATTTGGAAGTACATTTTTTGGGGAAGAGAATGGAATCATGAAAATAATTGTTAAGTAAAAAATGATGACTGTGATGTAAGTAAATAACTCCCATTCATATGACCCATTTATAGTTCATTACATTAAATATGGGGAACCATGGAATTACATGAGTCAATTCTATCTTCTAAAGGGTAACATCGGGACCATCGAAGGACCTATGTGGAAATAAAATGGATGAAGTACCGATGTATTTTGATTCAGTAAGTAAATTGGTGAAATGTTTTATCAATAGTATATTGGATATAAGTATAATAAATTATCAATTGATCTTATTAAATTTATGTAGATATTGTATATTTATTATCATATGAATTCTAGGTACCATCCATGATTAATGATTTTATGATTAAAAATATGATTAATGAGATACAATACTATTTATGTTTAATGTGATGGGATTTTACAATTATTAAGAACATTTTTGAGATATTTATGGAATCTATATGTTTTATGGAAAATTTATTTGGGGAATAATGAATTTAATTTTTATAGACCTATGTTAAAAGGTATTTATTTATATTTTAATAATAGTAAAATAAGATTATTAGAAATTTTGAAAAAGGTTATGTTGAGAACCTAGTAAAAAATTTATTTAATGATAAAATTCATTTCAATTTTGGCCATCATATTTTTCAGAAATTTAAATGAAATATATTAATATACTTTATAATAAGGACCCACATAATGGGAGACAACCCATTAAATCAGGAAAGGTAGTGCGCCTGGAACTCATTATCAATGAATGATAAGGTTTTCTCAACTAATAGTTGCCTATGAAATTTCAATGTTAAAATATTATTGTTTTTATTTAAACAATTTTATTAATAAATTTTAAGGATTAAATATTAGTATTAAATTGTAGGTTTATAAAATAAAATATTAAACTCATTGGTTTTGGAAAATATTTAGAGTCATATGGAATGTATAGTCCCACTTTTATAGATATAATGATCCATTGAATGAAAATATTTGTGCTTCAGGAATAAAAGTACATTTTTTCGATATCCATTTCATTGAATAAGAGATGAATTTGAAATTGATTCAAGAACAACCAAAAAAAGGAATTTTTATAATTAAATATAATGATATAAATTATGTATATTTCCTTGTATTATATTATTGAGAAATAATTATACATATTTTGAAAAAAGTTTTGTAAATAAAATGTATTACTATTTCCCTAGTTTCTAATGATATAAGACATTTTCACACCAATTAAATTTATAATGTTGTGGCCCTAAATATTCCATTGATCATTAACTATATTTTGATCAATTACCTCAATCACTCTGTATATTTGATTATTCTATTCCTTTAATTACATATCTTCACATGATATTAACTTTTTCATACATGGAATCATATTTATGTGTTGTTCTCTATAACCGTTGTATTTTCGATTATCAATTATTTAGTGGTTGTTTTACCAACACCTCTAAAAATGCAGTATTTCAATGAATGATTTTTCAAATATCCACAATTTATTTTACCAATATCATTATTAAATTAGGAGTATTTAATTTATTTAATGTTGGGATAATGTAACACCCAAAAAGATTGAAATTTTAACATCATATTTGGTAGTGTCTATGACACACAACACCAATTATAGAAAATAATTTACAATCAAAAAAAATTATGACATATTTAATGTTTTATAAAAATTCATTATATTATATATATTTCAATACACACAAAACTAAGTTAGCTAGTATTACACACAATAATGACATTCTTCGGTAGCTTTTGTTACATACAAGACATTGTTTTACCAAATAGTTGAAAAAAATATTATTTAAAATGATAATTATCATGTAAAAATTAAATTTTTGTTTATTAATATGATTAAATAACTTCTAAAAATATAATATTGAATTCATTATATTCTAATCAATTAGAAATGAAAACAAAAAACAACCAAATATAGTGAAATATTGTTCTAAAAAATCATTTTTATATTCTTGAAGGTATTTTATACAAATAAAATAAATTATATTATATTTTTAATGATATTAATGAAATTTATATTCAGTGTATTGAATCAATATTATGCATTTATCATATATATTTGATAGGTATATTATAAGAATAAATCAGATTTTAAGCACAAAAGGCTATATTTTTCTAGAGGTTGTTTTGTCAACTTTTAATAGTTCACTTATTTTAAATCTAAATATGGAAAATTTTATAAATATTATTTCAAAAAATTATTTTTATTTTTTATTGTCTAATTTCAAAATTATTTGAGGGTAAATTTTTATAGTTTTCTAAGAAGATTCATTTTTTTAATTCTTACAAATAAAGAATTCTAATTGAAAAATTACTTTTCATCTAAATAATTTATAACCATTAAATATATTTCAAATATGTTATACAGATAAATTAAATAAATAATACATCTTTTATTCTAATTTAGGTAATTGTAATCAATTTATTACTAAATTTTTATGTAAAAAAATTTTAATCGTTTGACCATATTCATTTTAATAACATGCCTTGTCATTATATCTACATGATAAATTTAATATTATATTAGCCCACCTATAAGAAATTACATTAGAAAAATGGATTCAATATATGGAATTAAAATAATATTTATTTTCTAATAAGGTAATATTTATTTTTTACTTAAATTATTAGTGGAAACAGTTAATGTTAATCATAGTTGTTAAGGTAAAAATGAGTTTATATAGAGGTAAATAATAAAAGAAACAGTCTAGAAATGACCCAAAACATTTCTAATACCAAATATATTGAAAACATAAAACGGATACCATATTTTATAGAAAATGTTTCATTATTGGGTGCACAAGATTTAAGGGAGAATTTAGAATAGTGTTTAATATTTTGTATTTACAAGAATGACACCCTCAACTATAATAGTGATCTCAGTCACCTCAATTATTAACACCGATGAATCAATTTATATCAAAGAAAACAAACTGAATTCACTCCATATATTCCCTACCCTAATTTTACAAACATTATTTTGGGTTAAAAATAGACCATTCATGGTTTTATTAGAATCCTATAGATGAAACCCGAAGAGGATGTAAAGTTCTTATAAAGACACATTTATTTTATTTACTTTTCCACCACTTATAGTTCATATTATTATATAATAATATAATAATATAATTATATTAAAAATAATTATATGTTTTTTATGCTAAAGGTATTACTTAAAACACCACAAACTTCAATAAAATGTGTTACGGAGTCACTATTTTTTCTAACGACAGACTACCGCCTCACAAATCGATGTCGTTCATTTTTCCATCACCACTATACATAATTTGGAATAATAATGAACATAATATCTATAAATTATATGTATGATATTTATAATGAATTTATATATATATATATATAATTAATATACAAAACATACCTTCATTCTTTCAATTGTTCGGAAATACAATGATGTTGTTCCTATGTACGACAAACTACCACCTAGAGAAGCGATGTCACTCATTCACACATTACAGGGAATATATCAAGGAAGGGTTTAAAAACATATGTGATATATATGAAATAACATTATACTAAATTGATAATATACTTATTTTATATTTATTTTTCTTTCTCACAATATGAAATTAAAATGGAATCAACATTTATGTGTACGTACATGGTAATGTATCCATGAACAATATATTTCATTTCATAAAAAAAATTAAAGATATTTATAAAAAAACTAATGCATAATATATATGATATTCAATTAATGTTTTTTTCTAGATATTATATAATTATGATATATGTATGAGGGTAAAATAAATAATAATTCAAAACATACATGAAAAAAATCATGTTATTAATAGAAATGATGTCGTTAAAGAATCATTATTAATGAATAAAAAAAAATATGTTATAAAAAGATAATATATGATATTTTAAATATCAATATGGTTCTTCTTTGAGTTAATAAATAGGTTAAAACAACTATAAATAATGATAATGGGAATTCAACTCAAAAGAAAGCATAATGTAAAGATTTCATCTCATTTTTAGATCATTGAGGCATATTTTATTATTATCATCCTTATTAATTTTACATGGTATATATGATGCCCCATGAATTTTTAAATCAAGAAGAAATCATTCTTCATGGTATTTTTAGATTAAATTTCAGTTTTTCGTCAAAATGGATTCGAAATTGATGCTACCAAGTGATAAAGATATTTCATAACTCAATTCCTTTTTATTGGGTTATATTATATCCTCATGGTCATTAATATTATTTGTTTACTTATGTAATGAATATTTAAAACCAATTTTTATATGTCCAATAATTTTATATATATTTAATGTTGACATATTTAATATATTCATTGGATTATTCCCAATTCAGCATTTTGATCTTTTTAAGGGCTTACTTCAAAGTCCCAATTTTTTGATATTTTTTCATGACTGATTTCTGTTGAAGAAAATTAATTGATATTTAAAAAAAAAACCTTTCTATTATCATCTAAAATATCTATTAATGATATTTTTCATGTAATTTCACCATTTTTACACTCTTTGAAACAAAAAATTATTGTGATTTTTTCATACTAAAATTAAAATTAATTTCTTTATTTTTTCATAATTATTTTTTATTATAAAAATATTTTTTCTAAAAATGATTTCAATGACTTTTAATTATACTTTTAAAAATGATTTATTAAATATACTATTTAACAATACTTTCTTTTATCAAAAGTACTTGAAATGAAACTTTTTATTGTTACTTAACAAGAAACTCCTCTAATAATTTTAAAAAAGAAATAATTTTTTCCCCTTGTATGGAATTACGAATAATAATTTCTATGATACTTACATTGATATTTTTGGATGATCTTTTCAATGAGTACATTTTTAAAAGTGATATGGAATGAAAACTATTTTTAATACAATAATTAAAAATATAAAACATATATTCCTCATGATTGTTTTAAATATATATTTATTGTATTTATATTCATTAAAAACATTACATATTATTACTCTAATGGGTATAAGTCATATTTATACCATCCTTATTCTTCCTCTATATGGCTAATGATTATTTTCAGTAAATATATTGTTGAGATTCAATTACCTAAAACAATTTTTAAATTGTTAACTACCCCTTTAGTTATTTAAATTCTACTGAACACTGAACATTAAATTTAACCTAAATATTAACATTATTTATCATGTATATGATTATTTCCAAAACCACATTCCATTTGTATATATGGTGTTTTAGTTGATAGTTATTTGATTAGATAGGTAATTGATATATTCATTTTATATACTCATAATGGATAAATTATAAGGCACATTATTTACGAATTATATTTATTTTTCGTTGTGCGAGTAATTATTTGATCTAGTATATCCTAGTTTGGGGATTATTTCATGTAATCACCTCATTGCATCAGTAGTATAATGACGTTAAATAGATATCTAAATAAAATTTGTTTCTACCCAATCCATTTTAAACTTCACCGTGAATGGTCTATATATTAATGGGTTTGTTTACCTATAAAACATGGTGTCCAATAAATAGGAATTTCCTTCATTCGGAGTCAAATTTTATTATCCAAGAGATTTTGACTATGAGAAAATATATGGACGAATTTCATTCTCACATTATAGATTTAATGGAATAGTCATCAGTTATTTATCACGGGAAATTGATTTTTCCTTATACAATTATTTAAATGGAATGTGTTCTAAGTTATTTAAAATTCTACATTGATTATGAATTACTTAGTAATTTAAATGGAATATGTTCTCAGTTACTAACTTTACATTCTGATTATTCACATTGATTCCTTATTAAATCCAATGTAAATAACCCCAACTTATCATTTGAACTCATATATTTTTTTTTCCTATCCTAAGGATTATGTGAAATTTTATATGACTAATATTTAATAATAAACTAGATGAAAAAAATTTATTCTTGGATATATTTTATGAAATATATATTGTAATTTTTGAATTCATATATAATACAAGACTCATGTATATATTATGTTTACTAACACTACTAAACTATTTGGTCTATTGGGACCTGATTTCCTTGTATCAAATCCCAATGTAATGGAAGTAGGAACTAGCTCCCAGCTATTAGGGTTGGGGTCCCCAGGGAAAGGGGGATCTTGAGAAATATCCAAAGACTATTCATTGTTTTTCATCATGTAATGGGGGTGATAGATTCTTAGTTTATTGTCATGTAAATTAGAGGTTATATTTAATAATTTAAAATTGTTTTGTTTCTATGTATTATTCATGTAATACACATTGTTTTTAAACCATTTATTTCTTGTTTCACATGAAGAGGGAATCCCCTTTATATTTCATAGGGTAGGGTTATATTTTAATGTTATGTGAACAGAATGATGATATGGGGAACTTAGAAGGCCATGTATCAGGGGATATCCAAGATGAAAATTTCTTGTGCACAATTTAAGGTCATGATTCTCAAAATATGACTCTTATATTATGGTCATAATGTATATAACATACGGTGAGAATCACAAAATGGCGATGTGTGGTGTATTATAATGAAATCCCGATGTGAATTGAGTCGTCGATGATCTGGCACACCACATCACATTCACATAGATGGTTTCAAATAGATTAATGGCATGATTCCTAGATGTGGAATCCCTATTTCAATTCATTGAGATTGGATGATGGGCATGAATACCATATAAGTACATACATAGCATGAAATATTAACAACCTGGTGATATTTTAGTGCCAAGGATCCCTATTTCATGTAATACATTTTATGATCCATGGTAAATGATTTATCTTCATAAATTTTGCACTGTTAATTACTAGTTTTTTTCTCATAGAATTTAAAACATATGGGATGAGTCTCTCAAGGGAATAAGTGTTTTGTAGAAGTGTGGAAAACGAATTATGAATGATGGTTAATTAGGCTCAATGCCACACAACACATTATTATGGGGACTTGAACATATTTTAAGGTCGTGATTCATAAACATAGGATATTAATTTATGGTTGTAGAGATCAGAACAAGAATCATAGTTTCTTTTTATAGTTTTTACGCTACGAGGGTTTGGTTGACTGAAAATTTATTAGGGATAACCCCTTCCCAACTACTAATCTCACACGAGTTGTTCACAATAATAGAATGCAAAATTGGTATGGACTTCTCGTTTCATTGAAGGTAAAACACGAAGCTGGGGTTGAAATAGATGAAAATCCCATAAGGGAGATTAAAATATTTATGACCTACCTCATGAAAAATGGAATAACTAAATGGTGATCAATTAAATCAAACCATGTTCGAATAACATGTTTTCTACATGTTTCGGTTATAGATTTGGTGAAAAATTATAAGATTGATCATTGATTGAATTCGAAACAAGGGATATCCTATTTTATATTGATGATACATTGAGGTTTGAGGCCAAGAGAGTGGGTGATCCATTATGTCAAAAAATAATACCATTATTGATCATATTTAAAATAGGGGATGATGGTTATCAAAATCGGGGAAAGCATAGACTTCTAGAGATATAGAACTGTTTGGATCTAACATCGGTAGGATGATTTCCTATTTGGAAAGGGTGTTAGATCATCACACATTATGAGGAATACCAATTTCTATACGGGGTAATGTGTGGTTCATCTAATATTTATTATATGTAGAGTCCTGATATCAAGTGGCTACAATTACCCTCCCATACATATCATATGTGGCATCCAATTTTAAAACTGGGTAATGTGTGGTTCAAAATTATAAGAAAAGTACGTTCACTTTGTTAGTTAAAATTATTGTAACATGGACGATGGGGATGGATGGTGGTTTTTGATCACATTGCATTGACCAGAGGTTATGATTTTCTCAAGTAGGCCAACATTATATGGAAAATTATTAATCAACATGAATGGAGAACCATGCATAACCAACACCAACTAAAAAATTGAAAAATCATACCCTGTATTGATATTGATAACATTAAAGGATAAAAGGTACCCACTGATGAGTTTATATAGGGGATCGACCCATGATAAAATATCTCAATTTCATTGCATATCCCATGGGATATGGAATCAAGCCACACGTAGTTATTTGAAATAGTGTGGTAGTAGACTTACACCATAAAGGGGATACCATCTCAAATAAGGATATTGAGTCTTCTCTTAGGATGATTTGAGGAATCATAACATTGTTAAAGGTTAGAATATATTTTAATATCATGTTATAGGGACTTTTTTTCATCCCATATTTTTCATGAGCAGAACCCTCATTTAATATAGGGTGAAATCAAGTATTATTAAGATTCATCCTATTTTCAACAGGGTAGGATCACAATTTACAATTATGAACTGAGGAAAAAGTTATAGGAATTATGCACTAATATTCCCACTTATATATTCCTTTTTTAGGGATATGAGTAAATTGCATCCCATTAATGGTTCATGATAAAATAATGGGTATTTTGATAAGAAAAGGAGGCCCATGGGAACATTTTTAGGGAGAAATAACTATAGGTAATAGATAGTTTAATAGTGAATCAACCACTAGTCCAAAATATGAAAATATTAGGAAACACCATGTATCCCACGAGTTTCTAAATAAATCCACACATTGTTCTAAAACGATGTTTGAGGTACTAGCTTTACTATAGATGATGAAAACCGTGCAAATGAAAGGTGAAAGCACATAGTTTTGTGTCATAATACATTGACCATAGAGATGGGGCTTCAAGGATATTCATGTTTTGTAATAATTAAGCAATATTATAAAGGTTTCGAGGATTATATTTAACTAATGATGCATTCATATATTTTTATGCACACATTTTAAGGTCATTTGATTTGGGACCTGTATAATTGTTAAAAGTCATGTTTCATGGATTATAGAGGGGATATTTGTTCTAAGTATATATGTGTTGAACTAAAAAGGTACAACTAAAATTATTGTGTCCAAAGGAGTCTCACATACCTCAAAATTAATAAGAATTAAATTCAACAAAATTTTCAGACAAAATGCTTATACCAGGAGGAAAGTAGTTTAAACTAATAAATCTTAGGGTGGAGTGGAGTTAGTCCCAAAAGTGTTGATGTGGCACAAGAGAGGTAAAAACTGACAAAGAAAGAGACAAGGAGGCCCACATATCACATGGAAACCACGAAAAGAATTGAACATATTTAATTTCACAATATTTTGACCGTAACTGGGGTTATAGGGCCAAGGGTTGATATATTTGTGGCAGTCCTAGAGATGAGAAGTCTTATCATCACTGTGTATATTGTGGTGTTGTTAATCAAACCACATGTAGCTATAATACATGGAATGGTAAGGGAATAGAAATTCTGGGTGAAATCCTCTTTGCACTTAGAATTTAGGTATCCCTGAATTGTGGGTTATCCAACGTTATGAGCATGTGGTAACACTACAGTTTATTGTCAGGTGCAGAGAAAACATTTTTTTCATCTCATATATAACATTAAATATTGGTTTAAAATTTTATATGAACTATTGGGTCTTCTCATACATTTATAAGGGGAATTTCAGTTTTTTATGGTTTATGATCATATATCATTATGGGGAACCACAATCTTATATGGGGTAAAATAACAGTTTAGCTTCATGTGTTGAGTATGTTAGGATGTATAGTTTAATGTCATACCACTCGAACTGTAGGGCCTAAAAATAGATTAAGTTTTAATTAATGGTACATTTTATGTTTTTTAGGGTCTCATTTCAATATACCATAAAAAATTAGTTTTTAAGGACATAGATTTTGTAACATGGGATCATAGTTTTTTTCATCATATCAGTTGGACATGGATGGATCTTCTCAAATAGATATGTAAATTGTGTTGGACAGACCTCCATGACATGATTAAATGCCATAGAGGGCCAAAAATCATGAAACACATTCATTATATGGTTCACCCATAGTGCAACATTATTATTCATGGTCTTCCACTCTAATATATTAAGTATTACATGAGAAACCTAGTGTTGCGGGTAGGTGTATATGTTATTTATCCATGGTGACTAAAGAGTAAGCTCCATTGGAATAGATATCATGAATTATATAGGGTTCTTCCCTCTTGGTATCAAAATGTTTTGGCCTCTTTCTAGGTATCATCAGCATTTTGAGTTCTCGTAATATACTATCAGAGAGGATAGAGAAACGACAAACTTTTTGTTGAATGCTCAAGAGAGCCTCTTTTAGTGGATCTATTGATTCTTCAAGGTTGGTACCTCATTATTTTGGGGGATTCAAGATCATCTATATGGAATTCATTTAATATTTATAGAATATTATGGTTTTAACAATCTATCTATAGAAATTTAAAATAATCCTCAATGTGAAAGACTACCTCAGTTTTGTACATCAAGGAATATGGGGTCACCTTGGTGGAATTACATGTCATCCTACAATATGAATAGAGGGTTTTGGGGAGTTGTTTATTAATAAATGTTATTTTCCTAGAACACTATCTTATATAGAGTGATAAATAGGTTCTTATTTAATTCCTCAATCATAACATTTCCTTACATATTATAGCATAAGGTAGAGTTTGATACAATATTGTAGTTGGAGTATAAATTTTCTAGCTTAGTAGTCTGGATGTTGTGGTATTGTATTTTATAATATCATGAGGAAATCCAAATGGTTGGATGATATGGGAGCTCATGTACTCGATCAAAAATCATTTCATGACATCCATGAGGGGAATTACATCTAACCACTTGAAGATGAAATATTTCTCAGATATAATAAACATGCTCTTGGGAGATTTCATTGGTGGGTAAGTCCCAACAATATTGAGTCCCTATATAGTAATGTCCCACGAATACATGGTATTGTGGAGGATATCCAGAGGAAAATTAAAATTTTTATATTTCATTTGACCTGCATGAATCCCACAGGAAAACTTGATGTATTCATTGACTATGGTGAGAGAGACGTGGCCTATTATATGAATCTCGTTGCGAGAGTTTCAATCTTACATAATGGGTGTCAAAGTACATATCATGTAATTATAGAAAAACCTAATGGATTACATATACATTAACGAAATATAGGAGAACACCATAAAATTCATATCTATAGAGAGTCTTCTCAATGTAAGGCCCACTATGGAGGGTGAACTGAATTGCAAGAAAATAGACTCAGTCATGATCAACTCTATTTGTTGGAATAATACCACCCATAAGATACTCAAAAAATGGATTTGTCTAATTAGTATTTTACTCTGATAGGGGGGAACCAGATGGTTCTTCTATTGATGCAAAAACATCCAAATAGTTTACCTATTTTTTATAATTTTCTAAAATGGCTAGGGATATGACCCTTCATTCTCCCACATGAATGGAAAATTAATCTCGATCAGGCTCTGTGAGTGATAAATCTAACTATGTTGTGGTGTGGACTCAACCATTCTACCACATAGGGTGATGAATCACTTACAACTGGATAGGAAAAAGGTCAATTTTATGACTGTTTCTCTCCAATAGGGCACTAGATCATTCATTCTATTGATGTAGTCCCCATTAATATGTTTGTTGAGTAACATGTAATATCCCTTCACATGAAATTAGGGGAAAAATCTCAATGGAAATCTTGATACAACTGATGATATAATAATACACAGCCTTATTGTTATTGTAACATTATGATAGAAATTATTAGTATGGTTGGTCAGCTTCTTCATGAGTGATGAATACCATTACCATAAACACTCTATGGATAATGTGATCATTGATCCTTATATTTTTTAGTATATGGTAGGAACCATAAAAATGAATCATTCAACATGGTATATCCTGATCCACTGAATGTATTCCCTCATCTGTGAAATCAATTTCCATGTGATGTTCTTCATCGGTTGGATGGGTGGCTTGGATGACATCCAGTGGCTGACCCTTTATGGCCTTCAACAACATGAACATGATGTTGAAATACTAAATTATTACTATCCATATGTACCATAATGTCCCATTAACATTGTTCGATTTATGATATACTTCATTGGGTTCACTCAGGACACAAAATATAACACATGTTGTTGTAGATACTGTCACAACATCTTCACTATAAAACATAAGGAAATAAATCTCTTCTTAACAGGGTAGTATCTAACCTTTGTGACCTAGATAATATCACTTGTATGATAAAAACTATTTTTTATACCCTCTTAGTTATATTGGAAATGAAGGGCCCCATGGGACCGTTCAAGGGTGATCATGCAAAGGAGTAGAGGCTTCCCATAGAGGGATGACATCAGAACTGTATGCTATAGAATAAAATGATTTATTTAATAAAAAAACCTTGAATTAATCATCACAATAGTATTTGGTTACTTTATTAACAATCCATGACAAGGTATTACACATACCGACCAAATTCATGATGAATAGGCATATGTAGGCTACATGTACTTGGAGGCCTCAAAAATCCTAGACATTTCTCAGGGGTGGAATTTTGATGATGGACTTGATATTATCTAGTTTAATCATGATTTCTCTTTAACCTATGATAAAGCTGTGGAACATCCCAAAGAAATCAATTAATACATACATTAAGGGGATTATCTTCAAATTTTTAGTGTGGATAAACTTGAACACTCTCTCAATGTATATGAGTTTTTCCTCAAACTAGTAATATTTGTCCACCAAATATTCTATGTTGAATTGAACCAATATACCATGTATTATATTTAATATGTGGTGTATTTCACATTGATAGATTTAAACTTTGTTATCCTGGCCAAAAGGCATCAAATAACAGTAGAAGGAACCTTTTTATTAATAAATATGGTGGAATTCTAATCGTAATGGTTCATCCAAATATGGTTTTAACTATAATATACATCTATAACAGATTGGGACTAGATCCCAAATGTATCGTCGATCAAAAAATATGTCATTGTAATTGGAATATAAACCTTCCTAAAATGGTGGATGGGGTCCTAATAGTTCATATATACTCTAATATAAAAATTCTTATTCCTAAATGGGATGGTTTTTTCATGAAATGTAGGGTACTATACTTCCATAATGAAAATTTATTTGATAATCTTATCATCCTTGGCCTCTACCATGTCAATGGATTGGGGTGAATCTTTATAGGAGGATTCTAGAACTTGTGATGACTCACTTGGATAATAGGATGTTGTATGGAGACCTGAGGGTCTAGTCATGGAATCTCATCATAACTCCAAGAAAATATATCGTGGTGTAGATTTTGGAAATCAATATATTATTTCTCTTCCCCTGGAGCCATGGATTTAATGATCAACATAGTCCTCATATTTTATTATGTACCATTGTTTACCTCATCAACACATCATATATGGTAGATACACCCTCTACAAATGTTGTAGGGGAGTCTTCCAAATCATCTTTTTCTTCTATGGGAGGAGAAATAGTTGGAGGTGGTGGTTCATCCGACCAATTTGAATTAGTGTAACCATTGGAGCCTGCATGTGAATTCAAATAATATACACTGAGGGGATCTTTCTCTATTGAAACTATGGAGATAGAATTCTTCAAGCCTATTCCATCCAGCCACATACGATGGGTTCCATTCAACTTATCAAAGAAATAGTATTGATTCAACTTCTAAAAATTCAACCCTATGCTATATAACATGTCGTATTTCTAATAAATGGTGGACATTGGTGTAATTTCTTAGTACATTGTAGGAATAGGGGCTTCTGGTATCACCTGGTCTAGTCTTATATATGTGTACACTATAATATGTAGACTTTAATTAAATTTTTTAATACTAAAAACCTTTTTCTTTTAGATACCAATGTAATCTCCATGTTTGTTGTGTTGTATGCTCCAATAAATGAATTAGGAGAATGATAGTTGCATCTATGTATTCTAATGGACTAACGGCGGTTGTCTCCATCTAATTTTTGTGCTCAAATACATTTCTCTATACTTTATTCCCCACTCTATTTTAGTATTCAGAATCTATATAGGGATCTTTATATAAGTTTAACATAGTAAAATCACCCGGTAGAATCCCAAATCTATTATTGAGGTAGTACATGTTGCATTGGTGACATAAGTTGGGGGCCTCTGGATGAATATGAAACAATTTCCTACCCAACAACACATTATTGGTTCCATCGAGTGAGAATAAAATTAATTTATCATTTGATATAAATTATTAAAAATTGTTATTCAGCCAAAAATTAAAACAAAGACTTCTCTCTCTCACCAGTCGTAAACCACAATTAGTTAGTTTGAGGGATTTAGAAAGTCTTCGGTCAGTCCTAGCTTGTTAAGATTTTATGTTAGGATTATGTTAATCCTAGAACTTATTTCCACTATGAAACAAAGGATCTCCATTACCTCAAACTATACTAAAATTTATAATAGGATTCTGTTCCACTACACTGATGTTCTGTCCTCCTCACCATAGAAAAATATGAAGACTTTTCATTCCTGTTTCTCAACATCCTCTATAAAGTAGGCCTCTATAGTAGCTACCTTATTATGAAACTAGATTTTGATTGTAATGGCTTCTGTAAGGGCATCACCCATTTCATTCAATAAGTGGAGGGTTTTGATTATTGAAATCTCTATAGGACTTCCTATGATGTTATCCAACATATCGTACATCCATCTCAAGGGATATCATTCACCCAAATGGGGACTCCATTTTTTCTGGGGTAGAACATATGCTTCTGTCTATACAAATATGGTTGGTCTAGTGTTATAAATATCCTGATGTGGATTACCGTCCTTATATAAACCATTTCTAGGTGACTATCAGTTGGATGAAATTTCTATTTTGATCGACATGACTGTTTACAATGTGGAATAGACTATGATACTCTATCAACTAACATGATCGAGTGATGTGGGGTTCTAGATGATGTGGTATTGGATGAAAACGAATTTTGAGATATACGAAAAACCTTCTTCCTGGTCTTTATAGAATGAATGATTCAGGTTGAGGAACAACTCTGTGAATTCTAGAAATTCTCATGTGCTCATCATATCCTTCAATGTAATATCCAGATGAATATAAGGGTTTTACCTTATAATACACACTATCAAGTATTTTTATGTGGTTTAATATCTTAACAACTATCAAGGAGGCATAATACTACTAATAAAATGTGATACCATTCATTGATTGGAAGAACCTCGGTAGAACTCAAAACTCAAGCACCATGTAATTGTCAAGGGTGTGATATGACATTGCCAAGGGAAAGTCACTCTAATATCCTCTACTCTATCAATAAATTCTCTTCTGAGATGTATAGGGATACAATGTTTATGTAGAAGCAAATATGAATGGAGGTTTGGAAACAATAGTATCTTGTCACTTTCCTAAATGGGAACAGATGGCACCATGCAAAGGGAAACCTTCATGCATGCCAACAGGTCATCATATTTCTACATCTCATTATTCTAATCCTACTATAATTCCACAGATCATTCACTATTTTCATCACGATGAAGAGAAATATTGTTGTCCTACACCAATATGTAACTTAAATTAACTAAACCATGATCCAATTTTTCTTGTATCTAACCATTGAACACATAGAATTCACAAATAGTATGTACAAGGATAAGATAGTATAGGAAATGGATGAGGTGATTAGTTTTAATGGACTATTGGGGATTATTTCACTCTATAATATTCATAATCCACTTCTTATGGAATCAGATAAAATTTCACCTAACCTGCATGTCCGTAAAAAAACCCCATGTTCGTTCTGTCTGGAAAAATAAATGTTTTATCCTAGAATTCATTAGAGGATCAAGACACATTTTATCATCTTGGAAGCGACACATGGGGTAGTAGTTCAAAAAGGTTCTATGATGGGTGATTCTATGCTTGATAAGGATATAATCGATTATGATTCCTGGGGAAATGGGGAAATATCTCTTCTGGTTGATAGTCTCTACCAGTATGGTGGTGGAACTCTATTCCTTAGAATTACTTCTTGCTGGAGCTAGAAGATTCAATAGGTGTGACATTCAATTATTCCAAAAGTAATCGTACAAACACTGGTCTTTATCATTATATTCCTAGATCACACCTGGTATATTCTGTGTGATAATGATAGGGACTATCTTAGTGTTGACATTACCTACACACATTTTAGTTGTTGATCTTGAGTCATTGTCATGTTGAGTGAGTACGTTAGGCCATTCCACTAGGTGAGGAAATTTGTGACTCGGTCACCATGAAATGTTTTCATATTAATATGTTTATATACTTTTATTTCATTTACTGGTGTTTAACTAGAAGAGTAAATTACTGGGGAGGTCTTCCCAACTAGTGACTGATCCTATAGGTAGTCAGTTGTACCTGATGAACTCATTACCTTCTATAATATCATCAATATACTGAAGCTTGGAAGCCTCCTACTATTCTGGGATTCCCAACATTGGTCTAAAACACAAGATGATGTATTCCTAGTGTTGAAATGGTTCAACCATCACATTTAATGGGTCAAATATGGGATTCCCAAACTCTGGGGTTGCTCGGATGTTGTCCACTCATGTATGTTATAAATTTATCTCAGGCTGGATGACCATATATTGTGTTCCCAGGTCCTAATTGAGAGTGGTGGGAGTGGAAATTAAAAAATCATAATTAGTGCCTCAATCATGATGGGAATAGCAAACCATAAAAGCATTGACTGTCTCACCAACATAGTTTGTAGGCTCATCTGCATATAGTGTAGCATGGCCTACATCCATAGGAGGATAATGGTGCAGTTCAGGAATGTTTGGTGTATCATAACTCAACCACATTCTATATAATCTTGGCTATTCTCCTATTATATGCACATGAACTCTAAGATAACCCGAGTTAATCTATAAAAGAAGTACTTCTTTCCCCACTACAGGATAAAATAGACCCCAAGGGGGAGATTCCCTAATATAGGAGTCGATCAGCGAGGAGGCCATAGATAAAAATTTTCATCTCTTCATCATGAAAAATAAGGGATTCTAATATTAGATTTTCCTATACATTTAGTGATAAAATAAATGGATTGTATGGATCAACATGCACCTTGACCTTTTTGAGATATAAACTAGTTGGTAGTATTAAATCATTGGAGGGATCCCTATGGCCTCATGTCTACCTACACATATGTGTGAGGCCACCTGTCTAAGAGTCTTCCTAGTACTGTCCTATCCCTTGGGGTGGATATTCCCTATCCTGACCATTATCAATTCCCTTATCCCAATGATTCTCTATAAATTTTAAAAGACCATTTTTACTATAATTTTAGTAAAACGATAACCATTATCATTGGTTAGTAGGTAGATCTATCTTAATATATGGATGAAGTGAAGAGATGATTCATGAACCCATCCTCTAATCTACACATGAAGATATTCCTCTTCCCTGATCTGGAAGAGAACTATGAGGCACTTGAATCACCTTTTTGGAGATTATTGTGGTATCCACATGTCTTAGGGTGTTGATCCACTAGTAATACTATCAACCCTTCCATTCAGCACTGATGGGTAATGGCCTTGAGGTCAACTAATAGATGTAGAGGTTTTGAAATGTCTCCCAGATGATATGGTGTAAAAATTGGGAGTCAACTCTTTAGGATACTAGGGGATGTGAATGTATGTATTTTTTGGTATCCATAATACCATAGACAACTTGTTAGTGTCTAGAACCTTTCTGAACCCCCTTGCTGGTAAGAAGGGGGCCTACTACGAGTCATCCAAAACTAAGATCAGTGTTGGACAATATAAGGGTGGTGTAATTGATGTGGATCATCTCTACTACACTTCAACCACTAGATGATTTACTATGGGAATTTTCCATTCGTTGACTGATGGGATGTACCTTGGGGTAGTTATAACCACATAAACACATCTATGTAAATTGAGGTATTCCACACCACCCCATGCACAGGGTAATAGACAATCATATGTGTCTCAATAGAGTGATCATTATATGAAGGATTCAATTCAAACCAAAATTTCAATAACATATATAGTGTTGTGGTAGAGAGGATGGATACTTGTGGAAATAAAGGTGGCTACATTGTGGTCCCCTGTAAGGGGTCCAATGCTTCCACAACAAGAACGTACCCACAAAAGGATTTAGAGATCCTTTGGATATCAAGAATTTTGGATAGTGAACTTTGGTCATTGAGCTCCTTCCCCACACTCTTGGTGTTGTGTTTTAGACTCAATAATTATGTAATCATTCACCTTATAACCCAATAGATCACTAAGATCCAAAGAGACATGGTGTTTCCCATGTTTTATCCAATGATGGTGATTGTTCTCCCATATTCCTTGAGATGGATCCCCTAGTCTTGGTACATCATTGGAATGGGAATGCCCATTATGTTCGATTATGTAATCATGAGGATGAACCCCTCATTGGTAATTTAGGAAATGCATTGGTCCTCCATGTTGACTTTCATTGGACCAAGGAGTACCTCTCATCTGATTCTAGAAGGAGTGGGGAGGAACAATGTATTAGTTATTGAACGAGTGGTGGGGACCTACAATATGGTTGTCTATGAAGTGGGGAGAAATCCCACATGATTTTGTGGTTATATGGGTAGGAACTCAATATTGGTTATAGAAAGGGAGGGGATGGTCTCTGGTTGAGCTGATGAATGTGTAGGGAGGACCTCTGCACTGCGTCTCATCATCACAGTCAAGACTATAATGGATATTGGTGGTGCCATGGAATGAGAGAGTCAACCTAAAAAACCATTGAGGCGACGAGGGTCTTGATCCAAATGTGGGAAATTTGGATCCATGTTACCTTATTTAATGGGACCTATAATGATACAATGATGGTGGCAATGAGAAATAGATCCATAAAAGAAACCACTTTCCTAGAAACATCTTCTTCCGTACCCAAATTTTGGTGTTCCGTTATTCAGATCAGGGCAATCAGAGTATTTTTGAAGTCCACATGTCATTTAGATTATGGGTTTCATTAATGATGTAACTGATAAGGTTGATTGGGAACCCTTGTTAGTGGATCACAAATATTTTTCACGATAGATGAAATTACATCATCTACCAACTTCTCATCATATAGGGGAGTGAGTTTATAGAACACAACAAGAGAGACTCATAAAAATATTTATTGTTATAATATGGTGTGTTGCCACCCAGCATACAGCCCTTAAGTGTAGTATTGTTGAAAATACATTTATTCCTCCATGTCTTGTTAAGCCATATCTCTTTCCAATTACCCCTCTTACTCGTACCAACATATGAGAGTGTCAATCACCCTTCTGTTGATGATATCTGATGGTCAGATAAGGCATGGGTTATAGGTACCTAAATTCCTGTTATAATTTGTGGAGGTCGCATTGTTGTGTTATAATTCCACATCACCAATTCCCTTACCTGACACATTAGGGCACCGGTATACTAATTTCATATAGCATGAAACATGTATGTTGTGTTGATGTAGTCATTAGTATGTTAACAAGAAAACTGATTCTTAATACCCTTATATAATCCAATATTATGAAGATAGAAATGGATCCATTTTAATTTTTTCTAATACCATGTATGCCCAATGCTAACAACCCTGATGTACAAGTGAGTTTAATGATGGGTCCATCATTCTATTAGTGGGGCTAGTTCTAGAGGGTTCAATCTGATGATAGGAAATATATACTTGTTCACTAAAACTACTAGTACCTATGTTGAGAAGACTAGTTTCATTTCAGGTTCAACATTTCTATTTCCAAAAATATCATTATGGCTTACCTACACACTAAATTGTGCACTACCTTTCTATTTCCCAACATTCCCTCTTTCAAAAGATATGCAGATATCATCACTTACAATGTTTATGTCATTTCCTTTATGAAAAAGGGAAGATGGGTTGTCAGTTTTTCTTCCCATGGATTAAAACAGGAAGCTCATTTCCTAGTTCAAGGCTCCCTCGTTTATTTGAAGCCTATTTTGGGAATGAATTCATGACACCAAATATATATGGATGTTGGTTAATTTCAGTCCAACTATCCTGATAGGGTGGAAACCATCAGTTAGTGGAGTAGTAACATTGGGAATATATCCAAATGTATGGACATTTGTCTCATTGGTCACATATATTCTTCTTATTAAGAGGGAATATCCTATGAGGAATATTATGTGTGAAACTCGTGAAATTTTATGGCGATCATATTGTATTTTAAAACAGGGGAATTAGTATTACTATTATTTTTACCATAGGAATTCGATGTTCATTGCTTGGGGAATGTATTGTGGTTAATGTGAAATGATTTACATTCTATAGATAATGATCATAATTTCTAGTATATATATATCAGAGAATGAGTTTAAAATCTTATGGAGATGGTATGGTTAAATGGAACTCGCTATTGATGTTGATTAAGTAGTTGTGTCCCCAGGTGTTAAGATATCACACCCAGATAGTTTACCAATGGATCTGAACACACCGTGGAGTTAGATCCTGAGTTTTGTATCATAACCTACTATGGAGGTAGATCATAGAGATGAATCCCTAAGAGGTAAGATGTTACAACTGGAAATTTTACTAATGGATCGTGCTTCCATGTGGTGGAAGATCTATTTTTTGATCATAACGTCCAGTCAAGGCAGATCCAGGATGCATGTTTGATAGAGGGATGATGTCACACATGGGTTTAAAATTGTTGTGATTGAACCTTCAGGAGGATTCCAATATACCATATATTGATGAAATAGATCAAAACAATGTATTAAAATTTCATTAGATTATGTTAATGGGTTAGTAATAGTCCATTTAGTTTTATATTGTGCAATAAGGATGCTCGTGTTGTGAAATAGGTGTTGATGTGGGATGGTGTGTGTTTAACATGTAGAATCATCCATTCACAATGGGATTTCACTTGGATAAATGATGTGTGAATTATGCATGGATTCTTCCCTCTAGAGGTGGATTTGATACCTCTGGGGGTGTCTTGGGATCCATGGGGGAAGATTATGGCATCCCATGATGGTCATATAAGGGTAATTCTTTTCTCATCACATAGGGTATAGCTATAATTTTGCGCCATGTTGTGAAGAAAGTTTCATGCATTTTAACATTTTATGACTCATAAGTGGAACAATTATGATTTATATCATGTACTCAGACATGGGGGACTCTCTACTCACCCCTAAGGATTACGTGATAGAAAGTCATTTTCCATTTGGTGGGACATGGAGTTGAATGTATTGTGGAGGAGTGTTCAATCAAGTGGTTGATTTTATCAAGAATATTGTTAGAAAAAATATGGGTTAGATTACCTATGATTATTGTTAATATGTATGTTACAGGCTTGAGCTACACATCGGGTGAAGTGGAAAGACACAGAAGTGGTTCTCACATATCACATGGGAAATCTAAGTGCAGTTGAACTAATCATGGATTGTTGTGGGGGATCTTGGAACATGACCTTCCTGAGTGGGTTTTCCATAAGGGATACTCTATAGAGAGGGATAAGATAGAATCTTCCTAAATATATGAGTTTTTAAAATTAGGTTCTAATGAATCCTGGGGTCCTCAATAATTCAATTTTTTCGCAAAGTGGTGTCTTGGTGAACCAAGTTGTCCCTACCTCGGAGTGATGTCATGGTTCATTGGAGGAGTGCTTTGTGAAAGCATAATGATTCATGAAGACTCAAGTTTCTCATATGGTAATCTTCCCATAAAAATTTCATATGCCTTCATAAATGGAATCTCACTTTTAGGTGGAGGCTCTCATCAAAAAATTATAGGTGGTTTCGTGAATATTGGATACCTTGGGTGATCCATTTTCACCTTTTTCATGGATCTAATGTGGTTCACAAAATGGGAGTGATTCTCAAAAGAAAAAAGGTCAACATCCAACATTGAATTTTTTTAATAAAGGGTGATTTTTATATGAATGTGTGTTTCACTATATTTGAGGTATTTACGAAGATTTATGAGCTTTAGGATATGGAAATATTTATGAGCTTCACAAGTGGGTGAGCTTCGTGAGTCTGAATGTGGATTTCATAGAGATTACCATCAAGACTTTGCATATTCATGAAACAGTCCATGATTATGAATGACTATTCATGGAGGTTACTATCTTGAATTCACAAATTTATGAAGGGGATTCATGGCCTAAGCGATTAGTACGATTTGGTAATCATTGAATTATTTGAGCTTCATGAATTAGGCCGTTATTGAGATTTTTTGTCTCTTGTAGCTTGGATTCACTATGAACCATCCATTCCTTCATCAACCATCAACCATGACATGCATATTTAAAAATAAATAGACATGAAAAATCCATCAACAATATGAATACACTTCATATTTTAAAAACCCAAAACAACTATAAACCTCTTCTTTTTGTCATTAAATATTTATCGGTTTTCAATAACAATAGTAATATTACAAGCTATAATGGATTGACTAATCCTTTGGAATCCCTTTTCAAATTGAGTTATAAATATAAATAACTTGAGCATCATTACCTTTCTATAAAAATTATTTTCAAATCACTATCAATTAGTGAATTAAATTTTTGATGATTCAAGATAGAATTTCATGGAGCTACTTCAAAATCATGAGCTTCCTTTGGGACATTATTCATTGATTCCTCCAGAGGACATCCATACAACTGATCAAGATCGGTTTTATATTGGAAATACATTCCTTGAAAACCCAAATCACCATCATTGAATCCATATAGTTATAATGGGCAAACCACCATTATCATCACCCAAAATCGGTGAACATAATTATATACCGACATATTGAATATGGTTGATGACTAGAATTAATTGAAAAACATTCATATTGAATATATAATGAGATATGATTCCCCTTTTCTTAATAAAATTTCATGATAAAATTATAATACTTTGTTCTTCCCAATCCTTATTCATTTCTCCTAGAGAATGCAAAAGAACCCTTTCAAGAGAATCAAGTGTACTATGATAGAGTTTAGGATCCAAGGTCACTCTAATCCCACTATGAATGGACCCCTTAGCTTTTTTTTTGTTGGTAATCATAATGAATATTCAATCAGGGATTAAATATTGATGTTACGACATAAACAACCAATGATCATATAATTTATGTTATTTATTTACATTACATGTGGAAATAATCCCAGATAGATGTATATGGAGTTTTTAATCCACTACCATGTACATATGATGGAAACTGAAAACAAAATAACAGTGTCAGACTAAGGATTAATTATTGATTCAAGGAGATCATTTTAGTATTCAATGAAGAAAACGATTTACATATTGTAAAATGGGATATTAAAAGAATAGAAATAAATATGATAATAAATATTTATATTTAACTATTAAATCAAAAATTTATTTATTTATTTGTTCATTCATATTATATATATTTGTAAAAGTTTTCACAAAACGCGAATAAAATTTATAATACATGATTAATAAAAAATTATTATTCATTATTAATGATGGAATGATCCTATGTATTGTAATTGTTTATAACAAAAGATAATGTACTTATTTTGAACAACACAATTCAATTATGAATTAGTTTATATTATTTATAAATTGTTCATAAAAAAATGGAATTATTACTTTGATGTAGATAGGAGAATCATGATTTTTTATAAATTATGTAACTCTAAAATAAATATGATTAATCAATAAATATTATTCAAACATGTATAGTCTATAAACTATTTTCTAATCATAATCATATGTATTTTTGAAATACATTAGATAATAAGGAGAATAAATTAATTGATTGTAAATATTACATAATTAATAATATATATATTTTATGAAACATTTATAAAAAATACATACCAAATATTAAATATCGATATTTTAAATAATTTTTTTCTTATTTATATTAAATGAATAATTATTATGAAATACATTTCTTTTTTAGAGAACATAAGAGTAATTTAAAATATGTTTATAAATTATATTATTAAGGAAAAAATATAAATGACATTATATTTGTTGGTATGTTCATGATTAATTTTATATAGTCAAAATTAAAAGGGCCTTATTTTGAGAAATTATTTAAATCATGTAAAAAATGTTTTAGATGATTAATTTTATTTTTGACTAAAAAATATTTATACATTTGATATTAGTATTTTGTAAAATTATCACATAATTGTAAATTGATTATATTTTTTTTGATAATTTATATAATATCAAATATTTACATATAATGAGGAATATTAAATGTTAATAATTTTTGAGAATATAATATTTTAATATAAATAAATATAATGTGTTTATAATGTTTATAATATTAGATATGTTCATTAATATAATATATATGTTTAATGGTTAATGTATTAATTTTTGTTGATAAATTTATTAAATGTATTCATATATTGTTAAATAAATAATATTAAAAAATTTATTTCGACATTTATATGATTTTGGAATTTTATAAATCATAATAAATTGTAATAAACCATTTTTACCTAAAATTACATGGAAACTATTAGTCATTAAATAATGTTTGTATTTAAGGATTATAAAAAAATTACTAAATGGGTTTACAAATATCTATAAAATTTCCAAAATATAAAACATTCATTTATATATACATATTTATTTTACATAACAGGTTAATATTAAATGGATCAAATTAAAAGTAGACATTATTTAATAATAGTATTTCAACATCATCAAAAAAAATTGATTAATGATTTGATGAAAGTCATAAATAATAATAAAAAATGAAATTCCATAAAATTAATAATATGAAGGTGATCAAACTCTATTGAGTATAAAATTGTTTACAATAAAAATTATACACTTCCACAATTTTTACAATATTGAAAAAAAATTTAAATTTATTTTATTTATTAATAGTTCATAAATGGTTATCTACTATTTAAATATTCAAAATTTTCATTTATTTTAAATTAATTCACTACATTATATATTGATATAAATTATTTTATTATGATATAGTTTGTTTTAGTTTTATAGCTATACTGATTCTAGGGGATAAATCCTTTTATGAGATGTTATGTATGATACCATAAAATTTAGTTTTCATCTACCATCACCTTTGTTTGTAATTTAATTTTTTAAATTGAAATTAGTTATTGGAAATACATTTTGAAGATTAGGTGGTAGATATATTTTTAATAGGAATCTTATTTTAATAAATTCTCCCTTTAGAGTGGGTATCAGGTTCAGAACTACTATTTTCACTATAGACTTTTTCCATATTCTAGAATGGTGATTTAGATTAGATATCTATTTCTTTATAATTACTCATGTATAGATTTTGAATTTCATATATCTTTATTAATATATATGAATAGTTCATGGAACTTAATCAATCGATTCATTCAGATTTCAAGGAATTTTAATGACAACAATAATTGGGTGAGTTTCACATATTGTGTATTGTGTAAAGAGTTACACATTTCTGTGGTGTGAGCACATTAACATTGTGATTAGAATAAGTATTCCTAAAAGTAAATCTATCAAATAATGTGCACAAAAAATTGAATAAAATAATAGATGATAATGATTACCAAAGAGGTATTAATATTTAATTTAATATATGTATAATGTATATTAAATCTAATATACTTTAACCGTCCACAAAAATAATATTCATGAGAATCCTTCCATCATGACACTTGTTAGGGCCATGGTTATGTGATTTTATTGTGTTGTTCCATATTCTTGTACCCTTGTATTATTTTTTATACGGAATGTGAGTAAAGTAGAAAATATGAATTTTCCTCCTAGGTAGTTTTGTACCATAGCTGGGTTCACATTGATGAATCTGATGTTAGCATATTTCTGGATGGCTTCGTTAGCATACAATGCCCATTAAATCATAACATATTGGATATTAGAGAAACTGAGTTCCGTATATCTATAGGATGAATTTGGATAAATATTTATTCACTAAACTATCCAATAATAACAATTATTTTGATTGGGATGATTCGTTACAAAAATAACTAAGGGATGAGATAAATTTTTTGTCATATAAGGTAATATAAAAATGGTATAGAGGTTGATGAACTAAATAGATTAATGTATTTAAATATATAAATTAATTATATAAATTAAATGACAATGTTTATTAATAAGCGGTGAAATTTAACGAATAAAAAAATAATTAACACTGGTATTTTTATATTATTTCAGTAAAAAATGGACCTAATTTACTCTTTCTCATATCTACTCCTTGAGATATTAACTATGAACTATTAACCTTATTTCAATTTATGATACAAAACCCTATAAAATATATCATTTTCTATATGAGGTACAACTATACATACTAAAATTTATGTTGGGAGTGACAACCATTACAAAAAATGAAATTAAGAAATCTGAGTTATAACATGAATGTTCCTCACAATAGAATATGAATTCCACGACCCGGACATTCATGAATTTAGAATAATAAAATCATGGACAAAATTATACTGACGTTATACAGTCAAGGAAATATCACATGGGTTTGATAGACCGTTCATATAGTTAATTGAAATGTGTTCAATGGACCGCCTAGGTAGGAAATGTTTTAGGGTCAAGTAGATCCATAGAGTGGATTATGTGATTGAGGAAATGATAAATAATCAGGAAGTGTAATATGATTCAATTTATTTCCACTATACCCCCCATTTGTTCTTACCCGGCTCAGGGAGCCGGTTGTAAGGGAAGAGGATTATTTCATGCCATGAAGTCCTATGACACAAAGACTCTTGAGATGATTATAGGTATGATCTATTTCTTCTCTCCTCTAGCGGAAGTAATTAAAGACACTAGTTTGAGTGACTATTTTCTTGGAACTTATCATGTTTGAGAATTGGAGATTTTCGATAATACCTTCTCTATACCTTTCTACATGGAGACTAGAGCCAGTGGATATTTCTAAAGCACATTTACAATTTCGAATATGTGATATGACCCTTTGAGGGGTTTTCCATTTATGTGACCACTTTATAGAAGAAATAAGGTCCTACAACTTAATCATAGGTATGGAATGGTATTCTAGAGTCCACGCCCAGATTGAGTATTTAATGTGGAAGATGTAATGAATTCGAGGTGATGGGGTGACAGTTTCCTTCATTTGTGAGACAGAAACCCTTGAAAATTGATTTGTTTTCATCCATTGGAGGAAATTTCATATTACTGAATAGTTGGATAGTATTACCCATTAAGTAGTGGAGTATTCAAGTGTTAGGATCCCCATGACTATGGTGGAGTATGGGTATGTCATTCCTAAGGGTGTTCTAGGGACACCTCCCCACTAAGAGATAAAATTAATCAATGAATTACACACCATGAATGGCCTTAATATATATACCATCATATTGGATGGATCCTTATAATCATTGAGAGGCGGAGGAATAGTTGGATTATATATAATGAAAGTCCTTTTATAGAACTACTATATAACTTTGGGCATCCGTAGTGTTGTTCCCTAAGAAATTGGTTAACTAGTTGATGTTGTGTTTGAATTACCATCTCCTAATCTAGGCAACCATAAAGAATAAGTATCTACAATTGGGGATCGACAACCTCTTTGTTCAGTTTAATTGGGAAAAATGGTTCTCCATGATATTGCTCAGATCAAGTTAACTCAAACTTCATGTTTTTGAGATGGATATACTGAATACAGAATTTACGGATTCTATAGCCACTAAAAGTTCATGGGGGTGTATTTGTCAATAAAATTCCCCAACAATGTTCATGGGACTCATGAACTCTATATTTCATCCATTTATATATCATTTCATTATAGTCTTCAATGATGATATCCTATAGTACATAGCATATGAGGAGGTTCATGTGAGGAACTGAATTATGGTTCTTGATGTAAAATGGGAGAACCATATTTTTCATAAACTATTTATGTGTTAGTTTTGGATTATATAGGTCCACATTCTTTTCGTGGTCATATAAGAATATGGAGTAGTAGTTTACCCAATAAAGGAAATCCTGAATCTTTTTTGGGATCCCCCGAATATCTTGACCAAGGTGTTGAGTTTTTTTGGGTTGGAAGGGTACTATAAAATTTTTGCACATAATTTTTACAGAATTGTTATACACATGAAATATTTTTTCCATAAGTGATATCCTTTCATGTAGATTTAGTGTTTACAATAGTCCCTTTATAAGTTATGATAATGTTTCGATGAGTTACCACAACATGATATTTATATAGGTTGGGGTCAAGAATATAATTTTATATAATTCCTCCTGGAATATGATATGATGTGTCCAAATATAAAGTAAATTTGTATTTCCCAATTGGTATAGGTCGTTTAAATTCCAATAGAATAACTAAAAGTCTCATGAGTTAGATTTTTTATGTTAGACTTCTAAGAGAATTTGTGGTGACGCTACTTTATGGGAAGGTGGTTTATCATATATTGTGACCATAAGAGTCTCATGTATATTGCCTCAGAGAAGGGTATGATCATGATATAGAGTGTTTGTATTGAGTGCCTTCAATACTATGATATTATGATAATGTATACATCTGGAACGGGTAATGTTGTGGTTTATTCTCTCAGAAAGGGATCTTGTTTGTAGTTTTTTCCTGAGGAGGAAAAGATGTTGGCCTCAATGGAGTTTTACATTAAGGATGAGGCTAAAGTAACTTACCAAAATTCCTTGGCTGTTTCCAGTTTTATTCTATTGAAGGTAAGAGGGAATCATCATGTTAATACCAAATGTGATACCATATAGTCTAGTTTATCAATTTGAGGTGATCTTGATGGATATTTGGAATGTGGGGAGACTTCCATTATTTTTATATGAATGATGATGGTACTAGTTTCAATGAGAGTGGTGGTGGTAATGGAGTATCATACATCACCATTAGTTTCACATAGAATCATGAAAGATGTGTATTAGGACAATAAGTATAATTTCGTGAGTCTAGTGATGAATATTTGCATAAAATAGTTTTTCTCTCAATGCCTCACTTGTTTGTATATGAAGGGTAAGTACTGAGGGTTAAACTAATACCCTTTGGGATCTAGAGTAGTAGTGGATTATTATATCAATTTAATTCATTATTTGGATTCCATGATCATCTAGAAAACATGATTCCATTTGGGTGATTATAGACCAAATCCCTAAGACCACAAATTTCCTAGATATCCATGAATAAGGTTTAGTAGAGAGCATGGTACCCCTAAACATGCATGATAGAGTATGTATTCATATAGATCCTAGGAAGACCATTTTATTCCAAGATTCTCACCTCCCATTGTGATTATAGAGTGGGTTATAGGATGCCTTTTGGACATTGTATTTTTATGAACACTGCTCCACCCCTAGATAGATGTCGAGAATGAATATACCATTCATATTATATAGGACATGATGTCGGCATACATTTCATTCATTGGACATAGTTCGGATGACCATATACTATTTTTGGAGTTTATATACAACAACATACATCTTTCCTCCATGGTAATTAACCCATTTTAGGCCTTGTGTGGGAAATCATGCAGCTCATCATTATGTTGGACTAGACTATGAGATTTATCAATCATGGGACCATAAATTGGTTCATATGATAATAGAGAAGGTGTAAATAATATTGGAGGAATTTAGGACTGAACAAATAATATATAATTTCTATGTGGACCAATGATATGATAATTTAGAGTTTGGGGATAGAGACCATGTGTTCCTGATTGTCTCTCTATGGTGGGGTTTTCAAAGATTCAGTTGTGGGGGAAAGATATCTTCAAAGTTCACTAGCCTTTTTACAATATGTTGTAAAGCTGGAATGGTGGTGTACTGCATAGCTCAATAGACATAGGTATACTAGATACATGATGTCATTAACATTTCACAGATTATGAGTAATATGAATGACCCCTCACATGTAATTTATAGGGTTGAGACAGACATTGAGGATGGGATCACCTTTGTTGGGTACCTAATGCAGATCGAGGTTCTCTAGATGAGGATCATATATGGGTAAAAGTATCCATTGGAACATGTTAGGTGGTAAAAAGATCATATTTAGTAGAGTAAATAGGAGTTGGTGTCTAGGATGCATGCTCAAAACCCTAACTTGTTTGAGTATGTTCCATTTATGATTTTCAGGATGAAAATTCCTAATCTGGGGAAAATATAAAATATCTAGTTTTTTGCATGAATGTCTTTAAAAATTAATATATTATATTTTTTGTGTTATAAATTAAGACACCATGATATTTTGAGGCCGAGTGATCCATGTAATGATATTATAAAAATATTTAAAAAATTATATTACACATGCATAAGTTTCTTGTAAAATTAGAATAACTCTAGAATGAAGGATTGTATCATAAATTTTTGGTTTCGTCACATATAAGTCATGGCTGTTACCTTGGGTTCCACATAACCACAGAGGAAATTAGATTCTTGGGTTGTGTTCGGTCATGGAGGATAAATAAAAAAATAAATAATTTAATTTGTTTATTAAATTTCCTTGAACTGGAATCTCACCTATTTAAATTTTGTTTTCGGTAAATTAAATGGTGTTATTATTAACCTTGGATAAAAAGAAGAGTTATTTGAGGAGAGAGCTGGAGGATATTGAAAAAAATTATAATTTATTCAGTACTATGTGGGATTGTCTTCGCCAATACGGTTTTTGGATCTCACCAATAAATATGATGCAATATCGCTCATCATCATCAATTTACACACACTCATATTTGAATGTTTTAGATTTTTGGATTCATCCAATTTTTGTATCTTATGTTGAATAAATGCCAATTCCACTAATAATAATTGATTCAAAAATTGAGGATTGATTTATGGATGAATAATTTTTTGCCTATTTGGATTTTCATTTGACGTTCTAATCGAAATGAATCGAAGTCAACCAAAACAATTAATATGGTTCATTCCTCCTTTTTTATTTGTCTATTTATTCTTGTATTATTAACATATTTATCAATGGTACCCATTTTTTCTGATTCTTTCAATACCCTATAATCAATTATTGTGTAGCTATCCTTTTATTCAATAGATCGATACCACATGATCTGGTTCATGATCGATAATGTAATCATTTTTCATGATGACATTAGATGATTGATGATAGATCATGATTGGATCAGAGATTTCCCATTTCTCTACTGTCATACAGATGTGTTAGAGTGTGACATGATTTGATTACTAATCAGATTTTATAGTCAGAATCTAGACATTAACGATGGGAAGGAAAGAATAGACAGAGATCTATGGCATGAGACATGATTGCAGGATGATATCAAGTAATTGGATGAGTAAATGAAACAACATTGAGGAATCACATTTCTGGGTAAATCCAGAATACAATACATTCACTACCAATGAGAAAACAATATTTATTACCCTTATAAGTGTTTCTAGGGTTTCAAAAAATGATAACAGTAATACATTGTGTTATATTTTCCAGACACTATGAGACCTGAAACTGATGGATCATCTGACTGAAAATTACTTTTTTATTTTCCAAACACTTTTAAGGGGAATTGAGAACCCATTACATCAAGACTTAACCACAATACAACAATCTCTAACAGACCAAAACTCATGATCAAAAAAAATTCTCACTTCAAAAGAAATGCTCCTCCCAGCAACAAACTACAATAAATTCCAGCTTCTAATGTCTCATCACAGCACGACTAGCTGACCTGTGCCAAAGCAGGGGCATGGTACTGATGGTCAAATCCTTACCCTCTAAATCATCCAATTCTGCAAATCCATGAAATAATGGATCCTCTTTGCCCTAAACCTCATCTGATGTGTCTTTTTGTAAGTTAAACATTGAGGAATCCCTTGAGCCTAGGCCTTCCGAGACAAAAAAACAAAACATCCAGAAAACCACAATTTTTTAGACATCAAAGCCATATGAGAACAATCAAATGGGCGGAGAAAGACAAAATATCCTGAAGAAATCACCCCAAAGAAATCACCACTAAAATTGAAGCCACAAGAACCCCACCGCGATTATGAGGTTCCCTTCAAACACATCCACTACAACCAGAAACAGACGAGCCACAGTAGGAAGAAGGAACCAACTGGTAGAATAAGGCCCCTATGGGAACGAGAATGCCAAAAAAGCACCAATCGTGCACCAAAAAAATAATGGCAGAACAAAACCAATCCTCTCCCTCTGAATCGCATTGGAGCAGACACCGGACCAAACTGGATCGCACTGAAGCTGAGAACCAGCCATGACCAGATCCTGAGCCCAGAATTCATTACCAAGACATGTCGACGCACACCATATCCATGATGTGATCCCAAAGCCGATGCTTCTCCACACTGATGACAAGACAAGATCCATCCGCTGGAAGCTGATGCCGAGATCCAGACCACCGGAGCTCATTGAGCCGAGATCCAAACCATGCCAACACCAAATCGTGAACATGAACCCTCAGCAGACCACACTAATGCTAGAGGGATTCCAGAGCATCGATACTGAGCCATCTTGACGCATTAGAGGGGGAAGGAGAAGGACCTGAAAGTGGAACCCTAGCCATGCGAGAGAGATAGTGGGCGACACCGCTCAGAGGCCCTCCGTCGAAACTGATGGTTCATTATGTACATCAAGGGAGCATCAGAAGACACAAATATAGGTTCAATTGAACGTATAGGGAAATGATGAGGTACATGGGAATGACCATGTATACAGGTTGGTACACTTGATTGATAAGGTGTGTAATGGAAGGAAATTCTGGACACTAGGAAACACACGATCTATTCTGAATTTCATGCCACACATCGTATACATTTTCAATGGAAGTGTGACACCCTTACACACTTCAATTGAGACATTTATTGGTTGAGTATGTTCCATAAATATATTTCTTAAAAGGGTAAAATATGAAATCAGATACTTAGTAATGGATTTTCATCCCCTCTATAGGATGAGTTATGAATGTTGTTCATGTATCCCCCAATAGTCTTCAGTGTGATCCTATATCATTCTATGTTTCAACTTAATTGAGTTTCTGGATTTTTTCAAGAACAATTTACATGTGAATTGATCCCCTATCAATAATGATATTATATTAGGGTTGTTGGATTCCATTAATAGTCATGGTATTGATCTTTTATCAGGGATATAAGATAATGTGGTTCCATTGAGTACTTGTTTGGTGAGACACTATGAGGATGACCTCTTATATGAGTTCTAACATTGATAACTAGGCTCATGGAGTTAGTTCTTGTAAATTTTTGTTACCTTTCAATGATAGTGAAAAATCATGTGGCTGGAAGTATGTTTGAGACCAAATGGTGGTGTGGGATTCATTTTATATTCATCATATCATGTAGAGTATGTTGGACTCTTTCTATATTTTGGTAGGTTGATATTAGGTACATAATGATTTCTAGTACATTTTCATACTTGGATTTTGGGATATAGATGTATTCATTCATTTAGTATATAATTTAATTTACCATTCATAATTAAATGGTTTTTTATATGTATGTGTGTGTGAATGTAAATTAGACTAATTCCTTCTGTATGTTTAATGTGCCCTCTTAGTGCTGGTCACCTACCATTGGCTTATTGGAGGTGGGCTTGAAGTTGTCACACATAGGCAGCAGCAGGTGAGTTACTAAATATAAATAAAAAAAATATTTAAATAACTTAAATAAGAATTTTTTAAATGAATTAACAGAGGAATCATAATACAGATTATTATTAAAATTTCAATATGTTTGGAAAATAAGTAAACTATTGAACTGTCTGTGATTAAAGAGTGACTTTGAGGTATACATTGTGTAATAGATATACATTAAATTACATTATAATAATAATATGATCAGTATAACATGAGTTTAATGAAATTATCACTGCATGTATAGTGCAGTCATCCAGTCAGTTGTCTTATAGTTGCTCAATTTTTGAAGTCTCATCGTGGTTAATTTAATATTAAGCATTCAAAAGGATCACATTTCACATGAATTGAATAGATTTTATCTATATAAATGATTTAATTATATTATATATGAGACACATGAATTTTTTAAAATGTGTAACCTACCAGATCTATTTGAGGATGATATCAACTTCTTTATAAATAATGTAGGTGTCAGTGCAAGTGATTGAGAATCCACGATCTGACATCTTACAGTCAGATAGTCTTCTCCATGTAAGTGTTCATGCAGTGAGAGATAATATATAAATATTAAAATTCACTATATAAAATTTGTAAAATAGATTGAATGAGAATATATAAGTAATGATTATATTAAGAGATTCATTGATAATGAACTCTCTAAGTGGAGGTTCAATCTGAATGTGGAAGGATGATGGCAAGGCATGGAGAATATTGAGGATCCACACATGTTGTGGAATTAAAGATCAACATAGAATAATATGTGAGGTGATTATAGAAGGATATTGGTCTAATTTTAGGATTTAAAATTACACATGTTATATCTTTAAGACCAAAAAATTCAATAAATCATGTTCTTGGATTATAGTTATGGTAGTTTGAGTGTTTTCCATGTGAAGCCTTCTATCGTATCACATGTGGAATTTTCTAGTTTAAATTTTATCCTAAGTGGGAGGATTTAGAGTAGGACTTGTAATTATAAAAAATGAAATCAATTATTATATAATAAAAAAACATTACCAAATCTTCACGTAAAAAAACTAATAATGTATCCAAAATCACCACGTTTAAAAATTAATCATGTAACCCAATCTAAAATCAAGCATCATCTTATCATAATATGATTCATTGAATTTTTTTACCCTCTAATAATAAGATATATCATTCAATAATATTGATTAATCTATATGTAATTTCATTATATTTCTAAGGAAAAAAATATTACATCAATCATTTTTTATAATCATGAGATATCATTGTAAAACACACAAAAATATACTATGAAATATAAACAAAATATAAATCAAATATTATAGAGAATTACATCAATTTTTATAGAATATAGATGGAAATTTCAACCTCTCATGAAGTTTAATTAAATATATATTAATATTTAATCATTAAAAAGAAATAATATTCATGCAATTCTGAGTTATATATATAGAGTTATCATAGATAATTTTTTATATCTAAAAAATAAAAAATTTTATACAAACAAAAAATAAAATAATTATTATACAAATAAAAACCAGTAGATAGAGACTAACTTAGGTACTGTTGACGTTTAAGAAAACATAGATAAAAATCATTCAATTCATAAAAGAGGGTTTTAAAATTCCATATACATTATCTCTTGATAATTTCAAAACGTAAAGAATTATTAAAACTTCAAACATTAGTTCTATATTCAGTAATGATGGAATTAGAAATTAAATTCAGTATAAAAAATACATGTAACAATAAAATAACCAATTAAAATAAAAATTTTAATTTTAATTTTATAACAAATCACAATTTTTTTTTAATTCTAATGTTATAGGTATAACAATAATTATTTTCAGGTATTGAAATTTATCAAACTGTAAAATATAATCAAACAACAACAAAAAACTAACAATCTCTCCCATTTTATGGATTACAAAACATAAATGTTATTCAAAAATTAATCCCCTATGTGTAACTAAAAAATTATGTGATTTTCTTAAAAACCTCCCCCTTTAAAAAAATATATAATTAAATTTTTATTTATTCAAATATATATTTAAAAAATGTTATATTTAAAAATCTGAAATTTTAAACAAATAAAATAGTTCAAAAGAAATTATATTTAATGAAATATTAAAATATAACCCCCACCCCAAAACATAATATTAAAAGAAATTGACAAATTTTGACCAAAAAATATAACCTAAATAAAATACAAAATTACTTCGGAGAATATTTGGTATTCCTTAAGATATCATTCGAACAATGGTATCATATTCCAATAACGATTCATACATAAAAAAATTAATTTTATAATATAATATACCCTTTAAAATAATTCATAATAACTATAAATAAATGTTTTCATGATAAATCATGAGACATAATAACTCATTCTCTGCAAAATATTTTTATAAATCATGCTTTAAAATTATTTTAAAAAATTCTAAAATAATAAATGTCTAAAGATTTAATAAACTAAAAAGATCATCTTGTTAAAAGTCATATATCACCCTAATATAAAGTTATAATAATAGAAAAAATATATATTCATTATTTAATAGAAAAATTATAAGTAACTAAATTCATTAAATTCTTAACAAAAAATAAAATTAGAATAAATATATATCTCCCTCTTATTTTATGATTATCTTTCATCTAAATGAAATTAAAAAATGAATATTCATTTTAGCACCTCAACCATCATTAAACTATAAAATCTACATGTATATATGAAACCATGTTAATAGTACATAAATTATTCATAAAATAGTGTGTAATTAATTAAAATATAGCTCACATTTTTGTCCAATCCATTAGAAAAATATTTATATACAGGCTAAAAATAAAAATATATCACCCCATTAATGCATGCATAAATATAAAATATTTTCAGTAAATTAAATTATTTTTTGATAAATTTCCTATATCTTATTAATAAAAAATAATTAAATAAAATATGATACAAATAAATAATAATATATTAATTACTTCATCACTTAAAATAGTAAATAGTGTATTTCTTGTTAACCAATAAAATAATTAAAAGCTTATTCCAAAATATATCCAAATCAATACATGCCATCATTCTAATAAATAAAACTACTTCAAGTACTTCTAAGTAAATTATATGTAATATATATTCTTAGTTTGGAATCCATAAATTTTTTGGATTGATTCGATTAGAATATGAACTTTTAGAACACATGCTTACCATAAAAATGTATTAATGGGTAATATAGAAGAAAAATTCATGGAAATAAAATTTCTATAATGACCTATATATTGAGGAAATATCAATGAAAATTAATTATAGTTACATAAATCCATTCCTCAACTAAATAATGTAATAATAAATATCTTTTAGTATATTGAAATTAATAAACCCTGAACGGTTTAATAATTTGTAAATTATAACCCAAATTTGTTTCATACTTATTTGATTTCATTATTCCCATCATCTTATTATTTTTTTCTGTGATCAAATGTATTTATATTATATTTCAAACATTAAACACCCTTTTTTATATTATCATTCAAGTTTTAATATAATTAAAATTAGTCGTATTGTTAGATTTTAGAACAAGATGTTTTTTTTTTGAATTTTTCATTTTATTCTTGAATTTTGAAATTTTCGTTCAAAAAATTATCTTATTTTTATTAATAATCATTTAAAAAAGAAATTAATTTTCATAAATTTATATTTTCAAGATATAATTTCTAACATTTAATAATAAATTTTTATTCACTTCATTTAATTTGTTATGAAATTTAGTAACCCTAAAAACATCATTTTTATGTGTTCCATATATTTATATAGATCTTCAATACTTTAAATTTCAGTTTCATAATAACAACTAGAACATGATTCTAAATAATTAATAACCAGATTTATATTTTTTCCATCATTTATTGGTCATTCATCTATTTTTTACATCCAAATTCATCCCTAGAATCAGATTCATCAGTAAGTCACTATACAACATTATATGCACAAAACTCCTTTTTTAATTTTTAACACATAGATCATGTTTTAATTTTGGGAAATATGATTCCATGGGTCTCTTTTTCATACATTAATAATGGTTATATTTGAAACACTATTAGAGTTTTGATACTTTTTTGTCCTCTTTAGTTATCCATATTATATTTTCTAGGTCAATTGTTGATCCTTCATTTTTCTTCATCATATTTTGAAAATACATTCTAATATTTTCTATTAATCCTTGTTTAATTTCCTAAGAATCAAATTTAGTATATTTAAAGGTGAAATTTATATTTTATTTGAAATGAATTCCTTTCTTTTATGAATTCTATTCTTTCATAATATTATTTAAATCAAGTTTATACTAAAGAATTTATAAGGTGAGTTCATCCAAAGTGTACTCTATAAAATTACCAATATATTTAATCAATAAGTTATATAAATTAAATTTATTAGTTAGATATCTTAGGACTCACTCATAATGAATTGTTTTATATAATGATTCTCTATGAGAATTCATAGCATTCAAAATACATGTGAATCTATGGAACATTGGATTAGTTCGTTCATTTTTAGACATCATGAAATCATGGTACTCTCCTCAATGAATTTAATGTTTTGATATAATAATCTTATCTAATCTAAGGTGTGTCACCCAGAAAATAATCCTAATTTCATGAGTAACCTTATATATAGACAGGAGATATAATAGAAAAATGTTTATAGAATAATATTACATATTTATTAATTTGTAAATGAAAAAAATATTTTTTGGGAATCATTTCTAGTAAGAATATCTAGGTCATCATTAGCTTTGTTTTCATGGTTTTTTATAACTTATCATGGTTCCATTTATAACTACTTATTGTATGACTCCATTCTGGACTACCTAAAACCAAAATTATTTCCAAAAAAATTGAGGATCCTTTTGAGGAATCCATGAATTTTTTTATTCATTCAATCCATCTTACAGTGTTAGTTTTCCTATGACTGTGAGGTATAGGAAATTTATGTGATAAAAATAAAATATAAAATAAAAAATCTATATCTGCGAGGAAAATTTTATTGATCCCACTTGTTTTATATCACTAAATAAAAAGTAGATATAGTGTTTCAATAACATGGTCCAAGATCCCATTCTAACTTTTATTTCCCAGATAGAAATACCTAATAGTATAGAGGGGGGATATACTAGATTAAAAACATTGAAGATATTAATTAATTATTAATGTTAATTATCTAGGAATAAAATCTTGTAGATAAATAAATAATAAAGACAACATTTTTATAGTATTTTGGTGCAATGTGTACCTACACTACTCAAACACCACTCAACTCCTAGAGAATCACATAATGTAGTATAAACCTATTTTTTAGAAATCATAACCAAATGAAATAGGATATTTTCTATAGGAGGAAAAACATGACACACTAATATTTTTATGGGAATTTACAGCCATTACAATAATTTCTTTATAGAACGTCAGTCACACCCCGAATGATCCCTATATTAGAGTTTGCGATTACTAACCTAAATGGTTCAGAATTTATAATATGGGATTCAAAACCTAAACGGCATAGTATATATAAACTAATAATCATAACTTAATAGATATAATAATTTTTTATTGGAATATAATAAACATTTTTTAATGTATAATTGGAATATATGAGAAGAATTATGTTAAAATAAAATAGAACTAGGTTGAGAAATTTATAAATTACGGATGATGACAAAGAACTAGTTTATAAGAATTGGATATGAATGTATCAACAAGGTGGTAGTATTAAAATCTATGTTGGGTCCACTTGAGAGATAATCCATTAAATTAAATAATGATCTCAAATGACATCACTTATTTTCACAACACATGAAAATGTGAAACATGAATATTGAAATCAACATAATATAACAAAATAATTTTTATTATTGTCCTAAATTTGGTGTTTCTCATATCATAATTTTATGAGTCTAAAATTAAATTTTTTAAGATCTATAAAATTAAAAATTATATCATAATATGGGAAAAATAATTAAAAATTCAAACTTTATAATTTTTTATTTGAGAAAAAATTATTAATCAAATTATATAATAAATAAATAATATGTATTCATAAACATTAAAAATAATTAAAATAAAATTAATTAATCATAATAAAATAAAATAACACTATCATAATGCATCAATAAAATCACATAAATATCATTTATATTTTTTCCATAAAATTCAAATGTTAATTTTGGAAATGTATTTTAATTTTTATTCAGACGTGTAATTTATAAATATTTAATGACACTTTGTTACCTAATAATTTTTTTGAAGAATAATTTTATTTGTTAATATTAACATTTAAATTAATAAAATAAACATAGAATTATTTTATCGTGGATTTGAATAATTAAGAAAATATATATAGGTTTATATAAAAATCTTGAATAAATTTATTCTCAATATTAAATATTTTTACAAAAAAATCAAATTTAGTGAAATGGTTTATTATTCCTTTATATTAACATATAATACAATGAAAACAACGAAATATGGTTCATATTAACTTATAAATAGAATAATATATCAGATTATTACTAAAATTTCATGTTTTTTAAAAAACTAGAAAAGTGTTGAACTCATAATGAGTTCTGAGATATAGTTTGGAATATATAATGTTTTTTATTGACTTCACATGACAACAAAAATTTTTTTAGTCTTTATAATATCAGACCAATACATATAGCATGTAGATGTTTCATTGACTATGTGGTTGCTATCTTATGGTCTCTTAATGTGATATCTTGCCTTGTGGAAGATAAAATGTTATTCTTTTGGTTGGTAGACTTATTTCATGAAGAGAACACAATTGATCATCATAAATGAATAAATTATTGTATATTGAATCAATAATATATAAAAGAAATGGATGGACCATATTTTTTTATTAGGACGATGTTGTTGGTTTCCCCATTTTAAAATGATATTCTCACAATTGGATAAGGAGAAAAGGAAGGGGAAATTAAATGGTGCAAGATAAGACTGAAAAAACAATAATTTAACATAATAAAATTTAGAAAATTAAAATCAAAAGAGTCCTATGGTTTTCAATTTTAAAATAGAGAAATAAAATGGATTAAGAGAACACAAACACCAGTTTATTTTAACATTATAAATATTCTACAAATAATATTATAACAACACTATTTTTTATAAGAAAAAAATAATGATACAAATTAAAATTTCTTTCATGTCAAAAATTCTAGTCAAACATTTAGACCCATTTAAGGTGTGATTGATATGAAACATTAATGATAATCAATTAATGAAACAAATCTATTGTCTCTCTTGATAATTATATGGTGTCATTATTTGACATCATTTATTCTGGTTTATTTTTTGGTTCACATATTCATTATCATCCAACATTCTCCCTCCTAATCCAGACATGTTCTAGATTCATATAGTTTGTTAGACTTTCATTTCCAATCTTTAGTTCCTTCATAAAAATGCCTTATCACTTTTCTTACATGTCTATTCTATAATCTAGACCTCCAATTGTTCCATATTTAATATAACTACGATGTTCTTATTCATACATTTTTTAAGATATCCAATGAAATATTGATAATCTGTACTGTATACATAATTTGATAATAATTAGTGATTTGGACCTCTTAGGTATCAAAAATATGTATACAATTTTCTGGGACCTAACTAGCTCCATGTTGGTTCTTTACATACTCATATTTTCAATTAATTTTGGTGGAGTCCCAACTGATATTTGCTAGGAATGAGGTACCTAGGGTTTCAGTCTTTTTGTTATGGGATACGTTTCATTTTCTCCTCCTCTCAGTGATTGTGTCACACTTTTCAATCCAATCCTTGATCGTGACACTCATATCAGTGACTCATGTTCTAAGTTATCTAGAATAGTAAAATATGGTATATCATGAAAATATCCATCAACAACATCATCCTTATGTCACATCATATAAAACACAATCCTATTATTATGATTCATCACAACCTCATTTCCATCATTCTTCTTCTTATCTTTTATGATATCATCAAACACTTGTGTCACGAACCATCCCCCGGGACCCGTATCGTGACTACCCCACGCCTACCATCCATAGCCTAGGGGCTTCCGACTAGAACCAAAGGTGTAAATCCCTAAACTGGGAAGGAATTTCCTTTATAAACAGAAACACAGACTACAGAGTTTGCAACAGGAAGTAAAACAATAAATAAATTGTATACAAAAGAGTCTACTAAAATTAAAGGAGGCTAGAAATACAAGCCTATCAGTAAAGTACAAGGAAATAGAAAAGTAAAAATGAAAGCAAGTAAAGCAGCTACCAGGTCATCCTTCTGGATTCCTACCTGAAGTGTAGGTGCAATTGGCCTCCTCTGCACTCCACGTCCGTCTGTCCACTCCGTGCACCATTACACTGAGTGGTCCACCTCTGAGTACAGTCCAGTCCTGCTACTCTATGCCTCAGCCAGCACTGTATGTCTTCTGCAACTAATATATAGAAGTGTGGGAAAATCCCATTTAGGGGTGAGCATAATGATACTTAGTAGGGACCCCAAGACCCTCAAGGCCCCAAAATATACAACGAGGATAACCTCAGCGTAATGATTCAACTAATAACCCTTACTTAGTTATATGCCCATACATATACCTAAGTTATCTAGTAACCCATCTCAATCATGAGATAAACACAAAAGTCACTGACTCATCTCAAACCAAGAATTTATTCTAGGGGGTAGTATCAAGTAACAACCCTAGTCACACTATCGGAAACTTATCTGATGGATTATTACTCTTCTAATAAGTACAATGGGTATGTCTCATTACATAGGGGTTCTTCCCACCTTCATGGACTACTATGGTACTCCTCCTGTCGAGTATCGTGGGTCTACTACATCACACAGAGGCCCTCCCCAATGTGGGTATACCGCACTCACATAGAGGTGATTCCCCTCATAGCCTGCTGAGGTACTCCTGTAGAGTTTTGTTGGTCTTCCGCGTCACACAGAGGTGCTCCCCCCTGTGGGTCTGCCGCATCATATAGAGGTGCATCCCACTGGGCTAGTTGAAACACTCCTAGTCGAATGGTTAGCTATCATCAGGTATCAGCCAGCGACTAGGTCTCCATACTCCACATGATCGTCTTTAGGAGGATCCTCTCCACAAGCTATGGGTTCATACTACAACTGTCACAAAGTACCAATTAGAAGTATCCCAATGGTCTGCCTCATCATATTGATCTCAACGCAATAGACGGTGCGTCAATCGGACGCTCAGTCTATGAGATATTGGCATTTCTGTTCTAGGGGTCCAGATGGTTTTTAGGTTCAAACCAACCTCACTGTGTCATAACTATATCCAAAACTCATGTGGGATATTCCAAAAGAACTGTCATGCTATAATCATTTCATCGCTACAGACGGTTCGTCGATCAAACACTTGTAGCCCAAGATATGGGTGAAAGGATGTAAACATGCCAAACGGGTTCGGGTCTGGTCCGACCCAGCCAGACTGATCCGGCCACACCCAGTCTGGACTGGGGTCTGACCAAGACCACATTTCTGACCCGGTCTTAGGGGGCAGCCCGACCCGAGTGGTCGGGCCGGCATGAGTGGGCGGCCTGGCCCGAAGGCGGCCCAGCCTGAGGGGGCGGCCCGGCCCGATGGCGGCCCAGCCTGAGGGAGGACCGGTGGCCCAGTTGGCCTGGCGGCCCGATCATCCTAGAGACCCCGCAGCCTGGCTGGGTTCCACCATAGCCGCGGTGAGGGGGGAAACAATGCGCCCCCTAGCTACCCGAACAGCTTTGTCGTTCGTGTGTGAGCCAAAACCCAGGGAAGGTGGCGTCGGTCCAACATAGGCAGTACCTGACGGGGTCCCAGTTGGCTAGCCACTCCACCTGCTTCGGTACAACCAGCCCTGGCCGTGGATCCCCTGCTCCACGCGGTGTGACAACGCCGTGGTCCAGCATGGCCACGACCTCTAGCTCTTCCGCATGGCAAGGCAGCGCCGCGCCACCTCTGTCGCGGCCTTGCATGGTCACAGGATGGCCACGACCTCTCGCGTTCCTCGTTGAGAGGATGAAGTTCTCCAAATTCTCTCTCAAAGCTCCAACAAATGAATTCCCAACCCAAAAACAATAATAGAATATCTATTATTTTAATTCATGGAAGGAATTTAAAATAATTCAAAAGAATTCAAATGGGTGACAATTAATTAAATGAAAGACTTACACCAATTAATTATGAGGATTGGTACATTAAATTTATGGGGGAATGTGGAGAGTTTTATCCCACATAAATAAGGATTAGAGGGGCTTTAAATCCCTTATGATATCTACCAAGGATATCCTCCCAAGGGAGGTTATGTGCTGGTGGGACCCACCACCATAACCTCCCATGGGAGGTTAGGGTTTGGTGGACCCCACCACTAATAACCTTTTGCAGGTTTTAACCATATAAAAATAAAAATAAGATAAACTAATTTTTATTTGACTTATTAAAAACCCAAAATTTAGCTTTTATTCATGTTAGAACGCAACTGCGGTGAAGGTATCATTAAGAAATCACCGACGTTGCGAGTTCAACAGTGCCCTCAGATTTCAATTCTGAGCATCGATTCAAAAGTTATAAAATCACGCTCATACATTTACTGAACATACCCAAAAAGGATTCAGAAATTGTTTTTGGGAACTCTAGGGCTCAAAATCAAGCACCGTAAATTTTCACAGACTCGTAAAATTCCCATATATGTTAAAAAATCACAGAAATTATGAGTCTTTACATTCTCCACACCTCCTTTATTTATGCCCCGTAAGCTAAAAATCGAACTAAGGGAACAAATGGGGGTACTGAGCATGCATATGAGCCTCCCACTCTCATGTGCTCTCTTGGAGGTTCCCGTGCTACCAGCGAACATGCACCAGAGGTGTCGACAGTCCATGTAGGACCTTCTCATATCAATCCTCAATCTCCACTGGATCCTCCGTGAAAGTCACCCCATCATCCATGTCCAGCTCCCCATGGTCGATGATGTGGGATGGGTCATGCACGTATCTCCTCAACTGAGATACGTGGAAGACGGCATGCGCCCGGTGCAACTGAGGTGGGTGATTTATGCTGTAAGATACCTCACCAACTCTGCTAAGGACCTGGAATGGTCGGATGTATCGGGGAGATAACATTCCGCCTCAGTCAAATCTCAATAGACCTTGTTGAGGTGAGACTCATAAGAAGACGTGGTCACCATCATCAAACTCTAGAGGCCACTGTCTCCTGTCACCATATGAATTATGCCAGCCCTGTGCAGTCTTCATCCGCTCCTATATGATCTACACCTTCTCTGTGGTAGCTTGTTCTATCTTTGGTCCCACTAGTTATGAATATCCTAGGTCTATCCAGCATAGTGGCGATCTGCATGGTCGGCCATATAAGGCCTCAAAAGGTGCCATACCGATGGTGGGGTGATTACTGTTGTTGTAGGTGAAATCCACCAAAGACAAGTGGTCCTCCCAACTGCGATCGAAGTCGAGGAAACAAGCATGGAGCATTTTCTTCATGAGTCTGAATGGTCCTCTTTCTATGGACATCAGTTTGAGGATGGAAGATGGTGCTCAAATGAAGTTGTGTCCTGAAAGCCTCTTGCAACCCCTTCCATAGTCAGTAATAAAACCATGTGTTACGGTTAGAGACAATAGAAGAAGGTAATACATGTAAAAGCATAATCTCCTGCACATAGAGGCATTCCAAACTCTAAATTGTGCCATACACTCAGATCGGTAGGAAGTGGGCCGACTTAGTGAGTCGGTCAACGATCACCCATATCGAATCATGACTCCTGCATGTGCGTGGAATACCCATCACAAAGTCCATTGATATCCCATCCCACTTCCACTCTGGGACCTCTAAGGGATAAACCAAGCCTGTTGGTACCTGGTGCTCCGCCTTCACTTGCTGACAAGTGAGGCATCGTGGGAAAAACTTCCCTACTGACTTCATCATACCAGGCCACCAGTGCTGTCATCGAAGGTCCTGATACATCTCCACCACTCCTAGATATACCACTAAAGGGGAAGTGTGGAACTCTCAAAACACATCATCCTGAAGTTCAACAGGTACCATATTACGTCCTCTGAAGAGGATGATGTGTTCTCCACCTTCAGAAAATCCATCTGGTGCCTAACCTGTGGATACCTATGCTCATTGTGTCTTGTAGTCAGCGTCTCCACATTGTGCCTCTCTGACTCGCTGACGAACTGGAGTGACTGTAAGAGAGTGTAGAAAGGCTGATCCATCCCTATCCACAAAGGATATCTACAAGGAAGCCAGCCGCTCTGTCGTCTCTCCTTGTGGTAGTATACCTGATCTCCTACCGAGTGCATCTTCCACAACGTTCCCCTTCCAAGGAGTATAGAATATCTTGAAGTTATAGTCCTGGAGGAGCTCCAGCCAAAGACATTGTATTGGGTTCATGTCCTTCTGGGAGAAGATTTACCTGAGACTCTTGTGATCAGAGTACATGGTAAAACGTTCACCCGTCAGATAGTGTCGCCACATCTTCAAGGCGAAGACCACTGCTGCTAACTCCTATTCAGTGGTAGAGTAGTCCTGTTCATGCTATCTCTGCTTCCAAGAACCATATGTGATCACTTCTCACTCCTCCATCAGGACACACCCATGTCTGGTCCCTAATTCATCATCGTAAACTACTTACCCTACGCCCTCCACTAGAAACCTCAATATGGGGGCCCTATTCAACCTCTGCCTATGCTCCTGAAAGCTATGCAAGCATCTCTCTGACCACAAAAAGGTTTTCCCCTTCTTCTTCAAGGCCGAAAGTGTTGCTGCAAATCTGGAGAAGTCTGGAAAAAATCTCCAATAGTATCCAACCAAGCCTAAGAAACTCTTTATCTCCATCAAACTCCTGGGTGGCTCCCATGAAAGTACCGCCTCAATCTTCAATGGGTCTACTGCAACTCAAACCTTCGATATAATGTGTCCCATGAAATTAAACTCTCAAATCCCAAACTCTCACTTAGAGAGCTTATCATAATGTTGGTGCTCTTGAAGTGTGTCCAGTACTACCTGGAAATGGTAGCCATGCTCATCCTCATTAGTCGAATAGATCATAATTTCGTCAATGAAGACTACGACAAAGCGACCGAGGTATGACTGGAAGATATTATTCATGAGACATAGGTACACTGCTGGAGCATTAGGTATGCCGAAGGGCATATCCAAGAAATCATAGTGGAAATACCGACATCTAATGGTCGTCCTCTACACATCCTCCTCTCGAACTCCGAGCTGGTGATAGCCTGATCGGATGTCTATCTTCGAGAACTATTGTTCTCTATTGAGCTGATCAAAGAGGTCATCAATCCTCGGGGGTGGGTACTTGTTCATCACGGTCACCTAGTTCTGATGACGGTAGTCAACATAGAGCCTCAATCTCCCATCCGCCTTCTTGGAAAATGGAATCGGGGTTGCCCAGGGAGAAACACTGGGCTGGATGAATTCCTTCCCCTACAAGCCTTTCAGCTGTACCTAAAGCTCGTGAAGCTCAGATGGAGCATTCCGATATGCGGGAGTAGATATCGGTGTTGTCCCGGGGTATAGGTCAATGTAAAAATCCCGCACTCTGTGCGGATGTAATCCTGGGACATCGTCCAGAAAATATCCATGTATTGGTCCCCCATTACAGGATAAGTCGGACTCTCCACATCAACTTCTATGAGGGTCAAGCAAGCCAACTAGTAAGTGATCGGCTAAACCCACCTCCGGGTAAGTCCATCCAATGAAGAAAAGGTTCCCTTATCACCGGTGAAGGTGAAACTGGTCCCATCGGTGTAGACACACAACACTTTTCACCTAATATAGTCAATCTGAGTATGGATTGTAGATAACCAGTCCATACCCAAGATGATGTTTTAAGGCCTCGACACCACTACGAGGAGATCCCAACTGAATCTTTTTACTCCTAGAGTAAGATCACACTATCAAAACCAGTGCGTAATCATAGAGTCTTCTCCCGTAGGAGTCTCTAGCTGTAAGGATCTACCCAAAGACTCCATCGGAATCTCAGAGCTCCGAACGAGGGAAGTGGAAATGAATGAGCGACTGGAACTTGTGTCTATATGAAGTGCAGCTAAGGTGGATTAGGCTCAAATCACCTCTTGAATCATCTCTGGAGAGCCATGGTTGTATGCCTCAGCAGACTGAAGCTGATCTCTACCCTATCCACCTGCTCCATGTGGTCAGAGTGGACCTCCTGTTAGTGGTGGAGGTAGCACCTCGAAATGTCATCCACTACCAGCTGCTCGACCATCTCCTCTGCCAAGTCTGCATGTGCCCTGCGGACCGCCTCGATCGAATCTCGGCCTCTACATGGGAGGTCCCTCAGCTATCTTCTAATCTTCTGAACGGATGGTTGGATAGTCATGAGCCATGTGACCCTGCCCACCTAATATGTAACACTACCTCCTTCTAGTAGGTAATTCCCTACCCCGGGTTCCCCACACCAAATATCCTAAGTCCTACGGTCTTCCACCCATGGGTCTGGTCCTCTTGGAGCTCTGCGTCAACCATCTACTACCATCCGTAGAAGACTCAACTGCATGTCGACTTGTAGTGGGTCTCATTACTTGTGACTACTCAGCCAGGAAACTCTCTTCTAAGTGGGATCTCTCTAATACCCCTGCCTACGTCGGGATGATGAGGGATATGATCGATTCCCTGATCTCTCACCTGATCCCCTGCTCGAAGGTCTGGGCCCTAAAGAATGGGTCACATACCATATCCGTGGAGTATCATGAGAGGTCGGTGGACTTTGCCGAGTATTGTACTACAGTCATGATACCCTGCTGTAGATGCAGTAGCTCCTGCATCTGCACTGCCCGATGGGTGGCTGGTACAAACACTGCCCAGAACAGGCTCACGATGTTTGTCTAAAGAAGTGTCTCCTCAACATGCACCTAGAGCATTAGGCTCCACCATCTGCCTGCTGTTTCCTGAAAGATACTGGCATCAAGGACCACCATGTATTCTTCTTGTGTCCCTACTAGCCTGAAAATTCTCACCACAGCCTCCATCCGATCCTTATCCTCCTTTGGTTCCGTCTCTCCTCAGAACCTGGGTGGCCTATGGGGTTGGAACTCATGCAACGAGCTCAAGCTGTGTGCATCATCTACTACTGGGGGTGGTGGCATCGGTGGCCCAACGGGAAGTGGTACCACTGGTTCCTTCACTGATAAAGGGCCAAGCACCGAAGCCTTGTTTCTCAGTGGGCTGTTAGAGAGTACATCTCTTGGGGCTCTGCAGGGAGGAATCCTAAATGAAATAGATGTGATACGGTCAAAAGACTATACTTGGTGAGTTGACCTGGTTGATATGGCTTAATTTAAATTTCTGAATCCCACATGCAATCAGTGTTTTCATGCACTTAGTCAGAAATTAGAAGTCAGGGTCCTGGTGTATGGATACATCAGCCGCCGCACCAGCGCTAGACTCCCTGAATTGAAAAGCACACTTAGTACTCTTAACACTATTACATCACAGAAAAGCATGATCAGAGTCCTATGTTCTAAGGTAGAATCGACTCCTCTGATATCAATTTGTCATGAGCCGTCACCCGGGGCCCGTATCGTGACTACCCCAAGCCTGCCTTCTATAGGCCAGGGGCTGGTGACTAGAACCAAAGGTGTAAATCCCTAAACTGGGAAGGTATTGCCTTTATAAATAGAAACGCACCCAAAAGAGTATGAAACAAGAAGTAAAACACTAAATAAACTGCATAAAAAAGAGTGTGGTGATAGTAAAGGGGGCTGAAAATACAATCCCAACAGTAAAGTACAAGTAAACAAAAAAGTACAACTGAAAGAAAGTAAAGCAACTACCAGATCATCCTACGGGATTCTTACATGAAGGGTAGGTACAGTTGGCCTCCTCTGCACTCCACGTCTGTCTGTCCGCTCCGTGCACCGTCACTCTAAGTGGTCCACCTCTGGGTACCATCCATCCCTACTACTCTCTACCTCAGTCAGTGTTGTACGTCGTCTGAAACCAACACAACAACGCACAGTCATAGCCCTTGCAGGGGTGAGTATAACGATACTCAGTAGGGACCCCGAGACCCTCAAGGTCTCACAATATCCAACAAGGATAACCACAAAGTAAAGATTCAACGGATAAACCTTACTTAGGTATATTCCCATACATATACCTAAGTTTTCTAGTATCCCATCTCAATCTTGAGGTAAACAAAAAAGTCACTAACTCAGCTAAAATCAGGATTTTATTCTAGGAATAGTATCAAGTAACAACCCTAGTCACACTGTCTGAACCTTGGATGATGGTGTACTCCTCATCTAATGAGTATAGTGGTCCTTCTTCGTCACACATAGGCGCTTACCACCTTCATAGTATGTTGTGGTAATCCTCCTATGGAGTATCATGCGTCTGCTACATCACACTGAGGTGCTCCCCACTGTGGGTCTACCACGCTCAAATAGAGGTGCTCCCCCTCGTAGCCTGCTGAGGTACTACTCTTGTTGAGTACCATGGGTCTGCCGAATCACACAGAGCCGCTCCCTACTATGGGTCTACGACATCACACATAGGCACTTCCCAATAGGCTAGTCGAAACACTCCTGGTCAAATGCTCAGCAGTTGTCAGGTATTATCCGGCCACTAGGTCTCCATACTCCGCTCGCTCATCTTTAGGAGGATCTGCTCCACGAGCTACTGGTCGATACTCTAACTATCACTATGTCCCATGTAGAAGTATCTCAATGGTATGTCTTATAATTGGGATCTCAACTCAAGAGACGACGCGTCAATCAGATGCCCGATCTGTGAGTTATTGGCATTTCCATCCTAGGGGCCAGGTTGATTTTTAGGTTCAAACCAACCCGACTGTATCCCAATTATGTCTAAACCTCATGTGGGATATGCCAAAAGAACCATCACTCTATAAGCCTTCCAATGCCGTAGACTATTCATCGATCAGAAACCCGTTGCCCGAGATATGGGTGAAAGGAGGAAAATTTTCAAAATGGGTCCGGGTCTGGTCTTACCCCGTCGGACCGACCCGGCTCGACCTTGTCTGGACCGAGGTCTGACATGGTCCACGGGTATGACCCGGTCCGAGGGGGTGGCTCGACCCGAGTGGTCGGCCCGTCCAGAGTGGGCGGCCCTTCCTAAGGGGGAGACCCAACCCGATGGTGGCCCGGCCCAAGGGGTGGCCCAGCCTGAGAGTGGCCCGGTTGGCCCGGCGGCCTAGTCGGCCTGGAAACATGGTGGCGCAGTGGCCCGAAGGGGGTCCTCCATAGCCGTGGAAATGGGGGAAACTACGCGCCCACTGGAAAACCTAATGGCATTGCCGCTCGGGTGTGAGCATAAATTGGCGCAAGGTGGCGCTAGTCCAGCACACGCGATACCCAATGAGGTCCCACTCCTCCTGGCAGGCCGAGCGGCCAGCCGCTCCCCCTGCACCTCTATGGACCGCCCTGGCCACGGATCCCCTGTTCCGCGCGGTGCGACGGTGCCGCCCCTCCTCCACAGTGGCCCGGCATGGCCGCGACCTCCATCTCCTCCATGCGGCGCGACAGCCCCATGCCACCTCCGCTGAGGCCCGGCATGGTCGTGGTCTCCTACTACCCTTCACACGGTGTGACGGCGCCGCACGCCTCCGCAATGGCCCGCCAGGGCCGCATCTCTCCTTCCACATGGCATGATGGTGGAATGCCCTCTTGGAGACACGACGACCTTGCACTGCCGGTTTCTTCGTGGCCAGTCAGACTTCGGTTGCGTTGCTCCGCCTCTGTAGTCATCGAACGAGAACAATCAAAGTGGGAGGGTAGGTTCGTGTTTGTGCGGTCTCAGACCTCCATGTTACATTGATATCAATTGGAATTTCTCAACCATAAATATTACGACTAAGAACAGAAATAAAATTCTACTCAAAACCCCTACCTCGCTTGTCATTCGTTGATAATGAAAGAAGAGGAATGACAGACGTCGATTTGTTGACATTGAAAAGCATCTGAGGTAGGAGACCGAGGAAGAAGTGTTGTCGGCATTCTTCACGTTCGACTCATTCTCTTTTTGCCCGGTTGAAGATCTAAGAATGAGTTCTTCGTTCTGTGGTGGACGGTGAAGAGGCATTCTTCACATTTTTCATTGAGAAGATGAAGTTCTGTAAATTTTCTCTCAAAGCTCCACCAAATGAATTGCCAAACCAAAAACAATAATATACTATCTATTATTTTAATGGTTGGAATGAATTCAAAAGAATTCAAAAGAATTCAAATGGGTGCCAAATAATTAAATGTAAGAGTTCCATTAATTAATTGTGAGGGTTGGCACATTAAATTAATGGGGGAAGGTAGAGAGTTTCATCCAACATAAATGGGGGTTAGAGGATGTTTAATGCTCGTGTGGGCCCCACCAAGGATATCCTCCCAAGGGAGGTTATGTGTGGGTGAGACCCTCCACCGTAACCTCCCATGGGAGGTTAGGGTGTGGTGGGCCCCTCCACTAACCAACTCTTGGAGGTTTTAACCACCTTAAAATTAAAATAAGCTACACTTGTTTTTATTGGACTTATTAAAAACCCGAAATCTAACTTCCATTCTCGTTAGAACGCAACTGCAGTGAAGGTCTCATTAAGCAATCACCGACACTGCGAGTTCAACGGTGCCCTCATATTTCAATTCCGAGCACCAGTTGAAAAGTTATAAAATCACGCTCATACGTTTACTAAATGTACCTGAACAAAACATCAGAAATTGTTTCTACGCACTCCGGGCCACGAAATCAAGTGTCGTAAATTTTTGCATACTCGAAAAATTCCCATGTATTTATGAAAAAATATTTCATGGAAATTCCTGGTCTTTATATCATGGTTATTTTTAGGGTGGATTGTTAGGTGATTACTTCAAAACCATTCCATGTATCAAATATTTGTATGGATAGATTCTTCATTAATTTCATGAAAATCCCATAATGAAATTTATTCATTCATAAGGATAATATTTCATTAACAATTCCTAATATAAATAATTCTCCAGAGTCACACCAATAATTAGGGAAGGTTACAATTCAATATCAATAGACGGGTATTCTTCATCACAATGTCACTTCCTTTTACACATGTAGGCGTAATGACCCATTATATAAAAATTTACAAATTGAATGTGAATTTTATCTTTTTTATGTCAATAACATCTTCACCATCATTGAATGACATTCATATATATCCATAACATACCTTATTGTGACCATGTGCCACATTCCACATGTTATTCCCTAGCCCTTCCAGTTCGGGTCACTAGTATTACACATTGAAAAATCCCCACTTTCTCCTTTTGTGAATGGAATACATATTTCTTTAGTAACAAGGAGTTATCTAACTTTATTATTTAAAAATTTTCATTCCATATATTCTCAATATAAACCATTAGTTGAATATTTTCCTCCATAAAAAAACTTGTACTTACTATTGATAAATTTCATGATTTTTCCTTGATTTCGTAGCAATTTCCTAGAATAGAATAATTAAATTTCATTAGTAGTTCAACATGTTCATGATTGGAACCAAAAGTTTGGTAAATATATGACTAGGTGCCCATTTTTCTGAAAAAATTGATTAAATCCACCTCATTTATCTAAATTATGTAAAAATAACATTTGAGACTTTATAGTTGTCTATTATTTAAATGTTACAGTCCAAAAATCATCACCTTGAGTCTACTGTAACTTTAGTAAATTTTTTTTCATACATACAATATAATTTCTACTAGTAAACCCTAGGGTATATTATTCTTCACTTCTTTATCCTTATGGGTTTTCGAGTCCACCCCAACTACTAGAGAAAGAACATCACATACTCCATAGGCCTCCAAGACCGCCTCAATCATGACCACCCAAGTGATGTATATGGATTACATCAATGACGAGGACTAGAAAAAACATGAATTCTCTAATTCAACCCTAGATGAGAGGTACTCACTATGTTCTCATATCATTGAAATATCAACATAATGAATTGAAAAAAATGTCATTTCTTCCATTTTGAATGAAAATTTTAACATTTGGGGAACGATAATAAAATTATAAGGAAAATGGGGAAGACAACACAGATAAACACTTTATTTCATAAAAACAATTTTATTATAATTACATTTTGAAAAGACGAATTTATAGAGATAATTAAATTTATAAATCTATAAAAAATAAATAAAATAATTTCAAAATTTATTTTCAAATATTTAGTCTATTATTAGGTGTCATTAATAAGGCACTTTTATGGTGTCTCATTAATAACACCATGTTTGTTTTATAAAATTAGACTAATTATTAGGTTCATTTATTTCATTTCATATATCATGGGCCATATGTAGTCCCATATCAGGATTACCATCCATCAAACTTTTATTTCTTCCTAAATAATATAAGAATGAGAAACCCATATAGAGAGTCCAGATGATGGCGACTTATAGATGGATTACATACAACATGTTTTTTAACATGTATTGGGAGAGAATGTGTCCATAATAATAATCATTGTATGGAAAATCAAATATAGACTGACATAATATCTAAATTTCATGTATTTATTAGAAGATTCATAAAAAATTTATTGAATATGCATATGTAAAATCAACATGCAGTGGAAGGATTACCAAACATATTTTAGATTAAATATTTTCTCATGGGGAAGCGTGAAATCTCATCATTTCTTCATATATGCAGTTATTGATTCATTAAATTAAATTCATAGTTTGATGAAAATTTAAACATGACATTGATTCAGGCGTAACACGTATGAAATATCATGTGTCGTAGTGAACCCATGATAGGATTAGTAGTCTAAATGTGGTAGATTTATTTCCTAAATTATGTGTTAGGGTGGAGTCTATGTATTTTGGTAGATGAGAGGATTAAATTATAGTATTTATATTCTAGAATCTAATATCATATATTAATTAATCAATTTCACATAAACATACTACTGACATAGCCAAATATGAAACCTTTTATCATCTTGTCTTCAACCGAGTCTGTTAATTTTGACACTCTGTAAATATAATATTCATTATTTGGTCTTTTTGACTTATAATGAGATAATTTAATTATTTTTACACAAAAATATTTAAATTTTAAATTTTACCTATGTATCATCATATTTTATAAAACAACAAAAAACAAATTTATTACGAAATCTATAGATAATATAACTAAAATATTACATATTTTTGTCAATTGATAGTGTATCCAAAGGTCCACTTCATCTTTATTATATTTTGAATTAATTATTTATAAATATCTTATCATTATAAAATAATAAGCGGTGATTAATCCAAGGCATGCAATTATATTTATCATTGAAATATTGTGGCTAAATAAAAAATGAATATAATTGTATAACCAAAAACATGAAGCAACATCGTAAAAAACTTACAAACATATAGACACTAATTTAGATATCAGAAATGATTAATAAATCATAGAAAAACAACTTCTATTTCTAAAAATTTAAGAGTTATAAAATTCCACGTAATGTACCTCATGATATAATCAAAATATATTGAATTACTAAAACTAGAAACATATGTTTTACATTTACTATTTATGTAATTTATAATTTCAACAAAAAATAATACATGGAGCACTAAATTATCCAGTTACAATAAATAACTATTCCTAAATAGTATATATTTAAACACATAATTTCTTTATATTTCTCATTTTAGAGGTATATCAACAATTATTGAGAGTTATTTCAACATATCAAAACATAAAATCTAATATAAAAAAAACACTAAAATAACTATCCCTTTTATTGATTTAAAAAAAATTAATTCAAAAAATTCTCCCCATTTTTATAATTAAAAAATGTAGGTATATTTTTTAAAGAAAACATCCCACTTTTTTTAAAAAAAAAATAAATAAATCTTTCATCATTTTTAAAAAGATGTACAATAAAATTTAATTTCAAAATCTATAATTTTTAACATATTTCAATGAAAAAAAATTAAACCTAGATATTTATAAAAATATAATCTCCTCCAAACCATATGTTAGAAATAAATATATAAATAAATAAGCATCCGCATCTAAAATAAAATACTAAATCACATCATAATATATCTAGTATGATTTAAAAATTCAATGAAAATACCATTACGTTCTTCATAAAGAACGTATTCATAAGAATGAATAGATTTGGTGGTAAAATAACTCCCCTTATGATAAATTATAATAATTAAAATTAATAACTTACATGATTATTCATACGAATAAATAATTCTTGGTATAATTTTTTTAAAAAATAAGTCACTCTTTAATGTGATTTAAAATCATAAGAAAATACAACACATGCAAGAATATTTCAAAAATAATAATGTTCATCATGTTAAATGATATATATCCCCCTAAAATAAAAATATTAAAAAGGTTTAAAAAAATAGTATGATTCAGTATAGAAATTTAAATAACATAATTCAACACATGATTATAGAAAAACATATTATATCGATAACTCGCCCTTAATTTTTTGTAAAATTCTATAATAAACATATATTATAATGAATATCCATTTTATATTCACAACAATTATATGTCTAGATCATCTATAAAGTTCCTTTAAATAATGTTAATAATATTCAATATATTGGTAATATAATATTAATCAAATTAAAAAATATATAATAATTAAATTCATTCCATTAGAAAAATGATTATAGAAATCATAAAAATAAAAACAATACTCTCCAACAACCAATACATAAATATCAAATAATTTCATCAAATTAAATATATATTTTGGTTACATATCAAGTATATTAATGATATAAAATAATTACATAATATGTGACTAAAAATACTAATCATAAATTAATTCCATTATCACATGAAATAATAAAATATTATAATTCATGTTAACATACAATACAATAAAAAATTTCTTCACTCATATTTTCAAATCAATACATTCCAACACACCAACAAAGTAAACTATTTCACAAAAATATGCTATAAATATGAAAAAAATGACATTAATTTGCAATCTATAAAATTTTTATTCAAATGGGAATAGAATTCAGACCTTTAGGAACCCAATATTACTTTAAATAAGTAATATTGGAAATAAAAAATATAACTTATTTTAAATAATGTTTTTATTATGACCTAAATACTAAGGAATTATCAATGAGAAATTTTTTCTTAGTATCTACTCATTAAAAATATTAATCATATAACATTATATAATCATACATTATTCCTTTTAATAAAAATAATTAATTAACTATTTATGATTATGAGGATTATAAACATAAAAGATTTTACCTTTATTTTATTTCATCTTGACAATCATATAATATTTTTTTTACATATTCAAAAAATATATAATGCATTTTTCAATCAATAATTTTTTTTGAGATGTTTATTATCCTTTTGAATAAACAAAAACTAAAAATACTTCTTATTTTTTATAATATAAATCCAATTTTTATTTTTTTTATTTTTTTTATTTATTATTATAATTTACATTCTAGAAAATGTCTACTTTTTTAGATTAAAATTCATTTTTATGAAAAAATAATTTTAGAAAATTTACATTTTCTTGGTTAAAATTCATAATATCCTAGATAAAATTCTTATTATATTATTGTAAATAAATAAAAAATTCAGTAGCCATTGAAACATATGTTTTATATTTTTCATTATATAGATCATAAAAACTATAAACATAAAATTTTATAATAATAAACATATCAAAAATACTAATCATCAATAACCTCATTTATATTTGTTGGGAGTAGAAATAGTTTCATCAAATACTTTTCAGTTTTATATTCATCACTAAATATTTATTCATTACCAAAACTCCATCTATAAATTATATACACGTAGATCCTTTTTTATTTCTTACCTCTTCCATCATAATTTTATTTTGTAAAATCTTATTTAATGTGTCCCTTTTTCAATAATTCTTAATAGGCATGTTTGGAAACACTATTATACTTACTTGTTGTACATTTATATCAATTTTTATCATCCTTTAGGACATTTATAAGACTATTAATGATAATTTACTTTTTCTACATCATGTTGATAATACCTTATCTTATATTTTATATTTTCCATTTATCACATTCCTGTACCTATTATTTTTAATATTTTCAGGTATCTTTTAAATTCCATTTGAATGAAACAAATTTATCATTAGAAGCTCTCCTCCAATAAAGTAAGTTTAGACATATTAATATTTTGATGTTATCATATGAGTTCATCCAATGTATACTCTTGAAAATCCATATTCTCTTCTATCAAAAAATTATCCAAATTCAATTTATTAGGTATATCTCTTAATAATATTTCAACATGAATTGGGATCCCCATATTTTCTCTAATGAAATTAATTCCATTCACAATATGTGCAAATAGGTGGAAAATATTGTTGACAAATTCAATGTCAACCATCTTGAAATCATGGTACATTATTAAAAGAATATTATTTTTGGATCTAATCAACTTTTTTGATCCAAGGTGAGTATCTTACCAAATATTTTAAACATAAAGTGCTATCATACATGTATACACATGAATAGACATAATTCAATTAATATAACTATATAGAATAATTTTTTTTAATAGGGAGTCAAATGTTAGGGTCGGAAGGGTATGGTATATGTTATCCCACACAAAACAAAAACTTGAGAAGATATCATGATTCATCTTTTTCATGTACAAAAAAGGAATAAAATAAAAAAAATAGTACAATGAAATATTATAAGGGCATGGTAATGAAAATGATGAAAATTTAAATAAAAAAATAGATATATATTCTTTCAACATCCTTAATAAAAAATTCATGAAAATAACAAAATTAAAATGATTAATTATTTGTAAAATAAAATTAAATATCAAACATACAACATCAAATAAGAAATAAAATAAATGCACTAAAACCATAGAATCTATATGAGAAATGGACCTAATCACACTAAGAGCTAATAGTTTACCTTAATTTGAATTTGGTTATTTACACTCTCAAACAAGGAGTAACCACCCATAGATCCACATATAAGACAAAAAATAAAGAAGATGAGTAATCACAATATACAAATATAATAAAAAAGTGAATATGAAAGGCCTTATAATTTCATATATATAGTGAGAACATGAGAAGTAGCTCATTGGAAGGGTGGATTAGGATATTCCTTATTTATTATCATTGAAATCACTATTATTCATAATAATTTCACTTGTCTAAAATATCCCCTATAGTGGATGACCAGAATGGGGGTTGTGATGCAGTCAATCAAGGAAATCTATGGTCCTAGATACTCTCACTTCACTCACTAAAATAGAATAAAAACCACTATGATCATATTTTTAATGAACCTTACATTAATCATCCTGAAATTTTCTTATTTATGATAATGTTTATAGTTTTGTTACATTTTTATCATTTATTTATCTTATGGTTTTTTAAAAAAAGAAAAATATTACAACACTTATGGAATATTATTAAATATTATACTTTTTCATTAAAAACTGTATTTTAATATTCACACTATCATTTTATACAATACAAAAAATTTCATAAATGGAAATTCTATTATTTCAAATGTATAATTCATAAAAAGTTCCTAAACATGTTTATTCCATATGAGAAAAAAATTTAAATTTTTAGATATGAAAAACAATTATTTATAGGGATATATAAGTATGAAATTTTTTATTCCATTGTAAAAGATGAAAACTCTTAACAAATTTCACCTTTTCAAATTATTATTCAACGTATAAAATAAATATTATATAAATGTAAACCACACTTTTTTACCAAAATAAAAATATTAAACCCTATAGTGTCGAAATATAATCCATTTAAGGCATCTTAGAGAATTATATTCATAACTAGTGTTCGCTCATATAATAATTATCTAGATCACTGTTAAATAAATAATAGAATCCTAAGAAATTATCTCCCTCTTTATTTCCCTTGATGATAAATTCCATCACCCAATGCATTGGAGAGTTTTATCAGGCTCACAAGCCATATAATATTTAAAAGGATCACTTGTAGTAAAATAAATACTGGGATAACTTGTCACAATATTTAATTTTAAATTACCATATCATAAAAAATAATTTCTTGCAACTTTTCATAAAAAATACCATGAAAATTAATTTTGAACTGACACATGAAGAACATTATATTCTCATGTAAAATGTATGGAATACTCATTTGATTTTATGAATCATTAAAATAAATTAAATTCATAATATTTTTGAAATTATTTTATTTTGAAAATAACCATTGAATCGTATAAATAAATTTTTAAAGAAATGAATATTAAATTCTGGGTAAATTACATTCATTTCATTAATGATAAAACAATGATTCCTTTCACCCCATCTCTAAAAGAACCTTATTTTAAAAATGACAAGAAGATTCATTTTAAAACCATGTAAATAGTATTCTTTTTATATGATATTGACCTTTTATATTTTTAAGTCTAAATAACAACATTTTTTTTGAATTTGAATAAGCATGGATATGGAGTAAAAATAGAAAACAATTTAAAACTAATAAAATAATGTTTTAATAGAAAATCTATTTCAATGTTTGTATAATTTGAATCAAAATTAAATTGAAGGAGAGAATATGAAAATTAGTCATAGAAAATATTATATTTTACAAATATATGATCAAATACATTCATATAGCATCATTGACACCACACAAAAAAATTAGTGAAATTGGAAGTAGTTTAAAATTAATTGGAAACCAGAAACCCCCTACCATAAATACCATCTAGCATTGTAAATTATTTACATTCATGATAATAAAATAATAATATTTTTATTATTTATAATAAATTTTTTATGTTTATTTTATTATTATTATCATATTTTATGATTTATGACTATATTTCATGTATCAACATAAACAATTAATTTTCTATTGGCCATTTAAGGATGTTTGGTTCATAATCGCTAAACTACATTAGAAGGTTTTACATCTCCAAAGGGGTAATTTTTAAATCCTCTCCAAAATAAAAATTAAGAAATTTTTATAATTTTTATATATTAAAAAATATTTTATAACCATCCATGAAATGTGAACAGGAAAAACAAATCGCATCCCTTCATAGTGGTGGTAGTCCACACACACCCCAAATGATGCTATAATTTTTCAATGGATAGAATAGTAATTAAATATATGATATATTATCTTAAAATAATTATAATTAAGTCACTATATTCAAATATTTTAACTTCATTCATCATAATAACAATCCTTGTGTTGTGGTAATGAACAAATATACACATCACTTCATAGAGGTGGTAATCTTTATGGACACCTATGCGATGATTTCATTTCCCATATAATGGAAAAAATATTGATCACATGGTTCCCATTGAATATTATCAAATATAATGTTTAATTATTCTTCAAATATATCTGAGTGTATAAAAAGTTCTTTTTCTCGAGCAGTAGGGCTTTATTTGTTCTCATATCAAAGAATATATGTAATTTTTTTTTAAAATTTTTAGTGAGAGAATAAGGGTTTAATAGGTTATTTTTTCAATGATATAAAATTTAAATATAAATGTAGAAATAAAAGTCACAAGTAATCATATAAATTTTAGGGACCCAAGGTAGAACTCCCCAAGTAAAATCATAATTTCCAATGGTTATAGCTCTTAAAATTCAATGAAAATACTCAAAATAAATTTTATTTTCACCAGCCACTATCAACTATATTATGAAACAAAATATATCCTAATGGGATCACCTAAATAGACCACAAATATCATATATTATCTTCTTTTGTGGGTATGAATACCTATCAATTGATTGTATGAACTAACTTAACCACAATAAAGTAATTGTATATTATTTTTCAACTTGAACCCTAAAACTCCACTAGTATGAATCATGGTACATATATAGTAAAAATTGGTCCACAATTAGAAGGAAATAATTTGAGGAATATATAGTGATTATGATGGATTCTATATTCCACTTTCAAAATGTCACATGGTATAGTTAAATAGGTCAAAAATTAATAGGTCTAAACTCAAGAATTCAACTCTGTTTCCCCATGGACTCCAGGAATGAATTATTGATACATAATTATAGATATCAAGAACCCTAAGTGAATCATCTGGGAAATAAAATAAAAATAAATTTATATTGAAGAGAATAATAATATGGTTAGTAGATAACATAGTTGAGATGGAATTAAAACACATAATGAAATACCAGAAATCCTAAGTTACAATAGATTGGTGTAGAATACATTACAATATTGGGTGAGGATTATTTTTTAAAGAAATAAATTCTTCCACGTTAAATTTATTTTCAGGGAAAACTCAATCATTCTCTAATTTACTATGATTTCAACCACATGTCACATTTTACTGTCAAATTTAAGTCGATATAGAGCATCAAAATCCCATGATAGTGCTCTTACAATTTCATGAAATTTCTAGTAGATGTGTTTTGAAGACCCGACCATAAAAAAATAGGAGTCGGTGCCTTCAGAACATGATGTGTCATTTTAAACCAAAAAATGTACTGATAATCTACACATCATGTCCCATATAGAAGATCAAATTTGATTTAGGCTCTAAGAAACCAGCTACTTCAGAAATGTTTCATCTATTAAAAGCTATTACCTGAAAATTTTAAATCAAAACGTAGCGTGAGCATACGAATTCTAAGTATGGGGTTTTAAAACAAACCAAAATAACTTTTTATCACATTCTTTATAACGTCCATAAAACACTTCTTTTAAATAAAAACTATAACACATGTAATGGATCATAATCACATGCTCAATTAAAACATGCTAATAGAATTAGAAGGGTTCATGATTCGATTATTTAAATTCTCTTTGGAGTAATAAATAAAATATGTTCTAAACATGTATGATATATGAATATTTAAGCACAATTTGAATAGCTAATAGTGAAGAATAATCAAATTTGTTTGTAAATAAACCAACTTCAATTTCATTCATTGAATACTAATCATCTGAGTGCTAAACACAAGTCATTCCATAAGCTTTTTCTTTTATGATACTCATAAGTAATTTTTCTTAACCATGGATATTCTACTAGTCTAATATCTATTGGCTAATTAATTATCATACACATAATGAAGTAATGTAGAATGTCAAACTTCTTATGTCAAGGCCTTGCGCCATGACCTGGGGCTAACTGTAAACGGACCCCAACTCTGAGAGCATCTATAAATGGACTCCATCCTAGAGAGCATCTGTAACCGGACTGCATCTCAGAGGGATTAATTTTACAGGTCCCCAACCCAAAACATACTAGTCCAACACAGTCCACATATGCCAAAATCGGGTCGTAAATTAAAAATGTCATATACCAATTGAATAATTACATACACATTTCATATTATTAAAGGTGTCTAACACCACATTGAATAACTAGATTTTATTTCATATTACTCAAGGTGTCCCATACCACTTTGATTAATTTTATTTCTGATCTCATTATTATGTTATTCCACATGCACGCATCACTGATTGAAACACTAAATAAAAAAGGAAAGTAAGACTGCTTAATATGACATATAACATTGTAAATATGGTAGTAAGAGTATCTCTAAGGAATACATGGTTCATTATACATTCTTTTCATAATGGAAAATTTCTAAAGCACATAAAATATGGGGTGAGAAGAGTTTTCTTTCATATGAGATTTTAAGATGATAACTATTTAATTAAAAAGGAAAAAAATCCTTATTCCATGAATGAAATTAAACATTATTTAAAATGCTACTAAGAAGATTCAGTGATCAAACAGTTAAATTGAATCATTACTCAATTAACAACAATCACTGCAATTTACCAAACAATAGGTGAGCTTAAAATGATCCCATGGTTTAACACGCCATTTTATCCTTTACAATATTTTGGTCAAACCAAAAGATTATATTATTCTTAATAATAAAATAAAACCAGTTCAATCATATAACACCTTTGAAATATGAAATTATAAAAAAGATAATATCATTAAAAGTTCATTAACTAAAACAAGTTTGACATACTTTATGTATTAGAACATGCACTATAACGAGAATACCTCTTGGTTTGGCTTACGCAGAGACTGATATCAACGAAAGTATTGCAAGTATTATTTACATTACATAATTAATTAAATTCTAATAATACATTCATAAAAATTAGGGTGTTGGAAATTATAACGGTATATATACTAAGTATATATATACGAGTTTCCAAAATTAAAAAAAGATTAATAATTCGACATTTAGAAATAGATACATAAAACATATTTATTAAACCATTATTAAAAACTAAAACATGACATGTTATAATGTATGTGACCGTGTATACATATAAAATTATAAAAGGTGTCCATATATATATTTCATGAGGAGAGGAATTATCTCTTCATGTTTTCATAACCCGTAGATCTGAAGTACCTAGAATCGGGTATTTGAGGATTTCCACCCAATCTATAAGAATATACATGCATTCATTCATTCAAAAACTGTACTTACAAAAAATTCATGTACATATATATAGTATATAATTATGTTTTTCTTGTATTAAAATACTCTTATATGGTTATGAAACCACATAAAATTAACCCGATGATTAATATTCTATTTAAGGAATGATTTTAATTAAACATTTGTTCTATAAATATATATTTATGAGTACACGTGTAGGTTCACATATCCTCATGCAACAAAATAAGGAAAGGAAAAAGAAAATAATTTCCCTAACATCTTTTATACTTTTTTAACCCGAAAACCTGAAGGCCTAGGTTTAGCACAGAATAACCTTTAAACTAAACCGTAATGTTATAAATATATTTTTATTAGTGAATATGAATATATGCTATCTAATAAACAAGAAAAGGAAAAACTAAAACCCTTACCTTAGTTAATGGAGGAAGAGAGACTCGGGAGGACTCGGTGGTTCCTGAAGGAGGTGTTGGAGGTTGATGGAAATCCGAGGGTTGCTTGGGGTGCAACCGGTTAACTTATAAACAAAAAAACACACAAACATTCAACGAAACCACTGAGAAAACCGACTCCTATGTGGCGCAATAAAAGGATGGTGAAAACTTGTAGGAAAGGGGAAACAAAAATGGTCCAATAGTGGTCATAGGTGTAGCAAGAAAAATGGTGTAGGTTACTGGTGCAAACCCACACGAAGGAGAAGAAGACGATGAGAGGAGGAGAAAACCGGATGTGGATTGGATGGCCATGATAAAATATGAATCTCATCCGAAGGCTGGGGATAATATAAGGTTTAAAAAAAGAATTGATTTCTTATATTAAAATCCAAGTTGATTGGATGGTCCTCGGTCGATGTGTTGTTTTAAAAAAACCCGAATGGTCCAGATTAGATCGTGCCAAATAGAATGGTCCATAAAAAACGTGGATAGAAACACGTTTGCTGTGGGTCAAACTTGAGATTGGGATCGATGACCGTGATCGAAAGCGACATGATCCAATGGCCCATTTTTTATCCTAGGCAAAAATTTGTTGTCCCACATCGAAACAACAAGGGGTTTTGTGGAGCATAATAATCCAATGCCTCTGATACCCAGCTCAGTAATCACACAACACACACAAAAGGGGACCTTATACATGGTCCCCCACCCCGACAGGCCTCAGCCTACCCCATGCCTCCCCGTGACCTTACACCCATGGTGGTGCACTCTTGCGGCCCCGTGTCCTCGTGTGCTCCAGCTACCCTTTGGGGAACCTATGCCTAGGCTTGGGCTGGCCTTGGCTTGGGTTGAGGGCAAGGCTCTTCCCTTGCGCATGAGCTACCTACCTTGGCCTAGCCATAAAGGGCTGTCCCTATCTTGCCAAAAAAATTTATAAAATCTAACATAAGTAAAATTTAGTCCTAAAGAATTTTATATTTATTAAAACCATATAAAAAATTATCTCTTCAAACATGGAATTTATTTTAAAAATAGGAGGTCAATGAAAACAAATTTGACTTTGTCTTAATTGAATGTATTTCTAAAATTATCTATAAACACTAAAACATTAGACATAAAATTTAGAAATTGAGATTTAATAAACCTACATGGTTATTATTGTACTAGTATTATAAAAATAATAATTTAATTCCAAGAATTTAAACCTAGTTTATAACACTGAAAATTATTAAATTTTATTTGAAATATTTGAAATGTGTTTTGAATTCATTAATATTTCTCGAAATCACATATGTGTGATTTGAAGTATTAAACCATATCAGTTTAGAGTTCATAAATGGTGGTTATATTATAATTATAATTATAACATAATTATTTGGAAACAAATTAATCTATATATATATATATATATAACTATCCTAACAAAGTCCAACGACTATATTTATAGCTGTTAGCTTTCAACAGTCATTAGAGAAACAGTTGGGTTGATTCCATATAAAACATTGTCTTGTGGTGTCTTAATCTTAAAGAAAGTGATGAGGATGTTTCTTGTTATACCCCATATGATCAATACAGTCTTCATGATTATGGTAGTGTTTTTCTTCGTTTTCACATACCCAAAGGATCTATTTTATTTACCGTGTCTTTTTGTCTCTGATGGGGGGCTTCCTGTAGTTTTGATGGAGTTTTTATTTGGAATTTTTTTGTAGGATGTTTCCTTTTGATCTTTTTACATTTTAAACACTATGGTGTTGTTTTTATTATGAAAAGCCTTGTGTCCATTTTTTTACTAGATTGCATTCTAATATAAATTAAAACCATATTATTAGTTTCTTATGATTTGATTAGTTGTAATGAAATTCAAACAAAATGAAAACATAAACATATCAATACAAGAGGTAAAAGTTATTTTTGGGGTGTTACATTATTCCCTCCAATGAAGAATTGTGTCCCTGTAATTCATTTCATATAACCATAATGGTTCTACGATGTTCTCACCACATCCCCCATCGAAGAGGATACTCAGGAGCGTTCAGAAGAAAACTCAAATTGATGCTCAACTCCTCTAGTTCTCTGACCTGGACACACCTCAGACAGAAGGGGTTGAACTCTTGCACCAAACACTTGGGCTTCCAGAGGGAGGCTCGAACAGTAGAAAGTTTGGCAATTTCTGAATGGACCAACACAAAAATAACTGGTCGAACTATGTCTTGCTCGAGAACATCTATGTTATCTACATTGTCGTATAGGCTAAAATTGAAGAGTTTGTATATGTAGGCTGCACAAAGGTTTCCCTCCAAAGAAGCCTCTTGAAATCATACCCTAGCCATGTACTTCTAGCCTAGGGTGAGACATAGGAAAATACCTTCATGTTATTTTCCTCTTCACCTATACTCGGCCAGTTGGGTCATGGATATGCTGTAGTAATTGGAAGCATTAAATTGATAGGTGCGTAGAATATCTGGACTGTTTGACACTTCATATATATATTTTCACGTTATTCGCATGTTTGTGAAGGGAAAATACTCTTCTTCACGGTTTTGTACTGCTATAATCTCTTGTATCTCAACAGGAAGAGATACCATGTGGGTTTATCCTTCCAACTTAAAATTTATTATGAAATTTCATTTGATGAAGCCTATTCCAGAGCATATACACAGAGAATATAGAAGAAAAAAATAAGGTTTAACAAGTTGTGTTATCATATAACCACTTGTTCATAAAAAGGGAAAGGCTAGCAGTTTCCCCAGTTCCATAATACACGAATCACCACATAAAGTTCAAAACTCTCAATCTCCCAAACCCATATTCAACCTGAGCACTCCGGTTCGATATCATGGGAGCACTTATGGTATCTCCATAGTCATACATGAGGGGTTTATAATAGAGATACATTAGTATGCACTTGATGTATGTACACCGGTCGTGAGTCTTCGTATTCAAGAACATCAAAGACTGTTACTTGACCGAAATGGCCATAGGACTAGACATGACACATATACTCCGCATGTAGGTCTCCCCCTACTGTAGCATCTTGGAAGGATGTGAGGGACTGTATGTCTTCTGTTGTAGTGAAGCATCTAAAAATACCCTCGTAGTACTTTTCCCATCATTGGTAGGACGAAAATTGGGCATGCATCATAAAGATGTAATCAGGACCCGCTCTTCGGTGGAGTTGAAGTACTCGGGGAGAATTTGTTATATCAAACAGATGTATTCATGACATATTGATATGGTCATATTTTATAAAAGTTTAAAGGATATCTATTTAAATTATGGTTTCTAGGGCCTCATTGGGAAGAGAATGAAGACTAGTACCTTCATTTTCAATATGAAAATTAGAAAACTTCATTTTTGGTATTGATTAAGTAAATTTTTTATTTGTTTCATTTCTAGATTTCAGGAGTTATCCGAACATAATCCTATAATACCAACTGTTAATACACGACCACCTAAAAACATGATTCAATGCATCCAAAACTTGATGTGTTGTTTTAAACAAAAACATGCTCTCATAAGCTTTAAATCATATTCTATACAGAGGATCGAATTTGATTCAGGCTCGGAGAAACTTGCTACTTCATAAATGTTTCATCTGTTAAAAGTCGTTACCTGAAAAATTTAAATCAAAACATAGGGTGAGAAAATGAATTACCACTATGGGGTTTAAATAAACCAATATAAATTTTGATAACATTCTTTAAAACATTCATAAAACACCTTTCTTAATGAAAAACAGTAACACATGTAATGGAACATAATCACAATGCACAATTAAAACATGCTAATAGAATTACAAGGGTTTTTGATTCAATTATTTGAATAATAATTGGATTAATAAATAAAAGACGTTCTACACATGTATGACATATGAATAATTAAGGACAAATTGAACAGATAAGAGTAAATAGTAATCATATTTTCACATAAATGAAACAACTTCAATTTTATATATTGAATGATAATCCACTGAGTGCTAAAGACAAGTCATTCCATAAGATTTTAATTTTCTTATACTCATAAGTACACTATCTTAACCATGGATATTCTACTAGTATAATATCTATTCATTAATTTATTATCATACACATAATGAGGGAATGTATAATGTCGGACTTCTTGTGTCATGTCCTTGCGCCATGACCTAGGGTTAACTGTAACTGGAACCCGACCTGGAGAGCATCTATAACTAGAATCCATCCGAGAGAGAATCTATAACTGGACTCTATCCTAGAGGGCTAACTTTTACCAGTCCCCAACCCAGAACGTAAAATTCCAATACATTCCTTATATGCAAAAATCGGGTCATAAATTCAAAATGACATATACCACTTGAATAATTACATAAAAATTTCCTATTATTCAAGGTGTCCCATACCACATTGAATAACTAGATTTTATTTCATATTACTCATGGTGTCCCATACCACTTTGAGTAATTTGATTTCTGACCTCATTATTATGTTATGCCACATGCATACATCACAGAGTGCAACAATAAATAAAAATTGAAAGTGGAACCGCTTAATATGACAGATAACATTAGAAATTTGGCATTAAGAGTTTCTCAAAGGAATACTTGGTTCATTATACATTCTTTTCATAGGATAAAATTTCTAAAGCACATAAAATAGGGGGTGAGAATGGTTTCTATGAAATGGGATGTTAAGAAGATAACTATTTAATTAAAAAAGAAAAAAATCCTTATTCCATGAATGAAATTACACGTTAGTTAAAATGCCACTAAAAAGTAGAATCCATCAAATAGTTAAATTGCATCATGACTCAATTAACAACAGTCACCACAGTTGACAAAACATTAGGTGAGCTTAACATGATCACATTGTTTAACACACCCTTTTATCATTTTCAATATTTTGGTCAAACCAAAAGTTTATATTCTTTTTAATCATAAAACACAACAAGGTACAACATATAAAACCTTTGAATCATGAAATTATAACAAAGATAATATCATTTAATGTTTTTCAACTATAACATGTTTGATATACTTTAAGAATTAGGACATGCACTTTTATGTGAATACCTCTTGGTTTGTCTTACGCAGAGATTGATATTAACAATTGTCTTACAAGTATTAATTACATTGCTTAATAATCTAAATTATAAAAATCCTTTCATAAAAATTAGGGTGTTGGAAACTATAACTGTATATAAACTAAGTATACATATGAGTTTATAGAATTAAACTAAGTTTAATAATTCCTCATTTAGTAATAGATACAGAAATCATATTTATTACACAATTATTAATAACTAAACCATGTTAGGTTATAACGTATGTGACTGATTATACATATATAATTATAAAAGGTGTCCATATATATATTTCATGAGTAGATGAATTATCTCTTAAATATTTCATAACCCGTAGATCAGAAGGACCTAGAATTGGGTATTTGAGGATTTCCACCCAATCTATAAGACTATACATGCATTCATTCATTCCAAAAATAAACATACAACAAATGCATGTACGTATATATAGGTCATAATTATGTTTTTCTTGTTTTAAAATACTCCCATATGTTTGTACAACCTTGAAAACTAAACCAGATCATTTTTATTATGTTTAAGGGATGATTTTATCCTAACCAATGGTCTAAACATATATATTTATGAGTGCACATATAGGTCCACATATCCTTAAGAAAAAAAACAAGGTATGGAAAAATAAAATAATTTCCCTTACATATTTTATACTAATTTTTGAACCTTAAAACCCGAAGGGCTATGTTTAGCATAGAATAATGTTTAAGCTAGACCAAAAAGTTATATATCTATATTTTTATGAGCATATATGCATATATAATCTCAAAGAAATAGGAAAAGGAAAAACTAAAACCCTTAACATAGGCCACTGAGGAAGAGAGACTCGGGAAGAGTTGGTGGTTCTATAAGTAGGTGTTGAAGGTAGAAGGAACTCTAAGGGTTTCTCGGGGTGCAACTGGTAAAATTAGAAAATAAAAAAACACACAAACATTAAATGGAACCATTTGTAAAAATGAATCATACATTGCACATTAAAAGGATGGTGACAACTTATAGGAAATGGGAAACAAATTGGGTCCACCGACAGTCATATGTGTAGCAGGAAAAATGATGTAGGGTTACTGGTGCAAACCCATGCGAAGGAGGAGAATATGATGCGGGAAAAAGAAAACTGGAGGTGGATCAGATTGATAGGATAAAATCTGACTCTGATCTGAAGGCTGCAGCACATCCAGGGTTAAAAAAATAATTGGTAGCTAATATTGAAACCCGAGTTTGACTTGATGGTCCTGGGTCGATGCGGTGTTTTAAAAGAACTTGAACTGTCACGATTAGATTGTGCCGGATCGAATGGTCGACGAAAAACATGGTTAGAAACACATTTTTTGAGGGTAGAACGTGATATCAGGTTCAATGTCCCAGATCACGTGTGACATGATCCAATAGCCCATATTTGATCCTAGGAAAAAATTATTCATCCCACATCAAAACAGCAAGGGGTTTTGCAGCCCTTAATAAGCCTAAGCCTTCGATACATGGCTCAGAAAATACACAACACGCCCCAAAGGGGGCCTTATACATAGGCACATGCCCCCACAGGCCTCAGCCTACCCCTAACTCCCAGTGGCCTCATGCACATGGTGGCCCGCTCATATGCTCCCATGTCCTCGTACACTCCTTCGACCCTTCGGGGAAACTATGCCCAAGCTTGGGCTGACCTTCGCTTGGGCTGAGGTCTAGGCTCAACAACTTTGCATGAGCTACCTCCCTTGGAAAAGACATAAGGGGCCGGTCCTAGATGGCCAATTATTTATAAAAACTATCTTACAAAAAAATATAATGTCATAAGGAATTTTATATTTACTGAATCAATATAGAAAAAAATTATCTCTTCAAACATGGATTTTATTTTTAGATTATGAGGTCAATGAAAAAAAATTATACTTTTTCTTAATTGAATGTATTTCTAAAATTATCTATAAAAACTAATCCTTTAATCATAAATGTTAGAAATTGAGATTTAATAAACCTACATGGTAATTATTGTACTAGTATTATAAGAAACATAATTTCATTCTAAGAATTTAAACATAGTTTATAACACTGAAAATCATTGCATTGTATTTGAAATATTTGCAAAGTGTTTTTAATTCCTTAATACATCTAAAAACACTAAATTGTAATTATAAGTATTAAATCATATCCTTTTAGAGTTCATAAATGGTGGTTATATTTTATTTTTAATTATAACTTAAATATTTGGAAAATAATTAATACTTATATATATATATATATATTATTATCCTTAAAATGTCCAACGGCTATAATTATGCTCATTATCATTCAACGGTTACTAGATCAATGTTTGGGTTGATTCCCTATGAAACCATATCTTGGGGTGTCTTATGATTAATGCAAGTGACACGAAGGATATACTTTATTTACTATGTCTTAATATATTTCTAGGGGGCCTTCCCATTGTTATCATAGGGTTTTTATTAGGAATTGTTGGGTAGGATGATTCCTTGTTATCTTGACACATTGTAGACACTCCAGTGTTATTTTGATTCTGAAAATCCGTGTGTCCATTTGTGTGTTTTACTCAGTTGCATTCGAATATAAATTAAAACCATATTATTAGTTTCTAATGTTCTATTTAGTTTTTATGAAATTCAAACAAAATAAAACCATAAACTTATAAATACAAGAGGTCCATATTTTTTTGTGTTGTTAAGATGTGTCATACAAAATTGGGGGTGTAGTATAAAATGAATATCTATATGTTAATATGATAAAAGGAAATATAATTAACCTTCTAGGTTTTTTTACTAAAATTAACCACTAGGATTCAATAATAGAAGCTTCATCCTCTGATATTGCACATAGCAATTTCTAGATGCTTACCATAGCATTCGAATATATTGGGATAGTTGAAGGTTACAGTAGAGGACAATGGGTGTGCAGCAATGAGATGAAACTTGGTTATTAATTAATTTTCTAGAGCCCATGATGTTAATATTAATTTAGAGAAACATTTACAACATTGGTATCCTTGAGATCACACTGATCATAGATACCTACAAGTGGATAAAAAATAATTGTAATCTAACATTAACGATGTATTAATTGTCATTTGGATTTTTTTGTTTTAAAAATATTATATATATCCAATTATCAATAAAACAACAATCATTTATTAAGTATAACATGAATATGGGCATTTAATATTGAGGTTAAATGGCATGGATTTAATTTCATCTTCTCTACATCATGTTAAATGAATTTTATTTTACTATATCATCTATAGTTGTTCTTCTCTGAAAGATGTATGTTTTGAATAGGTTTGATTTTTGGTTTTTAATCATATTTTATTATGGATTTTGAAGGCTACATTGCACTATATTGATGAGTTCATTATACACATCCGTAACACCCTTGGTGTGTGTGGGTCTATGGATATACATGTAGTGTATGATGGATGGACATGTGGCCTCACTATCTACCTACGCCCACACAGGAGACAAAAACATCACAAAATTCAAGTTATTCAAATTTTTCCATATTGGTTTAGTTTACATCAAGTTTCATTTTTGTTCCTACAATTTCGAATTCAATAGTTCTTCACTAATGTTTAAAGATATCATACTCAAACATCCAGGAGACATAGATCATGTTTTATTCAATCCAGTTCATCAACATTATTGGTGATATACCATAGTCACTGTGAGCTTTAATGGAGACCAGGTATTCATCTTTTAGACACTTCTCAGATCCTCATTAATAATAACCAAATACATGGTTTCAATATGCGGTGTGTCTATATCCCTAATCAGTAGAACAAATAGGATCTATATTCATGGAATAATTGACAATACTTGGAATCTTATTTATGATCATATATTCTAATTCCCTAAGACTGAGAGCTTTATTTTTCATGAATCAAATATTTTTTGTACTAAGGATTCATCAAGGTGGTTTGAAACCCTGCACATAGATCTTAGATTGACATATATATATTCAGTAATATGATTTTTTCATTAAGGTGGTCAAAAATTTAATATTATTATTGTTTATCTTCTCTAATCTTACTGAAGTTGTGTTGGTTAGAATGTGTATAATTGGGAGGTTTGGATCTGTTAGATCTTCATCTTATAACATGTGCGACTAAATCATTTCTTGTTAACTATTGATGATGTTCATATCCATTTATTAGAACAATTTCATCTCATATATATTCGAGTGCAACATGCTTTCTTGTCATAGTGTAACTTTATTTTGATGTTATATTCCTTGATTCTCATTTGGAATCTTCACTGGAAAGGATTTTCATCAATAGTTATTTTGATCTTTAGCGTCATCAAGCTTTATTTTTCATTATTTTAGTTCATCATAGATTTAATTTTATTAGAAAGTTGAGCTCGAGATGATTCAAATACATCTATAAGACACATACATTAGTGAGAAATATTGATCTTAGTATATTTATTATCAATTACTAGAAATATGTTGTGTGTTACAATACCATGGTCTATTTCGTTTTCTCATTGTGGTGTGCCACAATTGATATATGAAGAGGGTATGTCGTTGAATGATCAACCAGATGAAATTATTTTCTCATAAGGTTGATGAATGAAGGAACATCATTTATGTAGTACTATGTTTTCTATTCTATTATTTTTTAACTGCAATAATTCATGTCATGATCATTTGCCTCATTTTTCATCCTCTTATAAAAATTTCATGCTGCCATACGACTACACCTTGCCTTTTAAAAATTATTGTGGGGTCACTAAGATTAAACACATGATGGGAGTTTCATGGTTTCTTATGAATTTAGTCAATAATTTCCTCTAACATCACGATTCATAAGAGTTTTTAAAAGTTTATCTTTCTTCTTTTAGTTTGAAATATAATGAAATCAATTAAAATAATTTTTTTTCAAATTTCCATTGTTTGGGTCTGGCATAAACATCACTAGAACATATTGTCTGATGTGCATAGATTTTTCTAAATAATTTAGTTTTAATAGAAACATTAAAAAAATATTCCAATGAAAAATATAATTTTAATTTTTAATAAAAATTAGTTAATAATATTTAATTAACTCCATATATTCAATGATCATTTAAAAACCAAAATGAAGTATCCAAGTTGTCATTTAACTATTTTTCAATTTTAATTTTATTTAAAAATAACATATGGATTTCCATTAATATCAATAACTTTTACAACAATTAAAACACTTGAAAAAAATATCATATTATTCTTAAAATTCCAAATTTAATAAAAAAATTAAAATAACACCTAAAACTTAAATTAAATACAAAATTTTTTTTTAAATCAATATATGGTTTATTAATTAATATGAAAAAATAGAAAATCAAAAATAAAAAACTTATACATTTATTGAAATAATTTCAAATTGAAAAAAAAAATTAAATTCACAAATTATTATGATGTTATATTGAAGAAGGGGGTAAATTTATATAAAAATAGGAAACAAGATTATATTACATACACATATTAATGACCCACACATGAACTATTTCACCCATTGTAAATTTGATCATTTAATTTCGTTATTCAAAATAATAAAATATTCAACCTAATAATATTTAAATATATATTATAAAAAGGAGAATATGATAGTTTCATCCTTTACATGAATCATCTTGAATCTACTCTAATTTCAATTTACTCATCAATTTAATCAAATAAAAGTTTTATGCTTATGAGATGAGGTAATTAGATTCAAGTGGAATAAATTTTTGAATAAAAATATCATCTGTTTATCCCATGATCCAAATTTTATTAAACAAATTTTCAATTTTCTGCTACATTAATACATCATAAATGAATGTAGTATAATTCATTATTCTTCTTATTCATTTGTGTTCAATATTCCCCACACATCAATGGATTAATTTTTGATTTTTTGGTACATTATAGATTTTTTTAAAATTTTGATCATCCATTAATGTGAATATAACTCTACAAAGACATGTGTTGGATATATTCACTATGATTTTACTCACACACCCAATGGCTAATTTTTTATGGATTCACTATGGGAGTCTAATTTTCCATTTTATATTAATTTAAAATTACATAAATCAATTTCTTTTGAGTTGGTTCCCCAGGCAGTCGTTTATCACAATGACCAAGTTACTGTGAATTAATTTCATAATTCTTGTGACATCATGTAATAATTTTGATTATATTTAAATATTTTACACAAACTAAATTTCTTGTTTTTAGGAGAAAGTTTTCATGGATTTTGGGACTAGTTCACTCAACAATCAAGTATATCATATAATTTAAGAACTAGTCAAATTATTCAACTGAAACAAAATATTCAAACTATGTAGGACAACAATAAAGTTAAATAACATTTTTATTCAAAAAAATTCTGAAGACCCATTTATATAATTTTCATGAAAAAAATTGTGTTTCCGTGTTAACTTATTTTTTTTTTGATGAAAAAATATAATCTCACAAAAATAGTTCAAAAGAACATTTAATCTAAAATGGTATTATTAAAAAATTCATCATTAGTAACTAATAAAAATATAAAAACTACTCAAATAGTATTGAATCCCCACACCCATAATTATTAACAAATAAATTATTATTTCATAGAATACATGAAAAAAATACAGTTATTAAATATGGTAAAAGGAAATTTATATCCTGGTATTATTTCATGAACAAATGTTCAACACAAGATCTTCCATGTTTTGTTATGGATATATAATCTAATATTATAGGTTTCTTCCATTAGGTTAAAACTTCATAAAATAATATGAACATTTAAAATATTATGAAAAATTAAATAAAACTGAAAAATAAACAGATATAAAGAGAAACATTGATTTTCCATTAAAAGAGGTCTTATATTTAGACTGTCTATATCTGGGCAGTTTTTTTGTGATCTCCAATATGCTAGAGTATGAGGTTTATGTGATGAGTAACACCAAATTCTTCTTCTTCCAAATAATCTCAACTTCACTTGCAATTGGATGTCTCCAAGAAAAAATTTCTTCATTTCCACCCCCTTTTTACTATGTGATATCTTATAAAGTATATAAGAATGAGAATATATGGGGTCACCTCAGCCTCAACCACTCTTATTGAATCCTATATTTTATCTATTATCTCTTTTATTAATAGTTCTTGGTCTTTTTAAATCAACAGGGGATATTCAATAATATATATTGAATAAAATTAATAACTCATGATTTAAAATTATAAATCTCCACCTCATGTGTAATTGAATGAACATTGATTTCTTAATGGGGATACAATGTACACTATTATTCAAATGTATCTTCTTCTATATAGTAGTCAACTTTGATTTGAGGTATATTCTAATTCACCATAGATCCTATATCATCATTCTTATAATCTAGTTCCTAGGAAGAATCCTTTATATATTTATTATGAGAGTATTTGTGAGGATTTATAAAAAACATTTCATGGAATGCTATTCCTTCATCATCCTCAATGATCATTTTAATAACATCTAATTCCGATTTCTATTCAATGGGAGTTGTGATAGTTTTATCATCATCATCATCATACCTAATGAAAAATAGTTGTGTTTAGTTTTTATTGTAAAATTAATGAAAATTAAAAATGATTTTAACTTTTATAAATTTATAAATAAATGAGTTCAGATCATTCGTATCCCCCCACTTTATTTTTCACTTGATGTCCATTCTCCAAGTGAAATTATACTTTTATGCATTTTGGTGTGGATGGGGGTGGATATGGGCTTTCTATATTCCCTTTAAATATAAGCTCATTTACTACATTATCTTCACCATCTAGGCTCTACAACCATTCTTCTATTCTTTTTATTTCATTTAAATTTAATGGGAGATCAATAAATAATTTGTATTCGAAACAATTAGAGAAATAAAACTTCAAAATGTGTCTCCCTTAATAGTTTAACCATTTAATATCTATTCCAAGCATATATGTTCTAGAAAATTTTGCTCAGTTATGTATTATAGAAGATACAATATTTCTTAAATCACTCAATTCGCCTCCTGAATATTTTCTTAAGAAAATATTGTGGGCTCTAATTCTTCAGCTTCCCATTTTATGCCTTTTCTATATGAGTGCTTAGAGAGTTGTGACTGATGTTTTTCAATTACTCCAACATTTCATTATGTTTCCTGATTTTTTCATCCGTTATAAAAGATATATTGATAAATTTTGTAATCTTATTGCATGTTGGATAATGATTATATTAATGGTGTGGTAAAATATATTTTTTAAGGTTATTTTTTCCATTAATGTAGGTGTTTCCATCCTCTCACCTATTGGTGTATGATGAAGGTTGATGTTTTTTTCATTAATTAGTATTAATCACCTAGGGATCACAGTGTATTCTGGACTAGGAATATTGGTGAAGATCAATTTATGAATGTACCCATGATGATTCTTACCTCAGTTGGATTATATAAAATAAGAAAACATAAATATAAATAAATAAACTAATTAAATTTATGTTAGGATCATAAATACTCAAACATTATCCATGAAAATCATTCCTAGTTTACAGTGCAGTTTTCATTGGACAAAGAAAAATGTAATTTCCAATAATAATTTTAATGATAGCTTGTGGATAAATGGTGTTGTCCCTCAATCAGTATGGCATGGAATATTAACTTATCATTTGATTTATGTATTTATACATTGTTTCCATAATTTATAATGTAGACATACAAATCAATATTATTAGTTCTTTGATTTTATAAAATTAAAAATGAAATGTATATACAAATGAAAAAAATAACAAGATAATATAGGATACTGGTGGAAGAACTAAAGTGAGTAAAATCATTATATACATTTTTCCCATTTTTTCTAACTTAGTGAACATATTCAATATCTTTTATGTATTCACCCTCAACATTATAATTATGTTTTAATCCAATAATCATAGCATAGGATCCCCCAAATATAAAATTAATCCCCTGTATTTTTATTTTTTAATTGTTATGTACACCGCTCAATCAATTGAATGAACTTACATACCCACCATTAACCAAATTCTTACCATTCTTCCTTTTAAACTGCAAAACTACACTATAATGATGTTTTTTCAAAATGGAGGTAGTATTCGGAGAACATTTTTATTACAAATGCTCCAATGTTGATGGATTATATAGAGATGATCTCGACCTCAATGAGCCACCTTCACTATTGCAATAGGAATAGTGAAATGGTCCAAAAATTAATTTCATAAACTCAAAAACATCACTATTATTCCACTTAGAACACAAATAATGGATTATTTCCCCAGAATTATTGATCTTGAGATCATTGGGTACATCATAGGGTTAGGAAAATAGAATAAAATTGGCGATGAAGAAAAGAATAACAAGATCAATAGATAATATAGTATAATTTCAGTCAAAATGTAGAATGAAGTACATGATTAAATATGATCTTATTGGAAGGTGTAATATATGTTAAAAATAGGTTTAGGATAATATTTATATTATTCACCTTCTTCCCCCTAACATTTTTTTTGAGGATAATCACAATGTATTCTAATTTTCTTTAATTTCTTCCATATATCACAGTTGATGGTCATGAATGATTAAGATTATGGAATCTTCTTCCCATGATCGCTCTCATTCTGCTTCGACAAAATTAAAATATATTTTTTATGTAAAATAATGGTTGTACTAAAAAATTGTTATATTTAATCACATGTGTAATTTTATTATGATTCACAAATTTTATATTGGTCTAAAATCATCATCTAGTATTCATTGAAATTGTCTTGGGCATCTTATGTTGTTCTTGGAAATATGAATATGTGGGACATGGAATTGTTAAAAGTTGGGGATGTTAATAATTTTATATTTGCGATAATTTGTTTGAGTTCATAAACATTAACTATGTTCTTTTTGGAAATTCCTCAATCATGTGTCATCCATATTCTACAATGCTTATGCATTAAATCACCTACCAAATGTGTCAAAAATCCTCAAATCCTTGTTCTAAATATCAATCGCACTACCGCCACACAAAAATAAAGATAAAACAAACCTAAAACAACAATATTGGACCAAGAAACTCAAAAACCAACTCTAGGAGTGAATCCGTAACTTATGGTCATTTGTATCTTCATGAAAATTCGAATAAATCCCAAGGAATTAGAAGAAACAAGGAAGGGAAATCACATACATGAAAATCCATGAAGTTTCTCTTCCAAATCCCCCATAAAAATCGAGTTCCAAGGGAGGTTAAGAGATATTTATTTCTTTATAGGGATTATAAGAACGAAATGGGGAATATATTAGTGTATTAGTTTTATTTATAGAATGGATATGTTGGAATTTCAATAGATTTTTTAATGACCTACAGGCTATGAACGGTTTGCCCGTACAGTTTAGTAAATTGTGCGTCCAAACCCTATAGCCCATTATTTCCACCCAAAAGAAGTACAAAAACATATAAATTCATGGGAGTCCTTGGGGAAACCTTAGGATAATCTTAGACCGAGATTAGAAAATAAAAAATTACCTAAAAAGAGGGACATGGATGTGACAATTCTGACCACAATGAAAACTTTCAGCCCTGCAAAGACAACCTGAAGCTCGATCAGAAGAAATTAATGGATAATATTGTTCAACCCTTGTATTAATCTTCAAATATTCATTGATATATTTCCCATTTTTCTAGTTGTCCCAGACCAGTGGAATAGACATTCCTCGAAGCACCTTACCTTGGGAATCAACTATTCACACCAGCTACTCAAAAACATACATGGTGGGCTATATTTCCAAAACCAATCAATTTAGAAAATGAGACAGAATTGGGTTGTACATAATTAGTTAGAATACAATAAAAGTTCCATGGTTTTATTTTTTACTATGGGTGAAAGGATAACCTGAATTCCAGATTTCTAATTCATTCTGTAGTCTCAAATGTTCTAACATATCTCGGTGTTATATTTCCCTGATTTCCCAAATGACGATGAACCAAATGGGGGTAAACCTTCAATAATAATCAATAAGACACAAAAAACTCTAGTTCTCGATTCATCTGATCATAATAAGATTTATGGATACGTTTAGATTTCAATATCATATGCCTCATCAACTTTATCTTTTCAGATGTCTCTTTCACAAGTCTCATCCCCAATAATGGTGTCTCACCTACCTTAGAAAAACATTGGCGGGACCAACAAGGTCATCCATAGAGCACCTAAAAATGATTAAATCTAATATAAAACTGGTAAATGATGTTATATGAATACTTTATGAATCCCAAATGGTTTCCTGAACAACATCGAAAGTTGAAAACATGTGCACAAAGCATGTCCTACAAGATTTGATTCACCCGCTCTGTCGGACCATATGTCTGAGTGTATTATGTCTTTATTACCTTAATTTGTGACCTAAAGGACCTCCCAAAACTAATAGGTGAAATTTGGGTCTCTATCTGAGACAACTATTGATGGGAATCCATGAATCCTTACAACCTCATGAAAATACAGGCCGCACAACTCATCCACTTTAGTTGTATCTATGATTGGAATAAATTGGGTTGATTTGGTCAGACAATCAATCAACACCCAAATGGAAATATTAACTCATTGTTTATGAGGAAATCCATCAATGAAATCCATGGAGACCTTTTCCAACATTCTAGTAGGAATGGGTAATGACTGGAGAAAACTGGAGGGTCCCTGATGCTCTAGTTTTACCAACTGATATGTGTAGCATCTCAACAAGGAGTACAATATGTCTCGTCACATACCTGGTCACTAAAACTATAGATAATCATCATAATACATTTTGTAGGCCCAGGATGGTCAACCCAATGAGATTGATGGCTACCCTTCATCACTACCTTTATCATAGATAATAGGCCCACTACGTAGCCCCTAAATCCCAAGATACCCTCTTAGGCAGAAGACCAATAATGAGATGGCACCCCACCATGAATAAACTTCTTCAACCACCAAAATAGATCATAACTGGGCTGGTAACACTGAATCAACTCTAAAAGATAAGGATTAAATTGTAAACTCACCAAGAATGCACCTCCATAAGGATCCTGGATATGCACGTGCATCTGAGAAAAGATCCACATCAGAGTCTACTCATCACTAGACTTCTTCAAAACCTATACTGGTACTCTCTTAGTCAAGGAATTAGCCACCACATTTACATTTCTTAGGGTATAGATAATGTCAAATTTGAACCCTTAAAGGTACTCGATCCAAAAATGCTACCTTAGATTATGATCTTTCAGTGGGAAAATATATACATGGCTCTTGTGATCAAAGTAGACGACAAACTTCTCCTCAAAGAGGTCATGATTCCAAGTCATCAAAGCATACCACACAACTGATAACTCCAATTAATGGTTCAGGAAATTCTTTTCATGTGGTTAGTGTTGGTTAGATCCACATGCCACCACGTGATCATCTTTCAGGAGCACATATCTGATACCCATAACTATATCATTGTAATACACCACATAGCCCTTTTCAAATTCTGGTATGATCAACATAGGGGGAGGTTGTCAATCATCGCATAAACTCCTCAAAAGATCCTGAAATTCTATGCCCTGTACAAAATTCACCACTTTCTAGGTGAGTGTGGTCTTGGGAAAAGTATGCCAAGGGAAATCCCAAAAAAAGCTCTTGTAATATCCATCCTAGCTGAGGAAACTCGTAATATCGAACACTCTCTTCAAATGCTCATGTGACATCAACGTGTTGATCTTCTTGGGGTCCATAAAACCCCCCTATTTCAAGATCACATTACCCAGAATCATCACTTATGTGATCCAAAAAGTGAACTAGTTCAAAGTCACATAAAGGTAATTCTCCTGTAAGGTTCCTAACATAACCTGAAAGTAATGCTCATGATCCACCTCAGATCCAGATTAAACCAACATATCCTCCATGAATACCAGGATAAAGGAGTTGAGATAATGATGAACACCCTATTCCTTAATTCAATAAAAACATTAGGAGCGTTGAATAATTCAAAAGGCCTTACCAAGTACTAAAATGGTTGTACCATCATTGGAAATCTGTCATCGGGATATCTTCCTCTTCCACCCTGATTTGGTGGTATCCTGAATGCAAGTATATCTTATAAAATCAATTTTCACCCATAAACTGATAAAACATTTCATATATTCAACACAATGGATATTTTTCTTTATGTTTACTGATTTCATCTTCTAGTAGTAAATACAGAACCAGAGGGACCCGTTGGCCTTCTTCGAAAAATGGACATGAGTGACCTAATGAGAGACTCTCACATGAATGAATATGATGGATTATAAATTATCTAGCTATATTTTTAATTCCATTGACTCGGTGGGGTCCATACGATATGAGGTATGAGATATGAACTATGTTCTCGGTGCCATAATAATCAAGAACTCCACATCCCACTTTGTGGGAAATCCCGAAAAGTCATCTGTAATACCTATGGGAACTCATCCACCGCAAGGGGTAATCCACCCTCAGGAGAAAAACTATTGTCCTATAATAAAATCAATGATGACTGGAAGATAGTATTTACATTCTACGGGAGTGGATTTCCCACATGACCAAACCGAGTATCCCATTCCCCATGAAAAACCTGAGGGCTACCCTTAGGTTTCCTATAACTCACCTTCCACCTATAGCAATCGATGTGCAGTGGAATGTTCTCTAGCTAATCCATGCCAAATATTGTGTCAAAGAGGTCCACATCTGGGACATGGAGGTACCACTCAAAATCAACCCTAAATGTGGTAAGTGAATATCATGGCAACCTAAGACCATGCTCCTTCTTTTAACCCAACATCGTCACCAACTTTATCGCAACAGATAAAAACTTGGTTGGAAAATTTTTTATACTCACAAAATGAAAAGTGGTAAATTAAATAGAATCACCAGTATCAATGAGAATGGCATCTATTGAAGATAAAATCAAAATGGTTCCTCAAAAATTTGAAGGCCCAACATCTGATCCCACCAGTTCTTACTTCACACCATGAAGGTTCCTAATCTCTAACTGAGAATGGTCGCTCGCCTGTGGTGCTACCCGGAACAAGCTCAACCTATAAGGTGATCTGGTCCTATCACCATGGCCAGAACACCAATATCCCACCTTCATCGAGGGGTTTTATTGATCTGGCTCTCCCCAAGAAGCCACGGGTCCTGCCCCACTCTAGAGACGATGTTCCATCCTTAAAAAAGATATGAAGTGTCCCATACCTCAACACTAATTAAAATGCTTCAAAATATATGTTCATACTAGTTGAGTGTTCCCAATCCTTCCACACTAGTTGAACACAATAGACCTTATGTTAGAAGATACTGAAGAAAACACCAAGGAATTTTGGCATATAATACCACCTCCCTTCTTCCCATGCTCCTCTTGCTTTCTTTTCTTCTCTGATTAACTACCACATCCCATCATGAACACTACCCAAGAGAAAAAAACCTCCCCTTGCAATCAATATCCACCATACATTCCTGATAATCCTTATCGGCATAATAAATTATCTAAAACAATCATACATGGTAAAAAATCTCTAGCTGGAAACCCCTCTCAAAATTATGAGCCTTCATCTTCATATTGGAGTCCATTTACAGAGCTTACAGAACTAGCTCAAAAAATGGTTGGCATACCCCATCACTGAAAGATCCCCTAAAACCAGCTCCATAAAATCTCAGGATTTAAAATATTCCATGAATTTAGGGAAGTACTGGTCATTGAAGTTAACCTTGAAGTCCCTCTTTCTCAAATTTTCATTCTTCTCATCTTGAAGTAATAAGTACCACCACCTACAGTTGGGACCCTCTAATAGAAAAGAGTCACAATTCACCCTGACCACATCATGTGTGTCAAGAAACTCGAACATGCATTCAATAATCTTGATCCACTCCTCTATTTCCTAGGGTTACATGCTACTACAAAAAGTAAGAGGGTTATTATTTATGAACTCCTAGGACTTCTCCATCCTCGGAATAGACTATTCTTCACTAACTGATGTAGGAGTAGGATCTACTATCTTTCCAAGGTCTTTGATTGCCCTGACCATAGCTTCTACCATCCCTATGACATCCTCCCATGGGTGCATGGCATCTTACCAGATATTGAGGTTTCTATAAAAGGTAATAGACAAAAAGACCAATAGTACAACAATCCGGAAAAAGTTCATCAATTAAATAAAATGTAAATAAGTCAAACCCATAAAAACAATGAAATAAACAACCACTTTACTCCCACCCGATGTCTACGTGCAGTCTGTAGCCTGCACATCCCACATAGAAGACAAGTCAATCAAACTATCCCAACATCCCATGGCATCTCGAGGTTTGTCATGATAGGTAGTGGCCACACACCCTACACATAACCAAAACTCCATGACCCAATAGTCCTAGCTCCTATCTATCTAGAATATTCCCAAAATAATGACATGACCCAAAAATATTAACCTTCCTCTAATGACATTTTTCAGGAACTGAATATGGTCTCCATCACAGTTGGCACCATACCCAGCCCAAGAAATTCCCAAAGGTAATTCCCTATCCACATGGTCTTTCACATGTTCTAGGGTATCATAAACAATGGGTTGAGATAAATTTACTTATGTTAGGATACATAAAACAATAAATAACAATAATTAACAATATATGAAAACAACCAACCCAAAAATCCTTAAATAAAATGCTGAACTCAACACAAGTTTTTATACATGATATAAGAGGTAGAAAAGTTCAAAATTAGTATAAAAATAGATCTTTCACCACCACATGACAAGGGGTCATCACCCACGAGCTACCTTCACAACACCCCACCATGGTATGAATCTATCTACCCAAACCAGTGTCACCAAGGACCTTTCCCTTACCTTTTACAAACATGATCAAGTCCACTTACACCCAAAGCTGAAGGTAGGGTGTGAGCCTAACCCCAATAGGATACCACCAAAATATACCATTTGACAAGCATTATAATATAAAATTATTGCCTGTTTTATAAACAAGAAATGGTAGCAATAATATCAAAAGTGAAACTTTTAATGGAAAACAGTTTTCAAAGGGGTAATATTATTGAATGAATATATTTAAATAAAACTATTAAGATACTTAATTTTTCGTCAAAACACACAATAATCCATTGGTAAATACCAAATATTAAATGAGAACTAGTTATGGGAACACCCCTAAGCACTAGCTAGTTGTGGGCCCCATGTACATCATATCGTGGTGTAAAAGTAACCAAATCAAACATTTATTCCCTTGCTTGAGACACTAGTGGGGAATATACCCATAACCTAGTGGTCCCCAATCATCAGCAATATAGTTTTTTAGTGTTATCAATAAAAAACATGCTAATAAAAATTGGCACAAATCTACTTCGGGTCACTAGCATATTAGTACATGTTTTCCCACCTAGATACATAGGTTTCCCTCATTTCTATAGAACAACTTCCACATTATATAAAATTAAATTTACACATAAAAGCACTAGTTCTGGTCATACCGACTAAAAAAAGTAGAGAAACATTTTTTTTTTGAAAATTCTATTAAACCAAAAAAAACACTTAGAATTACCATAAAAAATCACAAATACATTAAAAACCTTGCACATAAAATCAATTCAAAAACCCTCATTTAAAACGATATATAGACTAATATTATAGAAATCCATAATTTCATCACTAATTTCTTTTAATAAAACCATTCCATGAATTATAAAATAACCCCAATTTTCACAACAAAAAATGCACATGAAAGACGTCTCATTTTCACCTAAAATTGATACTTAAAAATCAACCACTTAAAAAATGAAACTAATATAATTTTTACACCAAACAATATGATTGTGGACCATGATAAAAATATTATTCCGTAATGATAACTCATTATAAAATGCATACACGAGGAATCTTCTACCAAATGGGTCAAAACCCTCAAATCCATGTGTGAAACATCAATCGCACCACCGTCGCACAAAAAGGAAGTGAAAATGAACCTGAACCCAAAATATTGGACCATGAAACTCAGAAAACCCCAAGGTATGAGGCCCTATCTTCTAAAAATTTGGATCTTCCTGAAAAGTGGATGATATCCCAATGATATTTTAGAAACACGAATAGAAAATCACTTACTGGAAAACCCTTGATGTTTCTCTAACAAAACCCCCTTCAAACCCAAGTTCTAAGGGAGGTTGAGAAATATATGACATTATACATGGATGATAGGCATGAAATAGGGATGAAATGGTTGTATTAGGTTTAATTATGGAAGGGAAAAGTTTTAATTTCAAAAGGCTTTTTAATAACATGGATGTTGTGCCTGATTTTTCTGCACGATTCAGTAAATCATACGGCCACACTATGAGGCCCATTCTGGCCACCTAAAACAAGTCCAAATAATTCCAATTTCATGGGGGACCGATGAGAAACCGAAGGGAACTTTTAGTCAATGAATAGAAAATAAAAATTTTCCTAAAAATAGGGACATGGAATTCATAGGAATCAAAAGAAAATAGAAAATAATATAGTTTTAAATATGCCTTGCTCTGGTGGGGACCTACATGCATGGAAGTAACACTACCCATACACTGACATATTATTAATATAAAAGGAAAAAAATGAAATATGTAAAAACTGATAGGAAATAAAAGAATCAAAACAACAACAAAAATAATAAATGATTTATAGTATTTAGAATAAAAATCCAAAATGATACTTACTGTGGAGTATGAATCACACCAATGGTCATGTTCTATTAACATTGGATTCTTGATTCATGATGAAACTATTTATGAAAGATCTTATTTATCCTATTTTTCTTAGTTAATTTTAAACAAGAATGTTCTTTCACTTCTTCCTCCATGGAAGGATGTGTCTCTACCAAATAACCAGTAATGAGATGAGGTTGGGGTGAACGTTATATCTAGAGAGAGCTCTAATGAAAATATATGGTGATGGAGATCATGGGTATTTTTCGAGTAAAATTGATATCACAGGCAAGGGTGATGAAAATTTATTTAAATGAAAAATAGACTATGTGAAGGGGTGGTCATTTCCCTTGACACCTCCCTCTACCTTGAAATAGAATGGCCATTGATCACCTGACAAGAAAATGTAATTTAACGGAAAACATGTGAATCAATTATATAGTGGGATAGATAGGTGATGGAAATTAAATTATTTGGGAATCTTTGCAATGGATAAGGATAAATCCCATATAAATCCCTAAGTCACCAGGCATGCACGGGCAGTGAGGCCAGCCAAATTCTAGGGCCCATAGGGAGATTCTCATGTTGGTTAGACACGACATAGAAAGAACAAGAATAGTTTCAATAAAATAGGTATTCCAAAAGAATATATATTTAGCATTAAAAATAATAAAAGTATATTTTTTATGCATGAGAAAAAATGAAAATATAATGGATATACTATTATAATGTAATTATTTCAATGTGAAAATAATAAATTGAATATATTAATTCACAAATCTTCATCATCCTCAATTTCAATTAGCAACGTTCATATTTCTATGGGTGTTGAATTGGATCCAAATTCAATATATTTAACTAAAAATATAATTCAGGTAACATCATTGCATTATTTAAAAAATTATCTAGGTCATCATTATTGTGTTTCTATTTGACACACAATGTTTTGGATTCTACAACATAACTATTGATGTGTCACCTAATATATAAATACTTTGACTTACAGTGATATACTGAATTTTTCGACAAGTGAAGAGTTGGTTGACTATCATAATATATATTTATTAATGAATTGAAAAGATTTAGTTCAGAGTATAGATTATTAATCCATAATCCCGCTTTAACTACCCCAATTTAGGTAATATATTCATATTACATGGATTAAAGAGAAAACGCATACAACATGTGGTATTTATAAAAAATTGGGTGACCAGTGGTATTGAAAGCATGTCCAATAATGGATTTTCTAGTATCATAATTTCATGTATAATTATAATCTACACATCTAACAGTAATTTTAGAAGTTTCAACATCTTCACCATAACATAATGACATATTAGAGTTACATGAGAGGTATCTAATAATACACTTACGGTCATGTAATTGTGGCTTCCCAGGTGTGGACATAAATCTTCTTTGATTGTATATTGTATATGCAATATCAGGTCTTGTGAAAATCCTATTTTACAAAATGATACTAACAATATTATCTTAATGGATTTTATATATAAATTTAGTGTCATGATTAGTACTTTTTTCTTCTGTCAGATACAATTTGAGGTGATTTCCATGTGGTACATCGATAGGTTTGAGAGGTTCCAACATGGATCTCATTATAATCTATAAAATATGATATGGTTGAGATAAGTAAATAAAATTATTTTTTCTATCTTCAATCATTTTAAAACCTAATATTTTCTTATTTTCCACCAAGTCTTTCTTTTAAAACTTACATTTAATTTGGGATTTTATAGTAATGATGAGACTCATATTTTTAAAAATAACTATCATGTCAACAACATGTTGAATCAAAGAAATCATGTAGATTTTAGTTGATTAATAATATAAATTTTTACCATATTGGATCCTGTGGAACTGATTATACAAAATAAAGGAATCAAATTTATTACTCCATATCCTAGATGAATTTTTTAAACTATAAAATGATTTTTTCAACATGAATTCATGATTTAGTTTTAATTATCTTGGGTAACCATCAAAAGTTTTCATATACATTTTTACAAATAGACCTCAATTCGAGAATGTAATATTCATATCCATTGTGTTCATTTTTTAGATCACTATAGGGGACCAATTTTCAAAAAATTAAAGACATTCCATTTAAATGAAAGCATCCACAACTAAGATTAAATTTAATTAATATTATTTCCCACATAGTTTAATTATTCTATTTTAAAAATCTATTTAGAACTAATTATCATAACATTAGGTGGTGATTGAAAATATTTTGAGATAGTTTCTCTATTAAAGAGTAAATTTCATTCTCCTTAGAAAATAACAACTATTTTGGTTCCTTCTCATAATGGCTTTCCCAATGTTTTGAGGAACAACATCTCTATGATCCTGGGACTCAGGGATAGCATTGAAATCTATGTCATAAATTCTAAACCCTAAAAGAATTTCATGGGACACACCTTTCACTATCTTGTGTAAATTAGTAGTTTATATCATTGGTAGGGGTTTTTTTATTAGAATATAAAATAAAAATATACTCAGAATCAACCCTAATAATGGGATGAGGAGTAGGTAGAGTGTCCTGAATAGAAACATCAAAAATAGATGGGGATCATCTTCATCATCTGGTTATGTGCTTGGTTCAGTGAAACAAAATGTGGGAGACATGGTTTTTAGATAATAGAAATCATGGAACACAACATCCATACATATAACAAATTTTTGGAAATAAGGATCGTCTACACATATTTTATACCCCTTAACAGCATTGATATACATATAAATACGAATTTAAGGGTTCTCAATTTAATTTTATTAGTTTTAATGTTTTCTTAATAAATAAAACCAAAGACTCTTAATTATGTATATATGGGAGGGCTTCCATTCCAAAATTATTCAATAATTTTAAATTGATTAGTATAAGTAAGAAACCTATTAATTAAGTTGATAGAAGTCTTAACATCCTCTACTATGGAATATTTAGGGTGACCCACGCATGAAATCATGCTTCGAAATCTCTCTAGGATAGTAATATTCATCCTCCCTAATAGGGAAATTTTTAAATTAGGGATGGTCCTGTAACTATTCTATGACTTTTAATTCCATCATATTTACAAAATTTATTGAATTTTGTGGAATGGTATTTCATTCCATTATGTTTTCTCAAGTTTTTCATTTTCATCCTAATTTTCTTATCAACATAATTTCATCAGGTTTTAAATGTTTGGAAAACATAAAATTTATTTTCTAATATATAAATCCAATCATATCTATAAAATTCATCTATTCAAGTGAAAAAATAGGATCCTTCACCATGGGATGTAGTCCTAGATTGCCTCAATATATCTTAATGGATTTATTCAATGTGGTTGGGATCTTTAATTGAGGAACTATAATATGTGACATCCATAAATTTTCCCACCACAGAATCTTTAAATAAAAGGAATATTATTTGGTATGATGTCACTCAACAACACCTTCTTGTTGAGTTACTCTAGGACTATCTGGAAACAAATCCACAATCAACTATGCCAATGTTGTGTATTATCATTTTTTGTTTTAGAGAATATTTAAATAACATTAATGGGTCATTCTAATCGATACATACAGCCCATTTATGACAACCCTTCTTTTTATTACAACTTAAACATGCTTTATTACATAAAACATCACTTGATACAACAAAGAAGATCGAGAGGTTTAGTGTCTTTGGGGCTTAGGATAATTACATAACAACATAAAACATGAAATACAACATCTTTATTGAAAACTTCATTTACATGACCACTACATTCCCTCGAACTTAGCATTTCCTAGGATAACCTGAGGACATTCATAAGAAAAGGGTGAGCTATAAAGCCCAGTAAGGGAATAATAATGGAATAACATGAAGAGTACAATACATGGTAGGCAATAGTAATGTCAATAGAGCATAAGAGAAACATGAACATAATGGCATGATAAGGCATTACAATCATAACATGGAAATGTGGCAACAACACTTAACATGGATTTAGCATGAGCCAAGACTCATTGCACATAATGCATGAGTAAACCCTCATTGAACATGAATCTCGATTAAACTCTTGTTGCACTTTAATTAGCATGAGTCAACACTCATTTCACATGATGTATCATGATACTATACTTTACCCAATCAATTGGAGCGCTATAAGGGCGCACCCTTCTTAAACATTTCATTTCATGCATAAGTGTGCCACATGGATCATAAAACATAATCATTTATTCCACGATAAAGGAATGTGGAATTAATACACGAAACATTACAATCAATAAGTAAATGTTCATAAAGGTGAATACCATTGATGGGGAAATGGGCACGGTATTCACTATACAATGACATTGGCTTAGAAAATCGGTGCGATTTCGACAGCGTAACGGCGTGACATAAGAATTCATAAAAAAGGTTGATGAGAGAGAAAGGGGTTCCTCATCATATTAACATGTAATGGATAGTAAGTAGGTCAAATAGATACATGTACCAACAATTTTAATGGAATTTAGATTCATGATACAAATGTATTGCTTGAATGTAAAAGAGGAGAGAGAAGTTCCTTTCGGAATTTCGGTATAGTAACGGGTGTACATGGGAGGAATTTAATGAGAGAGAAAGGGGTATCCCATCATTCCAACAATAAGAGGGCAGTATGGGGGAGGTGCGAAACCATACCCCAACATTCATAATTGAAATTAATAGGGAAAAACAACTTAAAGAAAGTTGACAAAAATGAGAAAGGAAGAAAAAACCCTTACTTGGAAGTGTGCTTCCAAAGGCTAGAGAGAGGCTTTTGAGAGGCTTCTTGGGAGCTTGGGGCACCTTGGGAGGATTCTAGAGAGATTAGGGAAGAGGTTGGACTAACTCCAAAGGATTTTAGTGAGGAGGAAGTGGGAGCTTGGGTGGGTTTATATAGGAAAGGTGAGAGAATTCTTTATTATTTAGGTTTGGGACCCCTTATATTAAACTAATCCAAACCACAAACCATCCCATGGTTTCTAGAAAAGGAAAGAGGAAAAAAATATTTTATAAGGACTATGTCCGAACTTATTAGAATATTAGGGTTGATTATGTGGAGGTGAGTCACACTCTAATGGAAATTAAAAGGCAAAGTGTTGAATATGTCTTGAGGGGTTCATTAATTCTTTGAAAAGTAAGTAAAACAGACCCAAAACCTCATTATTTTAATGATAAAACATATATTGTCCGAAATTGAGGATTATGGTATTTTATTACATCACCATTGGGTCATTATGATGTCATAAAAAACATTATATATTTAAATGGTATTTAATTTTTACCCAAAAATTTGACTGTCTAAGAAAATTATGAAAAAAAACACCGTTGGATAGTTTTGACGTCCTGATTCCAAAAATAACATTTATTTTATCTAAATAATTTTCTAAAAATGTGAATTTTCACTTTTAAAATAAAAAATGACATTTATCAAAAATTCACGGGTTTTGACAGAAATGGCTTTCAAACCTTAATAAAATTTTTAATTGCATTCATTAAATTATAAGATCATTTATATTTAATAAAAATTAATTTAATAATAATATTATTATTTTATTAAAATATTATTTAATTCAAAAATCCCTTAATTTAATAAAATATATTTCTTAATTAAATAATAACTAAAAACACCGTTTGTACATTAAAAACTATTTACAATGTATCAAAAATGACTAGAAATTATATTCATTATTATATAAAAAACAAATAATGTACATGAACATAGTACTACTTATTTATTACATAACCCCTTCAAATAGCCGCATAAGACCTAAGGGTAAGGTGTGCGATGGTGACAGACTCTTGGGTGGCTCGGATAACATCGCTCGAGTGGTAATCTCTATCAACTTCCACTTTTCCCGTAGACGATCACGTTCGAGCTTGAAATAATGAAGCTCAGCTTGGTCTTGGTCAAGGGAAAATCCCAAAGACGCCACCTCTTTTCCAAGCTCTGATAAATGGGCTTCATATGGGGTAATTCTACTGGATGAGGCCATCGCTTCCTTTGTCTGAGTAAAATTGGGTTCGTTAAAGCCTTATATTTATACTAATCATGTGATCACTGTTCAGCAGCTATAAAAGTAACAGTCACAACTCTTAACATAATACCAAAGAAGTTAAAACCTTATAAAAACATTTTTCATAAAGATACATTTAACTGGATCAAGAGGCATTATCCATTAATGAATCTTTGGGTCGTTAAAATATTCCACCCTTAATAAATTTCACCCTAGAAATTTTCCTTTTACCACACTAAAACAAATGTGGGTAACTCAGCTTCATCATATCCTCTGATTCCCTAGTCGCTTCTTCAAACTTGTGGTTTCTCCACAATACCTTGACGAGGGGCATTATCTTATTTCGTAGAACTTTTTCTCTACGATATAAGATCTTCACTGGTTTCTCCTCATAAGAAAGATAATCTTACAATTGTACCACCTTAAAAAAGAGTACATGTGAAGGGTCCGGTATGTACTTCCTTAAGAGGGATACTTGAATGACATCATACACCTTTTTCATAGTAGGTGGAAGTGCTAGTCGATAGGCCAAAGCCCCAACATGTTCAAGAATCTCGAAGGGGTCGATGTACCTTGGACTTAACTTCCCTTTCTTTCCAAACCTCATGACCTTCTTCCACGGACATATGCGTAAAAACACAATGTCTCTAACTTTAAACTCAAGGTCTCATCGACGATTATCTGCATAACTCTTCTGTCAACTCTGTGCTGCCTTTATATGCTACTGAATGGTTTTCACCGTCTCCACCATTTCATCGACCATATCTAGTCCAAGGAGATTATGTTCACCGACATCATCCCAACATGTCGTTGTTCTGCACCTTTTCAAATAAAGGGCTTCATATGGTGCCATTTGGATGCTCGAGTGGAAAGTGTTATTATAAGAGAACTTAACCAGAGGAAGATTTTGATCCCATCCTCCTTTAAAGTCCATTGATCATGCTCTCAACATATCCTCATGTGTTTGGATAGTCCGCTCGAATTGGCCATCAGTTTGAGGATGATAGGCCGTACTGAAGTTCAGTTCAGTATTCAGAGCATGTTGAAGACTCTTCCAAAACATAAAGGTGAATCATGGATCTCGGTCAGACACAATAGAGAGTGGAACTCCATGAAACCTTACCACCTCCCTAATATATATCCGTTCCAGTTGATCCAATGAGAAATCCTCTCAAATAGCAATGAAGTGTGTAGTCTTTGTAAGATGATCCACAACAACCCAGATTGCATTTCTTCCTTTGGATGTCCTCGGAAGTCCGGTGACAAAGTCCATGGTGATGTTCTCCCATTTCCATTCTGGTATGGGCAATGGTTGCATAATCCCCTTAGAATTCTACCTCTCTGCCTTCACTTGCTGACACACTAGGCACATTGATGTATATTTGGTGATATCCTTCTTCATATTATCCCACCAAAAGTTTTCTCAGAGATCTCATTACATCTTTGTGCTCCCTGGGTGAATAGAGAAATTTGTACTATGTGCATCATCCAAAAGTTCCTTTTTCAGCTCCGGACATGATGGAACACTTAGTCTTTTCTCAAACCGCACATTTCCTTCTTCATTAACATTAAACTCCAAGGATTTCCCCTTTTTGTTAGCTTCCACTTTTTCTTGAATTCCCACATCATCCTTTTGAGCATCCTTTAACCTTTCCAAAAGAGATGTTTGAACAATCATTTGTGAAAGGATTGGTGATGTTCCCTTCTTTATGATTCCCACGTCCATCTTCATTAAGTCTAAGAATATTGGATTCTTATCAATTCTCATCATTGATAGAATCGATGGATCCTTTCTACTTAGGGCATCCTCCACCTTGTTCGCTTTCCTAGGGTGGTAATGTATTGAACAGTCATAATCCTTGATGAGCTTTGTCCATATTCTCTGGTGCATATTAAGCTCATTCTGTGTTAATATATATTTACGACTCTTGTGGTAAGTATATATCTCACATTTCTCTCCATAGAGATAATGCCGCCAGATTTTCAAGGCAAAGATCACAGGTGACAACTCTAGATCATGTGTTGGATAGTTTCTCTCATTGATTTTCAACTTCCTTGAGGCATAGGATATCACTTTATCATTCTACATCATCACACATCCTAAGCCCATCTTCGAAGCATCACTGAATACAACAAAAAGCTCCCCACTTGTGGGTAAAGTGAGCACGGGTGCAGTGATAAGCCACCTTTTCAACTCCTTGAAGCTTTCTCCACATTCATCACTCCATGAAAACTTTACTCCCTTTTGAGTTAGCTTGGAAAGAGGGTTATAAAATCATGTGAAATTTCTCACAAATCATCGATAATATCCAGCTAACCCCAAGAAGCTACGGATATCTGTTACCGATGTTGGCCTCAGCCATCCCTCAATTGCATCTATTTTGGAGGGGTCAAAGATATCCCATTGCTTGTGATGATATGGCCCAAGAATGAGACTTCCTTCAACAAGAACACACACTTGTAGTACTTTGCATAGAGCTTCTCCTTGTGCAAAGTCTCTAGTACAGTTCTTAAATGCTCCTCATGATCCTCCTTGGTTTTGGTGTATATTAGAATATCATCTATAAAGACTACCACAAATTTGTCAAGGTAATCTCTAAAGACGCTATTCATCATGTCCATGAATATTTCTAGAGCATTGGTGAGTCCGAAAAGAATTACTATGAATTCATAGTGCCCGTACCTTGTACGAAAAGCATTCTTGAGGATATCTTCCTTCTTCATCGTTACTTGATAATATCCCGACCGCAAGTCCACCTTGGAGAAGTATTGTGCTCCACACATCTGATCAAACAAGTCATCAATTCGTGAGAGTGGATACTTTTTCTTTATTGTGATTTTGTTATGTTCACGATAATCGATGGAAAGCCGCATTGACCCATCCTTATTCTTGACAAAGAGGACTGGTACACCCAATGGTGAACCACTAGGGCGTATAAACCCTTTATCCAGATTCTCCTATAGTTGTTTCTTCAGCTCTTCATGCTCAACAACATCCATTATATATGGAGTCGTGGATATTGGTAGCACCCATGGTATAAGTTCAATTGAGAACTCAACATCTCTTCTTGAAGGAAGACCAGGCAGTTCCTCGGGAAACCCTTCAGCGAATTCCCTCATAATAAGAATTTATTCAAGGATGGTTTCTTCCTTGGACTCAATCATCTGAGCCAGATACACATACTCATAGGGCAGTAATATCCATGATTGAGATGATGGAGCTGAAGGAGATTCATCTTCCTCATGACACTTGTAAAGAATCTGGGGTCGATTCTCCATATGGAGTTTGATTTCCCTCTCCCGACAATTTATGTTGGCTCTATATAACGAAAGTCAATCCATTCCAAGAATTGCATCAAATTCCACCAAAGGGAGTATGATGAGGTTCGCCGGAAAATTCAATCCACATATTATAACAGGGGAGGACTTATATTCATGGGATGCAATGATTTCCCCATTTTCTATACTCACCGACATCATTACTTCCATGATTTGTGGTGGTGCTGGGATTGTTCTACTAAACTTTCGAGATATAAAATAATGCGTAGAACTTGAATCAAAAAGTATGTTCTCTATTCTTGAATGAATAACTAGCATACCTATCTCCACTTCGTTGTCGGGGTTCACTATGGAAGAAGTGATGGAAAAAGCTCTTCATTGCTGTCTTGGAGGTTGTTGGTTGCCTCCGATAACCCTTGGATTAGGGCAATGATTTGCAAAATGACCCGGTTCTTTTCATTTGTAGCATTGAACAACGCGTTGAGGTTCGAACAGAGAATTATTCTCCTCTGTCTTAGCTACGGGTCCTTCTTTCCTACAGTTAATAGCTAGGTTCCCTTCTCTTCCACACCTGAAGCATTTTCTAATCCCCTTATGGCAATTTCCCGGGTGCTTCTTTCCGTACTTTTGGAAAGTGGAGTGATGGAACTTCTTAGCGCCGTTGGATTTATCCATCGGACCACCAGCATTGATGTCCACCTTACGCTTCTTTTCCCCATGATACCCCTGTGATTCCCCGATCTCCATTTCGACCTTGAGGGCACATCGGGCAATTTCCTCATAGCTGTCGAAGTCACGGATCGCTAATGCTTTTCGCAAGCTAGGTTTCAGCCCACCAAAGAAGCGGTCAACCATGCATTCTGGGGTAACGACAAAGCCGGAAGCGTATCATGCAAGCCTTGTGAATTTTTCCTCATACGCCCCCACAGATTCTTCATCTTTTTTGTTGAGGGAAAGGAAGTCCCTTTCCATCTTAAGATGGAGGGTGCACGATAAATATTTATTGAAAAACATCTTCCAAAATTCCTTCCATTCCAAAGCCTCAATCTCCTCAACAGGTTCGTATTTTTGATCAACGTCCACCATTGATCAGCTTCACCCTCCATACGATAAGCCACAAGGAGAACCTTCTCTTGTTCAGAACATTGATGTATGGAGAATATCTTTTCAATGGAGTTGATCCATTGTTCAGTGATCGTGGGATCGGATGATCCACTAAAAGTAGGAGGCCTTTGTCTCGTGAATCTCTCGATAGCAACTTGTTCTTTCTTAGGGGGGGTTGAACGTTCCTCTTGACCCGTGTTTCTATTCATAACATGAGTTAGTTGAGAGAGAAGCATGAAAAAGTTCACGATTTCTGCTCCCATTGGATTGGGCATCTCATTAGTACAATCATCACACTGATCTTCACAACGGTTGTTAGCCCAAGTCCTCCTATTACTGGCCATTGGATGGAATAAAAGGAAAGTTAGGGGTAACACATAAAGGGTAATCCAAAGACAAAAGTTGATGACTTATAAATACACATTAATTTCTTTAACTCAAGAGTCTATAGGATTCAATCTAGGATTTTCATGATCTACTTCATAACATATATTCTTAGGGGAATTTTTCCCTTAATAAGGGTTCTTACCAAGATTGTGAATTTATCAAAACATATCCCCCAGGAGTGTCGTAACCAAGAGTGAAGTAAGGCCCGTTTTCGTGCACCAGTTCCCGTGTGAGTCTAGCTCCAAGTGGTGTTTTCGGGTTTTACCCCTAGGATACATCTATGCCAGAGCCGCCTCTACCTGCTCGTATCCAGACAGGGATGTATTTGTTTGATAAACCACATACTTAGTATTTACGAAAACTTAGGGATCTCTTTATTATACTTAGTCTTGTATCTAAGGCTTTACTAGGGTTTTCCTAATCCCAAAAATAACTAAACTTATCCTTTGATACCAACTATGACAACCCTGCTTTTTATTATAACTTAAACAAGCTTTATTACATAAAACATCACTTGATACAACAATGACGATCGAGAGGTTTAGTGTCTATGGGGCTTAGGATCATTACATAAAAAATTAAAACATGAAATACAACATCTTTATTGAAAAATTCCTTTACATGACCACTACATTCTCTCGTACTTAGCATTGCATGGGATAACCTGAGGACATGAATAAGAAAAGGGTGAGCTATAAAGCCCAGTAAGGGAGTACACATGGAATAACATGAGGAGTACAACACATGTTAGGCAATAGGAATGTCAATATAGCATAATAGAAACATGAACATAAAGGCATGATAAAGCATGATAATCATACCATGGAAACGTGGCAACAACACTTAACATGGATTTAGCATGAGCCAAGGCTCATTGCCCATAAAGCATGAGTAAACCCTCATTGCACATGAAGCACAAGTAAAACCTCGTTGAAATTGAATTAGAATGAGTCAACACTCATTTCACATGACATATCATGATACTATACTTTACCCAATTCATTGGAGCGCTATAAGGGTGCACCCTTCTTAAACATTTCATTTCATGCATAAGTGTGCCACATAGACCATAAACCATGGATTAATAAAACATAATCATTTATTCCACGATAAAGGAATGTGGAATTCATACATGAAACATTACAATGAATAATTAAATGTGCATAATGGTGAATACCCTTGATGGAGAAATGGGCATGGTATTCACTACACAATGACATTGGCTTAGAAAATCGGTGCGATTTCGGCAGCGTAACGGCGTGACATAAGAATTCATAAAAAAGGTTGATGAGAGAGAAAGGGGTTCCTCATCATATTTACATGTAACGGAAAGTAAGGAGGTCAAATAGATACATGTCCCAACAAATTTAATGGAATTTAGATTCATGATACAAATGTATTTCTTGAATGTAAAAGAGGAGAGAGAAGTTCCTTTCGGAATTTCGGCATAGTAACGGGTGTACATGGGAGGAATTTAATGAGAGAGAAAGGGGTATCCCATCATTCAAACAATAAGAGGGAAGTATGGGGGAGGTGTGAACCCATACCCAACATTCCTAATTGAAATTAAATGGGAAACACAACTTAAAATAATTGACAAAAATGAGAAAGGAAGAAAAAACCCTTACTTGGATGTGTGCTTCCAAATGCTAGAGAGAGGCTTGTGAGAGGCTTCTTGGGAGCTGGGGCACCTTGGGAGGATTATAGAGAGAGTAGGGCAGAGGTTTGACGAACTCCAAAGGATTATAGTGAGGAGGAAGTGGGAGATAGGGTGGGTTTATATTGGAAAACTTAGAGAATTCTTTATTATTTAGGTTTGGGACCCCTTATATTAAACTAATCCAAACCACAAACCATCCCATGGTTTTTTCCATGGTTTCTGGAAAAGGAATTAGTAAAAAAATATTTTATAAGTCCCAAGTCCGAAATTATTAAAATATTAGGGTTGTTTATGTGGAGGTGAGTCACACTCCCATGGAAATTAATTTAAAAAGGCAAAGTGTTGAATATGTCTTGAGGGGCTCATTAATGCTTTGAAAAGTAAGTCAAACAAACCCAAAGCCTCATTATTTAAATTATAAAACATATATTGGACGAAAATAAGAATTATGGTATTTTATTATATCACCCTTGGGTCATTATGATGTCATAAAACACATTATATATTTAAATGGTATTTAATTTTTACCCAAAAATTTGACTGTCTCAGAAAATTATGAAAAATTCACCGTTGGATAATTTCGACATCCTGATTCCAAAAATAACATTTATTTTATCTAAATAATTTTCTATAAATTTGAATTTTCACTTTTAGAAAAAACCGGCATTTATCGAAAATTCACGGGTTTTGACATAATGGATTTCAAACGTTAATAAAAATTTTAATTGCATTCATAAAATTTTAAGATTATTTATATTTAATAAAAATTTATTTAATAATAATAATATATTTCTATTAAAATATTATTTAATTCAAAAATCACTTAATTTAATAAAATATAATTCTTAAATAAATAATAACTAAAAACACCATTTGTACTTTAAAAACTATTCACAATGTATAAAAATGACTAGAAATTGTATTCATTATTATATACAAAAAAATAATGTACATTAACATAATACTACTTATTTGATACATAACCCCTTAAAATAGCCGCATAAGACCTAATGGTAAGGTGTGCGATGGTGACAGACTCTTGGGGTGGCTCGGATAACATCGCTCGAGTGGTAATCTCTGTCAACTTCCACTTTTCCCATAAATGATCACGTTCGAGCTTGACATAATGAAGCTCAGCTTGGGCTTGGTCAAGGGCGAAGCCCAAAGACACCACCTCTCTTCCGAGCTCCGACAAATGGGCTTCGTATGGGGCAATTCTACTGGCTGAGGCCATCGCTTCCTTTGTCTGAGTAAAATTGTGTTCGTTAAAGCCTTATATTTATACTAATCATGTGATCACTGTTCAATGGTTATAAAAGTAACGATCAAAACTCTTAACATAAAACCAAATAAGTTGACATCTTATAAAAACATTTTTCATAAAGATATATTTAACTGGATCAAGATTCATTTTCCATTAATGAAACTTTGGGTCATTACACATTGATAAGAAACCCCTTAATGATTGTTCTAGATTCTTTAGAGATATTTATACAACCTATTTTTAAACTTAAATGTATACATCCTTTTTAAATAATCCCTATAGAAATTGTGTTTCTATGATGGTTGGGAACCCACCTTATATATAGTAATGTCAGGATGTAATGATCTTCTAGTTCTAGTTGAATATGACCTCTTACCTTATCCTTAAGCCTCTAATTTTTTCCCAATGATGACATCTCATTCTACCCCTTGACCCAATTATAGAAATAGATATCTAATGGAAACCATGTAAAAGAAATAACATGAGTTAAGGACTGATTATTTATAGAGTGCATGTATGAAAAAATTTAATACTTTAATGATTTCATTACCTAAGTCAACTAGATAGGATTAGTTGGTCGTCTATTTTGATTCCATATCCTATTTTAATTTACTTGATTAAGGATTAGTATTCCCTCATTTTCCAACATGAATAGTAGAGTCTTTTATTTCCATAGAATTAGATCTAGGATAAGGATGCTAATTTTTATTCTTTTATCTTTGGTAAATTGCTTCCTTTTACTATTTGAATGTGGTTTTACCCTACAAAAACCAACTCTCTACTGCACCTTTGACTATTTGTTTAGAGTTTAGTTCTTTATAAAGATGTGATGAGTTAACTTCTACATGGGTTATTGAATTTCGGTTATACATCATGGTTTCAACCAGTGTGTTATAGAAATTATCTAAATATATTGAAATGATCATTTCTTGATACTCATCATATATAGTTACATTAATTATTTCAATATATAACATTAATTTGTTAAATTCATCATCATGGGAATTAATATAACTATTGAGATTAATTTTAAATGCAAACATGTGGTATCTTTTAAAAAACCATACCAACTAAAGAAGAAACCATGTATCACATCTCTGGTTTATATAATATACTAGTATTAGTAGAATCATAATTAGCTTCCCTAAGAATATTATATCCTAGGTTATTTGGTAAAGATCGATGTCCCGTAACTAACACATTAAAGGAGACATCTTGATAATCATTAGTTTTATTTCTACATTCATTTTCAGTAAAATGAGTTTTTTTAATCCCACAAAAGGAATAAATTATGAAAATGTTTAACTAGTAGGTTTCTCATAATAATTTTACAAATATTAAATTCATTATTTCAATTGAATTACTTGATTTTGAATCTAGTTTAGGACATATTTATCCAAAGAGAAGTCATTGAGTTCTTCTAAACAATGCTAGGTCTATGCCTTAAATAACCAACCAATCTCATAGGTAAATGATTTTTAATGAAAGGGATTCAAAATGATATGAAATATTATATTGGATAATGGATTCAAATCGATGAAATATATAAGACATTGGAAAATATGTATAATGTCATCATATAGAAATTAAAATAAAAATAAGAACGGCTAACAATGAAACATGAATTGATTGAATAGAAAAAGAAAACTAATGAGCATATGGTACATAATTTTTCGGGGGAAGGAGTGAATTGGATAAAAAAATAACACCAAACCTCGATAAATACCGAACTATATCAAAACATAATGATTCATATTTTTAAAAATCAAAGAAATAGATTACATGAATCTACAAAAAATAGTATAAAACACCAAATTTAAGATTATCTAGTCCCATGGGGTCCTAAACTAATGGCGTGAACACCACCCTTAAAAACAGACAATATTAATATAAATAGAATCAAAATGATATATGTGAAAATAGTAATCAACCAAAAGAACATGAACAAGAAAAATTTTACATATATTTACATGATTAATAATCAATGAAATAGAAATTATACTTACTATGTTAGATTGGGTAGCACTCCAACGGCCATGTTCCCTTCATGCTGAATAATTGATGTATGATAAAACTAGATCTAAATGTCTTTCTTCCATTAATACTCATTAAGCTATCACTCATAAAGGGTTCACACTACATCCTACAATTACATATGGAATCTCCACAATATAACCAACAACAAGATGAGGCCAAATAAAGTTAGAGTCCTAGAGAATGCTCTATGGAAGTAATATGATGATTGCGACATATGGATTCCCTAGAGGACATTCAAGATCCATAACCAAGGAATATAAGAATGAACAAGATGATGATATGATTGGAAATATGTGTAATCAATTCCCTTGACAGTAGCATATTCCTAGAAACAGAATAGCCAATAATAACCCTCCGTACACACACTAGCAAACAACAATCAAATGGATCAATTATTTATCAGGATATATGGATGGATATGATTCAATATCCTATGAAGATTATCAATGGTTATGGATAAACACCATATGCATCTCTTATACAGTATTCTCATGTGGTCTGTGAGGTTGATGAAGGCCAAGTCCCATGGGTGGAGGCCCACATGGGGTAGACATCGCTGAAGTAGAAAAGTCCCAACACCAATAAAAGAGGTATCCAAATTGAATATTTATTGAGAATTAAAATACAATACCATCATTTTTTAAAACACGAGAAAAAAAAATAAAATGAAATAAAAATTATCAAGGAATTATTCAATCCTGAAAATAATAAATTGAATTCTATAATGCACAAAAGGATTGGTTATAGTTCATAATTAATATACATCATTGGGCCGTAGAGTCCACTATTTTGATATTTGGTTGACCTTCAAAGCTTTATTAATATACTTCTATCATCTAAAATGTGAAATCAAATTTTTTTTTAAAAATCATATACTATTTTCATTCTCAACAGGTGCTAGTGATCATTGGTATAAAAGAGTGGTGTGGTCTATGGGAATCTTTATCATAAGACATGTGTGGCCATCACTTTTCAAGACATCTATAGGTGGTGGTCGTCACCTCCATTGAATGTAGGTGTGTCACATCCAACATTTTTTATATAAACATATATTTTATGGGAAGATCATTGCTTCGATTTCATATGCCTAAATTCATATTTTTTTTCTATTACCTATAATGATTAGATTCAACTATAATTTATAGCTCCAGGGAGGTCATGCTTTGAATTCCATAGATGCACCCCAACTCAAATACATTTTTATCAGGCATTGAAGCCAAAATGGGTTTGGCTTCTAGTAAATGATGTGCTAAAATGTTTTATTGATTGTCCATGATGGATTTATGGTTGATTTGTTGAGATATTTCGTCAATTGTAGCACCATGGTTGAATTAATTTTCTTTTTTTAAAAGGATTTGGTTGATCTATGATGATAATGTGAAAAAAACTAACCATCTGATTGAATGTATTTTATCATGTGGTTTATGTTCGTTGGAGAATGGATGATGGAGTACGTTTTCTTTTTTTCTCAATTTTTATGAACCATAATATTGGTAGTCATGGTCATTTTTATTAATTTTATCACTTTGCAATATTTTATAGTAACCATATGGCCGCGTTAGGACTGTTCCAAAATTTTAGTATGGTCATTTGGATTGAATACATGAGGGGAGTTTCATAGACCCTTTATAAGTTTTTAAATCATGTCCACCACATATATAACTTAACTCAAGAAATTCAAAGGTAGAATTTCTCCAATTAATTTAAAAAAAAGTAGACAAAATTAATATACAAATTTTTTTGAAATTCAAGATTTATGGTTTGACATGAAAATTGAAAAAACACATTTTTAAGTACATAAATTTTTCAAAATAATTATTTCGAATAAAAAAATGAAATAAATTCTAAAATAAATTTGAATTTTTTTTTAAAATTAAATGAAATAAATCATATTTAAAAATTTCCAAATCTGCAAATACCATTTATAATCTATAGTGGAATTTAATTATTTCAAATGCATATTTATATTTTAATATATTTTATCAATTTATGGACATCAATTAAATTGAAAATTTATAAAATTAATTAAATTTCATGAATATATCATTTTCAGAATATAATTGACAATGTAATAAAACAATTTTAAATTTATAGTTTATAATAAATATCATTTTCAATTTAATGTCTATTCAAAATCGATGATTGGTTTCTTGATTATCATCAAAAATGAATAAATCATTAAAAATAATCACTTTTCTATGTGATTAAATGAATAATGGGGTTATTTTCTTTGAAAATAATTATTTTAAAAAATCTCTATTCATATAATATAAAAAAAATTGTTATACCATAGTCATAGAAACATTTTAGAATGTTAAATATAATGAGTTTGTTAATTCTTCATGGATAGAAATATTTTAATATGTTAAAATAATAAATATATATGAAGTATGTCAGTTAGGAATTATTAAATATCATTTTATTTATCATATTTAATCACACCTTAATCCTTCATGGAGTGATATTTTTGTAGGATGAAATACTATATTTCATGGGTAAGGATTTTTGGGAGACATTCAGTTAAGAATTTTCGAAACTGGAGTCCCTAAAAGGTATGAGGATGTGATAAGAGGAGGTTCTCTTTTATATGTGATAAGAGGGGGACCCATATAAAAACATAATGTATTAAATTAATATAAATTAATTTTCATGTTAATGTGTATCCAAATTGACATATTTATAATCCATGAGATGGATGAGTTAAAATACTCTTAACCCATTAAATTTTGGAAAGTTTAGGATATTTTTCAACGTAACATATTTCATTTAACCACAAGTTAAACTTTCTGACGATGACTTTGATAGAAATGTTTTTTACTATATAAATACAATGACTGTAAATGAAAAGAAAAACTGACCCATAATTTGATATCGATTTATATTTTCAACCATATCCCATTAACTTTCCAAAAAGTTATTTTCATGACTTCTATGAAATTATTAAGAAATTATAAAACATAATATATCATTGATGTTATTTTTCTGTCTACTCACATAGTTTATCATTAATCATATCTAAATATTAATTGAATTAGGATTTAACAATTTAAAACATAACTAATTTTTAATTTTTTTCTAAAACAAATCATGATACAATATAATTCTTCCAAAATTTTAATGTTTTATACATTCAATTACTTGATTTTTCTGTTGCATATCATGATTTGTGTTGGAATTTTGTAATCATTAAAAATAATTATTCCATCAATAAAAATTAAACATAAACCTACATGATAAAAAATTCATTAATGTTTCAAATAACCAATAATAATTGATAATAATATCTTTAATCCCTATGTAAAAATATAAAAGATATTAATTAAAAGAGTGTGTCATTTGATTTTTAATCTTTAATTAAAATTATATTAAGACCATTATCAATGACTTGTGTTATGAAATTTCCACATTTTTGAAATATGGATGTTTATGGATGAAATTCACATATCAAATTAAATAATGACATTTTGTAGGGATATTGGAAGTCCTTGTCACATAATATTTACTTGGGATTACCTATTTTTCATTAAAATGGTAACAAATATGGACTGTGATTAATTTTCACAATGAACAAACATAAAAGGGACATATTAACCATGTTTGAATCTCTTGGTTCCAAATATTGGATAAAATTTAAAATATTCAATATCTATAAGTGGTCTATGATAATATTAATATCAATGTGTAAATAAATATCTAAAATAGCTTTTAGGAAAATGTTTTCCTAATCCTAAAAATGAAATTATAATAGAATCCTGTAAAATACTAATTCATACATAACTATTTTGATTATATATGATTAAATAATACATATTTTTCATTATTTTAAAATTTTATACCATAATAGGAATCCTAAATTACCCCATTCAATGAAAATAAATCTGTGTTTTCACTAAAATTTGTATATTCACAATTCACTTAAAAATAAATACTTTTAGAAGAATCTAAAAAATTCACTCTAATAAAAGAGTGATATGATGATTTCAAAAAAATATTTATTTCTTTAGAAAACATTTTAATATTAGTGGTAATTAATTATAATATCTGTGAAAACATTTCGATGAAATCATTTTTTAATGAAGCATAATTTTTAGAATAAAACAACCTTCTAAAAATCTAGTTGTTACAAAGTATTCAATGAATTATATATATATTTTAGATATATATTTTTTTAATGTGATTATTACTATTCATGCCTCTAATTTAGTTGATATGTTATATTGATCACATCTGAATATTAATATAATTATAGTTTATCTCAATTTTTATAAAGATTAGTGTCGTGTGTTATGAAATATATAGATCATCGTTTTATTTTAATGTAAAATTTTGAGGTTTTACATTATAAATCCTTAATTAATTTTCACCATCAAACTTTTATCTAATTTATCATTCAAAAATGGTTTACATTTTTTAAATAAATTATTCCATTAAGATGAAGAGAAAACAGAATATCATAAAGGAAAAAATTATTGATATATAATAGTACATGACCCAAAATAAACATCTTATAATGGGATAATAATTTATCCATTTGAAAAGTAAAATATAGAAATATGTTTATAACTAAAACAAAAAAATAATCAGGGTCTCATATTAGGATAAAATGTTTGGAAGTGTAAATATGTATATGGATGAAAAAATTAACATCTACAGAATAATTGAAAGTGATCGATTACATTGTCAAGAGAATGTTAATGAACACTAGACAATAAATCTCGTGGTGATAATGAATGTTCTGTTATTAAAATTTTCATAAGTTTTTATATGCTCCCTTTACTAATTATATTTGAAATGTGCATAATTTTTGTGAAATATTAATGTTTTAATACTAAATATTATTTTTGAGCATTTTTTGAAGTTCTCCAGTTGAGTCAGTTTACTATTTTATTTATAAATTCCACCCTACTGATCTAATTTTATTTGATCGTGTATTGTAGTATTCCTAATTAAGTACCCAACAATTCATTATAAGGGAAAATGGGCCGATGTTTCTATTTGAAAGGCCATATGGACCACACAAGGAGGCATGTAGAATCTGTGAAGAAAATGGACCCGATGTGAAGATTGACTTTCTGGGCTCAATACCGAATTCCTAATTTCTTTATTCCCCTAAAATGTTATAGGGAAAATTTAATGGGTATTTCATAAAAATTTCAAGGCCCAACTCCAAAGACTAGGGGCCCAACTGATTCATTTAAACTCAGTCCACCATTTTGGCTGGGAATTAAAATCAGTACAGTATTCATGATTTGTCTGAGGATATAATCATCAAAACAAGATGAGATTTTGCAGTGTAAAATAGGATCTATATTCGGCCATATTTTTTTGAATAAGGAATTTAGATTTGAAGGCATATTCATATTCCAAAATACATTCACATTTTGGCCATCGAAAAATCATGAATAGATTTGGACAGATTAACATTGTTTATTGAAAACGATATCACTTTGCCTCCATTGGTCCAAATTCCACCAAATATAGCACTTAGTCAGAACACATTATTGTATAAAACATTGAATAAGGAAATATCTCAATATTCGGATGTCTGGATGTCCAAATCATCTAGCCAAGTGGAGGGATATATTGGGAATGAAAACAATCCCTTACCTTGGACTATAAATACACCCCCCTTATATCCTTAAAAAGAGTTATCATTTTAGAGAGTTGAGCACATATTGGAATGACTAATGAATTGAAAAAAGATTTTTAGGACCTTCCATATGCATGTTTTCACTTGAGAGACCTTTCATCCTCTATTTTTTTTCATTTACTTTTGTGTTCTTCATTGTTGTAATCTTGTATGTCTTTTTTTTGTAATTCTCTTTTAATACAAGTTTATTCTTCAATATCTCTTATTCTCCTCCAACTTATATTGTTTACTATTAATTTTGTTAAAATAGTTTAAATACAGGTGAATCCCCTTCCATTATTTATCTTTCTCATTCAATCTAATGTTTCTTTTTAATTATCATCATTGTTTGTTTGTGTGTTCGACACACCACTCTTTTCTTATCCATTTTATTTCTGTATCTTCCTAATTTATCATCATAATAATTATAACCAGATTACTAAACATTTAAATGACTTATTAAATCTTTCATTGGGGTGATTTATAATTTTGGGATTGTAAGCGATTGAGAGCATTTCCTTGATGAGTGTTTTTTGAATTAACATTGTGTATGTTGGACTTAACATGTCATGGATTATTGGATTGTTTTGTTTAATGCGTGGTTTCCATGGATTATTGAAATCATAAATAAACTACCATTAACAAGATATTATTATGATTAGAACCCTATGTTATGTTATTTCTTGTATTAAATCCTTAACACTTGTGAATTCCAATCAACGTCAACTTGCGACATGGGTGTTAATTTAATGAAATAAAAATAAAATCACAAGGATGTCACAAAATAAAATTCAAAATGATGAACTCACTACAATATTTATCCAAATTTTAAATTAATCTAAATAAATAAATCATTTCAATTAATCTCTGCAAACAAACCCCCCAATCAGTACACAATTAACTAAAAACAATTGTCTATTAATAGGTAACAATGTAGAGGATTCGACCCGAGTGCTGTTATACACATTAGCAGAGCACCGGAGCATTGACCGATTAATAACTGACAATTGGCCATTATTTCAACTAGCATCGCTGCCAGGGATAGTTCTTTAAGTAGTCATTAGTTTCTGGTTATTTAAAAAAACAAATTTTTTTTAAAAAAATGAAATAAACACAAAGAAAAACATGTATTCTAATAAAAAACACAAATGAAAAAAAACAAAGAAAGACATATCTTCCTATTTTTTCCAACATCTATCTGAATGCACTATATTTTCCCAAAAAATCCCTCACATTTGTTTGACCTTGAAAATGATAGAACTCTTTGGCAACATAGGAGGAACAATAGGGATAATAAAATAATTCAAGAACATGTCCTTGTCCAACCACTTGAATTAGAAATGGTCAATGATAGGGAACATACACTTAAAGAACTCATTTCTTGTGATATGAATAACAATCTATTGGTATTCAATATCCAAACATCTAGGTTGACATCGAACTCAAATCCGGTTTGATTCATCTTCTCCATCATTTCCACGGGCTAGCCAGTGTTGATCTACATCTCCACCTTAAAGAGTTCAAAGTGGTGTGCTCTACCATGAAGCCTCAAGGGGTTTCTGAGGAAAAAATAAAACTTTGAGCATTCCCTTTTTCTTTAGTTGACTCCTCCAATTCATGGATTTACTACTTCCTTCCTTGTTCCATAGCCACATGGAATGACTTGATGTGACTCTTTTTAGATAAAATTCTTCATGCTTCTCTTACTACTTATATCAGAAAGGCAATAATTGGTATCCGTCAGTTCCCAAATGAATCACTTCATGAGTGCTTGGAAAGGTTCAAAATGCTTGTGGAAACCAGTACACATCACCAAATCCCAAAAAAAATAATTATCCAATAATTATATGAGGGGTTATTGGCTATCGATAGAACCCTCATTGATGTCATAAGGGGAGGTGCTCTTATTGATAAAAATCCTAAATCAACAAGAGATCTGATAAGCAACATGGCTATGAAAACAGAAAAATTCCATAATCAAGAACAAGATCAAGTCAATCAATCCGAAGATAGTTAATCGATATATCCAAACAAGATGACATAGAGGAAGAGTAAACTTACAGGACTTTTGGGGAAACTAGTTGTGGCTACAAAATCCCAAACCTCATGAATTGTGGAATTCGTAACTCCCCATCTAATCCAACAAAAACATGTCCCCAAATTCAATATGGTTAATCTGATTCATCTGAACCAATAGAGCTCAATGCAGCATATGCTCAGTGGAACACCATCCCTCAAATATCAGTTCAATTTTTTAGAAACATCATCCAACCTCACTCTGAGCCTTTCTCTTATTCTTATAACCAAGTCTTGAGGAATGGTAATCCTATTTCTCATCCCCCTTAAAACCCTCATCAAAACCCAAACCAATTCCAATATTATCAAGGTCATGGTATCTTCCATCAACCTTATCATTTTGTTCCTCAACCTCAAAGGAACAATCCTCTTCCTTGATTCCACTATCCTAGTGAGCCTTCCTAATTCCAAAAACAATATAATCACATTCCCAAGAACCAAAATCAAGGAAATCTCAATTCGAGACCAGCCTCTTCTTCGAAGAAACCATGGGAATGTGTAGTGGAAGGTCTTGCCTCCATCACTAGTTCCATCCTCCAAAACATTGAATCACAAATTGGTCAACCTGCATCCCACCTAATTCAACAACAACAATCATATTATTCCCAACTCCCAACTCAACCTTTCCCCATCCCAATGGGTAATGTAAGTGCAATTTCACTTAGATCAAGAAATCAATTTTCTATTCCACAAGATATGTCCTCCAACCTTCCTTCAAATGATGACCAAGAAAATTAAAAGAAAAACATACATGAAAAATAATCTAAATCGATTACTTCAACAAATTCCATTCCACTTAGGAACCAAATTCCTTTTCCTCAGGCTGTTTCTAAACAAAGGAAGTCCTTTGAACCCGATCCTAAAATTCTTGAAATATTTTGATGTGTTTAGTTAAACATTCCCTACATAGATTCCATAAAACAAATCCCAATGTATGAATAGTTATTTATGGAATTGTGCACCCACAAGAGGAAACTTAGGACCTTTGAAAATGAGTCCACCAAGTAGTCTATTCCCATAAAGTGAAATGATCCAGGGAACATTATGGTTCCACGCCAAATTACAAGTTACAAATTTGATGATGCACTCATAGACATAGGAGCCTCAATTAATGTCATTCCAAAATCCATCTTATCCAACCTTGGTCTTAGTCCCTTACTTCTAATAGGTGTTTTCATTCAACTGGCCAATCGAAGCACTGCTAGTCCTAAGGAAATAATTAAGGATGTACTTTTCTAAGTCAATGACCTTATCTTCCCCACTGATTTCTATGTACTTGATTTGGAAGGTATGATGAACTCTTCTTGATCTCCCCTATTTCTAGGAATTCCATTCCTAATGACAGCGAGAACCCAGATTTATGTCCATTCAATCATCTTATCCATGGAATTTAGTGACCAACTAGTCAAGTTCAATATTTTTCAATCCATGCGATATCCATTAGAGAGTAAATATGTATTCTCTATCTATGAATATGAAAGTTTCTCTGAGATTCTGTTGAATCCCAATCCATCATGTTCTTCATATTCTACTGATATATGAGTTTGTGAATATTTCATCCTAATTAACCAATTCATAAATGGAGATGTTGATGTTGGAATTACAAATGAAAAATCTATTGATCTAAAGAATATTGGATAGAATTTGGAATCCCATCTCACCTCTGAAATCCACTGCACCAATTTGGATGGTAATGGAGGACATGAACAAGAATTTTCATTTTTTGATTCAAATATGATTATCCAACATTTATCATTTCATATCCATGATTCTGAAAATTCTATTATATGTGAGGTGAACCCTGAACCAATGTGTTTATATTGTCCTGATGGGAGTGAAGGATATGATATTTTTCCCATAATTAATAATTTAATCACTATTGAGGTTGAAATTGACTATTATTTGGATAAAAACATTGGTATAAAGGATATTGAAAAAATTATTCAGTCTTATGACTCCACTGATCCTCATTAATGTACTTTGGTATGTGATGAAATAAATGATTCACAAAAAATTGGGATCTCATTATCTGGTTTCATGTTATCTAATCCTTACATAAATGAACCATCAAAATTGATATATGTTTCTTAATTTTCAATAATAGAAATAAATCACTTTGTGGATAAAATCATTCCTCAAATTTAAGACCAAATGGAGGATAATCATATTTTCTTTTCCACACCAACTGAATTTTTGAAACAAAATCACAGAAGGGGACAAACTATCCAATGAATAATAAGGAATTCCAAAAAAATATTTTCTAGAAGCACTCTAGAGTTGAGATAATATTGCTGCCACCATCGGACTATGGGTATTCTACTGAAATTTTCTAGCTGTAGACAAATAAATATATCACATTTTGAGAGGCAACCCATGTTTTCTTTTACTTTTATGAAATTTTAATTTCTATATAGAATTTCATTATATTAATAATGATTTTTCTTTTTCAGGTGACATCCCACAAGATGCACGCCAACTTCCACTGAGTAACCACTAGATGAAGACGGTGACCTCCCAAATCCAAAGCAGTGGACACCACTTTTCCTTTTACACACACACTATCTCTCCATATATCTTTATTCTTATTCCTATATCATTATCATTTTGTTTCTCACCACATTCCTCATCACATTTTTATTTAATCTTTCTCATTTGTGTGGGTGCGTAATTGAAAAACCCTAAAAAACTAAAAAAAACTACAAAAAAACAAACAATTCATACTTACTCACTATTCAGTTTTGACATTTTTTCCAACCATTTTGGTGAGTCAAAAGACATGGAATCATCTCAAAAATCTTATGTTCTCATTATATATTTGGATAATGAATATTGTGTCAAACCCAAAGAAAATTTGAATGCTTGATTTTTGATTTGGAAACTGGTTTTTCCCACCCATGGGGAACACCAATTGCTTTCATGCCAAGACCACCTATGTCTATATTTTCAAAATATGTGTTTTTAACCACCATTTTTGAGTCTTGAGTTCATGAACCTTTGTGATGAATTTCCTACTTTAGTGTGCATTAATATGATTGAGGCGTTTTCTAAACCACATGAGAATTATAATAGCCAAAAAGCCTCCCATTAACCATACATTAATCCTAAATTTTAAATACCCTTCGATTCTATGAAAAAAATTTATTCTCTAGCCATATAACAATCACAATACCTTATCCCACCCAACATTTACATGGATTTACATTGCATTATTTATTGAAATTTATGTTTGGGGGAATGGATTTCATTTTTTTGGGTACCCTTTTATTGATTTTCAACGAGTTATCATATGATTGAGGGAAATCATCCATTTTAGTGTGGGGGATATGTTTTCATTCAGTGTGTTTTGGGGGATTTAATAAAATTTCTTTTATGTAATTTTGTAACTATTATTAGAAAGTGTTCAAAAAAATCTAAAAAAATCTAAAAAAATTCAAAACAGAAAAAACAAAAAACATTGGGTTGTGCCTTGGGTAGTTCAAAAATCACTCTACATAAACCATTTATCGGGTTATAAATATAACAATTAGTGTTTTTTGGAGATAAATCATGGGTCGGGATATGGGTGTGAGATCTTTTTCAAGTTCAGCATTCAAAAAAGAAGATTAAAATAAAATAAATACAAGAATACTTATGTCATTGGGAAAAGTTTTGTGTTTGTAAATATTTCATCTTATCACACCCTACAGATTTTCTTTCTCTCTTGTGTCTTTATTCACACAATCATTCCCTTGTAAATATGTGTTTTAATTTCCTTCCATGTGTCATTTCGGAAACAATTGTGCATTGTTTTACCCATGTTGGTGCTTTACCCCTCTTCTTCTCACTCATAGACATTAAATTCCTACCATCCCACAGACACATAAAAACCTCGTAAAAACCCCTCTTGATTCTTTTTCACTTTAGAATAGGTATTGGAAGCTGAGGGATCTTACAAAATATAATATTTTCACTTTTTCTTGGTGAATGAGTGAAGCTCTATAATATAATTTTATCATATTGAGAGGAGTATGTTTTGTGTGCCACCATTTTCCATTTCTAAATTTGAGCATGAAAAAATGAGTTATTTTTGTAACATTATTTCTATAATTACTTATGGTGGAATTCAATATGGATAAGTGAAATTTTATAAACCTCCCTTGATTGAAGAAAAAAAATTCAATATTTGATGGTGAGTGAAAATGATTTTTGGCGTGGTTTTATATTTGTTGCACATGAGAATATTCACAAGGCTATGTGAGGGGGAGTTGATGTTATTAATATTTTCGTAACTTTTTATATACTCCCTTAACTGATTTTATATTAAGTGTTCATAATTTGTGTGAAATATTAATGATTTAATACTAAATATAATTTTTTAATATTTTTAGAAGTAATCTAGTTGGGTCAGTTTAAAATTTTATTTACAACTATCGCCCTAAGGATAAAATTTTTTCGATTCTTGTTTTTTAGGATTCTTAATTCAATATCCAACATTTCATTAGAAGTGATCATGGGCCGATTTTTCCATTTGAAGGGCCATATGGGCCACACAAAAAGGCATATAGAATCTTTGAAGAAACTGGACCAGATATGAAGATTGACTTACTGGGATCACTCCAGAATTACAAATTCCTTTATTCTCATACAATATTCAGGGTTCAATATAAGGGGTTTTGGATAAATCATTAAAGCCCCAAATTTAAATACATGGGGATAACTGATTCATTTAAACTCAGCCCACCATTCTGTCCAGTAATTAAAATCTGTATGGTATTCGTGACAGGTATCCTGATCTAGTCATCAAATCAAGCTGAGATTTTTTAGTGTGAAAGAGGAGATATATGTTGCTGACTTTTTTTGAAGAAATAATTCAGATTTTAATTCATCTTCCTATTCCAAAAATACATTCACACTTTGGCCTTTGAAAAAAAATGTATAGAAATAGACAGCTTAACGGTGTTTATTGAAACTGCCATAGATTTGGCTCCATTAGTTCAAATGCCTCAAAATTGTGTTATTATTTGGAAGAAACTATTATCTACAACATTTAAGTAGGACATATATCAATATTCAGCTGTCTGGATGTCTAAATTGTCGATCCAAGTAGAGGGAAATATTTTGAATGCAAAAATTCCACTTCCTTGGGCTATAAATACATCCCCCTCCTCACCATCAAAGGATTTGGCATTTAAAAAGAGAAGATATCTTATTGGAATGAAAAAATCCTTGCCAAAGGATTGGGAGGACCTTCCATACTAATGTTTTCACTTCAGAGACCTTTCCTCCTCTCTTTGTTTTCATTTACTTTTGTGTTCTTCAATATTGTAATCTTGTATGTCATTTTTTTAATTCTATTTTAATAAAAGTTTCTTCATCAATATCTATTATTCTCATCGACCATCTATAGATTAATATTAACATTCTTAAGATAGTTTATATACACTTTAATTACCTTCCATTATTTTTCATTCTCATTCTATCTAATGTTTGTTGTTAATTATCATCATCTTTTGTTTGTGAGTTCGACGCAGCACTGTTTTCATATCCATTTATTTTTCTTATCTTCTTTATTTATCATCATAATTTTTATAACTAGATTACTAAACATTTAAATTAACGAGTAAATCTCTATTTATCGTGAGTTATAAATTAGGAATGTTAATCGATTGAGATCTTTTGCTCGATAAGTATTCTTTGAATTAACATTGTGTATGTTGGAGTTAAAATGTCCTGGATTAATGACTTGTTTTGTATAATAAGTTATATCCATGGATTATTAGAACCATAAATACATTATAATAAACAATATATTACTATTATTAGAACCCTAAGTTTTGTTTTATCTTAGATTAAAGCCTTAACACTTGGTAACTTCAATCAACGTCAACTAGTGACATGGGTGTTAATTTAATGCAATATAAAGAAAAGCTCAAGGATATCACAGGATTAACAACCTAATGATGAACTCACCACAATATTTATGAAATTATCAAACTAATCTTAATCAATCAAGCATTTAAATTAATCTCTGAAAAACCACCAATTATAATATAATTAACTAAAAACAACTGACTATTAAAAAGTATCATTGCCGATGATTTGACCCGAGTGCTTCTATAAACATTAGCAGTGCATGAGAACCTTGACTAGTTGGTAGGAGACAATCAGCCGTTCTTTTAAAAGATATTAATTCTAACTGAAATAATGGTAATAGATAACATTTTTATATCAAGATATTTTTTCTATATTTGATGGATTATTTTACAATCATGATAGAGAATGCAAGAAATTATACTCACTTAATTTATTTCCATTCCAAAAAAAATATTTCATAATTACGTTGTGATTAGATTAATTACCACTTCTATATTATTTCATAATTCAGGAGATTAATGTTATATATTATATTTTTCATGACTAAATTTCTAAAATTAAATTTTAATTCCCACATTATCTTTAAAAGGATAAGAATTTATTCCTCCAATCATTGTATATTAAAAAAACAAAATGGTTAGAAAAATATATGATAAAATATAAAATTAGTAATTTTTTTAAATAATCCTTAAAGTTTTAATTTTAACACACGAATTATTATATAACCATTCAATGAATAAAAAAACTAAAAACACATTAGGAATATTTCTTATGAGGATTGAATTCATAATATTAAAATTATTTGATCCCATATTCTTCCATGAAAAACTTAACATTTCTCTCAAAGTAACATTAATATATATTATTGCTACGTAAAAAGTTATTCTATAAATATATAATCTCCATATTATTCTAATATTTCTCATAAATAAAGTTAATCACCTTAAATATACAATAAAAAATATATTCTCTGAAACGATATTGAGAAATTTATTCATTAAATATGTTCTTATATTAGGAAAAATTATTTCCATTTTTCCTAATTATAGAAAAGTTCCCAATATAGATAGAATCTTCAAAAATAACATTAATCACATAGCCACTTAGTTACTTTTTTAATTTTAGTGATATTTGTAACAAAAGTCATATGGTTCCAAAATGTAAAAAACAATTTATCCAAATAAACTATATTTACCTCAATATAAAATATCTTCTTAACACTAAAAGTTATCAATACTTCTAAAATTATATCTAAAAAATATTAGATCATTTTTCTACTAATTAAAAATATATTGCAATATAACATTAAAAAATTGTAAAAAATGCCTCTAATTTTTTTAAAAACTCTTTCAATGTATCTCGAATTACACATATTTCATAAATCCCCCAAAAGTAAAAAATTCCACTAATATTTTGATCATATTTAATTTTATGAACCCTTTGATAAAATTTCACATTATAATAACTCTTGAAAACCTACTTTTAGAAACATTTAACAAAAAAAACATTCATAATCCATTATCCGATAATTTTTGTGGTATTCATTAATAAATATTTCTTAAAAAATTTATGAATATTTTCGTAACATAGATTAATCTCAAAACATACACAAAAATATAATTCATATATTTTATATGTCACTAATAGTTTCTTAATATTCTGAATATAACCTTTATAATCCTTTATTAATATGATATTCTAGGTCTATTTCATGATCTTACTTCCTTAGAAATTTATTTTTATTATTCCATTACACCGTTTATTTAAAATATTATACTGATACCTTAGGAATATCTTTTTCCACGTCATAGTGTTGGCAAGAATATTCCATTATTCTTATAATTTTATTGGTTTATTTAGTCCTTAACAATATTTAAAACATATTCTCATTAATTTAATATGTTTACCTAGGTGCTTCTACCCACATTATTTAAAAATAAAACATTGAATCTTTTTACATTCATGATCTATATCATAACAACATCCATGTAACTCTATTTTTTCTAATATTTTGTTTGTTAGGAAACTCACCTAGGATTGAGTATTTAGACAAAATTCATGGTAAAGTTTTAACAATAAATATAATTTATTTCTCTATATCTCTCATTACATTTGTTATCTCATTCATAAAACCACTGAATTGTATTTCACATCCACTATTAATATGGTAATTTTTTATTCCATCTACTTACTAAAAAATGTAGAGAGAGGGAGTATATCAAATTAAATAATAATAAACCATATAATGGGGTAGGAAAAACATTGTTCTCATTAACCATGTCATATTTTATTATAATATTTTCATACATCTAAAATAAACACAAATAAATATATATTATTAATTCCTTAGTTTAATGACTTTTAAATTATTATTATATATCATCATAACCCCAAATAATATATAAACCCTTTCTCCAATACCACCTATAATTAATCCTACATTATTCCACCAACAAATAGATGATTTATGACCATTTTTTCACTAGTCATACATGCCCAAGATCTTTAGGATTTATAATTTCTTAGATTTAATAAAGCCATTTGAATACATAGGGATGTTTATCACAAACTCTAAATATTTTCCAAAATAATTAAATTATTATGTTTACAATCCACTTTCATTAATTAAAAACATGCATCATTCAGGGTAAATTACTTTCATTCAAAGATAGACTTTATAATAGTTCTTAATAATCTTTTTTCCCTATGAAACAAATTTTAAAACATGATATGAGTATAATAAAAATATGATAGGGATATATTGAAAATAACACTGTAATTATATTTACAAACTTTAAAAACCATAAAAATTTAAACTTTTTCAAATTTTACATTTATCATATATATTAAATCATATCAAAATGAAAAAAACTTTTTAAAAAAACAATAAAACCTGTAGAAAGAAGAAAAACCTAGCTTGGATTGTAGATAATTCTATTTATAACTCCCATACACACATGATAGAAGTAACTAGAGCCTAGACAAATATGTAAGACAAATATCCTCGTGTAACTCCATATTTCAATCCATTAACGACAATAAACAATTCAAAATGAAGTGGAGAGCTCTATCATGATCTCCCTTTGTAAATAACGTATCAGGACCAACTGTCATCATCTATAATTCCCAATCATAATATCATGGATAAAAAAAGTAATGATTTAACATTTTCATCATAAATCCCTTAATTACCGTTTCTAACCCCAAATAAAATAACCCTCCATTTTAATATAAAAAATTATGATAAATAAACCCTTTATTTTCAAAAACACTTTAATTTGATAGTGTGGACTAATTTTAATTATTAAAACTTTTAAACAATGGTTTCTTCCACACATTCGATAAAAGGACCCCATTTAAAAAAACAAAAATACTCCTTTTAAACATTGTAATGGAATTAAAAGGTAGTTGAAGATTGAATTTCATAATTATTTAATCTAAAATGAAATATTTCTACAATCATTTTAATTAAATATTATTAGGAGACCGATAAGGGAAAAATTTCAATACTTGTAAAATAATGTTTTAAATAAAAATGATTTATTCCTAAAGGTATTATTTATTCAAGACAAAATATTAGGAGAGAATTTGAGGTGGATTTTAAAATCACATTGTATTTAGAAAAATAATGATTAAATAAATCTATATTTTTTTATCAACAATATGTAATAAATTATGTGGTGAAAATGATATGAGTCTTAATTTAGGAAATTTGAGACCAAAAAACTCTTACCTTAAATATCATATAGTATCATATGTTCATTAAATACAAAATAATCATGTAATATTATTCCTATAAATGATTAATATGATATTTTAGGGTCATTAAATTATCATAATACCTTTTATTTAATTTATATACTTTTTTTGTTAAGATACAGAATATGTAATGTTTATATCAGATGTTTTGAGGAAATTCGGTTCATGATTCGAAAATAGGCTTGGTTGGTTGACCATTATCAAAGGGAAAATTTTTCAATAATCTACAAAATTATTATAATTATATTATTACCATTTTTTAAATTAAATGAAATTTTATTAGAGTATAGAAAAGGATTAAAATATCACATTTCTTCAAAGTGGTGGTAGTCCACACATACACACGAATGTTGTTATAATTTTTCAATGGATTCAAAGGTAACAGAATAGATGATATATTATATATACAAAATAATAATTATATCATTATGATAATATATATTAATTAAATATTTCATAATTACCATTCTTGTGAGGTGGTGAAGAAAACTGAAACACATCACTTTGTGGAGGTGGTGACCCTCTCGTACGCACAAGAGATGTTTTAATTTACAATAATATTGAAAAGGAGAATAAAAATTTTTTCCAAAAAGATTATTTAATTTTAGAATATATAATATACTTATGTTTTTATATTGGTATGTTTAACAAATATTTTAAGAAGGTAGAAGGAGAAATAAACCTGAAATATGTCAGTGAGTACTTAAACCATCTCCTTGGATAACTCCCTCTATATTTCCCCTTAATCATTCTACGATTCATAATTTGAAAATTCCATTGACATTAAGTTGGAGGAGTAATTTATGGGAAAATATTAAGTAGTTATATGATGATCTAGAGTTCTAAAATTATGGGGGTAAAAATGGAGAGGAGGATCCATTTTTTATGTGAGGGGAGGATAACTCTCCGAATTAAAAACAAAATAAATTATTATAATTTAATGTTGATGATCAGGGTAAAAAATTTTAAATTTTCCTATCTAGGGTGATAATGAGTCAAATTAATCTCATTAAATTAAATTTGGACATGTTTAGGTGTTGTGTTCACACATGTCTCATTTGTTTGACCCATAGTTAACCCTTTTGATAATTATAATGATATCACCTTTTTTTACAAAATATGATTCAATAAATTTACTAAGATGGTAAAATTGACCCATAATTTGAATTTGGTTGATATTATAAATCATAACCCATTCAAATGAAAATGTATGATATTTTTGTTACTTTTAAATCATCAGATAAAATAGTATATAACATAACATACTGTCAATGTAATTTTCTAGAATATTTTAATTGTTTGACATTAAATATATCAATATAGTATTAGAAATCAAATTTTATATTTTAACTCATTTATAATATGTTATAATTGAATAAAAAATTCATTAAAAATAATAATTCATTGAAATTTTATTACAATTAATGTCTTTTAAAATCATTTACATGGTTTTTATATTACTTGATCAAGAAGTATGCCATCATTGCAAAATATTTTGAAGTAATTATTCAATTTTTAAAAATTTAAAATTTATTAACATTATATAGGATTCATTAATATTTTATATAACCAATTACAACACAATATTTCCTATTTTTATCCAAATTAAAAAAAATATTATGTATATTTAATCAAAGAGAATGATGTTTTGTTTTATTTATTTACTAAAAATAATAACATTTTTATTATCAATGGAATGTTGAAATAAATAGTAAAAAACTTAGAAACACATATTCTTATTTCCATTAAAATTATCCAATAAATTAATTACATGTTTTAGGGAGGTTTTGAGGCATTATTCCATAGTTTTAACCGTGATTTACCTATTTAACACTTACAGAGGTGATAAAAATTTACTATGACTACTATTCATAATAACAAAAAATAAAATGTAAATATTTACCATATATTAAATTTGAAGTTAGAAATATCATATCTATTTAACAATATTAAATTTAAATATGTAGTATAAATCAGTTTTATTATAAATGAGTAAAATACAATGAATATAGTAATTATAAATATATGTTTATATGGTTATGAATTAACTTATAAAAAAATAATGTATTGTATAGATTCCAATGTAATTTATTATATTATATATAATTAATTATGAATTATATTATAATATATGCAAATTAAAAATATTATTATCAAATAGAATACTAATACAAATCAACAACAAAATTTGTATTGGGGAAACTATCCCCACAACCTGGGGCTAGAGTGGGAAGGGGGTCATGGCTTCCTATAGTAATGGAGCCCCATGAATCATTAGTGGAAAAAATAGAACCATACATTGGAAATTATCACATACAAGAAGAAATACTAACTACATCAGAGAGTAGGGCCAGTGAGGCTAAAATTTTTTCCTTTTTGTTCCCCTCTAACTAAGGCGAGTAATGATCATATATCCATTAAGTATATTCTTAAACCTAAAACCTTCTAAACTACTGAATAGGGAAAGGTGATGCATCCATAATATGAGTTTAAATTATAAATGAGTTAGTCCCAAGAGTAGAAATCATGATTTCCTCTCCTTTCATAGCTTGAGGCTAGTGAAAATATCATTGGCTTTAAAAGGGATTGAATCACCTTGACCAAAATTTCTCATGAAATAAGTAAAAAAAATCATTTTTCATCATGCATGAGACCTCGAACCCGCATGAAACCCAAATTACATTATCCAGCCTTTTTTTTCTATCTCGTGTCTTGAGGAAACTATCATAGAAAGTAACCATGGGGGATCAAAGGAAGAGACTCCAAGAATACTTGGAAACATTAGTGATTGAAGAAGAGAGGCATCCCAATTCAAAATCTGTATGATAATATCTTCCTACAATATTATATTAATATATTAAATTTTTGTTTCAGTGTTATTAATTCACTCAAACTAGGACATATTCATCTCATAACACATACCTATACAACTATCAGTGAAAATAAAGCCTCTGGATTTTATCTCAGAGCTGTTATTCCCAATGCCTTTGAACTAGAGATCCAGGAAATTATCCTCCTTAAAATCCTTAAAATTCACACTAGTTAAGCTAAATAGATGGATCCATTTTAATTTTTCCACTGAATTTTGAAATATAGATATTGCATAGTTAAATCGTGATACATACTACTCCAATGGAATCCGGGTATATGTTAAACAATTGTATACTGTAAATTAAAATATATGAAAAGGGAATTATTCCATATAAACCACATGAGGATTCTTAGTTTATATTGGATATTCTTACACCATAGATACTCAGTCTTCCCACCATATTCTATATGAATGTGCACTTGCCTACAATATTCCTTAACAGTGATATTTAAAGACATAGAACCATTAAACATGAATATATTAGGGTCCATAAGAGGCTAAAAAGAATCAAAAACTCATCATTTCGGATTTTACAAAATTTGTTTGATTAAAATATTTTACATGAAGGATTTATTGAATGGTATTTATAGGGTAGGAAAACCAGGGAACCCAAGTTTTGTCCCACTCTAGTCATAGAACCAGAATCTAATTTCACCCAATCGAACAATCCACCACACCTTATTCTCCACATCTAAAATAAAATATCCAAGCTAATAACATATACCATATATCTTACCTTTCAAAGGATATGATATAATAATATATTAATTTTTAGTAAAATTTCCCCATAGGGTCCAACCTAACTTGCACTCCCATGAGTGTTCTTCATGAAACCCATACATTGTCTTGAAGATTCAATGGAGACTAACACATCCATCCCACATGGGACTTATTAATATTCACTAAGAGGACCAATGACCCATCCCCTCAAGATGATAATTCCATAAAAAAGATCGTCTGATCTTCTCTAGATTAGAAATGACATATTTTGTAACCCTTTGAATATAGATAACATTCATGAGGGGAGAAGAAAGAGAATTGTTGATAAATGTTATCATTCCAATGAATGACATGTCATCACACTTCTAGGTGGTCATATGGATGATTAGATTATTCAACACCATATCAAACTGAGTCACATGGTGCCGACCAAAACAAATGGGAATGTCTAAATAATAAAAGATAAGGTTTCACTTGGTAATAACAAAACATTTAACCATGTACCTCATACTACTATCTATGAACCGATTAGAAACCAAAATGAATCTCTTCTTGTGATTGATACTTTTCCTACTCTGGTGATAACACACATCAATAATCCTACTTATTCTACGTATTTTAATCTTTCATGAATTTAAAAACATAATTGTGTCATCCACGTACATGATATAATATAGGCCCTATTATTTATTATAGGTTTGGAATATAATTATCCTACCATCAGGAATACTCATATTTATGTAACCATTAAGGGAATTTTTCATTAATATAAAACTGGTGGGGGCAAAAATATCCACTCGATGAGGTCGCAGCACCGATTTGAAGAACCCATAATTCATCCCCATAATGAAAACAGATAGCCCTAGAGAACTAAAAAACAAAACATTTTATCAATACAGGAAGAATAAAGCTCACTCTTGAGAATACCTTGATAATAAATGACCATTCATGTTGATCGTACACTTTCTCCATGTCTACCTTTATGACAGTGTTCGACCATCTATCCTTCTGATTCAAATCGATCAACATTTCCTATGATAGGTAAATATAACCATTAATGGTTATTCTAGTTAAAATGGAATTTTAATCCGTTGATATCGAACATAGAAGATGAGTGGATAGCCATCAATTAATAATAGTGTCCAGAATATTATACATAAAGTCACAAAGTGTGATGGGTCTATAGTGATTGCAGGAGTATAGATCCTTTTGGTTTTGAATAAGCACTGGTAATGTTTCATATGAATCTTTAGGTACATTACCACCCTGATAGAAATCTCACAGCATATCCATACTAGAATTCCTTATAAGGTCCCAATTGGTGACAATGAAATATCCTATAAAACCATTTTGGTTGGGAGCGCTATTATGGATGAGGGTGAGGGAAAATTCATGAATTTCACATTCATATGAAATGATGTCCATCTTTCTATTTTCTTGATCTGAAACAATATATGTAATAGAATAAAATATATCAGAGTTCCCGGAAGAATATTACTCATCCATAAAAGTGTTTGTATTAGATAGAACTGTTTTGAAATGAGTAACTTCAATGCCCCTAGCTCATCTATATCATTTTCAAAATAACTCTCATCTCATATAATATGATTCCTAATAATAAGACATCTCTGAATAGTATAATTTGGAAAAAATGTTTTTTTATTTTCCCCTAATTGAATCATTTTTATTACGCACCATTAATGATCAATGAACTCCTCTTCTAGGAGATTATCTACTATGTCATTCTTCATTGAAATTAGATAGTTAATCAAATATTTATCACATTCAGTCTCGACTTGAAATTTAATCTGTTATACATATAAATTTGAGATCATCTAAATCCACGAAACATGGAGTCATATTCTTATCTAGATATGATGATAAAAATAATGGTTACACAACCTATTTATAAGACCAATCATAGGAAACCCTGTATAGGTTTTTCCCACAATAGTGCTACCAGTTAGAGTAACCTAGGGTTAATGATCCATCGTTGTGAAAATATAAAAAAAACCCACTATATTATGGAGAAGAAAAAAATACACCCATATCATTGAATATTCCCTAAGAGAATGGTTAAGGTAGGTCAATTTATCTTTTTTTAATTAAATAATGGTGTTATTATTAGAAATGCAGTGGCAAAGCCTACTCCAAGAGTGGGATTCCCCTTTCTGATTGTTACCCCATGAGTTGATATCTCTGATAAACCCATATATGATAATCCCCTACGTGATCGGAACATAGAAATTTATGTAATCACCATCCTTAGAAAGAACCCTCACCCCTTCTTTTACAATGAATATAAAATTATTTTAAACTATACTCCCACAGACAATGAGAAGGCCATAAGATCAAAGGACTAAAGATCATCACAGAGCACCTCTCTATAAATCCTATCAAACCTGAACAAGAAGAATGTTACAAATAGTTGATGACTCCACATGATCACATTAACTGTGATGTACTGATCATATGAAAACACCATCTAAAAAGAAAAATTATAACTCTATAATATCTATATGTGTTGGTTTTTTTGGTATTAATACATGAAACATAAGACATTGATTTTTTCACAATCTCCATGATTTTTTATTGATTTTCTTGTTAGAGAAATTTTATATTTGAATGGTTATGGTGGTGAAGCTCAGTGGAATGGATGTCGGTATTATCTTGGGAACCAAGCCCCAAGCATTCAACACGAGAATCAAAATCATTGGTAAAGAAAAGGGGAGGGGTTTTCCAAAACCACTAAGTACTCCCTAGTATTGGTATTTGAACGCATGTGCTTAGTTTTTAATCTATTATTCACTCCACTAATAGGGGAAGAGGAAATCAGATGAGAAAAATATTCCTGATTTAGCCTGGGGTTTCATTGGTGAAGATCATAGGGGGATGATAATCCATTAGATAAAGGTATATAGTCAGAGTAGGAATCCCTATAATCTTTAACCCAAATAGGGGGTAGGACCACCTCTTTATTAATTTGTAAAAGCATATTTCCCATGGTAGGGGATGGGTTTTTATCCTCCTACAATGAATTAAAAAGACCACCAATGAATTTTATGGAACTAAACATGAGGGGAGATGGTTGTGGGAGCGAGATCCCCAATTGGGAGTAGAATCCAATGAAACCATGTGGTATACTGAAGAAGGATGAGCCTTGGGACCCAAAGGTAGAGGGTGGAATTTAAGGGATTATAGGGTCCACCTGAATGTAAAAAGTCTAAGAAAGGACCGAGGGAATGAATAATGAAGAACCACAATGATTTGTTTACATATGATCAAAACCATGTTTCCATCAAACTTAGGTTGAGTGAGTTTTCAAAAATTAGTTTAGGAAAGAGAACACCTGATATTGAGGAACTAACTTCTTCTGAAAAGATAGGGTGCCTTACTTTAGAAAAATAAATTCTAGAAGAAGAGTGGATACATCCACCACAAAAAATATCTGATAAGTGGAAGAGTCAAACAATAGTGAAGTACAATCATGCATTCACAAAAAACAATCCACAGTCTCACCGATGGAGTGGAGGAATGCATCATTATGAAAGGGTAAAGGGACCCCTAGGACCTTGAACCACATCATAGATTGTGAGAATAAATGGTTTAAGTAATCCCATGAAAACAACTATAATAGGTTGATGTGATGATTTTCACATGACCATGATGAGGATGACCACACTGAAAAAAATCTACCATGGATGATAAATCCAAAAAAACATGTTGATGATTGATACCCATGAAAGGACACTCATCATTCATGAGGCACCAAAATCTGTAAATAGGGGAAAATAGTTCATTCCTGCCCAAAAAATCCACAAGATTTAATTAGTGAAGCATCAAAGCCATATCAAATGATTTTTAGGGGAACTAGAGAATCAAAAATCCATCCACTATTTTTGGGATAACCAGTTCACTATAGATCTCCAAAAATGAACAAAAGCTGATAGATATAGGAGGCGCTAGCCTAATAAGGACCTCATTTAGTGATGTTCTGTTGCATGATTCTTCAATTTTCTAGGATTGTGGTAGAAATCTAGGATATTATGAAATATCAACCGAAAAATGAACTAGATGATCTGAACTAGGGAATAGAACCATCACTAAAGGAAGTGCCACTATCTCTGAGGGGAGAAAAGAGGGAGAAGGGTAAAAAAAATTCAAACTAAAAGTGGTTTATGAAGATTATTCTTAGAAATCAATCCAACCCATTTCAAAAAATAATGGGAATTATAAATTAATACATTAATTGAATAGAAATTAATTTTTTTTAAATGGTATTTTTCAATATTCACCTAAAAATATATCATTTTTAAAAAATACAAAGAGTTTACCATAATGTAATACTCACTTGATGATTAAAAAAATAGATATTAAGTTACTAAACATTGGTTTCTAAAAATTTCATAAATTAATAATAATATCCAATCATAAAATTTGATAAATTCCATTTTTTATGAAAATGAATTTTCGAAGAATGAAATGTCAATCAAAAATTGATTTCTTATGAATTATTAAATAAATAATATAAAAAAAATTAAATTTTTTAATGTGTTAATTATTATTCAAACCTAAAATTTATCAACGAGGGTAAAATTGTTAAATTTAGATTTTAATATGTTTATATTACATCTTAATTATCTTATATCATGGTGTTCTGTGTTAATAAATCTTTCAAGAATAGTATTCTATTAGAATAAATTTTTGTAGTGTTACATATAGAACCTCTTAGATATTAATATAAATTAATTCTGGGGGCAATGCGATGTGATAATAATAGGGCATTCTGAGAGAAGGCAATGTTCTATGTGAGGTGGTTCAAGAGCACACATGTTCTGTGTAATGTTCCCAAATTGGATCAGGACTACTAAGAGGTGTTGTGAATTAGTGGTTTCATTTTGTTTTAAAAATAATTTTTGTCAATTCCTTTTGAAAACATCCATTGTCATGAACCAGCCCGGGTTGACCCTGAACCGGTCACCCGAGCCGGTCCACGGCAAGTCCCGAGGGGCCTTCCCGATCCCCCTGGGATGGAAACAAGTGCCGGGAAATAAAAATTTCAATCGTTGGGAACGATGTCAGCCCAAACTAAAAACAGGATCAAAAGAACAAATAAAAACTAAACAAACAGACCAACACTAAAGACATAAACAAAACTACACCACGACATACCTCCGCGTGACCTCGCGGGTCACCACCCAACTATATCCAACGTCGCTCCCTCACTGAGCGACTCAAACCAGGAAAACCAGAACACAAGAAACCTGCAACTAAAATGGTAAAAGATAGGCGTGAGCACAAGAGTACTCAGTAGGTGATCCCAATAACAAATCCCAAATCACTGCCAATAAATAAAGAATCTACATATTCTAGGTATTAACTACAATGTATAAAAGCAATCTTTTATAATGTTTCACTTAAAAATCAAAACATGTGCCATTACCCTTATTCTTTTTCAAAAATTAAATTTCTTTTCATTGATGCTGAAGTCGTTCTAAGAGAGAAAGAAGTGTTACTTTTTTTTCAAGTTTTACACAAGAGAAAAACATATTTTTCATTTGAAATCCATTTCCACAAAGTAACCGGTATACACTATAAAGAAGAACTGAAAGTAAACAAGGAGGGAAAACAGGTACAAATACAGGTAAACAAGAAGTTTTAAGCGATAACCATGGGCGATCCTAAACATACCTAGAACCCCCCTGGACATACTCAGGTTCAGACTACCTGCCGGCATGGTACTCTATAGTCAATAACCAACTGGCCGCCCTAACAGCCAACCAGTGGCACACCCCACAAGGCCTTACCTACCAAGGGGGGACTAACCCGTCTAATCGGGGTTAGCCAGTAACCGTCACTCGATTCTCTAAAGGACGCCCAGGAACCCACGGTGGTTTTAATAACACTGTGTAAGTGGGAGACCCTCGCACGCATGACTCATATCACCGCACATGCCAACCCCTTACACGGACATCGCTACACGACAACTCTCGAAGGGAAGTCCCCCTGTAGAGATGCCCTTATAAGTACGTATATATAAATATATATTTATAATCACTTCACATTTAATAAAGTGCCAACCGGGCTGTCATATCATTTACATTTTGACCATTAAATACTAATGCATTTCTAAAGGGATATGACACACGCCATTTCATTGTAAACCAGAAACACACTTAGAACATTATTTAAGAAACTCAAATCAGCATATTAAACCTGGAACACATTTGTTTCACAAGTTTTGTTATTTTCCAATATCCAAACGCACCCCACATTTATCAAGAGCCAAACGGGCCTTTAATCACTTTTTGAAGGAATAATATTTCTCAAATGAAATCCAAACTCTTGTTCAGGCGACAAAGGAAAACATTTTCCATCAGCCAAGAACCACACATTAGGTTTCCAAAATCAAGATTAAGGGTCATACGGTCATTTTCTCTAATCCAGGTTCTAAGAAACACCTCTTCCACTAAAAATACATCTGCTAATTTACACACGCCAAAAACATTTCAAAACCCAATTCAACATGACTTTCATTATTCAGGAAAAACCATCTAGCAACACTACCATGGAAGCACACAATTAAATCCAAGAAAACGCTTTCAATGAAACGCTAGAATTAAAACAGCTTTAATCATCAGCAGATCACCACACTATAAATAACTACATAATAATACTTTTAAATTTACTGAAACTTAATAAAAAGTAATGGAGTAATAAATTCTAAATTTAAAGGCGAGTTCAAAGGGAGACCTACCTCAGCTAGAAATCCAAACGCATGGTGTGTCGCACCTCGCACAAACACACAAACACACGCACGTTGACGACCACAGTATCACGAGGTTATCTCACCAACGTGCTACATCGAGCGCACAACAATTAAAAACACATAACCACCGACTATTAATAATTCATATAAAAACTAATATATATATATATATATACATATATATATATACACAAAAATATATAAACATTGATATAAAATAATTCGGGTAAGAAACGAGGCAAACCTCACCTGAAAACGCAAACCGAACACAACAACATAGAACACCCCGCGCAGGCGCATACGCACTCGCAAGCCGAAGACCTCCGCGTTGCGGAATTAATCCGCCAACGCGCTGCAAAAACCAATAATTAATCAACCAACCATAAGATATAAATATATATATAATCACACGACACAAAACTCACCTCGGCGCAGATACGCACTCGACCCACGGGGTCGCGCGACAGTTAAAGGGGCGGCGCGCACAGGTAGGGAGACCGTCAGAGGTCGCGCGCTGATTATCGGGTGTGCCGCTGCCCGACGCAAGACGGTGGTGTCTGGCCGGGCCACGGAAAGGCGGTGTGCGTCCTCCCAACGGTGTGGCGGAGCCGGTCGGAGTGCCAGAAAGGACCGGGGAATGCCGGCAGGCGTTGCCGGAGCGAAGCAAGGGTGTCGGCAGAGATGGGGAACACCGGTGGGGTCGCTGGAACAGGGCAGGGGCGCCATCTGCCGCCGGGCTGTCATATCATTTACATTTTGACCATTAAATACTAATGAATTTCTAAAGGGATATGACACACGCCATTTCATTGAAAACCAGAAACACACATAGAACTTTATTTAAGAAACTCAAATCAGCATATTAAACCTGGAACACATTTGTTTCACAAGTAGAGTTATTTTCCAATATCCAAATGCACCCCACATTTATCATTAGCCAAACGGGCCTTTAATCACTTTAATAAGGAATAATATTTATCAAATGAAATCCAAACTCTTGTTCACGCGACAAAGGAAAACATTTTCCATCAGCCAAGAACCACACTTTTGGTTTCCAAAATCAAGTTTAAGGGTCATATAGTCATTTTCTCTAATCCAGGTTCTAAGAAACACCTTTTCCACTAAAATTACATCTACTAATTTACACACGCCAAAAACATTTCAAAACCCAATTCAACATGTCTTTCATTATTCAAGAAGAACCATCTAGCAACACTACCATGGAAGCACACAATTAAATCCAAGAAAACGCTTTCAAGGAAAAATATATTTTTCTCTTGTGTAAAACATGAAAAAAAAGTAACACTTGTTTCTCTATTAGAACGACTTCAGCATCAATGAAAAGAAATTTATTTTTTGAAAAAGAATAAGGGTAATGGCACGTGTTTTGATTTTTAAGTGAAACATTATAAAAGATTACTTTTATACATTGTAGTTCAAACCTGGAATATGTAGATTCTTTATTTATTGGCAGTTCTTTGGGATCTATTGTTGGGCTCACCTACTGAGTACTCTTGTGCTCACGCCTATCTTTTACCATTTCAGTTGCAGGTTTCTTGTGTTCAGGTTCTTCTGGCTTGAGTCGCTCAGTGAGGGAGCGACGTTGGATATAGTTGGGTGGTGATCCGCGAGGTCACGTGGAGGTATGTCGTGGTGTAGTTTTGTTTATGTCTTTAGTGTTGGTCTATTTGTTTAGTTTATATTTGTTCTTTTGATCTTGTTTTTAGTTTGGGCTGAAATCGTTCCCAACGATTGAAATTTTTAATGCCCGGCACTTGTTGCCATCCCGGGGGGATCGGGAACGCCCCTCGGGACATGCCGCGGACCGGCTCGGGTGACCGGTTCAGGGTCGACCCGGGCTGGTTCGTGACATCCATAACCTCTAAAAAATTTTAGTGTTATGATCCACTAATTTAATGTTCTAAATAAGTTCATTTTGTATGAAAAAAAATATAAATATGGATCACCGTAAGATAGGTACATTGTTCGATACAAATCAATACTCCATGACATGTTGGACAGTCCCACTAACATGAATTATGTTCACTGTATTTTTTCATGATAAAAATTCATAAATAACGAATATTTTTAAACCCCATTTTTAAACATTTTTGAAAAAAAAAATTATATCCCTTAAGTATACTTTTTGTATATACTACCACCACAACTTGTTATACACCTTAGAAAACCAATTTTTAATTAACTTTTTGAACCTACAGCTAAAAACATGTTATTCCTCAAATTATCAAGGACATCACAAATTCATTCACTTTATCTAGATGTAATATATAACAATATCACATATGTACACAATTCAATAACATAAAAGAATCTATTGATAATTTTTTGGTATTGAAATATCATCTAGATTTTAATCAAATATGAATTCCTAATAATTAATTCTAGCTATTCTATATGGAAAACATGCATAGAAAATATCATTCTGATTCTTCCTCTTTCTTTTGACCTTGGTGTGGTATCCAAAATCGGTTTCCCCTATATTCTATTTTCATATGATCTTTTTGCATCAATAGATTAGAAATAAAATCTGCAACTCAAATTTATATATTCTGATGTAAATCTATCTGATGAATGTTTCTATCATGGATCTTTCTTCGATGGACCTGCATCTAATGGAACTCACTCTAATATGAGTCATTTTAATGGATCTCCAACAAATTTAGCTCACTCAGATTGATCTCGCTTTGGTGGAACTTCATCTGATGGATGCCACATCAGTCCTCTCAACTTCAACATGAAACAATACTCTGGGTGGGATCTCAATTCCAAACATAAAAATGTAATAGATTCATAATTTTTACATGTGAATAGTTACTATTTATGAATTTAATATTCCATATATTTATAGGCATCCAAATATGTAAATAGTGGGAAAAAAATTCATCTTCTTGCAGAAAAAAATTCAAAACACCCTAAATTTCACTGTAATTGAGATTTATATTTGTATATTTCAAATATTCTCTACACATATAGGGACATATCATGTCTTCATGAGTCTTCTAAAATATTCACCCATATAATAACATACTTTTTATTTTCCAGTATGATCATTCTTTTTTTGGAGACTCTGATTGTTCATTCTTCCCCAGATATAATCTAATGGTATTTCTCTTAGGAAATGTATAAAAGAGAATTTATCATAACAAGATCATCCCATGGATCAGAATAAATTTATAAATTCATTATTTGTACAATATTCAAATAAAATATTTAATATTAACTCTATAAATAAGTCACATTTTGTAAAAATAATGTGTTTGGTGGATTTTTTTTCTTCCAAAATAATATCATTTTTAGTTTCTCTACTGATGAATTGGTGGTGTGGCTTTTCCAAGGAAACAAAGCGGAATTGAAACAAACCTGAATGAATTTTTCTCTGAACTAACAATGAATAAAATAAATCAAATTATTTCTCCCATAAATTATTTCGGTCAATTGAAAATAGTTTACTCAATTGTTTTTTTCATTTGATTAATTGGTCTCTAATCACATCTGATGAATCAGTATCTATAGATCATCTGATTCATTAGTTCCAACACATATCCATTTTGTTATACATAAGTAATATATTCTTCCTCCAATAGAACTCAGAATCTTCTACCATATTGACAATCAAAATATTTCTGATGGATCTGTTTCAACACCCATCTGATTGGATTTTTATTGGTTTTGGTTTGATTGATCAGCATTACACTTATACTAGTGGATCTATTTAATCCTAAATTTTGAAAATCATTTGATAGGGCTTAAATTTTCATTATTTCTTAAGATTTTTTCAATTATTTAATCCCATAAAATAAATAATTTGATCTGATTTGCATCATTTTATTATTTTTAGTGAATTTGGGGGGAATATATTAAAATTTCTTAATTCTGATATTTATATAGTTATCTTAAACTTATATATTTCGAGAAAAACATTAAAAAAATATCAATTGAGGTGGTAATTTTTCAGTCTTACTTTTCTCATGGTATACAACATATTATTGTTAACCCAATGATAATGGTAAATCCACAAGCTATGAAAATTCAATAAATGTGAAAAATAGTTTTGGATAAAAGAATGAAATCGGCCTTATTAAATGATTCGTATCTTGAAATATATAAATATAAATGATTTTATTATACCATTATTTTAAATAGGTATTGAAGAATAATTTTCCAATTTAATTTGATGGCGATTTTCATTCCAGAAACTATCATTTACAGTACCATAGCATAAGAAGTTAATGTGCCTCTTCATCCCTAAAATGTTTTCTTGAGTAATTATGGAATAAATTTTAAGAAAAATTTCCATTGAATTTGATAATTTTATGAAACTTTAAAAGAGATATAGGAATAAATTTTGTGAAGAAACATTCCCAGGATTCATCCATTAACTATTCTAACAGAGAAAAAATATTTTTTTGAAAAATAACTGGTGGGAATCTTTTCCACCCCTCAACCCTATAATTATGTGTATGAAATTTCATTCAATGGTATTGATGAATATAAAAGTGTGGTTTTTTATTATGTATTGGATCCTTTGAGAGATATGAATTTAATATTTTCTCATTTATTAGTTTCCAAAATATCTCCTTTTCACTATTTGACACTATTACCCTTCATATGGAGGGGTAAAACAGTTGAGTGGTTGGCGATGGGAGTGTTTTCCTTCTGTAATGTTGGAGTCTTGGCATTAAATTTAAAACGTTATTTTTATATTAAATTTTTTATATTTTCAATTTTTTGAAAATATATTATTATTATTTTATTTTAGTTTTTAGTTTTAATCATTTTTTACTGCTTTCTCTTGATGTTCTTCTATCCACCTCTACCTACTATAGTTTATCGTGCTCGAGCAGATTTTGTTAGGTGGTGAGTATTTTTGATAGTTGGAATTTGTGTATAATAAGTTAGTTGTTTCAAGATTAATAGGAATAAAAAATTTATAATTGGAAGTTTCCTTAATTTTTTTGGAAGGTTTTACCTATTTTCTAGAACATAGGGGTGGCTTCCATTACATCTTTCAGCTATGGGTGATTGAAAACATGACTGAGGAGTAATTGATTTATCATTAAATAGGAATATAGGGTGAATTATTTCTATGAGCATTGTGAAATTGAATATGGTTCTCCTACCCTGAACTAAAAACTATCTTCTTCAATTTTTGTTCAATCCTTATTTTTACCTGATTCATTCTTTTTAAAATAAAATAATTTCAAAACCAACCTCCACCTCTTTCACAATTTCATGTGAAAATGTGATTTTTGTGTGCCCTTATCTATAATCATACTATGTTTTCAAAATTAATGATTTTGTAACATAGGATATAATAATTATTTTCAAAAACCATTCATAGGCACATTTCATCCTTTGATCATATAATATTTCAATTTCAAGTTATCTGATTGCACATAGATCATATGCCCATTGGTGTGGTATGATATTTTTTAAACACTTGTTTGTTAGAAAATATGGAAACATTCATATCGTGTTGATTATAGAATATGCTCTATTAGTCATGAGACTTGACCATGAATTAATAACATTAAATGTTTAGTAATTCATTTCTATAGTTACTTAGATTGAAACATGTGTCTAATCCTCTATGTACAGATATCGACATCCGAAGATATCCATCGATAATAATGATTTCAATAAATTTTGTGGTCGATCATCTATTTTAGTTGAATCATTCATGTTAGTTTGATGTATTCCATCTTGAAACCAAAAATCCATTTCTTCTCATCTTTAATCATATTTGATCTACTGACACAAAATATAGCCAAAACACAACATGGGCCTAAAAATCTCCACATTTGTGGTCATTTTCTATAAATAGTTCATTTGAAAATAATATCATCATCTTATCCCCCTCTATCTATTCTCCCCTTACATATGTTATCCCCCTTATTATCAATCAAATTAAAATACACCACTCATTATTCATGAATAATATATTATAATGAACAATATTGTCTCTTGAGTGTCTTATCAACAAGCCTTTAACTAGTCATATATATGTTTACATGGTAAAATCTAATTTAGAAAAGAAGAGTGTATAGTTAAGGATATCAATGTTTTTCATTAAAAACATTCATATAAAACATTTTCATTCTTCTTTAAAAATTCTCATATCTTTGAAATTATGAGTGATATTTTTAGGATTAAAATAATCTACACTCATCTCAATGAATATATCTAAAAATTACATGTGTATATGCGGAATATTCCTAGAATCCATTCCTTTATTACATAATTACATTATTTTTCAATAATAATTTTATATATAAATCCCAAATCCATTAATTCATTTATTATTAGAAAAAATAAAAAGTAAATGGGAGTAAGTATGAACCATGGTAGTTTCTCAAAAGCAATATTCATACCGAGAATATTCTATCTTTAATGAATTTATTTCTTTTTCATGGATTTTTCATTGGATGATATTTATTCCTTCTATACAACATTCAATGATATTGTAAAATATTTTATTTCGTCAACAAATCATTAGATTAATTTTAAAAAATTTCTTCAAATTTAGTAACATTTTATTTCAAATGTGTTTGTGACATCTTCCTCATGTTTTTCTCTTGTGTAAGAAACATGGCCATAAAAACATAATTAACATTCCCTTTATACTTAGTTTTATTTATCATTTTCAATATTTTCTAATCACCATCTATTGAACACTTTTTTTCAAATTTGTTTCCATCTTCATAAACCATTATCTTTCACTTTTCGTCAAACCATCATTTTTCTTTTTTCATCTATCTCGATAGGGCCACATGATTGTGACAAAAAACTAAACACTCTTTATTTTCTTATCATAATCTTCACATTTCCCAAAATTCATAGCACACAAACCTTTTTAAATTTTTTCATTTTCCATTTTTTAGGCCTCATGAAAATTCAACTTATGTAATTTTTTTCATGTTTCAAAGCCCATTTGATAAACTTTTATATTCGTTTCTCATTATAACACCACCTTAACTCAGACATTATTCCTGGTGGAGACATATTGTTCCAACATGAATAATATCTATGTATAAAAACACCACAAAACCAAAAATAACTTTGAATATTTTACTTTCAAACTAAGAGTAAATGTTTTCTTAACATTATTATATTTGTTTCCTCAAAAAAAAATTGACCAAATTGCATAGGGGGTCACATTCAAGATGAATTCCTTTATTCCATTATCATAGAGTTAGTTGAAACATTTTTAAATATAGATTAATTAGGAATATAAACAACATTCTTTGGTAAAATTTTCAAGTCACTATACTTTGATATTTCACCCTTTACCTCAACTATTTTACTAACGTATTCTATAATCATCTTTATCACATGTTTTTTATAAAGAAACATTGATTTTGATTCTAATACAATTTCTTATGTCTCAATAATGAAATCCTTCATAATATTTAATATCATATCAAAATCAACTATCTTTAACTATTTTTATATTCTTCCACAAATTTATCTTGTAAAAATATTAAAACTTCAATCACCAATTGGTTTTTCATCATAGAAACTCATTTTCTATTCATTAAAAATAATATTCATTTTCAATCCTCTAATAAAATTGATTTTTATTTACACATTCATTATTAAATAAGAAATCTCAAAAGGTATATTTGCAACATATTTCTTCAGTTTGTTTCTTTATTTAATGATTTTATTACTATACTAAATTTATTTTTCCATATATAAAAGTAAATAATAATTTTCTATCTTCTATATAGAATCATAATCCCAACTTGAAAAAAAAATTATATCTATCACATTATAAATAAAGGTGACTTACTGGTCAGATTTTTCACTTGATGTGTAATTATGCTTCATTCTTCTACATAGAACACTTTTCTTCTTCTTTTTGTAAGGAACTATTACATTATATTTCATTAATATTATTTCCAATATTTATAATCAACTTATTTAGACTCATACTTCTCAACATTACTGATAGGACAATTTTATGAAAAATTTCCATTCCCATAAAAGTTATAACTTTAGGGAAAATTATTCCATTTACATTCATGTTTCTTAGACTATATATCGTTGAATGGAGGTAAATGACTTTTTTATAATCTTCTTCTGTATCCTCCACTTTTGAATCACATAATTATTCTTTGACATATTTATCATTTTATTCCATTTAATTTTCTTTAAGGCCATTTGATTCGAAGTACATTTATTAAAAATATTTATTTTCCATAGCACATTTCTATAAGAATATTATGATGTTCACAATAAATAAATCATAAATATTCTCCAATTCCAAATCATTGAAAAAAATCTATCTATAAATTATCTCATCAATTTCATAACAATAGTAGAGTATTATATATTCTAACTAAAACATCTGATGTTGCTCACAATATAATTTACTATTATAAAGTAATCATTAATGATTTATTTATTATCCATATTCATATCTTCAAATCTATTTATTTGGATTTTTAACATGGATTACTTGAATTTCAAATTTCCATCATCATGTTTTCACAGTTTATCCCACATTTGATAATTTATTGGAAACCCCATAATCCTTTCCAAAACATTGTTAGTAAGATCAATCAAACTAGAATTATGATCTTTTCCATAGACATTAAACATATATTATCTACATAAGTCATAGATACTTCAATAATAAATCCAAATTACACTATAGTAGCATCTCTACCTTCAAGGATGTTACATAGAAAATTGGGTAACAATATATTGTTTCAATATTGATAGTTTTCACAATCAAAATAGGAACTCTCATATAGTTCATTGAAATGATGTTCTCTAATCTCAGGGAAGGATTCATCAAAGTTAATGCAAACTAATACAATTTGATGTTCCAACATACGATCGAGACCACTAATAGGGGAGGTAAAAAAATTACCATTACTTTTTAATATAATGTTTCTTAATTTATATAAAAAAGTTTCATAACCTCTAAATCATGTTAGAGTTATTATACACTAAACAAAATTTCACACCCTTAACATTAAAATGAAAAAAAATATAATGATGGTTAAGACCATGATATTTATGTGAATTGTAAAAATAACTACACCATTCCATGTTTGATAGTCCCACCAATGGGGATTACTTTCACTAGCATATTTCAGAAATATGAAGGCACAAGTATCCAAAAGTTATACAACCCTATAGTCAACTATTATAGTATATTAGTTATAACCCCAAAAATTCATTTTCATATCCAATTCCTATAGATTTGGTTTTCCCCCAATGTAAAATTAATTTTCAGTAACGCGTTAGAATACACAACTACATGATTCAATTTCATTTTTATTTTCTAATACACTTTAGAAAAAGTTTCACATCTTCTATAGTATGATGCATCAATTCCAAAATTTTAGACACTTCATGATATTAAAAAAATCCTCTGATTAATTTATTTGACATTAAAATTACTTGTGATATGTAATATATATAAATGAAAAATAAAAAATTCTAAATATTTTTTTCGAAAAGATTGATAGAAAAAATTAGTCTAGTTCGTCCTTAGTTTGGTAACCTCAGTCTGACTACCTCTATGTGGTTTATCTCTATTTGATCTTTCTTATGATATTCATACATCATTTGACTATAAACTCAATCATACAACAATAATTTCTTCAGTTGATGGACCTTTCTTCGTTTTATCTTACACTTATGGACCAATATTGTTCTTTTATCCTCCGAGTCAGTCTAATGGTCATTCTTCCAGAAAATGTATTTGATCAACCTACTCTTGAAATAGTTTCCATATATATTAGAATAATTGCGAAAAAAATGGAATCTACATCATGTTCACATAACCATCTTAAAATAAACTCAATCATTAGTTCACATTCTGTATACAAAATACATCTGATGGATTTTCTACAATTGATGACATATTCGTACTAATCTCCCATATGATAGACTAGTGGTGAATTTTTTCCAATGAAACAAAACCAAATGAAAAATCAAATAATTTTTCTCATGGAATATATAATTAAAAATAATCAAATGATTTTCCTCTTAAATGATTAAATTCAATTGAGAATGGTTGAATACATTTTTATAAATCATCTAATTAGTCATTCCCTGATCCCTTACAATGAATCGGACACTATAACTCTATTGATTAATTATTACTAACACACATATCGCTAGTAACATATAATAACTATGGAATACCTCTTATATAACTCTACTTCTGATTTTTTGTTGATATCAATAATTTGTATGATGGATTGGTGTCAACACCCATCTAATATGTCTGTGCATATTTCTAACCCAATGGATCGACATTACACACATAATGATGGACCATTACATTATCACCTTTTAAAATCCTTATAACTATGAATATTTGTATTTGAATATTTCCGAAAACTCCTAGATCATTTGAGTCTTGGTTCAGTAATCTATATCTAGAACACATATTTGTTGGAAACCCTAGAAACATTTATTACTCATTCCTTTTACAGACTCTATATAGAATTAAGAGACCCTTCAATATTAATAACATTGAGTAACCATTAAAAAATATTATATTTACTTTGACAATAACATTTTTTTAATCATCTATGTCTGGTTATTTATCTCTATGGATCTATGTCTAGAACTATGACTCATTTTGATTTTGTATATTCTCTTTTTCCTTCAGCGGTTCTTTTTGGTCAGTTTGATAGTGATTGTTGAGAAACCAAATCTCTACTTATTCTCATATTTAAAAAATATTTTATCTTTTGAAAAAAAACAAAAAAATCATGTTCCTATAATATTACATAGTTTGTGGGAAATTTTGATAACCAGATCTAGAAAAATAAACTACAAAAGAATATTGACGTGTGGTGTATGATTATTAGTGAAAAAAGTGAGGGTGGGGATCACTAAAAACTAACTATTTCAGAAAAAAAAACATACATAAGTACAAAAAAATTGAACTCCATCATATCAAAATTCATCATGGGTCATTATAACACCCATGGATAACATGCGGATCAGGAAAAAATAGGCTCTAAAAAAGACCCCACCATGCCCAAAAAACCAATAGAACATGGGAAATTTAGAAAAAACAACCCCAAATGGAGTATTAAGGATGATAATGGAAAATAATACACATATATTTTTATAAAAATTAAATAAAAATAAAATATTTCACTGAAAAAAACCATCAAAACAATTTGTTCAGAAATTATTATTTGAATAAAAAATAGTTGATTTAACAAATCCCTTACTTTTAAAAGAAAATGAAAAAACTAAAGGTGTTATTACATGGAAAAAATGGTTATTAGTATATTAAGGAATAATTTTATGGAATATAAATACATAAGACTTCAGATATTCACCTATAATTAATAACACTTAGTTTTTTCCAAATAAGAACAGATTCTACATGCACCACCGGTCTACTACTATCAAAATAGATAAAACATGATAGGAAAATTTCTATCAAATAATGAAATATTATTACAACCAGATAATTAAATCTTACCCTAGTTTCAACAAATTCCAAATAAAATTAATCTCATTAATTTTTGGGTACCTAAAAATAGGAAACATCCTTCCTGATAGGAATCAAAATCAGTTAACAAAAATAGGAAAATTAGTAAAAAAATATCAAATAATGAAAAAATTAAAAAGTAGTGACAACACATAGAAACCAAAACATGTATTAAATAATGAGATTTTATTTTAACATATTGTAAAAAAACTCATACCAACCACATAAACAACTTTCACTTCCCAGTAGGAGCACTTATAAGACAAATTTTGGCCCAGTCTTATGAACATAGAAAAGTGACAACCGAGAGCTTAGAACATATTCTAACAATGTTCCATTTAAAAAATAATGTAACATTTTTAGAATAAAAAATAAATAATTACATATGTATCATGACCATAAAATCCCAAGGTTATACATGAATATTATATCTTTTAATATGGTAAAATCTTCTACTCTCGAAGCACTGAAGATTCTTGAATTGGTTCTTATTTTAATGTTCATTATAATTTTTTTCACCTAAACCATAATGATCATAATCTAGGTTTCACCTTTTCCCCCTACCCTAATATTTATACCATGAGTTTAGATATCATAGAAAAAAACACATCCTTAACCACTTCTAACATATTCCATTCCCTAATATATATCAAAAAAATATTCTAACAAGTTAAAAATGAATCATAATGGAATGATATAAGAATTATAGAATGATATTCATCTTTATCATAAAAATATATATTAGTTATACCTAGAATAAATTTATTAAATTAATAAATTTTAACATTAATATAAAACATCAGGATAATTTTAATGGTATAATCCTGTATTTTATTATTCAAATGAACAACATGTCATGAACCAACACTAGACATCACTAAACTGGACCACTATCATGTCTCGTGGTAAGGCCCAATGGTAATTCTCAGTCCACAAGGGCTATAGATATGAAAATAGAAATCAATTATTCTCTTTAGTAACAATTTATCCCTCAACAATATTATCATATAACATATGGAATATATAAAATAAAAAACATTCCCATACAATGTTAGACTACTAAAGTAAAATAATACAAGGAATATAAAATTTCCAAACAAATAAAAATACAGGAAAGTAAAAAATTAATAGAATAAAGTTCATATTCATGTGATATGTGTGTCAAAACCCCCATAATGGCCCTACTAAACTCTACACCCTACTAATGAAGAAAATCATTGGATCTGTGTTTCACCTTTCCTTCCCCCTCATCAGAAAAAACATAGTCTATAGACAGAAAAATGTGTGTGAAGGGAATGATCAAATCTAGTCTAGTATTATTCCACCAAGTGTTCCATGTGTATATTTAATGAAAAAAATTTCTGCTCATTTAATGAGTCATGGAATATATATTTACATAGTATAAAAAAATCGGGGAAGTAATCCCTTTTTAATACAGATAATAAAACATGCCGAAACCAACCTTCAACAAATAATTTATTAATATATCTTTATTCAGTGAAATTATAAATATCTAATTCAAAAATATTCATCATGGAAACTAGTAATGGGATAGGTTAGGTCTGGGTTTTCTAGTATCCTCACATATCAATGATCAAATAGCCATGTTTTCATAATTCCTTAGAACATAGGTATTGTGATTCGATGAAAACAAGTTAAGTGAACACTCTGTCACAATAATGCTTACTTAGAGACAATTTTTAATTCCATACTATATAGTTATAAACTATCCTTGTGTTCCTTCCATTGTCAATCCCCTTTTAAGTATCCAAGGTTCCCTATATGACAGAATACGCACCTGGAGGATTTTAAAGTAACATATAAACTCCAATTGGTTGATTCAATTTTCAAATCATTAATTATTTAAAGGAAATTTAACAGATAAATTATAAAAAATCCTTTTAATACTTTAAAACATTAATTGAAATCTTTTACAATTTTCAATACAAATGGGTAAATACATTTCATAAATTAGTCCCAAACATTCCAATTTTAATAATATCAGGCCATTCCCGAAATCTATTTGAAAAAATGATTTGGAATGTATAAAAATTTTCTTATTAATAAAAAATGAAATTAATGTAATTTCCCTCTAGAAACACTTGGTATTTCTTAAAAAAATAAAATATCCTAAAAGAGGAATGAATGTTTCTAATAAACTAAGGAAATTATTCCACCACGAATCACATATCAAGAATCCCTGATTAAATAGTCTTAAGAACAATAGTGAAAATAAAATTATCTTACCATATAATTCCCTATGAAGTGAAAAATGAGAAAAATAATTCAAAACTCATCATTCCGTAAATGAAATAGATAAAATAAAACAATCATTATATCGGGAACCAACCCATTGTATCGGCCATAACATAAATCATATATTGCTCATTTAAATAAAAGGTGGTGTATAACTATAAGGATGGTGAAGAATACCAATGAATTTGATATTATATATCATTTCTTAGATCCATTAATGCATGAAACATTATAATTACTCTTCAAAAGACTTGGGTTCTCCAAAATCTCCAAGGGGAACCTCTGATGTCAGGATTGTAGATTCATTATCCACTACCTCCAAATATACTGCAATTATGGGATAGGGATAATAACCCTTGAATCCCACCTCCAGTAGTCCGTGGGTTGGAAACTAGGAAGGAAGATATAAAGATATCATGTATTGGAGGCATTACCCTCTATAAAATAAATAGGACTGATTGATAAGATAAATCATTAACAATAAACTAAATTACATTATTTAAAAGAAATAAAACACCATCCCACATGCATGTAAAAATAAAAATGATATAGGTTAAAGTTTATAAAGTAAACCACCAGAAAGAAATATAATGTAGTGACACATAATCTATCCAATGTTTATGGATAGTAATGTCTATCACAGTTTATGTAATCCACATGGATACTAGGGAAAAAATTACATATAAGGTGATAAAAAAGTATACTCAGTATGAAAATCATAGTTTCCCATGAAGATGTAAAGGAATCATAATAATGATCCCATAAACAAGTAGAATAACCAAAATCAGATATAGATGCCATATATCCTTTCCATCATCACCAAGGAAAAATCATCAATTAATTCAATACATGTAATGTAACAAAATTAAAATCATATTGGAACGGGTTACTTAAGACATCTTTTCTATTGATATGTCACTCTAACACCCTAATGCCAAATTTCATAGTTCTCCCATATCATCATTATACCACACATCACAAATGAAATGGTCACACCATATCATGCCTACAATCACCTAGGCTCACTTCCCTACTAGATAGGCCACATCACGTGTTATATGAAAACACTTGTTCCATCATACTTGTACAACTGTAACTAAAGGAATAGGGTATCACGAACATGAATGAAAAAACATTATTACATTATCCTACCATTAACTATCAGCACCATAACAACCCCATTTATGTATACTTATCAAAAATATCCTTAAAAATAAGGTCCATCATACCTCTCATGAAGTCAATTTTGTTGTCACAACCACAATACTGTGGAGTAAATGGTGTTTTTACATCATATCATGTGAAATACTTATATTTCATTGAAGAGATAGTAGGAATGTATGAGTGACCAGTCATCCATATTCATCACTATATTTTTGGAAAAACATCGTGTGTTTGCTGGTTTTAGAAAATAGTACTCAAGGTGGTTGGGTGACTTTATAAATCATAAGAATATAAAAGTATGTACAAATTTACACACACACAATCCCAATCTATGGTCTTGCAACTAAATAATAACAAAATCACTACATATCCAATTATTCCACCACCTATAAATTTCAAAAACTAAACCAAAGTGCACAAGATACAATCAAGTTATTATCCAATTTTATTTAATCAATCCATTATTGTCATTATTTTTTAAGAACAACATTTTTACCGCACAACCAACCATTTAATTATTCATCATCCATTTCAAACTCATTATCCAAACAAACCAATGCAATTTTAATAATTATTAATCCATTCATTATTATTATTCCATCAATACCAAAGAATCTTGAATAATGAAACTGCCACCTCACCAACCCAGAAGCACAGTAAAAAAACCACCTGGCCTCTACTAAAACACATAAAAAACCACCACACCGCCCAAAAGAATGATCATCAACCAATATTTTCACCTATAAATCATGACCAACAAACCACCTCACTATCCCAAATGAATGTTCTTTATACCATTTCACCTCCAAAATCATGAACAATAAACCACCTCCCCGCCCAAAAACTAAAATCATCAAACCATCTCACCACCGTAAAATCACAATGAAAAATCCACCTCGATACCCCAATAGCAAAACCATCAAAACATCTCACCGGTCATAATCATGGCTAAAATAATCCTCATCACCTGAAAATAATTTCCCCAATACCATATCACCCCCCAAAATAACACAACAAAACTACATAGATTCCACAAAAGCACTACCATCAAACCATCATTCCCACATTTTCCAACAAGAAATTATCCACCCGTATTCACCCCAATAGCATAGAAACACATCAAATCACATAAATAAGTATTGTATAGTTTTATGTGGGTGATTTTATCACATTTCACATTATTTTAGGAGTGTCTTCACACAATCTATAATCCTGGGGAAAAAATTTTTAATATTGAAATATAAGTGGTTATCAAATTTCAAGTTTATGGTTATGTCATGAAAATCAATAAAAAAGTGGCAGAAAAAACCAATATGGTGTAGTGAACAAATATCCCCAAATAGAAAAAATATCAACAATGAAACAAAACCAAATAATAAAAATATCACAATCATATCAATGTTATATATTTATTTGAAATATTCTCCTTTCAATGTTAAATTTTAATTAGCCAATACGTTATCATTGATTATGACATCGCAAACCTTACTCATAGATCTAAAAGTATAAATCCCTCTAATATGATATATAAAAATATAAATAAAGTATTCCCTACCTAAAAAAATATTTCCAACTCGTTGTGAATCTAAGTGAGAAGCTGAAATTTCCAAAAATCACAAATAGTTCACAAAAATAGAGGATCAACCTACACTCCACAATAGAATCATCAAAATGCATTCCAATACACAACCCAATCCAAAACAACATCACTGTAGTAATCCCCAAAAATAATAATGGAATTAAACATTCAATGAAATGGATTATAATCAACTAAATATTTATAACAGAGATCTACTATAACCAACACGTCAAAGTTGGAGAAAGAGGGCTTGAATAACACATTGGGGTGAATATGGATATTCCAAAATCAAAGAGAATAGATTTGGTTACATGAATCAAAATTTGTCTCTAAGGGTTATAAAATTATCTAGATCCCACCTGTTACATGTTCAATAACTATTAAATGAGGTTTAATCCTCGTGCAACTTGAAAATTTACGCATTCATTGAGAAATGTGTCACCTTCAATGATTAAGCACCTGAAATATTACCTATTGTGAATCACACTTACACGAATCATACAGTTTTTATGGGAAACCCATTTACTGTGTAAAATATGTGAACCACAAGGCTAAAAAAAATTCAACCACAATTACGTGTGTTGTAATATATTTAAATGGCATGCATTTTCTACCTCAACTACCTTTCAAATCCTTTCATCACTAAAACACCTCCAACACCCAAAATTGGAAATGTAATGGACTATAATGGCATAGATAATTACATTACATACCTCTCAAATGATTCTCTCCCTCATGAATCCAAAACCAAACTAGAAGTAAATTGGTCTAAATATCCACCCCATGAGATACCTATAATGGATCTAATCATTCCTCAGACTCTGCAATAGAAGACTTTACTATCATTTGAAATGAATATCATGTACCATAATCCCTTATTTCATCTATTTTAAAGTATTTAACCTCATTCAATTCACTCCAAAAATCTGTAGACTCTATAAAAACATCATTCCATGAATTTATTCTCAAATAATTCACCATTACATTATATTTTACTTATATGTAGGATATTTCAAAATTAAAATTCTTATGAAACTCCATCTACTTCGTATATCGCAAATTCAAATCAACCTGAAAAAATATATACCTCATTATCATGTGAACCACACAGACAACAATGTCCTCACCAATGATGTAGTGTCACCAAAAAAATCAACACAAACACAAACTTTTCTATCTCTAGGTCATAGGTGAAATAGTTATACTCATAGTGATGTAAGTTCCTATACCCAAAAGATATCCCTTCGATATGATATGCCAACACACATCCTAAACCTAGATGATAATAATCACAAAATGAATCAAACATCTCACCCTCTTTAGGGAACCAAATCACTGGTTCACCAACCAACTTCCTATTCATGTAGCTAAATGCTACTAGTAAATGAACAATCCACACAAAATAACATTCTTTCCTATTCATATTTCGAAACAAAGCTACAAATTGATATAATTTTTTTACGAAAGTCAGATAATAAACTACAAGCATAAGAAAAATACAATCTTTTACCACATTCTTGTGTTCTTCCCTTGAAACAAATTCCTTGATCTTTGACAAGTCCACTACCACACACTGCTGAGACACTAAATTCCAATGAAAATATACCACTCTTTTATAAATAATACACTTTGAAAACATTCCATAATGTTAATGGTTTTATATATAATTCTAGATAGATCTAAGATACACATAATGCACCACCTCTAGCATCAGTTTGATCAAGATATCATCCATGAATATGGCGACTAACTAGTCTACTATATCATATAAAGGAGTTCATAATCCTCTTAAACACGGTTTGTTGTTTGAAACACTAAATGAAATGACTACAAAAACAAATTTTTCCTACCATGATATGAATGAACATTTCAATACATCACCTTCCTCTTTTATAATAACCTAGGATTTTTTGAGTTAATTTTTTCTTATAAATATTGGTAATTTCACAAAATAATAAATATAGCATGTGCTATACGAATGCACCAAGTTATTATTTTTTATGTAACATCAATTAATAGATTTTATACAATAAAAACATAGATAATCATGTAGTACACAAAAAACTATGTTTGGATTTTTTTACAAATAATGTCAAGTTCTTTTGATACCTTGTGTTACATGTAAGGCTATGTTTTAACAAACTAAATTATACGATTAAAATTATTATTAAAATAATATCATATTTATAACCTATTATTTAGAATAGATTTTATGAACATGATTAAATGAATTATTTTTTACACACATATGTATAATTATTTTTCGAATTAATTATAAATGAATATAATTCCCATTTTATATAAAATGTAATTTATATTTGAAAAACGATGTAATTGTCCACATGTGTGTTTTATAAAAATAGGTAAAAATTACCCTTTTTTGAATAATTTTAATGATATATATAACATAGTAAATGTAATTTTAAACATTCATCATATTTGTTTTCTGGACAAGATATACGAATAAATAAAATTTTACACAATAAAAGAATTTATCTAGAAATACAGGTCTTCATACTTTTGATGGTGTTATGCTTCTAAATATTTTTAAAATAACTAAGCTCTTCTTTAATAACCATTATAAAAAAATATTACTTTGGTAGAATTTTGGGTATTTTTCCTATAATTTTCATGTGTTTGATGAAAAGTGAAACATATTGTATTATAATTGAATATAAGTTTTCATAAAAATAACTTACATTGTTAAATTATATATTTAACTGTATTTAATGTATAAATAGATAAATATTTTATCATTTATTACAATTTAGGTCCTTAAAAAAATTCATATTGAATTACGATATAAAGACATTTTAATCCTTTGAACATTTTCACTTTAAAACGAATTTTCCTCTTCCAATAATAGGATACATTTTAAATTAATTTTATAGAAATTATGAGTTTTGAATTTGGAAATATGGATTCCATGTTTTTATTCAGAATGATCAAAATATTTTAATTTTTCCCTTTTATTTTATGGAAAATATTAATAGTACATTCAGTAATTCTTATTACCAAAATTAAGGATAAAATAAGTAATAAAAGAATAAATAATATTATGAATATTACAAAATAACAATATAACTTTCAAAAAAATTATTTTTTCGGTTAATTAGACCCTTATAACCTATGTATTAAATTTAATTATTTAATTGACACTTTCCATTAAAAATGACATAAATATTATTACAATCAATGAGAGTAAAAATATGTCACACTCCTACTTTTATGAATTATTATATTTTTAATTTATAGATAAATAGAATATATGATTGAAAATATACAAATTTATTAATGATAAAACTTTTATATGTCATTGAAATGTATTATTAATTTTTATTAAAGAAGTAATTATCATAAACAATTACAAAATGGTGATGCATTAATTATTAAATTAATAAAAAAAATAAATTAAATGATATTATAAATATAAATTTTAATATAATTTAACTTATTAAATGTGATACATGAATTTTAAAGGTGAATATGTCATGTTATGGGTGTATATAAAGGTTTTTTATAAAGATTTATTTTTTTACTATGTTTCATATTATAAATGTATTTAATAGCATCAAAATTGACACTTATGATATTTTATGAAAAAATATTTTATTAAAATATTTAGAAATCATAAAAATTTTCAATAAGAACAAATGGGATGTTATAAAATCAAAAATATCAAAAAAATTCCATTTATAGTCCAATTTAAAATTTATAAGTAAAATTATCATCCTCTTAATATAGAAAATATAGCCACTATAGTTAAAATTTAAATTGGTTAATTTAAGGGTTTTCAACATGATAAAGATTATAATTCAACCAAAACATTTCAAAAGAATATATTTTTTATGATATTATATGATTAAAATATCTTATCTAATAATAAAATTACATTGTGTTTTTTTATTGAGATTGAATTAATTATAAATTATTCTTTTCTGAAAATCCATAAGTGCCCCTTCCCAATATTATAAAAGGGAACCTACTACTTTCATTTCTTAACATGTAAAAACATATTTGGTTAGGACAAAATATATCAAAATATCATCCCATATTCTATAAAATCATTCTACTATCCTTAATATTTGGAGTAAATCCAACTAAATAAGTTCTTTTGTGCAAATACAAGGGAGTTTCCCAAAGAAGAGGTAATGTTCATCGGAAAACATTTTTTATTTTATTTATAACGTAATCCAATTGAATTATTATTTTTTTATTTATATAATATCCATATTATCTTGAATATAATGTAATTTTTATATTAAGGGTGTGACCTACACACACACTTCCATCCAATGGAATACATAATCATGTGCCATGTGTATGGTAGACAACCCCCTGTAAACTGATGTTTTTCATTCATCAATGTCCTCCATTCAAGGATGGAAATAATGATTTTTTATATTTTTATAATATATATATTTTCTTTATGATTTATTTATTATTTTTTAATTATTATATAACGCATACCTTCATGTTTCCCATTTTATATATATATGAACACCTTTTTTGTAGGCATGTCAACTATGACCTACTAAAAGCAATGTTATTCATTCAGAATTTTGATGGATTGTTTTAAAGATCGGTTTAGTGAATTAATATGAAATATTTGTCATTATAATTGATTTTTTATAATTTTTAATATTTTTCATTTACCTTATTTCATTCAACATAAGAAATAATGGAAATATTGTTCGTGCTTTGGTACGGTCTACCATCACTATGAACAATGTATTTCAGCGTATAATTATATAATTAATACTTTTTATAAATAAATAAATAATATATATATATATATATATATGATTTTTTTAGAATTTTTATCATTATTAAGATAATTAAATAATGATATAAGTAGGAGGACCAAAAAATAAAAAATCAAAACACACAAGTAAAACAAAGAGGTTAGTACCTTAAATGTAGCATTAACAAGGAATTACACAGAAAAAATTATTTTAAAGATATAATTAAATCATATAATGTATGATATAATTTAATATTATATTTTAATATATTTATAATATACATATATTTATTATAATGTTGTTTTTCTAGAGTACAATGAAATTCAAGACATAATGTAAGGGGATTTCTAGTGTCACATTTATTTTTGTGAGACATATGACAAAATAAAAACTCCTTTTATATATGTAGTGTATATACATCCAACAGATATAATATAGAATTATTGTAATTAAATTTATGGGAAATTACGAATCCATATTACTATATTTCATTCATGAGGCTTATGTTTTAAAAATTTCCAAATTAGAAAAGTACTTTTTTCTCAATTTGCATTCCTTGAGAGTCATGTCATGTTATGCACCTATATTCCTGTATAAGGTGTATACACTACCCTTTAACATTTAGTCATATGAATATACTTCTTGGCATGATATTTTAAGATTCATTTAATGTCATTTTCTTACATAGGGAGTATTATTCAATGATACCATGTTGTAAGAGTTTATTGCAACAATTTCAGCATTTATCAAGACTGTTTATGATTATTATTTATTTATTGAAATATTATCATTATTATTTAAATAAAAATCACGAATTTTCATATTCTCTAGTTATTAATGGTATCTTAAATTAGTAGTGTAAATTTTCATGTCATTGGTACATTTGATAATTAAGGAAAAAAATTATGAAAACAGGACTGTATGTCCCTCTTCGGTTGGAAGTTTGTGTTCCCTCAATACAATGATTTCTAAAATTGTTTTAACAGTGTTTTGAATGATATTTTATAACATTTCATGAAAATAGATTTCAAATAAGTGTAAATGTTTTCTAAAATATTCATTTATAAATTTCAAAGGTTATTTTCGATAAAGTTTTTTGTTAAATGTTTTATGATTTTAAATTGTTTTTTCAAATAAGAATGGAAATTTTTATCAATAATAATTTTAAATGATCTAACCAATCCTTTTTCCTTGTACGATAACATTATTTAATGTTAAATATTCTTTATTGGGTTTATTATTCAAGTATTCCATCGTAATTTATTCTATGATTAGTTTTTTTATCATGAATGAATTATGTTCTTATGGAAAACATATGAATGGTTTTAATTATTTTGATGGAGGGATGTATATTTCATTCCAACACCTTGCAAAACCATTTATTATTTATGAGATAGAAAGGGCTATAATGAATAGTTAACTCAATTCAGTAATGAACCTTTTCTTCTAAGATAGTAATGGGAGTGAACCATGACAACTATTATGGTCTGGGTAGTGAACGATGACTACCAAGATGGTATGGGGAGTGAACCAACTCTACTAATATGTGCATTGTAGTGATTCCTTGACTACTATGGAAATAATTGTTTGTTTTTTTTGTGTTCCATAAATTTTAGTTCATATTCTACCTTTATGATTTCAGGGAATAAGCTCTTGATTCCCTTGTGATACAAGTATTATGATGTGATACTATTTATCCCATGGCTCATATATGTGATCTTTCATATGCATGGTATGATCTTCAAATGTTATTCTTATATACTCAAACTCATATTTTCCTATCATTCTTATATATCTCCTTTTTTTAATCTAACAGAGTGTATGACCTCACCCATTATATGTTTATTTTACCCAGAATATGATGTTATGTATTTTGCATGATATGTAAAAAAGGGTTCTCATCATGATGAAATATGGGAGAGTATTTATATATGTATATCTATCAATTTTTTATGATTCCATGTATCTAAAGGCACTAAACAAAAATAACCTTTGGTAATGTGTTTGTGTAATGTATGAAATATTCTATAAAATTGATGTAATATCTGTGTGTGATAATCCTAGGTCATCATATTTGTAACAAGAGAAATGGTTTAGTCAACCATTCGATACTCATTTTAGAAAACATTATTTAAATTCTGTGGGATATTTTTAAGGATATTATTTTGGATTTGTCCTAGGATAAATATTATGTGTCATGGATCATAAATTATGTGTCATTATTTATGAATCCAATAAGTAATTTTTCATAATTATGTGATTTTTATCTATGATAAGTGTTTCTCTCACTATTCTTTCTAGTGTTAGTACATAGAATGAACTAGGTGGGAAATGGATAACTTTGAATGTTTCTGATTTTTAATGTCTGGGAATTATCCTAATTTTTTTCTTATACGGAATTTTCATGAATAGAATCAGGAAGGTTAGATGAGTTTTGGTTAATTTTTTAGGATAAAGAGACCAAAAATTACATGGGAAAGTTATGGATTTTTTTAATAGTGTTGATTACATTAAAAATAAGATGAATTATTTGATTGAGGATAATGAAAATTAATTCAGGATTAATATTTCATATTCTATTAATGATAAATATTATAAAGCCTGATTAATGGTTTCTGAATAAATTTGGATGATTTTTTATATGATTTTGAATTATAATATTAATATACAAGAATCATAAAATATATAATTTATTTAGTGTAAGTTTTTCATTAAGGATTGAAAATGATATTTTGAATGGAAATGATTACCTTGAAAGGTGATTTAAAAAAATTACATTTATTGGAAACACAATATTGTTAGAAATAATACAAATTATAATTTCCTAGTGTTGAGATAATGATTTTTGGATAATGATATGTCGGGTACGAATAAGTAAATTTGATGGTTTTGGTTACCTAGGAACTAATTGAGGATCATTTGACAATGTGGTTTGTGCAATCGTGTATGGAGATTACTAAATATTTGGACTAACGGAATATATTCAAAAAAAATTAAATAATTATGAAAATATGTTCTCAATAAAGATTTATGTTAATTACCATGTATTCATGGAATAATTGATGATGTTATTCACATGATTGTTATGTGAAAAAACAATATCAACTTTTTGATTTATATGGGATCAATACTATGTTATTTTTTACAAATTAGATGATGTTATTTATAAATTTTTTCACCATAATATTTCAAAATAGTTATAAGGTTAACCATATATGGAAATTATTATGTTATACATCATATGAGGTTGGGTATATTAATGTATTATCATTCCATTTGAGGATTTATGCAGATTATTAAACATGTACTTACCTTTTTTGTGATAATTATAGATGGATGTATTTATAAATATATTTGTTAATATAATTATCTGATAATAGATCAGGAATGAAAAAATAATCTTCATTTGATGGAATATGAGATCAAATGTAAATTGATCAAGAAAAAAAAATGGACAGGTTTTCCTGAAATAATGAAATTATATGTTCATATAAAAATTCATCAAATTTATGAAAAAGTGTCTTCAAATAAAAATTTTCCATATTATCTCCATTTTTTATGATATAAATGAACGTTTTCAAGACTCATTCAGTTATCGATTTTTGATTTTTATCTATCTCATCAACATGTTCTCTGGGGCTCCACATTTTAAATTGTATTTTATATTTCTTTTCGTTGTCCATGTTTTCAATTTTCACCTATGTACTCCAATGTCGAAACCAAATTAAGAGTTACAATGGGTAAGCATAATGTTTCTAAAATTCCTTTTAAAAGGATGTTTCCTTTTTCATTTTTATGATGTGTTTTTCTACGAAAAAAACTATAAATTTTCAATCTATTGACGTCCCAGATCTGTTTTGAGGGGGAAATTCATTTTAAGGAGGGTATAATGTAACTCCCCAAGTTTTTTGTAAAATTTTATTAATTAATTAAATATTTTCAATAATAATCATTTTAAAATATAATAATTTTTTTTTATAAGAAAGAACCATGCAATTAATTCTTTTCACAAAAAACCCAGTAATGGTTAGGATACATGAAACCCAAAATCTAGATTTTGGTACACACAACACTATGTTGGGCTTGTATTACACACAATTTGATGTTCTTTGGATAGCTTGTGTTACACGGAAGACCATGTTTAACCGAAGTACAATATACTATTAATATTAATATTAATATTATATTATTTTTATAAAATATCATTTAAAATTGTAGGAATGAACATGATTGATGAATTATGGTTTACACATGTATATACAATTATTTTAATAATTAATTATAAATGAATGTAAATACCTTTTTAAAATAAAAACAAATGTTTTTATGAAATATTATTTAAATGTACAGAAGATTTTTGTATACCAATAGTTTCACAGATAATCATTTTTGGGTTATTTAAATGACATATACACATGTATATATATAATATACATAATAATGTCTAAAATTAATCAAATAGTTTATCTATACATGACATAAATCAAAGATAATTGTACGCATCAAAAACATCTTTTTCTAAAAAGGCATTTTTTCACCATTTGATGGAACACTAATTTTAGATTTATTTTGAGACACTTTTACAAGTTATATTAGTAAAAATAAACTTATATATTAAAATAGGTATATAAAATCTTACGTTGTCTTAATTTAAGATATTTGTTTGATAATTTTCATGTTTTTTGTTGAATAGTGAAAATTATATAACTTAAATTGGAAATAGATTTTTCATGAAATTAATTTATAGTGTTAAATTATATATTTGGATAGTTTTTAAAAATCAAAATGGTAAATTTTTTCTAATTTAATACAATTTAGGTCACCAGTATCAATTTCACATTGATTTTGGATATAAAATCATTTCAATATTTTGAAAATTTTCACTTTAAAAACACTTTTTATCATTCCATCAACAAGATTATTTTTAATTAATATTATCCAATTATGTATTTTGAATTTTTAGAAATGGAATTTATATTTGGAATTAGAATTTCAAAATTTATTATATATGTCTCTTTTTATTTTTTTGACAAATATGATTACTAACGTTAGTATTTTTTATTTCCACGGTTAATGGTAAATAATGTATTTAAAGGTAAAAAATCCGAATTACTATAAAACTACAATATAATTTTAAAAAAAAATTATTTAATAAGTTTTATTGTATTATTATCTCCAAATTTTAAAAATTGTTTTATTTAATATTCACTACTTAATTAAATTGACATATATAGTATTAAAATCAATGAGAGTGGTAATATGTCACACAATTACATTTAACAAGTGTAATATTTTCAATATGGGTATAAATAGATGATATGGCTGAATAGATATATTAATTTCATAACTAATACATTTAAAACATCATGGAAATTTATTTTTATATTTTTTCGAAAAAGTAATTATCATAAATAATTGGAAAATAATAATGTAGTAATTATTTTATTAATGAATAATTCAATTAAATGATTTTATAAATGTTAAAATAAATATAATTTGACTCAATTAAGGGGATATTATAATTTTGAAGGTCAATATTACAATTTATTGGTGTAATTAATAATTTTTTTCATATTTACCATAATTATTTTAGTTTCATAAATTCAATGTTATGAATAGTGTCAAAATTGACAATTATGATATTTTATGAAAATAATATTTTATTAAATTATTTAGAAACAATAAAAATAATCAATAAGTATCAAGGGTATGATATAATGTCAAAAATATAATCAAAGGAAATTTTAGGTCCAATTTAAAAATTATAATTAATAATTACATCCTTCGGATTTATAAATATCATTTACTATAGATTGAGTGAAAATGGGTAAATTCAGGGTTAATCGAAATGATAATGTTTAGAATACAACCAAAATAATTAAAAATTTTAATTTTTGATGATATTACAATACTAACATATCATATATTCTAAAATATGACTTTTATGAGGTATTTTGATTGACATTGATGTAGTTATAAATTTATTTTTTTAGAAATCCCTAAAGTTCTTCTTCCCTCTCTTATAAAAGGTCACATAATCTTTTCTTTTCCTCACAGTTATAAACCAATTTAGTTATTCCGAATTCAGTAATAATATTCTGTAATATTTAATACCTAAATATTAGAAACATTACTTTAGTTTTAAATCCATCCAATGGAGTCCTTTTGTGAAAATTAAATGAAGATATCTAAAAATATGTAACATTTACCAATGAATATTATTCACTTATTTATTCCTAAAAACCCTTAAATTATTTTTTACTTTATGTATTTATATTTACATATGAATCCTAAATATATTATTATGTTCTAATATTAATGTTTATAACTACACTTCTATACAATTAAATCAAATGGGATACACAATCATTGATCGTGTGTTTGAAGGAATACCACCTTACGAACTGATGTCATTCATTTTTTCACTTCCACCTATAAAGGCTATAAATAATGATAAATTATATATTTTTATATGATATATATATAATATTGTATTTTTTTTATTTTTTATTTTTATATACAACATAACTTTATGATTAACATTCTGTGTAAATACGATAAGTTTGATTTTGGATTGTGGACTACCGCCTCCTCAAAGTCATATGATTCGTTTACAATTTTCATGGTATGTATTAGGGATTGTTTGAGTGAAATTATATGATATATTTTTTGTTATAATAATAGTGTAATACTATTATATATATATAGTTTTCCGTGTTTCTTTCAATATGACAAGAAATGGGAAATAACTTTCGTGCGTACATACGACATACTGTATCCACGAACCGTGTATTTGATTTTATAAAAATTTATTTTATAGATTATTATAAATACATATAATATGAATAAAAATGATATGTACATAATTATTACCATTATTTATATAATTAAATATTGATTCACATTGGAGGATAAAAATATATCAAATCAAAACACATGTGAAAAACAATGTGGTTATGACATGAAACATAACATTGACATGGAATTGTTAATAAATGATTAATATAAGGCCAAAAGTAAATTCAATATGGTATAATATAATTTAAATTGGTTCATTAATAGATCTATAATAAAATTATATTTATTATGTAGGAATTTTTTATGAGTACAATGAGGGTCCCAACAAAAGGTAAGAGGATTTCTAGTCCCACTTTTATGTCTATGAGAATTATGCATTAACCACTATAAGTTTCATTTTTTTAGTATATATAGTTCCCATGGATTTTTTATATATTTATTATACTTATATTTATGGGTAATAAATGATTAATTTGATAATCTTCCTTCATGGGGTTTATGTTTCAAAATTTACCAAATTGTAAAAGTAATTTTGTCTCAATTTACATTATTTGAGATGCATACCATGTTATGCACCAATATTCATCTATGTGGTGTCTAAAATTCGATTTGAAATGTTTTATCATGAATCTACTTATTTCATTGAAATTTGTTTCTTCATGTAATTTCATTTCCATACTTGGGGAGTGTGATTCAATGTTACCATGTGGTAAAAGTTTATAGCAATAATCTCATCATTTATCAGGATCGTTTATGATTATGAATTCATTGCTGAATTATTATGATCCATTTTACAAGAATATTCATGAATTTTATTCTCCTATGTTGAATTATGATATCTACATGTATTTGTATCATTTTTATACTCTTTGGTATGTAAGATAATAGTGAAGTTGATTTTATGAAAATCTCACATTAAGTCCCTCTTCCATCACAAATTTGTGTTCCATCAAAACATTATTTAATAAAATATTTTAAATGTGTTTCAATTTATATTTTATGATTTTTAATGAATATGGAATACATACTCATTAAATGGTTTTCAAATACCACATTATTATTTTTCAAGGTTATTTTCAATAAAAAATGTTTAATAATTTTTTATGATTTCAAAAAGGGTTTTTCAAAGTGGAAAGAATATTTTCCTAATGAATTTTTTAAAAGATCGTTCCATAAAATTTCCCATATATAGTATCATTAATTAATGTCACTTATTATTTATAGAGTTTATAATTCAATGATTTCTTCCTTACTCCTTATATATGCATTTTATGTTTATGTTGAATGGTTTATGTTCTTATGGAACACATATTTATGGTTTTCAATATTTCACAGGTTGGAACTATATATCCCTCTAATGAATTGGGTAAATATTTATATCTCAATGGATAGACATGACTGGAATGGGGATTCAGTTCAGTTTAGTAATGTACTATGTCTACTATGATGGTAATGGGAGTGAAAATTGACTACTAAGATGGTCAAGGGAGTGATCCATAACTACCAAGATGATATGGTGAGTAAACCTATATAACTACGATTCATTAGAAATTAATCCTTGACTACTATGGAAATCATTTTATAAGATTATGTATCTTACAAACTTTTTAGTACTTATTCATATGTTATGATATTGTTGATTGTTGTCATGAATCTATTATTATTAATTTCTTATAAAAATTTAATATTTACTCCAGGACTCATTTATATGATCCTTGATATGTAGTGTATGATCATTAAATGTAATTATTATGTTCACATTACCTTATGTCCATGTTTGGATTAGGTACCTTTCTTGTTTACACTTATTGAGCATCTGAGATCACCCACTCATAGGATTATTTTTCCTCGGATAATAAGAATGGTAATAATTTCGATATGTGAAAAGGTGTACTAGTTATGAAGAAATGGGATGAAAAATATTTAGATATATTATGACCTAGTTTTGTATGATTCCATGTTTCCAAAGGCACTAAAATAATATGTCCCTTTGGTGTATGTTTATGTAATGTATAAAATCTTACGAAAATATGATTTAATATACATGTATTAAAATCAGGGTTCATTATATTTACCCTAAAATGATGATATCCATACTACAGAATGATATTAGAAAACCAACTCATCTCTTACAGCTAGTTGGAAAGAACATTTATCCTCGGAAGCAAGTAATAATTCTTGAACGTCACCTAATTCAATATCTAGTTGTCTATGAACAACCACATACCATAATCCACCATCATGGTGAACAACACAGGATCACCACACTGGGATGCACGGGGTCAAATAAAACCATTGTGTATCAGGTTAACTATCTGAATCCTTGACTCATTCAACTCAAAAGGACCCATCAAAATCAAAGAAGAACCACTAAAATTATATCCAAAAGTGAATAGTAGGTCAATGGGGTAGTGTCACAACCTTATAAGGAAAAAATTTAAAAAAATTTACATAACCCTAAGAACCTCCACAATCCCTTCCTCATCTAATTCCACTAATAACTCATCTAAAAAATAAATAAGGATATCCACAGACTGACTAACAACCAGAAAACCCCTCTTTCCAATGAAAACAACATGTTATCCATCCAAATCTGAGAACATGACAGTTATTTTGAATTAGTATATAACAACATGAATGGAATAAAACCAATCACTTCCAAGGATATAGTTGTATTGATGCATCATAATTATGAAAATATCCCCAGGTGACTGATATAATCCCGTCATCAGTCTACAACCCAATCACATATCAAACAAGATATTTTGGCCTATAACTGGTGTGTTCAACACTAGGGGCCTAAGAAGCCTCTATATGTCTAGTCCTAGATCATAGAAAAAAGCGGGTGCCAAAAAGAATAAATATGATCATAAATCAAATATTACACAAACAACATTACTAAACAAAATTACCATACCTCTAATGATCTCTAGCATCTCTTGCACTGCGAGCTACACTACATGCAAAAGTCCACATTCATCTCCTCTGTTTCTCTATTGATGACCACCTATATAAAGATGCTATGTATATGTTACTAGAACCCTAGTAACATCATATGAATGACCTATACCTACTAAATCTCCACACGATTGAGTGAGATCCTACTACCCCTACACTCATTGGCATCTTCTACTAAGTCATGTTCTAAAAACTGTCCACCTATACCAATTTGAGCTTCAAAACCCATTGGCAACTATTTCTAAAAATGTATGTGAACCACTGATATAATTAACACTAGAAAAAAATCCCCCATTAAAATAACAGAACCAACCAGTCCTATAGGTCTGGAAAGAAAGTTATTAAGGTCAAATACCTCATGGTTGAAACATTGAAGGTCCGGGTGACCGATACCTACCACTAAAAAACATACCCTCTAGTAATTATTTTTGTTCCCCTATCATGGTAAACGTACTCATGAGTTAATATACTTGATCAAATACACCATCATTATAACATATAGATATGTTGGTATTGAAAAATGGGTAACTATATACCAGATAAAGTGTTAGAGTGCATCCTTAATATATATTTATTGGGACACCACAACTAGAAAAAGATCCTAGGAATATCTTGAATGTACAAGAACATGATTAGGAACTCCCTCAATATCATACATCTCTACTGATGAGAAATAATCTATTGACTCTTCACTTGCATCATATTCGGTGGGAGTACTCAACCCAGAACACTTTATGAATGTCAACCCACAAAACGGTTTTCTCATTCTGCTCTACTAGATACATCATCCACCACAGATACAGAAATCCCCACATTTTAATAACTTGTAATTGTACCCAGTATCCCACTATGTTTTGGATCAAAATTAATGAACTGATGACATCCTCTAGCCATATCCCTTTATCCACATTGGAAACACTACCCTCATACATCCCAAAATCATTCCACTTGAATGTTCATAATTCCCTATCCAAATCATCATACCCATGTATAATATATACCATTTGACAATTATATTGATCATCCTTATGATCCTATACATATTAACCCATGTATTAATTAAGAATAGGTGCCATAACTATAATGAATTTTTTTCCCATTCCTGGTAGTATATGATTTTATTAACATTATTTTTAATTAATTTTATTCATTTTAACCTTTCCAAAACAACCCAATTCAAAACAAAAATGCAAGTAATCATTATTCATATATATATCCACGTTCTCTACCCTTCTAACAGGTTCACCTCACTTGTTCATTCAATAATCTAGGATTCTTTACCCTGGATCATGAGTTTTCCCTAGGATCTTGAGTCCTATGTGGTCTGACTAGCCTATGTCCTTCACCAGATTCAACTGTCATTGTTTAAAAATCAACCCGTACAATACTCATTTTTCCTAAATTCAATCTCAATATTGTCCCTCAAACATTAACGTTTATATCAAAATATCAATACCAACTCCCTCTAAATATAATGAAATTTGGGGAGAGATATGATGAATCCCCAATCCTACATCTAGTAGGCCTTGGGTTGGCTACTAGCACAAGTGGTATAAAAATGTCATTTAATGGATAATTAACCTCTATAATAGAAATGGGATTGGGAGATATGATAAATCATCCACAATAATATCCATAAAATAATTTAAAATAAATCCAAAACCATCCAACATTAATGTATAAATAAATATTATACATATAAAATTATACAATGTAAATACCCAAAATATTGAAAGATGAGTTATCTAATGTTTTTTGCTATTAATGTCATTCATAGTTCATTTAGTACCACTAGAAACCTGGTAATAGTTTATATGTATAGAGTGATATTATTGTTAAACTCATTAGGGTAAAAAAAATCTCTTTTTCATATGGGAAAAAATTATAATAATGCATCTATGAGAAAACTGAAGAATCAACAGAACCAAAATAGGTCAAATCTACATTACAACACTACCAAGGCACACTCATAAAATATCATTATCCAAGTAATATAACCTAATAAAAACAATATCGATAAGGGGTACCCAATATCACATTCATATGTGTATTCTATACTCACACCCAAACATCATACGTCCTATAATTAAAATATCATTCATATCTCACATCTCTCTACAAGAAAGGTCACATCAAATTATTCATGTAGACACTTAGGAACACTGCCACCCAATCATGGCCACTTCACTTCTCACTTGAAAACCCCATGTCCATCACACATTAAAAAGAATAACCAAAGTAGTATTGTATCTTGAGAATAATGGATTTTGTCACGACCCCCTCCCCACAAAGTGTACCCCTCCTAGGCTGGTAATGTGAAAAGGGAGATAATGACCCCTGAGTCCCACCTCTAGTAGGCCCCGGGTTGGCAACTAGCACCGAGGGTATATTAAACACCCAAATGGGAGGCATTACCCTCTAAGAGAACACATGTGGAAGAGAGAGATAAGATATACACCAACCAACTCCAACTCAGAACTGAAATATAAAAGAAACCCATGTACATATATGAAATTCCATGAAAATGTACAACAACTGAAAGGGGAAACTACAAGTACCCAAAAGAAAGGAAAAACAGCAGCGACCACAAGCCCGAATAGCTCCTGAAACCACAAGATAGTAGTAACTACCCGGATCTCCAAACTTCTCCAACTGACCTGAAAAATATTTTATATACGTCGGGTCAGTATAACAGTATACTCAGTAGTATCCTCCTCTAAGCCTCTCATTCAAAAGTAACAAATTCCTACTAAAGCACAGTGAACAACAGTGAAACTAACTCATCACCTAATAGGTATACTATGTTCCCAACCTCACCATGCCTACTATCACTATGTAATGCGTACAAGAATATATCATATAGAAAAGGATATCAAGTGTACCCTACTACTACTTCCCCACTGTTTTGCTGCTTTTCCCCAATAACATACATCCTGTGCATCTCTCTCCAAATGCTCTCCCATATAAACTTGGGCCAAGGACCACAATTTGCACCTCGTACTCTCCAAAGTCTTTCTCGCAGACACCTGAGCTAAGCTACACTCCATCCTCACAATCAAAAGTAAGTAGGTAGGTTCCAGGAGACACAACAGCCCGCATAACGTGTATCATACGTCGGGTATTGTACCTCAATCCATTACAGCCTATACACCGCGTAAGGATCCTAAAGCCATCACAGCCTATACATGTTAAACCTATATTAGTCCATAGGATACTATATCCAGAATATATGTGTGGAAATAACCAAAATCCACTACATCCCTCTACACACATATATAGGGAAAACTAACCATTGTGCCAACGACACTAGTATCTACCAAGATAAGAGAGAAGGGTCCAAGGGGGTTGTCAGCCATTCATCCTCCCACTGGAATGTTGGGGAAAACACCCCGCAGGGCTCAGAATCCCCGGGGTGTCAGTTGCCCTTTCGGACAGGGTGGATTACCGTATAGAAACACAAAAAGTACAAAATATATATAACTAAGAACCACACTATGGGAATATGCTCGTCTTAGCCTCAACTGTAGCTAACGTCTCTCGGACTTCGGGATGGTATTTCTATGACTTGGCATCTTATAATCACACAACCAGTTAAAGATCTTCATTAGGTTACTTCATTCCCTTTTTCATCAATTCCACTTTTTGTTAATTATTTCATTGCACGTTAATTAACCATTAACAGAAACCACATTAATCTTCATTGGTATCACATTCATAATTTTCTGTCCCTTAAAAATTTCTCAACCTCATCATTAAGTTTCATCACACTTCAACCCCATGGGTTAACATCATTTATTCAAACATTCATTACAGAATTACATTCCCATATTCCCAAGCATTCTAGAAAAGCATCATATGCTAATAAACACAATGGGGCTCAACACGGTGAGTATATATACTACCCGTCGAGTCTTTGCCTCCTATAGCAAGAGTGTATGACCATTATTACTCGAGAGGCTAAATACCGAAAGCATGTGGAATAACCCATGTGTCTTCACCTACTTATGAAGAAGGGTAAGCTTGACCATGTTCTTGAAGCTGTGGGGAAAAGTAAAGCAGATAAAAACCAAACAAACCACTAACCATTCAGCCTGCTCATCCATCCCATACCATCATCCTTGGTGTCCTCCCTGACACGCTCATGCATAAACCGATTCATCTCACCACTCTAGGCATCATCCGCTGCCACAACCACAAGGCCTCCCTACCTCCACATATCACAACACCCCTACAGGGTCACAGCACAACACAAGATATCACAACACCCCACCAGGGTCATAGCACAACACAAGCAATAGAAAAAAACATCACATCAAATTGGGCTCTTGGCCCTTTAACAAGGCATCCGGCCTTCAAACAACAACCACCAAAAATCACATCAAAAGGTCTTTTATCCCTACTTCACAACAAGAGGGTAACTTCGAACCCTTCATGGAACTCAATAAATTTATTTAATCCATCATGAATTAAAAAATTCAATTCATTGGTTCCAACATCCTGAACCAAATGAGTAAGCTATCATCGAAGATTAAACATGATTACTATGCCAAATTTGATCAACATCAAATTAGAACAACTACAAAAACGAAAACAATAGGATTCATTTACATGCCTCTTTATCTTTATCAAATAAATTATCAATTAATACCGACCTTACATTCTTTATCAATTTCATCATGAACACTATGCTAACAAGCAAGGCATATATATCACACTACCTAGCAAATCAAGAGGCAAACCTTAATCATGGTACAAAGCAACAAAATGCGATCAACCCACTTCTTTTAATCCGGTTCAAGTATTTAATTATGTCAATTACAATGTGATTTAAAGGGATAAATCATGAAAAATATATGATTTCACATAAACAATTAGAGAAGCCATGAATCCCCTACCTCAAGGGGTTTTGAGGAAAACCACAACGGTCGACGAACGCCCAAGAAACCGGGTCGAATCTCCACAAATCCTACATAGATCTCCTCTCCTAACACAACTAAGACCGAAGATCATCAAAAATGACTTCCACAAACTTAGATCTACCCATAAAGGGGCATAGATCTATGATCCTGAGAGAAGAGGAGGAGTAGATCTTTGTAGATCTAAGAAACCAAACAAAAGCATCACATACCTCGAGAAACCGGCTTTGATTCCCAAAGGTAAGCCTCCAGATCGCCTCCAAAATGCTTGGGAGAGGTTCTTCCACCTACATGGAAGGGTAATCTCGAGTTATGGCCGATTAGAAGCTTCAACGAGGTGTTTAAAGGGAAAACCGTCAGGATCCTAAATTTTAGGATCTTCCATTAAGTGCACGCACGGTTAGTCCACACGGTTTAACAAACTATGTGCTAACCCTGTGTTAGCATACACCTCGCCAAAGGCCCCTTGCATGGTTAGTCTGCACGGTTAGTCAAACTGTGTGCAAACCGTGCCTTAGCCACTGCCTCCAAGACCATACATGCACTGTTTGGCCACACAGTTTAATCAAACCGTTCGCCAACCATGCGAAAGCTATTACCCTTTAAGTTTTCTCAAATGTACACCCAGACGGACCCCCAAGTCACCTTGACCTCTCGTAACACCTCTAGAACCACATTTTCATAATGTATTGGACTGGAGACGTCTGGGATATTACATCTGATACCTCTCCAAACATTCTCATCCTCGAGAATCCAAAACCAACCTAAAGAGAAAACATAACATGGTCAGAACAACCACCCACTGAGATACCTCTCAAAAGAGAGCAAGCCACCAAAGAATCAAAGGGGCCATCTCATAAACATGAACGTTCCACAACCACGTATGTTACAATGATACACAAAAAGATTGAAACATCAAACAAATCTGGGTATTGAGCACGTATATTTGACTCACGTTCCCAAGTACTCTCCTCCATGCCCCTATTTCACCACAAGATATGATCTAACGGGGTGGAAAGTCCACACAACACATTCTCCTTGCAGTCTTGGATCTCCACAGGTCTCTCCTCAAAGGTGGCATCATCATCAACATTGATCTATCCCGAATCGATGATGTAGGAGTCATCATGAAGATAACGACGTAGCTATGAAACATGGAAAACATAATGTATCCGACTAATCAGAGGGGGAATCTCCACTTGGTACGCCACAACTCCAACACCAGATAACACCTAGAAAGGCCCAACAATGCGGGGAGAAAGCTTACTCCCATGACCAAACATTCGCTGCCCATGACAGGGAGCCACCTTCAAAAACACATGATCCCCAACATCAAAATCTAAGGGTATCTGCCCTTGTTCGGCATAAGATTTCTGAAAATCATGCACTGTCTTCGTCCTCTCATGAATCACCTGAACCATCTCAGTTGTATTCTGCACTAGTTCTGGTTTAAGAATTGTTGACTCTCCGACCCCAGTCCAGCACAATGGAGAACGGCAATGCCGCACTTACAAGGTTTCGAACGACGCCATACTGATGGTGGAGTGAAAACTATTATTGTAAGTGAACACCAACAGGGGTATGTGCATCATCCATGAACCTCCAAAACAATGAACACAAGATCGTAACATGTCTTCAAGAGTCTGGATGGTTCTCTTTGTTTGACCATCCATTTGAGGGTGAAAAGTAGTGCTAAGGCATAGTTGAGAACCAAAATCTTGTTGGAGACCCCTCCAAACCCTGGAGATAAAATGAGGATCTCGATCAGAAATTATCTTCCTAGGGACTCCATGAAGTCTCACCACCTCCTCTAGATACTGCCTCAAAAAAACTTCCACTGAGCTTGACTCTTTGATTTCTATGAAGTGGGCCGCTTTTGTTAAAAGATCCACTACCACCCAAATAGCATCATGTCCTCCTGGAGCTCTAGGTAAACTAGTAAAAATGTCCATTGAGATATCCTCCCACTTACACTAAGGAATATCTCATGGCTGGAGAAGACCACCAGGAACACGATGTTCTACCTTCACCTTCTGGGAGACTAAACATTGAGACACAAACTCCGCAACCGCATGCTTCAGCCCAGGCCACCAAAACTGGCTCCTCAAGGATCAGTAAATCTGTGTCACACCAAGATGCATAGCTAAAGGAGACCCATGGAACTCTCTGAGGATCATCTCGCGCATCGCCAAGGGAACAAAAAACTTTCCATGATACAACACTATGTGTTGTTCATCCTCAGACCAACCATCAGGGCCTCACCACAAAAAACTCGGTCTCTCCAGAACTCCACCTCAATATCCCCCAACTGGGACTCTTCCACCCTCGGCATGAGGGATTACTGTACCGTCATCTAGAAAAGACAACCTCTACCCCAAACGTCTCCCATGTCAGGATGCAAAGCTGGCAGTTCCTCCATTACTCTCCATGAATCACCAGATTCACGCACAACATCACTACGTGGCTTTCGGCTCAGTGCATCTGCTACAAAATTCCCCTTTCCAGGTGTATACAATATTTCGAAGTCGTATTCCAGTAAGAAATCCATCCACTGACGATGCCGCAAGATCAAGTCACCCTAGAAGAAAACATACCTCAAACTCTTATGGTTGGTAAAGACCATAAAGTGCTCACCAATGAGGTAATGTCTCCAAAACATCAAAGAAAACACCACAAATGCCAAATCAAGATCCTTGGTGGAAAGGTTGCATTCATGGGGAAGTAACTACTGAGACCCATAAGAAACAACAGACCTCTGATGCCTGAGAAAACAGCCAAACCCCATATGTGACGCATCGTAGAAGACATCAAACTGAACTCCCTCAACTGGAAGACAAAGGACTGGAGCACTTACTAACTTCTCCTTTAGATACTCGAAAGCTTCCTGACATTGATCAGTCCATATGAAGGCCTGATCCTTCCTAGTAAGAGTTATCAAAGGAGTTGAAACTAGTGAGAAATTGGATACGAACCTCCTGTAATAGCCTGCGAGACCAAGGAAACTACACACCTCTCACACTATCTTGGGGTCTTCCCAAGACACAACTGCTTCTATCTTCGATGGATCCATAACAAATACCTGTTGGGAAACCACATGCCCCAAAAAATGGACTTCTCGAGCCCAAAACTCACACTTCGACAACATACCAAACAACTGATGTTGGTGAAGAACCCCCAAAACGGCTCGCAGATGCTCTGCATGCTCCAATTCAGCCATGGAGTACACAAGTATGTCATCAATGAATACTACCATGAACCTGTCTAGGAACTCACAGAACACATCATTCATCAATCCCATGAATACAGCTGGAGCATTCGTCACAACAAACGACATTACAAAGAACTCATAATCTCCATGATGACAACAGAAAGTAGTCTTCGGGATATCTTCATCCTTCACACGCATCTGATGATATCCTGACCGCAATTCTATCTTTGAGAACCAACTTCCACCTTTCAGTTGATCGAATAATTCAACGATCCGCAGAAGAGGATAGTGGTTCTTTATTGTCACTTTTTTTAACCGATGATAATCGACACACAACCGTAAACTGTCATCGTCCTTCGTCACGAACAAGGCAGGTGCACCCTATGGTGACACACTTGGTCAAACAAAACCACACTTCAACAGACCATCAAGTTGTATACATAGCTCTAGTAACATAGAAGGGGACATCCTATACGGATACATAGTGATAGGAGACGCTCCTGGCTATAGCTCGATCCCGAATTTGATCTCTCATCGAGGGGGTAGGGCTACAACCTCTTCCGGAAAGTCATCAGGGTACTCTTATATGACCCTTGGAAATGAAAACTGTTGAACCTCTAAAGAACCCAACATCAACTCAGCCATAATGGACGATACGGATGGAATGCACCTATGACCCATCCAAGGATCTCACTCACCAACAAACACAACTTGCTCTCCATCAGCATCAAAGAAAACGACCCTCTTCCTGTAGCAATCCACAATATCCTGCATCGAATACAACCAATACATGTGGATGATGAAATCATATGGTTGTATTCGTAAACATAGGAAATCTCCCCAAGAGTGGTGCTACCCCAACACTAGCTCACAATCTCTACATACTTCAAACAAGTCAGCTCGACCTCCAACTGGTGTAGTCAACGCCAAGGGCACAGGAAGCCTCTCTACCTCAAGTCCCAAGGCATGGACAAGGGTAGGTGATATGAAGGAGTGTGTCGCTCCTGAATCAATCAAGGTATACACCATGGTAGAAAACAATCAAAGGGAACCTCGAATGACGTCTGGATCTTCTGGAGCTAGAAAAGCTAGAGCATGAAGCTGACCATGACCTCTCTGACCCTGATGAAGACCACCACCACGGCCGCACTCTACTCTCTGAGAATGGGGATCATCATGGGGTTGTCCTATGCCCACCCCATCTCCCCTATGCTGATTGAAGGCTGGTGCAACTGGCTGCTGCTGCCTCGGCTGGAACAGCCTCAACAGAGGAACCTGGAGCAGAGCGCCCGGTGCACGATGACCACTCTGAAAGGTCAGGAACTACCGCTGTTGATGGCCATGACCACCACAAGAAAAACAAGCACTTGATCCCTTGGAAAAGGCCTAAGAGTTGATGCCTCTGGAGAAAAGAGATGGAAAGGGGTGTGACCTACCCCCAGGTGAATGGAAACTATTCTGTCCTAGAAAACGGTAACCCCGGACCACAACACTACTCCATGAGGAATCATGCTGATTCCCCTCTCGTGATGATTCCGTCCTGGCCAAAGTCCTCTGAACAACCTCCACCCTTTCTAGCACCTCATGATATGTCTTCAGCATAAATGGGGTGACCTAGAGCTTGATCTCTGGATGCAAAGCCACTTCAAAATGCCTCGCCTTGGCCTCCTCATCTGGTAACAGGTCCAAAGAATGTCGTAAAAGGTTTCGGAATGTAGAGACCCAAATCATGACGTACATGGACGTTACATCAATTTTGTGGAATACTTAATACATAACAAAAATAGACAAAAAATGATCGTAATATTTTATTGTCTTTGGAAACTTGGAACATAATCTTCTAAACATGGTGAAAGATATTGAACATCTCCCATAATGATCTCCCATTTTTTCTTACCTAAAACATTTCTTTATATCCTAGGGAAAAGAAATCATATAAAGGGTGATCTGAAATGCTCATTAAGGGTAAAAATGGAAATTAAAATAAGACAAACCATATACATTTGAACTTCAATACGTGAACATAAAATTTAAACATCAAAATCTTGAGTTGTGAAATAAATCTTGGTAGCACGTAAGGCATAGATCATAATGGAACATCGATCATGATAAATAAATCATGGGAATAAAACATTTAATTGTGGAAAAACATTAAGTAGATTATATGATTTCTATAGTAGCCAAGGCATTTCTGTGACCATCTTAGTGGAAAAAGTCCCTTTCTGAATCGAGTTTACTCATCGTTCCAGTCCGTTATCACTGAACTGGATTAAGTTACCATTTAAGCCATGTCTATCTCATGAGATATAAATCTTTACCCAATTCATTGGAGGGAGATATAGGTCCCACCCATCTCATAATGAAATCATTCTTACTTGTGCAACAAAATAATGTTAAAACATTTATCATAACCCTAATAATAAAATAGGTTTCATAAACATCATCCCATCATCATATAATACATATAAAACAAATGGATATTTCATCACATGAAAAGTGAAACCATGTAAATCATAGAGTCAATATACTTGAAACATACACATATGAAATAATGTCATATTAGATGGAAAATGGTTTCGATAAAGCACTTGAAATAAATTCTTGAGGAAAATGTCCTTTCTTCTTCAAAATCATTTTCTATTCACAAAATTCCATGCAATTTTAAAAGAAAATTATTTTGTTGAAAATAGTCATAAAATCTTTTATAGTAAGCTTCAAAAAAATTAGGTGTTATGAAACCGTAAAAATACTTTCATGCCGTATAAGTTAAAAATAACATTCTTCTCATACTTTTGTCAGAAAAGTCAAAAAGTTCCCCGTGTGGTAAACAAAAGTATGATTTCTTTCATAACATGTGATAAATTTAAAAAATGTGTATAAAGGACATTAAAAATATATGATTTTTTTTTAAAAAAACATGGGCATGGATGATAACAATAACCCCAGTAAATACTTATGAATAACAATCTCGGATAGGAATGAGATTGTAATAGTTATCTCTTACCTTAGGTCTGATATGCTTCGTACGTATCCAAACCTTCTGTATAATGATTTAAATAATGTCATTGACTTATTACAAAATCATATTCATTGTTTTGATATCATATATGGTTCACTTATGACTTTATATTACCTGTTCTTTTGTAAATTCCATGTTAATGTATCGTTTTGGGTAAATATTTTTATTTATCGTACGTGTTTGGACTTGTATTTCTTGATATTATTATTACATATATCTTGATTTAATGACTTATAGAATGTAAATCATGATTTATATATCATATATATATTCAGTATATATATATATAATAGATATATAAACGAAATGAAATACATTGTTCATGGAGATGGTAGGTCGTACATACAGATGAACGTTGTTTTCATTTCCTTATTTAATTAAATGGAATGAATTAAATAAAACCTATATGTACATAAATAAAATATCATTATTATGTAATATCTTTCCTGATTATTTATTATATATACTTTATAATCATACTTGAATGGTTAATCATGGAAAATGAATCTCATCGCGTTCGTGGAGACGGTTGTCCGTATATATGCATGAGCGATGATATCATTCCCATGATCATGGAATTGTATTGAAGTTTATGTATAATATTTCAGAATAAATATCACTTTAAAATAATAATATATAGTTATTTATTTACACCATTATACTAATCCATGTATGGTGGTGGTGGAAAACAGATTACACCACGACGTGGAGACAGTATTCAGTATGTACGCACGCGCGGTAATTTCGTTTCAGTAGGATGGATAGAAGATGAAAATGGGTTTTTTCATATTTATAATGACATATAAGTATATTATTGTTACTTATGTTTTTAATTTATTATGAATGAAATAAATAAGAAGAAGTAGAAGAAGAAATAATTTGGAATGAATCGGTAAAGGATATTACCTCTTCTTTGACGCGCCTCTTCTTTACCACTTCTTAAGGCACTAGGGTTGCTTTTTTGAGGATACCAGGACCTCTATAATGTTTCTAGGGAAGATGAGAAGGTATATGGGCAGGTTTTTTCTGAACTTAAAGGCTCAAAAGTGTGTGAATAGAAGAGGGAAGGGGTGCCCTTTTTATAAGGGAGTAGAGGGGCACCTTTGGAAAAACCTAAAATATGATTTTATAATAAAGTCAAATTCGATTTATAATAGCTCCAAATTGATTTATATAGAAGATAATGTGGGTATGGGGAAAAATAACTTCAAACAATTGGTTTTAGACATGTTTAGGTAACTATTTTGACCTTATCATTTATATTTAACTCTAAGTTAAATAATTTAACTTTTACCGTGTCTTTTTGTTTTCTTACACTATATGGTTAATAAACTTACTATAACCCGTCAAAAGAACCCCAAGTGGTTCATTATTAATATATATAACTTTATCATAGTCATTTGGAAGAACCTTAGATTTTTAGGAATATATTAACAATTAATATTATAATATTTGTTTTAAAAACTATTTTATGTCAATTTTGACACTATTTGGTAATTGATTTTTTTGAAAATCATAATAGCATGATTAGTTAGAAATATGTTAATTAAATCAATAATATCATGTCATATTAACCTAAAAAATTATTGTAATTCATAAAAAGTCTCAAATTACATTTATTTGGGTATTTATAATATCAATTATTTTAATATTTCATTATTTAGGTAATTACTGCATAACCATTGTGTCATAAATAAATTATATTATTTATTGTCTAAAAATTATAAATAAATTTCCATTTGGTAGGAAATATTTTTATTTTTATAATGAATATTTATAGTCAAATTTATCTTATGTATAACACTATATTAAAAATGTTTTAGATATTAAACTTTGATTTTAACTATTTTAACTCTTCTTTAAATAAAATAATAATAAGTGTCATAATCTAATCCAAGTGAACCTAAAGGGTAATATTTTTTTAAAAAGATTTTGTTCTGGTCGAATTAAATTTATCCAATAGAATTAAGACATGTGTTAGGGTAATAATAATATAATTGTTACCCTTAATTACCCTATTTACTTTTTACCGTGGTAAATAAAAGTAAAAAAGTTACTATTCACAAAAAATTATTTTTATCTTATTGAACCACATTTTACTCGTTGATATTAACCGTGTCTCGCAGGTTTTCGCAATTCCACTCACAAAATTTGTAAAACTATGTTTTATGTAAATTTTCAAATTTTCCTAGAAGGTGGGTAAAAGTCGGTGAAAAGTTCAATAAAATTTTTATATATCTAAAATTTTTATATATCTAAAATTATTATAAAATGACTCCAATGAATTACATTGAAATTATATATGTAATATGTATAAATTTTTATTAAAATAAATTTAAATAAAATAAATAATAAATTAATTAAAAAGTTGGTTTTTAAATAGTAACCAGTGTTTTCACTATTCATCAAAAATTGAATGTTTTTTGAAAAATATAAGAAATTAACCCTAGGCTATTTTTGATATTCCAAATCCAAAAATGAAGTCCATTTAGAAAGATAAAATTTATAAAATTTCAAAATTTGGGTATTACTATTCATAATAGCTAGTTTATATAACATATCGATGTTTAGTGAAACACAGTATTGCGTACAACACACGCCATCGTGGAAGGTCGTGATTGTGTGTAATGCAAGACAAGTCAGGGATGCATGTAGTGCAAGATCCTTTTGGTGTAGAATAAAAAAAGAGATATCAATGAAATTAAAAAGAATATTTTTCATAAAATCATGGGGTGTTACATTCTACCCCCCTTAAAATAAATTTCGCCCTCAAAATTCATCAGGGTTATAAATGGTTTACTAATCGAAAGTTTCTTTTATAGAAACCCACATCGTAAAAAGGAATACCAAAACATATCATTAAAAACTAATGTATAAAACATAATAGTTACCAACATTAACTAATCACCGAGTTTCCACATAGGAGAACATAGGTGAAAATATGGATATGGAAGAGAAATCTAACCATCATGTTCTGATAGAGAGTGGTAGAGAACATGGCTATGAAAAAGCCAACAATCAAAAATCCATAAATTTGTGATGATCTAAGGTACCATATGATTCATCAGATATAAGGACACTAGGACAACATTTTTTTAGTATTCAAGATCATTTCCCTAAAGTTGGAGAATTGTTGAATTAAAAGAAATACTTACTTGATTTTGGTACAATATTACTATTGTTTGTGAATTGAACAATTTCCACATCATCTATTAAAAAATGAAGTTGAATTTGTCTTCTGTGATGTGTGATCAGATCATGTGATAGAATGATAGGTCATTCCATCTGTCTCAAACAAAAGGATAGTAAAAGTTATTAAATATACATAAGTCCATCTATAATGAGATTAATAGTATATGGTTCCTAAAATGGACTTATACGTCATATATCATACCGCTTAATATAATAAAACTAGCTTTTACTAACAAAGGACTTCTTGTAGGCCAGTGGTAGGCGATAAAGGCCCGTTGCACTTCAGTCGTGGGTTCTATTCCCACAGTCTTGTCTGACGCGACGGGTTGTCACCCGTTCTTCATGTTGTCCCTTTTCATAAACTACACTATTTTAACAATCGATCAATAATATAGAAAAATGTTCTAGCCTTAAACAATACTAACTTATGTCCAACATAATTCATTCCAATCTTTTGGCTTATCTAAAATACTTTTGTCCAAACTCATAGTATAAAGAAAACAATTACTAGAAATGTCATATGCCGAGCATGTGAATACCATCATCTATCCTCCATATATCATACGATATATCTTGTTGGACACATTCCAAACATGTGATTACCTTAATCATGTATTCTATTGAAAATGAATACCCATTGACCTTTTGTGAAAACATGAATGTTGTCCAAATTTAACCCTTTACACATACCAAAATCCCAAATTTTCTATATACTCAAACCATGATATAACTTTATCCTTATATCAGTCATGAGATCATTTCATTTTTTCTTTATCACTCAATTATGTGAATATCATCTTCTTTCCAAAAATATCTGAATAACCTATCATGGTTACCGGTACCATTCAAAATATACTTTCAAATACTTTACGAAAAACAATAGTGTAACAATCTTTATATCTGTCTATATTCCATAATACCATTACCTATAAAACAAAACTCTTGATAAAAGTAAATTATTCCACTACCCTCTTAAACCATTGACTGAGCCTCAACAATTATTTCATCTCACAGATCATTTTAAGTATCTTCATCATCATCATCATAAATACTTTCCATACATCCATGTTGATTTTATTCATGGGACTTTCCCTTAGGGAATTGGTTTTCATAATGCCCGTAAATTCCACATTTAAAACATTTAACCACTATTGATGTCTTAAAAATACCATTATCCTTGTCCATGGTGTTAAATGATCATTTTCCTTGGCAATTACCGGCTTTGTGTCCTTCTTTTCCCCAACCAAAGCATCTACTAGTTCCTTTGAAACATTCTCCTTGATGTCTCTTCACACATGATTCACATGAGGAAAATTGAACTTTCTTTCCTCTATGATTATCATGAAAATCCTTATTTCTCTTATTAACTGAGTCAGGAAACATACCAAAGTTGAGATTACTGATCATATTATGAGATTACTGATAAGGAATAATAATGATGTTTCACCTTCCAAATCCCATTTCATTTGCTTGATCATGAATAATATCATTCCACTATCCATCATATTATCCATTGACATGAATATTTTGGTTTCCATCCATTTTCAAAAACCCAAAAAGAATAGTGTGAGAGGCATAAATCATGCTAGGAAAACAACATAATCAAGTTCAGTACTTTCAATCTCTAACATCATAGGTTTAATCGTAGTTTATTCATGATCATTTTCATAATTCTAGGACTATAACCTATACTTATACCTAACCTTAGAGACATCTCTAGACATGCCTTAGAAATACCTCTAGGGATTTCACTAAAGTTTTCGTATCCTAGTTTCCAAAGGTTATCTAATCCTTTCCTCTAATACAAACTATAGAGACCCAAAGCTTTATGTACATGGACATTACATTAATTTTGCAGAATACTTAATACATAATAGAAAAAGACACCAAAGGACCGTAATAGTTTAGTGTCTTTGGAAACTTGGAACATAATCTTCTAATCTTGATGAAAGATCATCAAAATCTCCAATAAAAATATTCCCTTTTTTATTACATAAAACCTTTCTTTATACCCATGGAAAAGAAAACATATAAATGGTGAGCTCAAATGCTCAGTAAGGGTAAGCATAGAAAAAAAACAAACCATATACATTTGAACTTCAAAACATGAAAATAAAGTTTAAACAACAAAATCATGAGTTGTGAAATAAATCATGGTAGTAAATAAAGCATAGATCATAAAGGAACATAAATCATGATAAATAAAACATGGGAATAAAACATTTATTTGTGGAAAAACATTAACCACATGAAATGATTTCCATAGTAGCCAAGGCATTGCTGTCATGCCCATCTTAGTGGACAATGTCCCTTTCTGAATCGAGTTCACTCCTCGTTCCAGTCCTGTATCACTGAACCAGATTAACTTACCATTTTATCCATGTATTTCTCATGATATATAAATCTTTACACAATGCATTGGAGGGAGATATAGGTCACAACCATCTCATAATGAAATCATTCTTAATTGTGCCACAAAATAAACATAAAACATTCATCATAAACCAATGAATAAAATGGGTTTCATAAACATCATCCCATCATCACATAATCCATATAAAACAAATGGATATCTCATCATAAGAAAATATAAACCACGTAAATCATAGAGAAATTATACATGAAACATACACATATGAAATAATGTCTTCTTAGATGGAAAATGGTTTTGATAAAACACTTGAAATAAATTCTTGAGGAAAATATCTTTTCTTCTTCAAAATCATTTTATTTTCAGAAAATTCCATGAAATTTTAAAAGAAAAGTATTTGGTTGAAAATATTCATAAAATCTTGTAGAGTAGGCTTCATGAAAATGAGGCGTTTTGAATCCTTAAAAATCTGTTCACGCCGTATATGTTAAAAATAACATTCTCCCCATACTTTTGTTGGAAAAGTCAAAAAGTTCCCCGTGTGGTAAACAAAAAAAATATTCATTTCATAACACGTGGTAAATTTAAAAAATTGGTAAAAAGGACTTTCAAAATATATGAAAACTTTTTTAGAAAACATAGGCATGGATGATAACAATAACCCCAGTAAATACATACGAATAACAATCTCGGATAAGAACAAGATTGGAATAGTTATCCCTTACCTTAGGTCCGATATGCTTCGTACGTATCTGAACCTCCTGTATAATGATATAAATAGTGTCATTGACTTATTACAGAATCATATGCACTGATATGATATCGTATATGGTTCACTTATGACATTTTATTACCTGTTCGTTTGTAAGTTCCATGTTAAAACAGTGTTTTGGGTAAAATCGTTTTATTTATCATACATGTTTGGACTTGTTGTTATTGATATTATTATTACATATATCTTGATTTACATACATCCAGAATGTAAATGATGATTTATATATCATATATATATATTCATTATATATATATATAATAGATATATAAATGAAATGAAATACACCGTTCATGGAGACGGTAGGCCGTACGTACGCATGAACGTTGTTTTCTTTTCCTTATTTAATTAAATGGAATTTAGTAAATTAAACATATATGTACATAAATACAGTATCATTATAATGTAAAATAATTCATGATTATTTATTATATATACTTCATAATCATACTTGAATGGATAATCATGGAAAATGAATCTCATCGCGTTCGTGGAAACGGTAGTGCGTACGTACGCACGAGCGATGATATCATTCCCATGATCATGGAATTGTATTGAAGTGTATCTATAATATTTCATAATAAATATCACTTTAAAATAATCATATATAGTTATTTATTTACACCATTATACCCATCCAAGTAAAGTGGTGTTGGAAAACAGATTACACCACGGCGTGAAGACGGTATTCCATACGTACGCATGCGCGGTGACTTCATTTCGGTAGGATGGATAGAAGATGAAATTGGGTTGTTTAATATTTATAAAAACATTAAAGTATATGAGTGGTAATTATGTGATAAATTTATGATGAAACAAATAAATAAAAAGAATTAGAAGATGAAATAAATTGGAAAGAATCGTTAAAAGATATTACCTCTTCTTTGACGCGCCTCTTCATAACCTCTTCTTAAGGCACTAGGGTTGGTCTTTTGATGAGACCATAACCTCTATAATTATTATAGGGAAGATGAGAAGGGAAATTGTCAGGGGTTGGCCGATATTTAATGCTCCAAAGGGTGTGAATAGAAGATGGAAGGGGTGCCCTTTTTATAACGGAGGAGAGGGGCACCTTTGGAAAAACATAAAATATTATTTTATAATAAAGTCATATTTGGTTTATAATAGCTCAAAATTGATTTATTTCGATGTTAAAGTGGGTATGGATCGAAATCCCCTCAACCAATAGGTTTTATACATGTTTAGGTTACTATTTTAACATTATCAATTACATTTAACTCTATGTTAAGTAATTTATCTTTTACCTTGTCTTCTTGTTTTCTTACACTATATGGGTAATAAAAATTACTATAACCAGAAAAATGAAGACAAAGTGGTTCATTATTAATATATATTACCTTATATAAGTCATTTTGAAGAACCTTTTATTTTTAGGATTAAAATAACAATTAATAATCTAATATTTTTTAAAAACTATTTTATGTCAATTTTGACACTATTTGGTAATTGATTTTTGTGAAAATCATAACATCATGATTAGTTAGAAAAAAGTTAATTTAATCAATACTAACATGTCATATTGACCTAAAAAATTATTTCAATTCATAAGAAGCCTCAAATTACATTTATTTAGGTATTTATAATATCAATTATTTTAATATATCATTATTTATGTAATTACTGCAACACCATTGTGTCATAAATAAATTAATGTATATAATGTCTAAAAATTATAAATAAACTAAAATTAGGAATTTAATCTTTTTAACTTTATAATTAATATTTATAGTCAAATTTATCTTATGTATACCCCTTTATTAAAAATGTATTAGATATTAAACTGTGATTTTAACAATTTTAACATTTCTTTAAATAAAATAATAATAAGTGTCCTAATCTAATCCAAGTGGACGTAAAGGGTAATATTTTATTCCTAAGGTTGTTTTTGGTCTAATTACACTTATTCAATAGAATTAGGACATGTTTTAGGGTAATAATAATATCATTTTAACCCTTAATTACCCTATTTACTTTTTACTGTGGTAAATAAAAGTAAAAAGTTACTATTCACCAAAAATTATTTTTATATTATTGAACCACATTTTACTCCTTGATATTAACCATGTCTCTCATATTTTCGAAATTCCACTCACAAAAGAGGTAAAATTAAGTTTTATGTAAATTTTCAAATTTTCCTAGGAGGTGGGTAAAATATGGTGGAAATCTCAATAAAAATTTTATATATCTAAAATTATAATAAAATGAATCCAATTAATTTCATTGAACTTATATAGGTATTTTATATAAATTTTGACCTAAAATAAATTTAAATAAAATAAATAATTATTTAAATAAAAAGTTGGTTTTTAAATAGTAACTACTGTTTTCACTATTCATCAAAAAATGAATGTTTTCAGAAAAATACCAAAAATTCACCCTATGCTAATTTCTATATTCCGAATCCAAATAAGATATCCATTTTGAAGGGTAAAATTTATAAAATTTCAAAAAGTGGGTATTAAAATTCATAACGACTAGTTTATATAACATATAGTTGTTTAGTGAAACTCTGTATTGTGTACAACCCATGCTATCGTGGAAGGTCGTGATTGCGTGTAATGCAAGCCAAGTCAGGGATGCATGTAGTGAAAGCTTCTTTTGATGTAGCGTAAAACACAGGACATCAATGAAATTAATAAGAATATTTTTCATAAAATCTCGAGGTGTTACACTGAAACGAATTTCAAACTCTCAAACAGTGGAGCTCCCCCGTCGAAGGGTAAGAAGCTCCCGGTGACTAAACTCCTTCGCAGTCGAAGAAAGGAACTCGGCTCTAAACATGTCTCAAAACTCCTCACATGAGATCTCTGACTCCTCATGATCCACGAGGAACAAGATCCACCACTACCTTGCTGCTCCACGCAACATCGTCACAACCAAGGACACCCAGTGCTCCTTCCGAGCACGGATCGAGCTGACGCCTATCTCGACCTCCTTCAACCAGTCTTCTGTGACTGCATCTGAAATGGATCCCTCATACTTCTACAGACTCTGGCGCTGAAACTCTCAAAGTGACTTCTTCCAAGTGTTTTCGTCGTCAACCTCTACCCTGTGGCGACCTGCTGGAACAGCCTGCTAAACGTCTTCTACAAAAACCTGAAGAGGACGTCGACCAAGAGCCGTGCCTGTAAAATAAAAAACCGTTAGAGCTCCTAAGCCTGGAATATGGAAGACTCAACATAAATTAATTTATTGTTTTCTTTAATTTGTTTTAGGTTAACCTATCCCAAGGTATACCCATTCAAACACATGCACAAAGAAGAATGATGCATGATACTTTCCTAGGTTTCTACCTTGCAACCAGTGTCACCCTGTTTATTAGCCATTGTAAACATAAAGGTTCGTACAACAGATCATAGGGGGCCCTAAATTCCTATCTCTCAGCCAGTCTGCAGTGTTTAACTCACTTGCTAAACATGAATGACACCATTTCCCTACCAACCCGTGCAACCTCACCTGTGCCTAACTCCAAACTCCATCTTATCCCTCAACCAGACCTATGATACCACTCTGTCACGACCCCCTCTTCACAAAGTGTACCCCTCATGGGCCGTCAATGTGAGATGGGAGATAATGACCCCCGAGTCCCGCATCCAGTAGGCCCTGGTTTGGTGACTACCACAGAGGGTATAGTGAACACACAAATAGAAGGCATTACCCTATAAGAGAACACTTGCGGAAGAGAGAGATAAGATAGAAAACAACAAACTCCAACTCAGAACTGAAATACAAAAGAATCCCATGTACATATATGAAACTCCATGAAAAAGTACAACAACTAAAAGGGGAAACTACAAGTAACCAAATGAAATTAAAAACAGCAGCGACCACAAGCGCGAACAGCTCCTGTATCCACAAGCTAGTAGTAACCAGCCTGATCTCCAACCTGCTACACATGACCTGAAAAAAAAAATATACGCAGCGTGAGTATAACAGTATACTCAGTAGGATCATACCCAAAGCCTCTCGTGCAAAAGTAATGAATGCATGCTAATGCACAGTAAACAACAGTGAAACTAACTCATCACCTAACAGGTATACTATTTTCCCAACCTCACAATGGCTACTCTAACCAAGTATCGCATACAAGAATATATTATATAGAAAAGGATATCATGGGTACCCTACTACTACTTCCCCACTGGTTTGCCTCTTTTCCCCAAGGACATACGTCATGTGCATCTATTTCCTAAGGCTCTTCCGTATAAACATGGGCCTAGTTCCACAATCTACACCTCGTGCACCACAAAGGCTTGACAAAAAACACTTGAGATATGCTCCACACCATCCTCACCACCAAAAGTAAGTAGGTAGGTTCACGGAGCCACCACAATCCGCATAATGTGTATCATACGTCTGGTATTGTACCTCAAGCCATTACATCACATAAACCGTGTAAGGATCCTAAAGCCATCACAGCCTATACACGTTACACCTACAGTAGTCCATAGGATACTATATCCAGAATATATGTGTGGAAATAACCACAATCCAATACATCCCTCTACACGCATATATGGAGAAAACTAACGGATGTTCCAACGACACTAGTATCTACTAAGAGAAGAGAGCGATATCAAAGGGGGTAGTCATCCATTCTTCCTCCCACCAGAATGTTGGGGAAAACACCCCCTAGGGTTCAGAATCCCTGGGGTGTCAGTTTCCCTTACAGATAGGGTGGAGTAGCATATATAAACACAAAAAGTATAGAATATATATAACTCACAACCACACTATGGGCATAACCTAGTCTTATCCTCAATTGCAGCTAACGTCTCTCAGACTCTGGGCTGCTATTTCTATGACTAGGAATCCTATAATCACACATCCAGTTAAAGAACATAATTAGGTTACTTCATTCCCTTTTCCATCAATTCCACTTTATGTGAATTAATTCTTTGCACATTAATTAACCATGAACAAAAACCACATTAAACTTCACTGGAATCACATTCAAAATTTATTGTCCCTTCAAAAGTTCTCAACCTCATCATTATGTTTCATCAAACTCCAACCCCATGGGTTAACATCATTTATTCATACATTAATTATAGAATTACTTTCCCATATTCCTAGGTATTCTAGAAAAGAATCCTATTCAACTAAACACAAGGGGGCTCAACACGGTGAGTAGATATACTACCCGTCGAGTCTTTGCCACCTATAACAAGAGTGTAGGGTCATTCTCCCTCGAGAGGCTAAACACTGAAAGCATGTGGCATACCCCAAAAATCTTCACCTCCTTCAGAAGAAGGGTAAGCAAGACCAAAATCCAGAATAAGTGGGGAAAATTAAAGCAGATAACAACCAAACTAACCACCAACCATTCATCCAACACATCCATCTCATCCCATCATCCCTGGTGTCCTCCCGGACACCCACATGTATAAACCGATGCATCTCGCCACTGTAGGCATCATCTGCTACCACAACCACAAGGCCTCCCTGCCTCCATATATCACAAAACCCCTACAGGGTCACATCAGAACACAAGATATCACAACAACCCTCCAGGGTCAGAGCATAGCACAAGCAATAGGAAAACAAAAATCACATCAAATTGGGATCTTGGCCCTTTAACAAGGCATCCGGACTTCACAAAACAACAACCAATAATCACATTAGATGGGCTTTTAGCCCAACTTCACAAGAAGAGGGTAACATTGAACCCTTCATGGAACTCAATCAAGTTATTTAATCCAAGTTTAATTAGAAAATTAAATTTTTTGGTTCTTACATTTTCAACCATATCTGTAGGCTATCACCGAAGATTAAACATGTTTACTATGAAAATTTTGATCAACATCAAATTAGAAAAACTATAACAATGACAACAACCAGATTCATTTACATGACTCTTTATCTTTAGCCAATTAATTATCAATTAACTCCGGCTTTATGTTCTTTATCAATTTCATCAGGAAAAATATGCTAACAAGAAAAGAATATATATCAAACTAACTATCAAATCAAGAGGCAAACCGTAATCACGGTACAAAGAAACAACATGCGATCAACCAAACTATTTTAATCCGGATCAAGTATTTAATTAGGTCAATTACAATTTGATCCAAAGGGATAAATCATGCTAACTCTATTATTTCATATAAACAATTAGAGATGACATGAATCCCCTACCTCAATGTTTTTCGAGGAAAAACACAACGGTCGACGAACGCCCATGAAACCGGGTCGATTCTCCAAGAATCCTTCTCAGATCTCCTCAGCTAACACAACCAAGACCAAATCTCATCACAAATGACATCCACACACTTATATCTACCCATAACGGGCATAGATCTAAGATCCCAAGAGAAGAGGAGGAGTAGATCTACGTAGATCTATGAAACCAAAAAAATGATCACATACCTCGAGAAACTGGCTATGATTCGCGAAGAGAAGCCTCTGAATCGCCTCCAAAATGCTTGGGAGAGGTTCTTCCACCTCCAAGGAAGGGTAATCCCATGTTATATCCAATTAGGGGTTAAATGAGGTGATTAAAGTCAAAACGGTCAAGATCCTAAATTTTAGGATCTAACATTAATTGCCCGCACGATTTGTCCGCACAGTTTAACAAACTGTGCGCTAACCGTGTGTAAGATTCTGCATCGCAAAAGACCCCTCGCATGGTTATTCCGCACGGTTAGACAAACCATGCGCTAACCGTGCGTTAGCCACTTCCTCCAAGACTAGCCTTGCACGGTTTTTGGAAAACTGTGCACCAACCGGGCAAAAGCTATTAACCTTTAACATTCCCCAAAAGACCACCCAAATGCACCCCCAAGCCACCTTGACCTCTCAGAACACCTATAGCACCACATTTTCACAATGGAATGGACCGGAGAGGTCCGGGCCATTACAAATTTATACCTCATTCACGCCGACTATAATACATGAGCACATCCATAATCCACCCTAGAAGTACAGACATATCACATGTCTTCTCAAAACATCAGGGCCATCACATATCGCCTAATGACACATGGGCTACCATAGACAACATCTAGTGAACTAAAATTCCTTCGACCATTACATCATAGGAAATTCCTACCTCACATGGAATATAGGGTCGGAATGAATGGTTACCTATCCATCTATACTCCTTAATAGATGTGGGAAACATCCCCACACACGACTATATGGGTTTCAGAACATAGTTCTTGATCTGGGTGGGGTTTTTATAGAAATAAATAGAATATAAAATTATATAAACATAGCCTCACATAAATAAAATTATATGGATTCAAAACAAAAAACTATCTAACACACACAATCTACACTATCCATCCCTTCTCTAAATGGAGAAAACTACAACACAAGACACTTTCACATTATCCCCAAATATCCTTTCATCATCCCGTTATTTTTATTATTTATTAAAAATGAATTTATATCAAAAACACTTACCAGTTAATTAGTCATCATCCACTTCAAACTAAATGACCAAATCAACCTGTTACATTTCAGTCATTATTAAAAAATTAATTATTATTATTAAATCACTGCCCAAGCATCCAGAAATAATAAACCACCACCTCAAAACAATCATATTCACAACCAGACAATAATTACTTCATTTCCCCAAATGAATGTCCAAAAAACTAACTACCCACCCCAAAAACACAACAATAAAACCATATTTCTTCCCCAAAAATGCGACCATCTAACCAACTCACCACTACAAAATCCTAACCGTAAAATAATATTAATGCCCAGAATTATTGCTATCAAAGACCCTTGACACCCCAAAAAATTAATATCAAACCTTTTCACCACCCAAAATAAATTTTCAACAAACCAACTCACATCCCCAAAACTGAGTCTATAAAACTCTCTCATCTCCAAAAATCACAACAAAAAAATACCACACACCAAAAAATAATGGCCATAAAACCATATCACCACCTTAACAGCAAGGACAAAAAACCATCTCACTATCCCAAAATCACATCAATCAATCCATCAACCCTGCAAAACCTAACCCACAATCAACCACAAAACATTTCCGAAAAAATCATAACAACACATCATATCACATCAAAAAACATTTTTTAACATTATGAATGGGATTTTATAAAAATAACAGTTTTTTGGTGTTTTATATTACAATTTATTATCTTGATACCACCATTTCTGTTATCCAAATATAATTGGTTATAAAATATCAGTATTAGGGTAATATCAAAATAATTACAACAAGATAAACAGTCATATCATATCATATCCAACCAAAAAATATCCCCCAATAAACATAATTTCTAATAGGGCATCAAGACCGTACAATAAAAATATAAAAATCATATCAAATATGTTAAATAATTAGAAAAAATCAATTAACCATTTAATTTCTGTTATGAAATTCATTATTATTTATTAATCTATCACTACCACAACTCATAGATGGATAAGAGTAAACTCATCCCAAACAATACACAATAAAGATAAAAAATGGATTCTATACTTCAAATAATAATTCATACTCGGTGAGAAACATATGGAAAATATGAAAAGGTAAAAAAATTATATTTCTCCATAAAAAGGATGATCAACCTACACAACACTATAAAATAATACAAATGTTTCCCACCACACAGCCAAAACCAAAAAAACTTCAAACCAATGAATCCTTGAAATAATAATAGAAGAAAACCAACCATGAATGGGAGGAGAACATACCATAGATTTTGAATGGTTATCTACTGGAACTAATAAGAAATATATGGAGGAAGAGGTCTTGAATAACTCTTTAGGGTTCCTAGAGATATTTCAATTATAATGAGGAGTGAGGTAGCTGGATGAATTAAAATTCCACTTGAAGGGTTATAGAATAACCTATATCCCTCTTGTTACATTTTGTGTAACTATAGCATGGTCTATGTTCCTAGGGTTTACCCAAAAAATTCCATTTTACTAAAAACATGGCTCTTCAAAGGATTAACCACCCAAATTATTTTACATTGTGAATCCCACACAAATGACATACATGATTTTCATGGGACACCCCTTAGTTGTGTACATGTCATGAAACACTAGACTACACATGTCCTGATCCACTATGATATTTCATGTAATATAATTACCAAACATGTATTGAAAGAACCAGCTCTTTTGCAGCTTCTCCCAATAGAGAAACAACTATAATGACCAAAACTGGATAATTAATTTACTCATAAAGCCCAGAGAGTTACACCTAGTTTTTTGGGAGAAATATTGAGACAAACATGATATATTTCAATTTCAAGAAGATATTTTGATATTAATTATTTCTTTTTCCATGATTTTATCTCATTATATGACAAACAATGAGCCTATTGTTTCCTATTATGGATATCTTAAATGTTTGTTTCACAGTTATTCTATTAATGTGCCAATCATTCACATGTTTAAAAACCACAATAATCTTCCAAAAAACCTAAAAAATAAATAATGGTTAAAGAAAAAATTATGGCCAAAAAATTAATTAACATACCTGAAAGTGATATCTGAATGTGATAGTTCTCCAAACCATATAATTTCGCATCACCAAAATATCATGATGATAATGACTTATTGGAGAAAAGATAATTCCACTACTCTTTCTTCATTGATTTATGTTTCCATGTCTGATTAGAATATGTTCCACACAACCATTAAAATAAGTTCACTAGAATACACTTCTAATTATAAATATTTCCCAATAATCATAAATATGAATCAATTATTTGATCACTGAAATACATTAAACAAATTAATTGAATTTATAGTTCAGAAAATGAGATTGATCGGCATGATACTTCTTATATTGTGAAAGAGGGAGAAAATAATGTATAGAATTCTACTAAAAAAGAAAATCATACTGATAATATAATTTTTTTATCCTATTAGTGTTCTCAATGGGTTTTAAAAAAATATGAGAACATTTTACACATATAGAAACTTCTAGAGGTAACATTGATGATATAAATTTGAATTATACCAGTATTGATCCATCCAATGTTGTTGATAAATATTATGATTATTTACCACTCTTGGACATTTCTCATTAAAAAAACATCCCCCACTTCTAACCAACAAATAGGTGATTCCCTAGGTAGAATATACAAAGCCTCAATGGGATCCAATTTGATAGGTGATTGGAAATTGTTTCTATAATTGTCGTTAATCGGTCCCAAATAGATATCCCAATAGACAACAACGTTCATAATGCAAGAATAAATCAAATACCCCAAAATATTTTTATCTCATTTTTTATGTCCATCTATAAGATGATATAATTCCATCCCCACATTAACCTAAGAACCTGTCACCTAATTGAAGACTTTGAAAAGATGATATGTTAACCAAGGGTCACAATATAAAATAATTTAATATAAATAAACTTGTAATCTCATCCTCTCAAAAACATTCCACTTTCCCAAATCCACAACATAGTTGCTGACCTTAAATTAAAAAAATTAGATAACTTATTTTTTTGATCAATAACCACACATACAGCATTAGTCCCAAATTATTTCTATAGTAACCAAAAAAATCCATAGATATGTCATCCCATTTAATTATGGGTATTGGAAGAGGCTGAATAAGAATAAAAGTAATTTTATATTCATCCATTATCTAGAGGAATGTATCGAAATAAGACACAAACTCAGTTATGCGGTGATTCAAACCTGGCCACAAAATGCAACACATCTTGTCATATTAAATATTATTTATGACATGATGAATATGACACTCAAAACAATTTAAACATCACATTATTGGGTTACTCATAGATTAAAGAATATAAAATTATTTCTTGAAGCAGTTAATACCTTCTAGAGAGAATGATAATTTGGTAATAGTCACCCACCTATATAATGGGTTCATTGTACTCCTAAAGTATTATTCCCAATATTTCTCTTTATTAATCAACTCAATAAGTGACAACAAAAACTGTGAACTAGATATTAGAATACAAGCCTCTTCCTATACTATATCCCAGTGATGTTGGAAAAATATTCCCATCAGGTTCGATTCCTCATTCTATCCCACTAATTATTTTGAATGAATCTTCCTCCACAATGAATCTATAACAACATTTCCTTTTTAGTGTATAAGTAATATCAAATTAAAAGGACTGAATATATTTTACCCAGTTACTTTTCCTAATTTTTTTTAACATAAATTTGTAACATAAAAGCATATTTGTAAAAAAAGATATTGAGACATTCCCTAAAGTTGTAATGTCACTATCTGTTGGGAGAAAACATTAATTTTTCAATTCTAAATCATGAGTGGAATAATTCTTCTCATGTTAAAAAATATGATGATAATTATATGTCAATACATAACAATATTACATAAGAAAAATACTAAAATCCAAACCTTAATCATAACCAAACACCACATAGACCATTCTTAATTCTATTAAAATAAGAAAGTTTGAGGCCACATCATTTCAACGAAGGAAATCTGAAACATTAAAGCCCTAATTATTTATATCCATTTTTGGTTATGATTAGTCAATAATTATACATGCTTTAATAGTTCATTCAAAAACTACTGATAAAATCCTTCCAAACATATGAATTATTGAATATCAAAGACATTTAGTGTTTCCTTCAATTATAAGATCATTATCATATTTTTAGGATGAATTGATATTCGATATTCTAATGTCAAAAGTCTCAAAAAATTAACTTCACAAATTCCAAATAGACATTTAATAACATATGATAAAAGAGATGGCCCTATATGATATCCATAATGGATTTCAATTGATTCTAATAGTTTATTCAATTCTCGAGAAAATTAAAATGAAATCCATGTACATCATGATAATGGAATCAAGGTGCTTGTAGATATTTGGATTCATTAGATCCATGAAAAAACTAGAGAATTAGTAAGACTATATAGAATCATATGATATTCAAAGTGTCTCTACATTCTACTAAATGAATTATTTATAAAATTTTATTCCTTAACAGTGAGTGGATAATATCCATATTGAATGACTATTTTTTATAAAAAAGATCATCTTTAGTTGTTCAAACAAGTCATTAGTGTGGGGAAAGTATAATTTTTTTTATTATATATCGATTGAGCTTCTGATAATAAACACACAAACATTGATTCTCATCATCCTTTTTAGAGAAGAGGAACGTGTCTTACAAAGGAGATACACTATGTAAAATAATCCTTTTAACTTTAAAATTATCCAAAAAAAGATTAGTTTCATTTTTTCTATTAGTATTATTTGGCATGAAATAATGGATATCAGATGTGTTCTCTTAAAAAATTAGTATTAAATGCAACTTTCCTCCCATGAGGTTGACTAGGGGAATCTGATAGAAACTATTCAAGAAATTTGTTGAAACCAAATGTAAGATCACAACCTATATTTTCATCCACAAAAACAACAAAAAAAGATGAAATTATTATTCCATGTTTTGTAAAATGAAGCCCTTCATATCTAGATCTTGGATCAAATTTTAATTTGAACATTTAGATGTTCCTACAAACAGTCATAAAGAACACCAAAATATGATAGCAATAAATTTCTACATTATTGGAAAATAACATATCAATATTGATGGTGACATCAAAGAGATCCATGTCTTTAACCATAAAATTCCAAAATATCTTGACTTCCAATATCTAAACAAAATAAGATGGATATTGAAAATCATGATCCTTCTATCTTAGTGGCATCTTAAACTCCATATAAAATAGTATGACTTCCATTGGAAGGTTGAAAATATTTAATAATAGGGTAAATATATAGAAATGATATACACCATTATCAAAACAGATGTCACTAAATTAGAAGTACAAATGATAATACTTTTCGTAGTTAGAGTTCCCACATATACTTCTATGAAACACTCATCTATTACATGAATATACTCTATCCCAAAATCCAATGACATAAACCCAATACTAATCAAATTATCTTACTTCCCCATAGGAAATTTCATTAAATGTGATCTTATATAATATCCTGGAGATAAATGATCTTGATAAAACATATACATGTGACATGGTGTCAATATGAGTTACTTTTTTTTTGAAGGAATGGGGAAATTGCACACTATATGTATTATCTTTCCACACTCCTACATATTAAAAGGTATTCTAAAAATTTCTAATGAAGGTGAGGTATATACAGTATACTGAGAGACACTACCACTACACTTATGAACCTCATTCTACTTAATCCACTTTCCAACCCAAACATTCATATTTTTTTGAACCAATGTGTCACACTATCTCCATCTATAACCATAAACCATAAAGGATGAACGTATATATATACTATTGAATATAGGGATTTTATTAAATTGGAAATTTACTTGATCTTATTCAACTATACATTTTCTTGCGAATGATAAATCATTCCATATAAGGTCAGTGTTTTCGAGTGAAGGAACTCATGGGATTCATCATTATCTCTTTCAATACCTGCTTTCACATACCTAGCCTGAACGGGGACTTGGAAAACACCTTTTTTCGTTTCATGGATAAATCAAACAACTACATCAACAAGACATTCATTAGCGGGATATTTTCCTCAATGATCATCATCAATAAAAACCTCATAAGAATCTATAGGAATGAATCTATAGGGAATAGTACTATATAAAATAAAGAGGATATACCATAAACCAGGTGAGAAATATTAGATAGAACAAAGATAACTGTAAGAACTCAATTCTTATTCTTGAGGTACATGTTTCTTATTTTCCTTTTTACTTAAGTGTTTTTTAGAAAACAAGGAAAATGGGGAAAACTCCCATATTTTGTGACTACATTCCATGTAATTTTCCACACACCATGTACATTGTCTGTGTGGAATGAGTAGACCAGGCCTGTAGGATGGTCGACAATGATGGGTGTAAAAACCGACTACACACCATGTAGTGGGTAGTTACACGCCATTTAGTTAGTCGAAAGGGAAACAGTAAGGCGGTGGTCAGATGAGTGACAGTACACACCATGTAAGCAGGCATTACATTCCATGTATGCATGTTGATAGATGAACAGTGCCACGCTGGCGAGAAGCCGCCGAAGGAACAGATAAAAAACGAAAACTACATGTTGTGTACCCAATAGTGCAAGCCTTGTAGTCTGTTTTTTTCTCTTAAAATGTGCAGTAGCCTCCCCTATTCATAGATAAGTCTTAGAATAGTAGTATAACTTAGGAGGGATGGCTGAAGCTTTGGAGATAACTTGATCGAGCACCGGTAATCTGTTTCCACCTCCGTCGATCTCATTGGAACCACACGTGTGAGTTCTTCCTTATCCTTGCGTATATTCTGCCAATTATTTCTCTAAGGGATGTTACTTATGTTTGAACAAGATTTATTTTACCTCATATCTATATCATTCTTGGGAATTTCATGGAGCTGCATTCACGTATACCGTTCATGGGTGATCGAGGTAGGTGGTCTACTGTATAAATTCCAACTACTGTGTGCTTTTGTGTACCATTATGATACGAACCCATGTTTATGGTGGTGTATGGATATGGACATTGCTGAAAGTTATCTAGAATTACATAGATAAACATTAAATAAATTGAAATTTTTGTTTGGGATCACTGCAAGGATCTCGGACCACCCCGGGGGTGCATTCCTCTATTTAGCCATTTGGCCAGGATACTTGAGGGTATGCCATGATTATAATGTGCATTTATTTTTATTGAGAGAAAATGTATATAAATTTTTAGTTTATGATTTGGGCTCGGACTGATTCCTGTATCATGTGGGCGGTGTTAATTAGCCAGTGGGCTGTGTTTTTCTTAGCCTGAGGGAAGTATTACGTTTATCCTGTGGGAAACATTTCTGATGCCCGTGTTTAGTATATTCTGTGCCTATCAGCGACACTTAATATGCCTGTGGGCAATTACCCGCAGGTTTCGACTCTGCTTACCTGAGGGTAAGGTTTGTATGTCTAATGACAGTGTTATCATGAATGTTCACCGTGGTGATTTTCATAAGTTGTACCTTTCAAGTTAAAGCACAGGCGTGACATGGTTAAATGAATATTAAAAATAGAAATATAACTAGTAATGTTAGTTACTTTTGAGTATTGCTTAGTTTATTGCATTTACTTCTGCACACTATTGTTTCACATTTTCACTAACAGTTGGGCACGTGCCTTTGGAGGTTGCCTACTAGTATTTAATTCTCACACCCTGTTTGGGTCATTTCTTCAACCCAAAAAGACTATATTGTTGTAGATTTATATAGGTGAAAAAGTCCTTACACAGGTACATGATTTTTGCAGAGGAGTGGGAGGGCATGGGACTGAGCTTAGGCTCAGGACGCTACTGAGTTCCTATTGCACTATTTTGTTGTGCTTAGTTATACCTTGTACTTTGATCTGTATTGTATTGTATTGCAGTGTATCCAATTCTGGATGCTTTTATAGAATTAGTGACATGCTGAATCTTTATATACATGACTATGGGTTCCCTTTACTTCAGTTGTCCATTTCAGATGTATATTATTTACTGCTTCCATTGTTGTATGTTATATTTTATTCCCTATGCTACACTTTGACCAATGTGGGCATAGTTTCCCCACTATCAGACCTGGGCCCTCACTGCTAGTTGGTAGCATCTTGAGTTAGGGGAAATGCGCTCGAGGTCTTGTGACCAACCGGGTTTGGGGCACCCATTGATTGATTTCGGATCTAGGACATTACAATGTGGTATAAGAGGGGTTCTTTTCATTGACATACTATTTGAAGCCTTATTCAGGGATAGGATGGGCATGGTAGTTGGTAATAAGCTGTGCCCGGGATTAGCTAATTCGTGTACAGGGAAAAGCCAGTCTACCTTGTTATTGCAATAATTACTAGTTTTTCAATTTTACAGCTAATTTGATTTTCACCGTTGGTTGACGCACTTGTGAGTGTGTTTTTTATTTGTTATACATGGGTTATATTTAGTTACAACCCGATGAGATGAGGGTATGCCATCTCAGGAATAATTTAGGAACATGCTAGATATCACATGACATGCATTCCTTCCATGCTATGTAGGTGCCTTAGAATTGCATGTTGTTGTGATAGTTGTTGTGCTAGAAAATCATCCTGTTGTGATAGCTACATTGATACATACCTGATATTGGATAGGGTATGATTCTGTGAGATTCTGATAGAATGAATTCCAAACTCCAGTTCTTGAGGAGTATAGGCCCTCAATTATCATAATTTTTTAGATCATTGAAGAGTTTATTTTGTTATAACATGTGTAAGAATCCAAGCGTTGATTCAAGGGGAGTATGGGATCCCGTGGGTCAGAATATGGCAGTTAGATGTTTCAGTGTTTTTATGGTTTCCAGAGTAGTTTTCGAGGATTATTCTCCGGAAAGCCCATTATACATGCCATGTAGTTATATGGACACATGTCGTGTTTTCTCCTATTTGGAAAGAAATGAAAACTTTTTAAGTACACGCCGTGTACCCTAAGTACATGCCGTGTACCCTAAATACACCTCATGTACTCTCTTCCCATGTTATAGACCGTTTGGGCGGGGAAACAGGGTAGGGAAGGGATTGAGGGAACATGCCATGTACCTGTTGTACACGTCGTGTGGTGTTGACCCGGTGTCCGCCCGTGTAACTAATAACACGGACGGAGGAAAACATAAGACATACACTCCATGTATACCTTGAACATGCCGTGTAGTCTGATCTAGGTACCCGTCCATGTCATGAAAAAGACGGGTCGGTGTTATCTTTCCTAGTACACACTGTGTTCTCTTGGAAGACGCCGTGTAGTGTCAGCCATGTAGCCGACCGTGTAGTGAGCAACACAGGACAGTCTGGGGCTTCATTATACATGCAGTTTCGTTTTAGAACACGTCGTGTAGTGTGACCTAGGTGAACAGTCTGTGTGACGAATGACACATGCTGATAAAATATTGTAGCATACACACCGTGTACCTATGGGACACGCCATGTAGTCTGGTTTTAGGATAGTCGTGTGGAAGGAATTGGGAAGGGAAGAAGGATTCAAGTATATTCCGTGTGTTTGGACAACACGCCGGGTACTTGGGGTGTTACACGACCTGTTTAATCTGGAGTAAATTCCCATGTGGATGACGTATGACAACACACCGTGTAGTATTTATACACGCCGTGTAGTCATGTTTTGTGAAACTTGAATTCTTTTCTTCTCGTGTTTCCTTTTACACCCCTTTTTTAGTCATTCATAATCATGATCTAAGGTGTGAGTTTGAACTTGTAGAGTCATACCATTGAGACGACCACTGGTTGTTCGCCCGGAGAGAGGCTTCGATTTTACTCCTAAAATGGTGGGGGCAAGGGCTACATGTTGATCCTCCAGCAGAGCCAGATGCGGCACCAGCCCTTATACTGGATGCAGGCATGGATGCGAAGTTCTGTGAAGGATTCATGCGGTTTAGGAAAACCTTCCAGGGAGACTCGCAGGTCGCCACATCTATGGAAGAGCTGACGCGTATCTTCCAGCAGTAGCATCCACCTATGTTTTAAGGGGATGGAGGACCATAGGCTACAGATCCTTGGCTATATTAGATGTAGATGATATTCGAGCATCTGGAGATGCCTTTTAGGAGGAGGGTCAAAATCTCTACATACATGTTGTGTGATTCCTCTAAGAGGTGGTGGGATGTTACCACCCAATCTGAGAATCACCGAGACATGGCGTGGGAAGATTTTCAGGCACCGTTCTATGAATTCTTCTTCCCAGAGACGCTGAGAGAAGATCGAGCTCAGGAGTTCATGAATCTATATTAGGGTGTCCTGTCAGTGATGGATTATTCTGATCACTTCCCCAAGCATCAGCATTTCACACCTATTCTGGTTGGTGATGAAGCGTTAAGGGCTCAATGCTTTGTGGATGGTCTTCGGTATGACATCCAAGTGCTGGTGAATGTTTGCAAGCTGCATACCGTACATGCTATTGTGAACCAGGCACTGATTACCGAGCGGAATCTGCCGGAAGCTAGTGGGGCATGCCAGGGCGGTTTGGCACCAGTTTTGCTTACTATTTATACAGGCAAGAGGAAGAGGCAAATGAGTTTCTCTAATGGCGGCAGTGCTAGTCAGCAGGATAATTCAGGTGGCCAGGTCATGTGCTACCAGTGTGGTCAAGAGGGGAACAAGATACTATAGTGTACACATGACCTAGTGGAGTGTTGAGCTTGCAGCAGGATGGTCATCTGCAACACCTTTTCAGGGGGTTTCCACCAGTGGCTAGTGAGAGGGGTTCTATGTAGACTCTGCATGAGGGAGCAGGACCAGTAGCTTCTTACTAGTTAGGAAACTAGAATACATTTGGGCGTGCAGGAAGAGATGGTGGTTGTGACCGTGGTTTCCAGACACAAGGACCTCAGAGGCAGCAGGTTTGGACAACTCAGAGTAGCCAGGCTGTGTTGTAGGGCCGCAGCACTGGGCAGGCTTATGCAGTGCAACCGAACCAACAAGAGAAGGATCCCGGGCCTTCTACTATTAGAGGTACTATTCTAGTAGCTTCTGGTTTATCTCCAGTACATTTTTATACGAGTTCTACACATATCTTTATATTTTTTCCCTTTGTTGAGATCCTTGGGCTATGTGTTTCTTCTTCTTCTTCTGATGTTATGATTCTAGACACTACGTTGGGAACTATAACAGGTACTGTGCGTCAGTGTAGGGAGTTAACCTTAGAGGTTGGTGGGTGTCACTTTCTATAGGACCTCCATGTTTTGGAGAAGATGTGCTATGATTTCATTCTTTGGATGGACTAGATGGTACCCTTTCACGCTTTTGTAGATTTCTATCGTCTCTGGGTGCGTTTTACATCACCATAGGTTGGAGAGTTTCTATACAAGGGCGAATGGGATGTCTAGGTGAGATGATCTGGACTCAAGTATCGTGGGTGAGGTGGAGTGATAGCCCAGATTGCGAGTTTATATCTGGATGATCAGGGGACTTTTTAGAAGGATTCCCCTCTAGTAGTTGATCGTTTCAGGGATGTCTTCCCGGAAGACTTTTTAAGTCCTCCTCTGGAGCGAAAGGTGGATTTCTCTATTCAGCTTGTGCAAGGAGTAGCACCAGTGTCCATTCATCCTTATGGGATGGATAAACCAAAGTTACAAGAGCTCAAGAGAGTGTTAGAGGAGTTATAGTCAAAGGGTTTTATCCAACCCAGTACTTTTCCTTGGGGTTCTCCAGTCCTTTTTGCGAAGATGGCGGATGGTACCCTCAGACTCTGTGTGGAATATCAGATGCTGAACAAGTTGACGGTCTAGAAACGATATCTCTTGACGAGGATTGATTATCATTTTGATCAACATTGAGGAGGATGAGTTTTCTAGAAGATTGACTTAAGGTCCAGATATAATCAGGTACGCAATAAACCATATGATATACCACTTATAGAATTTCAGAGAAGATATGGTCATATATGAGTACTTGGTTATGCCGTTCAGACTCAAGAATGCACTAGCAGTTTTCATGGCTCTGATGAATCGTGTGTTCCACCCTTATATGAATTCTTTTTTTGTAGTCTTATTGGATGAAATCTTGGAATACTCTCACACTTGACATGACCATGCTACCCATCTTGAGATCATATTGAGTACACTAAGAGAGAATTGACTATTTGCTAAGCTCTCAAAGTGCCACTTTTTAATGGATCAGATACACTTCCTGGGACCTATCATCTTAGAGGCTGGAGTTCAATTAGATCCAAAGATGGTGAGAGCAGTAGTTTCCGGGGAGGATACTAAGAACATGTTTGAGATATGAAGTTTCTTAGGGATGGCTGGTTACTACAAGTGTGTTATACAGGACTTCTCTTTCTTATAAGTGCCATTGACGGTTTTTACTAAGAAGGGTGTGAAGTTTGTTTGGTCAGAATCATACGAGACAGCCTTCTAGGAGCTGAAGGGAAAGTCAACATCAGCACCAATCCTGATACTCCCACAGCAGGGAAAGAGATATACAGTTTACTGTGATGCATCAGGTATTGGACTGGGAGTTGTGTTAATGCAGGGTGATCGAGTTATTGTGTACGGGTCTCGGAAGTTGAGGCCACATGAGAGTAATTACCCGATGCATGAACTCATGTTGGCTGGAGTCGTTCATGCATTGCGGTGTTGGAGACATTATCACATGGGAGAGCGTTTTGGGGTTTTCACTGACCATAAGAGCCTCATGTACATCTTTACTCAGCGTGACCTGAATCTAAGAAAACGAAGGTGGGTCGAATAACTTTTATCCTTCAATTTTGAGCTTTTCTACACACATGGTAAGGGTATTGTAGTTGCTGATGCATTGAGCAGGAAGACTCAGACACAGGCGGTTCATGAGGCTAGTGGTGAGTTGTAGTTTATGGCCTTGTTCTCAGAGATGCATTTGGAGGTGAACGAAATTCAAGGGTAGAACTATATTTATTCATTATCTATGATTTCTACCCTTCCTGATAGAGTGAGGATGAGACAGAAATCCGATTTAGAAGGCCTAGACCTCTGGGAGTCAGTGGAAAGTGAGGACCCTCCTCCTGGGTGGACGATAGGTGATGATGTGTTATTTTGTTTCCATGGATGAGTATGGGTTCCAGGGGATATACACGAGGATTTGATGCGAGAGTTTCATGCTACAGCTTGGGCAAAGCATCCCGGGGTTACCAAGATGTATCGTGACTTGAGATGTCAGTACTGGTGGCCATTTATGAAATGAGAAGTAGCAGGTTTTTTTGAGAGATGTTCCACCTATTAGCAGGTGAAGGTGGATCATCAGAGTTCAGCCATATTGTTATAGCAGTTACCCATTCTGGAGTGGAAATGGGATGATTTCATGATGGACTCCATGACTGGGTTGCCGAGGTCACCTCGATGCAATGATGCTGCGTGGGTTGTTTTGGACAGACTTACAAAGGTGGCTCACTTTTTTCCGATCATGGAGACCTTCGGTGATGACGAGCTAAGGAATTTGTATATCCGAGAGGTATTACACCTTCATGGGGTCCCTCATTCTGTCATTTCAGATAGGGATGCCGATTTTACGTCTTGTTTATGGCAGAGTTTTTAGAGGGCACTGGGTACATAGGTGCTTCTGAGCATAGATTACCACCCTCTAACTGATGATCAGTGAGAGCATCTGATATAGGTGCTTGATGAAATGCTGGGAACATGCGTCCTAGAATTTTGGGTCTCTTCGGATAAGTATAGACCCCTGGTCAAGTTTTCCTACAAAATTATTTTTCAGGAAACTATTGAGATGGAATCTTTCGAGGCTTTATATGGTAGGCCATGCCGATCACCATTGTACTGATTGGAGGCAGGTGAGGCAGATTTACTGGGACCACATCTCAGGTAGGAGACTTCAGAGTAGGTCCAGTTGATTCAGAAGTGGATGGATACTACACAGTCTCATCAGAAATCTTATGCTGATCGCCGCAGAAAACCATTGGAGTTCGTGGTCGGGGATCAGGTTCTCATACGTGTTTCTCAGAGGTTGGGACACAAGAGGATCAGGAGAAAGGGTAAAATTTCACCGAGGTATGTGGAGCCGTTTGAGGTTATAGAGATCGTCGGGCCGGTTGCCTATCCGTTGTAGTTACTATAGAGATACTGGTCCATGCACGACATCTTCCATGTACCTCTGCTGTGCCACTATCATTCAGACCTGCCTCTCTTCTTTCAGCCTGAGGAGGTTTTGTTACAGGTCGATGCATCCTTTTTGGAGCATCCGATTCATATTGTTGATAAGAGAATGAAGGTTCTCTAAGGCTTGTCAGTTCCTCTCGTACGAGTGCTGTGGAAACATGGCCGAGTGTAGGATGAAACCTGGGAGCAGGAGACCGACGTACGTGCTCAGTGGCCTGAATTGTTCACAGCATTATCTTCTCCACCCATGGAAGGGAAATTCTGGGATGAATTTCTTTAAGGGGGGAAGTTTGTAAGAACCCAATTCTTATTCTTGAGGTACGGGTTTCTTCATTTCCTTTTAACTTAAGTGTTTTTGAGAAAATATGGAAAATGGGGAAAAAGACCAAATTTTTTAACTACATGCCGTGTAATATTCCACATGCCGTGTACTTTGGATGTGTGGAATGAGTACACAGGGCATGTATGCCGGTTGATGATGATGGGTTTAAAAACAAACTACATGCTGTGTAGTGGGTAGTTACACGCCGTGTAGTCAGTCGATAGGCAAATAGTAAGGCGGTGGCTAGCTGAGCGATAGTATACACCGTGTACGCAGGTATTACATGTTGTGTACTCATGTTGACAGATGAAAAGTTCCACGCTGGCGAGAATCCACCGAAGGAACAATTAAAAAAATGAAAACTACATGCTGTGTACCCAATAGTACACGCTGTGTAGTCTATTTTTTCACATAAAATGGGCAGTAGCCTCCCCTGTTCACATGGAAGGCTAAGAACCAGAGGAGAACTCGGGAGGGACATAGATACTTTGGAGATCACCCGATCGAGCACTAGGAATCTGTTTCCATCTCCGTCGATCTCATTGGAACAGAACAGGTGAGTTCTACCTTCTTCTTGTGTATATTCTACCAATTATTCCTCTAAGGGAAGTTATTTATGTTTGAACATGATTTCTTTTACCTCAGATCTACATCTTTCTCAGGCGTTTCTTGGAGCGTCATTCACATATACCGTTCCGGGGCGATCGAGGTAGGTGGTCTAGTGTTTAAATTCCATCTGCTATGTGTTTTTGTGTACCTTTGTGATATGAACCCATGTTTGGGGAGTCATATGGATATGTACTTTGATTAATTTTATATATAATTGCATAGATAAACTTTAAATAAATTAAAACTGTTGTTTGGGATAACTACTTGGATCACAGACCACCCCGGGGGTGCGTTCCTCTGTTTATCCATTTGGCCAGGATACCCGAGGGTATGCCATGATTATATTAGGAATTGATTTTTCTTGAGAGTAAATGTATATAAATTATCGGTTTTCGGCTTTGGGCTCAGCCTGATTCCTTTAGCATGTGGGCGGTGTTAATTAGCATGTGGGAAGTGTTTTCCTTAGCCTGAGGGCAGTGTTTTGTTTAGCCTATGGGAAACCACTCCGATTCTCATGGGTAGTTGATTTTGTGCCTATGGGTGACACTTCTTTTGCCTTTGTGAAATATATGTTATGCCTATGGGAAATTACATGCAGGTTTTGACTCTGCTTACCTGAGGGTATGGTTTGTATGTCTGATGACAGTGTTATCATGAATGTTCACTGTGGTGATTTTCATATGTTTTACATGTCAAGTTAAAGAACATGCTTGACATGGTTAAATGAATATTAAAAATAGAAATATAACTGGTAATGTTAGTTACTTTTGATTACTTCTTAGTTTATTGCATTTACTAATGCACACTGTTGTTGCACATTTTCACTAATAGTCGGGCACGAGCCCTTGGTGGTTTCCTACTGGGATGATTTCTCACACCCTGTTTAGGTCATGTCTTCGGCCCAAACAGACTATATTTCTACATGTGTCGATAGGGGTAAGGGTCCCTACAAACGAAAATGATTGTTGCAGAGGAGTGGGAGATCATGGGACCGAGCTTAGGCTTCCGATGCTGCTGAGATCTTGTTGCAATGTTTTGTTGTGTTTATTTGTACCTTTTACATTGATCAATATTGTATTGTATTAGAGTGTATCCTGTTATGGTTGCTTTCATAGAATTAGTGACATGCTGCATCTTTATATATTTGACTGCCGATTCCCTTTACATCAGTTTTCCATTTCAGTTGTATATTGGTTACTGCTTCCTCTGTAGTATGTTATTTTTTTTTATGCGCTACACATTGACCAATGAGGGAATAGTTTCCCCACTATCTGACCTGGGCCCTCACTGCTAGTCGGCATCATCTAGCATTTGGGGAAATTTTCTTGAGGTCATGTGACCAACCGGGTTCGGGGCACCCGTTGTGTGGATTCTGGATCCGGGATGTTACAATAGCATAACAAAATAACTAGTATTAAACCAAAAAAACCCAATAGAGACACATCCAAATTTCCAATTCTAACTTAAGTCTAATTAGGATGATATTTTACTAGACACAAATGAACAACCTTCCACGCATGAAATTAATATCCTATCTCATATATACCAATACATCCCTAGACATGAATTTCATGGGATCATGATCCTTCCCCATAATACATATTTTTCCCATAAAAAACTAGGAAATCCCTAAACTATACACATGAGCTAGCCTATGGCAAGGTCTGAAGAGCTTTATTGATCCCCACGGTCTGGAAACAACTTCCTAGGCATGACGAACTAGAATTGCGAAAAATTTAACTTTTAAAAATCGAAAGAAGAAATAGATGAAATATATAAATCAAATAAAACATTCCAATACATAGTAAATGAATGAAATTGAAATAAATTATGTAAAATTTATGGGAAAAAAAGAAAAATGAACTAAAATCTACAAGATAAAATGAATCCAATCTCCATGTGATTTATTGGAAAAAAAATTAGTATGCCATAAAAAACTCCCCATCCTCTAAAATGGATACCTACTAACACCATGCGAACATTGACACTACCTCCTTCATGAAAAAGGTCTATATAATACCATAGGTTTGCATAGTGTGTGATAAAAAAAGACTATTTTTATCCCCCCAAGTGTTCCATAAGAAAACTTTATAAGAAAACCATCCACTCTAATTTATAAAAAAAGATAGCATGAAATATATTTGTACAAAATACAAATAAAATAATGTAAATAACCCTTTTTAGTAATTTTTATGAATTATAAATAAAAAATATAATCTATCAAATTTAAAAAAAATTCAATACATTACAAATTATAATTTCAAAAGGAAATAACCTGGGAATTGACCCTATAGTGGTTAAGGTCTAGGTTAGTAAGGTTACTCAATCACCAAGGAAAGAATTACTATGTGTTCACATATCCATAAAATGTAGTTCAAAGGATGAGGTGTTATCCTAATATGTGAACACCACTTTTATAACAATGTTTATTTGTAGTTTTTTTGGGAGTTTGTGCAAGGTAGATGCAAACCATCCAAATGTGTGTGTATCAATCCATCTGCCCATGATGTACCCAAGTTTATCATCTTTCTCAGTCCACTTTTGGGTTATTTAAATCTAAAAAATGTCCCAGACTTATAGGATTCCATTTTAGTAACATGAATACTTCAATTGGAATTTCGACCATAAATAATAAAATGATCCTTGAATGACATCCCAATATTAATTGAAATATTTTTCCATTTTCAGTTAAAGAAATTATAAATAAATTTTATAAAATTATAACAAACATTATCATTTGAAGAATAATATATCTTGTCATAACTAAATTTAGATACCAATTTTGGAATGATCAATATTTAATGATTTAATAAACAATGTCATTTATTGAAAACACCAACTATAAACTCTTTTATTTTCCAAAAAAGTACTGAATCGATGACAAGGGGGATGAAGGATCCTATTAAGAAAAGAAGATACCTATTCTATGAAACCAATTTACAAATCATGGATTCAACAATCCTAATAACAATATATATGAGGAAAACTTCATACCAAACCATTTCCAAAAGAAGAATGCAATGACTAATGTAGATATGGACTATTTATTTAATTCTTTCATCTTATTAAATATAAATTTCATTAGATCGTGAATAAAATATAAAAATATATATTTGTCCAAAAAAATTAATTATATGTGGTTCCTTTCATGAAATAGTGAATATATCTTCATGGATGTCGAAGAATAAAAAAATGGCTCTAATCGTGCATCTTCTTGATCTAACATCACAATTTCTATAAACAATTCTCTACGAAATATTTATGATATCTAAAATACCAAAGTGTAAAACTGAGATTCAAAATCCTAAGTTGTGTATGGAAGAATGAGGCCAAAATGAGATTTTATATGATCAGAAATAAATTTTACTTGTAATTATTTCATGCCACAGTATTTGGATTCACATTTTATCAAATCATGCTTGAAATGTACTCTCATTTATCTCCATTGGAGATAGACACATATGTTTGTTCTCTTATTTTTCATAAGAGTTAACCATCCATGAAAAAAACTATTATCCCAAAAAACCACAAGTCATATGGTTTCTTGGGAAAGTTTTACAGTTTGACCAAACTATGCCCATGTTTAGAAATCCCTCAGAACATCCAATATAACTTCAATAAAACTGATATTAGCTCCAAAAAATGATGATAAAAATCATTAATTTTATTTAAATTTGATAAATGAAAAGGAAAAAAGTATATTTATTGGTTATATAATGATTCTTAGACTTATGATAATTATATTCACCAATAGATTCACGGTTGACACCACATAAGACATTGTCTCCAAAAAGAAATGTGTTGTGAGTTTTCTCTATAACACCAAGGATAAGATTAAAATATGTGATGGCTCACTATCCATTGGGAAAGGTTGTATCAATATGTTTACTGAGATCTTGAATAGCCTGTGAATATCTAGTATGAAGAATCAACACATGTTCCTTAACTCTAAACTTGCTAAAGGTATTCTCACCATCAAACTCCTCAACATAAAACATCACTAAAGATATATATAAGACTAATTATAGTCTATAATACCTATTTTTTTTCTTGAGAAATGTTTGATATATGTAATTTCACACAAATCATAAATTTAGTATGTTATTAGACATAGAGATGTTCATAATAGTAAGTGAATAAAAAATTTAAAAACATATTATATAAAGATTAAATGTATTCATTAAAGAAAATAATATGAATGTAAATAACATAAAATTTATGTGCTTCAGAACTCATGGATCCTTTGAGAATGACAAAAAAACCACAATTATGTTCTATTATTTTGTAGAGAAAAATTAACAACATGCATATGAAGATGAATAAGAATGAAAAAAATCATGAGAATTATAGAATATTTCTGAGCATAGGGACCATGTCACTCTAGGATCCAGCAGTAAACCATGGTTAAATGATGGCGATGTATTCCCTCAAACTATATAGACTCAAAAACACAACCCCATTTTATAAAAATGATTGAATAAGAGGAATAATACAGTATATATATATATAAATAATGTAAATTCCCTTATTGGTTTAGGCCAACACCAAGAACATATGATGTCTCTCATTTGAAAAGATTATTGGGACTTCAATATATGATAATTTTCAAAAACACTTTTAACCACATATATTTCTCATAGAATGATCTCTTAGCTAAATATAATGATTGGATAAGGGTTTTTTATTCCATTGAGTAAGAATTATGGTGGTCCTACAAGATCTCCATTCACTCTAGAGAATGGAATACAAAATATATAGATCCAGAAAACATATAATCTAATCAAATAAATGTTTAGGGAGGTGAGGGTATGTAATAATAATAGTTAAACATGGGATAATTTGACATGAAATGTTAGGAAATCAAGGAGAAAACATGTTTGGTTGACAGTGAGCAAGATGATGTGGGAACCTCAGAAGTAGAAACAAATAATAGATGAATAGAGAGATGTGGTGTAGGTTTATTAGAGAATAAGTGATGTTGGGGATCACTAGAAATTGTCTCTATGAAAAAATAAAAGCTGAAGCCAATCTTAAAAATAAATTGAATATATTCACCATTATACAAATTCAAACAGAAACCCCATGGAAAATTTTGGGATCAAGCTATGGAAATAGACTTAGTAAAATAGTCCCCCACTAAACCTAATGGAAAAATAAAACAAGGCTAGAGCTAAATAAATAAACACCATGTGGAGGACCAAGTAAAATAATGGAGAATCCAACATATATATTTTCATAATACTAATATTGAAAATTAAATTTTCAATGAAACGAAAAAAACCCAATAGGGGTTGGAATTTTATTAGAAAAAACACCCTATTTCACATCACTACCCTTAAAATTGACATTAGACACTGGGATTCACAACATAAATGATCCCAAAATTAGAATCCTAGAGCCACATACAAAATTTTTTCATCTTAAGAATACAAGATTCAAAACCTTATTAGTATTGAATTTATAAATTATTAGTTACATCCAATGGAAGAAAATGATTTTTTGTTATAAAAATAGAATCCAATTTCAATGTATATTTGGAATTGTTATTAATAATTTAACAAGAAAAAAATTGAACCAAGTTGATAATGTTGTAGAATGATGACGTAGTACAGGAAATAGACTTTGATTAGTGGATCAAACCATCTCACTAAGTTAGTAGTTTTTCTAATGGTTTTGGTTATCCATGTTTGATCCTCTATATGATGAAATAATGATCCCCTAGGGATTCACAAATTTTCACAGAAATCGTAAATATGAAAGTAGAATGTTCGCATAAATGGAATTTATCACAGTGACGTATATTAGTTTCCCGTGAACAATGTGTCATATACTCTTTGAATGAGTCTTGAAGCGCTAAAAATGGGATCTATAAAACTGTCAAGGTGATATATAATCAAGTAAAAGAGTTCAAATTCAAATTTACAATTATATAATTAAAAAAAATTATGCTTCCAAAAAAATGTTTTAATAATTTTTTCGCTAAAATTTTTTATATGAAATTAATAAAATAATGAAATAATTTATAAAAGATGAATTATAATAATTTTTTAAAAGTTTATGTTTCATGTTTATACAAAAACTATAAAATTATTAATTCATTATTTAATATATTTTCAAAATACAAAAAAAAATTATTCGAATGGATTCTATATAAGTAATATGATGTTATGATACAAATAGAATGTTTTAAAATATTTTAGATAATATGTTATTAATAAAATTATCAAAATAATTGTAAAATATAGTATTATTGTAATTTCAATAATTTTTTAAAATAAGTACAGATGATCTGTTCATGGAATAAGGGACACTATGATCAATATAACTAGAAGTCAATTGATATTCTATTACATCATAAAGTGCAGATTGTCAGTATAACATGTGTTCGATATGTATGTTGATTCACTAACAGCGTGTCCATTTGGTCAATTCGTTATTCATTGTGTGTAAGGTTCACATACTACATGAAGAGAATACCATTTATATTTAGAAATGGATAATTTATATTATATTCATAAAATATAATATGAATCCATTTCCCTACATGCATTACATATTTGAGTATGATGTCTATTTATTTTTGAATAATTCCGGAATGATTGAATGTAATGGAGAATTCATGGTTTTATGTCCTAAGGTTTGTTAGCATGATTTATACAAGTGTTCATGCAGTGGGATATCATGTATCCATGCTCAAATTTATTTTACATATAGTCAAATACAATGTGAATAAAATTATTTAAGTCTCAATTATATTATGATAAACCCAAAAAAAATAACTGAATTTGATGAAGTTAAATCTACATGTGGTATGATTAAGACTAGTAATGTGGTATTTTGAGGGTTCTATAATAGGGAAACATGATATCTCATGGAAAAATAATATGCATGGTGAGTGTGGAAAGATCATTGCTTCATGGAAGGATGAAAATTTACACTTGTGTTAGAAATAGGATTTTCACGTGTGGTAGATCATGTGTTGCAAGTAAACTTTAATTCAATTGTGTTTTCTATATGTGGTAACTATATACCATAGAACACATATTAGGTTATTTCATGTGGCATGTTTTTGGTGGGACGCATCAATGAAAGAATTGTGATTAATGCTACTAAAATCCTTTGAAATGTAATAACATTCATGTAACTAAATCATCAAATATTCAAAATATTCATGTATAAAAAATCACAAAATACCCAAATTACTCACATATCCATATATAAAATCTTATGATATATTTTCAACAGAATATTCTGAGATTTTTTACACCCTCTTAAAAAAATTAATAATTTAATATTATTTAATAATATTTATATACCATCGTGACATTTATAATAATTAAAATAACAACTCATCCAAAAATTTTATAAAGAGATATCACGAAAATATTAAAATAATAATGATCTTGAATCAATAGAAAGTCTATCAGAAACATTGCAGAAAAGTACGTCATTTATAAGGACTACAAATATCTATTTTATTCTTCTATTAGTTAAGTTAAATATATTTAAATATCTTATCATCCTAACTCAATAAGTATCATTTAATTTTTAGTTATGTAGATATAGTATCATTGAACAAAAATTACTAACTACATACTCAATATTATTGTCTAACTTAAAACATAAACAAACTTCAGCCCAAAAATGAAAATATCTAGACGCTGATTCAGAAATTTTTAATATTGATGAAAACAAAGACAAAATTCATATCTTTATAAAAAAATAGGTGTTTAAAAATTCTAAGTATTTTATCTCAAGATATAATCAAAATAATGAGAATTACTGAAACAAGAATAATAAGTTCTACGTTTTATATTTATGGAATTTTATATTGCAATTGATTTAAAAATAATACATGTAGCAATTAATAATCCACATGAAATAAAAAATTATGGAAAGTATATATCAACACACAAATTTTATTTTTATAATACTCATATTATAGGTTTATAAATAATTATTTCGAGGTATTTCAATATAACATAACCTAAAATATAAACAACAAAGAAACTCCATCTTTCTATTGATTATAAAATCGAACATAATTCCAAAAATTCAGACCTTTTTTAATCTAAAAAAATTTAAGTTAGTGTTTTTTAAATGTCCACCTATTTAAAAAAAATTATTTCTTCTTTTAAAATAGATTTCAACATAATGAAATTTAAAAATAAGAAATTTAAAATACATATCACAATTAGAATGAATTTAAACATAAATAAAGGTAGACAATTAAAACCCCACCCATCATATATCTAAAATCAATAGATATATTATAAACAAATTCTCAAAAATAAAATATATAATCCTATCACAAAATACTTTGACATTTTTAACAAATCAATAAATTAACCATATCATTCTCAAAATAAATATGTACCTAAAAATAAATAGATTTATAATATAATAACCACTACTAAAATAAATAATAAAAACAATGAGTAATAGTCTTTATTATTAAGATTAAGAACAAAAAATAAATTATATAAAAAATATTTAAATAAGTTAATATTTAAAGTGATTTTAAAACATTATAAATAAATAATTCATATATATTGAATAAATTTAATTCGTAGAATGTTAAAATGTATATAACCCCCTAATACATTGATATAACAATTTAAATGAATACCATTTTTCAATAGAAAAATAAAAATAATGTAACACATGACATGATTAAGTGAACATAAAACTAGATTAGTCAGATACATCCAATTTTATTTTTTTTATTCTCTTCCAACATAAAAAGATATATTTAATATCCATTTTAATAGCTCAACATGAATAAAACCAAATATTATGGAATAAAACATGCAAATTTGATATTAATTTTAAAAGTACACTAACATTATATTCAATAAAAATATATCTATCTATTATTTACATGGAATAAGAAATATATGTATACATATTCGAAAAATTTAAATATATCTCCCCCTTAAACTATAAATAAATATCAAATATTTCTAGTGAATTGAATTAAATGATGGATTACATGTCTTGTATATTAACAATGGAAGATAAAAATATTTCTATCATCATCATCTCCCTATATGCTTTGTGGTGGTAAAGCAAGTTTCATTATGGGAATATCCTAAATTTTTATATCATCATCTATGAAATCCAAGAAAAATAACTCCTCAATTTGTGGGACAATTTGAGATTCTCAACTACATTCATGATTTATTTTTTTACCATGATTTTCTAATAGTATTTTTTTCAATTAATAACATTTTCAATCGATATCAACTAAATAAGTACCATTTTAAACAAACTCACATGATAAGATGGGATCATATAGAACATGATCTAGATGATTAATTAATTCATAAAATAATTTTCATTTTTTATAGTTGAGAAATGGCTTTTCATGGTAGATATATCTCTTTATTGTTGGTATTTAATATATGGTCACCTACATAGAGAGACATGAAAGCAAGAGAATGTGATGCAAGACCGTTGTCAAGGCATTTCCAGCACAATATCATACTCTTTCATTATAAGGATAAAATCCTATTGGTGTGGACAATTTAAATATTTTTTCATTTATTTTATGTTATATTATGGTTAATTTATGTTCTGGGAATATGTTTTCGCATTCATGGTTGGATGATATAATTTTTGGGATTTTTGGGAAACCACACAATGTGGTTCTAACTTTTGTGTAAGTCATGGAAATGTACCTGCTGGAATTGCGTGCATATAGATATGAAATGGCTAAGAAACATCACCATTACATGGCCTTATATGAATTATCAGAAGTGGTATTTCATGTAAATGACTATGGTGTCAAGGAGGGACAATATGCCATAGTAGTGAGTATGGTGGTCGTGTTTCAGTGTGGTCGGTCTGTCAATCATTTTGTACAAATGGACTAGGATGATCCACCATGTTATATTTTAAGACATATATAGATGGAAATATGTGATTGGACCCTCCAAATTTATGTTGGAATTTATGGTGGGGGAGGAACAGTCAAATGTTCCATAATATAGTGGAAACCACAACATCATAGCCCCGATTGTGTCAGTATTTTAAATGACCATATTTACTAATGAGTTTCGGGTGAACAAGGGAAGAAAAAATAACAAAAATGTGTGTAATATTATGGGAGATATTGATATAATTTTCACCAAATTATTTTCTCAATACTACACCTATCCTTCTTCCTCTCTATAGAACTCAAACTTTATGACTTCAGAGTTTGTTATAAGATTGATATTTTTCTGAATATCTTTATATTAGTCTTTGTTAGATGAATTCATTGTAGTTATGTGGATTCTATATCTTCTATATTTTATATGGAACTCGAAGGATTTTCTATAGAAATTATAATACTATTTTTCCTAATGAAATCATTTGAAAAATCCTTTTAAATTTCTAGCCTGATAAATGTATTTTAACAAAATGTGAATGTGAAAGATAGGTGTTAGAATTAGAGTGTTTGAATTCAGAATATATATTTAGGGGACTTATTGATTCATTATGGGATGTGGTTCCTAAATTCGCAGAACCTTTTTTTACACAACTAGTTGAATGACTTGATTTGTGGAAGGGGTTCCACCCATTATTTTTATCATGTACAGATGTTCTAAGTGATGAAGGATGTATTGGGAGTATTTCATTGGTTGAATTTGAGAGGTCTCATCATGGGTTCCTTCCACTACCATTTTTATTTAAATTCACTATGATTGATGGCTATTATATTTCTTATATATATATATATAATTATCAGGAGATAAATTTTTATTTAATTGGATTGATATTTGTGAAGTCAATATAGATTACAGACAAGGTTTTACTCCCACACCCTTCATATTCTATTTGGTTGTTAATGTGATTGTTGTTCCTCATGATACAAGTAGGGTGAAGGTGTCTTACTTATATAGTAGATTACCATGATGTTATTGTCCTACTTTATAATGCATGTCTCATGGAAGAAGTAATGGGATAGAGTCTAGTGTATCTCCACATATATTTCCTTGATGAATTTTGATGATTTGATTCTTGATGAGTTGTGGGTTTTTACTTTACCAATGGTCTCTACACTGGTTTGTTTATGTTATAGTCATATGTATTGGATTTATTTGTTCATACATCAGATAAAGTCATGTAATTATTTATTATTATTATAGATAGAGTTTGAAATTAGGGTAGATCACCCCAATGATGTTCTATATAAGGCCCCACCCTTAAACCTTACTTAATCTTGAGTTAATACAAGATTACACATTGAGGATCTTTTCAGGTTTAGTGTTTTAGAGAATTTGATCATAAAACTTGAATTACATTCCACATTTAGACAATGTGGTAACATAAAGATAGTATTCATTTTCTCTATCAACGGAAACATATTTAAAATAAAACATGGATTCTTTCTTGACACTTCCTTGACACTATCATCATTTCATGTACCTTTCCCTTGACCTGTGAAAAACATTTAAAAAAAACTTGGGATGAGCATAAAAAGCTCAGTAAGGGTAATAAAAAATATGTAAAGGAAACATGAGTTCATATATACATAAGAATTAAATCATACTTTACCCATCAAACATAGGCACTTTAACATATCTCATCAAATCATGAATAAATCATAGAAATCATAAGACATAAAAGGTAACTTGAGGCATTCATAACATTCTAACGTACGGAGTAACCCTCTTGGTTACGTTTGGAATACACACCACAGTATATTCCCTAAATCTCTTTGGAAAAACCTTAACTTTTCACTCCTTCACGTTACCCAATGCATTGGAGAGCTATATCGGGCTCACCCGCCCTTAGATTGTCACGAAACCACCTTTCTTCATAACAATGGCCAAGAACCATAACATAATCGTATCACATAAAACATGCATAAAGGAAACATAACATTTCCACCTTTAAATCACAAGATACCAATAAAACACATTGATATAAAAACATTATGAAAACCATTTTCAATACCAAAATAAAATAAAAGTAAAACATGGTATTTATTTTTCTTTAAAAAAAAGGTATGGCTTTTAGAGGAAGTCGAAACTCAAATAACGGTCACGGCGGCGGAGAAGTCGTTGCCGTCGCATATGTACAACAAAAAAACTCCCTTTTTTCATTTTGTAAAACGCTTCGTATAAAAAAAATATTCCTTTTGGATAGACGTAAAAGTCAAAGGGGTTTATACACCGTATAAAAGAAAGTTGTGTATAAAACAAAATATTCCTCAATGAAAAGAGATTGAGACGAAGTCCCATATCACCTTGAAGATTTTAACATTTTAAACCATTAATATCCATATAAATAAATTCTTAAAACCATTTTGAAAACATGGATATTAATAAGAACAAATCATTAAAACATTTAAAGCGATATTTTGGTTAATGGGTTTTTACCAAAATTAGAGACACTTGAATATAATAATTGAGGAATAACATTTAATCAGAACTTTATAATATCCTGAGAATAAATGGATTCATGATATAATATTCCAAAGGACAGTATATACACCATATAAGAGTGAATTGGTGCATAACAACAATGAAGTCTCAATAGAAATGTAAAATGCGATGAAAACCCTTATTAGGAAGGTATCCTTAAATTAAGGATAAATCAATCTCAAAATTATGTGTGAAAAATATAAATACACCCAATATAAGTGGATATTAAGTGTAAAACCAATAAAATTTCATTCACACATATTCAAAGGATGACATATTCAATAACTACATGTTGAACCCAAAGAAATCGAAATTGGGTTAAAAAGTTCCCTTGGTAAAATTCGACAGCCTAACGGTGTCACTTCAAAATTCAGAAAATGAGTTGATGAGAGATAAAAAGGTTATCTCATCACATGGACATAAAATTTAAATCAATAAGGATATATAAGAAAATATCCCAACATAATAGTATGTGAATTAAAAGACATAACAAAAGAAGTCTTTTAAAAAGATGAGGGTGAAAGGTTCCCTTTCCGACATGGGTATCTTTCGAAACATACGCCCCGTGAAATAAGGACAATACCACATTGATGTAAATACTCATAAATGAAAGTATATTACACAATGAGTAAAATAATGGGCACTACATACACCACTCAATGGAAATTGTGGCAAATGTAGCATAAATCTCACGAGAATAAAAGTGAGTTGAAAAATCCCTTACGAAAACTCGGTAGCCTAACAGCGCCCCTTAAAACATCCAAAAATGGATTGATGAGATAAAATAGGGTCTCTAATAATATTAACATAAAGATTATAGAAAGAGGAATATAAAAGAACATCCCCTAACATAACAAAGAGGAGCTTAAAATAAGTGACATAAAGGAGAGTACTTAAAAAGAAAGAGAGAGGATAGATCTCTTACGAAAATTCGGCAGCCTAACGGCGCCACTCAAAACATCCAAAATGGATTGATGAGAGGGAATAGGGTATCTCATAAAATGAACATAAAAAAGTACAGTAACACTAATATTAAATAACATCCCAATAACAAGAAAGATGATATTTAAAAGAAATGATATAAAAGAGTGCACTTAAAAAGAAAGAGAGGAGTAGGATCCCTTACCTCGGGTCCGATATGACTCGATCGTTCTTTAATCTCCTGAATAATAAACATGAGTAAATTTCTACTTCCTTAAGAACCTTTTTAAAATTCATTATTCCTTTTATATCACTTATTACCATTTCATGAACACTATGTAATTATTTTAGTTAATAACGGTCGTTTAAACGATCATTGGTACTTGAGTCAAAATATGCTCTTTATAATTACATGTTGTTCATGTATCCATTATATCCAGAGTTATAATCCAGATTTATATATCATATATATCATATATATCATATATATCCAGTATATACATGCATTTATAATATTACATAATCATTTAGAGGTAAGAAATGAAATGCATCGTTCATGGAGACGGTAAGCCGTACGTACGCATGAACGCTACTTTCATTTCTATTTCGTATTTTATAGAATGGAATCATAATGATATAATGGTATATTATAATTCCATTATAATATCATATATAATACCATTAATTACATCTTTTATACATCCCACATATGGCATTAGCGAATCAAATCACGTTGATGGTGCGGTAGTCCGCACTTCCTTAAATGAAGATATCGCGTTTACCAATAATGGAAACCATAAAGGTATGCCATAAATGAAAAATAAAGAAGCTTAAGTAAAACATAAACATATTATATATCATTTATAAACATAATGACATCTTAATGGCCACCTTTTATGCTGATATATGAGTGTTGAACAATCATCGTTTCGTGATGCAGAAATTCGTCATCCACGGTAACAGTATGTTCTTTAACCATTAGATGTAGGTGTATGTAAGTGTAACTCGAATCCTTCATACAACAAAATCCTATTATATTGAAGATACTGGAGTTGTTACAAAAGAAAAGAATAAAAAGAGTTTCTTTGGTTGGAGAAGAAAAATAAAACAAAAGGACTCAAGTGAAGACATTACCATAAAATCGGGTAACTCCCTTTGGTTTGAGCTAAAAGGCTTCCTTGGGAAGCCTTCTGCCAAAAGTTAGGATTCAAGGAGTTAGAGAGGGATTATGAGAGACAAAATTGGCAGGGGTTGTCCGAGCCAAAGGCTTTGGATGTGTGGGTAAGGAGGTAGAGTTGGGGGCCTTTTATAAGAGGAGGGGAGGGGCACTCTCGGAACGTAAAGAAATGTTACTTTATTTTAGAATGAGATTCGGATTTTAATGGTCCCACATTGTTGTGTTTCTAGGATAAGGTGATAAGGGTTCTAAATCCACCCATCCAATAAGTTTTGGATATGTGTTGGTCTTAGATTTTATATTATCTTTCCATTTTATTTAAATCGTTAAATAATGAGGTCATCGCTGCATCATCATGATGTCATAAATAATTTAATTTATTTAATTTCTAAAAATTATAACAAAAATACTATGATGTAGGAAATCTGATTATCTTTCCATTTATTATTTATAGTCAAAAATCTGACTTGTATAACCCCATGTAAAAATTGTTTTAGTAAAACATCTCATGTTTGTGTTAATTTTACTTTAACATTAAATAAAAAGGTATTTATGTCATTTTCCAACCAAAGTTGCTACATGGGGTCCCCAAGTTGACACATGGATTTTCTTGGTCGTCCATGAAACATAAAATCAGGTTAGGACATGTTTCAAGCTCATCTCATATTATTAAAACATTATTTTTACCTTAAACTACACTAATTACCTCTCATTGCAATTAAAAACTTAATAAGTTACTATTCACCAAAAAATATTTTAATCCCATTGAACAAAATTTTACTTCTTAATGACAACCATGTATGTTGGATTTTTGAAATTCAAAACACAAAGATGGAAAATTTTCATTTAAACGGAAAATCAGTGTTTATAAGTACCACGTAGTGGTTTCACTATTCATCAAAAATTGAAGTTTTTCAGAAAATTACCAAAAATTCCGCCTAAGCTATTTTTGATATTCCGAATTCAAAAATGATGTCTGTTTTACAAAATTCAAAACATATAAGTTGCATTAATTAATTTAATAATTAATTTCCGCTGTCAAAACAAATAATGTGTTTTTATGAAACAAAATGTATCATAAGATTGACACTAGTTTAAGTCTGATTTCAAAGTGAAATTAATTCCAAAGACCACTATTGGATTAAATAGTAAAAATATATTCTAATTTCACTTTAAAACCAATTCAAAAGATAATCTAATCATATAAATAAATTATATTAATCGAGGTTTTGAGTTAAAATACAACATTTTTCACTATTCATTAAAAAATGAACTTTTTCGGAAAAATACCAAAAATTTACACAAAGTAAATTTTGATGTCCCGATTCTAAAGAAGAATTTTATTTTGTCAAATATAACACATAAAATTGTCAAAAAGTGGATTGAAAAGAGGTTCTCCGTCAAAAGGCGGTTAATCGACCTTTTATAGAATATTAGAATGTTTACGCTTAAAATTGGATTCATTCGCATTATTAATCCTCTAACATTTATTGTAAAAAGTAAAAATATTTGACAATCATATTTAATCATTTTGTAGTTAGTTCTATCCATTCCTGCCATCACAACAGCTAGGCGTTAACTACCATTTAAAATAATATTATTATATTATTAGAGTGCAACGTAAGATTCCCAAGAAACTTGTTCTTGCGTGTTGGGTACGCCAACGAGCATAGCGTCCCCTTTAAAGTTATATTAATATTTTATTCACATATACGTGAAAATTTCATACTATTTATTTACCTAGGGTGTTACATCCTTCCCCCCCTTTTTGGAATTGCGTCCTCACAATTTTAAAATTGGGCATGGAAACTTCATTGAAAATCCCACATCGAAACAAGAGTCAGTAAAACAATCACTTTAAAATAAAGAAAGATAAGTACAAAGGTCACCCGAGTTAACCCATACTAGGATTCCAAGTATGAAAATATGGACATGGAGGAAAAAACAAAGGGTCATCTTAAGATGGAGAGTGATAGTAAACATGTCTAGGAGAAAGTTAACCATATGAAAATCACAAACATGTGATGGGTTAAACGGTATTCGATTCCGTAGTAGGAAAAGTTAACATACAACATTTTTGTTTTAAGTTACTCTTCATTGAGGAATTTATTTTTGATCTTAACTAAATCATAATGAAACATACTTACTTGTCACGTAGACTTTCAACTTTTACTAGATTCCTCAATCAAAGTCATATTTTCTCCAAAAGATGAGTATTTAGGATGACTTGTTCACATTAAGAGAGCTATAAACAAATTCTAGAGAATCACCTAATCCACAAAAGAGAACTATATAATTCCCATGTATTTAGACCATAACCAAAATTAAAACCCAAAGTTCAACAAACACTATTCAATAAACAATTGTCCATAAAATTCTTCACAATAAAGAAAACTAAGATTGAAACCCAAATATTTAAAGGATTTTATCACATAGTCTTCCAAGGTACAAATTAACTTTCATCTCCAAATAATAGAAGTTTCTCTTAAAATTTCATATTGAAAAGTAATTAACCTAATCACATATCCTCCATGATAGGTTAATCATTTCCATAGATAACCCAAAATAAACTTACTCTTGATTCCTAAAATCATCTAACTAAAAAGAATTAGTCAAACTAACCAGGGTCTTCATGTAGTCCAGTGGTAGGCGATAAATATCAGTCACACATCGGTTGTGGGTTTGATTCCCGCAGCTTTGTCCGACGCGACGGGTTGTCACACGGTCTGCGTGTTGTCCTTTTTCCAAAACTATATAATTCTTAAAAAATTCTCCAAAACAAGCTAAAATCTTCAAAAATAATCATAATATATTTTAAGCTCAAGTTTATCTCATTCCTTTTATTTTCCATCATAACATATAATAACCCATAATTACCTCAAAAGTAAGGATAATATAAACCCTAATGGTTAACTTTATAATTATTACCTGAACTTCCACATCTATTGGTCATCTCGTACATGATTCATTACAGAACATACCAAGGTTCAAGTGGATGATCATGACTCCTTGGTAGTTGGTTTAGAACAACCACGAGTTTCCTCATTGAATACCCCATTTTATCCAGTCTCTTAATCATAGAACCACCACAGTTTCCTTAAAACCTATTGTCACTTTGGTTCCTTCTAGATCCATCCATTCACTAAAAACAGAAATGTCATTGTGAGTATATCAACATAACCATCATGTACAAATGAGGAAGATAACCACTAATATATACTTACTTATTCACTTTATCTAAAACTAGGACTCTTTCTGAAATCCTAACCATTATGGTAATGTCACTTATGCTTTGAGGATACCCTATCCTCTGAAGTTATCTAAACCGACCTCTGATACCAACTATAAGGCCCCATCCTTAAACCTTACTTAATCTTGAGTTAATATAAGATTACACATTGAGGATCTTTTCAAGTCTAGAGTTTTAGAGATTTAGATCGTAAAACTTGCATTACATTCCACATTTAGAAAAAGTGGTTACATAGAGATAGTATTCATTTTGTCTATCAACGGAAACATATTTAAAATAAAACATGGATTCTTTCTTGACAATTCCTTGAAACTATCATCATATCATGTACCTTTCCCTTGACCTGTGAAAAACATTTCAAAAAAACATGGGATGAGCATAAAAAGCTCAGTAAGGGTTATAAAAAATATGGAAAGGAAACATGAGTTCATATATACATAAGAATGAAATCATACTTTACCCCTCAAACATAGGCACTTTAACATACCTCATAAAATCATGAATAAATCATAGAAATCATAAGACATAAAAGGTAACTTGAGGCATTCATAACATTCTTACGTAGGGATTAACCCTCTTGGTTACGTTTGGAATACCTACCACAGTATATTCCCTAAATCTCTTCGGAGAAACCTTAACATTTCACTCCTTAATGTTACCCAATGCATTGGAGAGCTATATCGGGCTCACCCGCCCTTAGTTTATCACGGAACCACCTGTCTTCATAACAATGCCCAAGAACCATAACATAATCGTATCACATAAAACATGCATAATGGAAACATAATATTTCCACCATTCAATTACAAGATATCAATACAACACATTGATATAAAATCATTATGAAAACCATTTTCAATACCAAAATAAAATAAAAGTAAAACATGGTATTTATTTTTACTTAAAAAAGGAATGACTTGTAGAGGAAGCCGAAACTCATATAACAATCACGGCGGCGGAGAAGTCGTTTTCGCCGCATACGTACAACAAAAACATTCCCTTTTGTCGTTTTGTAAAATGATTCGTATAAAAAAAGATTCATTTTGGATAGACGTAAAAGTCAAAGGGGTTTATACACCGTATAAATGAAAGTTGTGTAAAAAAAATATGCCTCAATGAAAGGAGATTGAGACGAAGTCCCATAACACGTTGAAGATTTTAACATTTTAAACCATTAATATCCATATAAATAAATTCTGAAAACCGTTTTGAAAACATGGATATTAATAAGAACAAATCATTAAAACATTTAAAGCGATATTTTGGTTAAAGGGTTTTTACCAATATTAGAGACACTTGAATACAATAATTGAGGAATAACATTTAATCAGAACATGATAATATCATGAGAATAAATGGATTCATGATATAATATTCCAAAGGACAGTATATACACCATATAAGAGTGAATTGGTGCATAACAACAATGAAGTCTCAATAGAAATGTAAAATGCGATGAAATCCCTTATAAAGAAGGTATCCTTAAATTAAGGATAAATCAATCTCAAAATTATGTGTGAAAAATATAAATACACCCATTATAAGTGGATATTGAGTGTAAAACCATTAAAAGTTCATTCACACATATTCAAAGGATGACATATTCAATAACTACATGTTGAACCCAAAGAAATCGAAATTGGGTTAAAAAGTTCCCTTGGTAAAATTAGACAACCTAACGGTGTCACTTCAAAATTCAGAAAATGAGTTGATGGGAGATAAAAATGGTATCTCATCACATGGACATAATATTTAAATCAATAATGATATAGAAGAACATATCCCAACATAATAGTATGTGAATTAAAAGACATAACAAAAGAAGTCTTTTAAAAAGAGGAGGGTGAAAGGTTCCCTTACCGACAAGGGTATCTTTTGAAACATATGCCCCGTGAAATAAGGAAAATACAAAATTGATGTAGATACTCATAAATGAAATCATATTACACAATGAGTAAAATAATGGGCAGTACATACACCACTAAAAGGAAATTGTTGCAAATGTAGCACAAATCTCACGGGAATAAATGTGAGATGAAAAATCCCTTATGAAAACTCGGTTGCCCAACGGCGCCACTAAAAACATCCGAAAATGGATTGATGAGAACAAATAGGGTCTCTCATCATATTAACATAAAGTTTACAGAAAGAGTAATATAAAAGAACATCCCCCAACATAACAAATAGGATCTTAAAAGAAGTGACATAAAGGAGAGTACTTAAAATGAAAGAGAGAGGACAGATCTCTTACGAAAATTCGGCAGCCTTACGGCGCCACTCAAAACATCCAAAATGGATTGATGAGAGAGAATATGGTCTCTCATCATATGAACATAAAAATTAAAGTAACACTAAAATAAAATAACATCCCAATAACAAAAAATTTGAGCTTTAAAAAGAATGATATAAAAGAGTGTACTTAAAAAGAAAGAGAGGAGTATGATCCCTTACCTTGGGTCTGACTTGACTCGATCGTTCTTTAATCTCCTGAATAATAAACTTGAGATTATTTATACTTCCTTAATAACCCTTTTCAAATTAATTATTCCTTTTATATCACTTATTACCATGTCAGGAACACTATGTAATTATTTTAGTTAATAACGGTCGTTTAAACGATCATTGGTAGTTGAGTCAAAATATGCTCTTTCTAATTACAAGTTGTTCATGTATCCATTATATCCAGAGTTATAATAATGATTTATATATAATATATATAATATATATCATATATATCCAGTATATACATGAATTTATAATATTACATAATCATTTAGAGGTAAGAAATGAAATGCACCGTTCATGGAGACGGTAAGCTGTACCTACGCATGAACGCTACTTTAATTTCTATTTCGTATTTGATAGAATGGAATCATAATGATATAAAGGTATATTATAATTCCGGTATAATATCATATATAATACAATTAATTACATCCGTTATACGTCCCACATATGGCATTAACGAATCAAATCACTTCGAGGGGGCGGTAGTCCGCACTTCATTAATTGAAGATATTGCGTTTACCCATAATGGAAACCATAAAGGTATTCCATAAATGAAAAATAATGAAGCTTAAGTATAACATAAACATATTATATGTCATATATAAATATAATGACATCTTTATGGCCACCTTTGAAGGTGATATATGAGTGTTGAACAATCATCGCTTCGTGAGGCAGAAATTCTCCATCCACGGAAACATTATGTTCTTAAACCATTAGATGTAGGTGTATGTAAGTGTAACTCGAATAATTCTTATAAAAACATCCTAGTATATTGAAGATACTAGAGTTTTTACAAAAGAAAAGAATAAAAAGAGTTTAGTGGGTTGGAGAAGCAAAATAAAACAAAAGGACTCAAGTGAAGACATTACCTTAAAATCGGGTAACTCCCTTTGGTTTGAGCTAAAATGCTTCCTTGGGAAGACTAATTCCAAATGTGAGGCTTCAAGGAGTTAGAGAGGGTTTTGGAGAGACAAAATGGTCAGGGTTTTTCTGAGACAAAGGCTTTTGAAGTGTGGGTAAGTAGGTAGAGGTGGGGGCGTTTTATAAGAGGAGGGGAGGGGCAATCTTGGAAAGTAAAGAAATGTTACTTTATTTTAGAATGATTTTCAGATTTTAATGTCCCCACATTGATGTGTTTCGAGTATAAGGTGATAAGGGTACGAAATACACCCATCCAATAGGTTTTGGACATGTTTAGGTCTTAGATTTTATATTATCTTTCCATTTTATTTAAATCGTTAAATAATGAGGTCATCGTTGTATCATCATGATGTCATAAATAATTTCATTTATTTAATGACTAAAAATTATAAAAAAACTACTATGATGTAGGAAATCTATTTATATTTCCATGTATTATTTATAGTCAAAAATATGACTTGTATAACCCCATGTAAAAATTGATTTAGTAAAACATCTCATGTTTGTGTCATTTTTACCTTAACATTAAATAAAAAGGTATTTATGTCATTTTCCAACCAAAGTGGCTCCATGGGGTCCCCAAGTTGACCCATGGATTTTCATGGTCGTCCATGACACATCCAATGAGGTTAGGACATGTTTCCAGCTCATCTCATATTATTAAATCATTATTTTTACCTTAAACTACACTAATTACCTCTCATCGCGATTAAAAACTTAATAAGTTACTATTCACCAAAAAAATATTTTAATCCCATTGAACCACATTTTACATCTTAATGAAAACCATGTATGTCAGATTTTTGAAATTCAAAACATAAATATGGATAAATTTCATTTAAACGGAAAATCAGTTTTTATAAGTACCACTTAGTGGTTTCACTATTCATCAAAAATTGAAGTTTTTCAGAAAATTACCAAAAATTCACCCTAAGCTATATTTGATATTCCGAATTCAAAAATGATGTCTTCTTTAAAAAATTCAAAACATATAAGTGGCATTAATTAATTTAATAATTAATTCCCGAAGTCAAAATAAATAGCGTATTTTTAGGAAACAAAATGTATAATAAGATTGACACTAGTTTAAGTCTGATTTCAAAGTTAAATTAATTCCAACGACCACTATTGGATTAAATGGTAAAAATATATTCTAATTTCACTTTAAATCCAATTCAAAAGATAATCTAATCATATAAATAAATTATATTAAAAATAGGTTTTGAGTTAAAATACAAAATTTTCCACTATTCATTAAAAATTGAACTTTTTTGGAAAAATACCAAAAATTTACACAAAGTAAATTTTGATGTCCCGATTCTAAATAAGAATTTTATTTTGTCAAATATAACACATAAAATTGTCAAAAAAGTGGATTTAAAAGAGTTTCGCCATCAAAAGACGGTTAATCGACCTTTTAAAGAATATTAGAATGTTTACGCTTAAAATTGGATTTTTTCGCATTTTTAATCCTATAACATTTATTGTAAAAAGTAAAAATATTTGAAAAACATATATAACCATTTTGTAGTTAGTTCTATCCATTCATGCCATCACAACATCTAGGCGTTAACAACCATTTAAAATAATATTATTTTATTATTAGAGTGCAACGTAAGATTCCCAAGAAACTCGTTGTTGCGTGTTGGGTACACAAACGAGCATAGCGTCCCATTTAAAGTTATATTAATATTTTATTCATATATATGTGAAAATTTCATACACTTTATTTACCTGGGTTGTTACATTCTATACCCATGGAATTTTTTTCAATCCTCTGGTTTCCAGGGGATACAGCTAAGGTTAGTGAAATTATAGTCTATATAAGTCTATTTTATTTTTGGGACATTATGTTATAAACATAAAAACACAACATGGGAAATATTGGAATAAATGTATCATGTCAAAAGATGATGTTGAAGATTTAAAATGAAATTTTACAACATAGCATCCCTTTCATTTTAGTTAGTTAACATTACATATAAAATGAATGTCAAAACCTACATGGTGGTTCTTCATACTAGAATAACCCCACGCTATTTAGAACCATTATAACCTTTTCTAGAACCCTTTATCCTTTTTTAGCATCTATGGCATTCTCTACCTATGATCTTGGCCACTGTCTACATCATGGAAGTATTCTGCGAAGGTGGTGGCCTTGAGGGTGGAAATAATTTTTATAGTCTTCAAAAAAATATATCCAAATAACCCTTGTGATGTATCATAAAATTTACAAGAAAATAGAGTCCCACATTTCAACCATGTGAATTTACCAGATATATTCATTTGTAAAAGAATACAAGGTATAATATAACAACATCACTTCATGAAAGTACTCTATTTCTCATCTCCAGAATTCGTTTGAAAATTCCTCAACATAATCAGCGTATATTTTATAAATCTAAATATTATTAATATAAATGTATAAAATTATTTAAAAATATAAAATATATACTAATGAATACTTTAGTAAGATAAAAATCTACTTAGAAAACCAATTTTCAACCAACATTTTACAAACAATTATTTTCCATGTAAAATGAATCTTAATAGTACATCTATAACCTCAAACTCATTTTTCTTCATGTGAATGAATATTCTTGAATTTAATGGAAATTATTACCCAAACCAACTTCTATGGTGTGTGTCTAATTACTAGTCACATAATAATAAATGAATCTTTCAAAGGTGTGTATTTAATACTTATTCACTAAACACAATATAACACATTTCTTGGGATCTCATCTTACCATCAATATTCATGGGTTCCTCCACATACTATTAAATATCATTTTCCATTCCATATTTAAATCAAACCCATTGAAAAATAAATACTAAATAAAAAATGGGATCATCTTTTATATGGATAGAAAATGATTAATTAATCAAAATATTATCACTTGGAGTTCTCATATTACTTTAATAAATACATTGGTTCTTGTATAAAATTGTTTTTATTATATATCATTTATTACAAATACTATTATCTCAATGTCGACTCTTGTAACTATGGAATATTTTTCAAATTAAAAATCATATTTTTTCACTTTTATAAGGTTGAGATATGTTACGGTACATGGTATTTAAAAAATGGGTTAGACATACATGAACTAGAAGAAATAGTTTTTAAAATTAAATAAAAATAACAGAACAAGGCTTATATCAAACAAGTATAATGAAATTTATAATTAATCCTATAAATCAATATAATGTAACCTTATTAAATCATGTAGGGTATTTAGACACTACTGAGTTAAAACCCTTAAATGTATTTCATTATTGTTTATAAGAAAAAATGATCATAACGCCTTTCATAAGGAAAGTTGAAAGGGATACAAATTAAGTATATTTGATTCAAGGGGTGGGTTTTATTAATTCATTAATTCTACTTATGACTTTAACATATTCAAATATATCAAATTACTATGTTATATTTCATATTCTGATAATAAATTTAATGATTATTAGAATTATGTTGTTTATATTATTGATATGATGATTACAAAGCTCCACTCAAACCATGTCGAATAGTATTTTAACCAATCATTCATTGATCACTTGAAAGTGTGTGATAGCATGTAATAATAGACTTCATACTATAAACCCGAATGGAATTGTTTGTGTGAAAGGAGGAATCATAGCATGTTCAACTGGGTAATATAGATTATGAGTCATGAAACACTATATTGATCCTATTCGAGATATTCACTATAAATATTGCAATATATGTTAAATCAAGTACCAAAAATAGGGGTATATGGGTTTCTATATGAGTTTTGTTATGGTAGGAAACCCAGTCTATAACACATATATACGGGGATGTAAGAAATTTTTCAAGAAACTTCCTGATGAAAAACTACAATCTAAAAGAAAAAATTTCACCTTTTTTAGGTTATCTAAAAGAAAATAAAGGATATTACATGTATGAACATTCATATATAAAATTATTTCTAATAATACATGACATATTTCATTTGAGGGAAAACATCTATAATCGAAATAGTGGTATAAATAAATATTTTCATTATGTTATTTCTATAGAAACATAATATTTGGTATGATAAAAAACATCTAAATATATATTCAAAGAATAATTTCAAAGGGAAATAATAGTGTTTTTTATTATAAGAGATGTTAGAGAACCAAATAGATTTTGTACCATTATAACTAAGTCATGTGATATATTATTACTTGAGAAAAATATATTTGAACCCCTTAATGATGTAGTAAATAAACAATATATTACGAAATATAAATAATTAATGATTTATTAAATTGAATCACTGTACTAAAATCATATTTGGACATTGGTAGATCCACATTTTGATGTAAAACATAATGGGTGTAAATGGGTATTCAAAAAAAATTATGATATGAATGGTAGATTAAATGGATTAAAATTATGAATTGTTTCAAAGGGTTTTAGTAAATGCTAAGGATTTGACTATGATGAAACATTCTCACCTATCACATTGTTAAAAATATATAAACTTATTATATGTAAAAAATTCCAATATTTTGATATTTTCTAAATATATGTCATAATTAATTTAAATAATGGGATATCAGTTTGAAATGACTATGTGATATAACAAAATCGGTTTTAAAAGAATAGTAATTTCAATAAATTATAAAATATTTGAAAATAAATTTATTGATTCAAAAAGCATCAGAATCATATAATGTTCAATTTGAGGGGGAAATATTAAAAAAAAGTTTTATTAAGAATTAAGGCTGGTAATGTTCCTATAAAAATTTTATTGGGGGATTCCAATTTTTCCAAGTATTATATGTTGATGTAATATTATTAAGGGGTAATTATGTAAATGACTCGCTATCTGGAAAGACATGGTAAATAGATTATTTTTAGTAAAGGACCTTGATAAATTAGCCTATATTTTATGGATCAAGTCTTATCAAGGTAGATCTCAAAATCAATATAGAATATGATTGAGTAAATATAATAATAATGTACTTAAAAATGAATTATTGTATAATATAACAGAGGAATCTTATCAATGTATCATGGAATTATTTTTTCAAAGAAAATGTGTCCATAAACACAATGTGATATATATATATATATAATGAGAATAATTACATATTCATTGTTAGTAGGATATATCATATATAGAATATTAATTACTGAGTTTCATTTTTCCTATACTTAAAGCATGGTGTTCACATAACAAGAAAATCATGGGGAGCTTCGTTAGGTAGTAGTTAAAACAAACTGTAATAATTTAAGATATAAAAAATATATCTTCCTGGTGTATAGATGATAGGAGGAGATAGTGGTGATGGGATACTTAAATATTGGAATCAAATAGATCATGATAATCATAAATCAAATTTTATATATGTCTTTTTCCTTAATAGTGGAGATGTGAGTTTTATAAACCAACAAAACCCATGGTCATCAATTTTACAATTTAATATAACTATGTTAAGGATTTCAATGTAACTATGTATGTTTTATAGACATGAATTGTTTTTTTAGATTTTGGAATTTTAATTGGCAGTGTTGATATAATTGTTGTATGATCTAATAAAAAAGTTATAGTTATATATTCAATGGAACCTAGGTCACAAACACGGATAAAGAGTATACTTATTAAGATTTATCTATTGGGGGATTTTTCTCAGAGATGAAGTAACTATTAAGAGATTAAACACATAAGATAATATCAAAGAACCACTGAAAAGTGTCATATCATAGTGAAATCATGATTTTCATGTAATAGAGAGTTGATTTAGAGATATTGGTAGTTAGAACTACTCATAGGTGGAGTATTGTTAGAGTGGGTTCCCCAAACCCAACTCATATTTGTATTTTCATTACAATTTCCTGTAGAAAACATTATATATACACTTTTTATAGTTACAATTAAATTAATATTATTTTAGTTTTCACTATGTATGGTTATATACATTGATTACAAGATGTATAAAATAATTTTAAATGTTATAAGCTGTAATGAGAACCAATGGATACTATGATAGTAATCATTAAGATATGTCTTATCTTATAGATACATCATCATTTAAAGGAAATAGAATATATTTCAATATTATGTATTGAGGATCATAATCATTGAGACTTTCTCTTATTAAGTTCTCATTTGTGGTACTGAGTATATATGATCATTATTTATAACACACCTTTAGGGAAAATGAAAATTTTGAGTTTCATTTTATGTTTTTATCTAAAAAATGATTACTGGTATCCTCATATTGTATTTTTATTCACGGTATCCCATTGGATGCATACATTGATGCATGATAAAACCCATAATAATTTATGTTTGTGTAATTGTAGCTTACCTTAAGTTCATCATTACTGATTTTAAATTTATAGAATAAACATGAATGGATTTGTTCCTTTTGTGTATATGAAGAGATATATTGTTCCATGTGGACCAAGATGGTAGTACCTTCAAAAAGTCCATGACCATGTTAGATGTAATTCAATTTTCTATAATCAAAGAAATTTTAAATAACGTATATAAGCATTGTAATACAACATATTCAACAACCTTTTTGAGATTCCATGAGAAAAAACGATTATAATACATATTATATGTTTGTAAGAGTGGTTGCTGTTGTAATGTCTTAACCATGTATCTTTTGGGGTCTTCAGGTTTGACTAAACACCCCTCTAGGTCGGTGATTGTCACTCACTACTAAAGACATACAATATTATATGGTAATATATAATCCAAACTCAAAAAAACTAAATTTTAATGAATTATATTTTAGGACATGGTAGGCCAACTAGTATTGGTCGAGTAGTGTCCGAGCTAGAAAAATCACATTATAATATTAAAACTCAATATTATTAGAATCTAGAATAATAAGTGTTGAATTTATTAACTAAATGTGCAAATTAAATGTCATGTGAATGCGAAAAAACTATTTTTCTATAGTGGCGGTGCTATTGCAGTATTATTATTTAGTAAAAATGGAATTCTTGTATATGTAATTCGGCCTTTAGTATATTTACACTTAAATCCAATAGTGCACCGGGCCACCAATGATAGGTAGCAAGGAGTTATAATGGGACTGAGAAAATATGTGGTGCATCTAGACTGGTAGTGTGACATGTCAACATACAAACATAGTAAGGTAGGGGACTCAGAATATCTATTTGTGTGTTTTCTATTATTGGCTACCCCACTCGAATTTATGATTTTTGGTATTAGGGTACCATAAATTGGTGTGTCAAAGAGAATCTTGATTCAATTGATGATTTTAGGGGGACAATGTGGCATAATGATTGAAGATATTACTATATATTTGATAAATAATAACATGTTCACATGTGTGGTAGGTGTCACAACATGAAGACAAGAAAATTTCATTTGGTGGGTGGCTATAATGGCCATTGAGTGTGTTGGAACCGGTAAATTGTCCCTAAATTCACACATATTTCTGATGTTCGGTTGAGGGATGATCAATAATGTTGTGATCGGGTAACGATTCTTGATGGGATAACAAAAGGGGTGGTGTAGTGTAACTACTAGTGACATGTAAAACTACAAAATGAATTTATTAAGAACCATGCATTATCAACACTAAAAAACACTAATAAAAGGGGTACTTTTATCAGTAAAAGTTAAAAACATTAATAAATGGGACATTTAGAATCAGTAAAAATTATTTCTAAAATGGTCCACTTTATAATCTTTTTTATCGCTTTGATAAAGAAAACCCTTTGTTAATGCATTTTTAGCACTTATAATTGAGTGACCTTTATAAAAACTAATGTTATTGTTTTTAAGACTGATAAATCCACAGTTCACATAAAATGAATTATGTGCTATTAAATATTGTATTATTGTATATATATATATATTTATATAGATATAATATATATGATTAAATATAATTTTTATTATACTAAAAATGTAATATAACTTAATATATAATAGTTTTAGTTAATATTTATTATAAAATATTTTAAAAACAATATTAATACAAAATTTAAAAAACAATTAAAGTTTTATAGATAATTAAAAACTATTTGGTGATATAAAAAATTATTAAATTAAATAATATCATTAGATATGTTTAAAACATGACTTGATCTTTAAAAAGTAATGTCTGTTGATCTATAATATTTTTTGGCTGTACATGATATTTAATGGAATCTTGATAATAGTTCTATTGAATTTAGTTTTAGTTCGACACCATACCCTATTTTTAAAATTTACAAAAACTCCATGTAGACCTCTAAATTTTATTTTTTATTTGGAATACCATAATTTTTTAACATTCGATTGAATTTCATCTCTTTTTAGGAGTTTCTTCTTATCTTTTATTTTTGGAGACTAAATTTATTCTCTATTCATACATACCATTGGCTATTGTGGTTTTATAATTTTATTTTTTCTAATATAATAGTATTATTTAAAAAATAATCAATATAAATATATATTAAAATATATTAAAATATATTAAAACATTCCAATTTAATTTTATAAATAGACACTTAAGCATATTTATTTGTGAAAATTATTTTTAATTATATAATCCAAATGGAAATAAGTATTTATTATCTATTTATATTAAAAAATAAAAATATATACAATTTATTTACCATATAATAATTTATGAAATTATAAATATAAATATTTATGTTTATATATACTAATAATTGAAAAATTTGTGTGGGTATTTATTAATAAATAATTATATTTGGATTTAATCTATGATATATACCCCAATTCCTTATTTCACGGCATGAGTGAAAATCATATTTCATATTCCTTTCTCATTTTTCATTATTGCAACTACCATTTCAGAAATTTTTCTATCAATATTCATTACATATAGAAACTTTCACATTAAATTCTTTGATTAATATAATTGTTAGAAGAATATACTCTTCTTCCTCCAATATTTTCCAAAATATGAATGTGAATCACTCCTATTATTTTTTTAACACCATCTAAGAACAAAATATAAACAATCTACATATGAAATAATTTCTTCCACTACGATTTGATGAGGTGGTTCTCTATCAAAAACATTTTCATATTGTGGATAATTTTATTTATATGGATAATCCAAAAGATGTAATTATAGATATATAACGAATATAAGTGTTTATCAAATTGTTAATTTTGTAGAACTTTTATTCTCATAAAAAGTGGGCTTGATAATATTCCCTTAATACTCTAACAATATGACATTACATAATTTTGGAATTCATTTATCATCTATAAAAATGCCCCACACATTAAAAAATTCTCTTTCTAGATGCCTCATATACCTTCAAATCAATATTTCACAACAACTATAACTAATAGAAGAAGTGTTATAAGTATATGTTAATATCATTTATTGGATCTGTGGGTCCAGATATAAGAAGATATATGATAATCAGTGGTTTATTCTTATATAGCCACGGTGGATTGTTAAAAATATGAATAAAAACATACCATGTACTGCGTGAAGTATAAACTTTCAGAATTCGTTAAATCCATCACTTGATAAACCTAACTAACATTTCTCAATGGACTATAAAATTAGGATTACCCTAAATATGTACCATGTAAATCCATCCATTGGATTAACAATTTCATCATTGTCTTCATTCCACTAATCCTCATGTAATTTCATTTTTTGTTGCAAACTATTCTGACATAAATACTTTTTAAAGTCATGGAACTAGTGAAAAGTTGAACAATACATTTTCTAGTATATGAGAATGTATCCCAACATTAGTATTCATCCATCATGATGAACCGTAGGGTTGGCACAAATTCACATTTGCACTTTCCTTCTAAAATAACTTGCATTACTTAGTGAATGTATATATCTTCTTAAATGGAAATAGGAAATTTTCAATTATCTTTCATGACATGTAATCATTTTCTTGAGGACCTATATCATCAAAATGTAAATCCATCATGAATATATGGATAAAATAAATTCCATCATTACTAATTTTATATAGTGTTTTTTCAAGAAAAAATGACATCCAAATATCAAGTATTACCACTTTAGGATATGCTTAATATACTAGGGTCCTGGCATCTTCCATCATATTTCTGAACTCATCAACCTTCACATCCATATGAATAGATTAAAATTGAGTATATTTATTTATTTAATCCTCCACATGACAATAATGGTGTTTTCATGAGAAATAACGTATAATGAAACATGTATTATGTTCTCTATACAAGTTGTTTCAACTGACTCATTTTATATCTTCATTTATGATACAGCATTTTATTTCCTCCAAAAACCATTTTTATATAATAAGAAGCTTCATTATGTGTAAACCATGGCCTTATAATGTAATCTGATAAATGAAATCAAATCATCCCTCTAACTTAAGAAAGGTTGAAGTAAAAAATATAATAATAATTATATCCCATTTTGAATGTCAAAAATTTTGTTCTCAGTGTTGTTAATTTAACGAATGTCTATTCTAACATAAAAACGAAGATATTTCATTACAGAAAATAATTTCACAAAAAAAATCAAATATATAGTAATTAAAATTAAAAATACACTTATATTGGGTTACTATAAAACATAATTTGAATGAAATATTAATCACAAATAATTAAAACACACATGTTATATATTTTCATAACATTTACCTTATGGATTGAATCACTACTATATTAAAAATTAAAACCCCATTACATGAGAAATTATATACTTACAGTCGATCAAAATCCATATAACATAAGAATAACTGCATGGGATAGAGATTAACTAGAATATAAATAGTAATTATCACAAAACCTTTAATTGTTTATTTTATAGTTGGTTGGGTTCTGACATCATGTAGTATCTCTAGAAATGGATTGGGAAGGAGGGGAGTTTGTAAATCTATGTCTACTGGTTTAGGCATAAATCATTAGGAAATATGAACAATAATAGTAGAATGGTGGGTGTGAACATGGTCAGCATCGACCATCATCATGTCAGGAATAGTGTTTAATGGTGGGTCTAGGGAACCACCAATAATATAGAAATAATGGATGGGAAAATGACTTGGGGGGGTTTGGGAGAGAAAAGTGAGAGTCATACACACACACACACACACACACATATATATATATAGAAACACACACCCATAAATGTATTTATAATAAATATGGATTTTATTAATAAATTATAAAAAAATTGTATGTAAAGACCAATAAAATCTACTTGGGTGGTGCGGGTGGTATGGGGTATGGGGCATGGTCATGGGGTTGATTTCTCTGGGCTGACATGTTTCTTTGAAATTTCATTTATTGTGTTTGATCTTCCATTGGTTGTTATAACTATATAAATATATACGAGTATACAAATATATGTAAATATATACATATAAATGTAAATATATAAACATAATTTATTAATGTATTTAAATATAATTACATAATTATAAGTATATATATAATATTAATAAAATTATTTAAATATATATATATATAAAGTGATTGGGGGAACATTTAAAACAATGCACATATACATAACACAAGAACAGACCAGAATGGTTGGTCATATCCCTCCAAAGGGATAACCTACCAATAAATCCCTTAATTAAAAATATATAGGTCTGTAAACACTTTTTAGTACATGGACATAGGCCTAGATATGGATTTCCTAAAATTCCCTCCATTTAATGAACCACAAGTCCTACTTTAATCAGAAAAAACATAGGTATACACCCCTTACCTCTATCATCCCTGCATCACCCCTTTCATCATCTTATCATCACATCCTCATTGATAGAATGATGTCCCAGTTGCATAAAGTAAATATTTTTCTGTCTTATGATACCATTCAGTAAAAAATAATATGCTACTACAGTACCACACTATAGTAATTGCACACCTATAGTACCACTACAGTGCATGCTATTTACATGAGGAAATTTTCACCCATCCAGATTTGAACCTGGGTCCAATGTCGGATTATTGGGAGTCATTTCCTGTAGGGTAAGGCCTTAAGTTATATATGTAAATAAATAGATATATAATAAAATATATAAGAAAATAACTTACTGAAATGGTAAGGGTATTTACAGTGCATAAAGTGGAAACTTGTTCAAATTGTCATTGGTGATTGTTGTTGAGAAAATCATGGGGGGTTAAATTGTGGCTTTATCAAGACTAAAAGGTGTTTGAGAATTGGGAAGGTGTAAATATGTGATGACAAGGGGGTGGGGGTTCTTCATGCAGCCAAGGTTGTTGGCATCACTAATTTTTATGAAATATTTTCCTTAAAAAATTAATCAGTTCAAAAAAATTCTCTAATTAATCTATCCTTTAACATCCATTTTTTATAGCATGTGTTCATGGTTTTAGATTTCCCCATTCATTTAAAAAAATACATTTCAATATTTTATCAATTCTAGAGAAAAGTATAGATAGATACTCCCCTTGACAATGTTTTTTTATTCTGATAAAGGGTCTATTTTTATTGATTTTTTAGCAATGGTAAAATTTAGTATCTTTTAATGTAAAATATAACATCTAAACTTTTTTATCATGGATATAATCCATTTATACCATTGATAAAATATTGATCGGTAAAGGAGATTAGGTAACACAAGAATTCTAATTTAGGCCTCCAAATTATCTAATTTATGGACCTTCAGGCTTCATTAAGATGATCAATTTGGCTAACATGATGTTGTGCTTTCGAGGAATCATGAAATCATATTTTATTATGTAATAAAATTTTAATTTTACATGTTTGTTTCCATTATGACATGATTACTATGTCACAATGTATGATATTTTTAAATGGTCAGACTTGATAAATTAGAAAAGTGAAATTTCGAAAAGATTCAACCAACATATATAAAATAAGATAAAATTCCAGATTTCTCTTGAAATTATGAATTTGGAAGATTCTACCTCTTCCCTTCATGGTCATAAAGTGAGAAAAGAGAGTGCGGAGAACAAATATTTGTGATATCCTTCTCAGATCAAGTACTTTTTTATCTGATGATAGTAAAAATGGCCAAAGATTCTACACACTCTATGCTAGAAACTATAGTATATAGATCATTATATGAACAAGATTTTGTATCATTTTCAGACAAATTAGATTGCTCCAAATTTAGATCCTTCAAGGAATGATCATCAATGGCGAACCGAATTCCCGAATAACTACACATCAAATATGAGGTCTCATTTCAATGTAGTTTTCATGATCATTTAAATTACATGATATTCTGATTATGATTACTATTACTTCCTATATGAAATTTAATATTGTGACATTGATTTGACTAAAAAAACTATTTTTACATACTTCCATGCTTCCCCTATAATACCATGTATAATCATTTTCATTGGTAATGTCACTACAACAAATATGGGCTAAATTGAGAACATCTTTTATTATTGCTAAATATAAACTATTGATTATAGGGTTACATATATCAGGGATACCAAAATAAGATAAAAAAGATATATTACTTTTATCAATGCTAAAAAATGCCGATAAAGGTTCACCTTTTATCAGCTTTGATAAATATAGATCATTATCAATGCTATTCATAACATTGACAAAACATTTTAAAAAAGAATATTATTAATATATATAGAATTATCCTATTTATATTCAAAAATTTATATTATTTATTTACATTAATTAAAAAACACATGTTTATAATAAATATTAATATGATATATTAATATATATATTTTTAATAATTCAAATATACCTATATTGATTTCAAAATGTATTTATATATATATTTAAATAACATTAAAAATATTATAATTATATTTATTTATTTATTTATAATAAAAATATAATTAATATATTTAAGTAAAAAAATAATATATTTAAAATAATATATATTTATATATTAATAAATATATATAATTATATAAAAATATATAAAAATATTTATATTATATATATATATAATTATGTAAATATATTTATAAATTTGTACAAATAATTATTAATGTATTTATTTATAATTATAATTATAGAGAAATATATATATATATTAATAATTATAAAATTATATTAAAAATAATGAAATAATATATATTTACTATACTTATAATTATATATACTAATATATTATTATATATATATAATTATATAATTATAGAAATAAATATTTACAATTATATAAATATATTTACAAGTTTATTTATTTATAATTAATATTATAAATAAATATATTTATATATTTATATACTTTCAAATAATATTTTTATTAAAATAAGTATATTTATATTCAAGATAATACATAAATAGGAATTACATAACTTTTATAAAAAATGTAACATTTTTTGTAAATTCATATATATATATAATTATAGAACATATATTTGTAAAAATGTTAAATAGTTTCTTAATATATATTGATTAAAAAATGTGTATATAATTAAAATTAAATATATTAAATTATCATTTAATGTGAAAAATTATCTAAAATATAAATGAATATATTTATTTAGATATATATTTATATTGGTATTAAATGATTTAAAATAATTGTACATATATCACAACAAGTATATATGTGTATTTGTTTACTTACATGCATTTTTGTATATATGTGCTGATGTTTATTTGTGCATATCTATGTTAAAAATTTCCCAAAATCATAAAAAATAACCTTTTAATATTTTTTATTTTATTTAATTATTTTATCCATTTATTATTATATATTAATTATTAATGTCAAAAATATATTTAATCATTATCAAATTTCTGTTTATGAATATATTTCTTTACTATAAATCTAATATTCCCAATGTGTTTGTAATTTATTTGAATGATATTGTATTGTTTTTATTTATTAGATTTCAACATTATAAATATGTTTTAAATTAATTTAATTAATCCATTTAAAAGAATTTTTAATAATTTTTTAATTTATATATCTATTAATTAAATTATAAATATATATAATTTGTAAAAAAAGTATTATGAAATTATAAATTAGAATTATATATTTAAATAATTATAAAATTATAATACAATTATTTTGAATATTATTAATTTAATATTAATAAATATGCATATGTTTTTAAAAATATATATATAAATATATATAAATCCATCTTAACTATATTTATTTGTAATTATATTATATAAAGTGCTTGGAGGTACAATTGCATTTAAACACACATACATAACCTCACCAAACACACATAGGTCTGAATGAAAGGTCATATCTCCCCCAAGGGATAACCCACCCAACAACCACTTTATTCAATTATATATTTTGTGCCTGAAGGACATTTGGCCATGAATCCCATTACATGACCTGTATTCCCACAATTAGATTATAATAATAATTTTAAATAAATATATTCATATTGAAATATTAATAAAATTATAATAAATACATTTATTATACTAATAATTATATTCAAGTGGTTCAGGAGACAGTAAAACCCACTCCTATTGTTTAAAAAAAACAGTTGAAAAATAGATGAAAAGGGTTCAAATGGGGTCAAACAATGTGGTATTACCTTATCCATAAGGAATAACTACAAATCTAGAATAGGTTTATTCCCATAATCACGGTCCATAGTACTATGTTGGTGGTGACGCAACATGATGTAGGAAGGCGGTGATGTAGACATGATGCAAGACTGGTGACACATGTAGGATGATGCTTGTGTTGGGAACAATGGAATAGCACTGGACGTGAAAAAAACTCGAAAAGAGAAGGAATAGTAGAAATAAAATCATTCCATCTAAAAGTGGATGCAAAATGGCCAAAAAGTAAGTGTAATATATAAAGATGACATTGAATTTTTTTTGGAGAACCCAATAGGGGAAAACCACAGGACGTAGTTCTGAAAGAGGGATCCACTTAAATAAAGAGGTACATGATATAGACTCCCCATAAATAGAAGGGGTCTGAAAAGTAATATTCATGAATAAAATCAATGAATCATATACCAAGAGTAGGAAAAAATATCATCGAATAAAGAAGATCACCAAATGGGATTTTCTATCCTTATTGTTGGAGTCAGTGTGTTAAAATTCCTCACTGCTTCTTCCTTATATAAGAAACAAATCTAGGTCAATAGTGTCTGTCCTTCAAAATTTTGTCACCATGTGAATTTAATCACACGGATTGACTCGCGTGTTCTCCATTTGAGGAGGTGTTACATGGTGTGACAATTAGGGAAGGCTCCCAACAAACATCCCCTCTAACTCATTTTAGGATCTCTTCCAACCTTGAAATTAGTCGGCAAGACTCAAATTTTCTTTGGGAAAACTCTTGGTCAACATATCTGATCTATTTTCATCAGTTTGGATCTTCATAAGATCTAACAATCTAAAAACAAGGACGTTGTGGATCAAATAATATCATACACAGATATGTTTTTACCTTCCATGAAATGTGAAATTCTTTCCTAAAAAATAGAATTATTACTATCAGAAAAAAAAACAGACCTATCCTAATTTAAATTGAGGTCTCGAATAAAAGATTTCAACTATAAAAATTCATGGCACGCCTCTATAGATGCAATAAACTCTGAATCTATGGTAGATAAAGAAACACATATCTCTAATATAGATTTCCAAGGTACATTCCCCCTACAAAATTGATCAAATCGCCTGAATTAGACTTCCTATAATTGATATCTCTTTCAATATTTCAGTCTATAAATTCACAAAACATTGGATCCCCTTTTCCAAAACACAATCTCAGATCAGATGTACCATGAAGATATTAAAAAATTTACTTCACTACTCTAAAATTCCCTCTACCTGTATTTGAAAGAAAATGACTGACCAAACCAACAATATGAGCTATATCAGGTCTAGTACATACTATTACATACATCAAACAACCAATGACAGATGAATAAGGTATGTGTCACATCTCCTCTCTCTATTTATAATTAGATGGTGACATACTAGTTCAAATCTTAAAATTTGAAAAAATAGGAGTACTAAACACTTTTCTTTATCCATAAAAATCTATGTAGAACCATCTCAATGTATCTATCCTATGATAACCACAATTTCATGGCCTTCTTGTCATAGGAGATTGTTATTCCTATAATTCGTCATGTTGTCCCCAAATATTTCTTTGAAAGAGACTGATAAATATCCTTCTTCAATCTATCAATTCTAGTTGTATCATGACAAACAATGAGCATATCATCAATATATATCAACATTATAATAAAATAATCATCTATAAATCTCTAAACAAAAAACCAATTATTAGATTATGTCTTCCTAAAACCCTATTGAGAAACGATTGATTCAATATTCTTATACCTCTGCCATAGATCCTTCTTCAAACCATATAAACTCTTCTTCAACCTACATACATGATTTTCTTTAACTTTTCTGAAAAACCCTCTGACTGCTACATATAAATTTCTACCTCTAAATCTCCATGGAGGATAGATTTCATCACATCCATCGACTCAATCTACAGATCCAAACTATAATCCAAAACAAGAACAACCCAAATGGAAAACATTTTAAAAACAAGTAATAATATCTCATCAAAATAAATGCCTTTATTCTGATATGAGCCTTTAACAACTAACCATTCCTTTTATCGTTGAATGAGACTAGATTCTTCATTATTATTTTTATAAACACATCTAATTTTCAATTCGCCTTTACCTATTGGTAACATCACCAGATCAAAATTATGGTTGTTGTGAAATGATTTGATTTAATCGTCTATTGTGGAAACCCATATTTCATTCTGTTCACTTTTCATCCCCTCATCAAATGAATCTGGTTCTCCCGCTTTAGAGAGTATCAAATACTTATCAGTTGAACATTGAGTAGAAATGGTGTGATGCCGAGATGACCTCTGATGTGGAACTACGGGTTCACTAATAACCGCTGGAACTAGATCATCAAAAACAAAGGTGCATTAGAAAAATGAACTCAAAACTGTTCACCTTTAGAATCAACATGGACAATAACATGATCATTAAAATCCACAATATGTGGTAAATATGAATATGAAACTAGCTCAAGACTGACAGAGCCATCAGAAGTTTGAGAAGTAGATTTTTCTCCCTTATCAATTTCTTTAAAAGTATGATCCTCCTTAAAAACTACATCACAGATTTTACATGATTCTTCAAAACACAATCACATAGCATCTACCAATACTCATAGTGTTTATAGAAAAAAATACAATGGTGTGTCTTACCATAAAAGCTTGGATCTCACTTCTCTAGGAATATGAACAAAGGACTTGCAACCAAAAACACGCAAGTGATCATACCTGATCTATTTTCCATACCTAAACATGTTGGGAGTGTCTATCTACAAAGGAATCACATGTGATAAACTGATAATATAAGCCACAATTTGTAAATCATTTCATCAAAAATGACCATGGAACATTGCTTCTGACATCAGACAATGAACTCTTTCCAAAAAAAGTCTTGTTCATCCACATAGCGACACCATTCAAATTTTGAGTCTTGGGTGGCATCTTTAGATGCCAAATACCTTCCCTCCTATAATACTAATCAAAATGACCACAATACTCTCCCTATTGTGTGTACAAATACATTTCATTTTCTAATTATTCAATTTCAGTAGAAACATAAAATTGGTTAAAATCACTCAGAACCTGACTTTTGGAATTCAAAACATAAAACCAAAGCTTAAGAGAGTAGATATCAATAATTAACACAAAATAAAGACTTCCAGTGTAGATCAAAGATCTCAAAGGATCACAAATTTTATAATGTACCAATTCAAGTACTAGCAACTTCCAGTGTGGAGGATGACAACTAAAACACACTCTCCTCTATTTTCCAGCAATGAAATTATAAAATGTGTCCAATTTGACACATTTTAAATCTGAAAGATGATTTATCTAGGCCAAAAAACCTAATCCTTTATCACTAATGTGACTTATCCTCTTATTCCATAACATGGAAGAAATACTACACCAAACAATGAAGTAAGTATCCCAAGAAATAGAAGCTATAGTCTAGTAAAAATGTGATGTATTCTTCCCTCGAGCCACAATAAAACATCCCTTGGGAAGAATCCATTGTCAATCACCAAAATTATTGATAAACCCTTCATCATCATGAATGTTGTGTGAAATAATATTCAAGAAAACCTATGGTGCATGTCGAACATTCATTAAAATCAACTTACTTCATATAATGGTCTCTTAAAAAAAGTCTGGATACCTATAATATAATCTTGACCATCATTAAGCATAATCAAAATCAAAAAAATATCATGGATTTAGGATGTAAAGAACTCATTCTTCTATGTCCTTTGAAAACTTACTCTACAGTCAATAACCCATTAATAATAATTAGAGGATATTTTTAGGGATTCAAATACAATAACAAGATCACCCCTTGTAGCGGTAGAAACATTATCATCTCTATCACCATTTTTCTTCTGTGTATTTTACTTCAGTCTACTATATTTTTTCAGCTGATAACAAATTATATTAACATTCACATTCTCACTATAATAATGACATTCAAAATCTCTATACCTCGATCTATATTTTATTCTACCTAAGCTCTTACCTTGACTGTTATGTACATGGTCCCATCTTCCCCCCTATTCGTTGTGACTAAAAGATCTCAAAAAGATTTCTCCAGAGTATGTATCCGGACATATTCATTTAAAATAGTAGACTTAAAAAATTAAATTTCACAACTCCATTTGGAGCAGAACTTGTTAGTGTAACATGTAAATTATCCCATGAATCAGGTAAAGTGTTAAGCAACACAAGATCTATAACTTCATCCTCAAAATTGATGCCCGTTACAGAAAATTTATCCAAACATACATGATATTAACTTAAGTAGTTAGAAATAGATATTTATTCTTTACAAATCAAATTCATTATTTTTTTCAGAAGAAACAATTTATTGTTTCCCATCTTGGATGCATAAGTAATCTCAAGCTTCTCCCACAAGACTATGGCATGAGAGATGTTGAAAATGTGGTTCGTCTTGTTTTCTTCAACACATTGGTGAATGAAACCACAAAATATCTCATGCTCAAATGCTCATTCTTCATTTGACATCCTTTCTGGATTCGTAGATCTAAACACTGGAATATGCATTCTCTAGACAAAAAGAATTTCATTCATTTTAAGTCGCCACATATAGTAGTTGGTTCCATTCAAAAAATTCATCTGATTGTAATTGGACCCCATAATAAATATGAATTAAAAAACCATGTGATGACCCAGACCCCCCTTGGTCCCTTCCTTTGCCAAAATCCGGATCCTTAGGGGTGCCGATCGGTGAGACCGATCGGTGAGACCGATCGGGGCGACCGATTGGGGAGACCGATCGGTGAGGCCGATCGGTGAGACCGATCTGGGTGACCGATCAGTGTGACTGATCGGCGGAACCGTCCGACGTCACCCGACCTTGCCAAGTTGTTCCAGTAACGCTCCTTTTTCGCAAATAGGGTTTTAAACCCTATTTTGCCTCGTTTAAAAGAAAAGAAAATGTCTTAAAGACCCGAAACGCGCACAAAAGTTATAATTAGATACTGAATCGACTCATGAGTCGGTTTAAACCACCCAGCACCTTTAATGATGAGTCAAACTGCGTGGTCAACCCACTACTTCCACGTCTTACGCGGTTTCGCGTTTTCACCTCAACTGTCCCCGGCTCTTATAAATTAAGGGTTAGGCCGTGGTTCCCCCCTTTCCTCGATCGTGGCTCTTCTGGTACATCGGGCCCGCCGCATCGTTATCCGTAAAGTTCTGCGCCCCCGGCCTAAACATCGATCATCTATCAACAAGTAGGTAATTTCCCTCGTCTCTCACCTTTGTGTATCATGCGTGGTGGGCGTTATTTTTGTTCCTATGGAATTGGTTGAACCGAACCTTAATGAAGATAATAAACGATGTTCTAAAGAATGAAGGGGAAGGGGTTGTGATCGTTGTTTTGCTTTATCTTGTGATCATCCTTTTTAGTTGTGCTGGTTCATGTTTTCTGAAAATTGAGGCCGTTGGTGGTCGTTGTATGTGCACTGATGAATCCCCTCGTGATGTTTTAAATGGGTTGCTGAAATTGTGAACTCCTGCTGTGAAATTGGTTAATCACGTATGCCCAGCTGAATAAGTTCAAAGCACCAGGATCAACCCTTCTGTGATAACTCCTAGAACACACGGAATTTGAAATCATGGAGTGTGTTAAGTCGTTTAAATCTGAAAAACCCTAACTTGTGTTGGTAGTGGTAGTTGGTTGTTTTCCTTTCGGGCCGATTGCTGGAAATGTGGGAGGGGAGGGGATCCCCTGTTCTTTTATACTCCCGGTGGTTGTGTGAATTTGGGGATGGGATTCCCTGTTGGTATGGTTTCGGTGGTTGTGAGTTTTTATCACAAATTGGGGAGAGATCCTCTGTTGGCAGAACCGGGTGTGAGTGTTTTGGTTGATCCATGCTTTTGACGCTTTATTTGGTTATGCTTATGGTAGTTGCCCAGTAGTGCTTAAAATCAATTGAACATTTTTACCGAATGTGAAACAAGAATGGGACAAATGGGTTTTGTGGGAAAGGGTCGTGAACTGTGACCCGGACGCAGTGGTGTTGTGTTATGTAGGTTGGCTAGGAAAACCTAACTTTTGGGTGAGTGTTTGTTACCTATATCTATACTTGTAGCTTTGTGTTTCTTATTCGCGCCCCACCCAAGTTGAGCACTCAGTGCCGAACACCCCCATTTATGGGGGAAGTGTGTTTTACCCAACACTATCCTTAGTGGCTGGTTATTAGCTCCTTTTCTGCTCCCTTTCCCGTATAGCCCAAGTACCTTCGGGCAGGCTGTGATGGCCTGAAGTCCATTATTAGCCCAAGAACCATCGGGCGGGGTGTTGTGGTGGTTGGCCAGGTGTGTGCGGCAGGTGGTTTCCCAAGAGTCTTCGGGATGAGGCCTAGGTGTCTTCGGGCGTGGCGGTGGTTGTTCTGGCCTAGGTGTTTGCAGGCATGGTTACATGTGATATTTGTGGCCCAGGTGTGTGCGGGCGGGATTCAGCAGTGGGACTGCGTGCGGTTGAGGCCCAGGTGTGTGCGGGAGGGATTTTAGCAGTGGGACTGCGTGTGGTTGTGGCCCAAGTGTGTGCGGGCGGGTGTGGCAGTGGGACTGCAGTGAGAATTGCGGGATTGGTCCGACGCGTAGGATGTCTCAATAACCAGTGGGAAAGTGGCGCGGGGTACCCAAACATCGATGTGCTCTTATTATATATATTACTTGACTTGCGTTATTTGGGGAGTGAGCCTTGGTGAGGCCTGGGATGGATAATTTGCCTTGTTAGGTGTTTGGTTTACTCTTTTTTCTCACGGGACTTTAGTACGTTCCCCTACTTGTGCACGAGAGTCTTGGTTTTCCCTACTGAGTGTACTTGTATACTCACCCTACGTATATAAAACTACTTTCAGGTTTCCAGGAGGACTTCGAGGATCACGCAGGACCTTACTAGCTCGGACTTTTGGAGCAGTTGCAGTTGTTTTTTTTTCTTTTTCATTTTGGTACTTACCTTGTAGTCACCTTTTTGCACTTTGTGGCTTCCACTTTTGAAACATGAATGTGGGAATGGTTTACTTTTGGCTTTACTTTTCTTTATACCTTGGTGTTGTTGGGTTTTCTTCTCCTTATCTTTCGATCCTATAAAATACAAAGGGTAATGCCTTCCATTGCGAGAATTTTCTATACCCTTGGTGCTAGTCTCCACTCCGGGACCTATTGAAGGCGGGTTTCGGGGGTCATTATCTCTCCTTAAACATAAAGAAGGAAGGTCCTGGAAATCTGCTGACCCTTCCCTCCTTTTGGTGAAGGCGGGTCGTGACAGAATGGTATCAGAGGGAGGTTGAGAGATAGGACGGAGTCTGGAGTTAGGCACAGTGAGGATTGCATGGGATGGTAAGGCAACGGTGTTGGGTGACCTTGGAGCGTGAATTAGGCCAGGGAAGACCGGCTAGGACACGGGATTTTAGGGGCCCCCGTGATCTGATGCAAGGACTCTGGACCTACCGAACGACCAAGTGAGGCCACACTGATTGCAGGGTAGAGACCCTAGGAAAGGTACATGCATCATAATGACTTGTGTTCTTGTGTTTCTGGGATGTCTTGGGAATTAAGAATAAATTAAATCTTAAAAAGTTTTAAGAACGATATTCTGCACTACTTGGGCTTAGGCATTCCTTGTTTACCTTGCAGCTATGGCACCTAGAAGGCGACCACGTGTGGTACAGGCAATCGAGGCCCCTGAGACTACTTTGGCCAATCGGCAGAGAGCTGATCGAGAGGAAGAGGACGACCAGTGGCAGAAGACTCTTCGAGCCTTCCTGCGACAGGCCCTAGAGAAGTATGAGGGCAGCACCTCCGATATGAAGACGGAAGGCTGGCTAGAGGAGCTAGTTATAGCCTTCGGCCTGATTTGGGCCCCGACCGAGTACTGGGTTCCTCTGGCTGTTAGCCAGATGCGAGGAGCGGCACGTCAGTGGTGGATGCTTCACCTGGGGAATAAGAAAGAGTCTGAGGTTTCTTGGGAGGATTTCAAGAAGGAGTTCCGGGCGGAGTTCCTCTCCTCGACAATGAAGGCGGAGAAGAGTCATGAGCTACTCTCCCTCCAGCAGGGGAGCATGTCCGTGAGGGAACTTGGAATCAAGTTCACGGACCTCCTACGTTTTGATCCGGACCTCTTTCCCGATGAGGAGTCTCGGGCAAGACGTTTGGAGGAGGCGCTCCAACCCTCCCTCCAGTATGCTGTTACCCCCTTTACCCTTCCGACATACTTAGAGGTACAGAAGAAGGCCGAAGTGGTGGAAAGGATGCATGTTCTGGATGGAGTTTCACGAGAAGGGATCCAACTGGGACCATCGAAGGGGAAAGATGTCAGCACCAGGACTCCATCATCGGGACCCTCCAGGTTCCGACCCACAGGGAGCAGACCGCAGCAGTTTCAGTTTCGATCCCCTGGCCCACGTTCTTTCCCTTCAAGATCGGGACCACGGTGCTTCATCTGCGAGAGCCCTGGACATCTCCGGAGTCAGTGCCCCGATCGGGTGCAGTACAGCAGTGGCAGTCATCCCCAGCATCCGCCGCAGCAGCAGTTTCTAGCCAGCCCCTTCCGGCAGCCGCAGCAGGGATAGCGAGCTCCCGCTCCTCCGCAGGCAGACATAGGAGGAGGAGGCCAACCTCAGGGTGCTCCCCAGGGACATCGACCAGGGCGTGGTCAGGGAGGTGGCCGACAGCTGAGGGGCAGGGGAGCTGGGCGTGGACAGTTACACGCCGCAGAGGCAACAGTTTCAACAGGGCCAGAGGTTGTTCGAGGTACGATCAATGTGTTTAGCACTCTTGCTTATGCTTTGTTCGATACCGGAGCTTCGCACTCCTTTGTTGCACCCAGTCTAGCCCGTGCATTGGGTCTAGATGTCGAGAGACTTCCAGTGCCCCTGGTGTTGAGCACACCAGTTGGAGGTCAGACCGACTTGCTGTTCGTTTGTCGGGGATGTAGACTAATGTTAGGGCCACATGAGTCGGTTAGGGATCTCCTTCTGCTACAGATTCAGCCGTACGATGTCATCCTAGGCATCGACTGGCTATTTTCTGTGTGCGCCGTCATCGACTGTTTCCAAAGAAGGGTGGTGTTCTCCGGTTTGGACGACCAGCGTGTTACCTTCACCGGCGAGCGGAGCTGTCCGAAGGGAAATAGGAGGGAGGAACCTCTCCTCTCCTTGTTGACCTAACTGACGGTAGAGTCAGTAGATTCGGAAATGGTGGAAGTTCCAGAGGTCGTCCGTGAGTTTATGGACGTCTTTCCTGAGGAGGTGACGACTCTACCCCCTCGACGTGATATCGAGTTCGGGATAGACCTGCAGCCCGGCTCTCGACCAATCTCGATGGCTCCTTACCGGATGGCACCTTCGGAGCTACGGGAGTTGCGGATACAGATTGACGACCTGGTGAAGAGGGGTTATGTTCGTCCAAGTGCGTCACCATGGGGTGCTCCGGTCTTGTTTGAAAAGAAGGCAGATGGAGGTCTTAGGCTGTGCATCGACTACAGGAGGTTGAATCAGGTGACGATCAAGAATCGCTACCCTCTCCCAAGGATAGATGATCTTTTTGACCAGATGAAAGGGGCATGATGGTTCTCGAAGATCGACCTGCGGTCCGGATACCACCAGCTGAGGGTGAAGGATAGCGACGTCCCGAAGACGGCGTTCAGGTGAAGGTATGGGCACTTCGAGTTCGTGGTCATGCCCTTTGGTGTAATGAACGCCTCGGCCATGTTCATGGGGATTATGAACTCCATCTTTCGGGAGTACCTGGATCAGTTTGTGGTGGTATTCATCTACGATATCCTAGTCTATTCAAGGTCAGAAGAGGACCATACAGAGCACCTGAGGACAGTTTTGGAAGTCCTCTGACAGCACCAGCTCTACGGGAAGTTGTCAAAGTGCACGTTCTGGACACGAGAAGTTCACTTCCTCGGGAACGTACTGTCTGAGCAGGGGGTAGCAGTCGACCCATCAAAGGTTGAGGCATTTGTTTCTTGGGCAGCACCCAAGAATGTGGTGGAGGTCCGGGGTTTCCTCGGACTGGCAGGTTACTACCAGAGATTCGTACCCAACTTCTCCCGAGTAGCAGCCCCTTTGACGGCTTTGACCAAGAAGGACCAGGTTTTCGTGTGGAGCGAGCAATGCGAGTCGTCCTTCAGCTACCTAAAAGAAAAGCTGGTTAGTGCCCCAGTGTTGAGATTACCAGAAGAAGGGATGGCCTATGAGGTATTTTGTGATGCTTCAGGACAGGGCCTGGGATGCATGTTGATGCAGCAACAAGGGGTGATCTCTTATGGGTCCAGGCAGCTATGCCCCCATGAGCGTAACTACGCCACCAATGACATGGAGCTTGCAGTGGTCGTTTTTGCGCTAAAGGTATGGCGGCACTACCTCATCGGGGAATGATTTGTGGTCTTCACAGATCACAAAAGCTTAAAGTATATCTTCTCCCAGCGGGATTTGAACTTGCGACAACGGAGATGGGTGGAGTTCCTCCAGGACTACGACTTTTAAATCTCTTATACTGATGGAAATGGCAATGTGGTGGCCGATGCCTTGAGCAGGAGGACGCGGAAGGATGCGGTCCGAGAGTCGGCAAATGCCTGGAAGGCAATGCAGGAGTTGGCTGCCTTACACTTGGATGCGAAGAGGGATAGTGGCAGAGGCTACCTATATTAGATGATAGTGCAGTCATCTCTGTTTCGACAAGTGGAGGAGTCTCAGTGGGGAGACCCCGAGTGCGAAGTGATGCGTGATCGGGTTGACCAGGGCGATGCTCCAAGAGAATGGACAGAGGACGGTCAGCACCAGATGCTTTTCCAGAAATGGTTGTTTGTTCCAAGAGTGATGTGTGGCAAGGTTCTCAGTGAGTTCCACAACTCACCCCTAGCGGTGCACCCAGGAGTTACCGAGATGTACCAGGGGCTGAAAAGGCAGTTCTGGTGGCCCGGAGTTAAGCGAGTGGTGGCAGAATTTGTGGCTAAATGCTTAGTATGTCAGCAAGTGAAGGCTGAACACCAGGTTCCGGGCAGCCTACTGCAGCCTTTAGCTGTTCCCGAGTGGAAGTGGGACGACATCTCAATGGATTTCGTCACGGGACTACCCAAGGTCCAAGGAGGGTGCGACGCCATCTGGGTGGTGGTGGACAGGTTGACGAAATCGGCTCACTTTCTGGCAATCAGGGAGTCAAATACTGTGGATGCTTTGGCACGAAAGTACGTGAATGAGGTGGTGCGTTTGCATGAAGTTCCGAGGTCTATAGTCTCGGATAGGGATGCACGGTTTACCTCACAAATCTGGAGAGGATTGCAGCATGCGTTTAGCACCCAGTTACGCCTTAGCACTGCTTTCCATCCCCAGACAGATGGACAAACGGAGAGAACCATCCAGACCTTGGATGATATGCTACAGGCATGTGTTCTGGACTCAGGAGAGTCATGGGTGTGATACTTGCCTCTAGTAGAGTTTTCCTACAATAATAGCTACCACTCTACCATCGGTATGGCCCCGTTTGAGGCTTTGTACGGGAGGCCATGCCGTTCACCTGTGTGTTGGACCGAAGTAGGAGAGGCAGGCATCCTTGGCCCGGAGGTGGTGCAGAACACGACAGAGAAGATTCAGCTCATACGGGAAAGGATGAAGGCGGCCCAGGACCGACAGAAGTCATATGGTGATACCAGGAGAAGGCCCTTGGAGTTTGAGGTTGGGGACCACGTGTTCTTGAAGGTCTCCCCGCGGCGTGGGCAACGAAGGTTCGGCAAGGGGGGTAAGCTTTCCCCCAGATTCGTCGGACCCTTCGAAGTGTTGCGGCAGGTCGGTGAAGTGGCTTATCAGCTAGCGTTACCTCCGCCGCTGCTAAGGATACATGATGTCTTTCATGTATCCCAGCTCCGTCGTTATCTGCATGATGATTCACACGTCCTTGATTGGGGTGAACTGGACATCGGGGACGACGTAACCTTTGTGGAAAAACCAGTTATGATCGAGGATCGCAAGGAGAAGGTGCTTCGTGGGCGAGCCATTCCCTTGGATCGTGTGTTGTGGAGAATGGCAGGCTAGATGAGAGTATGTGGGAGAGGGAAGCACAGATGCGTGCCCAATACCCCGGGTTGTTTTGAGCATTGTTCCTTTTGTACCTGTTGTGGTAGAATCTTTGACTTTTGGCTATGAAATGTATTGGTTTATTTCCTCTGTTGTGTGTGAAAAGCCCCGGCGAAAGGGAAGAGGGAACCTGACCACTAATCAAGACGCATTAAGGTGGATGCGATTAAACCCGTGCGGGCGAGTCAGTGCCGCCCAAAGGGGATAATATCTTGACATGGGGGAGGGAAACTCCCCAAACCCACATGACCAGGCGGTTTGGCGTGGTATGTTTCTTGGTTCTTGACAGGGGAGTGTTTTTAGTTAGCAGAGGTTCACTCCTAAGAGGTATCTTTCGAAGATGGTTGTTCGGACCCTCTCTTTCCTTCTGGTTTGTTGTGATTCTTGAGGACGAGAATCGTTTAAGAGGTATCTGATGTGATGACCCAGACCCCCCTTGGTCCCTTCCTTTTCCAAAATCCGGATCCTTAAGGGGTGCCGATCGGTGAGACCGATCGGTGTGACTGATCGGCGGAACCGGCCGACGTCACCCGACCTTGCCAAGTTGTTCCAGTAACGCTCCTTTTTCGCAAATAGGGTTTTAAACCCTATTCTTCCTCGTTTAAAAGAAAAGAAAATGTCTTAAAGACCCAAACCGCGCACAAAAGTTTTAATTAGATACTGAATCGACTCATGAGTCGGTTTAAACCACCCAGCACCTTTAATGATGAGTCAAGCCGCGTGGTCAACCCACGACTTCCACGTCTTACGCGGTTTCGCATTTTCACCTCAACCGTCCCCGGCTCTTATAAGTTAAGGGTTAGGCCGTGGTTCCCCCCCTTCCTCGATCGTGGTTCTTCTGGTGCATCGGGCCTTCCACATCGTTATTCGTAATGTTCCGCGCCCCCGGCCTAAACATCTATCATCTATCAACAAGTAGGGAATTTCTCTCGTCTCTCACATTTGTGTATCATGCGGGGTGGGCGTTGTTTTTGTTCCTATGGAATTGGTTGAACCGAACCTTAATGAAGATAATAAACGAAGTTCTAAAGAAAGAAGGGGAAGGTGTTGTGATCGTTGTTATTCTTTATCTTGTGATCATCCTTTTTAGTTGTGTTGGTTCATGTTTTCTGAAAATTGAGGCCGTTGGTGGTCGTTGTATGTGCACTGATGAATCCCCTCGTGATGTTTTAAATGGGTTGCTGAAATTGTGAACTCCTGCTGTGAAATTGGTTAATCACGTATGCCCGGCTGAATAAGTTGAAAGCACCAGGATCAACCCTTCTGTGATAACTCCTAGAACACACGGAATTTGAAATCATGGAGTGTGTTAAGTCGTTTAAATCTGAAAATCCCTGACTTGTGTTGGTAGTGGTAGTTGGTTGTTTTCCTTTCGGGTCGATTTCTGGAAATGTGGGAGGGGATGGGATCCCCTGTTCTTTTATACTCTCGGTGGTTGTGTGAATTTGGGGATGGGATTCCCTGTTGGTATGGTTTCGGTGGTTGTGAGTTTTTATCACAAATTGGGGAGAGATCCTCTGTTGGCAGAACCGGGTGTGAGTGTTTTGGTTGATCCATGCTTTTGACTCTTTCTTTGGTTATGCTTATGGTAGTTGCCCAGTAGTGCTTAAAATCAATTGAACATTTTTACCGAACGTGAAACAAGAATGGGACAAATGGGTTTTGTGGGCAAGGGTCATGAACTGTGACCCGGACGCAGTGGTGTTGTGTTCTGTAGGTTGGCTAGGAAAACCTATGTTTTGGGTGAGTGTTTGTTACCTATATCTATACTTGTACCTTTGTGTTTCTTATTCGTGCCCCACCCAAGTTGAGCACTCAGTTCCGAACACCGCCATTTATGGGGGAAGGGTGTTTTTCCCAACACTATCCTTAGTGGCTGGTTATTAGCTCCTTTTCTGCTCCCTTTCCCGGATAGCCCAAGTACCTTCGGGCAGGCTGTGATGGCCTGATGTCCATTATTATCCCAAGAACCATCGGGCGGGGTGTTGTGGTGGTTGGCCAGGTGTGTGCGGCAGGTGGTTTCCCAAGTGTCTTCGGGATGAGGCCCAGGTGTCTTCGGGCGTGGCGGTGGCTGTTCTGGCCTAGGTGTTTGCAGGAATGGTTACATGTGACAGTTGTGGCCCAGGTGTGTGCGGGCGGGATTCAGCAGTGGGACTGCGTGCGGTTGAGGCCCAGGTGTGTGCGGGCGGGATTTCGGCAGTGGGACTGCGTGTGGTTATGGCCCAGGTGTGTGCGGGCGGGTGTGGCAGTGGGACTGCGGTGAGAATGGAGGGATTGGTTCGACGCGTATGATGTCTCAATAACCTGTGGGAAAGTGGCGCAGGGTACCCAAACATCGATGTGCTCTTATTATATATATTACTTGACTTGCGTTATTTGGGGAGTGAGCCTTGGTGAGGCCTAGGATGGATAGTTTGCCTTGTTAGGTGTTTGGTTTACTCTTTTTTCTCACGGGACTTTAGTACGTTCCCCTACTTGTGCACGAGAGTCTTGGTTTTCCCTACTGAGTGTACTTGTATACTCACCCTACGTATATAAAACTGCTTTCAGGTTTCCCGGAGGACTTCAGGGATCACGCAGGACCTTACTAGCTCGGACTTTTGGAGCAGTTGCAGTTGTTTTTTTTCTTTTTCTTTTTGGTACTTACCTTGTAGTCACCTTTTTGCACTTTGTGGCTTCCACTTTTGAAACATGCATGTGGGAATGGTTTACTTTTGGCTTTACTTTTCTTTCTACCTTGGTGTTGTTGGGTTTTCTTCTCCTTATCTTTCGATCCTATAAAATACAAAGGGTAATGCCTTCCATTGCGAGAATTTTCTATACCCTTGGTGCTAGTCGCCACTCCGGGACCTATTGAAGGCGGGTTTCGGGGGTCATTATCTCTCCTTCAACATAAAGAAGGAAGGGCCTGGCAATCTGCTGACCCTTCCCTCCTTTTGGTGAAGGCGGGTCGTGACAAACCAAACCCTCTGATACCCAATGTTGGGAAATATGACCAAGAGGTTAATTCACAAACAACTGAAAACTGAAAATATAGTGAAAATAAAATCATTCCATCTAAAATAAGATGCACATTGACCAAAAATAGGTGAAAAATATAATGTTTTCACTGAAAATTATAACCTGGAAAACCCAAAAGTGAAAAACAATGGGACGCAATCTAGAAAGAGGGATCCACTAAAATCAAGTGGTACATGGTAGAGACTCCCCAAAAATGGAAGACATTTCAAAATTAGTACTCAAGAATAAAATTAGTGAATCAAAGACAGAAAGTAGGAAAAATGATCATAAAAAAAAGGTGATCACCAAATGGGATTCACTCTCGATATTGTTGGTGTCGGTGTGTTGAAATTACCTGTCATTTACTCCTTGTATAGGAAAAATCCACGTAAAATAATATCTCTGTGTCAAATGCATGTCACTGTGTGAATTAATTCATGTTCTCATGACCTGCGTGTCCTCTATTTGAGGAGGTGTTACGTGGAGGACCAATTAGGGAAGGCACCCAACAAACTCCCCCTCCAACTCATGTCAGGATCACTGCCAACCCCATAATTAGTTGGAAAGTTTCAAATTTTTATTCTAGGTAAACTATAGGTCATCAAATATGACATGTTGTCATCAGTGTGGATCATCATAAGATCTAACTATCTCAAATCAAGGATGTTGTAGATCTAATGATATCTAACATCGATATTTTTTCACCTACTACGAAAAGTCGAATTTTTTTTCAAAAAAATATCACTGTTACTATCATAAAATAAAACAAACATGTCCTAATTTAAATTAAGCCTTGGAATAAAAGATTTCATCCACAATGATTCTTTGTAGACCTATATAGCTTCAATCAACTTTGAATCTATGGTAGATACAGTGAATCATCTCTTCAATATAGACTTCTAATATATAGATCCCCCCTACAAAAGACATCAAATATCCTAAAGTATTCATCCTTGAATTTATATCTCCTTCCATATCTAAACGTGTAAATCTGTAAATCATAGGTTCCCCTTTTCCAAAACACAATATCAGATCTGAAGTACCAAAATGTTAACAAAAAATGTACTAAACTTATCTCCAATAATCTCTACATGAATATGATATAGAACTACTAACCACACAAAATGGATGAGCTATATCATGTCTAGTAATTATCATTTAATACACCAAATAAAAAATGGCAGATGAATATGGTATCTGCTGCATATCCTCTCTCTCTTCCTCGGTACAAGGTGACTGACTGGTACTAAACATAAAATGTAAATCAATATGTGTACTAGCCACTTTCTCTCTATCCATTTAAATTTTTTGATGATCCTTCTCAAGATATCTCTCCGTAGATAACCAAAATTTCTTGGCCTACCTGTACTGCGATATTTTCATGCAAAATAATTTTTCATGCTGGCCCAAAGTATTCCATTGAAAATGACAAAAAAATATCCTTCTTAAATTTTTCAATTATAGAAGTATCATTTCCAATAATGAGAATATCATCAGCATAATGAAAAATTATAATAAAATCATCATCAGAAAATCTCTAAAAAAACATAATGACCTGAATATTCCTTCCAAATCCCTAATGAGAAATGACAGATTTAGACATCTTACACCACTACCCTAGAGCTTGCTTCAATCCACAAAAAATATTCTTCAACCTGCAGAAATGATTTTATTTACCCTTTTCAAAAAAACCCTTGTATTTTCTATATAAATCTCTTCTAAATCTCTATGGATGAATGTTTTCTTCATGTCCATCAACTCAATCCATAGATCCAAACTAGTAGCCAAATCAAGAACAACCCGAATGGATGTCATTTTGAATACATGTGAGAAAATATCATCAAAATTAATAACTTTATTTAGATAGAATACGTTAACGACAAACCTTTTATTGTCTGATTGAACAGAAAAATATTCTTCATTTTTAATCCCATAAATCCACCTATTTTTCAAAGCTCTCATACCTCTCAAGAAACAGCACCAGCCCAAAAGTATGGTTTTTTGGGAATGATTTCATCTCATCATCCATCACCACAACCCATCTGTCATTCTAATCACTTTTCAGCACCTCATAAAAAGATTATCGTTCTCACCCTCTAGTGTGTATCACATAGTCATCAGTTGAATACTGAGTAGAAACGGTGCGACATCGAGATTACCTCGGAAGTGGAACTGTGAGTTCATTAATAACCAATGGAATTTTACCATCAAAAACACAAGGTTCATTAGAATCATTAACTCCAAATATTTCTCCATAAACATCATCCTATACATGAACATGATGATCAAAATCAACAGTATGATGTAAATTTGAATCAAAAATTGTCTGAAGACTAACAAACCCATCACAAGTTGAAGAAGTAGAATTTATCCCTTATCAATGTATGAAAAATTATGATCCGCCCTAAACACAAAATCACTGATTTTGAAAAGTTTCATCAACACATGTTCATAGAACCTATACTCTAACCCAACATGTCTACGACAAATAAAAATACATTGGCATGCCTTACCATCTATCAAAGATCTATCATATCTAGGAACATGAAAAAAAGCCTAGCTACCAAAAACACACAAGTTGTCGTACCCAATATCTTTTGAATAACAAATGTTTTTAGGAGTATCTATATGAAAAGAAACCATAGGTTTAAATTGATAATATAAGTCGTAGTAAGTAAAGCCTCATCCCAAAAATGTCTAGGTAACTTTTCATCTGAAAGTAAACAATAAACTCTTTCCAACAAAGTCTTGTTCATCCACTCAGCTACACCATTCAGATGAGGTGTCTTAGGAGGGATTTTATGATGTTGAATACCTTCATGTCTGCAATAATGATCAAATGGACCACAATACTATCCCCATTATTAGTACGAATACGTTTCAATTTCATTCATGATTCCATCTCAGCAGATACATGTAATTTCTTGAAATCACTAAGCACCTGACTTTTGGAATTCAAAATACAATCCTTGAGCATACATGTGTAGTCATAAATAAATTTCCCAAAATAAAAACCTCCACTAAAGGTCTTATATTTCAATGGATCACAAACTTTATATTGTACCACTTCAAGTACATGTGACTTCCTAAGCGAAGGATGACTACTAAAACTCACTCTGATATTTTTTCTAGCCACGCAATGATCACATGCATCTAATATTATAGTTACAAAATCTAGAAGAATATTTATCATGAAAAAACACCCAAATCCTTCCACACTGATTTGAATGATCCTTTAATTCCATAACATGGAAAAAAACATCACCCAACAATGCAAGTAGTATCACAAGAAATAGAATCTCTAGTACAGTAAAAACATAGTTGCTTCTTCCCTCAAGGCATAATAAAAGATCCTATGGAAAGAACACATTTCAAAGGACAAAAATTAATGATAAAGCCTTCATAATAATTAACTCTAGTAGAAATATGATTCAAGTGAACCACTGGAACATATTGAACATTATTCAAAAGAAGCTTACTACTTATACTGGTCTCTAAACAAACAGTCATGATACCTACAATGTTAGCTTGACCATCATTTCTGATCTTCAAAAGCTCAAAATTTCTTATACATTAAGATGTAAATAAATCCTTCATTGATGTCATGTAAAAACATGAACCACTATAAAAAATGTAGAAAAAATATTCATAATAAATATTAATGGAGTCATAAAAAATAAAAATATTACCCCTATTGTGATGGAAACATGATCATCTCCATTGCCATTTCACTTCTATGGATTTTCCTTCATTTTATTCTCTCTTCTCAGTTAAAAAAAAATACTTTTTAACAATCCCATTATTACCACAATAATGACACTAAAAATCTCTCTAATTCTATTTAGAGTTTCTTCTTACTCTACTCTTACCTCGAATACTATGTCCCTGGTCATGGATTCTCCCCCAGTTCTCTGTGACTAATAGATATAAAGAATATTCCCCTAGATTATGTCCCCAGACCTAATCATTTAAAATTGTATAATTTACAAAACAAATTTTTACAGAACCATTTAGAGTAGAACTGATGGGAGTAACATGTAAATTCTCACATGAATCGGGTAGAGCATTATGAAACAAATGAGATAAAACATCACCTTAAAAATTGACACTCATTCCATAAAACTAATCAAAACATACATAATATTCACATAAATAGTCGTAAATATATATAACTTCATTGTACATCAAATTCATCATTTTTTAAAAGAAAAAATTTATTGCTTCCCATCTTGGAAGAATAGGTTTTCTCAAGATTCTCCGACATGATTACGGTGTGAGGGAGATTTACAATATCGTTAATCATTTTTTATCCAATCCTTTGGCAAATGAATCAAAAAAACATCTCATGCACCAATTAAAATTCTTCATTAGACATATTTTATGGCTTTAGGGTACTAAACACTAGACGATTCATTCACTTCACAAAAAGAAGAACCGTCATTTTAAGTCCCCACATATCGTAGTTGGTACCATTCAACAAAATAAACTAACTGTTATTAGACTCCAAAAAAATATAAAATAAAAAAACAATTCCTATGGTACCAAATGTTGGGAGAGGCGAAAAAGTAACAAATTCTAAAACAGCTGAAAAGAGAATGCGCATTAGAAATAAAATCATTCCCTCCAAAAGTTGATGCATAATGACCAAAAATAAGCGAGTAATATATAGTTGACCCCATAAATGTTTACATGATAAATCCTAGAAGGAAAAAACAAGGGTCCTAGTCTAGAGAGAAGGATCCAATAAAATAAATCAGCACACATTAGAGACTCCTAAGAATGGAAGGGTTATCAAAAGTAATACTCTACAATAAAAGCAGTGAATAAAAGACTGAGAGAAAGAAAAATGATCATCGAACAAAGGAGATCACCAAATAGAATTTTTAATTGAATTTGTTTGTGTCGGAGTGTGGAAGTACATTGTTACTGCCTCTTTATTTAAGAAAAAAATCCCCTTCAAATAATTCCTTAGTGTCAAAAGTGTGTCACCGAGTGAATTAATTCACGCGGTCTTGACCCGTGTGTCCTCTATTTGAGGAGGTGTTACACAGTGTGCCAATTAGGGAAGGCACCCAACAACCGGCATGATGCTACCCTCAGCATTCAAGACATGTTATGGGCATCATGCCCACTAGGCCTACATGCCATGCACTAAACAACAATGGCTTGTCGAGTGGGATATTATCTTGGGGGGATATGGTCTAACTATCTGGACTGTGTGTCTGGTGTGTGTGTGTATTTTAATGTAATAGTTCCCCAATTACCTACTATATATATATATATATAATTATAAAAATATAAAAAATTATTGTGTACAATGAAATATAATTATGAAAATATATTAGTAATGATATAGAAATATTTTTAAATATATTTATACATATTTATAATTAATAATAAATGAATATATATTTAAATAATAATAGGATTGCAATATATATTTAAATAACATATAAATTTTTTATAATTTTATAAATTAATATGTAAGTATATATATATATTGTAATATAAAAATTAATATAAATATATAAAATAATTAACAATAAAATACAAATATTTATTAATATATTTAATTATAAATATATATACAATTATACAATTTAAAAAATATATATTTTAATAATAAATATATTTTAATAATAAATATATCTACTATATGTATATTTTTATACATATATATAATTATATAATTATAAATAATTATATAAATGTATTTGAAAATGTATAGAAATATTTATTAATATATATAAATATATATATATATATATTTACTAAGATTATATCTTTATAATTGATATTTTTGTTGATGATAAAGGGGTATATTTATTAGTGCTAAACAGAAAAGAATGAAATGATTTGTATCATTGGTTTCTATTTTAGTGTTGATAATTATACTCTTTATCAGTATTATTTTTTATAGAACTGAGAAAAGCTATAGGAAATCTTTTAAAAAGTAACCTAACATACTACGTCCTCCACTTGTGTATTCTTGTTATTGTGAAACCAGACTACTGCCATCACCACTTCAAATATAGACTTTAATAGAATGAAAAAGGGATTTAATAGCACAAAAAAGCCTTGTTTTTCTAATTGTTGTTAAAAGGGTGGGTCTTTATCAGCGCTAATAAAGAATTGGTAAAGGGGGCCTTTATCAGTGATGAAAAATGAACTAATAAAATCCCCCTTTTATTAGCACTAAAAAACTCTTATAAAGGCCCCCCTTTGTCTGTGATATCATTATCACAGATGACATCCTCCCTTTATCAGCAGTTTTATTAACATTGATAAGGGCACACTTTGTGTAATGTGTGATTTGAATAAAATCACACTACAACATCATATATCGTGTATAAAAATACAACTATTAAAATAAAAAATTACATTAAAATAAAATTTACATCAAAAATACCAAAAAACTACTATATACATTTCAAACATAGTTTTTTATAATTACATTTTAAATTTAAATCAACAATCATTAAAAAACATTAATGTTTGATTGTCTTTGGCACAATCTAACCAACACTAAGAAAATCTTGACCATGATTTTAGTTAAAGAACATTAAATCCAAATTCAAGAAAAATAATTCACCTATATAATAAATTTAATCTTATGTTAGTAATATTATAATTATTGAAATTAAACATAAATATGAATTAATACATTAATAAAATGAAAATTCAAATCAAAAGGACATGCATAGAGATAAACTGGTCACACCATGCGTCATATTGACACGAGGTTGATTCCTACCTATGAAAAATGACATATGTATTATTGTTAAAAAGTATCAAAACAATCAGAATGCGTTTTCTACTTTATCAGTATGTCACTCGTTCTATTTATTAAAATTAATAACAATTTTAAATAAAAATACAAATATGGATTCATATTGGTCACACCATGGTTCTCATTTAGGGGAATCTAATTCATATGAATCACAACTGACTTATGGATCATTTTCCTAATCTAACAAAACAATCTAAATACATTTACTTAGTTTTGAATATTTCATTTGTGTTTTTTTAATCACATTTCTATAATGAAAACATGCAAATTGAGCCATACTAGTCACATCATGAGTTTCATTGATGTGAGACTATTTCTAGCATGTCAGGTTACTTATGAATAATTTTTCAAAATTATCTAGGTAATAAGAGAAAATTTTCATGGTCTCTAGTGAGTGACACACGTTTTGACCTAAAAGTTCAATTCTAAAAATATCAAAGATACATTGTGTCATACCAATCACACCATGAATCATATTGAGGTTTGGTTGAATACTATATTTAAAAAATGAGATATGGATTGTTTTCCTAATGTATATCAATAATCTAAACATGTTTTCCTTGTATTAATTTTGTCCCTTATTATTTTAAACAAAATTAATGTCAATTTTAAATTAATAGAAACTCGTGGAGTTATATCGGTCACACTATGTGTCATAATGAGGTTATATTTATTCCAAAACATCAGAAATTACATATTGATCATTTACCAAAAGTATAAAAATTTTCTGAATTTTTTTCTCAGTTTTCATCATGTAACTTGTTTTTTAGTAAAAATGATGTCCATGTTAAATAAAAATAAACACTTGGAGTTATATCGGTCACAACATGAATCATATTGATATAGGGGATGATTTTTATACCATAGAAATAACATATGCATAATTTTAGTAATGTCTAAAATAAATATACATGTGTTTTCTATGTTATAAGAATGTCACTTGTTCCTTTTAATATAATTATTGTCATTTTTAAATATGAAGACACACTTGAAGTCACATCGGTCACACTAGGAGTCATATTGAGGTATTCCTAGGTCTTACACATCATAAATGGCATATGATACTTTTTTTAATGTATCTTAACAATACAAATTTTCCCTCTATTTTTACTATGCCACTTATTTTTACTAAAATTCCATTTGAAAATGAAAATACACACTTTGAGTCATACCAGTCACATAGATTATAATTTTGATTTGGGACTACATTATACACATCACAACTAACATAAGAATCATCTTCCTAAATTATCAATAATATCTTATCATTTTTATGGCTTTTCATTGAGTGACACATGTTGTGAACTAATATGTATATTTTAAACCAATAACAAACACTTTGAGACTTATCGATCAGAATGTGGGTCAGATTGAGATGAAATTGTTTCTGATATGTCACAAATGACATATGGATCATTTTCTTAAAGTATCAAAACAATATGAATTAATTTTATTGGATTTCAATATTCCACAAGTTATTTTTACTTAAATCTATGTCAATTTTAAATCAAATTCACTCTTAGAGAAATATTGGTTGCACTATGTGAAAAATTGTGATGTGATTGATTTAGAGATCATATAAATGAATTATATATATATTTTTAATAAGTTATCAAAACAATATGAATGTGTTTTATTAGATTTTTGTATCTCACTTTTTCTGTTACAAAAATAAATCTAAAATTTAAATAAAAATTAAAAAATTTAATTTTACAAATCACACCACGTCTCAGATTGATGCGGGGTATATTCCTACATTTAAAAAATGAATTATGGATTATTTAACTAATGTATAGAATACAATTTGAATGTCATTTTATCAATTTTCAGTATGTAACATTTATTTTTTAATAAAATTACTATCAATTATAAATAAAACACACACTTTGAGTCATATCTATCACAGAAGGAGTCAGATAGAGTTTCAACTGATTAATGCAGATAAAAATGGAAAATAAATCTTTTTCCAATATTATCAAAAAAATAAGAATATTTTTTCTCATTTTTTTGTATTACACTTTTATTTTTTATTAAAATTTCTTTCAAAACTAAAAACATTCTCATTGAGTCATATTGTTCACATCATATGATGGTCCGGTGTGAGATAAAATCCAAAAAGAAACAACTTAATTATGAATCATTTTACTAACTTATCAAGATAATTAGTTCATTTTTTCATGGTTTTCAGGGAGGGACATATGTTTTGAACTAAAATTTCAATTTTAAATAGAAAAGAGACAATTTGGGTCACACTGGTTACACCATTCATCATATTTAGGTGAGATTGACTCTTACACATCGCAAATTACTTAATTATTTTTTCCACAAAGTGTCAATAAAATGTGAATGTATTTTAATGGTTTCAATCTGTCATTTGTTATTTTTTTTAAACATAATGTCTATACTGAATAAAAATACACAATTTGTGTCATAATAGTCACTCTGTATATCATATAGTGGTTTGGTTGATTCCTAGACATATTAAATAACTTTTGGATATTTGCTTTATAACGTATCGGAACAACAAAAATGCATATTCATGGTTTTGAGTATATTAATTGTTATTATTACCAAAATTAAATTATATTTTTAATAAAATGGTACGATTGGAGTCATATTTTTCAAACTGTTTGTTATATTGAGGTTTACTTTATTCCTATAGGCCAAAATTCCGTATTGAATATTTTACTATATTATTAAAACAATCTGAATGTGTTTTCTTTATTTTCAGAATTTCTCCTTTTTTATAGATATTATTTTCAATATTATATAAAAAAAATACTTGGAGTGTTATCATTAATATCATGTATTGAGGGTGAGGATGAATCCTTCATGTCACCGACGATATATAGATCAATTTATTAAAATATAAAAACAATCAGAATGTGTATTTTTAAAGATTACAACCCCAGTAGCCCGGATATGGTTCCTTACATGGTTACATTGGTACTATGAACAAGGGATTGAATCCCAAAAGACCATATAGTATAATATTTTTGGAAAAACAGATAGAAAAATATTTTTTACAATACATCATAAAAGGAAAACAATAAATAAATTCCATTCGAAACACCAACAAACTCATATATTATCCCTTCAATTTTTTCATGATATACTTCATCACATCATTGGAAAAAATAAAACATAAAAAAGTTGAAAGATGAATTGAATAGTAATTATATGAATTATAGATGAATATATCACAAACATTAATAATAATGAAATTTGAATAACTAAAATCACATTCCATTATGTCATAAACATAAGCGTAATATGGAATGAATAAAATCTGAATGAATAATTCAATATAACTAATCACATGAGAATAAATCAAAACCATATATATTGTCTTGGTTGAATAATCGCATTGATTATCATTTACTAATATAATAATGGAGTAATTCATAATGTTGGGCACCATAAATAGATCGTAAAGGCTTCATCAATGACACCATATATAATGGGGTAAAAAACAAGTGTAGTTTGTCTCATGAGACCAACTGATGTACCGTGCAGATATAGCTGTCCTTTCCCATCACATAATATGTATAATGAATTTCTTATATAAAATGGTTGAAATAATATAAACATATACCTTCATATTGAAAAACCCATATTTAACATAAATGATAGACCAAATCAGTAAATACAAACTATCCATATTAATATGGTGAATGGTATCGAGACACTACATCCCCTATCAAAATAATCATAAAACAGTCAATCAATATTGTATATGGTAACATAAGAGATAAATATATGTTATGAATAATATAAAATTGAGTTTTTATATATATGAAAATAATCTAATAAAATCATTGTGAAATTCTGGATATTAATACCATTTTACTATGGATAAAATAGTTTTTTAGGAAAAAGCCTTTGTATTTTTCATAAAAATTAAAATGTAAACACGTATATCCCTATCCTCAAAATGGAATAATATTGGAGTAATTTTAAAATAATAAACATACTTAAATTTTGAAAACCATTTTAAAACATGTATAAAAGTGTTTATAAAACATTATAAATTATCCACCTTAGTGCGGTTTAAGAGGAAATATAAAACAGTCATTCAAGCAAAAAAAGATTAATTTTTTACATAAAACATAAAATGTGCTCAGGCAATTGACACTGAATATTTTTTAATTTTTTAAAAATATTTTTGTTAAAATGTATAATGTAGTTTTCTTAAAAATGTGTAAGAAATTGGGATGTTCCCTTTAATCGGGTACCTTATCAAGATGAATTTAAAATAGAACCTTATAAAAAAGTATATTCCATCAAAGTATGATGAAATCAAATGGATACATGATTTTGGAACACATATAAATAATATATGAGGATTATATAATAATAAATAATAGTTATATTGGAGTTAATAGAGAGAAAGTGTAACCATAAGGAAAAATAGAGGGTTGGGGAGAAACCCTAACCTTATATCCAAAAGTGTTCGGAACATGCTCATAACTTCTTGGATAATGAAATTATGTTAATTAATAATTTAATTCATACAATATTATTTTTTTATTATAATTTTTTTATTATAATTTTTTTATATTCATTATCGAATTTTTATTGAGTAATAATATTCAATTTCGTTGATTTGGAGTATTTGTTTCCTTGGTTTTCATAATTTATTCACCTTTATACATGTATGAAAGGTCTTAAAAAATGGAAAAAGATATCCATAATGGAAATTAAATTTTACTAATAAAAATACAGAAGATTTATTTTCCTTATATATCATTTTTTATATATGAGGATGATTCATTAGATAAAGCATTAATGATAAACATTTATATTATTTTGGCACCTTTTCGATCATCATGAAATAATTTTGTCTTATGAATTAATATTGTGTATATATAATGCATCCAAAAAATTAAATATGTTTTATTACATATATTAAATTCATTATTAAGAAAAAAAATGGTTTATAACCATCCTTGAAATAAGAATTGAAAAATGAAAACTCATCGACCTCAAAGGCGATGTTTTCATTTTTAGTAATAAATTGGAGGAGAATAGAATGTATGGTTGATTATTCCATTATCATAAAATTAATATTAAAAATAAGATACTGGATCTATCATGATTTTTTTGATAGAGTAGTTATGGAATGAAAAATAAAATACAATAAAATTACAAAAACGAAATGGTATTTTACTACAAGAATTCTTCTCCTTTAAGAACATCCTGTAGGAACATTGAAATTGTATTTTGGGTGAGAGTAGAAAGAACATAATAAGGGGAGGATTTAGGGTGACGTATTGTGACAAAATTGGACATTATTTGGGTCTTTGGTGCGGTGGTGAAATTTTGTGGTGAGGGGTGGTATTTATAGTGGAGAATATTGGTGTTATTTGATTATTTAATTTATTGGTTTATTATTTTGGATCAATACATTGAATAATGATGGTTATTGTGATTAAATATTGTAAATAATACATGTTAGTTCGATATAATGTCTTAATAACTCATCCATACATCATCTATGACTCAATAATTCTTGTATTTTACTCAATTCATAAATACCAAAAATTACCATATTCCACTAATCAAAAAAAATCTACTTGTTCAAAAAAATCCAAAAAATTCACCAATTTTTTTTTCAGTGTGTACAATTAAAAAAAAAGGAATCTATTTTAAGAAAATAATATATAATTATGAGAAATTTAATTTGTAAATAAAATCATCATTTACTAAAAAAATATAGATTTTAAAATTATAACTCATTTTATAACACTTTAAATAATTAATTAAGGATTCAAAAAAATTTATTATAATCATAGGAACAAAATATTAATTTATGAATACATTCCAGAAAAAATAAATCTTCATTAAAATAATTATAATAATTATTAAATTGATTGTAATAATTTATGTATCACAGAACTACTAATAGTTATTAAATCATTTTAAAATAATTATTTCACTTATTTTTTTATATAAAAATATTATATTTTCATTAATAATATTCCTAACATTTATTTATAATTTCATAGATGAAATATTATTTAATAGAAAATAAAATTTTAATATAATGAAATTGATAGTTTAATAAAAATCGGTATTTTTCATTGTTCACTATAAAGTAAATATTTTTAAAAGAAACCAATATTTCACTCTAAACTAATTTTGAAATTACAATTAAAAAATGATGTTTTAGTTCAATGTAATTAAAAAATATATCAAAATGTACTTTTATCACAATAGCGTCGTTTAATAGTGGTAAAATTGAATTTAGAAATAATATTTCATTTTAAAGTGTAAAATATGATTCATTCATATAATATTCTTATAAAATGACTTGGGTGAATGAAAAAAAATTTAATTAAATATATTATATATAAATATCATCATTTGGATAATATTTTTCATTCTATCTATTTTATCATCTAAGTTGTCACTATCGTTTTTTAAATAATGATATTTAATCGTATATCATTTTTTTGTTTATTCATGGGGTTTTGTGAAACCTATATTTTTGAAGAAATTAAATTTTGAAGGATCAATATGATGAAATCTTGAGGTTTTACAGTCTTTCATCCTTTAATAAATTACAACCTCTCAATTTTAAATTTTACTTCGAATATCAATTGTGCATACATAAAACATATTTAGTTTGAAACCAACATCAAGAATATATTTAATAAAATATCCTCTAAATAATATGAAATGATAAATATAATGGTCACCACAAAACTATGATTTTTGGGTTGGAAATAATTAGTGGAATGTGAAAAAATGGTCATGGAAATTAAATCTAACTATTAATTTCCAATTTATAGAGATAGAGAATGTGGTTATTAGAATTTTAACTATCACAAAATCATATGTATTATGATGGTTAAAATTAAATTGATTTTTTTGATTGAAATGAAAATAGATAATGTTTTGGTTTCAAAATCACTTTTCAAATAGTTTATGGATTCTTCTGAAATTTAGATAAGATCTTGGGAGAATAAACTAACTTGATTACATTCAATGTTATATGAACAACCTCGTAATTTGGATGTAATTCAATAATTTTTCACTTCATCTCTTGTATTTAGAAATGAATGTCAAAGATGCATTTTTCACACCTGACACACTTATACAGAATCATATGGTCATTAATTTGTTCTTTAAAACCTTAAATATATAATGATAGAAAGATTGTTGTCACATTTTATCAAATAAAAATAATTTATAATGTTTTACTTGATCCATTCCCTATGTAGTTAATCTTAAAACTCGTCTAATACATTTATGTACACATTCAACAAAAAAGAATTTAGAAAAAAGAAGAATTAACATATTAATTTCCCTAAAATAACTTATTCACCACATACCAAATATTTTAATACCTTGATCACCTTTAAACCATAAAGAAAACATGAATTCTTCCAAAAATGAAATATCCTATTTTATTAATCCAAACATCAATACATTCAAGCATAAAATAAACCATCATAACACTAACCACCATCATGGTCATCAATACAATCCAATAAAAAATATATAATTCTCTCAACCTCAAGCGCATTTTTTGATTATCATTCTTACTTCACGTGTTTTAATGAAGATCACCTTAAAATAAAATCACCTCAGCTGATTATTGGTTCTATTCATCCCATTATTCAAATTTCTTCAAGAAGAACAATTGCAACATAATCATTATATATCTCATCATTATTATAACTAGAATAACATAGAATAATTCAAAAATAAAAAACATAAATCTATTAAGTATTCCAATTCGACTATAGTAAAACATAACCTCAAACTTGATAACTTTTCATCTTCTAAGTCCCATTGACATGATTCTTGGGACATTCATTTTCATAGTACCCAATGTCCTAACAGATGAAGCACTGAAAATTTGAATATTTTTCTTTCTCTTCCATTTAATATCATGGTGTCCTTTTTCTCCACACTAGAAGCAAATCCTATTTTTATATTCTGAATATACCAAGGTTTTCCCTTTACCAATTATAACATAAAGTAAAATACTTAATTCCATTAGTCCCTTAAAAAAATTTCACTACTTTTATATTATTATCATTCTACCTTCCAAATCCATAATACTTAGAGAACAATTTTTCATTCTTGTTATAACCTGATATTATCTCCTCATATAATGAGACCATTTTAGAGACTAGTTCACTGTAAAATAATGTATTAAACACATCTAATAAATTATCATTCTTACTCTTTGAATTATGTGCACTGATGTGGTTCCCATTCCATCCACTAAGTTCTATTTCAAAATAATGATATACAATAGATAAGATCATAACATTATGATACATAATGTTTAATCTAAAACTAGTGAAAAAAATTAATGTAAATTTATAATTTCAAAATAACTAATCTCTAAATCATAAGTATTGGTAACATGAAAATATTTTCAAAGCTATATATATGGTTATATTTTCGTATTTTATTATTTAATAAACCATGTTCAAATTATGGTACTAAACTTTCTGTGACACCAAATGTAAATTCCACTACCTAGTAGAATAGATCTAGTAAATTTCATTATTATATTGGTACTATGAAAATGATATTGTATCCCAAAGGTACGATTATATTCCAATATATATTTTATGAGAAACAAAAATAATTTGAATATTTCATCTTGAAAAAAAAATCAAATCCATTTGAAACATTCATAAAATCATAGATTATCCTTATAGGTCATTCATAACACAATTCTATCACATCCTTCTTAAAAAATAAAACACAATAAAGGGTTGAGATCAGATTATTATTATGGGTTATAAATACATATAAAGACATCATAAAGTTAAATTATAAAGAATGGCGAATAATTAAAGAACATTCAATTTTATCATAAACATAAGCATAATATGGTAAGGATAAAATATGAAGAAACAAAATAATTCTATATACATAATCACATGAAAATGAAACTTAACCATTGATATTGTACTAGTTGAATAATTACAACTATTATCAATTACTAATATCATAATGAGGTAATTCATAACTCCAAACACCATAAATACACTGCTAAGGCTCTGGGAAACACCCCCTATATAAATTGGTAAAAAACATATATAGTTTTACCCATGAGACCTACCAATGCATCAAGGGGATATATCGGGGACCACCTAATACTCACTACGATTAATTAATTCCCCATGTAATAGGGGTGAAACAAAATCAATATATAAAAACATATTTAAACTACCATATGAATTGTAAATAATATCATCAATTAGTAACTATAAATAATACAATGTAAAATGGAAAATGGTATCAGGATAGTACAACCCCAGTAAAAATAATCATAATCCATTTAATAAATATGACTCTTGGTGGGGATTATTACTCTGGGATCAATAGAAAGGACCTGATTCTTGTTGGGGGTTTCAATAATGGGAAGATCAGCATTAAGGAGTACATCCAAGCTTCAAAAAAGCTCGGGTTTCATTTTGAATATTTATTAATGGATGAACCCAATACCTAGGTACATAACATTTTGTTGAAACTTTTTAGAGAGACTAAATCCGGTACACATAATCTTAACATTAATGGTACTGTTATCTCATTATGTGCATGACCTATGGTTTTCTCACATTTTCCTTAAATTTGATTGAATAATAAAAATTTAATTTTCATTCAAAAAAAATTACTATCAATAAGACTCAATTGAGGCTATTTAAAGATAAGAAGTTACTATAATAAAACCATTGATAAATTCTGAAGATAAATACCCTTTTACTTTACGAAGAAGAGATATTTTGGAAAGATCAATTGTATTTGTAATAAAAATAAAAATTTAAACAAGAATATACCAGGATAGAAAATTGAATTATTTCGGAAAATTATTAGTATAATTTTAATAATGATATTGGAAAACTAAGGTGAAAAAATTTTCAAAAAATTTCTTAATAATCTTTTCAAATGAACCACGTCAATGTTATTCAAGCGAAAATATTAAATATTCATTGAAGATAAAAAATGATTAATTGATTATATAAAACCAGAAAAGATAAAAATAGTTTTTAATGATAACAAATGTTAATTTGATATGTAAATTGGCATCTTAAAAATTATTATAGAGTGTAATTAAAATGGGTACGATATTGGGAAGTTCCCCTAATTAGTCTTGCTTATTATGTGGAATTAAAAAGTAAACCATATAAATCATGTATTTCCCATCAAAAATAGATGAGAATATTTGGATAAACGAGTTTGGAATATATAAACAAAAAATTATAAGAATTAAAAAAATGAAATAAGAACTAAATTAGGGTAAAGATAGGGAACCAGTAACCTGAATGAAAAATTGATGTTCAGAGAGAGAAACACTTAACTCGTGTAAAAAAGTGTTCCAATGTTGTACTTAATGTCTTTAATAAAGAAATTAGATTCAAAAATAATTTAACTAACACACTATTAAACATTTATATTTTTTATTATAATTTGTTATGTTTATTTATTGCCTTTTGGATGAGTTATAAGACTCAAATAAGTCATTCGGTAGTGTTGGTTTCCTTGGTTTTTCATAATTGGTTCACTTATACACATCCAAAAAAAGATCATGAAAAATGGAAATAGTAAAAAATAATTGAAATTATATTGTAATATTGAAGGTGATGGAGATATAATGGCCTTATATATCATTTTAATTTCAGATATGAGGATTATTAACTGGATAAAAAAATTAATGATAACCATTTACATTCTTTTGGTGTTTTTTAAATATCATTAACTAGTTTTGTCTTATGAAATAAGATTATTTATATATAATATCTAAAGAAAATTAAATAAGTTATATTAAATATATTAATGTCTTTTTAAACATAAAAATTGATTAATGACCATTCATGAAGGTTGAACTGAAAAACAAAAATTCACCATCCACGAAGGCGGTAAATCGGAAACTCAAGTAAGATGTTTTCATTTCATAGGAGGAGAGGATAATATAGTGTAGATATAAAATTATCATAATAAAATTATATTATATATAAGATACTATAGTTTTCATGAATTTTTTTATAGAGGAGTCAAGGATTGGATATGAAAAATAAAATTAAATGAATGAAAATTATAATAAAGTAAGAGGATTTTACCTCATAAATTCCTCACCATGAGAATTCCCTAGAGGAAATTTGAAATGGACTTTTGGGTGATAAAAATAAAAAAAATACATAGGGAATTGGTTTGGGAGATTTATTGGATATAAATTGGACAATATCGAAGTATTTGGAGGTGTGGGGAGAAGAGGTGGTACAAGATGGTATTTGTAGTAGAGGAGTCAGTTTTTTTATTATTTAATTCGTATATTTATGAATTCTGATGGTTATTATAACCAAATATTGTAACTAATTACTATTATTTCTATCAAATGGGTTCTTACCTAATTCATACATAAATGAGGACAGAATAATACTTGTATTTGACTAAAATGTAAAATACCAAAAAATAACAATATTTCAATGTTCACAAAAAATTCATCTTTTTCAGAAAAAATAAAAAAAAAACCCTACAATATTTTTATTTTCTTATTTAAAAAATGGAATCCATTTAATGATTATTATTTTAATATTATGATAAATTTTAATTTCAAATAAAATCATCATTTACTCCAAAAATTATTATTTTAAAAGTATAATTTCTTTTATGATGCATTGAAAAATTAAATATTTTATCATAAATATATCCTATAAACAATATAAATCATTACATTAATCTATGAATATATTTCACGAAAATAATTTGTTTCAATTATTTTCACAATAATTTTGGGAGGAAACATTTATGTTTGAAAAAATACTAATAATTAATTTATTATTTCAGAAACAATTATTTACTTACTTAAATATTTAAATATATTATATTTTAATTCATAAGGTAGCCAAATTTCATTTTTACTTTATATGGGGGATCTAATAAAAATAATAAATATAATTTTAAGATAATATAATTGATAGTTTAGTAAAAATCGGTATTTTTATTTTTTTCTAGAAAGTAAATATTTTCATAAAAAACAAAACATCACCCTAAGATAATTTTGACCTTCCAATTTTAAATATGATGTTTATATTGATCAATAGAATTTATAGAAGTGTTAAAATTTAATTTTCAAAATGTTCTATATTAAAAAGTGTTAGAACTTCCATAAGAAAAAATATAGACCTTGAATGCTTAAAATTGTATTCATTCTTATCTAATTCCTACTAAATCATTTGTTTGGATGTAAAAATGTTGATTAAATATAAAAAATAAAAACTACATACTTTTTTAAATAATATTCATTCGATCTAATATGAAGGCTTGGTTATAACAATAATTTTAATATAATGATATTTTATTATATATCATTGTTTGATTTAGCATGGTGTTTTGTAAATATTATGTTTTCAATGATATTAAAATTAAAATTTGGAATACCATAAAATCATGGGGTGTTATAGTTTTCTCAATTTTTAGTATTCAAATTTGTTCTATTTTATAAAATTAATTCCAATTTTAATTTAAAAGACATAACATGAGTAATATTGGTCACATTATGATTCAGATTTATGTGTGGATGAGTCCTATGTGTCAAAAAATTATAGATAATTTTAGAAAAGTATTATAAAATCCGAATTTGTTCTCTCTATTTTGATTATGTAACTTGTGTCTTAGAAAGAAATGTCACTGGAAACTGGAAACACACACATTAAGTCATGTTGATCACATAGTGCATCTGTTTTATGTGACACTACTTAGAATACATCACATCTAACTTATAAATCATTATACTAAATTTTAATTTAATATATAGAGAAATGTATTGGTTTGAGTGATTGAAACACATTTTTAACTAAAATGTCAATTTAAAAATTCTAATAGAAAATTTGAGTCATATCAGTCACACTATGTGTTATATTGAGATGTGGTTGATTCATACACATAAAAAATGACTTATGGATTGTTTTCCAAAAGTATCAAAATAATACAATGAGTTTTATTGGTTTTCATTATGTCACATATTCCATATAATGAAATTACTGTATAGTTTTAAAAAAGTGATACATGGATTTATACATGTTATATCATACATTATATTTTGGTGTGGTTGATTCTGACATGTCACAAGTGGTTTATGGATCATTTTCATAAAGTATAAAAATAATCTGAATTTGTTTTCTTTGTTTTTAGTATGTCACATTTTCTTTTTCCTAGAATTAATGTTATTTTTAAATTAAAATACACAATTGAGAATGTGATGAGTTTTTTGTACTAAAATATATATTATGAAATATTAAATAAATTAGGAGCCATATCGATAACAATGTGTATCTAATTTAGGTTTACATGATTGATTATTTGATATGTGGTTTTCATTCAACTATCTAAAAAAATATTGAATGTAGAGAATATTTTCTATTCTGATGGAATAGAAACCCCATGATCCCTAAAACACTTATATTTCATGTAGCCTCAATTTTACTATTCCGTAAAAAAGGTTCATGTTCAATATTTTCTATATTTTTCAGATAGTTAAATGAAAAATATGACTACCCAATATATTTTTGAAAAAAATAAATAATTATTAGAAAAAAAATCAGAACAAAATTAGCATAAAAAATAGATAAAATGATGAAATAATTAATTAAATAAGTAGTAGTAAGTAAAATTTTCATGATGGTATTATACATTCATGACACATTTCCTTATTTTTGTTATTTTATTTACATGCTCAATGTCCAACCAGGAACGAGCATGAGTAGCTTTGAATAAACCAACCCAACCCGAGAAAATGAAACCACATGTACAAGTTTCTAACTCATATATTATAAATACTATAATGAAATCAGTTAGACATAAATATCAAATAAAATATTAATAAAATGTCAATTTTAAATTAAAACATACAACTTGGGTCATAATTGGTACACTGTGAATCAGATTGACTGCATGATCATAATATATTGGTGAATGTTCCTTATTAATAAATAAATTACTTTATCATCTATTAAAATTAACAAAATATGTATCAAATATAAATTTGGGGGAAATTAAATAAAAAATTATATAAAAATATGTAAAAATTAACGAAATAAGAATTAAGAAGTATCATCATTCTAATATATTAGTAAATTATTACATTAGGTATTCATCCCATTCATTTCAAAACAAGCCTATTCTTTCTTGTGAATATATTTAATTTTTATAGTCATAGTAGTACTTGGAAAACATAAATACATGAAGGATTAATAAATATATTAAATTAAATTTTAATTATAATCTAAAATACATCTTCAAGGATGATAATTTGTTGATGGTATATGATATCTCTCATAAATTTACAAACATAACAACCATAATATTTTCTATTTTTTAAAAAATTATAGAATCATTGAGAGAATAAATTAATTTATATATATATATATATATATATATATATCTGTGTGTGTTTTGATAGTGAAATTGTTTTTTATATACAGTTATATTTATCCACTTGTAGAAGTTGACCAGCTATTTTTATGCATTGATTTTACTCATGACCTGATTTTAACGATATTTAAACCAAAAAACATCATAAAAAATTCATTAATGCATTATATAAAATCTATACCATGAAGTTTAATTATAAAATGTTGGATGTAGTTTATTACAAAATAGAAAATGTCATCATGTATGGTTTGTTTTGTTGTGTATCCAAGCAATGAATCTATAAAATAAATCATTGGCGTATCCAAATTGATAGAAATGACTATCCAATGATTCATAAAAAGAAAAAGTAATATGTAGTGAAAGGAATTAATAAATATTGGATATGATTATATTATATAATTTTACCCATGAATCTTTGTTCTTAAGAATATTTCACCATCTATCTGTTTTATTTCAGTCGATTTCTCATGTCTTTCAACTATTACATCAATTTGAATGTAATCCATTTTTTCTGGTTTTTTGAAGTATCATGAGGAATAATGAGTCCATATTTATATTCATGGGTTAATACCATGAATTGGAATTCATATATACACCATAGAAATTATGAATTTCATGTATGCATAATTAACATACTAGACTATATGTTGGAAAAAATCATGAAAACACACATCATATATATATTAAAAATAAGGAATCCAAGACATTAAAACATGATTATTTCATTGAAAATTATTTAATTAATTGAATCCTATAAATTTCCCTCAAAAAATTTATTATTCGAAATAAAAATTTTGATCACAACCACTCTGTAACATTTTAACTACCTGGACCATAAATGTTAGTAAATGAAGATTTTGAATATGTGGGATAAATGTGAATTCTAAATAACTTTTAGATTGGCTGTTTGATCCTTTATATGGTATTTATACGACCATTCCATTCAACACCATCACTTTTTCTCTCTATAAAAACATTCTTTGGTTTAGAAATTTTTTATTAACAAATAATGGTTTAGCATGAAAAATAAATAGGAAAGGAATACCTCATTTTTATACAATTTTTATGTTATTGGAAAACCATAATAAGAATGTACCAATAACTTGGTAAAACATATCAATATCTACACCATCAAGTAGAATTGGTAGCTCCGTGGTTATATCATGAGGTATAGAAATCCTCACTCTAACCTGAACTATTGGGAGTTCTCTGTTGTGTAAACGGTCATCAAGGATATTGAACACGGTAACCCTTGAGACATGGTGATGGGTGGGTGATGAATGATATAAATAACAATCATTTTCACCATGTATAATATTACTATAATAAAGGTATTTGTTTATACTTGATTCATATTTCCTAGATACAATTATGATAATACTAATTACTTCATCCAAGACAACTCTTTAAGGGGAATGGCTCTACTCAAAGATGGTGTAGGTTGGGGTTATCATGAAGGGGTTATTTCTTGAGTTGTATCTTGTCTCGGAATCCCCCAGAAACATTATCTTGAAACTCACACTACCAATGAACTTTTTCTTTATGGGTATCTAATCATGCCTACATCTCTTCCATTTTTTTTATCTTTATCACTCCTTTCTTTTATTTTTTTTCGGAATATGTATACAGTGTCAACGAAAAACCTAAAACTCTGACACATCAATTATATTATAATCTCTTCTGGTATGATGGTAGTAGGTTTTCATTATTCACACCATTGGATTATTCTTTTGTTAATGTTGGATAAAAACATAGGAAAATATTTAATTATTGTTATGTATTTTTGTTGATTTAAAATACATACCAATTCATTTTAGGTTAAGCATACCCCATCTTTATATTCACTACTCATTTTTTATTTCATAACTAAATACTTATTAATAAAAATAATTAATACCCATTTTTTAAAAAAATTATTACCATCCATAATGTACTTGAAAAAATATCTCCTCGCGATGGCCAGTAAACACATCCCATTTTTTTATATTATCAGGTGTCCATAAATATGTGGTGGGTGGATGTTTATTTTCCATTCAGCATATTGGAGATAAAATATCAATATAATTGGGATAAATCATTTTTGATCAATTCCATAAAGCATTAATACCCAATTTTTGGGATATATCTACAATAAATGAACTCTGTATGGGATAATTAAAAGTAAGTCAATGATTTATATTTTTATTTTATATAAATTAATTAATGGATATCATAATGTTACCCTAATAACTTCCCAAATAAGTTTCCTATGTGTTGACACAATATGGTTCCATGAAACAACATCAATCTGCACACACTATCAAGTGATGAGACCAATGATACTACTAATCATGAACTTGTTGGGGATAACATGTTGGTAATATTCACTCTATCTAAGATAAAATTTGATGACTGTTATTTCTGCCTCCAAAATTGTTGTGAACACCATAACACTACCCTACTCATATATTATCTATGACATCCTTTCTTCCAAATCCACCATTTTCTAAGGTCAAACATCATTAATTTGTTTTTCTTATGGATTGGTTGCAACGAATTGTGTAGAAGTTCATTGGAAATACCCTTTCAAAATATTCATGTACCATTAAACAAGGTGAATATATCTATAATTTATTAGACCACATTGTTGAATATCTCCCACCATTTGGTCCATTGAGAGAACCATCATATCATAGAATGTTGGTGAAAAGAACCTATACAATTCAAATATTATAATAGAAATATCATTTTCAAAAGGTTATTCTGAAATGGTTTTCTAAAAAAGTACACATATCGTTTACTTTATAAAATTTATGATGAATTTTTTTCTTACAGTTTTGTGTGTTCTTCTAAACTCTCATCAAATGACATTGTCCAAGATGAGTAAATATGTCTTTAGTGTAGAAATTTGCGATTTCATAAAAAAATAATTAATGAATGTTTCATCATAATTAATTTTGTACCTTGTTAAAAAATAGTACATCCTTGAGTTCACTTAACACTATATAATGAAAAAATTTACATAGGTAGGAAAGTCATCTATCATCCCATATAACATGGTTGTTAATGTGGAATAATCATTTTTGTAATTATCATAAAATGTAACACTGGTATCCCACAATAATTTCATATATTCAATAAATGGATACAAAAAATAACCTCAATATCATTACTCAGTTTCATTGGTCCAGATATAAGCATAGATACGATAATGTATTTTCTTTTTAAACAAAATCTTACTAGCAAGTTATAATTTACCAACATAACTGTTCATGTAGTATATATTCTACCTTGAAAACAAAAACGAATCACACAATCTATAGATAAGACTAGAGTAAGGATTCATGAATTATTTCAAAATTCATGATACAACTGATCAAATATCATCCATTGAGGAGAGTCCTTCAGATGATGAATTTTGTGATATTTATTTCATCTATCTATGTTCCACATCAATTACCTTGTAGTATACTCACTTTTATATTGGTGCCTGGTCCATGGAATAGGTTTTTAACTACCATAAAAATTTTATAGGAAGTAATTAATCATCCTTTTATAACTAAAAAAACACTTTGTGCATCCGTTGAGTTATTTTCGGTCATTTTTAAATAGTTTACAATCATTTGGATAAGTATATATATATTTTTAGATATCATACCCATCAAATGTATCATTCGTTTAACATAAAATTTTTTTCTAGGAATATCCTTATATTATCGGAGAATATCATTCAATATCAAATGTAGTTCAGTAAAAAATGAATCACCCCATATGTTTATAGTTTTTAATTTATACATATTTAGTAAGGTGGACAATTTTTTATATTTGGGTCAACCATTATACAATTATGTCTTTGAATAACTCATTAGCATTTCAACAAATTATGGAAAATAAAAAATTTCATCTTGAATTGTAATTTTCTTTTCCTCAATACAATCTTCATCACCCTTCACATCGGTAATCACATCCTATATATGGTCTTCTTCATATTACATAGTTTTAATTATATAAGATGAACCATAAAACATAGTGATATACCAATCACTAGATAAATTCTATTTTTATTGGTTTTTATTTTGAAATTTTTAATTTAGAACTATTTAATTATAAATTTAGTGTCCTTATAACTCTTATAGAATAATTATTGATGAATAACTAAAGAATAAATTAAAAAATTATTTGAGAATGGTTATATTCAATATATTTTTTAACCATGATGTTGTTTTCACAACATATTTATATTTGTTTTTTATAAAATTGAAATCCATCCATTATCTATTCATATCCATCAAATTTGATTTGGTAATATTAATATTTAAAAAAAATAAAAAAAAGTTTCCATTATAAAAACATGAATTCCTATTTTGAATGATTCCAAAAATGTCATCATGATTTAAAGTAAATGTGTAATTGAATTTTAGAAAAGTATTATTCCAATGGGGTTTTGTGTAACCCTCTTAATTTATCAATAATCACTACTATAAAATGGAACTAAACCCATTATATTCAGAATCCATTTGTACAGGAATAGTGAGGGTCCCTATGCCCACGATTTTGGAAACCCAAGGGTATGGTCACCTATACCCACAGGTTTTTTTAGAACCATGGGTATTGGTTATTTTCGATACCTATATCCATAATTTTTCAGAAATAATGGGTATAGGTAATTTTTCTAGACCTATACCCACAGTTGTTTCAAACCATTGTTTTAGGTTTTCTTCAAGACCCATATCCAGGGTTTTTTAAAACCATGGTTATAGATTTTATGTGTTATTGGGAGAAAATAAAAATATTTACGGGATATAGAAAACTCATTGGAGAACTTATATCCATGGTTTTCTACATATCCAAGGTTTAGGTAACTATATATAAGTAAATATATATTTATATATCAATAAACGAATTGGGTGTAGTGGTTAAGAGCTGGAACTTAATAGAGGCGATCGAGGGATTAAAACTCGTGGCCACTAATTTTTTTAAAAACTATACCAAAATCATATAAACTATGGGTATAGTTATTTAATCCCATGGTTATATATTAGGGATATATCAATTTCATATTTTCCCATGTTTCCTTGAAAGTGTGGGTATAGCCTATACCCACAGTTTTGTGGGCTATACCCCTAGTTTCAAACACTATGTATTCGATAAATTTCCTATAGTGAATGTTCATCAGTACTAATTATAATGATCTAGGATCGTCATACTTGGATATTATGTCTTTTTTGAATTTATTCATTACATTACATAGACACATGCCCAAAGACCATAATTGTTTTGTTCCTTTAAAAACATGGAAAACAAACTTCTAGTGTCATAAATGTTCTTCAACATACCCCATAAAGACATCCCTTTTAGTACTCCTATATAAAAGCTTTATTTTTATCATAAATAATTAAAACACAATAAAAGTTGAGATTAGATGCTCAGAAATTGTAAATAAGAAATATATATATGTATAACATCAATATAAGGGTATGAAAAGAGAGGAATAAAATTTGACAATCATTTCCATTATATAAAAATCATAATCTTGAATCATGGAATTCATGTTTGGATGGACATAAGACATGGATCATAAGAAAATCAAAGAACATGAGCTAATGGAGTATGATAATGACACAACACTTGGACATTTTTGTATACATATAATCATAGAATGTTATATATTAATGATAACTATAAATACATTAATAATATGTTATGCTTGGGATAATCACCCATGTAATATTTTTGGGCTTAGAATGACCTCTCATATACCTTCTTATTCTAGGATTAGGACAACCTCCCTTATACCATATTTTTATAGGCTTAGGATGACCTCACATGTACCCTCTTGTTGTGGTATTAGGATAAAATTTTATGTACCCTCCTATTGTGGTATTTGGGAGAGCTTTTCTATACACTCTTATTATAGTATTAGGATGACTTGTAGGGTGCCCTATTTTTGCGTGCATAGGATGAACTCTCGTGTACCATCTTGTTGAGGGCTTAGGATGACCTCTTGAATACCCTTTGATCTCATAGAAAATTTATTATTTCCTAATTAATTGAACGGAGATATAGGTCACACCCTTCACAAAATTAGATCAAACATACATGTTCCCCAAATAATAAATCATTCATCACATAAAAAATCATAAAAATAAATGGTTTTTGTAGACATTTCATCATAGAATATCTAATTGAAAATTAAATGCATTCATAATAATGCATACATCAATTCAAAAACATTCAGTGAAGAAATATGAATTTTATCCACATATAATATCCTTCTAAATGCATCAGTGACACAAATATATGTCATCATACATGGAAAATAATTTGGAATTATCTTTTTAATACATTTCATGATGAAAATATCCATTCCTCTTTGAAATAAACTTCTTAAATCATGAAAAAATTCTAAATTCTTTTTAAATAGAAATTAACCTTGAAAAAATATAAATGAATCTTTGAAACAATTTTTAAAATCCTTGAAATTAATTTTTAAGAAAATTTTTTATAGATCACTCAAAAAAATTCTAATTTTTTTAGAAAACCTTATTTTGAAAGAACATAGATTCTTGGCCGAAGGGAGACTAAAATTAAATGAAGCGTAAAATTTCATTAAAAAATTGGGTTCGTTATAAAACATTTCAAAGTTAATTATATAAACATTTTAAATGAATATAGGTTCATAAAATAATATTTTTCTCAAAGAAGGAATATTGAGACAAAATTATTTTACTAATTTGGTATCTTTTGAACTATTTACCCCATGAAATATAGTTCAGTAAATGGATATGTAAAAAAAAATTTAAACATATGGACCATATATTAAATTAATGGGTAGTATATACACCACACAAATAAAATGAGTGGAAAATATGACATAATTCTCATAGAAATAAATGTGAGAGAAGATTTCCCCTTACTATAATTCGTGACATCCTATAAACATGGTAAAACCTCATATATAATAAATATAAATTTACTATATATCTACCATGTAATGACCCAAAGTTTCATTAATGGAAAATCCCACTTCATTTAGTTAAATATATCTTTATGAAAAAAGTTTTTATAAGATGTCAACTTCTTTGGTTTTATGTTATGAATTGTGACCATTTTTTATATATTCGTTGAACAGTGATCACATGATTAGTATAAATATAAGGATTTAACGAACCCAATTTTACTTAGACAAAGGAAGTGATGGCCTCATCCAGTAGAATTTCCCCATATGAAGTCCATTTGTCAGAGCTCAGAAAAGAGGTGGCGTCTTTGGGCTTCTCCTTTGACCAAGCCCAAGCTGAGCTTCATCATGTCAAGCTCGAACGTGACCGTCTACGGGAAAAGTGGAAGTTGATAGAGATTACCACTCGAGCGATGTTATCTGAGCCGCCCCAAGAGTCTGTCACCATCAGACACCTTACCCTTACGACTTTTGCGGCTGTTTTATGGGGTTATGTAACAAATAAGTATTACTATGTTCATGTACATTATTTTTTTTATATAATAACGAATATAATTTCTAGTCATTTTTTATACATTGTAAATAGTTTTTAAAGTACAAATGTTGTTTTTAGTTATTATTTAATTAAGAAATATATTTTATTAAATTAAGGTATTTTTGAATTAAATAATATTTTAATAAAATAATAATATTATTATTAAATAAATTTTTATTAAATATAAATGATATTATAATTTTATCAATTCAATTAAAATTTTTTTAATGGTTTGAAAGCTATTTCTGTCAAAACCCGTGAATTTTCGATAAATGTCGGTTTTTATTTTAATAGTGTAAATTCAAATTTTTAGAAAATTATTTAGATATATTAAATTTTATTTTTGGAATCAGGATGTCGAAATTATCCAACGGTGAATTTTTCATAATTTTCTGAGACAATCAAATTTTTGGGTAAAAATTAAATAACATTTAAATATATAATGTGTTTTATGACATCATAAAGACCCAATGGTGATGTAATAAAATACCATAATCCTTATGATCGTCCAATATATGTTTTATCATTAAAATAATGAGGTTTTGGGTTTTTTTTACTTACTTTTCAAATCATTAATGAACCCCTAAAGACATATTCAACACTTTTCCTTTTTAAATTAATTTCCATGGGAGTGTGACTCACCTCCACATAAGAAACCCTAATATTTTAATAAGTTCGTACTAGGGCCTTATAAAATATTTTCTTTCCTATTTCCTTTTCTAGAAACCATGGGCAAAAACCATGAGATGGTTTGTGGTTTGGATTAGTTTAATATAAGGGCTCCCCAACCTAAATAATAAATAATTCTCTCACCTTTCCTATATAAACCCACCCAAGCTCCCACTTCCTCCTAACAAAAATCCTTTGGAGTTCATAAAACCTCTACCCTACTCTATCTATAATCCTCCCAAGGTTCCCCAAGCTCCCAAGAATCCTCTCACAAGCCTCTCTCTAGCCTTTGGAAGCACACTTCCAAGTAAGGGTTTTTTCTTCCTTTCTCATTTTGTCAATTTTCTTTAAGTTGTATTGCCCTTTTAATTTCAATTATGAATGTTGGGGTATGGTTTCTCACCTCCCCCATACTTCCCTATTATTTTATAATGATAGTATACTCCTTTATCTCTCATTAAATGCCTCCCATGTACACCCGTTACTCTGCCGAAATTCCGAAAGTAACTTCTCTCTCCTCTTTTGCATTCAAGCAATACTTTTGTATCAGGAATCTAAATTCCATTAAAAATGTTGGTGCATGTATCTATATGACCTCATTACTGTCCATTACATGTAAATATGTTTAGGATCCCCTTTCTCTCTCATCAACCTTTTTTATGAATTCTTATGTCACGCCGTTACGCTGCCGAAATCGCACCGATTTTCTAAGCCAATGTCTTTGTGTAGTGAATACCATGCCCATTTCTCCATCAAGGGTATTCACCTTTATGCACATTTACATATTTATTGTAAAGTTTCATGTATGAATTCCACATTCCTTTATCGTGGAATAAATGATTATGTTTTATGATTCCAAGTTTTATGATCCATGTGGCACACTTATGCATGAAATGAAATGCTTAAGAAGGGTGTGCTTTTTTAGCGCTCCAATGCATTGGGTAATGTATAGTATCATGATACGTCATTTGCAATGAGTGTTTACTCATGATAATTCATGTACACCGAGGGTTTACTCGTTCTTCATGTGCAATGAGGGTTTACTCATGCTCCATGTGCAATGAGCCTTGGCTCATGCTAATTCAATGTTAAGTGTTGTTGCCACATTTCCAAGATACGATTATCATGCTTTATCATGCATTTATGTTCATGTTTCTTTTATGATCTATTTATATGCCTATTTTCTAACATGTATTTTACTCCTCATGTTATTCCATGTGTACTCCCTTACTGGGCTTTATAGATCACCCTTTTCTTATGCATGTCCTCAGTTTATCCCATGCAATGCTAAGTACGAGGGAATGTAGGGGTCATGTAAAGGAAGTTTTCAATAAAGATGTTGTGTTTCATGTTTTATGTTTTTATGTAATGATCCTAAGACCCAATGACACTAAACCTCTCGATCTTCTATGTTGTATCATGTAAAGTTTTATGTAATAAATCATGTTTAAGTTGTAATAAAAAAGCAGGGTTGTCATATACCACAAAAGAAAAATATTCGTATGAATAATATTATATATTTTTTATTTAGGTGATCATATTTCGCATTTATTAGAAATTCCTTGTGAAGATACGTTGTGGGTAATAACTACTTTGATTTTACTTGGTATTCTTGGTCCAATAATTTAAATAATGATTTCATAAAAAATGATATTATTGATATAAATATATAATATATATATGTATACATTTAGTATATAAATTTATTTAAATATAATAATAAAATTTAGTGATAGGAAATATAATTCATTGCTCATGAAGATGGTATGTTGTATGTATGAATGAATAAGGTTTTCATTTTCATATAAAATTAAAAGAAGGAAAATTAAATGAAATATTATAATTAATGTCATGACACATCCGAGGGGACCATTTCGTGACTACCCCCAATCCCATATCCAAAACGCTAAAGGCTGTACACTAGCACTGAAGGCGTAAACCTACAAGTTGGAGGAATTTACCTAAGTACCTATACACACATAATTTTCTTTCCACATCCCAAAAACTAAAAAGAAAAAACAAGTATACTAAAAAAAGTTCTATGTAGAAGTAATACTGAAATGAAATTGACTAGAGTACAAAACAAACAAAGAGAACTGAAAAACATAAAAGTTCAAAGGGACTTGGGTAGCCATTCGCTAAAAACCCCAACTCATAGTAAGAGAAGTGTAGCTACTAGAAGCCGAAGTATTACTTGATTCCCACCTAATTATACAAGGACCCACCTACTCCAAAGCCACCATGTCCTCCACTGAAACCTTCGTCATCTGCACAAGACACAACACGTGCGGGTGAAGCCCATACAAGGGTGAGTAACACAATACTCAGTCAGGGACCCCCGTCCGCAAAGGATAAATACCACAATGAAACTAAAAAGAAAATCCAAAATTTTAGGACATATCACACCATATATATTATAGAGTAGGAAAGGTTTATCTCTTATTGTGATTAACGTTTCGTACTACTGAGTTACTCATCCCTATTGAATTGTTGTGCATCTACCAGGCCACTAAGGATCCAAATGGTTGTGTCTCATCTTCTAGGACACTAAGGATCGACATGGCTGTATCTCATCTTTTGGGCCACTAAGGATCCACCCAGCCACTTCTCATCTTCCGGGCCACTAAGGATCGACCTGGCTGATGCTCGTCTTCTGGGACAACTAGGATCCACACGGCTGCTTCTTGAGCCATCGTTCATACCTAAACTGACACAAATTCCCACAAAGAATAACCAAAAAACCATCTCATCTTAAGGGTTCCTATACTGCAAATGGAACAACAATCAGATTCATGAATAACATGTTATTAGAGTTCTAGTAATGAGGGGTAATTTTCTGTCCGGACCTGCTCCTTCCCGGTCAAAACGATCCGACCAGCCCATCCTGGGGGTCCGACATACCCCAGTTTAATTCGAAGGACTTGACCTGGCTTGGTTCAGGTCTGGGTCTGTCCAGTCTGGTGGTCTGTTCTCTATACTTTCTAAGCCTACTGCCTCCAGGGGATGTAATCTTCCTTGTAATGGCCACGATTATGCCTTACTGTCCACGTGACAATTCATTCATGAAGAACACCCAAGTGGAGGGGCTCATGACTTTTTTTTGTCAAACCGCTCCCTCCATGTTAGAAGATTAATGACATGGGGAGGCTCGGGGATTGGTGTTCCATCAATAAAAATTTTAATCCAGAAGGGAAATACCCTCCCGTAAGAATGCATGATCTAGGGATCAATATGTTCAAAAGGTTAATCCATGTTCGTTATTTAGAAAAATAAGAGAGAAACATTAAAATTAAAACCCCAACCTTGTTGATGTTCGTTGTTGTAGAGCTTCATCCGGGAGGGTCGAGGAGGTGGATGGTGTTCGTCATTCTTTGAGATACGTCAAATTCTTTGATGTACCACTATCGTTAATCATTCTTCATTGAGGAGGAAATATATATAAGGTTGTTCAGAAAATCCTCACTATTTAATCCTTGTTCCACCAATGCGTCAACTACTAAAAAGAAAACACGTCACAACGTTTTAGTAACATTGTGACGTCGCATCATTATGCTTTTTCATTTAGGAAACACTGTCACTGTTAAGCATTATTAAAACATAGTTTCAATGCATGTTATTGTTCCATTAATGAGCTCCATTAATGTGCCTCATCGCTGCCACATCACTACACTACAGTGTTACCATATCGCTGCTTGTCGGTGAGAAAAAAATTAAACTCACTTTTTATGATATTTTATTATTTTCCTCGAATATTCAAAAAAAATTAACATTTTAATTTTTCCATTCTCGCTGAATATATATTCATTATAGGTGAATCTCTATGTTATGTGTAACATAACTCCCTCTTATTTTTGATCTATGCAATGGTTCAAAATTTAGAAAAACCCCTTCGCACGTTTATTTTGCGTACCTTAAAAAACTTCAAAACTCTATTTTGGGCTCATCGGGCCTTATAATCACATGTTTTCAGAGCATGTTGTCTCAAAATATTTCCATATAATTTAAATAATGTTTTCAATGAAATTAAAAGACGTTAAATTCTCCCCAACTTTGTACATTATGTCCCCAAAAGCAAAACCAAAGGCTAATAAAAAATGTGGGGGTAGTGAGCATGAATATGAGCCTCCCACTCCCTTTTCCTCTCTTAGAGTTTCCCATGCTGCCACTGAATGTGCACCAGAGGAATCAAACTCCCACGCAAGACCCACTCTTTTCAATCCTCTATCCCCATCGGGAACCCTGCAAATGTCACCCCATCATCAGTGTCTAGATCGACCTAGTTGATGACGTGAAATGGATCAAGCACATATCTCTTCAGCTGTGACATGTAGAAAGCATCATTCAACTAGTGAATCTGTGTGGGAAGATCTATGTGGCACACCTCCTTGGCAACTATGCTCATGATTTGAAAGGGTTTGATAAACCTCAGAGATAGCTTGTTGCCCTGGTCAAATCTCTGAATCCTTATCGGGATGACACTCGAAGGAACACATGGCCTCCCTCCTCAACTGACATGATCCTTAGGCGATCACCACTCATTCCTACATCACTACACAACCTAGACTAGTCCCTGATGAATTGTAGAAAACTACATATTTAATGCCCGCCTCTAGTATTATCAAGATGGGGGTACTAGTAAGTCTCCACCTCAGTTCCTAGAAACTTTGCTGGAATTTCTCCATACACATAAAGGGTTGTCCCATCCTTTTCAAAGATGATAATATTGCTTCCACTCTAGAAAATTTGGGCATGAACCTCCTCTAGTATCCATCCAACCCTATGAAGATCCACACCTTAGTAATTCTCCTAGGTGGCTCCCAAGAGAGCACTTACACTATCTTCATTGGATCCACTACAAATCCATCCTTTGAGATGACGTGTCCCAGAATATGGACCTCCCGAATCCCAAAATTGCACTGCAAGAGCTTACCATAATGATGGTGCTCTGAGAATGTATCTAAGAGTATCTACATGTTTTTATTGTGCTCCTCCTCTGACGTAGAGTAAATGAATATTTTTTCAATGAGGACTACCACAAAATGATTATGTTTAGGCTAAAATATCTTGTTCATGAGTCCCATGAACACTACAGGAGAAATGGTCACACCTAAGAGAATACCCAAGAACACATAGTTGTCATAATGACATATAAAATATGAAAATGGTACATATTCATCCCATAACTGATGTTAATGATAGCCTGGTTTAAGGTCAATCATTGAGAACCACCTCACTGCCTTCAGATGATCAAAGTGTTCATGATTCCTCTGAAGTGGATACTTATACTTCACGGTCACTAGGTTTAGGCACCGAATGTCTATGTACAACAACAAACTATATTTTTCCTTCATGGAAAACAAAAAAAGGGATCCCCATGGGGAAACATTGGTCCTTAAGAACCCCTTATTTTTCAAGTCCTCTAACAGTTCCCTTTGTTCGAAAAGCTTTGCGGGAGCCCTCTTATATGCCGGTGTAGATATCAGTTTCAACTCGGGGAACTGGTTGATGAAAAATTCTACATCATTGTGAGGAGGTAGTATTAGAATATCCTCAGAAAAAAATCCTTAAACTCATCTCCCACAATAGGAATGATTAGATTCATCTCATAAATTTCCATGATCATGAGGCTAACTAACTGGTGATTGACCAGCTCCACCCTCCTCTATGAAAGTAGGTCCTATGCTGAAAGGTTTGAATTCATACTTGTGAAGGAAAATAGTGTCACATCCTTGTGTACACACCACAATTTTCTCATAAAATATTCGATCTAATCATGGACTATAGATAACCAGTCAATACCTAGGATTACATCGTAAGGCCTCGATGCTGCTAATTAGAGATCCCATTTAAGCCTCTTGAATCGTAGATTAAGCGCACAGTATCGACACTATTGTGTAATCATATAATCCCATCCCATTAGAGTCCATAGCCTTATGGATCAAGCCAATGGCTCCACTAAAATCATGGAGCTCCGAACGAGATCCATGGAAAGGAGAGAGTGACTGGATCCTATGTCTATAAGAACTGTAGGTCAGTTAAAGATGATCGAGATTGTACATCAAATCTACTATACGACACTATGGTCATAATCCTCCACTACCTGAAGCTGAGCTCACCCCTTCCCGCCTACTCCCTGAGGTCGGGGTGGACCCCCTAGAGGTTGTTGCAGCAGTACCTTGAACTTTCACCTGCTGCCTACTTCTTGGCAAGCTCCGCTACCACATCTGCTGCCCTGTAACCCTCCTCATTCAAACCTATGCCTCTGTCTTGGCAGTTCCTCAACCATCTTATGATTGTTTGCAGGGTGGGTCAGGTTGTCCTGAGCCATGTGTCCCTACCCTCTGCACGTGCAGCACATCCTAATCATCTGCTATCTCTTGCTTTCTTGGTAGCCTCACACCACCGATCCTGAGTCCTAGGGTTGTCCACTAGATGATCTGGCCTTCTTAGATGGTGGCAATATCTATCAGCTGCCTTCCATGGATGGCTTAGCTACCTGTCACTCGGTGGTGGAACCCACTTTTGGTTCCTTCTCTTCAAGGATTATCTCTACTATAAGAGCTCACTACAGCACTCTAGACTGCGTGGGGATGCTGAGAGACACCATTGATACCCTTTTCTCCTTCTTGAGTTCGGACTCAAAGTCTCGAGCCCTAAATAAAGGTTCTCAAACTATATTTGTAGAGTAATAGAAAATATCAGTGAACCTTGCTGAGTACTTACCGCTGTCATGATGTCCTGTTGAAGGTGAAACAACTTTTGAATGTGCACCAAGTGCAATGTCATGGGGAAGACATCCTCCTAGAAAATATTCTTGATTTCCATCCATGTGAGGGTCACCTCATCATGATTCTGAATCATTAGAGGCAACCATATCCCCGAAAGGCCCGGAAGGAGGCTCACAGATAATATCAACATCTTGTCAAGAGGTGTTCTCAGAAAGCAGAAAATTTGTGTCACCACCTTCTACCAATCCTCAGCGATCTGAGGATCTGTCTCTCCCCTGATCCTGGGAGGTATCTATCTCTGAAACTCATTCAAAGAAGTGAGTCTGTGAACATACTCTGATGGTAATTTCATTATTAGATGCTATCCATCAGATGATGGTATCACTAGTGCACCAACTGGCGGGGCCATATCAAGAATTGGTCCTTGAATGGATGCATCATCCCTAATTGGGCTATCCTCCTGACCATGTTTCGAAATTCTGGTTGGTTTTCCACATGGAGGCATCCTAAAAATAGATACATATGAGCCACTATCAAAATATTATTCCTGGTGAGCTGAATCTTATACAAAATAACATAACAATTCACTTGTGAAACCATTGTTTTTTTACATTGAGTCGAAAAGAAAATTTTGAGGTCATAGTGTGTGGATACATCGATCACTGCACCAACACTGGACTCCCCAAATGTAAAAGTCGGACTCGCCACATTTAACACTATTTCACTAAAATAGAAGCAATAGACTCTCTGTATATAAGTTAGAAACAACCTCCCTTTGATACCACTTTGTCACAACCCATCCCCTAGGGTGTGTGCCATTACTACACCAAGCCTTCCTCCCAAAGGCAAGTGGATGGAGACTAGAACTAAAGGCATCAAACAACATGTGGGAGGCATTATCCTGAGTACCTATATGCAATGACATTGCGGACCACATCCCATAAATTGAGACGGGAAAAATTACACTAAAAAAGTGTTGAGTACAAGTACTACAAAAATAAAGTAGTCCAGAATACAAACCCAACACAAAGAATTGAAAAATAGTAATGTATAAAGGGACTCTGGTATCCGTCTATTGAAAACCCCACCTGGTCGTAGGAGTAGTGTAGCTACTAAAAGCTGAAGTAGTATGTCTTGTCCACCTGATCATACTAGGACCCTCCTATTCAAAATCCACCAAGGCCTCCATCGAAATGGATGTCATTTGTACAAGAAACAACACGTACATGATAATACCATACAGGGGTGAGTAACACACCAATTAGTAGGGGACTCCAGTCTACTAAGAAGAAATACCACAAAGAAACCACAATGAAATGCTACAAAGTAAAGATAGATCACACCGTGTATATTGTAGATTAGGAATGGTTAATCGGTAATAGTGAATAACGATTCATACTGTTGAGTTACACATACCAGATGAATCACCGCTCATCTTTTGGGCCACTAAGGATCCACACGGATGGTTCTCTTCTGTCAAAACACTATGGATCCACGCGGCTGCTGCTAGTCTTCCAAGACACTAAGGATCTACACGGCTGCTGCTCGAGCCATAAATTAAACATTAACCTCCACATATGCCCCACATTGAAAAACCGAAAGTATCTCATTGATTTAAGGGTCCCATATATGCAATAAACTCATCAATCGGATTTCTATTTTGCATGTTGTTATTGATTTAGTAATTAGGGGTCGGTTGCGTCTCGGTCTCGTCCGGCCTGGTTGGACCGACCCGACCAACCATGCCTGGGGGACAAACACACACTGGCTTAATTCGACTAACTAGACCTGGCCCAATTCGAGTTTGGGTTTGTCCTGCCAGGCCTGGCCAGTGGGCCATGCCCAATGGGGCTCACTGGACGGGGCACTATTCGGCCGAGGGTCCAACCTTCTGGGTCACCCAGTGACCCTGTCTCGTTCGGCCCATCCCAAAGGGTGAGGGTAGAGACTACCAATGCGGGATCGACCTGTTGGTCATGGGTTCTTCCTGTTGGTGCGGGTTGAACCCAACGACCTGGGGTCCGGCCCGTTGGGCATGGGTCGACCCTCCAACACATGGTTCAGCCAACTGGGCTTGGGTTTGTCCTTCTAGGTGCTGGTCGAGTCCCCTAGGTTGGGGTCTAGCCAACTAGGGTGGGGTCGGGCCCTCCCTCATGCCCGGTCCACCAATGGTAGACTGGTACTGTTTGGTCCAGTCGGGATGTGATTGAGATCCGTGTCCAGCACCTCCTACCCCATGAATCATCAGTGGTTGGTTGACTATGACTCCTCCATGTGCGAAATAGTGCAGGGAAACATCGGCTCGCCACTAGCCTCTTTCTCGGAGGCCCGCGATCCCTACTACTGCACTGCGGCCAAAGGTCACAACCTCCTCCATGTGGGATAGCCTCTCATGCAAGAGTTAGGGTCACCGCGGCCCACCTCCATGGTGCACCTCCCTCCAGCACTACTCTCGATGCACCTGTAGGGTCTTTGGTAGACCATTGGATACGCTCTAGGGGTCTTTTCTTCATGTCACCTACTCCTACGGTCTCTAGGGGATGTCACCTTTCCATTGATGGTCTCGATTCCGTCTTGTCGTCCACATGAGAATTCAGTCATGACAAACACTCAATAAGAGGGGATCAGGCCTTGTTCGTGTGTGGCCATGCCCTCCACGTAAACGTTTAAAGACATGGGGTGTCTTGGGGGTCATTTTTGCATCAATCGAAAGCTTAATCTTCAATAGAAATCCCTTAAAAGAAGTACACTCTAGAAAGAATGCATGATCCATAGATCAACCTATTCATGTGTTAATCAGTCTTCGTCATTTAAAAATAATGGAGATGCATTAAAATAAAACCCCTACCTCATTGATGTTCTTTTCCACAACTATTCATCCTTGAGGTTCCAAGAGGCCAATGACGTCTGTTATTCTTTGAGGTACGTCGAAGTCGATGACATCCTGCTAGAATTCTACATTCATCGTTGGGGAGGAAATCCATTGGATGTTCGTCATAGAATCCTCACTGTTTAGTGCTCATTCCTCCAACACATCAACTATTAAAAAGAAAACATTTTGGAGTGTTTTTGTTATTTTATGATGTTGCGTCGTTACGATGTTTCATTTATGAAACAGCTTCGCTGTTATGCATCATTAAAGCATCATTTCTATGTGTTTTAACAATCCATTAAGAATATACATTAATATACCTCGTTGATGCACAACAGAGTCACCGTGTCTCCACCTGTCAATGTGAAAATATCTAAACTAACTTTTCCTATTATTAAATTTTTTCCTCAAAAATTCCAAAAATTAACTTTTCCATTCAGCCCTTTTTGGTTAATCTTAAATCCTTTTTAGTTGAATTGTGGAATTATGAGTTCAATGGTGCCCTCATATTTCTGATCTAAGAACTGGTTCAAAATTTAGAACAACCCAGTCACATTTTTATTGAATGTACCTTAAAAAAGTTCAAAATTTAATTTCGGGCTCATTGGGCCTCAGAATCACGTGTCATCAGAGCGTGTAATCTTGAAATAATTCAATATAATTTAAAAAAATACATGGAAATTCCAATGAATTACAATTAAAGAATATTTTTTCTCATATATGTAACATATGTATATTAAAATAATCCTTAACACATTATATTTAATGTGTGAATGAATCAAATCACTTCGCAAGGCAGGTACCCAAGAGAGATGTTATATTATTAAAAAAAATGAATACCCTGAAGTTATCTATGATATAAAAAAATACTAAATCATAATAACATAATAAAAATAATTTATACCATATATAATCTAAAAATAAGTAATTAATCCCAACCTTTAAATTTTGTAATGGATGAAATAACTACATCGGTTCATGAGGTCGTAGTCCGCCATAAACACAAATGATGATTGTGTGTCCCATTTGATGGAAGTGTGTGACAGTGTAGGTAGAACCATTAATATAAATACATATTAGTATATTTAGGATAATTATTTTATTATATCATAATGAAATAAAACTAATTTATGGTGTTCATGGAAAAAATAAAACAAAAAATATTTATTGATGAACGTTACCTCTTCTTCGACAATCTCCCTTTGGTTTTTGACAAATGGACTTCCTTAGTTGGACTCATTTGTAAAAGAGATATTCTAGGAATAATGGAGTGATTTTATGAGGATACATTAATATAGTTATTCTTTAACAAATAGGTTTTGATGTTTGAATAAAAGAGAATAAGATGTAACATTTTATATGAGAGAGTAGTGGCACTTTTGGAATTTCTTAAAGTGTAGTTTAGAAAAAAATAAATCACAATAAAAAAACCACCAAAATGGAACGTTATTCGATGAAAATGCGGGATTGGTTTATAATACCATGTAAATAACTTATTTTATATGGGTTCTCATTTAATTTTAAATGGTATCATTTTGAATAACGCTTATTTAACCTATTTTAATTTTAACTATGGTAACAAATATATCAATATCAAAAGGGTGATAGGGTTACTTATAATGTGTAAATTCTACCATAAATTGTCCATTTGTGATATTTTTTAATACTATTTTTCTTAATTTTCTTTATTTAATTTTTTAAAATAATTTAATAAAATATTATTTTCTTAAAATATCATTAGAGTCAATATTGAAATAATTCATAACACAGACTATATGAAAATAGATACATAAATCTAAATATATATAATTAATTTAATAAAACCCTAATACATCATATGAACATATTAAACTATTTGAGTACCATAAATAAGTAAAATTATATTCATTTTAATATTTCTAATATCTTTTTATTGATTATTTCATTAATTGTATAATTACTTCGTCATCATTGTTTAATTATTTATGGAAATTATTCATTCACTAAAATTTACAAATAAACATCAATAATTTAGATAATCATTTTATATTAATTAATAATATATATTGTTTATATTATCTTCTATTTATCCCTATATGATAATTATTATACATATTAAAATAATGAGTGTGGTATTTTGTCACTCTCTTTGATTTTAATAATATCTGTATAATTTTAATGGAAAAGTGTCCATTAAATAATTATATTTTAAATATTAGGTTCTAAGGGTAAAATTAATATCATAAAATAATTTTTTAAATGTTTAAAGGTTATTGTAAAATCCATATCACCTTATTTGTATTCTAAATTTCCCAATTTTTCCATTACTATACTAAAAAAATACAAATGTTACTAATAATAATTTCCAAAAATGAAAGGGAACTATTTCATAAATTTTTATATCTATTTTCAAGAAATCATAAAATGTAAGTGTCTAAAATTAATTGAATATTGTTTTCATATACGGGGCGAGAAAACAGGTTTATAATGTTTAAACATTCAAAAGATTGAAATGTTTTTACATCGAAATTCAATGTGAAATTGATTCTAAGGACCTTAATTAGATTAAATCATATAAAATATCTCAATTAATACTTTAATGAAAATAAAAAATATATTTTTTATCTATAAATTATTTAGATGAAGAAGCTATTTTCAATTAAAAGTTAGTTTTTCCACTATTCATCAAAAAGCGAAACTTATGAGAAAAATGCAACAAATTCATAAATATTAAATTATAATATCCTGATTTCAAATATAATGTTTATGTTTTAAAATACGTTTTTAAAATGTTTCAAAATTAGTTTTTCAAACAAGTTCACCATTTGAAATTGATAAAAGATCATTTAGTGAAATACAGTTTTAAGCATCTAACTATATGTATTTTAATATCATGTTCAAAAAATAAATAGGATGAATGCCTAAAATTATACATAATAATATATATATATATATATTTAATTAAAATAATATAAAAATATTTATATTTTAATTTAATTGTAATAAAACAAACATGTGTGCATTTAAATAGTATTTTAGAAAAACCTTCCATTTAATTTTCAAAAGGGATTTTCATTCATTTATAGATAATTAGTCAAAGAATTACAAGTAAATGTGTAAACCATAATTTGATAATTCAGTTAACCATATTCATAGTATTCATTCGAATGGCTATTTTATAATTTTATTGTTTAAATAATTACAATCCAATAATAAAGTTTTTTAGAAAATCAGTGTTTTGTATAACACAGGATAATCTGGGGTTGCGTATAATGAACTACATAAAATAATTAAAATTTAAAAAATTATCCTAATTATATAATGGTGTTACATTTTACCTACCTAAAAATGAATTTCTCACTTGATATTCATCGTGGTCATCAATGTCTTCATACATGAATTTTACATTAATAAAATCCCACATCATAAAAGTGAATACTAAAACATAGTATAAGAGGAAATTTTTAAACATAATGGTTAACAAAAGTAAATAATAAAAAGGTTTAAAAATAGTAGAACAAATGAGTAAAGTAAAAAGATAGACATAAAAGATAAACCTAACTATCAAGTTCTGATGAAGAGTGATAGAGAACAAATTCCATATATGGTTAATGAACAAAAAATCACCGACCGAAATTGGTTTGAACAATTACATAGATATCATAAAAATTCATGACGATAGTATAACCCCTTATTTTAAAATCCATTGATAATAAATAATAATTTAATTTCATCACATATGTACAATATCACTATATGTTTGTTCCTTGATGAATTTCCACTTCATTATCTTACTCCAATAAAAGGAGAAATTAAAATTGTAATGCCTGAAGTACCAGTGGATCAATAGTTCTATAATGGGATGATAATTCATTCCTCCATTATCTAAGTGTCATAACAAATTGTTATCACATGTTATCCAACATCTATAAATCCACATATTACAAAACATTAATCTCTAAACCCTCATCCAAAATTCAACATAAAAAATTTCATAAATAGTTACCCGTATGATCCTTATAAATGATTAAAATCCATGTGTCTCAAAAGATGGTAATTAAACAAATCATGTATCCATTGAAAAAATGATGTATCTCTTAATAGTCACATACAAAACATGCTAATAAAATTATCATGTATTCTCTTAAAACATGGTAATAAATTAATGTACCATAAATCTTTATTGAAAATATGGATTCTTCCTTATTTAAAAGATTATTGGATATATTCAATAAATCCAAAAATATTTTAAACTTCATAAATGATATCATAAAATAGTTGTTGAACAATTATTTAATCAGTTTCATGTTAATAAGTAAAGCTAAATTTATATTATCCAAACATAATTATCATAACACCATCAACATATTAAGGCTTATCATTACCTTAATAATGTATTTCTGTGAATGTCATCATTCCATTAAATCATTTTTTGGGTCTATTGGAACCATTCAACATATTATTGTAAGTTTTAGAGAAAAAATAAAAATAAAAAATATTTATATATTTCATAATTAATAAATCCAAAAATAATTCGATTGTTTTTCTTAATACTTAAGACTTTAAAATGATACCTGGTTTATTAGGTAATACCTCCCTCTATTTACATTTCACCTATAGTATCATCATCATTGTCAATATAAACAATACTTGTACAACTTTTCTGATTATCATTAAATTCATTCCACATAGGAAAATGATTTTCATAATTCTCATTATTCTAAAATTTAATGAATTCATAAATTGATAGTACCTTATGGAGGCTAATATTCCCATCCATTTAATGAATTGGAATTTTCATTTTCCCATTGTTGTAAATTAATTTGTTACCTTTTTTCACAGTCAAAATATATTCTTGTTCATATAGGACATAAATTTGGCTGTTTCTTACCACATTATTGATAAAAATGAAACTAAAAACTGTTTCAAACATTGTATCCATTTCTAGAATTCTTGAAAAACTCTTTCCTTCTCTTCCTTTGAGAGGCTGATATTTGGTTATGGTATATATTGTTAATCATTTTCCATGAAAAAATATTAAAAATGATAATGATTTCATTCACTCCAATGATCATCCCATTTTAATGCTCAAAAAATTTTATTTATCACACTCAAGATTAATCCAATTCATTTTCGTTCCATCCATTGACTAAAAATAGAAATAATATTGTTGGATAAAATTTTCATGGGAGAAAACCACATAACATTGAAAAATAAATTTTAGCATGTCTAAATTATTATAATATCATTATTCTATGACACATTTATCTTATCCTTATATACATACATATAAATATACCTTGATATATCCCTATGGATCTCATTATTTTTTCCTCATATGAGTTTTCGAAGGATGGCTAAACCTGTACTCTAATACCAGCTATAACGATCAAGGATTTTCATACATGGATATTACATCTTTTTAGTTGAATCTAAATTAAATTACACCAACACATTCCATAGTATTATAATAGTTTAGTTACTTTGAATGATCTAAAAAACTATTCTCGTGAAAGATCTTCATAATCTCCTATTATGATCATCCCCTTTTGTGCACCTATATAAAACCTTTCATTATATCCTTGGGAGAGGATACATAAGAATGGGCGAGCTCAGATTCTCAAAAAGCATAAAAATTGAAGATACATAATTATAACATGATAATAAGTGTAGAAATATATGGTCATAACATTTGGCAAGGATAACCTTTAACAATTATCAATATCTTGAATCATGGAATTAAAGTTTTGAAGATCATAATACATGGATCATAAGGTAATAATAGAACATGATCCATGAATGAATAATAATGGAATAAGACATGAAATTTGAGGGATATATAAAATATTATAAGATATTTTGTCTATTATAACAACCAAGACATTTTTAGTTTTTTATTCTTGGGATAATCACCCATGAACATACATCAGGGTTGGTTTGAACTTTCATGTATCTTCTAGTTTTTGTATTTCGAAGACCTCCTATGTACCCTCGTATTTTAGGATTAAAATGACATCCCATATAAACTCTTTTTTTATCCTATGTATGGAATGTTGTGTACCCTCTTATTGTGGGAATAGGCTTACCTCCTGTGTAACATCTTTTTTAGGGATTTTTATAACCTCATGTGTACCCTCTTATTGGGGCTTTCTATTACCACCTATGCACCCTCTTGTTGAATGCTTTGGATGACCTCAAATGTAAGATTTGAGAATATACCAAATTTATCACTTCCCAATGAGTTGTAGGTAGATATAGCTCCCACCCATCAAAGGATGACATCATACAAACATGTTCCATAATTTTAGAAGTCATTCATCACATCAGAAATCATTAAAATAAGATGATTTCATAATAATTTCTTCATATCCCATCTCATTAAAAAAATAAAGTGATTAAAAAATACATTAAAATATATCCTAATAATAGAATTAATATCAATAGTATCATTGGATCATATCCCCATAAAGGGATGAGTAAAACCCATAGATGTCATCATAGAGGGATAACAATTTTTAAATATCTATTTAAAACATTTCTTGAGGAAAATTTCCTTTTCACATTGAAATAATATTTTTTTAAATAATAATATATTTATCATACACTTTACCTTTAAAATAACACTGATAAATTTTAAAAGAATATGTTAACCCATTTTAAACTTATTTGAAATCCATTTTCTTCACAATGATTAAAAGATAATTTAAAATTCATTTAGAATATTTTAAGAAAACGTTTTTTGATGGATCTAAATATTCGATTGAAGAAATAATAAAATTACAAAATGCATAAAGAATCTAGAAAAAATTATATTCATGATAAAACATATCAAATGTCTTTATATGAACATTTTATAAGAATATAGGATTACAACATAACATTTGTCTCAAAGAAGGAATATCAAGACAAAATTACCTTATCGATTTGGTATCTTTTGAACCGCAAAACCCAAAAATGATATCTCATAAAATTTATATGTAAATAACCATAAATTTTATTATAATTATAATTTATTAAATTAATGGGAAGTAAATAAGAATCAATAAATAAATAAGTGGTGAGTATGGATTATGTCTCATAAAAATAAAAGTGAGATGAGATACCCCCTTACATATGTCTTCACTAACTACATACACATTAAAACCTCAAGTATAATAAATATTTATTTATTATTAACTTTTTATGGAACCATATTAATATATATAATATAAAATATGTTTTATTTATGAGTTTATAATACGCTTTTATTAGAAATTTCAAGTTAATGATATGTTTCTGATAATAAACACATTACATAGATTTGGTGTTCTTATTCCTCTCAGTAAAAAATTAATGATTTCATCCTATAAGGAATGATAAATATGATATAAATATCACATATAAATTCATTACATATTTATATTTATTTATTTTCATTCATAAATGTTATAGATAGGTAAAAAATGCACAGTTGAGGGAGATAGTAGGTCATACGTATAAATTAACCCTGTTTCCATTTTCTTCTCAGATAATAAGAATGAATATTATATGACATATTATCATTAAAAAATAATTTTTATGTCTTATATAATATACATTTATATTTAATCTACACATAATACAATTAATGTAAATCTTAAATGAATCACTTCGCTAAGAGAGGTTGTAGTCCCCTATCACACGAATGACATTATCGTATTGCCGCAAAAATGGAAAGCATGAAGATATGATTGATATAACAATTAAAAAAAATAAAATCATTATAAAATATATAACATATTAAAAATATATATATTCATAATGACTGGAAAACAATAAATAATTCAATGGAAGAATGAGCGACCAAGGTTCGCACGGCTGTAGTTTTTCCTACACACGAATAATGATTTTGTATCCCAATTGATGGATGCATGTGTGACTGTATGTAAAACCATTAATATAACAATTTAAAAGTATTATTAATATAAATATGTTATTTTATAAAAACAAAAAAATTAATTTAATTGGTTTCGGGATGAAATTAATAAAAATTGTTTGTTGATGAATGTTACATATTCTTCAGGTATCTCTTTCTGGTTTAATCCAAAGTAATTCCATTCTTGGATTTCCTCCCAAAGGAGGGATTATTAGATGAAATAGGGATGTCTGGTGGAGATTTTAATATATTTTATGAAAAAAAATTTGTTCTGAGGTGTGAATAGAAGAGATGAAGAGGTTCCCATTTATAATAGAGGGGAGGGGCACTTTCGAAATTTCTCAAAATAATAATTCATAATAAATTAAATCTCAATCCAGATTCCTAAAAATAGAATTGTATTTTCATATAATGTGGTATAATGTTATAATACCCTAAAAATTATTTTTTTTATATATGTTTTGGTGTAATTTTTACCCTTATCATTTTGATTAACCCTTAGTTGACCTATTTTAATTTAAACTACAGTAACAAATTTTTCATGATCACAAAGTTGATAGTTGTACATATTAGATGTAAATATTACCATAAATGGTATATTAATTATATTCTATAAGATAATTTTTCCAAATTTTCATTATTTAGGATTTTTATAAATTTTATTTGATTTATTAAATATTTATTTTCATAAAATATCATCAGTGTTAGTTTTGAATCTATTCATAACATTGACATTGTGAAAATAAATATAGAAAGATAAATTCAAACCCAATCACTTAATACACCTATAATATTTCATATACACCTATATAATTATTGGAGTACCATAATAAATTCAAATTACGTTTCTTTTAATATTTCTAAATTCATTTAATTGATAGCTTGATCAATTAAATATTTAATGCATCATCATTGTGTAATTATTTATGAAAAATATTTCTTCACTAAAATTTAAAAAATAATTGCGTAGATAATACTTTTATATTTTATAATAAAAAATATAGCCTAAAATATCTTCGATTTAGTCCCATAATAGAAATAATATACGTATTAGAAGTAAGAGTGTGATATTTTGTTCCTCTCATTGATTTTAGTAATAACTAATTCATTTTTTGGAAAAAATGTCCTTTAAATAATTAAATTTATAATATAACTTTTGAAGGGTCGAATTACAATCATCCAATAATTTTTTTTCTTGTGATAGGGTAGTATTATAGTCCTTTTCACTTTACTTTTATCATGAATATTCCAATTTACCCTTTACTCTGATAATAAAAATATCCAATTTTTTTATTCATATTAGACAAAATAAAATGGCCCTATTTTATAATATTGGACTGTATTATTCATAATATGGTATCCATTACTCAAATGTCAAAATAATTTAGTGGCTAAAATTAATCTAATATTTTTCTCATAAATGTGGCGAGAAAATAGGATTTTAAAGTGAAATTTATTACAAGATTGAAATGTTTTAATATCCCAATTCTATGTACAATTGATTCCATTGAATTATATTTCATTAAATGATATAAAATTTATATAATTATACATTAAAACCTCTCAAAAATATAATATAACACTATAAATTCTTTATATGAAATTTTTTTTTCAATTAAAATTCATTATTTTTTACTATTCATTAAAATATGATACTTATTAGAAAATACCAAAAATCTAACCAAAGTAAATTTTTTATCCTTATTTCAAATAAGAGTTTAATTTTTACAAAAAAAATATATAAATGTTAATATTTTGGTTTAAAATATGTATGGAATTAAAATGTGATAAAACTACATTTATAGAAATATATTTTTTTAATCATAAAACTAGATTTATATTTATATTATGTATATAAAATACATAGGATGAATGATAAAAATTAGTTGGGAATATATATATATATAATATAATAAAATCAAAAAGTTTGATTTGTTTATTTTATTATTATAAAAGACAGGTTTCCACTTTTAAATAGTTTTCAGAAAACAATTACTTTTATTTTAAAAACTATTTGACATTCATTTATACATATATATTAAAACAATTTTATATAAATGTGTAAACAATAAATTCAAAATATATTTAATCATTTTAATATATTTCATTCTAATGGCTAGATTATAATATACTTCACGATATAAGTATATTCATAAAATGATTCCTCATAGAAAATCAATGTTTCATGCAACACAAGCTAATATGGTCTTGCTAGTAACCCAATACATTAATTAAATCAAGTTAATTAAAAATATATCACATAAAATTCAATTGGTGTTACGCATGGTATGGAATTTCTAATACACATTGAAATTCAAGAAACAAATGTTCATGTCTAGAAGAGATGGGGGATGTGTCTTAGAGGAAAAAAATGTTCGAGGGATGAAGCTGATGAGGATGATAGTTATTTCTACATTTTTTTTCCTGAATCACTTCCACATATAAGCTAACACCAAATCAAAGATAAATTAAACAATGTTGGTGATGTGTGATGAAAACTAGGTTTATGAGTTAAAATGGGGTTAAACATTTATTCACCTTTTACGAGAATAAGTTCATAATGGATATCCTATGGTTTGGAAAGAGTTAGCGACATTACCTTTCCATGGTGTTATTATCAATCTATATTATATAGGTTGTGAGTTTTTCTATCTATAAGGTCTTTGAATGTTATTATGATCATATAAATAAATATTTAACCCTATATGAGAAAATAGTAGTATACTGATGCGATTATAAATTGGAGTCTCATAAGGTCCCCCCATAGATACATTATAGAACATGAAAAAAAAAGCTAATTTTTGAAACTCACTAGATACTCAGTTAAAATCATATATCCAACTTCTATCGATTATGATATAAAAAAATATTGCATATAATAAAAGTACATTTAGTTAGAGAATTGAATTTTAAAAAAACTACTTTAAAGTTATATTGAATTAAGAAAATAATAATTTATAGAAATAAATTTTTTGAAAGAATAAAAGTATTTTAATATTAATAAACTGAAATAAGTATAAAGGTAATATAGTATAAATTAAATAAATAAATATATATATATATATATCATTATATAAAATCATAGACATATGTGAAAGTATAAAGTTATATATAATTTATAAAATAATATATATTTTAAATTAATATAGACAATTTATAATGGTATATAAATTTGTAAAACTATAAATATGTACAAATATGTAATAAAAGTTTACATAATTTAAATAAGTATATGGTTTATCAAATTTGTAAAATTATAAGACTATAATATATAAATGTAAATTTATGAATGTATAAAAGAATAAATACTTTTAATGAATAAAGCTATAATTTTACATTAATTTATAAATATAGAAATCATTAAAAGAATAACTAGATAATAAAATTTTAAATTATATATATATATATATATATTTAAATATGATATAATAAAATATTTGTAACAATATATAAATTTATAAATGCATAAAAATATAAATGTACAAATATTTTTTTATAACTGTTAATAAATTTTATTTGTATAATACCAAAGAAATAAAATTAATAATAGTATATAGATTTATAATTGTATAAAACTATACAATTATAAAGAGGATAGTGGGGGGAAACCCTATTTACAACCCAATACATTCAACATGGTAGTCCAAACTCTACCCTAATAGAGTCCAGGATACCCAGAAGAGAGATAACACATGATAGTCCTACGGAAAAAATTTAAAATCGATTATCTACGCCCTTGATTTTGGCACAACAAGGGAGGTCATACAAGAAGAGTGTAAGAATAATTCGAGAAGTACATATTAATCATTAGATGTTTGTAAGTATCGTTTTATTATCTAGATTCATAGAACATGCTTTCACTGTGATAGAATAGGGTGTTCCCACCCATAAAACATACATGATATGTTGTATAACCATCAAAATGAACCAAGACATTAGCATGGTCTCATCATGACACATGTATCCCATAATGCCACCATATTATTGTCCAATAAAAATCTTACTACCCATCAACCACCATCCCACATCTGTAACGATGAACAATAATTGGTTGGACTAGATTTAAGACAAAACTATATTTGAAGTGGAGATGGTCCTACACACCACTGTCGAAGACCTTCGACCCCAAACCATTATGGTTAGCAATAAAATTTCCAGATGATCTATATCTTTTGGGCGAGTCAATGAAGAAAATATATCGGAAGGATGAGGAAATATGATAAGATGATTCTCTTAGTCAAACCAAATACAATAAGGATGAAGGATATTTGTTCATTTTGTTGAGATGTAGTGAAGATGCATGTAGGAGAGGTGTGACTAAAAAAATAGTATAGTATGAGGTTCTAAAAATCCAATTTGTCACATTTCATAGATATATATAGATTGATTCATCAGGAATTTACACCCATTGAAGTTGTAGGGTCTGGTGAAAATGATGGTAAGTCACTCATTTCCAATCACTAGAAGGAATGTACAGTGGTAGGGTTCTGTGTGTGTCATTTTTATATGTACTTGTATGGATTTTATCATCACTTTCCAAAAAAAACTCGTAAAGAGATGTTTTATCTATGTAGAAATAGAAATAACAGATAAAAAAAATATTAATCATTGCTAAAAAGGTGATGATAAAACATCTCAAGTGGTAACCCATGCATGAAAAAGGAAGGTGACATAGACATGATGTATGGAGAGGGTGACTCAGGCATGATGCAGGCATGATGCTGTGATGGGCCTTCGGGCTAGTTTGTGGGCCATTGGACCATGTAATGGGCTTCATATAGACTAGGCATTTGGGCCCTGTACTGAATAAATAAGTCTTGATGAGTGGGCTATCCCTTGGGGACAATGGCCTACTTTCTTGCATATGTGTGTGTTGTGTAACTATTTAATGTAATTATATCCCCAAAACTAAATATATATTTATATTTATATTTAAAAATATATAATAATCACATTTCTTGTAATTCTAAAATTGTGTAAATAATTTTTTCCATATATTTATAATTATAAATACAAATATTTACATATATTTTTTATAATTTATTAATTATTTTTAATTATATATATATATATATTTCATTATTTATATATATAATTATAAATAAATATTTCTATATAATATTTATATATAATTATAAAAAATTAATTACTATGATAATGAATATATTAAGTATTTAAATATATTTATTATAATATTATATTTTTCTATATATGTAATTATTTATTTATAATTTCATAAATACATTTTTTAAAAATAGATATATATTTATAATTCAGTAATTGCATATATAAATTAAATTATTATTAAAAAACATTTAAATATATTAATTATATAAATTTAAATCACATTTTCAAGGTTAAAACATAATAAATAAAAAAGCATCAATATTATTCAAATAAATTACAAACTTACTGAATGTTTTACATGTATATATAGTAAATAAAAATATGTATAAAGGAATATTACAAAATTATTAAATATATTTTTGACATTATTAATGAATGTATAATAACAAATGGATAAGTAAGAATTTAAAAATTTACGAACATTTTAAAAAAGAATTCATAAAATTTAGGTGAATGTAAAAAATCTATATGTACACATCCACATATACACAAACATATATATACACAAATATATGTACAATCATGTATATATACACACACACACACAACCGAGTGGAATTCGGTTGGGTAGCACATTAGGGAAGCTGCGGTTCACAACCCAACTCCTTCATATTTTCCCTTGATTTATTTGGGGGAATTTGTTGTGTGGTTGACATCATCTTACGCCCACATTTACAAGGATTAATTTCATATTTGGATTTTTTTTGTGGCACTCAATGTCTTTGGGTATATTTTTTGGTGGGAGTGAGGATTGCTTCCATGGGGCGATGATGTTTGGCTCGATGTTGTAGAATCTTGTTGAAAGGAAGAGGTGGCAGCTTACAAGAAGCCATATGGTGACGTTTCTTCATGGGGGATCCAAACTGTATGATGGTTCAATATGTGTGGTGTGGTAAGAGCCCCTCTACTGTTAACAATGGTAGTTGTGCAGGTTGTTGATGAATAAATTATCGGTGAAATGTTGCATAGGTTCTATGATGGCCAAAATGTGGAAAGTTGATTATGGGTCATAAATGTATAGTGGGACAATGGGCTTGATATATTTCTGGGTCTTCAGGCCTATATATAGATAATAAAAAGGGCTTTTTCGGTATGATATCCCCTTGGGGGTGCTATGGCCAGCCTTCCAAGCCTGCATGAGAGGTGTGAGTGTGTTTGATGTCAATGTTCCCCTCAATCAAAACATATATATTTATAAATATTTGTATATCAATATAAATAGATTTATAAAATTTTATATTTTTATATAATTATATATAATTATATAATTATATATATGTATATAAATATATATATCAATATAATTATATATATTTATATAGTTTTATTGGAATATATTGATATATATGTTTTATTTATTTTAATAAACATTAATATATCATATATATATTAGTTATAAACTTGAAATTTTTAAATAATTTATATAAATAAGCATTAAATTTAATATAAATATAATATTTCTATTTTGATTAATATTATTTTAAAAAAATTTAAAGCAACACTAAAAAATCCCAGATAATGGATCAACCCATATCAGCTGTTTTAGCTATCAATGATGAAGGCACCTTTTTATTCTATGCTTTTTGTTTAGCACTGATAAACGTTGACACTTAATTTGTGATGATATGTGGTAGTGCACTTTCGTCTATCCATAGAGCTCTAACCACTTGATATTCTCAATGAATGGATTTCTCTAAATCTATGATATGTGTCGATTTATTTTTTTTTAATGCCTTCGACTACACATATTTCCTCATTTTTTCACCATGTGCATTTTTATGTCTTATTGGGGAATTGAATTTTTTCCCAAAACTACCCTTTCATGTGTCTTCACCTCGTTAGTCATTTCACCTCGAGTGCCTTCTCACATATGACCGCACCCATCCTAACATTACTTATTACAAAACAATCAATACGAAAAATATCCCAAGAAACCACTACCATTACCTTAGCCAAATAACAAGAAGGTGACCACCCAAGCACAGATTATGGTACTTAATATTTCCTTGGATTATTAAACTCATATTGTATAAATTGAAATTTGAAAGTGGTTTTTTCGATAAATTATTTTAATAAATTTTCACCACATCAATTATAATGCTTTATGACTTAAAATATTTTTAATTTTTCCATTGATATGTGCTTTCCTTTTCGTTAGTTCATGCATTGTTTATAATGATATTTTTTTGTGTAATGTAATTTTCTAGATGAAATCTTGAATGGTGACTATAACTCGTTATATTCTTCTAGTTTATATAGATTTCATGTTTTAACCAAACCAATCATTTTTTCTTACATTAAATTTCATGACATATATGCCAATGATCACATTAATGGTAACCTGATAGTGGGGTTTATTATGTGTAAATAAAATGATTAAATTTATAATTTACTAAAAAATTATTTATAAATTTTAATTCATTATAATAATGTGTATTTTGTGAGAGAAGTTTCCTCCCTTCTCTCCTAGCACAACCCCTTTCCCTCAATTCTTTCTCTAGGGACTCCTCCTAAGACCTTATGTTAGGGGTTCAGAAGCACGCATGAGTGCTTCTCCTACCTTCATTAACCTTCCTCTATTCCGCTCTTTTCAATACTTTCTCCTTCTTCCATACCATTCTGTTTGGTTCCATTGTGGGTCGGATTTCATGATTCTTCCGTGGGTGGTTTTGTGCCCAGATAAATGTTTACAATGGAGCCCTTGGCCGCTTATCCTATTCTCTGACCTCAAGTTCCCATGTGTCACTCCATGTCAGATCTGAAGAGGGGTAAATGAGAGGTTTTTTGATTTAGTGGTTTGGTGGTTGATGGTTCCAGAGGCTCTTCCAAGTCGGCCCATTTATGTATCTTTTGATCTATTTATATGCCCTGTCAACTTGTCATTGTTTGGAGCCCTCATCCTCAATTTTCCCTACCCCTTACTATTGTTTCTCTATTCCAATATTAGGATGATTAGGAGCGGGGTGGCACGAAGGAATTGGGATGTGGGTTCTATGGTTATTGTTGGGGCTCAGCGGAGGTGCATGGTATCTCAAACACACAAAACAGAACAAACAGAGCAACACACAAGATTTAACGTGGTTCTGCTATTTTCCTATGTCCACAAGAGAAACAAGGGGTATTTTATTCTCTCTATTCTCATTGAAGGATCACACAGATTTCTCAAATACAAACAGGCCTCTCTATGTTCATGGGTTTCAAATCCCATTTAAATAAATGAAGGAAACCCATTTTTTCTCCGGTTGGTGGGATGGTTTTTCTACCCTTGAAGACTTCCCTTACAACTGCTACATCAATGAAGGCTGTAATCCATCCCCGTCGGCTGCCCACCATGAGAGAAGTCTCCTGCCGACATAAGAGACTCCCAAATAGGGATTGGCCCCCACAAATCTCCCCATCACGACCAATTTGGGGTAGAAGCTTGACCTGCAGTCTCCTTTAGGTGTTGAAAACTTCATCCGAAAATCGAACATGCTTCTTCACACAAGATGACGTGGCACTTCCACCATCTTCAGTCATTCTCAGGCTGACTGCGGTCTCCATCAAAGGATACAACCCTTGGGACTCCTTCATAGTAAACTTCACTGCATCCCCGCCTGAGACTTCAAACACTACACATGCTATGGAAATATTGTACCCTTACGCATCTAGACTACTTAATGATACCAAGTTCCATATCATCCTCGGAACAAATTTTACGTCAGCCATTTTACAAACTCCTCCATCAGGTGTTCTCAATTTCACTGTCCCGAATTATCGAACCTCACATGCTGACCCATCACCATGTCGAACCGAGTCTCGCACCAGCTAAAAAGTATCAAATGTACCTCTCGTCATACATATGTGTGTCGAGCTCCTTGAATCCATAACCCATCCTTCTACCTTTGTATTTTGAGCTCTCTCATTCTTCCTCGTTAGAAATCGGCATTCTCGCTTCATGTGCACGTATCATTTGTAGTAATGACACTGCACTTCTCCCCGATCAACTCTCTCATCTGATTGCACACTTCTCGTTGTCACGTAGATTTCATCATCTGTGGATAATCCTGTGATATTCACTTCCTCCTCTTCATATTTCTTCTTTCCAGAAACGTACCATTTGTGCTCTCCACAATTACTTTTATAGTGACCTTTCTTCTCGTACCAGAAATAGGTGATTTTGCTAGGATCATGCCCTCGGGATTTTGGCCGCCATTCTTTACCTCATGACTGTCGATGTCGGCTCCTCCCACACTGATCATCTCACACACCATGATTTTCTCTCCTGAATGCATCATGGGCCTTCTGAATTCCATCAAATCATTATTTAACGCCATCACCTTGTCCAGCTTCAGTGTCTCATTCCCCACGAGCAATGCAGTTACAGGCCAATCAAATGAGCTTAATAGGGTGGATAAAAGAAAAAACGCTTTATATTCCTCTCCAAACATCACACTGAGCCCCAATATCTGTGTCAAAATTTTGTTAAATTCATTGGTATGATCTAACAAATTTGCTCCCTCGCCCATGCGCAATTGGAACAATTTATTCTGCAGAAGAAATTTGTTGGTGTGCGACTAGGCCATATACCGCTGCTCCAAATTATTCTAGATCACCTTTGGTGATGTCTCTTCCAACACTGAGTACATTACCTCATTCGCCAGACATAGACGAATTGTGATGATGATCTGCATCTTGATTTCTTCCCAATCATCGGCACTGGTTGTCTCGTGCTTTTCTCCGATCAACAGACTGATCATGCCCTACTGCACCAAAAGATCCTTCATCGTGCATTTCCACATGATGAAATTATTTTGACCATCGAACTTCTCGATATCAAATCTTGGTAGTTCCCCGCCACCCATCATCATTGTTGTCACAAATCATGATCACCACTGTCGATGTCGCACCCTTCTGAAACCACCTGATTGATTTTGAATTTTGGAAAACTAACCATACGGATGCGTCCAGAATGGTTGAAATAGTCGGAATTGACCCTAGGATCACCGAAATCAGACACCAATTGACAGATATATGGTCAAAACAAGTTCAACGGTCCAAATCACTCACTGACATGGCACTGATGTGGCGCGCCGGAGTTCCCGCCGGAATCTTGCTGGAATTTTCTCTGCCAGCATGAATAGTGTCGTCTTCTCTGGCACTGGGGTACTATTCACCTGAGAGTTTGACCAAACTTTGACCGCTGTTATATCCTTCGTTTTAGCTCCGTTTTTATCACCGCTTGCGCCGTTGGAATCGTCTTGTCATCCTCTTCACGAATTTGGAATCGGAAAAAATTTCCAACCACATTAAATTTTCTAACCACCAGAAAAGTTTTCGCCGGCTCACCGGTTCAACTATGTTCGCTCTGCCTCGCATCTTATACCACATGTTGGGGAGCAACAGAGGTGCGTGGTATCTCAAACACACAAAACCGAACAAACAGAGAAACACACAAGATTTAACATTGTTCATCTATTTTTCTACGTCCATGGGAGAAACAAGGGGTGTTTTATTCTCTCCATTCACATCGGAGGATCACACAGATTTCACAAATACACACACACCTCTCTACGTTAATGGGATTCATATCTAATCTAAATAGATGAAAGAATTCCATTTTTTCTCCAGTTGGTCGGATGGTTTAGCTACCCTTGAAGACATACCTTCTGGCTGCTACTTCATCGAAGGCTGCAATCCATCACGTCAGCTGCCCACCATGAGAGAAGTCTCCTACCGACAAAGGAGACTCCCAAATAGGTAGTGGCCCCCACATATATTGGTGTTCATGGATTGTTCTCTTCGTCGGTGTTGTGTCTCTACGTTTCTCTCCCGCAAGGTGTTCCGTGTTGGTTTTTCGGGATTTCTTTCTACATTCATCAATGATGAAGGGCTTCCATTTTGGTCTCCCTGGCTAGGATGTTGTTATTTCAGGGACATTGGTGATTTCCAGTGGCATCCTTGTCGACAAGAAGGTGCGATGATATATTGGTGGTGATGCTGGTATAGTCCGAATCTGAGAAGTTTTTATGATGTCGATGAAGGTGATTATGTCCTTGGAGATTGTGGGTGGAAGTTTTCTTGGTTCTTCTTCTCATAAAACATTCTCTGGCAAGCTCTAGTGGTGTTAGGGTGATGACGGCGAATGGTGGAAATCATGAAGGCTGGCGATATGACATTCTCTAACATTTGGATCAATATCTTCTCAGGATTCGGTCTTGAATTTATTCATTTTTGAATTCAAATTTTTGAATCTCGTGTGAAGTTGTTTTTTGGTTTACATGTTGATGTTCGAATTTTTGTTTGTGGTGGGTTTGGTTTGATTGAATTCTATTTGATCAGTTCCCACTATTCCAAAAATTTGTTTCTTATAAAAATGAAACAATATATTTGGAGGTTAATATATTACATTGGTTATAAATATTCTCATAGTGTGTTTTATGAAAAACCTAATTTCTGGAAACTCTAGACTATTTACATTAAAATAATAGTTTTTTAAAAAAAAATTGGTTGTTGTATTATTTTTTAAATAACATTTATAAATAATTTAATGAAAAAATTCATTCAACAAATACACATTTTTTATATTTATTAACATTTTTAATTGTCATTTTAAGATGATAGAATTTATTTAATGTGAATTAATCAAGAATGTTGCATCATTTAAAAAATAGTTTGGTTTTTGTAAATATTTTCACAACTTTGTTTAATAAATTTCCTCTATAAAAAGGCCATTTAATAAAAAAATTAAATTTTATATTATTTTCATATGAAAAAAATATTATGAAAAATATTTTTTTCATCTTTTTTAAAATGTATTTTCATCATCTTTATGCAATAATAAAACTTTTTTTAGCTATTGAAAACTTATTTTTCAATTGAAATATTAGTTTTTTAAAAAAATTAAAACGAAATTTTATTTTTTCCATGTTATCAATACCTTTTTAAACACTATGAAACATAGTTATATTTATAAAATTTATACAACTGAGTATCATAAATAAAATTATTTTAAAAATAAGAAATTATTGGGTTTTATCTTAGGATAATTCAATAACACAAATTCATTTATAAACTCCATAAATGATGACAAACAATGTTATGATGACCAAGAATCTAAGGCCATTTTTTTAATCCTCTTACCCAAATAATTTTCCATATATGATAAATATTTCTATACAATATAAAACGAAAAATTACATCAATCATTAAGTATATTTTAAAAGATTATTTCATGAAACCATAAATCTTGAATTATGTTTAAAATATATTTTTAGAAATGAATTCTAATATAAAAAAATATAAATACAAAATACAATATATAAACAAATGAAAAAATATTTATGACTAAAATATTCAAATATATCTATATTAGAATGTTCCATAAACTCATTATTTAAGAAATGTAAATCTATATTTCAAACTTGATCACACTCTATCTCATTTCAAGAATTTTTTTAAAAATGGAAAATGCAATGATAAGAATCATTCCTAGTTGATGTTTCTGGATCATAAAAATATACATTGTTTATGAATTAAAAAATGTAATAATTTTAGTTTTATGGGTTTCATGGCCTTCTCATAGATGAAAAACAATGAAAAATATTTATAAAAATTGATATCTTGAAAAATGATATATGGAAAAGATCATCTAGAAAAGGACATTTATAAACAACTATTTATACAACAATACAAGAAATATTCCATCTAAAATAAGACCTAATATCATTGTCGACCGTGTAAGATAACTTACTGTAAAATAATAATGAAAAGAATTCGAGTGAAAAAGCTGAATCATAAAGAATCAAACCAGGAGGGAGGGATAAAGGGATACTAATAAAGTCTCAAGGATTCGATACCATATCGAAATAATAGACCAAAAAAATTTACTATTTAATATGATCAAAACATTATTCGTTAATATAGATACTAAGATACAAGAATTGAGATATATAGAAAATTAAAAAGTTAATTTAATAGGCATGTAATAGGATGCACCTTTTCAAAAACGGTCTAGATTTGATCACTATCAAAATTCATTAAGCCCCATAATATATTGGTATTAAAATATTCATTTTCAATTCAATATAAACCATACAATTAATAATATCCAAAAATTTCCCATATATATTCTAAAACTTATTGGTGAAATATTTAAACATCCCACCCATACACTAAAACATAATCCTTCTACCAAGTTAACCGTATAGTCTTCACAAACAAGGATATACCACCATCAAAAGGCGAACTATTGTTTAACCCATTCCAACAATTAAACCAGGTTTTCACCAAATGCCACTTCAATGGTAAACATTAGTGGAGACCTCCACAGGTATATCATCTCTTTGATTTTGTGTTAGCGACTATTGGTTGATATCAAACAAAATTAATGATACATACATCAGATGGAGAAAATGCAATCATATTATTTTAATACTTTATGAAAATGATCCAAAAGTTATTTTTGATATATATGAATCATCCACACCTCAATATGATACACTGTGATCCCATCATGACACAACGTTCCATTATGAGTTTATAATTATCATGTTATTTCAAAATTCATCAGTAATTAAAAACCTTGAAAATTCACTTTGATTTCCTTGCTAATTAATGAAGATGATTAATAAGTCTTTTGTGATGTGTATGATTCAAACCCATCTCATATTTACACACGATGTGGCTTGTATAAATCAAGGTGTTTTTTTCTATTTAAAATGATATTTAAGTAAAAAACAAAATTGACATACTCAAAAAATATAAAAAAATCATATTCTTTTGATACCTTAGAAAAATGATCCATAAGTAATTTTTGACATGTTAAAATGAACCTAACATCAATATAAAGCATGTTATAAATGGTATGAATATTATGGGGTCAATTATCTAAATATGACATTTTAGTAGAAACCATAAGTGACATTCTAGAAAAGAGAAAAAATACTCAGATTGTTTTGATACATTATAAGAACAATCCATTTTTCATTTGTATTTTGTAGTAATCAGTAGAACCTCAATATGATACACGATATCCAAGGTATGATTCAAATTTTCTTGTTATCAGTCAAGAATTCACATTTTAGTTCAAAACGTGTGTCAATCAATTAAAATTGATAAAATGATATCAGAATGATATGATAAATTCTCTAAAATTTTCATAAGTCATTTGTGACATATACTAATTACTCTCACATAAAACCAAATCACTATGTGACCGGAATGATTCAAAACATGTGTTTATAGTTAGATAGGAAATTATAAAAAGAAAGAAAATAATGTACCAGAAACTAAGAAAACATATTTAGATGGATTTGATAATATTGGAAATTAACCATAAATCATTTTTCACATGTTAAAATATGTCAAACCTCAATCTGATGCATGTTGTGATTGATATGACAACATGTGTGTATTTTATTCTAAAATTGAAATTAATTTTTGAAAAATGATAAATTCACAATGTAAAAACCATAGAAACTATTTTGGATAGTTATTATACATTATGAAAATTTATCAAATGTCCTTTTTTACGCATAGGGTTAAAATTCACCTCAATCTGATGTATAGTGATATGGGTATGACACCAACCGTGACTTTTTATTTAAAATTATTGATAATTTTTTTAAATATGAAATGATACATAATCATGACTTAAAAAACATAGTCAAATTGTTTTAAATCTTGAAAATGCATTTATTATTATTTTTGAGATAACACTTTTTAGTTAAGTTGAATCCATAAACCATATTTCACCGCCTCACAAACACCACATATACGCATTAAAAAATTCAAACATTGAATTTTTAAATTTAAATTTCAAACACAACATCACCACTCCTTGGGCCACATACCACCATGAAATGCAAACCCCAACACTAAATAACGTCTCATCAAACCAGATTGTCAGCGAGGAAGCTTCTGAACTCATCATCTTCATCATTGAACATATTCATCATCTTCCAAAAACACAAATCTTGCAACATAAAACCAAGAACCCAACCATCCTAACTTATCAATTTAACTATTAACTGGACCAAACCATATTTACCACTCATTATCAGATACAAACCATTTTCATTGTAGAGGAACCACCATTATGAAGGCATGTTGCAGATCATCACCAAAGAGGACATCACATGGAGAGCCATATAAGAAATCTCAAACCAAAGGACCTCCTAGAATTTTTACATCCACTCGAACCACACCACCCAAAGTCTTCTTTAGCACCATCGCACTAGACTGACTCAGATGTGAGTGAAAAAACATGATTCCAGGGTACTATTAAGCAGAAAAATGGTGTAACAATGGGCTTCACATTACCGGAGGACTGAACGAAATATAAATCCATCCATAACATAGAAAAACATCAAAAATAAACTACCACAACACCCTAGAAAAATACAACCCCCAAATGAAATCAACAACATCATGGATGGAAAACAATAGATCACTAAAATTGAACCCGAACAGAATAGGACGGTGTAAGTGATAGATAAGGGACTCAGTAGAGGAACATGATTCCAAACTACCATCACATCCCACATCACTATGAAGAATGTATAATGAGAAAAATATGGACTTTGGAATGGAGTATCTAGTCAGCAGAGTAGTGGTTGATCACAGACGATGTTCCAAAAAAACAATTCACAATCCTAAAGTAGTAAAGAATGAAAAAGAGAAACATGTTTCACAGAACCAAGGGAAGAGAGTGATAGATAAAGAGAAGGTCCACTTGTCAAAGATGTAGCATGAACTGGATATGCCAAAGGATAGAGATATAACCAATGGATGAAGAAGAAAGGTAAAGGAGAGAAGTGATAAGTGGAGGCTGGAGAATAGTGCTCCATATCCCAGGTTTGGAAACCATATGGGGAGGATTAGAGCACTCAATGGATTTATCTAGTAGAAAAAATCCATTCCCCACAATCTAAAGTTATATATATTATTTAGATACATTAGAATTTTGATCCATATTTCATTTGTGATGTGTAGGAATTAAGTGCAACTAAATCTAATATATTGTGTGCTCAGTATGAATAAATGTGTATGTTATCTGTTTAAATTTTTTTTTAAATGTGTCAGTCAATGAAATCCATGAAAAAAATCTATGATTTTCTTGATAATTTTGGAAAATGATTCATAATTAATTTAGGATATATTGGAATCAGTCTCATATCATACCGATAAACAATGTCACCATTATATACCAAGGAGAATGTTTTAATTTTAAAATTAAATTTTATTTAAATATATAATTAACATACTCTATAATGAAAAAACTCATTCATAATTTCATTATATTTTATAAAAATTACCCATGTGTTATTTTTGTCATGTAGGGAAAAACCATAGCTTAATATGACACACAATGTGACGAATTTGAGTCAATATTCATCTTTTTATTTAAAATATCCATATTAGTAAAATTCACAAAAGCATACACAAAAACATGAAAACACATTCAAAATATTTCGATACGTTATCAAAATGATCCATATGTCATTTGTGATGTGTAGGAATAAGCTCTGCCTCAATCCGATACAATGTGTGCCCGATATGAGTCAAAGTGTACATTATTAATCTCAAAATGAAATTTTATGTCAAAACGTGTGTTACTAATTGAAAAAGAATAAAATAACATCATATTATATTAAAACATTAGGAAAAATATTCATAATTTATTTTTTATGTGTACGAATGAGTCTCATTTCATAGTGATACATGATGTGACCAGTATGAATCAAAGTGTGTGTTTTCAAATTAAAATGACATTTTAGTAAAAAAGAGAAAAATGTTACTCAAAATGGATGAAATAGATTCATATTATTTTTTATACATTTGTAAAACGATCCATAAGTCAATTGGGGAATTTAGGAATTAACCCTACCTCAGTCGGATGCATGGTTTGACCGGTATAACATTACGTGTTTCCATTTATTTAAAATTTACATTTTAATTCTGTATTATTTGATATTTTTTTTTATTCATATCTTTATATTTTTATTACCATATTTTTATTTCTAATATAGGTAAAATTAATATTATCGGTTTGGGGCGGTTTCTTCCGCAATTCATACCATGTTGGTTTTATTTGAGAGGGGGTCGTGGGTGACAAAACTTACAAAACATTAATGTTTGTACATGTTTTTGGACATTAATTGGAAATAAAATTACACAAAATATTGTTAAAAATGAATTTTATTGAGTTATTTTTGTATTTTTGATGTTAATTTTATTTTAATTAAATTATGAATTTGTTTATTTGTTTATTTCCATACAGGTGTACAAGTGTATTTTTTGTAGTGTCCTGTTATTCAAGAATCACATTGAAGAAGTAGGTATTTTATCAATACTATTTCTATCACTAATAAAGTCCCCCTTTATCAACACTAACAATATATTTGATAAAGGGGTCCCTCCTATAATGGTGTTGGGGATTAAAATTATTTTTAGCGATTTTAATGCCGATTTTCTGTGCTGTTAAAGGCCCAAACTATGGTATTATTCCAAAATATATATATTTATACAAATATACATACCTAATTTTAAAATCACCACAAGTACATTTTACCTCTTATATATATATAACCATCAAATGAATTTTCTTTTATAAAAAATTCCTTATGCCTTTCATATTCCCAAGATGGGCAACCCTTTCAGGATCATCAAATCTAAATTAACTTCCACCTCCTTCTCTTCCACCTCCACCTCTATCTCAATATACATTAACATGTTTTACTAATTTAATATTTTTTCCTTATTTCAATAATCATTGTGTTCCCATTATCTTCTGGAATTCTTATTGTACATGTTTTATGAATTTACTATGATAAAATATCCTAATGTGCGACACCTATTTCTTCAATGATTCCATGCATGTTTCTTCATTCTCAATATCTCAATACATTGTGATTTTACGTTTTTTCATTATTTCCCATTCTTTTATATCGAATTAGATATATACTTTATTTAATTTTGTGGTTCACTGCATGTGGCTGAAGCTAAATTATTCTATCAGAAATATTCAAATATTTCCTTCCTAAAAATCCTTAGATTCCAAAATATTTTTGTAACAATAGTCATCTCCATCGAATGTTCTTACTAATCATTTCATATTTCTATTCAAATTATTATTATTATTTTATGAAATATGTATCTTTTTTTATTTTATTCTCTTTTTTGTGAGATGTAATTCAAAATGTTGTCCAAATTCAGCCATGTAGATCCATTTGGGTTAATTTTGTTTCATAAAATATGAGACATATAAAATAATTTTCCTACCAATATATAACATATAAACGAATAAATAAAAAATATTCAAATATATTAATCCAAATTTAAAAAAGTATTTTTAGATTATTTATAGTATTGAATAAAATAACAAGGATAATGGATGTTATAGTAACTAGGTATAAATGAATTCTGATAATAACCGAAATTATTTTATAAATAAAAATTACTATTCAATGAATCTGAAATATGTGAATTAAAAATCAATAACTATGGAATAAAAAAGGAAGGTTTGAAAATTTCATATCTAGAATCCAGAATTATTCTTTACACCACAATTAACTGAATAACATTATTATATAATTAATAAACATATATGAATAAAAAATGGTAATAAAATGTTTCCCAACATTCTAAGAGGAATATGTAAACATTTCATGAGTGAAGGCCAACGAAACAAAATCACAAATAGTAAATAGAGATGGAAATTTAAATTGTTTAGGTAATTAGTCTATGAGCATGTTGAAAAATCATAATGGGTTTTCTTCTATGAAAAATAAAGAGAGAAATAGATGGTAAAATAAAAAATAAATATATATCAAACAAAAAATGACCTAAAGGTTATTAAGAAAATGAAATAAATATAATTCATCCAAAACAGTGACAATGAAAATCAAATAGTGACTGAAGCCCCCATACCAGTGTGGAGTCAAACTGTTGTTGAAGAATCATATTTAAGGTATTGATTTCATTGGTGTACCATCCAAATAATTTAGATCTACCCTTCATGAAGTCATTTATATTGTCGAAGGTTGTCCATGAGGGCCATATTGGCGGTTGTTTATTCACTGGATGGTGCGACCCATTACTTTTTCAAAGGGGGTTAGTGGTGAATGATGTGGTGGGTGGCCATACACCATAAATTAAATAATAAAGGAATGCAATAGGGTGGTGAGAATTACATATATAAGGTAATGGGATCCCTGGGTTTGGTCGTCACCTTCACATGAAATCTCAATTTTGGTTATACATTAGTTTGAGTGGTGTTTGTCAATTTTATTTCCCCACTTATTCAAAAGAGATAATAAGGATTTTTTATCCTTTAAATTGTGAGGGAGTGTGTACCCACTTTTACACATAGTGAGAACCTTCAATTTTAACATGGTTTTTTTCCCCCATTCATTTTAGGGGCTTTTCAACATTACATATAAGGTATTTTTCTCTTCATTTATTTCAGTATATTTTATCTCTTGTTCATCACTATACCAGTGGGAAAACCACTTTTTTTGTCCCAACAAGTGGTATCTGAGGAAAGGGTTTTTCCCTTTTTTTACGTTTTTGTGTATTAATAATTATCGTAAATTTTATTATGCTCTGTGTTTGGGAATCCAGTTGATCTACCACATTAGGAAAAAAAATATTGTGATAATTGAATACACAATTTTTAAATACTGGATGTTATTTGCTAACCAGATGTCTAGATAGTGGTGAAATTCTGAATAAAAATTTCAATGGAAACAGTTTCCCATTGTTGAAAATGAAGATGCAGGCAATGTTACAGAAGGATACTTTCCAACTAACAATTATAAAAATACCATAATATGTGACAATAGAGCATGGTTCCAGTGGAATATAGAATGATGAAATGGACATTAATGCGGTGAGTAATTCAGGAAGTGGAGATATACTTGTCAGCAAATCATCAATGATTGTTGGAAGAAGGAAATATCTCAGTGATGCATAGATAATTGACTTAGAAGAGACATGGTAAATGAAATATCCACGGGAATGTTGGATTGTTATGAAACCATACAAGAAGGACTTGTGCGAATTGGTAATAATCACATCCTAATGATCATTGGAGCCACTAACATCAAATTGAATATTCATGATGGAATTGTATGAACCATACATGTTTTATATCATGTGAATGGTGCAAAGTGGAACATGTTGTCTTTGGGTAAATTGGATGATATTAGATGCAATACTCACAATGAGAATAGAGTTATGAAAATTTTGTATGAAATTGATGTTTTAATGAAGGAATAAAAGATATCAATGAACTTATACATGATTGTTGGAGAAATGGGCAATGAGGTATATATTTTTTTCACATCCATTACTTGGATGGATGCATCGAAGATGCTTTGGAATCCGAATATAGGAAAAATGACCGAAAAAGGAAAGAAATTATTGTAGATTAGACATTGATGACTATGATTAAAAAGGTATCAATACCACCTTTTAAGAATTATTATTTGACAAATAACCACAGGTTGTTGTATGGAATTCCAATAGAATGAATAAAGTTGATCAAAGAATTGATCCATTCTGGCATTTGACAATAACTATTTATATCCCTTTGAATAGAAAAGTACATTGTATCCTTAATGGTTGATTATTCTAGTAGATGTTGAGTATAACCAATGAATAAGAAATCAAATGTATTGGAATTACAAAATATAGTCCAAGTATTGATGTTTCCTGAAATTCGAAATAAGATCAAGAGTTTGGGGACTAAAAATGGTAGAGAATATTACAACAAAAGATTTTGATGCAATTTTTCAATGTAAAGGCCTCAATAGACCCTTCACGATGGCATATACTCTTCATCATAATGTAGTTGTGGAGGAGATGAAAAACAATTTGCTCGATAGAAATAGGGCTATGGTGAATACTCTAGTATTTTCCAAAAAATTTTGGGTAGAATAAGTGAATACTACCTATTATGTGGTGAATAGATCACATTCACTATTAATTGATCTGAATACACAAATAGATATTTTGAAATGTAATCCAACCGACAATTCACGGTTGCGTTATTTTCTATGCCTGTAATATACACATTATAGTGACTATGAAATGTTGATATTAGATTTTAGATCCTAGAAATGTATATTCCTGAGTTAAATTGATGATGTGAAGGGGTAACATATCTGGGACCCCATTTCTAGAAAAACTATAATCATTAGAGATTTCATTTTTGTAAAAGATAACATGAAACTGAAATTTTTTGGAGACCAGGTTAAAAGGAATATTGAAACTAAATAGTTAAGGTGGAGGAAGAATACAAGGAAGGACCAGTTTACTCTAAGGCATTACCGAAGCATGAATATAAAATACCTAGTGAGTGTGGACCATGATGGTCAATTCAAGAGAAAGGATAAAAAATATTTCAATAAAAGTATATATTTGATATTAATATTATTTAATTCATTTTAGCATAGGATAATGATCCATAAGATATAGTGGTGGTGACCTAGAGTCCGAATGAATCTTCATGGATGATGGAGATGAAGGAGAAACTTGAAACCCTACATATGAACAAGATGTGGGAACTTGTTCCATTACCTCATAGAAGGAATGTTATTAGAAGAAACGGGACATTAAGATCAATAATTATCGAAAGGAACAATTGTAATGATATTAATTAATACTAGTGGTTAAAAGATATTCTCAAAAGGAAAGAATTCATTTCAAGGAAATATTTTCTATTATTGTCAAACTGATGAAAGGATGGATTGTTATAGTGATATGTGTTATATACTATTTATATTTGGAGAATATAAATTAGAATACTAATTTTTTCCATGGTTATCTTGATAAATATATCAATATTCTCTAACTGGACGGCTTCATTTTCGAATGAAAAGAGAGAATGGTTTGTGGGTAAAAAAATGATGAACGGTCTCAAGTAGGCATGGATGAGTTTTTATAGGAGATATTATTCATATAACATGATCCTTTGATAGAATATAATTCATTCAGATCGTTGTTAATATTTTATGGATTCAGATGGTAATGATTTCATCACATTTCTATAGATTGTTGATGAAATGTTGGTTTCATTCTAGAAAAATGATATGATGCTGGAGACGAAGGAAGAATTTTCTCTATAGTTTGATATGAAGGATATTGGACTAAAAAAAATATTCTTAGGATGAATATTTATTGACGGAGAAATTATGGGAATATTTGGATATCACATAAATATATCTCATGCAATGTATTAAAATTAATTATCATTCAAGAATGGAAGATGATATTCAACCCAAAACCAATTTAATTCATGTTAACCACTATGATGAGTCCTAGTAGTGATATTGAGAGTTGTGAGATTTTTTGAGTACTGTACCCATCAGTAGTATGTTTTCTAACTATCTATCAGTTTTACTCGACTAGAAATTGCACATTAAGTGGTAGTAGTTGGTATATACATGGAATCTCCAAGATGATATCATTGTATCATAATTAATAGGATCCTAAGATACGTCAAGGACACATTACATTCATGATTATGTTATTGATGATCATATTTCACTATCAAAGGATATGTTAAATTAGATTTTGTTGGAGATTCTGACTAAAGTAAATCTACTATTGGATATGTTTTTAGTCTTAAAGGAGGAGTTGTGTGCTGAAATTATAAGTTACAGTCAGTTTTGTATTTATCCAAAATGGAGGAATAGAACAAAGAAACTAAAAAATGAGTAAAAAGAAGTGATTTCAATTAGAAATTTTAATGGGGGAATATTAAGAATAGAATCAGTAAAATTCCATTGTCTTTTGAATGTCAGAGTGCATATCTCATTATAACTAATCTATATTTTCATTCCTGGAGGAAATATGTGGCAGTACAGTATCTATTTTTAAAATATTTGGTTGAGGAATAAAGTGATTATATGGAAAAAATTATAACTAAATAAAATATAGAATCATTCCTAAAAAAGGAAATTGACTCTAATAAGTACCAATGGTGCAAATCCATAACCGACCATGTAGATAGTTGAGTACCATGATTTTGCAGATAGAAATAGTGAATGGATATGTGATTGGTTCTTAATCAAATCTCCTCATGAGAAATGTTCTTATGGTTTTTTGATAGTGTCTCCCCATACTTTTTCAAAGTGGGGATGGTGATGGAGGATTAGGTGGATGGATAACCACCATGAAATCACTGGCATATAAATGTTACATGGGGTGATGATTTTTATATATTTTAGTAGGATCCCGTGGTTTGATAATAAGATTCACTACAAATATTATAAACAATTATTCTTTAGTTTGATTATAATTTGTGGGGGTTATTTCCCGGATAATTCAATAGATATATTTATTATGGTTTTCTCCTTGGAGAAGTAAGGGATTTTGTACCAACTTTTAGGCATAACGAGATCCTTCAATTTTCCCATCATTTTTTACCCCGTTCACTATGGGTGGTTTTCCCACATTACATCTTGATTAATTTATATATACATATTTTCACATTATTTTATCTCATTATTATCACTTCAACAGTAGGACAATCATTTTTTATAGTCCTAATAACCCATGGTTATGTGGTTAGTAGGCCTCTTTCCATCATGTATAAGAAAAACACATCCCAAAAATTTAATGATTTATCTTTTCCTATAAAGACACAAGGTACCCCAGGGATCTTCAAATCTCTTACCTATAAGGATTTTAATGTCTTTACATTTCTTCTACTACATGGAATATTAATAATAAGAATCCCTTGGTAGTTATCTTCTTGAATATCCCCTAGGAGAAAAGAGATATGACCTCAGAAAATAGTTTAGAGTCATTGGTTTTTTCTTTAATGTGTGACATCAAAAACATGATTCTATCCCTGAATTACATATGAATATGTTTTTAATGGTGAACCATTTACAACACCCTTCACAACCTCACTCTCCACTAGGTAAGATCTAAAACAAGTTAGCTTCATCATAAGATCATGGAACACCCAGAGGTGAACTTCTCTCTCATCATTGAAAATCAAGCTACGAGAATCCTAATTGTTTTAATAAAAATAGAGGAATGTGAGGAATTTAATCAAGGTATAGAGGATCCTTATTAGGTAGGAATTCATAAACCTATGCATGCAGTATGTGGATGCATGGGCGGTTCACAGAATTCAACTTCCTTACCAATAATTTCATTCATTAAATATCATTTATTATCCTTCCTATAAGAAATACACTACCTTTGGGATTCAATTTCTTCTACAAGGTCATTGAAATATCCTTATGGTATTTATATTCTAATTCTTGTGATCACATCATCCTACTCCTCATTGAATTCAAGGATAACCCACTATTTCTAGTCACCTCATGTCATAAGTCATGTTCTATGATTATACCACATTTATCACCACCATCCCATATTATAGTAGAAACTCAGGTTCTTCTAAATTTTCCACATATTGTTAACATCACAATTTCACAAGACAATATCCCATGAGTTTAGAATGCCTGTATTTTTTCTGATGTATTTTTGATTAGTCATTTGATATGGGGTATTTATTTTATTTTTTTATTTTTTCCAATAATAATTCCAATGAGTTATTCTTATTTTTGTGTTATTATTTCAAAAGTCCCACCTAGCATCTGATAATCTCAATTTTTAGCCTTCTTATATTCTATTCTTGGTAAATTCATTAATATGTTATGTTTTTCTATATTTATAGATTCCTCCTTCATTTTTAATTAATAAACATATGTTTCATGGATTTTTTTAGTTTTTATGATATAAAATATTACAATTACCAAAGTTATTATTTATGGTGTTTATATTTATTCCTTATTTTATTTATTTTTTCAATGTAATTGGTTATAATTCCCTAAATATTATTATAAAGTTTTTTGGTGATTTTCTTTAAAGTGTGATAATTTTTTATAAAGGATTTTATACTTCTTCTTACATACTCCAGTGATATGAAGTTTTAATATCATTGGTTTATCTCAAGTCTCTTATCTACTAGAAATAATATTTAATAATTTTTCTTCATAATAAGTACATTAAAATATGAGTTTACTCGATATTTATTGATATAAATATTTTAAAAACATCACAAATTCTTGATATAAAATCCATGTCCTGAAAGAGAATTCTATTACATGAAATAGTATTTTAGAAGGTAATTTCCTAATTTTTAATCATGCATAGTTTTTTAAAGTCATGAATACTTTTTACTCATTTTAAAATTTTAGGGCCTTGACCTTCTATATTCCTTTTTAATTTAACCATTTTAATTTGATCCATAGTATCAATATTTGTACGTGGTCAACCAAATTCCTGGTCAATTATAGATTATAGTGGTAAAAATGGAGAGAATATGGATTTAAACCCCTTGAAGACATGATAATATTGAACAAGGGTGTTCATATTCAATAATACATCAAGATAAATGTAAAAATGGTATTCTTTACTTTATACAATAAAATTTGATTGATTTTTTACATGATATTTCTATGAATTAAATATTATTTCTTATTCAATTTTAATTTTTATAGAATAATGAAAATGCATTCTTCTGTAGGGAACTATTTTATTTGTTCACATGGCTTACAAATAAACTGATAAAAGGTTCCATCATTACTATAAAGAGTTATAAAATAATAAAAATTGAATTTTGAACATGTTTCATTAATATTTAATTAGAACTATATATAGAAAGATTGATCTACTATTGGTTGTGATACCAGATTCTTAAATTAATGTAGTTATTGATTGTATAAATGGTGGATTGATCCCCAATTATGGATTTGTTTTGGGTAAAATATTTTATTATGGAGTGGTTTTAAGGGAATATATTTTTAGAATATTTTTAATTGTTTTTTCACTTCTAATTTATAAATAATATCAGGTTAATGATAAATTAAAAAAATTATATTGACTATTGAGGAGTGGGATAAAATGTGGTTTTTAAAATATTTGGGTTTAAATTGGATTATAGATTCTTATTTTTTAGTGTAAAAACTTGGAAATTATTTTTAAATATGAAATAAATATTTTGGAATGAAAAAAGAGAAGTTGTAGGATAGTGAGTCGGTACGACATCTATTGGTGTTCTGATTCAAAATTTTATTGGGAGAGGAAATAAATGTTAATGATATCATTACAACTACTTTACTAGGGGATAAATATTGAATTTATATTGATACCATTAGATGTTTGGTTGTATATATTAGAACTCCGGTGTGTCCCTGGTCCAGGATATTTTAAATTAGATATTTTTTATATTTTTAGGGTTAGGATTTTCCATATAACCATCGACTGACAGCTATGGAACCAAATAAATTTGATTAATTTTCCACTCTTTTCATATTAATCACAACATATTTCAACAATCCAAAATATGGATACACAGATATGATTTATAAATAATCATTCTATGGTGATATATTCTTTTTCCATTTCTTCTCCTTAACGTCTTCATTTATTTATATATAACCATAATTTTTTCTATGTGATTTATCATGAAAAACATGAACATTCATAAAAATGTAAATTTTAATTACTCTTATTCTCATATTACATGAATACTTTTTCACTGTATAAAAAACAATAGTATTCATATTATATCAATAATTTCAAATTAAAAAAACACTATTTTTCATAAACATATATTCATACGGTGTGAATACTATCAAGATATCAATGTCACCAATATAGAAACACATACATCTCTATGATTCCATATATAACCATTATATTTAAGATTTCCTTTGAAATAAAATTTATTTACCCTTGTTTCACTTGATTTATATACCTCATTAAGATTTAGGTTTTGTGCAAATAAAGTATGAATGCATTGTATGTTATGTCACCATTGGCATATGAAGTGTATGTAAAATAACCATTTTTAAAGGATATAGATGAATCCTAATTTTTATAATTATATAAAATAAAAAATCTATTAATTATATCATTATTTTCAAATTCTAGGTCATATATGCCTATATATTATATAAGAAAGGTTCTATTTATTATTCTCTATAGCTACTGCGTCTAAAGAAAATTCATGGGGGTAGGGGGAGATATTAAAATTTATACTAAATGATTTGAATCCATAGACACATTCCCCCTCCATAGTCTTTCTCAACCAATATGTCTGGTCCCACGTAAGTGAACTACTCAATCTTCAACAACAATTTTCATTTGGTTCACTCACTCCCTCTAAAAACCAAAAAGTGTTTCCCTAAAAAACCATACTATGATAGAATCATTAATTTCAATAATTTTCCATCTCCTCGTCTATAGATCATTTCTATTGAATCCACCTTCTACTTAATATTATCTTATCATATACTTATTCTTTGAGTCATACACATGAAATACGAAGCAATTTTATTATTTTGGAACCATAAAATATTTCCTCTACTTAAATTTAGAATCATGAAACTATAGGAAAAATTCCCATAGTTTATTCTATCATATCCCATATTAATCAATTCATTCCAAATATATTCTTCTGAATACATCCTTCTTTTGAAAACTGAACCTCTGGATCTTATACCATTGGCTCCCTATTTTGGAAAATATTCCTCTTGGAAAACTGGATCCCTATTACATTGGATATCCAGATAACAATCTTTCTATTTTTTTACTTCTATATATAAAAACACTAATATTCACAGGTTTCAAAAATTCCTTATCTTAAGTGAATTTATTTATATTTTTCAATTTTTTTACTTCATCTTCTAGAAAATCTAATTTTTATAGGCATTTTATTCCTCCAATTGGACTACATCATACTAACACATTATGAATTTTATGTTATTTAATATTATAACAGTTTTGAAAACTATGTGAATTCTTCATTTATCATTATCTATTTTGTATTATTCCCTCCATTTATGTGATATATTCTATAAACATAGAGAAAATTTAAATGGTAAACACTTTCTACAATTTCTTATTCATTACAAATTCTATATGTGTATTCTCAATTTATATAGCTTTTTTCATTACGCATTTTCTTTCTATATGTATGCATTCTTGGTTTCATGTGACATGTATATGAAAATATATATTATTAGAAATGTATTATATAAAAATTATTTATCTTCATTAATTAATGGATAACATTATAATTCCATACATCTATATTTTTTTACTTATTATTTTATTATAATTCATGATCAAGTGTGAAATTTATGGTTATGGATTATAGAGAAAGAATTTAGATTATTCTATTTAATACACATCTTTTGTAAATTATAATACAAACCACATCAAAATTTGGCGATGGTTATCTCTAGGTAACATAGTTTATAGTCTTATTTAATACTCTATATTATTTAAATATGATACTAATTTCATAATTATTCTGAATAAATAAAAAGGATTAATTATAATTTCTATTTGAATTTAATATTTTGAAATTAAAAATTGTGATATTGTCTTTATAGATTTCAAAATAAAGCATTTAGATTTTTCATCATGTATCTAAAAAATATTTACAATGTATTTTCATTTCAAATTTCAATTGTCATTATAATTTTTGTTTTATAATTTAATAATATTTTCCATTTTTTATATTAATAAAGTTGATATTCAATGAAATCTGAAAATTCTAATTTTTATTAAATTTTATCATATCATCTATAGTTTTTTAATTGTAAACATAAATATTATTACCTGGATTATATGATAATGTATTCAAATTTATATGAAAATACATTCTATTTTATTCATATCTAATTTCCTAATGTTAAAATTTTTTATTTGAATCATTATCTTACATGACCTCTTCTAGGGAAAACAAATTCAAGAAATGGAATGTATAATCATATAATATAGTGTATCTAAAAATAAATCTCATTTACCTTTTGAACCATATTTTCATTTTAGGGATAACATTAAAATTCGAGTATGTTTTCTATAAAATTTCATATAACACTATAAAATAAATTCTTATTGCATGTTTTTGTTCTAATAAAATTGGGAAGTCTCTATATTGATTTTTTGAGGGATGAAATTTTTTATTAGTTACCATCGTACAATCATACTATAAAAGGCCACCCCATTCAACCAGACATTTCTCCTAATCAAACCTACCACCATGCCTCATGCATGCCTCTATATACGGAAAAGGGTGCCAAAAAGAAACGAGGGTCTAAATGAAGTAGTGGGAAGACAACACCCTAGATTCATAGTGCAATAAATGTATAAAATAAAAAAACATAAATACCTGAGGATACACATAGAATTACTCATAATTAAATCCAAGGATAGGTACATGCTATAATAAATACAAATAGTGTATCACCCACTAGTTTGACCATAGATTCAAAATAAAAAAACAGAAAATATATACAATGGGTTCCACAATGAATACTTAGAAAAACCACATATCAAGTCTCCCTGATGCTCGGTCATTAACATCCAGATCATAAGACTCCACAAAATCAAATTTGATCATTCCAAAAACATTGGGCCTCAGTCCCAAATACTACAACTTGTGCTCCATCCTGAATGAATACATCAGTTATGTACTAACCCTAAGGTTCATATACAATGGGTGAAAAAATATCAGTAGGTCATCCCAAACGGTCGACTTGTAAATATGTAGTCATAAAAAGAGCATGGAAAAAAATTATTATTATCCTAGATGAACAATAATATCATCTATAATAAGGAAACAACTACTTAAAATATATGTGAAAAAAATAAAATAGAAACCATTAGGTCTTATCTTGACACCCATGGTAAATCTAACCTAAACCATTCCCCTTGTGGGAGAATTTACAACACATAGCCCACCCAATAACAAAACAACTAATCCATATCCTTTATCTACATAGGATTTGAATGATTTCTAAATGAAACATAAATTAATTCCAAACCCTAGGGCACAAACACATGTATCCACATGAACAACATACTACTATCAAGTACTAGGACTCTGATTGAATGATCAGAACTACAAACGTAACCTCCCCTCTACCGTTCATAATTCTATCATGTCCAATCAGTCTTCTAAAAAACATAGGCTCCAACTACATGGACCTGACAAATACACCACCATGTGGGATCCATCTACATTTATCCTAATGAATGCATTGAAATATGGGCCCCATTCATATAATGAAGAGTGAAACAACTTCTATAAAAAATTTCCAACCACCTAGATAGGGATAAAACTCAATCTAGGTGTAGTTTCATCATCCAGATCATACATTTTCTCCCTAATCACATATAACCACATCCAACCAATGGACGAGAGAGATAAATAAAAACTATTGGTCAGTTTCTGATCCAAAATACCCCAAGTGTATCCTCCTCCATGTACTATCTTGAGTAGAAACTGTCACAACATCCATACCAATGTCTAATAGAATATGGGATGATCCAAAAAAATGAAACCACCATCCAATCAAATGAACTACCAATTTTGATCATCTAATGAAATCCCAAAAAACCAAGGTCATTCATGATACTATGGATCTTAATAAAAAAACAGAAACCATAGGCTATTGATGACCTAATCATGGGGCCAACCTAATACTGGGGATCCCATGCATGGTCCCCCAGGACTCAAAATATTTTATCTTCCATCATGAGACTCTCCTACTTCCCCTAATGTAAGGGGACACACCAATGAAACAACCTAAAGTTGACCAAATCTACAACATGGGCATTCAAAATGGTCCTCATATTAATCCCAAAAGTAGGACCATCTACACGGATTCTTCAATAGAAAGATTTATCTACGAAAAATAGCACAAAGGAAAACCTCATCCATCCTTCCTAGAAAACAACCCATTAATGGATACCGACTCGACTACGAATTTGTAAAAAAATACTATTCCAAATAGGAATTATCATCTACCAACAATAGATCCCACTGGTCCCTCAATTTTAAACCAACCAAATATGGAATCCTTAAGAGTCCCTATGAACTATATCAATAGCACAAAAGAACCTCGAAGTAAATAACATCTAAATATGTCATCCTAAACTGCAGGCTCTAATAGCTATGATCCTATATCATATGATCCAAACATCTACTTGTCTAACCTCAAGAAACATTTTTTGTCACTCAAGGAAAAACCAGGATATAATCATAGATAATACATGATATCACCTTCCTAGATTTTCTAAGAGAACTTCAAAGGACTCCGAACTAGTATGGAGAAGCCAAGTCCATTAAAAAAGTGAAAAACACTCACACATGTCTCAAAGAGCACAACCATATGCCTAAAAGTATTCTAAAACCACATGATAAATAAATCCTACTACTAATCACTAATAGTCAAAAACAACATCAAGATGGACTCTAATAATCTAATGGACTCTGGTGTAGTTCTCTTAGTTGAAAAACACTTAGAATCAACACTTCACAATTCCAATTCGGCCACCAGGGTCAAAAAAATAGGGAAAAACATTGGGGAGGAAAAATTAAAAGTCATATACCTAAGTTACATGGAGTGTAAACACTGAGGTCATCCATATCAATGTGATTATTGATAGTCAACATGTACATTCCCAATTTACACAACGTTTCCATATTGGAACATGGGGTGCTACCCCACATGGATGCCTTCCCATGTACTTCATCCCCACTCAACACATACCACAATGAACTACATGTCTTGTTAATCCCCATGCATAGAGGTACCCCACATGGGGTCCCCAGCAGTGTATATGGACATGTACCCACACATGGGGTTTGACCAAACATTTTACACAGCCACCGGTCGTATACCCCACACAACTTCTTGTCATGTACCACGTATGGGTTATTGTTGACTATCTGACATGGCCATGTTCCTCTAACACGCCCCGAGTCATCACTACATAGCATGTACCCCTAGTACATGACATACCGTCCAAAAATCATTATCTTCACTAAAAAGTAATAACACACAATTTTCAATAGATGAACTATAATACATGTACATGGGTGTACATTCTTAAACAAAAACCCCTCAAAATGGACTGAAATGCATAATTTCTCACCAAAGCCAGATATCAACCCACTATGGGGCCCTAAAAACCCATGAAAAGATTTAAAATTGAATTCAATTAATATATTAGGATTTATAGAGAAAAAATAATATGGCCCTAACTCGGGGATGAATCTATTGATATATTGGATCGATCCATGAACCAAAAAATGGCACAATGATCAAGAATGACTGAAGATCAGAAATGGTTCTTTCTCCTCTCCCTCTCCCTATATTATCTCCCTCCCTTCAATATGATGAAGATCCTAAAGTGTTGTTGGTGGTATACTGTGGGAATACGTTAAAATACAATGGGTAAAGGTAAAATAATAAAAAAGAAAAATGAATAAAAAAGAAAACTATAAATTAAAAGGCCTTGGACCGGGGCTCATTTTCCTGACACAAGGTTATTCCTCATCTAGGAATGAAACCCCCACCCCTTCCGAACACAACCATAGAGACTAAATATAAATATGAATCTCTATTGAAAGTATTCAACTAAAAAAACACATGATAATAAATAAATATTTAATTAATTAAATTTTATATATCTTTGAAAATTTGGAGTACTAGGATTTCAATTGAACTCTTATACAAGGGTAAATAATTTATTCTGGGACCAAAAAATTGTTAAGAAAAATTATTCAAGATCATCTCAAAGAACTAATTACCATTCCTCACCTGAAACACTTTTAGGAACAAAAATTTTAATTTCCCTTAATTTTAACGATCTATAAATACATGGGTCATCAGAAACATCCAATGAAAAACACTAATCACCCCCAAGAGGCATTGGTGGAAAACCAAGAACCATGCCTCTATCAAATAACTAGCACAACTGATGTTATCGCCACCATAAAATTCTAATACTAATGTTTCTGAAACTCTCTTTGAAATTGGGATACATTAAACCTCTATCGATATAATACTCCCCACCATAGGTTTATCCTCTTCATCACCACACAACCCAAAGGGAAAACCACCCAATCCATGATAAATCCATAATTTAATGAAATGGATTGAAATATCCAAACCACTCACACCTGAGTACCGTCATGAAACAAAACATCTCATTCCCAACCCTCTTGGAATATAAACCTCCACGCTTTACAAAAATCATAAAATAAGGATCTCAACCACAAACATCCTACAGTGAACACCCCACCATAAGGATTCCCTACTCCACACTCAAAATCACAATAGGAATCATGACCACATGGGCCAAGTATAAACGATAGTAGGATAAAGCGCCTAAAACATTTGACCATGCTCCTCACATAAGTCTCCTACAATAAGACATATATCTCTATAAACTACCCTTAAAATAAATAGAATCTCTGTCATTCCACAATTAGCTACACGACCACCCTCTACATGATGTCAATCTAAAACTAGAATCATTTTACAATTATCACACCATGTTAATCAAAGCGTAACAAAAATTTACCAGTTTTACGGGTCCCACAAAATGTACTCTCTCAATTCATCCACAAATCAAAGATCACACCTTGTTTATCACATCTCAAACACTGTTCATCCACCTTCATAACCACAACCTCTTGATAAAATACCACAACTTCCCCACAAAAGAAAGAAAAACCACACCAACCAAAGCCATTGGTGAAATAAGGAACATGGGCCCCACTACATGATCCAATAGATAACATGTTGAATGAAATATTACATCCCAAGGAACAAGTAACAAGGACATTATGAAAAAATCCATCTTTTTGAAGCTTGAGAAAAGTCCAAGAATCACTCGACCATCATTTCCCTCATCGAACCTTGAACAGGGCACTCAGATCCCACTACCAACCCACAATGGTTTCAATGAATCCATCGATGATGGGACTGCATCTCCTATAATGGTGAACCCATCACCACATTATGATCATTAACTTCCATCATGTGGAAAATATAAATGTCATAAAGAAAAATGTGAATTCCTTTTTAATACAATAATTCATTAAAATCGACAACTTTCCCACATGATATGTGAAAAAATCATAATAAACCATTAATCCAACAAACACTAGTTCGTCACAATAAGTGAAATCACTCAAATATAAAGATTGAATCCAAAAACATCAATCCCACACTTTGGAAACTTGTATTTTCTATTAGAAATGTTTTTCTATGACACACCATTCTGATATCCTTCATATGTTTTAACAGATTCCTTGACCACCTTTCTACCAACTCCTGAAATTATAAAAACAGTAATCTCTAATACCATTTTTAAAAAAATATCTAGGTTGACCTAACATGTCACCAAATCAGACTAACCACAAGTACACAAGCACACCTCCCCACACAGTAGAGGATGTCGACAAGAATAAAGGGTAATTAAGATGCACTAAAGAGACTATACCCTATGTTCAGAGTGTAAGGACAACTAGAAATAACCAAATATCTATACAAAAGGATAAACATTAGATAATTTGAATTAAATTATTAAGATATGGACATGGGATAATAAATGAGATGAATAATATATAATCAAAAAATAAATAACATACAATAGTCATCCACCCACAGGGATGACCACATATAAAATTTTTTAAAAATTATATTAACTAAATAGGATCAATAAAAAACACCATGAAACACCACAAAAATAGTCTCCATGACACTCCAGATACACAATCATAATCATAAGACTTCATATGTGTATCTCTCCATGATCCAACAACACTAGGCCTTGAACCCATACAATGAGTCATGTTCTCCAACCTGAAAGCATAAACCATACTTTCATGCACACAAAGGGTCACTAACAGGGGGTTGTAAGAAAATAATATTATGATACCACCAATGGTTTACGTATATAGTTTTTTTATAAGATGTTCATGTAATTATGTTATGATAATTCTAGAAAGGACTTAATAATATGTCAAATAAAAAATAATTTCTTTAAATAAATGTTGATGACACAAAAAATAGAAAATATCTAACCAGTGGGTTCAATACTAACACTCATGGATAATCTGACCTCAATATGGGACCATCCAAATTATTTATATCATGTAGCCAACCCAGCCAATCAATAACCGACTCATCCACATGGTCTACACTAGAGAAACAAGATGTATAAACATTCCAATTGAGGATATCGAAACACATGTTATAACCATTTAAGTCCACATAAATAAATAACATCTACTAGGTACTAGGAATAAGATAGAAGGATCAAAAATGGAAACAGAAGCTCCTAACCACACATCATAGATCTATTATGTCATGGAATTATTAAACAACAACTTCTGATCGAACCTCATTGCACTAAATAATACACCAGACGTGGTATCCATCAACATGGGTCCGATGGATATATTAAAATATGGGATCTATATAAAAATGTGTGAGTGCAATAAATTCCAAAAAATGAACCAAACCTTATCTAGGGATTATCCTCATTCTCAAGTAGTTCCCTCATCTAGATCGTTCATTTTAAAAATATGTAATATACCTATAGCCTTCCAACAAAGGAGAATAAAATAGAAAACTAGGGCTGATGGCTAATCCAAAATATCTCATAACTTTTCTCCTCAAACCAATTTCTTAAATAGAAACTATCTCACAATCACTCTACATGGTCAACCAAACATTAGAGAATCTATCATCTAAACCCACCATCCATATAATTGAACTTTTGGTGCCAATAAACTATCCACATCCAACATAGAATGGGGCCCTCACATTCCCCTAGAAATTAACAAAAAAATCCACCACAAGTTCTCAATTACACAACATTGGGGCCAAACAAAATTGGGGCCACTCACAGTTCCTGAGGTCACAATATAAAGTTACACCAACCATGGTACTCACATGATGAACCTAATATCATGGTCCATTCCTATCAAAACATCCTCAACTGGTCCCAAGGATATAGTAATAGTTAGAGAACAATAAATTGTTCATTTAGCTCATCCATGAAAACTCAGACACGAATGACATGAAAAACAACCACAACAAACCCTCAGTGGAACCACTTGTTCCTTGATCAGCTACATGCCCTATGGGGAATCTAATAAAAAAGACCACTAATAGGGGAATTCACAAAGGTCCTCATGATCACCTCAATATATGGACCTCCAAAATGTATCCTCAGAAAAAAAAACTCATAGAAAAGACTATGTACGAAAACCACAATCGGACTTCTCACTTAACAACCCATACACATGTACCAACTCATTAACAATAGAACCCAATGAAACACCATGCGCACATGAATTCTCTTCATCGGTCCATGGAAACCAATGATCACATTATTAGAAACCATCCCACTAGGGAATCAAAAAGAGTACCTCGGACTCATCTAAAAACACAAAGACACAACTGTAACTGCCTTCCAAAAGAATCTTCCTATCACAATGGCTCCAATAGCTCTAATCCTTTAGCACAGGATGAAAAAATTAAATGATCTAACCTAGAGTAATGGGTCTCATCAGACAAGGAAAAATAAAGACCTCCTTAGAAGTAATATATGATATTTTATTCTGGGATACATCTGAAAAATCCTAAAAAATTACCAGAATGTAATCAACATGCCATGTCTACAAACATAAACACAACCCTCAAATGGGCCTTACAACCTGTAACCCAACCACCATTGAATATTTTCAATCCCTGACTCATTGATATCCAAATAGTAAAAAATAATTTTCTACAAAACCATATAAAAACAATTAAATTATGAAAGGATACCAACATCATGCTCTACCTAGAAAAACACTCATATGGGACTACTCACATGTCCAGTTCAGAAACCATGGTGAAGAACATGAAAAAAATCTCAGCACAGGAAATGAAAAATGGTGAGTACATCAGGTAAAAGAAGTGTAACCATTATTGTCCTCATTGATAATATGGCTCTACAAACTCAAAATACACTTTCCCAAAGCACATAGTCTGTGGGTCTTGGTAAATGGATTGGATCTCAAAATATTTTCCTTCCTAGATACGTCATCCCACATAGCATGTACACCACCAAACAAAATAGTGTGTATAGCTCTGTACATCGAGAGTACCCCATATAGGGTCCCCAACCATGTACCTGGCCATGTAACACCACACTGGGTCTGGAAAACACTATACATTGGAACTTTTCATGTACCTCAAACGGGTTTTGGTCTTGTACTTCGTATAGTCACATTCCCCTACCACACCTCGAGTCACCTCTACATAGAGTGTAACATAGGTACTTTGTGTGTAGACCCAAAAGAATCATATCCCATTAATTTAAAGAAAACGTAATTTATTTTCATGGAATAACATGTTTTTTACAGGGTTATTCTTGAACAAAAACACATAGAAACAGTCTGAAACACCTGATTTCTCCGAGATAGCCTCATATAGACACAATATGGGTCAATAAATACACACACTCGGATTTAAAAATGGAGACCAAGTATTCTTACAAGGATTTATAATTAACGAAATTAAATTAGGCTACCTATGTATGGAAACTGTTGTTGCTTCGGTCTGATCCATGATCTGAACAACCACACGATGATCGGGTGCGACTCGACCTCCCCGATGATGCCAAATCCTCTCCCTCTCCCTCTCTTCTCTACCTATACCTATCTCATCCAAAGATCCCTATGAGGGGGGACCCATGGGAATGTTCGAAAAGATAAGGGGGTAAAATAAAATATGAAAAAATAAAAATAAAGGAAAAATAAAATAAATGAAAACATAATGAAAAGGGGCACATACCCGGCCATGACCAACAGTGCTCGACATGTGGTTATTCATCTATTAGGAAAACCGACCCATTCTAGACTAAACCACGATGATACAATATAAATTCAATGATCCATTAAAAAATACAACTAAATGAACCCTCATGAATAAATTATTATTTAATTAATGAAATATTAATTATTCCAATAAAATTAAAATGGATAATATTTCCTCCAAACTCCCATCAAGGGTAAACGACCGATTATGTGAATAAATAAGTGATCAAAAGAATTATTTAGGATAAAAAAATATTAGAAATTATTATTTATTCACTAAAACACTTTTGGAAACATTAATTCCAATTTCACCTAATTTTCACCACATGTGATTATTTGGGTAATGATACATGCATTTATATTGGTTGACATAAGAAATTATTATTGTATACAACCATATTCAAGGAATATTTTAGGGTTTTATAATATTGAGAAACAATTTTAATTCTTCTATTTAATAAAATACTGAGGTAGTTTGTAACAAAAACCAAATCTATACGCTTAGGTAGTTAGAACTTGGAAACATCCTTCATAAATTTAAATAATAATATATCTTATTTATAAATAATAATTAATGAATATTACTTCACATTTAAGAATAAGGATGATTTTAAATTTGTGATCATGTAAAAAATTTAAAGGTCAAAATGGAAAAATTATCTTTTGAAATCACTGAATAAAAAATTCAAAATTTTTATTGAACCTCTTAAAATTCCTTTATAATGTTTTGTTCATCAAAAAATAATTTTTTTTATATTAATTCCAATATATTTTCTTTTATTTAAATTATGATTATTTAATTGAATGGAAATATATTTCTAGTCCATCAATATTATTATAATTATTTAAAAAAAATTTATTACACATCATGTATAATTTTATATTAAAACATAAGAGCAAATTCATTCCATTCATTTGATACATAATTCCATCATGTTAAAAATTTACTACATGAGTCAATATCACATGAAATTTTATACGAAACCAAAATCAAAGAAAAAAAATATTTTTATTCATATATATTATGTATAAAAATGAAATCAACATGGTCATGTAATATTGACATCCCTATTAATTATATCCCTATATTCCTAGTATGATTTCCTATAAATTTATTGTAAAATTGTTAAATCACTAAATATTAACACCCTTCATAATAAAATAATTTTATAAAATGTATTAATATCATTCTATGTATTACTATATAATGAAAATATCATATTTCAGATATTTATGAACAAATTAGTTTAATTTTTTTATTTTTTATATCATTGTCTAACATAAAAAATCAATTTATGTTTTACAGCTTATTTTTTCTAAATGCATAATACACCTTTTCATATATTGATATAAAATATTTTGTTTTATATTATTTTCTTTTGATTAATAACCATTTTGTTGGTATGTTAGAACCCTTAAATACATAATTCTATTTATAACATGGTTTTTAGTTTTTTATTTACACTCCCCTTTCTATATTTTTGGAAATTGGATATTATATGGATTAAATATTTTAAGAGTCAATTTCATAATGACCCATGTATTATGATTTTGGATCAATGAGTTGGGTATTGTTCATATATTGTGACATATATTTCTGCTCAATATTTTTGGATTTCATATGTCCTAGTTTCAATTTATTTATTATTTTTGTTTTATTGTAATCCAAAGAAAATATTCATTTCTAGTGTTATAATATATATATTGTGAATTCCATTATATTATAGTCTTATGTTCTAAATCCCATTGTATATAATAATTTTCTAATGATAAATTTGTCCGAAAATTTATAGTATTATTATTTTTGTGTAACTATCATTATTTGATAATAATAAAAATACATTTTAAATAAAAAAATAGTATAGTTATATAATTACATAATGGTAAAAATTATTACATTACCAAATATCAAAAATAAAATTCTAAAGGAATAAAATTAAATCCATAGTATTTATAATCATATCATAATATATATTAAAAATCGTATATTTACCAAAAATACAAATCCTCGATAAGGTTACCCCTACAGTTATGGTATAATGTATAATAAATTTCATATATCACAGATAATTATTTGTGTATTACCACATTTCATACAAAAAAAATTAGAAAATATGAAACTACATACGCATTAGATACTACAAGATTGAAGTCACAATTGGTGGTTATGGATTATAGAGAAGAAATTTTGGTTGTTTTGTTCAATAACCAAAAAATATAGTTGATAAAAATATAAATATAGATATAGATAGATTAATATAACATCCTCTATGAAATTATATTATACAATGTCTTATTTATTAATAATACTACACATATAATTTTTCCCAATGATGAAGAGTGGTGGGTTCAAATATATTCCTAAACTAGATGTTTTGAAGTCTAGCATGCTGATGTTGTTTTTGGAAATCTAAGAATTCAACATTTAGGATTTTCATTGTGTCTTTAAAAAACATTAAAATTTGTATTCATTTAATGTTAAAATTTCTCATGTACTTCATGTTTTATTTTTCAATTATATTTTCTATTATTTTCAATGAGAAATATACACTTTAATGAAATATCATTCATATAAATTCTAATTAAAAAAATTATCCTATTTTCCATATTTTTGTAATTATTCATGAAAAATTTATTATTAAACTTAAAATATTATATATTCTAATTTAATATCGAATTGAATCCATTTTTTCACAAATAATTGAATAATTTTACAAAATTATTACATGAATCAATATATTACAAGAACATTTGTTGGAAAAAATACACACAATAGTGTGAATAATAATATGAATATGTCAAAAAATCTATGTGTTCCTCTTAAAGAAGTGTCCCTATTTATGTTATCCCTATAATTTAAGAAACCTACTTTAAATTTGATATATCGTTATTAAATGTATTTTTATTATAACTTTTCATGCTACTATAATTGGAAGAACTATATCTATACCATTTCATGTATAAATTCATTCTAATACATTATTGTTTCATATAAATATGAAAAAATATAATATTTTTTTCATCTATGTTTCAATTTAATGGTCAATTTATATATGATGTATTATCCAAACCAAAAAAAATAGAATCAATTTCATAAATAAAAATATAATCATATATTTTATATTACATTCCTTATATTTATAACCATTTTAATGGTATATTAAAAATATTTGATAAAAAAATATTCCCACTCTAATTTTTAGCAATCCATTTACACTATACATTCTTTATTTTTGGAAGTTGGACCATATACAAATTACATTTTTAGAGAATCCATTTCATAATAATCCTTGTACTGTGTGAGTAACCTGTTGAGGTATATTTTCTTCTATAAATAACATGAGTATTTTCCATATGTTTTGAAATATATTTCTACGCTATTTTTAGATTATATATTTCATAGTTATTAATTAACTTATAATTTTATGTTTACTTTATTCCATCAAAATCTTCATTTCTTATATTACACACAATATACTATGAATTTATTTATGTTATAGTCATAATGGTTAATTCCTTTATTAAGGAAACAATTAGGAAATAAATATGTGGACTATACATTCTGATTATAATTAATGTTATTCTACCTTGTGTTGTTTTTCAATCATACATTTATTTTTTAACAAACAACATATATTATTAAATAATCAAATTTAATTGTTGATTGATTTAATTTATAACATAAATAAGTCCATCGTGTAACCAAATTGTTTCGCGAATCAATATCTTTCCCCACATTTTTTCCTAAACAAAAATTTCTGAAAAAATATTTATAATCATATACTAATATGTACCGATATTGAAATTCCATGTTTCATCTAAAATCAGTGTATAGGTTAAGACTATACAATAAATTCTTATATTACTTCCTTTAAATTTTATATAGAACTTTTAAATCACTACTTATTACCAAATTTCATATTAATAAAATTGTAAAACATCAATTTATAACATTTTAGAGACTATCATCTTCTAATTAATTATTATTTTATATATATATATAAAACTGATATGATTTTTTTTGTATTTTTTCAACTTTGTTTCACATTAAATGTAAAGTTATATATTTATTTTCCTCTTCTCTAAATACATTATTCATTTTGAAATATATTAATACAAAATAGAATGTTGTGTGTTTTATTATATATATCTATAACAACTTTAATGGCATGATAAAACCCCTAAATACATAATTCTAGGTATGCATTGATATTCAACAATCTATTTACACACCGATTTTTATAGTTTTAGAGATTTTATCTTATATGGATTATATATTCTGTGATTCCATTTCATAATTAACCATGTACTATGTGAGTGAACAGCTAAGGTATGTTTCTTCCTCAAGAAACTTGGTGTTTTTCATATATTTTGAAATATATTTTTCACTATATTTTTGGATTTCATTTCATAGTTATTTTTTTATATATCATTTTAGTTTTAAAATATTTTGGGAAAAACATTCATTTCTGGAATTATATTCATTATACTTTTTATTTGTATATTTTATAGTTCTAATTGTCAATTACCCTGTTATGGGATCTCTTTGAATTTTTATTTTTCCCAATATATACCTATTTCAATTATTTTTATTTGGTATTTCATAACTCGGTTGTTCTATACATACATTTTAATGCCTGAATTATATGATTATATAATAATATTAAAAATAAAATTTAATTAATCTCTTTATATATAATTCTATAATGTGAAAATATTATTATCTTACTCTATATTTAAATGATTATTTGTAAGGAAAAAAAATTGAAGCATCAATATGTATAATCATATTATAGTTCATATTAACAGGGAAATATATATGTTCATATGAAATAGGTGTGACTGTTAAGGTAATCACAATAATTCTAGTGTGATTACCACTAATATTAAAGTAGCATTATAAAATCTCATTTTGTTAAAATATTAAATATGTTAGTGTTTCATAATTTTTTTCATTTCATGTTAATATAGTATACAGTGGTGTGCATATTTGTATAGTAAGATCAAATTTTATTTTAACATTACATGAATTTATATATAGTTTCACATATTGAATCCAATTATAAAAAAACCCTTATAATCATACAATCACATTTTATGAAAATATTAATTAATGTGACATTTATTTATATAGTCTGTATTCAATATGTTAGTTGTTATATATATTTATTGAAATTGGATTCAAATTTCTCAAAAAAACCTATAATTTTTTAAAAAAATTAATTTATTCATCTTCTATATTCACATACCTATGATTACAATATATATTATTTCATTTTCTTAATTCCTTCAGTTGTTGAATCATTAATTAACTTATATTATTAATGATATTAATTAAAATTTATTTATAATGTATGAACTATTTTGGGATTATTTTATAAATTTTTACTCCATTAACATAAACTAATAGTTTAAATAACATTATCTTTTATGATACATATATAAAATTAATTTTATTGGGAAATTTTTGTGGAAAGGGAGTTAATCATAAGTAATTTCAATGAAAAAATCTCAACATCCGAAGAGATTGTAATAAAATTGACACAAGAAGATGAAAAGTGAAAACAAATATTTAAAAGACTCTGTATCATTTGAAATATTTAATTACAAACATAAAATATCTATTTCTGTTATTATTTTCAATGATTTTTTTTAATTTTTAATTTTTACAAACATTTACTCTACAATTTTATTCTCTTACTATATTTTATTTGCATGTTGTTTGAATAAAAAATCTTATTTTATTTTATTTCTGAGAAATTATATCCAAAAAAACTCACGTGTGGGGGATTTAGATAATATAAATCCATATTATATTCTATTACATGTTTCTATCTCTTGTTTTAGGTTTTAACTACATAAATTATCCAGATAATGTAACTTCATTGTTCCCGAAACACCCTTCCCTCCATCCCCTAAAACCCTTGGTCCTGTCTCATCCAGCTCAACCCACTATACTAGAAACCAACTTAACACTAATTTACATATCAATATCCCTACCCCAATGCTTCTAGATCAATCTCCAATCTCCTCCACATGCTTACCAAACCCCCACTATAACATCCCGACCTGAATCACTATGTCCAAGACGAAATTCCACATTACCTCAAGTGAACCACTCCATATCATAGTGGTTTCTATATTTTAGAAGAGGTATCAAGTGGAATCTGGAAGATACTATTACTTCAATCATAGTGACCAGTAACAATAAATATCCCCCAATATAAGTAATATAAAATTACAGTAAAAAAAACCTATAACATTCAGAATATATGAATTCATGTTGAAACTACAGACTCAAAGATGAGTACGAAGCACTTATATCCCACTGAACCGATCACATATAGATTTAATATAAAAATGTAAAAGTGGATATAATCCCACTATAGTCATTAAATCATCCCTATCGGTACCACAAGATGATTAACTAAGGCCTCATCCCATTATATTCATGAAATATGTGAGGGCTGATTGGGTACCCAATTTACATGGTTGCCCAAGCCTGCTTTAGTAAAACTTAGTATGAAACCACCAATGTGGACCAATAACAGTTCAATAATATTTAGTGTACATTAATGTGATTATATTCGCAAAAGTAAATATGAAATACATATTTGTGTAACATGAAATAATATCACCAAGTACACACAATAAATATAAAACACTGTGTTAAGTGGTTATAAACTTACCAAGCCGCCACAAACCCCCAACCATACCTACTTCGGGTCCAAGCTGAAATGTAGTCATAACATATGTTAGATGTAAAAAAGATTATTCCACACAGCTAAGAGTTATATGTTACACCACACGAGTTTTTCATGCCCCATGTCTCTCTTATATCAATAGAATAGGCCCTAGGATTCCTGGGAAAACCTGAAGAGGCCATCCTTCCATATTTTTATCACTCAGGTAAATCACATAGACAATCATGACCAATTGTCAAATCTCGGGACAGATCACATATTACAATCATTCCCCCAGGCTATCGTAAACTAGGACATAATACCACATTTTCTATCTTTGTTTTTTCATCATTTATCATGGAGTTTTTGGACACAACCGCTTACAGAGATTACAGTCCATGATGGGTCCACCTATCTCTTAGGTAACATGAACAAGACAAAAACAAAAAAAACATATACCGGAAAAGTAAAAACGTAAATAGTTTCATCATATAAGTCAAACATATACAGTTTCATAGCACAACAATCCAAGTTCTAATATATAGGAATAAAATATCACACAATGATTCTCTATTCTACATTTATTGAAACTCATGTGATCTTCATCAAGCATTTTAAAACAATATATATCATCATAGGTATAAAATCTATGTAACATAGTTGTATATTAAAATAGATAATTTGATATCATTAAGGATCATAATATCTACAAATGTGATCAAAAAGAAAACATTATCTTTTTGGATGCATGACAAAAGTACAAAACAATACACCCCAAGGTATCCAAGTAGTTCAGAGCACTAAACAGTGGTAAATCCTTAGCAATCGGTCACAGGAAACTAGCTAGTGTACAGGGGTCCAATGTGGCCCTTGTCACATTTCTCAATTACATTAGGCATATTACATTAATTTATTAAGTATTATGGTTTAAAAAATAATTGTGAATTAGTAATTATTCATTACACTATATAAATTAATGGTCATTCAACCAATGTAGAAAGTCCCCCCATATAATCAAAATAAAGGTGAATAATACTATACGGTAGAGTATATGAGACCACATACCATAACATTATTAATGTTAATGTCATGTTTCATTATGGAAACATAACATGAAACAAGATCATATGTCAATCGGTTCCAACAACTCTCCTTGGATTCCCAGAACCAATTCCATTATTATACTTCCAAAAATTAATAATAACACGACATGTGATAATAGATTTTCCTCTCTATAATTTATAAATTATTATTTTAATCCATATTTTGTGTTTAAAAATAATTTCATAAATAATTATTATTATTTTACATGTGATGATAAACACTACCTATTGAATAACATGTGATAAAGAAGAATATTTCATAAAATTAAATTCTATAGTTCTGGGTAAATATCACTTTTTTAGTTCATTATCATTTATTTACTGAAAGCAACAAAATGGTAAATTCTAAAACAACTCATGATAAATGGTAAGTGGAATAAATATCCATACATATAATTATACTATTGAAAAACATCACCCTATAATATTGGAGAGAGGGTGAGGGTACTTCTTAAACTAGAACCCATGAGAACTCATTTTGATCGAAGAAAGCTTCAATTATTCTAAAACATGAATTATGGATTAATCAGACTCACTATGAAATCCTATCATACCTTTTCAATTTTTCATGGTTAACTTTAAAAACCCTAATATAACATATTGATTCCATTTACACGGCTTGATTAAAGATTATATTACCTTTTTCCACTATAAAAAAATATACCTAGAGATACAAAATGAACATTTTACCATTATGTAACTCCCAAAAAAACACCCATTGTAAGGGTAGAATGAACATACATAATGTAGGCCTCATGAATTCCATATTTTTTGAAATTGTTTTTTCTTAATATTCTTCAATATTAAATATGGGTAAAATCCAAAAAATGTGTTATAAAAATGAGTATGTTACAATTGATACTTTTTACCTAGATAGTCATCTTCTTTTAAAAAATTAGTTTGTAGAAATAGGGATGATACAATTATACCCTCCAAAGGAAATATCATCCACGAAATGCATCTTTAATGTTCCTAAAAACCCATAGTGTCTCTTAGTTTTATTAGATTGAAGCTGTTCTAAACTATAATATTATTGATCTCATAGAAACACAATTTAGTACATTTTCATTAATCTACCTCCATACGTTACAATCCTATAAAACTAAAACATCAAGAATCATTTGACATGATGTATTATACCTCAAAACCATTTTTAAAATGATCCAACATCCAAAACAAAGTCTAAAATGAATTCATAATAGTTTTTAATTGGTAATGTTTACTAAATACTTGCACTGGTCACAAGGCTCAAAAAATGGAATCAACAAGATAATGATATGTATCCTTTTTAGGTTGCACTAATTTTCTACCATGTTTGAATACCAAATATAATTTCCATAAAGCTCTAGATTAGAAATAAATGTAAAAAATTCAAAAAGAAATTAGAAACCCTAAATTCCACTACATATCGATCTCTAGAGTCTCATGATCACCAAAGGGCCAATCTTACACTGGCCCTGACCCTTCTCTATGAGAGTTAATTTCACACTTGACAAAGTCTATCATCTTAATCATATAGTTATCATAATTATTTTCACAAAACACAAAAACTAGTCTACCCATCCCATGACTAGTCTATCATTTTGATTAAAGAAGAAATATGACCATCCGTTCAACAGATATCTATGAAAATAACGTAGAGCTATACTGACCAAGACTTTCCTAAACATAGTTCAACATAGTCAATGATTCATTATCTATGTGGGTATCATTATCATTTATTGTAGCTGTATGATATAATTCTTGATTTAGTTGGGTCTCATCCACTGATATAAATTTCTACATCGAATTCCATAATATTCTTAAATGAAAAAATAATATTTACCACACAAAAATACAATGTTCCATTGTTTATGTTATCCTTCACCAAATGAAAAACTCTATAATCATTAACAACTACGCCTCCATATCATTTTATAATCATAGATGAAATGATAGTTTCGAATAGAAAGGGTATCCCGAAACTAAATTTTTTAGTGGCATACCATCATTGTTCCCTCTAAGTTCATCCATATAGCCAGTAACATCCTCAATGTTCAACTCACCTAGCAATATCTAGAAATTCAACCGACCACGATTGTACCCACCACATGCTCACTCACACATAATTTATTTATATAAAGGCATATAAATAACTTGTTAAACACAGTAGAGTTATTTTCCATGACTTGTGGAATCCACAATGGGAAAAAATTCTTTTATAGTTTCTTATAGACTATAAGGTTCCATCACAACCAAAACCAAGCACTCATAGTGATTAAAAAAGAAAAATAACTTCATTCCATTGAGTTTCATTGTATACTAACCATATCATGAGGTTGAACTCATGATAATTAGTGTTCAACCATGATCAACCCTCATAGGAATGACATCTATGGATCTTTACTCAACATCCAATTAGAGTTATATTTTGAACTAAATGGTCACTAAACAATAGATCCGTCCATCAATGCAACAAGAATTAAAACAATATGGAACCTACGCTTATATCAGGAGCTATATCACTCAATTTTCATTATACTCGTGGGTATCAAGAACAATTAAAAGATGTTAATCATGGATATTTGATGGATACTCACATTCTTATATCATTATCATTAATGAAAATTTCCCCTTATCATCAACCTTATCTAATAATTCACAAGGAATATCATCACTTTCATTACTTCCAAGATGTAATTAAACCATATTCCTTGGAAACAATGTCTCATTATGGAAAAATGTCCTTTAACGAACTTCAAAAATGATTCAGTCGGGGATGGAACTCACAGAATAAAATCAAGGCACAATTAAAAAGACATTCCATGAATTATACAGTCCAAGAAAAACCATGTACAGATCCATATATATATAGTTCAACTAAAAAACCTAACACTATGTGTGTTATGACATGAAAATTTATTTTAAATTAATAATAATCTCGATATCTTACATACCATGAAACATCTATATTTAGGAGTATTAAGATATATTATAAAAGTATTATTTTTAAACTATATACATTATTAACCATCCACTTAATTATTGGGTACAAATATGAGTAACTACATTATAATGGAAACTTATAATTTTCTTAATTAATAAAAAATTGATAATTAATTCTTGTGAAATAATCAATCCATTTTTTTAATGATATTTTATTCTTCAAAAATTCATTTTCCTCTAAATTAATTTTAGTTTTATTTTTTGTGTGGAAATTATAATTAAATTTTCCTCATTTAGATTCATTATTTTTTTAAATGACCATAATTTTTTATATAATTATATTGAAAATCAATTTTGGATATTGTTTTTGATTTTTTTTTAAATTATTTATTTTTTTATAAATAGTGATAATTTAGATTTTTCAATTACTCTATTTTCCATTAAATAAATAAAACTATTTAAATGTCTCGCTAAAATATTTATTTGGTAAAAAAGTAACATACGGTACATTTTATTTATAATAATCTAATTAAATATTTTTAAAACATCAATTTTCATGATTTATATTTATATTATTTTTATATTTAAAAATTCATTTTTTTGAAAACTATTTTTTATTAAATTATACACATTTATAATAAAATTTATATATACAACTTTTATAAATTCAATTTTTAATAATGGAAACCATATATATAATTAATATATTCAAATATGGTAAACAGTTCAATTTTATTTTTTATAATTATGAATAGAAAATGTTGTAAATACTTGAGACATCGGTAATGGTTAAATGGGTAAAACATGGTTAAAACCATGAAATATGTACTGAAAATCAATAAAATAATCATTCAATTATTTCAATGTATGGGATAAATTAGACCATATATGTCACAACCCATTCCCTAGGGCCCGTATCGTGACTACCCCAAGCACGCCTTCCATAGGCCAGGGGCTGGCGACTAGCACTAAAGATGTAAATCCCTAAATTGTGAAGGCATTGCATTTATATATAAAAACAAACACATTAGAGTACAAAACTGGAAGAAAAACACTAAGTAAAACAATATAAAAAGAAGTGCTGGATAGTAAAAGGGGTTGGAAATAGAAGCCCAACTATAAAGTACAAGGAAACTGAAAGTACAACTGATGAAAAGTAAAGTAGCTACTAGGTAGTCCTACGAGGTTCCTACCTAAAGGGTAGGTACAGATGGCCTCCTCAGAACTCCCATCCATCTGTCTCCTCCATGTACCATCACTCCGAGTGGTCCTACACTAGGTACCATCCAGACCTGCTACTCACTGCCTCAGTTAGCGCTGTCCGTCGTCTGCAACCAACACAATGCGGTACGGGCAAAGCCCATGTAGGGGTGAGTATAACGATACTCAGTGGGGACCCTGAGACCCTCAAGGTCTCTCAAAATCCAACAAAAATAAAACACAATTTATGAAGTCAACATATAACCATTACATAGGTATATGCCCATCAATATACTATAGTTATCGAGTAACCCATCTCAATCATGAGGAAAACACAAAAGTCATTGACTCAGCTCAAACAAGAATTTTCATTATCGAAACCACGGATGCTGGAGAAATCCTCCTCTATCAAGTACAGTGGGCCTGTCGCGATAATAAGGTGCTTCTCACTAACCATGGACTGCTGAGGTACTCCTCTAGTCGAGTACCACGAGTCTGCTGCCAACTACCAGGCGCTCCTCTACTGTGGGTTTGCAGCCAACTACCAGGCACTCCCCCTAATAGCCTGCAGAGGTACTCCTCTTGTCGAGTACTGTGGGTCTGCCACAAACTACCAGGTGCTCCTTCACAGTGGGTCTGCTTCCAACAACCAGGTGCTCCCCACTGGGCTAGTCGAATCATTCAAGCAGTCGTCAGGTCTGCCAGCTACAAGGTCTCTACACTCTGTTTACTCGACACTGGAAGGATCTGCACTACGAGATACTGGGAAATACTAAAACTTCTATGAAGTTCCATTAAGATGTATCTCAAAGGTCTGACACTTCATAGGGGTCTCAACGCAACAAACGGTGCGTCCATCAGACGCCCGGACTGTTTGTTATTATCCTTTTAGTCTCGAGGGCCCATTTGGATTCGTTTACGATCCAACTGGACCGTAACTCAAATATACCCCAAACTCTAGTGGGGTATTCTCAAAGGGAAATCGTTATTCTAAGAATACCAACGCCACCGACTGTTCATCAAACAGAAAACTCATGCCAAAAGATATGGCCCAAGATGGTAATGGGTCAGTAATGGGCCAGGTCGGGTCCGACCCGGTCTAGGTCGACCTGGTCAATCTCACTCGGTCTGACCCAACCCATTGGGCGGGTCAGCCTGCTATGTTTTAGCCCGGTCAGTTGGGCCCGGCCCAGTGGACTGTGAGGGCGGTTCACCCCAGGCTTGGGGCTAGTTCTGCCCTGAGCGTTGCGAGGGCGAGGCCTGGCACGCCTCAACATAGAGGGCGCGGCTTGGCCGGTTTGTCCAGGGAAGTGCACGGGGGATCGGGACACCAGCTCAACTCGGTGGCCGTGAGGGAGCTGAGACACCGTGGGGGCACCGAGCAAGGCGCGAGGGAACTGTGCAAGCCGTGGTAGGGGCCGTGCAGGACTATAAAAGGTATCGGGGGTTCCGGGAAGGGCGTAGTGGGGCACGAGGCACCGAGAGGCACATGGGACACCACGCAGGGGCGCGGGAAACACACAGGGGCATGGGTAGCGCGTGGGGGACCCATTTAGGTAGATGGTGGGGCCGGGCAGTCCGCAGGTTCGGCCGTGGCACACACCGGGCAGGGTATCGGGAGGTTGCAGGTAGGAAGGTCAGGCACCGCTCGGCCGGCGGTGTTCGGCCTGGAGCATCAGTGCACCACGGTGGCGGCGCGATTCATGGAGGTCGTGGGTAGCACGACAATCATCGTTTCCACCACCTCATCACCAAGTCGAAGTTCAATCAAAACAAGATCGGTGGAGGGGTTGGGCCATGTTGGTTTGGCCTGCACCCTCTGTGTTTAGGGTGGTAAAAATTGGTTCCCAAGAACGAAGCACAATATTCCACCCGTAAAAGATAAACATCATCGTTCTTCATTTTTAAAAGAAAGTAAGAACATGAAGCATAAAAGAAACTGAACCCTTACCTTTGATTCACCGGTCATCATTCGTTGACATCACAGAAATATTTTCATCGATCCTTGGTAGACAAACACGTCCCATGTCGAAGGGGTCTGAGGGAGAAGGTCGGAGGGGGGTTGTTCATCTTAGTCAATGGTGTCCCTCATCATCGTTCTTCGTCGGGAGAGTGTTTTTCATTGGAGATAATTCTTAGTTGGAGTGAATTCTCTCTTCTCCCATGATTCACAAAAAAAGTTTCCCAAAATAATAGTTTGTCTATTATTTTAATCATTAGAACAAATTTAAAAATTGTGAAATAAATGATGTAGGCTCCTCCAATTAATCCACGAGAGGTTGTCATATTAATTGAAGGGGGGTTGGCTCCATATAATTAAAGGGGTTGGATACATTTAATTAAATGGGAAGGTGGAATGGCTCCAAGGGTGGTGGCACCATTAATTGGGACAGTTTAAGGGTTCTGCCAACTTAATGAAGAGTTTCAAGGGGTTAAATGTCAGGTGGTCCCCACCTCATTTATCCTCCCATGGGAGGTAAAGTTTAAGTGGGCCCCACCATCATAAACTCTCATGAGAGGTTATGGTGTGGTGGCCCCCACATCCAAACTCCTCTTAATGGTTTTAACATCCACACACAAAACGGAAGCTCAAATAAAATGATGTTGTTGCACACTTTATTTTATTATTTTTTTTATAAAATGCCAAAAAATAACTGTTATTCTCGAACAACTGTCGTCAATGTGAAAGTATTATTAAGTGAATACCGACGCTGCAAGTTCAATGGTGCCCTCAGATTTCAGTTCCATGCACCGGGTCAAAAGTTATAAAATCACGCTCGTATGTTTATTGATCGTACCTAAAAAAACATCAGAAATTGATTCCAGGCACACCGGGCCTCGGAATCTAGCGCTGTAAAATTTCACGGACTCATACAAATCCCGTTTATTTATGAAAAAAAAATCCATGGAATTTCAGGGTCTTTACATTCTCCCCACATCAGGGATTTACATCCTCGTAAACTACAACTCATACTAAGGGAACAAATTGGGGTACTGAGCATGCATCTAAGCCTCCTTCTCCCATGTGCTTTCTAGGAGGTTCCCATGTTTTTAGCGAATACACACCAGAGGTATTGACCGTCCACATAGGACCCGGTCCTGTCAATCATTAATCTCCACTGGAACATCCTTAAAAGTCACCCCATCGTCGACATCTATCACTCCATGGTCGATGATGTGGGAAGGGTCGTGCACGTATCCCCTCATATGAGATACATGGAAGACGTCGTGAACCCGTTGCAACAGAGTTTGAAGAGCTAAGCGGTAAGCCACCTCTGCTACTCTGATGAGGACCTGGAAAGGTCTGATGAATCTCAGAGAAAACATTCTGCCATGGCCAAATCTCCATAGACCTCATCGAGGTGAGACCCATAGAAAGACGTGGTCCCCATCCTCGAACTCCAGAGGTCTCCGTCTCCTATCATCATACGACATATGCCTATTCTGTGCAGTCTTCATCCGCTCCTAGATGATCCTCACCTTATCCATAGAAGTTCGTACTATCTCTGGTCCCATTAGTGCTGACTCCCTAGGGTCAGTTCAGCATAATGGTGATCTGCAAGGTCTCCCGTACAAGGCATAAAAAGGTACCATCTCTATGGTGGAGTGATATCTGTGGTCGTATGAAAACTCCACCAAAGGAAAGTGATCCTCCCAGCTACGACCAAATTCAAGGAAACATGCATGTATCATATACTCGAGGGTTTGAATGGTCCACTCAGTCTGACCATCTGCCTGAGTAAGGATGTCGGTGCTCAAGAGAAGTTGCGTCCCAAAAGCCTCCTGCAACCCCTTCCATATTAGGGAAGTGAATTCTGCATCACAGTCGGAGACAATAGAGGAAGTTACTCCATGTAGTCGCACAATTTCATGCACATAAAGGAGTCCCAATATCTCTACTGAACCTGACTCTCTGATCGATATGAAGTGGGCCAACAAGGTGAGTCGGTCAACAATCACCCAAATCGATTCTTGACCCATGGATGTATGTTGATGACCCATCATGAATTCTATGGATATCCCATCCCACTTCCACTCTGTGACCTCTAAGGACGGAACCAGTCCTACCGGTACCTGGTTCTCTTCCTTCACTTGTTGGAATTTGAGGAACCGTGAGAAAAACTCTGCTACTGACTTCTTTATACCAGGCCACCAGTGTTTTCATCAAAGATCCTGGAACATATTTACCACTCTTAGATGTACCTCTAGAGGGGATGTGTGGAACTCCCTCAAAAATTACTCTTGATGTTCCTCTAGTACCAAGGTACGTCCATTGAAAAGGTTGAAATGATCCCCACCTTTAGAAATTCATCATGTGCTTTCCCTGTGGATATCTGAGCACGACGTGTCTCACAGTCAGCATCCCCAGGGTCTGCCTCCCTGACTTGGTAAAAAAGTGGGAGAGTGACTGTAAGAGACTGTAGCTAGGCTGCTCCATCTCTATCTACAAAGGGTATCTATAAGGCAGCCAGCTGCTCTGTCGCCTCTCCTAGAAGTTGTATACCATATCTCATACTGAGAGCATCTGCTACAATGTTCCACTTCCCATGATTATAGACTATATCGAAGTCATTATCCTAGAGGAACTAGATCCATCATCGTTGTCTCAGGTTCAGGTCTTTCAGAGAGAAGATATACCTGAGACTCTGGTGATCAGAGTATATGGTAAAACGCTCACCCATCAGATAGTGTCGCCCCATCTTCACATCTGTGACCGCTACTGCTAACTCCAGGTCATGGGTAGTGTAGTACTCCTCATGCTGCCTCACCTACCGATAATAATACACAATCACAGCTCATTCCTGCATCAAGACACACCCATGTCTGTTACCTGATGCATCTCAGTAAAATATGTACACAATGCCTTCCTCTGGAAGCCTCAAGATGGGGAAAATAGTCATCCCCTGCCTCATCTCATGAAAGCTCTCCTGGCATATCTCCGACCACAAGAAGGGTTGACCCTTCTTCGTCAAGACTGATAGGGGTGATGCAACTCTAGAGAAGTCTGTTTCAAACTTCCAATAATATCCAGCCAGACCCAGGTAACTCCGTACCTCTGTCACACTCATGGGCGGCTTCCAAGCATGTACCGCCTCGATCTTCACTAGATCCACTGCAACTCCAGCCTCCAAGATGACATTTCCCAAGAAGTGAACCTCTTGAATCCAAAACCGGAACACTGATAGATTACCATAAAGAAGGTGATCTTAGTGTGTGTCCAGTACTACCTGAAAATGGTAGGAATTCTCCTCCTCAGTAGTCGAATAGATCAGAATGTCTTCAATGAGGACTATCACAAAGCGATCAAGGTATGGCTGGATGATCCTGTTAATGAGTCCCATGAACACTGCCGGAGTGTTGGTTATGCCAAAAGGCATAAACAAGAACTCGTAATGGTCATAAAGACACCTGAAGGCCGTCTTATGTACATCCTCATATCGAACTCTGAGCTGGTGATAGCCTGATCTAGGGTCTATGTTTGAGAACCACCGTCCTCCCATCAGATGGTCAAAGAGGTCGTCAATCCTTAGGAGTGGTAACTTTTTCATTATGGTAACCTGGTTGAGGTGAAGATAGAAGAAAATGATCCTCAATATCTCATTCACTTTATTTTGAAATAGAATCAGGGCTGGCAGGAAGAAACACTTGGCCAGATGAATTCCTTCCCCTATAAGTCTTCTAGTTATACCTATAGCTCACGAAGATCAACAGGAGCCATCTGATATGCTGGTGTAGAAATCGGTGCCTTCCCAAGGTACATATCAATGTAGAAGTCCACCTATCTGGAAGGAGGTAGACCTAGAACATCATCAGGGAAAAAATACGCATACTGGTCCTCCACCACAGGATAGCTCAGACTCTCCACATCAACTGCTCCGAGGGTAAGGCTGGCTGACAGATGAGAGATCGCCTGCACCCTCCTCCGATTAAGTCTTTCCTATATTGCAAGGGTTCCCTTCTCACCAGTGAAGGTAAAACTAGTCCCATATGTATGGAAATACCACACTTTTCACCTAATACAGTCGATCTGGTCATGTAATGTAGATTACCAGTCCATAACCAAGATGACATCTTAAGGCCTCGACGCCGCTACTAGGAGATCCCAGCCGAAGCTCTCTCCTCATAGAGTAAGCACACACAGTCGGCACCAATTCGTAATCGTCGAGTCAGCTCTAGTAGGAGTCTCTAGCCGTAGGTATCGAACTAATGGATCCTTCAGAATCTCTGAGCTCCGAACGAGGGATGTAGAAATGAAAGAGTAAATGGAACATGTGTCTAAAAGAACTGTAGCTAAGGTGGAGTAGACACAGATGGTACCTCGAATCATTTTTCGAGCACCGTGATCATAAGCCTTAGCTACCTGGAGCTAATCTCTCCCCTATCCACCTGCCCCATGCGGCCAGGGTGGACCTCCTAGTGGTGGTGGTGGTAACACCTCATAACATCGCCCCCTGCCAGCTACAGGTCCAGCTCCTTTGCCACGTCCACCTCCTCCATGTGGACCGCCTCGATCGAATATCTACCTCTACATTGGAGGTCCTTCAACTATCTTTTGATCATCAGAATGGTGGGTCGAATAGTCATGATCCATGTGACCATGCCCTCTGCATGAGTAACACTACCCGCTCCGGGCATGATTGACTATGACTCCATTACTGGTTCCATGTACTACAGATTCTGAGTCGTGCGGTCGACCACTTGTATGTCTACTCCACATGGACCTCTTTGACATCTGTCTACAGCAGCTGTAGAAGACTCTGTTGTGTGTCAGCTAATAGTGGGTCTCACTGTTGGAGACTACTCAGCAAGGAAACTCTCCACTAAGAGGGATCCCTCTAGCACCCCCGCCTACATCGGGATACTGAGTAAGATCATCGGAGCTCTATTCTCTCTCCTGAGTCCCTGATCGAATGTTCGGGCCCTAAAGAATGGGTTGCATACCATATCTGTGGAGTAGAGTGAGAGTTCAATGAACCTCACTGAGTACTGTGCTACTGTCATGCTGCCTTACTATATATGTAGTAGCTCCTGTATCATCACTGCTCGAAGGGAAGCTGGGAAAAAATCTGCTCGAAACAGGCTCTAGAAGTCTGTCCAAAGTAGCATCGCCTCATCATGAACTTGGAGCATCAGGCTCCACCATCTACCTTTTGCTTCCTAAAGGAGACTCATGGCAAGGATCAACATGATGTTGGCTAGTGTCCCTACTAGCCTGAAGACTCCCACCACAGCCTCCAGGAAATCCTCAGCCGCCTGTGGGTTCGTCTCTCCCTTGAACCAGGGTGGCCTCTTATGCTAGAACTCATGCAACACGCTCAAGCGGTGTCCATCATATGCTGTTGGGGTTGGTGGCATCTGTTTCCCAACGGGAAGCTGTAGCATTAGTGCCTCCACTGGTAAAGGGCCCTGCAACGAGGCCTCGTTGATCGGTGAGCTATCAGTTCGTACGACTATCGGGGCACTAACTGGTCAATCACAAGGAGGCATCCTGAAGAAACAGATGCGACATGGTTAAAGGATTATACCAATGAGCTGACCTGGTTGAGATGACAGAGAGAAAACTTTTGTAAACACCCACGCAAGCAGTGTTTTCGTGCACTAAGTCGGAAATTAGAAGTCAGGGTCCTTGTGTATGGATATGTTGGTCGCCCACACCTACACTGGACTCCCTGATTTGAAAACCACACTTAGTACCCTTAACACTATTGCTTCACAAAAAATAAAGATCAGAGTTCTCTGTTCTATAGTAGAACGAGTCATCTGATACCAATTTTTCACGACCCGTCCCCTGAGGCCCGTATTGTGACTACCCCAAGCCCGCCTTCCATAGGCCAGGGGATGGCGACTAGCACCAAAGGTGTAAATCCATAAATTGGTAATTCATTGCATACATAACTAAAAACAAGCACATCAGTGTACACAACTGGAAGAAAAACACTAAGTAAAACAGCAAACAATGAAGTGCTGGAAAGTAAAAGGGTCCGTAAATACAAGCCCAACTGTAATGTACAAGGAAACTGAATGTACCACTGAATAAAAGTTACGAAGCTACTGGGTCATCCTCCAGGGTTCCTATCTGAAGGGTAGGTACAGTTGGCCTCCTCATCTCTCCCGTCCATCCGTCTCCTCTATGTACTATCACATCGAGTGGTCCGCCTCCAGGTACCATCCAAACCTACTACTCTCTACCTCAGTCAGCGTTGTCTGTCATATGTAACCAGCACAATGACGTGCGGGCATAGCCTGTGTAAGGGTGAGTATAACGATACTCAGTGGGGACCATGAGACCCTCAAGGTCTCACAAAATCAAACAAGGATAAACCAAAATGTAAGATGTCAATGGATAACCCTTACATAGGTATATTCCAATAAATATACCTAAGTTATCTAGTAACCCATCTCAATCATGAGGAAAACACAAAAGCCATTGACTCATCTCAAACCAAGATTTTCATTATCGAAACCATGGCTGCTGGAGAACTCCTCCTCTGTCGAGTACAGTGGTCTTGTTGTGACACCGAGTCATTTCTCACTAACCATGGACTACTGAGGTACTCCTCCTGTCGAGTACTGTAGGTCTGATTCCAACAATAGGTGCTCCTCTACTGTGGGTCTGCCGCCAACTACCAGGTGCTCCCCCTAATATCCTATAGAGGTACTCCTCCTATCGAGTACCGCATGTATGCTTCCAACTACCAGGCACTCCTCCTCCATGGTCTGCTGCCAACTACCAGGAGCTCCCCATTAGGATAGTCGAATCACTCCCTGTTGAATCGGTCAAGTAGTGGTCAGGTATTCAATCTACTAGTTATCTACACACTGTCTGCTCGTCACTGGAAGGATCCGCTCCACAAGCTACTGGTAAATACTTAAACTATCATGAAGTGACATGAAGATGTATCTCAAAGGTCCGCCATAACATATGGGTCTCAATGCAACAGATGGCATGTTAATCGGATGCCCAGTCTGTTAGTTATTAGTCTTTTAGTGCTGGGGGCCTGGTTGGATTCGTGTATAATCCAACCTACCCGTAACTAAAATAAAACTCGAACTCCAGTGGAGTATTCTATAAAGTATGGATTTATTCAAAGAATAATGGTGCTACTGACTATTCTCCAAATGAACGTTTGGTGCCAATGATATGGCCAAATAAGGTAATGGGACAGTAATGGGCCAGGGTCCGGTCTGACTGGGTCGGACCGACTCAGCCCAACCCAATCTGGGCCGACCCGGTCTGGGTCGAACCGGTCAATCTCGCTGGGTCTGACCCGACCAGTTGGGTGGGTCATCATGCTATGTTTTGGCCCAGTCTGTAGGGCTCGACCCAGTAGACAACGAGGGCAGTTTGGCCTGGGCTCGGGGCCAGTTCGACGGAGAGCGTTGTGAGGGAACGACCTGGCATGGCTCGGACTAGAGGGTGAGACTAGGACGGTTCGGCCTGGGAACCGTGAGGGGGTCCGGGACACTGGGTTTTCCTGGTGGTCGTGAGGGAGCCGGGACGTCGCTGGGGCACCGGGCAGGGCGCGGGTGCACCGGGCAGGGCCCGGGGGCGCTGGGCAGGCCGCGACAACGTACTTGGGCGTCGGGAAGGGAGTAGTAGTGCAATGAGGCACCGGGAAGGGAATGGGATGTTTGGCAGGGTGCGGGGCACAGGGTGCCAGACGGTGCGCATGGTAGTGCACGGGGGCAAGGGTTGTGTGCGGTGGCGCTGGCAGTGCGCAGGGGCACCGGGCAGGGCGCTGGCAGGGCTTGGCAGGCCGTGGGGAAGGCCGAGGGTTCAGCCGGGGCACACACTGGGTAGGGCATCGGAAGGCCACTGGTAGGTAGGTCGGGCGCTACTCAGCCGACGGTGTTTGACCAGGAGCACCGGTGCACCGCGTGGGCTATACGATTCGCAGAGGCCGCGAGTAGCACGACCATCATCATTGTCTCCTTCGTCATCATCGCTTCATCGCTTCATCGCAATGCCGAAGTTCAATAAAAACAATATTGGTGGAGGGCTCGGTTCATGTGGGTTTGGCCCGAACCCTCCGAGTTATGGGTGGTAACAATTGGTTCTCAATAAAGAATCAAAATATTCCACCCGTAAAAGATACACATCATCGTTCATTGTTTTAAAAAAAAGGATGAACATAATGCTTAAATGAAACTAAACACCTACCTTTGATTTGTCTGTCATCGTTCATTGACATCACGGAATAATGTTCATCGATCCATGGTAGTCGAACACATCCCACGTCGAAGGGGTCCGAGGAATTTCAGAGGGGGTCGTTCTTCGTTGTCGGAGGCATCTCTCATTGGCGTTCTTCATCCAAGGAGCGCTCTTCGTTGGAGAACGTTCTTCGTTGGAGAGAATTCTCTCTTCTCCCATGCTTCACCAAAAGAAATTGCCCAAAATAATAGTTTGCCTATTAATTTAATCGTTGGAACACATTTTAAAAAGGTGAAATAAAAAACGTAGGCTCCTCTAATTAATCCATGAGAGAATGGCATATTAATTGAAGGGGGGTTGGCTCCATTTAATTAGAGTGGTTGGCTCCATTTATTTAAATGGGAAGGTGGAAAGGCTCCATGGGTGGTGGCACCATTAAGGGGGGAGTTCAAGGGTTCTACCCACTTAATAAAGAGTTTCAAGGGGTTAAAAGTTGGGTTGTCCCCACCTTATTTATCCTCCCATGAGAGATTGAGTTTGGGTGGGACCCACCACCATAACCTCTCATGGGAGGTTAAGGTCTGGTGGCCCCCACATCCAACCTCCTCTTGGAGGTTTGAACCTCCACACACAAAAATGTGGATCAAATAAAATAAAGGTGTTTCACACTTTATTTTATTATTTTTTTATAAAATGCCAAAAAAATAACTTTTCGTCTCGACCAACTATCGTCGAGGTGAAAGTCTTCTTAAGAGAATACCGGAACTGCGAGTTCAACAGTGCCCTCAGATTTCAGTTCCGAGCACTGGTTCAAAATTAATAAAGTCCCGCTTGTATGTTTACTAAACATACCTAAACAAAACTTCAGAAATTTATTCCGGGCACACTGGGATTCAGAATCAAGCGTCGTAAAATTTCACAGACTCGTAAAAATCCCATGTATTTAAGAAATAAAATTTCCACATAATTTCCGAGTTTTACAATATCTATCCAAAAATAAAATTTTTGACATTTTAGTTTCATTTTCCCTTGATGATGGAATCTATATTATTTCAAGTAATGAATGTTCTATAATGTCATGCTCTTGATTATAATATATAATTTTATAACATAAAGAAAAAAATTGGATGAGTTTAATTATATGTGTTTATATAAAATATATTTTTTTTATCGTAATTCATTTTTAATTTTTATTGATTAAATAATTATATGAAATTCTTACACAACGTCGAAAAAGTGCATATGCCAAGAGTAGAAAAGTCAAAAAAAAATATTTCAAATACTCAAAATGTAATATTCATTCAGTTATTTATAGTTACCAAAAAAATGTACAGATTAATATAAAAATTAATTAATTCATAATGGATCATATTTGAATTACATTTTAAAAAAATATTTTTAATTTAAAATCAAATAACTAGTTTCAAAATTGTTAATAATGATATTTTTTGAAAAAAAATATTTTATTCATTTATTATAAAAAGTAAAAAAATTAATATGACAATAAGGATTCCAAATAGTCTAAAATTTCAATCATTTTCCATTTATGTTCTAATTTATAAATTATTATAAAAATATAACCCTTTATGATGGATGTAATTACATGTAGATTTAGTTTAAAATTAATAATTAAGGGGTTAAACAACAAGGTAATATATATAATCACGAAAAAACTTATATAAATTTTATTTTATGATGTTATTTCAACCATATATTCTTTTTATTTAAATTCCTTGATAATTGGTATCATTATAATCAATGAATATATTAGAGATATTTATATATTTTATGTAATTCCATGTTTTTCATTTCCTATCCTTTTAAATAGACACCACTAATCTTTGTTCATTTCACCATTGTGAGAAATATATCTTATTAAAATCCTACTCATTTATAATATATACAAAAAAAATCCATTATTTATTTGTGACCTTATTCTAAAATGACCATTCCAATGGTCTTTAATAATGGATCTGAAAGAGGCTTAAGAATAAGTTGTAATCATCATACTCAACATTTTCAAATTATTTATTCATTTAAAACCTCTAGTCATTTGTTATTATTCATAAAATAATTATAAAATTATACTAAATTTAATATAGTGGTATTATTATTATGTAACCACCATTATTTTCTCTCTCTTCCATCAAATGGGAAGTGAAATTATTGACAGTGCATATATGTCGACTACCACCTCTACGTTGTGATACAGTTCATTTTCCATAACAATCATTCAAGGATCATTTTATGATGATTTAAATATTTATATGGTATTTTTGATATAATTACTCTTCTATAATTATAATTTTACATTTTCCTTCTTAACATCTAATCTATTAGAAAATGATAATGTCACTCGTGTGTACATGTGTATTTCCACCACGATGAAGCAATGAGATTTTTTTATAATTTTATATTTAAAATAATAAAATATATACTCTCCTTTTAAAATATATTTACAATACACTACAAAATTATTCTCATGTTATATCAGTCATTAATATTAAATTATAAAATATAAAAAAATATTTAAAAAAATTAAAAAAAAAATTCTGTAAATCAAATCATCAAAGGAATCATAAATTAAACTATTGTTTAAATTTATATATTTTTAAATAATAAGTATTATTATACAAACTGTGATTATATTGATAGTGAGGTTTATACGATGTGGTAGATTGACTTTCTTTCACATCATAAAATGTATTTGGTTAGTATAACATATCCTCAATCAATTTATTGACGCACTAACGTTATGGTTGTATGGTTGGTTGAATGTTTAGCATGAGATAGGTTTACTTACTGCATGATGAGAATAATGTTGAAATAAAAAAATACTTTACATTATATATTTGTAATTGTATAACAAATAAATGTGAAACATGATTTCTCTATAGATGGATGATGTTGGATTATTCATGGAATATTTAGGCATGACTGAATGTAATGGAACCTCCTTTGTGTGTTGTCTTTCAGTCAATTAGTATGGAACAATCAGGTGTTTATAAGGTAAGATAATATATATCCATCCATTAACTCACTGTCTAAAAACTCAAATAAAAATGGATGATATTTTGAATGTTATGATTATATTATGAGATTGAAAAAAACATTAAATGAATTTATGGAGGTTAAATCTATATATTTTGTCAAGAAGAACAAGAATGGGGTAGACTGAGGGTACACTCATGTGGCCAAGTGAAAGCTCATTGTTGCTTCATGCGCAAGGTGAGTGATAAAATAGATTGTCTCCATGTAAGGATATAAATTTTCACATTTGGTAGAATAAATCTTAACATATGTGGTATGTCATCTATAGGATGTACACTCATCGTAGGTTGAGTTATCACCTTATGGTATCTTTCTATCTTAAAACATGTGGTATGTTTCGATTAATATCATGAAGTACCAAGGAGGAATCAAAGAAGGATTTTTTATTTATAAAATTGAAATATTTTTTGACATAGTCAAATGTATGTAGCCAAATAATCACATTGAAAAACAATTCATATAACTGAAATCACCATGTATTCAAAATAATAACATTTTCAAATTTGAAAATCTATATCATTATTTAATCATAATATTTGGTTATTTTTTAAACCATTTAATCATTATATTAATCATTTCATCCTATTTAATCATATTGATAAACTTTCATGAACTTTTTTGTAAATAAAAGATCACTCAATCCACCATTTTATAATGAGATATCGTATAAAACTAGTAAACATGTTAATCTAAAATATATAGAACATATTACTAAAATATTTCAATGATGTAATTAGATTTTAAGAGAATCTAAATAGCCATTTCAGCCAATTGTGAGGTTGAATGAAATATAGATATAAATAATATTTTAAACATAATTAATGGTATGGATTTCGTAATTAGGTATCTAGAGTTATCACTGAAAAACAATTTCTAACTAAAAAATTTTATATAACTGTAAAAGTGTAGCAACATCATACTTTGTATTAAAACATATAGAGACTAATTTGGGAATTTCTATAAGTGTATAAGACATTGATAAAATTATTATCTTTCTCACATAAGTGTTTTCTCTCCTCTCACATTTGAAATCCAATTCAATTAATTAGAAGTCCCCTTCCATGAAATGTAGATTTGATTTCATTAAAACCCTCTTTCATAATGATCACTATGTTTTGTGGCTATTTAAAACCTTTTAAATTTCCATGTTTTTATTACTTTTTTATTCTAAGTCCAGGATTTTTCTATTCCCCTTATTTTTCCAATTTTTGAAGAACCCCCCATAAACCCCTCAACATTATGAGGTTTTCCCATTCATAAAGCCAACATTATTCACAAAATGGTTTTTTATTTTCAATATATTTTTTGACACATTAAATTAATTGTTTTTGTTATTTTGATATTATCTTTTTAAAAAAATTAGATTATATCTTTTTGTTCTAGTTTCTAATAATCACTATAATATTTAATATTATTTCAGTTTAATTATGTTAAAATTCATAAAATGTTTACTACATTTTATCTTATAAATTTTTTAAGGGTTATAATTATTATTTTTATTTATATTTTCGTTTCTTTAATATATTTTTTCATTTTCAATGAATGAATATTTGTCTAATATTTTTTTAACTTTTTTTTAAATTGAATTTTTTTATTTATAATTTTTGAAAATATTAATATTTTTTAAATTATTATTTTTTATAATTTAATTGATATAAATTGAATTTTCATAAGAAATATAATTTAATTTAAAATTATTATTTAATTAAATATTACATATCAAATTAATAATTATATTTAATGAAATTAATAGTTTTTTTAAGAAAATAATTTAATTTTAAAAAAATGTTATTTTAAAATAATTACATTTAAATGTTTTTTAAATACAAAAATTATTCTCACTGGATGTAATTCCATTTATAACTCTCTAGATGCATTGTGAGGACTAAAGTTCCATGGTGTGTGCATAAGACTAATAGTGAACACCATTATGCATGAATAATTAACAAATTAATATATTTTTTCATCATAATTATATATATATATATATATCATGGAAAATTATCAAATAAAAATAGGCATGCTTGATGAACACTATTACATTTGTGCCTTGCCAAAGGAATGTCGAGGCGTGGAGTGCGAAAAATAATATCGATGTGGGAATGTTGGATTTTAACTCCATTTTAACCAAATTGCTTCCCAAAAAATACTAATTCTCTTCCTCTTCATTAGGGAACTCAAACCATGTGTTTTTGAAGTGATTTTTATATAACACTTTTTTATTTGAAGATAATCGCCATAGTCATTTTCATATGAATATATTACAGGCAGGTGAGATATCTTCCACTACACATATATTGGGAAATTAGAGGCATATGATATCTAATGTTTAAAAATTGTTTTCGGATAGAAACATTGTCAAAATCATTTGAAATTGCAGGCATGTAAAAAAGATTTATAAAAAAGAAAATTGTGTAATTATTAATTGGGTGTTTGCCTGAGTGGGTGTACATTAAAATTATATTGGATATGGGTTTCTTGATTAATACCTAACTATCATGTTGAAATTGATCCAACATTGTTGCTTCCCCACCATGTGATGACCTCAATTGATTGAATTAGGTTCTGAGTATAAGTTTCATCTTTTTTGACAGTACTTCTTGAAGGTTGATTCATTTGGTTTACTGTGTTGGTTTCACATGATTGGGATTGAAGGCACATCATGGGTTATTTCCTTTAAAATTTTCATTACATCTAATTTTTTTCGAGTTAGTTTTTTTTCCTTATGCATATATTTATAATTACAGTGTGATTACATTTTCTTGTCTTAGTGGTGTTTGTGGGAACTCTCTAGGTATTTCAAATTAGGTTGTATACTCACCCATGTATACGATCTTTAGCTACATTTTTAATATTTTTTCATCATTATATGGGTAAGGTGATGGTTTATTACTTCTCTAGTTGATAAACAGGATGTGATGGTCATGGTTTATTGAGTGTAGATCTTGGAGGCATTAATGGTATGGAGTATACAATAGTGAAAATTATGGAACCTTAATGGCATTTGGGATTTTGAGCCTTATTAAGATTATTAATATAATTTGTTTATGCAGTAATTGTTTTTACATTATGTAATTATTATATTATTATTTTTTTGTCTATGAATAATAGAATTTCATGTCATTAAAATTAATTTCTATTGATGAATATCTACATTAGGGTAAATCATCCACCAATGATATTGTAAAAAATTAGCATTTAATTCTATATTTTTGTGTCTGATGGGTTACAATTTTCATTAGTGTAATTATGGTCCCACTCAATCCAAGATATTTTGGTTAGAATGTTACAAATAGAGGAAAGAAGCATCAGAATTGCAGCAATGGTGTGGAACCAATTTGGAGATCAAGAGGGTGATGCAAAATAGAATTGTACAGCATATTGTCACATGATTTTATTAATTATAGAACAATACATGCTAAAAGATTTTCCCATAGTTGAATTATATTCATTATTATATTGGTTTATAAACCAAATCATGACATGGTCCTTCCATTAAATTTTTTGATTTGTACACAAAAACTAAATTAGATACATGCATGTATCTTACCACATGATTTTATCAATTATCAATGGTTTTAATGTTTTTTATATTTAATTAATATCATTTATCAAATTAATTAAAATGAGAAAAAATATATACATAGACTCATTGAATAAAAATTGTCAATGGTAAGACCCCTTTATTAATGATATTAAAAAAGAAGAATGACCCAAAGAGAGTATGATAATTAGGTATGATATGGCCACAATATACTCATTGAAAATGAAAAAAAACAAATCAAAATGAAACGTTTCTGATAATTCGAAATCTAAATGATTAAAATATTCCTAATCATGAAAATAGTTAGAATCATTTTCTAATAAAATAACAGAATTATCCATATGAATCCTCCTATCTAAAATAAAAATTCACATAATTATTATAGCGGGAAAATGATAGCAATAATAATTTTTAGACCAAGATATCATTCCTTGTATAGATCAGATACCCTCAACAAATATTTATTTCCATTTAGTGTCTTAATCCATGAATGTAGAATAAAATTAAATAAAAATTTTTATTACCTCTGTTTTTACAGAAATTACAAACATCCTCCCATTAACCTGAAATTTCAAATGATTTCTTTTGATCATGAATAGCTTTATGATAGTGAGTATTCCTCTATGAATTAACTTTTTCTTACTCTAAACTATCCTACTATGGGGATCCAACACCATCACATTTACAAAACACCTAAAAATCATATTTAGACCATATTTTCCAATCAATAGAACCAGACATTTGGTAAGAATATTTCAATACATTTTCCCAAAAAATGTAGACTTATGATTACCTTTCCTCGAATGAGCTACGTAGGGACTTCTAGGTGAAGGAACACACTCATAAGTATATCCACCACCCTTTATAAGAAATCCAGTATATTCTATAAAACCTTTGGAATTGTTTGGAATTAAAATTTGAAGACCTACCAATGCTATTAACCCAAGTAAACTAAGAGAATCTCTAGGACAATCCATGAGAGACCCAATAACACAAACACTAACAAGAAATAATTAATATCACATATTCTTTTTTTGGGATGCAAAATTTCTCTAATATACAATAATAATATATGAATCTCTTAGGACCTTTTCACTAGTCCTCTCTTTCTTTCTTAAATGAGATTGAGCCTAGTTCTCCCCCATAGAAGTAGGAACAATCTATTGGGTATTAGAATCGACATTGTTGGAACCTTAGTTAATATCACAAAAACAACTATATTGGAAACCCTTACAAGAAGTAGGATGAATCTTATATTTATTAGTTGAAATTTAATACTTCCCTTTTTGAATTTAATTTTTCACTTTATGCCTTATGTCATTTACCTAGATCATAACACTTAATAGAGAAGTAGTAATAGAATACATTTCTTCAGCATTTATCATTAACATGAATAATGAATTGGAATACAAAAGAGAAATGTGGTATCCTCAAATATTCAGTAGGAATATATATAAAATCATTAGAAGTTCATAAAACTACGTCATCTATAAATATAGTGTAAACAATAATTTCCACCAATATCGTAACAAATTATCTATATCTGCGATATTATGTGGAATCAACCCTTCTAATTAGCACCCCAATAGAGGTGGAAATTTCAAATAGAATATGAAGATGGTAAAAATTACTATTTACACCATGATAATTAATATATGTTTGGATTCGAGAGACCCGAATTGGAAAGGGATTAAATCTATAGTCCTACCATTTATGCACTACATTTTTGTCATCAACATAATATATCCATGACCCTAGTTTGTTATATTGAACATTGTCATATAAAAGATGATATGGGAGAAACATATACATATGAATACACTTCCATTCTGAAAACCCCATAAATATGATTAAAATGTCATTTAGGTCATCAAATATCTGTATACTAACACTTGGAGAGAAAAAATATGATTTATAAAATACTGTTTTCACATTTGAAATCATCATTAAATGGATTTTTGATTAGGAATAAGATTTGAAATACTAATATTTTGACTAATTTATTTCAAAACCACAACAATGTAAGAATTTAAATTTAGAAAAAATAGTAGACCATAATAGGATACTTCTTTAATAGTTCAAGATTCCTTAGGGACATTATTCTTCGATTCGTTGAGATATCATCTATCTGATATTATAATGAAAAAATTTAGCTGGGAAATCCATTTCTGGAAAACAATAACCACCATTTACAAATCCATAATGATACCACGCCTATAAAACCATTCTCATAACCCAAATAAGATATCCTAATAATATACGATTCATTGAATATTTTTGATGCATTTGATTAAATATAACGTGTCTGTACTGTCTATATGAAGTTATATTCTTCCAATTTTTTTTTAAAATGATTCCATGAAATCATTATATTAATCAATTCTTTTCTAACCTCACATATTTTTTCCAAAGAAGGTAGTAACACCCCTTTTAGAGCTCTATGTATTCTTTAATAGAGTTTGTGATCAATGGCTAGTGTAATCCTCCATAGAATGAAAACCTTTACTTATTGCCTTGGTAATCATAATTATATATACTCTATCTGGAATAAAAATTGAGGGTATATGATCACTGATCATGGTAAAAATATTTTTTGTTCTTCATTTATTTTACACATTGAATTTGTTGTGTTTTGATCATGTATTGAGATTTTCTTCCGCATCCATCTCAATATGATAGATAGATAAAACACATATATAGTGTCATAGAAAGTATTTTTTTCACAAATATACATGTTTATTTTAATTATTTAATGAAAATCAAATTTTAAAAATTGATGAAAGGGGATATTTCAGTTCTTGAAATAAATATTAATATTAATATTTAAATATTATTCATAAAAAAATTATTTGATTATTTATCTTTCTTATTATTAATGTTTATAATATTTTTTAAATTTTTTTAATAACATTAATAATAATGGTTTTATAAAAATTTATTGTTAACCTTTTTTAGATATTAAAAGTTCAAATTTATTACTATTGTTTATGAAAATAAACAAGGTATTTATTTTAATCAAGAAAATTCGATTGTATTATTTATAAAATGTTTATAAATAAAGGAAAATATATTTTCCAAGATTTATTATATTTTAAATAACTTTTATGAATTATTTAACTATAAAATATTTATAGTTAATTTATAATTCTTTTTCAAATATTTATCATTTCTAAAATATTTATAAACAATATTAAAATGCTTTTTTTAATATTTTAATTCTTAATTAGTTTAAATTAATTTATTATAATTATTTATAATTAAATATATAAATGATTATATATAATATTTTAGTAAAATATTTCAAATATTAAATATGAGCAATTACAAGGCATTTTTCATAAATACATGGCATGAAATATGATTTATAAATAAATACTTTATTTAGATAGTAAATGTGTGATTTATAAAGGTTTTATAAATTATATAAATAATGAAAAATATAAATTTTTTTATATTTAAACAATTTTTCATATTTAATGTTATATTTTTCAACAAAAAAGGGGTATTAATTTGAGAAATTATGTTATCCATATAAAAAATAATTCGGATGATTAATTTAATCATGGATTATATATTATATAAAAATTCGATATTTGGATTACGTAAAATAATTAAAAAAATAATTGGATTATATATTTTTTTATAATTCATAAAATATGAAATATTTAAACCGAAATTCCAAATATTTATGACTACGAAAAGATCCTAATAAATGATAATATAAAATGATTATATGGAAATTAATTTAATGATTAAAAAATTTATAAAATTGGTTTTATAAATTAAATAATTACACATTTTATATTGTAAATGGATTAAATGGTTTTGAATCATTTATTTCAAAAATGCAATTAAAAAAATATTTAATATTGTGAGTATGATTTTAAAATAATTGTCATGTTAATAATGTTTTTAATCATAATAATGGGTATTTAATTCTTTTTACCGACAATTATATTGAATCAATGTAGTCTAAAAATATTTTTGTATATAAGTATTATAAAATTAATTTATAAAAGATTTCATAAATATCATTAATAAGATAAAATTATAACATGTGTTTATATATATAATAAGGTATTTTTGGAAATTAATTAATTTAAAAATGTTCAAATTAAATGGGGTCCATTATTACATAAATTTTTAAAATAGCATCACAATGTTTTTGGTTTTTGATTGGTTCAAAGCTATAACTAATAAATTGAACTTTCATATAATATTTAATACTAAATAATTCAAATTTTATTGATTATAAATTGGAAAATATTTTATAGTATGGAATGTAATTAATGATAACTATTTTATAAAAGGTATTATAATTATAATTTATTAATGAATAGTTCATAAATGGTTATCTCATGCTTAAATATTTGAATTTTTCATTTATTTAAAGGTTTTTCTCTACTTCATTAATAGTTATAAAATTTTTATATCATGGATTTTTATATTTTATATTAAAAAATTAACTACTTCTAAGTGATAATTATTTCCATAACATGCTAGGTATGACTTTGAAAAATTTTACTTTTCATTAATAGTGACCTCCTACTATAATTGATGTTATTTTCTTAAATTTAGTCATTTGGAATAATTTTATCATCGAATCTTGTACATATCTATTTAATTTATTGTTATATATTATGTAAAGTCTCCCCAGGGTGAGGGATTGGGTGTTGACCAATGATTTTCCTAAAGGAATAGTCATTTTTCTAGAATGGAGAATTTGGTCAACTATCAATCAAATCAGGCTTAGTCATGTGAATATTTTCTATTTCATATAACTTAATTCCAATACAAGAAGAGTTCATGTATCTTATGTGTATAATGCATTCAAAAATTTATAAATATTTTGTAATTCTATTTTAATGTGAGTAAAAAAAGTGTGGGTTCTGTAAAGAGACAAACATTAATGTGGTGTGAACACACTAATTTTATGGTTGGAATAGAGATTCTAAAAAGTAAATCAATAAAAAACAATAAGATAATGATGACATAAGATGAAATAAATATGAAATTAACATGAATATGATGTATATTAAAACAATGAGCCTTTAAAAAACCCCTAAATGTACTAAGTGTAAGATTCCTTCTAAGTAGACACTTGTCAAGACCACAATTTTCCAACATGGAAGATTCGTGAAATATCTGGTTAACCATGGTTTATAATTTTTAAGGAACGTAATAATTAAATATAAATATCCCTACTAGATGGTTTTGGGATATATCATAGTCCCACAAGATTAATCCAATTTTATCTTTTATTTTGACGTATTCTTTAGCATACAGTAGTTATGAAATCAAAACTGCTAGGATTCCAGATAGTATATAAAATTGTAATCATAGTAGTTCTTTTTACTAGTGGTGGTGGATAAAAAATATAATATATTGTATAGTGGTCGTAATTCAAACCACATTATATTTCATTGTGATCCATAAAAAGTGTCAATTCATATAATTTAGTTTTGGTTAGTATATGTGTTGTTTTTGTGTACATAATAGAGGCTATTTATTTTGTTGGAGGTATTTCATTCAGAAAATACAAAAAATGCATAACCAAAACCAATTTAGTTTTATGTGATTTAGTTTCCTAGAGGGTAAAAATAACCAAAATATATGGAACCACCTCTTATAAAATTTGTAACGGTGTGGTTTAGTTGTTTTTATTAGAAACCAATTGTAAACAAATTAAATAATTTTAAAAAATTCTTATTTATAAGAAACTAATATCCATACAACGAACTCAGTCATACAATACCCTCCACCATAAATACCCAGTAAACTCATTCATACATCCAAATTCATATATCCAGAGTTATATATATAAAGACATTAATAATTCCATAAGATCAGTAATCATATATATATATATATAGTAAATTATGTCCAATACGCATCATTGAACCACAAAAAATATTTCCATCAAACTACCTCCACCACATTCATGCACCTCCATTGCTAAATTCACCATTCGCATAATTGGCCACATCTTTCCATCAACACAAAAATATATAAATTTGAATATACATAATAAATAAGAATTATATAAAAATCATTGAAATTATTTAACCATACAAGAAAACTATAATATATTACAGCTTCCCTCTATAGAATTTAATTGATCAGAAAAATCAACCTCATGCCTATTACTGACATCTAACACCTATAATACAAATCATACCATTTAATAAATAAATATGGATCATATTAGAAAATTATTCATAATTTCACATGTAAAATATTATATTTATTTAACTAAACGATTAGTTTTAACATAAAACATGTAATATATCATATAGAACACTTTTAAAACATAAATAGAAAATACTTAATATATGATTTAACCACAACTAGAAATTTTAGTATTTTTGACGACTCAATTTTGATCGGAAACTGACCCATCGGAAATAGTCTTCAGACATGAACATTTTGTGACAAAATAAATATTCTATCACAAATAATGTCTGACTATGAAAAAATAATTGTGATGTATCAAATAGTTTTGGTGGGACATCCAACCACCAATATACAAACATAGTATTGACGTGAATTTATGACAAATGCCTACTTTTTCCCCATTGTCGATCAACTCGGAAGTATTCGTGATGGGATTCAATGACCCTCAGAAGTAATTTTGAATAAATTACAATTTGAGAGAGAATTAATTCTACTAAAAATAATCTTCCACAATTAAAATTTTCATTTAATCTACACTACCTTTTCTTTTTCCTCCTCTCTTCCTCCTCTTCTACAACATTGTAGCACATAACCTCTCCCTCTCCTGAAACACCACTTTTCAACTCCCTTAGAGACATTATGTAACTCCCTCTCCCACACTATCATTCTCCCGCTCCCACATAGCCATAAAGAAATGCAGTAGTAGGTCGCCCCACTCAGATCTTCATGATATAGACTCCGATTTGGTCTACCTTTTTATTCAGGCATATTTTGGTTCAATCATCTAAATATTGGCTGAAAAAAATCTAGGATGATAAATTTACAAAAATTCATTAATTATTTAATATTTAGGGTTAATATAAATTTATTATCTCATATTTGGGAGTTAATTCATTTGGTATGAGTTAATTTTATTTTATAAGAGGTATTTCTCCCAATGTTTGACCGCTAGATTTGAAATATAAATTTTTTGGTGTTTAGGGTTTCTGGGAATTTATTATTTTATATAATTATTTTAAATATAATGATTATGATGGTTATTTGTAGGTATTTCTGATATTGACGGTGTTTAGATAAAAATGTTTAATTTCCCAATTTTATAACAAGGTTATATCGATATAGTTAATACTAAATTATGATAATTATTGGATTGTTACATTGATATAAGATATTTTTTTATATTATGATTTCCATTATTTTATTTAAATCATGTAAATAAATATTTTTAATCATTCATATATATATATATACATCTATGTTAACATTTTTATATACATATATAATAGTTTTAAAAATTACATGTCAGGCTTTTGATATATATATATATATATAAATTTGTCTCTATGTGTGCATGTATGTGTTTATGTATATTTTTTATGATAATATGTTTCAAAAAATGTGTAAAAATAAATTTGATGTACAAATATTTGATTAAGAAGATATGTAATATATATATATATATATATAATTTTTAACGAATGAAAAAAATAGGAATTAGTGTATTTTTAATAATGAAGTGAAAAACAATTTACTGAAAATGTTTTTCAAAAATGCAATTTATCAGAATTACTTTCATAAGAAATTATAGAAATTTGTTTAAATGAAAAAATTTAAAATTTAATATATATTATATTTATTAAAAACATAGTTAATAAAAATTAATATTATTTAAAAAATATATAAAAACTAAAAAAGTTATAAAAAAAATAAATCACTATTAATTATTTAAAATGCAGTATCTATTTGACTAATTCATTAATAAAATAAAATTATTATTTATATTTATCAATTTTTAGACATCATTATTAAGAAATTATAAATATTAGTGTTAATTAAAAAATTAAAAATGTATAAAAAATATATAAAATATAAAAACTATAAAAACTATTTGAAATTATTAATATTTCACATATTTTTTATTTATTAAAAAAAATTATTAATACTTTTTTTAAATAATTTAAAAAACACAAGATACAGACATGTGTTATAATGCGTCTATGGTAAAAAGTAATTTATTAAAAAATGAATTCAAAATAAATATTATTTAAAAAAAAATACTCAGAATTGTTTATAAATTATTAATTCAAAATAATAAAATTATTTTATAATAAAATTTAATTATAAGTGACATTACATATAAATTCTATATATTTATAAATTTATAAGCCTAAATAAATTTCATATATGTATATTTGATCAAAAATAGTTAGCATATATATTTTATGTATTTATATTAATTATGAAATACTATTATATACATATATTAATTATTAAAAATATATTAATAATTTAAATAATTAATTATAAATCTTACATAATTTATAATAATTACTAATTAATTATTTAATTTTATTAATTAATAGAAAATATTTGTGTTAGTGAGAATTTATTATAATTAATTTCTAAAATTGGATAAAATTATGAGAATATCTTAAAATTTTTAAAATAAATAATATGAAAGACTTGTAATTATTAATTTTCATTATGGTTTATTAAAAAATCATAAATAAATAATAAATTATTATTATTACGTATCAATTCATTTTATAAACTACTAAAAATATAAAAAAAAATTTAATAAATACAATTTTTTAGCAAACCATGTTAAAAAAATAAAAAATAATAACAATTAAAAATTTAAAATAATTAGTGTACATGTTTTGTTAATTATATAATTATTAATAATAATTTGTTTATGGTTGGTAATATATATATATATATATATAATATAAAATAAATACTAAAATTGATTCCCTCACATGCATTGTTACCAGACACCAGACAATAAAATATGTTATCTCATGACTTGGGTAAAATAAGAATCATCAATATAATGATGGTCTCATATTTATGATATGATACACCATTATTGATATACTTCAATTTTTTGAGAAAAAATTATAATAAAAAAATTAAACGAGTTTATCATCATGTAGAATTTTATCATAGTCTCACCACACAAAAATGAAATGTAACATCTAGGGTAACCCCCACACCATGAACCCAATGAAGGACTTCTATTTTTTAGGTGATATAATTTTTTGGAGATACAATATATTTTTATTATAAATTATAATAAAAATATTAAATTATTTTTCTTCTCATGCAATGTTACCAATACTCTGAAACACACAAATGTAATGGCATGTCTAGGGTAAATCCCACATCCCGGACGTAACAGTTGTCTTTGATTTTTCATATGATAGAAAGTGTGTGAGATAAATAATTTTTTTATAAAAATTATAGTAAAAATATTAAAGGAATTAACCTTAGGTGAAATGTAACCACGCATTTGACATTAAAAAATGTTATGTTGTGTCTAAGGTAAACCCCACATCCAGGACATAATGGGGTCTCAGATTTTACATACAATAAACAATTTATGAGATACATAATTTTATAAAAATTATATTAAAAATATTAAATGAATTACCCTTACATGAAATGTAACCAGAAAAACAAAACACACAAATTTAATTATTCTCATAGTGTTAACACATTATCCACAATCCAATGGTAGTCTCATATTTTTAATATAGGAAAATGTGTGGGTCATATTCTATTTTATTTACAAATTAATTTGTGTTTGATATAATATTTTTAATGATTTTGTTCATTCTACATCAAAACAGTATTATACACATAATCAAGTGCTAACCCATTATCTCATTATGTTATGTTATAATTATTATTTATGTTAATTTATTAGATAACTATGGTCTAAGGAAGTAGAAAGAAGTTTCTATTACGTTATCTTGATTGGATAAAAAATTTCAAAAATCCAAACATACCACGAATAAATATATTCTACATTGAAGGTGTTGAAAAAATTATATCATTTTCATTATTACAATTATATTTTTCATAAAAAGGGAAATTTAAATGTCTGTATAAGAAAGTGCTATTAAGAGATTGGGAATGTTTGACAAAGTTGGACTTTATCTTTTGTGTCTTGTTTTTCAGAAAGATTACTTTTTTGGAATAAACATGGTGAACAGAATTTAGTATAATATTAATTTTTTTTAGTTTTGTAACCATAATTTTTGAATTTAGTACAACATGTTGATGGTTATTATATTTAGGAAACAACATCACATAACGATATTAAAAAACCTGAATCAAAACCTTATAAATTTTACAATTTTTTGAAATATGATAAGGAGGGATTATACCAGAGAAACTAGGTGATTAAACATGAAGTAGTTAAAAAACATAGCAATATATAATCATATTTTTGAATGTTAAAAGTTTTTTCAATCATATATTATTATTATTTAAATATTTATTTTGGGATAGAAATAATTTAACGTTATGTTTCTATTGATGCAATAGGCTTGTTTATAATTTTTGGTCATATTTATTACTATAATTTTTTTTGTTCAAATGGGTTCTTATTATATTATTGTGATTATGAATCCTTGTATAGTCATCAAACAAGAGGATAATCAAGTTATAAAGAATCATAATAAGGAATGTCAATATTTCCCATGAAATAGTTAAAATATTTTCCAATTACACCTCATTTAAAACATTGATTAATGTTTCACGAAACACATGCGTTGATGACCTGGAATATATCAAATATTTCTATTAGTAATATCTTAAATCATAAATGTTATTGTAATTCATTGAATTGCTTTGATCAGATGAATCATTCACACTTCATATCCTATGGACTTATGTTTTAGTCTTTCTACTGATGGTTTTTGTCTATTTGGATCTTATATCAGTCAATATTTATGTGTTCCAATATTCATTAATCCATAAATATTACTTCCATTGATGATGAAAAACGAACCATATATATATATATTATGAACTTAATTCTAGGACATCCAAAGAAAAATATTGATGTTTATTTGAAGCTATTAATTGAAGAGTTAATTTTATTATAGAATAATAGTGTGACTGCACTAGAAGTAGTTTCATATAATAATTTTACACTAAAGGGTTCATTAATATATACTATCAGGGACTATACAATGTATGGTTTTTTTCAATGGATAAAACATTGTCTAATATCAAATCTATACAACATGGATGAAAATGAAACATTTATTCTTGCTAATGGGTGAAGGAAGAGTAAATTTGACTACCATTAAATATTTCTTCCTATGGAAAATACGACAACCCAACAATTTATTACACACTTAAACTTGAAATATTACATAAAATAAACACTTGATACAACATATTATATCTATAGATCCAGTGTCTTTGGGGATTATAAACATTACATAATTTCTTAAAACACGGAACTCAAAGTATTTAATGAAAACATCCATTACACGACCACTACATTCCCTCATACTTAGCATTTCATGGGATAACCTGAGGACATGCATATGAAAATGGTGATTTATAAATAATAGTAAGGGAGTAAATAACGAATATTAGGAAGAATTCAACACATGTTAGGAAATAGGTATATCAAAGGAGTATAAGAAAAACATGAACACAAAGGCATGATATAACACGATTAATATATTATAGAAATGTGGAAACAACACTTAACATGGTATTAGTATGATCCAAGGATCATTGCCCATGGTTCATGAGTAAAACCTCATTTCACTTGAATTATCATGACTAAACCCTCATTTCACATGACGTATCATGATAATAATCATTACTCAATGCATTGGAGTGCTATCACGACACACCCTTCTTAAACATTTCATTTCATACATAAGTGTGCCACATGGATCATATAACATTGATTCACTAAACATCATCATTTATTCAACAATGATGTAATGTTGAATTAATACATGAAATTATAAAATCAATATTTAAATTTTCATAAAAGTGAATACCCTTGACAGAGAAATGGGCATGGTACTCACTACACAATGACTTTTGTTTGGAAAATAGCGGTGCAATTTCAGCAGAATAACAATGCGACATAAGAATTCATAAAAATTGATTATTAGAGAGGAATGGGTGTCTCATTATATTTAAATTAAATGGATAGTAAGGGGGTATGAAATATATATGTACCAACATATTCAATGAAGTTTAGATTCATAATAAAAATGAATTTCTTGAAATTAAATGAGAAGAGATAAATTCCATCCTGAATGTCAGGATAATAACGGGTGTAAATAAGAGACATTAATGAGAGTGAAAGGGGTCTATAATCATTAAAAAGTCAATATGGAAAAATGTGGGAGGTTTGAAACCATACCCCAACATTTAAAATTTAAAATAATAGGGAATAACCATATTAAGAAACATGGATAAAATTAGAAAGGAAGGAATCCCTTGTAACAACCTGAATCTGGAGCCCCTCCACTGGTGCCCCATACCTGGTGCACCATATGACCTCAAGCGTGTTTCCCCAAATGCCAGAGGCTGCCGACTAGCATTGAGGGCCTTGGTGAGTCGATGGGGAAACTATTCCCTCATTCGGTAAGGTATACAAGATAAGGAAACAACAATAAACACCGGAAGCAGCAAACAACATGCACAACAACAGAAACCAAAGAGCGGAAGCAATGCAGATATGTAACAATGATGACAATAATGCAGCAGGAACAAGTATCTATGGAAAACAGAAAAAACAACAACGTGCTGGAACACAACTGAAAACAAGTGCAAAAAAATGAAATCTCCTCAACATTGTGATCCACGGCTCGGTCCCATGCTCCTCAGCTCTAGTGAAATCATGAACCTGAAGTAGAAGGGTGTTTGCCCTTATCTATACCTGCAACAACATAGTCTACTTAGTCCCAAATGCATCGCCCAAACAGGGTGTGAGATACAATACCATTAGGAAATCACCCAAATATTTGTGCCTAACGGTCAATGAATACATGGAAGTAATATAAACAAGGAGCAGCAAACAGGAAAACACAAGCAGCTACAATCCAAAATTCTAACAAGTAAAGTACACAAGTAAGCAGCCAGCAACAAGAAGAAAACAGGTAACCCTCTGGGTAGCTCTCATAGCCTAACCCCTATGGTTCATCCTATAATACTAGAAACCCTTTGGGAGGCACACACAGTCTCACCCCTCTGGTTCAGCTACGTAATTAAGTAGAATCTCTGGGGAAGCACTCACCGTCAATTCCCCCTATAGTCTCGTATCGTGGTAAAGGCTCTCTAGGGAAGCACTCAACGTCAATTCCCCCAGAGGCCTACGTCGTGGAGCTACAGACTCTCTAAGGAACCACTCAACGTCAATTCCCCCTATAGTCTCGCTTTTTAATTAAAAGACACTCTGGAGAAGCCCTTCCGTCAATTCTCCCATTGGTCTACTACTCTAGGTTCTCACAGTACTAAGTAGAACTAAACATTCTCAGCGCGCGTATATCGTCCCAAGTAAACCTCAAGAACTACTTTTCTAACAAATAAGGCTTAACAGAAATAATAAACCAATAGTTTCGCTATCCTAAAACTAGGCATGGAAACCAGAAAACGCCCAACAAGGAAAACAAGCATGGAAAAGAAACCAGAGCACAAAATAAACTATTCTACTCACAAGCAATAACTTCTACTAAGGAAAACAAGAAAAATCAGGCAATCAACAGGGAAAAACAGGATACACGCAATACCCTGTTCAAGGCTATTGATGGAATTTGCACAGAGTGTTCATCAACATTATACAGAAAGGAACAAACCACCTACCTCAATCCGAGGAGATCGATATACGTGAACCTCAATAATAGATTCCTCTTAGAACAACGTAGATCTGAGAAAACTCCCAAAACGTTCATCCCATGATAACATGGAAACGAGGAGGAATCAAAAAAACAAGGCTAAAGAAGAAAGAAGAACACACCGTTGTGATTCCAACGCAATCGACCATGCTCAAATTGGAGAACGGACGGCGAGGCGGGAGCCCGTCGAAGATACGGTTGTATGGTCACTCTTAGACGGACGAAAACTAAAGAAGAAGATGAAAATGGGGGTTAGGCGTGAACCCGAACCGTTTAATGAAAAAAAAGTACACGGTGTGTACTTCTTGAGTACACAGTGTGTACTTCAATTTTTCTATACTCCAAATTAACTGGCCTCCACCTTAGCCTTACACACTATGTGTGTGGCCCAGACACGGCCAGCACACGGCTTCGAGCCAGGGAAGTGTACACGGCATGTACTCAGAAAGTACACAGTGTGCACTTCTGAAATTTTAAGAAAATTCATTTTTCTCAAAAACTCCAGAAAAAGGAAAAAGGTACCTGATAAGAAGATCCGGGTTCTTACAAACATCCACCATTAAAGAAATTCGTCCCTGAATTTCCCTAATGAGTCGGAGAAGAAGAAACCCCAAACAGCTCTGGCCAGTGCGATCGTACATCGGCCTCCCTCTCCCAGGTCTCGTCCTATACTCGCCCGTGCTGCCATATCACTCGTACCAGAGGAACAGACCGCCCGCGGAGAAACTTCGTACTACGATCGAAAATCCGGAGAGGATTCTCCTCGAACGATGCATCCTCTTCAAGCTCGACTTCCTCGGGCTGAAAGACGTGAGAAGGGTCTGAAAAGTAATGTCGGAGTTGAGAGACGTGGAAGACAGCGTGCATGGCCCGATACCTCTGAGGTAACTGCATCTAATAGGCGACCGACCCCACTCTCTCCAAGACCTCAAACTGCCCGACATACCATTGTGAAAGCTTACCGTGTCTCTGAATCCTTTTGTTTCCCAACCTCGGTGTGACACGTAGGAAAACCTGATCCCCGACCTCGAACTCCTGAGGTCTTCTCCGCTGATCAGCATAAGACTTCTGTCGAGACTGCACTGTAGCCATCCTCTTCCGAATCAGCTCTATCTGCACTGAAGTCTCCTGAACAAGACGTTGTCCCAGCAAAGCTGCCTATCCTACCTCCAACCAACATAAGGGTGATCGGCATGGCCTACCGTACAAAGCCTCATATGGCTCCATATGAATGGTATCCTGCAAACTGTTGTTGTAGGCGAACTCCACCAGAGGAATATGATTCTCCCAAGAACCGCCAAAGTCAATTATGCAAGCTCAGAGCATATCCTCAAGAACCTGGATCATGCGCTCGGACTGGACATCAGTCTGGGGATGGTATGTTGTACTCAAAAGTACCTTTGTACCCAATGCCTTCTGATGATCCTTCCAGAACTGAGAGGTAAAGCACGCATCTCTGTCTGAAAAAATAGAGCACGGAACTCCATGCAGAAGAATGATCTCTCTGATTTAAAGTCATCCTAGATCATCGAAACTGAATGTCTCCTTGATCAGCAAGAAGTGAGCAACCTTCCTATGTCTGTTGACGACAACCCAAACATCATCATTCCCTCAGGATGATCTTGGCAACCCGGTCACGAAGTCCATCGCAACATCATTCCACTTCCACTCCGGAATGGGTAACTGTTGTAAAAGGCATGTTGGTCGTTGATGCTCTGCATTCACCTACTGAAAAGTAGAACATCTCATTACAAAACTAGAAAAATCCTTCTTTATACCTAGCCACTAGTACTAGCAATGAAGATCCCGATACATCTTGGTAACTCCAGGATGAACTTCCCAAACTGAGGAATGGAAATCCCATGTCCGCTCCTCGCATATGTCAACTGGAACCTATACACGTTCTTGGAAACACAAGATCTTATCCTCGCCCACTGTCCATCTAGGAAGAGGGTCCCCTCCTGACACACTCTCTCATAGGACTAAGCCTCCAGAGTTTTATAGCTTCCTCATCCATACCCGATCAAGTAGCGTGGAGGTAACAACTATAGAAGATAGAAAGGCCTGTCCCCGTCGGTCGTGCAACTCCAGATGAATTTCGGAGAATAGATCCATCAACTTCCACTCATTACTAGCCTCTTAAACTTCCCGAATCTGAGTTCTCCTGCTCAACGCGTCTGCCACGGCGTTTCCCTTTCCCAGCGTATTGGCAAGATCGAAATCAAAAGACTAAAGATACTCTACGCACCTGTGATGCCTCAGATTCAGATCACGCTGAGTGAAGATATACTTGAGACTCTTGTGGTCAGTAAAGACCACAAAGTGCTCTCCCAGAAGATAGTGTCTCCAACAGCGCAAGGCATGAACAACAGATGCCAACTTCAGATCATGCATAGGGTAGTTCCTCTCATGTGGCCTCAGCTGTCGAGACCCATACACAACGACTCCATCTCCCTGCATAAGCACAGCTCCCAGCCCAATACCTGAAACATCACAGCAAATAGTGTTTGCTCTTTCCTAGATTTCGCAAGACTAGTTTCGGTGCTGACATCAACCTCCCATTCTTCTCCTGAAAGGCTGAATCAGAAGAATATGACCATAATAACTTTTCCCCCTTCTTGGTCAGACCTTCCAAAGGTGATTCTAGACGAGAAAAGTCTTGAATGAAGCGTCTGTAGTATCCATCCAGCCCTAGGAAGCTCCATACCTCAAAAACGTTCTTCGGCTGCTCCCAGGAAACTATAGCTCACACTTTCTCTGGGTCCACAGATACTCCTTCCTCTAAGATGACATAACCCAAGAAGTGAATCTGATCCATCTAGATGTGGCACTTCGAGAGTTTAGCATAAAGTTGATTCTCTCTCAGTGTACTCAGAACGATATCAAGACGGGTAGCATGGTCGTATCGAGTGTGAGAGTACACCAAGATATCATCCACGAAGACCACAACGAAAGAATCCAAGTATGGATGGAACACTCGGTTCATCAGTTCCATGAAAACTGCAGGTGTGTTCGTGAGTCTGAAAGGTATGACTTTATACTCTTAAAGACCGCACCAGCTCCTGAATGCTTTCAGAGGTATATATGATGGTCTAACATGCAACTGATGGTAACCGGACCTCAAGTCGATCTTCGAGAACACACGGGCTCCTCGAAGCTGATCGAAAAAGTCATTGATCCTCGGAAAAGGATATCGGTTCTTGACCGTCAACTGGTTCAGCTTTCGATAATCCACCCAAAGCCGAAGGGTACCATCTGCCTTCTTTGGAAACAGGACAGGCGAACCCCAGGGAGAAGTACTGGGTCGGATGAAACCCATAGCCTGTAGCTCCTCCAACTGCTTCTTGAGCTCCTGCAACTCAGGTGTGGCCATCCTATAGGGAGGAATGGACAGAGGTGCTGCTCCTGGAACGAGCTCAAAAGAGAAGTCTGCCTCACGTTCCGGAGGCAAACTTGAAAAGTCCTCTGGAAAGACATCCCTAAAGCGATCTACCACTTGACGAATTTCCAACTCTGGAGTCCCATGATCATCTAGATAAAGACTAGACACCTGGGCTGTCACCCCTCCTATCCCAAGATGTTCAAGTCCTGCCCGACTCACCCAAACGTCTCATTCGCCTCTATGAAGAAAATATTCACCCTCTAGTGAGATGAAACTGACTCTACGACGATAACTGTCAATGACTTCCAAGAATGGAATCAACCAATCCATGCCGAGCATGACATCATAGCATGTCATCTCTAGGACATAGAGATCCCATATGAAGTGATACCATACAACCTCGAGAGGGAACTCTCTACATTGGAATACACTAGATTTCCTTGTTCCCAAAGGTGTGTCTAGTGTCAATGAGTCAGCAGAAGAAAAGATGTAGAGTCCATGGCTCTTCACAATGGAAATGGAGATAAATCTATGAGTAGCACCAGCATTGAAAAGGGATAAAAACAAAACTGATGCTACTAAAATTGTACCTCAAATAGTAGAAGGGTCGGGATCCTGCTCCTGATAATTCTGCTCCACGGCGAAGGATTGGCCTATGTTGCGGCCCTGCGCCCCTGGATGACAACTCTGAGCTGAACCTACCTCCTAGTGCTGAGGAACTTCTGGATGACTGCCACGACCTCGACCTCCCCCTAGGCCCGAACGGCCGGAAGAACTCCAGTTTCCCGATTGGTGAGAAACTGGTGGGGATGCTCCTGAACGAGGAGTCATGGAAGAACACCGGTCACCTGCTACTGGGGATAAAACCTGGCAGAGACACTGAAGGTGACCCATCTTTCTACAAGATCGGCATTCCGCGGGGTCTCTCTGGCACTGCGGCCTTGTGTTCCCTATACGTCCACACTAGTAGCATGTCACGTGGCTGCCTGATGATGTGTCTCGCTTCCCCAAATCACCGTACGTAGGCTCCCTACGACACTTCTTGTTTCCATCTGGAGGAACGCTAACTTTGGAAGCAGAACCGCCCTGACTCGTAGCTCCAGAGTCTCTCAGATTGCGCTTCGCAATCAGTGCCTGGTTGAAGATGGAAGTAAGGCAAGTCAGTTGGAAGATGTTCACCTGCGAGCGAATCTCCCGCTCGAGTCCATCCTCAAACTTCCTTGCCAAGAACACCCCTATCCAATCTCGAAGGGGTGTAAAATGTTGCATCTTAGTGAACCGAGAGGAATACTCCATGATAGATAGAGTACCCTGTTCTATGCTCAGGAACTCCCGGGCTCAATCGGCCCTCAGGGTCTCCAGGTAGAAGTAGTTGTAGAACACGTGCTGGAACTCCTCCCAAGCCATTCCCTGTTGGTGACCCACCTATGAGATCATGTCCCACCACCTCTTGGTGGAGTCTCGGAAGATGTAGGCGGTGAGCTTGACTTGCCTCTCTAGAGGCATCTCCAGGTGCTCGAATATAGTCAGCATGGCTTCCATCCATGACTCTACAGCCTGAGGTCCTCCCTACTCCGAGAACGTGGGAGGGTTCTTTTAGTAAAAGACTTGCGTCAAGTCTACCATATATGAGGCAGGAGGTGGTGCTCCCTGGAAGGCCTGCATCATCCCCATGAATCATTCCCTGAACTGTGCATCAGCGCCCGTGACTGGTATAACAACCGGTGACAAGGATGGCTCAGCTTGGGGATCAACAAGAAGTCCTTGTTCAGCCCTGTCTGGCATATGATCATTGCCTGACGACAAAAGTACGACCAGAGGACATCTCGGAGGCATAGCTTTGAAAGATCAGAAGAACAACTTAGATCAGGAAAACAAGGACAGAGAACACGAGGGTACAAAACGGGAACAGGGGAAGAAAAACATAAAATATAGCAAAACGTGACTACACGACGTGTATAAAAACTACACGGTGTGTCTTCTTAAGCCACTGACATGGGTGTGTACTCCTGCCCTACAAGTCATGTACACTTCAAACTACACACCGTGTTGACCCCAACACATGGTGTGTACTTGTAACTATTCCCCTACCCGAGTCCCTTACATGGATAACCCACACGGTACGATTTAACCTGAGACTACACAGTGTGTACGAAATAAACACGGTGTACACTAGAAAAGGCTACGGCGGTCCGTGTTGTTAAGTAAATGGCCGTCTACATGGCTGGACCTTACACTGCATGCTCCGAACAAACATGGCATGTATCGGCGAAGGCGACACCGTCCTGTGTTGTTCGTGACACGGCCAGGAACCTGGGGAAGACTACACGGCGTGTTCCGAAGACACACAGTGTGTGGAAAAGAAGGTCACACCGACCCGTGTTGTTCATGACACGGCTGGGTACCTGGACAGGACTACATGGCGTGTTCCCAAAGGACACGGTGTGTGCTACCCGAGCTTCCACGACCTGTGTTGTTAGTGACACAGCCGGGTACACGGCTCCGAAATCACACGGTGTGTACCAATGGTACCTAAAATGTTCCCAAAGTTACTCCCATGAAACCGTGTTCTGCTCACACGGTCAGTGACATGGCCTGAAAACTACACGGCGTGTATCTAAAAAGTGCACACCGTATATTCTGGGTTTTTTTGGGCAGTAGCTCAAAAACTGCGCAGAATTCCAGAAACACTAAAAATGAGGGAAAAGATGACAAATTCCGATCCATGAGTTCCCATAACACCTCATGATCCAAATTTTTGGCATTCACTTTAAACAAAGAACAAACAACAGTTTTCTAACATAGCAGCGGAGAATCTATCAAGAAACTATCACAACAGCATGCATAATCTACACAAAGTCTATCACAACAACATGAAATCGCTAACGCACCCTAGATGGCATGGAAATAATGCATGACATTTGATTTCTACAAGTTCATATATGATGCATGAGATGGAATACCCTCATCTCATCGGGTTGCGACAGAAATAGAACTGAAATATTATAACAATAACCGCACAAGTCATGTGAATCACTCTAAGTGAAATTAGATCAACTATAAAATCTCAAAACCTGAAAACTGCAATTAACGAAGTAGTATGGATTTTCCATGTACAAAGGTTAGATACTCCTAGGCACAACATAATACCAAGTACTGAATCCTTCCTATCCCTGGCTAAAGTCTCCAAACAGTAAGGAAAGAGAAAAGAACACCTCTGATACCACTTTGTAATGACCCGAATCCAGAGCCCCTCCACTGGTGCCCCATACCCAATGCGCCACATGACCTCAAGCACGTTTCCCCAAATGCCAGAGGCTGCCGACTAGCAGCGAGGGCCTTGGTGAGTCGGTGGGGAAACTATGCCCTCGTTCCATAAGGTATAAAAGATAAGGAAACAACAATAAACAGTGGAAGTAGTAAACAACATGCATAACAACAGAAAACAAACAGCAAAAGCAATGTAGATATATAAAAATGATGGAAATAATGCAACAGGTAAAAGTATCTATGGAAAACCGAAAACACAACAACATGCTGGAATACAACTGAAACCAAGTGCAAAAGAAAAACAAAGACAGATCCTCAGCATCGCGAGCCAGGGCTCGGTCCCATGCTCCCCAACTCTAGTGCAATCAAGAACCTGAAGTAGAAGGGCTCTTTCCCTTATCAATACCTACAACAACATAGTCGGCATGGGCCCAAAATCATGGCCCAAACAGGGTGTGAGATACAATCCTAGTAGGCAATCACCCAATGATTTGTGCCTAACAGTCAATGAATACATGACAGTAATATAAACAAGGAGCAGCAAACAAGAAAACACAAGCAGCTACAATCCACAGTTCTAACAAGTAAATTACACAAGTAAGCTTCCAGCAACAATAAAAAAACAGGTAAATCTCTGGGTAGCTCTCACAGCCTATACCCTATGGATCCACCTAAAGTACTAAAAACCCTATGGGAGGAACAAACAGTCTCACCCCTCTAGTTCAGCTATGTAATTAAGCAGACTCTCTTGGGAAGCACTCAACGTCAATTACCCCTGTGGCCCGCGTCGTGGAACTATAGACTCTCTGAGGAAGCAGTTGACATCAACTCCACCTATAGTCTCTCATCGTTATTAAAAGCCACTCTGGAGAAGACCTTCCGTCAATTCTCCCTCTGGACTACTACTCTACGTTCTCACAGTCCTGAGTAGAACTAAAAATGCTCATCGTGCATATATCATCCCAAGTAAACCTCAAGAACAACTTGGCTAACAACTAAGGCTCAACAGTAATAATAAACCAATAGTTCCACTATCCTACAACAAGGCATGGCAACTCGAAAAACGCCCAACAGGAAAAACAAGCATGGAAAAGCAACCTGAGCACAAAATAAATTATTCTACTCACAAGCAATAACCTCTACTGAAGAAAACAAGCAAAATCAGGCAATCAAGAGGAAAAAACAGGAAACAGGCAATACCTCGTTCAAGGGTATTGGTGTAATTTGCACATAATATTCATCAACTATCTATGGAAAGGCACAAACCACCTACCTCAATCCGAGGAGATCGATATACGTGAACCTAGATGAAAGATTCCTCTTAGAACAACGTAGATCTGAGAAAACACACAAAACGTTCATCCCGTGATAACTTAGAAACGAGGAGGAATCAGGAAACAAGGCTAAGGAGGAAGGAAGAACTCACTACTACGATTCCAACGCAATCGACCATGATCGAATCAAAAAATGGATGGAGAGGCGGGAGCCTGTCGAAGATCTGGCCATACGGTCACTCTCGGACAGACAAAAACTGAATAAGAAGACAAAACTGGGGGTTAGGAATGACCCTGGTCCGTTTAATGAAAAAAAGATAGTACACGGCGTGTACTTCTTGAGTACACATCATGTACTTCAATTTTCCATACTCCTAATTAACCGGCCTACACCTCAGCCTTACACACCATGTGTGTGGCCCAAACACGGCCAACACACAACTTCGATCCGGGGAAGAGTACTTGGAGTGTACTCAGAAAGTACACCGCATGTACTTCTTAAATTTCCCGAAAATTCATTTTTCTCAAAAACTCTAGAAAAAGGAAAAATGTACCTGAAAAGAAGATCAAGGTTCTTACATCCCTTACATAGAAGTGTGATCCCAAAGGCTTGGTTGGGGCTTGAAAGAGGATTCTTGGGAGCTTGGGGACCCTTTCTATGATACTAGATAGAGTAGGGATGAGGTTTATAGAGATTCAAATGCTTTTTGTGAAGAGGAAGTGGGGGATTGGGTGGGTTTATATAGGAAAAGGTAAGGAATTTTTTATTATTTTGGTTTTGGCCACCACAAATTAAACTAATCAAAAAAACACTCCAACCCATGGTTTTTTAGCATAGTTTTATCCAAAGGGGAGTGAAATACAATATTTTATAAGTCCAATTTCTAAATTTATTAAAATATTTTGTTTGATTATGTGGAGGTGAGTCTCAGTCTCAAGGAAACCATTTAAAAAAGATAATATGATTTATAAGTCATAGAGGGTCCACTAAGTCTTTTTAAAATAAATAAAATAATCCTAAAATCGCATTATTTTAATGGTAAAAAATATAATGTTTGAAAATCTCATTATAATATTTTATTAAATCACTATTGGGTCATTAGGATGTCATAAAACACATTATATAATTAAATTGTATTAAATTTTTACATAAAAATTCGACTCTTGGAAAATTATAAAAAATTCACCATTGGATAATTTCGACATCAGGATTTAAAAAATAAATATTATTTTTATCTAATTAATTTTATAAATTTATGAATTTTATCTTTTAAAATAAAAATCGTTCATTTTTTGAAAATTGATGGGTTTTTCCAGAAAAAATATAACATACCATAACAAAAATTACAATTGTATTCATAAAAATTATACAATCAATTATATTCAATATAATGAAATTTAATAATAATATTTTATTTAATTATTATTTATTTATAAAATACATTAATTCATAAAAATATATTTCTTAATTGAATATTATCTAAAAATACTATTTGTTCTTTAAAAATTATTTTTAAAGTAACAATAATAAAATGAACGTATAATCTTTATTATATACAAAAATAATGAACATAATCATAGTGCTAAGGAATTTTATCTTAACCACTTATAACACCCATATAATACCAAAGGGTAAGGTGTTAGATGGCGAAAGACTCTTGGGGTGTCTTGGATAACGTCGCTCAAGTGATAATATCTATCAACCTCCACTTCTCATGTAGGAGGTTTCATTTGATCTTAACATGTTGATGTTCGTCTTGGGCTTTGTCGTGTGTGAATCCCAAGGATGTGACCTCCTTTTTATGCTCTGACAAATGGAATTTGTACAGAGTGATTATAATGTATGAGGTCATCACATTCTCTGTCTATGTAAATTGGATTTGTTAATTCCCTATATTTATACTAATCATGCGATCACTGTTCAACAACTATATTAGAAATGGCACCAATTTCTAATAGTTTTTAAAATCCAAAATACTTAAAACCAAATAATTTACTTTTTTATATAACCATTTTATATAATTATACAGTTAATTAGATCTTGAATAATTATCATTTATGAATATTTGGGTCCTTGCAATCTTCTCCCCTTACGAAATTTCACCCTTGAGATGTCCTTTTCCCACACTTAATATTTACGGGTAGCTCTACCTCATCACTTCCCCTGATTCCTACATTGCTTCCTCAAACTTGTGGTTTCACCACAACACCTTGATGATAGGCATTGTCTTATTTTGAATAATTTTTTCCCTATGATGTTTGATCTTCACTAGATTTTCTTCATAAGAGAGGGAATTCTTTAATGGTACCACCTCTAGATTGAGAACATGATATTGGTCAGGTATGTACACCCTCAAGAGTGATACGTGGGATACATCATGTATATCAGATAGGTTCGGTGGGAGTGTTGGTTGATAAACACTTATCCAATGAAATCAAGGATCTCAAAATTGCTGATGTACCCTTAAATAAGCTTTCCCTTCTTCCCAGATCTCATAAACCTCTTCCACAGTGATATTCCAAGGAATACCATGTCTCTGACACCAAAATCTAGTTCTCATCGATGATAATCTGTATAGGTCTTTGGTCGACTCTAAGCATCTTTATGTACTAATGGATGGTCTTAATCATCTACAGCATTTATTTGACCATTTATGGACCCATGAGTTTTTTCTCCCCAACATCATCCCAACATGATGGTGTTCTTCACCTCTTCTCATATTGGGCTTCATAAGGATCCATTTAAATTCTTGAGTGGAAATTGTTGATGTAAGAGAAAAAAAATAGAGGAATATTATAATCTCATCCTTCTTTAATGTCTATTGAGAAGGCTCTCAATATGTTCTAAAGTGTTTGGATAGTCTGCTCAGATTGGCCATCAGTTTGAGGATGATAAAACATACAAAAGTTCATATCAGTATTCAGATCATGTAAAAGAATATTCCAAAACATAGAGGTGACTCTTGGATCTCGATAGGATACAATCTGTAGTGGTACAATAGGAAACCATACCACATCCCTGATATATATATGAACCAGTTTATCAAATGATAAATCCTCCTGAAATGTAATGATGTTTCCACTCTTTGTAAGATGACCCAAAAAACCCAGATAGCATTGTTTTCTTTTGATGTCTTCGGATGTTCGGTGGGAAACTCCATGGTTAGGTTATCACATTTCCATTTTGGTATGGGTAATGGTTGAATAATCCCCTTAGAATTATTCCTCTCAGCCTTTACTTGTTAACACACCAGTCAAATTGAAGTATACTCAGTGATCCCCTTCTTCATGTTATCCCGACAATAATGTTCTTTTAGATCTCGATACATATTTGTGTTTCCTAGGTGAACGGAGAAATAAAAACTATGTGAATCATCCAAAAGATCGTTCTTCAAATCCAGATTTAGTGGAACACATAGTCTTGACCCAATTCACATATTTCCTTCTTCATTAACATTGAACTCCGAGGATTTACATTTTCAGATAGTTTAAAATTTCATCTGAATTCCCTCATAATCCTTTTGAAAATACTTTAACCTTTCCTAAAGATACTATTGATAAATCAATTGTGAAAGGATTTATAATGTTCCCTAATTTTTGAATCCCATGCACATATTCATCAAATTTATGATGATTGGATCCTTTTCAATTCTCATCAAGGATATATTTTTTGGGTCCTTTATACTTATATCATCCACCACATTATTTTCTTTCCTAGGGTGGTAATGGATTGAGCTGTCATTGTCATTGATCAACTCTACCCATATTCGTTTGTGAATATTCAACTCTTTCTGTGTGAATATTTACTTGAGTCTTTTGTGTTCTGTATATATTTCACACTTCTCCCCAATGAGGAAATGTCAACAAATTTTTTAAGTGAATATCACTAAAGACAACTCCAGATAATGTTTTGGTTAGTTTTTCTCATGAAATTTCAATTTCCTTGAAGCATAGGCAATGGCATTGTCACTTTTAATCATCACACAACCCATGACCATCTTCGACGCATCACTGAATACAAAAAAAAACATTATCCACTTGTGGGTTGTGTTAGAACGAGCACAGTGACAAGACACCTTTTACACTCCTTAAAGTTATCTTCACATTCATCACTCCTAGAAAACTTGACTCCCTTTAGTGTTATCTTGGTTAAAGGTTTCGACAATCGTGACAAATTTCTCAGAAATTGGAAATAATATCCAACTAACTCCAGGAAGATATGGATATCTATCACCGATGTAGGCCTCATCCATCCCTCAATTTTAGCGGTCTTAGAGGGATCCTCAGATATCTCATTACTTGAGATGATATGACCAAATAATGAGGCATCCTTAAACAATAACTCACACTTGTTCTAAATTTCCTAGAGCTTCTCCTTTCACAAGGTCTCTAGTACAATTTTTAGATGCTCTTCATGGTCCTCCATGGTTTTGGATTATATTATAAAATCATCTATAAATATGACCACAAAATTGTCGAGGTAATTTCTAAAGACTCTATTCATCATGTCCATGATGATTTGTAGATAATTAGTTTGTATTAAAGAAATTATTATGAATTCATAGTGCATGTACCTTTTATGAAATGATGTCTTGGGGATATCCTCCTTCTTCACCCTTACTTGGTAATATCCCGACCTCATATCCACCATAGAGAAGTATTGTGCTTTACATAACTGATTGAACAAGTCATCAATTATTCGTATAGGATACATTTTCTTTATCGTGATTTGGTTGAGCTCATGATAATCAATGAAAATACACATTGACCCATCCTTCTTCTTGAAGAAGAGGACTGGTTCACCCCATGGTGAAGCACTTGGACATGTAAACCCATTATCCCGATTCTCTTGTAGTTTATTCTTCAGCTCCTCAAGCTCAAAAACATCCAATCTATATAGAGTCTTGGATATTTGAAATTCCCATGGTATAAGATCAATTGACAATTCAAAATCCCATTTTGTAGGAAGAACAAGTAATTTATCGGGAAACACTTCAAAAAATTCCCTCAGAATATGCATGTCTTCAAAGATGGTTTCTTCCTTATACTTAGTCATCTGAGCAAGACATGCATTCTCATAGAGTAGTAATATCCATGCTTGAGAAGATAGTAAAAATGAATATTCTTCTCACTCCTTTCACTTTTACAGAATCAAGGTTTGATTCTCTATAAGGAGAGTGATTTTCCTATCGTGGAAATTTATGTTGTCTCTATATAGATAAAGATAATCCATGATAATAATTGTATCAAATTCCACTACAGGGAGTATGACATGGTTCACCAGGAATTTCAACTCACAAATTATGACAGTGGAGTTATATTCATGGATTTCAATGACTACCCATTTTACCATACTCACTAACATCTTTACTTCCCTAAATTGTGGTGGTGTTGGTATTATTCTACTAAAGTTTTGGGTTATTAAAGAATCTATATAACTAGAATCAAAAATTACATTCACTATTATCCAATGAATAACTAGCATACATGTCACCACTTCATTTTCAGGGTTTACTTTGGTAGTAGTGATGGATAAATCACTCCCATTCATCGTTGGAGGATGTCGGTTGCCTAAAAAACCCTTGGCTTATTGCACTAGTTGTAAAATTTCTCCATTTATTTGCAGTTGAAGAAATAAACAACACATTGGGGACTAATGGAGCATTCCTCTCCTCTATCATAGCCACAAATTTTTATGGTTGATATTTAATGGCTAGAAGCCTTTCTTTTCCACACCGAAGTCATTTCCTCACCCCTTCAGGCAATTTCTGGGAATCTTCTTTCCGCACCTTTGGAAAGTGGGGTGCTTTTTTTAGCACTGTTGGATTTATCCATTGGATCACCAGAATTGAAGTCCACCTTAAGGTTCTTATCCCCATGATACCCTTGAGATTCTTCAATATCTATTTTGACATTGAGGGCACATCAGATAATTTCCTCATAGCTATCGATGTTACGGATCACTAGGGCTTTCATTAGGCTACGTTTTATCCCACAAAAAAGCGTTCAACCTTGAATTTAGGGGAAACAAAAAAGATTGAGGCATATCAAGAAAGTATTGTGAAGTTTTATTTATGTGCTCATATATATTTGTCTTATTTGGGCTTAAGGGCATGGAAATCCATTTCCATCATAAGCTGATGGGTCCATGGAAAATATTTATTGAAAGATATCTTCTAGAAACACTTTCATTACGATTCCTTGATTTCATCATTAGGCTTATTATTTTTTATCAATGTCTACCATTGAACAACTTCACCCTCTATATGATAATCATCTAGAATAACCTTCCCTTATTCAGAACACTAAATAATTGAGAATATCATTTCTATGGAGTTGATCCATTGTTTCGTGATTGAGGGATCAGATGATCCATTAAAAGTAAGAATATTTTGACTCATGAAGCTATCGATTGTGACTTATTGATTCCTAATGGGGTTGAATGTTCCTCTTGACTGATGTTTCTATTCAAAACATTATTTAACTTATATAGTTTCATGACAGAGTTCGTGATTCCCACTCCCATAGGATTGGGAATCGAATTAGAATAATCATCACATTGATCTTCGCATCAGTTGTTAGTTTGAATCGACCAATTACCGGCCATTGGTTGGAATAAATGAAAATTTAGGGGTAACACATAATGGTTAGTCTAAATAAAAGAACAAATTACTTATAAATTACTTTTATTTCTTGAACGTATAAATTTTTAGGTTTCAATATTATTTATTCATGATCTACTTCCAAACATATATTCATAAGGTAATTTTTTATTCCCTTAATAATTGTTCACACTATGTTTATGAATTTACCAAAGCATATCCCCCGGTAGTTTCACAACGAAGAGGGCCACAATTCTCGTTGTCGTGCACCAATTCCCATTCGACTCCTTCTCAAAGCGGTGTTTTTGGGTTTTCCCCTAGGATACATATGTTCTAGAGCCGTCTCTACTAGCTCATATCCAAAAATGGATGTATTTGGTTGATAAACCAATTACTCAATACTCACAAAAATTTAGGGATGTTTTTATTAATCTTATCATTATCCTTAAGGCTTCTGCTATGGTTTTCTAATCCTAATCCAAGAAATAACTAAACCTATCCTCTGATACCAACAATGACAACCCTGATCATTATTACACACTTAATCATGATTTATTACAAAAAGTATTCACTGGATAAAACATTTAATTTCGAGAGGTATTGAGTCACTGGGGATTAGGAACATTAAATAAAAACATAAAACATGAAACGCAATATCTTTACTAAAATCATCAATTACATGACCACTATATTCTCGTGTACATAACATTGCATGGGATAACCTGAGGACATGCATAAGAAAAGGGTAAGCTATAATTCCCGGTGAGGGAGTAAACAAGGAAGAACAATAATAATAAATTACATGTTATGAAATAGGTATATCAAAGTATCATAATAGAAACATGAACATAAAGGCATGATATTGCACGATTAACATAACATGGAAATGTGGAAACAACACTTAACATGGTATTAGCATGATCCAAGGATCATTGAACATGCATCATGAGAAAAACCTCATTGAAAATAAATTATCATGATTATAAGCTCATTTAACCTGATGTATCATGATACTAATCTTTACCCAATGCATTGGAGCGCTATCAGGGCACACCCTTCTTAAACATTTTATTTCATGCATAAGTGCGCCACATGGATCATATAACATGGAGTCAATAAACATCATCATTTATTCCACAATAAAATAATGTGGGATTAATAATGAATCTCTGTAATCAATAATTAAATTTTCATAAATATGAAATCCATTGATAAAAAATGGCCATGGTATTCACTTTACAATGACTTTCTCTTGGAAAATTGCGGTGAAATTTTTGTAGCATAACAACGTGGAATAATAATTCATAAAAATGGTTGATGAGATAGAAAAGGGTATATCACCATATTTAAATGAAATGGACAGTAAGTGGGTCACTTAGATACATGTCCCAAAAAATTTAATATAGTTTAGATTCAAAATACAAGACAATTTCATGAATGTAAATGATAAGAGAGAAAATACTTATAGAATTTTGGCACAGAAATTGGTGTACATTGAAGGCATTGATAAGAGATAAAGAGGTCTCTAATCATTAAAATATAAAGAGGAAATAAATGGGGAGGTGTGAAACCATACCTTGACATTTACAATTGAAAATAAAAGGGCATAACAATATTAAGAAACATGGATAAAATGAGAAAGGTAGGGATCCCTTACTAGGAAGTGTTATCCCAAATGATTAGAAGGGGATTCAGAGAAGATTATTGGGAGATTTGTGATCCTTGGGTGGATTATAGATAGAGGAGGTCAGAGTTTGGTCGAGCTACAAAGGCTTTGAGTGAATAGTAAGTTGGAGCATGGAATGGTTTATATAAGAAAAGGGATGGAATTATTTATTATTTAGGTTTTTACCACAACACATTAAACTAATCAAAACCACACACCAACCCATGGTTTTTGCCCAAGGGTTTTTCAAAATGGTAGTGGAAGAAAATATTTTATAATTACAGTGTCTGAAATTCTTAAAATATTAGGTTTTAATATGTGTAGGTGGGTCACACTCTCAAGGAAATCATTTTAAAAAGATAAAATGATTTATAAGTCTTGGAGGGTCCACTAAGGCTTTGTAAAATAAATCGAATAATACAAAAATCACATTATTTTAATAGTAAAAAATATTTATTGGAAGAACATCCTATTTATAGAATTTTATTATATCATTATTAGGTTATTATGATGTCATAAAACACAATATATAATTAAATGGTATTTAATTTTTACCTGAAAATTTGTCTGTCTCTGAAAATTATAAAATATTAACTATTAGAAAATTTATAAATCTTGATACCAAGAATAATATTAATTTTATCTAAATAATCTTATAAATATTTTATTTTTTACTTTTAAAATAAAAAACCACATTTATTAAAAAATCATGGGTTTTGACAAAAATTACATTGAAACCACAATAAAATTTTATATTGTATTCATAAAAATTATACAATAATTTATATTTAATAAAATAAATTTATTAATAATATTTTTTTAAAATATTATTTAATTAAAAAATACCTTAAATCACCAAAATAGATTTCATAATTGAATATTAATGAAAAATACTATTTGTTCTTTTAAAATTATATACAATGTTACAATAATAAAATGAATGTATATTATTTATTATATATAAAAATAATACACATAATCATAGTGCTAAGGTCTAGTTACGTAACCCCTTATAACACCCTTATAATACCGAATGATAAGGTGTGCGATGGTGATAGACTCTTGGGGTGGCTCAGATAACATCACTCAGGTGATAATATCTATCAACTTCAAATTCTCTTGTAGGTGGTTCCATTCGAGATTATCATTTGGAAACCAAGCCTGGGCTTGGTCAAAAGATAATCCCAATGATGCCACCACATCTCCAATATCTGAAAACAGGGCTTCGTACGAAGAAATTTTACTAGATGAGGCCACTACTTCCTTTGTCGTAGTAAATTTTATTTGTTAAATCCCTATTTTTATACTAATAATGTGCTAACTGTTCAATAACTATATTAGAAAAAATAACACTTCATAATGGTATTTTGGAATCCAAAAAAAAAGAAAACCAACGAAGTTCATATGTTATATAACCATTTTTCATAATAAGAAATTTAATTAGATCAAGAGTAATTTTTATTAATGAATGTTTGGGTTGTTATAGAAATCCATTTTTGAAGGAAAAAAATAAGATTTAAAAAGATAAAATTGAAATAAATGGACCACCAGTAGTGATCTTAGGTATTCAAGTAATAACTATCATCTCTACATTACCTCATATTTATTTTTGACCAATGATAAATGAACAAAAAAAATATTTTTGGGAAATATCATTAATGGATAAAGAAAATCATTTTTTTGGACCATCCATATGGGTCTGATTTGTCGGTTCTTCACAAGTTAGAATAAATGCATATTTAGAATATTTTTTTGATAACATATTTTATACCATGTTTGATAAACCTAGTACAACATGAGATAATATAAAAGCATGGTCATATGTTACCCCTATTTTCAAATGTCCAGAACGTGAATTATTTGATGAGTAATGATCACACAAATTATTGAATACAATCTAATATTATGCACTTTATAAATAAATTTGTTTATTATTTTGTCATTAGATTGAGAATTTAGATTACCAAATTGTTATGCTTATAATGTTCTTTTTTAATGATAAATGGGAATATTATTGGTTTAAGAAGTCATAACTGTGATGTCATAATGTAATGATTGTTACATGTTGTTTTTATAGGGAATTTGAATTATTCATTCTTGAAATTTTGACCAAAATATCATATTTCTTACAAGGTATGTTTTTGAAAACATTATATTATGATCCATTGAGTATCTTTTAAAAGTATGAAGTTTTAATTTCATATAAATTGGAGAAAATATTCCCTCCAGGCTTCATTGACTCAACGGAACATTTCATATTATATTTTAATTAAAAAGATAAATTTATAAGATAGGTACAATTCTAATAGACATACCTATTTTAGAGATGTATGAATAAATTTAATGAATAAATTACGTGACAAATAATTATGTTAAGGGTCAAAAATATAAGTGTACTTATATGAAGAAATTACACATTTCTGGTCTTATCATGTTCAATAGGTATTTCCCTCAAAACATAACCATATGGGTCGTAATGAGACAAATATTGATGACTTCAAACACAATCAATTGTTAATTTTTAATAAAATAAAGCTTTGTTTTAGTGGTTTACATGCATGATATACTTAAATTGAATAACTTCATTGATATCATACATATGTTCTTCTGAATTTTGAAGAAATATCATGATTTTTATAGTTAGAATTTTTTTATTTTGTTAAATAATTAAAAAAGATACCTTTATCTATGATAAATTTCTATAATAGAGTATATATTGACAAAATTTAAAAAATAATTTAAACAAAATATATATGCTTCTCTTGAAGAACATCATCAATAAACATTTTCATATGGGATTGAAATATTAATAAGTCAATTTTATTTTTATTGGATATTAAATCAATTTTTGAACGATATCTATTATTCATAATTTTTATTGTTTATAAGAAAATTAACATGAAAATAAAATTTATTGTCAATAATGTGTGCTCAAAAACCCTCCATAAAAATTGGTAAAATATTATAATTGGTATATGGATAATTGGTTTCGATTACAAACATGCTTATATGGTGACTCAAATAAATAAATGAATGGTGGTGTATTTTTTTAAACTATATCATCATATGGAAAGTGAAGTTAACTTTTATGGAATATTGGATGCAATAATTGAGTTATGTTATCTCGAACAAAATTATATAACAATGAATAAATTTTATTGGTTTGATACTGACAAAGGGTTGTGGGTTCATCTATGACATAGAGTCATTAACATTAAATATAGTAGTATCCTTGTACCAAATTAACCATTAGTATTGGAACATCAAGAACAACATGATTATTATTAAAATTACTATGATGTTTTGAGAGATTCAAATTACTAGTAGACTGCGATGAAAATTAAATCTTGTGAATATAAGATAACTGGAAATGAAAATGGTTTTTAGAAATGAAACATATGGATATTTTTCAAGAAAAATTCCAAAGGTTATCTATTACATGATGAGATATAAATAATAGTGATTAAACCCCCCAAGTTAAGGGTTAATGATACAGATAATGTTAATGAAGTAATAAAGGATGATGAAACTGAAATTCACATGGAAAATGAAGATGTAGAAAGTGGGTATGGAAAAAAATTTCTCAATGAAAATGGTAATGATTATGATGATTTATGTATTATATTTAGTTATTTATTTAAATGTAATTATTATATTATGATATTTATCAGTGATTTATATTTGATATTTCAATTAATTATTTGTTACATATAAGATTATTATATTGTGGTATTTTGTTATATTTTATATTTCAATTAAAAATTTCTTATAGGTAAAAATATTTTCTTCAAGTGTCAAGAGTTGATCCCTACCATCTATATCATTCTCTCAATGATGTCGAACTTCATTATGATTTTCCTGATTCAACTAATCCTCATGACAGTGAACCTATTAGGAGGGGCCAAGATCATGGTCAATTTATGATTCTGAATCCTATTCCATAGAGACAACTATCAATTGACATTGATCCTATTTTATAAATTCTTGTATAATTGTTTATAATATTTATTTTTTATTTACTTTGGGTATTAACTTTGGTAATAATTTTATTATTTTTTTAATTTTTACTATTTTTTTCATTTCGTTGTTGGGATGGATGGGGTGATTCTATGACTTGTTTTAGACCTGTGTTTTATGGGACATGGTGTCCATCATAGTATTTCATGAGATGTTCAACTTATTGAATGAACATTTGTCATATAATATATATTTTCTAAATTTAATTTATTTACTAACATTATTATTTTTAATTTTCTTGCATAATTTATTTTCTCTAGTTCATGATTTCTAAATAGATCCTATTTGAGATGAATTATATATTTTTATATATGAGCACTTCATTTGATTCTGTAAAACCTCATAATGTGAGCTATGAATAAATCTTGTGATACTATTTTAAACTAGTCCAATGTCTCCCATAAACCTGAGTATATCTTAGCTCATGTATGGGATAGATTGTGCTCCAATTAGAAAAGTGGTATTTTTAGGATGAGTGAATCAACTAGATTTCAGATCCAGGGGAGGAAAAGGGTCACACATAGGGTTGGAATTCATACATTTGGAATACATTGAAAAAATATTCTAACTAATATTATTTATAAATGATTATATACATTAAATATTATATGTTTATTATATTTTTTAGGCCTCTACAGACCCATCCAATAAGGAGTTTGATGTTTATTAGAAGATTTATACTAATCCCTATATTGGAGAAGATCTTGGTGAATGAAAGTTGTATATTGTGGTTAGTAATTTTATAAAAAAAATTCATGAATAAAAATTTTATTCCTAATTTAAATTTTCATTATATTTAATGTTATGATAATATGTTACAACTTATCATTCACAAGAAAGTCAATATGAGAGAGAAATAATATTCCACTTATGTTTCATTTTTGGATGAGGGGTCTTGGGTACATGATACTTTTTATGGCATTGAAAAAGGTTGGGTGGTTGGTATTTGTTATTGAATAACACCTATGAATTATTATAGAACATATACAATGTAATCATGAAGCATGAAGGGAGATCATAAAGAGTCCTCATCAATGTCATCATCAACAACACAATAGGAGGATAGGTTGAAAGGTCAGGATGACAAGATACAGAACATTCATAGAAAGAGGGAGGAGGAGTGTGAGGAGAAACTTCAGAGAGATGACCAGATGTTGGAGTACATATGGCGACTTGTGTGTGGTGCGGGTATGGAGTTCCCTCTAACTGATCTTTTGATTTATCCTCATCCACCTGACGACAAGTGATGATTTTTGAATTTTTTTGACTATTTTGGAATTTTTGATGACAACCACATTTTTTATGAATTGATGTTTTAATTTTATGTGTTTTTTGTTTGGTATTTAATTTTAAATGAGTTTTAAATATCTATAACATTCTTAAATTTACTAAATTTATTTATTTATTCTAGAAAATATTTAACATTTTTATATTTTATAAAAAATTTAAAAAATTTAAATAACATTAACTATATTTAATTTTTTAATTTTTTATATATATTTATTTCTTAAAAAAATGTTAATATTTTTAGTTAATTTTAAATATTTATAAATAATTTCAATTTGATTTATGATCATTAATATTGTTAATATATGATGAAAATTTTATTATTTACTATAATCTATTGTAATTGATTATTTAAAATATTTGGGAGCCTTATTTGTGATGTATATTTCCTCTATCACATTTATTCTCTATTTATGATGGACATTCACAAATAACAACAATTATGATGATGATTTCTACATGGTGCAACTGTGACAGAATCCCATCACAAATTACTATTTTCAATGGGATACTATTGCAAATGCACAATCACAATAAATCAAAACATTGTTAGTGATCACTTGAAACTCAAAAGGGTTATGTATCAAACAATTTAATCTATTTTTGAACAGATGTACAATGATCACGAAATTTACTAATTAGAAGATTTAAACCATTTTATAAGGAATATTATCCTATATTTAGAAAAAAAAATAATGTTGGTTGTGTCATGATTTCACATCAATCTGATGTCATTTTATACAAGTTTGAGCATTATAAAGACATTTTAGAGTATTCAAACAAAAAAAATTTATAGGAATATTAGAAAATTGAAAATCAGAGTCACATGAAATTAGAATATAGATTTCAAAAATAGTATTATTTTTTTTAGGATTTTACATCCCTCTGATAGATTTTTCTTTGTTTTGACCCCCTAATGTGTGTTTTTAATTACATTTTTGTCTTTTGAAACACATTGTTGAGTAATTCTGAGCACACTACATTCTAGATGGACATACTATATTCTCACACACTTCATAAATAATTAAAACACACTTTTTCAAGGTTATCACATCAATAATAGACCTTTTCCCATTCTTTTTACCATTAGACTCAAATTTAAGTGTTTTCTAACCCATGAAAAATGATTTTACAAGGATGCTAGGAAAATTAGTACTCAAATTGACATCATTTCAATTCCTAATATTCAAAAAAATATATAACTTATAACATATGAGTTAGTAGCCCAATAACTTTGTGTTTATTGTATTTGACTCTCTGCCGAACATTTTTAGAGATAATGATATCTTTTAAAATAGCTAATTGATTCATTATAAGAACACCACATATTGGATGTATTTTTTTAATATCTTAAACATAATAAATATTTCATCTATATTTTTAAAATTAATTCCCATCAATCAAAAAAAATTAATATTGGTTTATACATTGCACGAATGTTTTAGTGTTTTGAAAAACAAAAATAATTTTTATGAAAATCCAATGAAAAAAATTACTCAGATTGACATGGCGTCTCTTTTTATGATTCCCTGGCCTTCTAAATTTTATTTCATGGGTTTAACCCTTTGAAACATTTTTTATAACATTGATATTTTTAAAAAACTACGTTTTGAGTTATTCCAAGCACAAGACATGAATGATGGATGCGTTTTCTATAAAAATATATAAAAATAATCCAAACATTGTTTTTTACATTATTTCAGATTAATTAAAGGTATTTTTCATATTGTTTTTATTGTTATATGAATGTTTTAGTGTTTTAAAACACTAAAAAAATGCTTATGGCCATCCCAGGATAACCGTAACTCAAATTGAAATTATTTCAATTCAAATATTTCAAAAATAAATCTATGGTAATTTTACTATGATTTCACAGACCCTTAATGTCAATTTTTTGGTGTTGACCAACTAATGAACGTTTTTAAATAAATTGACATATTTAAAAACAAGTTATTAGGTTATTTTTAGCACACCACACAACAGATGTATATGGTGGCCACTCATACAAGTCAAAAATAATTAATCTATTGTTTTACAATGATTGTATATCAATATATTGTGGTTCCCAATGGTTTTTGAAATTTTAGGCATGTTTTACAGTTTTAAAACACTAAAACAATGTTTAAAAAAATCAGAGAAAATGTAAAATTTCTATAGATGTTGAGTCATTTTATACATTTCAAATATCAATATATGACCTTATTATTACTATTTAACAGCACTCTAACATCATTTTATTGGTTTTTATTCTCTGATACATGTTTTAATGACAATAATATGTTTTATTCTATTTATTGAGTCATTCCATAAAATACCATGTTGGATCGATGTTATGTATTATTTTAAAAGTAAAAAATAATTCAAATATAGTTTCACTTAGATTTAATGTCTATTTTATGTTGTTCCCTATGAAAAAACCCATTACACTCATGCTTTACTATTTTTAAACATAAAAAATGTTTTTAACAGAATCCTCAAAAAACCATAACTTATATGTATGGGGAGTAGATTCCTAAATTTGATAAAAATATGTCTACTATTCCAATGATTTTATGGCCCTTCGACATTGTTTTTTGGTTTCATTCCTTGATATGTGGTTTTCAATAAATTTATATCTTTTAAAATTTCTTATTAAGATAGTCTAAGAACCCCACATTCTAGATTGAAATTTTTTCTCTAGGTACACATAACAAATAATTCAACCACATTTTTTCCATGATTTTACAATAATATGAGGGTGTTCCCTATGTTTTTGACTATTAAATGAATGTTTTAGTGTTTTCAGACACTAAAAATTTCATTATAGACATCCTAGAAAAAATTTACCACATATTTTTGTGGTGTTGATTCCTACATTTAAAACAATTAATCAATTTTAATTTTTTTCTTATTTAACATCCCACTAATTTCATTTTTTTTGTTTTTACCACAAAACACTTTTTTTAGAGACATTAATATCTTTCAAAACAACTTATTGGGTCTCTTTGAGAACACCAAAAATCAAATGAATTTGTTTTGTACACATACACATAACAATTATATCAAGCACAATTTATCCATATTTTAATAATATTATAATTTCATTTCCAATGGTTTTGACAGTTACATGCACATTTTACTAAATTAAAACACTAAAAATATCAGTACAAGTATCCTAGATAAAATTCAACTTAGATTGGAATTGATTTTGTTCATCAATTTCAAAGATGAATCTATAGTTATTTTCCTTTGATTTTGTGACCCACTAATGTTTCTTTTTTACTCCCTGACATTTATTTTTAAATACTTTGGAAATATTTAATTTTTTTGATCTATTTTGAGCACACTATATGTTGGATGGATTTGTATTTCTCTCATAAAAGGCACAAATAATTTTACCATATTTTCCCATTTACTTCACATCAATCCATGGTCATTTTCTATGATTTTTTCCATTGAGAAAACATTTTGTTGTTTCAAAACACTAAGAAAACATTCAAGGAAATGTTGGGAAATTATAACATGGAAATACATGGTATCAATTCCCCCATTTTAAGATCAATTTAATGTTGTTTTCCAATTATTTAATAGGACTCTAGTGTCATTATCTTGGTTTTGAACCACTTGAACACGTTTTAAAAGATATTAATATCTATTAAAACAACTTATTGAGTCATTTAAAGATCATATAATGTTTAATGGATGATTTTTCTAATCATACACATAATAAAATAAAAACTCATTTTTCAAAGTATTTTACGTCAATCAAATTTTCCCCTATCTCTTTGACCATTACACTCTTATATTAGTGTTTTCAAATACTAAATATTTTTTATGTCAATCCCATTAAAACCCTAATCTGTATTGATTTGTTTTAGGATCCAATATTTCAAAATTCAATCTCTGATCATTTTACATTGATTTCATGGTCATTTGATATCATTTGTTTAGTTTTAACCTCTTGACATGAGCTTTTAAAAATTTGGATATCTTTTAAAATTTCTTATTTATTCGTTCTAAGAAAACCACATATTATATGAATTTTTTTTCTTCTCATACACATCATAATTAATTAAACCATATATTTCCAATTATTTAAAGTTAAACTGATTCAATTTTATATGGTTCTTACAATCACACAAACATTTTAATATTTTAAAACACTAAAAATTCATTTAAGAGAAATCCTGGGAAACCACAACATAGATTTACGTAGATTTATTTTATACATTTTACAAATTATTAAATTTTCATTGAAATATTATATTATATCCCATTGAAATAATTTTATTCGTTTTAACAACCTGTTTCTTTTTTAAAATTCATTAATACATTTTAAAACTACATATTAATTCATGGATTGAGAATTGAATTTACCATAGTAAGATGAGATATAACAATCATAATTTCCTCAGAGATTATGTATGTTATCCTATGAAATCTATAAAATAAGGAATTTTTCTTTTCCAACCACCACTGTTACTATGTTTTCCAATATGAGTAATGTTCTTTTATGTTTTCTTTTCTCCTTTATATTTCACTATGTTCCTATCGATCAACAACACTTCATGAACCCATACATAGTGTAACCAAAAAACGATGATGACTCCTTACCAATGATATCTGATGAAGTATTCTTAGAACATAACCCACATACACACCGGGGATACTCCTTCCCCAAATTGTCTTCAACTACATTATTCTGTAAAACAAATGATGTATGGGAGGGTGCACATACCATACATCCTGAATATTAACATATTAGTGAAAAAATTACAATTATTTTTAATGTTTTTCTAAAATAATAATATTATAAAATAACTAAATTTCTAATTACTATTTAATATTATTTAATTACTATAAATACATAATAATGAAAAGTAAATTATGAAAACAAACATTTAATAAAAAAATTAATTAAGACTGACTGAATCGATCAAATAGAGTTAGAAAAACTAATTAGCCTTAATTAACCCAAGTGTCTGACCACATTAAATTGTTATTAATGTTTTATTGCTTTAATTTATATTTCATTTATATTATTATTTAGTTATTAAATAAAATTAAATGGTAATAAATATTACATACCCCAATGTTTTTAGTAGTTTCATAAAAAAATTCCGTTAAGATTCCGATTAATTTTATTCCACATCTCTTTCCCACTACCATGGTGACCTAATTCATCACCCTATATAACCCAAATATAAAAAATTTATAAAAAACTATCAATTATAATAAAATAATATAAATAATAATGCATAAATACAACCATGATTGTTCTTGATCAACAAAAAAAATATTCCATAGAGATATTAGGAATGAATTTTTTCAAAATTCATTTTTTATTGATAATTTTTCTAAAAAATAAAAACACTAATAAAAAATATAACATTATTATGTTTATTTTATTAAAATTAAAAAAATAAGACGTTACCTCCTGATATGAATCTATTTTAATACCAAAAAAATAGCTTCCAATACAAATGATAAATTTCTTTTAGTACATTCTCTTACATCTGTCTTATTCTTAGAGACAAACTCATCCCATAATCTTTATTTAACGTTTCATCATTTTTTGGAAATTATTAATGGTCCATAGTCATGAAATGTTGTCAGATGCATAAAAATAAATAATATTCTAGGAATATAAATAACATAACACTTTAGAATTATAATAATATTATTACTCATACCATTTAAATTATTTAACAATGACTATTATGTTAATATTGCCTCTACATCATTTCAAATCACCCCATTTTTCCACGTTATGGGAGCATTCAACTAATATTTATAATTAATTGTATTTCATGTTGTCACACAAGAAACATTCCCATAAATCTGTTCATAAATCCTAAAATAATCGTTAGTAAGCACCCTAAACGCATCAAATTGAAAGATAATTTTTATTTCTTCTACATGCCAATAATATTTTATGTTAATATTTATATTAATTATTTTTTTAATATTTATCAATTTTAATGATTCATTAAATAATTAATAAAATATATTTTTATTTGTACAGTGACATAATAATAGTATTGGTAACTCACTGAAATCCCCAAGATAGAGGGGTGAAAAATAGTTTCATCGTTAGAGGTTCATCGGACGGTTTTCTACAAACATAATTTGGGGAAGCTAATGGCATACTAAAAGTCTATTGTATATCAGAATCACTCAAGTTCACATACATTGGTGGTCATGTTTGTGTCCTCCGTGATATTGATCAGCTAAAATATAAATATTTTTCTCATCATTCATGAAATTCAAATTTATTATAATATATTAAATGTTTAAAAAATCAATAGTGAGAGATTTTAAAAATAAATAAATAATAGAAAAATTTATATATGTATGAAACACATATAAATTAGAAAATGTAATGTAGTTTTATTACCAATATATACATTCAATTATCTTTATTGTCATTATTATAAAGCACCATTATGGTGTGTACTTCATTTTCACCTTGTTGTTCAAGTTATATTGGTTCAATATTGTTTGGAATAATGTATTGGATGTATTGTGGGTTATGTGGTTCATTTCAACAAAGTACCAACTGACCTTCATCACGCATATCATAAAATTTTCCATGTATAAAGTTGTTAAAAACACCAAAAACATCATTTATATAATCATCCACATAATAAAATATATTTATTTTTGAACCAAAGATAAATTTATTATTCACTTCATGATCACAATTATGTGTCGTATGAGATAAGATATTAGATTTAAAATGTGTTAAATCATTATTTATACCTCAATTAATGCAGAGAAAATTTCATTTTAATAAAACAAATAAAAATAGGTCATGATAATTTAATTATAATATATATATATATATATTCATTCAATATAATCCCACCTATGTTTGTGTAAATAAAACATTGTTTATAGTTTTTAATAATTCTTCATGATAAATTGAATGAAACATAAAGCCAGTAATATTGCAGTCATTGAATTTATTAGCCTCATTTAGAGGAGTACAAGTTAAAAACAACAAATAATTTTATATTTTAGATCAATTGTATATATTAATTATATATAAAAGAATATATATAGTTTCAATTTTAATAGAGAAAAAATAAATACATGTCAATAATATAAATATGAGCATATAATTACACGATTGGTGAAAAACTCAAAAATCTCATAATTAACAACTTCTGTTAATTGTATCTCATTTTCAGATCCACCACTTTTTCATATATTTTCAATAAAAATCAATTGTTCAATAAATGGAATTTAAAATTTGATATGGAATAGAAAATATCTATTCTTTTGTGGAAAATCCAATTTAGTAAGTATAAAATTCAACCCAATTTCAACTAGACTTCCAAAAGATGTAATTATTGAAGGTATGTTTTCAAAATGTGAAATATATGAGATGCTATAAACATATCCAACATTATTGAATCTAGTCATAATCCATTCTAAAAACATTTAATATAATTTCAATAACTCTTTGGGTATGTAAAAATTTTGAATGGATCCTTTTTGTTGAGAATTATTCAACACATGTGATTTCAAATTACGTATTTATAAGGTGAAAAAATAATAAATATACTAAAAACTTTTTATATATTGATTTGATAAAATTTAATTCATTTGTGAAAATGAAAAAATATTAAGGTACCTTTTTAATGGAACGATACATTGATATTTTACTTGTCCACCGAGTTTAGATTCTCCTAAAATGATAATTGTTATATGAATGATGATAGTGAATATTTTAGGGGTAAACCACATATCCAAATGGAAAAGTTTTAATAAAATTATTTCCAAATTTTTATGAAAATTAGTTTTTTTTTCGAAAAATCAGTCTGAATAAGGTACAAAAATTATATATCACTATAATTACATTTTTAGTTAATTCAATACAAAATGCGAGCAACAATAACTACTCAGTATGAATATTTGGTCATTACTTTTATAACCCAGTGACATTAAATGTTTTTAGTCAATGATATGAGAAATTTTAATTTAATATTATTGTAGAAATTATTCAATCATTAATGTTTAATAGAATATATCTTGATCATTACCTTTAATTATATAAATAACCAAAACATAAATTCCATTAACATTTTTTCAGAAACCAAACTTCAAATTGTTTTGATTCCCAATCCTTACCAGCATTAAGGTGATCCTTTGAATTAACCTACACATTATGAAATTTAAAAAATGCATCATCACATATGTTCTTCTCAATAATCAGTATTCCTTGATTGTGATGTATATAATTAAACTCTAGATAAGGATGTTTGAAAAATTTAGTCCTTTTATTCAACTGGGGTCTTCTCAAAAATTGAACATTATACCCTTTTTCCTTCATCAAACAAATTACATGTTTCAAATTCTAATTTTTCATTAATTAATTTTCCTAATATTTATTATCTAGATAACACATTTAGGTAATTTATCATTTCAATATCTTTATTTAATTGTGTCTTGTTATGATGAATTAATGAGAAACACCAATAATTTTGTGATGATATAAAAAAACACCATTTCAACTATTAGGTAATCATTGAGGTTCAAAATAAAAATTATAAACTACAAAAGACAGGGTAGTTTTTTTATTTCAATTGGATAATATTTAAGGTCTAGAAAAGTAACTATTTTTCATTATTAAGGAACCATTTATTTTTAATATATTTCTCTTTGAAGAAACCTGTGATCTCAAACCATCATCCCTTTATTCTCACTATAACCCCTTAATAAATTACAATGTTTTAATATTGGGACAAAATTATTTTTTTCTATTATTATTTATAAGAAACACTATGTTAAGCATACACAATAAAACTGGATTTTCTTACATGTACGATATGGTTTCACATCATTTTAATGGAAAAGATTTTAAAAAAAAAATTGAAACAATTTTAAAATTTATTTGTTAAAATAAATTTAATTTTTTCATTTTGATTATATTAATTATCTTATGGTGATTTTTTGTATATTTTTTAAGATGTTTTTTATGATGAATAGTGAAAATACTACATTTTAGTTAAAAAATACATTTTGATTTAAGAAATTAAGAAATTGAAATTATATTTTTAAATTATTTTTCAACTAAGAATAGATCAATTATACTTATACTAAACTAATTTAGGTTATTGGAATCATTTTTATATTAATATTGGATATAAAAACTTATTTAACTTTGGTACATTTTTACATTAAATACCTAATTTCTCACCATGATTGTGAGATTAGCATAAATATTAATTTTCCCAGTTCATTGATTTGAATTTTGAAAATGGAAATACATATTTTTAGTCATTATAATATATTTTTTCTAATAATATCAACTTAATTTTTGACCAAAATGATTATTGAATGTTTTCAAATTAATTATGGTTATTCTAGTAAAATTATGCTTATCAAGGGACTAAACAATAATATTTAGGTCCAAAATGACCTAAAACATCTCCAGAACCCATTGTATACCAATAATTAGACCAAATCACCTATTTTTATAATTTTATTTGTTATCATTATATTATTAAATGGACGTTCCATAAAAAAAGGATTAGTAACGAAAGAGACAAAAACTGAAGTTTCCTTAACTTTAACATTTATAAATCATTGATATATGTACATAAAATTATATTTTATGTTAAAATTATCCTTTTAATAAAAAATGGGTTAATTTTATCATAATAATTTATCATTAATTTTTAAATATAATATATTTACTTAATGTTTTTAAGAAACGCCAACGTTGTGATTGTTTAGTTTATAATTAACTAAAATATGTGATACTATAAATATTAAAAGTGAGGTTTATTTATTGAATTATTATATTAAATTATTTTTCAGATTAATATATGATATTGAAAATTTATAAAATAAATATATTTTAATTCCAATGTTGTTTTTATATATTAATATTAAAATGAAATTAATAATTTCTAAATTAGAACTATTGTAATTTTACAATAAATGAAAATTTATTAAATGATATAAAATTAAATAATATCCTACCTTCAACAAAGATATTATTATGTTTTAATAAATCTAAAATATGATATATTAATGGAAAAATTGATATTTTATAATTAACATGATGACCGATATAGTTTAATATATTTTTAACACGGTCTAGGTTTAAGCATTGTTTTAGCACCTCACGTGCGCATGTTTTAAAATTAATTTCCAAAACACATAGTATTAATTTTTTTTAATAAAGAAGATATCATATTAATAATAAATTAGGAGATATATTTTCTAAAAAATATAAATATAGTATTTTTTCAACGGTTAAATTATTTAGGATAGAACACTTTTCTCCTTAATAAAAACTATACTAATAAAATGGGGGAATTAGAGATGTTAAGGGAACAAATAATTATAATTCACATAGTTTTTTTGTGGTTTAGGGTTGTATATAAATTCATTACCCTTTAATCAATTATTTTCTTCATTTTTGAGACACATTAGGTAAGTTAGACCTCAAATTATTGAATTCCTTTTTGTATTTACAAGAGGGTCACTCCCCATCCACTATAAAAAGGCAAGCACTCTACACTATCCTCACACCTCTCAAGCCACTTTTTCTTGACCAATATTCACAAAAATAAATCTAAAGAATCTATCTTAGGACCCTAAAATTCACACATTGTGTTGAAATATATCCATGGAAGCCATATGGTTAAAACCAAAAAGAGATTCCTGAATAATAGGTGACAAACTTCCTCAGGATTTTTTTTTATTTCCATTATACACTCCATTAAATCGTAGTATATCATGATCATATAAAAAAATACATCCTAAGTATACAATAATTTTTATATTATATGGTTTAGACCTAAAATTAAAAATATATCTATCTAGTGGGTGATGAACATACTATTAAAGTGATCAATAAACTACCACCTCACAAAACAATGATTGTTCATCCTTCCATTACCACCTCTCATGGCGGTCATTATTGTGTAAACTCTATTTATATTTGATATATATGATGTTTATAATTTATGTATTCATATTGTACTATTTTAAAACACATAACTACATAAATAATCACCCAGGACTGATATACATAGACATTACATTACTTTTTCGGAATAGTTAATACGTAACCAAAATAGACGTTGAAAGATTGTATTAGTTTTGTTCTATTGGAATCATGGAAACCATTATTATAATTTGGTGAAATATATTAAACATATCCCATTAATATCTTCCCTATTAGTTTTCCTACCTAATACCGTTCTTTATATCATGGGGAAATGAAAATATAGGAAAAGGGAGAACATATAAACTCGTTAAGGGTAAATAAGAAAAATATCTAACAAAACATGAACATAAGAATGTCATAACATGAAAATAACTATTGAAAAACATACCATTTATAACATATATAACAATCTTGAGTCATGGAATACATCATTCCTGTTCTTAATACACGAATCAAAATCTAAAAAAGAACACAATCCAAGAAATCATAACTTAAGAATTAAACTTGGAATTTGATTCATACATATAAGAATATAAAAATCAAGTACATATTTGTCAAGGCATCACTAATAAGGCCATATTATTATTATGTGTTCACTCCCCATACCATATTGGTTTTCATGGTTCACTCCCTAATTCATCTTGGTTGTCATGGTTCACTCCCATAACCATCATATATGTCAAGGTTCACTTCCAGGAACATCTGAGCAGAAAAATTCCTACATATCCATATCATGAGATAATAATCATTTCCCAATGAATTTGAGGGAGATATTGGTCCCAAAAACACCAAAATGAAATAATTCTTACATTCTCCACCAAAAGATAAATCATTCATCATAGAATAACCAAATGAATAATATGGGTTTGTTAAACATCATTCCATCATAACAAAACCCATGTAAAAAAGATTTTATAAAAAACATTCTATTATATACACAATAATACTATATGAATAATTTAGATAATATATTTGAATAACCACCATATTAAATAATTCAATATTATATGGTAAATAATTTTTTTAGGACACATGAAATTATTTTGTAAGGAAAATTTCATTTTTCCTTAAAAAAATTCTTTTCTCAAAATGAATAAAATTTTAAAATTAAATAATTTTTTTGAAAAAAACATTAAAATATTGTAATTTACTATTCATGGAAATGTGGAATTATAAAAGTTTATTAATCCATTAATGTTTTATAAAAACATTCGTCTTATACTTTTATAGGAAAATTCAAAAAAAGTACCTCCTTTGGAAAATGAAAACTACTTTATTTTAAAACCATGTATTAAAAAGAAAAAAATAAGTATGATTGAATTTAAACATATATAGGGGAATTTGGAAACATTTAATGATATTATTTTTTTAAAACATGGAAATTGAGTATAAATATACACCAATAAAGTTTTACGTATAATCAATCATAGATTATAATGAGACAATAAAATCATCCCTCATCTTAGGTCCAATTCATTGGTACATATCCAAAATTCTTGTATAATGGATTAAATAGTGTTATAAACAATATCAAAAAAATTAATAATATTTATGCTTCCATATGTGATCATATTATCTTCTGTTTATTAATATACTTTTTTATTTCTATTTTTGGTGTTATTTGTTGCATGTTTTTCCATATAAATCCCAATTATCCTTTATGGATTTCCAATATATAATTTATAGAACGATTCTATAACATATATATTGTTTATATATTCTATAAATTTATATAATCATTATTTATAGGAGATCATGACGAATTAATTGAGTCATGCCTTGGAGATGGTTAGTCATACGTATACATGATATATGATATCATTCCTTTAATTATGAAATTTTATGGAAGTGGATTTTATATATATAGTTCCTAAATAAATATCTTTCTAAATTATTAATATATAGTAATTATTTAAATCATTATTCCCATACAAGTAATTTAGTGGTGGAAAACTGATTACACCATTGTGTGGATACAATAAGCCGTACGTACCCATGATTAGTGATTTGGGTTTTTATAGGATTGATAGAAGGTGGAAAATGGTGTTTCCATAATCCTAATATCATCTAAATATATATGTGATACAATATATATTAATTTATAATTGAAATAAAAAATGTAATAGGAATTAGAATAAGAAATGATCTTAAGAGAGTCAGTAATAGAGATTAACTCTTCTTTTGCGAGGTCCATCTAGATCTCCCCCAAATGGCCGTAGAGTTAGTGTTTTGAGAGAAACAAAACATTAATATTGTGAAAAGTGATTTTTGAGAATAGATATAATCATAATATGGGATATCATTTAATCTCTATGTTGTGTGAATAAGTGAGGGAGGATGTATCTTTTTATAATTTAGGTAATGGGAAATTTTGAAATCTCCAAAAAAATTTATTTTAAAATAAAATCAAACCAAATAAAAAACCACCAAAATTTCATATTTTCAAATATAAGATGATATATGGTTATATTATCATCATGAAATAAAATTTCGAAAAGTTTTCTTATCAATTTGTACGTTATCATTTTAATTAACCCTTAGTTTTTCTAATTTAATTTTAACCAAGGTAAAAAATGTTTAAATATTAAAATACTATAATATTTACTAATATTATATAAACTAGGCTATAAATGAATCATTTATAATATTTTCTACAATATAATATTTTTTATATTTTTAAAAATATTTTGAGATTTTAAAATATGTTAATAATACATTATTTTGAAAAAAATATAAATAGTTTCCATTTTGACACTATTCTTTTAGTAGATTTTTAAAAATATCATGTTTTGATTTAAACATTGAATCAAATATTTTATTATACCTATGTGGGGTCATTTTGATCAATAATTTTTCTGGGTATATTATTTATGTGAATTTATATTTATTTAAATATTTTTAATATCTTTAATTTCATATTTATATTAATATAATAATTACTACATCAGTTTTGTTTAATTATTTAATATGCATATTGTTTTAGTAAAAATTAAAAATAATATACAATAACAAAGTTAAACCTTAAACATTTAATTGGAATGTTTATAGTCTAATATAACTTTTTGAAAATCCATTATAATAATTTATATTTATTTAAACATTAATTTGACAAAATTGTCATCACCTCAATTATAATATTATAAGTTTCATTATCTATTCTATACATATACAAATGGTCAATAACTTTACCCTCAGCTAATTATTGTCGAGATATAAATGAAAAGTAAATTTTTCTAATGTTTTTTTGTCTCTTAAAGTTAATTATAATTTTAGTAATTAATATTTTATTTATTTTTCATCAATTAAATTGTTGTTGCATCATTAAAGTATAATCCATTAAGGTAACTATTTATTTTCAAAAAAATAATAATAAAATTCCATGATAATAAAAAATATTTTAGGTTTAAAATGATTATTTATATAAGAACTTATATTCTATATAACATTATATTAAAAATGATATATTTAGTATAATTTGAGTAAGAAATATTTCACTTTTCATAAAATAAAATATATTAAAAGACCTTATATCATCGAAGTGGCTTCCAAAAGAACCAATTTTTACTAAAGTATAATTGAGGTAAAAAAATCATCTATTGATATAAAGATAAGTTTCAAGGTGATTCTATAATATCATTTTTACCTTTAATTACCTAATTTACCTTTTTACCATATTAATAATTATTACTAAAGATACTATTCATAATGCCCAAAAATATAAGAAATAAATTTAAATAATTTCAACCCATAGATTCCAAATATGTAATCTATTTTAAAATATTCAAAATAAATATGTTGTATTAAATAATTAAAAATTTATCCCATTGTATGAATGAGAAAATGTGTTTTCAATGTGTAAATATTGCAAAATATTTAAATATATTTATATCAAAATTCAAAGTAAAATTAATGTCAATGACTTATATTATATTAAATGATAAATAAATAATAAATTTTTATTTTAAAACCATTATATAATACATGTAACCCATAAAATTTATTTTGATGAAAAATGATATTTTCAATTAAAATTTAGTATATTTTTACTATCCGTGAAACTTGAAAATTATCATAAAAATATAAAATATTCATCCAAAGTAAATTGTTATATCCCTCTTCAAAATAGGAATTTAATTTTTTGAAATAGAATACAAGAACATGTCTAAAACTATATTTAAAATGGTTGTTCCATCAAAACATGGAAATACTGTATTAATTATAGGAAAGAATACTTCATTTATCCAAAATAATAATTTTTTCATATATGATATCTAGAAATTATATTAGATGAGTTTAAAACATTATATTGAATATATAAAATATATATTTATTTAATAAAATCCACCATGAGTGATTTATTATTTTACAAACTCACATATTGCATTTAAATAGTTTTTAGGAAAACTATTGCTTTTATTTAAAATTGTTTTATTTTGGTTTATATTTAATTTCAAACCAAAGAACAAAATATATATACATTGTCAATGAATATTTTCATAATTTATGTAATACTGATCATAACCACTATTATAATGGATAGGTTATAAGGTAACACAATAATATTTATGTGTTCATTTAAACATGGTCTTGTGTGAAATGAAATCTATCAAAAAACTCGAAATAGTGTTTAAAAAAGCCAATCATATTGTTCAGTATACCGAATGCTAAGTCGGTGATGCATATAAAGAAATATTCTCTTGGAGTAGCGTATGACACAAGACATAAAAGTACCTGAAAAATATATATGTCATAAAAATCTCTAAGTGTTACATTTCACAACACATTAAATGAAATTAGCCGTCAAAATTCATCAAGGATAGTAAATGATTAATTGTTCAAAATTTCTTTCATTGAAACCCATATTGTAAAATTTTATCCTAAAACATCCATTTAATTAGGAATAGTTGTGAAATAACAGTTACCCAAATTAAATCCTCACCATGACCCTACGAAGGAGACAAAATGTGATTATTTGGACATAGAAGAAAATGGTAATTAATAATAGATATTGATAAAGATTAATGATGACAATAAATTGGGTGATCTTGTTAAATTTAACAATCACAAACCATAAAATAAATAAGAATGAATGTGGCTATTGATATGATAAAAATAATGATAATTGGACACCCATTAACATCATGATCCCTTTTCCAAATGTCGACGAATTTTCATGAGAAGATATACGTACTTGATTTTAGTATAATATCAATATTGGTGTTAGATTAAAAAATTTCCACTTCATCTCTTATTTAATGAAATGAAGATGAACATGTCATTACTCAACCATTTTGATATAAATGACATAAAAAATCTATATGAGAATAGTGAAACATTTTATAAAAGAATTATTATATAATATGGACATGGATGAAAAATATACTCCCATAAATACATATGTATGAACAATATAAGATAATAATGAGATTTTGTTGTCATCCCATACCATAGGTCTGATTCCATGGGACAAATCTTAAAATAAAATACAATGGATAATAAATTGTTATAAATTTGATCCATAGTTGTATTTATAGTTATGTTATCAAATGTGATCATATTATCTCCTGTTTCATAATATTTTATTATTACAATTTTTTGGGTGTTATTTTCAGCATGTCTTGTCATATAAATCTCAGTTATTCTTCATGAATATCAATACAATAATTTTTATAATAATTATGTAATATATATATATATATATTATGTTAATAAATTATATAAATTTATGTAATTATGTTTTAAATTAAATCATGGAGAATGTATCGCATCGCGTCGTGGAGATAGTAGGTCATACGTATGCACTAATGATACTATAATTTATTTTATTATATTTTTTGTATGGAAATGGATTGTGTATATATTGATCGTGAATAAATATATTGTTACAATAATCATATATAGTTTTTATTTATATCATTTTAACCATCCAAGTGATGTGTTGATGAAAAATAGATTACACAGTGGTGTGGAGAAAGTAAGATGTATGTACGCAGGCGTTTTGGTTTTTTTTTCTTTGGGTAGATAAAAGGAGGAATACGGTTGATAAATAATTATAATAAAATATCAATATATATTATATTATGTAGTAATTTCTATAATATGGAAACAACTATATAAGAGTGCGTAGAATAATAAATTATCTAGAGAGTGTGTGTAAATGAGATTATATCTTCTTCTGCGAGCTCCCTTGAAATCTCCTCTTAAAGAAAAAAAGGTAGTCTTTCAAGAATTCTAACACCACTATAAATTTAATATGGTTGTTGAGAAGGTCAATTATAAAGGTATGTCCAAGCATTAATGATCAATGTTAAGTGAATAAGTGAGAGAGTATGTTCCCTTTTATAATTGAGTTGAGTGGATCTCTTTGAATCTCCAAAAATATTAATTTATAATAAAAACAAATCACATCCAAAAACCACAAAAATTTCATATTATAAAATATCATCTGAGATAATGTTGTAATAACTTCAACCGATAAATTTTAGAAAACTGTTCCATTCAATTTATACCTTACTATTTTAATTAACCCTTAGTTATTCTATTTTAATTTTTACAAAGGTAATAAATGTATCAATATTAAAATAGTGTAGTTTTTAAAAAATTATATAAATTTGACAATAAAAGACAAATTTTCAAAATTCGAGATAGTATAATAATAATTTTAAATTTTAAAAATATTTTCTTTTTTAAAATTATTTAAATACCTATATTTTTACATAATATCAATATCATCAACTGTGACACTATTTTTTAAATGAATTTTTAAAAATATAAAGATAATATGTTAAAAACGAAAACCATATTATAATATATCCCTAATTGGTAAATTTCCTTATAAAATTATTTTTATATATTAATAATCCCAATTTATATTTATTTTAAATTTTTTTAAAAACATTTATTTGGTATTTCAATTATAATAATAATTACTACATCAGTTTTATGTAATTATTTAATATACTTATTTATCGAGTAGAAACTAACCATACAACACCCTCATGAAGATAAATCTTATATATTTTAGTGGAATTTATATAGTCAAATATAAATTCAAGAAAATCATATATAAAAATGTTATATTTACTAAAACATGAATGTGAAAACGTTATCATCACTTAAAATAAAATTACATAAGTTTCATAATCTTTTTCATATTTCTTTAAATGGGTAATAACAAGTCCCATGGATTATTATGGTCGATATATACTCCAACAATAGGATTTTGTCATGTCCTTTTTTCTTTTAAAGGTTTTTATAATTTTTCTAAAAATTAAAAATAAATTAACAAGATAAATAAAATCTTTTTATCACTAAATTGACAATTTATAGTTGAACATTTCTTCTATATAACTATATATTATAAATAATATAGTTATTGAAGTTTGAGTAAGATATATTTAACATTTATTTAAATAAAATATATTAAATTTCCTAATCTCATCCAACTGGCATGCAAAGGATACAATTTAGAACTAAGGATGATTTAGGTCAAAATTCACTCATCTAATGATATTAGGACAATTTGTCTGGTATATTTATAATATTATTGTTACCTTTAATAACAAGATTTTTCATTTTAATGTATAAATAAAAAATTAGTTATATTGATATTCATAATCCCAAAAATAAAATAAATCTATTTATATAATTTGGACCCACCGATTAAAAATATGGAATAAACTTTTAGAATTGAAAAACACAACCTTTTTAGTAATTAATTTAGAATAAATTGGGATGTCCAAATGAGAAAACACATATTAAAAATTAAAACATTGAAAAAGGTGGATTTTTTTACATATGATTTCAGTGTAATATTCATGTCAATGACCCAAATTATATTAAGTGATAAAAATATAATTTATTTATATTATTGAACAATCATTTAATATAACTTGACCATATAAATTATTTTGATTAAATAAATTTGTTTTTAATTAAATTTTGTTATATTTTTACTATTAATAAAAACACGATCATTATCATAATAATGTCAAAAAATCATCCAAAAAAATTGTATATCCCTCTTCCAAATAATTTCTTATGTTTTAAAATTTAATTTGAAAAGGTGTTAAAAACTATATTTAATATGGTTGTTCTATCAAAAGTTAAAAATATTGTACTATTTGAAAACATTCTTATTTTATACAACAATTGAATTAGTTCTTATACCATGCTGTTAAAATATATAAGTTTAGTTTAGTCATTATATTGAATATATTAGATATATATTTCATTAATATAACCCAATTATAATGATTTTGTTATTTAATAAACTCACTTAATTTCATTTCAATTGTTTTTTTTAAACCATTCCTTTTATTTAAAAAGAAAATTCGATTAATTTATAATTAATTTCTCATCAATAACAAATTATATATACATGTGAAGTGAGTATTTTTATAATTCAGTTGATATTTTTTCATACCAACCATTATAATGGCTTGTTTATAATATAACATAATAATATATAGATTCTCTCATAAACTCAGTCTTGTGTGAAATTAAATCTATCAATAGAACATGAAATTGTGTGTAACAGAAGACTAGAATATTATTCTATATAAAGAAATATAAGTTGGTGTTTTGTGTAACAAAATATTACCTTAGTGTATCTTATAACACAATATATCAATGTAAATAAATGAATATATTATTTAAATCATAGGGAGTTAAATTCTACCCCCCCCCCCCCAATTAATTTCTCGAAATAAATTCATCTGAGTTATAAATAGATTAAAATCTGAATGTTTATTTCATAAAAACCCACATCAAAAAAATATAAAACTTCCATTAAAAAAGTAATAGTTGGAAAATAATTGTTACCCAAATAAAATCATAACTCGGTCTCTACATTGGATAACATAGCTCCATATTTAGACTTCGAGGAAAATCTTAAATAATTAATGAGATTTATAAATATTAATATTCAGAAGAAATTGGGTGATATAGATAATGTTAATAATCACATAACCATAAACTAATAAAACATGAAAGGGTTCGTTGAAATCTTCAAAAAAATGTAGATAATTGGATAACGTTTTACATCACAGTACATTTTACAAATGTTGATGAATTTTCATGATAATATATACTTACATTATTTCAGTATAATCTCAATTTTTCTGTGGCTTGAATAATTTCCTCTGGATCTCTCATTCAAATAAATCATGTTTTATTTTTCATTTCTGGAGATTTAGTAGATCATATAGTCCATACAGATATTGATTGGTTGTTCCATATATCAATATCAGCATAAAATTGATTTAAATAGTTTTTAAATATGCATAAGTCCACCTACAGTGAGAACAAATGTTAATCTATTAGACTTATATTGAGTTTTACTTATACAATACATAAATTTATAACCTCAAAATACTTCTGAAATATAAAAATAAAAATCTTTTAAAATAGGGGCAGTAACTCAGCTTAACATTTACCCATCATGTATCATGAGGTATATCTTCTTGGTGACATTACAAATATGTGAACAAATTCATCGTGAATTCACTTGAGTCAGGGTAGTTACATTGATTTCCATATATCCTTATTGGAGGCATGAATTTTTACTTATTCCAAAGCTTATTGGATATGTTTCTTAATTCCAAAAAGATTTATACATCATCTATGATAGTATAACCATGTTGAAAATAAATCTATAATTTGTTCCCATGAAAGTAGTATCATCCAAGTTACTTATTCCTATCAAACATATCATTATCCATACATCATTATCTTGACATAATAGAAATATTAATGCTTATCTTTCCATTTATCCCTTGTTCTCCAAATATATTTCCATACCCTAGAATCACTTTTCATGTTCTTTAAAACTATTCAACATGTACTTTACAGTACCAAGTGGAAAAAATATACTCAAAACAATTATGTATTTCATGATTCATATGACATAATATTAGAATTATGAAACATATGCACCTTAATCATGCAACATTATTTTTAAACAATTACACAAGATCCATCTTCTTAGTTTCTCATAAAATATGAATCATGTATTATGATTCCTGATCTTCAATACAATCATGATTTATATAATTAATATAAAAACTAATGTTAGAACATCACATATATTTCAATTTTCGTTTACAATATCTTTAAAATCAATAGTATAACCAATACCATAACTCCTTCATGATTATCCTCATGATATTTCTAGCTAGAAAATCAATATTCATAATTCTTGTACATTCCACATCTGAAACGTTCAATTTTAACCACGTTTTCTCTAGGTCTAGCTATTGACTAAGAAAAAATATAAAAGTGTGATAAACAATTATCATATTTTAAAATCACATTACGAAGGTAAATTAAATATAATTTTTAATTCTATTATGTATTAGGTTTAATCATAGGTTATTCATTAACATCACCAAAATTCTGGGTTTGAAACATATAATTTGACTTATCTATATGACATTCCTTGACATATTTATAGAAATATCTCCAGGGATATCACTAGATACATTACATCCTAGTTTTCATAGAATAACTAAAACTTCACTCGGATACCTACTCTAACGAACCAATCTGGATGCATATGGACATTATATTAATTTTGATGAATACTTAATACATTACATAAATATATGTATAAAGACAATATTAGTTTAGTGCCTTTATAATATATAAACACATTATACTAATTTTCTAAATGTTATTGGACTTCTCCCATAATGATCTTCCCTTTTAGTTATCCTTTTTAAACCTTTTCCTTATATCATGGGGAAAAGAAAACATATGAAACGTGTGATCCTAGATGAGCAGTTTGTTTATACGAGGAAAATATCAAACAAAACAATTACATAAGAATGCGAAAACATGAAAATACTTATTGAAAATAATACCATGTATATCCTATATAAAAATAATGATTCATGGAATAAATCTTCATAGTTCATATGACATGAATGAAAATGGAAAAAATAAAAAATCCATGAAATCATCACATAAGAATAAAAAATGGTTTTTTGGCATAAATATAAGAATAGAATAAAATAATTTCTATAGTGTTATAGGAATCACTACCAGGGACATCTTATAAGAATGTACCCCTCCCCATATCATCTTGGTAGCCATGGTTCACTCCCATTACTAACCTGGTAGTCATGGTTCACACCTCCAACCATATTCGTTGCCAAGGTTCACTCCCAAGACCATCATAGCATAAAAAATCTTCCATTTCTATATCATGAGATATAGAAGATTACCTAATGCATTGGAGGGTGATATAGGTCCTGTTATATTATTATGAAATCATTATTATGTGTCCCACAAAAACAGAAATAATTCATCATAGCATCACCAAAAGAAAAAAATAATTTTCTTAAACATCATTCCATCATAACATCACCCATGTAAAACAAATGGATTTCAACGATAAGATTCAATCATAAACACAATAAAACCATAGAAATAATAGTTATAGTATACTAGAAACATAACCCTAAAAAATAATTCTATCATATAAAGTAACTAATTTTTTTAGAATACTTGAAATTAATTATTGCTGAAATTTTTTTTATTCATCTTAATTGTTTTATTTTCGTAAAATTACCTAAAATATTAAAAGAATATAATTTACTTGAAAATATATTTGAAATAGTTTATAGGAAGATTCATGAAAATATATTTTTATGATATAATAACAATCCATTCATGTTTTATAAGTAGAAAAAATTATTCTTTTACTGTAATCGGAAATGTCTGAAAGTACCTCGTTTAGAAAGTAAAAGAATGATTATATTCATAAAATGTAGTAAAGGATAAAAATGGGTAAAAATTACATTAAAAATCTATTGGAGAATATTGAATCATTTTATTAAATCATTATTAGAATACATGGTTTTCGATGATAAATATATTCATGTAAATACTAACGTATAATCAATCTCAGATAATAATGAGATTGTGAATTCATCCCTTACCTAATGTATTACTCATTGGTAATTATCTAAAATTATTACATAGTTTATCATGGAGTGTTATAAAAATTAATGTAAATCATATTTATAGTTATGTTATCATATGTGATCATATAGTAACTCGTTTAATAATATTTTATTATTACACTTCTTTCGGGTAAATTTTCCTACATGGTTTATCGTATAAATCCAAGTTATTCTTTATGGATTTACATTATATAATTTATAGAATAATAATGTAATATTTAGCATATTTATACATTATATATATTTTTATAATCATGATTTAAATGAGATCATAGAAAATGTATAACATCACGCTGTTGAGACGGTTGGTCATATGTATGCACGAGCAATGATATATTTCCATTAATAGTGATATGGTATAAAAGTGGATGGGATATATATTTTTCCAGAGTAAATAACATGTTATAATAATTTTATATAGTTTTTATTTCCAGAATTATACCCATCCATGTAATGTGGTGGTGAAAAATAGATTACATTGCGGCGTGGAGACAGTAAGTCGTATATACACATGCATGGTGATTTTATTTTTTATATGAAGGATATATGGTGGAATATTGTTGTTACATAATAATAATAATATCTCAATACATATTTTATTCTGTATTTATTAATTTTAATGAAAATAATAATGGAATAGGATGTATAAGAACAAATTATCTTGAGAGAGTCGGACGAGAAGATTACCTCTTTTTCAGTAAGGTCCCATTGGATCTCATATTAAAGGCACCGATGTTGTTATTTAAAAATACCATTACCTCTAAAATATGAATAGGTATGTTGAAATGGTAAATGGGTAGGGTATGGCCAATCATAAAGTCACAATGTGATGGGAATAAATGAGGGAGAATGTGCCCTTTAATAATTGAGATTAGGGGAACTTTTGGAATCTCCAAAAATATTAATTTATAATAAAATAAAACCACATCCAAAAACCTCATGTATTACATATCATATAATATGTGATTATATATTGTTTGAATAAAATAAAGAAAAAAAAATTTAGACAATTTTTTGTTTCAATTTATACCTTATGATTTCAATTATCTCGTAGTTATTGAATTTAAATTTTAATCAAGGTAACACATGTCTCAATATTAAAAGTGTGTTTTTACTAATATAATGTCTATTATACCATAAAATAAAAATATATTATTTTTTAGATGATAAAAATATAATTTTATATTTTTAATAAAATTTCGTAATATTTTAATTATTTAATAAAACATTATTTCAAAAAAATATCAACATTGTCAATTTTGACACTATTCAATAAAAGATTATAAAAAATATTAAGATAATATTTTAACAAGAAAAAATATTTTATTATATCACTTATGTGTAAAGGTCATCTGGAAAAAATTTTATATTTGTTAACTATCCAAATTTATATTTATATTAATATTTTTAATAACATCAATTTGATATTTTTATTTATATATTAATTTATACATTAGTCATGTGTAATTTTTTAATATACTTATTTGTTGAGTCAAAATTATTAATAAAACACCATGATAATGATAACTCTTTTATATTTTAGTGTAATTTTTATACTCTAAAATAACATTCAAAAAATCCAATATAAAAGTGCTATATTTATTAAATTATGAATGTGAGAACATTATCATAACTTGAAATAAAAATTATAAATGTAATAATCATTTCCATTTTTTTCCAAATGATCATATATATACCCTAAGATAATTATTATCAATATATAATCAACCAATAATAAATTTTCAATTGTTTTTTATCTTTTAAATTTCATTATCTATTTAATAAGAATAATTTTTTTGATTTTTCATTAATTAATTTTTTTTGCATCATCAAATTCTATGTCTCTATTGTAATTATATATTTCCTAAAAATTAAAAATAAATTAACATGATAAATAAAATATTTATCTATCAAACATGTATTTATCGTCATAAATGACATTTTTATAACATTGTATTAAAAATGATATAGTTATTTATATTTGAGTAAGTCATATTTAACTTTTCATTAAATGAAATATATTTAATGCCCTAATCACATAAAAGTGCCTTCCATAAGATACTATTTCGACCTAAGGATTTGTTATATTAATGAAAACACATCCATTGTTATTAAAAAATTTGTTAGGGTAATTTAATAATATTATTTTTACCATTAATTAACTTATTTAACCTTTTACTTTATTAATAAAAAATTATTTAATTTATTATTCATAATAACTAAAAAATAATAGAATGATATTTAAATAATTTGGTAATATTGATTACAAATATCGAATAAATTTTTAAAAATTATAAATAAATAATTTTCAGTAATTAATTTTAAATTACTCTTCTTAGCTGAATGAGAAAACACGTTTTAAAATATAAAAGTCATCAAAAGATTGAAATGTTTTTAAAAAACAAATCAATGTAAAATTAATTACAATGACCAAAATTATATTAAATGATAAAAATAATCAATATATTGTTTTAAAGAAATAAAGAGTATAATTATGTTATAAATTATTTCATGAACATTTTTGTTTTCTTTTGAAATTCGTCATATTTTTACTATTCATCAAAATATGAAACTTATCCTAAAAATATATTAATTAATTCACTGTAAATTTTTATATAGCGCTTCCAAAAAAAAAATTTCTCAAATAAATTATAAAAATATTTTTAAAATTATATTTAAAATGGGTGCTCCATCAAAAGGCATAAAAACTGCACTTTTTTACAAAATACTTATTTTATCCGAAAATTTTAATTTGTTCTTACATCATATCTTGAAAATATATAAGATGAGTTTTAATCATTGTATTAACTATATTATATATATATATAATTATTAAAATAAATCAAGAGTTATTTTATTCTTCTATAGACATTCTTATTAACATATAAATTGTTTCTTAGAAAAATAATTCTTTTTTATAAAAAGTGTTTTATATACATTAATAATTAATTTCTCACCAAACAAATTATATATACATTTGGAAATCGTATTTTTTTAATTTAGTTAATATTTTTCAAACCCTAAATTATAATGTCTTGGGTATAAGGTGACATAATAATATTTATTTGTTCACTTAAACTGAGTCTTCTGTGGAATGAAATCTATTAAAAGAACTCAATATTGTGTGTAACACAAGCCAAGCATAGTTGTGCATAAACTGCAAGGTAAGTTGATTGTGTGTGTAGAAAATGATTATATTAATATATTGTAAAACATAATATATCATTGACATAAATATCTCATAAAAATATCTAGGTGTTACAATACATTCCATTTTGAGTAAAAATGATAACATCGTTTGTAGAAGTTTGCATTATCACCTCCTGAAAGTGATGTGATTCATTCACGATATACATGGAATGTATAAAGGATAGTTTTAATAAACATATGTAAAAATTATATCATATAAATTATAATGGATTTATAATATTAATATGCATCATTTAATTTAAATTCCATTAATATGATAATGAAATAATTGTAACTTTCATATGTACATACAACATAATATCTCCTTGAATGGTGTATTTCATTTTATATCTCAAAAAAATTATAGATTTTTAAAAATACCTATTTAAAGAATATATATTATAATTAAATCACGATTTGAATTCTGTAGGTGATGAAATAATGATCTATGTATTAGAAAAAACAGATGAAATTTCAAAACATACTTGAGAATACTAGGAAATTAACACACGAAATAGTTAAAATAATGAATGAGTGTTAACTAACGGGTAATAATATATTATAAAAAGTTGATATATAACATTATAAACATGAGTATTGTTATTTTATAAGTTAATAACTTATTTTAAACCATTATATAATAGGATAAATTCCACACAACAAAAGGAAGGTTAAGGTATGAAATTTCATCTGAATTCGCATTTCATTGAGACTTATTTGTTAATATATACCAATTCATTTTATATGATTTATATAATAACATTTTAAGTGTTATTTAATTAATATATTTAATCTCATGATATTATATGTTTAATATAATTTTATACATTCATGTGTATTATGATTTAAATGGTTTAATGTGCTAGGAGACACTTTGAAAATTTTAATGTAAATTATCCTAAAAAATGTTCATAATTATTATCATTGAAATCTATATTCCTTTTAGGATTTAAAATTTCTATTTAAATAACAACTTTATTATATTTATTTTTCTCTAAGATTAATTTGAATATACATATAACCATACAGTGGATATTAATACTTCCTAAACCTTCTATCGTTTCTACATACAATGATCACTTTGAAAGTTATTTGATTGGATATGAAATTATTGATAAATATGTATTCTTTATCCAATACAGATATTTGAAAACGTATATTATTTATTGTTTCTATTGTTAAGGTTAAATTTTTTATAATTGTATGAAATATTTGTGGAAATGTTGTAGATATCTCATCGATGCATCGATAATCTCATGAAACAACATATAGTTTTTTATATTAGAGCTAAACTAGTTTGTGAATAGTCTTGATGGTAATGGTTACATGTACATAAGAAACATGGACTCAAATGATTTTACTTTTCCCACATTTATTTAAATTTTTTATTTATCCATTATAAATTTTGTCAATATATTTATGGATTCATTTAATTTTTAGTTCATTAATTAAATTCCATGTGATTCAATTTTTTACTTTTCCATATTGAGTTTTATTTATGTAGTTATTTGAATGGATTATGTTATCATCAATTTACATTTCCATGTTGATTTATTCTTAATTATTTATTATTTATTCCTCTTTATGTACCATTAATGAGAATTTCTTCACACCCTTATTTTGATTCCTTTCACAAGGTTTTGAAGAAGAAAACATTGAATAAGCATTAAAGATGTATTTTATTTCATTTTGATATATCATGATTGTAATTTATATTTCTCAAAATGTATTATAATTATCATTCATGTATTCTAGGTTTCCAATACTGCTAGAATAGTTGTACGGTTGGAATTTTATTCTTGTAATCATGGATATGTAATAAAATAATAAACATTCTTCGGGATTCTGGGGTCAGGTCATTATTGATGGTATAAAATGATGTTTAGAAGAAACTATGAAAACTAGATTAAAAACCTATATTAGGGGGAAATAATAAGATATAAATTGGAGCCACGTATACAGGAACATCATATAATTCCGGTAACATAGATATTATATTGTTATTCCTACCAATACATCAATATTTGGATACTATAAGTGGTTGTGGTTCTGGATAAAATGTACCTATGTGTAAAAAATATTACAAGGTGCTCCATACCTGAATCATTCTTACATAGTACACAATAATGATACTTAATGTGCACCTTGTTTGACCATAATTTTTGATTCTATTCGTGTAATTTATATCTTAATTATAAACCATTATGACATATTTAAATATGTCCCCAATGTAATCATTTTTATGTTTGTGGGATTATAAGTGAAAAAGATTTTCATTTTATCTTATGTTCTATACCATGTTTAGAATTATAAAAAGTTAAATATGTTATTGTCTAAACCAATTTATTCCATTGTTTATAAATGGAACCAAGAAAGATGAATGGTGTTAATACTCAGGGAAAATGTAGTTATTTTCTTGCTGATGAAACCAATAAAGCTGGTATTAGAACCGTAAAAATTATCGAAATATTTGGTAAAATTAATCAGGTTATGAAGAATAAACATCCTTTGATAGTGAAACATGTTCCATAGTGAGATTATCTTATATTTGATAGCTTCATGTTACTGAATCCATAAGTTTTTAGTTAGAATAATAATCCAAATGTAGCTAAGGAATAGATTAAGTCTATGTAGAAGATATTCATGGAACTAGGATTTCTTGAAAATCAAAATCATACACTTACAGTTTATTGTCTCTAAGGTGAAGAGGATCATAAGAGGTCATTCATCTAGAAGAATGTAGAGAAAAAATAAATATAAATCATGGAGTGATGAACGTTTAAGGATAAATTATTTTTGAAATACTTCTCCTATGATCAACAAATTTAGATTAATAATAAGTTCATTAGATTAAATAAAAATGATTAACGGAGTGTTTTAGATTATAAATCTATAATTATAACATATTTTGGTTATGTTAATGATTATATACATATATCAGAGTGAATTCTCCACCACATCCTTGGTCTACATAATCCAAATCTCCATAGGGAATTGGTTTCAAATAATTTTTCATCATATGAAGAACTAGTTTTATGTGCCATCAAGAAGGAGAAATAATTATCAATAGATTATTAATTAAAAATAATCCAAGAGAAGAAGAGGTCTTATGAAAACCCAAAAAATGGGAATTCATAAAATTTGAAGAATAAGCTTGAACAATTTCCATTATGTGATAACTTTGGAAAGAATCACCCTAAGAAATGATTAAAGGTATGGGTGTTTTATTTTAGTGTAGGGAAAAGGGTCACCGGGAAAAATAATGAAATGGTAAGAATAAAAATGCTACTATTCGATGTTATAACTGCAAATAGATGGGACACTACATAAAAAAAATACACAAACATTATGTTAATATACCTTTGAAGAAGATAAGGAATAAATTTTATTCATATGATTTTGATAGAACTAATTTTGAATGATTAATGTTCATTTATAATTGGATCAAAGAAATATTTTGTAAAAGTATTTTTTATGATGTTTTCATCATATGAATTAGGAAATATATAAGGATTCTAATATAGTACAATTTTTAAGGATTTGAGATCATATGATGAATATTACCCTGAAAATTTATTCATTAGAAAGATAATTTTTTTAGAAGACACCTGATTATAGAAGATAAAACCCTTAATATGTTATTAATGTTGAGATAATGGAGAATAAATTATTGTTTTGAATAAGTGTTGACTACCTTCAAACAGATTAATGACTTTCAGAAATGTGGCATATGATATCTTTGATGGATTTTACAACATTTTTTTAACTACAGAATATATCCAATAAAAATTTTCTATCTGATGGGATAAGTAATAATGCATGTTTCAAATAATATTGTATTTTTATTTGAGTTATAAAAATATTTCAAGAAGATACATGATTATGTTATTCAAATGTTTGGAATGTGAAAATTTAGAGATGCTTCATGTTGATTAAAAGCTAATGATAAGTTCATTTTGTAAATTCACTGACCTTCATTCCAATGGGATAGATCATATTTTTTTGGAAAACATAATCATATATAAAATGGTTTCAATTTTTCATTTAATGATATTTTACAGGTTAATTTATTACTTCACTATATTATTCATCATGTGCTAAGAGATGAAGTAGAAATAGTTCAACGAATTTCCTAAGGATATGATTCTGCTTATAGAAACATTCCAAGTTAGTATATTTACATATATTCATTTGGATTGAAGGAATTCCTCATCTTTAAGAAAAATTATATTAAAACCAAAAAAAAATCCATATACCTTCATTTATGATGAAATAAATATCCCCTTAGATCATCAAAGATTTATGGCCTTCTGATTGCTAACTTTTTCTTAAGAATTTTATATACCGCTCTCCATTAGAACATAATTGTAAGATTTTTCTTCTATATCCATGTTTCCATTTCCCACCTATGTTATCCATTTTGGGAACCAAGTTATGTATCCATTAAAGATTCCTTCCTCTCTTATTAATAAGATGTGTTATTAACCCTATTATCAATCTGGGGTTTTAAAAAAAAAAAATCAAATTTTAATCCATATATGACTGAGATCAAGTTTAAATTGAAAGGAAAAAATTAAAATAATTTAGGAAATTATAGAACCTCAAGACATTAAAATGTTTTAATTTTGGAATAAATTTATTTTTTTTTCTATCGTTCAATATATACAACATCATGTTAAGGTTATTCTATAAAAAACTAGATTATCTTGCACACAAGATTGTGTTTTGATGTATTTTTTTGGAAAAAAAAATTAAAAACTAAATTTTTACACTATTCTAAATTTTATTTTTAAAATAAACAGAATTTTTTGATTTGAAATTTCAAAATTATATTAGTATGAATTTTTTGTATTTTTCCGAGATGTTTTAATTTTTCATGAATAGTAAAAAACATTTCATTTCAGTTGAAAACTACCTTTTCATTTAAATAATTATTATTGTATAATTGTATTAAAAATTGTGTTTTAAAGTTAAAATTGATTAATTATTTGAATATTAACCCAATTTAGGTCATCTGAATCATTTTTAAATTAAAAATTTATATAAAAACTTATTGTATTTTGAATATTTAACCTTAAATACCTTCATTCTCACCACGTCTCAGGTTTTAATTTTGAAATATGGACATACCCCCTTGGAAGACATTATTTAGACTGTATACCCTATTGGTTAAAATTTTATGGGTTATTGTGATATTATTAAATGGAAGTTCCCTATATAAAAAGTTAAGTAAAGAGACAAAAAGGGAACTTTCATTACCTTTATCATTTATAATGCTTTAAGATATGTAGAAAACATCATATTTTTTATTATACATATCAATTGTAATATAAATATGTTAATTTTATCATGATAATTTGTCATTGATTTTTATGGATGATCTAATTACATAGAATAATTATGACACTCCAATGTGGTTATTGTTTATTTAATAAGTAACTAAAATAGATGATATTGAAAATATTACATGTTATGTATATTGACTAAATTATTGTCTGTAATTATTCTTATCAAAAAATATATGATTTTATAAATCTGTTAACAAAATATATATAAATTAAAATATGGTTTTTATATTTTATGATTAATATAATATTTATAATTTCAAAAATAACATTATTGTTATTTTACAACAAATGAAATTTTATTAATTAATTAAAAATTAATAAAATTCATATATTATAATATGTGATTTTTAATTATTAATAAATATTAAATTTAGTCTATTAATGTAAAAATTTATCTTTTGTAATTAACTTGTTTACCCATATACTATAAAATAGATTTTAGCATGGACCAGGTTTAAGTAGCGTTTTAGCTTGTCACATGCCCATGTTTTAAAATTAATTTTTAAAACACATTGTATTTTCTATATTAAAAATTAGATATCATATTAATAATTTAATATATATATATATATATATATATTATAATAAATATCCCCATATTTTAAATTTAATGGTTAAATTAATTATGTTAGAAAACTAGATGCTTTGACAAAAACCAGAATGATAAAATTGGGGAATCTTATATGTTTAAGAACAAAAGTTTAATAATGAACACATTTTTTATAGTGGAGGTTTTTATCAATAATGATTATCCTTTAATCCAATATTTTTTCATTTCAAATATTCAATAGTAATTTTATACCATCCATTAATTAATACATTTTAGTATTTACAAGATTGTCACTCCCCTTACACTATAAGATGGAAAGCACTCAGCCCTTCGTGAAAACTTGCAAGATACATTTTATAAATGAATATATACCCAAATAGATCCTAAAAATACCTAAACTCGTCATAAAATCATCACCTTGGCATAAATTAACCCATGTGATCCCTTTGGATCAAAACAAATAGAGTTACCCGAATAAGAGGGAACAAACGTCCTCAAGCATTTTATTTTTATTTCAATTATACACTCCAAAAAATTAATTATTTAACAATTATATAATCCAAAAATTATCCTAAATATTCTAGTTTTTTTTTATTTTTATTTTTCTAACTACACTCCCAAACACCTCTATCTAATGGGTGAATAACGCACTGTTCTTATGAACGGTGAACTACTACCTCATGAAACAATGAATGTTTGATCATCCTTTACTACATCTCATAGTCATCATTACAGTGGAAACAATATTTATATATATATTATATATTTATATATATAATATTTTATAATATATTTATTTTTCCATAATTCAAATATAACACATTTTTCTATACATTCCATTTTGAGTAAATTGATAACATCATTTGTGGAAGTGTGGACTAATGCTTCCTTAAAGCGATGTGATTCATTCATGCTAATAATGGAACATATTAATTAAGAATTTAATAAACCTATGTAACATAAATAACTTATATATGATACTTTAATTATAACAAAAATTTTCATCATTTAATTTACAATCTCTTAATAATATAGAGAAATTAATTCAGCGTTCATGTGTACCTACAACCTACCATCTCCAAGAATAGTGTGTTTCATTTCTTTTCTCCAAACATTATAGATTATTATAAATACAAATTTACTGAATATATATTATAATTATATCATCGATTACATTTTGGATATTATGAAATCATGATATTTATAATATTAATAACAAATGACAATTCAAATCATATATGAGAAAAATTCATATTTTACACCCGAAGTAATTGAAATAATAAAATACTATTAAAAAAAATATAATAATATATTATAAAAAGGTGATATATGATAATATATAAATTAACATGGTTCTCTTATAATTTATTAACATATTTCTAACCACTATATATAACTATAAATACCAGAAAACAAAACTATGTTTATAATAATGGATATTGTCTCAATTTAAATTCCATTGATTCTTATTTTTAAATATACAAAAAATAAATTTTCTATAAATTATATACTATCCTATAAAATTTTATATCATGAATATCATGAATATCATGATATTATATGTTTCATATAATTTCCTATCTTCAATGGGAATATGATTTAATTTATTAAAATTAGTATGGGACACTTTGGAATGTTTAAAGAATATTCTCTTAAAGACTGTTCTTAATGATTATCATTTCAATCTCACATCATTTTTTATATTTATTATTATCTTAAAACAATAAATTAATTTTAATAATTTTTTTTATATTTTCTTGAATATTCAAATTATCATACAATGGATATTTGTCACGACCCGTCCCCCGGGGCCTTTGTCGTAACTACCCCAAGCCCGCCTTCCATAGGCCAGAAGATGGCGACTAGCACCAAATGTGTAAATAACTAAAATTGGAAGGCATTGCCTTTATAAATCATAGACACACATAACCAGAGTACAATTGGAAGTAAACAATAAGAAATAACTATATAACTAGTGTACTGAATGTAAAGGGGGGCTAGAATACAAGCCCAATAGTAATGTACAAATACAACTGAAAACTAGTACAACTGAAAAAGGGACAAATAGCTAAAAAGTGAAAGCAGCTCCTGGATCATCCATTGAGATTCCTACCTAAAGTGTAGGTACAGATGGAATCCTCATCACTCCACATCCATCAGACTTCACCATGTACCGAAAAGTCATAAGGTCCACCTCCATCTACCTTCCAGTCCGGGCGCTCTTAGCCTCCGTTAGCATTGTCCGTCGTCTGCATCCAACAAAACGAGGTGTGGCCATAGCTTGTGAAGGGGTGAGTATAACAATACTCACTAGGGACCCTGAGACCCTCGTGTTCTCACAAAATCCACAAAGGATAATCCAAATAAAAATGATACAATCACAATGTATCAACCAACCCTACTTAAGTATATGCCCATACATATACCTAAGTTATCAATCACAGTCCGGCTCTAACTCTCGATCCCAACAACATTCGGTTCTACAAGTGTAGAAACACTCCACAAATAAAGTACAACACAAGGTTTATCCCATAGATACATCTGACAAAAGAAAACAATGTGGCCTCACCACAATACACCAACGAAGAAACATCCACCGTTAATTAGGTATATGCCCATACATATACCTAAGTCATCAAGAGTACACATATCATACATGATGTAAACAAAAAGGTAATGACTCAGCTCAAACCCGGATTTTTCATTATCGAAAACACGGCTGGTGGAGAAATCCTCCTCTGTTGAGTACAGTGGCCCTGTCACAACTCTGAGGTGCTACTCACTAACCTTGGACTGCTAAGGTACTCCTCCTATCGAGTTCCGCGAGTCTGCTGCCAAACCGGGTGCTCCGTCCGCTATGGGTCTGCCACCAAACTGGGCACTCCCCCTAATATCCTACAGAGGTACTCCTCCTATCGAGTACCATGGGTATACTTTCAAACCCGGCACACCGTCTGTAATGGGTCTTCCACCAAATCAGGCTCTCCGTCCACTAGGCTAATCGAATAACTTCGAGTTGAATCGGTCAAGCAGTCATCAGGTCTACAGCTACTAGGTCTCCGCACTCTGTCTTCTCATATCTGAAAGGTTCCGCTCCACGAGCTACTAGTCTATAATAAATGTGTCACAATTTCAATTGAATGTATCTCAAAGGACCGCCACATCATAGGGGTCTCAACGAAATATACGACGCATCAATCAGACACCTGGTCTGTGAGTTATTAGCATTACCATTCCAAGGGGCCGGTTGGATTTCGAGTACAATCCAACCTGGACATACTCCAACATCATATTAATCTTGTTTGGTGTATTCCAAAAGAACCGTCTCATCAAAAGGAATCCAACGTAGTTGACGGAACATCAATCAGACATCCGGTCCTTCAATTATTGGTGTTTCCTCTCCGAGGGCCCGGATGGTTTCAGTTTCGAACCAACCCTTCCATACAGAAACGTTTCCAAAAAAGTGAATGTGATATACTGAAATGAAAATATCGATCTAAGGAATCCTACGCAACTAACGGTGCATCAATCAGAGGTCCTTAGCTCATGTTATGGGCGAAAATCAAAAGTGGTCCGTAGAGGGTGGTCTAGGTCCGGTCCAACCCGCCCTAGCTCAGCTCGAACCGTGCGACCCGACCTGGATCCGGGTCCATCTGGGTAGCGTGTGGCCCGGACCACATGGGGGAGGCCTGGCCTGCATGGCAGGTGGCCCAGCCCATGCGATAGGCGGCCCGGCTGGCCGAGCGTGTCACGCACAAGGGCACTGTGCGGGGGGGGGGGGGGGGGGTGTAGTGTCTCCCAACGGTGGTGCTAGCTGGTGCCTCCTAGCCTTCCCGGAACCCGTATCTGTGGGTTCTGCTCCAACACCATGGTTGGTGTCGTTGCGGCCTTCCGCCGGTGGCACGCGAGGTACGTCGCCGCCCCCTGGCGGCCGCCCTGTGCCGGCCGCCGCCTCCGGTCGCAGGCGCCACCGCGTAGGTGACCCACACCGCCACGCTCCTCTACGGGCCACCAGAGTTGTTCTGGTGGACTTTTGTCCCTCTCATCTATGCCTATGGACTCCTCGGATCCTGTTCATCACTACGATGGCCTCAAATCAAGGTTTCCATTCCGTTCACCTGTTGCCCATCAAACCGTGCACCAAAAACGAATTGGCGGAGGGTCCGGGCTTCTTCATTAATCTGTGCCCTCCGTGTTAGAGGCTCAAACAGTAATCGATCATATAATCACCCAAGTATGAGGGAATAAATCACATGTATAAAATAAATAATCCATAATCCTCCCTACCTCGATTCAAGGTACGTTGATGAAGTCGTGGAAGATATATGGATGGCATCCCGTCAACGTCGGAGGAAATGACGTAGTAGTTGGCGGTGCTATTAGCAGATGGCGTCTTCTCCCTTGACACGAAGGAAGAAGAAAGAATATGGGTGTTCCTTGTGGGCATCTCCTCACATTTTTTCCCCGGTTAAAGAAGTGGATGGGAGTTGCTTCACGTCCTTCGGAGAGGTGGAGCGTTCTTCGTCGAGAGGAAGATGTTCATCGCATTCTACGTGGTAGAAAACTTCCTATTCTCCAAGGCACTCAAACTATTATTCCAAACCCAATTAAAAGAATAGCTACACTTATTTAAGGTTGGAATAATGTTTTCAAAATTCCAAACACTAAAATTAATTAATTAATTGTGGAGCTTAATTAATTAATTAGTGGTGTTTGAAAATTAATGTGAGCATGTGGGAGGTGGAGAGTTCAACATTAAAAGAGGGGAGTTGGAATCTTAAGAGTTAAGGGGGGGGGGGGGGTTTCTTGGGGGGTTGAAGAGTTTGGGTTCGTGTGGGCCACACCACACAATATCCTCTCATGGGTGGTTATGTGGGGTGTGGGCCCCACCTCCAACTTTTCTTTGGAGAAAATTACCACCCCTTAACAAACATTTTTTAACACATAATTTTTATTAATGTTTTTTTAATAATCCCCAAATGTTAACTTTCAACCCATATAAAACGCAATAGTATAAAAGGTCCCCATAATTGAATACCGACACTACAAGTTCATTGGTGCCCTTGGATTTCAATTCCGAGCAATGGTTCAAAAGATAGAGAATCCTGCTCATATGTTAACTGAACGTACCTAAAAAAACTTCAAGCAATTATTCCGAGCATGCCAGGCCTCGGAATCTGGTTCCCTCAAAAACCACAAACATGTAAAATTCCAAAGAATTTATGAAAAAAATTTCCTTGAAATTTGTTGGGTCATTACATTACCCCCACCTCAGGGCTTTACGTCCCTGTAAAGCTACAACACACACTAGTGAAACAAATGAGGGTACTGAGAATTCATCTGAGCCTCCCACTCCCATGTGCTCTCATGGAGCTTCTTGTGCTGCCAGCAAATGTGCACCAGTGGAATCAACAATCCACATAGGACCCACTCTTGTCGGTCCTCGATCTCCACTGGGACCTCCATGAATGTTGTCTCGTCGTCAATGCCTAGCTCCCCATGGTCCATGATGTGGGACGGATCATGCACATATCTCCTCAGCTGAGATATTTGAACGACGCCGTGCACCCAGTGGAACTGTGGTGGAAGGGCCAGGTGGTAAGACACCATGCCTACACTACTCAGGACCTCAAATAGTCTGATGAATCATGGAGATAACTTGATGCCACATCAAATCTCCATAGACCTCGTCAAGGTGAGACCCGTAGGAAGACATGGTCGTCATCCTTGAACTCTTGGGGTCTCCGTCTACTGGGTGTACTGCTAAAGGGGATGTCTGGAACTCACTCAAAACATCCTCTTAAAGTGAAAATGGTACCATAGTGCGTTCTATGAAGAGTATGACATGATCCCCACCTTTAGAAAATCCTTCGGGTGATTTCCCCGAGGATATCTGAGCATGTCGTGTCTCATAGTCATCGTCTCCACGCTGCGCCTCCCCAACATGATAAAGAAGTGGGGAAGTGACTGTAAAAGACAGTAGAAAGGTTGCTCCGTCCCAATCCCCAATGGATATCTGCAATGCAGCCAACTAGTTTATCACCTGTCATATAAGCTGAATTCATGATCTCCTACTAAGACCATCTGCTATAATGTTCTCTTACCAGGAGTATAGACTATCTCAAAGTCATAGTCCTAGAGGAACTCAAGTCATCACATCTCTCTCAGGATCATGTTCTTCTATGAGAAAATACACCTGAGACTATTGATATTGGAGTAAACCGTAGATTGTCCACTCATCGAACTATGAGTGAGAATATCCAAATGAAAAGCAATAAAGTACACCCTTATTCACTTATGACCTACAAGAGCTGCTAAGATTTTTCCATTGCAGAGAAGAGAAATCTGGTCCCATCCCCTAGATGAACCACATTCTTTGCCTAATACAGACAATCCTAACATGAAAAGTACTAATTTATTTCATGGACGATGTCGTAAGGCCTCAAAGCTACTACCAAGATATCCAAACATTACTCTCTCCTCCAAGGGTTGAGTCACACAGTCAGTATCAGTGTGTAGTCACTAGGTCTCCTCTAGTAGGAATCTCGAATGTGAGGGTCAAGTCAATGGCTTCAACTGGGACTTCATAGTATTAACCACACAAAAAGGAAGGAAAGAAAATGTCACAAGGTAAAGTGTATTTTATTACTACATCTAAAAGTACAAAGACACAAAGATACCACAAACAATGATATTAATGTGTCTAGAAGCATCATGAACAATGGTTTCTATGCTTGGAACTAGTCCCGCCCTTGTCCACCTGCTCTTGGGGATACAAGGTCATATGATTCAGCTGTCTGAAGCTATGCTCTCCCATGTCCACCCACTCTTTTCAGTTGTGGTGGACCTCCGAGTGGTGGTGGTGGCAACACCTCGAAGCGTCGTCCACCACCAGCTGCATGGACATCTCCTCTTCCACGCCCTCCTTCGCCCTACAGACCGTCTCGATCGAACATCTGCCTCAACGTGGGAGGACCCCCAACTGACTTCTGATCATATGTGTAGCGGGTTGGACAGTCATCTGCCACGTGACCCTGCCCTTTGTAAGGCAAACACTGCCCACTCCGGGTATGTCTGGCTCTGTCTCCACTCTGGGTGCCCGGCACAACCGATCCTCAATCGTGCAGTCAACCACATATAGTTCTGGTTCTCTTGGACTTATGTGACATTTGTCTACTTCCTACTATAGAAGACTCCTCCACATGTTTACTAGTAGTGGTTCTTGTTGTTGGAGACTTCTTAGCATGGAAACTCTTCACTAGGAGGGCTCGCTCCAACACCCCTGTCTGCATAGGAATGCTATGGGAGATAACTAAAGCTTTGATCTCTCACCCAAGTCACTGCTCGAATGTCCGCACCCTGAAGTATGGGTCACACACCATATCCGTGGAGAAGCGTGAGTGGTCGGTGAACCTTGCTGAGTACTGAGCTACTGTCATGCTGCCCTGGTGCAGATGAAGTAACTCCTCAATATGCACCGCTCGAAGGGTGTCTCGTACAAACTCCGCCCGGAACCGGCTCTCAATGTTTTCCCATATAATTTTCACCTTTTCAGGCATCTGGAGAATCAGGCTCCACCATATTCCTATTGCTGCCTCAAGGATTCTAGTAGAAAGGACCACCATAAAGTCAGCTAGTGTCCCTACCAGTCTGAATACTCTCACCACAACCTCCAGCCAATCCTCAGCCGCATGTGGGTTTGTTTCTCCCCATAACTTGGGTGGCCTCTGGAGTTGTAACTCTTGCAACGCACTTAAGCGGCGTGCATCGTCTGCTGCTGGGGCTGTTGGGATCGGTGGCCCAACAGGAAGTAGTACCACTGGTCCCTCTGCTGGTGCTTCAACTAGAGGAGGGCCCTATAATGAGGCATCGTTACTCGGAGGGCTGTCAGTATGTACGACTCTCGGGGCTCTAACTAGTCATCTTCGGGAATACATCCTGATATAAATATATGTGACACGGTCAAAAGACTATAACTGGTGAGATGACCTGGTTTGAGCTAACTTAAAGGAAACATTTGAGTACACACACGCAATCAGTGTTTTCGTGCACTGAGTCGGAAATCACATGTCAGGGTGCAGGGGTATGGATACGTCGGCCACCCGCACCAACACTAGACTCCCTGAACGGAAAAACACATCTAGTAACATTAACACTATTACTTCACAGAAATGAAATATCAGAGTCCTATGTTTTGTGGTAGAACTGACGTCCTCTAATACCAATATGTCACGAACTGTCCCGTGGGGCCCGTGTCGTATCTACCCCAAGCCCGCCATCTATAGGCCAGGGGCTGGCGACTAGCAGCAAGGCATAAATCTGTAAACTGAGAAGGCATTGCCTTTAAAAATCATAAACTCACAAAACCAGAGTACAAGCAGAAGTAAAAACTAAGAAAAAAATGTATAACTAGACTACTAAATGTAAAGGGGCGATAGAATACAAGCCCAAAAGTAAAGTAAAAATACAACAGAAAACTAGTACAACTTAAAAAGGGACAAACAACTGAAAAGTGAAAGAAGCTCCTGGATCATCATCCGAGATTCCTACCTGAAGGGTGGGTACCGATGGCCTCATCAGCACTCCACATCCGTCAGACTTCACCGTTTACTGAAATATTGTAAGGTCCACCTCTGGGTACCGTCCAGTCCTGGAGCTCTCGGCCTCCGTCAGCGCTGTCCTTCGACTACAGCCAACACAACGAGGTGCGGGTATATCCCGTGCAGGGATGAGTATAACAATAATTAGTAGGGACCCCGAGACCTTTAAGGTCTCACAAAATCCACAAATTATAATCCACAAAAAAAAACATACAATAATGAAGTATCAACCAACCCTACTAAGGTATATGCCCATACATATACCTATGTTATCGATCACAGTCTAGCTCAAACTCTCGATCCCAACCACATTCCATGCTATAAGTGTAGAAACACTCAACAAAGAATGTACAACACAAGGTGTATCCCATAGGTACAACTCACAAAAAAAAATCCATGTGGATTAACCACAACACTCCCACTATGAAACATCCACCCTTACTTAGGTATATTCCCTTACATATACCTATGTCGTCAAGAGCACACATCTCATACATGAGGTAAACGCGAATGTAAGGACTCAGCTCAAACCAAGATTTTTCATTTCTGAAACCACGACTACTTGAGAACCCCTTCTCTATCAAGTATAGTGGCCATGTCATGACTCCGAGGCGCTACTACCTAACCTTGTACTGCTGAGGTGATCCTCCTATCGAGTACTGCGGGTCGGCTGCCAAACCAGGCGCTCCGTCCGCTGTGGGTCTGCCGCCAAACCGGGTGCTCTTGCCTATAGAGGTACTCCACCTATCGAGTACCGCAGGTCTTCTTCCAAAATAGGCACTCTATCTACTGTGGGTCATCCACCAAACGGGGTGCTCCGTCAACGGGGCTAATTGAATCAGTCCAAGTTGAATTGATCAAGTAGTCATCAGGTCTACAGTTACTAGGTATCCACACTTTGTCTGCTTGTCTTTGGGAGGTTCCACTCCATGAGCTCCAAGACGATACTCCAAGTTTCATGATATCATGTGGATGTATCTCAAAGGACCTCCACATCATAGGGGTCTCAATGAAATAGATGACACGTCAATCAGATGCTCGGTCTGTGAGTTATTAGCATTACCGTTCCAAGGGGACTATTGGATTTCGGGTACAATCCAAACCGACCATACTCCAACCTCATTCTAATACTATTTGGAGTATTCCAAAAGAACAATCTCATCAAAAGGAATCCAACGTAGTTGACGAAACTTCAATTAGACGTCTGATCCTTAAGTTATAGGCTTTTCCACTCAGAGGGCCCTGTTGGTTTCAGTATCGAACCAACCTGGCCATACACAAACATCACCAAAACCTTGAGTGTGATATACCGAAACGACCGTATCGATCCAAGTAATCCTACCCAACTGACGGTTCATCGATCAGATTTCCTTATCTCAATTAATGGTCAAAAAATTGGTCTGAAGACGGGGGGTCTGGGTCTGGTCCGACCCGGCCCAACCCACCCTGGGTTGGCCCGAACCGGGTCGACCTGACCTGGATCTGGGTCCGGCCCGGTAGGGTGCAGCCTGGCCCAGCGTGCGCGGCATGTCCAGTGCGGGGGTGGCCCGGCCCTACCGCGGCTCGGCCTGGCTGGCCGAGCGTGTCACCCGCAAGGGCGCAATGTGGGGGGGGGGGGGGGTCTCGCAACGGCGGGGCCAGCTAGCACCGCCCGACCTTCCCGGATCCCACAGATGCAGGTTCTGCTCGACCGCCACGCCCGGGGTCATGGCGGGCTTCTACCAGTGGCGCTCGGGGGAACCGCCGCCCACAGGAGAGTGGCAGATGCCGGCCGCCACCTCTGGTCCCAGGTGACCCGCACTGCCACCCTCCTCTACAGGCCACCAGAGTCATTCTGGTGGTCTGTTTTGCCTCCCGTCTATGCCTACCGCCTCCTCAGGTCCTTTTCTTCAATGTGATGATGTCAAATCAAGGTTTACATTCTGTTCACCCATCACCCATCAAACGGAGCATCATAAACGAATTGGAAGAGGGTTCGGTCTTATTCGTTAGCTCGTGCCCTCCGCGTTAGAGGCTCAAACAGTAATCCAAAATATAATCTCCCAAGTACGAGGTTATAAATAACTTGTATAAAATAATTTATCCATAATCCTACCTAACTAGATTCAAGGTATGTTGTTGATGTCATGGAAGATGGTGGCACGGAAGGCGGATGTCGTCCCGTCAACGTCGAAGGGAATTTCATAGTCGTTGGCGGCGCTCTTAGCGGATGGCGTCTTCTCCCTTGACGTAAAGGAAGAGGAAGGAAGACTGGCATTCCACGTGGGCATCTCCTCATGTTCTTTCTGAGCTTGAAGATGTGTAGGGGAGTTGCTTCACGTCCTTCAGAGACGTGGAGTGTTCTTCATCGAGAGGAAGATTTTCTTCATGTTGTACGTGGGAGAACACTTCCTACTCTCCATGGATCTTCAATGATTATGACAACCCCAAATAAAAGAAAAGATACACTTATTTAAGGTTGGCATAAGGTTTTCAAAATTCCAAACACTCAAATTAATTAATTAATTTTGGAGCTTAATTAATTAATTAGTGGTGTTAGAGAATTAATGTGAGCAAGTGGGAGGTGGAGAGTTCAACATTAAAAGAGGGGGGTTGAATGCTTAAGAGTTAAAGGGGGTCTCATAGGGTGGTGAAGAGTTTGGGTTTTTCTGGACCCCACCACACAATATCCTCTCATGGGTAGTTGTGTGGGGTGTGGGCCCCACCTCCAACTCCTCTTTGGAGAAAATAACCACCCCTTAACCCAAATTATAAGACACATAATATTTATTAAATGGTTTTTAATAATCCACAAAAATTAACTTTCAACCCGTATAAAATGAAACTATTGTAAAGTTCCCCTTAAGCGAATATCGGCACTGTGAGTTCATCAGTGCCCTCAGATTTCAATTCCGAGCACCAGTTCAAAAGATAGAAAATCTTGCTCAAACGTTCAATGAACGTACCCCAACAAAACATCAAGAAATTATTCCGAGCACAATGGTACTCAGAATCAGTTGCCCTCAAAAACCTCAGACTCATAAAATTCCAAATAATTTAAGAGAAAATTTTCCATCAAATTTCCATTTCATTAAAATATTAATATTTTTTAAATCGCATATCATTTCTACAAACGGTGTTCACATTGATTGTTATTTGTTTATCTAGAAAATTATTGATTAATTTGTATTCCTTATTCAATACAGATATTTTATAAGGATAATTATTTATTTTTTATTAGTAGTGATGAATTATTTGGATAAGTATGACATGGGTGGGGCCCTATTATTGGTATCCCTTAAATGCATTGATAGTCTCATGACATTAAATAGTTGAACAAAATAGATGGGCTTTTACCTAATAGCTAAATTGTCTGCTGAAATATATTTACGGTAATAGTTTAATGTACCTTGGAAACAGGGTGTCCCATTATTAGTAGTTCACATAAATTAGTTTCATTTATAATTCATCCATGATATTTATTGTCGGAAAATAGATGGATATATTTAATTTTCTATTCATTTATTAAATGGAATATGTTTCAAATTCATTATTTTCCATATTTAATTTTTTTTACTAGTTTTTTTTTGAATGGCATGTGTCATAATCTATTTATGTACCCATGTTGATTTATTCTCAATGATCCATTATTTACTCCACATTACATAAACTTATAGGGAATTTTAGCTCACCCTTATTATATTTCCTTTCCCCAGGTTACGGAGAAGAAATCCATGAATAAGTATTGAAGTGTGTAGTTTATTTCATTTTTTAGTTATCATGTTTTTATTTTCTACATCCCAAATTTATGATGAGTATCATGTATGTAATATATACTTATATGAGTACTAAACTAATATGTCCTTCATTATTTGATTCCATGTATTAATGAAAATGTAATAAAATAATTCACTGGATCTGGGAATCTGGGGTAAGGGTGATACACCAACAATTCATTGATTAGAGGTTGGATATATATATAAATTTATTGTATATAAATTTTCATACTAAGAATAATCTTAAAAAATAATTAAATAATTATTTTTCCTCAAAATCCACGGAGGTATATTTTACATTTTTAAAATAATTGGTCATAGAAAATAATTTGTCTATAAATTACCAAAAGGGGTAAGACCATTAGAAGGAAATATGAATCACACATTCAAATAATTTGAAGAAAACACAAGATATAATAACTCAAAAAAAAATATATCATTGAATATTTTTAAGCCTAATCAATCAAGATATAATAACACAAGATATAATCAACAATTCATATGATGTTTTATATGACATGAATAATATTTCTATGTATCATTTTAGAGGATAGTAATGAAATTTTAATGGGGAATTTTTATTCTTCTGATTCTTCATATTTTCCTTTCTTTTTGACTAAAATTTTTTTCATTCAATTCCATATAATTATATTACATATTATTTATTCTTCTTTATCAGCCACTTAATACAAAACAAATTATGCAATCATCTATGATTTATTGTATTTTATATAATCAATTCCATGTTCGTTAGTGATGTATTCATCTCATATAATGATTTAGGGATGTTACATTCACTAAATGAATCAGGAAGAAACTGTAAAATCAAAAGCACTACATTTTTATAAATTCTATAGATAAACATGATATGAAAAAGCTGAATTAGAAAAGCTAACATTTAATACATGGAACACCGTTCATAAAAATCTTCTTTTCTATCATCAAAAAAATAATAAAGTCATTTTTTAGTCAATGATGTTATAAGAAATATTAAACTTCTCAGGATCATCTGATGGTTATATCGATCTATTAAAATCATGTCCACTGTTTCCTAAAAATCCAAATGATTCATTTATAAAATTTTTAATTCAGAAAAAAATCTCATATAAATTTCCAGAATGAAAAAATTTCATTATCAAGTTCCCATATGCTTCATTTCTATGAAAATATCAAATTAAATTATAAGTATGATATAATAATTTTATTCTACAATCCCCTGATCAGCTTTTAATTTCATAATCTATTTTTTTTAATCCCTTGGTAAATCTAAGTGTGTTTTAAGGTAAATTAATACAAATTACGTATATATATATTGCATTACCCAAATTCTACCTATTAATTCAAATATAAATATAAAAAACATTACTAAAATAATTAAAATCAAATTTTAACATCACTAAACTTCATCATCGAACAACAAAGTGTATAAATTTGATAGATTACAAATTCTACCTGAAAATGATACAATACTTCATGAAAATAGAAGAATCATATATTTATAAGTATTAACCCACATAATAATAGGGTTGCGTATCATATAATAAGATCCTTGTTGTGTGGAGTGGTAAATGGAAATCCTTGTTGTCAGGGTTGTCTTCCGGGTAACATCTAACTCAAGAATGAAGAAGAGTATGAGAAATTATGTTGTAGAATGGAAGAAGATAAGGTTTTCGAGTAAGGGGTCAAGTCTCTACCACTTTTAGGGGTATTTTACACTATGAAATTTTTAAAGGGGAATATCTCTTGGGGATACTATATATCAAGGGGGAATTTTGGTCGTTGGTTGTTGGCATTGAAGGAGGGTAGTTGGGGGCGGTTGGGGTCATGGGGGTTGGTGTGGTGGTAGTGGGATGTTTTAGTCAATATTTTTTGAAATAATATAGTGATTATTTTAATAGAGTCACTACTAAATTGAAAATTATTTCCATTAATATGTCAGTTTTACAAAAACACTACTATATTTTAAATAATAATCAACTCATTTTACTTAGAAATTGTTATAAAAACTGTAATTAGTAACATAATTCAATGAGTAATATTTTTTAGTGATGGAAATATTATTTAGGTATACATATGATATATTTTAATAAATATTTATCAATTTAACTATCCATGAATCAAAACAGTAGTGATTGGGATGATTCCATATGAAAATTACTTTGTGATGAGATTAATGTTAGGTCCCAGATGTAAATAACAAATAGTTTAGTGGGGGATGAATGGGCTATCATAAAAATATTAAATGGAGGAATTAATTATCTTAATTAATTATAAATTTTTATTTTCAAAAAAAAAATTTGGATAATTAATTAATGAACACATGTATTTTATAGTAGTTTGGTCCAATGTGGAACCACTCTACTCTAACACATCTCTACTCCTTGATAGTTTCATTGCCCACTATGAACATAGTTTTTTTTAGAATCATAAGTTTTTACGATAGAATAATTTCTAAATGTGTTATAACAATACAAAATAACTTTTTTGGGTGAGTCACAAGATATAAATATTTAAGTTGGACAATTGGAGTCTCTACCTGAATAACACTAACTTTAGATTATAGGAGTCTCAACCTAAGAATATCAGACATTAGAATCCAAGAGATAAAACCCAAATGATCATGTCATTAGAATATATGAGTCACATATTTTGATATAATTATTTTGCATTGGAATATTATAATGAATTTTTACTATTCTACTGAAATAAATGGGATTAATTAAAGAAAAATCATATAGAACAATGAAATTGAATTTGTAGAAGTATAATTAATTTGATAAAATGTTCGTTGAGTAGTGTATTTGAAAAAATATTTCTTGTAGTAGTAGTAGTATTTGAAGATTGTTTAGTTCACCTTGATAGATCATCATGTAAATGAAAAAATGATTGAATACAACTTCATATATTTTCACAATAACTGAAAATATCAAATTTGAAAAATAGAGTAAAAGTATTTTATCACCAAAATCCTTGTTATTTTTTATAATTAAATTTTTTCATGACATATTTTAATGATTCTAAATTCCATTTAAATATTATCTATATAAATATAAATACAACCCACAAATAGGTAAAATAATTCAAATTCAATATTCATTAATATATAAGAGTGAGAAAATTATTATTCCAAAATAATCATAACAGAAAACATTATTATTAAAAAACATAAAGAATAATTTAAAAAATATAGAAATTATCATAAATAATTCCAAATTATATTCATAATAATAGGTAAAATAATATAATACTCATCTCGTTTATTATTTCTATAAAATTAAAACTTTTATTTTTAAAAACTACTTAAATATTCAAACATATATGTAATTAGTCAAAAAAATGATAATGTATTAAATAATGAATATTTATTTTTAATATATTTTTTCACTTAATATTATTTTTTAATGAATAAAATAATTAAATAACCACTCTACATTATTTTAAAATATTTTAAAAAATGTTTGTTGAATGTTTATATGTAAATTAGGAATATAATTTGTCTCTATATAAAATATTTCTAGAATACTCTAAAAATTATTCTCATGGTTCCTGTATAATTAATATGAACCCTGGAAATGATAAAAAAATTAAATATATATGTATATATGAATGAATTTATTAAATTCAATTAAAAATGAATCATAAAATATAGTATTTGTGAAATTTCTATATTTTTTATACATAAATATTGTATTCAATAATCATGACTGAATATCAATTGAAATGTTTATACTTTGTAGTCAAATGACTTTCTATGTTATCATAAAATGTGTACATTTAGTACAACATGTGATTCGTCAATATTTCAACACAATGACTATGCAGTATTTATGTAAGTTATCTTACGGCGACTCAATAGGCCATGATGCCTTGTGGTTGATTATGTTTTCAACATGCGGTAGGTTCACATAATTATTGAAGAGAATACTGTTAATCATCAAAAATGTTAAATTTGAATTAAATTTTAGAAACACAATATGATGGTAATTAAATAAGCATAATATTGGGATGAGGATTAGTATACATAATGAATTATAAAGGTGCGAGTAATTGTTATGGATTGGTCACTATCTAACATCTTGTGGTCTATTATCATGATTTATGTAGGTGTTATTATTATGGGATACCATTTATCCATGATGAGTTTTATTTTATGAAACATAAATTATAGGGTATACAAACATAAAAAATTTACATGTATATTTTGAGCTTCACAAGAAAATATGAACTAAATATACAGATGTTAAACTACTTGTGGTAGGATGAAGACCAGGTATTTAGTAGATTTAGGATTCACTAATTCTGAATTCTTCAAGATCAAGGTAGGTTTATATGCATATTGAGTATAGAAATACCATTTCATCATTATAGGATGAATATATATAGACTCTTTAGCATCATCGTTAACACTTTCGGTAGATCCTATGCTCAAAGTACACTCATTGTAGGATGTGTTTTCCCCATGGGGTATCATGATATTATAACACATGTTGTAGATTCTAGTTTAAGGCTTATGGTATGTTGGAGGATTTAAATCAGGTCTTCTGATTCTAGAAAATTAATCAAACCTCAACATAATCAAATTCATTTGACCAAATCATCATGTGGAAAAACTACTAATGTATAAAAATCACAACATAGCCAATTTACTCACATAGTCAAATATGAAATCATAAATAATCATATAATAATAATATTTAGTGAATTTTTTTTCCCTGTAATCATTATCTTCATCATAAATAATGTTGAATTATATTTAAATAATTTCATGATCATTCAAACAAATAAAAAGACTCCATAATATATTTAGTGTGTTGTGATATATCATAGAAAAATGACTCATATAAGGTAAAATGAACAAAAAATATAAATGAAATATTATAGAGGATTTAGATGATTTTTTCATTATAAAAATATCTATTTCATAATTCAAAATAGGTGAATGATATATTGATAATATCTAAGCATTCCAATGAAACAAGCATTGTGCAATTCCAATTTATGAAGCTGCAGTAATCATTGAAAAAGAGTTCCTAAAATAATATTAAAAAAATATTTATATCTTAAAACATTCACAAATATCGATCCAAAAAAGATAACATCTAGAGATTTATTTGATAATTGTTTTAGTTTATGAATACATAGATAAAATTCTTATCTTTCCCATTTAGGTGGTTCTGATTTTCTCATGTTGGTCAACTAGTTCTAAAAATCATAGATCATGTTTTACAAACTACTCTTGCAAATTTTCCTCGAGTTATGAGAGTATTGGGAATAAATTCCATTTCCACAAGTAAATAGGTTTATGATTCTTCCACAAGTATATGATTTTTTGAGCACCTTCATTTACCATTTTACTGACTGCCTAAATTCATTAACTCCTCCAATTTTTTAGGTCTTTCATTTGTAAGATGATTTATTTTCAATTTTATTTTATTTTTGTTTTATTTTATCAAATAAAATGAATATAAGTTTGATATTTCTTTCTATAAGATATATTTTAATGTTTTTTTTGTTTTTTTTCAATTTTTTGAAATCATTTTTATTATTAATTTTTAATAATGCTAAAAATTTTAATTTTTTTTTCATTATTCAAATATTTATACATTTTTTAATAATTATTTTGATTCATTTTGCAATTAGATAATGTTTATCATCTCAGAAAATTAATTCACAAATTTTTAATTAATTTTTTTATTAATTTCATATTTTAATTTAGATAAGTTACGTGCTTTTTAATTAATATACTTTAATTTAGAAACTGAATTCAATTATATATATGTTAATAAATTTATAATTGTTTTAGAGACTGATTTTTTTTAATTAAAATGATTTTGTATAAAAAAATGTTTGTATAAAATAATTTCATTTATATTCTTTTTAATAAAAAATATAGAGCTCAGTACACGCTATTGAAATTTTTCCTCAGTAAATTTATAGTGTTTTTGGAATTCCAGGTTGTTTTTCGAAGGCTATTGGTGCACACAATTGCACAATATTAATTAATATATTAAATATTAGTGTAGTTAAATTATATATATATATATATACTGAGAAAAAATAAATAAAAAGTGGTGTGTTTAGTAAAAAACATTCCATTTGTGTCTCACCAAAGTCAAAGTGAGGTGTAGAGTGGCATACATAATTTCAATGTGGGAAGGTGTGGTTTTATACCATTTTTTTCAAATGGTTTCGGTAAAAATCCTTATTATATGCAACCTGTAACGACCCGAAATTTTGAATAAATCTTTTTTCCTAATTTTATGTGTTATTTTATTTTTAGACTCAACAAAAATGTTTCATTTGAAGGAATGAGTATAATTAAAATGAGACTGTTGGATTTTGACTATTATATGACCATTGGTCAATATGGCCGCTGTAAACTAAATGTTTCAATTATTGTCTCTAAATACAAGTAATCTTGGTTAATTATTATAGAAAGAAGATTCGATGGCCTCACCCAGTAGTCTTGGACCGATCGAAGCCCATCTAACAGAACTTGGGAAGGAGGTAGCACCACTGGGCTTTGCTCTGGACCAAACCCAAGCCGAACTTCATCGTGTGAAGCTAGAACGGAATCGCCTTTGCGAGAAGTTAAAACTGATAGAAATTACTACTCGTGCGATGTTGGTCGAGCCTCCCTCAGATTCTCTCAACTTAGCACACCTTACACTTAGGTCCTACACTGGTGTGATAAAGGGCTATGTAAGGAGACAGTAACTTCCTTGTGTAATCCTTTGTTTTAAATAAATATTGGGATTTCTTCTTATGATGAAGTTTATGAATTTTCAAATGACCGGATAAATATAGTATGCATATTTTTTATGAATTTTAGAAAAAGGATATTTTAAAAATGTTTATGTAAACCTTAAATAATTAAACATGTGTAATGATTTTCAAAAAATGGTCTTCTACAATTATGTTCAGTACGAAATTTAGAGTCTAATAAGATCAACTTGATTATTTGATGAATAGTAAATTATGAATATTGATTTTATGCTTAGGATTAGTAATGTGACCAAATAGATTAGTAACCTCACCTAAAGAAAGTATTAAAATAATCTAGGCACCTTGATTAAGTAATGTCATTCAACAAAATGGTTAAATAACGGTTTCATAAATTATTATTCATGTATTAGTTTTTTTGGGTGAATAGTGTTTTTTAATTAAAAATTAAATTCAAAATATTTAGAAAATTATTTTTATAAAATGGATTTCATTTTTGAACTTAGAGCATCGATATTATGTTAAGGTAACTTTTGGGATTTTTTCTGAAAAAATCAATTTTTGGTGAATAGTGATTTTATTTAAAAGTTAAATTAAAAATACTTAGAATTTTTTTTTATATAATGGAGTTCATTTTTGAAATCAGAGCATTGAAATTTTTTTAATGTGAAGTTTTTGGATTTTTCTGAGAAAGTTGAATTTTCAGTGACTAGTAAAAATACAGTTTTAGGGTTTCGGTATGCTTAATGACATCATAACTGTGTCATGATGATGTCATGAGATATTTTAAGGGTTTTCCGACCTAAGGTGATGAATTATTGTATTGGGGGACCCATGTGGCCTAACTTCATGGGAAATATCATGGGAGAGCACATGGTTTTGAGAAAAGTACTTGTGAGGTGTCCCTTGGCCATTAATGCCTTGTCCCCTCACTTTCCCTATAAATACCAAGCCCTCCTCCCATCCATTCGACTCTAAAACCATCCTCAACGAAGTTCTGGTCTCCTTACCTCCCAAGGAGTCCTCCCAATGTTCCCCCAATCCCTCAAGGTCAAAACCTTTGAGTTTTAAGAGTTGCATTTTAAGGTAAGGGATCCGACCTCTCTCTTTCTCTTCAAGAAATATCTTTTATGTAATTTCTTTTATTCTCCATGTTCTTATGTTAAAGGATGTTCTTTTATACTACTATTACTTCCCTTTTCATGTTCATATAATGATAGATCCCCTCTTAATCTCATCATTTCGTTATATAATGTTTTAAGTGGTGTTGTTAGGCTGCCGAAATTTTTGTAACAGATTCTTTCTCCCTTCTCATTTTTCAAGATCTATTTTCATGTAAAGTATTTCAAGTTCCTTTTTATTATGTTGGGTTATGATCTCTAAATTTATCATACTGATCTTTTATGATCATATTATGAGAGACTCCATTTTATCTCTTCAATTCAGTATTTTTATGTTTTATGTGGCGCTGTTAGGCTGCCGAATTTTAAGTAGTTCTTTCACCTTTTTCCTTTTTCAAAGTTCTAATTCCATGTCAAGTCTTAAAAGATCTTTTTTATTATGTTGGGGTATGATATCTAAATCTATCATACTGTTATTTTTTGTTAACATTATGAGAGACCCTATTTGATCTCATCAATTCATTTTTTTTGGAAGTTTTACGTGGCGCCGTTATGCTACCGAATTTCTAAGGGGTTCTTTCACCCTCCTCGTTTTCAAGATCTACTTTCATGTCAAGTCTTTCAACTTACTTTTTATTTTGTTGCGGTATGATCTCTATATCTATCATAATGATCATTTATGTTCATATGATGAGAGACCCTATTCGATCTCGTCAATCCATTTTTGGATGTTTTAAGTGACGCCGTTAGGCTGCCGAATTCTCATAAGAGAAATCTTATTTTTGTTTTCCCTTCAAGTTCTTCGTTTCATATGGTATATAATTAAAATTTCATTACCAAGTTCTTAAATACTATATATTCCGTTCCCCTACTGTTTTATGTATCATTTTTTAGTGGGTGACCCATGTCCCCTCTCTTTTCAATGTTTTCTAAAACCATGTATTGTAGAAGTTATGCTGCATAGTTTTCGTCTCAAAATGCCTCCCTCTTTATCTCAAAATTATTTTATGTTATTAAGTGATTACTCAAAGATCTTATTTATACAGGGTTATTAACATATATATCAAAATGTTCTATTTTAAATTCTGGGATTTACATACATGAAACCCACTTTCCCTTTTCTGTGGGTTTATAGTGACATAAAGATCATGTCTTTAAAGCAGTTTTTAAAACATTATGATTATGGAATGAAACCCATTTCTTTTATGCTATATGGTTTATTTATGAAATGATTGATGATGATATATGTGGCTCACATGATAATAATGACATGTCAATGGTGCGCCCAGATAGAGCTCCAATGCATTGGGTAAAGACTTAATCTCTAGAGATGACTTTTTAGATAGATACCTTGGTGAATAACCTTGGTAATTTTTAATGACATCTTGGGGATGGACCTTGGTGAAACGAAATTATTGTCAATATTAAATGTTGTAGCCACATCTTAAAGTTATGAAAAATGTTATTTTTATTATGATATGCCTCATGATTTCTTTCTCATGCCTTAAAGTTCTTTTCATGACTTTATTGATGTATCAAAAGTTCATATGTAAAATGTTTCGCTTGTTTCCCTTACTGGGCCTTCTGCTCACCCTTTCTTTTGATGTATGTCCCCAGGTTATGAGATGCAGTAATGAACATAGGATGAACTTTAGGAGAATCCTTTCAAGTGTTTAATAAGAATTTTATATGTTGTTTTCATCTATTATGTTCCTGGTTTCCAAGAAACTAAACCTTAAAGATCCTCATTTTTGTGTAATGTAATGAAAGTTTATGTTATAAAAAGGCGGGATGTTATTGTTGGTATCAAAGGATGGTTTAGTTATTTTTGGAAATTAGGATATGAAAACTTTAGGAAGAATCCTATATAAAAGTTTATATATAGGAAATATTCCTGGTATTTTGGTGAGTATTGAGTAATGGGTTTCCAAGAAAATTAATCCATGTCTGGATACGAGCAGGTAGAGGTGGCTCTGGCACAGATGTACATAGGGGTAAAACCCGAAAACACCGCTTTGCGCTAGACTCAAACGGGAACTGGTACACGACAACGGGCCTTGCTGCACTCTTGGTTACGACACTCCCGGGGGATATTCTTTGGATAATTCATAAGCTTAGTATGAACCATTGTTAAAGGAACACAGATAAAATAAAATAAAGATTCACATAAGAATATATAATCATGGATAACCTATATGGGAACCTAGGGGATCCCAAGTTAGGGTATACTTTTCTTCTACAAGTTATCCTTATATGCTTTAAGTTCCTTTTCATGATTATTTTCTAAGTATTCAATCCTCTAATTGTACTTTCTTTTCGTAGATAATGGCGGGAAATGGAAGAACATGTCCCAACAACCAATGTGATAGGAAATGTGATGATTTCCATATTAATATGATAGAGATGATTAGTGGATTAAAATATTATTATTATTTTGGAAGACATTCACTATTTTTGGGACCCTATATGATCGAGGTAAAGAGATTACTATGGTATTTTCATTGAGGAGTAAGGTTGAATTATATTTTGAAGAATCGATGAATTTAAGGTGGAATTATAGTAATTTAGGTTACTTATGGGAATGATTAACCTATCGTGGGTAAAATATGTTTAGGTTAGCTACTTTTGGTATAAGATGTTAGGAGTGGTTGATGTTGTTTGGATATGAACAATGATGTTTATTTTGGAAGACTATGTTATCACGTCCTTCTTGTATTTGGGTTTCAGTCTTAGTTTGGGTTATTTTGAGGAATCTTAAGGACCGTTATTTATGGAATGGTCTATGATGAACTTTGGGTAGTACCATGGAACTTTGAAGATTTAAAAGTAGTTTCCATTCCTATGGGATTCTTTCTTTTTGAAGAGTTGTTTTACCTTACCCTTTCTGTTTTTGGGATAATGTTTAAAGATAGAAGAAATATATAGTTAATCTTTTGCGGATTATGTAATTCTCTAGAAGATGATTCTTGTGAGACCAAGTAGTTTTGAATTCTCATCATTTGGAGAAAAGATTATTTTTGGTAGAAACTTATTAAAGGATGAAAGTCTACATGAAGGTAGGTATTGTTTCTTATGTTTTTGTTCTATGTAGTAAATAAATTCCTCAAAATTATGAAAAGGAATGTAAAAAAAACGATGTTGGTTTACGTTTCCTTCTAGATAATCAAAGACCGTTTACACACATCATAAGTTTGGTATTTTCTTACGGTTAACTTTATTCTAATCATGTTCTCTATCACTCTCCCTCAGAACTTGACCCTTTGTTTTCTCCTCCATGTCCATGTTTTCCTACATGGAATCCTAGTGTGGGTTAACTCGAGTGACCTTTGTACTTACCTTTCTTTCTTTTAAAGTAATAGTTTTACTAACTCCTTTTATGATGTGGGACTTTCAATGAAATTTCAAAACCTAATTTTAAAAAAATTGCGACGACGCAATTTCTTAAGGGGGGGATGATTGTAACGACCCGAAATTTTGAAGAAATCTTGTTTCCTAATTTTAGGAGTTATTTTATTTTTATACTCATCAAAAAAGTTTCATTTGATGGAATGAGTATAATTAAAATGAGACCATTGGATTTTGAATGTTATATGACCATTGGTCAATATGGCCGTTGTAAACTAAACGTTTCGATTATTGTCTCTAAATACAAGTAATCTTGGTTAATTATTATATAAAGAAGATTTTATGGCCTCACCCAGTAGTCTTGGACCGATCGAAGCCCATCTAACAGAACTTGGGAAGGAGGTAGCACCACTGGGCTTTACTTTAGACCAAACCCAAGCCGAACTTCATCGTGTGAAGCTAGAACGGAATCTCCTTTGCGAGAAGTTCAAACTGATATAAATTACTACTCGTGCGATGTTGGCCGAGCCTCCCTCAGATTCTCTCACCTTAGCACACCTTGCACTTAGGTCCTACGCTGGTGTGATAAGGGGCTATGTAAGGAGACCGTAACTGCCTTGTGTAATCCTTTGATTTAAATAAAAATTGGGATTTCTTCTTATGATGAAGTTTATGAATTTTCAAATGACCGGATAAATATAGTATGCATATTTTTGATGAATTTTAGAAACAGGATATTTTAAAAATGTTTATGTAAACCTTAAATAATTAAACATGTGTAATGATTTTCAAAATATGGTCTTCTACAATTATGTCCAGTATGAAATTTATAGTCCAATAAGATCAACTTGATTTTTTGATGAATAGTAAATTATGAATAGTGATTTTATGCTTAGGATTAGTAATGTGACCCAATAGATTATTATCCTCACTTAAAGAAAGTATTAAAATAATCTAGGCACCTTGATTAAGTAATATGATTCAATAAAATAGTTAAATAACGGTTTCATAAATTATTATTCATGTATTAGTTTTTTCAAGTGAATAGTGTTTTTTAATTAAAAATTAAATTAAAAATATTTTGAAAATTATTTTTATAAAATGGATTTCATTTTTGAACTCAGAGCATCGATATTTTGTTAAGGTAATTTTTGGGATTTTTTCTGAAAAAATTAATTTTCGTTGAATAGTGAATTTATTTAAAAATTAAATTAAAAATATTTAGAAAATTATTTTTATAAAATGGAGTTCATTTTTTAAATAAGAGCATTGAAATTTGTTTAATGTGAAATTTTGGGATTTTTCTGAGAAAGATGAATTTTCAGTGACTAGTAAAAATACAGTTTTAGGGATTCAGTATGTTTAATGACATCATAACTATGTCATGATGATGTCATGAGATATTTTAAGGGTTGTACGACATAAGGTGGTGAATTATTGTATTGGGGGCCCCATGTGGCCTAACTTCATGGGAAATATCATGGGAGAGCACATGGTTTTGAGAAAAGCACTTGTGAGGTGTCCCTTGGCCATTAATGCCTTGTCCCATCACTTTCCCTATAAATACCAAGCCCTCCTCCAATCTATTCAACTCCAAAACCATCCTAAACGATGTTATAGTCTCCTTACCTCCCAAGGAGTCCTCCCAAGGTTCCCCCAAGCCCTCATGGTCCAAACCGTTGAGTTTTTAGAGTTTCATTTTAAGGTATGGGATCCGACCTCTCTCTTTCTCTTCAAGAAATATATTTTATGTAATTTCGTTTATACTCCATGTTCTTATGTTAAAAGATGTTATTTTATACTCCTCTTACTGCAAATTTCATGTTCATATAATTATATATCCCCTCTTTCTCTCATTATTTCGTTTTATGAAGTTTTAAGTGGCGCCGTTAGGCTGCCGAAATTTTTGTAACAGATTCTTTCTCCCTTCTCATTTTTCAAGATCTATTTTCATGTAAAGTATTTCAAGTTCCTTTTTATTATGTTGGGGTATTATCTATAAATTTATCATACTGATATTTTATGATCATATGATGAGAGACCCCATTTTATCTCTTCAATTCAGTATTTTGATGTTTTAAGTGGCGCTGTTAGGCTGCCGAATTTTAAGTCGTTCTTTCACCTTTCTCATTTTTCAAAGTTCTAATTCCAAGTCAAGTCTTGCAAGTTCTTTTTTATAACGTTGGGGTATGATCTCTAAATCTATCATAATGATATTTTATGTTAATATAATGAGAGACCCTATTTGATCTCATCAATTCATTTTTTTGGATGTTTTAAGTGGCGTCGTTAGGCTGCCGAATTCCTAAGGGGTTCTTTCACCTTTCTCGTTTTCAAGATCTACTTTCATGGAAAGTCTTTCAAGTTCCTTTTTATTATGTTTGTGTATGATCTCTATATCTATCATAATTATCATTTATGTTAATATGATTAGAGACCACATTTGGTCTCGTCAATCCATTTTTGGAAGTTTTAAGTGATGTCGTTAGGCTGCTGAATTCTCATAAGAGAAATCTTATTTTTGTCTTCCTTTCAAGTTCTTCGTTTAATATGGTATATCATTCAAATTTCATTACCAAGTTCTTAAATACTATATATTCTATTCCCCTACTATTTTATGTATCATTTTTGAGTTGGTGACCCATGTCCCCTCTCTTTTCAATGTTTTCTAAAACCATGTATCGTAGAAGTTATGCTGCATAGTTTTCGTCTCAAAATGTCTCCCTCTTTATCTAAAAATTATTTTATGTTATTAAGTGATTACTCAAAGATCTTATTTATATAGGGGTATTCACATATATATCAAAATGTTCTATTTTAAATTCTGGGATTTACATACATGAAACCCGCTTTCCCTTTTCCGTGTGTTTAAAGTGACATAAAGATCATGTCTTTAAAGAAGTTTTTAAAATGTTATGATTATGAAATGAAACCCGTTTCTTTTATGCTATATGGGTTATTTATGAAATGATTTATGATGATCTATGTGGCTCACCTGATAATAAATACATGTCAAGGGTGTTCCTAGATAGTGCTCCAATGCATTGCGTAAATACTTAATCTCTAGAGATGACTTTTTAGATTGATAACTTGGTTAATAACCTGGGTAATTTTTAATGACACCATGGGGATGGACCTTGGTGAAACGAAATGATTGTCAATATTAAATGTTGTAGCCACATCTTAAAGTTATGAAAAATGTTCTTTTTATTATGATATTCCTCATGATTTCTTTCTCATGCCTTAAAGTTAATTTCATGACTTTATTGATGTATCTCAAGTTCATATGTAAAATGTTTCGCTTGTTTCCCTTACTGGGCCTTCTGCTCACCCTTTCTTTTGATGTATGTCCCCAGGTTATGATATGAAACAATTAACCTAGGAGGAACTTAAGGAAAAGCCTTTCATGTGTTTAAGAAGAATGTTATATGTTTTTTTTCATGTATTATGTTCCTAGTTTCCAAGACACTAAACCTTAAAGATCCTCAGTTTTGTGTAATGTAATGAATGTTTATGTTATAAAAAGGCGGGATGCTATACAACCTCTTTATGGTACTCAAACGATAATTTTTAGAGGTGATTTTGGTATTAAAATTTCTTATTTGAAGTTATCACACATGGTCTTTATATGATGAATACATTATGGGTATGTGGATTCTCTACCACTCCAAGTCTATAGGGAAATATACGGGCTATGATATTTGTTATACAAAAAATTAATTTCTGATTAAAATTTTATAAAATAAAACCATTGAAATTTATGACTTGTTTATTTATTTTTGAAACAAAAATTTATGTATGTAAAAATTGGGTATTATCGAGGGAGGTTCTATATTCATACTACTTTGGATAGAGGATTGTTGAGTCAGAATTGACCATATTGAAACAAATTAGGCAACCGTGGTTATTACACCACAATGTGATGACTTCTATTTGTTGAATTAGGGTTCACTCATGAGCTTGATCCCTTATGGGAGTCACTATTGATGGGGGATGCATTTGGTTTACTTAATGGGTTTCATATGGGAGGGATTGTGGGAACATCAATTGTTATTTCCACTACTTATATTCTTAACTTTTACCATATTTTATAGTTATTATATTATATTTTATTATAAACATATTATATATTATAGTCATTTAACATTTTATTATATTGTTGAGGTGTGTTGGATATCTCTAGGGATTTATTATTAGGTTTTCTACTCAACCCCTATATATGCAACATCGGATCATATGATTATATTTGTCATTATTGTATATGTAATGTGAATGTTTTTTTCTTCTCTAGTAGATCACTATGAGGCGGTGGTCCATGTTTATTGATTTTTGAGTTTTGAGGAATTCAACTAATGTAGTTTAGAGAAATTAAACCTTTGGAAACTTGTTGTATATTAGTGTTTTAAGTATTTTTTACTTATTTTTTAAATTTTATGTTGGCAGTAACATATATTTGTATATTTGATTCTTATTTGTTTTGGATTCAATTTGTTCATGCATAATATCTTGTATTGTGTTTATCTTGTGATACTATACGTGGGGTTCTTTATTTGGTTAAATTGTCACAATATGATCTTATATAACCTTGGAATATATTTAGAGTCCTTTGTGTATAGGGGAAGAACTCAAGGTTAGTGGAATTCTGGACATTCTTAGGCCAATGTGTTGGGATCAGGATGTATCAAATTGTGAAATATAGCATCAAAAATACTAGAAAGGTTTGTATATAAATAAACCACAAGGACGGTATTCCATTGAAATTTTTGATATGTGGGAAAAGAAATGTTAATTAGGTTCTTATATATTCACACCAGATTTTGAATATTTTGAATGTTTTCAATGGTTATAATATTAATTTGTATAAGATACAATGAAATAATTATATATAGAATTAATTTATACAGATATATTGTTTGTGAACGGATGGGGTATCCCCATTATTAATGAAAAAAAGAACAAAGGCTGAAAAAAACGATGAGAATGGGGTATGACATATTAACATGATAGTCATTCAAAAGAAAAAACAAAGAATAATAAAAATTGAATCAATTATCATAATCTAACTGGTTATCATTTTCATAATATGGAGCGTGGAAGGGATAACATCATATAAAATTGAATTAAATATCCCAATTAATCCACCTCATAGAATAATAATTTGACGTGGTGATTATATTGGGCCAATGTTAAGAATAATCTATCCAAATCATGGAATTATTTCATGGAAAAAACCCTCATAATTTTTTCCCTTTAATTTCTTCATCCCTTTAACGATAAAATCTTTATATAGACCTCTAAACTATTTCTTCTTCATACAAATGTTTAAAATACCCCTAGTTACATATAATTCTAGTGGATTTTCTATGACATTTATTTCTTTATGATAGTCAATATTCAAAATTAATTTAACATTTTCATTCTCCAAAATATCTATCCCAATGGTGCCATTACTACCTCACTTACTAAACCCATTCACCTTTAAAGACTACTAGATATTCTATTAAATAGAATAATCCATGTGATGGGATAATATCAACTAATTCTACTGAGTCACGTCATACTGATCATTACCCTACACATAATAAGATATATTGGGTCTTATAGGAAAAATTACATGCCCAATACAATTTCCTCATACCTCAACAACCAACTAACTGTATCCTATCATTCCATCCGCAAACTGAGGTTTCGAAATACAGAAACATTCAAAAACACCAACCCCGATAGAACAAGAGGAAGATTCCAAAATAACCATTAGAGACACAATAAGAACAACACTAATATGCATAGATTCATATCTTTTCTTCCAAATATTGGATCCAATATCACTATAAAATCCAAAAAATATCAAGTCATATCCCAATACCTTATCACTAGTCCCATCCATTTCAGTTGAATGGGCTTGACTCTTGTTCTCTATCTAAGATTAAGGATAAAACTTTGACGTATGAACTTATATATTTTATCTAGTCAATATAAAATACTAGTAAAATAAATTTATAAACCCTTAATAAAAATAAGATGACTCTTAAATTTCAAAATAGAACTATTTATAATCCCTTATTAAATAGATTTATTCCACTGAGCCTTAAGTAATTTACCTAGATCATGACCCTTAACTGACCATAAATAATAGTTATCATTTATTCAGCATTGATACTTACATTTATAAATGAATTTGAAACCCATACCACAACATTGTAAGATATCATATTCAACACATACAGATATATCATAATTAGGTGTTGATAAAATTACCTTGTCTATTACTATAGTGGAAAGATAAATTTCCAAAAATATCCCAGTATCCATATCTAGAAGAATATATGGAATCATCCACTATAATTAATAACCAAACAGAAGAATCAATATTAAATGGAATAAAAGGTTTTCACACAGTCTAATTGAGTCTATAAAATTTAATCTATGTATGGATTTAATATTTCTTCATGTAAAATGGGTTAAATATATATTCTTAATCATGGATGTGCATATCCCTAGAATAAAAACAACACATTCATGAACCCTAGTCTTATTATTAAACCCCTTCAATTTAATGATGATAATGAAAACACATTACCCAAATGAATTGACTTTTATTTTGAAAACCCCAAAATATCCACAAACCTTTTTATTTAGTAATTTAATATACAAGGGTGTGCACTATTAGAAAAAATCATAAAAACAATAATAGAGTTATTATAAATCTGGAATCACATTATTATAAAATTTTTGTTAAAATTAACATGAGCAATATTAATTTTCGAAAAAATAACTTTAAAAACAAATCCTACCACATAATTGAAATTTCAATGAATTGGGAGATCATTATGTAGATAAACATCCACATATATATCTACCTTTATAAAATTATACTTATATTCCACTAAAGAACCTTCATCACTTAACTATGCTCAAATTCATTTTGGATATTCATTACAGAATCCCCCAAATCACCATCACCAATGTCTTAGAGAGATAAATGATATACTACCATTCTCATCCCCTAAAAATGGTGATCATAATTATATAAATATAAATTAAATTTGTTTGAAACTTTTCATGAAATGAAATTAATCTATAATGGAAATATAAAGAGATATGATCCTTCGAATTATTAACAATGATTTTTTGAAAACCACCTAACACTATATCATTCCCAAACAACAATCAAAACTCCTAGAGAAGGTTCTAACACCCCTCCTAGAAATTTTAGTTACCTATGATAGATTTTAGGAACCATTTTCGATGTACTCTCTCAGAGATGGGAATCTTTTTCTTGGTACTTTGGGGATCATCCTCAAGAATACTTCATGGGGGATTAATGATTGATGGTAATGAATTAGTAATCTAGGAATACATATTTTAGGTTCTTTATTTATATTAAAAGTTGAAATTTTCTAGTGTAGATCATATATTTATTTTTACAACTAATAATATGTACAAATAATGGACACTGAAAACCTAATAATGGTGTTAAAGGATGGATTATTTATTGAATAAATATGTTAATTTTATTACTTTATAAAGAAAATGTTTTACATATTATAAAATTAGATAATTATATCCTAGAAATAAATATAAATATTTCTATATATGATTAATAATTAAATAAAAATATATTTAATTATTTATTTTTTTATATTATTATTATTTATAAAATTGGAATAACATTCATAATATAGGATGAATAAAATTTCATTTAAATGAAATTGTCAAATATTGAATGTTTATATTTATTACTAATTCCTTAAAAAATAAATAAAGTAACTATTTTAAATAACTAAATTCAAATATAAATTGAATTTAATTATTTATAATTTATTAATAAATATTGGAAACATTATTTTGAAACATTAAAAAAATATAAACATGATCTATTAATTAATTTACTTTGTAATATTTATGGTGAATTGATAAATATTTTTTAGTTATGTGTGTTTTATCAGATGTTTATAAATAATTTTAAAATTTATTTTTTGGATATTTTAATTTTTTAATATTTTAATTAATTGATTATAAATAGATTAAAATAATATTATAAATATTTATGATATAAATATTTACAAAATACTTTAATGACTATTTAACTAATTTTATTGAATTACTTATAAATAATAAATAAAATTTTAAAATATGTTATCATTAGAGTAATTTATAAACGGTTATAAATTTCAAAAACAATAAAAAAATATAAAGAATCTATATTTAATGAATTGTTCATATTTTATATGATATTGTTAAAATAAAAAGGGGACCTATTTTAATTTTTTTAAACCACATCTTTATTTATATCCATGATTAATTTAATCATTGTTTAAATAATATTTAAATTTTGAATGGAATCATTCTTTTTTGGATGGATTAACGTCAACTGTGATGGGGATTCTCAAGGCATCCCAGGTCCCTTTGTCTTTGGTTATTTCCTCATAGATCACCAAGAAAGTGTTCTTGGTTATTTTAATAGTTTTTGTGGTGTTACCTCGTCAATTGAGGCTCAGTTGATTGGTATTATTGTTGCGGTGGAGAAAGGTAAGAGACATGGGTGGAAAAACATCTGGATTGAGAGTCATTATACAACTATTATTTCAGTTATCAAGATGGTATCTCTTTTATTATCTAGGAATCTCACTAATATTGGATCAATTTCTTGAATTATCTATATTCCACGCATCATATCATTACTCGCAATTATCGAGAAACTAATTTGATGGCAGATGTCCTTGCAAATAATGGTGTCAGAGATGTTGATTTTCATTGGATTGATCATTTACCTAATGATTTCTTATATATTTTTAAGAGGTATTATGATTAGACTCCTATTTTCAGACTTCGATAAGTGGTTTCTTATTGTTCAAAAAAGGATACTTTCTTTTCTGGGAATTGTCTCCTCTTATTTAGAAAAAATATTTCAGTTTTGATATTCATATTATTTAAAATTATTATATATTTGTAATAGAATTATAAGTTTTTCAATAATTCTTATAATATAAAAAATTTAATGTTTAAAACAATATATTGATGAAAATTCAAGGTTCACAATAGATGAGAATATAAAAATATTTAAATTCATAATTATAAAATGTTTCTAAAATTTATAAAGGGGGTTTTATACAATAAATAAATATAATTTTTGTATGGTTAATAGATTAAATGTTTTTGATACATTTCTAAAAAAATTCATCCTTTACTATTAAAGAGATAATATTATGAATTTATCTTTCATAGTATTTTGGTTTATAAATGCTATAAATTACAATAATGTTTATTTAAACCATTTTACTGAAAATTAATTAGAAACATTATAATAATTAAATAAAGTGTTTATATATGAATTAGAAAAATTATTTACAAAATATTTTATAAATTTCATTATTATGGTCAAAATACAAAGAAGTTTAAATTTATATATTTTTTTTCGTATTTAATTAATTATAAATTATTCATATAAAAAGCAGATGTTATTTAAATATATTATTTAAACATCATCAAAAATGATTTCATGGTTGATCTTATCATCATCTTGAATAATTATTTAAAATATTATATGATAGAAAATATGAAATAGTTCATATTTTATTGAGTATAAAAGATTTTATATAGAAAATTATAAAGTGTTTATAAAGATAGATAATTCATAATATAGTTTATAATTATATTTTAGTTATAATTAGATGAAAAATATGATGTCTCATGTGTAAATATTTGAATAGTTTTTCTATTTAAACATTATTCATAGTTATAAATAATTTATTTTGTGAAAATGTATGTTTCAAATGCTAAACTTAGTCTACGTTATGGAGAATTGTATTACTTGCTCATTATGACTACATAAAATTGAGTTTTAACCTGCCTTGACCTATTTTTGTAATTGAATTTATTATCATGTATTTAGTTGATGGAATAAATTGTTAATACTTGGTGGTAGATATATTGTGTATTAGATTATTTATTCAGTGATGTGGCTAGAGGGGAGTGGGACATGGGGTCAGATTACTTACCAGCTAGGGGTCTTATGACTTTCTCTAGAAAGGTATATTGGGTTAGATATCTATCACTACAGGCCTACTCATGTGGGGACATCCAATTTCATATATATTTATGACTTTAAATAAATATTTCAAATACCTTATGTAATTAATATATTTGGATATGTATAAATATGTTTGAATTCTATTTTCTGGTGATTAAAAAATATTTTTTTTCATATAAAGAGATATATATTAATGATTAATGAAGTCATTAGCATGGTGGTTGGAATAGTTCTTTTGAATACATAATCATTAAAAAAATTCACAAAAAAGGCAATCACACTTTATAAGATATTGATTTCATAATATTTAATAATTATGATGTTAATATTAATATGATTTTCATTAATTCAATGAGAATTTAAAACCCCACCCAATATAATAAGGGTGAGAATCCTTCTAAGCGGACACTTTTGAAGACCAAAATTTTCAAAAAGAGTTATTTTTTACATCGCCATATTCCCATGGATTATTTTGTGTTAGGGATGAAAATAATTAAAAACTATAAATTTTCCTACTTGATAGTTTTGAGTCACACTCGGGTGACCCTTGATTAAGCATGTGTTATCTTCTTGTTTGATGTCTTATTTGACTTACACTAGATGGAAAATCGTAAGGACTAAGATACCAATAGTATAGATTTGAGTATATCTATATGACATATTTGGATAAAGTTTTATTTTCTCCACTAGCCTAGACTCACAATTATTTTGATTGGTATGATTCCTTACACACACAAAAAGTGATTAGATGAATTTAGGACCCATATAGAAATTAAAAATGGTCTAGAATGGCGATGAATAAATAAGATTTAGAATTTTAAAGAGAATAATTAATTAGCATATTTAATTACCAATCGGTAAAATACAATAGATAAGTGGTGGAGGAACACATTTATTTTTATAGTATTTTGGTCCAATGCGGAACTAATTTACTTATAACCCTCTATTATTATTGAGAGAATAATTTTTTAATATGAATCCTGTTTTTGTAATCTAAACCCATTAAAATACATCCATTTTTAAAAAGTGTGCAACAACACAAAATAAATTTTACATGGTGATTCATATCCCTTAAAAATTAATTTGGACAATGGTAGTCACAACCCAAATGATACTGAAAAAATAATCTGTTATAAAGAACTAAAATAGTATTTATTTTAGAAATTGGGTGTCAATAACCAAATTTCATTAGCATTAGAATACTATAGTCAGCAACCAAGGGTGAAAATTTGAATTTTTTTTGGAAAATATTAAATCACTATGAGAGTAGAGTTATATGTGGGATTAATTAGAGTTCACTCAAATTAATTAAGAGATATGAACTCATAGATGAATGATGAAGCACAAGAACTAGTTTTTTAGCAGTGTTCCAGAAAATCTCCTTATGGTAGTTAGTAGTTGTGGATTTTATAGTTACCATTAAGATTCCTTCCTATAGAAGAAATGATGATTGCATAAGACATCACTAATTTGGAAAATATTAGAATATATGAAATTTTAATATTCACATCTATGGAATTAATCACACCAATGTATATAAATGTATTGTAATAAGTGTGTTTCATGCCATATTTCATTGAGTTTCAATTTCCATGAAATATTCTCTATAAAACATACAATCAAATATCCAACTAGGTAAATAAATTCAAATTCCAAATTCAAAATTAAGAGAGAGAAAATTATCATTCCAAAAATTATTATGAAAAATCATTTGAAATAAAAAACATAATAACTAATTCAAAAAAATTATATCATAATTAATAAAATATCTTCATAATAATAGGTCAAGAAAATCCCATAAATATCAAATAGATTATTTTTATAAAAATCAAGCATGAGATTTTAAAAACAAATTATATATTTAAGTAGATACATACATATTCAAAAATAAATAAAATGGCATTAAGTGATAATAATTCTTTTTGAATTACATTTTTTTCAGTAAATATTATTTTTTCAATGAATAGAAAAATATAATTCATAAAAATGAATTCAAATAATTTTAAAAAAAATTATTATTATTATAATTAAAATAAAAACATTTTTAATATTCATTTAAAATAAATTTAAAATAAAAATTAGTATTTATAATTATCTCTATATCATTAATATGAACTTCTGAAATTATAAAACTATTTATTAAATTTTAAATAAACGTTTAGTAAAACATATTATTACAAAAATTGTAAAAAAATGTATTATTTAAATATACATAATTTCTTAAAAAATGTAATGTGTTAAACGTGATGTTATTGTAGAGTGATCATGAAGAATATGTCTTGTGGTTGATTGAAATATCATGCCATCATTTTATTCTATCATTCATTATAACATTTGTTCAATCCCTATAATAATGCATTGAATGTGTGGTCATGCAGTTGGTTGTCTTAGAGTCACTCAATGTGTCGTGATCCCTTTCATTCGATTAAATATTCATCATGGAGTGAGATCACACAATTCATAAAGAAATTATGGTTGATATTTAGAAATTAATACTTAATATTTTATTAATGGTATATGATAAGTGGTAATTTCACGACCCATATTCTATTTGTGAAGATGGTGTCTACTTCTTCATGAATAAAGCTGGTGTGAGAGAACATGATGAAGAAGCCAAATGTTGAATTATTCTCATCCGTTAGCATGTTTTATGTGGGTGTTCATACATTGTATGAGCTTTTATCCATGATCAACATCACTATATGAAATCTAAAATATAGATATTAAATTATTCTACATTTCACTAATAAATTATGATCCTTACAAAAAGAATAGATTGAATAAAAAGAGTATAAATGAGAATCTATTTGGATGGAGAATAGGCATGCAGTAAATTGAGTGTTCACTCATATGTCACCATGTAGTCACAATGTAATGTAATATATTTGGTGATTACAAAAATAGAATGGATTCAAATATTTATTGAAAATACACATATGGTAGGTTCGAGTGCAAATGTTTTTCTAAATATTGTGTTGGGAGTACTATCATGTTATGTTGAGTATTCTCCATGTAGTGCCCATATATATTAAAACATTAGGTATGTTTGAATATATTTCTTGTAGCTTGTGTGATGAATCAATATTAGTATTAGGATTCTAGAGACTATTATTCATTGTGATGTAATAAAATATACATAACACAACCGTCGTGTAGGAAAACTACTCATGTAGCTTAAATCATCACATAGCTAAATTACTCATATATCCATATCTAAAATATTATATCATCACGGAATAATTATATATGGTTATTTTGTAGGCCCTAAAAACATAATTATCATCATTATGTCATGTTCAATTATATTTAGATAATTTTATGATATGTCAAATGAAACAAGAACACATCACTCCAAATTCAATATAATAGATATCATGGGAGAACCATAAAAAATATAATGTAAAACTTGAAGAATTTCTAAAAAAAATATTTTAGATAATTTATTAAATTTTATGAGCATTTAAATTTTTATTTCACACTTCAATGATGTTGAACTAAATAAAGAAAAATATTTTATCTTTACAATTCAAAAAATATGAATGAAATTATGAGTTCTTTATGTATAGTGATCATTGAAAAATAGTTTCTATCTACGAACTCCAAAATGATATATAATCTAAAACAAGCACCAATATAAAAAAAATTGAACACATGGAGAATTATTCGGATATTTATTAAGTTAATGAAAAAATAGATAAAATTAATATCTTTCCAAAAAATAAGTGTTTTAAAATTGCATGTACATTAACTCATTATATAATTAAAATATATATAATAATTAATACAAGTGATAAATGTCATGAAATCACAATTTATGTACCTTTTTATTTCAAGCATAATAATAATAATACATGTGACACTTAATTATCCATTGAAAATAAAAAATATTTTTTTTTTGTAAATTACATATTGAATCATATAGTTTATTTTTATATAGATCATGTTATTGATATGATAAGAATTTTTATGAGCCATTTTAATGTACTACACCATAAAATATAAAAAAAAATTCCACCATACCCAACTTTTATTGATTACAGAACTGAAATATATTTCTGAAAATCCTACACCTTATTTTAATTAAATAAAAACTCATTATTTTTAAAAATATTCCACCTACTGTAAATAATAATGAATTAAATTTACCATAATTAAAATATATTTAAACATATAAAAATTTCAAAATTATTTATTTTAAATACAAAACATGGTTAGAAATAATCTTACCATAAATGAAGATAATAACATAAACCCCCCCCATGATTTATATTAAATTTATTTGATAAATTAAAAAAAAAATCAAATAAATAAAATACTAAATCAGATTATATAATAATTTTTACACTGTATCAAATCAATCAAAAAATCATTCCATGCTTCAGTAAAAATTAATACATAAAAATAAATATAATTGGTAAAAGGAAAAACTTACCTTTAAATAAATAAAAATAATAATAATTAAAATACCTCATGAATAACCATATGAATGAAAAATTCATTCTATTAATAATATTTATATATTTCATTAATTAATGTAATTTAAAAACATAATAAAATACATCACATGCAATAAAATTTAAAACCTATAATGTTTGTCTTGTTAATAAGTATAAAACTCCCAACTGTAAATATATAAAAAGTGAAAAAAATTATCATGATTCAATAGAAAAATAAAAAACAAAACACAAGATATATATAAGAAAAAATAAATACAATGTAAATAAGTATCATCCCCTTAGTTTAGGATTATATTCTTTCATAAAGAGATATAATATTGAATATCAATTTTAACACACAAGCAAGTATAAAACTAGACCGTCTATAAGGATTAATGAAAACATGCTAGTAATATTCAAATTATTCATAATAAGATATGAAATGACTTAAAAACATCAAACAATTAATTTCATTCCATAATAAATATTTTAATACACAAGCCAAATATACATATATTTAAATCCCTTATGATATTCTTAAGTTTCCAATATTTTCATTTAATTTATTGATTTTTTATAACATGTACAATATATTAATGATATTTTATACTTACATAATACATGCTCAAAAAATAAAAAAAATTAATATCATCATCACATGAAATAATAAAATAGTACAATGAAAAAAATAGATAAAATAACAAACACGTGATTCAAAAATATTTTCAAATCAAAAAATGAAAAAATTATATTAATTAATAAAATTTCAAGTATGAATCCAGGAAATATAACTAAAATATTACATTAATTATACATCTATATCAATATTTGTTTAATAATATTAGGATATGAACCGTTAGGATCCCATTCATACATTAAAAAAATATTAGCGTGTAATCTAGAAGACAAATTCTTTGAAATAAAATATTTTAATGGCCTAAATACCTCATAAATCCCAACAGTAATTTATTAGCATAGTTTAATTTCAATCCAAATCAAATGAAGTTAAATTTAGATAAATTTCATTTAGTATATTCAAAAAAGTTGACTTTAATAGTTTAGGAATATAATGATTATAACCAAAACTAGTTTAATCATTATTTCATTTCATCATTAAAAAAACAAACCATAATATTATTTTCCATGAACAAATTTATATAAAAAATATTTTAGACTAAAATCATCCTTTTAATTATTTTTATTCTCCTTTTAAAAAAATTAAAAAGTATCATATATAATTTATTAAAATGAATTTAAATTTCAAAATATTTCATTTTAATAATTAAATTTGCCATTTTGTTTCTAAAAATATGTAAATCATTCGATTGAAATTCATTTATACAAGAAAAATATTTTACTAGAATATTGTTTTATATATTTATATTCTTACATTCCGTGAAATCATACTCATTTTGTTATTTTAATTATTTAGAAAATTTAGTATCCATTAAAAACATTCTTGATGTTTTTCATATTTATTATATAGATAATAAAAACAATAATCATCATTGTTTGAAACATAACCATCAAAGAGGTATGATTCATTACAAACAAAATTTATATGTTTAATAATAATTCATATGTTAATCAATTATCTTTCACAACAAAATTATTCACTATAATAAGATTCTCTATTATAGATCTATACAATATTATATTCACATAAGTCCTTTTTTATTTAATATCTCTTCAAAAATATTTTAATTTTGAAAAATATTATTTGGTGTGCCTATTTATCCTAAATTCATAACCAATTAGATATGATACACTATTAAACTTTCTTATGGTACCTTTTTTTCCCTTTTCATCCTTCTATCTTTTCGTAGTTTTTTATTTAACATTATATTTTTCTTCATTATATTGTAAATAACTATTTTTATATTCTTTATTTATCACATATCATATTCTTATGAATCAGAATCTTATGAGTTATTGGTAAAAATAATATGTTATATTAAATCAACACTTTTATTTTCTGAAACACTAGTTTATAATTTAACTAATCATGAGTGTTGAGTGACAATGTGGTATATATCATATGGTAGGTTGAAATACCATTCCATAAAAACATGTGGTTTGATATGAAAACATGGTGACAATCCATATAATTCTTGGTCTATTAACTATCCATGTAGTCTTGTAGTCAATAATTATACTGTCACATAGTGTGTTGTGATGACTTACTACAGATTCAAGGTTCAGTGTTAGGTAGGTTAAATTAGAACACGGATAGAATATTCCTTGATCATAAAAAATGAATTATTTATATTAAATATGAGAAACATGATATGATGGTAAGGTAAAACTCACATGATCATTATGAGGAATTTATTATTGTTTTGTTTATTTTGAAAAAATATTTTCATAGTTGGAGACAGAGAAAAAAAGATGAAAGAAAATGAATAACGAGAACATTATATAAAAATTTATTTAAACAAAATATATTTCTTACAATTGATATGATAATTTCTCTAATTAATAGAATAAAAATAATAATAAATATCTAACAAAAACAATCTATGGTCTTGTCAAAATTTCATGTCATCAATTTAAACACATTTCATTGTGTGATTAATATGACACTTTTATTTGTTGTTTTTTATATAGATTTATCGGATGAAAATATAATTAATTTTTAAGTTCCCTTATCTAAAATAATATATTATTGGTCAACTACGGGCCCATTTTTTCATTATAAATGAAAATTCTCCCTCCCCTCAAGATGAGGTCTAGATTCATGGAGTCAAGCAGTCTTCTCCTTGTGCCCATTAGTGAATTTATTAGAATATTATCTCACTATCCTTTAATGTTTCTTCTAACACCAATATCCATAATAGTACCACTATATGTTTACATTTATAGTTATTCTTCCAAAAAATATTTTGAAACCCACAATGACACAAATATACTCTTTAGTGTCCACTATATACAACCATTCTCCATACTCCATGAGATGTTTAGTGGAATACATATACCTCTACATGAATTTTTCATAGGAAGTTTCATTTTTTATTTGAGATAAGTGGTCAATTTATCATCATCCATAAGCATAAAAATAAATTATATTTAATTCAATTTTTTCTTAAAAAAATGCTGACAAATTTCTGGACCAAACTGGTACTATGAGTTCACATAATTTCAAGAGATATGGGTGTAGTCCCTAATGACAATGTTGTATATGGGATACATGGAGTTGTCCCTCCATGTTTTATGGGAGTTTTGTCATCTTATTAATATTATATAGATATGTTCACACATTTCAAACATATCAGAGTCTATAACACTCTTGCTACTGACATGGGTGGTAGGTCTTCTAGCACAGTAACATATGAACAATAATGAAAATACCCACAAACATGTTCATCGTATTGCCAAACCACATCACAGACCTTCATCTAATTATTGGTCATCTCCATCTCATTTCCATCTTCATAAAAAAATTTAGTGATGATCTCATCTAACTTGTGAAACATTTCTTTGTGGTCCATCTTATCATTACTTCCACAGTTTTCCAAGTACTATAAATTAGTATAGATATGATCATTTAAGGTTTCCTGAAACTAATGAACTACCTTTTATTCACATTGAATGATCATATACTATCAATATTTCTTTATCGAAGCTTTCTCCTGAGTAACATAGAAAATTAGGGATGGTTCTTTATCAATAGCATGGGCGACATATGATTATTCCTCATGGTGCTTGCTCTTTCACTAAGAGGTTTAACTCCCCAAAATAAAAACATTTGAACATTTAATTTCAATATTATATTTTTATGGAATGTTGTAACATCTAGAAAATCCTAGCATGACATATAGGTATTTTCATGACCTCCCTTCCTTCTGTAATTCCACCATCCATGTTCTTTTTCCCAGTTATTCTATTCTGGGTCACTAGTCTCACAGATTGATGAATCTCCAGTTTCCCTATATAATCCAACAACCCATATTCTATGATAGGGAAGGAGTTGGGTATATCTATTATTGATGCCATTTTATATCCAAAACTACACATAATATTACATTAATTAACTTATTTCCTTCTTAAACAACATGCGGTTAATTCTTGAAAATTTTCTTCATTCCTGCCATGAATTTAAAGAAATTGAATATCACATAATTAGGCGATTTATTGAGTAGTTATAAATCATCAAGAGTGGATCCATGTCTAGAGTACTTACTATACATGATTATAATCTTTCATTCAAACAGATTGTGAATCTACTACTCATTATTGTGAGAAAATATAAAAATAATTTTTGAGATTTTGTAGCTATAAATTCATGACACATTCTGTTCTAAAAAACCTCACCATGAGGATTAACATATTTTTTACCCATATTTTACTCTGAATCTAATGGGATAGTTTCCTTTGATAAATCCTGTAGTATTTGTGACTACACCTCCTTTTTATTTCTTTTTTTCACAACCACTCTAATCACTGGAAAAAAACACACTAGAATAACTAGGCCTCCATGAATTCCTCTATGTTTATCACCCAATTCGAGATGTTAGGGTAAATAAATTTTCAATATTGAAACAACACACCACTTCTCTCCATGACCACATGATGAGAGGTTCTAACCATTTTCTTGTAACATTATCCAAACAATCGGGCTCATTGATACCAAATGATGTATTTTTCATTTTGATAATACATTTTTATAGAATGAGAATAATTAAAAAAATGTATAAATAAAATGGTGTAAGGTAACACAAAAAAGTAATTTTTCATAAAAATATATTAATTCCAATAACATAAATAAAGGATCTAATTTTTAGATGAAGTAGAATAATAGTGATATAACACTAAAATATATTCATTTAAAAATTACTGATGAAATATTTTAAACCATTTCTAGGTGTCAATAATATGGAACTTTTATTTGGTTCCATTATTGAATCAATTATTTTGAATGAAACTTCCATGAATTAATAGTTGTAATTATTTAAAACCATTTCTTCTTAATCAACTTTGAGACTGCGTAATGATTATCAACCAACAAACATCAACATATTGATGAATAATGCAGGTATGACTGAACACATTGTAAAATACAAGGGATGAGGTATTTTGGTCAGTGAGAATTATGTATTCAGGTGTCCATGTAGTGGTGGATCACATATCCATGCAAAAAATCTCTATTTTAAAGCTCAAATATAGAGTGAATGAGTTTTTTTATGTCATGATAATATTTTTATCATCATAAAAAAACGAAATTTATATATAAATGATAAATATACATATGGTGAAATAATGTCATTTCATGTAGTAATCTTAGGGTTTGCCCATCGGGTAGAATAAAAAAATCATGATACACATTACAGGAGTTGACTGTGTCAGTAGCTTGGCTTCACAGTATGATGAAAATTTACACATGTGATAGATTTTGGCTTATCACATGAAATGTATCATTTGATAGTAGTACACAAATGCTAGGCTGTGAAAAATGAATGTGATAGATTTTTATTTTTACACTAGTGTTATGTTTTGGTTTAATACATTAAGTGGGTGGGAAGATTCAATACATGCCATTTGATTCTAGAAATTGAATTCCTTTATAAATTATTCAAATCCATGTAACAAAATTACATAGTTCAGAAAATATGTAATCCTATATCATCATTTCATCATAGTATTCAGTTAAAAAGGATTATTATCTACGAATCATATTCATCATTTGGGAATCATGTATTATATTTATATTTTTTTAATTATTTTTTTAAAAAAATTAAATAAAATATGACTTATGAAATATTAAAAATCAAAAAATATAATAAAAAATATAATATGAAAGAGACAGAAAATAGAACTGTAGTATTATCGAATTTTGTCAATTGATAGAGTTACAAAATATTAATTTTAGACATTTTTTGTTTGAATTAAATTTAATATAATATATTAAATTTCTTATTTAATTACAATTATGAAATTATATGATCTGTAACATAAGTAATAATTGAAAAAAAATTGGCCCACATAAAATGGAAAATTTATATATAACTGAAAACATATAGAAACATCAAAACAAAAAATCGGTACATTTTGAATCATAATAATAAATCCTCTTATTAAATAGAATCATAAATAAAATTTTTATATTTCTAAAAAACTAGAGTTTTAATATACCATGTAATATTTCTCACGTTATAATCAAAATACCAATAATTATTAAAATTAGAATTATATGTTTCTAATCTAGTATATATGGAATTTTTAATTTCAACCAATGTAGTAATTATACATTTGTCACATAATTATCTATTTAAAATGAAAAAAATATTCATAAAATATATATATATATATAATACATTATTTTTATTATGATTACACTAAAAGTATAACAAGAATTATTTTTTGGTTTTGAAATATTTGAAAACATAATATAGAAACAAATGACAGAAAACTATATGAAAACTTCCCCTTTTGGTCGACTAAAAATGTGAACAATAATTATAAAAATACACCCCATTTGGGTAATTAAACCAATTTATATTATTCTTTTTAAAAAAACTCCCCCTTTTTGAAAAAATAAGTTATAAATTTTTTTGATAAATTAAAATATATTTAAAAATATAGACTTAAAAAAATATAAGCTTTTAAATAATTGAAAGAGTTAAAAAAATAATCTAAAATTAAATAAAAGTAAAAATAGAAACTCCCCAAAGACATATTCTAGAAATTAATAAATAAATATTAGACAAAACAATTCTCCAGAAAAATAATATAATATATCCTATCATAGAATATTTAGTAGGCTTTAAAAATCAATGAAAAAACCATATCATGCTCAAGGAAAATGGAATACATTAAAATAAATATATTTTGAAATAGAAAACCACCCCTAAAAATAAATAATAATAATAATAATATGTAAAATAAATTACTCTTAACCATAAGAATAAACAACAAATTTTGTGAAAAATATTTATATAATTCATTAATCAATGATATATTAGATCATAAGAAGAAAACAACATATGAAATAATATTTAAAAACATTATAGTTCATCATTATTAATAGTATATCTCCATCACCCTAAAAGAAAGATATAACAATAGAAAAAATACCTTACTCTAATGAAATAACAAATAATCATAATTTAATAAATGGATAAGAAAATAACATATTAAATAGATAGATCCACCATAATTTTTGATTCTCTTCTATATTAAAGAGATATAATATTGATTATCAATTTTAACACCCCAACATGCATAAATACAAAAGATCTGTAGGTATCCATGAAGAAAGATTAATAATATTAAATTTAATCATAAAATAATCTGAAATGAATTAAAAAAATATCAAAAAATTAGAACTATTCCATATGATTATTGTTTATACTCAAGATAAGAATATATATACAACTATACATAAAAAATATACACAATTATCAAATATTTTAACACAATTAAACAAATATTTTTGATACATGTCATTCAAATTAAATATAATTCTAATTACATAATAAATCACTAATAAAAATATTAATAAATTAGAAAAATAATCAGAATAAATAATTAAATGATACAATGCATGCTAATGTGTAAACAAATAAACAACTTCTTTATAAATATTTTCAAATCATTAAATGCCTAAATATTAGTAATAAATAAACCTTTTTCATGTAATAATACTGGAAATTTATCTAAAAATAAATTTTATTTGGTGTCAAGACAATTTTTTTCCCATTTAGATGTGTGTATGATCCATAAATTACCAAATAATAAATTAAACAAGTATTAGAGGGTATTACAAATGATATATTCAAGGAAAAAAGAAGATTTATTATGAACTACAGACTAAGGAAGTCTCAAAGAACATTAGTTGACATAGTTTACATTCATTACAAATGCAAATAAGGAAATAATTTAAAATCATCATTTATTAACAATAAAAAAATAAGCCTTCAAAAGTTTAAGAATTTTTGTTTTATTAGAAAAATTATATTTATTTTATTTCATCTTATAAATCATCGTTTCATTCATTTCTTGTCGTTCAAATAATATAGATAATGTTTATCTCAAAATAAAATATTATTTTTTGAGATCTTCATTCCCATTTTTAATAGATACAAATTCATCATAAATATTGATAAAATATAGTTACCTTTCGTAACGTTTTCCTTATCCATTGGTTTTTTCTTCCCTATTGGTTTGGGGTTTTTTAGCATAATCATAGTTATCTGTTGTGTGCTAGTAAATTTATTGTCCTGTCATGTGATTTCATACCATGAATTTTTCACCTTGAAGACATCATAAGGATTTTACCAGGCATGAATGGTTATATCTCATGTACATGTAATTAATTATGCATAAGGGAATAATATTCTTTTAATAAAGGTTTCGCCTTCTTCAGTGTAATTGGACCTCATGAATTACATGAGGTGAACTGAGGTTACACTTCATAAAATTGTTGAGGAATGTTGTTTTAAGAGTACTTCACATATTATTTTCATTTAATTTGACCTATAGTACATTCCTTCATGACCATAAGCTTTCCCTTTGAAATTTTTGATCCTCCAAAAAATTCTTTTGGTTGATCTAAGAAACATTGACCTTTTAAATTACCTCTCCGTTAGAGGATCTTCTATCTTGTGTTTTCTCATGATTTCACTTTCTCTCCTCCTTTTAATTTTATGGATGATGGAATAATTGATATATATAAATTCTATTTTATTGAATCTTTTTTCGTGGTTTTCTTCCTAAATCTTCCATGCCTTTTTCCTATGTTGTTTTTCCCTTTGTAGTAGTTGATCATTTCACTCCAGGATTTAATGGGATGTGGTTTCTTTGGAGATTTTATATATAATTGAAACAATGATTTTACTTATTTATTATAAAAAGATTTCAATTTATTTATAAAACCTAAACTTGATGGATATGATTATGAAATTGGAATTTTTATGGTTTTTGAGAAAACCCCCACTACTCAAATAGAATTGGAATTGTGGTATGAATTTGAAAATAATATAACTTATAAAAGGATTTGATAATTGTTTTTATAAAAATTTAATAATTTTATCTGATGAAAATCTATTCTGATTTTTTCTTGAAAGGGATTGAAATGATGAGAATAACATGTTTTGTTTTTGAATTTTATTTGGCATATTTAATGTGAAAATTGTGTAATTTAAATGAAAATGATGATTTATGTGAAATATGATGCTTTTCCTATTATTTATTAATCTATTGATGAAATGGAATCCCGGTTAGTTAGTTGGTCTTTTGGGACATGTACACAAGGGACACTATCCCATAATAATGGATTAATGATGAAAAATATTTTAAAAATTTTATTTATCATAATTATCCATGATGGAATATTGATGATTCCAATTCAGACAACCCTTTATGCATGAGAATGATAACTATTAGAGTGGGTATATTGGTGGTATGGTAGGGAGACTATATCTTCATTGTTAATGTTTCATATAAATATATCAGATAATAAATAACATAAAAAGTGGAGACAAGAAATAAAGTGAAAAAATAGAGGAAGAATAATATAATAACAAAATAAAATTTGAAAATTCCAAATATACAACTTTGCGACCATATCCAAGATTATACTAAAAGAACGTAAAAGATATATATACAATAATAATTACATTAAAATACATAATTGAATAAAAAAATACTTAAGGGTTATCCCCTGAGCATTCTGAGTACAAGCTTAGTCTTGTGCTCCCAAATCCCAATGAAAAGCATCATATCACAAGGAATAACATTAGGATACTGATCTAGAAAAAAGGGGTGTTCTCATGTAACCTACTGTAATGGTTTCTTGAGCAGTTTCGGAGATATATTCATTAGGCTAGCCCCATCAGTTTAAAATGCACAGCCAATCTCATGTATATAAAATAATTAGTGTTCATGTAAAAAAATTAAAAATCATTGTGAAATAATTGAAAATAAAATTAGTATCAGGTTCCTTAAGGACAAATTGCCCAACCATACCTTCTTCGACCTTAGAAAGAAATTTACAAACCATAGGTAAAAATGTACAAATGATATCTTGGGTAAAATATGATAAAACGTCATAAAATAGTTTCTATGAGATAGACTGACCACAAGTATATTATTCTGATTGGTTGCCACATCCTTTGAGTAAATAATAAACAACAATATAATTTATCAGAAAAGTAATTTCCCAATTTAATACACATTATCCTGGTCCCAACCAGGGAGAAACATTATAAGAAACCCATGTATCTCAAAATAATCATGATAAATTTTGATGTCCCTCGGAGTCCATCCAATGAAATCCATGAATTTCCTCACAAGAACCACTCCTAGAGTAATGTCAAATAACTACCATTGATTTCCTAAAAAATTATATCTTGTAAGGGATCGATTCCCACTCATATCATGGTGACACAATATATCCATTGAGACCTCCCAAGGTGTCTCCCCTAGGGGACCAATATTGTTCATTATGAGGTGAGAGGGATTCATGGTGAGCCCATCCTAACATACTAGTATCTCCCTTGACACACACACAAACCATCTTAAAAACTAATCCAAATCACAATGATCCCTTTAATGAAATTCCCTATATTTAATAAGTTGTATCTTTCATAGTGTATATAATTCATTTAATCATTTAAATTAAGAAATTTGAAAGTACATGTAATCAAGAATGTCCAAACTTAAAAAATTGATGAAAAAGAGGGTTGTTCCAATTTTCTATCTAATTTTATAATTTTAAAATGGGGAATTCATAATTATTCCTCACTAAAAATTATGAACAAAAAGAAATTCATGGAAACGCCCATACCCCAAGGCTAAAGAATGTCATGAATCATTAAATTCATTTAAAAATTCAACACAACACACATCAATGAGGGTGTTATTATAAATCAGGACATTGTCGTTCAAATAATTCATTTAGTTTTCTTTGGAAAATCCAAATTCATTACAAGGAATAAGTATCCCTACTCAATTATGGTTTAAAAATAAGTGAGCATAACAATTTAGTATATAAATCATAGTCTTACCCAAATGGTGGCTCTAAAAAAGCACAAAAATATATAGAATGGTTATCCAAGGGAGTTTAACCTGATGGGAAGGTCTGGGTGGAGTTCATAGCCTCTAACCAGACCAAGTAGGTTCCACACACATCACATGGTGGTCTAAAAAATTTAAATCAAATAAATTTATTATTTCAAATTGATGTCTGGTAAGAATTGTGGGGGAAACAAAGTCGACATTTTATTAAAGAAATGATACTCATGGGAAAATCTATCAAAACTATATTATAACATGGATGACCCATACATCCAATATTGGGGTTTTATTGGGTCTAGTTTGAGAGAAATAAATGAAACAAACGAATTATGATAAAATATGGAGAATCACATCACACAAAAATAACTTCCTCAAGATAGAGTTAAATAGAAAAATGATCATGATTATTATAGAGATTTCCGAGAGGTATCCATAGAGATAGATGGATCTCTAATCCAGTATCAAATGAGGTAAAAATATCAATTCTGTGAATAGGGATAGTGGTGATCCATGAGAGAAATGGAGGACCCCCATATGGTTGGACGAATATAAAAAATGATATGGAATGAGAATATAGGAAAAAAGGCATAAATTTGAATTTCAACTCATTATTGAGGCATAAAATTTGGCTGAAACATTTCAGAAACTGTATGTTATCTGTGGGAGGTATTATTCATACAGATGGGGCACACATATCTCATGCACATGGCTTGGGAAACCATGCACAAACCATGAATCTCTCCACTATCAAAAACATTCTAAAATGTTTATGGCCATGTGCCCCTTCTCACACAATTATACCAAATCATGATAGACCACTTTCTCTACTCGATCTAATGTACGGTACATCATGGAGGGTCACATAGTTTCAAAAAAAAATGTGTTCCCCTTTCAATATTATTTGGTGTTTACTTTTTTGGTTCCTATGATTTCAAAACTCAAAAATCACATGGGGAACCTCTAATCCTTTAAAATATTCCTAAAAAATTAATTTATAAACTCTAAGACTCAAAATTTCATTCCAAATTTCTGTTTGAAATATATAGCATCCAACGAATGATAAAATCTAATTTCCCTGGGGCGTTAAACAGTACAAAAACATGGGAGACTATAACTTCCCCACATTAGAACTTATCACCCTGAGAATCATTGGGAAAATAATGAGAAAAACAACCAGACTACTCGTTTACTAATGTTTCATCCAAATGGACACATTTCATTCCCAAATGATCAGTGAAACACCATTATATACATCAGGAATATGGCTCATGAGACGTTAATACATGAGGTAATGATTGTATTCCAAACAATATCATTGAGACAGATCTAACACAAGACTTTTCAACTCAAGACACAGTCATGTCTCCATCTCTTTAAAGACCTTAAATATAGAGCTTCACACTATAGGTTCTACCAATTAAGGTCTAATTATTAGTAAAATTATAAATACCATTGGAATGGTATCATTTGTTATACTCATATAATTTTATTGATTCTCACAGATGTATTCATATGTCGAATGAAGGATTGAAACTAGATTGACATCAATAAGTCATGTCGAGATGAGATTTTTACAGAAGTCCATGGATTACATTTATATCACACAAATATTCTCCTAATGGAATTCCTAAATAAGATAAATAATGGATATATTTCTTGGATATCAAGGATAAAAAATTGATCCACATCTCGAAGACCATTCTCAAAACACCTGGACTATATAGATGCTATAAAAAACCCCCAAAAAATGCCTTCTTTAGAGGCACTTCATGTTTACTTCGAACATGTCCATCGAAACCCATAACCATATCCCAGTGAAATATCATATCAAAACACTCCTTTAGGTTATCATTCTCATCAGAAATGTGGTTTTATACATGATCCCCACATTTATACCATCTCCCTTGAAAAATATTATATGATCCCAAAATGAGAATCAGGAAACCATGGAATCGTCATCTGATGTTTAAGGAACTCATCCAGGGAAATAAAATATTTGGAATTAAAAGGTGATATGTTGGTTAAATCTCAAACAAATATAGATCAAGAATCTTGACTGATTCCAAAGTGGAGTTCACATATGTATTCATATCAAAAGAAATAACTAGTCTCTGTGAGTCTGTCTAAGGTGGTCATACTCAGGAAACATGTTTTCACTTAGGACTAACTATGCCACAATAAAAGCCATTTTTATGGTGAAAACCTCTAAATGAGACCACACAAACAAGAACAATATATTTTAAAATTTAGTGAGGTGTATAACGATTCTCTCTTAGTATACCTATATAATGTCTAGATAGGAGACATGATCATCCAAAATCATAGAGTACACTAAGAGTGTTGAACGATTTCGAAAAAGTACATGACTCACATCTTCTATAACACATACACAGAGTTATGTATGGATATGAGCCTTTATAACCAATTTCTATAAGGAAAAGGAACCTTTCAAAAATTAACTAACTGAATTCATTTAGAAAAACTCAACTACACAAGCTGAAACATTGTAATTAACTGACCATGATGTTGTTTCCACCATATGTAGTTCTAATCATGGGTAAGCACAATCACCAAAGTCCCTCATTGAAAAAAAGTTTTTACCAGGGTTTCATACTCATCTATCAATAATTTTTATTCTACCTCACAACCATTGACATGCCTAGAATCTTACCCACCCCAGGGGAATTAAAAAAAGAACTGACTATTCCAAAAGGTCATTCTAGTTTGTGTGTTTTATACATGGAAGGACAAGTATAACTACAATTTACTTGACACTCCCCACATTAGGAGTGTCTTTATAATCATATTTTCTAATAAATGGACTGCTTACCAGGGTTCATGCTCTATTTACCATAAAAACATTTTCCCATAGATGGATGAAATTATTTATAAAGAGATAAACCAAAGAGGAAGAAACAATACACTTATAAGAAAACTAGTTTTAGATTAACCATAGAAATACACATCAAAATACTTCCAAGTTACTTCTACATGCACCATATAATTAGGGATAAAAGCCAATGTGACTGACCAACGTGTCAAAAAAACTGATCCTTATAAAAAATTATCTAGAGTTCTAGTAATATATTGATTTCATTAGACAATAAGGATAGCCAACCATGAACGTGGCCTATGCTCCATGTTTAATAGATAACAATTAATGTTTTAACATTGAACTCAACTGTTTCACTAAATACAGTGGTATCTCATCGAAAACTGTGTAAATCAATGCATATTTCCCTGTGGGTTATACAAGAGAATAGAACATCCTCGATACCCTCTACAGTCTAATAAACCCTATTAATTAATGTACCTGATGTTAAATTCAAGGAACTAGTAAGAAGTCTCACCATTCTATAAGACTATTAAAGAGGTTGATGATATCCTAATTCATCGATCACATGAGAGATATAAAGAAGGCTCATGTGACCTACCGTGAGTCTACCCACACCCAAGGAATGTCTTGCTCAATGAAAATGAGTATTAAATGATTCCCATTTATGTAAAAAGGGTTAAACAACCACATAAACACAAATCCAAAAAGGTATTTTCTTAGAAGCTAAGAGTCATGCACAATAATATGTACCCCGAAAATCACAACACACCTACAAATATTCACAAGAAACTGTAAATGGCATTGATGAACATAGGGCACTACCTAAAAGAAGCCATCCCCTTATAAAAGTATAATGAACTGATCTAAAAATATTTCACCACTACAATAGGCTGCTAGTATTATAGTCATATCATTTAAATTTAATATATAAATGAAAAGGATTATGGGTATCTCTCATGTCTCTGCCCCATGTAAACATTCTAGAAAGGTTAAAATTAAACTTTATTAAGGTGTGAAATCTAAGAATACCACATAGGGTTTCATTTTATCAAATAAAAAACATTTAATTCCTTAAATTGTTTAATGATGACATTTATTGAAAACTAAAACAAATTATAATGAAATGAATCGTTCCCTTTATTCAGCTTATGTCCCAAAGAAAAGTTGGAAAGATATATCAAACCTCCTCTTAATGATTAATTATCTTACTGACTTCCCATCATATTTAAACCATTGATTTAACAACCACAATTTTTTAAAAATATTTTATTTATTTATTAATATTAATAATTAAATTTTTTAAATAAAAATTCTATTTAAATTTATAGAGGAAAACACAATTTAGTTTACAATTTTCATTTTAATTAATTTAATTCCCATATAAGTACAACATAAAGGATAATAATGGGTATTTTATTAATTAAAAGGTACTAGTCATGTTATATTATCCTATAAGATTATTTTTAGAACCATATAAATAGTTTTGGACACTTTAAGGGATCATCATCATATAGAATATGTATAACCCCATGGGGTTGATCACTACAACATATCAAAGAAAAGGTGACATATGAGGGTCCTGTAAAGCCATTTTAGGATCCCATAAAAGAAACCTAACCATTTTAACAATTTATCTTTTAATAACACCCTTAGTGGAACATTACAAAAGAAACATTCCCCAACTAACCTATATGGTTAAGTTGCACATTTATGAATTGTTGTCATACATGTCATTATTCCCAAGTAATTGGGGTATAATTCCGAAAAAGGAAACCAAAACATTTGTTGATCAAGATATTATATATCTAATCATCACTCACTATATATAATGATCATAATAGATTGATTAATTATGTGGGTAATCATATCATAATATATAGAGTCCCCTTGCACTTTAGATGTTGCAGGAACCTCCTATCTAATTGCATCCATTTTATCTATAATTAAATTAAAATTCAACATCCATAACATTTCTACAATATAATTTATGAATATAAAGTGAATCTACAATAATTATACTATATGGTTAACCATTTTTGAATTCATAAATCACCCTTACACATTAGAAATTGGAAATCAGCTCCCATTAAACCACAATGGTAGTCTTTGAGCCCATGGAACCAATGGTTCATGACTCAAAAACGTCAGAATTGATTGGTGAAGTGTCTCCTTCATTATCCAATTTCACACATTAATATTTATAAGAAAAAATTATACAAATAATTATTTAATATGGTTTAACATGGTATGGAAGTAATAAAATTTTCCATGGATGGATACTGCATAACCAAGGAAGCACATAAACAAGAAAATCATAACACTAAGATAATAGAATACTAGAATTACACTAATTGTAATCATATTATTTATATAAAAAAATTATTTTCAATCATTTAACGAAATACATAAGAATTTAAAAGTTACGAATGTTACCAATAAAACAAATAATTCCATTTAATATGTAGGAAAATAACACACAAGGAACAATAACAATTTTCAAACCACATACAAATACAATCTACATTTTATGGATTATTGATGGCATATGAATCTATATGTCCCTATTATGAATCATGTAATGCTTCTTCCATGCCACATTAATCCATGGGTAAATACTAAAATCTCATTAATCATTTAGCATTGCAAATTACACTAATCACTCATGGTTAGATCACAATCACTTATAATAATGCATCACATGAATAAAAATTTCAACAATGGACACTTGGACATTTCCCAGTATGTTTGATTGTTCACTCCTGTGAAAAACTATTTTACACGAACCGACACATCCCTAGTCTCCTTACTACCGGTCGAAAATAGTAAGACATTGGAAAAATGATCATATGACACCACATTGTAATGTCCAGGCCAGAATATTTATGAAATCAGTAGCTTACTTATTGTTACATGGCCTCCAGTATGCGTCCCCATATTCTAGGGGCTACTGACTAGTTGAGACAGTATAATGGTCATATGGTGGTGATATAATACCCTTTGTTGGACCCTCTATGATATAATGGTTTAAATAATAAAAAACAATGGAAATATAATGATTCTATTATTTCATGTCATTTAATATCTCTATGTAAATGAATCATGTCATACTATAAGATAAATTTCAATAACTCAATAAACTAAATTTTTTCATCAATATATATACAAGTTTATATCCTTAATAAATTTTGGATGTCAATTAATCTAGTATTTCTCTATGTAAGCTAGACCATCGATAAGTTTCTCAGAGTCCATAGCACTATTAGTTCAATCAACGCACCGATGGACGACACACCGATGGAAGACACACCGATGATCGACACACCGATGATTTGCACACCGATGGACGACAAACCGATGATTGCCACACCAATGATCGACAAACCGATAGACGAAACACCGATGATCTCCAAACTGATGGTCGACACACCAATGATCGTCACACCAAAGATCGACACACTGATAGACGACACATCGATGAATGACTCACTGATGGATGAGGCACTGATGGTCTCAACACTAATAGAAGACACACCGATGGTTGACTCACAAATGGAAAAGTCACCAATGAACAACTCACCGATGTGCGATAGACCGATAACACTAATGACTCACCAATAAACCAAGCCACTGATACCGATGGAAAAAACTCACTGATACTCAGAGTAACCGGTGCTGAAAGAACGATGCTTATAGAACAATGGTGACAGACCAATTATTACAAACTGATGGTAACATACCAATGCTGACTGACCGATGCTGATAGACCGTTGATGACAGACCGGTGCAAAAGAGTCACTAATACTTATGACTCAATGATAGTCATAAATACGATTTCTAATTTATTAATTCAAATTTATTTCTTACAGTTGTATTTATACGTATTAATGTTTCTATCATTATTTAATTTTTCGTTAGGAATATCCTTAGATAGTACGAGTTTCATGCACATGGGGAGATATTTTTGCCTAATAGACCATGAATTATAAAATGATTACAATCTAAACCATTCATAGCAAGTGTGTGAGACAGACTGAGCGAATGTGAAAAATAGTGTAAATAGAAGAACATAAAAAGCAGTTCCAGAACTCAAGGCTTATTACACTAGGAGTTCAGTAGGGAAAGAAATAATGCGGTTAACTTCTCTGAACATCCAAACATTGAAGAAAATTATCCACCTGGAAGCTAGAATACAGAGGCTGTGATACTCTGTTCTGAAGCCATTATCTATAAGAGGACATGAATATCTTTTTCTCTCCATCAATCTAGTCCAGAGATTCACTGCATAACACATAGAGATTTCTAAACTCCTTTTGTTTTTAACAACTCCATTTTGTTCTTCTGTTTACCATTTTTGAGCAGTGTGTGCATCTGTTTTCTTCCAACGCACTGTCTCATGTTCATTACTAGAGGATACTCAATATCCTCACACTATCTACTTTTACTCTTATGTCCCACGTAGAATAGTGGAAGATATCAAGTGTGATATGTGTGTTGTTTCATCAACGAATAACTGTGGTAGAGGTCATGTGTGACCTAGAAAGCCCTATATGCTATTATGAACCCTGATCCAGGGTGTGGATCAAAAGTGTATTAATATAAACTACTTTTCAGCAGGTGATCACCAAGTGGAGAGGACTAATTCTTATCTTGAGTCCAAACCTCTTTTTTTTATCTGATGTGTATTCATCAATTATATTAATATGATCTGTGTTTATTTCATTTAAACTAAAACAAAATTATTCTTTGATAGTTATCATATCAAGAGTTTATATCTATTTTGAATCAGTATATTAGTTTCTAAAGTTTGACAAATCTTTTGATTGTTAAAGCTGAGACCTAATAAATATTATGTGAAATTAATATAACATTCCAGACATTTATAAATTCACTACAAACTGACTTTGATTATATTATAATTCGAGGATATTTCTCAAAGAACCAGTTTTAACAGAAATTTTTATAGATACACAATTCACTCCCTCTCTTGAGTAATCTACTCTGACCAACATTTGGTATCAGAGGCATAATAAGTATTGTCATTTTTATAAATATTTTCAACATTGATTGATTTTTTTTTCACAGAACATAAATTTTTTGTTATTTCTTAATTTTTATCTCTTTGGAATTATATTACAATTTATTTCATAGATAATAGATTATAAGGGGATGCTACCAATAGACCACCTTTTTAAGGGAACTAATTATTCTAAGTGTATGCTTAAAATGAAAATACATCTAGAAAGCATGGGGTTTGAAATTTGGATTGCTATTGGAAGTAAATATGTAATTCCTCAAACTGATAGAAACACATGGTTTGAACCAACCAAGACTACCTATAAAACTAATTGTAAATAAATGAATTCTATGTACTGTTCACTACGAGATGAAGAGTTTAATCATATTTCTTAATGTAAAACTACACATGAGATCTAGGACACTATCAATTTCTAAGGAGGGAATATATAATGTTAAAGAACTGATATTAAATACTTATACTTTGAAATATGAAAACTTCAGAATGTAGAAAGTTGAGTCTATTTATGATATGTATCTTAGGGTCAATGTAATTGTGAATACCATGATTTCTTTAGGAAGAGAAGTTATAGCTAAAGATAAAATTATGATGCTTATGCGATGCTTACTAGATAGATGGACATGGAAATATGTATCTATTAGAGAATCATGCATCATTGATAAGATTCCATTGAAGGAATTGTTTGGAAAATCAATGATGTATGAAGAGAAACTGAAGGTAAATCCAGAAGATGATGAACCAAAACGAAAGTCAGTTGACATCAAGACTACTAAATCTAAAAGTAAATGTAAGGATAAAGTTCAAGTTGTTGTTGAAAGCTCCTATATTGAAAAATTATCTTTATACAGTGATGAAAAAATGGCCCAGCTGGCCTGAAGATTCATAAATGTTTTTAGGAAGAAAATATTCTCAATAATCCAAATTACAAATGAATGTATGATAACAAGGGAAACTAGAAAAAAGGATTAGAATAGAAATGATAAATCAGAAGAGATAACTTGCAACAAATTTAAAAGGAAACGATAAGTCAAGGCTGATTGTCTAAAATAAAATACAAGAAGAAATATGAAAAAAGGATAAAAAGTATAAGAAAGAAATGAAGGCCACCTGGATTGCCTCTAAGGACAGATCCAGTTAATATTATTCTTCTCATAATGTGAAATATGATATGGCTAAAATGTGTTTTATAATTAACACATCGGAGGTAACCATAGACTCTCTAGTACATAATTCTTATTATTCTGAAAAAGAATGTGAGTACGAGAATATGAAAAATGATGAATTAGTTGAATATTGAAACATTCTAGAAGAAAAATTCAATGATTTAAAATATAATTATAAATTTTTTATGAAACAACATCCTCTTACTGTGACTATTAAATTGGATATTACCACTGAAAAAGAGAAAAATTCTCAACTGTAAATGGAAAACAATGAGTTAAACCTAATGAGAAATTGAAGAAGGATATGGAAATGTTTACCAATAAAAAACTTAATATTACTCAAATTATTGGTAAAAAATAGCTCCTAAGTATACTTATGGGATAGGATATTAACCAGGTCAACATAATTTATACAAACAATATTTGATAACCAAATCTAGAAATTTTTTTAATTTTTTCAAAAACTAGAATTTTATTGCATGTTCTAGTTCCAATAATTCTTTTTCTACATCCTATTCTTCAGGACCAAATAGTTTTTTTTGTAAAAAACTCCATATTATTCATATCAGAATCCCATAAGACAAATTTGGATTCCAAAATATTATATCACTAATGTATGTGGACCTCGAAAAATATAGGTACAAAAATCATTTATTGGATGAACTATTTTGTAGGTAAACTGCAGAAACAGATCCCGTTGAAATATATGGTACTTGGACAATGGGTTTTCAAGACATGTGATAGGGTAATATTCAATATTTAAAATTATTTTCAAGATTGATGGAGGAAATGTCACAATTTGTGACAATGGTAAAGAAAAAATCATCGGCCTAGGCTAGATTTGTAAACCTAACTCTATTTCAATTTCCAATGTACTTTAAGATGATAGATTAAAGTATAACCTGCTTAACATATCTCAATTATTTGATCATGGATTTAATTTATAAATTAAAAAATGATACATTTCATGTTTTATATTCCAAGAATAACTTATTATTTACTTCTCTTATAAATGATAATGTATATACTATAAATTTAGACACACTAGACTCACCGAATATTACTTGTCTAAATGATTTTAAAAAATAGTCATAGATTTGACACATAAGACTAGGAAATTTAAAAATAAACTCTATTAAGAAGTTAACTAGAAAAGGTTTAGTCAAAGACCTACCAAAATTAGTATTTCTAGACTACTAGGTTTGCAATCCTTGTCTAAAAGGAAAGAAACATAAAACCTCATTCAAACAAAATAAATTAGTAACTAATTCTCAACCACTTTAGTAGCTTCACATGGATTTATTTGGACCATCTAGAGTTTTGATTCTGAATGTGAAGGACTATGTTTATGTACTTGTAGATGATTTATCTATGTATACATGGACCACTTTCATAGCTTACAAGACTGAAGCTTGTTCTCACTTCACCAAGTATGCTAGGACTGTAGAAAATCCTAGTGGACATATGATTAAATCCTTAAGAAGTGATCATAGCCATGAGTTTGAGAAACAATATTTTGAATCTTTTTTCTCACAAAATTCCTATAATCATAACTTCTCTTCTCCTAGGACACCTCAAATAATGGTGTGGTAGTAAGAAAAAATATAACCCTACCAGAAATTTCTTGAACAATGCTTAATGAATATGACTTACCAATTTATTTCTAGATAAAGATATTAATATAGCTTGTTACATAATAAATTTTGTCATAATAAGACTCGTCCTTAAGAAAAATCCTTATGAGTTGTGGAACAATAAGTACCCAAAAGTAAGCTATTTAAATTTTTTTGGATGTATTGTTTATATTCTGAACACCGAAGAAAATTTAGAAAAATTATCCCCTAAAAGTGATGAAGGAATATTTCATGGATACTCTACATCAAGAAAAGTCTATAGAGTATTTAATAAGAATAAAAAGAGTGTGGATAAATCATTACAAGTCATGTTTGACGAAACAGATCCACATGAGCCTAAGAACTCACTAGAAAATATTAAAGAGTATATGTACAATCTTGATAGTAATGATAAAACAAAAAATAATCATATGAAGTAATCTATGAAAACTCCCAGTTCATAGAATTATCTTGATACTAGCCATAATGAACCAGATCAAAATGACCAAACTCAAATAAATATTCCTATATTTTCTAGACCAACTAGGACACTTAAAAATCATCCCTTAGATGCGGTTTTTGGAGATTTATATTGAGTAAAAAAACTAGTTCTTCCTTGAGAAACCAAGATGAAAATCAATCATTATTTCCACAACATGAAATGGAAAATATCAATAATGTAATCAATGATGAATCTTGGGTAATGTCCATGTAAGAAAAACATAACTAGTTTGAATGTAATAAAGTTTGGAAACATGTAGATAAACCAAAAGATATTGTGACCCTAGGAACCAAATGGGTTTTTAGTAATAATATGGATGACGTTTTAAATATAGTTAGAAAAAAATATAGGTTGGTTTCACAAGGATATAATCAATAATAATGAACAGATTATGAAGAAACATTTGCACCAGTATCTAGTCTTGAATCCATTAAGATCTTACTTGCCTACGCAGCACACTTGGATTTTAAACATTACCAAATGTATGTAAAGAGTGCATATTTAAATGGTAATATAGTTGAGGATGTTTTGGATGAACAACCCCCATTTTTCACAAATCCACATTTCCAAATCATGTGTTCATATTATATAAAGCTTTATACGTTTTAAAACAATCTCCAAGATCTTGGTATGAAATATTAAGTAATTTTCTTATTTCTAAAGGCTTTACAAACGGACTTGAAGATCATATATTTTTTATAAAAATAATTTCAAAATAAGTTTTAATAGACAAAATATATGTAGTTGATGTTATCTTTGGATCTTCTAAAAATTATTTATGTAATAATTCTTCTAAAATATTGAAATGTGAGATTGAAATGAGTTTGATTGGTGAACATAAATATTTTCTTGGATTCCAAATATTTCAAAATAAAGAATCTATAATTACAAATCAAATTAGGTACACTAAATATATTTTTAAAAGATATTTTCGTGATATAATTATGTCTAGTGAAACCCCTATAAGTTCTAAATGTATGTTAGATCTTGAGGAAAATGGAAAATCTGTTGAACAAACTACATATAGAGGAATGACTAGGAATTTTTTTTACATAACTGCGAGTAGGGAAGATATTAGGTTTAGTGTTTGTATGTTTTTAAGATTTCAGGAAAACCCAAACAAGTCACATTTAAAAGTTGTTAAAATATTTTTCGAATAACTCAAGTATACAATTAATTTAGGACAGTTTTATCCTAAGGGACATCCTTTTGATTTAGTTAGTTATTCATATGCTGACTTTGGTGGGTGTATGTTCGATATAAATAGTACCTCTAGAACATGTCACTTTTTGAAAAAGTATCTAATATCATGGTTTAGTAAAAAAAATTCAGTAGCATTTGCAACTACTGATGTAGAGTACATTGCTGATGGTAGTTGATATACAATAATTTTGTGGATGAAACACACCTTATTAAACAATGGTTTTCAATTTAGACATATCCCCATAAATTGTGACAACACAAGTTTTACTAAAATTTTTAAGAATCCAATTTCTCATTCTAGAGAAATGAATATTGATGTAAGAAATCACTTTTTGAGAGATCAAAATGAAAAAGGTGATATAACTACTGAGTTTATTGGGACTGAGCATCAATTTGCAGACATATTCTCTAAACCCTTAAAATATAAGAGAATAAACTACATCATACATGAACTATAAATGGTAAATCTATAAAGTCTTTTCAAACCACTATTATTTGTGAAACTGATATGTGAAACCGATCAGTGAAACCGATCTCGTGAAACTGATCTGTTGGAACCAATCTCTTGAAGCCGATCCCTTAAAATAGATTGTGTGAAACCAATTCCTTCAAGGAACAATTTGTAATTCAATATGTCATAAATAAGACTCCACAATTTTATGTTCTTTTTACCTCTTTTAAATTTTTTTTATTTAAGATTTAAAATCCCTAAATGATATAATAAATTCCATCCATCACAACCTTTCACCTTCCTCCCACCCTTGAAACTTTTTCTCCTTGACACTCTATCTCTCTACCCTTGACCCTTCAACTCCTTTCAAATCTAAACCCTCAAAATGGAAAGGAAACAAGCATGCATGGAAGAGCTGAGAAAATATCCATCAGCAAAAATTCGAAGGGTGAGACCAGTGGTACTAAAAAATCGTGTTTGGAATGATGAGTTGTTATATCTGAGAAGGAAGTGACTGCTGAGTGGGTTCTGTAAAGAATGTCTTTTTTGTTGAGAGTACTGGAATCACAAGTGTGGAAGATCTAGTTCTAAAATAATGAAAGGCCTTGTTATCCCCATATTCTACATGTGTTTTATCTACACTTGATTATATCCCTGGATGGAGCTGAGGAAGAAAGGATAAAGTCAGTGTTAAAGGGAAAAGAGATATCTTTTTCATCTGAGGAATCATCAGAATGATTGGAAATGACTCATGAAGGTGTCTATTCAGATTATTTGGTAAAATTCCACATTTCTCTTATTTGTTTTTGTATGAATATTCTCTGAAATAGCTTAATGAAAGTGAATAATCAAGGAGGGATACTTCCATTGATTTTGATGGAGAGGAAAGATTATTTTTTAAGTTTATTCAACATAAAATCCTCCCAAGGAAGGGATATTTCTCTATTGTGATGTATCAGGGTGTATTCATGATTTACCTCTTGAAAATGGGATAAATTTGAATCATTGTAGGTATCTAATGGTTCACATTTCTGATATGATAAAACACTCCAAGAAAGAAACATGCTTGTACTATCCCAGAATGATCTCTTCCATTCTAAAGAAATTGGGTTATAGCATCCCGCCTTTTTATAACATAACTTTTCATTACATTTTAGAAAACCGAGGATCTTTCAGGTTTATTGTCTTGGAAACCAGGATCTTAAAACATGAAAACATAAAACATTCTTCTTATACACTTGAAAGGCTTCTCCTTATGTTTATCCTAGGTTCATTACTGCATCTCATAACTTGGGGACATACATCAAAAGAAATGGTGAGCAGAAGGCCCAGAAAGGGGCAGAAGTGGAAACATGTAACATGTGAACTTGAGATACATCAATAAATCCATGAAAAAGATCGTTAAGGAATGAGAAAGAAATCATGAGGCATATCATAATAAAAATAACGTATTTCATAACATGAGGATGTGGCTAAAATATTTAACATATACAATCATTTCTGTTTCACCATGGTCCATCCCCATGGTGTCATTAAAAAATTACCAAGGTTATTCACCAAGATATCGTTAAAAATGGTCATCTCTAGAGATTAAGTCTTTACCCAATGCATCGGAGCGCTATCAGGGAGCACCCTTAAATTTTCCTTTATTATCATGTGATCCACATATATCATAGTCAAAAATTTCATAAATAACCCATATAGAAAAAATAAATGGGTTTCATTTCATAATCATAATGTTTTAAAAACTGCATTAAAGACATGATCTTTATGTCACTTTAAACCCACGGGAAAGGAAAGTGGGATTCAGGTATGTAAATCCTGGAATTTAAAATAGAAAATTTTGATATAAACGTGAATACACCTGTAGAAGAAAGAGCTTTGAGTATTCAATTAATAAAATAAAAGATTTTGAGAAAAAGAGAGATACATTTTAAGACGAAAATTCTGCAGCATAACGAGTATGTTATAGGGTTTTAGAAAATATTTAAAAGAGAGGGGAAATGGGTCACCCACTAATAAATGATCCATAAAATAGTAGAGAGACATAATATAAAATATATAATAACATGGTAATGATATTTTAAAGACATACAATATGAAATGAAAAACATGGAAAGAAGACAAAAATAAGATTTCTCTTATGAAAATTCTGCAGCCTAACGACATCACTTAAACCTTAAAAAAGAGAATTGATGAGATCCAATACGGTCTATAATAATATTAAAATAAAATATCAGTATGATAGATATAGAGATCAGACCCCAACATTATTAAAAGGAACATGAAAGACTTGATATGAAAATAGAACTTGAAAATGAGAAGGGTGAAAGAATCCCTTAAAATTTGGTAGCCTAATGACGCCACATAAACATTCTTAAAATGGATTGATGAGAGAAAGATAGGGCCTTTCATAATATGAACATGAAAATTACAGTATGATTAATATAATAGAGCATCCCCAACATAAGACCATGGAGCATAAAAGAAATGACATAAAAGAGAGTACTTGAAAAGAAAGAGAGAGGTAGGATCCCTTGCCTTGAAAGGTAACTTCAAAATCATGATGTTTGGGACCTTGGGAGGCTTGAGGGAACTTTGGGAGGACTCCATGGGAGGTAAAGAGACCAGAACTTCGTTGATGAGGATTTTGGAATCTAAACGTTGTGAGAATGGCTTGATATTTATAGGGGAAGTGAGGGGACAAAGCATTAACTGCCAAGGGACACCTCATTGGTGGTATTGGCAAAACCATGGGCTGGTCCGTGGTATTTTCCCATGGTATTGGCCACTTGGAATACCTCATACCATATCATACTATTCTTAAGTCTAACATATTTATTATATAGTTAATACATCATTTAATGATGTCATTAAACACCCGTAACTTTAAAACTGTATTTTCACTATTCACCAAAAATTCAACTTTCTCAGAAAAATCCAAAAATTTCATCTTAACCAAATATCGATGCTCTGATTTCAAAAATGAACTCCATTTTAAAAAAATATTTTTCTAAATATTTTTAATTTAATTTTTAAATAAATACCATACTCACTAAAAATTCATTTTTTTTTCAGAAAAATCCCCAAAAATTACCTTAACATAATATTGATGATCTGAGTTCAAAAATGAAATACATTTTATAAAAATAATTTTACTAAGTATTTTTAATTTAATTTTTATTTAAAAAATACTATTCACCTGAAAAAAGTAATACTTGACTAATAATTTCTGAAAAAGTTATTTAGCTATTCTATTGAATCACATCAATTAATCAAGGTGCCTAGATTATATTAATACTTTCGTTATGTGACATTACTAATACATTTGATAACATTACTAATCCAAAGCATAAAATCACTATTCATAATTTACTATTCATAAAAAATCAAGTTGATCTTATTAGACTCTAAATTTCTTAATGAAAATAATTGTAGAAGACCATTTTTTAAAAATCATTACACATAATTAATTATTTAAGGTTTACATAAATATTTTCAAATATCTTTTTTCTAGAATTCATCAAAAATATGCATACTATATTTATCCATACATTTGAAAATTCACAAACTTCATCATAAGAAGAAATCACAATTTTTATTTAAATCAAACGATTACATAAGGCAGTTACGGTCTCCTTACACACCACGTTAAAACTCCAGCATAGGTCCAAAGTGTATGGTGTGCTATGTTGAGAGAATCTGAGGGAGGCTTAGCCAACATCACATGAGTAGTAATTTCTATTAGTTAGAACTTCTTTCCAAGTCGATTCCGTTCTAGCTTCACACGATGATGTTTTTCTTGGGTTTTTGTCCAGAGAAAAGCCCAGTGGTGCTACCACCTTCCCAAGTTCTGTTAGATGGGATTCGATTGGCCCGAGACTACTAGATGAGGCCATCGAATCTTCTTTCTATATTAATTAACCAAAATCACTTGTATTTAGAGACAAAAATCACAACATTTAGTTTCTAAAAGTCATACTGACTAATGGTCATATTATAGTCAAAACCCAACAGTATCATTTTAATTATACTCATTTTATTAAATGAAAACGTTTTGTTGAGAATGTAATAAAATAACACACAATATTAGGAAACAATATTTATTCAATATTTTGGGTCGTTACAATCTTCCACCCTTATGAAATTGCATCCTCGCAATTTTTAAAAAATGGGCTTGGAAATTTCATTGAATGTCCCACAACGGAAAAAGAGTCAGTAACACGATTACATTATAAGAATGAAAACAAAGTACAAAGGTCACATACGTTAACCCATACTAGGATTACATGTAGAAAAAATGGATAAGGAGGAGAAAACAAAGGGTCATGTTCTGAGGGAGATTTATAGAAAACATGATTATGAGAAATTTAACCACAAGAAAATCAAAAACTTATGATGTGTGTAAACGGTCTTTGATTACCAAATAAGAAACATAAACCAACAACATTTTTGTTTTACCTTCCTTTTCATAATTTTGAGGAATTCATTTACTACATAGAATAAATACATAAGGAAATATACCTACCTTAAAGTAGAGTTTCATCCATTAAGAAGATTTTACCAAAACTAATATTTTTTCCAAATGGTGAGCATTCAAAAACACTTGGTCTCATCAAAAGAACAAGAATAATCTTCTAGAGAATCACATAATCCACAAAGGATTAACGGTCTATTTCTTCTATCTTTAAACATTATCCCAAAAACAGAAAGGGTAAGATAAAATAACTCTTCAAAAATAATGAACCCCATAATAAGGGAAACTACTTTAAATCTTCAATGTTCTATGGTACTACACAAATTTCATCATAGACCATTCAATAAATAATTGTCCTTAAAATTACTCAAAATAAACCAAACTAATATTGAAACCCAAATATAAGAAGGATTTGATAGCATAGTCTTCCAAGATAAACTTTATCGTTCATCTCCAAACAACATCAACAACTCCTAACATCTTATAACAAAAGTAACTAACCTAAACATATTTTCCCAAAGATAGGTTAATTATTTCCATAAGTAACATAAATTACTATAAGCTAACCTTATATTCATCTATTCTACAAAATATAAGTAAACCTTTACTCCTCAAAGAAAATATCTTAGTAATCTATTTACCTCGATCATATAGGGTTCCCAAAATAATGAGCGTCTTCCAAATTAATAATCATCTTTTAATCCCCTAATCATCTTCTTTTTTCAAGAAGAAAAAATTCACAACATCAACATGTGGTACATAACAATAGATGTTTTCCTTAATGATATAAAACCATCATATCTAGTGACTCGATGTTCTTATAAAACATTAAAGATATGCTCATAGGGAACAAACTAAAATACAACATGACATAGCCAATTATTGCGAAGAAGTTTCATGTACTTTAGTCATCATGATCCATCTCAGCATAGGACTTACATTGTTCCCTTGTCCTCGAAGATTGTTGATTCTCATCATGTTTCTCATCCCTTCAAAGAGATAATTTCTTTGGATAATTTCCAACTTCTCTACATTTACGACATTGAAATGTATAAGGTAGATTAGATCAATCCTTATCTTTATTCATCACATTATCCATTTTCTGAAGCAATTGGATACATTATTCCCTATCACCCCACACTTTAAACATCTCCAAGTTAGTTTGTGACATTCTCCTTGGTGCCCCTTTCCATAAATTTTGCACAAAGGAAATTGGGTCTTCTTTCCCTTATCAACTTTATCACATGAGCATCCTTGATCCTTCGTCTTCTTCTTCCTTGATGAATTTCAGCATTCAACTAGGTACCAATTATTAATTGTGATTTTTGATAGTAGGTTTGAAATAATCACAATATGTTCAACTTGATCTCTCATCATCTCTGTCGCATTAATAGGGCAATCGTCACATTTCCTATCACATTGGTTGTTGGGACATGTTCTTCTATTTCCTTCCATTAAAAATGAAATGAAAGTATAATTAGGGGCTTAAATACTTTGACAATAATCATGAAAAGGAAAATTTAAGCACAGAAGGATAAATTTTTAAAAGAAATGAATTTTCCAAACTTGTGATCCCCTAAGTTCCAATCGAGGTTATCCATGATCATGCATTCTTATGTAAAACTTTATTTTATTTTAACTTTGTTCCTTTAATAAAGGGGAATACTAAACTTATGAATTTACCAAAGAATATCCCATGGGTGTGTTGTAACCAAGATTGAAGTAAGGCCCATTCTCATGTACCAGTTCTCGTTCGAGTCTAGATCAAGCGGTGTTCTCGGGTTTAACCCCTATGTACATTTGTGCCAGAGCCCCCTCTACCTGCTCATAACCAGACAACGATGTATTTTCTTGATAAACCACTTACTCAATACTCACCAAAATACCAGGATGATTTCATATGTTTAAAATTTTCTATAGGGTTATTCCTAATGATTTCATATCCTAATTTCGAAAAATAACTAAACCATCCATTGATTCCCATTATAACATCCCTCATTTTTATAACACAACTTTTCATTACATTTCACAAAACCGAGGATCATTAAGGTTTAATGTCTTGGAAACCAGGAACTTAAAACAGGAAAACATAAAACATTCTTCTTAAACACTTGAAAGGATTCTACTTATGTTCATCCTAGGTTCATTACTCCATCTAATAACTTGGGCACTTACATCAAAAGAAAGGGTGAGAAGAAGGCCCAGTAAGGGAAAAAGGGGAAACATTTAACCTGTGAACTTGAGATACATCAATAAAGCCGTGAAAAAGATCTTTAAGGCATGAGAACAAAATCATGAGGCATATCATAATAAAAATAACATATTTTATTACTTGAATATGTGTCTCAAACATTTAACATATAAAATAATTTCCCTTTCACCAAGGTCCATCCCCAAGGTGTCATTAAAAAATTACCATGGTTATTCACCAATATATCGTTAAAAATGGTCATCTCTAGAGATTAAGTCTTTACCCAATGAATTTGAGCTCTAATAGGGTGCACCCTTAAATTTTACTTTATTACCATGTGAGACACATATATCACCATCAAACATCTCATAAATAACCCATATTTCATAAAAGAAATGGGTTCCATTTGGTAATCATAACGTTTAAAAATCTGGTTTAAATAAATGATCTTTATGTCACTTTAAACACACTGAATAAGAAAGTGGGTTTCATGTATGTAAAACCCAGAATTTAAAATAGAAAATTTTGATATATATGTGAATACCGCTGTAAAATAAAGATCTTTGAGTTTTCACTTAATAAAATAAAATAATTTGATAAAAAGAGAGAGACATTTTGAGACGAAAATTCTGCAGCATAACGACTATGTTATAGGGTTTTAAAAAATATTGAAAAGTGAGGGGACATGGGTCACCAACTCATAAACGATCCATAAAACAGTAGAGGGATAAAATATAAAGGATATAAGAACATGTTAATGAAATTTTAAAGAAATACCATATGAAATGAAAAACATGGAAGGATGAAAAATAAGATTTCTCTTATGAAAATTCGGCAACCTAACGGCCTCACTTAAAACATCAAAAAGAGATTTGACGAGATCAAATAGGGTCTATCATCATATGGAAATAAAATATCAGTATTATAGATATATATATCATACCCCAACATAATATAAAGGAACTTTAAAGACTTGACATGAAAATATAACTTGAAAATGAGAAGGGTGAAAGAATCCCATAAAACTTTGGTAGCCTAACGACGCCACATAAACATTCTTAAAATGAATTGATGAGAGAAAGAGGGGGTATTTCATCATATTAACATGAAATGGAAAGTAGGATGAATATAAAAGAACATCCCCAACATAATAACATGGAGCATAAAATAAATGACATAAAAGAGAGTACTTGAAAAGAAAGAAAGATGTAGGATCCCTTACCTGGAAAAGTAACTTCAAAATCTTGATGTTTAGGACCCTGTAAGCTTGATGGAACCTTTGGAGGACTCCTTGGGAGGTAAGGAGACCGGAACTTTGTTGAGGAGGATTTTGGAATCGATAGGATGAGAGAATGGCTTGGTAATTATAGGGGAAGTGAGGGGACATGGCATTAATGGCCAAGGGACACCTTATTGGTGGTATTGGGAAAACCATGGGCTTGCCCATGGTATTTGCCCATGGTATTAGCCACTTGGGACACCTAATACCTTATATTACTATTCATAATTCTACCATATTGATTACATAGTTAATAAATCATTTAATGATGTCATTAAACACTCGTAACTTAAAAACTATATTTTCACTATTCACTGAAAATTCAACTTTCTTAGAAAAATCCCAAAAATTCATCATAACCAAATATCGATGCTCTAATTTCAAAAATGAACTCCATTTTATAAAAATAATTTTCTAAATAATTTTAATTTAATTTTTAAATAAATACACCATTCACTGAGAATTCATTTTTTTTCTGAAAAATCCCCAATAATTACCTTAACATAATATCGATGCTCTGGGTTAAAAAATGAACTCCATTTTATAAAAATATTTTTCTAAATATTTTGAATTTAATTTTTAATTAAAAAACACTATACACCTGAAAAAACTGATAATTGACTAATAATTTCTGAAACAGTTATTTACCTATTTTATTGAATCACATTAATTAATAAAGTTTCTTAGATTATATTAATACTTTATTTAAGTTAGATTACTAATCCATTTGGTCACATTACTAATCCTAAGCATAAAATCACTATTCATATTTTACTATTCATCAAAAGTCACGTTGATCTTATTACACTCTAAATTTCTTACTGAACATAATTGTAGAAGGCCATTTTTCAAAAATCATTACACATAATTAATTATTTAATGTTTACATAAATATTTTCAAAAATCCTTTTTCTAGAATTCATCATAAATATGCATATTATATTTATCCGGACATTTGATAATTCAAAAACTTCATCATAAGAAGAAATCACAATTTTAATTTAAATCAAAGACTCACACAAGGTAGTTAAGGTCTCTTTACATAGCCCCTTATAACCCCAGCATTGGACCTAAGTGTAAGTTGTTCTCAGGTGAGAGAATCTGAGGGCGCCTCAGCCAACATCGCACGAGTAGTCATTGCTATCAATTTTAACTTCTCAGGAAGAAGATTATGTTCTAGCTTCAGACGATGAAGTTCGGCATGGGTTTGGTCTAGAGAAAAGCCTAGTGGTGCTACCTCCTTCCCAAGTTCTGTTATATGGTCTTCGATTTGCCCGAGACTACTGGATGAGGCCTTCAAATCTTCTTTCTATATTAATTAACCATGATCACTTGTATTTAGAGATAAAAATCACTACATTTAGTTTCCCACGATCATACTGACTAATGTTCATATAATAGTCAAAACACAACAGCCCCATTTTAATTATATTCATTTTATTAAATGAAAAAGTTTGGTTGAGTATGAAATAAAATAACACACAAAATTTGGAAACAAGATTCATAAAAAAATTTGGGTCGTTACAGGGTTGTGTGGATGATGGAGATGAAAGGATAAGTGCCTAAAGCGGTTTCTACCTTTAGAATTATATCTGAAAAATAATGAAGATTTTCCAGAACCCGTGGAAGAAATGTTGGGTAGGAGATGAGGAAATATTGTATGAGGAGTTCAATTAGATTGACCATCCTACCAGAATAATGGATCAAGTGGATCCATGCGTAAAACTAGGAGAGGTACCTATATATTCTGATGAGGAAGCTAAGGTAGAGTTTCCAAGGGATGAAGGATCTCATATTGATGACAGGAGTGATCCTAATATTGATGAAATCCCAAAAGACTTGTCTTATGGTCCAATTAGTCTACCTTTGGACTTACCCTCAAGGGAACCATTGGTAGGTGATGAGGATGAGGAAGAGACAGAAGTCACTGGTGTGGAAGGCTACGTAAGTAAGTCATATGAGGAGTTTTATGACGAAGAAGAAGAAGAGGGAGATGATGAGCGTGTCATTGATTCTTTAAAAGTGGGACAACAAGTAGTTTAAAGATCTAGTGAGGAATATGTTCATGGAAATGAATATGGTGTTGATCCTGTTGAACAAGAGGCTATTGATCATGGAGACGTTGATTATGAGGACAGACCACATCATATTATTGTTGAAAATCATGAACTAATTCAGGAGTTGAATGATATTAGGGCCCATTTCCATGAGGAAGAGGATGAGGATAAGGTGCCTTAGTTTGAGGAAGTGTATGTAGAAGTTTAACTGGTTGGATCACATACAGAACCTCATGTTCAGTTGGTTAATGTGCCGACAAATGTTATTTAGTCTAGAGGACAAGATGATGAAGATGAAGATGATGAAGTTGTACCTGAGCCTAAGGGATGAAGAGTCAGGAATGAAACTATTGAGCCAAGATATTAGACATGTTCTTGTGAATGGAATAGAGATCCAAGATACATTCTATTTGGTTTGGAATATAATTTTGATGAGGAGATATCAACACCTCCTCCTTCTCCTCGAGTTCATGCTGAAGCAGAACCGGTTGCACCTACTTCACCAGGTGCACATCCAGAGGATGAGACAGTAGCACAACTAGTTCCTAGTAACTATCTCCCTAGGGCAGACATAGAGAAATTAAAAAAATGGCATATGTGATTCTGTAAGAGACTCAGTTGGATCTAAATGTGAATCCTTTACTTCAATGATTTTTTTTTTGATGCTGATGCTGCTAAAATTACAATGTTGGTGATCCAGGATATTCAATATAATATCATTACCATAGCTGAAACCATCATTAGAAATAATATTTCTCTAAGAGAAGAAGTACGGAGTGTGATAAATGAGTTGAAAACTCTGACCACTGATTTCTAGACTTCTTTTAGTGGTGCTATTTATGTTCTTAGGAACATAGTGACACATCTACTCAGTGTAGATTTGAAGAAATTGAAAGAGGAGATCAGAAAAATGATCACTGGTCCATCCACTAATAGAGTAGGGAGAGGTGATGTTGATTTGGAGTCTCTTACGGTTTTAATAAGATAAGAACTTTGGAATATTTAGAGTGATTTAGAAAAATAAACTCTAGAAAAGGTACATAGAAGTATAGATCTATTTTACTACATGGTAAGGTAGTGCACAAATGATGCATCTGCTTCTCATAATTATATTAGAGAGAATGTGGATAAGTACTTTAATAAGATCAATACAAAGCATGATTTCATCAATAGATTCATATTTTTAGCTAAAAATCTTTGATTTCTTCTAATTACCGCATCCTTCAAAAAACAGGTGGCACAATTGAAGGAGATTACCCCTCTGTTGGATAAATTCCTATAGAATAAGGATTCTTTTGAGAAGGCCATTCAATATGGTGATGAATTCATTAATGATTTCATCAATATCCTCAAGCCATATCTGCATTTTCAAGATGAAGAAATTATGGTCCGGATTGCTACTTCTATTGGAACTACCTCTCGGCCTCCTGCTCTGATGACTGTCCCATAGAACCTTTTTCATATTCAACTGGTCATTACCGAGCAACTTCATAGCCATGTATTTTTATAAAGAAGACATATCCTTGCAGAAAAGGTCCCTACAAGTGTTTCCTTTCCTGGTGTTATCTTCAGACCACCTCTTCCCACTGCCAAATCAAAACCTTCTGATCCTACTCCTAATCCTCAAAATAAAGAAAAATAACCATAGAATCCAAACCCTTAGTGGTGGATTGTGTATTTTATAGGGATTTTTATTTATCTATTGTTGATGGTACCCTTTTGGCCGTTAATGGAAATATTTTTTGTCTTCACTATGCTTCTCCTCTTCTTTATGTTCTTTCTCTTTCTTCCTTCTCCTTATCTTAAATTTTTTTGCTAATCCCCATAGGGGGAGAAATTTATAGGCAGTCATTTTTAATTAAAGGTATAGGAATACATTATTCATTTCAGGGGGAGGAAATATATCATAGGACACCTGGTATGTACTCACCATAATATATAAACATATATTCCCTCTAATTCAATATTTGATGTGGAGATTTGTTTTTAATATAAAACACAAACAAGGGGAAGCCTTAGTTATATTGAAAAATCACATTTAGTGATATATTCTAAATCATGTAATTAATATTCCTTTAAATCACATGTATGCCATAATTTTTTATTCTCAAAAAGGGGGAGATTGTTGGACCCTCTATGATATAATGGTTTTCATTATCACAAATAATGTCAATCTATAGATTCAATTATTTCATGACATTTAATATCTCTATGTAAATCAATTATGTCATGTAGTTCAATGCATTTCAATAACTCAATAAAATATATTTATGCTTAAATATTTTTACAAGTGTGTATTTCCATGTATTTATGAATTTCACTTAATCTAGTAGTGTTCTGTCTAAGATAGATAACTTATATGTTTCTCAGAGTCCCTAGCACAGTTAGTTCAATTGACGCACCAATGGAAGACACACAGATGAAAGATACACCGATGGATGCCACACTTATTACTGACACACCTATGATTGACACACCGATTGAAAACACACAGATGATCGAAAAACTTATAGATGACACACTGATGAATGAGACACTAATGATTGAAACACCAATGGATGACACACTGATGATCGACTCAATGATGGACGACACACAGATAATTGACACAATGATAGAATACACACCAATGGTCGACACACTGATTGATGAGTCACCGATTAATGCATAACTAATGGGCGATAGACCGATAGCACTAATGACTCACTAATACACTGAGTCACTGCTACCGATGGAAATAAATCATTGATACTCTGAGTCACCAATGCTGAAAGACCAATTCTTATAGACCAATGGCGACAGACCGATGCTGACAGACCTTTGATGATAGACTAATGAAAATGAATCACTGATAGTAATGTCTCACAGAAAGTCATAAAAATTGTTTCAAATTTATTAATTCCAATTTATTTCTAATAGTCATATTTAGAAAAATTAATTTTTTTGACATTGTTTAATATTTTATGTTGGACTATCCTTATACAGTATGAGGTACATGCATGTGTAGTGATCATCATGAATTCTGGCCTTTGAATAATAAAAGGATTATAAGCTAAACCGTGTATATCATGCATGTGAGACAGATCAGAATAATGTTCTAAATAGTGTAAAAAGAAGAACTCAAAAAGTAGTGCAAGGAATCAAAGTTGAGTACACAAGGAGTTAAATAAGTCAAGTAAGAACGTTTTGAACTTCCATAAACATCCAAAAATTTAAGAGATTTATACACATGGAAGATAGAATACAGAGGATGTGATACACTATTCTGAATACATCTTCTAGAAGAGGTCTCGAATATCTTTTTCCATCCTTCATTCTAGGTCAGTGGTTCACTGCATAACACCCAGAGATTTCTAAACTCTTGTCCTCATTTATAAAATTGTTTTTTTATTGAATTTAATGAGAAGTGTGTGCATCTTTTTACTTCAAACACACTGTCTCATGGTCATAACAAGAGTATAATCAATATCCTCACACTCTATATCCTTTTACTCTTGTATCCCACATAGAATAGAGGAAGATATCAATTGTGATCTTTTTTTTGTTTGTTCCATACATAACTATGGTCGAAGTAATGTGTGACCTGGAAAGCCCGATGTGCTATTCTGAACCCCAATATAGGGTTCAGATCGAAAGTTTATTAATATAAACTACTTGGTGGTAGGCGATAACCATGTGGAGAGGACTAAGTCTCATCTTGAGACTGAACCTCTGGTTTTTATCTGATCTATATTTTCTAGTTTATTTTAATCTGATATGTTTTTATTTCATTTAAACTAATACTAAATTAATCATTGATAGTTAGTTTATAATGTGTTTATATTTATTTTTCAACAGTAGATTAGTTTCAAAAGTTTGACTAATATTTATATTGGTAAAGTTGAGAACTAATCAACATTCTGAGAAATTAGTTGAAATTTCATGACTTGTATACATTCAGTAGAAACTCACTTTTATTTTATATTAATTGGGGGATATTTTTTAATGAACCAATTTTAACCGAAATTTTTATAGATACTCAATTCACCCCAACTTGAGTAATCTACTCCGACCAAAACCCTTGTTATCGGATTAGAACAAAAATATATCATAAAATAAAAAACATTAAACCGTGATGAGAGTAAATAAAGTGAAAAACATACATTAATAACAATATAACAACTGAATAAATGTTTCTAATAAAAAATATATAACTATACATGAATGTGCAAGATGATACTACATGAAAAAGTCAAATATAGATATATAAAATAGGTAATAAAATAAAATAAATCATCAATGAAAATATTAACATTCATTGTGGGAGATCTCTATCAACATATTGACAACTAGATTGGTAATGTGATTATTACTTATAGATACAAGAATCACATCATAAACAATAACCCAAGGATCCTGATACTGCAACAAATGATTTCTTTAGGGTAACCCTATGGAAATGGCAGTCAGAATAGTGTGTGAGATACTATTCTTCGAAAACTACCAATGGTGTTTATAGAATAATCCATCCCAGCTATATAAAATAGGTAGTGTTCATATAAAATAGAATTAAAGCAGCAATGAATGATAAAAAAATAACTATTTCAAGCTCGGGTTCCTCATGGACACCAGGCATAACCATACATGCTTCATCCTAAGCGGGTAATTTCCAAACCATTAGAAAACATGTAAAAATATGTTATGGTTGAAAGGACAATAAAATGGAATAAAATGGGTTCCCTTTGGTAGACTGATCCAAATCATGTGATTTTGGCTTAGTGGATATGCATCTTGAATAAATAACATAATGTATCATCCATTGTCACAAATGTAATTACATATTTTTTTTAAGAAACATCATGTGTCCATCTATGGTGAACCTTAACTAGAAGCACTTGTACAACGACATGATCACCATAAATTCCCATGATCATTACAGTCCATCCAATGTGGTCCAGGAATATCCTCATATATATCAGTCCTAACCTAATGAAAGACAAATACCTCTAATATCATATGTGTTATCTCACATAGTGGACCAAGTATCACTCATGTCCTAGTAAAACTATATTTCCCTATATCTTATCCAAGTTGTCTCCCCTAGGGAACCAATAATAGTTATTTCGAGGTAATAGTGATTCTTAGTGTTCCTTACCAAGTATACGGGTATCACCCCAAACATACACAGAAACTGTTATAAAAAATAACCACAACCATTATGAGAATATCTTTGGTCCTCTGTGGAAGGAAGACTGAGTATTTCTCACAGTGTTCATAATTTAATTAACATTTTATGTTAAGAAATAAAAAGGTTATGTAATTGAGAATTCCAAAAAAAATGTTAGTAAAAGGAGGACATTCATAATCAAGGAACACAAAAAATTAATAACATAATGATTGTAATGGAATCACCCAAACCAAAAATGCCAAGAAAGGCATGGAACAAAAAGCTCATTTATTAATTCATGATAGTGCACGTCATCAAAATATTTTAATATAAAACATGACATTTTCATTTAAAAAATTAATTTAGTTCACCAATTTATCGAAATGCATAAGTTACCCACCTCAAGGGTTGTTTAAAAACAATTGAGCATTATAATTTAGTATAAAAATAAATATCATACCAAAGAGTGGATCTAAAAAAGGTAGAAAAATAATTTAAAGGATGAATAAGGGATCCTATATTAAATGTTAGGGTTGAGTTTGCATCATAAACTAAAACCACACAAAGCTGTGTCCACACACATCCCAAAGTGGTTTACATAATTTTATTTAATTAAATCTAATATTTTGAAGTGACATCGGGTAATCCCTACATGATAAAAATGACAACATTTTATTAATGTGATGAAACTGTATGGAAAATATAAAAACCAACTAGAATATACAATGTATGGATCATATATATTTTATTTAGGTTTGATTAATTTTGGTTTTAGATATATCAATAAAATTAATCAACACCCTGAAAATTTGGTGAATTCAGTATCACAAAATTCACATAACCAAGAGAGAGTTAAGTAATAATAAATATATTTGAACATAGAGAATATCAAAAGGAAACAATTGATATTTATATATCTTTAATCTAGTTTCATATGAGGAATTAAACTCTGTTCCAATCATGGGGAAGGGGGATCGTCATGAGGGAATAGGAGGAGACTCATGTGGCTGGAGGAAGAGAATGAAATTTTGGGTAGGAGAATAAAATTAATCAGGGGAAAAATTGGTATTTCACCCCATTAATGGGTCTCATAGTTTGGAAACATTGTTTTCAACACCATGTGCCAACTATGCATTGTATTTTTCTTAAAAAGGGCGCTCACACATTTTATCTACAAGGTTTTGGAAACCATTCACAAACCATGTATTTATCCACAGTCAAAAACCTACAAAAAATAGAATAGACATGCCTAACTACATTAATTGTTATAAAAAACTATGTGATACCTTCATCTCTACTGGATTAACTATATAGTTTTTATTGGAGGGTCACACGCATTCAAATAACCATGACTCTATATTTGTCATTTTTAGTTTTGAGTTTATAGGGTTTGATGCTTCATAAGCATAACAGATAACCTGATGCACCTATCATCATTTAAACCATTCCTGAAAACAATGTATCTAAGTGTTACAACTCTTTGAATTTCATGTTGAATTATAGTATTAAATAATTCATATCCATTATATGATAAAATTAAAATTACCATGGAATTTCATATTTTCCAAAATCATGGGATACTACTCCATGATTGAAATAGTATCCATCTGTTGATGGAAGGAATGTTTCTTCATAAATACTATTATTAAATGTATTTCCATTAACAATTTTGATTTAAATGAAATCATTATTCCATTATTGTGTTAGACTATATTATATAACACTTGGTGAGACCCTACATGAATTTATAGATCATACCCTATCATTTCCATCTATATTTTATATAATTTCTTATATTATGTCTGAAAAATGGAAACCACCTTGAGGGGAAGCTGGATGTTCATGATCCATTTGGATTGGAGTGATTTAAGTGAGAAATGGATATGTTATCCAGTTGTTTGGGAGATTTTAGAAGATTTATATTTTCATAAAATTAGTACATTAAGTGTATACTACATTGGGATTGTTTTCACCTATTTTGATTTTGGTTCTTTCCCAATTTGAAGTATTGAACATACTAACATATATATTTATCCTCCACTATTATTTTGGAAAAAATACCCTCTTATATCCTGAATAATGCAAGATTCTAGTTTTCATCCTTATGAGATCATGAATTCCAATTGTGTTATGTTTTAGATGGTTCATTTATCATCATACTAGCATATTTGGGTAGGTTTCTGAAAAATTAGTTTCAAAGGGTGTAGGTCAAACATATTTCTTTGATGTAAGTATGTGGTTTGGGAGATTGTATTTGGACTTAAGTAGGAGTTACGAGTGAGTTCTTGAGAAACTCACACTATCATGATCCCAAATCTAGCAAGTGAATTTTTGAAAGGAATCTTGAGGAATAATGTGAAATAATTCTAGTTTCTCCTTCTTTTTTATTTTGGTTCATTGAAATCTAGATATTTTAACCATATCAAATTGGACTAATTTTCAAATTTATCTTACTTATGTTGATTATATTAGTGATCTTATAATTCCTTTAGTATTGTTGGTTTTTGTTCTGTAGTATAATTACTATATGAAGAAGTTTGATTAGGACCTTGGAGGAAGCTACTGGATGACAACTATTAGTGGATACTCCCATGGAATAGAATCTTATAATGATTAACATGTGTTATTTCCATGATCTTGACTAAGTACCAGTACATGTTCCCTTTCAGGGTCCATTTGTTAAACCTCAATGGGATGAATCTTGTAATCACAATAAATAGTTTCTTCTCCAAAATCCATCAGTGTTACAATTCTATAATGATCAACAAGAATTTTAGGATTGGTTGAGAATTATAGATTATCTATTTTGTTTATTTGAAACACTTGATTCAATTATGGTGGAATTTTACACCTTTATCATTGAAGGACCTATCTGGAGATAGTGGGATTACATGGTAACGGTAAAAAAGAATAAGGATTTAGAGTGGAAGGACTTTATGGCTGTTTTTACAAAAAAAAACATATCTGAATTATATAGTGTTCGATAAGGATATAATGCATTTTAAACTTGTACATGATGTCCTGATTGTGATGGTTTATCTAATACCATTGGTAAAGATTGTTTAGTTTTCACATGAGATTGTATCAAATAAGAAGGTGAATACTCTTTGGTTCTATGTGAGACTTTAACATGAAATTCATTGTTAATTTCTCATACTAATATCACTTATTTTATAGAAATGCTGGAATGGGAGTTGATTTTTGAGTTTGACCTCGCTAATAAGTACATGTTGATAGGAGTTACTTTTTATCCTAGTGGTAGATATATGAGTTTATTTTAATGAAATGCGGAAGTTTTAAAAGCCTTGTATTTGTTATTAAAATATGTTCTCATTTATAAAATTAATATTTTTAAGTATAGATCCTCTGACTTTAATTTAGTGTGGAGTGGTTGGAAATTTAAAATGGACGTCCACTGATATACCCAAGATTGGCAGTTACTCTGGAAACTTAGTTTTCATGAATAAATTCTATTATATCTTTTCGGATTCACATAATGAATAGGATATTACTCACCAAAATGTTCTATTTTTCAATCAAATTCTTTGAAAAAAATGGGGTTCTACCCAAAGGAATTTGGAATAATGATTCTTCAAGTAGTGGAAGAGTCTCCAACAGAAGCTGATAGATGTCTACTGACAGGTAAATGTACAATCACAATAGATTCATCTTTAGTGACTTCTTTATTTGAAACTAGTAACACTCATTAATTTATATAGACATGTAATATGTACCTACTAAATCCTCATACAATGTTTTTATATTTTTTTATGGATATTACTATGCACCTTGAATCAAAAATATATCAAGGCATCTACTGTACTGCTTATACCAACTATTTATTATAAAATGATCTTGCCTATAATTTTCAGGTCCCCAACATAATACCTCTATAAATCATTATTTGGAATGATTTAAGGATAAAAAATAAAGATCTAATTTACTGTGATATTTGATGGGCCTCCTTTAAGTCACCTGACGGGGTGTATTAGGGTTTTTAGGGGGAATGGGACCCAAGGTTGAGTAAAGTAAGAAATTCATAATCTATAGTTAGGGAAAGTAATATCATTGTTTCAATTTGACATGGATTATGGGTCCATTATTAATTATATCTCTTAATATATTTTCGAGTTTCCTAATGTTTTACCTTATGATTTTATTGGTTTTAATTGATATGAGAGGTAGATATTCCTATTGGTTTAGTATCTAGTTTTATTTTAGGGTCGGTTACTTATTATAGTATAGAAAATGGTAAATTGAATGAGTTAATGGCTTAAGTGGATAATCTAATATATAAAGTATTTATACTCATGAGAGTGTCACCATGGGTAGGGATTATTAATTATCCTATGAATGTTGATGGGATAAATTGCCAATGTATTGATAACAAACAACTTATTCAAGTTACAATAAAAAACAAGTATCTATTACTAATAATTGATGATATTTTTGACTAGTTTAAAGGGGATAACTGGTTCATTAATAATGATCTTAAATCTAATTTTCATCAATTTATACTAAAATAATATTATATTCTAATGACTCCCTCCGGATCAGGAATAGACATTATGAGTAACTAGTTATGCAATTTGGTATAACAAATTTTCTTTTTGTTTTTATGGAATTGATTAAGAGAATGTTCTATGAGTTTTTTGATATGTTCATGGTGGTCCATTTGGACGACATCATAGTTCACTCTATATCAAAAGAGGATCCCACGAATCATCTGAGTGAAGTTTTGAAGATGCTTAGAAATCACAAACTTTATTTCATGCTACTTATCCATTCAGGAAGTGATGTTATTAGGAAATTTAGTCTCGAAACATGGTATTTTAGTTGATCATAATAAATTAAAACATATTATGAATTGGTATCAACTACATGATGTATTAATGATTGGGATCTTATTTGGTTAAGTAGGTTATTATAGCCAGATTTTTAGGGATTTCTCTATGTTGGATTCTCTAATGACTATTATCACTTAAATGAGAGTGAAGTTATTATAGAATGATAAATATATGATTTGTTTTAATGGTTTTAAGTATATTTTTACTTCGATTTCATTGATTACTATTCAAGTTGTTGGGAAAGGATATGTGGTCTTAGGTGACATATCAGGATTGGGTGTGGACTTTGTTCATTTGCAAGGCGATAACATGGTAGCCTATAGATCTCGACATCTCTTGCACCATAAGAAGAACTATCCAAAATATGACCTAGAATATGTAGTTATTATGAATGTTCTTAAGACCTTATGAAATTAAAATTTTGGAGAAAAGTTTACATTGTTTTTTTACCCAAAGTCCGTGAGATATATCTTCTCTAAAAAATATTTGAATCTTCATCAGAGGTGTTGGGTGGAGTACCTTCAGAATTTTGATATTCTCATTACTTATAACCTAGAAAAGTGGATTGTCATTGTTGATGCATTTAGTAAAAATATTAATCTCATGATGTAAAAAATCATCAAAAGCGAATATTTTCAGGGATCACTTTCTTCAGTTTCACTTGTGAGTCTCGGAGAACAAGTATAATGATATTTTGACCTGTGATTGGTAGACCACCTCTCATCATGATATTATTTTTCATGATTATTAGTTTTTATGATTTAGATGGAATTAATGAGTCTCTTTATTGTGAGGAGACCATATCTGTGTGGATGTTATATATAGTGGTTATTCTGTGTTTTTGGAATCAGTATATAATGAATTATTTTAAGAGGAATTTTTATATAGTAAACTATAATATTTCTCATTGGTAAGAACACCCTAGTACTAAACAAAATTTTTATGATATGCAATGATGATTCATGTGGAGTGTTATGTGTTGAAAAATTTATGATTCTTTCCCACATTATTATTCTTTCTATCTGGTCAAATATGAGTACCAATGACCTTACAAATTTATCCAATCCCTTCCATTGGATAATTGGTATTGGGTTGATATGTTTAAGTAAATTTGTAGTTTCGTATCCTGGAACCCCTTGAAAAAATAATTTGATGTGGGTTGGGATCGATATCATGACTAATTCAGCTCACATTATACAAATTTGTGATAAAAACAATGTTGTGGTGTTGGGAAATCACAATGTGAAGGAATTTTTCATTTTCATAGAGTTCGATATAATATAGTCTCCAATAAATATCCCCATTTTACGTCTAATTTTTGTAATTTCCATTAGTATAAATGAGATATTTGGTTCGACTGAGTAAAAAATACCATCCATAGATGGATGGTCAGACATATAGGTATATAAAGGTTCATGAGGATAATTTATGTGCATGTGTTCTTAACATTATTAGAGCTCGTTACATCAATTTGGGATGTTATAGTTTTATTATAATAATATGTTCCAATCCACAATATGGATGGATCCAATTTAGAACCTATATGGTCAGCCTAGAAAATCACCATTTTATTGGTCTAATATTGGTGAATGTTCTTTAGTTAGATAAATACTTCTCAAAGAGATGACATTAAATATCCAGTTGATTCATCAGAGAATGTTTCAAAAATAGATATGGTAAAAATACTATGACAATTGTCTCGGCTTCTAATGGAGTTTTTAGTTGGCGACCAAGTGTTTTAAAGAGTTTCTCATCATTTGGGTCATTGATGGCTTTAGTGGAAAGGGATTCATAGTCCTTATTTTTTGGGACCTTTGGGGATTTTTGAGTGTGTGTGGAATGTGTCTTATTATTTAGCACTTCACCTCAGTTGACATCGAATCATAATGTGTTCCATGTTTCATGGATTTAGAAGTATCCTTCTAACCCATCTCATGTATTGATATTGAAGGATCATGATGTTGGGAAAAATTTATTTATGACTATGCATCTTATCTAGATTTTTTATTCTAATACAATGTTACACAGGATGAGGATGATACCATTAGTCCATTTTCAATTGAACCGTGGTTCTAATTTTCATGACACATAGGAGCATGATTCACGGATGAGAGATAAGTTTCCTCATCTATTTTATATGAAAACATCTTGAGATGTTTTTTGGGATGAAATGTTCTTATGGTGGGGATGTTTTAACATTACCTTTCATAAGTTGGGCCTTGTACTTTGGTTTTATTAATTATTTATGGTTTTGGGTTTTTTAGAAAAATATGGGTTTACTACTATCTAATAGGAAATTACATGGTGTGTAATGGGAATAATTTTTTTTATTTGATGCAGAAAGATTCCATGAAATGTTTTCAGGGGGTGAAAGGTTGCATGTTCTATACTTTTAATTCATAAATTTTAAGGTAAAATAATCTTTTAATAAAAAAGAGTTGAATTTTTAACCATATGTGGCCATTATGGACTACACAATTTGAACTGCGGATACATGCAGTGTAATAATCATGCAGGATAGTTTAATGTATTCTAAAAATTTTAAATTCATTTCATTTAACCTTTATCCCTTTCTCCCATGAACCAGAGCCTTATCTATGTGAATTTGGCTCCTCCAAACCAATCCCTTGGAAAATCGAAGAAATAATAACATAGTTTGATTCCTTATATATAAGAGGATATTATCTCATGTGTTTTTATTTTGGATTATCTTTCTATAATCCTTAGAGTTGGATGGATCATCATTTAATTCATGGATCTAAACTAAATTTTATTGCATCTTGGTTAAAGATTTTGTTCCATGATATTCTATAACATCACAATCTACTGCAATGCTCTATATGGGTGTTCACCTTTTGATTCAATTTTTTAATGGTCACATGATCCATTTTAGATTTTCCATACTATTGATTCCTTAATATTCTTGATTTTTTATAAATATATTTCAGTTGATTTATAAAAAAATTATTTGATGTTATTTTATTATGAAAGATGAATTGGAATTGATTTTTCCAAAAAAACTACAATTATAATGGAATTGGATTTGTGTGATGAATGTGAAAATGATGGAAATGATGAAATAATTAGGGAATTATTTTGAGGAGAATTTATTAAATTGAAATTATGAAATCTTAGGTTTGATTTTGGTTGGAAAATGCATTAAATGGTAGAAACCCCATGTTTTGTTTTGGAATTTTAATTGGCATATTGAATGTGATAATTGTAAAATTTTATTTCAAATGATGATTTATTTTAAATGTTATGATTTTTTTATTTATTTATTTTATAAGAAAATATGAACATGGGTAGTTGGTGAGTCATTTTGAAAATGCATGCTAGGATATTGATCTCATGGAAATGGATTAATGATGAAAACACTTAAAAAGATTTTTGGAATGATTATCCATAATGGTTTATTATTAAGTGCAATTTTTTCTAATCTTAAGGGATGTGTAAAAACATGTTTAGTTGTGATCACTAATTTGAGATGTTTTAGGATTGTATATCCGTGAACTAATGTACATTAGGGTAGATAACCAAGGTTCATGTTTTGTATGTTTTGATTAAATATTACATTGATTATAGAACTATTTTACTCCTTCCAAGGGATCTGAATAAATGATTTTAAAAAAAATCACTTAATCGATGTTCGAAATGTTTAACAAATATTTTATGAAACCATTTTTGACTAAAATATGAAAATGAAATGTTTTACTATTCCTAGTTTTATTTAAATTGAATGAATGATTGGTTTATTGCTAGGGAATCTATTTTGGAACACTTTGTGAGACCCTAATGATATTTTTATATCCCATACTACCTTAAACTTCATGATTTTTTTGATTTTATTATTTCGGCTCCCTGAAAATGAAAAGCACCTCTTGGTGGATGTGAATTTCCTTGATCTTTCGGTCTTGGAGTGATGGAGGTGACCATTCAAGATGTTACCCACTTTTTTGGGGGTTTTTATAAGATTTATCTTATACGATAGTGATTACTTTGATGATGTATTTCTTTGATTTTTTTGTACCTATTTTGAATTTGGCACATTTTCCCTTAATATTGTTGTGCATACCAACATGAATCTTAATCTTCTACTATTTTTGGTAAAACATTGTTCCCTATTTGATATTGATTGATGCCAACTGTTAGTCATTAAACTAGGGGGTAGTGAATTATCTTTGAGATATATCATAGATAGATTTGTTATTTTCATACTATGGAATCCTTGTGGGTTCATGAAAATATTACATTTTTAAAATGAAAAATAATTTAATATTTTTCAATTTAATTTATAAATTTCATCAATAATATTTAAAAAATGTCCAATTCAATAAATTAATATTAATTTATAAAATAAAAATTTCTAATTAAATTTTCAATTTATTTGTTGGGTTTCATATAGTCCTTGATAGGATTCTTATTCTATTCGATTAATAATTTATTCAAATCTATAACCCTTAAAAAGTTGCTTTCATGTTTTTCATTTTCATAATATAGATCTTAAAAACTATAACATTTTCTATAAAAATTGTAACCTGAGATGAAATTCATATTATTAATGACTTCATTTATATTTACTAACATGAAATATCGGTTACTCAAATCATTTTTGAAACCAAATATATCACTACAATCAGATTCTTCGGTGAATCTCTATCTAACATTATTTGTTTGTAAATCATTTTTTATATATTTTATCATCCAACATGTTTTTATTTTATATTATATAATTTTATGTGTCTCCCTTTATAATATTCCTAATAGGTTATTTTAGAAACACTATTATACTTTCTTGTGGTACCTTTCTATACAATTAGTCATACATATTATACATTCTATGTCACTTCATGAAAAATTTAATTTATAAATTTAATTTTAAATACAATTGAATATATTCTCTATTTATCATTCAAAACATTAATGTCCCTTGAATTAAAAAATATTTTTTGATGAATTTAATCTATCATATGATTAAAATGCCTTTACTTTTTTATGTATATTCTCCTAAAATGTTGTTTCAGTCAATTTCCAAATGAAGAAGTAATTTTTTGATTTCATCCAATGTGTACTATTTGAAATTATTTATATCGCCAATCATATCATTTTTTTCATTCAATTACATGGGTGGAGCACAGTGAAATCATTCATCAATAACTTGTTTCTAAAAAGATTATTTTTGTGAATTTATACCATTCACATTACTTGTGAATTGGTAGAATATTTTTTGGACGTGTTAATCTTCACCCATCATGAAATCATGAATGATTTGTTTAAATCCTCAAATTTTGGTTCTAATTGGATTATCAAATATATGGTGAGTATATTCAAAAGTATTCTAAATTTCATGAGATTTATTATACGAGATACAAATGATTAAACATAATTTTTCTTATATAAAAACATTTTTTCTTTGTTATCTAAAAAATAATTAATGAAATCATTTTTAGTAAGTGTATATAAATTGGTTATTGGTCATTTTTATGGTTTTAACCTGATTGGAAAATGTTATTTTCTTATCATCTTTACGTATAATAACATTCAATATTTCCATTAAACATAATCCTTTCCATAAATGTGAGGGGGATTATGAGTAATCCATTTATACTTTATATTCATTCATTCCATCTTACATGGATGTTTTTTTAAATATTATGACGTCAAGGAAAACACCAAAACAATTGGCACTATGTCAAATAATAATCTCTTCTTAACACTTGGTTTTTTATATTAGTAAATGTAATATAAGAAGTATTCTGTCCGAATACAATTGAAATGATATAATAAAGATTGATAAGTCCCAAAGGGAAAAATAAAATTGATAGGGGGAATTAATATAAAAAAGTAAATACATGAATTAAATTCCAAAATTAATTATTAGAGTTAGTTTTCTTGAGATGCTTCAATGAATAAGTAAATATCAACAAAAATATTTTTTACATTTTATTGATCTATATTGGAACTACTCTACTCTTAAAACACTCTACAAAATAATAGATTTTTTTTGCACTAGAAACAAAATTTTTTTGGGAATCATAACATCCAAAAATCCTAACTTTTCTATACTAGGTAATACAAGTCACATTGAATTTTCTATGGGGAGTCACCTGTCGGGGTGGGACGGGTCCAATATTGGGTTTCCGACACACAATAAATTTTGTTTGAAGGTATCAAACATAGATTTTTTTAAACTATAAGGAAGAAAATAATATAAATGGAGTATAGTAAGATTGAGTTAATTAATTATGAAAAATAATGTCAATATAAATAAAAAATATTTTTTCATGGTTTAAATCTCATTGGTATAATGTTCATGAAAAGAAATCTACCAAATGATTAATTATTATAAAAAAAGAATGGAACATGCATAAAATAGCGAAGAATAAGAAAATAAAACACAAAGATACTACAAAATCTTTTTGAGAACAAATACTTAATCACTATACATTCTAACTGTAGAACATGACTCAAATATGGTAACTCATTCCATAAAATTGTTTGTAATCACACACTCCACCCCATATAGACTATAAAGTATAGAATAATATGAATAATAAAATTTAGATCCTAATAATTATAATTTTAAATCATGTATATGATCATGACTACTCTATGAAATTGGGAATTCACTCATCATAACGGAGGACTGAGACTTTTAGATATGGTTATCTTCAACAATGATATGATCAATATAGGTATTTCACAATAAAAACTCTCTATAGGATATGATTAATGGATCAAGGGATATAAATTTATAAATTTAAGACATAGAGCGTCTTATATGTTCACTCTTCACTCATTAAAATGGGAGAAAATTTGTAAAGATCCATTTTATAATGAAATATACCTTATACAACCAATAATTCCACTATTTATGATACGGACTCCACTTTTCTTACATTTCCTTGATCTTTTAGGTTTTATGTTTATAGAATTAGGAAAACCATTAAAATACAAGGTGAATAGATTCACACAATGTCCATTTGTTCCATAATAATAGAATTGTTATGTTTACAATCGTGTTTTATTCATGAAACACATTATTTACTCAAGGATAATTCCCTTTATTTATTTCCAGACTAAATAATATTTCCTAATCCTCTTTAGTCCTTATGAAAAATATTTGAATCATGGTATGGGTAAAAAACCAAGTAAGGGATATAATGTAAAAAAAATTAATTATAGTGATAAACATGAATTACAATAAAATGATTACCATAAAATCATTATTCTTTAATCTAATAAAATAAATCATATCCACATGGAAATCAATATTGTTTTTCAAAAAAGACCTCTAAAACCCATAGTAAGGATATATTAACCCTTGAATCCATCTCAGAGTTTAATATTCATAAAATTTGTTTTGTTTTATATGAAATAATGGTAAAAAATTTAAATTTATAGGGGAAACATCCTTATTTAACTCCCACATTATTTCTTTTGAGTACAAGGAACATTACTAAATGCATTGGGGATCTATATTTGGCTCACCCAATGTGTAAACAATATTAGGATCACCATTCGTATAAGTTTATTGATCTCATGAGTGATAAATTATAATTTTCAATTACCGTATCATGAATAGAAATTTTTTTATCATGATCCTTTGATAATAAGTCCATTGAAAAACTCTTTTTAACCCATAATAAAAAAACCTTCTATTTTCTCTTAAAATATGAATAAATACCCATTTCAATTTAAAAATCTTTAAAAAGAATACTTTTAAATATATTATGGAAATTATTTTATTTTAAAATAACCATTTATACATATAATGTAATCTTAAACGAAATGATAATTTATTGTAGTTTGAAATTTCAGTCATGCTCTAATTGTTAAAACAATAATTCCCTTCAAACATTTAGTAGAAGTACCTCGTTCCCAAATTGATAATAATATTCATTTCTAAACCTTGAATGGAAATTTAAGTATTTTTTAAATGGAATTTTATTTTTCGTGATGTGTAAATAATAAAAAAATTTAATCATATTAATGAACATGGATATGGAGTTGTTATTGAATAAAAATTTTGAAATAATTAAAATTTGGTTTAAAAAATCACCTGTGACTATAGTCACATTTTAATGAAATGGATATTGAAGGAGTGAACATGAAATGGATTTTTAAAGAAATTTAAATTGGGAAATTGTATAAAAAATACATTCATATAGTAGTATATACACAATAGAGAAGAAAACATATTGTAAAGATGCCATTAGTCTCAAAGAGGGAAATTTAATACCAGAAATCCCATACCAAAAATAACATATAGAATCATAGATTCTATAAGTCCATAATTATAAAAAAACATTAATTTAATAAATTCATAATAACATTTTTTATGTTCATTCCATTATCATTATCACATATATGTCATATAAGAGAATGTTTTTTTTAGAAAATTATTCAATTAAGTTTTCATTGAATGTTTTTGGACATTAGATTTGTAATAAAAAATATCTTTTGCTGGTATACAATGATCTAAAGGGTCATTATTCTATAAAATCCATTATCATAACCTTGATATAATTATCATATTAATAAATTAAATTCATTTTTAAAACTATCTGTGAAAGGAATACAAGAAAAATAAATCACATCACTTCATGTAGTTGGAAGTCCACACGTACACATGAATGACTTCGCCATATTTTAGTCGATGCAAAGGTAAAAATATTGATGAAATGTTATCCTTATTCAATTATAAATATTTCATTATTATCATATATATTGATTAATTCTATCAAAATAACCATGTGTGTGAGGTGGTGATGAAAAATGAAAAACATTATTTCTTTAATGTGGTAATACCCACATATACACAACTAATGTTTTTATTTCTAATAGAATGTAAGATTAGATTTATTTCATAATTTTTATGGATTATGGTCTGAAGAAAACTTTTAATACTCATAATTAATCCTAATGGTTGACCATGGTTTTCTATCAAAGAGTTAGGCATGTGAGTTTCATTTATCATAAGATTTGTGATGTTTATATTTTCCTAATTCTATTATTAGAGAGACTTGTTGGTTTTATTGGATTTATGATTTTATGAAATAAAAAATTAAATTAGGTCACAAAATAAAAAAAATAGCTTTAATGTTCATGGGATCTGGGGAGGAGTTTCAGTGAGTACAATCATTAATTGAATGTTCTCTCTATAATCAAATTAAATGATTAGATTAAATATCATTTATATATACATCATTCACTGTCAAATTTATTATAAATCCTATAATATTCTCAATGAATCCCCTAAATATTCAATAAACATCTTATATTAACTTTTTTAAAGAGTAAAAATCCTCCCAATCAAGTAGATTAAATTACATACCCTCCTGGAAGCAATCCCTTAACAATCTTCCTAATGATCCACACTAATCCATTGGTTGGAATAGTGGTCCAAATGGAAGGATAGTGGGGTCGAAAATGATTTTTTGGAATGAATAAGGTCATTTTAATATATGTTAACTATAATAGACTCTATAATCCACCTAAACTGCCACCCCAAGATTATTGAAATAATTTTAAGATTAATTTTATAAACTAAATAACGCCTTTGGGATTCCCCACAAACCCCTGAATTGTTTTAGGGATCATTAATTATGGATTTCATGATCACAAGGTATATCTAAGGGGTAATAAATATAAATAAATTTATGTAAAAGAGAAGAATAACTTGATTAACAAGGAATATATGGTAATTGGATTTAAATTTTTGAAATAAATACCTCAAAAACTATGTCCAAATATGAAAGTTCTGAATTCATTGAAAAATATGGTGAGGGGAATAATTAAAAGATTTTCCATATTCCTCCTCACATGTAATATCAAGGTGAACACCAATTTTCTCCTCTTTTCTATGATTTCCTCCTGGTGTCATAGCTGATAGTTGTAATCGATTTGTTTAGAGAATATTTTTCTCAGAATCCCAACGATATTCTTTCAAGAAAATTCCAATAGTTGAGTTTTGCTGCATTAATAGTGCAATGTAAAATCATTATCTATATGACCATATGAGGACCAGAAAGATGATTCACATGCTTTGTTATTAGAATTCAAAACATCCTTTTTGATTAAATGAAATGATATTGTGCATGTGATGTTAGGATTGTACATTTTCATATGTGAGCATTCCCACTAGAATTTTATGGGAGAGATGAAGGAGTTGAATAGAGTATCAAGGGTATGTTATCATTAAGATAAATAATGTTTTTAGGGAAACTAATTGATAATGTTTCATCAATATTCCTTTATCACAACTGTCACAATGTTGGGGATCTTCAACATCTTAACATTATTTGATACTTTTAACAAGATGAAATAAATTAGAAATTGAAAAAATAATGTCTTCATTGAGTTTGAAATTTGGTGGTTTTAAATAATGTATATTTGGTAATTTCATCGTAAAAATTTTCATCATATTCGGTGTATAATTCATTCTACCATAGAATTTATAGGTTTTGTGGTTTGATATTATATTTTTATTTCCCAATATTTAACTCAAATTAATTTTATTGAATAGGATGGACCTCAAGTTTTTCTTCTCTAAAGAATCTTGACTTAGATTCAGTTTCTATTTCGGTCTACAGGTATCCTAGTTAGTGTATTTTTAAGGATGTATAACACTATTCATGTTTGTTCACTGGGAACTTGTTTCAAGCACATAGATTGCGTGCGTATATGGATGCACAATCAGTGAAATGGGGATGACCTATGGCTGATCTATCTTATTCAACATGAATAGGGTAAAAAATGTGTCAATAATGTGAAGTGATTCCAATTTTTCCATAAAATTTTGGGTTTCATAAATATTCGTAATGGATTATTCACATCCACCTTCAATGGTTCTTTACCTTTGGTTTATGATTTATTCCTTGCACATCCAGGTAGTGAAGATCGGTTTATCTTTAAACCATTTCAACAGTGTCATCTGTGATCTTCCTTGAGTGTGGAATGCTTCAATAGAGAAAGTGAATTCATCCATCTGATACATTTTGGTTCTTTATTAGTGGGAAACATAGACACAATTTAAATAGGTTGTAGGGATTTACCATTCTTTATTGCAAATATCAGGTTCCTTCTCTGTGGTGTCATCATAAAATATTTTCATCATGATGAAGATAATAGTTTGTTTATATGTGAGCATGGGATCTTCAACTATGAATCATCAGATATGGTTCACAATAGGGTTTTATTAGGGTGTCTTAGAATTTACATTTTGATACTACTCCAGCCTCCACAGATTCATTAAAATGCGCCAGTCATCATGGTGGTAAGAACCTAAATGGTGTCACTATTAGTCTTCTACAGTCATCCCCAAGTAGTGTCGGTGAGCATTGGTACAACAGGGTTGAGCGACTCTACATAATCATCAACCATAGACACACACAACCAACTCCTAGATAAGAATCTGTAGCTAACAGTCATCTCCTCCAACAAGAACATGAACGTATCATCCGTAATTGAGTTCATCGACATCACTGGTCATGAAGTATCTTTTCTCAACTTTCATCGGAATAAATTCACATCAAGCATCCTGACAATCGCGGCTCTACTTCAACAATCCTTCACATATTTAGGCTTATCTAGCATCAGTTTCAATTGATTAAACTCATCTCTAATTCCATTTTATCAAGTAGTGTAGCTTGGTTTGGTTCAATATATTCTTCAATACATGTTCCCAAGTGGTCTGACATGATCTTTGGGGATTCATGATCGATTTCTAGAGAGATGTGGGTGATTTCATCACCATGATCCATTGTCATTTCTCCATGAAATAGGGTGCATCCAATCTATAAAAACTGTATACATCCGAATGATCAACTTCATGAAATGATATTTTAATTATGTAAGGGGTGATAGGACATGGATGATGGATTACTTTTTCATTTTTCAGAGTTTGGATTGACTGTAAGAAGGGAAGTTTCTTTGGGTTTCCTCATTTTTTTCATTCTCAAAAAAATTTAGAAACATTATGATCACACTATGAATTTTAGAAATTAATGTGTGGTCACTTAGATAGACCACATAGTGAGAGTTTCATAGTTAGTTTTGATCTTCTTCAACTGCATCCTACACAAGAACAAAACATAAAACATTTTCTTAAATTAGGGGATTTGTCCAATTAATTTAAAGAAAAATTGAAAAAAAATAAAATTTGATAATATTCTTCATTTAAAAAATATGGGTTCAAAATTCCCATCAAACTATTATTTTTTAACTATATAAAATTTTCTAATTATTTAATTTATTACAAAACATTCAATAACAGTTTCAAAAATAAATTCTAATTTATTTTTTAATTTAAATAAATTAATAATTGATAATTAATTCCATTTCATTAATTACCTTTTAAAAAAATTAAAATGGGGATTGACATTTCACACTTTTATGTTCTTAATTTTTTAAAAAAATAAATTTTTAGATTTCCATTAAATTCTATAAATACTGAAAATATTAAATCTCTTGAATAAATAAATTTATGAATATAATTCAAATTTTAATAAATAAATTTTAAATTCACAGATAAAAATGAAAATGAATTATAATTTCAATTTTCTTCAAAAAAAGTTTTTTCTTATTCATTAACTTCAAAAATGAATAAATCAACAATTATCATCAATTTATCCATTTACAGATAAAATTCCAAATTCACTATAAAATGAAAATCACTAATTTTCACTGTAAAGACCAAAAAATTTCAAAGAAAATTTTTTCTAAATTTTTTTGGAATTTTCCGAATGCACCGTTTTAGACGGCTCCTGATTCCGAGACCTGGTGTGCTTGGAATCAATTTCTGAAGTTCAGATCGGGTGTGTTCAGTAAACGAACGAGAGGGATTTTCTATCATTTGAACCAGTGCTCTGAATTGAAATCTGAGGGCAACGATGAACTCTCAATGCCCGTAATTGCTTAAGGGGACATTTAAAATTGTGTTTGTGTAGGTAGAGAAGTTAAAAATTGAGGATTAAATGAGAAATGAATAAAATTGTGAAACTATTTTATTTTTATGTCTAAGGTGGTTTTATCCTACATGAGGGCTTTGGAGTGTCACCTAACTAACCATGTGAGGATACATTTGTGGATAAATGTGAGGTGGGGCCCACACGAGCCCCAACCATTCACATTCCCATAACTCACTTTTTAACTATCAAAAACACCTCTTTAACTCTCCCAACAGTTTTCCTCTCCCTCTCTTAACTCTTTCCAACATACACTAATTAATTGATTTAACCTACTCAATTAATTAAATAAGTGTTTTGAGATTTGAAATTTGTAAAAGCTTGTATTAATAATATAATGGAGATATCTTATTATTTTATTTTGGGGGGAGGGCTTTCGTTGTGATAAGTAAAATTGGGAGAGAATTATTTTGAATAAGAAGAGGACTTCCTTCTCGACGAAGAATGCTACCTGGTTATCCAAAAAGGGAGGAGTCACCACCACGAGGAACGTCGCCATCGACGACGACCCTTCCTCCGACGTCAACGAAACCAGCACCAATCTTCTGTGGCGTCTGATCGTCATGACACCTGCCTCTTTCTGCGGCTCGATGACTTGCGATGTATTTGTGAGGTATGGGAATTATATTTGATTTTTTCTTTACATTTTGAGAGAAGAACAACGAGCGCGGACCAACCTCGGCCCGGATGACCCGCGGATTTCTCGTTCATGCGGGATGGATGTGTGGTTTATTTTCGGATTAGATTTGAGTTTTATCTAGACTTAAAACCTCTAACGCGGAAGGCACGGGCTAACAACCATGCATGGACCCTCCGTAGATTATTTTTTGATGCATGAAATTGATGGGAAATGATGAAATGGAACCACAAAGGAATTTTAAAGCCGCCGTAGTGAAGAACGGGTCCCAGGAGGACCGCTGGCGAAGACAGCGGGCAAAACGGACAACCGAAGCGCGTCTGGTGGTCTGTGGAAGGTACTGAAGGCGGTGCCAACGATCGGGGGTGGCGGCGTCCCAGCGCGCCATCGGAAGAAAACCCTCCGCGGCACAGCTGCGGGGGTGAGGAACCGGACCCCGCGGCTACGCGGGGTCCAGGAGGCGGGGCGGTGCCAGCGGGCGCCGCAGGTTACAAAAAGGGGTCTCGCCCCTTGTGTTCTGCTCCGCCTGCGCCGAGCCGCGGCCGACCAGCCAGGCCGGTTCGCGGCAGCTACAGGCCAGGCTATGCTAGTCTGGTCGGGCCACACCGAATCGGGACGGATCCGGACCCAGGTCGGGTCGACCCGGTTCGGGCCAACCTCGGGGGTATTGGGCCGGGTCGGACCGGGCCCAGACCCCCTACTTTCGGACTAGGTTCGTTCAAACGCCCATATCATGGGATACGGACCTGAGATTGACGAACCATCAGTTTTTTAGGATTCCTTGGATCGAGATGGTCGTTTAGGTATATTACAATCAAGGTTTCGGCAAACCTTGTGTATGGTCGGGTGGGTTCGAACACGAAACCAACCAGGTCCTCATAGCAGAAATGCTTATAACCTGAGCTTCGGACGTCCGAATGACGTGTCGTTGACTTTGTTGGATTCATCTTGATGAGACGGAACTTTTGGCATACTTCACCTGATGTTTGGACGCAGTTGGAGTAAGGTCAGGTAGGATTATACCCAAAATACAACCTGGCCCCTGGAACGGAAAAGCTGATAACTTTCAGACCGGACGTCCGTTTGATGAACCATCAGTGGCGTTGGTAATCTCTTTGAGAAACGGTACCTATTTCTGTAACCTATGAGAGTTCGGGGTACATTTTAGATTCGGTCAAGTTGGTTCGTACACGAAACCAACCGGGCCCCCGGGACGAAAAGGCTAATAACTCACAGACCGGGCGTCCGATTGACGCATCGTCTGTTCCGTTGAGACCACTGTGACTAGGCAGTTCTTTGTGATTCTTCTTCGTGGGACTTTATGATACTTTGAGTGTCGACCAATAGCTCGTGGAGCGGACCCACCCGGAGACGAGCGTACGGAGTGTAGAGACCGTGTAGCTGTAGACCTGAAGATAGCTTGTCCAATTCAACTTGGAGTGAGTTGACTAGCCTAGTGGGGTGCACTACTGTGTTTGAGTGGCAAACCCATGGCAGGGAGCACTACTATGTTTGGGTGGTATACCCGCAGTACTCAATAGGAGGAGTACCTATGTATGATAGTAGGGGAACCACTACTGTGTTTGGGAGGAAGACCCCTGGCGGGGAGCATTGATGTGTGTGGGTCGCAGACCCACTGTACTTGACAGGACGAGTACCTCAGTAGTCTATGGTTTGTGCGTAGCACCTCAAAGTTTTGACAGAGCTACTTTACTCAACAGAGGTGGAGTTCTCCAGCAGTTGTGGTTTCTATGTCATGAATAAAAATCCTGGTTTGAGATGGGTCAATGACCTTTGTGTATTACACATGATTGAGATGGGTTACTTGATAACATTGGTATATGTATGAAAATATACCTAATTAGTCCTCATTTGTTGATTTCATATCTATGTGATACCTCATGATTGAGATGGGATACTCGAATAACTTATGTATATGTTTGGGATTATACCTATGTAAGGGTTATCTATTTATATCATTATTTGTTGTTATACTTGTGGTATTTAGTGAGACCTTGAGGGTCTCAAGGTCCCTACTGAGTATCGTTATACTCACCCCTGCACTGGCTATGCCCGCACCTCGTTGTGTTGGATGTAGATGACGAACAACGCTGACAGAGGCCGAGTTTTCGAGGACTGGACGGTACCTAGAGTTGGACCTCACGACGAGTCGGTACTCGGAGGTTGACCACATAAAGAATCAGTATCCGGAGGTGCACTTCCCGAAAAGACGGTACTCAGAGAAGGTTGACGGGTGAGAGCATTGAGAAGGCTATATGTACCTACCCTTCAATTAGGATATGTGATGGACGATCCAGGAGCTGCTTTTATTTTTTTCCACCTGCTTGTCCTTTCTGTTGTACTTTCGTTCAATTGTAGATATACTTTTCAGTTGGGTTTGTATTCTGGCCCATTTACTTTTCAGCACATTCTTTTCTACTTAGTGTATTACTTCTTCTTGTACTCTGCGGTGTTTTTTTTACTTTTATAAAGACAATGTCTTCCCAGTTATCGGGATTTACGCCTTTGGTGCTAGTCGCCATCACCTGGCCTATGGAAGGCGGACATGGGGTAGTCAAGGCATGAGCCCCAAGGACGAGTCGTGACAAATTGGTATCAGAGTAGTCGGTTCTACCGGAGAACATAGGACTCTGATATTTTATTTTTGTGAAGCAATATAGTTATGGTTACTAAGTGTGGTTTTCAGTCCCGGGAGTCCAATGTTGGTGCGGGTGGCCGACGTATCTATACACCAGGACCCTGAATTCTGAATTCTGACTCAGTGCACGAAAACACCGATTGTTTGTGTGTTTTCAAAAGTTTTTTTAAATAATCTCAAACCAAGTCAGCTCACCAGGTATAATCGTTTGACCATGTCACATCTGTTCTTTCCGGATGCCTCCCTGCGGACAACTAGCTAGAGCCCCGAGAGTTGTATGTACTGACAGGGAGCTGAGCGACGAGGCCTCTGTACAGGGCTCTCATCCAGTTGAGGCACCATCAGGGGCACCATCGGTACTACCACCCGTTGGGCCACCGATGCCACCAGCCCCAGCAGCAGGCGTTGCACACCCCTTGAGCACGCTGCCCGAGTTCTAGCACTAGAGGCCACCCAGGTTCTGGGGAGAGATAGACCTACAGGCGGCTGAGGATTGGCTAGAGGATGTGATGAGAATCTCCAGGCTAGTAGGTACACCAGGGTACTTCATGGTGATCCTTATTTCCAGCCTCCTTCATGCAGCAGCAGGATTATGGTGGAGTCTGATGCTCCAGATGCATGATGAGACGTCACTTTTATGGGCAGACTTCGAGAGCCTGTTCTGGCCAGAGTTTGTACCAGCCACCCTTTGAGCGTTGCGGATACAGAAGCTACTTCATCTGAATCAGGGAAGCATGAGTGTAGCCAAGTACTTAGCAACGTTTACAGACCTCTCGCGCTGCTCTACAGACATGGTACGAGACCCATTCTTCAGTGCCCGGACCTTCGAGTAGGGACTGAGGCACGAGATCAGAGCTTAGACAATCACTCTCAGCATCCCGACTCAGGTAGGGGTGTTGGAGCGAGAACTATTAGTGGAGAGTTTCATTTCTGAGAAGACTCCATTAGTGGGAACCCCCACTAGTCAACTTGCAGCGGAGTCTTCTGTAGCTGGCAGTAGATAGATGAAGTAGAGGTCCAGGAGGGCCAGACCTATAATTGGTCGACTGCATGACTCAGGGTCGTTAGTGCGAGTCACCAAGGGTATAGATAAGGCTAGAGCAGCCATGCTATCTTACACATGCGGAGGGCAGGGTCAGATGGCTCGGGACTGTCCGACCCACCACTCAGACGATCAGTAGATATATGTAGAACCTCCCAGGAAGAGGCAGAGGTTCGATCAAGGCGGACCGCAAGGAGCAAGAGGCCAAGGCAGAGGATCTGGCAGTGTAGATGGAGGTGGACGACGCTTCGAGGTGTGGCCATCACCACCACCCGGAGGACCACCCCGACCGCAGGGAATGGGTGGATATAGAAGAGCTCAACTTCAGGAAGTTGAAGCATATGACTACGGAGCTCCAGATGCTGGTGGGCAGGAGCGGGTCTAGGCATGGAGGCCCTTGTTCTTGGTGTTTTTAGTTTCCATGTTGTTGCTGTTGTAGTTGTATGTGTCATTGTACATTGAGCTGCAGTAATAAAAGACATCTTTCTTTGTGACGATTACTTTAATATCCACATCGTATGGTTGATACTAAGAGGTTCCGGTTTAAAACTGTTGACTTGATCCTCACAATAGAGATACCTACTGGAGGAGACCCATTGACCACACACTGCTGCCGACAGTGTGACTCGACCCTTGGAGGTCAGAGAAATGGTTGCATCTCTTTATAGTACCGTAGAGGCCTTACGACGTCATCCATGGCATGAAATAGTACCGTACGTGTCAGGATTGACTGTATTAGGAAAAGAATTTGGTTAATCTAGGGGATGAGACCAGATTTCTCTTTTTTGCAGAGGAGAAATCCTAGCCACTCTTTGGTGGAACATAGACGAAAAAGGGTGGAGATGAGTTCTTATAATTGGCTAGTATCACCCATTGTTCGTGGAGGAAATGGTTTGCAATTTACTCTAAACTTAATAGTCTCAGGTTTGTTTTCTCACAGAAGGAAATGAACCTGAGATAGCAGTGATGGCTTGATTTACTCTAGGACTATGACTTCAAGACAGTTTATACTCCTAGGAAGGGGAACGTTGTAGCAGATTCTCTAAGTAGGAGATCGGGCATTTAGCTGTTAGGAGTGGCGAGACAGCAGCTGGCTGCGTTTCTGACATCCGTTGTGGATAGTGATAGAGTCAGCACTTATAGAACCAGAGATTGTTCAGTCTACGACAAAAAAGGTGCGGATCATCCAAGAGCAGATGAAGACTTCATAGAGCAGACAGAAGTCCTATGCTGATAGGAGACAAGATCACTAGAGAATGAGGGTGGGGACCACGTCTTCTTATGAGTCTCACCTCGACGAGGTCTAAGGAGATTTGGCTGAGGTGGCAAGTAATCTCCAAGGTTCACCGGACCTTTCCTGTTCCACAGTAGGGTAGGCGAGATGGCTTACCATCTGTCCCTTCCACCTTATTTACACCGGGTTCACGACATTGTTCATGTATCTCAACTGAGGAGATGTGTGCACGACCTATCCATCATCATCGACCACAGAGAGCTAGACATCGATGGAGGGGGGACTTTCACAAGGTTCCAGTAGAGGTTGAGTATTGACAAGAGATGGTCCTATAGGGATGGTCAATTCCTCTTGTGCGCTTTCGTTGGTAGCATGAGAACCTCCAGGAGAGCACATGGGAGCTATAGTCTATTATGCGTGCTCGGTACCTCCTAAAGTTTCTCTAGTTTGTAATGTAGCTTTATGGGGACGTAAATACCTAAGGTGAGAGTAATCTAAAGTCCCGAAAATTTCAAGAAATTTTTTTCTTAATTTCTTTGGAATTATATGTGTGCGCAGTTTCAGACGACACCTGATTTCAAGGCCCGGTGTGCCCAGAATCAATTTCTATGGTTCAGATCGGGTACGTTCAGTAAACGAACGAGCAGGATTTTCTATATTTGTACCATTGATCGGAATTGAAATCTGAGGGAACCGATGAACTCGCAACGCCAGTAATTTTTTAAGGGGACCTTTACCGCAATTGCATTTGAGCGGGTGGAGAAGTTACAAATTGTGTATTAAATGAGAAATGAATAAAATTGGGAAACAATAATATTTTTATGTCTAAGGTGGTATTATCCTACATGGGGGAGTTGGGGTGGAACTTAACTACCCATGTGATGATAAATGTGAGGTATAATGTGAGGATAAATGTGAGGTGGGGCCCACATGAGCCCCAACCTTTCACATTCTCAAAACTCACTTTTTAACTCTCAAAAACCCCTCTTTAACTCTCCCAACACATTTCCTCTCCCTCTCATAACTCTTTCCAACATACACTAATTAATTAATTGAACCTACTCAATTAATTAATTAAGTGTTTTGAGTATTGTAATTTGAAAAGGCTTGTGTTAAAAAAATAATGGGGATGGCTTATTATTTTATTTTGGGGGGATGGCTTTCGTTGTGCTAAGGAAAATTGGGAGAGAATTAATTTGAAGAAGAAGAGGACTTCCTTCTCAACGAAGAACAATCCCCGGTTCTCCATCAAGTGAGGAGACACCACCGGGGGGAACGTCTCCATCAACGACGAATCTTACTCCGACGTCAATGAAACCAGCACTGATCTTCCGGGGCATCCGACCATCGCGACGCTTTCCTCTTTCTGCGGTTCGACGACGTTTGACGTCTTTGCAAAGTAGGGGAATTGTATTTGATTTTCTATTTAACTTTTGAGAAAAGAGTGAAAAGCGCGGACCAACCTCTACCCAGTTTTTCTGCGGATCGATCGTTCATGCGGGATGAATGCAGTGTTTATTTTAGGATTGTATTTGAGTTTGATCTAGATTGAAAACCTCTAAAGCGGAAGGCACATGCTAACAAACAAGACCGGACCCTCTGCAGATTGTTTTTTGATGCGTGGATTGATGGGCGATGATGAAACGGGACTGCAATGGTGTTTGGAAGCCATCAATGTGAAGAACCGGTCCCGGGAAGACAGCTGGCAAAGATGGCGGAAAAAACAGACCACCGGAGCGCGTCTGATACTCCGCTGAAACTACTGTCGGCGGCGCCGGCGACTAGAGGCGGCGGTCGGCGCCGTCCGGCCCCATGGAGGCAACTGTACCCATGCGCATAGCTGAAATAAAACCCGTTGTGGCACAGTGGCATCGGCGGGGAGCTAGACCCCGTGGCTGCACTGGATCCGGGAGGCGGGGCGGAGCCAGCTAGCACTGCCGGTTACAAAAATGGGCCGCGCCCCTTGTGTTCTGCTCGGCCAGCGCCGATCCACTGCCGGCCAGCCTGGCCGGGCCACGCCCAGCTGAGTTGGGCCGTGCCAGCCACGGGCCGGGCCGCGCCAGTCATGCTGGACCCGATCCTGGGTCGGTTAGACCCCGTTCGGGCCGACCCATGGGTTATTGGTCCGGGTCAGACCGGGCCCAGACCCCCTATTTTCGGACCAGGTTCACTCAAACGCCCATATCATGTGATACAGAACTCTGATCGATGAACTGTCAGTTGTTTAGGATTCCTTGCAACGACACAGTCGTTTCAGTATATTAAAAACAAGGTTTCGGTGAACATTGTATATGGCTAGGTTGGTTCGAACACGAAACCAACCGGGTCCTCGGAGAAGAAGCGCTTATAACCTGAGTTCTGGACGTCCGAATGACATGCCATTGACTTTGTTGGATTCTTCTTTATATGAAAGAACTTTTTTAATTCTTCACCTGATGTTTGGACACAGTTGGAGTAAGGCAGGGTTGGATTGTACCCAAAATACAACTGGGCCCCTGAAACGGAAAAGCAGATAACTTTTAGACCGGACATCCATTTCAGGAACCGTCAATGGTGTTGGTAATCACATTGAGAAATGGTCTCTATGTGTGTACCCTATAAGAGTTCGAGGTACAGTTGAGATTCGGTCGGGTTGGTTCATACACGAAACCATCTGAGCCCCGGGGACGAAAAGGCTAATAACTCACAGACCGGGTGTCCGATTGACGCGACGTCTGTTGCATTGAGACCCTTGTGACGAGGCAGTTCTTTGTGATGATTTTTCGTGGGAATTTGTGATACTTTGAGTATCAACCAGTTGCTCGTGGAGCGAACCCTCTTAGAGACGAGTGTACAGAGTGCGGAGACCATGTAGTTGTAGACCTGATGACTGCTCTTCTGATTCGACTTGGAGTGAGTCGACTAGCCCAGTGGGGAGCACTACTATTTTTGGGTGGCAGACCCATGGCAAGGAGAACTACTGTGTTTGGGTGGTAGACCCATGGTAGTCGACAGTAGGAGTACCTATGTAGGCTAGTAGGGGAACCGCTACTGTGTTTGGGCGGCAGAACTCTGGCGAGGAGCACTACTGTGTTTGGGTGGCAGACATGTGTTACTCGACAAGGGGAGTAACTCAGCAGTATAAGGTTAGTGAGTTGCACCTCAGAGTTGTGATAGGTCTACTGTACTAGACAAAGGAGGAGTTCTCCAGTAGTTGTTTTTTAGATGTCGTGAATAAAAAACTTGGTTTGAGCTGAGTCAATGACCTTTGTGTATTCCTCGTGATTGAGAGGGGTTACATGATAACTTAGGTATATGTATGGGAATATACCTAATTAGCGGTTGTCTGTTGATTTCATATATGTGTGATACCACATGATTGAGATGGGCTACTTGATAACTTATGTATAAGTATGGGCTTATACCTAAGTAAGGGTTTCCTGTTTAGATCCTTCTTTGTGGTAATCCTCATTGGATTTAGTGAGACCTTGAGGGTCTCGGGGTCCCTACTGAGTATCATTATACTCACCCCTGAACGGGCTATTCCTTCACCTCGTTGTGTTGGATGCAGACGACGGACAGCACTGACGGAGGTCGAGTGTTTGAGGACTGGACGGTACCCAGAGGTGGACCTCACGACGAGTCGGTACCCGGACAAGGACCTCACGACGAGTCAGTATCTGGAGGTGGACTTCACGATGAGACGGTACATTGAGAAGGTTGACGGGGGAGAGCGTTGAGGGGGATGTCTCTACCTAACCTTCAGGTAGGATCCATGGTGGACGATTCCGGAGCTGCTTCTATTTTTTTTCAGCTACTTGTCTTTTCTGTTGTACTTTCGTTCTGTTGTATCTATACATTTTAGTTGGGTTCGTATTCTAGCACATTTACTTTTCAGCACTTTCTTATGTACTTAGTCTATTACTTCCTCTTGTACTCTGTGGTGTTTGTTTACATTTGTAAAGGCAACTCCTTCCTAGTTATTAGGATTTACACCATTGGTGCTAGTCGCCAGCCCCTGGCCTATGGAAGGCGGGCTTGGGGTAGTCACAGCACATGCCCCAAGGACGGGTCATGACATTCACTATATTTACATGAATTAGTGGTTTAATTTAAATGAATATAATATCAATTTTTTACAATTTTCATCTCACATAACTCCCCCACACTTGAGCTATTTCACTCATAAGCAATTTTATCATTGAATTCTATTAATCAAAATGGAAAAAATATTCATCTAACCTATATTTAAATATGCACTCGAAAAACTGATAATTCCAAAGTTTCAGCCGTTTTCTGAATCATCATACCTCTTCTATGGTTTAAATTCATTAATTACATCAGTCAAAAGACCATTCCATGTATAGGGGTGAATCAAAATAGATTTTAGAGGAATTAATGTTTTCCCAAGAGTCACTTCCATTTATCCCTTTGTCAAATTATTCTTAAACTAGATATTGACAGTCCAATTAATTAATAAAACACAAATCAATTTGATATAAATCAATTTCCCCTTTCTAATTTGGGATTAATATTCTACTAACATGAATGAATTATTTTTTGACTATTTGGAACTGTAGTGATTTTTTTAAATTTTTCACATCCATGTATGTGCAGAGAACTATGAAAATGTAATAATGGGATATGTATAGTGGGATGTAACTCATAAACCCACTCTATAATTTCTCAAAGCTTCACCATGTGATCCCAACTTCCCAATTTACTCCATATTCAAAGGTTTTATTTCAATTTATAATGAATTGGGTCCTTAAGTTATTGTTTTTCAGAAATAATTTTTTTCTAAAATTATATTCAAAATTAAAATTACTACATGTTATAATTCTGATTCCCCAGAAATATTTTCACCCATAAACCATTTCCTAACAATAAGACAAAATATTCATTAATTTCAGGAAAAATTCACTCAATAATCATATATCTTGTACAATTTTTAAACTAGTTAAATTCTTCCACTCAATAATGGTATTCAAACTAGGTAGGACAACATTCAATTTCAAGAAATATTTGAAAAATAAACCCAAAATTATTCAAAATAACTATTGAAAAATTGATTTGAATCTCAAAATAAATATTTTTAGTTTTATATTTTATTTTTGGGAAGAAAAATCCAATATAATAATTCCAAATAATATCAAATATAAATAAGTTTTGTTTAAAATTCAAAAATAGTAATTAATAAACATTAAAAAAACTAATCAAAAAATGATTTAATCCTGTTCCCAACACTAATTTATCACTCTCTATTTATGTTCTCGTAGAAATTTGTAAACATTTATCTCATTAAAAAGTGTAAATGAATGTGTAAAACTTTATAGTTTCTGATGATAACAATATTGATTTATGATCTCCCCTAGTGTGTTGTGGAAACCTAAGCTATTATCTGTGGTTCTTTCCATTAGGTAAAACCAAAAAATATAGTATGAACACCTAAATTTTCATATTAGATAAATAAAATGGAAAAATAAATATATGAGAAGAGCCTTATGGGGTTTTCCTTCACAAGAGGGCTTATATTTAGATTTTCAATAGATGTACAATATAATGGCACTCCCCAATCCACCAATGTTAGGGTTTTAAGTGATATTAACAACCAAATTCTTCTCCTTCTAATGTTTTTAAGATTTACTACAAATTGGAGGCACCCTTGAACATATTTTTTCATTTCCAACCCTTCAAAATATTGTTTTATTTGATAAACTGCGGTGGAATAAGAATGTACGGGGTGTCCTTGGCCACAACCATTGCTATTATGGGATTTTATTCAATTAGTGTCTCAATCAATAATTCTTATTGGTCATGTTTAAAAATAAAACTTCAATAATTAATCAATATTGAATCAGACTTAAGAAAATTGAGTTCCAATAAATATTCTACCCCACATATATACGTTCATTGAAATCTCATTCTTCAGTGCTAAATGACATAGGATATTTATCACCTGGATGAGTTCTTTGTGGAAGCATTGAGTTGGAATTAGTGAATGGGATAATATAGTTGTGTATTAAATGTAGAATGTGTGTATTTTTTTTTGAGTATATCTTTATATTAATGTTGTATGTGATGAAGAAATATACATGTGTAGAGATAATTGTATTTATCATGTTATATTATTTGTATTTTAGGGGACTCCGACTATGTATTTTTATACTCATCCATTCATTATATTTTCCTACATGTGTCTCCTCTTATGTAGACAATTGAAATTTCGATACCAACTGAGGTGGACTGGGGCAAGATGATTATTAGTTATACATGAAAGACCGAGGTGTTTTCCTACAACATTCAGATAGTATTATAGGATCCATTAATTTTAGGTGGGACTGGTGTTTCAAACTCATTAGGGTGGGATTGTATTTGGAATTTTTTACTTTCTATTACATTCTATCATTCTCTAGTTATTATATTTTGATGTATGCATGCAAGGTTTTTAGATATTTTTTACATTTCAACATTTTATGGGTTAGGAGATATGTGTGTGTGTGTAGGAACTTAAGCTAAGTCCCCTCATGTTAGGGATATTACAAATCAATTCTAATATCTATCCCTTGGCTAATAGTAGGTGGTCATGGGGTGTTTCGGAATGTTCTCCAATGGTATGGGTCATGATAGAGTGGTATTAGAGCCAGAATCTACATTATGAGTGATAGTTTGTGAGATTTTTTTAGAGAAATAGTTTTATGTGTTTTTAGTTCGGATTTTAGGCTAGGAACCCATGTGTCAGTGTGGTGACTGATGTATACATAGAGTAGGACTCTACTCACCAAATTGTTGACTTGGTAAATGAGATCATAGATTATAGGAAAAAAAGTGGTACATGAATCATATAGGACTAGGTTGTGGAATCCATGTCCTAATTGATTCATGTCTCTAGATATACTCATTGGACATGGAATGTGTTGTTTATTTCATGATTCCTCCATGATTTAAGATAGGTTTTATTTTGCATGATCATGAGGTTGATCACCTTAGTGATGATCCATTGATATAAGGGACCAATTACCAAGATGCTACCTCAATGTGGTCAAACTAGCCATACCACTTATAAAGAAACATGTGGTATCCATAGTTCTAGAGAATGAGGTGTGTAGGGCAAGTATGATTCAGGGTTTCCAATGGAAGTAACCCCTCGTGTTTTGAGGCAAGCCGGACCCCATAGGTAGCTGAGGACTAGCTTGAGGTGGTGACCCCAAATTATCATTCTAGTTAGGACATCATCAAATCACATGGAGGTCCTTGGAGCAAGCCTTATTCATGACTTAGCAGTGTGTGGTGGTGGGGTTTATTAACCCAGTCTTATGATGAGGTGACTCTTTCATAGAAAAAATTATTAATTTCTTTTCAATGAGTAGTTCTCACCAGCTATGTTGTTGGATGTATGTATCGAGAAAAAATTTTAAACTCCTGTAGGACAACATGATAGTAAAATGAGTAATTCATCTTGGATTACAAAAACACTCCAGGAACATGATGGATATGGTTTGGGATTAGTTTCTTTAGGGCTCAGACCCTTGAGTGTGGTATACGTAGAGACATCTGATCCATTGTGGTCCCCTATATGAAATTTTACATATATTGTGGTTTCTAGAGTGATCTTTTTGTGGTTGATCATTTTTTGGACGAATAGATAAAACTAGTGGTTGTCAAAAGTGGTACTAAAAGGGTAGATACCTTAGTATTAGGGAGCCAATTTCAGTATGAGGGACCAAGATGTGGGAATACGTTTGAAGAGGAGGTCCTATAGTAGGGGGATCTATGGTTCAAATCTCATAAGGTGGGTCTAGTCATCCCAAAGAGAGGTAGTCTACTCATGTTATGGTATGGGAAAATCTCATCCTAGATTATGTGACCCACTATATAGCTAATAGAGAGGACCATGGATGGTAAATATAAGGTTGAGAAAGTGGTAGGATCATGTTGTTTTACATGGTAGAAAAATGTGGAAATAGAGATGGGAGAGAATATGTAGGTGGTTGTTGTTTTTGACTTATTACCACATCAACCCCTAGGTTATCCACACTAGGCTCAAGGAGATGGGGGATAGGGGTGGGGATAGCTGCAGGTGGTCAAAGCATCTGACTGAGGGTCTCTATGGATGATTCAAGATAAAATCTATGTCTTTTCTACCATAGTTGTAGTAATGATAGACATGTGTTCTAATCATTCATTTCTTAACACATACACTATACGAATCATAAAAATACTAGTTGAACCTTTATCTCATCCATTATACATGAATACTCCTATTGGATAAGTCTTAGTGATCAAACATTTGTGCTGATAGAGTGACTGGAAACATAGATGTGAGTGCTTCTATATGAATCTATCAGTAGAAAATTAGAGGCCTTATGACATTATTCTAGGTATGGATTGGTTATCTATAGTTCACTCCGATATAGGATTTTTTTGGTGAAGGGTCTATTTTTTTCATAGCGATGAAACCAATTTCTCATTTTTCAGTGAAAAATAAAACCCGTGTAGCATATGATGGACTCTTCAAAAGGAGGGTGAAACCGAATAATCATTATGGGGAAAGCCTAACCCTTGGTGTAGTGGATGTTATGAGTTCCCAGTTACCTGTAGTGGTGGAAGAGCACGAGGAAGTCTTTAATGAAGATGTTTCGGGATTACCTACCCCACAAGAGATATTACACTTCATTGATCTAAAACTTAGGATGACACTAATAACTATACCTGAAAATTAGATGGCTCTCATAGAGCTTCATGACCTACAGGTGATGTTGGAGGAATTGTAGAGGAATGGATTCATGAGACCCAGTGAATCACCCTAGGTAGCCCTAGTTTCATTTTCCAGGAAGGTTGTGGAGGGATTGAAGTTGTGTGTGGAATATCGTTGCTTGAACAATGTGACCATGAAGAATTAGTATCCACTCTAAAGGATCTATGTATTATTTTAATTGTAGTGATGGGTTTGTTGGTTGATGAAGTTTGACCTCATATCAGGCATTCTCCAGTTGCGAGTATGGGATGAGGATATACTGATGATGGAATTCTAATGTGAAAACATTTAATATGAATACTAATTGATTCCCTTTGGTAAAAATAATGCCTCATCAATGTCAGCGGGACTTAGTAACGGGATATTTCATCCTTATATAGACATTTTAGTGGTAGTATTCCTTGACTATATACTTATATACATGGCATTTGACTAGGATCACAAAATAAACATGTTGATAGTTCAAGACGTACTTTTAGTACATCATCATTATAGGGAGCTCCAAAGTTCTAGTTCGGGATTTAGAAGGTCCACTTTTAGGGACAATTTTTCTAACAAGATGGAGTGGAAGTGGACCCACCCATGGTTGAGGTGGTGATAGTTTGGGAGACACCTAAGAGTATAATGGAGGTATGGATTTTCCTTGGGTTAGTAGACTATTACTGAAGATTCAAAGTTGATTTCTCTGGAGTATCATCACCTATGACTTATTCTACACAAAAGGGGTATCCTTTCATTTGAAAAAGAGGTATTGACAGGATTTTTAGTAGTTGAGAAGAGTTTGAAGATCATTCACATTTTGAGAATACCAAAATAAGGTGTTGAGGACATTGTGGACTTTAATAATTATGAACTGGTCTTGGTTTTGTTCTAATCTATAATAATGAAATTATTTCCTATCTATCACACCAATTGAGGTCACATGGAAAAAAATATGTGACCCATGATCTAGAGATAACAATATTTGTCTTCAATTTAATGATGTGGAGACACTACCTTATGGGCTTATGGATTATCATCAAATCTAATCACAAGAGTCTCAAGTATATCATCTCTTATAATGATCTCAACTTGAGACAGAGGAAATAGTTAGAGTTTCTCCAGTATTATAACATTGAAATTTTTTATACTCCTTGGAAGGGGATTTTCATAGTAGAATCTCCTAGAAGGAAATTATGTTCCTAGTTTTAAAATGAGGAATCAAGGAATTTGGAATTATTGTAGTTATAATTTTTTGATGGAGATTATGTATCGTGCCTCTAGACTGTGTTTTTCACCCCCACTATTCTTACAGTGAGTTGGGGTGGCACATCTCGGGGATACAGACTGTGAGACTCTATGCACTCAGCTATCAATATGGAATGATCCTGATAGATTTTATAAATCTTGTGATAATGTCCTTCTATTTTGATGATGCCCGATGGTTTCATTGAAATTATGGGAATGGGTTCTGAGAGTGGTTCATATATCTCCTACCATGGTACATCCATGTGTGGAAATGATGAACCAGGACCTTTGACGTCAATTATTGGTGGCCAAGGATAGATAAAGGAGATGCATTGTTCATCTATTGATGCCTTACTTATTAGAATGTGAAGGCTGAGATCTAAGTTCTATTAGGTATGGCTCAACCACTTAAGGATATAGAGAGGAAGTGGTGTGACATTTTTGTGGTCATTATGGTGGGATTACCACATTGATCCATGAGACACAATGCCATCTGGGTGATTCTTGACCAGTTGACCAAGTATTCCCACATCATACCTATCTAAGAAAATATTTCAATATAGATCATTGGATAACTCTAGGTAAGGGAGATATTACAAATCCATGACGTTCCATAATTTTTTTTTCTTATCTTGATTCTCACGTTACATATTGGTTGTGGAAGGGATTACATGAGGAATTTGGGACCCAGTTATGCATGATCAAAAAATTTCACTCCAAAACTGGGGGCCAAAATTAGGAAAAAATTTTGGTTCTAGGGGAAATTTAGTGGTATTACATCTTTTAAATTTCCTTAGTTAGGATATTCACCATTCACTAGTGCAGTTTGTGTACAAAAATAACAATAAATTCACCATTAGTATAGATCCATTTGAGGCCTTGTACGAAAATCTCTTTACGTAACCACATTGCTAGGATAACCTAAGAGAGTCACCAATCATGGGAATGTAGTTGGTGCGAGTGGTATTAGATAAGCATCATATTATCTAGGAGAGGATGTATAATTCACTGACCTATCAAAATTCTTGAGCTTACTGGCGATGGAGGCCTTCATAGTTTGAGTATGGTGACCACATGTTCTTATGTGTTTCACCTCGACTTGGATTATGGTTATTTTATTGGGAGTTAATATAACTTTTAGGTTCATTAGAACATTGCAGATACTTCATAGAGTGGTAAGGTAGAATACCACATAGCTCTAACTTTACAATTAGACCGGGTACACGATATCTTTCACGTCTGTTAGATGATGTCGTATGGGCAAGACCCATCACACATTATAGAATGTGGAGAGCTGGAAATAAAGGATGGAGAAACCTATAATAAGTCCATAGTGGACCTCGAGGATTGATAAAAGTTGATCTATCATGGTCGATCAATTCCTTTCTATAGTTTCCCATGGTAATATGTGAATCTATAAAAGAACACAAGAGTGGGAGGCTTATATTTGTTCTTAGTACCCACATAATTTTTACTATACCTTGTTTTGGTTATCCTTAGGATGTATATCCCCAAGGTGGGGAGAATTAAATAACAAAAAAATTTCATTTATTATTTTTGGTATTATATGGATTATTTTCGTGACTAGGTGATGAGATGACGTGCAATTCGTTGAACTGGTGTGCCTGAAAAAAAAAGATTTAAATAGATGAAATATATTAAATATCACACATGTGAAGTTTTCATTAAATAGTGGAATAAAATTTAAATAAGTTCATGGATTATAATTATAAGGGAACCATTGAGCTTATTATGATATGTTTACCCTAGGTGTGACATTACATTTGTAATTGCATGTTGCTACTAGAAAATTTGTTGCAGGTGCTGAAATAAAGGAAATAATTAAAATAAATTATTTTATTTCTAATTATTGATTTCCCCAAAACGTTATACATTAAAAATGATATTATTTATTTATTCTAGTGTTATCCTCATAATCTTGGAGTAGCTGTAGAACCATTTGGGAGAGCTTTGAGGATTCTCTATAAGTCAAAAAAATCCCAGATAATGGAGCAGAGATCAATGCTCTTCGATTTTGATGGATCGCTCCAAAAAACATAACACAACTTTTTTATTCTTCATATAATTATCAAAATCATGTTTCTGTGTTTTTTTTATTCAATTACTCCCAAATATTTATTTCTATGATGAATGAGAATTATCCAATAAACAGATTGATATACGGTCTTTTCATATGTGGATATTAATTTGGGACATGCATATTTGATTTTTTCATAATTATTAATTATAATGAAAATTGATTGAGACAAGTCAAACAGGGAAATGGTCTTTTTCCTATATTGTGTGTTTTGTGGGATTCTCCCTCCATTATTCATTCAATATGGGTGTTCTTCACATTTCTCATGGTTTGATGCTTCACTGATGGGTCGATTATTGATGTTTAATTTTTTCGCATAACAATCTGATATTGTATATCCAGGCTCAGTATGACCCAATAAAGGCCCATCAGTGTTAGGGAAAATTGAATTAGACATGTTCGGAATGCACCAATTTTTAGTGCAATGTTCAAACGATGATCAAGATAAATTAATCAATTTTCTAAATAGGTTCGAGCCACAAATCTTAGAGAACGTACATGGTAGGATTCAATCGCAGTAGATAAATGTTTTTAAGAATTATTGGAGCTTTATTTCAATGTGATGGTGGCATGGAAATGAGCAGGAGGAGGAATAAGGGTTTCTAAAAAAACCTGATACACATGGAATATAGTCTTAACTATATGGAATCTAGTTAACATTGAATGAATCAATGTTTAATTTTTAAAGATCATGGACATAGGGTAAATTGCATGGGTTTCCTACATAACATGTACTCACCCACATGAAACGTCCTAGAAAATATACACTGGCTACCCTGTGTTCTGGTATACAGGAATGGGAACACGATATGACACCATGTATTGGAACATGATTGATATACACAGGTGAGACTCCAGGTACAGGAAAATGGCATGTAACCCCACCAAACATCATTTACTATTCAATATTTGGTGTGAATATCTTATCATATATATATTTGAAAATATTAATTATGGGTTTTTACCATTATCCTTTACCTAAAGGATAGTATAGAATTATTTCCTACCTCTAGGACTATGATTCTTTCAAAATTGATATCTTGGATAGACTCTTTAGTGCCCCAACAAGAGGCCTGGATTAAGATCCTATATTCATCATCAAGCCCTAGGTGGATGTCTTTGTATCGCCATGACTAACTTTATGTGGGCTTCAATTCTCTACTTAGCAGGCTAATCGAGATTGACATGTTGGTATCACAACATGTCCATGGAAATTATCCCCATATGTGTATCATTATTCTATTCAGACTATTAGTGTTTTCTTTCTCATGAGGATACCAGATCAGATATTCTTCTTATATTTACATCATTCATAATATTATATTTATGAGTGTGTTATCCTGAAATAATGCTTTTGGGAATTTTGTAAATGGAATCCTAGACTAGTATACTATGGTTGTGGCTTATGTCAAGATTGTGTGTCTTTGTTGAGTATTTATTCACATTTATTTAGTATGTTATGTTTAAATATACCTATGTAGAGCTCACTATATTTACCTTATTGTATGATTTATATTTTTTTGGTGACCTACTGAGTATTGATATACTCACCCCTATATGTGCTATGCCCATAAGTGTCTGGTCCTATGTAGATGATCAAACTTTAACTAGAATACTTGGAGGAATATGAATAGATGGTGCATAGTGAGATTGGATAGACCAAGATGTGTTCCTATAGCTTTCATATTGTTGCCCCAAAATGATTACTTTTATTCCGGACTTGTGTTTTGGACTATCTTTGATGGGATTTTATTTTTCCTCATTTACATTTTATTAATTCTTATCGTACTCCAGTTTCAAGATTTAGATGTATGCATCAATTTTTGATAGGTGTTTTTAAAATTGTAAATTGTTTGTTCTTGGAAACGTATTCAAATGTACAGGAACTTAGGTTATGGCCTCCAAAGATAGTGATATTCCTACTTCGCGCTACTCCCTAGCCCATGGCCTACTAGAGAGAGGCTTGGAGACTAGTGGCATGGGTCCCAAAGGGAATATTTGTGAAAAAATTGGCTCCAATAATGGTCCAAATCTGATACAAGGGAGGATAAAGTGTAAATATGTCCATAAAATGAAATTTTGTCAGATTTCATGGTCATTTTGGCCCTTAAATTTGAGGTTTAGTCTCTTATTTAGCTATCAACCCCTTAATCGTAGTAATTAATTATCCTTAGAGAAAATAATATTTTTGGGTAAAAAATAACATACCCTATTTATACATTATAATTTTTTCTGATTTTAAATATGGAATCCATTTTTATAATTTCAAATCACAAGAGAGATAGAAACTAATTTTAAATTATTCCTGCAGAGGGGATGGCAACACATGTTTTTAAAGTAAAAATGTTCAAATTTTTCTTTGTTTTCAGAACTAATTTCAATGTGAAATTAATCTTAATAAAATAAAATGGATTAATTGATATATTATTGATATAATTATTCTATAAAAACAAATATAAATATAATTTATCCTTATATATAAATTAGATGGAAAAACAGTTTTGAATTAAAATTTAGTATTTTTCAACATTCATCAAAAAAATGAAACTTCGTAGAAAATTTATAGAAACCCACCCTAACATAATCGTTATGTTTGAAAATAAATAATGATGCTATTATTACAATTAAAATTTAAAAATGTTCCAAAATTTATATTTTAAATAAAATCTCCATTAAAGTGAGGTAAACCCTATTTTATAAAAATATATCATTTTATGAGTGATTTTTGATTTGTCCATATCTTATGCCAATAAAATTTCTTCAATAAATGTAAAAAATATATTTTATGGAATATAAAAATATATATTTCATTAATATGATTCACCAATAGTAATTAATTTTATTTTTTAAGATAAAATTACATTGTGATCATAAAAGTTGTTTTTAGAAAAACCATCCATTTATATATAATTAGTTCCTATATTAATTTTTAATTTATTTATAACAAATTATTCCAAAAATATAATTTAATGAGATAGTTGATCCTGTTCAAAATTTCCAACTTGAAAACTAGGTTATATCTTATTATATTATGTAATTGAAATTGTAATATTATATTATTGTTTAGTAAAACTCAGTTTTCTATGTTATGCAATCAATAATGGAATGTCAGTGCTGTATGTAATGTAAGATAACCTCAGTGTTCCATGTAAACCATGATGAACATTAGGTTGTGTGTAGTGCATGATTAAATTTTTTTGTATAACATAAGACAAACATATAACATTTATAATAATAAAAATTTATTTGTGTTGCATGAAATGAAAATTTTTGAAAAGATTAAATTACTTTGAAAAAAAATATTTGACAATATATTAGGGTGTTAAATTCGACCCCCCCTTAAAATTAATTTCACCACAAAAATTCATCTGGGTTATCAACCATTTAATAATTGAAATTTCCTTTCATATAAACACGCATCATAAAAAAGAAAATAAAAACATAATCTTAAAAAGGAATATATAAAATATAATGGTTAAATAATTTAACTCATAACTATTTTTACTCATTGGAGAACATATATAACAAGTGAAAATATGGACTTGGAGGAAGAGAAAAAATATTTTTCGGGAGTGACTGTTGTCATCAATCACAAACAAGTGAATAATCATTAGAAAGATGAGGGCCTCAATGTCATAAATCTATGGTGGTTTAAGAGGACAAGAGTTCAAGAAATAGTTAATGCATTAGGAATACATTTTAATTATATATATTATCTATAAAATTCATGGATTTTTATAAACAGGTATACTTGAATTATTTAAGGACAACCTCAACATTTTTTGTTCCTTGATCAGTTCCCTATCAACCTATTACTCCAAGGAATGAAGTTGAATATTTAAATCCTAGAAAACTAATATATCATCAGATCCATAAATGAATAATAAGACATTCCACCTCTCTTTATCACAAGAAAATGGTTACCCAAATTTATCAAATATTAATAAATCCCCATGTGGAAAGATAACACATTAACCTGAAAAACTTCATCTGAATTTTAAATTAAATATTCCATAAATGGATAAACTTAAAACACTTATGAATAATGAAAATAAAAACATCATAAATAAGGTTGTGATTTTAGATTATCATTTATTCCCCTTTTATGTTATTGAATCTCTTCATTACCGTATTCCAAAAATTTGAATACCCTCATAGTATATTCTATTGAAATATGGTTATGACCACAATTAATATATAACATTTTTGAAATAATGATTTCTTCATTATTCCAAATATTTTTATATATATTCCATAAATCCAAAAAATTGTAAACTTAATATTTGATGACAAACACTAATTTATTGACAAATCCATAATTTATTCTATGTTCATTGATATTATCCAATTTACATTATTCAAATAAATATTCTCTTTATCCAAGATAATAATAATTTTCTCAACATTATGAACATATTAAGGGTTACCTCCCCTAAAATAAAAATAACACTTTTCTAAGACTTCATCACCATTAAAAATATCCTTTTAAATCCATGATGAAAAATATATACTAGAAATAGTAATATATTCCATGATTTATATAACAAGATCTTTGAATTCGAAAACATATACAAATCAATCATCCAACATTATTTTTAATCTATTAATTAGGATTCATCATCTTATTTCTTAATAAAACATTCATATAATATGAAATATGAATCATTCCATATGGTTTTGAAACCTCAATACTGTCACACTTCTTACATTTAATGTAAACAATACTAGAAAACAGTCCCATAAAATTCACATATCTTTTACATCCCATTGTCTTCAATAGAATAACCAATACTCATACCACATTCCTGATTCTCTTTATGATATTTCCACTTGGGGAAATAAAATTTCATAATTCCCATATTTCCCACATCTAAAACATTCAATGTTAACCATATCTGTTCTAGTTATAACCGTTGACTAAAAACAATAATCACGTGGTGAGAAACACATATCATAGAAGAAAGCCACACATCCATTATAAAATTCTTATAGGATTTATAAATCATGAAACCCACTTTTTAATCGATGACACCTTAGGTTCATCACAGGTTATTAATAGTCTCTTTCTATCCAAATATAATTGCATGGTTCTTAAATACATTATTAATTCCCATAGAATATCCCCCTGGAGATTTAAATATAGTATGTAGAAAGGCACATTATTGTGAAAAAGGTTAAACATGAGTCCTTATTGATACATATTTTCAGTGATATTACTCATAGGTAAATATGATCCACTGCCACATCCACTTGTGATATCCTGACTGGGATGATATTCTAGGAAACAACTCACTCTATCTATCTCTAAAATTATAGGGAAATTTCCAATACTTTTCCTCATCATTAATCCTATACCCAAGGACATCCATAGATATATCATTATAAATAATCCTAGGTATGTCTCCAATGTTTTCTCTTATAGATTTTCGAAGGATGGATAAACCTTCACATAGATGCTATAATGACCTGCCAATTCTAATTGTCTTGAGAGTACAATGAGTCATTACTAGGCCTTAAGTGACATCTCCAAGATGCCAAAGGCTGGAAATAAATGCTGAAGGGTTGAAAATACATGTGGGGGATGATTTACCCTTTTATAAACAAACCAATAAACCAACTAACCATAACCAACCATTCACTCTATGAGTCGTGAATGAATGAAGGACAACTCAACAACTTCATGTATCTAAAAAGCATATCAATGTAAGAAACAAATGAAGAATAACCAAGTATCAATGTACATAGTAGATAAAATACACAAGACTCTCCAGACACCTCAAGACTCCATGTATCACATGCTCCAAGCTCCACAATCTCGAAATAGACCAAACAACATGAGGTATTTATAAACACATGGGAAACATTACATTTCCTCTTGTCCCGAAAGATAGCATCTGCTAAAGCACCAAAGTTACAAAGGATGTCTGAGTATAAAACTCATTTCTTCCCTTATTGACATCCCTACTCACGCCACAAGGATAGAATAGTTAGAAAAAATTATATAAAATTGTTTATATAAAACAATTTCATAAAAATAGTGTATAACTATATATAAACAAGTTTCGCAAATCATTCATTACCAAAAGCATACAAGTGTAATTGAATCCAATTTTCCTAGGAAGTTATTTTTCTTGAAAAATTACTAAACAGACTTTAATTTAATTTCATAATATCCCTTTCTTGGAATACCCAACCATTCCACAATCCCATTCAACCAACTTTGCATGCTACATTATGACAGTTCCATACTCAGGAGCAGTTTCTCATCGATCTACCTAGTGATCACTAGGTAATTGTTTCCCATGTTCCATTAACCCTATATCATTGAATACAAGGTCATATTTCATTCGATACCCATATATTCAATATGAAATTTTATATTCTATTTTTTGTTTAACCTATGGCATTGAGCACAAGGTCATATTTTAACCAAGCCCCAGAAATGACATATCTACTCACACACCAATACGCCCAACGATCATGCCAAAACACCTTTTAAATAAAAATATAATTTTTATTGAGAACCAAATTTTCACCAAACCATTTATAAATTAAATAAAATCAATAATTTAAAATCATAATTTTGAATTCAAGAGGCTTAATCACATTGCACAACAATTCACCTAGATTACTCAATTTCACTAAAACCATAAATCATCACTAATAAAGATTTATTAAATGAATTTAAAAATAAATAACATTAAAATAAACTAATTTTAAACTAATGAAATCAATTCTATCAAGATTATATGAGAGTGAGGGCCCCTACCTCGATGGATTTGATGAAACTCGGCCATATACGAAGAACACACAAGAAGACAAGTCGATTCTCCAGGAACACCTTAGTTCACTTTTCCTAGAAAAATCACAAATAAAGAAAAATTAATTGGAAAAAAATGTAGATCTACCCACTACAGATTTAGATCTGAGAACAAATAGATATAGATTAAATAGATCTAATCAGATATAAGAAAACGTGACAAATGAGGAAAGAATGGTGACATACCTCAAGAATCGGATCAGGATTCCAGGAAAGCAGCTTAGATATCTTCCTATATAATTAAAACACCATATTTATCCTTAAATGACATTGAAAAACTTAAATCTACCCATAGGTGGTGTAGATCTTAGAAAATGAGAAGGAGAGAAGGGGGAGTTTGTAGAAAAAGGAAAAAAACCAAGAAGATCGGCACTTACCCCAAGAACCGGGCTTGAAATCACCAAGGGAATGCTCTAGGTTGGCTTCAACTCTTTTTGGGAGGGTTATACAGAATTTTAGGGGGATTAATATCGAAATATGTGTGTTTTGAATCCAAAAATAAATATATAGAAAAAATATGACAAAGCTCTTAGAAAATAGGATCTAGATTTAACCTCTCTATGCAAGGTTTAACCACATGGTTTGGTCCAACCATGTATAGATCATGCAACCTTTCTATTTGTCCCAAAACTCTTTATAATACCACCCAAACACTCCAACCCTTCACATTTACCCTTTTTATGGAACCATTCCACATTATTGAAACACCCCACTTTTTGGAAACAACCCACTTTATGGAAACGACCCACTTTATGGAAACAACCCACTTTATGGAAACATCGCACATTTTGGAAAATCCTGATTTTATGGAAACATTCTATTTTGAAGAATCCCAATAAAATACACAACATTTATAAAAAAAGGAGGAAAGGGGTTATGTACCTGAAAACTGTGGTACTACATTTTCCCATCCATTGGTATTTTTTTCCATGGAATGTAGAAAACCCTCACTAGCCAAAAAAGTGTTCTGGACACTACTCATTAATTTGCATATCATGTTCTCAAGTCTCTTCCTAAATATGACCATGTTTCCATAAAACCATCACTAGGTCGAGGCTTTTCTCATGCAAGACTTTCTCTTGTCTATCCCTGATCTGCACTAGGATATGTATCAATGATGCATCTGGTTCTAGGTCAACTTGATCCCATCTGATCATGTGGTTGGGATTAGGTTGATACTTTTTCAACTGTGAATTAAGTAGAACATTATGCACCGAGCTAAACTACGGTGGTAATTCCAACTAATATGCCACCTATCCAACGGGTTTGAGTATCTCAAAATGGACAATGTATCTAGGAGATAATTTAACCTGCTTCTCGAAAGGACGATGTCTATGTTAAATTCACAAGGAGGGACATCACTGTTAGAATGAAATAACTATTGGTTGACATAGTCTCCCTACTCAAGAACTGGTAGGAGGCCCCCTACCTAAGAATGTTGCAGGTTCGCCTCAACATGGCTCCTCCCTTAGATAGAATATAGGGGCAATGGGTAATATGGAGTCCTCCCACAAATGGTTTGAAGCTAAACACAGATGGATCCTGTATCTCAAGTACCATTAAAGGAGGAGGTGTGGTTCATAATTTAGGAGGGAGTGTGAACCTTGCATTCACAAACCACTTCGGTAATGGAAACTCTCTTTCGGTGGAGGCCAAGGCTCTCTTCACTAAACTCAATCTATGTAATCATAACAATATTGAAATTTCTCATGTAGAAACTATCCTAAGGATCATCCATGACTCCTTGCTGAATAGAGGTTCCAACCCATGGTCGGTTATGTACACCATAAGGAGATACAAAGAGTTAATGAGGAGAAACATTCAAGATAAAAATACATGGAGAGAGGGGAATAAAGTCGTGGAATACCATGCCTCTCTTGATATACCTCGGTCCGATGTCACCTAAATTCACAATTCCACCTCCTTGAAGCTAGAGGGTGTGAATCTAATTACTGGGGACGCCCATGGTATTCACTATTTTAGATCCCCCTAGTCCTCGAGTTGCTTTATTCCGAGGACCTTTTGTCGTTTTTTCTACCTCCATGAATAAAAATATATAAAAATAATGATGATGATGATGTCCAAGCCTTGGAGATATCCTCAAGAAGACATGGTCACCCATAGAGAATGACAACTATCTTCGACGGTGACTTGTATATGATTTCTGATGACTCTAAACTTTCTCCATCCTCTTTCTAATCAACTGGATCTTCTCTATTGTTTCTTGTACAAAGTGTGGCCCAACTAGTGATTTTTTCCCATTTCCACCAAGCATAGTGGAGAACAACAATGACGCCCGTACAATAGTTAAATTGGAGCCATGTGTATTAAGGCATGATGGTAGTTATTGTATGAGAACTCCACTAAAGTTATATGGTCCTCTCATGAGCCAGAAAAAGTCATTAAAAAATCAGACAAGATGTCTTCCAATGTTTGTATTGTCTAATTAGATTTCCCATCTATCTAAAGATGATACTCTGTGATCATTGTCAACTGAGTCCCAAGGCCTTGCTGTAAGGATTTCCAAAAATGATACATGAACCATGGATCTCTATCTATGACTATTGACACTGGTACACCATGCCTCTTTACCACATCTCGGATATAAATTTTGGAAACATTTTCCATCATATTAGTTTCATGAATAGGGATGAAATTGGCCGAATTGGTTAGAAAATCCACTCTCACCCAAACAACATCATGTTTCTGGACCATTCAGGGATTACCTATAATAAAATTCATTACTATCTAATCCCATTTCCACACTAGGATATGAAAAGATTTTAACATACCATCTGCTCTTTTATGATCTTATTTAACCTATAGACAAGTTAAGGACAGTAAGATTTAATCGTCCACCTTCCTATTCATGCCGCTCCACCAAAATGGTGCCTTCTTTTCCTTATACATCTTTTGTGTACCTGGGTGTACATCCCATCACGAATGGTGGTAAGCATGAATGAGTTGTTCCTAACAAACCTTTGTTACAACCATCTGATCTCCAAAACACAAAACTGAACACCAATCATGTTTCCATCCCTTAATAGTCTCCCAACCATTCAGTTTTAAACATACAACCAATCATTCCGCATCATATTTTTGTACCACTTTGATCATTTTTACTAAATTAGGAATAATCTTAACTAAAAATAAATCCACAAAATCACCTCAGTCTTCACATTCCACATGCATGTCAGCTAAGACTGACATGAACTACCATTCATCTGAAGCTTCATTCACAAACTGAGCCTATGACTTTATACTCAATGCAAGTGCCACCAAATTTCCTCTCCATCTTGTGTAATCAAGTCCAAATCAAACATTTAGAGAAATTACATCCATCTCCTTTGCCTTAGATTCAAATATTTCTGTGAGAAAATGTTTTTCAAGCTTTTGTGATCCATAAACAATGTAAATTTCTCACCAAAGAGATAATATCTCAATGATTTCAAATCATGGATGACTGCATATAACTCTAACTCATGTGTTCGGTACTTATCCTCATGCACCCACAACTTCCTTGAACCATAAGAAACCACAAGATATCTTTTCATGAAAACACAGCACAAACCTGATCCTGAACCATAAAAATACACCACATACCCCTATACAAATTATGGAAATATCAAGATAGGTTCTGATGTAATATGAACATTCAGTTCCTAGAAAGACTTCTAACATTACACTGTCCATTAGAATTGAGCATTCCTCTTTGTCGAAACTATCATTAGTGAAGCTAGTCATGAAAAATCACGCACAAAACATCGGTAGTAACCATGTAGACCAAGAAAAATTTGTATCTCGAACTCATTCTTCGGCAGTTGCTAGGATATAATAGCTTCCATCATTTCAAGATCAATAGAAATTCATTTCATAGAAATGAAATGTCCAAGAAAACATACTTCTTGTATCCAAAAATCACACTATGATAATTTGGCCAAGAAATGATGATCTCTCAAGATTTGTAACATAGTTTCTAGGTGTACCTCATAGTCAGCCCTTGTCTTTGAAAAGACCATAATGTTCTCAACAAACACCACAATACAATAATTCATATATTTTGGAAATATACAATTAATTAATTCCATTAAGAACAATGGTGCATTCGTTAGACTGAAATTCATGATTACATATTCATAGAGGTCATATCTACTTCTAAAAGATGTCTTTGGAATATCCTATTTCTGAAATCTCAATTAGTGATATCCTGATCGCAAGTCAATCTTGGAGAACCACTGATCTCCACTTAATTGATAGAACATATCATCAATGTATGGATGTGGATATCTTTTCTTTATTGAAACTTGGTTATGCTTATGATAATAAACACACAACCGAATAGTTCTATCTACCTTATTCATGAACAAAATCAGGGCTTCCCACAGAGATGTACGTGGTCGAATGAAACCCTTGATTCCAAACTCTTGTAACTAAAATTTAAATTCCTGTAACTCCATTGGTTCCATCCTATAATACATAAGGGAAATATGACTGGTCCCCGGAAGGAGATAAATTATAAACTCCACTTCCCTCAGAGGTGGAAACCCTAAGAAGTTATTGGGAACGACATCATGGAATTGATCCACAACAGCTGGAAAACTATTTTACTCGATCTATTCCATTTATTCTATAGTCAACATTACTAACTAGTAAGAGATAATTCCCATCATTGGTGTCAACATGCTCTTTTAACCCTTATTTACAATCCCCTCTCCTCCAAAGTGATGCTTAATGTCGTTCTAAGTCATGAATATAATTATTCTACTATAATAGTCGATTTGAGACTTAAACATTTTTAGTCAATACATACCTATGATTACATCATAGAAATCCATATCCAACATGAAGAAGTCCCATTTTATCTCATCTCCATCAACAGTTATAGAACATTCTCTACACACAAAGGAATGAAATTATGTTTCACCATGAGGAGTTTGTAGTTTATTAACAGAAGGTATCATTTCTAGTTTTTAACATATCAAGTCAATAACATGAGAAGTAATGAAGGAATGTGATGGAATAATATCAAAATATCTTTGAAAAATGGTATAATTCAAAATAAACTGACCTCTCACTATAGATGGTCTAGCCTAATCATAGACAATCAAATGCTCAGCTCCATATATTTTCTCTATCTATACATTGTTCTCCTTGTTTCCTTGCTATGGTATTCCTGGATGAGGATACATGGTATTTGTAGAATCACCATGGATAGATATTCTCTAGTGATGGTATTGATTCTACTGTCCTCGTCCAGTTAATGCATATGATGCTTGCGATGCTTGAGAAGTTTCACGAGCACCTGACCTTGGAGAACTGCGACAATAGCACTGAAGATGTCTCATATTGTAGCAATTATGACATGTTATTGGTTTTACCGTACAATCTCACTTTATGTGTTCAAGAAAACCACATTACAAACGACCTTATTTGCTCTGGGGTCATAGAGGAAGGTTTATTGATCCAGCTATATGGTTCTAATTTCCACATGCTCCTTGGAAATATGTTTCCCTTTTCCTCTTGTTCCCAGCAGTTGAGTTCCCACCATTTCCTACAGGTATCATCATGCCTCCTCCCATAGATCCTGAAATATCATTTTCGTCCATAGTCGCTCTGTTCACCCTCGATATGTAATATGTAATACAATGTACTACAATCATTGATCACATATCCCATCATAGCTCGTATTTGAGTATGTGTTCCTTCAAAGAGTCACTTGTAGCAACTTCTTGTTAAAATCACAGTATGTTCATGAACTTAGCCACATACTCTATGGTAGAGATACTCTCTTTTTCCAGGATGAATAAATCCATCATTTTCTGGATCTTGAACCTATGAGGATAGAATTTTTTGATGAACAATTCCCAAAAAAATCCTCCCATGTAAGGCCTTCATCCAATTTAGCATACACCGCCAAGTCCCACCACTAACGTGCATGATCCTTGAGCATATACGTCACCAGTTTGTCCATTATCTCTATCGATGTGCTGATTAAGTTGAAGATATGATTCATTCTACATAGCCACACCTCTGCCATCTCAGGTTTGGAATCACCATAAAAATTAGGTGGATTATGCTTCCAAACCTGGATGGTATGATCAACTTGACATGGCTCATTCCTCGGGTTCCCTGTGTCCATAGCATGAAAAGCTTGGAAAAAACTCTAAACCGTCTCTTGGTTCACACGTGGTTTAGGTGAAACATAGTCTCTACAGCTTCTATGGGTTCGTTTCGATGATTCCTACCAGGATCCATTTTCTAAACTAACAACAAACTCTATTAATCCCACTCTCTAGAAACTATAGGCTTATCATTTCAAATTATATCACAAAAACTACCACAAAATTATATTCCAAATGAACCTTTTTCCCATGTTCAACCATTTTTGAAACCACTTCACAAGATTTTGAAAATTAAACCATTTTCCAAATATGATAAGAATTTTCTTTTTCAAAATCATTCATTTGAAAACCAATTCCATTCTTTTCAAAAATTAACAATTTTTTTACAACATGAATCATTCCTCGAAATGATGTATGCACTCTTAGTGGGAATTCATTCCTCTAGAATGCAATTCAGGATTTTCTTATTGGCTAAACCTAGGACAATGAGATTTCAAAATCCTAGAAGAGCCACCAAACCCCTTTTTACCCAACTCCCTGGTAAATGGATGTTTAGCATGAATGGGTTAGCTACGTCCTTTTATGATAAATATTTCATGTTTTGAAAATATAATGACATTCCAAGATTCCCACCCATGAAATAGAAAAAAAGGGATTTCATCTCCAAAACTAAGAACATCAATGACTACTTGTTAGGAAAGGACTGAACAAGAAGATACCATTTGTAATGACCTTCCAATTCTCATTGTCTTGAGAGTACAACATGTCCTTACTAGGCCTTAAGTGACATCCCCAAGACATCAAAGGCTAGAAATAAATGTTGATGGTTTTCTAATATATGTGGGAGAAAATTTACCCATTAAGAAATAAACTAATAAACCAACCAACCATAACCAAATATTCATTATATGATGCATGAACGAATTAAAGTCAACTCAACAACTTTATGTATCTCAAAACAACATCAAAGTAAGAAACATCGGAATAATAACAAAGTATCAAAGTACAAATTAGATAAACAATATATGACACTCCAAATACCTCAAGACTCCATGATCTAGATGCTTCAATCTGAAAAATCTCCAAATAGCCCAAACATCATGAGGTAGTGCTAAACTCATGTGAAAAATTTCCTTTTCCCATGTCCCGGAAGATAGTGTCTGCAAAATCACAAAAGTGCCAAAGCAGGGGTGAGTATTAGTCTCAGTAGGATTTCCAAAATGACTTCCCTACTCATGCCACTAGGATTAAAGAGTTAACGAAAATAATATAAAAACATTATATAAAAAAGTTTCTCAAAAACATTTTAAAACTATATATAAACGTGTTTCTGAAACAATTCATTACCAAAAGCATACAAGTGAAATTGAAACCAATTTTCCAAGTAAGATATTTTTCCAGAAAAATAACAAAACAAGATTTAATGTCATTTCATAATATCCCATTCTTGGCATACCCAACCATTCCACAATACCATTAAATCAACCATGCATTCTACGTTATGATAGTTCCATACACATGAGTGGTTTCCGGTCGATCTACCAAGTCATCACAAGGTAATTGTTTCCCAGGTTCCATCAACCCTTTGGCACCAAACACAAGGTAATATTTCAACCAAGCCCCATATATTAAATATGAAATTTATATCCCATGTGACATTTGACCTTTGACACTGAGCACAGGGTCATATTTCCACCAAACCCCATAAATATATTATAAAATCAAACACAAATATGCTCAATGATCATGACAAACCTCCTTTTAAAAAAACACCCTTTTATTAAAAATAAAATTTTCACCAAACCATTTGTCAATTCCATCAAATAAATAGTTTAAAATCATCATTTTAAATTCAAGAGGATAAATCACATTGCACAATAGTTCACCAAGATTTAAAAATTTCATTAAAACCATAATTCACCACTGATAAAGATTTATTCCATGATTTTCACAAATACCATTCAAATAGGCCAATTTGAAACTAATACATTCAATTATATCAGGAGGAGAGAGATTGAATCCACCTACCTCATATTTTATGATGAAACTCGTCAACTGATGAATAATGCACAAGAAGATAAGTCGATTCTCCATGAATAACTTTATCTCTATTATCCTAACAAGATCACGACTCAATATTGAATTAATTTTCATACAAAAAATTAGATCTACCCACTACATGTTCAGATATAAGAAATAATGAATATCAAAGAAGTAGATCTAATCAAATCTAAAAAATGTGACAAATCAGGAATGAATGGTGACATACATCAAGAGTCGGATCAAGATTCCATGAAAGTTTCTTAGATCTATTTATATATCATGAAAAACACCATATTTAGCCTTAATTGATGTTAAAAAACTTATATCTAACCACAGGAGGTATAGATATAAGAAAACAAGAAGGAGAGAAGGAGGAGTTTCCAGGAAACGGAAAAGAACCAAGAAGATGGACACTTACCCCAAGAATAGGGCTTAAAATCACCAAGGGAAGGCTCTAGGTTGTCTCCAACTCATGTGGGGAGGGTTTTCTTACCTTTTAGGGAGAGTATTCTTGAAATAGGTTCATTTTTAAGCCAAAAAGAAATATATGGATAAAAAACGAGTAAACTCTTAGAAAATTGGATTTATATTTGATCCCTGTGCAAGGTTTGACCACACAGTTTAGGCCAACAGTGTATGGATCGTGGGACCTTCCTTTTGGTCCCAAGACTCCTTATAAACCCTCCAACCTCCCCTATCCTTCGCCTTTACCTTTTTTATGGAAACACATTTTTTTGAAACATCGCACATTATGGAAACACTCCACATTATGGAAGCAACCCAGATTATGGAAACACCCCACATTATGGAAACATCCCACTTTATAGAAACAACCCACACTATGGAAACTATATATTTTACTGAAACTCTATATTTTATGGATACTCAATAAAAGACACACCATCTAAAACAACAAGAGGAACATGGTTATGTACCTGAAACCATGGGTACTACAGATAGAAACTATAAATACCCATGCTTAATGTATGTACAAATTACATCATTTTTGTGGAATACAAAATACATTTCACAAACAGACACCCAAATACCACATTAGTTTACCACATTTCGTAACTGTGAAATAAAACCCTAGTACATGATTGAGCTAAATTACTTCCCACTAGATTCTCCAAGACCGAAACCATTCATAGACATATCAAACATAAAATATATCTTCAAAACCTCGGGAAAGAAACATAAAAACTGGTGATCAAAGATACTCAATAATAGTAAACAAGATAAATATGAAAGCGTAAACATAGGAATAAGGGTATGATCCTGTGATCATACCAATATAGTACCATAAACTACATATCTAAGGTAATAAAAATGAATCATTACATAAATATTAGTTGTTTATACATCCTCAATCAAAAGTGAATAATGAGAACATTCTATGAAAGAATAAGATAGGTGTAATTCTTCTAATTCAGGTAGACACACAAACATGTAACATCATTCCCTATATTGAAAAATGAATTTGTAGAACTTTTATATGAACTTAAAGGGGAATATACTTATTGGGAATGGCACACCACCATGAAAATTCATTATAATTTCATTGTAAGGGATATATTTTCCCCATATTACCATAGTTTATTGGTTTTCATTATCTTTCCATAGTGTACTGGGATTTGCCATCAACCCATAGTGGATCAGGTTTCCAAATACTTCCATAGTGGATTGGGTTTCCCCATTTTCAAAGTGTGGATCTAGTTTCTTTATCTTCCCATAATGGATCATATTTTCCCATATTCCCATAGTGTATTAGGTATCCCGATCTTCCCCATTTTGATCAGGATTTCCTATCATCCCATATTTGACCAAGCCCGTCGAATTGGTTACCATCATTTTCTCCTGAATATAAATATTTACACAATGTACTGGAGAGACATATAGGTCCCACCAATATCATAATGTAATCATAGATACATGTTCCAAAGATAATAAATAATGCATCATATCATGACCTATAAAAATCTTTGGGTTTCATAAAATGCATATCATATCCCAAGAAAAATAAATGGGTATCATAAAAATTTTATCATATCATTACGTATGAAAAATATATAGGTGTCATAATCACTTCATCAAATCTTAACCTGTGAAAAGAAGTAGGAGTCATGATTATATAAACCGTGGAAGGGTTTCAAGTGACATAAATGTCATTCCATCAAAATATAAACCAGTCAATAAATTGTATGAATGGAATTCTTGAATCCTATTTAATTAATTCACAAACTAAAACATTTTATTTCATATTATATGATGAATTATTTTTAATGGTCACATGAAGCATTTCTTAAGGATGATGTCATTTCTTTGAAAATAATTTTTAAACACCCATTTTCAAAATAATTTTATTATAAATATTTTTTTACAATTTGCATTAAAACATTTTCTTGGGAATATAAATTTTCTTCTATAAAATTTGATTTTAAAAAAATAAAAATAATTTGAAAATAATTTTCTTATAAAATATCATTGTAAACTTATAACAGATTCTTAAAAATAGTTTGAAAATCATTTTCTTAGAAAAAACCATGTAAAATCACAAATAAAACTTCAAAACATTTGGAAAATCATTTTTTTAAAAAAACATTGAAACCTAAATAGAAGGTCTGAAATCCATTGAAAACCCATTTCCAGAATACAGTTTTAAAAAAATAAAATGAAATATTCAAATCACTAAATTCATATTATTTAAAAATAACCTTTTTGAAAAAATAATGTAATCCTTAAAAATCATTTAATTTTTTTTAAATATAAATCCTTTTTTAGAAAACATTTTTATTTTAAAACAAAATTATATTAAAAAAATATGATTATTAGAAAAAAAAATTATTTAAAAATATCCTTATAAATTCACAATGAAATATTCAGTGAAATGATAGTCATGATGGTAGGTATGTCCATTGAGGACGAATATTCAATTTTCACCTTACAATTTTATAAATGTGTATTGATCAAAATAAGATAATAAGATTCCTTTTAAACTAGTTTTTCATGGTAAAACATGGGTAAAATTTACTTCTGAACATCATACGATAATTGACAAATAATTTTTATGAAATTTATTTTATAATACATTGTTTAGAATGACCATATAATTCTGACAGAAATGAGAAATAAATTTATCTTTTCATAGTAAAATATTCTTAATATTATTAAGTATAAATGATAGAAAAGTGGTACTAATAAATTATGATAGCATGGGTGAAAAAAAATGAATAAAACTTCATTAATGTTATTGATATATGGATCATATGATTTCATCGATGGACATATATGTATGAACAATCTGGATAAAAGATGAGATTATATAAATAAAGTGTTTCCACCTTAGTAACATTAAATCATAATCCCCATGAAATAATAAAAGTAATTGATGCTTAAAATGTTATGAAAATAATGGTAATCATGATATAACATATCAATGGTAAATATATATGCCCCACCGAAAAATATAGTTGCATAACCTAGCACATATCATAATGAAGGAAAATTCAAACAAAATTACTTTACTGATTTTGTAATTTTTGAATCATAAACCCCGTGAAAAATAACCATAAAATTGATATATAAATACCAATAAATTTATATATAGTAATCATAGAATACATAAATGGGTACAATACACACCATAAGTAAGAAAAAATAGGTAGGCCTAGATTGTGTCTCATGGAAAATAAAATTTGTAACAGAAAACCTGCACTACTTAAGTAACATTAGAAATATAATTTTCTTGAGATAATAAAATTATTTAAAACATTTAAAATAATTAAATAAAATAAATTATTAATATAAAATTTCATTGGGATATATATACACCACAAAAATTAAGAAAGTGTTTAATATGTAATGTATCTCTAGGAAATAAAAAGTGGGATGAAATTTTGTAACCTTATTCCTTGACACTCTTCATACTCATACAAATCTCCCATGTAATAGATATAAGTTTATTGAAAATTTCTTACAAATTATTTTTCTTATATATCATAATATATTTTTTCATTATGAACTTATATTACTCTCTTTTTAACAATTCCTTGTTAATGTTATGCTTTGTGTAAAATCTGATTTTTTTTCTTTCATATTTCATAATATGTTGTATTTTTCCCCATCATAAATGTATAATTATTTAATGGATGTAAAATTGATATAAAAATAACATATATTTAGTATATAAATATTTATAATAATCTAAAAAATATATAATTATTAATTGTAATATGTCTTTTATGGATACGGTAGGTTTTATGTACGCATGAATGTTATTTCCACTATATTGTCATCATAAAAGATAAAAATTAAAAGATATATTTTTATATATAAATTTCATTATCCTAGTAGAATTATTATATCATATATAATATATATGTTCACTAAACCAATCCTTAATTCATTCCACATAGAGTGTGAAGGAATCACATCACTTTGAGGAGGTGGTAGTCCACACATTCCCAAACGAAATTATCGAATTTACAAAAAATTGAATGTATGAATGTATGTGTTATATAGTAAAAAAATAATAAATACATCCCAAATATAATTTAAATCATTTAAAACATGATTTATATCCTAATTCCCTGCCATGAGATTTGTTTAATGAAAAATGACCAATATCAACTCGTGAGGTTATAGTGCATCATACACAAGAACAATATGTTTATTTCCAATTAGATTGTTGTGTGTGTATGTGTTGTTAAAAAATTATAATAAAATAACTAATTATATATTTTATTGTTAATATATCATATAATAATTGAATAATATTAATTTAGGGGGTGGTGAATGAAAATAAAACAATGGACCATGAGGGAGGATGTTACCTCAAATTCGGGTAACTCCTTTTGGTTTGCACAAATGGGCTTCCTTGGATGTATTTATGCCCATGCTTATGCTTGTAGGTTTTTTGGAGGTATTTGGATAAATATTATGGAGTATCTTGTTCTTTACAATGTTTCTATAGAGGTGTGATTATGTGGGATGGGTGAGTACAGTTTTATTGTGCTGGTGGACTAGCATCCTTGTAAATTTTTGAAAAATGAATCTTGCACACATTTTTAAAATTTCATGTGGCTCTGATAATGGTCCCAAATTTATATAAGGGAGGATATGGTAGATATATGTCTATATAATGGGTTTGGACAACTTTCTATGATTTTCCCCATATAAATATGTTTTAGTATTTTGTAAACAATATTGTCTCTTTTTCGTTTTAACTAATTTTAATTGCATTTAACAATATTTTAGACAAAACCTAATTTTAAATTATTAGAAATTATATATTATTATTATCCCCAATATTGAAACCATTTTTCCAAATTCAAATAATTGGAGTGTTTTAAATTAATCCATTAGGTGGGATGACAATATGGGTTTTTAATGAAAAGTTGTTCAAATGTTTACTATGTTTTCATATCTAATTTCAACGAAAAATAGATCCCAATGACCTAAATTTGATTAATTCATGAATAATTTATATTATTATACTTTAAAAATAATTATAAATATAATTTATCCTTATTAATTATTAATTTGAAAAATAAATTTTGAATAAAAAATCAGTAATTTTAATTATTCATCAAAAAATGAAACCTTACAGAAAAATTCAAAAAACGCAGCCCAACCTAATTTTTATGTTTTGATTTATAACATGAGAATTATTTTGACATATAAAATTTAATTATGTTCCAAAATTTATTTTTCAAATATGTTCTCCATTAAAATGCGGTAAAAGAACTTTTATAAAAATATATGTTTTTTGGGATATTGGGTTTCTTCCTATCCTACTCCTATCAAATATATTCAATGAATGTTAAAAAATTATTATATATCTAAACTATATTATTTTTTAATATAATTCACACATATTAAATATTTTGATTTATTATGATAAAATTCCTTTATGAGTATAAATGTAGTTTTTTAAAAAAATTCTTTTTATATTCAATTGGTTCTTATATTCATTTTTAACTATTTTTAACCAATAAATTCGTCCATATATTTTCATAAGTTATATAATACTAATAATAACATCCAAATTAATTGTTATCTTATATATTATAATATTCATTAATAATTATTTTAATAACATATTATTGTTTGGAAAAACTCAATTTTTTTAGTGTTTCGTGAAATCCAAAATATCCAAAATTTTCATTTAATTCAGAAAAAAATATTTCAAAACTTATAAGGGTGTTACAGTTAAATTAATAAATTTTTTACCCTTTTAAGTTCAAAGATCAAAATCCCTTATAAAATATAATTAAAATGAGTGATAGGGATATTTTCGTGTCGTATCTTATCATTTTAACACTATTTTATTATTTTTACACTTACCAATGTGACATAAAATTACTAATATTACTTTTCTTAATAACCAAAAATAAAAGAAAAATATGTAACATATTAGTAAAACTGATTGATAATATGAAATAAATTTGTAAATAATTAGTTTATATATGATTCATAAGTAAATTTTTATATAAATGTGTAAAATATGAAAAATATCGTATTTAGAAAAATGTGTTTCCTAGCCTAAAAAAGAACTTATAAAAAATAAAGTATAAATATGATTCCTATTTAATTAATTATATTACATATAAATAAATAATATTTTTGTTACATTAATATAAAATTCAAAACATTATTATACTATTGAATGACTCTATTGAATTAAAATAAATGTATGTTGTACAAAAAACATTATTTTTCACTACTCACATAACTATAAATTCTTTCAAAAAAATCCAAAAATTCAGCTTACTCCAATATTTACATGATGATTTAAATAATTTTTTTTCATTTCCTCAAATCTAATTTCTGAAATTGGTTAATCTAAATTTTAATTTCTATGAACAAAATTATATATATTTTTTTATAAAATATATTTATGAAACATAAAATGAATTTTCTAAAAATTTACGGCCTATTCATCAATCAATACATTATATAAACATTTTTAACATATTATTTAACATTTGGATGTTATTATTCATAACTACTAATTTAATTTCCAGGTGATAATGATCAAAGTTAAATATTATTATTGTTATAATATACCCCAATTATATTAAAGTTCCATGTTAGGTGTTAAGAAATCCATAAAACAATATATTATTTTAAAATTGAGTTATTTGGAATTAAATTCTACCCCTTTAAGGAAATTGTTTCCTCACAATGTTATATCAATCATAATAAAATTATGACTAATTAGTTTATAAAAATTGTTCCAGTATGTGAAAGTTAAAAAAATACAATAAGTAAGGGAAAATAATTTATTATTTTAAAATTCCATTTTTAAAATACGTATCATAAAAAGGATTATGAAAGAATCATTTTTAAATGAGGAAAATGGAAAAATTAATGTCTCTTACAATATCACATAATAGGGCTACAATATTAGGAAAACTTTTGTGTCAGTTTAAAATATGGACATGGAGGAGACAAATAATATCATAGGAATAATATAGAGTGATAGAGAACATGGTCAGGATAATGTAAATGGCCACAAAAACCTAAATCATTAGGGGATAAGTAAGACCACCAATTTATTATAAATGATGGTAATAGGATAATATTTTAACATCAATATCCTTTTCCTTGATTTGAGGGATTCTTTTACTATCAATATTGAGAACAAAATAAAATATTCATAATTGATTTCATTTCATTCAAAAATAAAAATCACAAACTTTTGTTTTCATTCAATCGTTAAATACTTCTATCATCTCTCTTACACCATAAAATGAATATTTAAGATTTTCTTCCTTCATAGGAAGCACAAAAATTAACACTAATGAATCACAATCTTCACAAAATGATAAAAAACTATTAATCTGGACATCATACATTTACTAAAACCAATATATCTAGAATAAGACAATATAATATATAATATTTAAAATCTCTCATACATTAATCCCAGCATTATTAATAACTATTACTCACCCATGCTATTGTATGACATATTCAATTACAGGTTTTTTATTTTAATAAGAAATTAGAATTTATAAATGGTTATAGTAAATAATAATGTTGATTAAATTTTAATTGGAAATTAATGGTTTAAGATAATTCAATAGGTGTGGATAGTATATAGAGAGACCATTTACAATCTTGACCGAGAAAAAAAGATAAATTTAAAGCATATGAATTTGTAAATTATGAGGGTGGAAATTTGATTTCATTTTCAACATCAGTTACAATAACAGTAATGTGTGGACAAAAATAATAATTGATAGATAAATTAATGATACTATAGTGGTTGTAATAATAAAAATGAAAAAAGTGAAAATTCTTAAATTAAATTCCAATTGAATGAAAGTAAATAATTGCTACATAATTTGTAATTTATAAATTTGTAGAATATTTTCATCATGATGAAGTTATACACTCATCCAATAATTTTTTTTCCCAAGATGTCTTCAACATGAAAAACATTCATTTTCTTTCACATCACCTCTACATGACCTCATTAAGGCTGTTACACAAGAGATTTCAAGTTTACATCTACAAAAAAATGTTAAGAAAATTAAAATTCAAATATGAGTTGCATCAATGAGGGAATGGAATTTTCTTTAAAGGAAATACCAACTCAATCATTCTCTATAGAATTAGAGATCCATGTCATTTCTACTTCATCTTATTATCTACCTTCCTCACTGAATGTCAAGATCACTGGGTTGTTGGTTTTACATGTATATGAAGTAGACTATACACATATCAGTGTATTGTTATTAGTTTTTGTTGATAAATTGGAGGATTATCAACTGAGTACTTTTATTATTAAATTAGGGGGATGAAAAGTATAATTAATCTAATAGGCCTTAAAAAATTCATGTTTCTCTAAATATTATGTTAACCTAACCCACAGACATGCATATTATTGAATAAATTTCAAATAATCATGCTTTAGTAAATAAATTGAAAATTAAAATATAGGGAAGTTGAAATATACAATTAAAAATATGTAAGTAAATGTGTCAGGGAAAAATTAAAGAAGCATGAAATTATAAAGGAATAAATAATTATCCTTTACAGTTGATTGCAAATGAATTGAAAGAAGTTGGCCATAAATGGGTTGTCATGCTATTTGCATCCTAGGGGGAACAATTTTAAATATGAAATTTAACAATTAAGGATATTATATAGTGATTAGAGAACTCATTTGGAGATCATTAAATATAGTAAAAGAATAATTTTTTCTGTCATTCACATAAGAAATTCATCAAATCAGCGGTAAATTTAATGAGAAGCATGAACAAAATATTCTATCATCATTCTGAACAATATTTTTTCCCAAAAAATAATATCTTGAACAATGTAATGGTGCAATAAATTATTCATTCCCAGTATTTACCCTATATATCCTTCAACATTGAGTTATTCAACAGAAAAAACAACATCAAAATATAAAATATATTTGGAAGGAAAAATATATTCCTTATTGAATAGGTATGGGTTTAAATAAATGAAATATCTCAATAAGTTTACTTGAATTTATAATCTCGATACAGAAATTTTAAATCAGGTGGTGGAAGAAAAACATTTAAGTGGAAAGGATCACTATGAAATAGTAGTTTGGTATAACTAACTGGTTTCTAACGTGTCTCTCTTGGAAAAAATTTCCCTTCAAACATCACTACAAAGAAATAGGGTTTCAATATATATATATATATAGACCATAAAATTATATCTCCCAAATACTAAATATCACCTTAAATTTAGTCGCATTGGCTGCAAGAGAATTGGATTGTGTCTCTATAATGTTATCCTCATTATTCTCTAATTCCCTCATATTTAGTGGTATCTTGAAAACTGAATTATGCAAAATCATGAAGATGTAAACAACACTCTGATAGAAATAAAATTATATCAAGCAAAGTATAATATTTTAGAAGTGAAAAAGGGTGGTTCTCACTACAACATTGATTTTTGTAATAGAGTTATCCTTTTCCATTTCAATAGTATTGTTTTTGTCAAATTATTTTCAGTCACACTACCATCTAGGAGGCTTACCACATTCATCTACCATCTCCTTTTGCCTTAAAATTTCAAAGTATTGTCGTCACTTTCTCTTCACTTGCAACCATGCCATGAAAATATGAAATTATATTGAAGGTATGTATTATTTCATGCTACATAAAAATTATTACATGACTTCCTTGATGAAAAATTTCATCAACTTGTTAATGGGAAATCATGATTAATACACCTTTTATTCATAGTATTTTTTCATACATTGAACATATTTGGAAACAAAAAATCTACTTTATATTTTAAGGAAAAAAATTTCCATCAAATATAATATTATTGGAATCATGAAGGTATCCAAATGGCTTCCACAATTAAGTTAGTGTGCATAAACAATTCAATGGAGGACCTTATTATCACCAAACTTGTAGGGGTTAGTCTTTTACCTGGGAAACCCAAGACTTCATATTCAGTGGATGCCTCTAATATCAAATATAACATTGATTGTGATACCACGGAGGCTTCTGGACCTACAGGTTGTGGAGGAATTTTTAGAAACAATAGAGGCTTCATTAAGGGTTGATTATATCAATCCGCCGGGATTTTTATTGATTTTTATGAAGAACCATTTTTTCATTTTACTATGCCTGAGACAAACTCTTGACTAAATGTGACTCCATCTAGTTGGTCAATATTCTTAGGATCAAATCAAATTTGGTCCCATGAATCCTTGCAACCTTTTATTGGGCATGGATGAATGGAATTAGATTTTTGGATAGTATCTAGTTCTTGATTTCAAATCCTATTATAAATATTCATAGAGTACTGCAAGATAAAACTTTACAGTTTTCAAGGAAATTTATTGATAACCCAACACCCTTTTTATAAAGACTTATTTCCCTTCATAGTTTCTCAAATCTCCAAATAAATTTATGAAACTTATAGAAATCAAAAAAAATAACTTGAAACCAAATAATACCCAATTCTAGCACGAAATTTCATGAAGTATGTTCCACGTAAAGAGAGAAAAAAATGAGAAAGTTATCCAATACAAAAAAGAGTACCATATAGAATCAATTTATGGAGTTTTAAAAGACCAATATTACAAAAGATAGTGTGTATTTATTTTGGGGGTAGGAAGGTTCAACCAATTTAGCATCAATAAGACTACCTAAGTGACATTTCTTATGAAATAATAAACATAAACCGATATTTTTATTAAGATATAACACAAGGAAGAAACACATATATAATATTTCATAAATTCAAGTCATATTGGCCTACAAATAATCCAAGTACGTAGAATAAATGAGATGTTTAATTGTGAGCCATAAAGAAATACTAAATTTTTTGTATTGCATACCAAAGTTTTAAATCCAGAAAAAGTATGCACATATTTATTAGGAAGTTTAATATAGACATCAAAATGATTGAATAATGAGAATAAAACTCTCAACATAAATGTTATAGTATTGTAAAAAGAAATAAATGAACATGAAAACATGTTACCTTCGAGATAAATGGTTCCTTAAGAGTACTTTCGGTGAATATTTATTTTTCTTCCTAAGCCAATATTTTTCCTACAATAAATAAAGAAAAAATTATAATAAATCGTATGTAATTTGGTTTGGAATAAAAAATTGATAATAAATATATATGTGTTTATTTGCATCCAAACAAATATGAATCCTATAAAAACACTACATAAATGAACTACAAATAAATGCTTACTTGGGTGAACAATGTTTTGTTTTCAAATGTTGAGCTATTTGAAATTAGAGCTTCAATTATTTCATCACATGTTTCACTCTATCTATATCAAATTGGAAAGGTTTTAGGAAGGTGGGAGAGAAAAATGGTTATATGATGGAAAAGAAGGGGTATTGCAAAGATAGCGATTACTTGTCTTAACATCAACCTGGGTCTTGATAGTAGTCATCAATAACTTGTTCATTGGCAGTGTGATCAATGCATGAAAAAATTTATATCCATCCAAATTTGGAATGGATGATCCATCACAAATAAAAAAAATTGTGAAAATACAATCTTCACTTAAACATAATCTATGAAAATAGAAACCAAAATACAATTTTATGATTCAAATAGGTCGTAAGAGATTTAAATCAATGAAGCATACCTTCAGCAAAGCAAGGATATGTAAAAGTCCATACCTTTATCCCGGTTTGAAATATCATCATTTATTCAGGACACAAAATAAATTCCAATATTATATAATACACGATCTTAAAAAATTTCCATGATCACATAGATATATAGCCAAGAAAACCAAAATAAAAAAAGAAATCAAAGATGTATAAAAAAGAAATACCTTAAATAATTATTAAGCTCTGTAGTAGAGTTTTCCATCATAAACGTCATGATTCAGGGCATTGTAAAGTTTAGATGAACTGTCACAGCATATATAACTCTGTACATTTTTAATTAACATGCATCATTAAACTATAACATTTTTTCATATGTGTTTACAATCATATTATAAAGATTCATGTAGTACATCATGATAAATCTTCACAATTTTGTAGAAAATTGATTGATAACATAACACCCTTTTGATAAATACCTATTTCCATTCATCGTTTCTCAAATATCCAAATGAATTTATGAATTTTCTAGGAATCACCAATTTTAACATGAAACTAAATCTTACCCACTTCTAGCTTGATATTTCTTGATGTATGTTTCACATAAAATGAGAAAAATGATAATTTTATCCACTAAAAAACTACGTACCATAGAGAAATCATTTAGGGAATATTAAAAAATCAATTGAAAAAAAGATATCATGTATTTATTCAAGGGGTAAGATGGTTCAACCAATTTAGAATCAATAAGGCTACTAGAGTGACATTTCTTATTCAATAAAAAATCGGAACCCATATTTCTAATAAGATATATCACATAGAAGAAAAATTTATTTAAGAGTTCATAAATCCAAGGATTATTGGACTATAACCATCAAAATAAGAAGAATGAATGAGATTCTTAATTATGAACCACACTAAAATAGTAATATGCAGTATGTCATACCGAAGTTTTTAATCCACAAAAAAAGTATGAACTCATTTATTACGAAGTTAAATATGGAAATCCACAGGAATGAATAATGAGAAGAATCCTCCCAACATACCTGTTGTGGAATGTTAAAAAAACGAAATTAACATGACAACATGTTACCTTCGAGAAAAATGGTTCCTTGAGTAATTTGGGTGAATATTTATTTTTACCCCTAAGCCAATATTTTTCCTACAATAAATAAATAAAAAAATAAAAATAAATAAGGAGTAATTTTATGTCGAATGAAAATTTTATTCGAAATATTAATGTGTTTATGTGCATGAAAACACACATGTATCCCATAAAAATACTGTATAAATGAAATACAAATAAATTCTTAATTGGGTGAACAATGTTTTGTTTTCAAACGTTGAGCTATTAGAAATTTGAGTTTTGATTATTTAATCACTTGTTTCACTCTATCTACATCTAATTGGAAAAGGTTTAGGAAGAAGGATGGTGAATAAAATTGATATATAACAAAAACCAAGGGTTACTATAAATACAAAGATTAATTGTCTTAGAATCAACCTGGGTCTTGAGTCTGGTCATCTATAACCAGTGCATTTTGTGTGTGATCAATGCATGCATAAGTGTGGTTCTAGAAAAATTTTGAATATATGATCCCACAAAAATAAATAAATAAAGGTATTTTAAAAATACAAGGTTCACTTAAACATAAACTATGAAAATAGAAACCATAATACAATTTTTATAATAAAATGGCTCCCAAGATATTCAAATCAATGAAACATACCATCAGGAAAACAAGGATCCCTGGAATCCCATACCTGCAATCCCAGTTAGAAATAATTTCATTCATTCATGACACTAAACACATTCAAAGATATAATGATAAATTATCTTAAAACATTTCCATGAACTCATAGATACATAGCCAAAAAACTCCAAAAGGAAATAGAAATTATAGCTGTATAAAAATTGTTACCTCCAATACTTTTTAAGTTATATAGCTTAGTTTTCCATCATGATCATCATGATTCAGGGAATTGGAAAGTTAAAATTAACTTTCAATATATTTATAACTTTGTAATTTTTTAATTAACATGATCCATTTCACTCTTAAGTTTTTTCATGCTCATAATGTTTTACCTGTGCCAAAAATACATGGGAAAATAATATGGAATAATGCAGTAGTTTACCATGATTTATTATATTAATTACATGCTCTTATGAGTTATTTTAGCTAATTAGTGACATATTAAGTTATAGTTTCTATAATACATGTAAGATATGAGGGATTAAAATAAAAACCTACTTTTAGAAGATGTAGTCACAAAAACCAGTGCATATAGTACTTAGTTTTCTGTTGACTATAGGATTTTATATTTTTAAAATTCATGGGATGGAAATATACCAATCTAGGGACTCAACGTCCTAGTTATTAAATCTGTATTCATCTACATCTAGAAAATACAATAAAAGGAACCTTATAAGGCTTGTAGATCCCCAAAGTTTACATTCAATCTTGAAAATTGTAAGGGTCAGGCATCTTCATTTGAAAAAAATGAAAGGATCCAAAGCCAAAGGTATTGAGTTGTTAAAGTGGAAGAAAATCATAAAAAAATTATTTCTTTAGGGGTTGTTGTAGCTATAGGGAACTGAAATCACAATACTGAGGTGGTTTTACGGTGTGCCGAGGTGAATCCACTGTAAACGTAGGGTTTCCCCGAAGATATAAGACACAGAACTCGCAAGACAAAGGTGTTTCGAAGGGACAAGATAGTAACTGCAAACCATATGAAAAGGCAATGGAACTAGAGAGGGTGAGGGGTAGGGATTGGATCAATAGAGACAAGTGGTAGAAAGAGGAGGATTACCTGGCCAACATTGAAGTGAAAATTAGAGGCCTCAGAACCATTGGAGGAGATGAGAAGGATCATGAACAGGAACCCAAAGAGTAGTGGAGAAGATTCATGAGGACAGTTTTATTGTGCGTTGAGGTGAATCCACTATAAATGTATGGTTTCCATATATAAAATCTATATAACCCACAAGCTGAAGGTGTTTTGAGGGTACAAGATAGTAACCACAAACCATATGATCAGGAAATAGAACTCGAGATGGGGGGTAGGGATTGGATCGACAAAGAGCAGTGGTAGAAAGAGTAGGATTTCCTGGTCAACATTGAAGTGAAAATTAGATGCGCGGGGACCGTTAGAGGAGATGACAAGAATCATGAGCATAAAACCTAGGAGGAATGGAGTAGAATCACGAGGACTAAGAAATATTGTATATGGAGAAAGTCACATCGTGAAACCTAGGTGAGAACGTTGGGGCAGATTTTTTCAGGATGAGAAGCTGCACTGAAACCATATATTAGAGGTAATACTAGAGGTCATGCAGTTTTGGGATCGAAATCATGATATTGGAGGTAAAATGTAAGTTGTTTAGGTGACGTGGTGAACTGTAGAAGGGAAATGTATTGAAAAAATGATGTGGAGGAATGTGAAAGTGACATGTGGTAGCTGGAAATCCAGGATTAGTATATATAGTAGATAACACCAAAAGTTCAACATAATCCATTCTATAAATAATTAACCAAAAAACACATTAAAAAGTTCATTTCCATGAATTATAACCAAATATTTGAATGATTGGATCACATATTCTAACAAGATAAACCTAACATTTACCTTAAAATAACATGAATAACTCATAAGTTCACATACCAGAAATATATATTCTATAATCATATAATCTCCAAAATATGATAATATTTTCAATAAATTTCCTGAATCACAATAAATATATAATAAAATCATATATGATTCCTAAATATAATTCATAAATTATTCTTTTAATGAAATCCCATTTTATAAAAAAAACCACTTACCGTATTTATAGAATGACCCCAATATGGTGATATTATTAAAAAAATATCAATCATTTAGTCACCAAATAACATTTCAATCCCACATTAATATATATTATAAATCGTATGTTCACAAAATTTAATAAAAAATTTATTCAGATTAACTAAAATTACCAAAACATTATCTATCATTTTCACTCTAAATCTTATCAATACCTATTAAATTATATCAAAAAAATAAAAAATAATTCTCCCTAAAATATCAAATTTCACTAAAACACCAATTAATAATATGTGTTAAATATACTTCAAAAAATAATGAAAACTCAATAATTTCCTCCCAATTTAATCCCAAAATATAAGACCCACCAAAAAGAAACTAATTAATTTAATCAAATGTCAGTACATAAATTTTTCAACCCTTAAATTAAATACAAAAAAATAGTAACTCTTTATACCCTATAAGTAGACACTTTCAATAATTTATCACTTTCTATAATCTATTATCCAAGAATTTATATCTTATTCAGTAATATATAATTTCAATTATCAAAATTATGAATCATGTCCCATGATTCATCAATCATAAAATAGATACCAATATATAATCCATTATTTTTATTTTACCATCATATTTTGATCATCATTGGCATATAACGACACTAATACATTATTAATATGATCATGTTGGTATCATTCATGATATTTACACATAGGAAATTCTTTTTTATAAGTCCTATACTATAAAAATTCAAAACATTCAGCTGATACTTTAGGAAGAATTTTTTCATGTTTAATGTTTAAATAAAAATCATACTTTTTCCTTGGTATTTTATTGTTTTATTCATTATATTACCACATAAAATAATTTTATAATTGTTTTTAAAAATTCCCTAGGTGATTATTTTAAAAAAAATAACAGATAGTTCATTGAATGATTTTACATTCATTTACTTAATTATCTCAAATATCATGTTACTCCATATTTCACTTATTTGGGGAATTAGGAAACTCACCTATGATTAGGTTATTAATCATAACTTATACTGAATAACCACAATAATTTTCACCAAATATCATATTAAATTTGGTTTCCCCTTCATAAAATCAGTATATTATCTTTCACTTATATTTCTAATTTTTGGTTCTTGTTGGTTCCAGATATTTACTAGAACATAAATTTTTAGTTTGATTATATCAAATAATATCCTTAAAAACATTCATATAAAGTATATAAACAAAAATGTATCCTTCTTCCATGTCCTATTTTATAAAAATATATTTATTCATCAAAAATAACAATAATAATTTTATTACGTACACACCCTTGAGGAAATAGTGGAATTTTAAATAATTCTCAAACAGAATCCCATCCATTAATTTAATATAATATCTTTCTTTGATACCAAAAATAATTGCACATACATTAACCATCCCATAATTACATGATTTAGTATAAGGTTTCACATTTCATACATACCCATGATCTTTTAGGTTTAGTGTTTTATAAAATTATGAAATCCATTAAAATACATAGGGAAGACCATCACATACTATACATTTTATTCCAATAAATTATAAATTTTAATGTTACACTAATTTTTCATTCAAGAAACACTATCATAGTGAAATTAAAATTCCCTATACTCATATAAATACTTCATTATATTTCCCACTCATCATTATGACCTATTAAAAACATTAAAAATGTGGTTTGAGAAGAACAACTCTCAGTAAAAAATATAACTAAAATAAATCTATATATCTATTAAAAAACATTATATCCCATTAAATTATTATCTTTTTTAAAATGTTTCTATTAGTGAAGAAGATAATTAAAATCAATTTCAAAAACATTTTTTTTCATTTAATAACTTTACAACCCGTAACGAAAAAATTAACCCCTTATATGATTCTTAGATAATTATATTTATAACATGTGTTCAATCTCAGAAAAATAACTAGAGCCCAGTTAAATACATTTGTGAAAGATCCTCAATTAACTCACACTTTCGTGACTTTATTTATTAGAGCCATTACCCAATGAATTTGGAGATATATTCGTCTTAACTTTTATATAAGTTGTATTAGGCTCACCTATTGTGTCAGTCATTTCAGACTCACCCATAGAATATGTTGTATCATGCTCACCCTTCAACATATATAATTATCATGTTCCATATCATGATTTTCTTTTAATATTTATAATTTTCATCATAAAACTATTAAAAAATATTTTGAACCCATTAAAAATAAATTTCCATCTCCTCATTAAAAATAAGGAATATACCCCATTCATTAGAAAACTCATTAAAATGGAAAAATAAAAAATATAAATTCTATTATTTGTAAATTTGTTTGGAAAACATTAAAGGATGTCATAAAATAAAGAAAAGTAATAATTATTGGATATTTTTCTCAAGTTGTAAAAGATAATATACTGATTCCATTCATACATTTGGAAAACTACCTACTCTGAAAATAACAAGAATGATCCCCTGAAAACCTTATAAAGAATGAAATATATTTTCTGATTTGAATTTTTTTTCAAGATTAAACAATATCATTATGGAATAATTTTTTAAAAATTGATAAGGATTAAAATTACTTAAAAAAATTTAAATCTTTAAAAGTACGATATAAATAGAAATACCTTACAACTCTAGTAACCTTTCAAGCAAAATAAAATTAAAGGGGTGAAATTAAATGAAAATTTAAATAAAATTAACAAATATAAATTAATGATAAAATAAATACATATGGTATTATATATACCATAGAAAATTAAACCTGTGGGGACATTTGAATGAGTCTCGGAAGAAAGAATTTGAGACCAATAATCCACTAACATAAATATTTTCCAGCATCATACATTTATTAACAACTGAATAATAAAGTAATACTAGTTTTAAACATTATTAATAATGTTTTTATGTTCATTAAATTATCATTATCCCATTTTTGTGATGTATTTAAATGTTCTATATATCTATATAATTGGTTATGTTTGCATTAGATGTTCTGAGTACATTGAGTTCATAATTACTAAATAGATTTGTTCAGTTCACCAAGGTCAAAGTGTTAATAATTTTATCATCTAAATAATATTAATCATGAAAATTTTATATTTTATATACATTTAATAAAATTTAATAACCATCCATTGAAGGTGTACATGAAAAATGAAGTTCATTGCTTCATGGAGGTGGTAGTCTAAACGTATGAACGAACGCCATTACAATTTATTAATGGATGGAACAATAATAATATATATTATAAGTTACCAATAAATAATAAAGATTACTTAATTTTTATAAATTATTTTAAATAAATTTATCATTATAACCATCCTTCTCAGTTGGTGATGAAAATTGAACCACATTACCTCATGGTAGTTGTAATCCACCTGTACACATGAGTTATGTTTTCATTTCCCATAGAATAGAAATTGAGAGAGTAAATATATGGAATATAATTATAAAAATATTTATGTAAAATTATTTTAATTATTTAATGACTAATGAATGGTTAAATATTATTTTATGCTGGTATGACAAGAAATAAACATGAAATATGTTGGTTCGGACTTATACTGTCTCATTAGATAACTCCATATGGATGAAAATTTTAGCCTTATAGGATTGATATTTTGGTAATAGAATGAAATAATAGATTTGGGGAGTGTTGTTTATGTATATTTGGGTAGCTATTTTCTAATCTATAGTGATTTAAGTTTTTAAAATTGATAGGAGGGGAGGTTCCCTTTTATAAGCGAGGAGTGGGGAACCCTTGGAATTTTTAAAGTATTAACGTAAAAAAATAATTTTCATGTGCATGTAAAAAATTTAAATTATTTAAAATATATTATTAGTGTGATTCTAAATAATCTAATCCAAAAAAATATTACATATATTGTTTACTTTACACCCTTATCTAATAGTTTTTACCTCTCGTTACACATTTTGATGATTACTCTAATATGATTTTTTTAAAATATATATGTCGAGAAATATACTAAAAAGGGAAAAATGAATCATAATTTATTAATGGATTTTATTTTACACCATATCCAATTCAGCATTCCAAATATAAATTATTTATTTTTTTCAAATAATTAAAAAAATATTTTTCATAAAATAAATGTATGTTCACTTTTCAGACTATTCACATAGTTCGGTTTTAATGAAATAAATATAATTATGGGACTCAAATATATCCTATTAATACATCACAAATATTTTATTATTATATAAAAATAGTATAACATAATAATTCAACCAAACTATTTTAGTTTTAATTTTTAATAAAAATCATTTACTTGATTTTTCTATTGTTTGAAGAGTAAATGTGTCGACATTGCATAATAATTTAGAATAATTATTGCATCAATAAAAAGTAAAAATAAATTACCATGATAAAATGTATTTCACCATTGTTCAAATTACCATTTATAACATATCATAACTTCTTTTTATCCCTAATAAATAATATTATAGATATAAAAATAAAGAGGGTTACATTTTGTTTTTAATATTTACAGAAAATGATATTACTATAATTATCAAATATAAGTTGAAATAAAGTTCCCAATTAAAATAACATAGATAGATATGGTATAAATAACATTTTTAATGAAATAATTAAAAGTGTTATGGAAATATTTAGGCCATATCTCAAAAGTTTAACTATGCTTTACCCATTTACCCTTACCATTGTTCTAGGGATTTACAATGATTACTATTCATAATAAAAATATAAAAGTCGCATATTTAACATGCATGAATATAATGATTTCATATAAAGAATCCATTTTTCACTATTCTATTTCTATAATTTGTAGAAGTTAATTTACATTTAATGTGTAAAACTCAATGGGAACCAAGTTTTTGAAAAATAAGTTTTTTGCCTAAAAATTATCTTAAACCAAAATCATGTATAATGATGATTTATATGTAATTAATTAGATTATATGTATTTAATGAAGATATATGTAAATTTATATCAAATTTAAAAAATAATGGGACTTTTAAATTAATCAATTTAATGAAAATTAATGGTTATTTTCTAAAAAAATTCTTTTCAAAATTTACTTTAAAATAAATCTTTTTTGAAAATAAAAAAAATCAATAGAAGTAAGTATTGACATGTTGAATTGAAAACTTTTCTTTATTTCCTCGTATAAAATTTAAAAAAATTTAAATTATTTAAAACATTCATACACAAAATGTTACAATATTATTATCTAAAGAAATTTATATTTGAAGGAAAAAATAAGTTTTGTAAAAATTATGGGCTGTATAATTGATCAATAAATTATATAAAACCTTTATATATATTTTCCATAATGTTGTTATTAAAATTCATACATAAAATTTAATGTTTAGGTTTTAATAATAACAATTAAATATTAATATTTTTGACAATATATGATAATTTACTTAAAATCTTGTTTTCATGTGTTAAAAGCTATCAAGAATAATATTATTTAAAAATTTAATTTTTTGTGTTACAAAAATACATATCATGTTATAAAATAAAAGGGTTTAGTGTAAAGCTGATGTGATAATAATTTCACAATGGGGGAAAAGTCATCATTTTAGGTGAGGTATTTGATGAAGTATACTGTTTGGTCCAAGGTCAGTAGGAATATTTGAGAAACATATCTAGCAAATCAAAATGTGGAAGAACAATTACTTGTTGAATCAAATGATTGGATAAAGATAAAGTGAGAGGATAAAAAATGATTCTATGAGAAAACACATGTAGACACACTACTTAATAATATAATGAAATGAGACCATCCTTAATAAATCGATAGTATAACAACCAAGGAATGTACTGGGATCAAGAAATAAATAACTGGCCCGATGAAATAGAGCCCACTTAACCTAAAAAACAATATAATTAGTCCAATGTAAATTAAAAAATCACTACAGGTATACAAAGGATGAAAAATTAGGATTCCTAATAAATATTTAGTTAATAAAAAAATATATCAAATTTTTTCATTGATATGAACTATAAAAAATTATAGTGGTTCATTTTTATTTTAAAACAAACACCAAATTTCACAAATCACTATATTTTCAATTCAAATGATAAAAAATATTCATGTTTAGGAAGGGAATAACTATCCTTATAGATTCTTCATTTATGTTTCTATGAAACAAAAATACTTAAGGCTAAAAATATTCATTCAATATGAAAAACACATAGTGTGTTCTATTGTGTAACACTATCAACCGTACCACCCAACTACTCCTAAGAAAATTGGAAAAAAATGATCAAAACAATTATAACAGTATATGAAAAAGAATTGAGACTAGATCTTACCAAAATTTCCTAGGTACACACTATTTCTAATGAAAAATAAATTCCAATGACACATGGATACTTTTTAACGGTAGAGAACCTTCCTTGATGGAACTAAAAGTTGTGGAAAAAATGTTATTTACTTGAAAAGCTAAAATAATTCAATATTGAAAAGGTATTATATGAACACTGTTAAAAAATATGAATCTTAAATGATATATTCTCTCTATATAATCCTAAAAAATATTAAAAAATCCCTTGAATGCACATTCCCTTCCACTTGGGGCCCCCTAAAACTCACTTATAGGGACAGTCCTAGGACCATTGAAAAAAGAAAACATAGTGTCTATATGAAATTATATTTACAAGTTTATAAAAACATAAAAAACCTATTTATTGTTAAAACATGAGAATTCAATAATTTTCAAGGCCTCAAAATCCATAGGATTTAGAATAGGTTTTTACCTTTTAATATGCCAAATATTTCTACACTTAATGCTCCAAATGTTTTTGACACTTTTCGTATCATTCTATTCATCTCTATTTCCTAGGACCTCAACCATAATTCTCATCATCTATTTGTTTTACATTTACCAGAATTTCATTATTTTTAAAAGAATGAGTATAAATATCACTAGAAAACAATGTAACCTTAACATCTTTTAACATGTAAAAGTCTCTACCATACATCATGAACTAATTTATTATGTTAAAATAATTATAAATGGGTATTAGAAGTATAATATCATAGTTTACATTCTTAAAAAACACATATATATTATCTAGATAAAGATTCAATTTATTACACTCGTCAATATAAACACGAAAAGAATATCCTTGTGTCAATTTAAAGGTATAAAGCCATATTTTCATATACTAAAGACCAATATGTCACAAATCATCCATGGTAATCATTGAACCCAACATCTAATACTGCACATGGAATGGCCCAACATAAATTCCTGATCCCCATGGGGTTGGGGAAAGTTCTTGGTAATCAATAACTACCCTTGGGAAGGATTTAGCCCTCAAATGACCAAAAACATATTAAATATATAAAAAATAAATCATTCCATTATAAAGTTAGAAAACAAAAGTAATATAATATATGTATAATAGAGATTTCAATTCCATAAAAATATTAAAATTTACTTATTTAAAAAAGAAATATCATATCCATGTGACATGTTGGTCAAAATTCCAATATTTCAGCCCCCCCCCCCAATTCCACTCCATATTAATAGGGATACATGTCTCCACATTTTGTTTAAATTACTTTAACTATATTAGATAAAATAAGTTCCCAACACACCCAATGTTATGTGAAGAGTTTGATCCAAATAAGCCTCACATGATACTAAAAAAGTTTCCATAAAAAACCATTATAAAAAAAACAGTTTTGGTCATTTTAAGAAATTCATTGAATAAATTTTATTTTTACATAGTTCAATGTCAATCATGGAAATCCACCCATTTGTTATAACTTATAAAATATTCATTAATGAACCAAAATCAAATAATATTCAATTAAAAACCAATTTCTAAATGAATGTATAAATAACCAATTCAAATGAAAGAACCATGTAAACTAGTCTTATGGTAGGTTATGTCCTGGTTAGCTAGCGATAGAAAACATTGACCTATTTGAGATGGGTTTTTTGAGAGGGGATACCATCTCATATTTAATATTGAAAAAATGGGGTTTCAAATACTATTTCATGTTAATTGACAACACTTATAATATGTTCGATTTTTTCAAAAAAGTTATTTTAAATGGGTGACACCTCCTATTGAAAATAATTATTTTTAAAGGGAGGTATTACCCTCCAAAAATAACATATAAATTTACCAAATAATATAATAATAATATAATAATAATAATAAAATAAATATAATAAAAAATAAAAAAATAAAAAAATAAAAAAATAATTCAAATAATAAATCAAATCTACAACAATATAAAATAATCATTATATATAACTGTAAATATATGAATTAATATAAAATTGACAAAAAATATTTACATTGAAATGTTTATAAAATAAATAAATAAATCACTAAGGGTGAGGGGTTCATCTAGATGTGGTGGTGGAGGGAACTCTATTTGAAATCCATGATTCAGAAGTCACATGTACTCCATCGTCTACTTATGATGCTACTCCTTCCATCAACACATCTCTGACGGCTATTATTGTTGTTTTCAACAAGGATCCTTCTACTCCCTACACATGGTCACTATTTGAAAACCCAAATCATGTAGTGGCACCAAATACTATTCATTAGATGATGATGACTCTCCACAATCTCCATCCAATCAAGGCACTATCATAATAACTTTACCATAATAACTCCTAATCATGAATAAAGATTTGATACCAACTACTCAACCTTCCAAGAAGGCAGGCTGATTCATATACATCCATGATGAATCACCAAATGATAATTCACTAGTGGTATGATCATCTATCTCATCCTAACTCTCCTCATATGCCTAATAAGCCACCGCATCATCTGACCCATTCAATTCCAATTTAAAATTAAAACAGCGAAATTTTTAATTTAATTTAATAATAAAACTCAAAATATATATACTGACCAAAATATCACACTTTTATATACCTTCAATATCTCCTAGGACTGAATCATTGTACATCCCCTTTTAAGTGACAAACATTGTAATATTAGGATGTTTAAATACCCATAGGAGTATAAAATATAGTTCAAATTTCAAGTTTTATAAATTTTTAAAAATATTTCTTACCACATGTCATTAATGATTACTGAATATACAACTACCATTTTATTGGATCACCTCATTCCTCCCATGATTATGTCAACATAATTTTTCTCTCCTATGAAAAATATCTCTAATCCATTATGAACATAATCCATTCCAAAGATTAGATGATATTTAAACTGGTCAGTGAGCATAGCATGACTAATCAAAATATATGACTCCCACATCCATCATAGATGTCCTCCATATATGGTGAAAAAATGGTGAAAACAATCACAGATACAGACCTCTCATGCCTCGCAGATATAATCATGCATTCTATCATCGATGGGAAACCATAAACCCTATGAATAATTAATAATATCAATTTAACAATTAAATAAATTTAAAAATAAATATTATTTATTTATGTACCATGAAATGATCAAACAACTAGTGTCAAACATCCATGGGAATATTATCCCATGTCACTCATGCTCTAGAAAAATAATTCTATAATATTGGACTCCATTATTCAAATTTTATATCTGAAAAGTAGTAATAAAATTGAAAAAATAATCAGTAAATTAGTATAGAAATAAATTAACAAAAAAATAAAAAATTATTAAAATACCAAATAAGAAAAATCCTCTACATGCATGGATCTTACTCAATATATTGACATCACTAAGGGCTATTGTCAATAATCATCAATGTTGAATGAACATGAACTATTTGTGTCCTCGTTGAACTGCCCACAGTATGAGGGTCAGATGATATAGCATCATGCGCATCACTAGAGAGTGAAGTCTCCTCTAACTAACAAAATTAATGAGATAAACTATATTTGGACATATGAAATATGAAATTAATTTATTTATAAAATAGTTTAAAACATTTATTTTGTATAGATATATATTAAATAAGATTATAACCCACACTTAATAATGTCAATCTTCATCTCCATCCTCATCTTCATATATAACAATGTCCATATCTTCATATTCCTCCCCATTATCATCAATATCCATAGTATTTTTAGCTTCATTATATCTTATGATTTTAAATTTATTTGTAACATCAATAAAGATATTGTTACCATCGAACCATAATGTTTTGGGTTTCAATATCGATATTCTTGTGCGTTTATGTAAGAGATAGTTTTGGATTAGTCTCTTAGAAAATATCAATTATTTTCACTTTAGCCCAACCAAATTCACTTTGGATAAACTGATTTTCACAACATTTCATTTTTAGTATGTTCTAGTATTCACCTAACACTCTTATATAACATAATATTTTTCATTATAAATTTGATTTTCTTGATGAACAATTAAAAATGGATCATTTAATGCAACAAGAATTTAATATTTAATATTAATGATTCCATTGTGTATATAAAAACATAGAAAACTATATTAATATCCAACTAATAACCTTTAAACATTGTTTCATAATTCTATCCCAGATAACATAGTTCAATTATTCCATCAAGCATGCCATAAATTTCATCTTTACATTCTCTATAATGAGATCCTCTCAAGAAAACACCACATTTAATTGTTTTTGTATTTCCCGTATGCACATATATCAAATCAAAAAACAATCAACACATATTAATTATAAAATTTAACCATTTTTTATTTTGGGGTACATACTACACACAATTTATTATCGATTTTATCATGACATTGAGATACCTGAAAATTTGAAAAAAAATCAATATAACAAGTAATAAATTGGATTTTAATGTTAAAAAACAAGCATTTTAAAATACCAAGCAGGAAAAAAATTACAATTTTATTCAAAAAATTACACTAATTTTTGGAAAATATTTCATGATATTATTATCATATAATCTAAAAATAAAATAATATTAACTTTTTTAAAAAAATTATAAAATAAGTTTTAGGAGAACACATAAAAAATGGTATCATTTCTTCAAAGTTGAGAAGAATTTAAGTCTGGTCCCATTGATTTTCATCATCTAAAATACATCATTCATGATCTCCATTATAACACCTCAATATTTTGTGAATTATTTTTTCCAAATTAATTTAATCTTTTTGATATTTTTCATTTCATGCAACATTGAAAATATTTTATTTTACATTTAATCACAGTGTTTATATTTCATAATACAAAAAAAAATTTAATCTTAAACTACAAAAAAAATATTAATATTTGATTCCTCTACATGAAAAATAAATCATATCTTATATTAAATGCATTAATTACATTCCCCAATGGCTTGCATAACACCCATGATCGAATATTACAAAACACCAATATGTTATTAAAAATTATTATTTAATATATTAAGACATAACCTATCCTCTAAGTGTGTTCTAATGAATATTATTAAATAACTTATGAAAACTGATGGTTTAATGAAATATAAAATTAATTCATTAGTCACAATAGATAAAAGAACCAATTGATTATAAATGGATTATTTTTTTGGAAACTTTTTTTATGCTCCCATGGATTTTTTATCCTAATAAATTAAGTTAATTTAAACTATATAATTATATTCATGAAATATATAGGTTATATTTTCATTAAAATATTTTTGAAATTCAATCAATAAATTTGATAATAATTATATAAAAAACAAACCCAATTTTACACATAAAAACCTGTTTTTTAATGAAATACTTTTATCATCTTTTAATGAAAAAACTATTTTAAATATACAATTTGAAATGTTTATAAATATTAGATGTAAAAATAATATTAATTTTTTAATTTGAAAAGAAATTAGTTTAGGGTGATATTTAGGAATTTTTCTAAGAAGATTCATTTTTGATAAATAGTGAAAAATACATAATTTCAACTCAAAACTGTGATTTCATATAATATAATAATAAGGATAAACTATAATTTTTATTGATTTAAATGTTTAATTTGATCAAATATTCATCATTTTATAAAATTAATGTCATTAGAATAAATTTCAAATTGAATTAGATTTTAAAACCTAGAAAACTCTCCAATGTTTTTTCTTTAAAAACATGCTTTGTTGTCCTGTCTATGGGATAAAAATTAAATTAATTCATCTCAATTATGTGATTTTAATTTAAAAAAATGGATTAAATATTTTTAATCTGAATAATTTTAAATTATTAATATTGTTGATTATTTTTTGATAAAAAATATTAGTGATGGTAATTAAAATTAATTACAGTGATTGAGATGAAATTACATTGAACAAGGAACTAAACACTAATCAAAAAGCCTTATATGACCTAGAAAATTGTCTAAAATACATTTTATGGAAACATATCAACCTTATCCACCCTGTAATATCCATGGAAACTTTATTTGATCCACTTTAAATAAAACTTACGTGTTTGGGTTTCCATTTTCTAAAGATTAATAAGAGTGTCACTCTTCCTCCACTATAAAAAATATTCATCACTTCACACACCCTCACGAATTTAAACCCACTAATGTTATGTAAAAATCATCCAAAATAACTCCCCAAATTATCTCCCATATATCATTAGGTAATTATTTTGGGTGATATCCATCGAAGTAATTCCTTTAGACAAACCCAAAATGAGTTACCTGATTTAGAGGTAACGTCCTTCCATGAGATCCTTTCATTTATTTACTTTCTCCACCCCTCAAAATCTCATTATATAATTCTTATATTACAAAAATATTATCCTCAATATATTGATATTTTCTATTGAGTTTTTGACCTACACTTACTCACACAATAATCTAATGGGAGTTGAACATACCATTCATGTGTGGTGAACTACCGCCTCGCGAAATGACGATTTCAAAATTTTCCTTTCCAGATTTTCAATATTGGGAATTATTAGGAAAAAAATATTTATAAATTATATAAATGAAATAAAAAAATTTATTTATGCTTATATAATTATTTTATAACACATTCCATAATAATTTTTATCTTATGTAAATACAATAATTTCGCTTTAGGAAGTTTGAACTTCTGCCCCCTCAAGGCGATGTGATTCGATCACACAATACATGGAATGTAATAAGAATTTCTGTAGAGAAAATATATGATATATATGGTAAAATAATGACACTTGAATAGTTATATATATATGTGTGTATTTATATTTCTTTTAATATCTCTCTCTCTCTCTCTTCCAATATGACAATAGAACAGAAACATCGTTCATTTGTATGTACAGCCTATCGTCTACATGAATGGTGTATTCCATTTTGTACATCAATATCATAAATATTATTATAATGTACATATTGTGAATATACATATATCATGGTTCAAATTAAATAAATCATGATTTAATTATAATGACCAAACAAAAAACAAATTAAGACACATGCAAATAGAAAAGAGTATATTACCCAAAGTGAAACATCAACATAGAATTGTTAACAAGCTGGTAATATATAGTCATAATTAAACCATTTATGGGATTATTTATAATAATATTATTATATAAAATATTTATAATATTTATACATTTATAATACTAGAAGATTGTACATGTATGATAATATTCAAGACATAGGTTAAGGGAATTTCATCTCACTCTTTATTTTTGTGAGATACATGCCCTATTCACCACTAAAGTATTTTGTGTGGTGTGTATACTGCCAATTAGTGTATTATATACCAATTATAATTAAATAAATGGGTATTTATATATCTATTTTATGATCTAACAATCATGGGGTATATGTTTCAAATGTAATCAAATCTTTAAATTAATTTTGTTTCTATTTTCCTTCCATGAGACACATGCCATGCTATACACCTCTATTATTAAATGAGGTGTGTAAAAAACCATTAAAATGTTACATCGTAATTCTAATTATTTTCATGATATTTTAATCCACATGTCATTTCAATTTAAAACATTGGGAGTATGATTAAAATTTACCATGTGCAATTATATTATGGAAAAAGTCTCACATTTTATAGAGATTATTTATCATTGTGTTTTTTATGATGAAATAATATGACTCATATTTTAATAAAACCCATGACTTTTTTTATCACCTAGTTTGTCTCGATATCATTATGTATTAATATTATTTTTTCCAACCTTTTTTTCCAAAAATTATTAATTTTTTAAAAAAAATATGACTTACCTCTATCTTCAGTTGGAAATCTGGGTTCCTCAAAAACCATGTTTTATAAAAAGGGATTCCAAGAATATTACACTAATATAATATGATAATTAAAGGAACTTTTTACCCATTTTTTACTTTTAAAAATTCTTCCAATGGAATCATCTTGTCACATTCTAAATAAGGAATTTTTATGACCTTTTATCCTGAAAAATGAATATTGTTTTTACTTTATATGACATATAATGATTAAGAAACAATAATTTATTTTTCATTACCATGTCATGTTTACAAGTTTAATTTTTATGAATATGATTTTAAATGTTATTTTCAGACAAATAGTTTCAAAAATTATTTCATTATTTCATTATAAGTCATCAAATTATTTTTTAGAGAAATTGATTTTAAAAAGTTTTTTAGTTTTTAGATTTATTCCTCAAAGCTGAATGGATAACATCCTCATGAATATTTTATTTACATATGTAAAAATAAATTATAATATAAGATAACATCTATTTATGTTACTCATGGTTGTCTAAGAAATTATTTAATGGTTACATTCATATTCTTTCTATAAATGGTTTTTTCTTGATTTTATGGTCTTTATAAAACTTTTTTCTCTTTAATGGGTTCTAAGATTATGAATTTCTTGGGATATGCTTTTGATGAAATTGTTATGATCATTGTATATTTTTCCATAGGTTAGGATATGATTATATGGTTATATAATGAATTTAATTTTATGGGTTGTGATATGATTGTTTATTATTTCATGTCACATGTATGTTAGATTTCATTATGAGATGGGTTAGATGAATTTTTCCCACAATTGAGTTAGGTAAATATGTTTTTTCTCATGAGATATCCTTAGATGGTGTTGGGAGTGAACCTTAACTACTAAGATGGCCATTTAAGTAAACCATGACTAACAAGATGTTATGAGGAGTGATCTTATACATCCAAGATGGTAATTAGAGTGAACCATGACTACGAAGATGGTATGGGAATTAAAACCATTCTACTAAGATGGTCTTGGTAGGTATGCCTTGGTAACTTTTAAACCTATGTTGTATGCTTATGGGTTTTCTAAAATTACATTACTTTTCCTTATGTTATGATTTAATGGATAAATTTCTTCATTTCATTTAGATTCAAGTTTTATATACTAACAATATGTATTCCTTGATTCATGTTTATGATCATTGATATATTGGGTATGATATTATATTATTGTGATCATCTTCTCTTACACATATACACATGTTATGATTATGAATGTCTTTTGTTTACCCTTACTGAGCCTTCAAGCCCACTCCTTTTTTAGTTTTTATTTTCTCTAGGTTATAATGAATAGTTTTAGGTATGGGTAATAAGAGTGGAAAATCATTATCAGATATTTTAAAGATCATTAACCAAATTTTAAGAATGTGTTTGATGTTTCCAAAGAAACTAAACTAATACGGTCATTCAGCATATTTTTGTAAAATTTATTTTGTATTCAAAAAATTTAATGTAATGTATATGTACATTAAAAAAAATTTATAGTTAGTATCAGAGTGAATGTTTAGTTGTCCTTTGGAAACTATGATTATAAATCCAGAATGGGAAATCCTAGAAAAATTATAAAGGTAAGGAAAAGTATATGAAAATGTCCTGAAATTTTCGTAAAGGATTGACTGTGTTGTTTCCAATCAATAAATCCATGTATACATAATACAAGTGGATGTGGATATAGCCTAGATTTAACTAGTGGAAACATATCCAACAATATTCCTTAGTCTTATATTAGGGTAATAAAGTACACGACAATGGGCCATGTTGTAATTATGGTTTGACAATGCTATAGATATGGTTTGGAAATTTAAAAACACTTCAAACACTATTATTAATGATTTTAATTTCATATTAGTCTAAATAAACTATTATAAAATTAACATGTCATCTATTAGAAGGTTTGTTTTATAATTTAAACATCCTTTAAGTAATTTTATAGGAGTATTTGGTTTTCTTCTATGATATGTGTTTCTCATCTAGTGAGTTAAGGATTTAGTAAATAGATATAACATGAAGTAAGATCATTAAAATTCAAGGTTTTATATGTTTAAGGTATGGGAATTATGAAAATATATTTCCCAAGTAGAAATATCATAAATAAAATTAGGAAGATAGTATGAGTATTAGTTAAACTTATGAAGATAAGGAGACCACCAACATCACGTGGAAGATATATAATTTTCTTCCAGTATTTTTTATATTAATAATTAAAATAATGATTATATTTAGGTTGATGAACATTAGTACATGATTATGTTTCCTAATATTGTAAAAATCTATAAAAGAATATGTTGACGAATCCAGAGTAAGTGTTAATGATAAAAGATGAATGAATGAAGTACATATGTTTTGAAATTAAAGATTATTTTATATAAATCATTAAATATATATGTATTTTCCGTATAATTATCATTAAGGATATAAAAGAATATTTATAATTGTGATTATGAAATAGTAATGTGATATTTTGATGAAGGGAATGTGCCACTTAATTTGATCAAGATGTTGATAAAATTTTCATTTTCATGTATAAGGTTATGATTGACTTGGATAACGTAAAATGGATATAATTTATTACCATGGATCAGATTATTGGTTGGTTGAGAACTTTTTCCATGTCATTAGGGATGTTGTTTAAAACATATTGGATTTATGGAATATATCTTGTGACCTTTGGAATATCAAAAAATGCATGTTTTCCAAAAGTATTTTTGGTAATTCATGTTATTATCATGTTTAAAGAGAATATATAATGAGGTTATTCACATTTTTGGAATTTTAATACCAAGATATAAATTGTGATATTTATGGTATCAATGTTAAGATGATTTTTCAAAATTATCTCCATATTATGAATTTATAGTTTTCAGAAGGGTTATAAAGACCACCGTTTATTGAATGATTAATTTAATATTTGGATGAAGTTTGTGAGAATAATGTATTGTCCCACAAAATGAGTATTTAAGAATAATTGGTAACCTATAATAAATACATGGTTTTGTTGATAACTTATGATAGATGGGATGGAACATCATGTACCTCAAAATATTTTAGTTCATCAGGAATGAAAAATTGAACTTAATTTTTGGATAAAGAGGTGATGTCGATCAGGGAACTAAAAAGTGTGATGTTGTCATAAAAACATTAAAGTTGATAATTTCATGAAATTTTTTAACTTTAGGAAAAATTATCTTGATACCAAAAATAATATACATGCACATCCATATCCAATGAATAAAATAGTCACTCATTTTATCATATATTTATGGATTTTATATTGGTAACATTCTCGTCCCTTAACCTCTTTCACCTTCCACCCAAACATGATGGAACGTTTTCTCTTCCATGCTCATGTTTTCACATTACACCACTGTTCTCCCATGTGGAAACCTTTTTATGTGCTACTTCATTTAACTCTTATGCTTCCAATATTAATTTTTAAAAGAAATATTTTTTATTAATTTTTAACATGAGGGTTTCTAAGAATTAAAAATTCGAATATTAAACCTTTATAAACCCATAAAAATTTTATGGGTGAAATTAACTTTAAGGGGGTTAAATTTAACACCCTAGGATTTAGTGAATTGTTTTTTTATTTAATTTAATCTTTTTGAAATCTTTCATTTCATGCAACATTGAAAAATAAATAATTTTATGTCATAACCAGATATTTGTCTTATTTTATACACAACACCATGTTAATCCTACACCACACACAATATAATGTTTATCTTTCTCTATATAGATCATCGATATTAGCTTTTGGTACAAGCAATAATGACTTTCCTTGATGGGTTATGTAACAAGCAAGACCGAGTTTACCGAATAATAATATATTTTTAAATCTAATTATTTTATATATTAGGAAATAACCTATACTTTAATTTAGAAATTTTAAATACTATTAACTAACATATGAAATTAAATGGTTTACACAAATATAAAAAAAATCATTAGTTACAATGAATGTAATAACCAATTGAATATAAATTGAATATTTTTATAGAAAACTATTTTTATGCTCTGAAGGTTATTTTATACAAATTAATTATATTAATTATAATTATAGAGTTATATTAATGAAAAATATATGTTATATTTTAAAAAATAATAATTTTTAGATTCATTAAATAAATTTGATAAGCATAAGATAAGAACAAACCAAATTTTACACAATAAAACCAATATTTTTATTAAGGTAATTTTAAAACCTTTTATTGGAGAACCTATTTTAAATATAAATTATGGAACATTTAAAAAATTTATATTTAAAAATAAAATCTATTATTGAATGATAAATAAAAAATTTGTTTTTTGTGATTTTTTGGTATTTTTCTACGAAAATCATTTTTTTAATAATTAATGAAAAATACTGACATTTGACAAAAAAACTATCCTTTAATATTATAAATTTATAAGGATAAATTTTAATATTAATTTATTTTAATATTTAGTTATATATAATTTTTACTAGTTTATCCAATTTAGGTCATTGTATTTAATTTCAAATTGAAATTGGTTATAAAAACCTAGAAAACTTTTGAACGCTTTTACATTGAAAATCAGCTTTGTCATCCTGTCTATAGGATTTAATGTAAATAAATTTCTATCCCTTATATTATTTAAATTTTAAAAATTTACTACATATTATTAATAATAATAATTTATAATTTCTATTATGTTAAATTTATTTTTTGAACATAAATATCACTTAAGGTAATTAAAATTAATTACAAAGATTAAAATTATAATAAACATAACAATGGACTAAACCATAAACATAAGGCATATGATGACATAATATTTTTCTAATGATATTTTTTGGATATATTACTACCTTATTATCCATTTTTCTACTTTGGACCATTATTGAATCCACTTTCATCAAAAAATGTGGGTGCAGGTTCCGTTTACCTAAATTTTACAAAAGTGCCACTCATCCTCCACTATAAAAAGACCTTATCTCCTTTAACTGCCTAACACCACTCCAGCCAAATATATATTTCCATAATATCCCCAAAATATATCAATTCCTCATTGAGCCTCCCTTTTTGAATAAATCAATTCAAAAACCCCTTTGGTTCAAACCTGAAGGAGTTACTCGATTAAGAGTTAACATCTTTCCTCAAACTCCATTATTTTATTTTCCTTCTCCACCCACACAAATATCCATATTTTAAGCTTATAATAAATCACTAGTATCATTAATATATTTATATTTTTTTTATTTATCATTTCTCCATACACATAAGCACACCTTCATCAAATGGGTAATGAACTTACCGTTTGTGTACGGTGAACTACCAACTCACTAAACAACGAGTCTTCGTTTCTACTTTCTCATTGTTGAATGTTGGGAATAATGGTGGAAAAAGTATTTATATATGATATATATTATATATAAAATTACTTTATTTTATTTTATTATTTTATATTATAGTCTTTTATTCTGTCCATTTTTTGTAAATATGATTATTTTGTCTTAGGAATTGTGGACTATTGCCCCATAAAAACAACATGATTCATTAAAACAATAAATAGCATGTATTAATAATGTTTCAAGTGAAAATATATTATATATATTATATAATAATACTAATATTATAATTATATATATATAATTATATTTAATTTACTATATTTCATCCAATACGATAATAAAATGGAAACAATGTTCATGTGTACGTACCACCTACCCTATCCATGAACGGTGTATTACATTTCATACTTGTATATAATATATATTATTATAATTAACATATATTTAATAAAAATATATAATTTTTTATACTTTTAAAATATTTATATAAATATAGTAACTAATCATATGAAAAATTATGACACATGCGAAGAACAAAGAAGAATTACCTAAAGTGAAACTTTTTCCAAGAATTGTTAACAATAGGGTAATATAAGGCCATAATCAATAAAATGTGGTACAAATATAATAATATTATTATATAAAAGAATTATTGTAAAACTAAATTTATTATATAGGAATCATGTATTTTTACAGAGTATCAAGGCACAAGGGATAGAAATTTCATTTCACTCTTTATTTCTGTGAGATACATGCCTTACTCAAGACTAAATTTTTTTTTGTGGTGTATATACATACCACGAATGTATTATAAGAATATTTTAATTGAATCTATGTGTATTTACATATTTATGTTATAATCATTATATCATGGGTTATATGATTCAAAAGTTACCAAATTAGTAAATTAATTTTGCCTCAATTTTTCTTCTTTGTGACACAAAACATGTTATACCCCTATATTTTTATATGATATTTATAAGTTGTATCTTAAATGTTATTTCATAAATATATTAATATATTAATTATATTTCATTCTACATTTAATTTAATTTTCCTACATAGGGAGAATGAGTCAATGTTACCATGTGGTAATAGTTTATTGGTACAATATCTTCATTTATAGATATTGTTTATTATAATGTTTTTATTGATTAAATAATATTAAAAATATTTCAATAAAACAATGAATTTTATTTCCAGTTTATTAGTCTCAATATCTTTATATATAAGTAACATTTTTCTACTCTTTTTAACTTAATATAATGAAGATGGTTTTTTTAAGAAAATATGACTTCACCTACATCTTCAGTCAGAGATATGGGCTCCTTCTAAACCATGATTTCCAAAAAGGGATTCCAATAAAGATACTAATATACTATGATAATCAAAGGGAATTTTTACACATTTTATTCATTTTCAAAAAAAAATCATGGAATCATATTTTCACAGTATAAAAACCTCATTTTTCTGAATTCTTTTCATGCAAAGGGAATATTTTTTTTACCTCATCCTGTGTGTAATGATTTACCAGTCATCATTTCATTGATGATTTAGTTGCATGTTAAAATCATTAATTTTAATATAATTCTTTTAATATTTATTTTCATAAAAAAATCACAATTTTTTCGTCATTTAATTATAAGTTATCAATGTATTATTCAAGGAAATTGGTTTATAAAAAATTTGTGTTTTATGAAGACATTTTTAAAGGAAAAAGTTTAATTTATCCTTGGTATTATTTCTATAGATCATTCAAAATTATTTTTCATCTATAATAAAATATATTGATGTAACTCATGAATTTCTATGAAATGATCTTATGGTTATATTTAAATTATTTCAACTAATGATTTATAATTTATTTCATGGTATTTTGGAAAACTATTTCTATTTTACGCATCATATGTTTACGAATTTTACAGGTTATGTTTTTGATAAAATGATTATAAAGTATGTATCCTTTTCAACAGGTTATGATATGATTACATGGTTATGAAACCCATATCATTTCCTAGGTTAGGATATGATTGTATTTATTTTATGTCACATGTATATATGATTTCATTATGAGATAGGTGGGACCTATATCTCCCTCTAATTCATTGGGTAAATATTTATATATCCTGAGATAGACAACGATGGTCTTGGGAGTGAACCTTGACAACTATGATGGCCATTTAAGTGAACCACACATACGAAGATGGTTTGAGGAGTGATCTCATGCAACTAATATGACCATGGGAGTGAACCATGACTACCAATACGTTTTGAGAGGTGAACACTGCATACTAAGATTCTCTTAGCTGTGATGCCTTGATTATTATGGAAATCATATTATATGATTATGTGTTTTTCAAAATTACATGTCTTATTCCTTTGTTTTTCTTTCATGGTTTATGTTAGTTGTTTCAATATGATTCATGTCTTATAAACTTCCAATATTTATGCCAAGAATCATGTTTAGGATCTTTGATATTCATGGTATAACCATCTTTTATTGTGATCACCTTCTAATACCCTTGTGCTCATGTTATGCATATGTGTCTCTTTTGTTTAACCTCATTAAGCATATAAGGTCATGCCTTTCTTATATTTTCTTTTTTATCTATTTTATATTGAATGGTTTTAGTTAGAGTTAATAAGAGGGTAATACCTTTATGGGATATTTTTAAGATCATTCACTAAATTAGTTGATTGTGTTATATGTTTTTGATGTCACTAAACTAGTCTAGTATTTGGACGTCATTTTGTATAATGGTTTAACATTCAAAAAATGTAATGTAATGTATATTTACGTTATGATTGGGTTTTTATGTCCACAAAATAAAATTTCAAGCTTTTTAAAAAATATATATTGATTTTACATTTATTTATAATCACTTCCATTATTACAGAGAATGGTGTTATGTTTTGAGGGATATTCGGATTGAAAATAATGAGAGAAGAATAAATAAACTTCTTACTAAAAATAAGCTTCTACAATTGATCTTTCAACTAATTCTTTGTTATGAATAGTTTTCATCAATTTCTACAAGTATCTCTCAAATGGGTATATCAATTGGAATCGTACTAGACCTCTGTATTGTTCACCATGTTAAAAATGTAGTAAAAAAATTTATATTTAATCAAGGAAATATGGAGGGAATATGTTTTAAAATTTAAATAATATTAAAACAACATCATATTGTAGTCTATATAGTGCATCATAGTCTGTTCTCTCTGCACAAATGTCTCAGAAAAAATATTATATGTCTGTTTGTGAATCCAAAAACATAAAATTCAAAAAATATTATAAATCCACTCTGTATAAGTCATTCCATTATAACATGGTATTCATGACTTTTTAATCAGGTAATATTCCTATTTTTTACACATCTATACAAATTGGAATCATATCATTCTGGAAGCCCCAAATCTACAATAAAATGAAAAAATAATAAATTATTATCTTTCCAAACTCTATAATAATATTTTGGATTTATTAAATTATGTTAAGTATCATTTTAAAATAGTTCATGGTTGTTTCTCCTTTAAATCTGGTAAAGATCTAATCATGCATTTACATTATCTTTTCTCATACCACGTGTGTCCAAAACTCTATAAAATATATTATCAAAAAAATATTATCAATATTCATGACATCTAATATGTGATGGAATAAAAAATATGACCAATATAGAATATCCCAAAAAAAGATTTGTTGTACCCAATTGTGTCCTTTAACAAACCCATATATTTTTGTTGGATTATAGTCAGTTCTATGTTAATGGGATGTAATAAAGATAAAATATATTACAACTCCGCACATGATATCATTTTTGGAGTTTCATCTCTTTCAAAAGAACCATTTCTAAAATGTTTTTTTCCTCCAAAATGGCTGATCGATATGAATTAATATTCGATTATAGTCTAAGAAACATGGTTTTCTTACATTAAAGAGGATAAACACTTTTCTATCTCTCACATAGTATGGAAATGATTTATTACTATTTTTAATCCAACCATATAACATTATATATACTAGTAAGTAACTGATTTTCCACATTAACTCAGCTTTAATTAAGAAAAATTTTTTCTTCAATAAAATCATATGTACCAACACCATTACTCCAGGATAAATTTATCTCACTAATCAATGGCTTCAAATAAAAATTGATATTATTTTTTGGATGTCCTAAAATTTATATATTCAAAAAAATTATATGTCTCATTCATTAATCTAACACCCTGAGATTTTAGGAGATATATATATATATATCTTTTATTATATGCAACACCAAATGAATCTTTCACTACAGACAACACTGGCTTGTCTTGCGTTACACGCAAGAGCCACCTTCCTCGATAGATTGCGTTGTACTCAATACCGAGTTTCATTAAACAATTATATATTATTATAATATTATGAACTAGCCATTATGAATAGTGTTAAACTAATTTTGAATTTTCAAACATTATAATTTATCTTACAAATTTTCTAGAATGAAATATGAAAACAAAATCAATTTTCGATAAAAGAAGTATTTTTTCAAAAATGTTGTTTTACCGCCTTTTGATGGCACACCAATTTTAAATATAATTTTTTACAAGTTTAAAAGTTAAATTTTTTAAAATAAAAATCTTATTTTGAATCAGGATATAGAAATTTACATTGGATAAATTTTTGATATTTATCTGATAACAATCATATTTTGATGAATAGTATAAATACGCTAAATTTTCCTTAAAAACAACTTTTTTCATCAAGATAATTTATATGGTTAAATGATAAAATTTAATGGTTTTAAAGTATAAATAGAATATATTTTTATAATTTAATATAATGTATGTCATTAACATTAATTTGACATTGAATTCATAGGTAAAAACATTTCAATATTTAACAATGTTTAACGTTTAAAACCTGTTTTCATAACAACGAGATTAATTTTAAATTACTTACTGCAACTTTAGTGTTTTGAAATTTGAAAAATGGATTCCATATTTTGATTCACTGGGTCCAAATTATGTTAATAGGTTACTTTTATTTTTTTACATTATGAATAGTAACTACGTTAAATTTTATTTACTAAAGTTAAAGGAAAATCGGGTAATTAAGGGTAAGAATAGGATTATAAAATTACCCTAACTGCCTCCAAAATACTACTGGATGAATTAAAGTAGACCCATATCACATAAGGGTCTAAATAGAATAATTTCATGGACATTTGAAAATGAAAATTATATAATTATTATTAAAACCAAATAAAGTGACAACATGTCATTCTCTTATATCTTATAAGTGTAATAATTTTAATTTAGTGATAAAACACATAAAACTTAAAAATTAAATATTCTACATAAATATAATAAAATTATATACATCATGATAATTTATTTATAATTTTTAGGTATTAAATATTTGTCATTAAGGATGACACAATAGTGATGTAGAAATTGTTTTATTGATTGAAATATCAAATAAATGGTTTTAAAAATATTAAAATAAATATTATATGAACTAATTAATGTTCTCAACAAATTTTTAAGATTAATATTACATTTTAGGAATCTATTAAATATTTTTTTTTGAATATATCCTCTGTGGAGATTTTATTGAAATTCAAATAAATTAATAGTATTAAAATTGACACTAATGTTATTTTATAAAAATAACATTTTATAAAATTCTTTAAAAATCAAAAAAATATTTAAAAATTATAAATAAAAATTTATGTGGTCTAAAATGTCATAATCTATCCAATTATAGGCAATTAAAAACAAATAAGTAATTATTTATAACAATTTAAAATTTAAAATAATATTACCACAAATAAAATTAAATAGATTAAATAAGTATAAATAAAGTTGATAAGGTTTAAAATAATTTCTCAACCTGTCTAAATGTTATTGGTTGATTTGTTTACAACCCTATATCCTCTAATCTTCGTATTTGAGTCATTTTTGGAGGCTTTTATGTGGGGTTTGAATTTATTATAAATTAATATTTCTTATGTTTCCAAAGGTACCCCTCACCATTATAAAAGGGCACCGCATCCCTCTCATTATCATGCCATTTTGAGCCTTAATTCTCATCCAATCCCTGGAAATTTCACTTTTACACTTCCATAAAAACATTCAAGAGGTCTTGGTCTTCTTCAAATACAATCTTTAGTGCCATAAGAGGAGGTTTAGAAGAGGCGCGTCGAAGAAGAGGTAATATCCTTTACCGATTCTTTCAAAAAAAATTCTTCTTCTACTTCCTCTTCTTTATTGGTTCCATTATAAAGTAATAACATTAGTATCACCAATATACTGATATGTTATTATAAATATGAAAAAAACTATTTCACCTTCTGTCTGTCCTACAGAAAATGAAATCACCACGCGTGCGTAGGTATGAAATACCATCTCTACGCCGTGGTGTAATCTGTTTTCCACCACCACCTTATATGGATGGGTATAATGGTGTAAAGAATAACTATATATGATTATTATACCCTGATACTAATTCTGAGATATTCTATCATCCACTATAATACCATTCAATAATTATGGGAACTATATCGTCACATGTGCGTACTTATAGCTTACCGTCTCCACTGTGCGATGTGATTCGTTCTACATGATCTTCATTAAACCATGGTTATATAAAAGCATTTAATGGATAAATATGATATATATTACACTAATACCATTATTGAAATGATGTATCTATAATCTAAAAGGAGGAAAATGAATTTATTCGATAAAACACGCATAAAAACATAAAGCAATGAACACCCGAATAATAAGTTGAAATTAAATATTACTAATAGGGAGATAATAATATGACCATATATGATATAATAACAATGTATATGATTCTGTAATAAGTCAATAACATTATTTAAATCATTATACTGGAGTTTCGGATACGTACAGAGCATATCAGACCAAAGGTAAGGGAAAATATCACAATCTCATTTTTATCTATGATTGGTTATACTTCAGAATTTACTAGGGAATATTTATCATCCACATACTTATTTCCTTAATATGTAATATTATTTGTATACTCCTACAATTTTTTTATTCCAATTTTACCTATTTTTGTTTTTTTAGTAAACGATATGAAAGAAATCTTTTCTCGTTTTCAGTATGAGATATGTTTTGACTTTTCCGGCCAAAGTACAAAAAGAATGTTTTTTAACTTATACGGCATGAATGGATTTTTAAGATTTTATAGAAATTTATTTACATGAAGCTTCCTTTACAAGTTTTCACATTTATTTTCAATTAACATGATTTAGATTAAAATGTTATGACATATTGAGAAAGGAAAATTGTTTTCTAAATAGAAATGAAATTTTCCTCAAGAATAGAGTTCATGTGTCTTATCAATATTATTTTCCATGTAAGATAATATAGGGTTCTGTTTATATCCCTCTTATTACATGAATTTGATTATGTTATGATGGAATTATTTTTATGAAGTCCTTTTATCTTATATGGATTATGTTATGATGTCATGATGTTTATGAATCCCATTTTTTATGGGTTATGCTATGATGTATGATTTAGGATTTTTTTGGCACACATAATAATGGTATCATTAGGAGATGGGTGGGACCTATATCTCCCTCCAGTTAATTGGGTAAAGGTTTATATCTCATGATATAGACATGGCAAGAATGATAAGTAAATTCGGTTCAGTGATACAGGACTGGAATGAGGAGTGAACTCAGTTCAGTAATGGACTTTTTCTGATATGATGGTCTTGGAAATGAGTCGTGACAAATATGAAATAATTTTCTATTATTATGTGTGTATTCCACAAAGTTTCATGTCTTATGTCAAGAATATTGGGATTACATTTCACTATTACGATTTATCCCATGTCATGATATTATGATCTCTCTTGTAGGATATGATTTTCAAAATGATATATTCTTTTGAATATGATTATGATTGATATTTCCTTTGTATTCCCTTATTGAGAATTTGAGCTCAACCTTTTTATTTTTTCTTTTCCCCAGGTCAAGAATAAGGGTATTAAGTAGGATTTGCCAAAAGGGACTCTAAATGTGATGAAAAATACAGGAGGAAATGTAGACGATTTGTGAACCAGTTTTTTTGTTTCCCAATTTCTAAATAAATTATACATATGTGGTCCTATCATGGTTTTGTTACATGTTGTAATAATTATGCATAAATTCTGAATTAATATCAATTTATGTAAGGTATGGGTCGTTATGGTTGGTATCAGAGGAAAGGTATTGTCAACCTTGTAGAACTAGGATGTGAAAACCTTAGTAAGAACCCTAAGGATGTGTATAAGCATAAAACACAATATTAGTGTTTTATATATTCTCATGAATAACCTATGATAAGTCCTAAGGTGAGAAATTTTATTCCTGATTTTGTCATTTTCCTGTTGTAATTAGTGTTTCTCTCACAATGATTTTTGGTTTTAGTCAATGACTTGAACCTGAATGAACCATGTTAATGATGAATGAGATGGGAAATGAAATGATTGTCCCCCTGATCAACCAAAAGATATGGGAGCATGAATAAAAAACCTTGTATCCATACTCACACAACTTTCTCAAACTATGAATCATGCAGGACTTCCAAACCAGCAAAGGAGGGAGCAACATTCTGTTGAATCCTTCACGAGGCAGTGTCCACCTTCATTCAGCAGTTCTTCTGATCCATTAGCAGCTAAAAAATGGATCAGTACCACTGAAAAGATATTTTCTGTCCTTCAATGTTATAAACATGATAAATTCATCTTAGAAGTATATCGTTTGGAATGTGATGTTGAACAATAGTGGAATCTTGTAAAGAATACAAGGCAAAGGGATGAAACTGAGTCCATGAATGGGATGAGTACAATAAATTATTTTTCAATAAGTACTTCCCTCTTATTTTTCAAACATATATGGAGAAAAAGTTTCGTGAACTAAAGAAAAAGGATGATGAATCTGGTGGTACCTACGAATCAAATTTTACAAGGCTTTCAAGGTAAGCTTCTTGGATTATTATCTAACCTGAGAGTAAGATCGATCGATTTTTTAGTGGCTTAAAACCAAGTCTCCAAAGGGAATTATCTATAAGGGACATCAATATCTATAAGGAAATTGTTCGATGTGCTCTCAAGGTTGAGATGGAGATTGGAGTAACCCATCAGTCATATGGGTTTGATAAGAAGAGGAAAATGGAATTCAAAGGAAAATCTAAAGACCAAACTGAAACGAATATGACTTTTCCCTTATGCTCAATGTGTGGAAAGAAACAAGGATTGAATTCTCTTAAAGGTACAAGTAAATGTTATAAGTGTGGAAAAGAAGTCCATTGGGAAATTGAATGCTGTAGTGATGAGAAAAAGATGTCTTATTATGCGAACAAAGAAAAGGCTACACATAATGCACCTCTTACACTTCAATGTTACAAGTGTAAGTAAATGGGTCATTATGCCAATAAATACCCTAATCCAAGGGTTTTTTATGATGATCGAAGTCAACATACTCTTAAGGCCAAATAAAAAGGAAAGTCACATGCAATTTTTATCGGCAATGTGAAGTACAATAACAAAGTGGTGAAAGTAACACTTATCATCAAATCTAATGTATAAAATGTTTTATTTGATTCTAGATCCACCAACTCTTTTATTTCTGAAGAATTTTCTTAAGGTATCTATGTACTACCCCAACAATTAGCTGTTGATTTAGCTGTGATAAATCCTAATGGAACAACAGTTGCATCAAAAGTTTACAATTCTTCTCGGATTAAAGTTTGTGGGAAAGAGATTCCTGAAGATCATGTCATCCTTCCTATAGTAGAAATTTGATGTGCTTCTTGGCATGGATTGGATTTCTTTATATGGATCTCATATCAATTTCCAAATAAGGGAAGTCACATTTCACCTTCTCGATCAATCTATGATCATCTATTGATGCAAGGGTGAATATAACCTTCTTGAGGAAATTTATTCCATATTATGGGTCTTGATTCCAATAAATGAAGGTTATTTATCTCAAATGGTTGGAGAGAAGCTCACGATTAAGAATATTCCCATTGTACAAGTGTTTTATGATGTCTTTCGAGAGGAATTTCCAGGTCTTCCACAAAATTGTGAAGTTGAGTTTTCAATAGAACTCAAACCGGGTGTTATGCCCATTTGAAAGACAGCTTATAGAATGGCCCCAATTGAGTTGTAGAAATTGAAGAAGCAACTCCAAGATAGTCTTAATAAGGGATTCATATGCCCTAGTGCATCACCTTGGGGAGCACCTGTTCTGTTTGTTAGGAAAAAAGACGGATCAGTGAGACTCTACATTGATTATCGAGAACTTATAAAGATCACTACCAAGAACAAATATCCTCTCCCACACATTGATGAATTATTTGACCAACTACGTGGGGATCAATACTTTTCCAAGATTGATCTTCATTGAGGGTATCATCAATTATGGTTCAAAAGGGAGGATATACCAAATACGGCTTTTCATACAATGTATGAACACTATGAATTTATAGTGATGCCATTTGGTCTTACGAATTCCCATGATATCTTCATGGATCTAATGAATAGAGTCTTTAGAGACTATCTTGATCAGTTTGTGGTAGTCTTTAAAGATGATATTCTTCTCTTTTCAAAGAGAAAGTAAGAACACGAAGATCACTTGAGAATTGTATTAAATACCCTAAGAAAGGAGATGATTTATGCCAAATTTACCAAGTGTGAATTTTGGATTCAAAAAGTATCATTTTTTGGTCACATAATATCAAAAGAGTGGATATCTGTGGAACCAGCAAAAACATAGGTTATTGAATGTTTTTCGATACAAACAACAGTAACTGAAATCCAATTTTTTCATGGTTTAGCTAGGTATTATCGATGTTTTGTGAATTATTTTCCAAGATTATCAAACCCACTCACCAAATTGACTCAGAAAGAAGTTAAGTTTGTTTGGACAGAGGAATGTGAAGAGAATTTCAAAGAGCTAAAAAACAGTTTTCCAATGCACATGTGCTCAAACTGCATTGTAGTGGTGAAAGGTTTGTGATCTACAGTGATTCATCCAAGAAGGGACTGGGGTCTGTTCTCATGAAAAATGAATTATTGATAGCTTATGCCACACAACATTCGAAAATACATGAGAAAAATTACCCAACCCATTATTTGGAGTTAGCTGCGGTAATCTTTGCTTTAAAAATTTGGAGGCATTATCTTTATGGTGAAAGGTGTGATATTTTTACTAATCATAAAAGTTTAAAGTAAATTTTCACACAAAAGGATCTGAATATACTCTAAATAAGATGGTTGGAGATGATTAAGGATTACGACTGCTCAATTCATTATCACCCTGGGAAAGCAAATAATGTGGAAGACGCGTTAAGTCGACAATACCATGCTAGCTTATCTGCGATGAGGATCACAAAAGAACCAATATTTATGGAAATATAAAGGATGGATCTTAGAATTATAATGGAAGGGGAAAAATATTACCTTTATCAAATGAATGTTCAAACATCTATACATGTGGGGATTAAAGAGGCATAGAAAGAAGATGTAGAGTTACAAAAGAAGGTGAGAAATTATTCTGAATTCGACATTGATTATGATGAAATAATAAGGTTTAGGAATCAGGTGTGTGTTCCTCCCATCCCAGAATTAATGAAAGAAATATTGGACGAGGCTCATAGTTCTTCCTTCTCTTTTCAACCTGGAAGAACAAAGTTGTATGGGGACCTAAAAGAGTACTTCTGGTGGGATGGCATGAAAAGAGATGTTTCTGAATATGTCCCTTGATGCTTGGTTTGTCCGAAAGTTAAATATGAGAGACAGAATTGTAAGGGGATGTTACAACCATTACCCATACCAGAATGGAAATGGAAAAACATCACTATGGACTTGGTCATCGGACTTCCCAAAACATCCAATGGCTATAATGATATCTGGGTGATAGTTGATCATCTTATGAAGTTATCACACTTCATTTCTGTTATATAGGATTTCTCTCTTGATCATCCTTCCAGAATATATGTAAAAGAAGTGATAAGATTTCATGTAGTACCACTTTCCATTATATCTGATCAGGATATGAGGTTTACCTTAATGTTTTGGTGAAGCCTTCAACATACTCCAGATACAAAGTTCAGTTTTAGAACTTCTAATCATCCTCAGACAGATGGTCAGTCTGGGAGGAAAATTCAAACTTTGGATTACATGTTTAGATCATTCTCTAAGGATTTTAAAGTTGGTTGGGATCAAAAACTACCATTGGTGGAATTTTCTTATAATAATATCATTCACTCTAGTATTCAGATGGATCCTTATGAAGCTCTCTATGGAAAAAAATTCAAAACACCATCTTGATAGGATGAAGATGGGGAAAGAAAGCTATTAGGGCTTGATCTTGATGAAGAGATGGAAAAAAGGTCATATCTATTCAACAACACATGAGTGAAGCTTAGAGTCGAAAAAAAAGTTATGCCGACAACGAAAGAAAAGACATAGAGTTTGAAGATGGTGATAAAGTGTTTTTACGAATATCTCCTTGGAATAGAGTAATGAGATTTGGAAGGAAGGGAATGCTAAGCCATAGTTATATCGGTTCATTCAAAATACTAGATTGTGTTGGGATAGTAGATTACATATTGGATATTTCAGCATATCTCTCGCAAGTTCATGATGTGTTCCATATATCTCTCTTGAGAAAGTACATACCTGATCCTTCACATGTACTAAGCTCAAAAGTTTTACCGCTAGAGCAAGATCATTCTTATGAAGAAAAAATGGTAGAGATTCTGGATCATAGAGAAAAAGTTCTACGAAACAATACCACTTGTTTGGTTAATGTTTTATGGAGGAACCGCCAATTAGATGAATCTACATGGGAACATGAGGATATGATGAGGGAGAGGTATCCTCATCTGTTTGTTACAAAGTGACGAATTTCGAGGGGGAAATTCATTTGTAGGGGATTTAGAATGTAACACCCAAATATTTTATGAGAAATATATATATATGTGTGTGTGTCTGTGTGTGTGTTTGTGTGTGTGTTTTCTATTATACAAAGCACCAAAGGAATCTTTCACTACACACAACACTGTCTTGGCTTGCGTTATACGCAAGAGCAACCTTCCTCGATAGCTTGTGATGTATGCAATACCGAGTTTCACTAAACAATGATATATTATTATAATATTATGAACTAGACATTATGAATAGTATTAACCAAATTTTAAATTTTCTAACATTATAATTCATCTTACACATTTTCTAAAATGAGATATGAAAACAAAATCAATTTTCAATAAAAGAAGTATTTTTTTCAAAAAATGCAGTTTTACCACCTTTTGATGGCGCACCCATTTTAAATATAAACTTTTACAAGTTTTTAAGTTAAATTTTACAAAATAAACATCTTCTTTTGAATCAGAATATAAAAATTTACATTGGATGAATTTTTGATATTTTTCTGATAACATTCATATTTTGAGGAATTGTAAAAATACGCTAAATTTTTCTTAAAAACATCTTTTTTTATCAAGATAATTTATATGGTTAAATGATAAAATTTAATGGTTTTAAAGTATAAATAGAATATATTTTTACCATTTAATATAATTTATTTCATTACCATTAATTTTACATTTAATTCATAGGTTAAAACATTTCAATCTTTAACAATGTTCTAACTTTTAAAACTAGTTTTCTTAACAATGGGATTAATTTTAAATTACTTACTGCAACTTCTATGATTAGAATTTTGAAAAATGGATTCCATATTTGGATTCAGTGGGTCCAAATTATCTTAATATTTTACTTTTATTTTTTCTTGACATTATTAATAGTAACTACGGTTAATTTTATTTAATACCATTAAAGGTAAATCGGGTAATTAAGGGTAAAAATTAGATTATAAAATTACCCTAACACATGGAAAAAATCTATTAGATGAATGAAAGTGGACCCATATCACATAAGGGTTAGAATAGAATCATTTTATGGACATTTGACCATGAAAATGATATAATTATTATTAAAACAAATGAAAGTGACAACATTTCACTCTCTTATATCTTATAAATGTAATAATTTTAATTTAGTGATAAACCTCATAAAACATCGAAAATAAATAGTCTTTAGAAAGATAATAAAATTATCTGGACCACATATATAATGATTTAAACAATTTCATTTAATTATTATATAATCATATTCCTTTTTATGATATCATATATAATAATATTATCATCTATTTGTTAGTAGCACTTTATTGTTACTCGTTACTCAGGTATTAACTTCTTTATATTTTTATGCTTGTTTTATCAAATAAGTTCCAGTTCTCTTACTTACGTAATAGTTATAAAAAATTATATTTACATTAAATATATGATATTTATTAAATATTTGAATTTATGTAATCATGTTGTCATGTATATGATATAGAATGAATCACATTGCATTGTGGAGATGGTAGGTAGTACGTACGTACGAACAATGATATCATTCTGATAATTGTGAAATTGTATGGAATTGGATGTTATATAAGTTTTAATAATCTATATCATGTTTTAATTACCAAATATAGTTATTATTTCCATCTTTATATCCATCCACATATTATGGTGTTGAAAAAAATATTTCACCACAGTCTGGAGATGCTATGTCGTACGTACTCATGCGTAGTGATTTCATTCTATGTTGGATGGATAGAAAGTGCAGTATAGTAGTTTCATAATTACAATAACATCTCAGTATTTAATTGATACTATATTTATTACTTTATAATTAAACAAATCATGAATTGGAAGTAGAATTAGAAATAATTGGAATGGATTAGTAGAGGATATTAGCTCTTCTTCAACTTGCTCCCTATAAATCTCATCTTAATGCTCTAGATTTTGACTTTGAAGAAGAACAGAACCTCTAAAATGAAACTATGGAAGATGATAAAGAAAATGGGTAGGTAATTGTTGATCTTGAAGGCTCAAAGTGAAGTGATGGGGTGAGGGAGTAGGTTCCCATTTATAATTGATGTGAGGTGCACTTTTGGAAACCTCAAAAAATATTTATTTATAAAAAAATAAAACTCCATCCTAAAACCTCCAAAATGACCATTTTCAAAGATGAAATTGTATAGGGATATAGTCTCATCAACCAAAAAAATTTATAAAGGTTTTTTTGTCCATTTTTACATTATCATTTTAATTAACACCTAGTTATTTTATTTAATTTTAATTAAGATAACAAATATTTCAATATTAAAAGAGTGAAATATTTACTTATTTTATGTCTAATAAACCATAAATTAATTCCATATAACATTTTAGACAAAACAATAATTATTATATATTTTTTAAAATGTTTTAGGATATTTAAATAATTTAATAAAAATTATATTTATCAATAATCAATAGTGTTAATTTTGACACAATTCAATTCATTGACATTTAAAAATATCAAGATAACAAGTTAACAAAGAAGAAAATATTTTATTATATTTTTCGAGGTTAAGGCCATCAATAAAATCCCTTATAATTATTAATTATCCCAAATTTTATTTATTTTAATATTTTTAATAACATAATTTGTTTATCTCTATTAATAAAATAATTACTACAATAATTTTTTGAAAATATTTAATAAACTTATTTACTGTATAAAATTTAGAAATAAAATAGATAATGAATATAAATCTAATATATTTTAGAATTATACTTTTATTCAAATATATTTTTTGTTATATAAAATTTTAAAAATGTTATATTAATTAAAACGTGAATGTGAAAAGTTTATAACCACTTTAAATAAAATAATATAAGTGTCTCAATAACTTCTATATGTCTCCAAATGGTAAATAACACAACCCATGAATGCTTATGGTCGATATATACTAGACCAATTATATATTTTTTCATGTTTTGGGGTCTTCTAATTTTAATTATCATTTTAGTTAAAACTATATTAATGATTTCTCATAAATTAAATAATTCCTTCATAATAAATGTTAACGCTATTAAGGTAATTATTTATTTCCTAAAAATTATGAATAAGCAACCATGATCATGGGAAAAAAATATATGTAAAAATTATTATTTATAATCTAATTAATATATTGTATAAGGTTATATAAAAATGTTTTAGTAATTAAAATTTGAGGGAGACATATTTAACTTTTGTTTACATAAAATAAAGTAAATGTCTTAATCTCATTAATTGGATTCTAGAGGATACCATTTAATCCCATGGATTATTTTGGTTAAAAAATTTCATACAAATATACTAGGAAATGTGTTAGAGTAATTTTATAATATTATTCCTACCCTTAATTAAATTATTTACCATTTTACCGTAAATATAAAGATTACTGAAGTTACTACTAATAATTCCAAAAAATAAAATAAATCTATTTACATAAATTGGACCAAATGATTAAAAATATGGAATGCATTTTTCAAAATTATAAAGACATATTTTTTAGTAATTAATATACAATTAATATTGTTTTCTAAAAGAGAGAACATGTTTTAAAAGCTAAAACATTGCATAATATTGAATTGTTTTTAAATCTAAATTCAACATTACATTAATTCCAATGACCTAAATTATATTAAATAATAAAAAATATATTATATTTATACATTTTAATAATTAAATAATATAATTTAACCAAATAAATTATTTGGATGAAAAAGTTATTTTCAATTAATATTTAGTGTATTTGAATATTCTTAAAAAATGATTGTTATCAGAAAAATATATGAAATTTTTTTCAAGGGTAAATTTTTAAATCCCTCCTAGAAATAAAATGCTTATTTTTGAATGTAAAAATTATCAATTTGTTATAATATTAATTTAATAGGGGTTCTCCATTAAAAGGTAGAAAATATTCATTTGAAAAATATCAGTTTTTATACATCAAATATGGTGTATTCATACCCTATGTTAAAAAATCCGTTGGATGAATATCAAAAGTTTTTTAATAAGTATATAACATATATATTTAATTAATTTAATTTAATAATAGTAATTAACATAATTAATTAATACAAAAAAACAAATATATAATTTATATATATTTTACAATATTAATGGGTAGTCAATAAATTCGCTAGACATTTTCATAGGTTATATGTATTCCCGCTAACCTAAAGAATATAATATAATGGCCATTTTATATCTAGGTAATCTCGTAGTTTGTTTAAACACATGGTTGCGTGCAATGAAGACTATTATAGAATTAAAATTATTTAAAGAAAATATTTGATAAAAATGTCTGGGTATTACATTTTACCCCCTTAAATTGAATTTCAACCTCAAAAATTTTCATTTGGAAACAAATATATGAGGATACCTCTCCCTCATCATATCCTCATGTTCCCGCATAGCTTCCTCAAATTTTTTTTCTTCCATAAAAATTTAACCAATCTAGTGGTTTTGTTTTATAGAACATTTTCGCTATGATCTAGAATCTATATTGGTTTCTCTTTGTAAGAAAGATCATGCTCCAACTATATGATTTCTTAGAATAGTACATGTGAAGGATCAAGTGTTCACTTTCTCAGGAGATATACATGGAACAAATCACAAACTTGAGAGATATTCGGTGGAATCACCAATCGATAAGCTACATTTCCAACACGACCTAGAATTTCAAATGGACAGAAATACCTTGGGCTTGACTTTCCCTTTTTTCCAAATAACATTACACTATTATAGGGTGATATTTATAGAAACCCCTTATCACCCACTTCAAACTCTATTTCATTTCACTAGTTTACAATATAAATTTTTTGTTTACTCTGAGATTCTCTAATGTGTTGTTGAATAGATCTGACCTTTTCTTCCCATTCATCAAAAAGATTAGGTCTTAACAGCTTTCTTTCTAAACATCATCCAATCAATTTGGTGTTTTATACATATATATATATATAGGGCTTCATAATGAGAAATAGAATACTATAATGAAATATATTGTTGTAATAAAATTACAACAATGGTATATGTTTAACCCAACCACCTTATAAATCCATAAGGAAAGATCTAAAAATGTAATATAGGGTTTGAATTTTCCAACCCAATTGACCATATTTCTGAGTATGATAAGATGTGTGGAAACATAACTCTATATCTAGAATTTGTTGGAGTCTTTTCTAGAACATTGAGCTAAACCTCAGATCCAGATCAGATATAATGGAATGTGGCACTCAATAAAATCTTACCACTTTCTTCATATATATCCAAGAAGGCGGATCAATATATAAATACCATCTAATAGGAATGATTTGTGTCAACATTGTAAGGTGATAAACTATAACCCATATAGAATTATGTCCTTTAGATGTTTTGGGCTGTCTGGAAACACTGTTAATAGTGATGTTTTTTCATTTCCATTATGGTATGGGTAATGGTTGTGACATCCCCTAAGACTTCTATCTCTTAATCTTAACATACTGACAAACCAAGCACCGAGAGAAACATTCAGCAACATCAACTTTCATGCCATCCCACAAAAAATACACTTTCACATCCTTGTACGACATTGTGCTTCAAATATGAATAGATAATGATGTATTATATGCCTGATCCAACAGATCCTTTAATTCTGGTATGGTATCATACAAACCTGATTCCTAGCCATTATTATATCATCATAATTAAGGTTGAATTAAGGAATATTTCTCACCTTCCTTTGATTCTCTACATCTTCCTTCTTCCCCACCTTAATCTTCACTTTTATAGATGGTTGAAAATTCATTTGAGAAAGTCAAGTTTTCTCCCCATCAATTATAATTTCAAGATCCATACATTGAAAATCCTTAAATATTGGATATTTTTTGAACCTCATCATGGATATGATAGCATGGTCGATTTGACTAAAAGCATCTTTCACCTTGTTCACATTACGAGGGTGGTAGTGTATTGAGCAGTCGTAATATGTAATCAAATCCAACCAAAATTTTTGGAGAATATTCAAATACATTAGTATAAAAATATAAATTAAAATTTTATGATTAGGATAAATATCACACCCTTCACCATAATGATAATTCCTCTATATCGTTATTGTAATGTCTCAGAATTTCTATGAAAATAGTTTTTATATTGAAATATTTAAAGACCACGCACTGAGAAAGCATGAAAATATGAGACCCCGAGTCCCTAGAATGATCCATCAAAATATGTTAGTCTTTAAAAAGTGTACGTGAGTGGTTTTCCAGAAAAGGTGGTATAACTCTTTAATGGGTTCCTAGATCAAAAATATGATGGCACTATTATGTTGAGGATGGAAGCTTTACCCTAGGTGCAACATAAGTTTAGTCCGCACTGGACTCCAATGAGAAAACTCAAAAATGGCATAACCATAAATAAAATTATTAAATAAAATTATTTTATTTCTCAAATTCTTATTATTTACAAATGGAGTCTCAGATTAAAAATTTGATTACCACTACTGAGCTTGTGAGGATATGCTTTCCTTAGGCCGATCCTAACATTTTCCATCATGGGCCAATAGTAGAAGTTTGTTTTTGGTCATAAATAAAATAATTAGCTAAGAATTATTTTATTGTCAAATCCTTATAACTCTAAAAAGGTAACTCAGATTTGAAATCCTAACATACCATTGATCATGTGAGGTCATGTTTCCCATAGGCAGAGCCTATCCTTGATCAGCACGGGTCAAGGGTGAAAGTTAATTTTTGAAAATTATTTAAGGTTCATTTAAATAAATGTGCAAGCGGGTTTTTATATCTTTTTAACCAGTTTTTAGATAAAATATCATAGGGAATCATTGAACTTAGAATATTGGGATTCACTTCAATATAACTTATCTTCGGCCAACAAGGGTTGAACGAAAATGTTCATTTTAGGGACTTTTTAGAAAAATAATAAAATAACATAAAAATTTATTTTTTTCTATTTCGCACCATTGATCGGTGGACAGTGATGCTGCGATGTGGACTAAAGGTGATGATGGGGAATAATTAATGAAGACACTTAATGGCTCGTTATGCATGCGTAATGATGCAATGTCGCAGTATAAGAGAAACGCTACGATGTGTTTCTTTTTATTAATCGAATGCCTTGGACAGTGGAGAAGGAAACTATGAGAATTATCATAAGAATCGTCGATGAACATCATCTCTAACAAATAACAACAAATCATGATGAAAATCAAACAGCTTTGACGCACCTCAAAGAATGATTTTGGAAGCGATGATTGACGTCGATGTCTTAAAACCTTGAGGACGTAACACTGTGCAATGAACGTCAAAAAGGTAGGGTTTTTTATTTAAATTTCCTCCATATTATTTTTTAGAAATGAGGAATATGGGTCAACCCAGGAACAGGTTGATCCAAAAATCATTCGTTTATCTGGGAGGGTAACTTTTTTTGGGGTTTTCATTTTTTATGAATGAAATTATCTTTGGTTGATTGGACTAAAATCCACCGAAATCCCAAGATAATAAAAATATAACACGGAGGGAATGGGTTGACACAAAGAAGGCTCAATCCCCTCTCCTGCATGTGTTATTTGTGGCCAAAAATCTGAATTGATGGCAATGTGGGTTTGAGACCTTTGTGGTAAAGAGCATGTTTCTCGTAGACCGCAGGCACTTAAAAAACAGAAAATGAACCACTTGAGCAACTTTGGTGGCCTACTGAAGGAACCGTTGACCCTTAGGCGTGATCATCGGTGGTTTTTGTGGGAAGAGGATAGAGGTGTGTCTGTCAGTGAACTATGGTGGCAAGAGGACATGACTGATTGGCCATAACAGTCGTGGGCTGATGCGGTGCCAGGTGGGTGCGGCGTGAAGGGGTGGCCTACATCCGGGCCACCCGGGCGAGCTTGCATTCACAGTCATTTGACCGCAGCATGATGAAAACCCTGGATTAGTGGGGCTTGAAGGAAGGGGACCTGGATGGATACCACATCCTAGGCTTGCACAATGTGATGTATGTGAGGTCGGTCATTGGGCCGGCGGACCCTACCCCCAGCCAGTGGGCTGCGCCCCTAGCCACTAGGTCGCGCAGGTCCCCCACTGGTGGGCCAAACCTGATGCCCAGTGGGTGGGTCCCACACCGATGGGTGTAACTAACACCTAGTGGGCTAGAACCATTCCAGTAGGCCAGACCCACACACTTTGGGCTGACCTAGAATAGAACGGGTCATTGGGCGACCCAACGGTCTAGACCCACAGCCAAACGAGGTTATGTCCAACGAGGATTATTAGGGTTGGCCCACTAGCCAAGTAGGACCTGACCGACCTAGACGCAAATCGGGTCATTTCAAGTTGGTTGAATTAAAATTCTGTATGTGGGACCCTCAGGCTAGGTTGGTCGGGTCGGTCCTTTGGGCCCAGATGCAATCGGCCCCTGTTTTTCTACAATTCTTCTATCTCTCAAACCGCGCGTCTGAGTGACGCACCTTTAGCAGTGTTGGGAACCATGTTGTGAGGAGGTCCTTCTGAGATACTATATGTGAGTTTTGGTGGAGGTTTTCATACTACCAGGTTGTATCAGACAAGAATCCAACCAATCCCTTTTTACAGAAATCCTCATATCATACAAACTGGTCATCTTATTAACACACCATTTGTTGCGTTGGGACCCTTACAAGGAGAATGACCTTAAGGGTTACTGTATTTGGAAATTTTTTCCAATTGAGGTTTCATTGATTTATTGAGGAACATCTCATCCTAGAATCAAGTGTTCAATATACTGAAATCCAGTTGCTAATTGTGACGTAATGAATGAATAGAGATCATATGTGGGTTAGTAGGTAGTGATCTTGTGTGGGTCATCACATAGCTATCCTATGTGTGTGAGATCTTGGTGACCCTATGTGGGTCTTCACCTAGAGATCATGTATGTGTTAGCAGTTAGATACCCTGTTTGGATCATCAGTAGAGTATCTTAAACAAATAATATAATCCAGCTTTACAACTAATCATCATTACCTATGTACTTAAGTTATAGCTAGTGTGAGCTATGTATTTTACTTTGTGCTATGTGTTTGAGATATTTCCAGGGGTATTACATATGTGGTATTTCCATTGTGGTGTTTTCCTTTGTGGATCACTGAGATACCTTCAGGGGTCTCGGGGTCCCTACAGAGTATTTTTTAACTCACCCCTGCTTGGGCTTCACCTTCACCTATTATGTCATATGCTGACGAAGAACATCTTTGACCAAGACATTGGGGAGCCATGACTAGACAGTGCTCAGAAGTAAATCTATATATGTGGTGTGCCTCAGTGAAATCTAACAAAGATCTGTACGTATCCCTCAGGTAGGATCCTTGGAGGATGACCTCCAGAGCATGTACTTCTTTTGATGTACATTCCTTTAGTTGGGATTGTATTATGGCCCCTTTACTTTCAGTTTACACACTTTACTATTATTGGTGTTACATTGATGTGTTTGGCTTACTTTTATTTCATTTGTGGTCAGATTTGTGTAATTTTCTCTGTCTTTGTGTGAACAGATTTAATATAAATTCCTTACCTTTTTGGGATATTTCATTCCAGTTCTAGTCACCATCCCCTCACCTATGGATGACGGGCTTGGGGTAGTCACAACATGAGCCCTAGGGGATAGGTCCTAATAAATTGGTATCAAAGGGTAGTTAGTTCTACCAGAAGAAATAAGTGTCTTTATTTTTTATGGGAGAAATAATGTTAAGTGTATTGAGTTCAAATTTCTGTATGCGTAGTCCAGTGTTCATTCAGTGACCGACATATCCATACACCATGGCCGTGAATTCTTTTTTCTGACTCGATATATGAAAACACTGATTTCATGTGTTTTGGTAAAAAAATTCACTTGATCTCTTTGAGTAAGCACACCATGTATAACTTATTGATCGTTGTTCATCATGATTATCTTTTAATATGCCTCCATAGAGATATCCGTCCATGATTCTAGTGCATGACCATGAGGATTTTCTACATAGTGATGAGGCTTTGGTACAGGGATTGTTGCCCAAGATAGTACCTTTCAGTGGTTTCCTAGCAATAACACCACCCATTGGACAACAATTACTATTGGCGCTACTGGTAGAGGACACATGTAAGCTCAATGCCTTACTCGAGTTTCAGCGACAGATACCCCACAGGTTCCGAGGTGAGCCTGACTCACAGGTGTCTAAGGAATGGTCTGAAGTGGTGACCATGATTCCATCTAGCTAGGGAACCATTAGATCAGAAGGTGGTCCTCGCAGTGATCCTTTTATATGGCTCAGCAAGGCGATGAGATGGTTTAGATTACCCAAAACATAGGATGAGGTGACTTTTCCGTTGATATAGATTTAGAATCATTCTCAGAGAATGGGTCTTCTTCTATAAAAATATAAGGGTTATTTGTTCCCAAAATCTTTTATAACATCGATAGGATGACATGTCAGTAGTGGAGTATTCATCGAGGCATATTGACTATTCTTGGTACTCGATGAATACGATATGACTAGTGATTCATGGATCGGACCTCCGAGTGAGATGTGTTTGAAGACATCCAAACCTGCACTATCTCTCTATTCAATCCCACTTATGTTAGGGTACTAGAGAGGAACATTGTTGTTGAAAGTTCTTTGGATGAGTAGATACAACCAATGAATGTCAGTAGTGAGAAATTAGGAAACCAACATTAGAATCTAAGACCTCGATGTGTAAAATGTTTTGGTAATAGGATGTGATAGGGATAGATGAATTTGTAGGGAATTATATGTGGATGAAGAGATATGAGAGTTGTAGAAGGTGGTATACATTTTGACATGTTAACACCACCACCCAAATGTGGTCCCCAGCAGGCTTAGGGAGCTAGACAACAGGGGGAGGGAAAAGCCGCATGCCGTAAAAGAATATGACCCTAGGGCTCTATGAATTATTTGAGGAACGGTCTGTGTCTACAAAAATCTATCATATTAATTGAAATAGGTATAAATCTTTCCTTTTTGTCACAATTATTTTTCAATACCTAATGTTTTCTATTAATCCTTTGACATGATCATTGTGTATAGAGATGCCTATGGGAGGAGAGTCAATAATCACACTTATGTCTATGGGGTTATCTGACCCTTGAAGTGAGAGTTTTAGTTGAAACCTCTTGGTGGAAGCATCGAGGACTTATGACATTAGTCTGAGTATGGACTGGTCATCCATAGTTTATTATCCGGTTGATTGTTTTAGGAAAAAAATATGTGGCATATCTACAGCGTTGGAATGGTGTTTTCCTTGGTCTATTAAAAAGGAAACCCTGGTATCGAGGGATAAACTCATGCATAGGAGGGTGCAGCTGATCACACTCGAGTCCACCAACCTTACCCTTGTTGAAGCATGTATTTTGAGTTTTCAGTTCCTAGCGGTTGTGGTGGAGTGTCGTAAAATATTTTCAAAAAATGTTTCCATGATTACCTACCCACAGGGAGAGGGACTTTTACATTGAATTGTAGCCAAGGACGACACTGATATCTAAACCTGCATATCGGAATGATCCCGCAGAGCTCCGGGAGTTGAGATTATAGTTAAGGGCTTGCATTATAAAGTCTTAGTATGACCCAATGTTCGAAGTTATATGTGGATTACTGGCACATTAACCTAGTGGCCATGGAGAACTAGTACCCACTAACAAAGGTCCGATGAGAAAATCCCTCAGTTAATGGGGTAGCCTTCCATGTGGTTGGAAAGCTTCCTGTAGGCTTTTCAGTAGTTGAGACAGTAGAGATGGTTGGAGTTCCTCAAGTACTATGACTTTGAGATAGTCTGTACTATTGGGAAAAAGAAAGTGGTGGTTGACGCACTCAAAAAGAGGTTTAGTTTTCAGCTGCTCAGTGAGGAAATGGTGCAGCAAGTCGTGACGTAGATATCCATCATGGATGTTGATGTAGAATCTTACCTCCAGTCTATGATTGTCACTCCCCCACTCCTTCAGCGAGTTAGGCAGGAACATATTTTGGATGTTTACTAAGAGGCTCGATGTTCTCAGATATCCTCTAGATAGGATCTTAATGGATTTTTGATAGGTGGGGACCACATCATCCTTTTCAGAGGGCGCACAATGGTATCAGTGATGTTACAGGAGGCGTTGTTGATGAAATTACATACCTCCCCTTTGGAGGTAAATCCTAGTGTGTAGAGGATGTACTAGGACCTTCGACGTCAGTACTGGTTTTTGGGGTTGAATAATATAGTGGAAGAGTTTGTTTCAAGATGCCTCACTTTTCAGCAAATGAACGTTGTGCATCAGGTTCCATCATGCTTGGCACAACCACTTGAGTTACCGAAGCAGAAGTGGGCTGGTATATCGATAGACTTTATGATAGGATTACCACGCACCTCTAGGGACCAAAATTCTATCTAGGTGATCGGGGACTGACTCAGCAAGTCAAATCACTTATTACCCATCGAGGAGTAGGGATCTGTAGAGGGATTGGGGAACCTATAATGTTAGAATATAGTGACACTTTACCGGGTGACTTCAATTATTGTCTCATATCATGATGCACACTTTACATCCCAGTTGTGGAAGGGGTTGGAGGAGGTATTTGGTACTCATCTTCTCTTGAGCACTGCTTTTTTACCGCCAGATATATGGCAAGACAGAGCAGACCATACATACCATCGAGGACATGATTTGTGATTTTGACTAGGATTTGTTTCATAAATGGGATGACCACCTACTACTGTTGGAGTTTTCATTCATAAATATCTATCAATCAACCATTTTCATAAAACATCTTTAGGTTTTGTACAAGTGTCTATGAAGATCACCTCAATATTGGAAAGTCCTAGGGGAGTCACCACTGATGGGTCCATAGTTGGTATAGGCTACCACTAAGATGGTGCAGATTATCCAGCAGCAGATGAGGATTACAAAAAGTAGTTAGAAGTTTTAATCTGACAAGAGATGGAGACCCTTGGAGTTTGATGAGGGAGTCCATGTTTTCCTTTGGGTCCCTCCCCGCTAGGGATTGAAGAGATTTGGCTGTGGTGGAATGTTATCTCTGAGGCTTGTCAAACATTTCAAGATCCTCAGAAATGTTGGTGAGGTGGAATACAATTTAGCTCTTCCCCCACATATTCACCAGTCTCATGATGTTTTTTCATTTTCATAGTTGAGGATGTATGAAAATGATTCACAATATTTCATCGACTGGGGAGAGCTAGGCATTCACTATGGGGTGACATTTGGGGAGTTCCCTGTATAGATTGATGATCGCCATGATCGAGTCCTTCATGGACGGTTGATTACTCTAGTGCACATTCATTGGTAGCACAAGAACCTCCATGATATCACATTGGGGAAGATAAACTACCATGATAACCTCCTCCCTTTCATTATATCCCCAGGTTAAAAATGTCTTCTCTATGGAACATATTCAATACTCCACTATAAATGGGTATGTAGTCTAATGGAATAATGTATGATTTTGTCACATAATGTGTTCTAACCTTTCTCCTTCCCATTTTGGATTAGGATGCGCCATACGAGTAAGGTTATTGTTTATAAAATGATTTAGTTATATCAGAATTATTATAATTTTCCCAGCACTAGTCATGGCATCAGAACAAACATCATTATAATTCATATAAGGGATATCCCTACAAGGGACAATTACATTCATGTAGTTTCCATTCTGTCTAATAGGATCCATTCTGTTTAATAGGATCCACCCCTCAAATATTGGGTCAAATATATTCATCATATAAATGGGGATAACAAAAAAACATGTACATAAGAAATTTTAAAAACATTCCCTAAACATTAAATATAATAACTAACCATTCTGAGTAGTATTGTCTATATTTCCATGATAGCTCATCCACAACCAAACTGAACTTAATCAATTTCATAAAATATTTTGGATGATAAACATAAGATATAAACATTAATAAAACATAAAATTCAGTCGAGGTGTTGAAATAGATGAAAATACTCTAATAAATTCATATAGTAATTCATGAGAGAAATACCCTTTTTTACTTTTCAAAGAAGTGTTATTTTGGAAAATTCTCTTTTATTTTTCATTATTGTTTTTATAAAAAACTAATGAATCAAATATATATTTTTATGATAAAATTAATTATTTTATCAAAATAATGGTTTCTTAAAATAGAGGAAAATTTTTACTTGAATATGGGTGTGAATTCAAGACATTTCCTTTAATCGGGCTTGTGTATCAGGAATAATTGAGAAGGGAGCCTTGTAGTACATTTATTATCCAATAAAATAATGATGAACTATTATGGATATATGATTTTGGAACATATTTATATAATTTATAATAATTATGAAAAATTAATTAAGTATTAAATTTTTGTATATTGAATGAAGAATAACTTTAATGATAATAGAGGTTCTGGAAGAAAACCCTTACCATTTGTCTGAATGTGTTCTACAAATGACCTTCATGTCCTGGATAATCAAATAAAATTCATTAATTAATTAATTTAAGGCATTAAATACATTTTTAAATTATAATAGTATTATTAAGTTTATTTATGGATTTTTTGAAAAGTTATAAGATACAATTTGATTGCTTCGAAGTGTTCGTTTTCTTGATTTTCACTATTAGTGTACTTTTATATGAGTACATATGTCCTTTTAAAATGTCCATAATTCCTTAAAATTAAATTTATATATTATTAATGAAAAAATATAATCGTAATTGGTATTTAGTATTTTTATTTCCAATACTTGAGGATGAATCATTAATGATGATCCTTTAGATTAATTTTAGTGGTTTTTTTGTCACATTGATTTAGTTTTGTTCTATTATTTAATTTCTCATATATATATATGAAACTCCTAGAACCTTAAATAAGTTATAATAGATATATTATAATTTGGTTCATCCATAAAAATGGTTTCCTTTCTATACATGAAGTCGAAATCAATGAATGAATGTTCATCATCCACGAAGGATGTAAATCGACACATCTTAAACGATGATTTCGTTTTTCAAATAAATGATTTTGCCTAAGGATATTCATGATGGATATTCCATTCTTATTTTTTATTCGAGTATATTTATTATACTAGAGTTTACATGGTCATTTAGAAAGAGGAGTTGAGGAGATAATAATAAAATAAAATAACTTGAACGGAAAGAAAGAAGAGGGTTTTCCCTCTTGAATATTCCTCCTTGACAACCTCTATAGGAAAGAGGTTTTGGTATTTTGGAAATTTCAAGTGCTCCAAGATGTGGGGGAGAGGCAGAATAATTGGGAGAATTTTCCCAAGCTCCAAGGATTATATGTGTGAGATGAATAGTGGTTGAGTGGTGGTTTTTATAGTGGAGGAGAGGGGTAATTTCTCATTATTTTATTCATTATTTTATTATCTTACTCAATAAAAGAAATAATATTCATTCTTGTGACTATATAAAAAAATTAGTGCATGTGAGATTGAACTAATGGTGCTTAAATTATCCTAAAATAATTCATGACTCTATAGTTCATGTATTTTTCATTTATCATAAATTATCGTATTTTATTATTCACAAAAATTCATGTATTTTAGAGAAATAAGAAAAATTCAACCTTACTATTTTTTGATTCCTATAATTTATAAATGAACTCTATTTTATGAAAATAATTTTCTAAATATTTCAAATTTAATTTTTAATTAAAATCGTCATTTACATAAAAAATACAGTTCTTAATATTAAAACTCATTTTATAACACCCTGAAAACTAACCAATATATTATAAAACAATAATAAAATCATAGGACAAGAAAATATTGATTTATGAATGATTTTTATTTTAAATAATATTTTTAAATATAAAATTTCAATTCAATTTTTATTACTCACCAATATACCATCACTTAATTATTAATTTTTAAAATATTCACCATATACCACAAAATCATGCATTCATTTATATGGTGCCTAAATTTTATGTATAATTTCATGGGTGAGGTTAATATCATTATGGTTCATTTTACTATTCATAAGGACTACATTACCATTCAAAGGGTTATGTTACTATTCCCTGAAAAAATAAGATGATTATAAGAGACTCAAAATATCATATTAATCATAATTGTGTATGTCCATTTTTCAAAAATAAAATCACAAATGCGGAAAAATAATGATTAATGGATATCATATACTATCATGTGAAAATAATTTTAATTACTATGTGTTTTTTCATATATGCTCAGTTTTTGTATGCATTACAATCTACATTAAATTAATCTTGAATCTTAAAGGTGTTACAATTACCCTTGATTTCAATAAAGTAACACTAATATTTACTATGTTCATATTATTACTGCTAATTATTACTATGTTCCCCTAATTAATGATAATTTTTACTTGGTACCTCTAATTACATCTAATATGTAGTTTTTACTGTTATTTTTCTAAAATTTGCAAATAAATTTAATAATTATAGTAATGTTTTACTAAGTACCAATAATTTTTACTATATAAAGTTAATTATAAATATTTTATCAAAGTATAGCTAATTAATGGTAATTATTACTATATACTGGTAATTACCAAAAAAAATTAGTAATAATAACTAATTTTTAAAAATTATCGCTAACATTTAATCATTGGCTCTAATTGTCTCTAATTTTTTCTAATTTTTACAATTTACTATTAATTCCCACTAATTATTTCTATTTACATAGATTTCATATAATTTATTGATAACTTTTAGTAATTATTTCTAATTTCTAATAATTACTATAAATATCTAATAATTAATATCAATTACAAATTGTTCCCACTGATTATTACTAATTAGTACTAATTAATATTAATTACCAAATAATTATTATTTATTCAAAACATCTATAAATTATTATTTTTTCCCGTGAATTCCTAGTCATTTTCATTAATTTTTACAACTCCCACATGTTATGGCTAATTTTTACTAATTTCCCTTTTTACAATAACTATCACTAATTTCTAATAGTTACTGGTAATATAAATTAATCAGCGCGAATTAATGGTAATTAAAACTAAATTGAAATAATTAAAACATATTATAACTAATTAAAACAAAATGATTCTAATTAAAATTATTTATTAATAATTACAACAAAAAACTTTTAGTAAAAAATTATTACGATGACTGAAAAATAATTTCTGCAAAATAATACTATGTAATTATAATTAAATCAAGTTACTAATAATTAATCAATATTATTATTACAAAAAAGTAAATTAAATTAATTATATTATAAAATAATTAAATAAATTCTTTAAAATAGAATCATTTTTCAGATGTGAAGATTGAAATTTGATTCTCGGTAAAATTTAAATACTTTAAATGTTTATGTCGATAATATGGTAGGAGAGGAGGAGAGGGGATTTTGATGAATAAGGTCACGAAAAAAACTCTTGTTGGTAGGGGTATATAGAGGTTAGAAAATTAGTGACACGACTATTTTTTATGGGTTTCCTTTTTCAAATGGTATTAGTTTGATGGTTCATGTCACAATTAGTTCCCACCATTGAAAAATATGACTATGGAAAAACAATTACGATGGGTCTTGTTGTAAATAGTATTATGCGGATAGTTTGTTTATGATGTGAATTAATTACCAACTCAAATAAATATAATGAAGAAATGTATTTGTAATAGGAATCAATCCCCATTGTAAATACCATACCTAGGGTTTGGCGCACACCTCATTCCAAATTTTTTGTGATGAGATTATTTTCCGATCAAAAAATGTTCTTCCCAATGGACTATTTTTGATGGGTGATGGGCCCATCGAAAATATCAAATCGAAAGAAGACATTCTCCCATGTATTGTTGAAATATGTTCATGATTCGAAGAAAAAATTATAAGTTTTAATGGGGTTTAGGCCACCCCAGATCCAATTTTTAGAATATGATTAACCATTCCCCATTATTTTGATTTTTCAAACCATAAAACACATTAAAAACATGAAAAACTACTTTCATTGGTCTTTTACCCACCGAATAGGTTGTATAATCCCCAATCTAGTCCACTAATTATAATGCATTATTTTCTAACATGAAGTATTTCCCCATAGTATGAGCGGGTGGGGAACGTTTCTAGGCGTCCAGTGGAGAGGCTAAGGTAGATTGTGCAATGCATTGACAATGAGAAGGAATAGTAGATGGAAAAGAAAGTGAGATCATAAAGATCTCAAAAATGGTTTGGTGACAGTAGATAATGAAGGTTATTATAAGGGGGAATGATAAGATCCAAGTTGGAGAGACAAGTATCGAAAGTCTCATTGGGTGTGGATATCATGCAGTGTGTCTCAGTTCCCACGATCAGTGGTACAACAAAATAGTATTTCCATGCTTGTGAAAACATCCTCCAAGTGAGAGAACATTTACTCTAAGTGATGAGTGAGGAATCCATTAGGTGTATTTTAAAATTACTTCATGTGATTGGTAAAATTCATTCAGGTGAAAAATACCTTTGAATTAATCTTTTATAGTGTTTTCAACTACTTCCACTTTGGCTTTAGGTTCCTCCCCAACAACTGGTACCAAAGGAGCTTCATGGTTCCTAACAGAGAAGATAAAAATGTGGAGATGAAGTCACATCATTGATTTTATCATAGATATGAAATTTTGAAACCTATAATGGGTGTGATGAGTCATGCTAGTGGATACTTGTATGATTCAATGAAAATGGAAATTCAATTATACAATAGTTAATAAAGGTGGATTCAGACGAACACTATTGCGATGGTGTGGGATTTGGAAATGAATTATTCAAATTTTAAATCATAGTGGAAAATGATGGGATAGTTTCTTTTTTAAATTTTAATATGAAATTGAAAAAAACAATAAGTTAGTCTGTAAAACTATTGGTTTGATTATTTTTAAAAATGTAGAGAGATATATTCTCCCTTTATTTTGTGATTTTGGTGTGTACAACTCCTATAAAATATCATTCCATGGCGATAGTGGACAACAAAAAGAAGAAAAAAGAGGAGTGATTGGAAGATGTAGGTGCAAAGATATAATATGGGATGTTTCTTTAAATTTTGTTCTAGTTCTTGCGAAATAATGATAATGTATAATTAATTGTATACAGGGAACAATGTGAGATCCTAATGATGTAAGTGATGGTGTTTTGAAGACGCTAAATGAATGTGATAATGAGGGGGAACAACAAAATCTATAATAGATATCCATGTATAAAAATTCTACCTGGTTGGGGAGATAAAGTGGCACGAACTAGTTCCCATGATTAGAGGAACAACAAAATGTAATGTCCATATGTTTGAAAAATGACTTTGGGTGAGTGGAAATTTCCTCTGAGTGTGGAGAGAGAAATCCTTCAGATTCATTGAAAAATTCCACTGAGTGATGGGTAAAATTACGTTGGGTACAAAAAATTCTTTGCATGAATATTTTTTTTTGTGTTTTCGGAATTTATTTCTCTATGATATCAAGATCTTCCCAAACACCCATTTACCAACCATGAAAACCTCTTTTCCAAAATGAATCATGTACTTAATGTATTTGTGGAAGGGGGACATGGGCTGATGGATGGTGGATAAGTTGAGGTCAAGGGGGAGCATAATAATGATGTTTGTCTTTGTATTGGGTCCAAATTATGTTCATGTAGTGTTATCATAGGCCATCATCCCCTCCTCAACCATGATATTGGTCCCCAGCCAGTGCACATTCTTGATGTGGTCACTTGTCTATTGGGGTACCTTTATCCCCTATTTTATATTATTTTATAGTTCCCACATCACAGAAACACAAATGTATAGTAGTGGAACACAAAATTGAGGCATCTAGAAGAGAGAGTGGGTATACTCCACAAATACAAGAGATCACATCAAGAATTCACATAGGTTGGGTACCATCAACATAATAGGGGATGTGATGATGGCCTTCCATAAAACTACATAGTAATCGTGCATCCCATATATGAATAAAAACTTATAGAAAATGTCTCAAATAGACCACAACCTCTTCGTCAGCTACCTCCCACATCTTCCGAAATTTGTGGTACCTCATCATCGGGGGAACGGGCTACGCTGGTGGATGATGGACGGACTTCTTGGTTGATTTGGTGGGCATGATACCTATAGTGGTGGGTTTTCCAACTACCCAAAATGTCAGGGATGTAGGTGAGCAGATTACATTGGTGTTTCTACCCATCATCGCACACAACATTCCTATAGAACATGATGGAAAATATGACAAGTTATGAACATGAAAAAAACAACAAGGTTAAATCATAGTGGAAATAAATTCTCTATCTCTTCAAATTTTCCTGAAAAATTAATGTATATGCACAATAACCAAAAATATGTCATGAAAAATTAAATGAAACCAGAAATCATTAACATGGAAATCCCAATGAGTGAAAAACTATAGGACCTATTCCAGAAAGCATTTTCACTATAATATTTGGGTAAATTATAGAAACTTCCAAAAATAAAATGGATCTCAAAATTAATTCTAAGATAAAATTGAATATCAAATGAAGATTGAACATGCAGTTTGAAAGAAGCCTAAAACGAAGAACACACTTGATAAAGAAAACCTAATAGATCTGACTATGTAGTGCGTGTGTTAACTATAAAAATACAATGTGTAGAGGAAAAACACCAGGATCAGATCAAAAATAACTACGGATAAAATCAAATCTGGTCTAGAGCATATTCCCATTCTCATATGTGAAATTTTCTCCCTGAAACCGAAACCTCACTTCCATAGATAGAGGGAAAGAGAGATATCCACACTTCTAAAGCCCTTTTTAAAACATCTCTGCACTCCAAGAAGATTTCCACCTTTTCATAAATCAATATCCCTTAAACCAAATATTTTTTCAATTCTTTCTTATTTCCTTGAAATGTCATGTGACATGCATGATGATGACGACCCCAGACAAACTCCCCCTATGACTCAATTGGGGATCACCAACAACCCTGAAAATGGTTGGCATGTCACTATTTACCTCCGGGTAAACTCATGGTGAGCATGTTTGAACCATTATCATTAGTGTGGATCTTATAATTCTCCAAATATCTCAAATCATGGACTTCTTAGATCCAATGATATCGAACATTGATATTCTTTGATGTACCAAGAAGAGTCTGATTCTAACAAAAAAATATCACTATGAATATCACAAAATAAAATATGATTTTCCTGGTTCAAAAGTCATATCTAGAATAAATATTTTCATCCACAAAAAATCATTTTAGGACTCTATAGCTATAATAAGCACATAGATAGTGGTAGATAAACAAAAAAATCTCTGTAATAATGATTTAGAATAATAATCACTTCATGAAAAAGTGATTTAATAGCCTAAAGTTACCTTTTTGAAATCGATATCTCCTTCGATATTTAAATATGTAAATCAATAATGCATATGTTTCCCATTTCCCTAAACAATGTTAGTTTAGAAGTATAAGAAAGAAAAAAATATGTACATCACTACAATCCAGACATATCTATTAAAATTAGATAGAAAATGACTGACCACACCATTTTCCTAAGATATACCTGGTCTAGTACATATGATTTCACACATCAAAAAACCAATGGAATATGAAGAAATTATTCATTTAATCTAATCTATCTCTTCATCTATTGAAGTTGAATAACTGGTACTAAGCATAAAATATAATGAAAGACAATTACTAACCACATTCACTCTATCAATAGAATATATATATATAGAATAATCTCAATATAATTTTTATGAGATGACCATAAATTGTAGGTATTTTTGTGTTGATAAGTCAACAATTGATGAATTTTTTTATGGAACTATGTTTTTCATCATGAGTGTGTGACATTATTTAAATTCTTATAGAGTCCTGGCCCTTAATGGTCATATCATTAACATAAAGAAATTGTATAAAAAATAATTAATTTTATGTCTCTAAAAAAAAATAATCAATGGATTTCTTCCTAAAAACCAGATTAAAAATTAAATATTGAAACTTCATATACATGATCCTCATATCATTCTTGAAAACATACAAAATAAGATTATCCTACAAACATAATTCTCATTACATATTTTAATAAAACTCCATGTCTTCTCCATATAAATCTACTTCAATAAGTCTATATGGATGAAAAATTTCATCAAATACATCTTCCTAATTTGTAGATCCAAAAAAGCACCCAATCCTATTACAACCTAAATGGTAGTCATTTTTACAACATGTGAAAAAACATCATTAAATTAAATACCATTATTCTCTTGAAACTATTAATTTAATTTTTCTTAAACAATATAATTATATTGGGATTATTTATCTATGATTAATTTAATTGTTAATATATTATTGATTGAATATATCTCACAATTCAACCTAAGTCAACCCTCAATGGGTAACCTACGAAGGTTCATTGCAAGGTCTGAAAGGAATTCCCAATCCCCATGGTCTAGAAACTAGTGTCGGTGAGTCAATATAAAAACCAAGGGAATATTTTCACCAAACATAAATAAATAAAAATATGGAAACAAGCAGAGGATCACAATAAATAAATAAAATTTCCATATTTAACATCATTCAAATATAAACTGAAAATAGAAACGAAAAATCCAAATTCTGCGTAACAACCATAATATATCCATGTGACTCGAAGGATCAATATTCTATACTAAAACCAACCATTTCCCATGGTGATCGACACCATGTTGAAAACTTCACCAAAAGATAAGAACAAGAAAGAACTATAGGTGTGAGTATTAAAACTCAGTTAGAATGCATGAACAAATCATTTTCCAATTAAATTCATTAAAATAAAAGTAACATCAATTTTAGGTTTTAAATACAACATATAAAACTAATCTCTTCACATATTTTCACTTTAAAAAAACACTGTCTATTTTGTTTGTAATGTATTGTCTCAAAAATACTCTATAATTAATGATTATTTAGATGTCCACAACTACCATTGTTGGTTTTCTAATGATGTTTTTTCCCGTAATTTATATAGGAAATTTATATTCTACTTTAATGAATTTAGAATTACGAGAATGAATATAGATACACTATTTTCAACCCTATGTTCAAAAAGTAAATGTATAGTTTATCAGCCATACATTACACTATAAAGTGAAATTCATGAGTATGCCATAAATCCTATTTTACACTAATACGTTTTTTGTTTAGATCAACATCCTTACATTTAGTTAATCATCAAATGTATGGATGATCAACCTTATGTTGGAGTATAGATTTACTATTCATACCTTACGTGGGGAAAAGTATAACATATGCTTAATCAATATTAAATTCAGGATTTTAGGTTGAAAAGAAAAAATGTATGGACTTTCATCCCAACACTATTAAAAGGAACCCAATACTATGAAATGGATCCCTAAACTATTAAAAGGAACCATACGCTACCCAATGAAACCGGACGCTATACATATAAACCCTACATTGTGTTCTCAATGGTGATATTTTTTCAGATGTGTTTTCTATATGAGATTGATGTAGTGGTAAATTTACAATTAAATACTGATTAAAGGATCATTTTTTATGGATTCATAGAACCATGTTCATTGGAAAAAATCAATCCTATTTTTAGGGTAAGTTATGACTCCCCTGGTCAATTTGGAATTTGAATTTCCTCAAACAATCAGTTTATTCTTTTGGATATAGAATACCAAAGTATGTTTTCTATTCTATATATTATTTCAAAGTATCTCTTAAAAAATATGTGTGTGTTTGATAATATATTCACATATTTTAATTTGTTATTGAAATAATATTTTACAGTGTAACTAAAAAACAATCGATTATAAAAAAATATACTCTTTTGAGATATACATGTTCAATATTTTACTGTTGTAATATTACTATTTTTGTTTATTTTTATACATTATTGAATATTTATTTTTCATTGAGTATCTATTCAAGAATATTTTATTCTTGAAGATATTATTTTTTGAATAAGAATGTCCATAAATTTTTAGTTTCTGGCTGCTACAACTATGAAGATCAACCTGAACATTACATATACTTTTTTTTGATTTATTGGAGTTTCAACTGATCGCACATAGTTATGGTGGACTATCAGCTTTCTAATATAAGATGTGGATAACTGGTTAAATGTAAATGAACCAGAATACATTGTATTTTAGTATTGTTGAAAATGTGTCAACTACCTTCAATAAGTTGTCAATTCATGGTCTTGTGAAAAGTGGACCATTATAGTGAACTAATAATTGGATTTTGACACACTCTATTATTTTCTCAAATAATAAATTGTAGACCCACTATTCTATACAATAATAAAAATATTATTCCTTATTAAATAAACACAAAACATTGAAAAAAATTCATACTGATATTTTAGGTGAAATAGACACTATGTTACAACAAAATAAAATGTTGATGTAAAAAATCTACCCATCTACTACAAACTGTTCTGATCATGAAAAAAGGATAAAAATATTACAAGATGAATTATAATCCTATAAGTGATTTTCTCTTGTTTTTACTAAAGTAGAAAATAATTTAAATGAAATTCATGGAAAAATGTAATTAAAAGGGAAATATTTGGAATCGGTAGAAATGGTGAAAAATCAAAATTGAATAAAATATATTTTTTCACAAAATTCTAAAAATGAAATTTTTTATAATTATTGAACAAAAGGCCCTGTCAATAATCATTTATATTATAAAAATTCTTCATTTAGTGGAATTAAACGAGACTTCATTTAAAAAAATATCTAATGTAGGTAATAAAATTTGTGGAAACACAGAGCTAATTTGGATTTCCAAATCATTGTTGGCTAACACTACTACACCCAAGAAAATATGGTTACCAAAACAAACATCTTTTTAAATAAGTTTTTAGGAAAGAAGCCTCATGAAAAAAATATTTTATGGTATATCTACAATGATTTTTGAAAGAATATTAGTGGATATACATCATACATTCATATTCTAACACAAATAGATCAAGGTCTTTTCACTTTTTTGTGAAAATTCTCAATAAAAAATAATTGGATTTGGAATAGTTAGATATCTAAAAACTCTCTCAACAAATAAGGTATTGTATGTGATATGGTTAAAGATTAGTCTGAAAAGTATTTCCCAATTTTGTGAATATGGTTTAAATTTTGATTTTTATAAAAATTATTGCTCTGTTTTGAAAGATAAGTTACATAAATTCAGAGCACCAAGAACAGGAAATGTTTATACTTTGGATTTAAATTCTATATGTAAATAGAAAGTGAATTGTTTAAATGAAAATTAAAATAAATCGTGGATTTGGAATAGAAAATTGGGAAACTGATATATGTATTCTTTATAGAAATTATCCAAGAAATAGTTAGTTTCTGATTTTCCTATTCTTATATTTGACAATGAAAAATTATGTGATTCATTCCAAATTAGAAAGAAAAACAATTATTTATTCAAATCTATTAACAAAATTGCAACATCTAAACCACTAGAACATATCAATCCGGAATTTTATGTACAATCAAGGGTAGAAATATTGGTTGGTAAATTATATATTTATACTTTGGTAAATTATTATTCTATATTTACATGGGATTATTTTCAAAAACTCAAAAGTGATGTTTTCACTGTACTTTAAAGTTCATGTTAATTTTTTACAAGTGAAAAAGGTTTTTAAATAATTTCGTTAAGAAGAGATCTTGGTGTAGAATTTTATAATCATTAATTAAATTAATTTAACTCAAATTTGGGTATTAAACAAACCTTATCCTGACCAAGAACACTTTAATATTTAATTGTTGATTAAAAAAATATGATTATTCAATAAATGGAATGTTCTATGCTAAATGAATACAGTATTTATACCTATATTTGGGCATAATATTTTAGAAAAACCTACTACATATTTAATAGAGTTTTATTAAGGACTATTTTACAAAAAACAACAACTTATGGTGATGGGAATAACAAAAAAACTAAAATTAATTTATATTATAGTTATTGAATGAAAGGTGTATATCTTGAATATTAAGGATAACCATTGTAAGTTCAGCCCAAAAAATGATGAATATATATTTTTTTGGATATTTTTCAACCTCTAAATCATATAAAATATTTAAAAAAATTCCAAGGATTGGTAAAGAATCAGATCATGTGAAGATTGATGAAACTGACCATTTTATTAAAAGGAAATATAAAACTGATATTGTTATTGGCCTTTTAATAACATGTGACTCAAAACCTTTAAAATGATTTTAAAAGTTATATTTATAAAATTCAGTCCATTTCAAAAGAACCTGATACTGAAGAACATAAATGATTCTTTTATAGATAGTTAAAAAATCTAATGAACCACGACATTGAAATTGTTATAGGAGACCTAAAAATAGAAATTAGAACTAAAATAAATTTCATAAACCAAGATTAATTATCTTCCTTTCTATCTCAATTTGAACATAATAATATTGAAGAATCCTTAGAAGATGATAGTTAGATATTATTAATTCATGAAAAGTGAAACCATTTCAAATGGAATGAATTTTGAGAACCAGTAGAGAGTCCAACCAATTATCCAGTTATAGGAACCAAGTGCGTATTTACAAATAAATATGATGATAAATGAATCATAACCTCAAATAGTTCCATATTTGTAGCTAAGGGATATAATTAAAAATATTGTATATATTCTAATGAGACCTTTTCCTCTATATCTAGATTAGAATCCATAAGAATACCTTCATCTTATGAATATCATTTGAATTTTATATTATATCATATGGATCATAATATTTCCTTTTAAAATGGTTATTTAATAGAGGATATTTATGTTTAACAACTAACTGGTTTTAAAAAAACTCAAAATCCAAATTATTTTTTTAAACATAATAAAGCTTTCTAAGGCCTCAAACAGGCACCAAGATCTTTCTATGAAACAGTGAGTTCATTTATTTTAAAAAAATAAATTTTATTTCTGATTGGTAGATATAACACTTTTTAAGAAAACCATCTGTTCTAGTATCTTATTAGTTCAAATTTATGTTGATGATGTAATTTTGTGATAAACTAATAAATATATTTGTCATGATTATTAAATTTAATGCAAATAGAATTTGAAATGAGTTTGATGGGAGAATCAAAATTCTTTTTAGGATTTTATATTTACCAAAAATATTTTGGAAGTGTTTTAAATCAAAGAAAGTATGTCATTGATTTTTTAAAAGAAAATTATATTTCAAAACAACAAGACAAATAAAAGTCATATGTTTACCATTATAAATCAGGATATGAATGGAGCTTGTAAACTGGTTGAAAAAAGTTATATAGCATTATGATTTTTAGTTTTTTATATATTACTACTTGTAGATCGAGAATTTTTTTTTATGTCTTTGTTCTATATTTCAATGAAATCCAAAAGAGTCACAAATTGTTGACACTAAAAAAATTTAAATATTTTAAAGGTCCTATTTTTCAAGATCTTATTTACCCCAAAATTTGTGTTTTTAATTTAATTTCGTATTTAAATGTTCACTTTGGAGGTTGTCAATTAGATAGATAAATATCACCTTAGAAACCAGTCACTTTTTAAGAAAATCATTAGTTTCATGGTTGAGTAAGAAACAACACCTTGTTTCCCAGTTAACCACTAAGGCATAATATGTGTTTGGTGGCAGTTGAGTACACCATTATTTTGGATGAAAAACACTCTATTGGACTTTGGTATAAATTTTAATAGTATACCTATTATATGTGACAATAATAGTTCTATAAATGATTCAAAAATTAATATAAGTCATTTTAAGACAAAACACATTGATATAAGACATCAATTTATCTTGTCCTTAAAAAGGATATGTCTGTACAGTTTTTTAAATCTAAAAATCAGTTAGATGATATTTTTACTAAATCACTTTCCGGTTCAAGTTTTGATTTCATTACAAGGGAGTTAACTATATTTTTTTATGTGATTGTTTATTAATTTTTTTTTCTAGTATCTATTTTTTAATTCGGTTAGCTTTATTTAATATTTTTTTTAATTATGTTTTAATTTTTTTTGAAAACAATTTCAAATCAATTTGAAAATATTTTTTAAGAAATTAAAAACATAATTTGTACATCGTTAATTATCTGGAGAAAACCATTTTCCTTATCCAACTCACTTTCAACTATCCTACACATCCTCTTGTTATATAGTGTATATCTCTCTCTCCCTCCATCTTTCGATTCTCATGTGCAAAAACCCTAAAACTTCAATCACTTTAGTGTCAAAAATCATTATAAATGGAAACCTCATGATGATCGGTATATGTTGAGTTAGAAAAAATTTATTTGTTTCAGGGAAATCCCTCAAGGTGTTACAGGGAATGTTAATCAATTTATGCTATATAGATTTTAATAATCATTTACATAAGGTAGCAATGTGATTTCAAGGTTTTTTATGGTTTTTGAGAAGATAAAATGTCAATGGTATGTGAAATAGTAGTAAAGGAATTTTAAAGAAATGATTGTTTTAGTCTTCTATTCAATTAAGAAATAATTGTCTCTAAGATTAATGATTCTGAGTTTTCTTTGTCATCTATCTAAATGGATGAGATACTTTGTTATCCCCATGAGGGAGAGTTTCAATTTGACTTAAGGAATATCAAAAATAGAGTAAATTAATATAAGTATATTATATTTTCCTTATTTCCCACTAGAACCAACAAGAAGGTAATGTCAAAATAAATTTCTCTTGAACGCTGTGTGATGTTAAAGTTTATTCAATTGGGGATTTTTCCTAAGACTACAGATCTTGAGAAATTCCTTTACCGAGAAATGTATATCAGGTTTTTATTTGTAAATATAGTTATTTTTAGTTTCTATCTATTTAAGATAAGATATCTAAACCATTGATTTCATGTGGATGCGAAGATATGATATTAAATATATGGAATGATAATTTCATTTTTATTGTGGAGGAAACGAAGAATTGTAAACATCTTATTTGGTTGATCTTTTCACCATAGAAACATGTTTAATGTTGAAACAATGAAGAATATTGGTTTTATTGGCACAATTCATTCAATAGTTTTCTTCCAATTGGTGTAGTACACCTGAAAATTTTGTTGGAAGATTTATATTGGGAAAGGATGGTTCCTTCAGAAGGCACTATTCGATAAAGGAAAGAAGAAGGAACATCAAGTCCATAAAAATATCTTGTCATGAAAAGATGTAGAATATTAGTCATTGTTCTAAAGACTATAGTTGAAGCAATTTTTGTAGGTGATCATGAGAATCTAGTGGATGAAAAAGTTGAGAAAGAGGCTCAATGTCACGAGCTTATCAGTGAAGATGTCACTAATCTGGAAACTCTTGAAGTTACTGATTCTGAAGTTACTAAATGATTTATCCTTAAGAGACAGACTAGATAGTGATGAATATCCATGTCTGTCTATAGATAAAGTTCATAATAGGGATGTTATTCCAAACCATGGCACTTTATCACCTTAATCTTATTATTCCACTTCTGAATCCTTAGTTATGAATTTAAATTTGTTGTAATCTCATTACATGATTCTTAGAGATCATTTTTATGTAAAGAATAAAACATGTGAAGAATATAGAATTACATCAATGCCAAGATCATATTTTTAATCTCAAAAACTCCATTTAAGATAATTCACATAAAATATCATTTCTTTTTCAGATATTTATGTTCTTATTTCCAAAATATCAAGAGTGTTTTTTTGTTTAAAGGATGAATCTTTTATGAAAATTTATTTTGATAAATTTATGTTGATGAATAAAAGATAATTTTAGTCTCTCATGTAATTCAATAGAGAATCATCCTTTTCTCAATAGACACCACTATAACTACACAGAAACTATGAAATTATTACTTCTTCACTGGATGAGATAAATGGTAGGTTATACAGTTTGCAGTGTGGTAGAATTAATTTAAATGTTCTGTTGGATAATCGGAGGCATATGGTTAGTCAACGAACATCAAATGAATCTTTTTTGGGACCAATGCTTTATCATGTTAAGGACCAGCTGACCTCTTTCATCTAGTTAGAATAAGTTTTGAATGAAATTTTAAAAGTCATTCGGGCTGATATTTTTAGGATGTAAATGATTTGAGGAATATTTTTCACCAATGGTAAGAAGTATTCGACAACCAATTCTAGATCCTTCTTTTGATGCCTATTTATATTAGAATTGTAGTTCATGATCATCATAATCTTGAAGAACCCTATTCCCCTACCATTTTAGACCAAGGACCTTGATTTTTAAGTCTCTTTGATTAATTTTGAATTGTATTATAACATTAAAAACATTTGAATTTGGTTTAATATCCATATATTTTTTATTCTTATTTTTATTTTTATTTAGTTTAAACATTCAACCAGAGATTTATTTTCTTATACCAGTATTTATATCTGTTAATAATTTGTTCAATTCCTTATTAAATGTTGTTTATATTGTTTATTCCTTAAAACTATCTTCTAGATATCACAAAAGGGGGGAGAAATTTATATATGGAATAGTGGTGGGGGGAGAATATATATCAATATCTTTTGGGGAGAGTATTTTCAAACCACAACATGATAATTTTTTATTTACAATTATCACTTTTTATTTATCGAAATAATACTCTGAATTCAAGATAACGAAATATTTTCTATTTCTATTATATTTATGTTAGAAAATATTATATTATCTTTAAATTTTGTTTTGGATTTTGTTATGGAATTTCTGATCATCAAAAATAAGTAGATTGTTGGGCTTGTATTATCCCAATAATAGTCTATAATTTATGATAATTTTCATGTCTGAAAATACCCTTTTTTTAACAAATTTTTGTTGAGTAATTTCTACATGAATTTATATTCTATTTTAAGGAATTTAGTATTATGGGAATGAATCTGGAAATACAATTTTCAACCCTACATTCAGAAAGTAAATGTATGGTTCATTAACCTTATGTTATTCTATGAAGTGAAATTCATACGTATGGTATATGGCCTATGTTACACTAATATAGTTTGTATTTAGAATTATATACTTAGGTTTGTAGAATCATCAAATGTATGGATCATCAAACCTATGTTGTAGTCTGGATTTACTATTCATATCAAGTGTGTAAAGAATTTTACCGTATGGTTAATCAATGATACGTTCCTTATTTTATGACGAGAAGGAAAAATGTATTTATTTTCATCCCTGTGCTATGCCAAGGACCCTACACGTTGAAAATAATCCTACTCCATGCAAAAGAACGATATGCTATGGAAAGAAACCCTACACTATGAAATTGAACCCTATGTAATGCATATCAACCCTACGTTGTTTTCTCAATGAATAAGTTTTAAAGTTCGTGCTTTCCTTCTGAGATTTCTAAAATGATTAATTCAAAATTAATGATCGATTCAAGGATCATTTTTGATTGATTCATAAAAACGTCTTCATTTAAAATAATCACTCCAATTTATATGAGAAGATAAAACACACCTGTTCATCTTAGAATATGAAATTCCCTAATAAATCAGGTTATTCTTATAGATTTGGAATACTGAAGAAAGGTTTCTATTCTATAAATTATTTCATAGTATCTCTTAAAAAATATATATGTGTCTGATAAGCAATAAAAAATACGACTGTATTATTGAAATTGTCTTTTACACTACTAATGAAATAAAAAATCAATTCTGAAAGAAGCTACTCTTTGGAGATATACATTTTCAAAATTTTACTATTTTATGGATACTACTATTGTTTATGTTTCTAACACATTGAAATTATTTTTTCAATGAGGATTACTTTAAGACTATTACAATCATGAAGATATTATTTTCTAAAGAAGAAGAACATCCATCAATTGTAAGTTTCTTGTAGAGAAAACTATGATGATCACCCTAAAACTCACTAGTCAAACCCTTTTAATTTTTTGTAGTTTGAATTTCTCATACTATGTTTTTGTGAAGTGTCAGTTTCATGAAATAATATGTGGATAACCAGTTCTCTGATATAGAATGAAAATAATTTGATTTTTAGTATTTTTTTAAATGTGATTACTACCTTCACACGGTTGTGGATTCTTGGCCTAGTGAAAAGAGGGTTATTATAGTGAAATTTATCAAGATTGTAGAGAGAGTGTTTGGTAGACTAGAATATGGGATCCTTGTTCCCTGGACCACTATAAAAAGTTGTGTTCTTTATTTTTGTTAATCTGTTTCATATTTTCATACAGAACATAAGAACTGCATGTTGGAATAAATCACATTGTGTGTCAAAATCCATAATTGTGGAGGATTTTTGAAAATACACAATTCACCCCCTAGTGTTACATTGTGTATTCCATCCTAACACATTTCCCATATTAATTTAAAACAATCTATTTTCCACAAAGGAACCATTATCACATTAGAGAAGAAGATTAATGTTATCACTTAATAATGAAGAAAGGTGATGTAAAACATTTTTAAAACATTTTCTATAAACCTTTTAATAAAAACATATCACATTCTAAAATAAGTCCACTACACTAGGGAGAAATAACAACGATCACATAATAAGGAATGTAGAAATAGACATAAAAGATATTCCAACCAACAATGCATCTCAATCATTCGGAACAAACAACTAAGTGTTAAAATGAATAGTAAAACCTAAGAGATCAGTGGATTAATATATAATATACTATACATATTTAGTCATCCCAAAAGAATTTCCTCACCTGATGACATTAAATTTCACCCACATGAATTATCACACCCAACCTAGTCTGACCTAGGGGAAATATCCCATAGAAATAAACACTAAACATATCCCCTGATAAGGGCCACTAGCCCGGGTGAAATCCAATGATATTGCAGCTACCATTCACAAAAAAAATATACTAGTTATGCCAAGTTCCCATGTCATGAATAATGTTAGGGTGATCCAATAATTCCAACAAAGAATCTGATCACATGAAAACACACAAACATATCACACAAAAGAATCTCACACTACATGCCCCCTAACCCGAGGCACCCAAAGGAACAATATATTTCTTTCAAACAATCTCATCACAAGGGTGCCTCTCAGTTTGGGAATCCCACAACAATAAACATATCCAAGGTAAGATGATTATACAAGGAGGGTTTTCTAGATGATCATTTTTGTATAAAAAAACTAATAGGCCTTAATCAACCCTTATAAATACATAATTTTTTCAATGAAACAGTTCTGATGTTCCGAAAATGCGATATTAAATAATTTTCCACTTCAATAACTTTTTGAAAATCTCATATAAGAAGTCACACCAAATTTGAAAACTAAACCCCTTTTTTAAAATTGTTTATCGGGCCACATAACATCATTACATATGAAACCATTTTAATAGATTGAAACACCCATTAATTTACAATAAAATAATTTAGAACCCCATTTAATAAATGCAACACACCATTTAAAGTTCAATTAATTCATTTAATAATCCAATCCATTCTTTAAAAATGACAATTCACATAAAAATCCAACAATAAATTTTATGAAAGATATGGTGTGTGACACTTAACCAAACAATTTGATATACATCAAAACAATTATAAACCTATCTCATTTCACAACAAAAAAAGTATCCCAAACATCATGAATCACTTACTAACAAATATGGAAGGTGAAAAAAGATATTATTAAATTATTATTAAATTTAAAGGACAAGTGAAAAGGGAATCCTAACAAAAATCACAGGTGCTTCAACAATACTAACTAAAAACAACTCCATGAAGGATCCAAGAGGTGAGAATAACCAAGAGAAACCCTATGAAGAATAAACCTAAAAAATAACCAAGGAGAACAATTACCAAACATTCAAAAGACCATGGATGAAAGAAAACTCAAAATAAAATGGTTTAATAAGGAAGAAGGAAAATATAGGAGAATATTACCTTGAGAAATAACCACAAAAAACATTGAGGAATACCTAGATCAACACTGTGGGAGAGGATATGATGATTATAAAAGAATTTATAGACATCCATATGGTCGTACAAACCAAGATGGGAAGGAAATTGGTGTTTTGGGGTTTAATTACTGAGAGGATAGAAATGTAAAACAAACATTTTAATGACATGTTCACTGTGCACGATTAGGATGCATGGTTTAACAAACAAAACACAAGTAGTGAACCGATTAATGAACATATTGGGAACTCACACATTTTTTAACATGGTATGGTAAAATTTGTGTCAACCATGTTAAATGGTTTTTTCAAAAAATGTTTAAACCTTGGGCACACCTTTTGCATGGTTCGTGTAACTATGTGTGGGTTGTTTTCCTGGGACCAGAGCCTCTGTAACCTTCGCATATTTTTCTTATAGAATGTCACATTATTCCCTAAAACCCTGTTCCAATCGTACAAAACATTCAATCAAGGAGAAAATCTCTATTTTCCCAAAAAAACTAAAGGGGATGTTGATGAATAGACATCGGATCAAAAATAGACAACGGAAAACCTCATAATTAAATCACTGATGTGACAATTATCCACACAGTTAAATCTTTCTTCCCTCGGTAACCCACAACATTCTCATATTAATATCCAAAACACTGAGAAAAGAAGAAAAAACCTTGATGAAAAATATAAACAGGAAAAATGTGAGATAATAAAAATTTAGGTGTAAAAAATCTTTCATCCATCATACTTTTTTCCCATACAAAGCCACAACAGCTCCAGTTTATCGATCAATGATAAGGGATTCCCACAACTGCATTGTAAAACATCTAAAAAGAAGAACACATCAATGATCAATTGAAAAACACATACCACTTACCTGAAATGAACCAAATAACTAAAACCACTTCTCAAAAAATGAGATAGAGAAGTCATGCTACAACCCTCACAACCTAGCCATAGACAAAACTGTTGGGTGTGCTCCAAAATCCCTATATTGACCTTATAGGAGAGGGACTAGAAATTTGGTAACTACAAATAACTCAACTCATTTCCAATAAAACTCCATGAACTAAATTGGGTATCATATACCAGAGGCCTAAAGAGACTCCCCACCATTAGAATCCCACTAGCATTGATCAATGAAACCATAAAAAGACTCGTGGTGGGTATTACAACCATTAAGGACCGATCACCTTAATATAACCCCATAACTCCTTGAAGACACCTAATAGCACAACCACATGGAATTACCAACCCAAAACTAAACCCATAGATTCATGGGTAACCTAATAAATGAGGTCATCCCAAATAGAAAACTAAAACATGATTTATCCTTTACCCATAGGAGCACAAACCAAAACAAAAACTTACTCACAAAGGATAACTACATAGGGACAACCAATTAGAGGTCCAAATCTGAAAAGAACCCACAACTAGGTTTTCTATAAAATTAGACCACCGTGCCTTATAAAAATCAAATAAAACTATCAGACAAAAATTAAATAAATTATTAAATGATTCTTCTACACCTTTTACCATAAAAGGGACCTTCCATGATAAAGTATCTACAACAGAGAAACATGAATTTTCTACTATTCAACTCTGGAGAATAGGGATAGTTCAATTTCATATACAACCCTGATATTTCGGAATATGTGAAATGATTTACTCTAGGACCAATGGATAGAGTCATGTTTGCTTGAATCATCTGCTACCCCACAATCTAAAGCTATTATTCCCTGATTATTACTCCTTATTTTGGTGTCATGAGTATCCACACAACACCATAGGGAAAGCCAAAATAACATAATAGAACATAGGATTCACATTCCCCCAATAGGTAACTTTCACAAAGAAAAGTGCTTAATATATGCAATGGCATCATTATCTTTCACCCTATTGAGAAATAGCAGGAACATGGTATCCATGACACAAAACTCCATAAAAGATATCAATGTTTCAGAACATCCAAATTATACGCATCCATTATAAAATAAATTATTAGGAGGTCAAAAACAACCCCCTTACATATCAAAAAAAAATTACATCCCAAGACACAACCATTTAAAAAAATATATTACATAGAAATGGTCTCTATGTCGAGCACAAAACAACAAACCTACACCCCAAGATGGGTTGGAGTTTTTTTTGATTGGGAGGATATATCTCCTCAATGCTACCTCTAAGACCCCTAATAGAACCATTTCAAGGGGCCTATGCATCCACATGTATTAAAGGACTTCAGAGCACTTGGACATGAAAACGTCTTATGACCTATCTTACCGCACAAATGAATACATTGATCATGCTCTTAGAATAAAACAGTGAATTACCTCTAATACATAATGATACTGGAGGATTTTGGGATTCATCAAGCACTCCTGTTATAACATCTTCAACAAGAATAGCATTCCTCTCCATATTTTACAAGTAGGTTAGATCGTACTCTGACACCTTCATCTGAAAATCAGGATGAAGCCCACTCTCAAATTGTATTTCCTAAAAATAATCTCTTGAATCTCAGATTGGAAGGTAAGGAACTAGATCCCAAAAAAATGAAGAAATAACTACAACACTGATCCATCACCTTACTATAGGAAACAAATCTCTACTCCCTTTCTCACCTTTACTGCCTCAAAAAAAATATCCTGATGAAAAAATCCTTGAAGAACTCCTTAGTTAGATCATACTGTGGCTTTGTTTGAGAGACTAACTTCCACCACATCCACATAGGTCCTTCAAACTTGATGGTAGAAAAATTTAACTATAAGGACTCAATAAACTCATGGGAACTGATGTTTCACTCATTTTTCCACATATAATCTTCCTCTTCGAGAGGATATTCTTGACAATAAAACGGAGCATGATTCAAAATGAAAAATTCTAGAAGTAATTATATGGGTTTATCAACTGAAGGGTCCTCTAATGGTGAACCACCGATGGTTTCACTAAAAATATCCAAATAATCCATTTTTGGAAATACACTATGAAATATGAAAAACCAAAAACCCATTCCAAAACAATTCATTAAAATGAAATCTCAAACACAAAACAACACTTTAAGAATTCTCAAATCATAGGGAGACACATTAAAAAATCATTTATAATTGAATCACAATTTCTTTCCTTTGAAAACACTCTTTTTAATAAAACCATACATTGGATGTTGCAACATCAATAGTAGTACTCCATGGATGCTCACACATGTTCAATCTTGTGCCACCCCAGGAACTAATCAACTAATGCCAAATATGAACACTCATCTTCCCATATCATCATTCATACACATTCCCACACTTTTCAATGAATTTGATCACCCAAGGGAATATAAAAAGACAAAAAATTATTTTCCCTTTTTGATATAAATCATTCATCCCATATTTTCACATAATTAATTTTCATCCCACTTCAACATTAAGAAATCCATTTCATAAGAACACTAACTGGTCAAGAAAACCCCATTTTAAAAATCTACATTTTATTTCTTCTGAATCCATTCAAAAATAAAAATTCCATGAGATCCATCAAAAAATATTATTCATCCCGCTAAATACATTTCAATAAATTCAACAAATCTCGTTCCATTAAAAAAATTATTAAACCTCATTTTATCAAAATTCATTTTTGAATGGTTTCTTTAAATTAAATATAAAAATTCATTTTCCACCTTCCTAAAAAACCATTAACAATTTAAATTTCAGTTTTTTGAAATTTTAAAACTAGGGTTTCAAAAACCATTCTCTAAATTAAGGAAGATCGAGAACATTTCACAAGGGGGAACTAGGGTCAACGAGTGACCTGTCCCTATGGTGGGAGGCCACATGCTAATCATTCCACCATCAAAGGGAATACTTCATGACCATTTAGATAGATTTTCATGGAATTCAATGCGATGTGAAATCACTAAAATCATTGTCCCAACACTTCTTTCATTTCCCAAACACTAAAAAAACCAAAAACTACAAAAAAACCAGATAAAACCTAAATTACCATGGAAATTCAATTTTCGGTCTAGAATGTATTGACCAAAAAATCCCCAAGGCATACACCCCAACCACCAATAGTGCTACTCAATCTACCTCAAAAACCCAAATAATAAGGGGAACCATGAAATCTTGGTCTACTATTTAACAATCCTACTTTGATACCATTTTTTCATGAAGCAGTCTATGTAATGCCAGAACCGGTAACCTGATTCAGTGAGTGGCATGTCTAGAAGGGCATTCCCAAACATCATAGGCCGGAAACTAGTGTTTGAAAATGATAATAAAAACCATGTGATCAATTTCTCTCTATATAAATAAATAAAATAGTTTAAAAATACATTATACCAATAAATAAATAAAATTACAATTTTTTACATCATTTACTTATAAACTAAAAATACCAAAAAATCCAAACTGAGTCTGATGAGCACAATCTCCCCACATGACCCCGAGGGTCACTCTTGTATACCAAAACAAAATATCACCCACATGAATATAAAAATTTATAAAACATAAACCAATTGCTACAAATAATAAATAATTATAGGTGTCATTATTAAAAATCAGAAGGAATTCCCAAAACAAAATATTCCCTTGAATTTCCATTAAATAAAATACACATCAATTTTAGGTTTTACATAAATTATATAAAACAATTATTAACCCACATTCTCACTTTAAAAGAAACAAGATCCATTTCCCATTTTCATTTTAAAAAAATCTTTTTAAGAAGGAACCATTATCTCTTTTGAGAACAAGAATAATTTTTTCCCTTAAAAATGAATAAAATTGATGTAAATCGATTTTAAAACATTTTCCATAAACTATTGAAAAAAATTATCAATTTCCAAAACAATTACACCACACAAGGGAGAGACAATAATTATCTCATAATAAGGACAATAGAAATAGTCAACACAACTGTAACCATCCAACAATGCATCTCATTCATCTTTCATAGAAAACAAAGATCTAAAGGATATGGAAGAACCTAGGATTTCAGTGGAATTTTATAGAACAAACTAAATAACTTTCCTCATCCCGAAATCATGTGTCACCCAATAACATAAAATTTATCACAGAAACGTGATCACACCCAACCTAGTATAACATAGTGGAAATATCTTATTGAAATAAAAACAAAACTTATCCCCTACTAAGGGCCACTAGGCAGTGTGATATCCTATGATAGTGTAGAAATGGTTCATCAATAATCCTCTAGCTATGCCAGGTTCCCATGTCAATACTAACATGGGGTTTAGCGAAAAATGCCGACCAAGAATCTACTGACATGGATATATATATATATACATCACACACAAGAATATGACACAACAAATTCACCACCGAGCCACCCCATGGATCAATATCTTTCCTATAATACATCTGATTATAAGATATCCTATTAGTGTGGTCCTCCCACAATAATCAACATAACCAAGGAATGATGATATCCAAGGATGTATTTCTTGATTATTATTTTCATCAAAACAAGAAGTCTCCCACAAGAACTCTCCACGAAAACATAATTTTTCAAGGAACCAATTCCCCCATTCCAGAATGATGAAAATACATCATTTTCAGTTTCAAAACTATTTATAAAATTACATTTAAGAACTCACAACACTTTTCAAACCAAATATGCATTCATCAATGTTCCAAATGGGTAAAATACCATCATCGCATGCCAAAAAAAATTCAAAGAACAAAAAACATGAGAATATCTTGTAAAAATAATTTAGAAACCAATTTAATAAATCCAAATAGAAATTTTAAAAGCTAAAAATTAATTTTCAAATCCATTCCATGCTTTAATAATAAAAAATCACATGTAAAATCCAGATAGGAATTTTATCAAAGACTTTTCATGTTACACATAACAAAATAATTCCATAGACTTCAAAACAATTAATAAACCCATCTCATTTCACACAAAACAGTTATTCTAAACATCATGTATTAATAATTTACATAAAAGGAAGGAGTGTAAATTAAGATACCATATATTATTAAATTTAACAGACAACTGAAAAGTGACTCCTACCTCAAATAAAAAGTGATTCAATAATGCCAATCCTAAAACAACTTCATGAATGTTCCAAGAGGTGATAAAAACTAATAAAACCCTAGGAAGACCAAACACACCATATAAACCGAGGGAATAAAAAACTCTTGATCCAAAAGACTTTGGTAATAGAGGAAATCAATAGAAACTAGAAGAAGACTTGAGAGGGAGAATAGAGAAGAAGAATTACTTAAGAAATCATCCCCCCCAATCACATATGAAACTCAAGATCCACACTATAAGAGAGGAGAGGAAGCTTATATAAGTATGGAGATGTTCCCCAAGGGTCGAACGAACAAGGTAGTTGAGGAAATTTGAATTTTGTTGTTAGAATTATGATATTGTAGAAATATAAAATAAAAAAGTTCAAGACTTCGGCATTATGCATTGTTAGGAAGCATGTTTTCCCAAACAATGGTCTAACTGTTCACCACTTACTATACACATTGGTCACTCACATTGTTTGGCTACACAGTTTGGAAAACAATGCACCAACCATAAAACATGGTTCTTTACGAAATGTCATAACCTTGTGCATACATTCTATAGGGTTTTCCTAACCATGCGTGGGTTGTGCACCCCTAACCATAGGAACCCCAAGGCTTCCATATTTTCCAGGACCATGTCGTGCGGTTTCCTCTAACTGTGCATCAACCTTGAGCTACATTATATCAAGCTGAAATTCAGAATTTTACTTCAGATTATCAAGGGAAGACTAATGAATAAACACATGATCAACCAAAGTAATTCCTCAAAAAAAATAACGGATGTTAAAATTATGATACATAGTCATTCATTTTTATTATTTATCAAACCTACTTTATTATATTAATATTTTCAATTTATTTAATTGTTTTTATAATTATAATATTTATAGGTAGTAGTTTATAATGAGACAGAAATATGAAATTTAATGTCTACAAAAATAGTGCACCCTCTTATCATGGAATATTAATCAATAAAAAACTATAAAAAACATCCTATTAATGAAATATTTTACAAGTAGTTATGAAATTCATCCTCTAAAATATATTTTGGTTAATTAAACGATGGTTCCCAATAAAAATATAAAATCTTTGAGTTTTTTAATTACATGGATTATATACAATCCCCTCTATAATCAATTTCTATATAATTCATAGTGGCTATGTACAACCCTTCATAATCATAAAATTTAGTGGAGTTATGATTGCCCTATGGTTTCATAATTTAGAGAGGGATTATATAGCCCCTATAACTTTTAATTTTGTTTAATATGTGGTTTTATTTTAAAATGGGTTTTGAACCCCTTATAATGTATTTAATTTGAGGGGGTTGAAAACCTCCTTTAATATATTAAATTAAAGGGAATTCAAACTCCCTCCATAATACCTTAAACATGAGGGGGTTGAAAACCCCATCATATTTAATTTAGAGTGGGTTGTGAAAACCCACAATTTAATAAAATTCCACAAATTATATATACATAATTTGAACATAATATATAATTTTATTTAAATACATTTTATAAACACATTACATATAATATTTTTACGATTGTGTTTTATTGTATTTATATATATCCATAAAAATAATATTATATTATTATGTACATCAGTTTATATTTATATGTACAAATTACATCCTATATAATATTAATTATATATAATATTAACACCTAACTATATTATATGAAGATATAAAAATATATAATTTATTTAAAAATATATCAGATAAAAACCCAAATCATACATTTTTATAATTTATATTATAATAATAATAAATATATTTTTAAATACTATTTTTATTCATTTATTTTTAAATAATTACTATTATATGAAATAGAACTTATGAAAAAATATATATATTAATGTAAATAATATTATACAATTATATTTATTGAAATACATATTTTTTTGTGTAAATAATAATAAATATTTTACAAAAATATTTTTATAAATTTTATTTCATATATTATTATTTTCATATTATAAAAAATTGTATTTAATATAATATTAACTATATATTTATATAATTTTTATTTTAAAAAATATTATTTATATATAATATAAATATTAAATATACATAATATAAAATTATATTTTTTATAATAATATATAAATATTTTTATAAATTGTATTTTATATAAAATATTTGAATAAATTTTATTTCATAAAATATTAATTATATATGACATTAATATTTGTATAAATTTAATTTCATATATCTATATTTTATATTATAGTATTTATATATTAATTATATATAAATTTATATAAATTTATTCAAATATATATATATATATATTAATGTACATAATAATTAATATATATATTGAAATAGATTTTTTAAATATATTTTTAATGAAAATATATAAATATGGAAAATAAATACCTATATATATATATTATATAAATAAACATGTATATAATATATAAATATGTATTTATGTATATAAAAAAATTTCAAGAATGCATTTATAAATAGATAAGTATTTGTGTCTATACATAACATAATGAAAATTATAAATATATTTAAAAAATATATTTACCTAGATGTATTTAAATACACATATACAATGTATAGTATAAATAAATATATAAATGGAATACAATATAGATTTATTTTAATATAAACAAAAAATATATATAATATTAACAAATATATATTAATTTCTATGAATATATATTTATATGAATAATATTATACATATATATAAATATAATCATTCTTATTTTTTCTACTTAAAGTATGTCTTCATGTTGGTAAAGGCATGGGTGTTTTAGTCTTGAGATCCCAAGATCAAAACCCACTACCTTTAAAATTTTTCAGGTGGGCAGAGAAATGTGTTTTCTGTGTAAGTGGAGGTTCCCATTGAAAATTAACAGAATGGGATCAATGGGGGAAGTCTATATGGACAAGTTGATTGCATAATCTACATTTCCCACCATAACAGTTGGGTTAATTTATTCCTTGTGATTATGAAACATGACATCGTTTCCTTACATATGTTCAATTTAATAACCAAATTCTCATATTTTCTTTTTCTATTACTATGCCTGAGAATCGGGAGACTATTAACCTAAGAAATCATGACCAAATCTCAGTCCAGATTTCATCTCACCTTCTCTGGATTTGGGATAATTCTATAGGATCAGATATTCATTTTTCACTTCAATAAAATGTAGGAGAGATTTATGGTTTCATATGCCTTATTGAATGATGATATAATTGAATTTCTGGTCACTCACCAATGAGTGTCCTTAGTGATTTCTAGGAAATAGATAAATTTAGGTTTTTGGTCATCTCAAATCAACAAACAAATACGAATAATCCACCAAACCTGATTTATTTAGGTATTTAACCTATAAACAATTGTATATTGTCATTTGTTAATATTTTCATCCTAAAAATGATTCAGTATAAGTATTCAGGGTATGAATTTTCCATAAATAAATGGAGTTTAGTTTTATTACCCAACTATAGATAATAAAGGTTATCTTTCCAAATTTTCATCATTACAAATTAAACAGTATGAGTACATCAAATAAAAAATAAATAAATAGATGAATTTTTTTCTAAATTATTTCCATAGAATATATAGTTGTATATAGTTCTGAGTGTATTGTGATTAGAGAATGGTGTGAGAAATATTGCTCTTGAAAGCAAGCTTCTATCAATATATCAAATACTAAGATAAATATAGATCAATTATTTCTAAATTCAAAAAAATGACATGTATTTTTTTCAATATGTTAAAATAACCACATGAATTTGGAAGTTAGGTATGCCTCAATGATGATGTAATTATAGTCCAACTTATGTCAAAAGTGGAACAGCAGAGAAATTTTCTTAAAATAATTAAATATACCATTACGGAGATCATGTTTCATGTTGATGGGCTAAAGATAAATATGTTTGATGTTTTTGTAACATTCATTATTCTACTAATACGTCTGGTTTATTTTTCAATAAAATTCATTTAATTGTTAGAGGTTTTAATATCTATTGTAGTAATCTATTCATGGAATAAATTGTTCAAATATTAAACTATTACATCTCTATATCCCATGTTAACTTCTAATTTGGTATGTATGTGTTATCAAAATCGTTGTTTGGAAGGCGATTTATCCCGAAAATCACATAAAATAGATTTACAAAATCATGCATGGTATCTAAATTGGTGAATTATACAATAAATTATTCAAATTATATAATCCTTTGAAATATAAATATTATAAAAATTCCTTAAAATAAATTTATTAGCTCAGAAATGGAAATCTCCATATGGGGATTCTAGTGTAGCAGCTTCCCCTTGAATAACCATGGATAGTGCAATGTAATTTTATATACCATTCAAATAATGGTATAGTAAAAGGCTCCACATGATGTAAAAACTTATTTTCTAAGTTTTTTCTCCTTATTATTCAATATAATTTAATGAGACTAAAAATCCGTTCTAGGATATTTTCTTGATCAAAACTTAAAATATCCCCCCAGAGATTCTAGTGTAGTTTTTTTCATATGAAGAACCAGTGATACTGCACAATGCATTTTTATGATGTTGGAACTTTTGTATAGTAAAATTTTATACATTATGTAATAATTTTTTTAGGATTCTTATCATTATAGTACATTAAAATTAAATGATGTTTCAAATCTCATGTAGTTTATTTACTGCCTCAGAACAGGAAATCTCTATATGGGGATTTTAGTTTAGTTTCTTCCCATTGAATAACAAGTGGTTTTTCCTAGTAATTCTCTATTATGTTTGAATTGAGGCATTGTAAAAGGAGAGATGTGACATAAAAATTTCATTGTAAGGGTTTTTCCCCATAATCCAAAAAATATATAACGATATGGAAAATCCCCTGTTGTGGATTTGAATGATCAGAACTAGAAATATCCACCAAATGATTCAACTGTTTCCACTTCCATTTAATAAACCAGTGTGAACATTACTTATCTATGAAGTTAAAACACTTTTATAGTAAAATGTCCAAAAGTATGTATTAACATTGTTGTAATGGTGTATTTCTTTATAATAAAACACATTTAAATGACAGTGTAAATCCCATGTAAGATATGTTCATGATGAAAATTTAAAATATCCAAAAAGGGATTCAAGAGTAGTTGTTTCCCATTAATGAACCACTAATATAGAAAATACATTTCTATGATGTTTATACACTAGTATAATGAAAATCCCTATAATATGAACAAAATATATTTTTTTGGTTCATTTCCCTGTAATCCAAATAAATTAAATGATGCTAAAAATAATATGTAGGGGATTTTCTTCATCCTAACTAGAAATATACACACAAGGATTCTTGTGTAGTTGTTTCCCTTTTAAAAACCACTGATAGTGGGGGTAATTTTCTATGAAGTTTCATCACTAGTATAGAAAAAGGAACCACACGATGTAAAATAATTTTTTAAATGGTTATTTTTCTTATAATCCAGTGAAATTTAATGATGGTGAAAATCCCCTACATGGGATTTGCATCATCAAAATTGGAAATCTCCACCACGGGGTTTTATTTTAGAAACTTCCCTTGGAAGAATGAGTTATAATTCGAGTTACATTTCATTGATGATGTAATTGTGGTATAATAAAAGGCCTCATATGATGTATAAATTTTTTTATTAATTTTTTTGTCCATATAGTACAAAAAAAATTAATGTTTGCGCAAAACCCCTACATGGTATTTTATGTGTCAAAACTAGAAATCTCCACCCAGGGATTCTAGTGTAATTTCTACCCTTTGAATAACCAATGGTATATTAAGGTTATTTTCTATGATTTTTGAAATATAGAATAATATATGTCCTGAAATTATGTAATAATTGGAATTTCAAGGATCTCAACCTTTTAATCAATAAAAAAACAATGATGCTCCAAATCTCCTATTGGGAATTTTTAGCATTAGAACTAGAAAAATGCACATAGGGTTTCTAATATAGCTTCATCCCTTTGAAGAAACACTAATAGTGAGTAATAATTTTCTGCAATTCTTTAATAATGAAATACTAAATGTCAATGTATTATGTATAAATTACTATGTGAATTTATTTTATTTAAAATCGAACAAATAATAACAATGATGTATATCCAATGCAGGGGACTCGCTGCATCAGAAAGGGAAATATCACCTAGGGATTACTGGGTATCAAATTCACATTGAAGATCTAGTGATATTTACTAATAATTATCTATGTATTTTCAATGTTTTCTTATCCAAAACAACTTCTATGATGTACTGAATTGGTATTTCTTATATATAGATGTGCATGTGAAAATAAAATCTAGGTAAGACATTATACATTAACATACAAACATGACAGTTCTATAGTACTTATTAAATGAAATTCAATAGCTTATCATGAAAATAATAACACATCATTTAAGTAAACACCTTTTTGGCTTTTTTTCTATCTGATTTTAAAGGAAAAGGTATCCAATTCAGGCACAGTAGCACCCTCAGTTTCACAGAAGTAACCATTTAGATATGTATTTTAATTGTTGAATGTATTTGGGTGATGTTTTAGGATTGTTTGAAGGAATTTTGGATTATTTTTGGGGATTTTTTTAGGTTCATGGTTTGATCTTGGTTATATTTCAAACCATGCATGTCCTACATAGAACCTTGCAGAGTGATGCAGTGTGATCTCGTTATGTGCACAGTTAGGCACACAGTTTGTTCAAAATGTGTGGCCACCTAGGAGCAGCATTGAGAAATAAATCATATGGAAAAACATTATTGGAGAATCTTCTTTCTAAACATGTTGTCTAATAGCATGAAGGGTGTTTGTAGGTACAGCTATCACACGGTTTGTACATGGTTTGCCTAACTGTGCAAGACAACCATTCACGGTTAATTTTTAGATCCTAAAAATGATAATCTCACGTGGTTTTACACATAAACCTCGCTTTCTAAAAAAAATGTAACCTAAAATAGTATTCACTCCTAAAAAATGTTGTGGATTCCTTACCCTTTGATATGGGAGTGATCCATAATAAAAATTTATTGTATTAAAGGTCATATTTCTTGGTATGTCTCTATTCTTGATGGTTTTTCTTTGATCTAGTCATCTTCCTTATATTTGATTAATATATATATTATTTTAGTGATATATAATTGATATATTATTCCAATAATGATGAGATATAGTGGTTTTGATGTTAGTGAATGATATCTAAGGAGGTTTATTAGATATTCAACCTGGTTTTGTTGAAGAATTAGTGTCATTATTTGTTTCTATAATAGTTTCCCAAGATGGTAGCTTCACTCTTGACTCCTCTTATCAGAATAGGAAGAATTAGTTTAATATTTATTAAATTTCATGAAATTAATACAAAAATATTTTTGAAAATATATTTAGATACCATATTTAGTGATGTATTGTGAAATCATAGAATTTGGTAATGTAATGTGCTTTATTCTATAGATTTTAAAATGTTGACATTAAAATATAGCTTTGTTGGATTTATTGAAATGGGTTGTTTGAAAGTATTTCCATAAAATAATGGGTATATTGAAATGGTAGAAATGGTTATTTATGCATTGGTGTTTGGAATAATGGTCAGTGTGTAATCTTGTGCATTTGGTATAGATAAGGGTATGATGTTTCCCCATTATTTTTCTGGACGAATAAAGGTATGAACATTCCCCCATCAAAATGGTTGACCATGTTATGGATGGGTGAAAGGATGAGTCACGAAAAATTATTATAAGGAGGTCCTCATATGCATGTATAGTTAGATGTTTGGATATGTGGAATGAAATGGGTTATTCCAAAATGGAAATTTAATAAATGGTTTTAATGTGTTGCTATATTAATTTCCGTTAAATCTACCTTGGTATTAAAAATTTTGTATATCCTAATATATATATGTTTAATGTGTTTTATTTAAATTGTTTTATTAAAATGTGATATCATGTTCTAACCTAATGGTGTGAGTAGGCAATTCAGTCATGGAAAACCTATTGAGTTTCATTACTCTACCCTCCTTTGGAACATTAGTTCATTTGAAGATATTATTTATTGAGACATAGGTAATGTCAAATAATTTCATTCATTTAGTGATTCTTCCTGATAAATTGATTATGACATGGAGTTTAGGATATTTTATCAGGTTAAGAGTTGTGGAGTCGGCGACCTTGGATCTATTGAATCTTATTGGATGTTACATTCACTTTGTTTTTGGATTCTTTAATGGTTTCTTCTTGGTAAACTATTATGGATCATAGATTAAGTTGTGTTTTATTAGAATTTTTATACATTTATTTTTATAAATTTGCATCATGCCTTATATATATGTTTTTTGGTTATGATATACTTAGTTGTAGTTGTTTTATTTTTTAATGGAAAATCATCCCCCAACTATTTTGAATCCCTTGGAATTTATTACCTTCCTTGGCATATTTTGGATATCCTAAAATGCCAAGTAAAAATTATTCATCATCTCAAAATCAATGCATAGAGGTGGGATTTTACAAATGGTATCACCTTTGTTTGTACCATATTTCATTTTATGACAAATGGTATTTGATGTTGGTATTTTTGTGAAAATCATTTTTGTTTATTCCTTATGTTTGGATGGTAAAAAAAAGTGTGATTTTCAGGACATGAAATTTAGAGAATTAAAAATATATTGTTATCCAATTAATGATGAACTTCATGTTCCCATGTATATGGGTACATATGTGTTTTGAGACATTTATAGGAGTTGTAATCTCACTATCATGGGTTTAGAAAATGAGATGAGCATGAAACACATTGATTGAATGAAAACCCACTATGAGTGTATATTTCATTTTCAGTACTGATTTATCATTTGGTAAAAAAAATGTTAATATTTAAAATGTATTGACTTTTTTTCAATTTGATATTTTAATAATATAAAGATTCTGTAATTTTAATTTTTTTTCAATTCCTTGTTAATGATTTAAAAAAGGGGTTGAAAATAAAATGTGTGGACTTTTTGGAAAGAAATGTTGTCATATATAATTTGGTCAAATTTTAAATTGTTAAGAATTGTTTTTCTACAGAGTTAAACATGAGTTTTTTTATTTTTATATAAAATTTATCATAATAGGTGTTATAGAAGCAAACCAGAAGAGGCTTCTAATAATGTGGTTTCACCTATGACATAGGTGAACCAATATCTAGATCAAAGTATTTTAAAATATTTTCCAGTACTGAATAGAGTGATCTAAAGGGATCACCCAAGGAAATTGGATCATTTAGTTCATTTCTGAACTAGAAACCAACAATATTTTAGTGTGATTCGGAAGTAGAGAATGAAAAGGTGTGTATTAATATGAAGAATAGAATCTTTGATTTCCTAGGAACACTAGAAGAGATTAATGTATTGTTGTAAATGTATATACGGGAGGATCTTGTACAACAGTGGTGTGATTTATAATTTTAGTACAAATTAGACAATGGAATTTCATGGGAGTATTTTTAATAATTATTAAATAAAAAATTATTACCACATACATTCTGGATTGAACTAAAGACATACATTTTTATCATGAAGAAGTTGAACTTTATGGTAACAGATTATGCAGATAAGGTTATGATATAAGTTTAATTTTCACCTAATGTTTCTTCTTGTTCATCCTTGAAGTCTTGAATTTATTAATCAAGTCCGAGGAAAGATATTCTTTCAAAGATTACATTGATTTGTATAATGTAATATACAGATATGGTCAATATAGGGGTGGTGGAAGAAGGATAAATATCAGGTAGTATTTTTGGGGTAATTAGTTTGACTCTTATTAGTAAGGGTGGAACTCTATTGTCATGAAAATCATAATAGCTACACATATTTCCAATGTAGTGGGATGTCTTAGAACCAGATGAATGGATCAGTGAGTCTTCCACCAAAACCAAAGTGAAATACTGGATGTTTTCTTTATGGATTTTTGGAACTCATGAAGCGAGATTGTACAACACCATATAGAGCATGCCACAATTTCAGTCACATGATATATATTTAGCTCTATTTTTATAGTTGTAATACCCCAAAAATTTAGTGAATTTTTTTTCTAAATAATTTAATCTTTTAATATTTTTCAATTCATGAAAAACATAAAATAGCATTTAACTAATTCAAACATTCCTTTCACAAAAAACTATCTTGAAATATGTTACACGCAATACCAACATGGAATATGTCACATGGAACAACAATGTTAGCATACATTACACACAATATTGAACTTCCTCGATGACTTGCGTAACAGGTAGGACAGGGTGTTATCTGAATTTAATATATTCTTAAAAATGTTTTTATAGTAATATAGAACCTATCTATATAATTAATGGATATTAATAATATTAAATATATTTTAAAAATTTGTGGTTTGCAGAAATAAAATATTAATTCATAGGTTACCAATTAATTTTGAATTGAATAAGAAAACTGATTAAATATAAAAGAAAATATTACTATATTCAAAAAGATATTTTAACCTATTAAATCAAATTAATTAAAATTAGTTAGTGATATAATTTTAATACATATTTTATATATTCAATAAAATATTTTTTATATTCATACAATAGATTTAATAGATATAAGATAAAAACAAACCCAATTTTATGCATAAAAACATATTTTTTTAAAGGTTGTTTTATTCCCTATTAAAGAAGAACCCATATTAAATAAAAAATTCGGAAATTTTATATATTTAAAATATAAAAATATATTTTATATTTGTAATATAAATGTAATAATTATGTTAGGATAAATTTTTGGTAATTTTATGTAAGGTTTATTCTTATATTGAATAGTTAAACTATTGGATTTTCATTCAAAACGACATTTTCATATAATTTATTTAGAAGGATAAAATATATTTTTAATTGGATTAATAGTTTATTTATATAATATTTTTAACAATTAATATAATGTAGGTCATTATAATCAATTTCACATTGAAGTATGATATAAAAACGTATAAACAATTTGGATGTTTTTATTTTAAAATTCTGAAGTGGCATCCCATCAGTGGGATTAATTTTAAATTAACATCAAAAAATTCTATTAATAGAAATTATAAAAATTTATTACATATTTAGAATTAGAATAATTTATAGTTTCTCATAAGTAAAAAAAATTCTACCAAGAATATTAATGAAAGTGGTTATAATTAATTACATCTGTTTAGAGAAAAATTAGGTTAATAAATTATTAAACATTAAATATAAGACCAAAAATGACATATTAAAATGTACAAAACCCATTGGATATCCATATTTATGCCATTAACCCTGTATTATTGAGTTTGGTTGGTTTGGTATTTAGTTTTTATTGTAAAAACATGTCCTAACATATCATGTTTCTAAAAATTCAATTTGAGTCCTTTTGCTTTCCTTTAAAAGGCCGCAACCTCTAACATTTTTCACACCTCTAAAACCTCTAAAAATTATCCAAGACCTAGATAATACACTTACCAATAGTCCTACATTCCGTCTTGATTCCTCCCTTTTTTAATAAATCCTATCAAGGAAGCATTTTGGCAAAAACCAAAAGGAGTTTCACGGTTTAGTGGTAATGTATCCTCTCATGCTCCTTTCCTTTATTTTCATTATTAACCAACTCCACCCTCTTCAATTCCATTATTTTTTTACAAAACTAGTATCATTCATATAATATGATGTTTTTATGAAATTATATCTACTAACACATACAAACACCACCATCTAAGGGATATTTAACATACTATTTCTGTGTACGGAGAACTATTGTCTCGTGAAACAATGATTGTTCATTTCTCCATTACAACCAATATTGGAGGCCATTATGATGTAAAATATGTTTATTATGCCTTTATTATCCCTTATTTCTTTCAAAACCCCCATATTCTTACCTTCCATTTGGTGTTTATATGATAATATCATTTGAGAAAGTGTGGACTACCGCCCCCTCAGAGAGATGTGATTCATTCACAAACCACAAGTAATGTATTAAGTATGGGTTTAATGAAATTATATAATAAATAATTATACTAGAATAATTAAATATATATATATATATACATTTCATTTAAATACTTTCTTTCAATATGGAAATTAAAATGGAAACAACGTTCATGCACATGTACGGCTTACCATCTCCTTGAATGGTGTTTTCCATTTAATACTTATTTATGATTTAAATTATTATAATATAAATATAATAGATATATATATTATATTTATATAATTATTTACAATTTTTAATCCTTATATAAGTATAAGGACTAATTATATAACAAATTAAGACAAATGTGAAGAACAAAGAGAATATTTTCTTAAGTGAAACTTGAACATTGGATCTTTAAAAAGAAAGTAATGTATGGTCGTTATCAAACCATATATGGTATTATATAAAATAATATGTTTCTGAAAAACATGTGTGAGAAATTTATATTTATTACATTTTAGGATTTAATGAGTACAATGAGAGTAGAGACACAAGGTAAGGGTATTTCATCTCAAATTTAATTTCCTTGAGATGCATATTTTGTTCACCCCTCTTTCACATTATGTGTTGTATATACTGAACATAATTGTATTATCTGTAACATATAATTAAAATATTTTTTATTCACATATCCATTTTTTTATATTTCGTCATGGTGTTTATGTTCCAAGAGATACCAAATTAGTAAAGTAGTTTTCTCTCAATATACCTTCTTTGAGACTCATGTTTTGTTGTTCACTTAAAATCATTTTTGAGGTGAATATATTTCCATTTTACATGTTATATCCCGAATCTCCATATTTTCATGATATTATATGTTTCATTTAATTTACTTTTCTTATATAGAGAGTATGATCACATGATACAATGTTATAAGTGTTTATTGAGATAATCTCATTGTTTTTCAAGATAGTTTAGGTTTATTCTTCCTTTGATGAAATCTCATGATCCATCTCTCAAGAACAAAAATAAGATTCCATATCCTATATATGTTCAAGATATTCTCTTGTGTTAATATCATTTTATCACTCTTTTTTAATTAAGCTAATGTTTTTATGATAAATACAACTATATCTCTCTTTGTTCGGAAATCCATTGTATTCAAAAAACAAGTTTTTGAAAATGTTCTCAATTTTTTTTCAGAAAGTTATTGAATATAATATTCATCGAAAAAGTATATTAAATATAATTTATTGTTTTAAATTATTACTTAATATATTTAAAAATATATTTTCAAATGAAAATGTTTTTAGAATGTTTTACCTTATAAAAATCATTTTTTCAATAATGAATCTATATTTTCCTCAAGAAATGTTTTTGAAAGATATTTCAAAATTATTTTCAATATAAGATTAAATATGTTAATGTTAATCACTGCCTTCTAAAAAATGATCTAAATGTTCCCCTCATATCCTTTCTATGAATGTGTTGTGGTTAATGTCATGGAATTTATGAATACCATTTCCCTATCATGGGTTACATGTTTATAAAACCCACTTCTTTTCATGGATTAGTTTTGATGAAATGGTTATGAAATATAAACCTTTTTCCTAGGATATGATGAGATGAAATGTTAATGATACCCATTTTATTTTATGGGTTATGATTTTATGTTTATAAACCCTAGTACGTTTTATGGGTCATGCTATGATGAATGTTTTATTATCTTTTTCCACATGTATGAATGATTTTGTTATGAGATGGGTGGGACCTATATCTCCCTCAAATGAATTGGGTAAATATGGATGACTTCTAAGTATAAATGTAATTTGTGAACCTAATTAAAATTTCACAATGTTATTAATGGTCTTGGTTTCATGTACATTTGTTTATGCGTGAACCTGAATACAATTTTATAATGTTATGAATGAGTCATATTACGTGTTCACAATGGTATGAATGGACCTGGTTGTATGTCCATGGGATTATTTTTGAACCTTATTACGTGTACACAATGTAATTCATTAACCTAATTACATGCTTACAATTTTTTGCATGGGCTTGGTTTCACATCCATATGGTTATGTGTGAACGTGATTACAAATTCACAATGTTATGTGTGGACTTCATTTCACATCGATAAGGTAACGTGTGAACATGATTATGCATTCAAAATGATATGCATGTACTTGGTTTCATGTCTATAAGGTTAAAAGTGAACCTGATTACATGTTTAGAATGTTATTCATGGATATACTTGTATGTGCACAAGTTTATTTTGGGGCCTGATTTACTATCCTAAACTTAATGAATTAACTTTTTCTACTTATACATGTTCACAACATTATAAAACAACGTGTACAAAAAAAAATCAATGTATTTTCTTATGTCATGATTCCAAGTCTTATGTTCTTTATTTTCTTCTGATTCAAGTATTATGAACTGCCATTCATTATTATGGTCTCTAATATTCAGTTCATGATCTTCAAATTTTATACACATGTTCCATACCCTTTTTTATGATATGATTATGAATTTACTTTATTTACCATTAATGAGAATTTTTTCTCACCCCATTCTTATGTTTCATTTCCCCATAGTGTGAAGAAAGGTTTTAGGTAGAAGTAATAAAGGTTTAGGTCATTATGAGAGAGGTTAAGATATTTCACCTGGATAGAAGACTTATTTTCCATGTTTTTTAATACCTAAAACTATTATGGTCGTCGGGTATGTATTTTTTTAATGTACAGAATATTCATCTAAAATGATGTAATATCCTTGTATGTAAAGCATGGATTTCTAAATTTGGTATCAAAGGGAAGGTTTAGTCAACATTTAGAAACTAGGATGAGATAACTTTATGGATATCCCTATGTATATTTATGGGGATATGTTTATGGATGTATCTAAGGATGAGTCAATGTTTAGAAAAAATTACTAGAATTTTGGTAAAGGATAGAGTGTGTGGTTTCATATAAAGACACATGTTTCTAGATTTTATAACTTGATGTGGCTTTGGAATAGATTTACAGAGGCTTAACAACTCCAAAAATATTTTTTGGTCTTGACTTGGGGCAATTTGTTACATGACAACAGGCTTTGCTGCACACATAGTTTGACACTCACATGGATATTCTTTGGAAATTAAAAAAACAGTTCACTAACCATCGTGAAGGATATAATTATATTTTGGATATGAATAACCTAGGATACACCTAAGGTGTCATATATTAAGGATTTTTTATATTTTAGACATCCAATATGTGACTTTTCCTGAATATGTAGTTCCTAATTATGGTAAATGATTCTTACTCTATGTTTTTGGGTTTTTCTAATGTATGGATACTAAAGGAACAATGTTAATGGTGATTGTGATGAAAAATGCATTCAATATTATTTTGAAGTTCTGAATGCAATGGGGGGTGGAATACAAAACCTCATTCCATACTCTCATAGATTTCTCAATCTAGGAATCTTGTTGAGATTCTAAACAAGAAAATAAGGGGAAAAAATTATATTAATTAATTCATGAGCCATCCCCTAACCTCTTTCAGCTGGTCATTTAATCCACTTATTTCTGAACACTAGATTAGCACCACTGAAAAGATATTCTCTGTTCTAAACTATTTTGATCATGAGAAATTTTTTCTGGATATTTATCGGTTCGAAGGTGAAGTAGACCAGTGGTGGAATATAATCAATAATACAAGTAATCAATATGAAATTTAATCCATGGATTGGGATGTGTTCAAGAACATATTATTCAATAATTACTTTCATCATGTTCTTTGTACGAAGATGGGAAAAGAGTTTCCTAATTTAATGAAAAATGATGGTGAATCTCTTAGTACATATGAGGCTAATTTGAAAATATGTGGGAGGTACTCTTCTTGTATTATCAACCAACCTGAATGAAAAGTTGATAGGTTCTTCACTGTCTTAAAGTGACGTCTCAGAATGTATTTGGCCATAAGAGACATTAGTAACTATTACAATATTTTGCATTGTACAATCATTGTTTAAATGGTTTTTGGATTTACTTATTGATATCATGGTTTTAACAAGATGACAAAGATGGAGTTAAAAGGGTAATATAAAAACCATGGATATAAGAAAATGTTTCAAACACCTATATTCCCAAATAGTGGTAAATATCACATAGGAGATTTATTGAAATAAATAGGAAGGTGTTTCAAGTATGGGAATCCCGAACATTGAGAAAAAGAATTTAGAAGTTATGAGAATAGAAAATTCATTGAAATGAGTGGACGGAAATCTTAACAGACTAAATCACCAACAATTCAATGTTTCAAGTGCATAGAGTCAGGGAATCGTGAAAATCATTACCCCAATTAAATTGATAATATGGATAATAAGACACTACCACCTATAAGGAAAAATGATAAATGGAATCTTGTGAAATCATAATGGATGAAGTGTAAAATTAAAATTAGTGGAAAACACATCCTTTCTCCCTAATTGGGAAGTTCAAGTTTTACTTTTTATGAATAATCACAATAGTAATCTTTTTATTCATCATTTAGTGAAGGTTTATGTGATTTTACCCCACTATGTAGATGTTGGAAAAAAAATTGAATTTATTGTTCTATCAATGCAAGGGTAAATCAAATTATCCAGTAAAAATAATGTTTTTAATAGGTAAGATCATATTTAAGGAAGAAAGGATAAATTAAATTGTGGAAGGGTTATAATGATAACCATTTATTGAATGATTATGTTATACATTGGATTATTTTTTGAGAATAAATGATAATCTTACCACATTAGGAATTAAGAATATTGGATAATCTACATTGTGTTGATAACTGCTGAAATATGGGATGGAATGTCATGGGTCTCATGATCTATTAGTACATTAAGAATGAAAAGGTCACCTTCATTTTAAGATATTGAGGTGAAGTGGATCAGTGAAATACAAAGAGTGGCATTGTACTAAAATCAAAAAATTAGATCTTTTCATGAAAAGTCATTAGCATTAGGAAAAAGTATCTTCAAGACGAAAAATTTGTCCTTGTACATTCATTTTTTGAAGAATCAAAAGGGCCCTTATTTGATTGAAGATTTAAGGATTTCTGATTTTTAACATTCTCTCGACATTTTTCTCTATCACTGTCCAATATAAAATGATGATAATATTTCTATTCTGTGTCCATGTTTTCCCTTCTCACCTATGTTATCCTATTTGGGAGTCTCATAATGAGTTACATTGGGTTACCATAATGGTTTCAGCTTTCTTTTTAAGGGAATTTTTAGTTTTAATTTTTACAATGTGGGTTTCTTTGAATAAAACATTCAAGTATTAATCCATTTAGAACCCAAAAAAATTTGAGGTAGAAATTAGTTTTATAGTTGTAGAATGTATCACCCTGAGAATTTGCTAATTTTTTTTACAAATAATTTAATCTTTTTCTATTTTTCACTTCACGCAACCCTAAAAATATCTTTTCACTATGTAAAACCTTATTTTTATATGGAAATATCTTGTTCTATGTTACATGAAATACCAACATGGAATAAGTTACATGAAACAACAAGGTTATCAAACATTACACGCTTGAATGGCCTTCCTCGATGGCTTGCATAACACGCAAGAACAAGTGTTACAAAACATAAATATATTATTAAAAATATTTTTATAATGAGATATAACCAAGAAAATAAGTTAAATTACATGAATATTAAATAAATTATGAAAATGTGTGGTCCACACAAATACATGATTAATTCATAGGATAACAATTAATTATAGATGAATATGAAAACTGATTGAATATAAATAAAAATGTTGTTATAGTTCCAAGTCTATTATATCCTATTTTGTTAAATTAATTACAATTGATAAGTGATATTAATTAAATAAATAAGTTATATATTAAATCAAATATTTTTTATATTCATCCAATAGATTTTTCATACATAAGATAATAACAAAACCTATTTTATCCATAAAAACCAATTTTTTATGGTGGTTTTACCACTATTTATTGGAGAACGCATATTAAATATTTTTTTGGAACATTTATAGATCATATATGTCAAAAAAAACATCATATTTCTAATAGAAACATAAAAATGTGAATCTTATAAATTTTTGTTTTTTTAATTTAATGTTTCATAATTTAATGAATATTTAAAATTAGTGGATTTTTATTCAAAACTGATTTTTTGTCTAATTGATTTATAAATTAAAATTATAATTTTAACTGGACTAATAGTTTAGTTGGATAATAATTTTAACAATTAATCCAATTTAGGTATTTCTATCAAATTTCACATTGAAATAGGTTATAAAAACATAACAATCTTTTGGAAGTTTTTACATTAAAAATTCACAGTGTCATCCCATCAGTGGGATTAAATTTTAAATTAATTTCTGTAACTTATATGATTATAATTTAGAAAATTTGATTCCATATTTATAATAAACAAATTTAAACTTTATAATAAGGTTGTTTTTGTTTTAAACCAATAATATTACTAAAAATAATTACAATTAATTACATAATTTATGAGAAAAAATGGGTTAATAACGTAATAAACCTTAAATATAAGACCCAAAAACACCTAGACACATTTCTACCAACCATTGGATTCCCATAATTAATCCTTAAAAAATAATATTTTTTATTTGTATTGTTCTGGTATGAATTCTTTTTGGTTAGAACATGTGCACACCAAACTTATCTCAAAAAATACCAAGTGAGTCCTTTTCCATTCCTATAAAAGGCCACCACCACTACCTATTCCTCACAACTCTCAAGCATCTTATGTTCTGCCCTAAAATTCCAAATAAATTTTCCAAAAAACATCCCTTCGAAATTGAATCCCCCTTTTAGGAGAAATCCTCTCAAGGATGCCTTTTTGTATAAAAGAAAAGGGGTTACCCGATTTTGTGGTAATGTCTCATCTCATGATCATTTCATTTATTTTCATTATTCACCAACTCCCATCTATTTAATTCAATTATTGTGTGAAAAATTTTAATCCATAAAATATGATGTTTTTATGAAATTATTTAGACTTACACTTACACACACCACTACCAAAGGGATATCAAACATATTGTTTCTATGTATGGTAAACTACTGCCTCACAAAATGATGATGGTTCATTTCTCATTTACGACCAATCATGGGGACCATTATGATGGAAACTATAGTTATATATTTATAATATTAAATTCATTATGTATTTAAACATTTTTTTTTCTTTTACAACAAAAATATTTTTACCTTCAATTTGGTGTTAATATGATAATCTTGTTTGAGAAGTGTGGACTACTGCCCACTCAAAGCAATGTTATCTATTCCCACACCCAAGGATTGTATTAATGGTGGTTTTATGAAATTATATAATAAATATTGATTCTAGAATAATGATATATATATATTCAGGTATTTATATATATATATATATATATCTGTGTGTGTGTGTGTCATTTACATACAATCATTCAATATAACAATAAAAATAGAATCAACCTCATGCATACGTACAACAAACCATCTCCTTGAACAGTGTAATAAATTTCATAATTCATTTTGATATAAAAAATTATAATATAAATATAATGAATAAAAAAGATATTTATATAATTATTTTCAAATATTAATCATGATAAAAGTATAAGGACTAATGGTATAATAAATTAAGACAGATGTGAAGAACAAAGTGAATATTACTAGATGTTGTAATTTTATATATGATCATTAGCAATAGTGTAATATAATGTCATGATAAAACCATTTATGTTATTATATATAATAAAAAAGTTCTTTAAATGATGTATAATAAATTTATATTTATTATACATGTGTTTTGAATGATAATGATGAGATTCAAGACACAAGGTAAGAGGATTTCATCTCGGTATTAATTTTGGTGTGATACATGTTATGTTCACCACTCTTTCCTTTTGTGTGGTGTATGTACAACCCATAATTTTATTATATGTATCATATAAATAAATTTATGAGTATTAACATTTTAATTTTATTATACTTCTTTAATAGGATTTGTGGTTCAAAAGTTACCAAATCAGAAAAACATTTTTCTATCAATTTTCCTTCTTTGTGAATAATGATTAGTAATGAACCTAAAATCTCTTTCAAGTTGTATAAATTTACATTTTAAATTTTATATCCCGAATCTCCATCTTTTAATGATATTAAATGATCCATGTAATTTCATTGTATTATATTTAGTGCATGATCCCATGATACCATGTTATAAGAGTTTATTGAGACAATATCAGTATTTTTTTGAGATTTTGTTGGTTTAGTCCTCTTATAAAATATTATGATCCCTAAATAATGAATCTCATGTGTTTCCTTATACTATATTTTTTAAAGATATCCTCATGTTTTATTGCCATTTTACACTATTTTTTAGTTAATAAAATCTTTTAAGTAAATTTTGATCATCTCTTACTTCAGTCAGAAATCTATTATATTCAAAAACCATGTTTTCAAAAATGTTTTCAAAAAATTCTTTAAACAATACTTAAAGATAATATTCAAGGAAAAAGTATATAATTTTTTATTATTATTTTAAAAGCATAATTTATATGTTTTCAAAGATATTTTAAAAGAAAAATGTTTTTCAAATGGGTTTACATTATAAAAATTATTTTTCAAAAAAGAATGGATATTTTCCTCTCGAAATTTTTTTGAAAGATATATCAACATTATTATTAATATAAGAGGACATCCATTTATGTTAATAAATTCCTTATATTTAATTATCAATAGGATATATTTATATTCTTTCTATAAATCTTTTATGTTAAATTTTAGGATCTTTATGAAGCTTGTTTCCCTTTCATAGTTATCATGATTATAAAATCAATTATTTTCACAGGTTATGCTTCGATGAAATTGTTATGTAACCTTTATATTTTCCCTAGGTTATGATGATATCAAATTTTAGTTATACCCATTTCATTTCATGGATTATTATTTTATTTTAATAAATCCAATATCTTTTTATGGGCCATGATATTATGAGTGTTTTATTATCTCATGCCACATGTATAAATGGATTTGTCATGAGATGGGTTGGACCAATATGTATCTATAATTTATTGGGTAAATATGGATATATCATGAGTTAAATGTTATATGTTAACATGATTACATGTTAAAAATGTTATGTGTGGACATTTTTTCATGTCCATAAGTTTATATGTGAATCTGATTACATGTTCACAATTTTTTGAGTGAACCTTATTACATATACAAAATGTTATGAAATGACCTGGTTCCCCATCCATATGTTTATACATTAACCTTATTACATGTTCGCAATGTTATTCGTGAACATAATTACATGCTCACAATGTAATTTTCTAACCTGATTAGATGTTTACAATGTTATTCGTGAACTTTACTTCACATCTAGAAGGTTATGAGTTAACTTGATTACATGTTCACAACAGTATTCATGGACTTGGTTTCACATACATAAGGTAATGTGGGATCTTGATTACATGTTCACAATGTTATGTATGGATTTGGATTTATTTCCAAAAGGTTAAGTGTGAACCTGATTACGTGTTCAAAATGCTATGTGTGGACCTATATGTCCACAAGTTGATGTTGGGGCTTGATTTCATGTCCTTAACATAAAGAGTGAGATTGTTTCTACTTATATATGTTTTCATTGTCGTAAACCAACATGAATTCCATAAATTCCATTTCATTTCCTATGTTATTATTCCAGGGCCTATGTTCATTAATTCATTATGATTCAATTCTTATGAACTTATATTCATTATCATGTTCTCTAATATGGAAGGCAAGATATTAAAATGTTATGCTCAAGTTTCATACCCTTTTGATTATGTTATTCTTACACATATACTTTATTTACCGTTTCATATAATTTGAGATCACCCCATTATTATGTTTCCTTTCTATAGGGTATTATGAAAGGTTTTAGGTATAAGTACTAAAGCTGGAATTCTTTATTGGATATGTCTAATATCTTTCACCTGGATATAAGATTTTGTTTCAAAATTTCCAAAGATAGTAAAGTATTATGTCTCTCAAGAATGTATTTATGTAATGTACTGAATACTCATCTAAAATTATGTAATATACATGTATGTCAATACTGGTTCACTATAATAGTGCTCCAGGGTTATGTTCTCAGGACACATCTCATGTTTCACAGTCATCATATGATTTTAAAGGATAATGGTAGAATATTACTTCTATTTAGTAGATCCAATATATCCATGGTGATTATAGGAATACCTTTTCTCTTCAATAAGGTAAATCTAAATAGGTAAATAAAGAACATAGTGTACAGAGTATGTTGTAATATGAAGTTGGGCAATTTATTATGGACGATCAATATTGACAATCGATGGTGAGATGTCTGATTCTTTTGAATTATTCCCTTATGGAAGCTTTGGTTAATTCAATTGAATACCATTTGTTTATTTATTCTCGTTTTTTTGAAATTATAGGTTTGAATTTTGAGATAATGCCTTAAATTTTGAAACTCCAAACACCTCTTGGTCAAAGACAATGTCAAGCCACTATGAATAGTGAATCTTCTTTTACTATCAATGAAGCTGACTTGATATGGGATCTCTATATGGATGAGATGGATGTATGTGATATAATACTGGGTATGGATTGGTTGAAATTTGAGAAGGATCACATCGATTATTATACTTGAATTGTCTGTTTTACAAAAGACGGTAGAATCAAGAATCACTTTAAAGGAGATAAAAGTGTAAAGTCATGTGAAACAAGTTTTTTGGAACCTTCATTTTGAAAAATATCATACTAGTTGTCATACTTGAATTTGGAATTCATGGAATAGATATAGAATGTAATATTTTAAACAATTTTTTCCAATTTTTATATGTTTTTCTAGAAAATTTTTCTAGGTTTCCACACATTAGAGAAGTGGAGTTTATGATTGACAACCTCCTAGGAAAAATACCTATATCACTTCCCTATTAATTAATTGGACCGATATATTTAAGGAACATTAATTGTAGTATGAAATGATAGATAGAAAGGTTTTCATTCATCCTATAACATCTTCGTGAGCATCACCAGTCATGTTTGTCAAAAAGGAGGATGAAAAGCAATGGTTATGTGTGGATTATCATAATATTAACCATGTTATGACAAATAATATGTTTCGACATCTACACATTGATGATCTGGTTAGTAAATTTCAAAGAGTACATTGGTTCTCTAAAATTGAATTGAAATCAGGATATCACAAATTGTCGGTACCAAAAGAGTATATTCCAAACAAATATTTTAGATCTAGATATATAAATTATGAGTATTTGATTATTCCTTTAGCTGTTATGGATAAACTATAAGTATTTATAGAATGGGTGAATCAGATATTTTAAAGATATATGCATTCATTTTGGGTCATGTTTCTAGATAACATATTTCTTATTTAAAGGTCAAGGGTGGAGTATGAGTTTAGTACCCTCGTTTTCTGTTACGTAACCCTTTATTGTTGTTTTTAATGATATCAAGTATAAGGGAAAAATATGGGAGAGTTTGGTAATCTTTCACTACGTTTTATGGACAATAAGAGAGGTGCACAAGCTACACATGGTTCATAAAAACCATGTGGAGATTCCAGTAGAACTGTGCACAAGAGAAGATTTGAGGAAGAGATAATCAGTACACTGTGTCAATGGTTAGGGATACTATGTGAGGATGGCCTTAGAGAGTATTCCTAGGTTTTATCTAATGCACGGTTAGCACACGGTTTGTCTAACCATGTGAACAAACTGTGTGCTTGGTTTAAATGAGAACCTAAAAAAGTGGATCTAACACGTTTTTTTCCACTTCGTTTCTTTTTTTCTCCTTAGTAGCCATAACTCAAAATTTCTAATCTTTGATGGTTTTATAACCTCTCAAAAGTAATTTATATTCAATCATAATGCTTTCCTTGGGGTTTTAAACTTGGAATCTTGAGGTATGTTATAATTTTTCATCGTTCTTGGTTGGTTTCTTAGATATACTTCTCCTCACATATTGGTTTCTCAAATATACACCTTTTATGGGTATATCTATGAATTTGGATGCCAAATAAGTTGATATTTGATCTTTATCTTTCTATAAGAAGAGATCAAATGAGGTTTCATGAAGATTATACCCAAATTTCTTAAGCGTTCTCCGTCCGTTGTCAGGTTTTGTCAAAACCTTTGAGGTAGGTCGATTCTCTCTTGACTCCACTTAGTAGAAATGATGTGCATGCTTTCAAATTTAATATCATGTGATGAATTGGTTTTTATTTGGCTGTTTAGAAATATTTTTAAATCAATCATTGTGATGGTTTTGAAAATTGGAGAAATTTGGGAAATTGGGTATTTCAATAAAGTGCTTGGGTTCGTGATTTTAAAATAGATATTTTAAACTGGGGTTTTTTTTGGAACTGTGTCACATTTATTGGATTTTATGTTTTGTATAAAATGGAATGTTTTATTGAAATAAAATGATGGCAATGAAATTTCATTGTTCTTTGGTTTTCAATAAAAATAATTTTTATTGAAACAGTTTGTTTTAGTGATTTGAAATGGTTTGGAATGAATGGGGTTATGGGAGTTCATATCCCAAGTGCCCCCGAATATGGTAAGTGTACCATTGGGATATAAGGTGTGTGACCCTAGATTGGGGGCTTGTGTTATTGGACACAAATTTATTGGAAAAGAGACAGCATATGAGTATGGAACTATCGAACCAAGCATGCATGTGTGGGTGTGCTGTAGAATATGGAATGTGTATGCAAAATAATAAATCAGATTATGTTCATAATCCTTTATTAGCTATTTTAAAGAAAATAAATTGCTGAAAATTAAATTAACGTACTTTTTCTTACACTTGGTCATGATTGGTTTTCAAACTTTTTATATTTGGTTATAAACTGTTTTGGTAAACTATTATATATAAACTGCTTTCTATAATGTGTTAATTGTTTTATCCTAGTTGAGTGAGTAGGGAAGTCATTGAGAAACTCTAATATGTTATATACACACCCCTTCTTTGGAACTTTAGTGATTTTGTAGATGCTTCCTTCTTGGACTTCGGAAAAGGTAAAGTATCACACTTATTTAGCACTATGTTGCCATACTATAGACTACATGGTGATGTTGGAACATGGAGCTTTTTGAGCATTGAGTCTTGTTGTCATCTTGGAGTTTATTCATTTTCTTTCTTCTATTAACTCTGATGTTGGTTTTTCATTCGTTGTATCCTACCGTGGTTGGTTTTTTTTATAGAGATTGATTTGAAATGTATTATATTATTTCACGCCTCATAAAGTGAGTTGTTTGCGGATGGTTTTTCTTGTTGTTTTTTTGAGAGATTAAATGGTTAATCGTCCAACACATGCTTTGAAACCCTTAGGCATTTATTTACAACCTTTGGCATCTTGGGGTTATCTCTTAAGGCCCATTAATGAATCATTGTACTCTCAAGACAAGGGGAATTAGCGGGTCATTAAAAATTGTACCAATTTGTTTTTTCATATCCAAACAAGTAGTAAGACGTGTTCTTGGTCTTGGAGTGGAAATTCCTTATTGACTATTCCCTGGGATAGAATCTTAGATTGTATTATGATTTTCATAACATGTAATGTATAGTGTAAATCGATGTAGCTAACCAATTTAAGCATAACAACAAGTTACCAAGAAGTTGGGTACATAAGTGTTAGGAGAAACTTCTAGGATTTTGAAACCTAATTGTTATGAGTTTATCCCATGACACAAGCATGAAATTAATTGTAGAGGAATGAAATCCCACTAGGAGTGCATACATAATTTCATGTAATGAATCATGTTAGGTTAAAATTGTTGATTTTTTAAAAAGTATGAAAATTTTATAAAATTGAATACTTTAGAAAATCATGGTTGATATATTTTGAAAATGGTTTGATTTTAAAAAACAAGTATGATGAGTTTTCATATATGGTTGGACATGGAAAAATAATGTTTTAGGAAAACAATACTGTGATAGTTGATGTGATAAAATTTAAAATGATATGGAATCAGTTGCTAGAGTGTGAGACCTAAAGAGTTTGTCTTTTTATTAGAGAATGGCACCCAATAGACATCATTGAAACCAAACCAAAGATACTACGGAGAATGTTGTTTCACCTAAGACATTAGTGAACCAAGAGTCGATCTAGATAATAATCCAAGCATTCCAAGTTGAGGTAACTGGGAACCATCTGAATGAGCAATGGCATGTAGATTACTCCATCCAGTTAATGGAGAAGAATCAACCCATCATTAGTGGTGATTATAAATCTAAAATGGTAGATCTAAGGCTAAACAGGATGAATTGCATCTTTGAATTCATTGAAACACCGAAAGAGATCAAAGTCAAGGTGTCCATGTGCATGCCTGATGATCTTGCACATTAGTGGTGGGAACTAGTATTGCTTGCTAAAGGGGTTGAAGTCCATACTTGGGAGGATGTTAAGGAACTATTTAATGAAAAATTCTATCCTCATATGTTCAAAATCCATAAAATGATGGACATCTTTAGCATGAAGCAAGATATTCTCTCTATCATTGAATATGAGGCTAAATTAATGAATTTAGTGCACTTTCCACCAGAAGTTGTGACAAGTGCGTCCTTGAAGGCACACATAATCAAAACCGGGAAAGGGGATGATATAAGATCAAAGATTATGGTTCTCTACATTACTGATTATACAGAGATGGTGAATAGAGTTAATGTGAAAAAAGTGATATCTTTGGATCTATGGGAGGAGGTATTATAATACCTACATGTGATTGTGGGAACTCAAACACTGAGAGCAAGAGGAAAATAGAAACCTATGCCCAAAGAGGAAAGGGAAATCATAATCAGAGGGCTAGATTAGTGAACCTTCTTCTATGATCCAAGATAAAAGAAGGTTTTTTTCAATGTGGTTCACTTGACTACATAAAGTGAGAGTGTACGAAACAGCCTAGATCATGACATAACTACAAGGAGATGTGGAATATTCCATGCTATTGTCGTAGTGCTCTAATATTAGGTGCTCTATACACTACTTAGGGGTCGCAAGAATTGTATTCTTAGACAGGGTGAGGAACACAAAATTAGTCTTGTTAGTAGAGCATAGCTAGCCATGGTGAATCTATAAATATCATGACTCCTCAATCCTAGAAATCTTATCATAATTAGTCTCATTTAATGTTATTAATGCCAATATATGATAAATGTAAGCGATTTAATAACTACAATAAAATAAATATAACTTGGTTTGGGTTCTCAATGGTTGTCATCCCATATCACCTGCTTCAGCCTAAGACAGGAATCTAAATACAGCATCTATAGTAAGCAGGATGCATATATATATATATATATATATATATATGTATTTAGAGTGTAGAAAAAAAATCAAACAAAAAGGATCAATACCCTAAGGATGTGTTATATCCCAGGGTCAAGTTTATTTGTCAACAATGTGTGACTGACGCCACTGAAAAGTATCAAAATTTAATAATGACTCAAATTCTTCATGAATAAATACTTCCCACACATCATTATTATTATTATTTTCAATTTTTAGAGTTGGATTCCAAGACCATTCCAATGGTATCGATATGGTACATTCTTCAATTATTCCAATACCACCGATATCATCCAAAGAAATCTTATGAAAGATCATGTATCACTCGAGGCATGGATTTACCATGAGTATATCATGATCTTGCAAAGAAAGGGGTTGAGTATTATCTTAGGCTTGGCATAGCCACATTTCTAACAGATCCATCCTCAATGGGCACTTTTGGAACCAATATCACTCATATGTATTTACAAAGCCCGAGGAAGTATCAGTATAGAAAATCCTAAGACACGGCCCCACAGTGCATAGAGGTAATCAGACAGGAATAGAGAGTCCATGTATGACCCTTAAGTTGAAACCCTCATTCTCTAACCAACCTGAATTTAATTAGTTGTTACAAAATAGATATCATAGATCTGCATTTATAATTTCATCTAAATAGTATAGGTAACTCTACTACAATAAATGATCATTTAAACCGAGTAGTTATAACCAAATCAATTTATTAGAAAAAGTAACAAAAACTCACATATTAATTTATAAAGGCACAACAAGATAATAATTGAACAAAGAATAAATTCAGTAGGAAATAATTAACCAATACAACCAATGATCATTGTTCACAATTACGGAAAATACATTATTTAATTAAAACTCAAAAAAAGATATCATGCAATAAGTGTAGTTATTTAATCTATTAAAATTCAGGGTTGAGAGATAATGTCATTCTAGTATTAAGGGCCACACATGGACCCTCTGTTCCTAAATCATTATCTCTACACACCAGGGGTGGTGTCTTAGGCTTTTCCAAGCAGAGACTTCCCCAGGCTTTCCAAATTCTAATGAGTGATACTGGTTCCAAAAGGGCCCATCGAGGACAGATCTATTGACAACGTGTCTACATCAAGCCTCTGATGATACTCAACCCCTTTCATTACAAGATTGAGATATAATTATGGTAAAGACATTCCTCGAGTGATACTAGGTATTTCAAAATATTTCCATGGACATGATCAGTGGTATTTGATTAATTAAAGGATGTACTGTAGTTATAACTTTATGAGGGGCTGGGACTCCAACTCTACAAATTGAACATAATAATAATAATAATATGTGGTAAGTATTTATTTATGCAGCCTTTGTGTCCTTTATAAATTGTGATACTTTCCTCATGCTTTAATCACACATTTTTGATAGATAAACTATTCCTCGGGAAAATAATTTTAGTGTATTGTTCCATTCTGTATGCCTTTTTATTTCTTGTCTTTATATATATATATATGCATCCATCTTATTATAAGTGTCATATTCAGATTCCGGACTTAGTTTGAAGAAGGTGATATGGGATGGGTGTCATTGAGTACCTAGACCAAGTTATATTTATTTTATTATGGTTATTATATTGCTTAAATTTATCAAATATTGGAATACTTATTTTCTTTAAAGCACGAAATGGAATGGTTTTGACACCGTGGGTGATGGCCTACTGGGATTTTATCTCAATCCCTACTCGAGCACCTTTTAGTACCCGAGTAGACTTTATGCTTGTAGGTATGGATAGAGAGAAGCATGCTGCTTTTGGTGATTGGGTGTTTCATGCTTCTTCGGATGGAGATTGGGGATAGAAAACTGAGCATTTCCTCGAGATATAGTTTTTGATTTGTGTCGTAACCTTTATAGCCTAGATTTCATTCTTTTATTCCTTTTATATGAACCATTACTTTATTATAGATATCATAGTATGACATCATTTTGTATCTGTTTTTTGTTATCAGCTTCTGCACTTATTATGTATTCAATTGGGTGTAATTTTTTCTTTTCCTACAGTTTTCTTATTTATATGCTTCCACTATTTTTTATAAATTTTTGTTTCATCTGCTATATATTACCTATTACCTTGGAGGTAATATTCTCCCCCCATGTACATGTTAAAAATTCCCTCACTGCTAGTCAGCTACCTAGGGCATTTGGGGAGATGCGCTTGAGGTCATATAACCCACCAGTCTGACCACTGTCTTAGAGGTGAGCTGGGTAAGGCTAAATGATCATTTTCTATGGTAATGTGACATATACAGTTTAGTTGTAATTATGAAAAAGACTCCGTGATATCTGTTCTGTGACGTCTAATTAAATTCAGGGTGGGGATAGAATGTGTGTTTTGTATTAAGGGCCCCACATAGAATCTCCATTCCTAACTGATTACCTCTACGTGTCGAGGGAGGTGTATCAGTATTTTCCAAACTGAGACATCCCTATGCTTTTTAAATACCTATGAGTGATACTGATACCAAAAGGGCCCATTGAGGACAGATCTGTTGGTAATGTGGATATGCCAAGACTCAGATGATACTTGACCCATTTCATTGTATGATCAGGACAGACTTATGGTAAAGCCACGCCTCAAGTGGTACTTGGTATTTTGGAAGGTTTCCTTATATGGGCTCAGTGGTATTGGATTAATTGAAGGATGTAACGTAGTTATACATTAAGTATGGGCTTGGACTCCAACTTTTCAACTGGAACATAATAATAATAACTATGCATGAAAATCGTTTATTTCTGTAGCCTTTCTGTCCTTCGTAAATTTTGATACTTTTATGGTGCTTGAATCATGCTTTGTTGACACATAAACTAGACCCCAGGAAAAATCCAAAGCTTAGGGTATTGTTCATTTTTTACAAACTTTTTATTTATAGACTTTATATATATATATATATATATGCATCCTATTTATTATAACATCCATATTCATATTCTCGGCTTAGGCTGAAGCGTGTGATATTGGACGGGTGTCGTTGAGAACCCAGACCATGTTATATTTATTTTTTTATGGATTTTAAATTTCTTAAATTTATCATATATTGGCCCACTTATTTTGTTTACAATAAGAAATAGAATGGTGTAAACACTGTGGGTGCCAAACTACTAGGATTTTATCTCACTCCCAACATGGGCGCCATTTGGTACCTGAGTAAACATTATTCTTGTAGGTATGGATAGTAGGAAGCATATTGATTCTGGTGTTTGAGTTTTGCTTGCTGATTAGAAAAGAGATTGGGCCAGAGGACTGAGCTTTTTCTAGAGATGTAGTTGTTTCTTTTGTGTCGTTTCCATTACAGCCTGCATTACAAGCATGTATTCCTATTTTCCAAACCTTTACATTTGTATAGACATCATATCATGAAAACATTTTGTATCTGGTTTTAGTTATCATCTTTTGAACTTATTATGTATTCAGTTGGGAATATTTTTTTAATTTTACTAATGATTTTTTATTTATATGATTCAACTATTTTTTATAAATTTTTGTTTCTTATGGTATGTATTACCTATTACCCTTGAGGGCCTAGTCTCCCCCACATACATGTTAAAATGGCCCTCATTGCTAGTCAGAAGCCTCTAGAATTTAGGGAGTTGTGCATGAGGTCATGTGAACCGCTAGTCTGGCCATTGTCTTTGAGGTGAGCTAGTTCGGGACATTACATTGAAACTATATGGTTTCATGATAATGTTTCATTGGTGGTAATTTTAAAATTATTGTTTTAAAACTGTGGTTTTGTTTGGACATATTCAAACTGTTTGTTGAATTTTTTTAAAGAAGGATAGATTTTTGTTAAATGGAATTTGGAATGGTATTTTTTATACAGTGGTGATATTTTTTCATTCATATATGTAACCATGTGGAAGTTTTTGTGCTATTGGGGAACCTATTTTTGGTCTCCATTAGATGAAATGGTGGATCAACGATATACCACTCATGAGTCTATAACTATCGCATGTTCATGCATTGTGTGTGCGTGTGTAGAAACATGGTAATGGGTGTTCCAAATAAGTGAGAAATGTTTTATTCATGTAAATATCTTCATTTTAACTTGTTTAATATTTCTATATAAACTATTTTAAAAAAAAATAAATATTTTTTATAAATTTTATTAATAATTTTTTTCTTAGTGTATTGAGTTGGGAAGTCATTGGGAAAATCCTACTGAGTTTATAATCACCCCTATTTGGTTACATCAGTGTTTTTCCCTATGATAAATATTATGAAATATATAAAGGAAAGATATCTCATTTCTTCAGTTATGATTATTTATATCATTTATGATTCATATGGAATTTGATCTTGGAGTGAGTTGGGTGTTGCAGATTTATGTCACTTTGGATTTTGGGTTTTGTGGTCTTTCGCCCTCTTTGATTATGTCATTTGGGTTTTTCAAGTACTTTAATATGGAATAATGTTTTGGTTATATTTTGAGTTATATTTTTTTACTCATGCATCATTTTTATGATTGTATGTTCAATTTTTATGTTGTCTTGGTGGTTATCTTTAAAGGGAAATCTATCTACCAAATGTTTATGAGGACCTTGGAAATAATTACCTACCATTGGTGTATCAACGATGTGACATAAGGCCTAATAGCACCACCACTGCCTCTTCTCAAGAAATTGAATAGGGGTGAGATGTCACATTTAATCCCTTTTTGATTTATACATTATCATTATTTCTATTTCTTCATTATCAAATTTTTAATTTCATTTCATTCTTTTTGTTTTATATTCCCTGATGTTGTAATATGTTTTTTCTATCCAAATGATTCAAATATTTCAAAATGAAGTTGATCGAATAATACATCATTTTTCTCTCTATAATTATTGATTCCTCACTATGAGTGGTTATAAATTTTATTGGATATTTTTCAGAGGTTTTCATAAACCTTATTTTCTTGGGTTAACACTCTTACTTTTCTTCTCTATTTCTATTTCTCCCTACTTAGCAACGAGATCTTCTACCAGGTTAAGGGTTCAGAATCTTGTTCCTTGATGGATAGTTTTCTCTAATTGATATCTTTATCTATTGATTCTAGAAGATATTTTAACCACATCACAGTCATATCACTATATAAAATATTTTTCAACAACAATGGTTTGATGAAATTCATTCAGTAGAATTAAAACTCTCTATAATCCCTAATCTCTTGGTGTATGTTTTTTATCATATTTTGAATGTCTCTACATTAGTTGAACACTTATTTACACAATATTTTAAGGCTTTTAAAATTATCATTTTCTATTATATTTGGTTTTTTTAATATTTTAGTCATTTCATTACATTAAAATTTGTATTTTTTCCAAAAATTATGAATAGTCTTTCAAACATTAATTATGTGATAATTTTACTGAATTATTTTATATTAACTCTTTAATTGATTTTAATGAATTTATTTAAATTTTCACCAATATTTTTTATTATCCAATGAATCCTTCACTTTTGTGAGTAAAATGTCACTAATTTCATTGAATAAAAATAGACGCTACAAGGAGGTAAGGAGGAATTGGGAATTAACTAATAAAAGAAATGATTACACATTAATAGGATTTGGAAACATTTCATTTCTTTTATAATATATGTATTTCAAAAAACATATATTATTATATATCTGATTAAAATATACATTATTGTAATTTTAATTATGTCTTAAAAGGTTCTCTATTTCTTTATTTTAATAAAATTTTACTAATGAAATAAAAAATGTTGATCAAATAACTCATTTATATTTAACTATAAATTACATTGAGAGGATATTTATTTCCATCATCAGAAATGACATATTCTGTTTTTTCTGAATATATTATATTTTCCATAAATTTGATGAAATATGTGTGTCTATGTGTAATCATTGGTCTCTAACTTTTTACATTAACATTTTACCAACAATATAGTTTTAATACCCCATATTTGATATTTATTTTTCCTCAAGTTCAATAGGAAAAGTGCTAAACTATAGAAAGGTATTACATCCTACTCTTATACCTACTCTAATTGAAAAATTATTTAAATGTTTACTAGAAAATGTTAGGTCACCCAATCCCTCCGAGATAAACCAACATGAATTCTAAAATGATGCTCTATTATATAGGATATTAACAATGAAAAAATAAACATTTTTATGTTTTCAAATAATTCCATACATGAATTTTTCAACACATTATAATTTTTATTTTATTTTATTTTCATGTTGTGATGATATTGTAATGAATATGTAATCTTGTAATACATGTAAATTTTATGATTTAAAATCATTAAATTATATCACAATACAAATATTTATTGTATAACTCTTACCTCTTTCACTTATAATAATATGCCCAGAGGATCACGAATTCCATTAACATGATTAATCATAAATAGTTAGTTTGATTGACTCTATTAGATAAACATTTGTTATTTCATACTATAATAGACTTTTGATATGTATTAGTTATATGATAAAATAAATGAATTATCTATATTTAACATAATTTTCTTACCAAAAAATATAATTTAACCTCATTTAAAAATGTTTAATTTTTTATATGATAAATGTAATTGTTTGTTATCATTTCTATAACTATATATGGTTTATTATAAATTTATTTATGTTTCTAATGATAAAACCTTATATCAATTATTATTTAAAAATAATAATGATATATTTATACTATTTTAGAAAACATAAAAAAAATTCACAAAAACATAACTTTGTTGATAATGATGGTACTCCCCTTTTTATCATCATTGTATTTTCTTTTTATATATTTATATATTTATTTTAATACTATTTTTACCATATGTTATTTTATCTGTTTCAAATACTATTAAATTAAATGAAAATTCATGAGCATTAGATAAAAGTAAAAAATAAATATAATTAAAAATCTATTATCTTTTATTATCCTAGTACAGTTGTCACCATTTCCACATGCATTGAACAAGTGTAACAATTCTAGGATCACATTTTTTCTTCTTACATTCCCCCACCACTGTGCCACTCTCAACTCTTGTGACATTTCATTTCTTATTTCCTCCAAGCTTCATTATCCTCACCTTCTCGTATATTCACCTATCTACATCACTACATACACTCAAACTCGCTTTATTTGGTTCTAGGTGTCTCTCGTGATCCCTTCCTACCCTATATAAGCTTTTTTTGATTCTCTAGAAATTTACCATCCATGCTCCATGATCCTCCCATTTTATACCATATAAATCCCCATAACCCCTCCCAATTCATTCCAAAAACATATCATACTCTCCCAAAATCCTTCTTGCCTCTCAATGTTTACCACTATTATTTTTCTCCTTCCCTCGGTTAGTTTTTTATCACAATCCATCATCTAAAATAGTCAACTACCGTTAATAATAAAGATTCATGAAAAACATGAATCAACACCAATTTCATTACTCATCATAACAAAATACTAACAAGTCACAAAAAATGGTAACCATTAATTTCCATCAATCCATAGGTGAGTCACATTATCTTAAATCATTAAGATATAGAAACTGTTTATATTTGTTAATCGATATTTTTATGAATTATAATAGTCTCATTAAGTATCTCATTAATTTTTCACTGGGAAAAAAATATTTTTGTAATTTTCTAATCCTAATTCATGTACCTAGGTAATTTTTCATGTTTATAATTTTATTATTAATAACTATTTGTGTTATTTTTTTTAGTTACATGTATCAGTTCTTATTAAGTGATATTAGTTCTTATAAATTTATTAATTTCAAAATAAAATTTTTTTCTAATACATGGTTCTGTTTTCTCCTAATAATCAATTTTTCATAACAAGTGACCCACATTAACAAAAACCATTTAACATTGTAATTGATTAAAATAGATATTTAAAGTTTTTTGTTACCTATAATGGTCTAATTATGCTTATAATCAATTGATCATCATGAAGTTGAATATTTTTTTAATTAGAACTATTATAATTTATTTGTTTATATATTTTTAAAAATTTATATTTCTAACATTATTCAATTTTAATGTAAATTTTCTACAATTACTTATATCAATTATTTTATGTTTTCGTTATTTTAAGCCAAATATTTTTCTTAGAAATGGGTTGCTGATCGGATATATCATTCTTTTTAAAAACATTTTCAAAAAAATATTAGTGTTCAATAGATATATCCCATGGAAAAAAAATTATATCTTATAATGACATGTAAGAAAATATTATTTTCCTCTTTATAAACAATGATAAAATTTCACAAAATTTATTGTCATGTTATGTGTGGTTTTGTTACTTCTTTTCCTTCTAATATATATTATTTTTTTATAATCAGACATTTTATTTGGATACATTTCAACACAACTACAAAAAATAATATGCCTCTATGTTTTTTTATTATAATTTATAGTAGGATTAATCTTCCAACATTAAAAAAAATTTGTAATATTAATTGAGTTTATTAATTATGAATTATTTATTCAAATTTCAGGATGATTCACTTAAGTTACTACATTATAAAATCTATTTTAAATATTATAACTCAGTTACAGATGTTTTCGACCATTTTTATACATTATTTTATATATAATATAAAATAAAAATGAAATACTATAGTTACTAGGATTATATGATGCTTTTTATTCTTCATTGATTTTACAACACTCTATTTAGGCATTTTAAATTATAATACTTCTATTAATTATTTAGAAAAAAATTATATACTCTTCTTTACCTTCAATTTTATATATCTTGACTCCAAGCATCTATTTAGATTAATTTAATTAATGTTTCTATAATATTAAGCATAATAGAAATTAACTTCTATCTAAATTAAAAAAATATTGATAGAAATTAAAATTTTGATTTCTATTTTATAAATGACAACCGTAAAACACCATTTGATATGAACCATCCCATTGATCTTTTCCGTGTCCGAGACATGATGAATTTATGTTTATAAATAAATTCTTTGAGGAAACACCACATTAAAATAAAATTAAAAGTTATTGATTAATTTCAAGATAATTTTTTATTTATTTCATAATTAAATTTCATATTTAATATTTCAATGTGATTAGTTTTATTCTTACTATATTTTTTATTTGTCATGAAATATGCATTGATACTCAAAATCCACCATATTGGTATCAATTATATTCTCAGACTCTTTAATTTGATCATTATAAATCTATTTTGATAAATTAGTTTAGCTAGGTAGTGATGAGTTGGAAGACTTTATTATTCACTCTATAAATTGTGTATAATTCACTGATAAATTTTTTTAATGATTTGTAGGTTGTGATGGTGAAATCATTAGGTATGTTTCCTTTTTCAACTTGTTACTATAGGTGAACAGTTATAAAAAATGTTTTATATATTTATTTTGATCAACATATGAAATTTTAGTGTAAATTTTTTCTAATATATATATGTATATATATATTGTGATATATATTGGTGTTCTTATGAAATGATTTATGTGAATGTTTAGTCATTGCTTAGTTTTTTATCTGACACATGTACACATTTTTCTAGATGTATACCTGACATATTGCGTCCATCATTGAATAATAACTTTTTTATGGTATCATACCAAGCATATTTTTTTAATTTCGATGTTTTATTTATTTTATTACATCATCATAAATTCATTATAATTGAATTTGGTTTTTTTCATATTCCATGATTCCATAGTAAATTGTTATCTCTATGATTTACTTAGTAAGAAATTACATAATCCCATGACTTTCATGCCTCTTCCAGTGTCATGCCTTGTGTAATTACAATTTTAATACATTGTATATTCTATTTATATAGGTGTATAAAATATACATATAATATTCATATATTTTCCACAAACTATTTAAAATTACATACACCTGTATGCATTTAATATTTATACATTTTTTGAAATGATACACCTATAAACATACTATCTTATGTATGTGATAGACTCCCATTCCTCCCATGCCTCTTCCAGATTCATATTATATGAAATTACACTAGGAATTTTATATGGAGACATTGAAATTTTTATGGAATATTTGTTTACATTTAATATTCATACCTTGTTTATATGGTTTCGTATTACTCACATGCCTCTGTCAAATTAATTAGTTGAATATAGTATACATAAATTATATACTGTAAGAATACATTGTTTGAAATTATAGACACATGTATGTATAAATGGTGCATACATTTTTTAAAATTACATAAACATTTAATTATACACAATTTTTTACATTTTTGCATTTATTAATTTTTTAGCATTTTTTCTCTTTCAAAATTCTATGTGCCGATATTTTTATAAAAAATTATATTTTTATTTTTTTTAAATGCAACTTTATCTCATGAAAATAAATGGGGGGATACTAGAAATTATACTTAACATCAAATCTATCTTAATATGGGTCCCATATATTATAATTTTACACCTATATGTTTGATCCTCTACAACCAATCTTTTTCATCATTTTCTTCTCCTTTAATTTCAATCCATCCCTCCTAAAACCAACTGTCATTTCTCTCATAAAACCCTAGAATGATATTTTTTTCTAAATTTATGTACTTCCAACTCCTCATGAATATATTTTTCATGTTTCACCTGCATTCAAATTTGTATTAGCATACCTTGTTTTTCACATTCAAGTAAAACTTGTGAAACCCAAGAATGATTCCTTCTTCAGAAAAATTAAAATATTTATTCTCTATTGATTTGTAATCATGAAACCCTAGAAAAAATACTCTATATTTCATAAAAATAATCCCATATTTGAATGTTATTTCCATGAAATATTCTTCCAAATATTTGTTGCACACAAATATTTTTAAGAAATATTTCCCTCTAAATAAATTGACTTATTCGATAGCTTGTATTACACGAAAAAAAGACTTTAAACAAACTATGGGATATTATTAAAATGTTACGTGTCTATTATCATCTATTTTTTATATATTATGGTAGAAATATTAATAATTATATTTTTTAAAAATATATGGTATATTCTTTTATAAATTATACAAATCATTTATCAAATGATTATAATTAAAGAATCAAAATTATAATAATAGTGATGTTTTTCTGAAAAAATAGTTTATGGATATAATGAATTTAATAAAACTATATTTAATTAAATCCTAATGCTGAATGGTTTTATATAATTTTTTTATATTATCTAATTAATCAAATGTTTTGAACATCCAAAAAAAAGATTTTACTAAACATAGGATAAGAATATATCAAGTTTTATGTAGGAAAAAAATATTTTCAATAAAATGAGGTGCTTTTAAATTTTTAGAACATACATAAAAATTAAATTATGCTACTTAAAGAAATATAATAATATAATATTAATTAAATAATTATAATTATAAGTTTCAAATTTTGTAATCAAGCCTATTTTTTTATATAAATAGTAAATGTGGTTAAATTTCTTACCTCAGTAAAGGTTAAATTAGGTTAATTAGAAATAAAAATATGTTATATAGTTATAATTTTTTATCCAAATTCATATTATATTAATTAAATTTTTACCTTATCTTGTAAGGTTCTAAATTGAGATATTTAATGGAAACTATTCCATGAATGTGATGTATATACTATTTAATCTATTGGAAGTGACAAAAGTTCACTGTCTTAGTTTTAAATATCATTTTTGTGTTCACATAGTGATGAAATATTAGGTATGAATGAATATTAATATAAATTTGGTTCCTATTATAATTTTATTCAATATTGTAATTTATTTATAATTATTATTTATTAAATATTTATATTAAATACTTACACTACACTGATGTAGTAATTATTCCATTAATGGAAAATCAATTAAATGATATTAAAATTAGCATAATTTCAAATAAAAAAGGTGATAGAAATTTTATATATTACAATGGCATTTTTTGGATGTGTTAAACTACTTTTTTTAATTTTATGATTTATATTTATGTTATTAAATTCAATTAAATGAATAGTGTCAATGTTGAAAGTAATTATATTTTATAAAAATAATATTTTATTAAATTATTTAAAAATCATTAAAATGGTTATATAATAAAAATCAATTACTATATGTTAAAAATTGTCATAAATTTCCCATTTATGAAATAATTTTCTTTTAATAAGAAAAAAAATATATTTTAATGATGAATTTGTTTACTATTATTAAAATTAATATTGATTAACATAGGGTTAATTAATATGATATGTTTTAAAAATACAAAAAAAAATTTGAAAATATATTGGTTGATGATATTAAAATCACATAAAACATTTTTTTGGAATCCCTTTACATATTTAGTTATATTCCTTGTTGTAAAATTTATTATAATTTAATCATTTGACAAATTTCTAAAGTGTCCCTCACCGCTTTTATAAAAGGACAAACTGTACCTCTCTTATTTTCACATATTGGAGCCTTATATCTTAACTTTAAACTACCAATTTATATTTTAATCACACCTAGACACATTTTATATTTTTTACTATTCCCAAAATAAAAACCCTATGGTCCTTTAGAGGAGATCTAATGGATTAGTTTTGAAGAAGAGGTAATCTCTCTTACTGGTCACTTTCTTTTTTTACCATTTTTTCCTACTAATAATATATGATATTTATCATTAAATAATATCATCAGTAGAATAAATATTATTAAATGTTAATTTAATTATGAATACACCATTATAGTCCCTATTTACCATCAAATAACATGTTCTAGTATCCCTCATGTGTATGTACGACTTACCATATCCATGTAGTGATAAAAATAATTGTTCATTAACAAATTATAAAAGTGGGTATTTTAATGGATTTAATATTTATATATGATATTAAAGATATATTATACTTATTTAATGAAAATATCATCTTATCCTTATTACCTTCTAAACTGTTGGAAAACGATAATGTCGTTTGGGCATATGTGTGGTATAATAACTCTAGGAAGTTATGTGATTTTATTTTCATTTATATCATACATGGATGGTAAGAAAGATGGATTTGATGAATATATATGATATTTATGATATAATAATTCTATTTTAAGGTTATATTCTTATTTAAAAATATTTCATTCCAATTGTTGAAAAATAAAGGTTGTGTTCATGTGTGCATACGGCCTACCATATTCATGAATAGTGTAATTCATTATTATATCTATAATTTTTTTAATAATTATAAATATGAATATAATGAATATATATTATGGTAACAACATGATGACAATTCAAAAAATTATGGGACTATAATCAATGTATAAGTACTGGAACATCAAAACCAAAAATTTATTGGGAAACAAAGCAGTTATCAAACAAAATAGTTATTTAAATAATAAAATATTAATAAATAAGAGTTAAGATGTTATAAATAAATCATAATAATTCTTATAGTTATATGATTATAGAATAAATTTAAAATAAATCCATACATTTTATACCGTGGTTTGAACATGAATAAAGATATGCGATACTTGAGGTAAAGGTTTATTGTATTGTACCATCATTATATAAGATATTTTATGTTTAAGTATCCACTAGGAAATATTTATCATCCATATACATGATTTATAAATTTGTTTCAAAATGGTTTTTAAAATTCTCCTACAATTATTAAAATTCAATTTTCCCATGTTAGGATTTTTAAAAATTTGTTTAAAAATAATATTTTTACCATTTTTCAAATGAGGTTCTTTATGAAATTTAAAAAAAATATGAAGGTATTTTTTTTATATGTTATATTTAATGAGTTAAATTTCCCATCATTATGGTTTTTAAATTATTTTGAGCTTCCATTACAGGTTTTCAAGGTTTTTTTCAAAGATATTTTTCCCCTTTATAATTTATTGGTTTTTTAAAAAATTGAGTTAAAATTTAAAAGGTTATTTTCCTCAATAATTATTCATTGTGATATTTCAAAATAATTTTACATCGAAGGTAAATGAATTGTATGTTAATTATTCATTACTGGGGATATGATCCAAGAATACCATCCTTATTTTTTTCTTGATGGTTTATGTTGGTAATGGAATGATGATTATGAATCATGTTTCATCCATTGAGTTGTGTTATGATGAAATGAATATGAAATACAATTCATTACATGGTTAATGATATGATGAATGATTTATCATATTGTGAACATATATGTATGATTTTCATTATTTTTTGGGTGGTTCCTATATATCCCTCCAATTAATTGGGTAATTTTTTGTATCTCATGAAATAAATAAAACTTGAATGGGGAGAGAACCCATTTCAATAAGGGGAATTTTCACTACGATATTCTTGGGAGTGAAACTTGAATACTATTATTTTTTTCTAGTGAATTAATTCAACTATGTTAGAATAGAAAAAGTTCATTGACTACTAAGGAAGTTATTTTCTATGATTATGTGTGTGACATGCTACCATGAATTAAGCCAACAATATTCTCTCATGGATATTTTCCATTGATTCCTTCATGATTCATGTCTTCTGAAATACCAAGATTTATTTATTGAATCAAGATTATGATCTATGATATGAAATGTATAATTTACAAATATTATGTTCATGTTCATATTCCCTTATTCTCATATTATTAACATATAATCAATAATATCTCTCTTTTTTAAGCTTACATAACATATGATTTCATTATTTTCATATACATCCTTTCCCTAAAATATGAAGAAAGGAATTATGTATGTTATATCTAAAAATGAAGCTAGTTATGAAGAAATAAGTGTGAGGTGATGTAGTTATTTTATGATCCTTGTTTATGTTTCAAATCCTCTAAAGACACTAGACCTATATAGTTTTAGAGTATATTTTTATGTTATGTAATAGATATTTTTCTGTTTTTATGTAATGTTTATGTGTCAGATGTATGTGTCATTATAGTCAATATAAGAGTTAGGATTATTTAACATTTGGACACTATTATAATAAAGACTTAGTAATAACCCTATATAAAGGTCTATATATAGAAACAAATCCTGAATTTTTGGTAATGATCATGAATGACCAAGGTTTAACCAAAGTCATCATATATAAAGATATCATTATTTAGAAATTATGTTAATGAATTGTTAAAATTATGTGGTTTTTCTCATTGATTATTGTTTTTCACATTATTATTATTTATTATTCATATTCTGACACCCAAAATAATTTTATTCGTTTTGAATGTGATGGAAAATGAAATTATTTATCACATGATATACCTAATGAAATGGGAACTAGAATATAGAATAGATATACTATGATCATAAAAAGTTCATGTGTTATAAATCATGTTTATTATCAAAATGAAAAAGGAGGGAACAACGTACTATTTAATCATTCATGAGGATCTATTCACCTTATTTTAGAAGATCATCTGATTTATTAGTGATTGAGTGATGGATCAACATCATTGAGAAAATATTTAAGGTTTTTCAATTATCAGGACATGAAAAATATTTTCCTATACTTTTATTATTTTGAAGGAAAAGTAGATAAATAGAGGAATCATGTCAAGCATTTGAGGGAAGAGTGTAATACCTCGACCCTAGTTATCCAGAGTCGGTGCATTATTACATAACATTGGCATGATCCAAATATATCAATTCTCAAAGACCGATTAGTTTAGTATCTTTTCAAGTAATAGATATAATCATAAGTTTTACATTATGTTATGAAATTAAAAACACAAATATTGTGTCTCCTTTGAAAACATTCATCTCCCATAGAATATCCCTATAGTTTAGTCATACTATACTTCTTCACATTCTAGGAATATAAAACCTAGAAAGGGGAGATCTTATGTTCTCAGTAAGGATAACAATATAGCGGAAACTTTCAAAAATAAGCATAAACGTTTAAGGAAATGTGTAATACTAAAACACAGGACTTTTAAACACAATATTAAGAATAATATGGCAAAGTTAAATCAAATAATTTCATTTACTAATTCACATGGAAGTTATTCTTGTCTAATAATCACATGTAATATCAATAACCAATTTCATAATGAAGGAATGTATAATTTCAAACATCATAACAACATTGTCAATGCTTGGTTCTAAGAATATGAATAAGAGTTTGTCAAGGCCTTATGCCAAGACACTAGTTTTTCTCATGAGACCTACTGATTAATCGAGGAGCTATATTGGGCTCCATCTATCACTTACTAAGTCCATTGCATTCCTTATATGAAAATTTTGAAACATAACATAAAATTCCATATTATAACTATAATATGAAATGTTAATACTTTAACCCTAAACCATGAATTGTATAAAAATAACACATCCATAGTTAAACATGTCGCAAAACCTTCGATACTATATGGAATATTGTAACATAATAAATCAACTTGAAATAAGTGTAAAATCCATCAAATGATGTTGACATAGATTAAATCAAAACATTTTGATAGAAACATATCATTCTATTTTGAAATAATTTAAACATCAAATATTTATAAAAGAAAACATTTATTTTTAAAATATTATTATAATATATTAACGGTATCTTCAAAAGTGTTATAATTTAAGAAAATAGCTGCACTCTTTGTATAAGTTAAAAAACATTATTTTCTTAATTCGATGAACTGATCATAAAGTATATTATTTAGAAAATGACAGAATGATTCCTTTAAAAACTTTTCATAAAAATTAAAACATGGATATAAATTAATTTATCCCATTTTAAATGAAATATTAAAAATGTTTTGAAATACATTTTTAAGAAACAAAGATGTGGATGATAAAGAGGTCCTAGTATATACTCATGTATAAACAACTTTGGATAATGAAGTGATTTTAAATTATCCATTACATTGTTTTTCCCTTGATCTAGGGTAAGTTAAACTCATTTATAAAAGTTAAATATTTTTTATTAAATTATAAAAGAACAACACACATAAATAAGATATCATGTATGATCTTTTAATATTTCTTTGTTTATAATATTTCAGTAGTATAATTGTTTTGGTGCCAACTAATTCGTTTTCTTTTATATGATTGGTTAAGTAATACATATTTGTTATAAATAATATGTATTTGATTCATATACAAAAGGATATTATATTCTTAAACATTATTTTTAATCATAAAATGAAAATTATTCTTGAATGGTTATGATGGGGAATGAATTTCATCACGTTCTTGGAGACGGTAATCCGTACATACGCATGAGTGACAATATCATTCTATTGATAGTGAAATAAATGTAATTGGATGGTATATCCTATATAAATAATCATTAATATGTTATATTTTTTATTTAAATATGTTATACTTGTTATTATACCCATCCAAATAATTAAGTGTTTGAATAACAAACTACACCACGACGTGGAGACGGTAAACCGTACGTACTTACGCATGTATGGTGACTTTTCATTCATAGGATGGATAGAATAATGAATTTTGTTGTACCATTTTAATAATAACATCACAGTATGTATATGGTACTAGAGATATTATTTTTTTATGGAAAGAAAAAATAAATAGGGGCTGGAAGAAGAAAATAACTTTGAAAGAGGTGGTGAAATTATTACATCTTCTTCGGGTGTTTCCTTTTGAGTTGATCGAACGGTCTCCATAGGTTGGATGTATGATGAATGTAAGACCTATAAGTTGAATTTAGGGTAGTTGGGAAGATATTTGAGTAGGGTTTGGAAGATCCAAATTGATTTTGAGGTTTGATTTTTAGATAAGGGGATGTGCCCTTTTATAAGAGAGGTGAGGGTCACTTTAAGAAAAGCTTGAAATATTAATTTATTATACAATCATATTAGGTTTATAATTACTCCAAAAAGATTTTTTAGAGGATAAGGTGGGGATGGGTTGAAAACCTCCCAACCAATAGGTTTTAGGCAGGTTTAGGTCACCATATTAACCCTATCTTTTAGATTTAACTCTTACTTAAATAGTTTAACTTTTAACATGTATTCCTGTATTATTATAATAAATGATTAATAAATATACTATAAAAAGACAAGAGAACCCCAAGTGGTACATTATTAAATTATCTAACCTATATAAGTACTTTGGATGAACCTTATATTTTTAGGAATATTTACCAATTAATAATATAGTATTTGTTTTAAATACTCATTTATGTCAATTTTGACACTATTTAGTATTTGGTTTTTGTGCAAGTCAAAAAAACATGATTACTGATAAATAAATAAACTAAATAAATTCTAACATGTCATATTAACCTATAACATTATTGGAATGTATCAAAAGTATAAATTTACATTTATTTAGATATTAATCATATCAATTATTTTAATCTTTCATTAATAAGGTTATTACTCCATCATCATTGTGTCATAAATAATTTAAATTATTTCATGTCTAAAAATTATAAATAGAATAACATTATTTTGGAAATATTTTTTTATTTCTAATGAATATTTATAGTAATATTTATCTTATGTATAACATTATATAAAAAATTTATTGGATATGGAAATTTTAATCTAACACTTTTAACTCTTCTTTAAATAAAATAATAATAAATGTCCTAATCTAATCCAAGTGGATCAAAAAGGATCATATTTTATTCCTAAGGTTGATTTTGGTCAAAAAAAATTTATCCAATATAATTAAGACATGTGTTAGGGTAATTATAATATCATTTTTACCTTTAATTACTATATTTACTTTTAACCATGGTAAAAAAAATTTAAAAGAAACTATTCACAAAAAATTATTTTCATCCTGTTGAACCAAATTTTTTTTACTGATGTCCACCCTATCTCTCATATTTTTTAAATTCAATTAATATAAGCGCTAAAATTACATTTTATGCAAATTTGAAAATGTTCCTAGAAGGAGGGTAAAAGATGTTAAAATGTTCAATAAAATTTTATACATCTAATTTTATTATAAAATGTCTCAAATAAATTACATTGAACTTATATAGGTATGATTTATTTATTTAGAATTTAAAATAAATTTAAATAATAATTATTATTATTAAATGAAAAAGTCAGTTTTTATCTAAAACACATTGTTTTTCACCATTCAGTAAAAATTGAATGGTTTTAGAAAAATACAAAACATTCACCCAAATATAATTTTGATATTCAAAATTAAAAATTTATATCTATATTACCAAATTCAAAAAATGAAATTTTCATTAATTAATTTAAAATTAATTCTCGTGGTCAAAACTAGAAAGCGGGTTTTTAACAAGTAAAACTATCAAAATATATACATGTGTTTATGTCTAATTTATATGTGAAATTGCATAAAATTACCTAAATTATATTAAATGATAAAAATATAATCTAATTATACATTAAAACCACTCAAAATCATAATTTTACACTATAAATTATTTCGATTAAAAAATTTGTTTACAATTAAAATTTAGTGTTTTTCACTATTCATCAAAATATGAAAGTTATCAGAAAAGTACCAAAAAATTATCCAAACTAAATTTTATGTCACTATTATAAAGAAGAAGTTCATTTTACCAAATTGAATATATAAAAGTGTCAAATATTGGATATAAAAAGGGTTCCCCATTAAAAGGTGGTAAAATTGTATTTTTTAAAAATTACTTATTTTTTCTGAAAAATTGAATTTGTTCTTATATTTTTTCTAATAAACACATAATATGGATGTTAAAATTATGTGGAGTATATAAAATTCAATATGTAGTTAATATTATTCATAACTTCTTTTTGAACGGCTATTTTATTATGTTGTAGTGCGCTCGAACTTAGTGTTGCGTGGAGCGCAAGCTATTGAATTACTTTAAAGAGTTTACATACTATGAAATCCTTGGTTTTTAAATTCAAAACATCTTCAATAAATTTCTTCATCACAATTTGAAATTTTTCTTCTAAAATAAATGGTTAAAAATATAAAATACCTTTGTGGAAAATCCACATCAATTGTAGGGTTAATAAAATTTAGTCTTAAGAAGAGGAAAAGGGAACTGAAAAAGACACCACCAAATTTGGATTTCGAATAGGAGAACATTGGTGGAAATTTGAGACACATAATTGGAGGGAAAATGTAAATATTTATAGGGATTGATTAATGTCATCAATCAAAATAATTGAACAATAAATTGAAAATTGAGTCCATAAAATCATAAATTTATGTTGACTTAAAATATTATTGGTTCATCAAAACATAATATATCAGGATGACACATTTATGGTTTTAAGATCCTTTCCCTAAAGATTAATAATTAATTTCTTCATAGAATAAAAAAAATTAATTGACAAGTAGAGTTCCATTCTTTATGTAATTTCTACCACAAACTCATCTTTCACTCCAAAAGATAATAGAACTAAAACATATTCTATTTATCCTAATCATATAGGGTTTCATAAAAAAATAATTTTAATTCATCTAGTAGATCATTTTAAAATAACTACATTATAAAAATAAATGCATCATGTAGGCTAGTGGTAGGTGATGCACCATTATTTCCCTTCGGTTGTGGGTTCAAGTCTCGTGGTCTTTCCTGACACGGAAGGTTTTCACCTGACCTTCGGGTTATACTTTTTATAAAAAAATAGGAAAAATATTATGAAATGTTTTAACCTTAAAACATTGTATACAATTTTCAACTTACCCCATTACAACCTTTATGCTTATCCAATATACTTGTGTCCAAAATCATAGTCCAAAAATTTATAAGGAAGGTCAACATAAAAAAATGAAGATCTCTTTTTTCCATATAATAATTTGTGTGTACTTTCATCATGTATTCTTTTAAAACATGGTTACACTCTCAATTACCATAAAACCTTATTTATTACATTAATTCTCACTTATTCCATATAGAATACTAGATATATTCTTTATATACAAAATTTTAAAAACTCCTACAATGATGGAATAAAAAAACCAATAATCGGTTCCAAGGTAGTCAATAATATCCAATATAATTTATCATAATCAGCCATCTCTTATTCCAAAATCACTACCTCAGTATTAGGACCATATTATGGTTTATCATTCCTTAAACCATGTATTTTCCAAAATACTTAACTTGTTGTCGAATCAATTTTCTTAGTAACATATAATCTCAAATCCTCAATGAAATAGTACTACATTACAATGATTATTTATTACCATAATTAATATAACTCGTATAACAATGATACAACACTCAAATGACATAATTCATTAATAAAAATATAAGAATGCTAATTATTCCTCTTCATCTATAGTAGTATCATAACATGATTGTTATCCAATATCAACATTTGGGGTATACTCCGATGATTGGGGAATTGATTCGCGTACTGTCCCAACTCATTGCAGATGAAGCATTGTACATTTGAAACCTTTTTCTTACCCTTGAAATCACGTACTTGGCATCCTTTTTCTCCAAACTTATTATAAACTACCATTCATTTCAAGAATTTACCAAGGTGACTCTTTCCACAATTATCACATATGGGGAAATATTTCATTCCCTTATTCCGTTTATCCATATTTCTCTCTACCATCATTTTCTTCTATCGCTTCCTTTAAAATCCATAGGACATGGAAAATTCTTTACTTATCTTATTAAAACATGATACTATTTCTCCATATGATGATAATACGTGGTCAAATATTTCCCTTCTAAATGTTGGCTTAAGATGATGAAATATATGATCCTTTTTACTCTTTTGATCATGCGTATTGCTGGAGTTTTCATTCATTCTACTGGGCACCATTTTAAAACAATGGCATACACTATGTTAGTTTATGAATTGCAATGCATAATTCCTAACATGTAAAATACCAAATATAAATTGAAAATTTTATGAATATAATCCATAATCATTAAAAAATCATTGAGGAAGTATTTACTTATAAATCCTTCATAATGGTTTGTAAATAAAATGTGAATTATCCTATGAATATCCCCTGGGAGTGTCGTAACCAAGAGTGCAGCAAGTCCCATTGTCGTGTACCAGTTCCCATTCGAGTCTAACTCAAAGTGGTGTTTTTGGGATTTAACCCTATATACTTTTGTACCCAAGCTACTTCTACCTACTTTTTTCCAGATAGGGATGTATTTCTGTAAAATACACAAAATCTCTACATTACCAAAATTCTACGAAATTCTTCTATACTAATCTTCAATGTCTATCTTAGAGAAATGTTATCTAATTAGAGTTTACCTAAATCTAGTTTCTAGGGATTGTACTCAGCATCCTCTGATACGAACTATAACACCCTGACCCAAGTTACCCAGAGTTGGTGTATTATTACATATCATTGGAATGATCACAAGAGATCAATTCAGAAATACCTATCAGTTTAGTAGCCTTGTATGTTCAAGATACAATCTTAAGTTTGACATTATATTATGAATTGAAAAAAACAACATTTTGTCTCCTTTTATCAAATTAATCTCACTTATATTATCCCTGAAATTCAGCCATAATATACTTCTTCACATCCTAGGAAATAAATCATAGAAAGGGGTGAGCTCAGGTGCTCAGTAAGGATAACTATATTGCAGAAACATTCATAAATAATCATAAAAATTTAAGGCAATGTATAATAAAAAAACCTTTAAACATAAAATTCATCATAATATGGAAAATATAAATCAAATAATTCCATTTAATTATTCACATTGATATTATACTATTCGAATAATGACATGTAATATCAATATCCAATTTCATAATTATGGAAGGCATAATGCCAGACATCATAGCCACATAGTCAAGGCCTCATGCCAAGACTACAAATAAGATTTTGTGAAAGCCTTGTTCCAATACACTAGTTTGTCTAATGAGATCTACCAATGAATCTAGGAGCTATAGCGGGCACCACCCATCACTTACTATGTCCAATGCATTCTTTATATGAAAAGGTTGATACATAACATAAACATTCGTATTAAAACAAGAATATGAAATGTTCATAATTTAACCATAAACCATTAATGGTATAAAAATTACACATCCACTATCAAACAAATCACAAAACCTCTAATATAATATAGAATATTGTATCATAATAAGTCAACTTCATACAAGTGTAAAATCCATCAAAGGATGTTGACATTGATAAAATAAAAACTATTTGGGAGAATTATAAATTTCTATTTTGAAGTCATTTAAAAGTCACATGATTATAAAAGAAAACATTTATTTTGAAAATATTCTTATATGCTTTTAAGGGAATGATATAAGGTGTTATAATGGTAGAAAATATCCGCACTCACTATATAAGTTAAAAAACATCCTTCCTTAATTATTCGAAAATGTCATAAAGTGACATGTTTGAAAAATGAAGGAAAGATTCATTTAAAAATTTTTATAAAAAGTAAAATAAGGGTATAAATGAAATTAACCCATATTATAGTAAATAGTAAAAACTTTTTGAAATACATTTTTAAGAAACATGGATGTGGATGATAAAGAGGTCCCAGTACATACTCTTGTATAAACAACCTATGATAATGAAGAGATTATAGAGTTGACCCTGATCTTATAATTTACTTTGATCTAGGATAAGTTAACCTCGTGTATAATAGTTATATAATAGTTATATAATAGTTATTAAATTATACCGGAACCACATACATAAATAAGATATCATATATGATCTTCTAATATACTTTGTTATTAATATTTCTGTAGTATCATTTTTTCGGGTGTTAACTGATTCGTTTTCCACTATATTCTTGGAAATGTAAGCCATGTTTATTATGTAAAATATGTATTTGATTCATATACAGAGTGATATTAAGTTATTAAACATTATTTTGTATCATAAAATGAATTTTATTCTTGAATGGTTATGATGGGGAATGAATTTCGTCTTCTTCTTGGAGACGGTAATCCATACGTACACACAAGTGAAAATATCATTATATTGATTGTAAAATCATATGTAATTGGAAGGTATATCATATATAAAAGTCATTAAAATTTTATATTTATTATTTAAAACATTTATACTCATTATTATACCCATCCAAATAATGATGTGTTTGAATAAAAAACTACACCATGATGTGGTGATGATAGGCCGTATGTACGCGCGTATGGTGACTTCTCATTCATAGGATGGATAGAAAATGAATGTCATTGTAAAATATTTATAATAAAATAATAGTATGTATAAGGTACTATATTTATTATTTTTTTATTGAAACAACAATGAAATAGGAAGTGGAAGAAAAAAATAACTTTTAAAGAGGTGGTGAAATTATTTCCTCTTTATAGGGTGTTTCTTTTTGAGTTGATCAAAAGGGCTACATGGGTTGGATTTTTGATCATATTAAGGCCACTGCGTTTAATTGACTATATTTGGGAAGATATTAGAGTAGTGCTTGGCCAAGAGAAATGGATTTGGAGATTTTATTTTGAGAGAAGGGGATGCACCCATTTATTTGAGAGGTCAGGGTCACTTTAGGAAAATGTTAAAATATTAATTTATTAGATAATAATATTTGGTTTATAAGGCTCCAAAATGATTTATTTCGAGGATAATGTGGGGTGGAATCTAAAACCTCTCAACCAATAGGTTTTATTCAGGTTTAGGTCACCATAATAAACATATCTTTTATATTTAACTCTTACTTAAATAGTTTCACTTTTACCATGTATTGTTGTATTATTATAATAATTTGTTAATTAACATACTATAAAAATACAAGATAAAACCAATTGGTTCACTATTTAATTATCCAATCTAACTATTTACTTTTCCCAAACATTAGAATTTTAGGAATATTATATTAATTAATAATATAGTATTTGTTTTAAAGACTCATTTATGTCAATTTTGACACTATTTAGTATTTTCATTTTGTGAAAGTCAACAAAACATGATAACTTAGAAAAAAAATTAAATCAATCCTAAAATGTCATATTAACCTATAAAATTATTGTAATGCATCAAAAGTCTCAATTTACATTTATTTGGATATTTATAATATCAATTATTTTAATCTTTCATTTATAAGTTAATTATTGCTTCATGATTGTTTCATAAATAAATTAAATTATTTACTGTCAAAAATTTATAAGTAAACTACCATTATGTAGGAAATTGTTTTATATTTTTAATTAATATTAATAATCAAATTTATATTATGAATAAATCTATATTGAAAATGTTTTATATGTGAAATTTTGAATTTAACACTTTTAACTCTTCTTTAAATAAAAAAATAATATATGTCCTAATCTAATCCAAGTGGATCAAAGAGGATCATATTCTATTACTAAGGTTTATTTTTGTCAAAATACACTTATCCAATAGAATTAGGACATGTTTTAGGGTAATTATAATATCATTTTTATATTTAATTACCCTATTTACTTTAAACTGTGGTAAATAAAATTCAAAAGTTACTATTCACCAAAAATTGTTTTCATCCTATTAAACCAAATTTTACCTACTGATGTATACTATGCCAATAAAATGTTTAAAATTCAATTAACAAATGTGGTATTATTATTTTTTATGCAAATTTGTAAATATTTCTAGAAGTTTGGTAAAAGTCGTTAAAATGTTCAACAAAATTTTATACATATAATTTTATAATAAAATGACTCCAATGAATTAAATTGAACTTATATAGATATTATGTATCTGTTTTGACATTAAAATTAATTTAAATAAAAATAATATTTATTTAAATGAAAAATTCTGTTTTTATCTAAAACACATTGTTTTTCACTATTCTTCAATAATTGAATGTTTTAAGAAAAATACCAAAAATTTATCCAAAGAGAATTTTTATATTCCAAATTATAATAATGATGTCTATTTTACCAAATTAAAAACTTATAATTTTCATTAATTAATTTAAAATTAATTTTCATTGTCAATACCAGAAAGCGGGTTTTAATTAAAATAGGCTAAGTGGGTTACGAGAATGATGTGGTAAAAGGAAAACTTATCATCCTCTATAAAACAAATAACTTCTTTTTATCATAGATCCAACTACAATATTATTTATAAATATTTTAATATAATTATCTCTATATCACCTCATCAATTAGATGTTTATTTTGCTATGAAAAATCCTAATGGAATTACTGTCACATCTCAGGTTTATAGTTTTTCTATGATTGATGTTTATAGGAAGATTCATCATCAATTTTTTTTAATCAACATGTAGTTTAATTTGATGTTATTCTTGTAATGGATTGGATTTCACTATATGGATATTATATGAATATTCAAGGAAAGGATGTCACATTTCATATAATGAATAAACCTCTGTTGACAATTCAATGAAAGGATGAATATAAACATCCAATAGAAATTATGTCCATATTTTGGGTCTTAATTACAATTCATAAAGGTTATCTATAATAGATTTTGAGAAGAAACTAAATATTAACGATACACCTGTTATACGAGGGTTTTTGGATTCCTTTTCATAAATATTGTTGATTTTTAACGGAATCGTGATGTTGAGTTTTCAATTGAAGTCATACTAGTGAAATTACTATTTAAAATACTCCTTATATTATATCCCCTATGTAATCATAGGAATTGATTAATAATATCAAAGAAAATATTTATGAGGATTCATATGACCTTGTGTGTCACTATGGGGTGCGCCCGTTCACTTTTTTAAGAAGAAATATGGGTCGAGTAGTCTTTTAATTTATTATCAGGAGCATAAAAATTATAATCAAGAATAAGTATAAAATCTCCCATATTTATGACTTATTTTATCAACTGTGTGGAGCTCAATACATTTCCAATGTTGACCATTATTTTTCATATAAACAATTAAGGTTTAAGAAGGAGGATATACACAATACGACATTATGTACATGTTATGCACATTATGAATTTATAGTTTTTCATTCAGGTCTTATTAATTAACCAACTATCTTCCTGGACATACTAAATACAGTTTTTAGAGGATATAATGATCATTTTTTGGTACTCCTTATCGGAAACACTCTTGTATATTCAATGAGAATGGAAGAGTATAAAGATCACTTAAAGAATGTGCTGAAGACACTAAATAAAGAGAAGCTTTATTTAAAATTTTCCAACTACGAATTTTGATATTAGAAAGTTTGATTTTTGTGTCATATAATCTCAAGTGATGGAATTTTAGTAAATCCATCAAAGATATGTGTTATAGAGAAATGGCCTAGACAAAGCATGATAACTGAAATATATAAATTTCTTCGGTTTTGTGGGTGTTATTGAAATTTCCTGAAAGATTTATCATAATTTTCTCTTTCAATCACCATGTTAACTCAATGGAATTTATGTTTATATACACAGTAGAATGTGAAGATAATTTTAAGGAGCTAAAAAGACAGTTGGTCGGTGTACCTATACTCACACTACCTTATATTGGAAAAGGTCTTTTGATCTATATTGATGCATCAATGAAGGGATTGGGATTTGTGATCCTAAAAATTTACATGGTGATATATTATGCTTCACCCCAATTTATGGCCTGTGATCGAAATCATACAAATCATGATTTAGAGTTATCTTTAGTATTTCATGAATTAGTGATATGGAGTCAGTATCTCAATTAAGAATGGTGTGACATATATACTAATCAAAAAATATTAATGTATCTTTTCACTCAAAAATATATGAACATTAACCAAATAAGATGGTTGATACTAATTAAATATTATCAATGCTCATTATGATACCACCCTAAGAAATAAAACAATGTCATAGATGCATTGAGTCAAATGGAACATGATATATTACTTATCATGAGGATAAAAGAATATATAATATTTATTGATTTATAAAGAATGGGAATGGAAATCAAAAAAAAATAAGGGAAATATATTCTAGCTCAAATTAATGTTGAAACATCTTTCCAAGTGAATATTAAAGAGGTGTGGAAGGAAGATGTAGATCTTATAGAGAAATATAGAAGTATTCCTGAGTTTAACATCAGTTTTTATCAAAAAATATGGTTCATGAATTATGTATGTGTCCCACATATACCATATTTGAATGGTCTGTTAGATGAGGCACGTATTTCATCATTCACTATTGATCTTGGATGTAAAAAAGGATAATAGATATCTGAAATTGTATTTCTAGTGGGACTGAAATAAGAGTAATATTATAGATTATTTTTCTCAATGATTTGTTTTTTTTTCAAGTTCATGCTATGAGATAAGAAGACTAAGAGGATGCTAAAAACATTAACTATAACCAAATGGAAATGTGAAGACATATCCATGTATTTTTTCAGAATCCCCACTACATTTAAAGTATATAATTCTATATGGTATATATTGAACCTCCTTATGATTTCACCACATTTAATTGATATTAGATAATATTTCTCTCTTGGTCATATTGTGAGAATATATTTTATGGATGTGGTATGATTTTATGGAATACCACTTTCCACTCTATATGAGTAGGATATATTGTTTACATACATGTTCTATAGAAGTCAGATGGAGGATATAGATATAGGGTTTAGTTTCAATACATCTTTTTATCCTCATACAGATTTTTACTTTGAGAGGACTATTCAAACTCTAGATGAAATTTTGAGATATATTTATATGGATTTCAGTGTTTTTTGGTGTCAACACCCTCATATAGAAGAATTTGTTATCAGCAATACCTTTAACTCCAACATTAAAATATTTCCTAATGAATCATTCCATGGAAGGAAGTTAATAAATACAACATGATACAATGGAGTTAGAGAAAGAAATATATTACAACCTGATCTATCTAAGGATATGACAGAGAAGTTTAAGTCCATTCAAAATCATATATGTTTATAAGAGAGTGGATAAAAAAGTTATGATGGCATTCATTGGAATGATTATGAGTTTAAATTTTGTGACAAGGTATTCGTATGAATATATCTTTAAATTAGTCTAATGAGATTTGTAAATAATGGAATTATAATCCCTTTGTATATTAGTACTTTAAAAATTATTTATTGTGTTAGGATGGTAGTTGATATATTGCAGCTTCCACTAAATCTCTCCCAAGTTAATGATGTTTTCCATGTATAGCTCTTAATTAAGTGCATACCTGATCCTTCATTTGTACTAAAATTATTGTTCGTCCAATGTGAGAAATAGCTTTCATATAAAGACAAATCATTGAGATTCTGAAGGGTCGAGAGAAACATCTATGAAATAAGACCAATCTCTTTGTTAATGTTTTATGATGAAATAACCAATTCAAGGAACCTAAGTGGTAACCAATGGAATTAATGAGGCAGAGGTATCCACACGTATTTTTTTACAATTGTAAAAATTTTATGTAGAAATTAATTTTAAAGGGGGTAGAATGTAACACTCAAATATTTTTATGAAATATTTCATTAAAAATAATTTGATATCATTGATAGATTGTGTTTCATGCAACATCAAATTTAAATGAACTATGTAACATTATTGAATTATCTTATTTATTTTATCGACCATCCGTTTTATTTAAGGAAACAAATTTTAATTAATAAATTATGAAAAATATATGGTCTATACATTTATAAAATAAATTCATTAGTTATCAAAATATATTCATTAAAAAAGAAATTAAATTGAAATTATTTTTTTTTCTGAAAAAAAATTATATGTATAAGGAATATTATATAAATATATTAAATTAATACCTATTCCCGAATTATTTTAAAGAATTTTATATATTATTTACTATATTTAAGTTTTTTAAACATTTAATGAATATTTTTCCAAGCATATGATAATAATAAATCCAGTTATATGCTTAAAAATGTATTTGTTCACAAAAAGATTTTTGTATCATATTTTGTACATAAAATAAAATCACGTTATTTCAATTATAAATGATAAATTATATAAAATTAATTTAATATTTAGAATCATGAATTTCACATTTTGTAATTAATCCCCTTTTTAGTCAATGTGAATAGCAACTCTCTTGAAATTTATCACCCTAGTGAAGGGTAAATCTAGTTAATCAGGATTAAAAATTAGCTACAAGGGTAAATATTTTATCCTATTAATTATTGATTGATTAAAATTATACCATTAATAATAATGGTTCTAAATTTAATTAATTTATGCAAACATTTCCCAAAAAATAACTTATATATTATTTAATCCAAATGATGTCACAAATTATCACACTATCTGTTTTAAATATATTTTTAATACTTCATAGAGTGATAAATATTTTCTATCAATTAATGTTAATAATAAATTTGTGGCAAATGTAATTATATTCATAGTGGATATTTATTTATAATTATTAGGAATTAATTAATTAACATAAATACTTGCACAATGTTGCTGCAATAATTATTCAATTAATGAAAAAAAATAATTTAAATGATATTGGAAATATTTAACATATAATAATTTGAGATAATTAAGGTATAACATGAATTTTATAGTGATCCTGAACTTTTGGGGATGTTTCCAAATAATTTTTTTGAATTATGAGTGTTTTCTTGATGTTATTAAAGTAAACATAATGAATATTTTCAAAATTTAAAATAATGATATTTAATCAAAATTATATATTATTAAATTATGTCAACATCCTAAAAACTATAAATAATACATATTGTTTATTATATTAAATAAAATGACCAAAATGTTCCTTTTATGGTTCATCTTTTACTATATAATTAAGTATTAATTCATTTATTATTTAAAAAAATTTTACCATTTTTAAAATAAAAATAAGTTGACCAAGAGTTTATCAAAATGATAATGATCAAAATTACATGAAAAAATATCTAATATATATTGGTATATGATATTATAACCTTATTAAAAATAATCATCATATCAAATTCCATTTGGACGTATTATCCTTGATATTAAATATTTTATAATTTAATCATTTATGAAGTTCTAAAAATGCCCCTAACCTCAATTATAAAAGGACATCTCCTAACACAATCATCAATGCTACTCTTAGACTTATTTCTCAAAAATATACTATCAATTTCTCTTCGAAACCTCTCTATACACATTCTATAGGTTTTATTCTTTCCAAAATTCTAACCCTAGATCCCTCGAGATATTATCTAAATGATTCATTTCAAAGAAGAAGTAATCAATCTAATCGATCACTTTCTATTCATACTTATCGTTAACTAGTATAAATCTATGATATTTTTAATAAAATAATAAATTATGTATCCTAAATATTAATAAATGTTATTATTATTATGAAAACACCCTTATATAACTTATTTCCAATCAAATAATAAGTGAAAGTATCTCTCATTTGTAGATATGGCATACTGTATCCTTGTAGTGATAAAATTCAATTTTAATTTATATATTTTATTGATGGGTATTATAGTGGGACTAATATTTATATATAATATTAATGATATAATTATAATATTTTAATGAAAATATTATATCTACCATCTTCAATTATATACCACTGTAAAAAAGGATAGTGTTGCCAATTCTTATGTGTGGACTACCATATCCACAAAGTGATGTGATTAGATTTTAATTCCTATATTACATGGATAGAAATGAGGATGTATTTTATGAATATATATGATATATTTGAGTTAATAATTATTTTATAAAGGGTAAATTAATTATTACCTTTATTTCATTATATATCATTCAAAAAAAAATATTCATGTGTAAGTACAACCTACTATCTCCATGAATAGTGTAATTAATTTTTCTATATCCATTTTTAATGAGAAATTATAAATATATATATGATGAATATATTTTATTGTTATACATGAAAAATATTCATGAAATGATGGAGCCATGATCAAATTGTTTGGATTGATACTGTGGAATGAAACATTCTTCAAAAATAAAGCAGTTATCTCCCAGAAAAGTGATTTTAATAAACAATTATTAATAAATAGGTGAAGATATGTTTTAAATATATAATTAATTTAATTATATATATATATATATACTTTTTTATTTAATTAATGTATAAAAATACATATTTTTTATAAAAAGATTATTGAAAATGAGTGATGAAATGTGATACATGAGTTAAGGGTTTATTTCCCAATCTCATCATTATTTGGGATTGTCTATGTTTAATTATTTAATGGTAATTAATTATATTCAATGTCTATGTATTTAATGTTTGTTTCAAAAAATTTTGTATTATTCTCTTCCATGTTTTTAAATTCATTTTTAACCATGTTTTACTTTTAAAAAAATTGAAAGAAACCCTTTAGTGATTTTTTAATCGATGTACGTGGTAGAATTTCTATCAAAAACATTGATGGAATGTTTTTGAACATATATGAACAATAATAATTTTCTTCTGATTATTATTCCTTAATTATTTGAAAATTTCATTACATATTTACAATTTTATTTTCAAATAAAATATTTTATTCTATAAAGGCTTGGTTTTTTAAATGAATATGAGATTACATAAAAATGAAAGGTTATTTTATTTAAGAGTTATTATAAGTGATATTTAAATTTAATTTTCCATCTATTATAACAATATTTTAGGTTACTTATGATTTATTTGTAATATTGTCTAATAATATCATCCTTTTTATTTTTTGGATGGTTTATAATTAGGATGGAATGTTTCTGATGAATCAAGTATCCTTCCATGAGTTATGTTATGATGAACTGAATATGAAACCAAATTATTTTAATGGGTTATGATATAATAACTGATTTATGGTCTTTTAAAATAATTTGTATTATTTTAATTATGTGATGAGTGGGGTCTATATCTCTCTACTATTCATTAGGTAATGATTGATATCTAATGGGATAAATAGGTGTAGAATTAAGATTAATCTCAGTTTAGTAAGGGATATTGTCTACTACGATAGTCTTGGGAGCTAATCTTGACTACTATGATTATTTTGGTAGTAGAACCATTCAAAAATGATAGTCTTAAAAAATATCCTCAAATAATAAGAAAATGAATTATATGCTTATGTTTATGCTACACATTCGTGACATATGAAAATGATATTCTCTCATGGATCATGTTCATTGATTTCATTATTAATCATTTCTTATGAAAAAACGTGATTTATTCTGTAACTCAGGAATTTGATCTATGATATGCAGGGCATAATTTTAAAATGATAATTTAAAGTTTTTATTCCATTTTCTCATTCTATTCTTATATATTCATTGATATATCTCTTTTTTACCCTTACTTACAATCTAATATCATCCTTTTCTTATATTACCTTTACCTAGGAAATGAAGAAAGATATTAAGTACAATACACCGAATAAGGGAGTTAATTATAAATAAATAAGTGGGCGATGCTTTAGTAATTTTATGAATTAGTTTTTTATGTTTTCAAGTTTACAAATATATTATATATATAATGTTATGATGTGGATCTGTTATATTTAATAATGAATGTTAATCAATTTATATATATTATCTATGTACAAAAAGTATCAGTCATTATAATATAAAATTAGTTATTGAATTATATCTTATTGTCTTTTACATTAAGATCCAAATTTGGGTCACAAATCCTCTCCAACTATCATCTATGCATCAAGATGGTATGTTTGACAACTAACATTCCATTTTTACATCGATTTCCAGAAACACTAGTACTCATTGGTTTCCGAAATTACTCACCCAAGAATATTTGATTCATATTTTTCTATTTTTACATTTATTTTTAAAAACAATAATATTCATCATCCATTTTCTCTCACCACTATGAATACATCGTGTATTAAATGTTCTCTTATTATACAAAAATTATCCAAACTATTTTTATTAATTTTCATTTTTTATGTACATTGTATTATGACCCCAATTTCAATTATATATTCAGTACACAGAGTGCATATTTACCGAATTAATTTTATATTCATTTCATTATTTATCAATTGTTATATAAATAATTATTATATTTAATTCCATATTGTCTTAATGCCAGTTTTTTTTATATGTAGGCATCATTTGTTTCATATGTTTTGTTTAATCGTACATGTATTATAAAAAAAGTATGATGAAAAAAGTAATATCTTCACGTATTCAATGATATCATTATAATTCAATAAATTTAAATTTATTGACTTATGATATTTTTATTTGATACTTCAATATTCAAGGTGCAATTAACTGTTATTGATTATAGAGAAACAATTTTTTTTCTTCTATTCAATAAATAACTGATGCAGTTTATAAGAAGCCCCACATCTAAAATCAGAGATAGTAAAATATATTTGACATCTTATATAAATGTATATATTACTATATATTTTTAATATATTTTTATAAAATTATAATTATTCCCCTTTAATAACTGGGACGTGTTCAAAATTCTATCTAAACTAAATATTTTGAAGTCGGAAATGGTGGTATTTTAATTAGAAATATCTTTAAAAAATGCGGAACATTCATAAAGAATAAATAAATAATATAAAATGGTTTATTAAATTGATATTATAATTTTCATATAAATATTGATTCCACTTTCATGAATATTTTCTAATATTGACATTATAAAATAATCCAATTAAATATTTTTCATATAACTTATTATTTTAATTATTTTTATCCTATATTCTACTGTTGTAATTATATACAAAAAATTTATTACACAGCATATAGGATAATATATTATATTTTAATAGAAAATAAATTCCATTATTTACACACATAATTCCATCGTGCTAAAAATTTACTACTTGATTCAAAATCTTAAATGACATCTTATTGGGAAGAAAAATTCAAACAATAGTAAGTATAACCACATAATAGTTTTTAAGTAATGAAATTCCAATGTTCATTTAAAATTAGTGTCCTTGTTAAGGCTATCCATACAGTTCTTGTCTGATTTCATTGACATATCATATATCATTGTTAAATATCTCATTGTTACCATTTTTTCATATTTTCATTAATTGAGAAAGTTGATTATATTTGTTTACTTATGCACATTTTTATTTGATAGAATTTTAATTCCATACAACTAAAATTGGATTCTAACAAAAAATTTATTAGATAATTATAGATTCATGGTCTAATCAATCATTATATAATATAAATAATCAATTTCAGTTCATCTTTTTAACATAGTACTGATTTCATTTATAATAAAAAATAGTTCTATACATAGAGGTAGATGGATTTAGGTAATGCCCATTATAAATTTATTTTTATAATATAATATTGATAAATTATACCAAAAATTATTCTTTATAATGAAGAAATAATTATCAATTAAAATTTTTTCTGAAATTTGTATTTAAATTTCTAAAATGGTGATTTTGTTTTTTGAAATATATAAATATAATTTTCTAAATTTTCATCAAGCTGCTAAAAAACAACCTACAATGTTTAACTCAATTAAAAATGAAATTATGGAAATAATATCAATTATAATTCTCTTATTCACGTGAATAAATTTAACATGCATTGAAATATGTTTTCTATACATTATGATGATAATTAATTTTATCTTGTCTATCATAGTTTTGAAATCATTCACAAGTATTTTAATATATAGTTTGTATAATTATATAATAAATTATTATAATACATCCATTATTTTGATATATAATTCCATCATGTTATAAAATTACCACATTAATCAATATCACATAAAATTTTATAGGAAATATTAATTCAATCAAAGGTATGTATAATCATATAATTGTGGGAATCAACAATGAAAATTATAGCTTTATCTTAAATTAGTGTCATTATTAAGGTTATCTCTATAATTGTTTTATGATTTCCTTAAAAATTTAATACATCATTGTTAAATTAATTATTATTAACCACTTTCATACAAATACAAGTTGTAAAACTCAATATATATCATTTCATGAAACTATAATCTTCTAATAAATTATTATTTAATATCTATGTGCAAAACTATTTTGATTTCTTTTGTATTTTTTCTATCTTCATTTCAATTTAAAGGTCAATTTTTATATGATTTATTCTTCAAATTAAATATATTACACAATTTTTCATTTAGTAGTACACAATAATATATTGTATACTATATTAATTTATGTAATACTTTTTTGTTGGAAATTTAAAACCCTTAAATACATAATTATTTGTATGACATTTTTTTAGTATTATGTTTATAGTCCCTTTTCTATATTAATGGAAATCGTATCTTAGAAGTATTATATATACTGAGATTCAATTTTATTAAGAACATTTTAATCTATTATTGGCTAATAGTGGTATGTATTTATCCATCATTATAATATGTATTGTCTTTATATTTTGAAATATATTTCTTCACTATATTTATTTTATTTCATATGCCATACATATTATTTTTTTATCATTTCATTTTTACAGTAATCCAAAAAATCATAATTTTTTGTATTATACTAAATATACTAGGAATTGCATTATTTTATACATATAATAGTTAATTACATTATTAGGGAATCAATTTTGAATTAAATTTCTTTCCTATATGTTGGTTTTTTAATCAATTTTATCCTATCATCCATTGTTTTATAATCCTAAACATATATTTCAATACAAAATATACATGATTCTTTAATCAAATTTAATGTGAGATTTATTCAACTCTTTTATCACATAATTCTATCATGTTACAAAATTATTATATGACCCAATATTTAAAATAATATTTTGTAGGAAACATATATTCAATCAATGGTATGTATAATCAAATCATTGTGTTTATAAACAATGAAATTACTAACTTCATCTTAAATCAGTTCCTTTGAAAATGTTATTCTCGCAATTTATGTGTAATTTCATTTAACATTCTTATATGATTGTTAAATATATTCTTAATAGCACCATTTATACAACAATAATTAAAGAAATACACATCTATATTTTCATTGAATACTTCTTGATTCAAGGTGAAATTATTTGGTTTGCATTATAGAGAAATTGGTTTGGTTCAACTATTGAATATAAAACGGATAATTTTTTTAAGAAAAAACACATCTAAACTAAGATATAGTTAAATATTGTTAACATCATCTATAAAATTATATAATACTCTATCTTATTTAAAAATTATAAAAAACATATAAATCCTTCCATTTAAGGACATGTATGGGTTTAATTTTCTACCTAAATTGAATATTTTATGTCTAAAATGGTGATACTGTATTTAGAAATATCACTATACAATATTTAATATTTTCATCAAGCATCTAAAATGACACCTATAAGGTTTTGGTCATTTAATATTAAAAATTTTGTTATATTCACGTTTTACCTTTTTATAAGATTTCATATTATTTACATTACAAAATATTGCTTTCAATGACGTATATTAACTGTAAATTAGTATTTTTATTAAATTTTTCATGTCATCTATAGTTTTTAATTGTACAAATAAATATTTGTAATATTCCTGGTAATTATGGTATGATTTCATTTAAATTTTATATATAATTTTTAAATGACTTCTAACTACAGCATTTAATACTAAAATTATTAAAATAACACTATATATACAATTTTATGTATTAAAATATTCAAATAAATTCTTATTCATATCCTTGTGAAAAATTGTTATGATTTATTTTTTATTTTTTTATATTTATTTCAATTTAAATATAAATTTTTATATGATTTCTGATTTCACTAAATACATTATACATTGTGTCAAGATATAAGAACTATTAGTCAGTTTTATATTATATTTATTATATTTCTAATAATTTTGATGGTATCTTAAAACCCTTAACGAAAAAAATTTGTACACAACCTGATTTTCAGTCCTCCATTTACGCTCCCTATTTATATTATTTTAAATTTGATCTTATACACATAAAATTTTTAGGGACAACATTTCATAATGAACCATGTATTGTGTGACTAGCCCTATGAAGTATGTTTTCTTCCATCAATTGACTAGGTATTTTCGTATACTGTGAAATATATTAATGAAAATTTATTGTACTTCATTTTTTGTATTTATTAATTTATTTATGTATTCATGTTTTTAGAAATAAAGAAAAGCAGTTCTTGTATTACACTCAATAAACTATGAATGTGTTGATTTTTATATATTTTTTTATTTACTATAAAAAAGAATAAATTATTAATTAAATATATCACCCATAAATTTTAATTATTATTTATTTTATCATATAATCCATAGTTTTATAATCATAAATTTATATTTTATTACATTAATTATAAAATTATATAATTAAATTTAATTGGAAATATATTCTATTTATTTCATACATAATTCCATCATACTACAAAATTATTACATTACTAAATTTCATACATAAGCTTTTAACAGAATAAAATTCACGAAATAGTTTGTATAATCACATAAGAGTGTGAATTACCAAATAAAATCTTTGTTTCATCTAAAATATGAGAACCTGTTATGGTTGTCCCTAATATTTTTGAATCATTTCAATTAAGTTTCATATATCACAATTAAATCACTTCTTGTTAAGAAATTAAATATATTGGTGTTTCAATATTCCTTATTTTACATAATATTATAGTATAAAATAGCATGTAAAAATTTTCAGAACAAACACATAGCATGAAGTCATTTAGTGAATTTTTGTACAAGTGTGCAGGTTTATACACATTATATAAAAAACACATATATGCATACAATAAATTTTTTTACAATAAATAATTTATGTTAACATGAATGTATATAGTATGTTATAAATATTCATGTGGATGTATATGTTCTTAGAAATTGTAGTCATATTGCATATAAGACATCCAGAATTTTTACTTTTTCTTCAATTCTTAATCAAAGGTATTCACAAACCTGTATTTATAATATAGAGGATTTCATTTTCTCAATTAATTTTAAAAAATTAAAATTAATATCTCATATTTCATAATTTTCTCTTATTATATTTTTTCCACATTTATTTATAATAATAAAATTTTATATTTATTATTTTCAGATGCTATTACATCCAACGAAAATGCATGGGAGATGTTTTTAGTTTTACCAAATTCATCATATCTCCAGTAAATTTCATTTTGTAATGTTTTCTATCCACCCCCAGTAATATTTCTCCATTTCATAAACTCATTCTTTTGGAAACACATTATCACAACCCCCTCCTACAAATGGGTACCCCTCCTAGGCCAACATTGATAGATAAAGGGTAGTGGATATCCATGTCCTACCTCAAGTGGGTCATGGGTTAGCAACTAGCACTAAGGATAAAATGGAAATACATATGGGAGGAATTAACTTGTTAGATAACACACATAAGAGATATATAAGATGGATAAACTATTCAAATCATGCACATAAAGATAATTTAATGAAAGTTTATGCATGTAATTTCATATAGAACAAAAACCACTCGGATTAAAAACTAAAAGAACAGAAGATAATGATGAAAAAAACTATAAACCTCAAACCGCTCTTGAAAAACTAAAACATAATAATATCCAACCAAAACTACAATTTAATCCTAATTGCCAAAAAAATTGAAATATATTTAGGGTTATCAAAATTGGTATGCTAGATATGATCCTCCTTGGATGCTTTTGTGAAAAATATAAATAAATCATACTAAAGCCTTGTGAATAACAAGTGATGAATATTCATCACCTAAATAGGTATAATAAATTCATAGCATCACCATGGCTATCTCTCATCAGGTGACACATATAAGAGATCAAAATAATATAACAATAAATGAAGTACCTTGTCACCGCTTCATCACTATTTTGTCATTATTTCCCTATATAACATATCATGAGCTGTCTCCCTCAACATAATCCAGCCTGTGAAAACCTCAGCAAGGCAACATAACATACCCCTCGGACATCAAATCATCACATCATCCCATTAATATAGATACAAGGTAGTTTCTATGATCCACCACCACCCACATGAATTGTATCGTAATTTTCTTGTTATACCCTAAACCATCACATCCCATACACCAAGTAAGAAAAATCAAGCCATCATAACCAATACATGTCTTAACTATTATATTCAATAGGATACTACCTTTAGAGATACAAGTGTGTGAGATAACCACAAGCCATCACAACCCTCTACAAAAATTTATGTGTATACTAACCATTTTTCATACAAGCACATGAACTACCAAGAGAAGAGACTGAGACTAGTTGGGGTTGCCATCCATCAATCCTCCCACAAGAATGCTAAGGAAAAAAACCACCCATTGTCCATCGGGAGTTAGTCACCATACCCATAAGGGTGAGGAATAATATGAAATCATTATAAGTAAAAATATATATATTATTGGTCACAACCACACTTGGGGCATAACATATTTCTATGGTCATATAAAGATATCATCACCCGAACACCCGACTACCACTGTTATGGCTATATATCATAAAAGAACACAAAAATTAAAACATACTACATTATGATACCTCTGTCCCTTTTTTCATTTAAAATTTACTTTATAAATTCATTATAAATTTATTAACCATAAAAATTAATATATATTGCAATTTGTTTAATCTAAATCAGTGAATTACAGACCCTCCAAGCATAATTCATCTGTGTTCAAGGATTCTCAAGATTGAAATCTTTAACATTGCATTCCAGCAAGAACTAACCCCATGTGTAAAAATGTTTTTAAATATTGTCATATAATTCAATAATTCCATGTACTCTATGAAATATTCTGAATCTACCAAACATGGTATTCATATCCAAACACATCCAACTACCTCAATTAGTGGGGAAAGGAATTCTAGTAAACAAGAAAAATGGACTTCAAACTTTTCAGAAGATTCTCACCAAATAGGCCTCCAACATCAATGACATCAATGGTTAATCCCATCTTTAACCATTTCCAGCATATTCGATTCTATCCCCAACACCGTCATGAATCTCACCATGCATCTCACCATCACATGCATCAATTTTTTCCACAATCTAAGGACTCCCCACCAACATATCAGCATCCATCAAAGTTTCACAACACATCACATGTCTCTCATCTAGATCACATAACATATGTTAGAAAAAATAAACATAGTCAGTAGGGAATATTATCCAGAACATCATTCATTCAACCTTTGAATACAAATGGGCCCTCAAGGCCCTCACACGAGTCATTTATCCCTCACAATAGGTGGGAAACTCTAGCCCAAGTCATTTAGTTTTATCAAGATACTATTTCTAATTCCCTTTTTAATTAACCAATTCATTAATTCACAAGTTCTAACTATGGGAAACATGTGGAATTAGCTATATTAATATACTATATTATTTAAAAAAATTAATTTAAACATATATGAAAGAATAAAATCCATACTCAATAAACATTGTGGAATTAAAATTCATTAAAATATTCATATTTATTTAATTATCCTTCAGAAAAATTATATTTATATGTTATTTATAAATTTCATCATGATCAACATTCTAATCTAATAATAACAAAATTAATAAAAAAACATAATGTAGACATAACACTATTTAGTAAAACAAGAGGAAAATTGATATCACTGTGGAAAGAAACAACATGTGTTCCCTAGAAATAAACTAAATTCATTATTTACAATAGTATAATATATTTTAAGTTAATCTCACTATCATATAATGTGATAAATTAGGATAAATTAATTTTTTTAATGTAAATAATAGGGATGAAATGAATCTCATACATGGTGGAATCAACATTATTTGCATGAAAATGGTAAAACCACATGCATTATGATCACCTCTCCTGCAAGAAGACTAAATACATCCAAGGATACCGACCAAAACTGCACCAATGAAAAAAACACTATAAGAATCCTTATGATTAACCAATATTGCATGTTAATAATTAGTGGGAGGAACAAGATCAAAGAGATGAATGATGGCAGATAGAACATACCTTCGGTTTCCATTGGTAGAGATAAGGTATCAAAGAATAGATCCCCTTAAAATGGATCCTGGAATTTCTTAAGGAACAACATTGTACACCTATATCATTAAGAGAAAATCCTTAGGGTTTGATCTGAGTGGATGGAGAATCTGTTTTTATATCATGTTTCCAGGTGCGGTTTTTTGACCTAAATGAGCATTTATATCATAAATGGACTATGTTTTAAGTCTAGTTGAAAACGATTTCTTCCAACCTCACAACCTATATTATGTTCATGTCCTGAATTTCATATTAATGATTTGATAATTTCACAACCAAATTTTTTGGGTACAAGGATCCGTGTATTTATGATGTAAATATTAATTAAACCCTATAAATCTTGACTTGGAGTTTTTCAGATCAAAATCTATAAAACACATTCAGGATATAAAACTCATATTCTCACAATAAGTACTCTATGCTTCTAGATTTTAGTATCCAAACATCTTCATAACTCCTCTAAGACTCCTCCATGGGTCATAGACTTCTGAAACATGTGAAGGGTTGGACTGAATTGATTCAGTCCCTTACAACAGATACCTCTAAAACCATTATAATCCATGAGAATCCAAAACCAAACCCAATGAGATAGAAGGAAAAAATGGGTCATTTAAACAAAAAACATACAATATACCTTTAATGTATCTTTTAGTCAAAGGATATCAACCACCCCACTCTGAAGGAAATAAGAGGAAGACCACATAATAATAGTAACCAGCTCCAAAACACTCTCCTAAGGGAGATACCACTCAAAAGGGGGTATTTTTATTACAATAAACAAGAAAAGTATTCTTATATACTATAAAGGGTCATATTTTACATGTGAATAATGATAAAATTGAAGAGAGAAGCATTAAATAGCTTGGGGACCAAAAATATATCTATAACTCTCATTTTCCTGTACTCTCCTCTTCCCCAGCATGGTTCTACAACACCAAAAAAAGGGAATAGAACTACCATTAAATATAATATTCTAGTATACCAATAACTCCATAAGGCACTCCACAATGTTCACATAATCATCAATATATATCTCTCCCCAATCGAAGAAATGTGAGTAATCATGTAAATAATGACGGATCCATGAAACATGGAATACATCGTGTATCCAGAACATTAGTGGGGGTATTGTTAATAGAAACACCATGGATCCAACATGAGCAAGCACCTCGAAAGGCATAACAAATTGGGGATAAATCATACTCTCATGCCCAAACCTTCACATCAAAGGAAGATGAGATTCCTTCAGGAACACATAATCTATAACATTGAACTCAAAAGGCCTCCTACTAAGATTGACTTATGAATTATGTTGATATTTTTTTTCCTTTATCCTCCAATTAATTACCTAAAACATTGCTATCTTTTTTTACAAGTTATAGACTAAGAATTGCTTTCTCTTTTAGAATAGTTTAGGGAAATACAGAAAAAAAATTCACATCATACAAATAATTAAATAGAAACCATACTAATGGTACTGTGGAAACTTTTTTTTGGAAAAATAACCAAATTTTGGTTCTATGTCCATGAACCTCAAAAATCCAGGACATATGAATAGATCATATCATCATGTTTTTGAATGGTTTACTATATTAGAATGTTTATCTACAAATGAAAAAGAATTTTTTAGGCATAGCTGAGAACTAAAAGAATGTTGAAGACCTCTCCATAACATGGAGGTAAAACGGGGATTATAATTTGAGATTATCATTATCGAGACTCCATAGTGTCTCAACACCCCCTTTAAATATTATCTCAAAAAATTATCCATAGAAGAAGATAGCTTAACCACCACTACGGAAAAAACAGGCTTCTGTGACGGGATATTTTCGACGATAATTAATCCCGTCGCAAATAGTCCATCCTAGAGGTTATTTTCGACTGGTTTTGGGGTCCCGTCACAAAAGGTAATGAGCGGTTTGGCGCGGGATGCACCCCAAAGCACGTGAAGGTTATTTGCGATGGGGGGATGCCCTCGTCGCAAATGGTGTGCTAGCTGGATGGTATTTGCGACGAGACTCATTGCAAATATCGACAGCGGTAAATGGCTTCTTGTGACGGGATGTTGTCCCGTCGCAAAAGGTGTGTCAGTAGGTCACTTTTTGCGACGGGCCCCATCACAAATACCCTTTCAACCACCGACAGCAATTAATGCAGACAAAGGTATTTGCGATGGGTCCCATCGCATCTAATCTAACTTATATATACCCTCCTTCGTTTTTTTCTCTTCCTCTCATTTTTCCCTTCCTCTCCCTCTCTCTCTCTCTAAACTCTATTTTTAGAGGGAAAATTTCTCGGAGATAGTTTTTTGTGTGGAGAAGTTGTGAAGTCGCTTGCATCAATAGAAGATCAAGTTTAAAGCTATTTATATTTTATTTAATTTAGTATTTATTTAATTTTTATATGTTCATTATAATTATAGTTGATTAGTTGTAATTAAATTAGATTTAAATTGTTTTGTTATCTGTATTTATTTATAATAATAAATTGAAATTATTGATTTTAATTCTTAATAAATATTAATAATTAATAATTAATAATAATTAATAATTATTAACGAGAATTAGTATTGTCTAGAAATAATTACATGAAATTAGTAATTTGTAATTAGTAGTTGTAAATTGTAGTTATTAATATCAATTAACACTAATTAGTAATAGTAATGTTTAATTAGTAATAAATATGGGTAATTAGTAATAAATATGAATAATTAGTAATAAATTGAACTAATTAGTAATAAATAGGAATAATTAGTAATAAATAGAATAATTACTCATAAATATGTATAATTAGTAATAAATAGGAATAATTAGTAATAGATAGGAATAATTAGTAATAAATAAGATTAATTAGTAATAAATAGGAATAAATAGTAATAAATAGTAATAAATAGTAATAAACAGTAATTATTTGTAATAATTAGTAATAATTAGTAATAATTAGTAATAATTAGTAGTAATTACTAATAAATATGAATAAATATGAATAATTATTAATAATTAGTAATAAGTAGTAATAATTTGTATTAATTAGTAATAATTAGTAATAATTAGTAATAATTAGAAATAATTAGCAATAAATAAGAATAAAAAAGAATAAATAGTAATTAGTAGTAATAAATAGTAATAAATATGAATAAATAGGAATACATAGGAATAAATAGGAATAAATATGAATATATAGAATAAATAGGAAAAATAGAAATAAATAGCAATAGTTAGTAATAAATATGAATAAATACTAATAAATTTGTTTAGTTAGTAATAAATAGGAATAATTAGGAATAAATAGGAATAATTACTAATAAATAACAATAATTAGTAATAAATAGGAATAATTAGTAATAAATAGGAATAATTAGTAATAAATAGTAATAATTAGTAATAAATATTAATAATTAGTAATAATTATTAATAATTATTAATAAATAGTACTAAATAACAATAAATTGGAATAATTAGTAATAAATTGTAATAAATAGTTTAAAATATTAATAAAAAGTAATAAATATTAATAAATATTAAAAGATAGTAATAATTAGTAATAATTAGTTATAATTAGTAATAATTTGTAATAATTTGTAATAAATAGTAAATAATTGTAACGACCGGTAAATTTCAAGGGAATGTTTTTCTTAAATTTTTTTGGGATTTTACAAGTGTTCAGTTTCTGATAGTACCTGATTCCGAGGCCTAGTGTGCCCGAAATCAATTTCCGAAATTTAGCTCGGGTACGTTCAGTGAACGAACAAACGGGTTTTTCTAACTTTTGAACCGATGCTCGGAATCGAAATCTGAGGGCACCGATGAAACTGTAGTGCCGGTAATTTCTTAGGAAAACCTTTTTTGAAGGTGTGTTTTCTTGGAAAGAGATGTTAAAAATGTGAGGAATAAAAATATAATTTTTTTACAATTTTATTTATATTTCTTTACTAGGTGGTCTAAGTGTTAAGTGAAAATAAGTTGTGTCACAACATTATTTCTCTATACTATGTGATCCTAACATCTGGTTAGGATATTAGTGAGGTGGGGCCCACATGAGCCCCCCACCTTTTCACTTTCCCCATAACCCCCTTAACTCTTCCCCTTTGAACCCCCTTGTATTAAATGATGTGACTTCCTTCTTCAAATTAAATCAGGCCGACACTTAATTTAATTGAGAGTTATGCGTTTGAATTTTTAAAATTTAAATGCATGGAATGTTATAATAAAATAAGATTAACTCTTATTTTATTTTGGGGTTGTTTTGTTGTATTGGGGATTTTGAGAGAGGGAGCGTTCTTTTCTTTGAAGAAGTTCATCATCCTCCTTGAAGAATGGGAAGAACACTGACGCGCCTTCCTTCATTCTTCTACCCACGTCAAAGGAAGGGAGACGTCGTTCCTCCTTGGATGATCTCCGTCAACATGTATGGAGCCTCACCCTGCGACACCGCTTTCCACGACGCTCATCAATCTTCAACTCATCATCGAGGTAGGGGATTGTTTTATGTTTGTGTTTATTCTTCTGGCATTCTTCGTTAAATATTTAGCCAATTGCTATCAAATTTACGGGAGGAGGCCAGACCGCACAAACATGGCCGACCCTCCTCCCCTTTGTTTTTGTTCTTCATTGTGTTTTGGAACGGAGGCGATGCGGTGTCGTCGCACCGCGTGGGGACGAGCGAAACGCGGTGAAGGATCACGGGGTCGTCGTGCCGCACCGTTGAGGCCAAAAGAGGTCGTGGCCGGAGCGGGGCCGCAGGGGAGGGGGTGGTGCCGTCGCGCCGCGCCTGTCGGACAAGGGCCTCATCCTATGGTTGAGGCGGTATAGGGAGGGCGGCCGGAAATTCGTCTGCTGGCACAAGGAAGGGAGGGACCCGTGGGGGTCCCGCGGCAGCACGCCGGCCGACCAGCATGGTCGGCCATCTGAGAAGACTGGGGGTCGTAACCCATGATTGCAGGTGAGGCGACCCCTCCACGTGGGGGATGCCATTTCACCATCAAGGGGGGAAGCCCCCCCCCCCCCCGCTTTCTGCTCGGCCAAAACGGCCGAGCCGCTGGCCACGCGGGCTGCACTCGCGTCGGACGAGGCCGACCGCGTCGGGCCGGACTGCACGCACTGGGTCGGGTCGCCCGCGCTTGGTCGGGCCGCCCGTGTTGGGCTGGACCTCGCGTCGGGCCAGGCCGCGCTTGCTGGTCTGAGCCACACCAGCCGGGCTAGGCCTCACCCTAATGGGCCGGAACCGGACCCGGGTCGGGTCAAACTGATTCGAGCCGAACCAGGGGGTGTTGGGTCCGGTCGGACCGGGCCCCAACCCCCTGTTTTCAGAAAGATCCGTTCAAACGCCCATCGTGTGGGCTACGGACCTCTGATCGACGCACCGTCAGATGCATAGTGATCCTTGGATCGAGACGGTCGTTTAGATATATTACAATAAAGGTTTAAGAGAACATTGTGTATGGCCGAGTTGGTTCGAACACCAAAACAACCGGGCCCTCGGAGCGGAAACACTTATAACATGAGCTCCGGACGTCCGATTGACGTGTCGTAAACTTTGTTGGATTCTTCATAGTGGGACGGTTTTTTTGGATTACTACGCTCGAGTTTTGGACGCATTTGGATTACTCTCAGGTTGGTTTTGACTTAAAAACCTACTGGGCCCCTGGGACGAAAAAGCCAATAACTCTCCGACCGGGCGTTCGATTGACACGCCGTCTGTCACGTTGAGTTCCTTTTGTTGAGACAAAACTTTGGGATACATAAACTCTAGACTATGTGTTAGTTGATGTATATACCCCCATGGATCGTGGAGCAGACCCTCCCGGAATCGAGAATGCTGTGTGCGGGAACCCTAGAGCTGGCTGCCACTACGACGACGATGACGACTGTACTTGGATCCTCCATGGGTTCGGTAGTGACGAAGACCGTACTGAAATCCTTTATGGGCTCGACGGTGATGACTATTGTTCCTGTATCCTATGTGGGTCTGGCAGTATGTGACTAATGTTCTTGTATCTTATGTGGGTCTGGTAGTATTTGACTCTGTACTTGTATCTTACATGGGTCCGGTAGAGTAGCTGGTCTTGTATCATTTGTGGGTCTGACAGCTTAGCTGGTCTTGTATCCTATATGGGTCTAACAGCTTAGATGAATCAGTGGCTACATCTAATCATCTCTATCATCTTATGAAGAAGTATACCTGTGTGATCTGAGTCTTAACTTACAATCAATATCATCGATATGATTGTCGGGATTTCCTGTGTGGATTGGGTTGTGAATTCCTAAGTGGAATGTGTTATGTTTTCCCTATGTGGACTAGGTTGTATTTTGGGCTCGTGTGCTAGAGATGAGCTGGAAGTGATGGCTTCGGTATATGTATGGGCATATACCTATGTAGGGTCAGTTGTTACTTCGTTATTGTATCTTTCCTTTGTGGTTTATCCTTCATGGATTCTGGTAGACCTTCGGGGGTCTCGGGGTCCCTACTGAGTAGCGTATACTCACCCCTGCATGGGCTATGCCCGCACTATGTTGTGTTGGATGCAGATGACGGACAACACTGATCGAGGTGGGAGCTCATGGAGCTGGATGGTACCTAGAGGTGGGGCGTCCGATATATCCGTACACCAGGACCCTGACTTCTGATTTCTGAATCTGTGCACGAAAACACTGATTGCATGTGTGTTTCAAAAGTTTTCTTTGTGATTACTTTGTGTCAGCTCACCAAGTATAATTTATTGACCGTGGTCACCTGTTTCTTTTCAGGATGGCCCCACGATGGTAGTCAGCTTGGGTTCCGAGCATTGTGAGAGACGACAGCCCACCGAGCGACGAGGCCTCGGTGTAGGGCCATATTACAGCAGAGGCACCGGTGGTACCTCTTCCCATTGAGCCACTAATTCCACTAGCCCCAGCCACTGAGATTGCACGTCGCCTTAGTGTACTTCACAAGTTTCTGTGTCAGAGACCACCCGGGTTCTGTAGGGAGACGGACCCTCAGGAAGCCGACGATTGGTAGGAGGCTGTTGTACGAGTTTTCAGGTTAGTGGGGACACTAGCTAACCACATGGTGATCCTTGTAGAGATTCTCCCACACGCTTCAATAGGAAAATAGTGGAGCCTGATGCTCTAGGTTCATAACTAGGCATCTCTCCTTTGGATGGACTTCGAGAGCCTCTTTCTCTCGGAGGTCAACCCAGCCACCCTCCATGCGGTGCGCATTCATGAGCTACTACAGCTGCGGCAGGGCAGCATGACGGTAGCCCAGTAATCGGCGAGTTTTACCGATCTCTCACGTTATTCCACGGAAATGGTACGAGACCCATTCTTCTGGGCCCCGACCTTTGAGCAGGGACTGAGGCATGATATCAGAGCATCAATGATCTCCCTCATCATTCTGATGCAGGAAAGAGTACTGGAGCGATCCCTTCTCATACAGAGCTTTCTTTGTGAGCCTACACCTGCAGGGAGACCTACCACAGGGCGATATGTAGGTGAGTCTTCTGCAGATGGAAATCAACAGATGTCACAGGGGTCCAAGTAGACCAGACCGTCAGGCGGATGACCTCAGGACACTGGCACAGAGGTGTGGGGCACATAGCGCAGAGCCAGTCTTATGAGAAGCAGACAGTGCTATGCATGCGGCGGGCTGGGCCACATGGCTCGTGACTTCCCAACCCTCCATGCAGAGGAGAAGCAGATGGTTGAGGGACCCCCTAGTAAGAGGCAGAGGTTCGACCGTGGTTGTCCGCAGGAAGCAGGCGGATGAGGCAGAGGAGTTGTCCGAGAAGCGGGTGGTGGCTGATGCTTTGATGCTCTACCACCACCACCACCAGGAGGTCCACCCTGACCACAGGGAGCTGGCGGGCAGAGGCAGGCTCAGCTTCATGCAGTGGAGACCTATGACCATGGCGCACTAGAGATGATTCTAGGTACTATCTGTGTCTACTCCACCCTTTCTGCAGTTCTAATAGACACAAGAACGAGTCATTCTTTCATTGTCGTTGCCCTTGTTTGAAGCTCGGAGATTCCGACGGATCCATTGGCTCGATCCTTACAGCTAGAGACTCCTACGGGAGAAGAATCGATGATTATGCACTGGTGCCAGTAGTGTGAGCTTACTCTAGGAGGCAAGAGCTTCGTCTGGGATCTTCTTGTAGCGGCGTCGAGGCCTTACGACGTCATCTTGGTCATGGATTGGTTATCTACATTCCATGCTTATATCAACTGTATTTGGAGCAAGGTGCAATGTGTCCGCATCGATGGGAGTAGGTTCACCTTCACCGATGATAAGGGAGCCTTTTCATTGCAGGATGGACTCACACAGAGGAGAGGACAACCGATCAATCATTAGTTGGCTAGCCTCATCGTAGGAGCAGTTGACGTGTGAGGTCCAAGTTTTCCTGTAGTGGTGGATCAGTATGCGGAAGTTTTCGATGATGACGTTCCAGGACTACCTCCTCACAGAAAGGTAGACTTTTATATTGACCTGTACCCTGGGACAACCCCGATATCTACTCTAGTATATAGTATGGCTTTTACTGAGATTCGAGAGATACGGGTACAACTGGAGGACTTGCAGGGAAAGAGATTCATCTGACCCAGTGTTTCACCCTGGGCTTCCCTGATATTGTTCGCCAAGAAGGTGGATGGGAGCTTACGACTGTGTGTTGATTACCGTCACCTGAACCAGGTGACTGTGAAGAACAAGTATCCACTACCGAGGATTGACAACCTCTTCGATCAGCTCAAGGTAGCACGATGGTTCACTAAGATAGACCTCAGGTCAGGATATCATCAACTCAGAGTTCGAGACGAGGATGTGCAGAAGACGGCATTTAGACGTCGGTATGGCCACTATGAGTTCTTGGTTATGCTGTTTGGCGTAACCAACGCTCTATCAGTGTTCATGAGTCTCATGAATAGGAACTTTCATCCTTACCTAGATCAATTTGTCGTAGTCTTCATCGACGACATATTGATATACTCAATTACTGAGGAGGAGCACACCTACTACTTGCGGGTTGTACTGGATACACTCCGAGAGCACCAGCTTTATGGTAAGCTCTTGATGTGTCAGTTTTGGATACGTGAGGTCCACTTCTTGGGGCACATCATCTCTGAGGTGGGAGTTGCGGTGGACCCTGCGATGATCGAGGCAGTGCTAGCTTGGGAGCCACACAGGAGCATGATGGAAGTGTGGAGTTTCTTGGGTCTAGTTGGGTACTACCGGAGATTCATGCTAGACTTCTCGAGAGTTGCGGCACAGCTTTCATCTTTGAAGAATAAGGGGAAACACTTCGGGTGGTCAGATAGATGATAGCAGAGCTTCTAGGAGCTGAGACAGAGATTGACCAGCGCACCTATCTTGAGGCTACTAGAGGAGGGAGTAGGGTACGTAGTCTACTGCAATGCATCAAGGACCGGACATGGATGTCTCCTAATCCAGGAGTGGGCAGTGATCACCTATGTATCATGAATGTTGAGTCAGAATGAGTAGAACTACGCTACCCATGACCTGGAGTTAGCAGCAGTGGTCTTCGCCTTGAAGATGTGGCGGCACTATCTGATGGGAGAGTGCTTTACAGTCTATTCTGAGTACTAGAGTCTCTGGTACATCTTCTCGCAGAATGACCTAAACCTGAGACAGTGGCGAGGTCTCGAGTTCCTCTAAGACTATGACATTGATATAGTCTATACTCCTGGAAATGGGAACGTAGTAGACGATGCTCTCAGTATAGGACGGGCATTCATCTACTTGGAGAGGCGACAGAGCAGCTAGCTGTGTTGCAGATATCCTTTGTGGATAGATATGGAGAAACATTTCAACAGTTTATCACAGTCACACCTCCACTTCTCTAGCGGGTTAGGGAGGCACAGCATGGTTACGTTGACTGTGAGACGCGGTGTGAACATATTTCCACAGGACATACACCTGATGGATTCTCGATGGGAGGAGAGCACGTTGTCCTTTTCAGAGGATGTACCATGGTACCAGCTGCTTTACAGGAGGAGATGCTGAGAGAGTTTCACACTTCCACTTTAGCGGTACATCCAGGAGTGGTGAAGATGTACCAGGATCTCAGGGGACAGCACTGGTGGCCGGGTATGAAGAAGGTTGTGGCAGAGTTCGTTTCTCGATGCCTCACCTTCCAGTAGGTGAGGCCGGAGCACCAGGTACCAGCAGGCTTGGTATAGCTCTTGGAGGTCCCGGAGTGGATGTGGGATGTGATATCTATGGATTTCGTGACTGGGATTCCACGTACTTCCAGAGGTCATGACTCCATTTGGGTTCATGTCGACCGACTCACCACGTCATCCCTCTGTTTACCCATCAGAGAGCAGGGCTCAGTGGAGAGCTTGGGATGACTCTACGTTCAAGAGATTGAATGGCTTCATGATGTTCCATCATCTATCGTCTCCGATCGAGAATCTCGCTTTACTTCCCAGCTTTGGAAGGGGTTATAGGAGGCATTCGGGATGCAGCTACACCTGAGCACCACTTTTCACCCATAGATGGATGCACAGACGGAGAGGACCAATCAGACTCTCGAGGATATGCTATGTGCATGTGTCCTGGACTTTGGTCACAGCTGGGAGGATCACCTACCCTTGTTGGATTTTTCATACAACAACAGCTACCAATCTACCATCGGAATGACACCATACAAGGAATTGTACGGCTGACCTTGCAGGTCACCTCTGTGCTGGACAGACCCTGGGGAGTTAGCACTTGTGGGACCAGAGATAGTCCAAGCCACGACAGAGAAGTTCCAGGTTATCCAGGAGCGGATGATGATAGCTCAGAGCTGATAGAAGTCTTATGTTGATAGGCGGTGGAGACCACTAGAGTTCGAGGATAGCGACCACGTTTTCTTGCGGGTCTCACCTCAACGTGGATTACAGAGATTTGGTCGGGGAGGAAATTTATCTCCGCGCTTCATTGGACCTTTCCAGGTTCTCAACAGGATAGGCGAGGTGGCTTATCGCCTCGCTCTACCACCTCAGTTGCACCGGGTGCACGATGTCTTCCACGTATCTCAGCTGAGGAGATACATGCACGACGCGACGCATATCATCGACCATGGGGAGCTAGACATTGATGACGGGGAGACTTTTGTAGTGGTCCCGGTGGAGATCGACGATCGACAGGAGCGGTTCCTATGTGGGAGGTTGATTCCTCCAGTGTGCATCAGGAGGCAGCATGGGAATGTCTTGGAGGGAACTAGGGAGCAGGAGGCTTAGATGCGTGCCCAGTACCCTCATTTGTTCCCCTAGATTGTGATGTATCTTTACGGGGACGTAAAGCCCTGAAGTGGGAGCAATGTAATGACCCGTAAATTTCAAGGGAAATTTTTTCTTAATTTTTTTTGGGATTTTATAAGTGCGCAGTTTCGGACAGCACCTGATTCTGGGGCCCTGTGTGCCCAGAATCAATTTCTGAAATTTAGCTCGGGTACGTTCAGTGAACGAATGAGTGGGTTTTTCTAACTTTTGAACCAATGCACGGATTCGAAATCCAAGGGCCCTGATGAAACCACAGGACCAATAATTTCTTAGGGACACCTTTTCTGAAGGTTCGTTTTCTCGGAAGGAGATGTTAAAAATGTGAGGAATAAAAATATAATTTTTTTACAATTTTATTTTTATTTCTTTACTAATTTTTTTAAGTGTTAAGTGAAATTATGTTGTGTCACAACTTTATTTCTCTATACTCTTTGATCCTAACATCTGGTTAGGATATTAGTGAGTTTGGGACCACACGAGGCCCACCCCCACCTTTTCACTTTCCCCATAACCCCCTTAACTCTTCCCCTTTGAACCCCCCTGTATTAAATGATTTCACTTCCTTCTTCACATTAAATCATGCAAATACTTAAATAAATTAAGAGTTATGCGTTTGAATTTTTAAAATTTAAATACATGGCATGTTATAATAAAATAAGAATAAATATTACTTTATTTTGGGGTTGTTTTATTGTGTTGGGGATTTTGAGAGAGGGAGCGTTCTTTTCTCTGAAGAAGTTCATCATCCTCCTTGAAGAATGCAAAGAACACTGACGTGCCATCCTTCATTCTTCTTCACGCGTCAAAGGAAGGGAGACGTCGTTCCTCCTCGGACGATCTCCGTCAACGTGTATGGATCCCACCCCATGACGCTGCTTTCCGCTACGCTCATCGATCGTCAACTCTTTATCGAGGTAGGGGATTGTTTTATGTTCGTGTTTTTTCTTTTGATGTTATTTGTTAAATATTTTGCCGCTTGCAATCAAATTTACGGGAGGAGGCCGGACCGCACAAACACGGCTGACCCGCCTCCCCTTTTTTGTCGTTCTTCGTTATGTTTTGGAATGGAGGTGACGTAGTGTCATTGCACCATGTGGGAATGAGGGAAATGAGTCAAAGGAGTGTGGCGCCGTCACGCCGTACCGGAGTTTCTTGAAGGGCCGCGGTCGGGGCGGGCCGTGGCGCAGGGGCGCGGCGCCGTCGCGGAGCACCGGTCGGACAAGGGTCGCGGCCCAAGGCTGCGGAGGTACAGGGAGGGGCGGCCAGAAATCTGGCCCCTGGCACAAGGAAGGGTGGGACCCGCGGGGGTCCCGAGGCGGGATATCAGCGGTCCAGCATGGTCGGTCGTCCGAGAAGACCGGGGGTCATAACCCCCAACGGCAGGTGAGGCGGACCCTCCACGTGGGGGCCACCATTTCACCATCAAGGGGGGCAACACCCCCCCCCCCCCCCCCCCGCTTTCCGTTCAGCCGAAACGGTTGAGCCGCTGGCCACGCGGGCCGCGCCTGCACCGGACCGGGCCGCCCGCACCGGGACGGACCCCCGCGCCAGGCTGGGTCGCGCCGGTTGGGCTGGGTCGCACCAGCCAGGCCTGGCCACGCCCTAATGTTCCGGAACCTGGCCCGGGTCAGGTTGACCCGGTTCGGGGCGACCCAGGGGGTACTGGCCCGGGTCGGACCAGGCCCAGACCCCTATTTTCGGACAGATCCATTCAAATTCTCATAACATGGGCTACAGACCTATGATCGACGTACTGTTAGTTGCATAGCGATCCTTGGATCGAGACAGTCATTTTGGTATATTATACTGAAGGTTTCGGAGAACTTTGGATACAGCCAGGTTGGTTCAAACAAGAAACCAACCGAGCCCTCGGAGCGGAAATGCTTCTAACTTGAGCTTCAGACGTCCACTTGATGTGACATCGACTTTGTTGGATTCCTTTTAGTGATATGGTTCTTTTGAATTACTCTGCTCGAGGTTTGGATGCAGTTGGAGTACGGTCGGGTTGGTTTTGACTTAAAACCAATCGGGCCCCCTGGACTAAAAAGCCAATAACTCTCAGACCAAGCGTCCGGTTGACGCGCCGTCTGTCACGTTGAGTTCCTTTTTTCGAGACGGAACTTTGGGATACATCAAACAAGACTACGTGTCAGTTGATGTATCGACCCCCTTGGCTCATGGATCGGACCCTCCCGGAATTGAGCATGCTCTGTGCGGGAACCCTAGAGCTAGCTGTGATTGCGATGACGATGACGACTGTACTGGGATCCTCCATGGGTTCAGCAGCGACGAAAATCGTACTAAAATCCTCCGTGGGTTCGATGTGGATGACTACTGTTCTTGTATCCTATGTGTGTCCAGCAGTACATGACTACTTCTCTTGTATCCTCTGTGGTTCTGGGAGTATTTGACTCTGTACTTGTATCCTACATGTGTCCGGCAGAGTAGTTGGTCTTGTATACTTTGTGGGTCTGACAGCTTAGCTGGTCTTGTATCCTATGTGGGTCCGACAACTTAGATGAATCACTGGCTACATCTGATCATCTCTATCGTCTTATGAAGATGTATACCTGTGTGAGCTGAGTCTTAACTTACAATCAATATCATCGATATGATTGTTGTGTTTTCCTGTGTGGATTGGGTTGTGAATTCCTAAGTGGGGTGGGTTATGTTTTTCCTGTGTGGAATGGGATGTATTTTGGGCTCGTGTGCTGGAGCTCAGCTAGAAGTGATGACTTAGGTATATGTTTTGGCATATACCTAAGTAGGGTTGGTTGTTACTTCATGATTGTTTCTTTCCTTTGTGGTTTATCCTTCATGGATTCTAGGAGACCTTCAGGGGTCTCGGGGTCCTTACTGTGTAGTGTATACTCACCCCTGCACGGGCTATGCCCGCACTACATTGTGTTGGAGGCAGACGACGGACAGCACTGATCGAGGTGGGAGCTCATGGAGAGGACGGTACCTAGAGGTGGATCACTGGATGGGAAGTACGCGGAGCGGACTGCTGGAGCCGAGGAGCAAAGGAGACTATCTGTACCCACCCTTCAGGTGGGATTTCCAGAGGACGGCTCAGAGTTTCTTCTTTACTTTCCTACTACTGTACTTTCTGTCAGTTGTACTTTACTTTCACTTGGGTTTGTATTCTAGCCCATTTACTTTCCCACACTTGTATTTGTACACAGTTTTCTTAGTGTTTACTTCAGCTTGCATACTCTGTGGTGTTTGTTTACTTCCTAAAGGCAATGCCTTCCCTCTTATCGGGATTTACGCCTTTGGTGCTAGTCGCCAGCCCCTGGCCTATGGAAGGCGGGCTTGGGGTAGTCACGGCATGAGCCCCGAGGACGGGTCGTGACATAAATTGTAATAAATAGTAATAAATAGTAATAATTAGTAATAATTTGTTATAATTAGATAAATTAGTAAAAATTATTAAAAATTATTAATAATTAGTAATAATTAGTAATAAATAGTAATAAATAGTACTAATTAGAGGTAATTAGTAATAATTAGTAATAATTGGAAATAATTAGTAATAATTATTAATAATTAGTAGTAATTAGTATTAATTAGTAATAATTAGAAATAATTAGTAAAAATTAACAATAATTAGTAATAAATAGTAATAAATAGTACTAAATATTAATAAATAGGAATAATAGGAATAAATAGTAATAAATTGTTATAAATAGTAATATATAGAAATAAATAGTATTAATTAGTAATAATTAGTAATAATTTGTAATAATTTGTAATAATTAGAAATAAGTCATAATTAATAGCTATAAATAGGAATAAATATGAATAAATAGGAATAAATAGTAATAAATAGTAATAATTAATAATAATTAGGAATAATTAGGAATAATTAGTAATTATATGTAATAATTAGTAAAAATTAGTAAAAATTAGTAAAAATTAGTAATAATTAGTAATAATTAGAAATAAATAGGAAAAAATAGTAATAAATAGTAAACAATAATAATAATTAGTAATAATTAGTAATAATTAGGAAGAATTAGGAAGAATTAGAAATAATTAGTAATAATTAGCCGAAATTAGAAACAATTAGAAACAATTAGAAACAATTAGCAATAGTTATCAACAACTAGAAACAATTAGCAACAATTATAAATAATTTGGAAAAATTAAGAACAATTAGAAACAATTTGGAAGAATATCAATTGTAATAAATTGTAATAACTTATAATAACAATGCACAATTTCCAGTAGATTGACGGAACTCCTTTTTCTTGATGACTCTTCTCCTTTAAACATTCAACGAATCAAAACATTATGAAAAGTATGCTTCTACGTATGAATATCCAATCTCGTATGCATGAGTATAAATCTTATAATTCATATGTGGTGAATGGTTTTCAATTACATACACATGAATATGGGGAATCCAAAAAAACAATGAACAGTAGAGTTTTCATGAAAGGATCGCATCATAGAGAATCTGAAGTTGACTTTTATGGAATTCTAGATGAAATTATTGAGCTGGGCTATCTAGGACAGAATTACATAACGATGTTTAAATATCGGTGGTTGGATACTGAGAGAGGATTTCATGTTTATCTGACTAATGGAATCATTTATATTAAATATAAAATTCTTCTTGCATTAAAATAACCATTTTTACTAGCTCAATAGGCACATCTATTTTATTATGCAAAGTATTGTGCTACTTTAAGAGACTTGAGTTATTGGTAGAGCATAATAAAAATGAAATCTCAGGAAAATCAGTTTACTCAAACTAAATGTGTTTCCGCTGAAGTGGATGGAATTGAAATTTTTTAAGAGACTACTGAAAATTCGTCTTCTTCACAAAGAGACATGAATATTGATGATGACACCCCACAATTAAGGATCGATGATGATGAATATGTTAATGATGTTACAAATAATTTGAAATGATAATAGATGATGAAACTGAAACTCAAATGGATATTGATGATGCTGAGGAGGAAGATGAATACATAGACATTGAAAGCTATGTAGATGAGGATGAAGATGGACATTGACATTGTTAAATGCTTGTTATAATCATAACTAATATATATCTATATATAATAGTTATTTTCAACTATCAGCTAACAACACTCATTTTGTGTTTCAGATGGATACTGATATATTTATCGAGTTATAGGAGACTGATCTACCTTAGGATGAGGGGGATTGTAGACCATCTGACCCTTAGCCTACTGACAGTTCAGGGGGTACGTGAAGGGGGTGCGGTCTTGCGTGACTGATGATTACTAACCATATCCACGAGCGATGTCCACGTTTTGGCTTCAATCCACACACACGGAGGTATGGTAACCTATATATTTTATTTAGATTTCATTAATTTATTTTTATATATACAAATTGTTTGATTATTTATTCCTTTTCACAGTTTTGTGCATGTATCTATTGGACAGGGGAGTGCTATCTTGTGCAATTATTTCTCTCATCCATGGATCACATGGGAATAGATTCTCATTGATGTGTGGCGCAACAGGTTCGATCATTGGATGGTACATAGATAAATAATATTTATTTTTAAATTTATCTTATTAATAACATGATATTATAAATTATTTGTAAGGTTTATGGTATCCCATTGATTATAGCATGTGTAACGCTATCCACATGGAATGGTAGGTGTGTATTCATGATCGTTTCATTCAGTTTTTGAACAATTTGAGAAGAATAGACATTTACAAAGTAGGAGTGAACAAATTTGATATTTGTGTAGATACCACCAACTAGAGTACATTTCATCTCACGTTTGGGATTGATTATTTTTACACTGGAAGGGTGGTGGATTTCATAGGATATCTTCAGTGGGACGGCAGAACCGAGGGAGAGAGGAGGTGATGCATCGAGCTGGTAGTCGTACCGTCAATACATATAGAGAGCATCTAGTAAATATATTTTTAAGTATTTTATATAATTTTAAATAAAACAGTTTATTTTATATTTCTATAGGCAGTCGATCATTCTGATATTACAGAGTTCGACATTTATCAGAGGATTTACATTGATCCAACCACTAGAGAGATTAAAGGTGATCGCCAGCATCAGATTGTGGTTAGTATTATTTTTTTCAGTTTGACAATTAACTTCATATAATATTTTCATCATTTTAAATTAAATTGTAATTGAAGGAGTCATATTAGGCTATGACCTCTCAAACAAAGGCTGAGAGTCAGGAAGAGATGATTGAGGAGACCAGTGTCCACCATTTCGATGAGGTGGAATAGATGTAGGTGACTCAGTATGGCTTTGAGAAGTGTCGAGTAGTTGGTTTCGGCTCTCATGTGACTCCTGATATTTATCATGGTACAACTGTGATGTTGGCATCCAACGCGAGAGGAGCTCGTGGAGAGGTATCATCTTCTACCTCATAATACCAGGAGAAGTTGCGAACTCAGTCTATACTTATAAAGAGTTTGCAGAAGCATCATAAAGAGATGAATAAGCAGCAGTAGTAGTAAAAGCACAAGGAGGAGATGCGTCGATGGCAGTAGCAGCAACAGTAGTAGCATCACGAGCAGATGGAGTACATGCACCGTCTGACTCGTAGTTTTGGGATGGGGTTTCCTCCATCATCTCTGATAGCTTCTCCACCTCCTCGAGAGGATGACCCCCAATGATTTGTTTTTTATGTTAAAAACATTTGAATTGATTATTTATTATAATATGAACTATTTACAATTTTGTTTTTTTATTGGTGAAAATAGTTCATAATTTATTTATTTATTTTTTATTTTATTATTTATTATTAGTATTATATTTTTTTAATATATGTTTATTTTACTAATAATAATAACATTTTATGATTTTTTTTATAAATTTTTTGTACATATTAGGAATTCTAATAATTATTTATTTATTTATTATTTTAAAAAAAATTATATTAATTTTTTGTTAATCATAATTTTTTTAAATATATTTTTTTAGTATTATATTTTTTAATGATTTTTTAGTTTACTAATAATAATATTTTTTATTTTTTTAATATTTTAATAATATTAATATATTTTTTTCATTAATCATAATTTTATGAAATATTTTTTTATTATGTTTAGTATATGTGACGGGACCTTTTGCGATGGGCTCTCATCGCAAATAATTTAAATATAATTTTTTATTAATAGTATTTGCAACGGGCCTATCGCAAAAGGTTTTTATATATAAAATGTGTATAATTTGAGGCTTATTTGCGACATCAAAATTCCTCATCACAAATAGTATTTACGATGGGCCCATCGGGAAAGGGTTATTTATATATAATGTATATAATCGGAGGTTTATTTGCGATGGGGAATTTTCCCGTTGCAAATACTGTTTTTTGTGATTGGCCCATCACAAAAAATATTATTTGCGACGCCATTTTCGGCAACGGGTATTTGGGACTGGGCCCCGTCACTAAATCCTATTTTCGATGGGATCCCATCGCAAATAGCATGTCGCAAATACATATAATTCCAGTAGTGCACTATAAAGTGGGACGATTTCATCAAATGATCCGATTTCACCCATATATAATCAAATAATCCTTTAGATCATGCTGAACCATTAATGTAGTCCTTTATGTTCTACTCCCATTCGCAATGACTAACATCCAAAAGTTGGTGATAACCACTAGGGACATAGCGATCAACCTTCACCTTATGGAAAATGAAACATTGGAACACATACATTATAATTGATTTCTTTAACCTAGGATACCAAGAATTATTTAAAAAATATCAATACATGTTTTCCATAGTTGGATTCTCTACCAAGGGCGAGATATAGAACACATAGTGAACCATATCATTTATAGAAAAAGAGAAGAAAATCATCCCATGGATCAACACTCAGTGTTGTTCATCCTCATGCCAACCTTTAGGATCATTGAAAAATACCATTGGGTCTCTCCAGACAACCACCTTAGAATTTCCTACCTATGACTCCTCCACCTACTACACCAAAGAAAAACATCACCGTCATATTAAAAATGAAAATTATTCCATCAACCTATCCCATGTCTATATGAATCTCTAAGATTTCTTCAATCAATATCCATGAATCTTTAAATTCATCCAAGGAATCACTACATGATTTCTTACCCAATTTATCTACTACAAAATTTCACTTTATCGATGTATGTGAAATCTAGAAGTCATAATACTACAAGAATTCCTTTCACTATAATTATCACAAGTACATGTTAAAGTAATAGAAGACATAGTTTTGGATATTTTGAACATTGAAAATAAAAAAAGTTCATCGATGAGGTAATGTATCTACATCATCTTGGAAAATAGAACTCCTTCAAACTCATGGTCGTTAGTGGAATTATTATTCTCACATGGATAAAACATAGAGTACTCATAGGAAATTATTTCATTAGGATTAATTAGAAAACATACCAACAACAAATGTGAAGGATCACATAAAACCTCAAATAGAACTCCCTTAGCTAGAAAACAAAAAACAGTAGCCCTGGCCAAATTATCTATTAATTAATCAAAATATGTTTGAAACTAGTCAGTCTATATGAACACATGACCCTTTTTTTAAATATTTTCATAGGATTTAAAACATGAGATAAAAATTTCTGGAACCTCTTATAATAGAATTAAATATTAAGGAATATTCTAACCTCTGCCTTAGTCTTGGGGTCTACCCAAGAAATGATTTCCTCAATCTTCAAAGGATCTAAAACCAAACCATAATGGGAAAAAAATCCCCATGAAATAGACTTCATGATCAAAGTAATAAAAAATAGTCAACTTCCCAAATATATTCCAAATAATGAAGAACCCTGAAAACAACACACAAATGGTCTAAATTCTCCTCCTCAAATGTGGAGTATATAAGGATGTCATCAATTAAAACAACCATGAACATGTCTAGAAACTCTAGGAACACTACATAAATAAATACCATGAACATTGATAGATAATTTATCACATCCAATTATATCATAATGAACTCAAAATTCTCATGATGATATAATAAATTAGTCTTCAAAACATCAATATCGTTTACCCACATCTGATGATAACCCAACGTAAGATAATTTTTTGAGAACCAACCTACTGATTTCAATTCATCGAATAAATCCTAAATCTATGGAAAAAATAGCATTTCTCCATTATCACTTTATTTCAGTGATGATAATCAATACCCAGACAAAAAATACCATCATCTATCTTTAGGAACTAAAATAGTGCACCCCATGGTGACACACTCAACCAAAAAAACATAGATACAATAGATCATCATGATGTTCTAAAATATCATGAAAACCATAATGTTTAATCAAATATTGATGCATTTATATCAGATAAGAACCAAATTATATCTCTATATGAAACTTGATCTATCATCGAGGTGGAAATTCTAAATCCTCCTTAGGAAACAAATTAGAGTTCTCTTCTTCAACCATGGAAAACACAAGCCTATAATGATCTAAACGTCATGTAGTACCTCATGATGATATGTATGTAACACATATCTTACATATTAGCAGGCCTTGATCACCAAAAAAAATTATTTTCCAATTATGAGCTTTGTAAAATACAACATGTCTCATTAACAAGTAAAAAATATAATTTAATAAATTCAAAATTATTATACTAACAATTATGTCATATGGACTAATCCAAAAAATAGGATTTATCACAATCGGAATTTCTTTACCAGCCCTAGCTCATAGTTTCTACATATTTCCCATAGATAATCCAATCCCACAACTAGAAATTTTAATGCGAAGGGGACTTGAACCATCTCAAACTCAATTACTGAATAATGGATTAGGGAGGTTTATATCATAGATTTTAACACTCTTAAATCAAATAATTCATGTATTGATATAGAAAACAAGCAATGGGTATCATGAACGACTTCTGGCTCACCCAATTCTAGAAATTCTAGAGCATGTGACTGGTCACAACCTGCTTTATGACCTCTCTGAACCTAATGGTCACCACCTCCATGACCATGATCTACTCTTTGATGAAAAGGATTATTCTGAGGATATCCTCTACCTATATCATCTTCTATCTACTAGTCCCAAACTAGAGAACTCTGTTAATGATTCCTTAGTTAAAATTGCATCAATGGATGGAACTGAAGTTGAAGCGCTACCGCATAATGACTACAAAAAAAGTTTAGGAATCCATGACACTAATGAACTTGGCCCCCACATGAAAAACTAGTGTATTATGCCATGGAACATTCATTATATATTCCACCACTAATGAAAAGAGATAATGAGGGATGCGACCTACCCTCGGCTAACCAAAAAATCATTGTCAAGGAAGCTGGAAAATCTAAACCACATCTTTATTTCATGAGGGACTATAAATAATTATTTCTCATGATAACCCAATTTTGTCTATCATCCACTCAATAATCTCTTATCTCTCCTTCACCTCATGACAATTCTATAATAGAATATGTGTGATAAGGATATGGATCTCTATAATAAATGATCCATCAAAATTCCTTACTCTGGCCTCCTAATATGGAAACATGTCTAAATCATATCATATATTGGTATTGAAATGGATCTTAAACCCCCATATATGGGAACTCCCCTATCAAAGGGTAAGAATATGATGGAGACTGAATTACATTATGTTCAATGAATTAAATTTTTATCATAACAAGTCTCAGAACATCTCCCACAATATAGTCGACACCTCATGATCCTTGAGGAAGAAGATCCAACACAACATACCGTACCCCCACAACATCATCATGGACAAAAAAACAGTACTAATTGCAAGAACAAATAAAAATGAATGCTATCAAAAAATCATCTAACCATTATTTTTTTATTAATTATGAATAGAGCCCATATACAAATATAGAATCTTCAACTATAAATTTCATTGTTTTCTTATCCAAGTATCTTCATTATCAACTTCTAAAATATGATATTCTTCTAGAAAATTATATTAAACATCTTTAGTGTGGACCTGAAGATAATTTCAAAAATTATCCACACCTAAAAAAAGAAAAAAATTATATCATCCTAAACCAGAAATATGAAAAAAAAAATCCATATTTATTTATATATTTATTTTTATAAATTTATCCTAACCCCAAGTTATATTCATTTCAAACACATGTTAACAGATGATTTTTATATGAACCTTTCCAAGGTTTTAACCCCAAAACTAATAATCCGTCATTTAGTAGCCTATATAAACTTAAAGGTCCATGAATCAAATCACAAGAGACTAAAATACGTGTGTCTTTGTCGATATCCCTTGTTTACATTTCTTACTAAACATTTCTCACACTAATTACCTACCAATCTATGTAGTATCACATTTTCCAAACTCCTGATCTATCATATCCCTCAACCCTAACCATTCAAGTAACTATTTTATGACAATATCCCTGAAACAAGTACCCCTTCTGGGCAGGTAGTGAGAGAAAGAGGATAGTGACTACTCGAGTCCTACCGACAGTAGGCCTCAGCATGGAGAATAGAAATGAGGGTTTAATGAAATTACTTATAGGAACTATTTCCCTGTAGGACAAAATGTGGAATATATAGATAATATTGATAGAAAAAATCCTTATAATATTTATAAAAGAATATAATTTCATACATTTAATTTCATTCAAAACATGTATATTTTTAATGTAATTCTAAGAGTACGAAGGATAAAGATAGAAAAAACCATGGTCTCAAATTTCACTTTCAAAACCACAACTAGTAGTATTTGGACCATTCTCCAACCCTCTATTACTGGGATAAAAAATATTATATATATAAATAGATTGATAATAATAGTTATACTTAGTAGGATCCTCCCCAAATCCTCTCATGGAAAACATAAATAAAACATATTAAATCTGGGTGAATAACAAGTGAAGATAACTCATTAACAAAAAAGATACACAAAGTTCCCTAATACAGCATGGGTATCTCTCATCGAGTAACACATACAATTGATCATAATAATATAAAAAACAAGAGTACCCCTTAACCACATCCTCACTAGTTTTCCACTCTTACCCAGTTTTTCATATCTTGATCCATCTCTCTCAAAATAATCTATCCCACAGACACCTTGGTTATGAATCACAACATGCACCTCATGCATCACATCATCATATCATCACATCATCCCATGAATGTAGTACATAGGTAGTTTCTAAGAGTCTTCACAAACTGAATGATGTGTATCATACATCTCTTATTATACATCAATCCATCACATCCCATACACTGGGTATGGAACTGCATTGCACCACATCCTCTACATGACATACATATAATATTCCTTACAATACAATTTCTGAATATACCTGTGTGTCAAAATAATCATAGGCCATCACATCCCTCTACACACATATATGGGGAAACTATCCATCACACATAAATGAAAAAGAAATACCATGCATAGAGAGAGGGTCAGTGGGGGAATACATTCATCCATCCTCCCACTAGGATGTTGAGGAAATCATACTTCTATTTTCTACTCGGTATTAGTCACCCAACCATCCTGGATAGGGTAGTGTATGAAATAATAAAACATACATGGTATATTATACCTCACAACCACATTATGGGAATAAAAAAGTATGAGGTTCAACTACAGTAATCATCACTCATTCACACGACTGCCACTGCTATGGACTAGATATCTTTAAATGACATGACCATTATAAAGAGATACACTACGTTTCCTATGTACTTTATTTATATTTTAAACACACATTAATTAATTCATTATCCAATAATTAAACATATATTTTTATCCAAGTTATATATTATTATCTAACATAACAAAGGAATTTTACTCCAAGAATAATCAAATCAAGTATAGGTTTTTCCAATATTAATATCATTGACATCACATTTTGGCAAGAACAAACCCCATGGGTAAAATAATTTATGAAAAATTTTCATATTATTCCATAATTCAATGTTTTCTTGGTAATAATTCTTATCTACAAATAAAATATTCATAGAAACCCACAACCAACTACCTTAAGTAGTACGAAAATGAATGGTAGGAAATAAGAAAATTCATTTCGTTCTTTTAGCAGATTTTGAAATAAACATCCAACTTCCATCAAATCAATGTGTAAGACCATATTCAAACTCTTCCATCATATCTTGTGTCATCCCCAACACCAACAGGCATCTTCCCATGTAACTCTCCATTATATTCGTCAACTTATTCTATAAACTCAGGCTAACCCACCAACATATCCTTAGATATACCATCCTCATATTATATTGTAAGGATCACATAAAAAGAACATCATAGAAGGTAAAACAAATATAGTGAATAGGGAAAATATGACCTAATATAATTCATTCAACCATTTAATTCAAATAATATCTCATCAGCCCAACAAATGGAATTTATTAATCACAATAACAAGGAAAACTTATCCCCAAGAAATTATCTTTTTCAAGAAACTGATTATTATTACATCATCAATTATCCAATTCATTAATTCAAAATTTGAAATTATGGCTAACCAAATTCATCATCTATATAATGATTTTAAATTAATTGAATAGTTGTTTTAATTTTCTTTCTATAAATACATTCATGTTTCGACAAAAATTATGTAATTACAATTCATTAAACATGCATCTTTTATTCTTTATCCAAAAATAAAAATTACTAGCTTTATATTCACTAAAAATTACATCAAGAAAAAAATGTAATTCCAGGCATAAAAAACTTGCATGAAAACATAACATAGATAAAAAATAATCTAGTAAAGCGAGAGAAAAACTATTATCATCGTGTAAAGAAACATGTGATCACTAAACATAAACAAATTTTATTATTTACTCTGGTCTAATATTTATTCGGTTAACATCACAATTATCCAATGAGATAAACCATGATAACATTATGATTTATTTTCAATAAAATAGAGATAAATAATACCCTACCCTAATACATAAATGTTCTTAACATGGGAATGGAACAACTTTTTAGATCTCAGTCACCTGTCCTACAAGAAGACTATATCCCTTCAAGGATTCCATTCCACAACGATTCCAAAAAACAATAATTAATCTTCATAAGAACCATAAATATAAACCTCTATTTAATGAAAGTAAAATATGGGATGAACCAAATCAAATAACCATAAGAAAAGAGATAGAACATAAATCAGATCACCACATGTTGATCATGGTAATCTGGTAATTGATCCCCTTCGAATCAATCCAAAAATTCCTTAATGAATTCTGCTAGAATATTGGGATAGAATTCATAGGTTTTGAGTTGATTGGAGGATGATAACGGTTTTATTGTGCATTCATAAGAACGGTTTTATGACGTGAATGGGTAAATTACATCATAAATGGTCTACATTTTATGTATTTCTAATAAAAAATCATCTCTACCTAAAAAACATTCATTAAATTCACTTCATAAATTTTATATTTATGTTGTGAGTTTCTCATGACGATATTTTCTAGGTTCATGTATCATTGTATTTATGAAATAAATATTAATTACATCCCATAAATTTACACTCTGATAATCACCCTATAAAATCTATAAAACCCATTTAGTGTGTAAAAGTCCTCTTTACACCATAAATTTCTACAACTCAAATCACCCTACACTGGCTGTAAAACTAATTAAGGTTGTAAAATTACACTTTACACCATAATTCCCCCTGATTCAATATTTTAGAATAAAACACCACCAATACTACTCTAAGCTTCTTAAGAAATCTAAATAGATTAAAAACACACAATTGGTCAAACTAGATGGATTTGTTCCCTTATACACCCTTCCCTCAAACTCCAGAATACTATGGATCTAATCTCTTCCACATCAACCCAAAATCGTTGAAACAACATTATTATTTATTAAAAGGTAAAAAATACACCCTTAATTTTTTTGTCACTTTTATATTCATTCTTAAAAAATGTTCACTTAAAATAAGAAATATAATAAACAATTTTTTTTACCTTCAAGTTGGGATACTCCGAAAATATCATAAATTGATTTTTATACTTTACATTATTGGACATATTTTATTTGTTGATCTTCATGGGAAATGATTCCAATAAAAAAGCTAGAGATTGAATTTCTTATCCAATTTTCTTAAAAAAATTAAAACATGTGTAGATAGATTAAAATTTTTCTGATTTATTATGTATTAAAATGTGATATTTAACCAAATCTATCATGAAATCCATTTTTCAAAAAAAATTTATGAAACCCATTTTTAATCCAATATGTATCCATTTAATATATTATTTTCAATTGGAATTAATTTATTCATTCTTTAATGCATATGTATTTATTTTGAGTCCTAGATTCATTTATTTGTATATTGTAATTATCTTTTATAGTATAGTATATAAAATTACAAAAGTACAAGTTCACCTCAATAAGTGAAAATCGTACCATAGATCAGGAATCTGAGGAGTATTCTCTCAAATATGACACTTTTTATTTAATTACACATATAATATTCTTTTCCAACTTTTAATATTTATTCTTCTTTTCATGTGTAGAGACCATTGGGATCATATTTAATTGAGGTAGGAATAAATATAATTGAATACATCATGTCACATCATTTCGATGTAGTCTATTTGATTCATTGAATGAATTGTATATTTATTATTATTAAGAAAATTATCTTGATATTTAGATATTTAATTTCGTATTAAAAACTATATATTCATCTATTTATTTACTATTTATGATTTTTTCAACTCCATGTTTGGTTTATTCATGAATTCACTGTCTATACATTTTTATTTTATAATTCCAATTATATATAATCAGATTTTTATGTTATTTTTTATAGTATCAACTCAAATGACCATTTATATTTACAATTTATTAAGTTAATGGAATATTTATAAATATGTTCAAATGTTGTTTCAATATCACAACCATATATTAAATTTTTTAAAAATCCATCTTGAAATTCTTACTCTCCTAGATTATTGTCTCCCACATATCCTCCTCTTGGAGTCTGTACCACCATTTTTTAGGATAACATGCCACCCTCACATCATGGAATGAAATGTGTATATAACAGTCAATGGAATTTGAAAAATTAATATTTTATAAATTATGTAGACTTCCATGATTGGTAAATTTATTACTGGGGAATTATCTTCTATTAGTAATAAAAAAATTTATATAATTATTTTTTTATGTAATGATGTGACATTGTCTTATGGGGGAAATTTTCATATTTTGAACTACAAATTGATTGTGAGGTGCAACTAAAGAACATAAATTTCTATATATATTTGGATAATTGGGTTTTGAATAATTCCCTTATCAAATATGATTGAATGGTTCCTCACATTAAATTTTCATACATTGTATTTTGTTGCGAAACAATTTATTTTTAGTTAAATCAGTTAAATATGTGGTTTATAATATGATATAATAATTTAAATAATATTCTTACCAATTGTGTTATATCATGTTCCTATATATATGATATATTTTTTCCCATAAAGTGGAATAATTATATAACAAAAGTGGAGCATTAATATTTCTACAATTTCTAGGTAACTCTACTTTATTACAGTATAGTCTGATTTATATTTTTTGAAATCACATGTATTTTTTTATACCCATTTTCAAAACATATACTATGTTTTAATTTTCTTGAGAAATGAATTTTTGTCTTGTGTAATTTGAACGATTTTTCTATTTATGTTTTTTATCTATATAAATTTCTCACATGAATATTTATTATTAAAAATTATTATGACCATTTTATTTTTATTCAATGTAATATAATATTTGGATAAAAATATGAAATAAAAATTTCATGACTATTAATCATTTTCTTTTTTCATCTTCTTTGATAAAATCCACATGTGATTTCTATACATTGCAAGAATTAGAAAATAAAATGGGCCATGAATATGGATGAAATTATTATAACAATATTCCAGATTATGTTATGAAATGATCTAGATTATATAAAAATTAATTTATATTTTTTTGTTGTGATATGTATTTTTTCACCCAAATTAAAAACACATTCCCTATTTAAATTTTATTAAAATAATTTTTCAATTTTTTGAATATTGAACACTATTGACTTATATATGTAGTTATATATATTAGTTACATATAGAGAAAATTCCTATTCCTAAATGGGTTTGGAAAATAAATTATCACTAAATACATACATATATTGTAGGTAAATATATTCTTATATGAAAAAAAATTATCATTGAAATTTATCCATTTTTTAAAATTTATTAATATCCATAAATTATTTTTGGATAATGAAAAAATAGTTTTTATGATTTCCATGAATCTCCATTTGTGAGGTACCAATTCTTTTTAATCTTTTATAAATGTGATTTTATATTTCAAATTAAAAAAAATATAACCAAATAAGTTTCTCCATTCACATAGGAAAAAGTACATTTTATGTAACAATAAAAGAAAAAATATTAATAAAAATATACTCAAATTTTAATATTGATATTTAATTATATTTTGAACCACCATCCAATTTTAGATTTATTTTTCAAGCATGTAGTTTTTATGTAAAAAACTATGTTTATAAAGATAATTAACATAGTGATTTTTTATTATTAAGAAAATAATGTGATCATTAGGATGGTTCTTTATGTTGATAATGTGAAGGTTGATTCATGGTGAAGACAAAGAGATCGAATTTCTTGACAATTGGTTGTTTATATTCCAAACATGAATACATATATAACACTTGAATGGTATTGTTGCATCAATTATACACCTATGATATATTTTAATATTAATTCATCCTATGTATTTTTCTGCTTATTAAATATTTTTTTCAGAATAGTTTTCCTTGGTGTTAGGAATTATGTGTATATATTTTCTTTATATTGTGACATATAATTTCAAAAAAAATAAGAATGTTGTTTTTCTAGAAATTTGAAATTTCAGATCCTATATTTTTTTCCAATGCATGAAAAATCATTCAATCACGGGGATTTTTTTATATATATAGAAGTTGCTTGTGGCTGTTGGAATAATATTATGCACATATTTAGTTTCATTTTATGCCACATTTTGGTTTTTGGTGATTGTTCTTTTTGAGGTGTACCCATTTGAAAATCCTGCCACTATTCACAAAGAAAAAAATTTATTATTTCTTTAATTATATGTTTGTTTTATTTTATTGAATTAATTTTTATTATAATTTTTCTATTTGTTTTTATAGATTATATTTTACAGTTAAAATGTTCTAGTTTCTATTTCTGATAATTATGATGATATTTTAAAAAAATAAAATGTTATTGTTTGTATTAAAAGTGAGTAATGTAATTTTATATTGTATTATAAATGTTTTTTATGTTTATATTTTATTTCTAGTTGATTTATTTTGGTCTCATATTTTATTTTTTGGGGGTATTATTATTTGATTAATATTTATATCAGAATTTTTTAAATTATGTGAAAATTATTTAAATTTATTTTTAAGATATAATTTTTTGAATTTTTAATAATTTTGAATTTTATTTTGAATCATTATTCAATTACTTATAATTTTTAATAAAAACTATTTTAATTCAATTTTATGATGTTATTTAATATAAAAAAATTCATAAACACAATTCTAATTAAAAAAATTCGAATATAATATTGTTTTTCATCTACTCCATTTCATTAAATATTAGAAATTTTATAATTATATTTTTTCAAATTAATTTTTTTTAGTTAAAAATATTTTGTTAATAAAAAAATTACATTAAAATAAAGTCATTTATTTTTATAATTAATAGAATAGTGTTTGGGGCACAGTATTCTGTTTACGACTCACTAAATGAAAAGTGGGGTGTCAAGTGAAATGATGTGTGCCTAAGTTCAATGGTGTGTTTCATTATGCACTATTAATTAATGTATTAATATATTATTGTATAATTATTTAGTATATATATATATATAATAAGTAAAAGAATTAAATAAAATGATGTGTGCTCAGTGAAAACTATTCCAATCATGTCATGCCCAAGGAATTCTCAGGTGTAGATTTCTAGAAATATTTTCATTGGGAAAAGGTGTGATCTTTACTCCATTTTAACCATATTGTTTCCCAAAAGATCCTAATTTTCTTCCTCCCCGCTAGGGTGATCTAACTAAATGCTTTTAGAAGGGATAATGGGATGAAATTTTTTATTTGCAGTTGTTCTACATATTATTTATTGGATGATTGTGTTAGAGGTATGTGGATTCACTCCCACTACTATTTTATTAAACAATAAGAGGCTAGTGATATCTAAGGTATACATCTTTTATTTCTAAATAAATATTTGAAGAAACAGTTTGAAATTAAGGACCTGTTAAATGGTTTTTGAAAATGTAATTTGAGAATTTGAAAACTCTTTGTATTCATGGGGGAGTTTACATTCATTGCCACAAACTAGACCATGTCATCCCTCCATTAGACACCCAACCCAACCCATTATATTGAAATAATAGAATGATCGATCCCCCTAGGGTGACACACATAACTAGTCGGTAATAAATCACCAGATAAGAATTATTTAACCCATAATATTAAATAACTGAAAAGTATAAATTCTAATAAATTATAAACATGACCACTACATAAGTCGTATATACATTCCTAAAAAAATTATAGTAAATAAAAATATTAAATTAGTAAAAAATTAAATAAAAAACTATAATAATCCCTCATCTATCTCCACATCTCCCTCTCAAAAAAAGAAAACCAAATCGTCTTAGCATCATATCCTCTCTAAGGTATATCTACCATCCACTGATAAGGAGTAATAAAAGGACTACATGGATGATGCAATAAAGGTAATGAAAAAAAATTAGTAGAATTATTTAATATATTATCCACTATGACCTGAGGTTACTCTCTATCCACACCAAAATGTCGATCACTATGAGATCGATCAAGAGATGAACATAAAATTGAAAACATATATATAATAATCCTGAGTTTAAAAATTATAGGTATTCCACCACCTTCGCTTCAAAATTCATACCATTTAATTAATGATACAATATCATGCAACTTTGATAAAAAATTAGATATATATTTTTCATTTTCATTTATATTTTAAATAAAATAAAGAATTATCAAAAATTATAAAATGTCTCTTAGAACACATTTATATTTTAATTAAAAAATAAGATCAGTGATTATTGAATTATGATAACTAAATTATAATTTTAAGGAAAACATTATTTTGATCATTTAAATAGACATGAATGAGTCAAAAGTCAACCATACTAAGAACCTTGGTAATGTCCATAGTCATCTATGGTTAGTGGGAAACCTAGGTCCTCATAAAAACCTGTGTAGTAATAGTCAATCAATATATATGCAAAAACAATATAGTAGGTCATTCCAAGGCCTAGATGTATGGGTCATCCCATTCAATGACACTATGTCAAATTGACTGATAATTAGTGCATGTCTTGGACTAGTGGGGTGATTCCACCCATCTTATGACACCATGATCTATTTCTATGTTTTTAAGTTATTAATATAGAATAAAAAATAAGATACCTAATAATTTTCAAGATTTGTCCCATGGGGCCAATGTCGTGACTAACCCAAGCCCTCCTTCCATAGGCTAGGGGTTTGTGGCTAGCACTGGAAAGGCATATCCCAAAACAAAAAGACATTTACTTTAAAATTATGAAAATGCACAAACTAGAATTCCAAAAGATGCAGCCATGAAGTAAAACTGTTGTAGTAAAAGTGTGTACTGATTATAAGGGGATGGAATACAAGCCCACCTGAAAAGATACAACTCCAAATGAAAACATAAAATAGCTCCTAATATCGTCCACCGGGAATCCTACCTAAAGGGTAAGTACATCTCATCTCCACTTCTCTCCATGTCAATTGTCAATGTCGTCCACCTTTAGGTCCTTGCTCCCTGAGTCCCATTCAATGCTTCTCATTGTCTGCGCAAGAGACAAAAAGGTGTTGGAAAAGCCCAGGAAGGGGTGACTATAACATCACCCAGTAGGCACCCTAAAACCCTCAAAGGTATCTCAGTAATCCAAAAAAGAAAACATCACAAGAAATACCACAAGGGTAATACCACAATCATGATCTAAATCATAAAGCACAAAGAAATGGAGACAAATCACTCTAACGCTATAACATAAAGGTTATTGGGATAGGGATGACTACTCGTAAAGACAAATCATCCTATTGATAATAACTCTATTGTTGACCCATATATTTCAATGTATATTGACCCGTATTGGTCGTTAGACGCTGACCCGTATTGGTCATATGTGATTACCCGAATTGGTCGCTGGTGCTGACCGGTAATGGTCGCTGGTGCTGACCCGTATTGGTTGCTGGTGTTGACCCGTACTAGTTGATGGTGTTGAATGGTAATCATTACTAGAGTATATTTAGGTATTATTAGTCATACAACAAGATCATCCCACTCTAGAGTTTCTGATGCTGACCCACCTTGGTCGCTCTTCATCTTCATTTCACAGCCAACCACTGGATTCCCGTTCAAAGCACGCCTAATCTCTGGAAGACTCTAATCCCTAGGTTATTTGCAATACCTAAACCAACATGATGTTCTAAAAGTATGTAACCCGATGATTTGTCATGTTATAATGGTTACAACGCAATAGACGGCATGTCAATCAGACACTCAGTCTGTAAGCTATAGACATTTTAATGTCAAGGGCCCAGTTGGATTCAAGTACGATCCAACTCAATCCAACTTTAACTCTCTCCTAATGTCATGTGGAGTATCTCCAAATGACCATCATGATCCAATGATCCCATTGCCACATACGGTTTGTCGAACGGACATCCGGTTCAGAAGATACATCCTTTTAAGCATATTTGGGCCCAAGAGAGGTCTGGGTCCAGTCCAACCCGGCCCAGCCCACCCTGTCTGGGCTGGGCCACAGTGGGCTCAGACCACTGGATAGAACGACCCACACTATTTCACGTGGTCCTCTTCTCCTGAACAGCTCAAAGGAGATGTTCGGCTCCTTTATTGTGGTGCCAGGTGGCACCGCCTTGTCACCCACGGGACCCGCAAGTAGTCGATCCCCTTCATCGCCATAGCTTCGAGCTGAAACTCCCTTCAGTGTGGTGCGTGACGGCATGCCTCCTCAACCTCTACGGCCAGCCTCTTGTCCAACCACCATGGTGTCGTGTGGCGCCACTCTTCCAATATGGCCTACGGTGGCCAGATGCTGCCCTCGTCCACCAGTTGTGGTCCCTGGTGTCGCACCGGTCGCTAGTTTTGTGTTGGTTGCCTGTGCCAAGCCGGTCGCCAGTTCAATGATGGCGCTTCTTCTGTGGGCTACTGGGTGAGAAATGGTGGTCCTTCCTTCCTTCCAATCACACCTACGGTCCTCTCATGATGCAATTTTCATTGCGCGCCTCTCGGTTTCAAGGTTTCTTCATGTTGGAACAACCTGTCTCTGAAGAACGCAATGAAAAACAAGCGGCGGAGGGTTCTGGTCTAGTTCGTTTGGCATGTGACCTCCATGTTTTCATTATAATATGTGGGGGAAATTTATACATTAAATTAAAATAATGATAAACCCCATTCAATCCCCCTGCAACGCCCGCCCGCAAATTCATGAACAAGGAGAAGAAACATGTGAATTTCTTGAATTAAATGACAACCATACCTCAATAATCGTTGAAGTTGTCGCGGTTGTGGTAGGAGAATCCACGCTTTGACGAATCTGCTGGCATTCGTCTCTCTAGGTATTTTTCCACCTGATATTCCATCTATATCGGTGGAAGGTGTCGCATCACTTCAAAAGAGATTCCTCACATGAATAAGTCATGTCAAAAACTCTACCTCGATCAAAATTTAAAAAGAGTGGAAAAAGGGTGAGTAACGCAAAATGGAATTAATGATATTCATTAATTGACATAATTAACGTGGTTCATTAATTACATGAGGTAGGGTTATGAAACCAAAGTGTATCTGTACAATTAATATCCCATATTTAAAAGACTGACCACCCCCATGGTCATAGCCACTTCCGCTCAACAGGTAGTAGGAAAAAAAATAACAATTATTTTGTTATTTTATTATTTCTTTAAAAAGTCGTAAAAACTAACATTTTAACCTAACAAACTAAGGTCTATGTTACGCCTCCCATAAACGAATCTCAGCAATAAGGAATCAATGGTGCCCTCATATTTTTAATCTGAGCACCAGTTCAAAAGATAGAAAACGTTGCACGTGCATTTACTGAACATAACATTAAAAAAGCGTAAAAATTATTAACAGTCACCCTCGACTCATGTTGGTCAAGGTTAGGCTCCGCCTATGGGGAAAAATATCTCACAAGATCAACAGAACTCTCAGATTTTCAGTCTGAGTTACTATTTAGAAGTTAAAAATTTTATTATAAAGTAATTGTCACTTAATTATTTTATTTACGTCCAAAAACTAACTTCCACTAGTGGCCCATGTTGGACAAAGATAGTATCTTACTTAATAAAGCATACACTCATGAGTTAATAGTTGGTATCATATTTTTAATCTGAGTCACCATTTGTGAGTTATAAGCATTTGAAAAATAATCTAATTTTATTTAATTATTTTATTTATGATGATGTCATTTTTTGGGTTTTCTCACAAGGGGAATACACCGACTAAATTTAAGTTGTGCCTACGGTAAATATTCCATCTAGAACTTAATGGTGTATTTCTGATCTGGGAACCCGTTTTAGAGTTATTCCACTTTTTTTGGGAAAACTGCTCACACACGCTATTTAATGCTTAACATATTTTTTCAATGGATCATTCTGGGCACTTCGGGCATTGGAATCACATCCTCTCAGATTTAATGGTCTCAAAATAATTCCATATAAATAAATAAAATAACACGAAAATTCTGAGACGTTACATTCTCTCCACCTTTAGACTTTTTTCCGTAAAAAGACAAAATAAAGGAAAATCAAACAAATGAGGATATAGAGCACGAATCTGAGCTTTCCTCTCCCATATGCTCTCTTGGAGGTTCTCATGCTGCCACTGAAATTACACTAGAGGGATAAAATTCCCATGAAGGGCTCGATATTTTAGATCCTCTATCTCCACTGGGAAATCTATATAAGTCGCCCCATCGTCAAATTCTAACTCACCGTAGTCGATAACATGCGATAGATCATGCACGCATCTCCTCAAATACGACACATGGAAAAAATTATCCACGTGGCACATCTGTAGGGGTAATCTAGGTGGTACTCCACCTTTCCGACTCTGCTGAGAATCTAGAAAGGATTGATAAACCTCAATGATAGCTTGTTTCCCCGATCGAATCTCTACACTCCTCGTCGGGGTGAGTCCCGCATGAAGTCATGGTCTCCCTCTATGAACTCTAAGGGTCTCTGTATCCTGTCAGCATAATACTTCTGTCAGATCTATGTAGTCTTCATCCTTGGCGACCAGTACTGAAGCCATAGGTCCTTGTACATATTTTCCACACCATGATGTACCGCCCAAGGGCACGTTTGGAACTCCCTTAACACATCATCGCATATCTTCACTGGTACTATGCTACATCATTTGAGAAGTATGACATGCTCACCACCTTCCTAAAATTTTATAGGAGACTATCCTGAAGATATATGAGCACGTCAGGCCTCAATGTCTACATCCCGAGGTTTTGCTTCCCGAACATGTTCAAGGTGTGAGGGAGTGATAGTTATAGACTAGAGGTAAGCTACTCTTTTACTATCCACAAAGGGTTTCTGTAACGCGGCTAGCTGCATTGTCTCCTCACTTAGCAGTTGTAAAGTAGTCCTCCTGCTGAGTGCATCTCCCACCATGTCCCACTTATTACTCTCTTCTCCTGTGGTGCCCACCACCGCCGCTCAGCATGTGGTAAAAAAAAGAAATAAAATAACAATTCCTATGTCATTTTATTATTTCTTTAAAAAGATGTAAAAAATAAATTTTTCACATGACCAAAAACCGTCAATGTTAAGCCCCCCTAAATAGAATCTCGGTTCTAAGGATTCAATGGTGCCCTTGGAATTTTAATCTGATCACAAATTCAAAAGATAGAAAACACCTTCAGTGCTTTTACTGAACGTACCATTAAAATAGATCAAAAATTATTAACAGTCACCCTCGACCCACGTCTGTTGAGGTTAGGCTCGACATAAGGGGAACACGCCCTCATGAGCTCAACGGTACTCTCATATTTTCAATCCAAGTTACTATTTATAAGTTATGGATATTACAAAAAACTAATAGTCACATAATTATTTTATTTACATCCAAAAAATAACTTCCACTGGTGTCCCACGCCGGCAAAGTTAGTATCAACCTAATGAAAGAATACACTCATGAGTTCATCGGTTGTCTTAGTTTTTTAATCTGAGTCATCATTTTTGAGTTATAAGCATTCTGAGAATAAAATAATTTTATTTAATTATTTTATTTACAATTATGCCATTTTTGTGTTTTCTCACTGGGGGCATTCGCTAACTAAATTTAAGTCACTCTTAGAGAAAGAACTCCATTATAAATGAAATTGTACCCTCATATTTCTGATCTAAGAACCCATTTAAGAGTTATTCCAGCTTTTTAGGAAAACTTATCACACATTCTATTTAAAGAATAACATTTTTTCGACGAATCATTCCAAGAACTTCGGGCATCAGAATGATGTGCCGATAGATTTTTTAGTCTCGAAATAATTCATATAAACATTGAAATTTTGATATGTTACAAAAATGGTCTTCTCGCCTTAGGAACCCAGGTTCCCATGTGTGCCTTTTATTTCAAATAAACTATGTAAACCTAGGAACTTATTCCACTTAAAACCATTTTCACATGTAAACCAAAGAAAAAAATTGAGAATAACCACAACACTTTTACACTTATTCATTCAAAATATAGTGATATTTTTTTTATTATTTCTGATAGCCTTTTTAAAATATACTAGGAAAAATATAACACATCCACCAGGCCAACATAATTTATTTTTTAGAATCCACTTATAGAATTTTTTTAAAATGACTTTGAAACCCCATTTTAAATTCATATGGCTTCCACATCATTTCCCACATATATAATTTCACTCATAGAAACACACATGTATTAATATATCTTATTTCAATAATTCTCATGATTCCAGGTGAATTTATACAATTCCATATATATATATATTTATTTATAATCATTTATACGAATAACCATCATATTCCAAAAAGGCATTTCAAAATCTAACATTAATTTCATAGAAAACATTATCAAAACAATATAGATTTATTTTTTCTATATATATATATATATACTCATTTATATGATCATATTCATAGAATATTCTAGGAATATATTTAATAAAAACACACACATAGACACATGTATATATATATATAATAATTGAAAAGGAATAACAAAAAATTGTTTAAAAATAAATTACAATTAAACTGAATTGTAATGAAGATCATTCAAGTAAATCAATTTGATAATTCATATAATTATTATTTAAATATCATGAGATAATAAAGTTCCCAATATCATTTTTTAAACCATAAAAAAAATTGAGCAAAGGAAGAGTATATTTTTTAAAAGAAGAGGAAACTAAAGGCATAAAGTATGTAAAACCAAGATAGAACATAGTTTCATCCATAAAGCATTTATAATAACCCATATTAAAATTATTAATAAAAAAAATTAATATTCATGTAGTAAAATGCCCAAAAATTAAAGAGTTGTGCATGGGGAAAATCTATGAGGAATAAGAAAAGATATTAGAAATAATTCATGAACATAAATAGGAGGGAGTCAGGAGTAATCCATAATACCATGGAAGAAAAAACATCAGAAATAAATAAAAATTCATCCAACCTTATTATCTAGGGTTTAACCCATACACAAATAGCCAATGGGAAAGTAAGAGGTGGGAAGAAAAGAGAAGAATAAGAAGCTATAGAGTAATAAATATAAACTTATAATGATTTTATACACAATAATAAGGATAAATAATGGATAATGGAGGCTAAGTGATTGGTGTTACATACTCCTATAATTCCCAACTAGGTTGGGGGAGTGTGTTAGGTGAAATGGGAATGGGGATGGGAAATATTTCAATGAGCCCTTAAGGTTATTTTTGGAATTTAAAAAATTATAAATTCTAAGGAGAGTTGGATAGTTTGGCCTCATGCTTCGCCCAACCATGCACCATCCATGCGAAATGGCACAAGACATTTAAAAAACGCACAAAGTTGTATCACATTATTTATAAAACCATGTTTCAACTATGAATACCCCATCTTATAAGAAACAAGTTCACCCACACGGTTTCCACATGGTTTATCCAATCGTACATTTAATCTGTGAGACACACATAAGGATTAAATGTTTTATAATTTTATAAATTAAATGACCCAGACAGTTGAATGAAAAATACAAATAATCAAATAATTTTTTTTTGATAAAATGATGGTCAGGGTGTGACATTAAAATTTTATTTTATGGAGACTTATTTATTCAAAAATAAATGGCATGTAGAAACTAGGCCATTATGGTTGATATCCCACTATGAGATGAATTTGATTGGTTCAATGGGGTTATATTCATATATTTTTTGTCAATTATAGAAGTTCCTCTCAATGGGATATTTATTTGGATTAATGTATGTTTTTCATATGGGTGGGCTATGGGGAACATCATAGGTTATTTACACTACAATATTTCTATACATTCAACTTTTTTTAGTTGTTTTGTTTCCTTGTGATAAAAATAAATTCTTAATTATTATGATATAACATGTTCTAATCTTTTTGATGTGTGTATAAAATATACAGGTATTTATTCTTATGTTGTATATCCCCCCATGTATATGCAACATGGGTGTATATTCTGGTGATGTTTATCTGGATTGAGGTAGGGGAAGGTTTCTTTCTTCTCTAGCAAATAACCTTTTATTGTAAGTTATGGTTTTTGGACTATGGAATACGGTGGAATTCATTGGATGGAATATTGTGTTGTTTCACCTATAAAACCATGATTTCTTTGTGAGTTTTGAGTTGTGTTTTATTTAAATGTGTAATGTTATGTCTGTAGTAACTCTTTTTTTATTCTTATGAGTATTGGATTTTTTTATTTATGCATCATATAACTATACATGTCATTATTTTTTGTTTCTAAAATTTGTGAAAAGTGTTAGGGTCAATCTACCTCCAATGATATCTTATACAATATAATTATTGGATATGTGAACTAAACCCTTATTAATTTGGTTCATGTATCATCCAACATGATTTTTTCTATTATGAATAGTTTTATTGGTTTTAATATTCATTTGAATAATGTTCAATGAATTAATGATAATGGAAAAAATATATAGAGATACATTGGTCATGAAAGGATGGTGTCAACCCCATTTTTTAAATAAAATAAAAAAGTGGAAAGGGAAAAAATGGATTATGTGAATGGTCCATACGTGGCCACACTAACCCCATTCATAATTAAAAACAAAGAACATTTTAAAGTGAATCAAAAACAAAAATCTGGCCTATTACATTATTAATAATCATGAGAATAGTTAGAATCATATCCCAAGGAACTAAAGGAAATATCTAGAGGCATAATTCATTTTACATTGATATGTGACCTAGTGATCACAGTGGTCCTAATATATGTATAATTATTCATAGAAATTTAACTATATTTTATAACAAATATGAAACCCTCAAAATTCTATAATTTTACATTAGAAGTTTAATAACTATAAGAAGAAGAAATGTATGTTTACTTATTAGCCTTTTCTTCATCCTCTTAATATGAAACCTCTCTCCAGATACCAAGAATTTCAAAGGATTTCTTATGATCATGAGTTGATTTGTGATAGTCAATTTTTTATTGTAAATTAATATTTTAATTCTTGAAAATCTAAATCTCTATAGATCATGTTCTGCTCCGCGTTCTAGAATCCTGAACCTCAAATGATTTCTTGACTTCTTGGTCAATAGAATAAGTCATTTATTGGGACAATCACCTTTTATTACTCCCATTGTAATGATCTAGAATGATAAATGGTTAAATGACTGAATTATATGATGCTTTTAAATAAGGTGGAACATTATTTTTAGGGCCCTACCTGATTAGAAGTCACTATTAAGTGTGCTTTTCTGGGAGTGTTGATCAAGATGGGTGACCTTCTAAGAATATTCCAATGTTATATGCGAGAGAGAAATATGAACACTAGAAAGAAAAAGTGTTGGAATGTGGAGACAATCATTAGTCTGATAACCCATTAAAGCATGTGGGTTTTATCTTGGGTGTGGACCATGTGACTACAGTGTTGTTGTTTTTACCTAGAAGGTCAGGACCTGATGACCAAGTTTGGGTTGGGTGTTTGTGTTGTCATTGAGGCCACATTGTAACATTTTTATTAGATGAGGAACCCAATCTTAAGTGTAGTGGAACTACCTATGTTGAGATATAGGGTCCCCCGTAAGGAGTTTGTGCTCTAAAGTGGGTGAATTTGACACCTATAAATCATAAAGGGATAAATGAAAAAAATGACTCATTTCAACAAGGTGAACCATTCATAAAAAAATCATACCTAATTATAACTCTATAGCATTGTGTGTTTAACCTAGAGTAGTGATCATGAAGGGTGACATTCTAGGATGTTTCACAGGGGTTTTTTTAGTGGAGAGAAAATGTGTTTGCCTATGGGGACAATTGATTGTCTAGTAACCTATTTCGTCACATGGGTGGGCCCTTCAGAGAGGACTGTGTCTTCGGGGAAAATGGTGGTTCCTAGAGAGTTAGGACCTAATGACTATAACGTCACAGATTTGACATTTATTATTTTTGGATATTATATGGATTTATTTTGAGACCATTCTTTAATAATTAATTCAATTCTATGGAATGTTGTGCACGAAATAAATTTTTTAAATGTATTAAATATATCAAATAGCACTCGTGCACAATTTTCAAAAAAAGTTGGAATAACATCTAAATGGATTCTCAGATTATAAATATAAGGTCGCAATTGAGTTTAGGATGAAATGTTTACCCTTGGGAAGACATAACCAAATTCAACGTGGGTTATTTATAAAAAGACACCGCGGGGGAGAAAATAACTAAAATAATTGAATAAATTAATTCATTAATTTTTGTTGATTCATTAATTGACAGTCTATAAATAGTCTATTATGGATAAATACCAGTTTTATATTCAAAACACTAGAACTGTTGGAGATCCTTTGGATATATATTTAGTGGGTTTTTGTTAAATGAATGGTGAAAATCGTGGATTGACAATCGACACACAAGATATCCAATGTATCCTTCCAACGATCACGACACATCAACATTTTTCATCAATGATCGATCTGAATCGAGTTAGAGATTGTGTTTTTTTGGATTCATACTTGTTCATATTTTCTTATGATGAACATAGATCAATCGAACAATGGATGGATCTTAAGATCCAGTGTATTATAGGATGGGTTATTTTATCATAGTTTTTATGGGAGAATATCATTGTGATAATTGACTACTCTATTGTCATTCTAATGGAACAAATATATATTGACACAAAAATCGATCAATGTTTGATACTATTATATGTTATTGCTCTTTTATCCCATGTTCATCTCTCGTATCAAGAACTATTCATTTGCCCCGTGGCACGACGTAGCCCAATCAATGGATTGTTGTTCACCATATTCTAGACATAATGATCTGATATTTTATATCAGTGATCCTCACAACATGATGGAGTTGTGACCATAGAGATGGAATAAACTGTATGATGGTGGATAAATATTTTTTCCTACTTCACTATTATTTTTCGCACAACAAATAATGATGATTTGATCTATTTTTCATGTATTTATGATGGTGGGTGTAATTTTTTGTTTATGGAAAATATTTTAATATGCCCCCCCTTGAGTTTTTTGGATAGGCGTGGATTTAATGGTGTTCGAGTAGATGTAACAGTTAAATAGATAATGGATCTGGGATTCTGGAAAATCGCTCACTACATGACATGTAATCAGGATCTACACACAACGTGGGGCCCATTTTATGATGGATGGAGATTTAGGAGTATTTTAAGTATCACACAGTGTACGAAACTTGTCACATGTAATGTGGCCTCTCCCGGGTGACTCAACATGCACATTGGGATGTCCATGGACATATAGTAGAGTACACGGGTTGGAGGACATCATGTACTCCCCCATATAGACATGCCCAGGACCAGGTAAATGGGATAACCCACATATTATTAGATAGGAACATGTACATAGCTTCAATATATATACTGGAACATGTGAATAATACCCAAGAATACTACATTTTGGGAATTACTACACATAAACAGATTTATGACAAGGGTCGCATGCACGAGTAAGACCCAGGGTAAGGGGACACTACATGTTACCCCTACTACTTGTCATGTACTCATTTATACAATGCTATGAGCAATTTTCCTCTATATCTTGAGATATTTTCATTAGGGTATTTTCTCCTTATCCTTTCTATGAAGGTTGGTATAGAATAATGTCATACTCCTAGGAATATGATCTCTTTCAGAGGAAATCTTGGATAGATTCATTGGAATCCCTCCGAGATGCCAAGAGTGAGATCCTCTATTTATCTTCATGCCCTAAGTGGAGTTCGTGAAATCATATTGACTAACACTATGTGGGAATCGATCCTCTACATAGTAGTTTAATCCATATTGAGTTGTTTTTATCACCGCATGGACCTAGTAGTGATCCTCATATATGTATCATATTCTTTTCAGACTGTCAATGTGTTTTTTCCTGACGAGACTTGATGAGAAGTACCTCTTAGATAGACATCATCAATGTTATCAGAATCTGGAGTGTGTTCTCCCATATTAATGATTTGTGGAATCTTCATGTTTGAATCCTAGGCTACAATACTACCGTTGTGACTTACCACCAAACTATGTCTCTTTGTTGAGTATATTTGGATATTCTTGTTATATGTGTTCTGGACATATACCTATGTAGAGATGAATATATATAATTTTTTTTATACGTTTTCGTTTTGGGATGTCCTACTGAGTATTGTTATACTCACCCATTCAAAATATTTTCCTACACATGTTGTTACATCTATAGATGATCGAGATTTTACTAGATTCATAGGTATACTAGGGTAATATAGTTCTCAGTGAGATCGTACAGACAATGGTGTGTTCCTATAGCTTTCTGATAGCGATCGTAGTACTTACATTCAGGTTGGACTTGTGTTACAGACTTTTTTGGTGGTCTTTTATTTGGTCCTTTATTACATTCATTTAAATCAAGTCATACTTTGGTTAGTGTATTGAGATGTATTCATGCATGTTTATTTAGTAGCTTTTTGTATCCAAATTGTATAAACTACGGGATGTGTGCATCTGTATAGGAACGTTGGCTAAGTCCTCCCAAGTCAGTGATATTTCTTAGCAGTGCCAGCCATGATCCCCTATCCTATTGAAGGTTGTCATGGGGAGTCGTTACATGGACACATCTAGGATTGGTCGTGATAAAGTGGTATTAGAGTAGTCATTTCTACTATAGGAAAAGATTCTGGGAAATTGGTTTTTGAAATAGTTTTAAGTTATTAGAGTACCATTTTTAGGCTAGGGACTCCAGAGTTAATGTGGAGGCCAACAGATCCATACACTATGACTCTGATTGCCTTCTTTTCAACTCCGTACATGAGAAAAAATATTATAAGAAAAATAATGATACATGTATCATATATGAATGGATAGTTGTGTACATGTCTTTCATGAGTTAGATCTGGAGATATTATTATTGATCCTGGTAAAGCTTGTATGTTTCAAGATTCCTCCAAGACATATTCTAGTAATGAATTTTATTCAGGAGAATAAGGTTGATTCCATTATTATGAGGTGATGATACTGAGACAAATTCAATAGATTCTACCTCCATGTGGTGCACCAACCATTCCACCACTTGTAGAGTAGCACGGGATACCCGCAGTACCAGCATATGAGGTGTACAGGATGAGTGTGCTTCATGGGTTTCAATTATAGAGACCCCTAAGGTTCCAAGGAAAGCCCAACCCATGGGAGGATGAGGATTGGCATGAGGTAGTGATCCAAGTTTTCTTTCTGGTCAGGACACTAGTAGATATGATGGTGGTCCTGGAGACGAGCCTCTTATACAGATCAATTGGGCCATTTTGGGGGTTAGTGATCCACTCTTATGATGAGGCGACACTTTCTTGGATAGAGTTAAAATGGATTTTTAGAGATGATTTCTCACTAGATATGCTAAGGGTTGTATGTATCCAGGATCTTTTGCAGCTCTAACAAGGAAGCACAATGGTAATTAGGTATTCATAAATGTTTAAAAAACTCTCAAGGAACTCACTGTATATGGTTCATGATCAATTCATCAGTGCTCATATGGTTGTGTGTTTTTTGCATAGAGACACTTGAGCTAGTTTAATTTCTCATGTAATGATCTGAAAATTCCCATGTAATATTTTTTTTGAATTATATGTAATTTTTCTAAGTCCAAAGTTTATAATGGCATGTGATTCTGAGGCCCAGAGTGCCTAGAATGTTTTTCTGAAGTTTCTATGTGCTTTTAGATATCTTAAGAGCGGGTTTTGGTAACTTTTGGACTGGTGCTTGGAATTAAAATCTGATGGCACCGTTGAACTTGCAGCATCGAGGATTTCTATGTGATACCTTCACTACAGCTACGTTATACTGAGAAAGGAAGTTGAATTCCCAAGTTTTTCATGGGAAAATGGAGAGGGTGTAACATTAAATATGTTTTATATTATTTCAAATCTCCTGGTGGGGACCACCAAAATTTTGAAACACCTCATTTAATGAGGTGTAACTATTGGAACTCCTAATTAATGATCCAACATTAATTGGTTAATTAAATCATTTTAAATTGGTCTCTTCCTATTCCAAGGGGATTGTTTTTTTCTCACTCTGAGGTTGGAGATTTGGTGTAATACAGATATCCAATGAGGAATTATTCTTCCTCGATGTTCTATCCTCCAATGAAGAACCTCTGATTGAGGAATGAACCCATCGCCCACGAAGAATGCTGATGGCGTCATCTTTTACTTAGTCTTCTCTTAACTCTCCTATATGTTTCAACAATTAACAAATGAGGTAGGGGTCATTTTAAATAATTTCAATCTTTATTCTTTATTGTTCTTGAGCATTCGATTATAGCCATTTGCAATCCCCCAAATGGGGAGGGCATGGGCCAAACAAACATGGCCCGGCAACCCTCCTTTGGTTCTCATTCATTGATGGAGGTTGCGGCGCAATGATGTTGTTGGAGGAATGGGCCACGGCCAATGGGCCACGGTGGTACACTGAGTGACCGACAATGAGCTGGCCATGGATGTAGTCGGTGGAGCAAGGGCTATCGGGCCGCCGGAGGGGCACGGCACCGTCGTGCTGCGTGGAGATCCGGGTCGCGGCCAGGCAAGCCGCAGTGGTGCTGGAGGGGCATAATGCCATTGGACTATGCCGGAGGAAGAATCTGCAGCCACGAAGTCCACGGTGTTCGGACGGGCTTGGTGTGGTGCTGTCACGCCACTCCGGAGAAGAACTGCGGCCAAAGTTCATAGAAAATGGAGGAGGGAGGCCGGTTTATCCGGCAGCTAGCCAGCGCACCACAGGTGGGACACATCGGCTTCTAAAGTTACTAGGCCGGTGCCACATGCCATCCATTACAGGGCGATGGGGGGGGGAACTAACCCCCCCCCCCCCTCCCCCACTTCGCTTGGTCAGGGAGGGCCCCACGACGCGTGGCCACCTGCTGGCATCAGCTGGAGGACCACCTCCCAGCCATGCGGGCCATGCCACCTGTGGGCCGGGCCAGACCCGCGGACTGGGTAGGACCCCGGTCTAGATCCAGACCTAGGTCAGGTTGACCCAAACTGGGTTGGGTCTGCCCAGGCTGGGTCGGGTCTGGTCAGTCCGGCTGGGCCGGACCGGAGCCAGACCTTGTTCTGACCCATTTCACCTTTTTGGCCATAACATGGGCTACAGGTGTCCAATTGATGAACCATTTTCACTAATTGAAAGCCTGGAATGAGACGGTTATTTTGGTATACCACACTTGAGGTTTGGATGCAGTTGGGGAACGTGAAGGTTTGATTGAACCTAAATCCAATCGGGCCCTCAGAGCGGAAATGCCAACAACTGGCAGACCGGGCTTCCGATTGACGCGCCGTCTATCGCATTGGGTTCCTTATCATGAAACAGAACTACAGGATACAACATATGGAGACAAAATTATAGTTTATGTATCGACACATGGCTCGAGGAGCAGACCCTTTCGAAATCGAGTGTGCTGTGTGCGGGAACCCTATGGCTGGCTGCGACTAAGATGATAAGATCGTACGTGGACCTACAATTGTACCAGGATCCTCCATGGGTTTGACAGCGACAATACTGTACCAGGATCCTCCATCGGTTCGACAGCGATGACTTCTATACCGGGATCCTCCGTCGGTTTGACAGCACAGATACTGTTATCTGATCCTACATGGGTTTGATAGAGGAGATGATTCAATGACTACATCTAATCATCTCTACCCTATACTTGAGTTAAATACATGTGTGAGACATGTCTTGTCTAAGTGATGTTGTCCAAAATATGATTTACTTTCTTCAAATTTGGAACGGGTTGTAATTGGGCTCGAGATATGGAGCCAGTTGTGATGAGTAACATAGGTATATGTAAGGGAATATACCTAAGTCGGGATGGTTGATACTCTATGTTTGTATCTTGATATTTTGGTTTATCCTTGGTGGATTTTGGGAGACCTTTGGGGGTCTTGGGGTCTCTACTGAGTATCGTTATACTCACCCCTGCTTGGGCTTCACCCCCACCTTCTTGTGTTCTGTGCAGATGACGGTCAGTAGTGATCGAGGCTGAGGGAGACAAACGGGAGGTTTCTCGGAGATGGACTAGACAAGAGGTACCTTAGGGATGAGTTGTTCAAGATCTGTACCTACCTTTCATGTAGGATTCCCCAGTGGATGATCTAGAAGCTTTTTTCCCCATTTTACTTGTACTTGTACTTCAGTTGGGTTTGTATACTGGCCCAATTACTTTCAGCACACTTTTATTTTATCTATTAGTACTTGTTGCTACTACTACTTGTGTTCAGACTATGTTTGTTATAGTTTTAATGTAAATGACATCCCTTTTTATTAGGGATTATCCTTTGGTGATACTCACCAGCCTGGGGCCTATGGAAGGCGGGCTTGGGGTAGTCACGACACAGGCCCCAAGGTCGGGTTGTGACAAATTGGTATAAGAGGAGTCTGTTCTACCATAGAACATGGGATCTGATCAGTTTAATGGAAATAATGTTATGTGTTTTTGGTATGGTTAATAGTTTAGGGAAACTGGTGATGGTGCGGCGGCCGACGTATACATACACTAGGACTTTCACTTCTGATTTCTGACTCAGTGCAGGGAAACTCTGATTGCGTGTGTGTTTCCTTCGAAAGATTTTCTTCATGATTACTTTATGCCATCTCACCAAGTATATTTTTTTGAATATGGAGAACATGTTTCATTTCAGGATGGCCCCATTTAGGCATCCATCTAGGGTTCCATGTTTTGTACGAGATGGTATCCCACTGGGTGGCGAGGCCTCAGTGCAGGGCCCCATCACAGCGGAGGTACTGGCGGCACCACTACCTGCTGGGCCACCGATACCACCAGCTCTTGCAATAGAGAGTGCACACTGTCTGAGTGCATTGCACAAGTTCCAGCACCAGAGGCCGCAGAGGTTTAGGGGAGATATGGACCCACAGGCAGCTGAATATTGGATGGAGGTTGTTGTTAGTGTTTTTAGATTGGTAGGGACACTAGCTGACCAAATAGTGATCCTTGACGCGAGTCTCCTGCAGGAAACAGCATGAAGATGGTGGAGCCTGATTCTCTAGGTGCATGACGAGGCATCACTTCTCTAGGAAGAATTCGATAGCCTCTTCCAGTAAGAGTTTGTTCCAGGAAACTTTCGTGCGGTGCGGATTCAGGAGCTGCTTCATCTACAATAGGGAACCATGACGGTGGCACATTACTCAGTATGGTTCACCAACCTCACGCGCTACTCCACATATATTTTGTGGGACCTGTTTTTCAAGGCCCGGACCATCGAGCATGGACTCAGTCATGAGATCAGGGCTTCTATGATCTCCCTTAGAATTCCGATGTAGGCTGGGGTGCTAGAGCGAGCCCTTCTTGTGTAGAGCTTTCTTACTGAGTAGTCACCAACAGCGAGACCCACCACTATGCGTCAGGTATCAGTGTATTCTCCTGTCGGAATTTGACATATGTCGCATAGGACCAAGTGGACCAGGACATCTGGTGGGAGAAGCCAATATACAGTTTCGGTTGTGTGGGTCACACAAGACAGAGCCGGCTATATGAGGATGAGGAAATGCTATGCATGTGGCGGGCAGGGTCACATGGCTTGTGACTACCTGACCCGCCATGCAGATAAGAAGTAAACAATAGAGGGACCTCCCAGGAAGAGGCAAAGGTTCTAACGTGGAGGTCCGTCGGGAGAAGGCGGACATGGAATAGGAGCTTCTCGAGTAGCAGGTGGTGGATGACATTTCGAGGTCTTACCACCACCACCATGAGGAGGTCCACCCCGACCACATGGAGCTAGAGGACAGGGGCGGGATTATCTCCAGGCAGTCAAGGCCTATGACCATTGAGCACTTGAGATGATTCAAGGAACTATCTGTGTCTACTCCACCCTTGTTGCAGTACTTATAGACATAGGTGTGAGTCATTCTTTTGTTGCTTCTTCCTTTATGCAGAGCATGGAGATTACGATGGAGTCGTTGGCTCGATCCTTATGGCTAGAGGCTCCTACAGGAGAAGACTCGATTATTACGCACTAGTGTTGGCAGTGTGAGATTACTCTAGGAGGTGAGATCTTCACCTGGGATCTCCTCATATCGGCGTCGAGGCCTTGCAACGTCATCTTGGGTATGGACTGGTTATCCACAATTCATGCTCATATTGACTATATTAGGTGGAAAGTGTGGTGTGTCCATGAGGATGGGATGAGGTTTACCTTCCCCAGCAAGAAGGGAGCCTTTTCATCATAGGAAGTACTTACACATATAAGGGGGCAGCCAATCACACATCAGTTGGCTAGCCTCATTCCCAGAGCGGTTGATGTGCGGTGTTTGAGTTTTCCTATTGTGGTGGATCAGTATGTGGATATCTTCCCTGATGATATTCCAAGACTACCTCCTCATAGAGAGGTATACTTTTAAATTGACTTGTACCCCGGGACGGCACCAATATCTACTCTAGAATATCGGATGAGTCCCTCTGAGCTTCGTGAGCTGAGTGTACACCTAGAGGACTTGTAGGGAAATGGATTCATCAGGTCCAATGTTTCTCCTTGGGAAGCCCTGATTATATTCCCCAAGAAGGAGGATGGGAGCTTGAGTCTATGTGTCAATGACCGTCACCTGAACCAGGTGACCGCAAAGAACATGTACCCACATTCGAGGATTGACGACCTCTTTGATTAGCTGAAGAGATCACGTTGGTTCTTAAAGATAGATCTTCGATCGGGCTATCTCCAGCTCAGACTACAGGATGAGGATGTGCAGAAGACAGCCTTTAGATGCCGGTATGGCCACCACGAGTTCTTGGTTATGACATTCAGCGTAACCAACTCACCATCCGTGTTCATGGGACTCATGAACAGGATCTTCCAGCCATACCTCGATCACTTTGTGGTAGTCTTCATCGATGACATTCTGATCTACTCAGCTACTGAGGAGGAGCATGCCTATCATTTGCGTGTAGTACTGGACACACTCTAAGAGCACCATCTATATGGTAAGATCGCAAAGTGCTAGTTATGAATCTGAGAGGTACACTTTCTAGGATATGTCATCTCAGAGGCTAGAGTTGTAGTAGATCCAGTGAATATTGAGGTGGTACTTTCTTGGGAGCCACCCATGAGTGTGAAAGAGGTATGAAGTTTCATGGGAATGGCTGGATACTACCGGTGGTTAGTTCCAGACTTTTCTAGATTTTCATCACCACTATCATCCTTGACGAAGAAGGGGAAACCCTTCATGTGGTTGGAGATATGCCAGCAGAACTTTCAAGAGCTGAGATAGAGGCTGACTAGTGCCCCCATCTTAAGGCTTCCAGAGGAGGGCGTAGGGTATGTAGTTTACTATGATGCATCAGGGACCAAACTTGGGTGTCTCCTGATGCAGGATAGAGAAGGGATCACATATGGTTCTCGGCAGCTGAGACAACATGAGATGAACTATGCTACCCATGACCTAGAGTTAGCAGTATTGGTGTTTTCCTTAAAAATGTGGTGGCACTATCTGATGTGCGATCATTTTATAGTGTACTCTGACCACCAGAGTCTCAGGTACATCTTCTTGAACAAGGACCTAAACCTGAGATAGCGGTGTTAGCTTGAGTTCCTCTAGGACTATGACTTTGAGATAGTCTATACTCCTGGAAAGGAAAATGTTGTAGCAGATTCTCTCAGCAGGAGATCTGGCATTCAGCTGCTAGGAGTGGCGACGAAGCAGCTGGCCGCGTTGTAGATGTCATTTGTAGTTCGAGATGGAGCATCCTTTCTATAGTCTCTTACAGTCACTCATCCACTTCTTCAGTGAGTCAAGGAGGCAAAGCGTGGAGACACTGACTATGAGACAATTTGTGCTCAGATATTCACAGAGCAGGCACCTGATGGATTTTCTGAAGGTAGGGAGCAGGTCATTCTTATCATGGGACGTACCATGGTACCAGTGTCGCTTAAGGAGGAAGTTTTGAGGGAGTTCTACAATTCCCCCTTAACGGTACATCCAAGAGTGAAAAAGACGTACCAGGACCTCATACAACAGCATTGGTGGCTAGGTATGAAGAATGCATTAGCAGATATTCTCTCACGATGCCTCACTTGTCAGCAAGTGAAGGCAGAGCACCAAGTTCCAGCATGTTTATTTCATCCATTAGAGGTCCCCAAGTGTAATTGGGTTGTGATATCCATGGATTTCATGACGAGACTTGCACATACATCCAGAGATCACGACTCTATTTGGGTGATTGTCGACTGACTCACCAAGTCATCCCACATCTTACCAATCAGATAGTAGGGTTCAGTAGAGATCTTGGGATTCCTCTACATATAGAAGATCATACGAATTCATGCTGTTCCATCGACGATAATCTAAGATTGAGATGCTCATTTCACTTTCTAGCTATGGAGGGGGTTGCAGGAGGCTTTTGGGACGCAGCTTCTCTTTCGCACTTCCTTCCATCCTCAGATAGATGGCCAGACTGAGAGGACCATTCAGACATTTTAGGACATGCTACATGCATGATTCCTCGACTTCGGTCGCATCTGGGAGGATCACTTACCCTTGGTAGAGTTTTCATACAACAAAAGATACCACTCCACCATTGGGATGGAACCTTTTGAGGCATTGTACAACTGACCATATAGATCACCTTTGTGCAGGACTGACCCAAGGGAGTCAGCACTCATGGGACCAGAAATGGTGCAGGCTATGACAGAGAAGGTTCAGGTCATCCAGGAGTAGATGAAGACTGCATAGAGTAGGCATAAGTCCCATGATAATAGGATATGGAGACCTCTGGGGTTCTAGGATGGTGACCATGTCTTTTTATGGGTCTCACCTCGACGAAGTTTATGGAGATTTGGTCGGGGCGGAAAGTTATCTCTGAGGTTCATCGGACCCATATAGGTTCATAGCAGAGGAGGCGAGGTGAATTACCACCTGGATCTTCCACCTCAGTTGCACTGGGTGCACGATGTTTTCCACGTTTAATAACTGAGGAGATACATGCATGACCCAACTAACATCATAGACTGGTGAGAACTCGACATCGATGACGTGGCGACTTTCTCAGAGGTTCTAGTGGAAATCAAGGTTCGATAGGAGTGAGTCATACATGGTTGGTTGATATCTATTGTGCGTGTATGGTGGCATCACGAGAACTTCCAGGAGAGCACATGGGAGTGGGAGGCTAAAATTCATGCTTAGTAACCCCACTTGTTTCCCTAGTTTTTGTTTTTTGGAATTCCTGGATGCAAAGCCCTGAGGTTGGGAGAATGAAAAGACCCAAAAAAATCCTCTGAAATTTTTTTGAATTATATGGAATTGTTCTGAGTTCACATTTTCTGACGGGATGTGATTCTGAGGCCCGGAGTTCCTGGAATGTTTTTCTGAAGTTTATAAGTTCTTTTAGTGAGCTTATGAGCGGGTTTTGGTAACTTTTGGACCAGTGCTCGGAATTGAAATCTGAGGGCACCGTTGAAATCACAGCATCGGTGATTTCTTAGTGTTACCTTCACCGCAGCTGCGTTCTACTGAGAATGGAAGTTGAATTCCCATATTTTTCATGGGAAAATGGAGAGGCAGTAAAATTAATCAAGTTTTATTTCATTTCAAATCTCTTGGTGGGGACCACCCAAATTTTGAAACACCTCATTTTATGAGGTATAAATCTTGGAAGTCCCAATTAATGATCCAACATTAATTAGTTGATTAACTCATTTTATAGTGGCCTCTTCCTCTTGAATGGGGATTGTTTTTTTCTCTCTGGGGTTGGAGATTTGGTGGAATATGGATCTCCAACAAGGAATTCTTCTTCCTCTACATTCTATCCTCCAACAAAGAACCTTCAGTTAAGGAATGAATCCATCACCCATGAAGAACGCCGACGACGTCGTCTTCGACTTCGTCTTCTCCGAACACTCCTCTCACCATCAACAATAGAAAAATGAGGTAGGGTTCATTTTGAATAATTTTTATCTTCATTCTTCATCGATCTTGATCATTCGATTATAGTCATTTGCTATCACCCAAACATGGAGGGAATGGGTCGAACAAACCCGGCCTGACAACCCTCTGTTGATTCTTGTTCATTGATGGTGGGGGAAGTGCAACGGCGTCGCCGGAGGAATGGTCCATGGCTAACGGGCTCTGGCGATACACGCGGTGACTGGGAATGAGCCGGCCACGGAAGAAGCCAGCGGCGCAAGGGCCGCCGGGCCACTGGAGGGTCATTGCACTGTCGCGCTGCACGGAGAGCTTGGCTGCGGCCGGGTGAGCTGTGGCGGTGCCAGAGGGGCGCAGTGCCATCACAACGCACCGGAAGAAGAAACAGCGTCCACGAAGGCCGTGGTGGTCGGACGGGATGAGCACGGCGTTGTCGCACCGCGCTAGAGAAGAGTCAAGGCCAAAGGCCATGACGGATGGAGGAGGGCGGCCAGCGGGCACACCACAAGTGGGACCCTTTGAGTCCCGCAGTTACCAAGCTAGTGCCATGCACCAGCCGTTATAGGGAGACGGGGGGCGCTGACCCCCCGCCCCCCTCACTCGGTCTAGGCGGGGCCTACGAGGCGTGACCATCCCCTGGCTTCGGCTGACGGACCACCTCCAAGCCACGCGAACCACACCACTGGAGGAACGGGCCACCGCGCGGGTTGGGCCGCCCATCATAGGCCAGGCCGCCACCCGGGCCGGGCCGCCGCACGGGCCGGGTCGCCCATCGTGGGCCGGGACAGTTCCGGTGGGCTAGGTCGGGTCGGACCTATGGACCAGGGCATACCCCGGTCTGGATCCAGACCCGGGTCGGGTCAGGGTGGGTCGGTCTTGCTGGGCTGCACCGGACCTGAACCTAGTTCTGACCCATTTGACCTTTTTTCCCATAACATGGGCTACGGGTGTACGATTTACGAACCGTTTGGGCTGACCAAAATCTTGGAATGAGATAGTTGTTTTGAAATATTCCAATCAAGGTTTTGATGTAGTTTGGGAACATTCGGTTTGGATTGAACATAAATCTTACTGGGTCCTCGGAGCAGAAACACCAATAACTCATAGACCGGGCGTCTGATTGACGCGCCGCCTATTGCATAGGGTTCTTTATGATGAGACGGAACTACGGGATACATCAACTTGAGACTTCTTGGTAGTTGATGTATCAACAGTTGGCTCGAGGAGTGTACCCTCCCAGAATCAAGCGTGTTGTGTGCAGGAACCCTATGGCTGGATGCGACTGAGATGATAAGATCCTACGTGGGTGTACTACTGTACCAAGATCCTCCGTGGGTTCGAGAGCGAAGATACTGTATTAGGATCCTCTGTGGCTTCGACAAAGACGATACTAGACCGGGATCCTCCATGGTTTCGATAGAGAGAAATCTTTACCGATATCCTCCATGAGTTCAATAGTGCTGATACTGTTCTAGGGTCTTATTTTGGTTCGACAGAAGAGATGATTCATTGTCTACATCTAATAATCTATACCCCTCTACTTGAGTTAAATACCTTTGTAATATATGTCCTTTCTAAGTTATGTTATCAAAAAGATGATTGACTGTCTTCTTATGTAAAACAGGATGTACTTGGGCATGAGATATGGAGCCGGTTCTGATGGGTAACGTAGGTATATGTATGAGAATATACCTATGTAGGGATATTTGATGCTCTGTGTGTGTATCTTGCTATTGTGGTTTTTTTTCATTGGTGGATTTTGGGAGACCTTGGGGGTCTCAGGGTCTCTACTAAGTATCGTTATACTCACCCCTGCACGGGCTTCGCTTGCACCTTGTTGTGTTCTGTGTAGACGATAGTCAGTAGTGATCGAGGCTGAGGGAGACAGACGGGAGGTTTCTCGGAGATGGACTATACGGGATGTACCTCAGGGAAGAGTTTTTTGAGATCTGTACCTACCCTTCATATAGGATTTACTGTTGGAAGTTCCATGAGTTGTTTTCCCCTTTTTACTTATACGTGTACTTCAGTTGGGTTTGTATACTGGCCCACTTACTTTCATCACACATTTCTTTTCTATATTAGTACTTGTTTCTTCTACTGCTTGTGTTCAGACTATGTGTGTTACAAATTCAAAGGCAGTGCTTTCCCTTTTTATCAGGGATTCTTCTTTGGTGCTAGTTTCCAGCCTCTGGCCTATTGAAGGTGGGATTGGGGTTGTCACGGCATGGGCCCCGAGGTCGGGTCGTGACATCTCGATTCATTCCTTCCTATACTAGGGTACTATAGCGAGTTTTGGTGGTTGAGAGTTTTATGGATAGAAAGATATTGTCGGTGGATATCAGTAGTGGGATTGTCGGAGCTGAGACATCAACATCAAGGATCTGATGAATATCATAGAGACCTGGACTTGTGGAATTTTTTATGAGGAGGTTACATGATAGAGGATCTCTAGTGCAGGGATCATATGGTGGGTCCTGTCATCCCATAATGAGTCCATGTTTATCATGTATTCATAGGGTAAATCTCGCCCAAGATTTTCTGACCATCTACAAAGCTGATACAAAGACCATGGATGGGACACCGAGGCAGAGACAATTACATGACCTAGCATGTTTTTAGGGTGGTGTACACGATCAATGTTGTAGAAGAGTAGTATGAGGTGATTTACATTTTGATGTGTTACCACCACCAACCCCAAGTGGTCCACATTAGGCTCTGTGAGCTTTAGGATAGTGGAGGGGATAGCATCATGAGATCAAAGAAAATGGAAAAAAGGGTCAAAGAATGATTCAAGGTAAAATCTTGGTATTTTCATCTTTCTATTCAATACACATGACACAGGTTCTAGTCATTCCATTCATTCCACATACATTTTATGAGATTTAGATATTATGGCTGAATATTTGACTAAACTCATACACTTGGAGACTCCAACTACAGAAACTCAGTGATCACACACTTATGTCGACAGTGTTATCTAACTCTTGGATGCAAGATTTTATATTGGGGTCTCTTGGTCACAGCTTCATGGCCTCATGTCATCATTCTTATTATGGACTGCTTATCTACATTTCATGCCCAAATTGAATTTTTTAGGCGAAGGGTGTGGTGTGTCCATAGTGGTGGAACTAGGTTATAAATATTTTGTGAAAATAAAACATGGGTAGCACAGAATAGACTCATGTATAGGAGGGTGAATCAAATTACTCATCAGTTGGATATAATATCCCTTGGTGCAGTGGATGTTATGAGTTCCCTATTTATTATAATAGTGAAAGAGTGTAAGAGCACCCTTCCAGAGGATGTTACAGGATTCCCTCCACATTGAGAGATAATATAATATATTTATCTACTCCCTAGATTGACACAGATATATGCACTAGCATATTGGATGTGTCACATAGTACATCACGGGATGAGGCTATATTGGAGGACTTTTGGAGGAAGGTATTTGTTCAATCCAGCATTTCAACCTGGGTAGCCATGCTTTTTCCAATAAGGAATATGGAATCTTGAGTTTTTTTATAGACTATTGGTGGTTGAACCAGATATCCATGAATAAAAAATACCAACTACTAAGATTTGATGACCTATTTTATTTGTTGAGACTAACATGATGGTTATCGATCGTTGACCTCGGGCTAGGTTATCACCATTTGTAAGTATTACATAAGGATGTGTTGAATACGGCATTAAGATGTTGAAACATTCAAAATGAGAACATGGAGATTCCCTTGGGAATGAATTACTCTCTAGAGGATTTCAATTGACCCATAAAATAGATCATTAAACCATACATAGAAATGTAAGGTCATCCACTTTTTAGGACATTTTGTCTCCAAAAATTATCTTGATGTGGACATGGCCATTGTTGAGGGAATGTTGGCCTGGGATCCACCCAAAAGTGTGATAGAGATGTGGATAGTCTTTAGTTTGGCAGACTATTATGGGATATACATAATATATTTCTAATGTGTATCGTCACCCATGGCAGTTTTGACTCGTAATGGGTAGCCCTTCATGTGGACAAAGATGTTCTAGAAGGCATTTCAACCATTGAGGTAGAGTTTGACAAGCACTCCCATCTTGGGATTTCTAGAGGAGGGTTTTGAGTAAGTACTGTTTTCTGATGCATTAAGAACTGGGATTGGTTGTGTTTTTATATAGAGGAATGTGGTGGTTTCCTATGGGTTACTCTAGTTGATAACACATGATCAAAACTATGTAACCCACAATTTTAATATGGCATAGGTAGTCTTCTATTTGAAAATGTGGAAAAAACTACTCGATGGGTTAGTGGTTTCTCATCTACTCCTATCATAAGAATATCTATTATATATTCTCTCATAATGATCTCAAATTGAGATAGAGGTAATGTCTAATGTTCTTATCGAACCATGACTTCGAAATATTATATACTTTAAAGAAGGTAAATGTGGTTGCTGATGATCTCAACAATAGATATTGTTCGTAGTTACTGAACGAAGTATCAGATTAGTTGGTCTTATTATAGATATCAACTTCGGATGGATATAGAGCTGCTTACCTCCATTCGATGGTTTTCACCCCTTTTCTCTTGTATCGAGTTAGGGATGTTCGGCTAGGGGATACTTAATGTGAGACACTGAACACTCATATATCAATAGATAATGCTCCAAATATATTTTTTTAATGGTGGGATCACGTTATTTTTTTGGTAGGATTCATGATGGTACCAGTTATGTTGTCGGATGAGGTTCTGAGAGAGTTTCATACATATCCTTTTAGAGTATATCCAAGTGTGGAAATGTTGTACTAGGACCTCCTGTGTTGTTTTATAGTGGCCATGGATAAATAATGTCGTTTAAGATTTTGTCCCTCAATTCCTTACTTGTCAGTAAGTGAAGGATGGGCATGAAGTCATAGTAGGTTTAGCTCAACCCCTTGAAGTTCTATAAAGAATGCTGGAATGAATATATTTGGAATTCATGATATGTTTACCATGTACATCCAGTATACATGATTCTATATACGTGATCATATACCAACCAACCATGTCATTATGATTCCTTTCTATATGATAGAAGAGTTAAGTAGGAATCTTGGGATGCATCTACATTCAATAGATAATAAAAATCCACGGAGATCTATCGATGATCATTTATGACCATGAATATCACTTCATATCTTGGTTTTGGAATGGATTACAGGGGGAATTTGGGACTTAGTTATGAATGATCATAGCATTTCACCCCCGAACTGATGGCCAGACTGAGATGACCATTCAGGTTTTAGAGGACATGCTACGAGAATTCATGTTGTAATTTGTTCATAGTTGAGAGGATCACCTACTACGTGTGTAGTTTCTGTATAAAAATAGTTACCTTTCCACCATAGGTATGGAACCACTTGAAACTTTTTTTGGGCAACCCAATAGGTCACCACTTTTTCAGACTGACTGTGGTGAGTCAGTTTTCAGGGGTCCAGAGTTGGTGAAAGTTATAACAAATAAGTTCTAGATCATCTTGGAGTTTATGAAAACTACAAATATAAGGTATACATCTTATACTGATAGTCAATGGATAAATTTGGAGTTCAAGGAAGGAGACCATCTATTCTTACCTGTTTCACCTCGATATGGATTACAGATATTTGGATGGGGTGTCTAACTATCACTGAGGATCTTTTTCCATTTCTAGATACATCATATTGTTGGAATGGTGGCATACTACTTATCTCTACCACCATAATACGAACGAGCACACAATATCGTCCACATGTCATAGATGATGAGGTATGTGCATAACAGATAGAACGTTTTCGACAGTGGTGATGTAGATATCGAGGAAGTAGAAACCTTTGTTGGGTACCCAATAGATATTGAGTATCATCAAGGGAGGGTCCTTCATGGGTGATCAGTTCATTTAGTGGATGTCTGGTGGTAGCACATGAATCATTAGTATATCACATGGGAGAGGGTGGCTCAGATTTTTGATCAATACCCACTTCTTTTTTAGTAGCCCTTATTTTAGATTTTTAGCGATCAAAATCCCTAATCTATGGAGAATTTAATTTCATGGATTTTCCATGTACTAGTATTGGATAATATATGAATTAATATAGAGACCAGTTAGTGATATGGCATGTGATTCTGAGGCCTGATGTTCTTGGAATAAATGATTGAAATTTATTAATTATATTTAATAGCATGTGAAGAATGATTTCTTGAAAAAGAAGAATAACATCTAAAAAGTGGACCAGATAATAAAATATGAGTGCACCGTTGAATTTAGAATATGTGGTTTTCTCTAGGCATTACTTAACCTTAGTTGGAAATATCCATTTGTAGAAAAGTCGTCATAACTGCAAAAATAGATAAAATAATTGAATAAATTATTTTAATTTTTTTATTTTATTTATATGATTGAATGTTTTTATATAGACTATTATGGAGAAATCCTATGTTTAGAAACATAACCCTATAACCATTAGAGAGTTGTTGGGGAGAGCTTCAGAGAATTTCTCTCAGATGAAAGGGGATAATATTTTGGATCAACGATCGACATAATAAAATTTAAAAATATATCTCCAAAAAACATGGAGAAGATATATTAATCATCGTAGATCGATAAGAATTTATATTGGGAATGTTTTTTATTTCATTCTTCTTCGTTATTATTTTCCAAGAAAGATCATAGATCAATCGACCAAGGGATTGATCTGCAGATCATGTTTGTTTCTGGATGGGTTTTTATGGGGTTTTGGGGGTTTAATATTATTATGATTGTTTATTATTATATTTTAATTCTAATATAAATGAATCTATAATGACATGATCATAGATCGAGGTTCGTTCCTCTTATCTTTTCTTATTCTTTTCATTGTTGGTTCATCGCTAGTCATGGTCATTCTTTATTTGGCCTATGGCTTAGCATATCCCTATCAATAAATCATTGTACTAATTATTCTTGGAATAACAATCTAATATCTTATATCTAGTATTATAAGGACATAAGAGATGTTCAATGAAAGAGAGGGAGAAAATCTGATGATAGTTGATACCCAATGTATTTTTCTTCGGTTTTCTTAAACACATAATATATAATTAATAATTAATCTATTTTCTAGTAGTTATAATGTATAAACATTTTCTTTGTTTATGGAATTGATTGGATGAGGCCTCCCCTGGATTTTCCCTACATTTCATGGCCAAAATGGTGGTGAGATCAATGGAGAAAATAAACCAAAAATGGATATGGGATTCTGGACAATACCATGCTAAAAGGTGTGTAATCCGAATCTACATTAGATGCGGAAACCCCTTAAGGGTGGATATGGTTTTAGGAGAATTTTAGTTATTACAAGGTGTGTTACCCAATTCACACGACATGTGGTCTATCCCGGGATACTTAACATAAACCTTGGGATGTATATGGACATGGGTTGGATGACACGTGTTGGAGCACGCCATGTACTCCACCACACAGACATGACATGGACAAGGTACGTGGGATAATCCGTCTATTGGTACATTGGTGCATGTATAATGGATGAATCCATGTACTGGAACATGGGTAGACTACACAAGTAGCTTTCACGCTGTGTAGTACTGCATGGACATGGATTGATGACATGGGTCATTTACACAAGCAGGACTCGAGGTCTTGGGACACGACATGTTACCCCTAATACACCCTATATACTATTTTAAACATGGAATAAAGACATTTTTCTATGTATCTTCGACAAGTTTCATTATGTTTTATTTCCCTTATCCTTTTCTGAAGGGTTGGTATGCAATTTTTTCCTAATCTTAGGTCTATGATCACTTCTACATGAGTTCTTGGATAGAGTCATTGGAATCCCTCTTAGTGTCCCAGAGTGAGATCCTCTATTCATATTTATTCCCTAAGAGGTGTTATTGGTATCTTCATGATAAACAAAATATATAATTAGATACTCTACTTAGTGTATTAATCCAAATTGGGTTTTTGTTATCACCCCATAGCCCTGTCAGTGATATATATCTTTGTATCATATTCTCTTTGGAATATCAGTTTGTTCATTCTCAAAGCCATGACCCGATAAATAGTACCTCTCAGATGTACATAATCAGTACTGTCAAACTAAAGAGTTTGTTCTCCCATATGAGTGCAATGTGGAATCTTCAAGCTATAATCCTAGGCTGGTAAACTATAATTGTGAATCATATTTATATTTTGTGTCTTTGTTGAGTAAATCTAGATATTATTATTATATGTGTTCTAGTTATATGCCTATGTAGTTCGAACTATATTTAATTTGATGAATTATTTTTTGCTTTCGAGGTGTCTTACTGAGTATTTATATACTAATACCTATACGGGAGTTTTGCACACATGTTGTGTCTGTTGTAGATGATTAACTATTGGATAGACTTCAAGGCAGACTAGGACCAGATAGTTCTTAGTGAGGCCGCAAAGATTGAGGTTTCATCATTTGGATTTCAGATAGTAGTCTGAGTACATAATTTCATGCTGGAATATTATTCATAATTTTATGTTGGACCTGTATTTGGACCTTTTTAATTTATTTTACAACAATTCATACTCTGGTAATAAGATTTAGTTTTACATATTCATCATTGTTTCATTTTTTTATATTTATTCATTGTTTAAGATAAGTTATTTGTGTGTTTGTTTGTTTAAAAGTAGATATGTTAAGGCCTCCCATGTTTGTAATATTCCTTCTTGGTACTAGTCACCATCCCCCGGCCTATTGGTGACAAGCTCGGGGAGTCAAAACACGGTCCCCTCTAGTACAGGTCGTGACAACCATCATGATAAGGAGGGTTTAATGTGATGTTAGCAGGGTACAATTGTTACATTGGTATCGTAGGAAGAACCCAACATTAAGTGTGGTAGCACAAGATATGTTAAGATATATGGACCACATTGAGGAATTTGTTCTCTAAATAGGGGGTGAATTTAACAACCTAGAATGATTATGGTTAAAATGATTAAATGTTATGACTCATGTCAACAAGTTGCACATTTATTTTTAGGAGAATATCTGATTAGAACTCCACAGTTAATCATGTTTGTCCTAGATTAATTATCAAGATGTATAGCCTTATAATAAGTATCTGAGGGTGTGTGTGGGTAAACATAAGTCACAGTAGAATCAACATGTGTTAGCCTATGGAGGAAATATTTAGTCTAATGACACATTTCGAAATGTCGGTTGGTCCTAATGGGGGAACCATGTGTCTTCAGGATAAATGGGGGAACCTAGTTGGCTAGGACCTGATGAACTTGTTAAAGAGGGTGAATGTGCTATAAGTAGGGCCGAGTTAAAAACCCATCAACTTTAGACATATATTTAGCCTTCCTTGATTGATCTATTAAGGGGCCTACATAATAAATGATAGCCATAACATCACTCCTCCATCCTGGACAACCAAGCAAATAAAATCTAGCATGGCTTTAGGAACATGAGGATTTTAAATATAAAAAACTATAAAAACAAATGTCCCATGAGAACCAGAGGAATATTTGTGAACAACCATAAGATACCCAGTAATTGAAAAATATCATACATTGATTCTAGTCATTGCGTCCCCTATTGGGGTCCACTAACTCTATGATCTCAAGGAAAAATAATAGAATCTTATAAGGATTTCTCACTATTCCCCTCTTTTATAGTTGAATTGTCTTGATCTTGGTTCTCTAAAAATGAATAAATCATAACCAATGGGGTTTCATCATCCATATTTAAAGAACCAGAGTTTGTAGGACTTGTAAAACCAAGTTTTAATCCCTTAGTAGAAGCATGTAGAATCATAGATTTATCGATTGAACTTGAATCCATCCCAAGTTGAATATTCTAATGACTCTAATAATTATTGAATTTATCTATATCATGTCCCTTATAATATTATAATTCATAAATAATATTTCTTTAGAATTGATTCTTAATAAGACCAATAAATTGGAAAACTAAACAAAAATGAGGTGGCCTCTCAAATTCAATATGTACAGATATATCATTATCTGAAGTAACTAAAACTAAATTGTTTATAAGTATAGTGGAATGATCATTTTACACAAATATCATAGCATATTTTCCATATTTGGATGAGTATGTGGAATCATTCATTTTAATTACCACCCTAATAGAGTAACCAATGTCAATGAGAATATGTGGATGCCAGAAAATCTATTTACGTTAAAGGAATTTAATACTAGTTTTGATTTTGGAGTTCTTCATATAAAATTGATTAAATTTTTATTCCCACTATGGATGAAAATGTTTACCAGCTTTAACACAATAGTGATAGGACCCTTGTTCTTCATATTTAACTCCTTCAGAGCAAAGTGGATTTGTAAAATAACTTTACTCATTAGACTTCACATATAGTCTGAAAACCCCAAAACAACTATTAACCAATTGTTTAGTTCATAAACATTTTATGGTTTATCACTACTATGATAGATTAAACAATAATAATAGAGTGTTTACACATATATAATTTCTTTTATGTGTATTTTTTATTATCAATAATTTGAGTGATATTACCTCTCATGAAAATTATTTCCAAAATTAAAAAAATTTGTGAATTGAAATTTCTATGAACTGGGAGACCATCATGTGAAGCTATGTAAACATATTGGTCTTTATTTGGTATGTTTTAATCGATTAAACTTGAGGACCTCCAGAAAAAATACCAATTTCACTTAAATGTGGGAAATTCACTAAATAAAAACCCTAATCATTATCACCGAATATATCATGAGAGAAATGGCAGAGATTCATTCTCATAAACCAAAATTTGTGATCTTAATATTATATAAAAAGAATTAATATAGTTTTTTCATTTCATTAAATGAAATATTTTACGAATGGTTATATAAATATGGTTTCAAGAAAACGTCTTCATAATGTTTTTAGGGATCAAGAAATTTTTCTATTTGTTTTCAGAATGCTTAATGTAATCTATTCAAAATATATTTCTCTTTTGTTTCTATTTTCTATTTTATTGATATGAATACTTCTAATTAATTAATATTTTGTAATCAATTTATAAATTTTTTTAAACAATTTATATTATAAAATTTTTAAATGATTCATCTTAAGTTATTTATTCTTCTCATCATATCCCATGATATTTTAGGCTAATAAACTATGTCCAAAATATGTTTTCCATTATTCATTTTTGGACTACCTATTTTATTTTTTGAAATATGCATTATGAAAACATTATGAAACCCATAACATTTATCGGGATCGTTTTTTGTGTACAATTATCATATGTTTCATTTATATATGGAATACATAATTGTGGGAATAATATGATGTGAAAGGTGGTCCTAAATTTTTATTTCCCAATAATGTATTTGATAATGTGGGATATCACAATAGTTTATGTGAATTATGGGTGAATATAATTCTATATTAATTAATATTTTATGAAATGATGATTGGTACACAAAGTAATATTTGTTAAATTGATGCTAGTTTTTTTCACAACTAATTAGTAGGATTTGAAAATTATATTAAGAAAAAAAAATTAATTCATATTTTAAATTCCATTTAATACTCAAATAATTACATAAAACTTGTTATTATTACCCCTTATTTATGATAAGATGATGATGATGAGTATACTCACCCATGTGCGATTTTGTTTCTTGTTTCATGTTTCTTCCATTATTTTCCTCCCCTGACTAGGATTTTATATCACCATTTATTTGATGTATATCCTTAAAGGAATACATGTAATAAGGATAAAATTAATACAAATAAGGTAATTTTTTTTATTAAACTACATAAATTCTAATTTTTTATTTATAGTTGGCTTTTGTGAAACTAATTTTCGCAAAAAACTAATCCTTTCAATTCATGAATGTAATGATTATTATGTTATCTATCATAAAATGATGTAATAATGTGATATGAAAATTTTGGGTCATTATTTTTTATATATTTAAAAAAATTATTCATTTTTTAAATTAGTACTATTAAAAATTAGTGAAAACCATGGGTATATGCTTAAATATATGATAACATCCTACAAGTTTGGTAAATTATAAATTTTTTTGCTTCCTCAAAATTTTATCAATGTATGGACACAATAAAGTGGATGAAATCCAAGAAAATGATCCACTTATAAGTAATAACCCAGAAAAATGTTCATTACGTATCACTTCATTCATTACATGTTGAAAAATTAGTGCCCTTAACAAAACACCTTCTACGAAACTCTTGGTGAATATGCTACGAATATTCCTATAATGTTCCATAACTTCTCTTCCTTTCCATTGATTTTCTAAGGCCTGGTTGTGTTGAGAAGGATTTTATAGGTGTTCTAGGGTATTGGAGAGGTAATTACACCTTTCTATAGGTCACCACGATTAGGTGGTGGGTGTTTTGGGTGAATTTTAGTTGTCCATGTGTTTCTTGGTGCCGCATGACCAACAAAACGTCATTCCAAGCTATTTTAGAGACGTTTCAATATGTTAAGTTATTAAAAGGAATGACCTAGAGGAAATGATTTTTAAATGGCATGTAATAGTGTGTGACACCAATAGGGTGCTCCAATTTTAATCAAAATTCTGTTACATGTCTTTTTTAGACATATAAAAGATGGGGAAAAGAGAAAATTTCTTTGTATAGAAAACACATTGTAGGGGATTCCATTTGTGGTTGATTCATTTAAGACCAACCACATCCATGTTTTTTCTATGTTGTAATACATGGTGGTGTTTATCCTTAATTTTAACTAGTTTAAATAACTTCCTTCTACCCTGAATCTTGACTGGGATGAATTGGGAAAATGTTTTCACCCTAATAGGGGTATTTGAATGTTGTTTTAGGAAATTTCTTCCTATTTTATGTCACCTAACACCCTCCTTTGAGTGTCCCTTTTTTAGATCCACCAGATGATTTGGGGATTGGTAGATAATTTTCTTTTGTGGAGTTAATATTTTTATAGTACAAAAAATATCAGTGTTCATTCTTCCAACATTTTGTTCCCCTTAAACAATTCTATGCGTTTCTAATCCCTTCTTCATGGAGAAAAAAATTCATTTGGTTCAGGATACCATTATACTCTTCTTATTATATTGATGAATTTTTCTAGGATGTTCATTAAGATAATTAATTATATTCCAAGTGTTTTTTCAGCATGGTTTTTATTAGTTTGTGGATTCAATGTTTTGGCTATTATTCCATCTGCATTTTGTTGTTTCCTTCCATGGTGGTTGAAACAAATTTTCCCGTTATTATGAAAGGAATGTTGAAAATTTAAATTTATATTGGGAATTATTTGAATATCCTTTTATTTTATATAAAATAATAAATTTACGATTCTTTTTCTCTTCAGGTGACAATGGAATAATCCTTTATAAAGGTTAAACTAGATTAAAGAATGAGCCTTGGTTTTAGTTGTATTGATCACTTATGTTTATAATATGATATCATTTTTCCTATTGATCTCTTAGATAGTATCTCATCAATGCTTATGGTATTTTTATACTATTTTTTTATAATTTGGAATAACATATCTATTATGCTAAAATTGGTTAATGATATAAAATTTGATAATCTTTGATGGCTAAATAAGTAAAGAGGAATAATTAATTTTATTTTTCAGAATTTTGTTTTGAAATAAATGTTATATTTTAATCATGTTTATTTCAAATAACTAATTATTATGTTAGTATAATTTTATAAAGAACATAAATTTATAAATACTTTAATTTTAATAATATAGTGGAATGTTAATTAAAAAATATCATCCTTAATGTTTTAGGAGACTGTAAATTATTATTGCAAGAATGATTAGAATATTTATATATTTTAATTAATGATGTCTTAGGATGAATATGGTAGTAAAATATAATAAATATACTGGTATATATATGGTGGTAATTAATTTATTGTCTGATAAATATTAATTATTGGGACTGATCAATATTATTTTCTTATGAAAGCTAGGTGCCTCGGTTCTTAGGGGAAAGATTCCATGTTGACTATAATTTGTGTTCCCCTTATACTTTGTGTGACTAATATAGATGTGATGTTCTATATGATACCTTATTTTACTTTGGTGTGGTTTATAGATAATGAGATATGGGTGGGAAGGCACAAGATTTTGTTAGAAATAAACAAAAGTGATATCGGGATAAATGTGTGGTGGTTTTGGTGATGTTACCAGGACATAGAAATGGGTTAAAACTGGGATTTCCGATTGTTTTTCATAATCTAAATGATTATTCATGAATCCTGTTTAATGTTTGGGAGGCCATGTTTTTTTATCTATATTACTTTCCCCAATACTTGACGTAGTTGATAGTTCTTGGTTTATGCATCTCTTTTATGGTATCTAAGGATGTTTCATGGAGTAGCTAGAAATAAGGAATGGTAATGAGTAATAATGGTTTTAACCCTTGGGGATTACCACTTTTTTGAATAAAAATGATGATAATCTTTTTAAATCTTGGGATATACTAGCTTACACTTTTCTGAAATGGGAATCAATTGATGTTCATTTCAATGTAATTTTTAATGGTAAATTGGATGAATTAAGGTAATGTGAAATGTTTAATGGAAGTAAATTAATGAATTACTTATTTAATTCTTTTTTTCTTATAGGATATCGAGTCCTTAGTGGTATAAACTAGGTTTATAAGGGAAAATAGATGTAGTTTATCCAAATACTAGGTTGACTCTCATATTGTGGTTCTAAGGTATATTATGTCATATATGAAATGTAATTTCATAGGCTTCCACTCCCAAGTCAGTATGGTGACTAACACCTAGATGACTATGGGAGGGTGTTTTCCTAATTTCCAAATTAGCAAGAAACTGATGGATGACTAACCCCACTTACCCTGATCACATTTCTTGGTAGTATTATATGATAATATACATGTTAGTTACCTTTCCAAATGTGTGTAGAGGGTTATCATGGATAGAGGTATAATAATCATCATATGAGACACGGCGGATCATATAAACTACATAATCAAAACATGGATATGTATCATAGGATGATGAGATTTTGTGATACAAGTGGTCCATGGTATGATATAGTAGCCTTGGTTTTTTCATAATGGATTAAATTTGGAGAGATTTACCTCATGACATGCCAGATTGAAGCATAGTGGGAAAATTGTGGTAATATGGAAAATGTGTTCCTTCTTTTGATATAATATTATATGATCACTTGTTTGTGACCCATGGTGAGAGGGTTATGGTGAGGATGGGAACATTGCATACCTAATTTGGTTATGTGTTAACTTCACTTGTTATTCACTAGGAATTAGTATTATTTATTTTTCTTTTGAATGGGTGACTCTAAGATGGATCCTACTAAGTATACATGTAACTCTCACCAAAGGTATATATAAATTATTTTTTATGTCCACATTAGAGGTTTAGGGATCAGGATACCCATTACAATATCGGAGAGTTTTGTTGTTTTTTGGGATTCAAGTTCATTAATAAGGATTTATAACTATTATTATAGTTATTTTTACTATTGTTCAATTTTCTTGAAATAAAATGCATGTAATATATTACTAGTTTATTTATAGGACCTAATAAGAATATGACCATGGATAAAGAAGTTTGAAACCTAGAGATACATAAGCTTGGTAATCCATGTGATTTATTATTTACTTCTTTTATGTTTATGGATTCCTATTTTAAATTTAATAATAAAAGTATTATCATACCTCAAATTTACATTATTTAATGTAATGGTTGAATCCAAGTAGAAATAATATAATAATTAATATCATGGAAAATGAGGCTATGATACTAACAATAAACATAATGAGATAGGATATGAAGTGAGAAATCATTGGGTTGTTACTAAGCATCTCTCATGAGTTATGATTTATATTTTTATCCCATTAAAATTTTTAAACACACCAAATAAGAGAAAAATTGAGTTTCATGTATGATCAAGGGATAATGGCCATTGAGGGAAAAAGATTTATTTTCAAACATGTCAATAGTTTGGGAAGAACTACCCTAGTTTTTATTCCACTTATCTCCCATTTCCCAGAGTTAGAAAGAAGAGTTTTGAGCACCAAATTTAAGATCGGCTTCCCGAATAAATTAATTGGTTCTCCAAAAATATTATGAATGTTTAATGTTTCAAAACATATTAGTTTTAGTATTCAAATTTCATATATTAATGTAATGGAAAAAAATTTGATGCAGATTTGGATGATCTATATGTGTTCAACATCATATTCTTCAGGAAATGTTTATCCATGACGAGAGGAGCTCCCCAAGTAATAAAAATTGAATTTGGTATTATTTCAAATTTTATATCATGATTATTTAAATTATAGGATATCCTAATACTGTTAACTATGTATTTTGAGTATTGTATTTAATGTTATGACATTGATTTAATGGAAAAACAATTATTTTTTCCTACTTTTATGCTTACAAGATAACACTCTATATCAACATTTTCTAATATTTATTAACTTATTATTATTGACAGTACTATAGATATATAAAATTTTGGAATGATTAAATTTTTTTTCTTTTAAAATTATCACATCTCTATATTTTTCATACATTATATGATGTAATAAAATATGTTAATATGTTGTGGTAATGTTGATTTAGTGGGTGGATCATAATTGAAAAACTATAATGTCAAAATATTATTTTATTAGAAATGTACGTTATTATGAACATGAAAAAAAAGTTTCCCAATTTAATTTTGTAAATGTTCAGGCATAAATATAGACATTCATATGTATAATTCTATTTTAGTTCATTATAATAATACAAAATCTTGTTAGAACATAGAAGCAAAATACTGTTAATATTATATTAAAATTTGTTAAGAACGAAATATGAAATTAATTTCAATAAATTTATTTTTATAGAGGTTATTTTAATTGATATTGTGAATTAAATTTAGTGTGTTTTGAAAATTAAATGATACTTAATTTATGGTTTTAATTTTAAATTCAATTAAATAAAAAATCAAGATATAATATTTTCCTACTATTTAGGGGGATCGACCTGTTAGGTTTATATATGTGACTTGTTCAATTAGTTTTTCTAAAGTGATACTCCTCCATACACTATAAAAAATTAGTGTTAGCATCAGTTTATTGGTACCATTTTTTATAACTGTGAATCAAAAATTAATTATTATTATTTAAAATATATGGGACATTTGGTGAAACTGCAACTATACTTGTACTAATTTTTCATTTCATAGGGGTTTTATTAAAATTTACACAATATAATTTTTAAAAATTCTAATTAACACCTCCCCCATCCCAGTGTTGACGCCAACGACCCTGCCCACCCAACCCCCTTCCATCAACAACGACCATTGTATGCCAACCGCAGAACCCCCCCCCCCCCAATATGACTCTTATCCCCAAAATAATGTCCCCTCTTACTCATTTACTAATGACTACCACCCCCAAGAGTAGAAAATCCATAACCCCTTACCAAGAATGTTTTCCTCCTCCCTTCCTTGAACAGATTTCTCTTGCTCCTATGTGGGCATGATTTAGAGATTAATGGTTTTGTATCATTGGATTTTACATTGTATATTACCCTATCCTTTCCTTAGTGACCTTATCAAAAACAATTATCCTTTTATTATTAGGGTAATATTTTTTCATTTATCTTATTTAAGTTTTTTACATTTGATTAGATTATTGTCATGTTGAATTTGTTTTTTATCCAATCAAGGCCCTACCTTAGTCAATAATAATGTTAGATGATCCTAATAATTGATTTTAAATATCTTATTAAAATTTTGAATCTTTATTTATTAATGTATATGGAAAAGATTGGTAATAAAATTTGTATGGTGAAAAGATAAATAAATTTACCTCAAAACACACATTGTTATAATAAGGTTTTGAAGATATTATAAGTTGTGCAATTGAAATCTGATCAGTGGATAGAAGAATAAAATTTTCATGTCTTGATTTTAAATTCTTGTGATGATTGAATTAAACCAAATTATATGAGAAATAGATATTGAAATATTTTCTTAATCTATATGTATGTGATATTTCTCGTAGAGAATCGAATACCTTGGAAATTAGAAACAATGATTATTCTATCAACAAAACACAATGAAACCCGTCATAGGAGAATTCAGTTTGAAACATGATAAATAGTGCATTTTTATTGGAAATACACAATAAAAAATTAATAGATTAATAAAACCATTAATTGATCATGAGATAGTTAATAATCTAAAAATTTAAGTGACCAAAAAATTTATTTTTATTAATTAGTTTAAGATGATATAAAACAACTCTTTTAAGGGTTTGATATGTGTTAATGTTGTCACTTATACTTAATTTGAATCATATCAAGTATATTATTTAAATTACATACATAGTAGTGTCTATAATATTTGAGATTCATCATGATTCATTTAGTGAAGATGAGATCAATGTATTATTCAATGAGATGAAGAAAATCATTAGAATCTTGGAGTTGATTATAGAAAATAAATGTAAGACCTAATGATTTCATTTATTATTAGGAAGTGGATTATAGTAGGGAATAATGAATAAGATGTAATATAAGTATATGGATGTCAATGAGAATGAATTAGTGTATAAATGATTTCAACACTAGGAAGAATAAGAATATAAACTCAGAAAAATATTTTTCATTACATTCCACTGAAATAACAATTGAAAGGATTATTAATGTCATCTATGACTTTGTGTGACATGAAGTGGAATGCTCATGATAGTAAGTAAAATAGTTTAATAAGACACATATAAGATTCAACATCATGTAATTTTTTTGAATAAGTATATCCATATTTTTTTCTTAATCCTAGGAATGTGTGTTTAATGGTTTTAACCCTTTTTCACTTTATGTATTAATTATATCTTATGTCCTATTATTTAGAGCCCCAATAACCAAACACTATGTATGTGTATTAAGAGGAAATATTTCATTATTTTTATGATTATTCCTTGAAATAAAATGATTGGAAATTACATTAGTTTATATGTTCATCCTATAGAGAAAGAATTGTAATAATTATAGGATTATATCATAAAAACATATGATGAATCAAAGAAAAACTATACAAAATTCATGATAATTTAATGTGGACAATTCATGACTTTCCTGGACTAGGAAACATACATAGTTTTAACACTCATAATAGTTTGTACTGTCCAGATTTTAATTTTGATTTTTAACCTCAACAATTACCTAATTATAGAAAATGATGTTTCAGGTGTCATCATTGATTTCTTGATGCATGTAAAAATTTATTTTTTGACAATACACAATTAAGTTGAAATATTTAATTGAGAATGTCTACAAAGGTGTAATATTATATATAAATATTTGGATAATTAATAAATGTAACACTATAATATAGAAAAGTTATTCAACTTAATGAACAAAGAAATGGGTATGAGGTACAATATCTGATGTAGTTGGAACACAGTAGTAGAAAAAAAAATTCAAACATCCATATTGGGTGTTTTATTTGATAATTTATAATCATTAACTAATTAATATTGAGAATAAAATATGTGACAACACAATTTTTACATAGCTTAATGAACTATGTAAATTGAAGGATCACCTTAATTCTCATAAGTATTTGTAATTAATAAATATTAAGAGTGTTTCATTGGTAAATCATAATGGAATGTATCCTTAAAATATTTTTACGATGAAAACTAATGATAAAGACATAATCTAATAAAATTTAATGAATGTAAAAGTCATAGATATATATTCAAGTATCATTTCGTATTGTATTAACTTAAATCATCCAAAGATATTTGGATTGAATATTCATGACTCACATATTCATATTGAATAGTTGTTGTTGTCATTTTCATTGTGTAATACATTACCTGAAAAGGAAACTATTATTTTTGTTGAGTTAATCACCTTATTCAGAGAGAATTTTGGGACAACACTAAATACAAATGATCTTGATAAACATAAACAATGAATTTTATGGTCACTTTTTCATTTGGAGAGGAATTAAATTTTATCAAATAATTGTGTGAAAAAATTTAATTTTGTTTATTTTTCATTAGGTACATAAGTCATTTGAAATCCTATATGGGGAATATTTCTCAACTAAATGGATTTATAGATGGAGGTTACATATAAAAATATTTCCCGACCATCTGTTATAGGTAGTTAGATGATATTGGGAGTACATTCAATTATGTTAGACTTCTTAACAACATATCTAGTAATCCTCATTTCGAAAACCAATCATCAATATTTCCAAATTTTTGATGACCTGTTAAAAAGGGGTCCAATTTTACACTATCTAAATTAGATTTACTACATGGGAAGAGATATGAAATACTCTATTGTTTAACTATAGATCCTCGTATTGATGAATTTATATTTCAATCTTAGAGTTGAATAAGAGGCCGATCTCAAAATGAGATTAAATTATCAAAAATAGTCAATTAGCATATTTTGAAAAAAAAATCCCATCGTGAAATAATTTTCTCATTTTTATATTATTGATGTGTTTTTATTTGGCCTACATTAAAATTAATTACAAATATCTTATTGAATAAATAAATAGTGTTTTGAATTTATCTAAAATATATGTTGATTTGGTTTTTTTTTGAGTTCTTCTAAGGCAGTCTAAGATATTTGATTCCTAAAATATTCATTGCTTTATATTTTAAATTTAATAGAATAGGTCATGAGAACTCAAAATATTGTTGTTTTTATATTTACATAGATGGGATACTATGGAAATATTATTGATATGATCACATTAAACTATCATGATAAATTTATAGTTGTCTTATTAAAATTCAAGTTGGTCAAAATTGATATGGGTATAATGAAACTATCATTTCATTTTACTTCTATCAAAATATATCTCTTGATCTATTCTAGTGATCATGAAGATTATGATATATTTATCATGGCATCACATGTGAATATCGTTTATTATAATTATGATGCAATAAATGAGGGTTGTAGGTCTGTTGTATAGTTCAAATAGAAAGACTTTTATGATACGTTTGACGGAGGTAAATTGGTACTTTTTGAAAGTGAACCTCATCAACCACAAAGCATTTTTTAGTTTTTGTATGAAATTATTTAATTAATAAAACATTTAAGAGGGGGAGGATGAATTAAACTTTATAATGAAGGATGATATAAATGATGACAAATAAGATGAATATAATTGAATGTATAAGTTTAAAATCAAATAATATTAAAATTTCTCATTTATATGTGTATTACAACATATTTACATTGTTCTATTTTTTTCCTTTAAAAGTACTTCATTTATAGTTTTTATATAAATTTAATATATTCTAAACCATTTTCTTTAAAGGAATTATAGGGAAAAATTTCAAGATCTGTGCCGATCAACATCTTATAGAACATATCTATTATGGCCATCATTAACAGATCTATGTAATTTTAATGTACTACATACTTTTAGTGAGCTTGAAACATACCTAGATGTTGTTTACATCTCAATATCCAATGCACCTCTGATGATGGGTTTTTTAGTCAACCGAGTATATGTAGGATATTTTTGAGTAATCATTATTAGTATTTATGTCATTTTATATCAAACTATATATTTTATAAATTTTTTATTTAATTGGAAGAAAATAAATAAATATAAGATGAAAAATATGAAAACAATAGATGTCTAGGACCTGAAATACATAGAAATTATTGTTTGATTTGATGAGTTTGAGGTTCATACTAGAGATGATGATGGGATCTGTAAATAGATTATAAAGAAACTTGTTTATGAGATAGTGAGACTTCAAATTATTTTTAAATAATTTATGTTTAATCCAATAAATTTGGAAAAATAATCTTTCTTGACATCCATGTAAAGGTAATATTAATTTTTCATTTATTAATAAGTAATTTAGAAGGTGTTAAAAAATAAATAATATTATTATAAAGTGTTATGTTTTTTATTTCTAATTTTCTTTATTTAGATGTCTATGAATCTATTTCATGCTCATGGATCATGAAAATTTGGTTTTAAATAGAGAGACATTAAATTTATATTATATAACAAATGTAATGAAACATCATTAAGCACTCAACAAATATAGAAGAATGTTCCTGAAGGAATTTATCGTGAGTAGTGAAAGTTTTTTTTCATATTAATAGTGATGTATCTCATCATATAATTGCATATTTTACTGTAACATAACAACATAAACTTACTAAAATTAATTACTCATTAATTTTTCAATTTATTGACATAATTTTAAAAAAGCTACAATGAATCATGAAAACAAGTCATACTTTATATCACTGGGTCACATAGATTTTCTTGTAAAAGATAAACCATATTTTTAGTTTTTAAATTATTATATATATTATTATATTATTTTATTATTACAAATGGTTTTTTATAACTTGTATATATATATTTTATAATGGATAATGAATTAGTTAACTCAATTAGTTTAATAGATATGTGTCCTAAAGTTCATTAGAAACATGTTGAAAATATAGTTAATGATGCTATATGAGATGTTAGAGTTAGTAATTTAAATTACTATTTAATGTTATTTAATTACTATAATTACATAATAATTAAAAATAACATAAAAAATACACAATCCTTAAAACCAATTAAATGGGGTCTGATATATGGATTAACTCATGCCAACTATCTTTATTGGTTCTATTTTATCCATGTAGTCTGCCCCTATTAATTTAGTGTATGTCATGTCAGATTTCATAATTTATTTTTCATTTTCATTTTTTATTGTAATAAATTAATATTAAATAGTAATTAAAATAATATTAATTATTTAGTAATATGATTTTTAAATAAGTTAATAACCCATTAGTAATATTGTTTTATTAAAAGGATAAAAATCAATCCATTTGCAATCATAATTGGTAGGATGGCATCATCATTTGATGATACAACTTCTAGGGATTCAAGTAGTGATATTGATTTGGATGTACATACATAAATTTCAAGGTTGAAAGATAATTTGCAATAACATGAAACTTATAGAAAAACACAGGATCAGTTGTAATCAGAAATAGAAAGTTTATTGGTTTCTACACATCAAAGGATGATGGATGCGATCACAATGGAAATTAAAAATCTTACATCTCATCCAAATGATTAAAATTATAAACACAATTCATAACATTTCCAAGTAATTATTTTCCTCATTATTATGATCATATATAATACTATCAGTGTTTCTTCTAGGAGAAAGAGTTGGGGCAATGTGAGCTAACTGTTATCTTTGAATTAAATTAGTTCTTATTGATGTGAAATGATGGAATAACTATTATGAAATTATTCATGACGTGTATGATAAGTCAACTAGACCATATAATGTGTACTATGTTGTGAATGAATCTGTATGCAGTTCTAAAATATATGAAAGTCTTTAAAAAATGTGTTAGGGGTCAATACCGAGAAAATGATGTTGAAGGGTCATGAAATCATAGAACAATGACTGTATATTTATTTATGAAATGTAGATATTGAATCTAAATCAATACAAATTTTGGTTTCTCTAAGATTATTAAAAACAAAGTTTTAGTGTTTCAAAACACTAAATCTTGTTTTAAATGGTCAAAACCATAAAAAACATCGCCATATTTATGTCAATTGACAGGAAAACATTTTTTTCATTATATATGAATTGTATGAGAAAACAAAACGTCTATAGGACATGTAGTATTTTTGAGATTTCTCAATAAATGGTTTAAAATGTTGTCAATGTAATTGAAAGAAAATTTGGGTGTAAAATAAAAAAATATATTAGAGGGCTATGAAATCATAGAAAATGTAACATAGATTAATTTTTGAAATGTTGGAACTAAATCCACTTCAATCTATGTTACGGGTTTCCCAAGATGCTCATGACTAAATTTTTAGTGTTTTAAAACTCTAAAATTCTATGTTACAGTTAAATCCATATAAAATGACCTCTTATTAATGTGAAATCATGGGAAAACTAAGGTTTAATATTTTTTATGTGTTCGAGTAGACAACACAGCCATATGATGCATGGTGTGCTGGAAATTAATCAATAACAAATTTTAAAATATATTAATCTAATTAAAAAAACAAGCATTTGGGATTCAAAAACAACAAAAATGACAATTGGAGACTTTGAAATCCTAGGAAAATGATTATAATTTGATTTTTGAAATTGAGGTAGTGACACTATGTCAATCCATGTTGTGGTCTCTCCAAGATACCCACAAACACATTTTTATTACTTTCAAATACAAAAACATGCATGTAATCATAAAAAAAAGTAAATGAGCATATATTAACATTAAATCCTAGGGTAATTATGGTATAATTGTTTTTTATTTGTAAAAGAATACAACATGTTCATATGACATGCAGAGTTCTCATAATGACTAAATAAGTAGTTTCAAAAGATATCAAATAAATAAAAAACATGTTCTGGAGGTTTAAAACTAAAAAAATATGATTAAGGGAGTTAAAATCAGAAAAATATAACAATATAATTATTTATAAAATTCACTAACTAACTCCACAAAAATCATAGTTTTTATTTTTTCAGAATTCATGTCATGTCATTTTTGGTGATTTAAAATATAAACACATGCATGCAACTATCAAACCCATTGATAATGACATATAATGGTTATAAAATCATGGTATAATATTTCTTGAATTATTTTTGACTTGTATTAGAAGACAACACATCCATTAAATGTCCAGTGTGCTCAAAATGAATCAATATGAAATTTAAAAATATATTAATATAATTAAAAATTTGAATCAGAGTGTTTAAACAATAAAATGGTATATGAAAGTGAACCTTGATTTATTGTTTTACATGTAGGAACAAACCCCATGTAAATCTGAGTCATGGGATTCTTGGGATAATCATAAACTATTTTTTGTGTTTTAAACCAATAAAATGTCAGTGTAATGGTTCAAATCCTAGTAAATGACCTTAGATTGATATTAAATAATGCGAAAACTATAATTGAGTTATTTTTGACATTAACAAGAATACTTGACTTCTAAAGGATTATTGGGGTGCCCAAAATTAATCAATAATATTTTTTAATAGATATCAATGTTATTGGAAACATACTTCAGGGGAAGAAAATCAATTCCAATGTTCCATGAAATCTTACAGAAATGATCATTGACTACTTTTTTAAATGTAAGAAATGATACCATGTCAATATAAGTTTTGGTTTTCATGGTATGAATATAAAAATATTTTATGTTATTTGAAACACATAATAATGTGTGTAATAGTCAAAGGCATAGAAAAATACATCTGAATGATGTGAAATCATGAAAAATATGGTTGAATTATTTGTAAGGTGTAGAACCAGACAATGTGTCCATTCAATGAGTTGTGTGTCCAGAATAAATCAATAAGCTATTTTAAAAATATAAAAGTCTTTAAAAATGTGTATTGTGGGTCAAAACTCGAAAAATGACTTATAGGGAAGTGTAATCAAAAGGCAATGATAATAGATTGATTTTTGAGATTTAGTTACTAATGGAATATCAATCTGAGTTTTGGTTTCCCATGGATTCCCATAAATGTATTTATAGATTTTTAAAACAATAAAATGTGAATGTAATAGTCCAGACAATATAAAGTGATGTCATATTGATGTGAAATCCTAGTAAAACCATTGTTGAATTTATTTTCAGATCTAGGAAATTCTTCATTATCAATATGAATAAATTTTATTAATTAATTAATTTTGATCATACTGCAATTTAGAAATAGATTATATTGTTATATACTTATCCATTTATAGTTATAGTGTTGAGTCAAATCATAAATATGGAATTTTATTTTTTATATGTGTTCTTCATGATGAATTGTTTTTTATTAAAATGTATTTTTTTTTGAATAACAATGTAGCATCCCATGTTTTTTGAATGTGTTAGAAACCTCTCCCTTTTTGATTTTTTTTTGGAATTTTGGGTATTCCAATTTTTCTTTTCATTGATCAAAACCTAGTTATGAATTTTCTATCAACCCAATATATTTTATTATGTGTTTAGAGTCTTTGAATGTTCCTCAACTATTTGTGTGGGGTTTGTGTGTGTTGGAGACCAAAAACAATTTTTTTGGGAAGTTGCGGGTCAAGGAGCACTATTTGGGAAAAGCCATATGGCCACTTCCACCTAACCATCCACCCAATTTTATCAATGAGCACAGTTTAGAAAACAGTTTAAATAAATATTCATGGTCATTCATAGACCTCAATATTTTTTAGAGGTATTTTTCATTGCATGCGCATAGTTAGGGAAATTCGTGCACAAGACGCACAGGTAGTGCCACTTAGGGAGTACCTTGACAATATTTCATGCACATATTGCACATAGTTTGGATAACCGTACGATATAACCAAGTGGCCACTTAATTATGTGATTTTACTATTTTCCCTTCCCTCCATATTTGGTTTTTTGCCTTATTTTCTCATACTAATGGAGAGTAAAATGGTGTGGGAACCAAATTCTTTCCACTTCTTGGAATTGATCAATCATTTTCATTGGAGCACTGTTATTCAAGATGTCAAGTGCATTAGAAACATATCGTTAAGGCCCTCCTCCCTGATTCCTCTCTTCACCTTTTCCATCATCTCATAGAACACTAAATTTATTTGATTCGTTTTGTCCTATTTTAGGGTGTTTTATGGAAATAATGACTTTTTCCATACCACTTCGAGTTAGAGGCTAATACAAGATGTTCTTACATCTAAAACTCTATGGTTGGTGGTGAATATAACTATTCATGTTTTCATGGATGTTTAGGGGGTTCAGATTTTAGCATGTCATTGGGTATTTGATTGAGACCCTATTAAATTGATTTATTGATTTTATATTGATGATATGACCTTATGGGATGAATTTGGGCATGCCCTATCCAAATTCATATGTTCGAGGCTGGGTTAGTGGCCATCGACCACCTTGGGTAATTATGTCTGGGTTTGTATTGATTTTAATTTGAATTTTTCATGTTCAATTATAATTGTAAAATTCAATTATAATTAATTATTTTTGATAGATTTAATTGGTTTATATCTATAAATTCTTGATTTCATATGATTTGATCAATGTGATTGGGATGGGAATGGCCCGAGGGAATGATGTGGCATGGTCATTTAGATTGAGACATCATGGTCATCTGGTTGGGCATGTATCTAATGTATATATATTTGGGTGATGATGTTATCCTGATTGGAAATCATGGATATAGGTTTGAGTTAGTGAATCTGTCAGGTTGAGGGAATGTCATGTTATATTGGATGTTAAGGCCATCAATTTTGAATAACATGGACTTATGGGAATTAGGGGGTAGGATTGGTGTGGATTAGTTACTAAATTATTGATTTTCTCTCACCTGTGATGGCTAAAGTGCCACTTGGAGCTGTGTACACGCAACTTGACTAATTAATAAGGTGGTATTGACCACTTGTGTGGGTAGATATCCCTGGTAGTGTGGATTAGATATTTTGTTTGAGGGTGATTTCCATATAAATACACGGGGATGGTGAAGGTCATTTTGATAATATAATCGAGTCTATCGGTTCAGGATGAGCCTTTTCATTCTTGTGTCCATTGGGCCATGAAGATTTTGAGATAACAGAGATGTCTACTTATTGGGATATTGTGACCTGAGGCAACCATGATTTTATTTGATGAAAGATATTTTTCTGCCTCTAGATATCGATCTTGAACTGACATGTGCTTTTGAGCAGGGGTCTGAGTGAACAGTTACTTTTTTTGGGTTTTCCATAGGGATGTTGGTTCTTTGTCGATACACATTTTGTTAGGGGGCACATGGTGTTTGGTTACTTCATTATAAGTAGAACCATATGGTTCTCTGGTAAATGCAACCTCAGGGGATGCCTTGAGCCTGGAACTATGGATCCTCTCTCCTACAACATTATGGATATGGTTGAGGTAGGTGATATATTCCTAGTGGTTGTTGAGAACTAAGGATGTTTTTGTTTACTTTATTCATGTGTTCTATTATTTACTATAGTTCACACATTTATAAACACTTATGCTAGGTATGATCACCAAGGTGGTATCCTAGTGATACATTCTCTCACACCCTACATGGGTCCTTCTTGATTTATGTAGAGTTTATTATTTTATGTTTAATTAATTTTATGGGATATGGAGATTGATATTTGATCAGTTTTAGTGTTGGATGTTTGAAAAGTACCTGAAGGAATTTCCAAGATTTGTTTTTTTTCCTTTTGACTATGTTTTTATTTCATCATGATTTATAAGTATATATTATATTGATGTTATGCATTAAATACCCCCTAACATATTTTATTACAGGACATGTATTTAATGCATGATTAGTTTTAGTGGAATCATGTATTATATTGGAATGTTAATTTATTTTAAATATTTTTATTTTCATGCTTCTTCTATTCTATGTTATTAACTATTGTTTCACCTTTTATGGGTCTGTTTCGACTATGATTAGTCTTTTATTCTAATTCAAGATATATATATATATCTAAAAATAACATTTAATATAGCATCACTTGAGGTTATATCCTCCCCTATATTCCCCCTTACACCATCAATGCTAGTTGGAAACCTTGGGAATTTTGGGAGGTGTTCCTGAGGCATATTGGCCCATCAGGCCTGGATCACCAGTTTAAGTGGAATCTAGGTCAGGGGTTCTACAAGTGGTATGATATATGTTCCTAACTATGAATTTGAAGAAGGTGAAAATCCCACATTTTGTATGGATTTTAATTTTTTTTCAAATGGTTGTCGTTGTTTCTCAATGGTGATCCGAGATATATGAAGATCTCATAGATGGAAATATGATGAAGTAGTTCTAATGTTAATGTAACTTAAATTAAATCCTTATTTCTTGATAATTCAGGAATATTTTTTTTAGATTTTGAGTTTAAATATTTGATATATTGTTTACAATAGAGTAGAAGGATTATTGGATGATTAATATTTATTTGTAATTCATATTCCAAAAATATTTTAAGAATAATAGGAAATGAGATTCACACAATATTTCACTATTGGATGATCCCCTTGGAAGAGCATGGAGGATATTTGGATTCTGATTAGCATGAAGTGTAAGAGGATGACTTGTTTATGATCATATAACTATCAAAAATAATTAGTATGTTGTAAAATTCATTATACAAATATGATGAATGAAATGTGGGAATAGTTGATTCCAATTGTATTTTTGACAATCATTTTTAGGTTGACTAGGAAAGAAATATTTTCCAAGAATATGGGAAGTTTCAATAATTTCCTTGTCATATAGGATGATATTAAAGATGATCGATAAAAGGTTATATTTCAAGAGATATGGGGCTCTTGGTAATGGTTTTTCATAAAATATTTATTTAATATAGAATAATTTTAAATTATTTAACAATTATTTTAAAAATCCATATGATAGTGAATCAGTATCGTTGGTGTTTCATGATCATTTTTTTGGTGGTTGTGTTTCCTAGTGTTTACCAATTTTGTGTGCCTCAAAATTGGTGTAGGAATATTTACACCTATAATTTGTGCTATGTGAACCCAAAAGGGATATTTGGAATTTCTATGATAGTTTTCGAAATGAAAAGGGAGTTCATGGACAGTAAATGAGGTTCATGTAACCATTAAGGATGTTATGTTTTGTAGATGAGGGAGGTAATTTTAGCTACCACAAATGATAACTAAGACACGCAAACCATGGAGTGAAAAAACAGTAAAATCTTCATAGTTCAAAATATGATAAAAGTTCATTGGAGGCCCATCAGTTGTGGTTGAGAGGCTGTGATTCAGGCTGCCACAAAGGGTTTTCATTAGAGGGTGACATCAGATGTTGCAATGGAGAACTGTGTTATGTGGCAGGCATAATAATTCATATTGAAGCCATTCCCACATAAATGTTTTGGGTACATCTTATTAATGGGTTATTCATATATATTTTCCTATATAAATTATCATAATCACATAGTTATGATGAGATAATTTCATTACAGAATATTCTCACTGATGGAAGAATTCAGATATGTCTGAAAGAGTCTGTGAGGGAGAATTCTGTGAAGGAGAAGAGTATTTAGAGGATTCTACGAAGAAGGAAGTAGTTCACATGGATCATTTTAGAAATGAATAAAATTCCACATAGAGAGTTTTTTAAGGGGTTTTTAGGTTTTGATAGACCACAAAGAAAATGGTTTTGAGAATTGTTTATGGAGAAATCTTCCATATTCATAACAAGGGAGGTATATGTAAGGAAAGGTAGTCTAGGAAGGAATGGTTTTTCATGTATGGAATATTTTCCCATGAATGAATTCTTTTTCATGATGGAAAGGTTTTTCATGAAGAACTCACACCATGTATTGCAAGATAGTTCATTGAGAAGCAGGGAAGTTTTCGAGAGGAAAGTTCATAGTTAATTATTTATAAATACCCCATATATGCGATAAGAGTTTTCACCCTCATCATAAATCATGAATAAGATGATATATGGACACTCAACACATTTAAAAAATTCAAACCTGTAGTTATTTGTGGATAATAGTTCTTTAAACCTATACATATGTATAATACACCCATTTTGTTTCAAAAAGGTAGATAATGTGTTTAACTAGTTTATACATTTGTAGAGAGATAAGAGAAAACCCTAATAGTTTGTTTTTTTAAGAAGAACCAAATGTGAACCTAATATCATATCTACACCAAAAAATATGAGAGTAAATTGATACAATCATGTATTAGTATTTAGTATAAAATAATGAGAATAATAAAATGATTCCAAATTCCATATTATTGTCTGTTAAAGAAGAAGAAGAGAGTGGCCAATAAAAATTCAATTATTTATGACATATCAATTGGTATGATGCAAAGATGAGAAAATATTTATTTATTTAATAATCAAATAAGAATTTTATAATTTCATTAAGATGAAGAATAATAGATCTTTGCATAGTTGGTTTTTTACTCAAGATGAAAGTGAGTAGAAGTGAAGAAGATTTGGTGACCAAATTGATATTATTTGATAATAATATTTGTTATAGAAACTTTAGTTTACATTAGTCCACAACACAATCATATTATTTTGACTGATATAAGAATAATATTGATTATCATTTAGTTTCATTATAGGAAGAGGTATGAAGACTTACCTTCATGCTACTATGAAAATAACATGTGAAGAGAATAAGATTAAGGGAATTTTATGGAATCCAATGGGTCTCAATAGGTGGAAGAAATTATTGGTGTAACAAATCCTTATTTATAAGGAGAATAATATTTTGATATGAATAATTACAATCCATCCCAATTCTTTTAATCATGCACTCTTGGATTGTTTTCATAGTCCTACATAGTTGTTAAGGCATATCCTACTCGTTTCACTACATACAAAGGGATTATTTTCTTGTGGATAGTGAATTTCAAGTGAAAGGGTATTTCATACTTGTTGTAACCACATCCAATATATTATTTTTTAGTGGTTACATTTTTAAGATTATCTCAAGACCATACCAAGGACTAGATAATCATATTGAGTAATGAGCCTTATAAAAATATCATGTGCTTCTATTTACTACTTTAATATTCATTCATGTGATAGGGAAAATAAATTAAGGGAATCTATATCCTAAAAATTCAAATAGATAAAGGGATAAAAGGATGAATTTGATTAAAAACTCCACAAAAATGATTGACCCCCCCCCCCTCAGTTTTAGGAATATCCCAATATGAATATTAAAATTGGCATCAGAGCCAAGGATCACCTCTGTTTGATTATATATAGTGAATTTATTCAATTTTGAAGAAATTAATTTATTTAATGAGTTAAATATGAAGTTCATATTTGGCGGATATTCAATGAACTTTTGGAAGAGGTTTATATATACCAATAATATGATTAATAATAAATGGAAATAGAGGAGAAAGATTAAGAAGATGTCACTTTTATCTAAATAATATAATGTGTCTATTTCTCCATACCGTGTTGAAAATGAAGACATATCATACATGTAATGTAATGAGAAGATACCTCATGTTTCCACCATGAATGAGGATAATATTCCCACCCCTAGTGATCATGATTTATTTGTTAGAACATTTGAAAATTTTCCTCAAGATGAAAATCCTAGCAGAAGTGGTGATGTTGATAAATCTAAGTCTTCTCAAGAATTATCAATTGATAGATTAAGAGTAATTATTCATTTTATTCATAATGAAATATCCCCTCTTGTTTTTTGAGTCTTTTAATTTATGTAAGTGGATATCACCCAACTGGAAGATGAAACTGATGTTTAGAGAAGGGCATTAAAGAAAAAACTGTTGAATGTTTAAAGCCACCCAGACAAGTTGGAACCATTGATAAAATAAAAAAGTGAACATGAAATAATTTCCCCATAATGGCATAAAAAATTTTGGGAAATATTCAGTAAATAGGACACTCAAAAAAATATTCATGCACTTGTATATAAGCTTAAAAATAGAACTAATGAAAATAGTTTACATTTGGAATAAATTTCCAATAAGATGAAGTAAATTTATGCATTATCTCATAAATAAAGTTACGTTGCATGAAGATGATATTGAATGAATGAATAAGGATTGTGAATAGAAGATGATTGTGAATTAAGTTCATAAAATCATCCTCAATATGAAATGTCTAGAATTGGATGCTCAATTGGATAATCTTGAAAATATTCATATTGACACTTCAAAAAAGAATGATATAGTTTCTATTGGCATTCAAATTTCATTGGATGATTCTAAGGTCAAAACAAATCCAACATGTGATAATAATATCATGATTTAATTCAATGATATATCACAAGAATCTTAGAAGATTCGGGTACCATCCATACCATTATGAATTTTCTCTGTATCCTTAAATTTAAATGTTTAATATGGTCATCCATTGTGAATTAGTGAATGTCATCCAATATGGATAATCACATTTTGAAGACCCATTCCAGTTTATTATCCATACTATAATTTCTTGATATTCATTCCTGATGATATCCTAAATTATGAAGATGATGAGGAGTGTTTACCATATAGGGGAGACAAGTGATGAAGCTTCCAAATTTATTATTATAATTAGTATAAAATCCAATTATTATATAAATTTATAAAAGATCATTCCATTGGAAAAGTCATGCATCTCTTATTCCTTAATCCTTGGTTATAGAAAATAAAAAACTATTTATAGTGGGGGAGAAATTGAATTATTCAGTGAAATAAAAAGAATGGAAGTTCCAAAACTTCAATTATCCTTCATATTTCACATGAATGTTTTTTATTTCAATTTTTATGTTACTTTAGGAGTTTTAGGTTTATTTTTCTTAAAAATATTCTCTCACATTTATTAATTTCATTCTAGAATGAGAGTGAATAATCCTTTAAGACAAGTATATGAGTTCTCATTTCATAAGGAATCCTGATTAGATTCAAATTGACAACATTGTTGTCTAAATTAGATCCTCTGATTTTCTACATCGTGCATAGATCAAGTAGACATAGAGTAAAATGATTCCTGGCACATTGCTTATGTATGGACAGACACCATTTTTTCTCATAAAGATTATATTTCATGTAAATAAGGTTGATAGAAATTGAAGTGAATCTTTTAAAGGGAATGTGGATAGAGAATATAATAGTTTCACATATTGATAAATTCATTTGGGAACATCCTTGGAGGTATTGACAAAAAATACAATGAAGGGTATTGAAGATTACACTTTCTGTATGGATTGTTTTTTTTATAAAATGATTTTCATTGGTTGTAAATGGTGATCAATGAGATATGAGTATATCATTGATGGAAATATGATGAAGTAATTCCCATGTAAATGGATATTAGATAAAATCCTCAAGTAATGATAATTTAAGAATCCTATATTGATAACATTTAGTTTCAAGATGTGATAACATGTTTACAATAAAGTAGATGAATTATTTAAATATGAATATTTTTTTGGATTTCATATTCCAAAAATATTCTCTTAATATAAGAAATTGAGGGTCATTAAATATTTAATTATTTTATTAAAACCATGGAAGACCTTGAAGAACATTTGGATTCTGATTTTCATGATGTGGAGGAAGAGGATACTTTTCTGATATTTGAGTTCTGAAAAATCAAAAGTTGTAAAATATGTATTTCACGCATGATAAATAAAAGGCAGTGAAAAGGTGATGCCAATCATATTCAAGATAATCAAATTCAGGATTATTAGAAAAATATATATTTTGATGGAATAAAAGGAAGTTATAATAATTTCCTTGGGAAATATGACAATGCTAAAGGTGACCGATCAAAGGATATCAATCCTGACATATGGGGTTCATGATAAAAGATATTCAGTTAATTTTGATTGAATATGGACGAATATTGAATAATGTTTCATTTTTTTGAAAAAGATAATGATGGTGAATTAGTATAGTTTGTGTTGATGAAACATATTTTTAACGTGGAATAGTTTCCCATTGTTATCCAAATCATTTAGCCTCAAAATCAGAAAAGTATATTTCTGCATAGAATCATTGCAATGTAGACCACAAAGGGAGTTTTCAGAACACAATGATAGTTTACGGAACGAAAATGGAGTTCGATAACTGCAATGGGGGTTTGTAAAACTGTGAAGGGTGTTATTTTTTGGAAGTGGGTAGTAATTATGGTCACTAAAAAGGGTAAATGAGATTTGAAAACCATAGATGAAAAATAGTGTGTGCTACACTCATAGTTTTTGGAGTTCGATAACTGCAATGGGGGTTTTTGGAAGGTTGGTTCTCATTTTAGGATCATAGTTTTTGGAAGGCTAGTTCTCTCGTTTTGGAAGGCTGGTTCTCTCGTTTTTGTTGGAATATGATATCGATTGCGCATATAATAAATGTGTTATGCAGAATGCATAATAGTTTTCATTGAAGGATATCTCGCATTGATGTTTTGGGTAAATCTGATTAATGGGTTTTTTGGATCTATTTTTCTATATTGAAAACCCTAGTCAGAAAGTTACAATGGGTGATTTTCAATAGTGGTGATCATTCTTGTTGGATAAATTTGGTTAAGTTTGAAAGCATTTATGAGGGATAATTCTGTGATGGAGAAGAGTTTGTGAAGGAGAATTATATGATGAAGGAAGTATTTCTTGTGGATCATATCATCGAATGAGAAAATTCCATGAATATATTTTACAAAAGGGGTTTTTAGGGTTTGATAAGTACAAAGAAAAAGGGGTCATGAATCATCAGTTGTTTGTAGAGTAATATTCCATCTATGAAGCATATGTGGTCCATAGAAGGAAAGGATTTTCCATGAAGGAAATTTTTTCTATGGAAGGAATGGTTTTCCATGAAGGATAGGTTGAAAAAAAAAATGGTCTTCCACTAGGAACTCTCACCACATAGTGGAGGACAGTTTGCGGTGGAAGAAGGGCAGATTGTGATAGGACAGTTCACAGTTTCCAAAATACAAATACAAAATACATTAAATAAGTGTTCAAACTATCTTCATTAGTCATTAATAAGATGATCGATGGACAGTTGACACATGTTAAACTCACATGCTTATTGTGATTCTTGATGAATGATTTTGTGAACCATTTCTTGGGTATAATAGCCTCACAGTGTTTTGCAAAGGTAAATCGTGTGTGTAATTGATCAATACATAATGGATGGAGAAGATAAAACACACATTTGTATCCTATGATGGAGAACCAAATGTGAACCTATCCTCATATCTGCACCAAATAAGAAGATAGTAAACTGAATCCCTCATGAATTGGCATTTATTAATGAAGAAAGAGAATGATACACGACTACACGATTCCATTTTATTATGTTTCAAAGAAGAAGAATAGAGTGTCCTGTCTATATTTAGTTATTCATTCCATATCAATTATAAAAATTCTAAGATGATATTTTATTCATTGATTTAATAATACCAATGAAATATTGTGATTACATTGAGATGGAAAAGAAGAGATCTTAGTGCAGTTGGTTTTGCACTGAAAATAAATTGATAAGAGGACATTAATATTTGGAGACTAAATTGATTTACGTTGACTAAAATTTGTGTGAGATAATATTTTTTGTTCATCAATCCACAAAAAATTCATATTTATTTAATTCATATAATAAGTATATTTTTCATCAATTAGATAGCTACATGGAAGAGGTAAGAAGTGTTAAAAGATTGTTTCTAAGAAAGGATCAAGTGAAGAGAGGAAGATCAGATTATTACTCTGGTATCCAAATAGTTTCAACAGGTAGAGGAAATTTTTAGTGTTACAATCCCTTATAAAAAATGGCAAAATATTTCTTTAGAGGAAGTATATTGATCCATCCTAGTTATTTAAAACATTCACTATTGGATTGTTTACATAGTAATACACAATTGTAAGGGAATGTCTTCCCCATTTAATTACATGCAAAAGAACTATATTCTAGTTGAATGTTCATTATTAGTGAAAGGATATTTTCTACTTTCTATAACCAAGTTCAAAGGATTATTTTATAGTGTTCTTGTGTTCAGAATTGTTTTCGGATCATGCCAAGGACTAGCTAGTCTTATTGAGTAGTGAACCTTATAAAAATATCATGTTCTTTTTTTAAATACATTAATATTCTTACATCAGACAGGGAAAATATATTTTATGAATTGAGATCCTAATAGTTCAAAGACATAAATGGATAAAAATTTTAATTTGATTAAAAAATCCCCAACATTGATCCCCCCCTCAGTGTTAGGCATGTCCCAAAATGGTCCTTATATTATGGTTAGCTACAAATGATCTCAATTGATTTATTTCACTTATACTGGTATTAATATTTGAGAAATGGTATAATGTAGATTAGGATGTATTCAAAATGATGTTTAGATATCATGTTTGGGTTCCTTCATCCCCATCCATGAGGGACAAACCAAGTTATTAGGGGTGGGAATTCCTATAACATTTTTCTCAATTACATTATATATGATTTCCAACTCAAGGGGTATTCTAGAATATTATTGTTATATTTGTGTTATTTAGCCCTATACCTAGTATTGTATGGGAGAACATGGACCCCTCCCCAATAAGGTATGGGGTGTGTTCTTAATTTTACATTTTTCTTTGCACATGATAAGATTATTTAGTTAATTATAATCATGCACCTATGAAAATTTATATTAAGGTGTTAAATGAATTTGGGTATATGTTATGATAAATATATATATATATATATATATCTTGTGATTCATAAATTTATCCTAACTATTATATGATAGAGAAGGTACTGGTGACTGGGGTGATGTTGATCACCAGGTTGTGTAACATGGTCATCGAAATGAGGCGACATTGTTCATCAGTATGAGCATGGCCTAGGGAATAATTGAATCTTTGATCTATTAAGGTTGGTAGGGAGTAAAAGAGGTTGTAATTCCTTGTTCCATGGTTAAGATGGGGAATTTTGAGTGTAGTGAGTTGATTATTGATATTACTTCATTCTATTTCTTCGATATATATATATATATATATATATATCTATGTGTGCGTGTGTGTTTGTGTTTTTGGGGTTTTCTGGAAATTTTCATTATATTCATCAAATATCAACCTAGACGGATCAGATGGAGTGTCCTATGGGTGATGGTAGGGTGCCACTAGATCATTATCTAGCTAATACCACTGGGGGTTAGGAAAAATAGTTATAGTATTAGACTCAATAAAAGGTTCAGGTTTAGACAGGGTAGCAGCCAAATTTGACAGCATTTGGGTTGTGGCTTGCTGAGATGCTCAGAGTGATTATGGTATGTGTTATCTAGGGTATCAACAGGGGTTATCAGGGAGTATATCCATATATGGAGTATCTTAATCGGGTGTTCTAGTTGCAGTACCTTCATCTTTTTTTAGGGTGAGGGTGGTCCACAGGCAGCGGAGAAGTAGATCGGGTCCATGTAGATGATTATTGAGCAACAAGAGATACCTCTAGGGGGAGGGTGAAATTGGAATCCCAAATGATCATATGACAGGAAAATTATTGGTGGGACATGTAGTATCAGGTAGGTATACATGAGGGATTGTCTTGGAAGGACATTAAGGCCAGGTTCATCAAGAATTTCTTCATGTAGAAGTTGAGGGAATACAGAACTCGGGAGTTCTTAAGCCTTCAGCAGGGTGACTTGTCTATCATGGACTGTATAGTTATGTTCACTGAATTGTATTAATTTTCACCTTTCTTGGTGGTAAAAGATACATTAAGGATGAGGAGTTTAGATGATGGTTTATGAAAAACCATTCGTGTACATGTAAACATATTTAGGTTGGCCTCAATCTTAGAGGTGGTGAATCAGGTGCTCACAGCTGAGGAAAACATGATGGATCATTCATAATCGAGATGGGAAACATTGTTAGGTGATTTCAATGGGGACACATCAAATTGTTGGATACAAGGCTAGGATGAGTTCTATCAAGGAATTCAGGACAAGGACATGAGAAGAAAACATTACGGTGTGTCTTTGATGGTTTAATTTCCATGTGGGAAGCTAGTACTTGTCTAGAATCAGTGTGAGAATCCTCTAGAGGAGTGTCAGGTATGTGGAAAGTTCAAGAATCTTGAGATGTTCTACAAGAATATTTATTTGGTAGTTGGAGGTCAGAGATTGTGGGAAACACATGGTTCTAATATTAGACTAGGATTAGAACCAGGTTATTGTAACAGAGTTTTAGATGCATGTAATGGTTATGGAAGAGATAGCTAGACCCAGCAGTGGGGACAGTGGTGGGTGGATGGTACAACACCATTGGGAGAAAAAGCTACTAGTTGTTGGGTTTTAGATCAGGTGCCTGTCGTGGAGATTCTAGGTTATGAGAAAGTAGGTGAGATAATGACGATCAGATGTACATCATGGGTATATCCATGATCTTTTGTTGTTTTGGCATGGAATTTTAGGTATATTAGTTTTTGGTGCACGAGGTGCGTGGGTTATATGCATCTGGACTAAACAAATGCTATTTTTTAGGTTGGCAACAGTTGGGGTGTTTTATGATATATATATGAAGTTCATGGCACTATGATCTATGTGGGAATCATAAGATGTGGGATTATTGAGCTGGTTTGGAATCAGAACACCGTGGAGATGTAGGTTACATGAGTTGTATACAAATCTGGTCACCATGGTGGTTTAGTACATATTGAGGTTTGAGGCACTGTGAATTAATTGAGAATATAATGAGATGCATGACCTCGTTCGTTCCATTTGTTCCATGATCATCGGGAGGGCGTTGATACGATGTAGGATTTTGATGCATGTTAGGTATGAAATTGGAGAACCTGATGAGTTTAATGAGTGATGATGCATTACAGGATGACTTTTGAGTACTACAATGGTTGTTTGACCTTTTTATGTTTGAGTGTTTAGATTTATGTTACTTAGGTAGGTTACTCCTGAGGTGGGGATCCCCCATCCCACTAAAGTGGTTGACATGTTCCCTTGAGACTAGGGTTTTCTGGGTTAGTTAAATTTATATGGGTATGTTTTTTACCATCTCATATTTATGTTTTATAACTTAGGGTTGAGTTTTGTTAAGGTTGGTAGATTTTCAATTCCTAGGTTTTTAGAATGGGTCAAAAACCTCTCCCTTTTTGTTTTTTTGGAATTCATGGGTATGAAAAATTATTTTTCAATGGTCAGATCCAAATTTCTTGTTTTTCTTCTAACAAATATCTTTTTTTAGGATATAGTTTGAGGCTTTTCAAGTGCCTCAGATGATTGGGTGGGTTTTGGGTGCATCAGATCCCAAAAACCCAATATTGGGATGTTGTAGATCAAGGAACATGGATTGCGTAAAATTTTGGGAACACTTTCCTCTAACTATTCTCCCAATATTTTCATTGATCAAGTTTAGAAAACCGTATATGTAAAGGTGCACGTCCATGCATGGGCCTCTACAATTTTTGAAAAGGTTTTTTACATTTCTTGAGCATGGTTAGGTCAAACCATGCACAAGATGCATGTGTAGTGCCACTTGGGAAGTACATCAACACTATAGAACACACTATTTTTATAATGTTCAGAAAACCATGTGATCTAACCATCCAGCCTCTTAAGGAGGTTATTTTTCAATTTTTTCTGATCCTTCTTTATAAGGTTTTTCTTCTTATTTTATCCTCCATGTCAAGTGTATAGTGGTGGCAGTTCCTCTTTATTTCCCCCCCATGGATTTGATCTATCTCTTTCTTTGGTTCTTTTTTCTTCCATTTTTTTGGTGCATTCTAATTGTATCGATAAATCTCTCCTCCCACATGCTTTTCTCCTCATTTTATCTCATCTCACGAAGTGCTAAATCTATTTGAGTTATTGTTCCATATTTTCTAGAAATTGTTTGGAAATGTTGATTTCCTCCAAACTGCTTCGAGTTATAGGTGAATCCCAGATTTTTCAACGTCTATTATTATTAGGTATGTGGTTTATACCTTTCTTCATGTTTTCACAGAGGTTTTGGGGGTAATGATTTTAGCGCACCATTGGTTTTTTGAGAAAGTACCTATGAAATTGATTTCATGATGTTAAATTGATCATATGTCCTAATGGTATGACTTTCATCATGACCAAGAAAATTTCATACATGTCAGTCCACATTAGAGGTTTTCAACCACCTCAATTAGTTAGGTCAGGTTGTGTTCTTATTTTAATTATAATTTTTTTTAATTTAATTGTAATTTTATAATTAAATTATGTTGAATTGTTTTTCTTAATTTAATTATATATATATAATTATTGGTTTCATGTGATGTTATCCATGGGATCATGATGGGAATTTCTTAAGGGAATGATGAGGCATGGGCATCATGTTTGAGGTGATGTGACCATGTGATTGGGCTTGGCCCTGATGTGTGTATATTTGATCAATGAAGATCAGAGGATAGGGAATCGTGGATGTTGGTTTGAGATGGAGATGTCTTCAGGTTAAGGAAATGGCCCATTATATTTAATAAAAATCCAATCAGATTTGAGAAACATGGTCACATGGGCATGAGGTGTCAATATTGGTGTGGATTATGTTCTAAATTGGTTATTTTTTTTCACCCTTGATGGACAAGGCACCACATGGAGTCAAGTTCACATAGGATAAATCCATGATGAGGTTCTATTGACTAGTACATGCATAGAGTCCCTCAGTAGTGTAGATTAGGTATTTTATTTTGGGATTTTATCATATAAATCCACATGTAAGGTGAGGATACTTCATATGATAGTGATGAAGCATCAGTTGGGGGCTAAGGATCACTTTTCTTATGTAAATTTGGTGAGGATGATCTTAGGATAATGAAGATCTCCATTTCTCAAGATTTTCGGCTATGATATGGATTTTCTTTATTTGAGGACAAGTATCTTTATTGCTCTTGATGTCAGGCTTGATCTGATGAGTTCCTTAGAGAAGGGATATAGGGGAATGATTACTTTTTTGGGCAAGCCATAGAGACATAATTACTTTGTTAGGACATGAGGTGTTAGGAGGCACATGGTGTTGGGTTACTTCATTATAGGTGGAATGTGATGGTTCACATAAACATGTTATATAAGGGGATATCTTGAGCCTAGGTTTGAGGATCTACTCCCCTGCAGCATTTTTGTGTTGGCTGGGTAGGTAATGGAGTCTTTGTGGATGTTGAGAAGCACTGGAGTCGGTATTTACTTTATACATGTGTGGTATTATTTAGTATAGTCCACACCTACATAAACACTTATGTTGGGTATGCACATGTCGGTGTTGTCCTACTGAGACTTGTTCTCACAACCTATGCAGGACATTCTGGATGCGTGTAGACTTTATGATTTTATGTTCATGTAAGGGTTCAAGATATATAGTAGGATCCAGGTACATTTTAACATTGGATGTTGGAAAGGGTCCTTGAATACTATCCTCAGCTGGAGTTTTTCTTTTATTTATCTTTATATATCGGCATGCATTATGTGTATGTATTTTATTGAGGTCATTAATTTGTGACCCTATTTCTTATTGTACTATATGACTTGTATTAAATTCATGTTCTATTTTAGTGGATAAAATTAGTATAAAACATGTTTATTTATTTCCACTATTATTTAATACTATGCATTTTATATTTTATGTCATTAATTGTGCTTCCTAATTTTGCAGGTATGGTTCGATTCTTCTGAGTCTTTTCATCCACTTCATCTTATATATATCTAATCAGAACATTTAGTATATAATCACATTAGGGTATAGCCTCCCAAATATTCTCTTTTAACCCCTCAATAATAGTTGTCATTTGGAATTAGGGGAGGTGTGCCTAAGGCCAAGTGGCCCCTCTGACCCGAAGCACTAGTTTAAGTGGAATCCAGGTCAGGGATTCTAAAAATAGAATAATAAATTTTGTGTTAAAATTTCCAAATATATTATGTTCTTGTTATTTTTCATGTTTCTTTTCATATTTATTTTGGTTTTCAATGTATGTTATAGATGTTGAATGTATGTAGGTGGATGATCACTCTGATAAACAGTACTCTTCTGAAGGTAGTGATCATTGCATATATTTTTTGTGGTATGGTTAAATATTATCAGTGATTATGTTGTAATTAATATTTATAATTCTCATATCAAATTTCTTTTTTTCATTTGATAATATTATGTGGCTGATTATGCATATGATAATTTATATATGTAGGTGGTTGGATGTAGTATAGGTGGTTAGATCAGCGTTTTGGTAGTGGGTTTATAATGTTTGTCGGAAATATTTTAGTTATTTATAAATGATTGCTAAGCATGTGGATGATTGATGGTTGTGTATATATGAATTTGGATGTGTGCCTATATTTATTGTGTATTTATGGTTGACTTTATTGTATAATTGAATCCGGTGATAGCATATATATTTTTTTTTTAAATATTTTTTAAAAAAATATTTCATATAAAATATTTAGCATCACTTTCATAAAAAATCCACTAACCCACACTGCCATTAAATTTTTTGCAGTAGAGCAATTAATTGTGATTATTTTTTCCACCTCATAACTAAATTTTTATTAATTAAATTATAAGTGGTAATGTTAAATTTTCATATTTTTTTATTTTTAAAGAAAAATGGTTTCCAATTGAATAAAAAAAAGTTTTTAAGTAAACAAAAACAACACAAAAAATATTCACCTATAAATTATAAGAACCACCAGTAAATTATTATCAACTATGAGATATATAGTGGTTTGAAGAAATACCACTAAAAATAATGGTGGTTTAATCCTCCACCCTTAAAACCCCAACACTAACGCCACATTTTTTTACTAGTACACATGTCCTTGTGACGTTCTAGCTCTGCCTTTATATATTTAAGGGGGTTTATTGATTTGAAGTGTGCCCCTTCATTTTCTGTGGTCAACGAGTTAGGGCTGGATTGAGGATAGGAGATCTACTTGGATTGTGATTTTGGTTTTCAATGAGGAAGATGAGTTGAAGACAGTGCTGCAGTATTGGGCCTCCATGGTTTCATAAATTATACTTCGGAGAGAGGTTGAAGTCATTTTGTTCAGCCTCAATTTAGATCTCCTGGATTATGAAAATTTGAGGTCTAAAATAACGGGTTCTATTTGTGGGCCTTCTCATTCATTGGATAGGATGTATTAGTAGAGGAACAAAGGTGTTAATTCTTAGTTCTTAATGAGAAGTATTGATGAGGTGTTGTTGTTACCTTGTGTTCCATATACTCAGACAATTAATATGAGGATCCACTATGATGTTGTGCCTCAACCATAGTGCAACCATCTATACATTTGAATACGATAAGCATGATCCTTGATAAGCAGGTCTTATGCAGTTATTTAATTTTTTTATAAATAATTGAGTCATTGGTTTTATAATGTATTCTCGGTTGGGATTTTTTATTTTTTCAAAGTCATGTGGTATATGTTGTATTGTCACCTTGGTTTCATCCCTAGTCATGGAGATTCCAGAACACATTCTGTTTATAAAAAAGTAAGTAAAAATTTATATATGAAAAAACAACGCTAGAATTGTTAAAATATAAAATAGTATATTCATAAAATTGGGAAACCATGCCTGAATGAAATTCCATGTTATGCCTAGGGTAGGGTTTTATGATAGTGAATGTTTAATAATAAAGACAATGATAAAGGTGATTTATACATAACAAAAACTATATGGCTTATGAGTTAAGGGTTTGGAGGTTCGAGGAGGGAATTAGATGGTTATTATTAGGATTTTAACATGGGTATTATTCAAAATAAAATATATGGGGATAGGTAATGAAACCAAGGGTGGGTGCCAATAACATTAAAAATGGAGGGATAGGTGTGTCTGTGACTTTGGGGTGGGTAAGGGAAGGGAGATGAGGGTGGGGGATGGGCTTGGGAGGGAAAACAATAATCATGAGAGAGAAACAAGTCATGGAGGAGAATAAAAAAATTCGTATAATAGTTTATACATAAATTAGTAATTATTATCTTTTTAAATATTTGACATTAGTGGTGAAAAAATAAACATCATCTGATATCTCATGTTGCATGTTTATATCAAAATATGATCATATTTCAACACAATGATTAAATCAAAAATGTATCTCTTGGTTAAGATTATTCAATTTAATAATAATACAAATCTTCAACACAATTATTCATGAATCATATGAGAAAGATTATTTTTGATTTACAAAACTAATGAATGCTTATGTTTTCGAGTTCTATGATTCCTTCAGATAGAGCATGATTCTTTAGATCTTTAGGAATCACTAGATATGTCTCCATCTCTATATACCTAGTGGTGGGGATCCATTTATTAATGTCTGAAGTGAGGTGGGAGGCCTCCACCATAATATTACCCCAGATATCTAGAATAAATTCATTCATAATTGTCATTGAAATATTAGATATTTCAATGTTAGGATTCACATTCTTCATAACATGAATTACGTAGTTCTTGTACATGGTTTTCTTCTTTAGTAATGATAACACATACAAATAATGACATGTACAAGAACTATATATTTAAGGTTATAAAAAACAGGCATCCTGACATAGAAATATATAATATTGAACTTGTAATTATGTATGACTTCATACATGATATGAGGGATAGGATTATGGGTGAGACTTATTACCTCTCTACACACACCAAGAATTAGAGACTCACTAATATGGAGATAGAGATGATGACACATCTATTTTTGGCTAAATATTTTTGGAATAATTCTCTTTCTGAAGAAAAGAAATATCTCAATAACATCAATGGTCATTATTTTTTTGAAATTATCAGTAATTTTACTTATTCAATTTATGATTAATTTTAATAAAGATATGTATTAATCTTATAATGAATAATTTTATTCATGATAATAATTACTCATTTGATCATTATGGAAACACATGATCATATTATTACTTCAACACGCTACATGAGAGATTAGATGATGAATACTTTTCCACTGTTAATTTCATAAATTTTAAAACAACATAATTACCAAATTCCCCGTCTACTATTATACTAAATTTAGATTCCCCTCCATGACATGTTTTTCTACCATGATTAACAATTTCCCTCCTAATCCCAAACCCCTTATGTCTCATCTCTTCCTCACCCCATAGTCCCTAAGACACCCTCCCCTTTGTTTTCCATTATATTTTCACCCGCCCATGGTTTTATTCCCTCTCCCCCGATTATTTATGTTGGAGAGGCACTTTTTTCAAATCCCTATCCTTTCTAAATCTTATCCACCCTGCACCACTCCCCCCCCCCTAAACCTTCAACTCAAAAGCCCTCCAATTCATAATATTTATGAATATCCATTAACATTCTCATTTTCATTCAATATTACCTATCCTAAAGTCTTTCCCTAGGCCTACTATACTATTTCGTTCATGTGTGATTTCAAATTTTGTCAATATAATATGTTATATTTTTGTTGGGAAAGAATTATTTTTTCAAATATAATAGTTTTCCTATTTTTTTATAAACATACTGATTAAATCTTATTTTTCTTTATATTTCAAATAAGACACTTTTGGGGTAAGTGGGAACCGAACAAGAAATGGCTACCATAGACAGGTTGGGTTTGGATCCACGTCCAAGTCCAGACTCGACCAAAAGGGAAACCAGAAAACAACCAAAATCACGTTGAGGAAAAGTGAGAACTAGCTTGTCAGCACAACACACTGGAGATCTAGGATAAGAACCATGTCTCATACCAAATCATCCCAAAAAACACCTCAATATGTAGAACCAAAAAAAGAGCACTCAAAATGTTCAATAATCACCATGACCACCTGAACAATCCAAAGAATCATGAAATCAATCAAACCCAACCAAATTGGGGTCGTGCACGATGGAGAATGTTGCAATGGTAGAGAGAACCAAGGAAAAGAAAATCTATCCAAGTGCAAAACAAATCAACATCCGCAGTAGCTACAAGATGGTCCCAGGTTGAACTGATGGCGTCTCTGCAAGCACCTCCGTGCATCCCGCACCATGGATTCCCACATAAACCCTAGTTGATGAACCTTCTCATCAAAAGAGCCGACCTAGTGTCGAAGTAGAAGACAACAAACACACCAGATCTCAACAGATCATGGAGAGGGGGAACTGCATCACGAAGCACAACCGTGATCGAAACTAGTGGGATATGAACACTGAACCAAGAAAGGAGCACGTGTCATCGCTTCCATTGGAGACATCACATGCCATACACATGGAATCTGGGGGCCGAAGGGCACACGACCACATCGGCCTTCCAGTGGCGGGATCAAGGAGAGGTGTGGTCAGCAGCGGACATCGCCCTTGGGGAAGTGACTTATTTGAAAAATAAAAAATATATGTTTCAGTCAGTAATGTCAAAATACCTCACATTCAATAATTTTTCTCATTCATGATTGGTTATTTCTTATTATGTTTCATAGAAAGAGTGATCCTTGGTGCCAATAATCAGGTCGATGGACATTATCTGAAATGTGTTTTATAATATTAGAAATTTATATAGGTGTTATTTTTCTAAAATGAAATGATTTGAGATTCACAGATATTTCCAATTCATAGAAAATTAAAAAAAAATTAATTTTTTAATATTGTATATCTCAATTTCCTTCTTGTGGGGGGGGGGAATCCCAATCTTATTGGTGTTTAGTGTTTCATGGGATTATTCTGTAATAAATATCCTTGAAAAGGTCATGTGACTACAAAATCTATCATGGGCCTAAGCAAACAAGTTGAAACCTAATGTTGAATTAGAAATCGTTGAAGTATTCTATGGTGGAAGTTTTTTCAAATATTTATGATTTGATAAAAACCAACCCCTTGATAGTGTTGATAACTCCATTTATAAAATGGTATCAAAATCCAATGAATTTTTAAATTTGTGTGAGATCCTCAAATGATTTATCCAGAGTGAATTAATCATGAAATATCCCCCGCCTCTCTCATGGATATTGTAACCTTGTCGAATCATGTTGAATATTTGTGTTTTATTCCTATTTATTTTTCTATTTGAGTTCATTTTGATCACCATGAACCAGAAATACCCTAAAAAGTGGTATTAGAGCACCAAGGTCAAAAATATTGTTCATAATAGCATAATCGATGAAAATAATAGAGCTGAAATGATGTTGGTAGAGCCGGTCAATGTTTCAATCCATCTGTGGGTGCAACAGTGACCCCTTGCATGAGAAGAAAATATTTTTTACATCAGTGGTGAATTTCTAGTTGTTTTTCTACCCACTTTTTTAGTGAACCACGGTAGCGCCACCTTAGCCGTCGATCTGGACCGATGATATTGTTTCATAAAATCTTGGCCATCCAACCTCTAATTTCAATGATACATGAGTGGATTCTATCTATTTCAACTATTCTGGAAGCATCTGTGTGGTAATACTTTCAAAATAATCACCCAATCAATTGATGAAAATACTAGTAATATGATTTTGCACACATATTTTTATTATTCCATATGAAAATCCAAAATGGAAGATCTTTTGAATATTAAGAATTTTTTGAATCCAATAGTGGATACCACTAATCCCATTTTAGTGAAAACATAAGAATCTTAAACAAGTGGTCAATCTAGTGAGATGACCTAATCCAATACCCCTCTAGATAATGCATAGTGGTTCATGCTCAATAGGAAGATCACTACCCAAATCTGATAGTGTATTGAAAAGAGTATCTTCCAACATTTTTCAAAAAAGAAACAAGATATATTCATTCTATAAACACAATAAGAATATATTAATGCAGAGAAAACCATGCATAACAAAAAAACGGAATATTCAGTATTTTCACCTTTAATTATAAATAAGGGACCAACATATTGGAGCACAAGAGAGTGTTCCAAGGTATAGTTGATCAATTCAATTTTATGAAAATGAAGATTGATGCTGAGTTGTAGGAATTTTTTATATTGATTTATTTACCAATGATGTAGGACACACTAGTTGTGTCTGTCATCAATTAAACACCAGATGGAACACTCACCATGGATATGGTGAAAGATGGAATATTGAGTGAATAGTCTAGAAGAAATGTCGAGTGGTGAACACCTAAATCAAAGGCTCTTATCATTGAATGGAAAGGGAAGTATAAATGAAGAGGAAGAAACAATGGAAGAGAACTCCATGATAAAACTCTATAGAAAAAGAAGCGATCAAAAAATTTATTGACATATGATATGAAGTTCCACCATTTTGGAAAGGCTAGAATCTTCACCTAGGTGTGTAGGCGGGTGAAGGCATAGTAGAGGAATTATAAAGGTAAAAACCATAATAATGACGCTGTATTTATCGATAAACAAATCTTCATTGTTCATGATGAATATTTCATTAGTCTTGAAAGCCATGATTTGACATGGGTGACTGATTTTAATGCATCATACCATGTCACTGCTAGAAAATATTTTTTTTTCATCTTACACTTTAGGTATATTCAAACATGTGAAGATGGTAAATTATGTTTCATCCAAAATCACTAGTATTGGTAATATTTTTTTGGAGACTAATATTGGATGCAGGTTATTGTTGATGGATATGAGGAATGTTCATGATATTTGACTTAATCTGATATCCCCTAGAATGAATTACAATGATGAATATTTATGTTCTTTTAGTGATGGGAAATGTAATCTTAACAAAGTTAACTTAGTAATTTATAAAGGAAAGAATTATTTCTCTACAAATCTCCCAGATACCATATCGTGTGAAGGAGAAGTTAATACAACCCAAAAATATGTTCTTTGAGATGTTTGGAACAATTTTCTTGGTTATATGTGTGATAGAGGAATCATAATGCTCTTTGAGAATAATATCATTCCAGGACAAAATGGTACACATTTGGATAACTATTTTGATTGCATCATGGGAGAACAACACAAAGTATCACTTTTTTTGTTATTTTCCATCTTGAGAATAAAATGATTCATATTTGATTCACAGATATGTCTAAATTATAAGAACTATGTTGATGGGAGGTGATATTTATTTTTTTACCTACATAGATTATCATTATAGAAAACTATAAACCTTTTATTTGAAAACTAATGATCAAGTGAATGATGTTTTGAAGATGTTTCATATGAAGGTGGAATGATATATAGACCTATGGTAAGTGTGTGTGAGTGTAAAATTGAGGAGAGTACCATGGTCTATTTCAGGGGTACTATATGAGCTTCAAAGTCAGGCAAGAAAAATCAGTACTGAAGATGACTCAGCATGATATTGTTGCTAAGAGGATGAAAAAAAATAGTTTGGGGGAGATTTAGATGTATAATCTCAAATTAAAAGTTGTAAAACACCTTTGAGAGGGGAAATAATGGTTGTAGTTGTTCTTATAAACATTTATCTTTTAGTTCCAATGAACAAAAATGTTCCAAAAAGTGTATGAAAATAAAAATATATTTCATACAAATACTTAAGATTATTTGGTTTCATGGAATTTTTTCCCATCTTGAAAAATGAGTAGGTGAAGATGGATGCAAAAGGAATGCAATGTATCTTTTTGGGATATGCTCATGAGGATTTTGGATATCGACTTTGGGATACTATCAGAAAGAGGATCATCAGAATTATAGATTTCAGTTTTCTTAAGGATAAAACAATTGGGGATTTTTAGAATCCCAAAAATGAAGAGAAGTTGCAGTATGAGGAAATTATAGTCAATATTAAACTAGTCTCACCACCATCAATTCTAGGTAGTGAAAGAGAGAGACGTGACACTGATGATACATCACTACCAGTTAATATGTCTCCCTATATTGATATGTCTCCAAACTGTATTATTCTAGAACATATTTCCCCTGATGAGAAGTATAGGAGATCCACTAGAGAATGATAACCAAGTCATAGATACTCATCGCCTGAGTATGTGATACTTACTCACAAGGCAGATCTTGAAAGTTATTATGATGGAATCAAGAGTCAACCGAATATGGAATGTAATAATTTCTTTCAATATGATGTGATATCCTTACACAAGAACCTTAAAAGTTATTTAGTATAGTTACAACGTTGAAATAATGCACTCTAGAATAAGTGGGTGTACAAAAAAATGAGAAGATAGAAGATCATTGAAGTGCTACAGATCTAGAATGGTTGTGATGGGATTCATTTAGATGAATTTTTTTTACTTTGAATAATTATTCTCACATTTATTTACAAATTCTATCGTAATAGTGTTTCTTGGATTGGAAAATAGTATAAACCTATAGAATCAAAAACATGATTCAAATATTGTGTTATTACATGAAAATCTTGATTAGATTATATGCATAGAGAAGCTATAGGTATTTCAGGTGAATAGTAATGAACACTTGGTATAAAATATTAAGAAAATTTTATATGGTTTGAAATAGGAATTGAGGCCATGGTACATGAAATTTGACTCATTTAATGATAGAAATGAGTACATGAGGATGACAGCTGATCATTGGGTTTTAATAAAATAGATTTCTGATTTTGAATTTATTATCTTATTTATTTTTGATGATTATATAAATAATATTGGTAGTGATATCACCAAGATTGACCAGATAAAGAAGTAATTGAAAAATTATTTTTAGAAGAAGGACTTGGGAGACTCTACTCAGAATCTTGGTTTGAATAATTATTATGACCAAAAGAATAAAAATATTTTTCTATCTTAGGAGTGGTATATTGGGATTTCCCTTGAAGGACTCAACCTGGGAAAGGTGAAACTAGTTAGTACTCTAATTTAGATTCACTATAGGCTCCTGAAAATTCAGATTACATCTACTGTGGGGGAGAAAACAGATTATGAAAATTTTCATTATCATTCAGCAGTTGAAATCCATATTTATGTCATGGTGTGAACTAGGTGAGACATTTCTCACACATTTGGCATTGATAGAATATTATTTTAAAAACATGGAATGGATTATTGGTTGGTTTTCCAGTAGATATTGATTTATCTCTGAGGTACATCTTGTCATTTTTTATGTTTGTCGAAATGGTAAACTAGTTTTAGAAGGATACATAGATGCAGATATGGTTAGAGATGTAGACATGAATAAATCCATATATGGGTACCTGATAACATTTGTAGGGGGGTCAGTCTCATGGAAATAATTACTTTATAAGTCTATTGAAATATCTACCATAGAAGTATAGTATATCATGATATCTTCATGCTGCAAGGAGATAATGTGGATGAATATGTTTTCACTAGATCTGGGACAGATTCTAGTGAATTATGATATCTATTATGATTTTCAGAGTTCTATTCATCTCATATTGTACATAAAATTTCATTCCAAGGCCAAACACATCGATGTGCGAGATCATTGGATCTATAATGTGAAGGAAGAAAGATTGATAAATGTTAAAAAATTCCACAACAATGAGAACGGGTATAACATGACGATGGAGATTATATCAAAAGAGAAGTTAGACTCCTACAATGTGACTGTAGTTCTAGAATATATACAAAATTGGTTGTGAGGGGGAGATTTGTGGGGGTCACTTCTAATTTCAAGAGTGATTTAAGAAGGATTGTTTCATGGGATTCTTTTGTCGGAAACATCCAAATGGAAGTCTTATGGATGTAGTGTCTATATTGGGTGTGACTAAAACTAGACAGGACATACCATTTCTACGGTCTTCATTGAAGTATCTGATGATGGGATCTTTTTAAATGGTTGATGAGCCACCAAAATCCTAACCCCTTGACCGTATTGATAAAACCACCTAAAAAATGGGATCAAAATCCCATGAATTTTAACATGTGTGTGAGATCCTCTCATGATTTATTTAAAGATAAAAAATAACAAAATGACTATAGCATCCCTCCATTTTATAACATAAACTTTCATTACATTACACAAAACTGAGGATCTTTAAGGTCTAGTGTCTTGGAAACCAGGAACATAATACATGAAAACAACATAAAACATTCTTCTTAAACACTTGCAAGGCGTATCCTTAAGTTCATTCTAGGTTCATTACTGCATCTCATAACCTGGGGACATACATAAAAAGAAAGGGTGAGCAGAAGGCCCAGTAAGGGAAACAAGAGGAACATTTTACATGTGAACTTGAGATACTTCAATAAGGAAATGAAAAGAACATTAAGGCATGAGAAAGAAATCATGAGGCATTTCATAATAAAAATAACATTTTTCATAACTTGAAGATGTGGCTACATCATTTAACATAGACAATCATGAACATATCACCAAGGTCCATCCCCAAGGTGTCATTTGAAAATTACCAAGGTTATTCACCAAGGTATTGTGAAAATTGTAATTTCTAGTGGTTACATCATTACCCAATGCATTGGAGCGCTATCAGGGCGCACCCTTAAATTTGCCTTTATTATCATGTGATCCACATATATCATCATCAAACATTTCATAAATAACCCACATATCATAAAATAAATGGGTTTCATTTCATAATCATAACGTTTTAAAAACTGCTTTAAAGACATGATCTTTACGTCACTTTAAACCCACAGAAAGGGAAAGCGGGTCTCATGTATGTAAATCCCAGAATTTAAAATGGAACATTTTGATATATATGTGAATACCCTTGTAGAAATAAGAGCTTTGAGTATTCACTTTATAACATAAAATAATTTTTGAGAAAAGAGAGAGGCATTTTGAGGGGAAAATTCTGCAGCATAACGGCTAAGTTTCGGGGTTTTAGAAAACATTGAAATGAGAGGGGACATGGGTCACCCACTCATAAATGATACATAAAACAGTAGGGTGAAAAAATAATAAGGACATATGGACATGGTAATGAAATTTTAGGGACATACCATTTGAAATGAAAAACATGGAAGGAAAAAGATTAGATTTCTCTTATGAAAATTCGGCAGCCTTACGGCGTCACTTAACTTCAAAAGAAAATTATTTGACAAGATCAAATAGGGTCCCTCATCATATGATCATAAGAGATCAGTATGATAGATATAGAGATAATACCCCAACATAATAAAAAGTAACTTGAAAGACTTGACATGAAAATCGAACTTGAAAAATGAGAAGGGTGAAAGAATCCCTTAAAAATTCGGGAGCCTAATGGCGTCACTTAAACTTTCATAAAACGAAATGATGAGAGTAAGAGGGGATCTCTCATCATATAAACTTGAAAGGGAAGTAGGAGGAATATAAAAGAACATCCTCTCACATAAAAACAAGGATCATAATAGGAATGACATAAAAGAGATTACATGAAAAGAAAGAGAGGGGTCGGATCCCTTACCTTAAAACGTGACTCTTGAAACTCAAAGGATTGGACCTTGAGGGCTTGGGGGAACCTTGGGAGGACTTCTTGGAAGGTAAGAAGACCAGAACTTCGTTGGGGGATAGTTGGGAGTGAAAACTAAGGGAGGAAAGGGTGGGTATTTATAGGGAAAGTGAGGGGACAAAGCATTAATGGCCAAGGGACACCTTACATGTGCTTTTCTCAAACCCATGCGCTCTCCCTTGGCATTTATCATGGAGTTAGGCCACATGGGGCCCCCAAAACAATAATTCATCACCCTTGGCCGGCCAACCCTCAAAATATCTCATGACATCATCATGACACCATTATGATGTCATTAAACATACCGAAACCCTAAAACTGTAATTTTACTATTCACTGAAAATTCAACTTTCTCATATAAATCCCAAAATTTCACATTAACCAAATATCAATGCTATGATTTCAAAAATGAACTCCATTTTATAAAAATAATTTTTTAAATATTTTTAATTATATCTTTAAATAAATACACTATTCACCGAAAATTCATTTTTTTCAGAAAAAACCCCAAAAATTACCATAAGATAATATCGATGCTCTGAGTTAAAAAATGAAGTCATTTTTATAAAAATAATTTTCTAATTATTTTTAATTAAATTTTTAATTAAAAAACACTATTCATCCGAAAAAACTAATACTTGAATAATAATTTATGAAACCTTTATTTACCCATTTTATTGAATCACATTACTTAATCTAGGTGTCTAAATTATATTAAAACTTTCTTTAAGTGAGATTACTAATCCATTTGGTCACATTACTAATCCTAAGCGTAAAATCACTATTCATAATTTACTATTCATCAAAAATTAAGTTGATCTTATTAGACTCCAAATTCCTTACTGAACACTTTTGTAGAAGACCATTTTTTGAAAATCATTACACATCATTAGTTATTTAGGGTTTACATAAATATTTTAAAATATCCTTTTTTCGAAATTCATCAATAAAATACATTCTAAAATTATCCGGACATTTGGAATTTCACAAACATCACTAAAGGAAGAAATCACAATTTATTCACCCGAAAGGATTACACAAGGAAACTAGGGTCTCATCACATAGCCCCTTATAACACTGGCATAAGACCTAAGTGTAAGGTGTGCTATGGTGAGAGAATCTGAGGGAGGCTTAGATAACATTGCCCTAGTAGCAACCTCCACTAACTTGAACTTCTCCTGCAAGCGTTTCTGTTCAACCTTGACACGCTGGAGTTCGTCTTGGGCTTGGTCCAAAGCGAAGCCCACAGATGCTACCTCCTTCCCAAGCTCTGATAAGTGGGATTCATAAGGGTTGAGTCTACTGGATGAAGCCATCGACTCCTCTTTCTGCATTAACCATTAACATCTTATTAAATCAATAAGAGTAAGTTAATATACTACTCAAAAAGATTGGGTCGTTACATTCTTCCCCCCTTAAGAAATTTCGTCCCCGAAATTTATACTTGAGGCCTAGTTGAAAAGGTGGGGGTACTTTTGCTTCATTGTTTCCTCCGGCTCCCAAGTCGATTCTTCATATTTATGATTCCTCCATAACACTTTCACAAGGTGGGTGGTCTTGTTTTGTAGGACCTTGTCTCTACGGTCCAAGATATCCACTGGCTGCTCCTCGTAAGAGAGGTCATGTTCCAGTTGTACCACCTCTGGGTTCAGTACATGCGAAGGGTCGGGTATGTACTTCCTCAAGAGAGATACATGGAAGACATCATGAACTTGAGCTAGGTTCGGTGGAAGTTCTAGACGATAGGCCACTGCTCCTATGCGATCAAGGATTTCATAGGGGCCAATGTACCTAGGGATGAGCTTCCCTTTCTTCCCAAACCGCATGACTCTCTTCCATGGAGAAATTCGAAGGAAGACTTTGTCACCAACACCAAACTCCAATTCCCTTCGACGATTGTCAGCATAGCTCTTCTGCCGACTCTGAGCAGCCTTTATGTGTTGTTGGATGGCATGAACCTGTTCCGTCATCTCTTGCACGAGATCAGGCCCAAGAAGCTTCCTCTCACCAGTTTCATCCCAACAAGTAGGAGTTCTACACCGCTTTCCATACAGAGCTTCATAGGGTGCCATCTGAATACTCGCATGGAAGCTGTTGTTATAGGAGAACTCCACTAATGGGAGGTGTTGATCCCATCCACATTTAAATTCCATTGAGCATAATCTCAACATGTCTTCGAGTGTCTGAATAGTCCTTTCAGATTGGCCATCAGTTTGAGGATGATAGGCCGTACTAAAATTCAATTCAGTATTCAGAGCATGTTGAAGACTTCTCCAGAATTTTGATGTGAATCTTGGGTCATGATCAGATACGATGGATAGTGGTACCCCATGCAGCCTTACCACTTCCTTCATGTATATCTTGGCAAGCTGATCCAGAGAGAAATCTTCCTGAATAGAGATAAAATGGGCTGTCTTGGTGAGACGGTCCACAATAACCCATATCGCATTGTTTCCTTTGGATGTTTTTGGGAGACCAGTTACAATGTCAATGGTGATATTATCCCACTTCCATACTGGTATGGGTAGCGGTTGTAATACCCCCTTAGGAAGTTGTCTTTCTGCCTTTACTTGCTGACACACCAGGCACCTTGTAGTGTAATCGGCAATCTCCCTCTTCATGTTATCCCACCAATAATGATCACGAAGGTCTCTATACATCTTAGTGCTTCCCGGGTGTATAGAGAATGTAGAGCTATGAGCTTCATCCATCAATTCTTTCTTTATCTCCGGAATAGATGGAACACATAGTCTTGTACGAAATTTCAATACACCTTCTTGATCAATATTGAAATCAGGGAACTTCCCATCCTTTACAGCCTCGAACTTCTCCTGCAGCAAAGGATCCTCTTTTTGAGCCTTCTTGATCTTCTCTAGTAATAAAGGTTGAGAAATCATTTGGAATAGGGTTGATGATGTCCCTTTCCTTATAATTCCCATGTCCAGTTTTACTAGATCTTTAATCAAGGGATCTCCCAGGATCCTCATTGTTTCCAGAACAACAGGATCTTTCCTGCTTAATGCATCCGCGACTTTGTTTTCTCTTCCAGGGTGATAATGAATTGAACAATCATAGTCTTTAATAAGCTCCAACCATCTCCTTTGTCTCATGTTCAATTCTTTCTGAGTGAAAATATACTTTAGACTTTGGTGGTCAGTGTATATATCACATTTCTCCCCATAAAGATAGTGCCTCCATATCTTTAGAGCAAAAACAACTGCCGCCAGCTCTAGATCATGCGTAGGATAATTCTGCTCATGAATCTTCAACTGTCGAGATGCATAAGCAATTACTTTGTCATTTTGCATGAGGACGCACCCAAGCCCTTTCAGAGATGCATCGCTAAAAATAACGAATCCTTCTCCGATAGAGGGTAGTGTTAACACAGGTGTAGTAACCAATCTCTTCTTCAGCTCTTGGAAACTTTCCTCGCATTCCTTTGTCCAGATGAACTTAACCCCTTTTCGAGTCAACTTGGTTAGTGGATTAGAAAGCCGTGAAAAGTTTTTCACAAACCACCTATAATATCCCGCTAAACCAAGGAAACTACGAATCTCAGTTACTATTGTGGGTTGAGGCCACTCCTCCACAACCATTGTCTTTGTAGGGTCAACCGAGATTCCTTCATTGGTTACGATGTGCCCCAAGAAAGCCACTTGTTGTAACCAAAACTCACACTTGCTGAACTTCCCAAAGAGCCTCTCCTTCCGTAGAGTTTTCAAAATAACCCTCAGATGATTTTCATGCTCCTCACGACTTTTTGAATATATCAAAATATCATCAATAAAAACTACCACAAAGTTATCAAGGTAGTCCTTAAAGACTCTATTCATCAAATCCATGAAAATAGAAGGAGCATTAGTCAAGACGAAGGGCATAACAGTAAACTCATAATGCCCATATCTTGATCGGAAGGCAGTCTTTGGAATATCTTCCTTCTTCACCCTCAGTTGATGATAACCAGATCGAAGGTCAATCTTAGAGAAGAATTGAGCCCCACGAAGTTGGTCAAATAAATCATCAATTCTTTGAAGAGGGTATCTGTTCTTCACTGTAATCTCGTTCAGTTCTCTATAATCAATGCATAGCCGCATTGATCCATCCTTCTTCTTCACAAAGAGAACTGGTGCTCCCCAAGGAGACACACTCGGTCGGATAAACCCCTTCTCCAACAAGTCTTGGAGTTGTTTCTTTAACTCTTCTAGCTCCACATTTTCCATTCTATACGGAGTCTTTGATATCGGTTGAGACCCAGGTACGAGTTCAATGGAGAACTCTACCTCTGTTTCTGGGGGAGGTCCAGGTAACTCTTCAAGAAATACATCCATGTATTCCTGAACAATCGGAACATCTTCAATTTGTATGCTCCCTTTCCCTTCTTCCTCATCACTGATTAACTCCATAAAGAAGGCTATAGGAGGTGCTTCTAGATAGGGATCAGTTCGGGATATCTCTCCTTGGAAGATAAATGTAGGTCGTTCATTCAAGACTACTGAGATTTCCTTAACTCTGCATTTGATCTTAGCATTATACTTTGAGAGCCAGTCCATCCCTAGTATAATGTCGAATTCCATCATGGGAATGACTACTAGATTTGCGATAATATTGAGATCACCAAAGTAAACACTAGAGTCTCTAAATACTTTTGATGCAAGGATAATCCCACTTGGAGTCTTGATTGACAACTCTACCTCTAGCAGTTCGGGGATTGATTCTATATTCCTTGAAAACTTGGAGGAAATAAAGGAATGCATAGAACCAGAATCAAATAAAGTACTTGCTAGTTTTGAGAGGACAACAAGAGTACCTGCTACCACATCGTTCGGAACTTCAACTTCAGTTGTTGTGATAGCGAAAGCACGACCTTTCTCCCTTGGCCTCTGCTGAGGTTGATGGTGATTCCCCTCCACCGCCCTCGGATTTGGACATTGATTAGCAAAGTGCCCAAGCTGTCCACACTTGAAGCATGTGACTTCGGGTAGGGCCATAACCATCTTTCCTCTGTCGTTAGTGTTGGGATGTTGAGGCTTCACATCACCATGACAATTCCGAGAAATATGGCCTTCTCTTCCACACTTGTAGCACTTACCACTTCCGATCAAGCAGTTCCCCGGATGCTTTTTCCCACATTTATTGCATGTGGCATGTTGCATATGCTTTCCACCTCTTTCCTGATCAAAACTTCTTCCCAGGCTTGGTTCTAGAGTTCTCTTATTCTCATTAGATTTGTGAGACCATTGTGTCTCCCCAAACTCTAGTTCAACTTTCATAGCACTTCGAACTATTTCTTCATAGCTATCGTAGTCCCTGTTGGATAGATTCATCCGCAGATGTGGTTGTATTCCGCCAAAGAATCTATCAACCTTCCCATTAGGGTCCATGACAAAGCTTGAGGTATAACGGGAAAGCCTTGTGAAGTTCATCTCATAGCTTCCGACAGATTCGTTCTCCTTCTGCTTCAGCTCGAGAAACTCTTTCTCCATTTTCGTTCTCATGGAACGAGGGAAATACTTGTTAAAGAAAATCCCCCAAAATTCTTCCCACTCCATAGCTTCCATCTCTCCTCGTGGCTTCGTGTTTTTGATCAGTGACCACCACTGATCAGCTTCTCCCTCTAGGCGGTAAATAGCAAGGGTGACTTTTTCTTGTTCCGAACAATGAAGTACAGAAAAGATCTTTTCAATGGAGCTTATCAATTGTTCTGCAACCAATGGGTCAGTAGATCCACTGAATGTTGGCGGTCGTTGACGCATGAAGGACTCAACAGAAAGTTGTTCCCTTCGTGGTGAGGTCGGCCTCTCAGCTTGATTCAAGTTATTACTCATAACTTGAGTCAGTTGGTTCATCATTCGCATGAATGTTTCCATTCCGGCTTCCATCGGAGGGTCGTCAGCACATGGTGCATTGCGGTCACCATCGGCACGGTTTCTCCTATTGCCCGCAATTTTCTAAAAGAATAAAACCTTAGTGAGAAACTTATTTCATTTATGAATCTTTTAACTAAGACTTCATTCTTAGACAATTATAGTTCTCTATAATTCCTTCATAATGATTCATAAAAAGCATGTGATTAACCAAACATATCCCCCGGGAGTGTCGTAACCAAGAGTGCAGCAAGGACCGTTATCGTGCACCAGTTCCCGTTCGAGTCTAGCTCAAATCAGTGTTTTCGGGTTTTACCCCTATGTACATCTGTGCCAGAGCCGCCTCTACCTACTCGTATCCAGATAGGGATGTATTTGTTTGATAGACCACTTACTCAATACTTACCAAAATACCAGGAAGTTTTCCTATATTTAAACTTTTCTATAGGGTTCTTCCTAAAGTTTTTATATCCTAATTTCCACAAATAACTAAACCATCCTTTGATACCAACTATAGCATCCCTCCATTTTATAACATAAACTTTCATTACATTACACAAAACTGAGGATCTTTAAGGTCTAGTGTCTTGGAAACCAGGAACATAATACATGAAAACAACATAAAACATTCTTCTTAAACACTTGCAAGGCATCTCCTTAAGTTCATTCTAGGTTCATTGCTGCATCTCATAACCTGGGGACATACATCAAAAGAAAGGGTGAGCAGAAGGCCCAGTAAGGGAAACAAGAGGAACATTTTACATGTGAACTTGAGATACTTCAATAAGGACATGAAAAGAACTTTAAGGCATGAGAAAGTAATCATGAGGCATTTCATAATAAAAATAACATTTTTCATAACTTGAAGATGTGGCTAAATCATTTAACATAGACAATCATGAACATATCACCAAGGTCCATCCCCAAGGTTTCATTTGAAAATTACCAAGGTTATTCACCAAGGTATCGTGAAAATTGTAATCTCTAGTGGTTACATCATTACCCAATGCATTGGAGCGCTATCAGGGCGCACCCTTAAATTTTCCTTTATTATCATGTGAGCCACATATATCATCATCAAACATTTCATAAATAACCCACATAGCATAAAATAAATGGGTTTCATTTCATAATCATAACGTTTTAAAAACTGCTTTAAAGACATGATCTTTACGTCACTTTAAACCCACGGAAAGGGAAAGCGGGTCTCGTGTATGTAAATCCCAGAATTTAAAATGGAACATTTTGATATATAAGTGAATAACCTTGTAGAAATAAGAGCTTTGAGTATTCACTTTATAACATAAAATAAATTTTGAGAAAAGAGGGAGGCATTTTGAGGGGAACATTCTGCAGCATAACGGCTAAGTTTCGGGGTTTTAGAAAACATTGAAATGAGAGGGTACATGGGTCACCCACTAATAAATGATACATAAAACAGTAGTGTGAAATAATAAGAAGTACATATGGACATGGTAATGAAATTTTAGGGACATACCATTTGAAATGAAAAACATGGAAGGAAAAAGATTAGATTTCTCTTATGAAAATTCGGCAGCCTTACGGCGTCACTTAACTTCAAAAGAAAATGATTTGACAAGATCAAATAGGGTCCCTCATAATATGATCATAAGAGATCAGTATGATAGATATATAGATCATACCCCAACATAATAAAAAGGAACTTGAAAGACTTGACATGAAAATCGAACTTGAAAAATGAAAAGGGTGAAAGAATCCCTTAAAAATTCGGCAGCCTAACGGCGTCACTTAAACTTTCATAAAACGAAATGATGAGAGTAAGAGGGGATCTCTCATCATATAAACATGAAAGGGAAGTAAGAGGAATATAAAATAACATCCTCTCACATAAAAACAAGGAGCATAATAGGAATGACATAAAAGAGATTACATGAAAAGAAAGAGAGGGGTCGGATCCCTTACCTTAAAACGTGACTCTTGAAACTCAAAGGATTGGACCTTGAGGGCTTGGGGCACCTTGGGAGGACTCCTTGGAAGGTAAGAAGACCAGAACTTTGTTGGGGGAGAGTTGGGAGTGAAAACTAAGGGATGAAAGGGTGGGTATTTATAGGGAAAGTGAGGGGACAAAGCATTAATGGCCAAGGGACACCTCACATGTGCTTTTCTCAAACCCATGTGCTCTCCCTTGGCATTTATCATGGAGTTAGGCCACATGGGCCCCCAAAACAATAATTCATCACCCTTGGCCGGCCAACCCTCAAAAGATCTCATGACATCATCATGACACCATTATGATGTCATTAAACATACCGAAACCCTAAAACTGTAATTTTACTATTCACTGAAAATTCAACTTTCTCAGATAAATCCCAAATTTTCACATTAACCAAATATCAATGCTATGATTTCAAAAATGAACTCCATTTTATAAAAATAATTTTCTAAATATTTTTAATTATATCTTTAAATAAATACACTATTCACCGAAAATTCATTTTTTTCAGAAAAAACCCCAAAAATTACCATAACATAATATCGATGCTCTGAGTTCAAAAATGAAGTCATTTTTATAAAAATAATTTTCTAATTATTTTTAATTAAATTTTTAATTAAAAAACACTATTCATCCGAAAAAACTAATACTTGAATAATAATTTATGAAACTGTTATTTACCCATTTTATTGAATCACATTACTTAATCTAGGTGTCTAAATTATATTAAAACTATCTTTAAGTGAGATTACTAATCCATTTGGTCACATTACTAATCCTAAGCGTAAAATCACTATTCATAATTTACTATTCATCAAAAATTAAGTTGATCTTATTAGACTCCAAATTCCTTACTGAACACTTTTTTAGAAGACCATTTTTTGAAAATCATTACACATCATTAGTTATTTAGGGTTTACATAAATATTTTAAAATATCCTTTTTTCGAAATTCATCAATAAAATACATTCTAAAATTATCCGGACATTTGGAATTTCACAAACATCACTAAAGGAAGAAATCACAATTTATTCACCCGAAAGGATTACACAAGGAAACTAGGGTCTCATCACATAGCCCCTTATAACACTAGCATAAGACCTAAGTGTAAGGTGTGCTATGGTGAGAGAATCTGAGGGAGGCTCAGATAACATTTCCCTAGTAGCAACCTCCACCAACTTGAACTTCTCCTGCAAGCGTTTCCGTTCAAGCTTGACACGCTGGAGTTCGGCTTGGGCTTGGTCCAAAGCGAAGCCCACAGATGCTACCTCCTTCCCAAGCTCTGATAAGTGGGCTTCATAAGGGTTGAGTCTACTGGATGAAGCCATCGACTCCTATTTCTGCATTAACCATTAACATCTTATTAAATCAATAAGAGTAAGTTAATATACTACTCAAAAAGATTGGGTCGTTACAATGACCACCTCTTATCCCCTAAATGTGGGCACCTTGTTTTTTCACATTAATTCTTTACATGTTTTGAAGATTTCTTTGTCTCTGTGTGTTCGTTTTCATTTCAATGATCCTCTTCTTTGTCAGGATATTTATAACGACCCAATATTTTTTAAAGGAAATTACTTTATTATAAATATGTGTAATTACCTTAAGTACTAAGTGCTATGGGACCCTTAAAACATACGTTTTTCACTTCTGTGATGTGAATTTCAAAAATCTGACATACACAGTCGCGGTCAGTAAGTTATTTAGAGTCCAATAAGAAAAACATAATTTTTGGTGAATAGTAACCTACCCTTATGAATAGTAAAATACCCTAATGAATAGTGATATAACCTAATTAATAGAAACCTTATATATGATTATATATAAACAATATTCAAGATGAAAGTACGATATACCTATATTTTAGAATAAGTTAAGGAATGTTTTAAAACTGGTTTTAGATAATAAATAATGATTTTAATAAAATATTTATTTAATAATATTTAGAATTTTTTTTTTTTGAAAAATGCAGTTCATTTTTGGATTATACACGTCGAAAAATGGTTAGGGTGAATTGTTGGTATTTTTCTGAAATACTTTATTTTTTTATGAATAGTAAAATACAGTAATTTACCGTATATATACATTATAAGCTAAATAGACTATTCCTAGAATCATGGCTGATGTCACCAACCATAATCATAATTCACATGATAAAATTACTATTCTTGGTCATAGAATACTTACTATTACTTGTCCTGTGAAGAAATAATAAATTAATGAGTTTTATATTAAGAAATCCCCTCTCTCCTCCACTATAAAACCCCCCTCTCACCCCCTCTTCCAATCACCCCTCTAAAGCCTTGTGACTTCTCCAAATTCTGGACAAATTCCATCCCAACCTCCTATACCACTTCAAAAATGCTTTGGTCTCATTAAAATACCAAAAACTCTTCCCTAAGGAGGTTCTCAAGGAAGTTTTGTTCAAGAGGTAAATTCATCTTTTCAATTCATTGTCTTTCCTTTCATGTTCATTTGTTTTCTTTTACTATTACATCTCTTTATCCAAATTTTATGATGAATCTAGTACCTTATATGTACTGGAATTTTTTCATGATAGTGTAATAATTTATCATCATATCCCCCTTTTTTACCTTCATTTATACTAGTAGCAAGAACACCTTCCGAGATGTGTCAATTTTACACATTCAAGGGCGATGGAATTTCGATTTATTTTATCATTCTAAATTCTTTTCATGAAACCATTCTTGTTATGGTTGAACCAGATTATTATATATAATATAACCTATTTAAGATTATGTAATCCCTTTGTTCAAATGGTGTTAGGTTATAAATAAAAATGATTTCTTTGTAATCAAAACCCACAAATTAACCGAAACAATTATCATTAAGGGTCTATATGATAATTCATCCTCGTTACATGTAACCCAGATATATAAATGAAAAATAACACCTATTTATGTTCATAAGTAATATATAATTTCAATTCTTGAGATTTAAATTCATTCCACTTCATTACATAAAAACAACTAAACCGAATATGAAAATAAGAGAAACGAACACTACAGAATGACGAAATTCAATACAATAACTTGTCAAAAAAGACATAAATGAACTAAGAAGAATTATGGTAAACTAATTACATGACCAATAGGTTCTGAAATAATTTATTATCAAGTATAATTTCATATTCTTGGATCTTAAGTACAAGAACAGAACATGTTTGGGGTTAAGGTATGGGTTTCTTCATCTCACTTCCATTCTCTTTAGATTTTCCTTATTCAATAGTAATACTATTGTATGGTGTATGTGTACTGATAATTGATGTAAAATATCATTAATATATTTATCTTCATGTTATTAAATCTATCATTTTTATGTTTTTAATTTTTGGGAATACGAATCATTTGATTTCAAAGTGTAAGGGTTTATCCACCCGAGCTTCCATTTTCATTCGGGATACTTTCATTGTCTAATTACCTCAATGATATACTTATGTATTGTTATTTACTCATCATATATTCTGTTTTAGTATCATATATATGTTTAAAAACCATAACCATTCCTTATTTTATTTATAGTTACATATTTTAAAAGGAACCTTCAAAATTGTTTCCAAAATAGATGCCCGATTTAGGGGAATTTCTCCAATTCATATCTATTTACAAGGGCACTCTATATCTGTTTTTGTAAACCATTATCTTTCTAAAAATACACATTTTATTATTAAAATACTATCTTACTTCAGTTATGGTTTTATACAATGACTTCCCAAAATAACTCTTCTTTTCAAAATAAAAGAGTATTTATCTCAAAATTGCTTAATGATTTTATAAGAGTATTTCCGTTCAATGCTCTTGTTGATTCCATGGTATTATTGGGTTTAATCATTTATTAAGTCATATACCATATTTTATTTAATGGTTTATGACTAACTTTATTGTGGATGATCTATCCTATAACCATTCATCATATTATTCCGAATGGTTAGTGTTTATGTTCAATAATTGGTGAAAGTTAGTTACATTTCATACGATAGTTTGAATATTAATGTATATGTTGTTTATATTGATCCTTGCTCAAATGATGAATGCATTGGACTTATTATGTGACGGGTGGGGCCCTCTATAGCCCCTCTATGCATTAGTAGGCCTCATGAGACAAATAGGAATGGAATTTGCTGAGGCCTTTCCCAATGTGATATAGATTTTGGCCGAGGCTTTAATCATTAGACGTCTTGGACGAGGCCTTGAAAAAATGTTTCAGAATGTCCAGAATTATGCATTACATCATTATGAGTTCAGATATTTATATTTCATGTTTTAATTCGACTAGTAGAATACCCATGACAATGTTTTATTATGGCATTATTTACACAGCTCATATTCCTGCCATAATGTGTTAATGTTTATTATTAAAGGCATGTGTTTTCAATTATTCACCATGACTAATGTTTATATTATCTTCCACTGAATTGATTACTCTTACTGAGCATTTGAGATCACCCCTTTCTTATGTTTCATTTTGTCATGACACGAAGAAGTATTTTATGAATGACTTGCAAGATTAATCTTGGAGATGTGATGACCCTAGGGGAATAAATTAGTGTTGTTTTTTCCTTTCCTTATATAAAGTTGAACTTATGTATGTATCTTGATTCAAATAATTCTAAATTACTTGGTCCTTTGGGATTTGTTTTCCATATATGTATGCCAACGTAATCAAATAAGGCACCAACTCCAGGAAACTATGGTCGGGTCCTTACAGTTTGTATGAGAGGAAGTTTAGTATAATACTTGAAAATTAGATTTAGAAAACGTAGAATTAGTGAAGAGTCCCTAAGTTAGTCTTTGAATAAATAAATATAATAACATCCTAGTATTTTGGTCAGGAATATATTATGTGGATCATTCAAGCAATACATCCATGTCTAGATATGAGTAGGTAGAGGCGGCTCTAGCACGGATGTATCTAAAGGTAAAACCCAAAAACACCGCTTTAGGCTAGACTCGAATGGGAACTGGTGCACAAAAATGGGCCTTACTGCACTCTTGGTTAGGAAACTCTTGGGGGATATGCTTAGGATAATTCAATTTTATTTAGAATCCATTATTAAGGATTGAAATGTAAAATATTCCTCAATGAAACCATTTTTGTAAATATGGGATTGGTCATGCGTTGGATCTCAATTTTTATGAGTATCTTTAAGTTAAGATTATACATTATGATTCATGACCTAATATAGTGTATGCCATTATCTAGATATGGAGCCTAGTGAACAGAATGGAAATTGCATGAATGCACGTGTCCCCTGTAGGGATTTTTCCCTGACACAAGACAATGATGTTGGCTCTGGTGCTGTGACTGGTGCTGAGAAACTCATAACTATACTGGGAAAACTTACTCAGGTTATGAATAATAACCGTACCTATATGGAGAATCCAGATCCACCATGTAGAGGAGCCATGCTAGATCACTTTATGAGATAATAGCCTCCATCATTCAACGGGACTACAAACCTGTTTGTAGCAGAGCAGTGGATATGTTCCCTTGAGAAGATATTTCTCGCTTTGGGATGTAATGAAAGAGAGAAGGTTGTCATGGAAGTATATCTTCTATCAGGAGATTTGGATCAGTAGTGGTCATTAATCCAAAACACAAAGTAGGAGGATGAAATATAAGAGATGGAATGAAGGGATTTTAAGGAAAACTTCTTAGAAAAATATTTCCCGCAAGAACAAAGAGAAGATATGGAGAATAAATTCTTGAATCTGAGGAAAAAGGAGGATAAAAATGTTTCCAAATATGTAGCCAAATTTACAAGGCTGGAAAGACATGCTATGGACTACATAAAAATCCAAGGAGCAAAATCAATCGACTCTTTGATGTTCTAAATCCATTCCTCTGGAGGACACTGGTCTCCCAAAATTTTTAATCATACGAGGACATATTTTCATGTGCTATCAAGACCAAAAAAGAATTCTCTAAGCCTTATGACTTTAAGGGAAAGAAAGAAAAGAAGTAGGCTGCTATAAATCATTGGGAAGGAAATAAGGAAACATGGAAGAAGGGAAGAGTTTAATTTTCCCCATGTGACAATTGTGGAAGGAAACACCCCAATGCATGCTTAAAAGGAAAATGAGTATGCTACAAATTTGGTCAGAACGGCCATCTTGCTGGTGATTGCAAAGGAAAGAAGGAATCCAATGATGTTTGATTCTATAATTGTCAGGAGATGTGGTATTATGTTAATAATTGTCCAAAACGTCAAGTAAATATGCAACAAAAGAGGACAAGCGATAAAGGACAAGCATATGTGATCATAACTGTAGAGGTTGAAGTTCTGTGTGACGTGGTGGCAGGTACTTTGATCATTTCCTCAAGCATAGCCAATTCATTATTTGATTATTTATCATCACATTGTTTCATATCTTCCCAGTATTCTAAAAAAATTAGATATTTCCAATTTTATTTAACAAGGGATTTTTCAGTCAAAACTCATAAGGGAAGTATCATTGCTACAAAGTTCTATGAATCAGTTCCCATTAGGCATATAAATGTTCATTATCTTCTGATCTCATCATCAGAACCATGATTTAATTCGATATAATCCTTGGTATGGATTTTCTTTTGGATCATCATGAAAAAATTTATTGTAAGGAGATGGAGGTTATGATTTAATGATGATGATAAAGAACACCTTATCTTTGGAGTAGAATCGTCACCACCTGATTCTTATCTAGATCCACCCCCAGTATCTCAAAAAAATTCAATTATTTGGGAGGAAGAGAATGAAATAATTGTGGGTGGGGAAAGGAATGTTCAAAAAGAGGATGTACCTATTGTGGGAGAATATGTTGATGTGTTTCCAGAAGATTTACCTGGACATCCTCTAGAACAATAAATTGAGTTTTCCAATGTTTTAATTCCTGGTTCAAGGGAAACATCGAGGACCCCTTATAGAATGGCCACTGTGGAATTAGTGGAACTAAAGAATCAACTAGAAGAATTGAATAATAAGGGATTTATCCGCCCTAGTATTTTTCCATGGGGAGCTGCTATCCTTTTTGTTAAGAAGAAAGATTGATCTATGAGGTTATGTATCGACTACAAGGAGTTCAATTCGATAACAATAAATAAGAAGTACCCCCTACCTCGCATTGATGATTTATTTGACCAACTGCATGGAGCTCTATACTTTTCAAATATTGACCTTCGATCTGGATATCATCAGTTGAGTGTGAAGAAGGAAGACATTCCGAAAATAGCGTTTCGAACTAGGTACGGGAATTATGAGTTTACAGTAATGCATTTTGGATTGACTAATTAACCCTCTTTCTTCATGAATCTAATGAACAGGGTTTTCAAGGAATATCTTGATGATTTTTTAGTGGTATTTATTCATGATGTCTTGGTATTCTCCAAAATCTATGAAGATCATGAAAATCAGTTGCGCATTATCCTGAAGACTCTTAGAAGACATGAATTATATGGGAAGTTTAACAAGTGTGAATTCTGGATTCAAGAGATTTCATTTCTAGGCCATATTGTCTCTAAGTATGGAATCCTAGTTGATCCTACAAAGACAAAGACAATCCAAGATTGGCCCATGCCAACAAACATAACTGAGGTACTCAGTTTTATTGGATTAGCAGGTTATTATCATCGTTTCTTACAGAATTTTTCCCGACTGGCTAACCCGCTAACTAATCTCACACGTAAAGAGGTTAAATTTTTTTGGACAAAAGATTTTGAAGAATGTTTTGAAGAACTAAAGAGAAGATTATTCAATTCCCCTATATTGACTCTACCATTGGGGAATGACAGGTTTTCTATTTATAATGATGCTTCAAAGAAAGGAATTGGTTGTGTCCTTATGGAAAATTATAGGGTTATTGCTTATGTATCATGACAACTAGCAATTCATGAGAAATACTATCCAACTCATGATCTTGAGTTAGCTGCTGAAATATTTTCTATGAAGATATGGAGACATTATCTCTATTGTGAAAATTGTGAGATTTACACTGATCACAAGAGTTTGAAATATATTTTCTCATAGAATGAACTCAACATGAGGAAAAGGATATGGCTTGAACTACTCAAGGATTATGATTGCACAATACACTACCACCCGGGGAAGGAAAAAAAGGTGTCAGATTCTTTGAGAAGAAAGGATCATGGAGTTTTGATTAAGATGAGAGTTGAAAGAGATCCTATTTTCATGGATCCAGTAAAGATGGATATGGTAATAACCATGGAAGGTGAAACATCAATGATTTTTTAAATGGTTTCCAAAACATATTTACTATAAAGGATAAAATGTTCTCTGGCTGATGATGAGGGGTTTCAAAAGAAGATTCAATCTGTGAATGATGAGAGATTGAGTTACTTCGTATATGAAGATGAAATTTTGAAATTTGGGAAGAGTCTTTGTGTTATCGATATACATGATCTAAAGAGGGAATTGTTGGATGATTCTCATAGTTCCAATTTCTCTATACACCCTGGTAGCACTAAGATTTATAGAGATTTGAAGGAACATTTTTGTTGGGACAACATGAAAAGGGAGATTGTTGATTTTGTTTCAAGATTTATCGTTTGTCAATAACTGAAAGCTGGAAGGCAACATCCTGGAAGAGTATTGAAACCTCTTCCCATACCTGAGTGGAAATGGGATAATATCACAATGGACTTTTTCATGGGACTACTGAAAACACCTATAAAGAACGATGCAATATGGGTCATTATTGACCGTCTTACCAAGTCAGCGCATTTTCATGCTATAAGAGAAGATCTACCACTTGAACATCTAGCAAGAATGTATATTAATGAAGTTGTGATACTTCATGGAGTACCCCTATCGATTGTTTCCGATCATGATCCACGTTTGACCTCAAGATTCTGGGAACGTCTTCTGAAGGCCCTAGATACTGATCTTCGTTTGAGTACTGCCTACCACCCACAAACTGATGGACAATCATAACTGACTATTCATACATTGGAAGACATGTTGAGGTCTTTTTTACTTGATTTTCAAGGCATGTGGGGTCAGTATTTACCTCTTGTAGAATTTTCCTACAACAATAGCTTCCATTAAAGTATACAGATGGCACCCTAAGATGATGTCGTACACCAACTTACTGGGTTTATGTTGGTGAAAGAAAGCTCGTGGGCCCAGAACTTGTTGAAGAAATAATGGAAAAGGTGAAGATTGTTTAGAAATATACCAAAATAGATCAAAGTAGGCAAAAGATCTATGCAGATAGCTGAAGGATGGACTTGGAGTTTCAATAAGGTGATAAAGTTTTCGTAAAATGTATCTCTATAGAAGGGTATTATACGATTCACTAAGAAGGGAATGTTGAGTCCCAGGTACATCGGACCTTTTGAAATTCTAGACCGAATTGGAGCCGTAACATACCGTTTGGAAATGCCACCAAGTCTCTCTAAGGTTCACAATGTGTTCCACATGTCAATGTTAATAAAGTACATGTCCGACCCAACACATGTACTTACTTTTGATTAAGTGGAACTTGAGCCCAATCAATCTTACTATGAAGAGCCAATCAAGATTCTTGATACTAGAGAAAAAGTATTGATAAATCGGACGACTCGTCTGGTGAAGGTTCTATGGAGGAACCATAAGATGGAGGAAGCAACAAGGGAGCATTAGGAGCATATGTTAAATACATACCCAAATCTTTTTTGGTAATATTTTGAAAATTTCGATGATGAAATTTTTTTAAGGAGGGGAGAATGTAACGACCCAAAATTTTTTAGAGGAAATTACTTTCTTATAAAAATTTCATAATCACATTAACTAATAATTGCTATGGGACCCTGAAAACATATGTTTGTCACTTCTGTGATGTGAATTTCAAAAATCCGACATACACAGTCGCAATCAGTAAGTTATTTAGAGTCCAATAAGAAAAACATAATTTTTGGTGAATAGTAACCTACCCTTATGAATAGTAACATACCCTTATGAATATTGGTATACCCTAATGAATAGTAACCTTACCTATGATAATATATAAATAATATTCATGTTGAAAGTACGATATACATATATTTTAGAATAAGTTAAGGAATGTTTTAAAACTGGTTCATGATAATAAAATATAATTTTAATTAAATATTAAATTAATAATTTTTAGAGAATAATTTTTAAAAAATGGGCTTCATTTTTTATTCAAAATGTTGAAAAATGGTTAGGCTGAATTTTTGGGATTTTGATGAAATGCATGATTTTTTGATGAATGGTAAAATACGGTAATTTACCGTATATATACATTATAAGCTAAATAGACTATTCCTAGCATCATGGCTGATTTCACCACCCTTAATCCGAATTCACATGATAAAATTACTATTCTTGGTCATGGGATACTTACTATTAATTTTCTTTTCAACAAATAATAAATTATTGAGTTTTATATTAAGAAATCCCCTCTCACCTCCACTATAAAAACTCCCTCTCACCCCCTCTTCCATTCACTCCTCTCAAGCCTTGTGCCTTCTCCAAATTCTGGCTAAATACCCTCCCAACCTCCTCTACCACTTAAAACAGTCTTTGGTCTCATTAAAAGACCAAAAACTCTCCCCTATGGAGGATCTCAATGAATTTTGGTTCAAGAGGTAAATTCCTCTTTTCAATTCCTTGTATTTCCTTTCAAGTTCATTTGTTTTATTTTTCTATTAACTATCATTATCAAAATTTTGTGATGACTCCAGTACCCTATATGTACTGGAATGTTGTCATGATAGTGGAATAAGTTATCATCATCACCCCCTTTTTACCTTCTTTTATACTAGTAGCAAGAACACCATCCGAGATGTGTCAATTTTAAACATTCAAGGATGATGGACTTTCGATTTCTTTTATCATTCTAAATTCTGGTCATTAAAACATTATTGTGATGGTTGAAACATATTATTATATATAATATAACCTATTTAATATTCTGTAATCACTTTTTTCAAATGGTGTAAGGTTATAAAGAAAAATGAGTTCGTTGTAATCAAAACCCACAAATTAACCTAAACAATTATCATTAAAGTTCTATATGATAATTCATCCTCGTTCCAAGTAACAAAGTTATATAAATTAAAAATAACACCTATTTATGTTCCTAAATAATATATAATTTCAATTCTGTAGATTTACATTCATTCCACTTCATTACATAAAAACAAGTGAACCGAATATGAAAATAAGAGAAACGAACACTCTATAACGACGAAATTCAATACAATAACATGCCAATAAAGACATAAATGAACTAACCATAATTATGGTAAACTAAATACAAGACTAATAGGTTCTGAAATAAGTTATTCAAAATTATAATTTAATATTCTAGGAGATTATGTAGAAGAGAAGAATAGGTTTGGAGTTAAGGTAAGGGTTTCTTCATCCCACTTCCATTCTCGTGAGATTTTCCATATTCACTAGTAATACTTTTGTATGGTGTATGTATACTAACCATTTATGTCACATATCATGAAAATATTTATCTTCATGGTATTAAATCTATAATTTTTATGTTATTAATTTTGGGGCATACAGAGTATTTGATTTCAAAGTGTAAGGGGTTTTCCACCTGAACTTCCATTTTCATTCGGTATACTTTCATTGTGTAATTACCTCAATGAAATTATAATGTATTATTATGTACTCATCATATATTATGTTTGAGTATCATATATATGTTTAAAAACCATAACCATTCCTTATTTTAATTATAGTTACAAGTTTTAAAAGGAACTTTCAAAATTGGTTCCCAAATAGAATCCTGATTCAAGAGAATTTCTCCAATTCATATCTATTTACACGGGAACTCTATATCAGTTTTTGGAAACCATTATCTTTCTAAAAATACTCATTTTATTATGAAAATACTATCTTACTTCACTTCTGGTTTTATACAATGATTTTCCAAAAGAAACCTTCTTTTCAAAATAAAAGAGTATTTAACTCAAAATTGCTTGATGATTTTATAAGACTATTTTCGTTCAGTACTCTTGTTGATTCCATGGTATTGTTTGGTTTAATCATTTATGAATTCATATAACATATTTTATTTAATGTTTTATGACTAACTTTGTTGTGTATGATCTATCCTAAATCCATTCATCATATTATACTGAATTGTTAGTATTTATGTACAATAATTGGTGAAAGTTAGTTACATTTCATATGATAGTTTCAATATGAATGTATATGTTGTTTATTTTTATCCTAGCTCATATGAGGAATTCATTGGACTTATTATGTGATGGGTTGGTCCACTATAGCCCCTCGTTGTATCGGAAGGTCTCATGAGACAAATTGACGTGGAATTGGCAGAGGCTTTTCCCAATGTGATATAGATTTTGGCTGAGGCCTTAATCGTTATACGTCTTGGATGAGGCCTTGAAAAATGTTTCAGAAAGTCCGGAATTAGGCATTTCATCATTATGAGTTTAGATATTGATATTTCATGTTTTTATTCTACTAGTAGAGTACCCATGATTATGTTTTATTATGACATTATTTACTCAGCTCATATTCCTGCCATAATGTTTTCAAGTTTATTATTAAAGGCATGTGTTTTTAATTATTCCCCATGACTAATGTTTATATTATCATCTGCTGTATTGCTTACTCTTACTGAGAATTTGAGGTCACCCCTTTCTTATGTTTCATTTTCTCAGGACATGAAGAAGTATTTTATGAATGTCTTGCAATCATAATCTAGGAGATGTGATGACTCTAGTGGAATAAATTAGTGTTGTTTTTTCCTTTCTATATGTAATGTTGAACTTATGTATGTATCTTGTTTCCAATAATACTAAACTAATTGGTCCTTCGGGATTCATATTCCTTGTATTTATTCCAACATAATCAAATAAGGCACCAACTCCAAGATACTGGGGTCTGGTCCTTACAATATTGACATAAAATATTAATTTTTGGAATTTAACTGTGAAACAAATCATGTGAGACATTTAATGGTAGACCAAATTAAATGAGAAGGGTTATTGACTAAATTAATTAGATATCAAATGGAAAGAAGAATCCCAATATAAACAACTGTTATAGAGAGGTGAGGTGAAGCATTGACAAAGATATTGTTAGAAAGAGAGACCCAAAAAGGGGTTTCCACATTTCTGGTAACTCATGTGAGGAGATGATAAAGATGATGATGTGTGGGGATGGATAATGAATTGTCAACAATGGTGTGAAAATATATTCTTGGTGGTTCTATATATCAAAATTATTCTTCATTGTAGAGTTCAATCGGCATGTCCCAATTATGGTGATCAATAGTCCATCAAAATAGAACGTTAATGGGTGTGGGTTCATTGTAAAAATTCATTTGGGTGTTTTATAAAAATCCAATGAATGAGTATTTAATATTTCTTTAAGGAGTAAAAATCATTTGGGTTCTGTGAAAAAAAATCTCATTATAAAATTCATTTGGTTAATAAAAGACCATCTGGTGAATCTTGTTTTGTGTTTTCCAATTGCTTCTACTGCAATTTCAGTCTCAAACCCAATAGTGGAATCAAATGGAATGATCATGGAATTGTGGGGATTATGATGGATCCATGAATCCACATCATTATGGAGATTCATTGAATGTGGAGTCATTCATGATAGGCATGTTGAAGGAAAAATTGCTAACAGTGGAGCTGATGATCATCAATAAAATGATGATGAGGTAATTGTTAGTGTTGTTAATGATTGTGGAGTCAATGATCATGGAAAAATCATATTTTAGGTCAAGGAGTATATTATTAGGATATTGACATAAAAGATTAATGTGTTGAATTTAATTATGAATAACATTTTGTAAGACATTTAATGGTGGACCACATGAAATGAGAAGGGATATTGACCGCATTAGTTAGACATCAAATGGAAAACTGAATTCCTATATAAAAAACTAATGTGAAGTGGATAGGTGTAGTTTCAGCAAATATGTAGATGTAATGAGAGAACCAAAATGGGTTTTCCATGTTTGTGGTAACTCATGAAAAGAGATGATGAAGATGATGACATGTGATGATGGAGAATGAATTGTCGATGATGGATTGCAAGGAGAATCATGATGGATCCATGTATCAAAAGTCATCTTGGTTATAGGGATCAAGTAGTGTGTCTCAATTGTGGTGATCATTGGTACATCAAAATGGTATGTTCACGGGTGTGGGATCATTGTAAAATTTTATTTGGTGTGGATTAAAAATCCATTGGGTGAGTATGACAAAATTATTTTGGGTGGAAAAATCCTTCGATTGCAGTGTAAAATTATTTCTGTTGATAAAATTCTTTGGGTGGTTAAAGTCCAATAGGTTAATCTTCTTTTGTACAATGTTAATGATTCTGATACGACATCGACCTCCGCCCCAACACACTAAACAAATAGTTCTTGGTTTTCATTTTCTTATCTTATAATTTGACTTTGTCTTTCCTTATATTCTAACTTCATCCTTGATATTGCATTAATTTCTCTGTACACAGTCTTATTGAAAAAATTTATGATGGGGTAGAAAAAAAGTCCCCCAATTGAGAAGAAGACACTAGATGTGGAGAAGTCCCCTCCTCCATCATTGAATAATTACAAGGTCAGAAAGAATTGGTAGAAGGGTGACTTATCTGGTACTAACAAGGAGAATATGATTTCTAAGAAGGGAATTGAGACGTAGAAGATCAACATATTCATTTTTTTTAAGTAGGTGAATCCTGATATCAAGATACCCTGCAAGATTATGGGCATCATGAATATATTTTTAAACAATATATTTGAGAATTATGTTGAGGAGGATTTCAACATGGATCACTTCTATAGGAATTCCATGATTACATCCAAATAAAAGTGCATCTTGTGATGCTTAAAGAGTTGGTGAAGCATGCAATGTCTAACTGAGATTCTCAAAATCATGAGTTCTTTTGGGAACTCTAAGAAAAACAACCAGGAATTGCAATGTCTTTTCTAATCACACTCATGATTCCAGAAGAGGGTTTTACAATGCAAATATAGAATAGGGATTTACAACAAAATGAAAGAATATATGCAGCACTACCTGGATACATTACATTTTATTTTATGTAAATAATTCCCATGTTTCATTTACCCCCTTCATACTTTCATTTTGTTTACACTGAAATCCCACATTTTCATTTTTATAATTCTTTAATGTGTGGATTAATTTGAATTGGGTGAGGGGTGGGGCTTCCCCATTCCTAACTCCATTTATTTATTCCTTTTAATTTTTTTATATCCCTTATTATCCTTGCATTTCATCATTTTAGAGCAAGCGTTTTTTTAATTCCCCCTTCATTTAGTATCCCAAAGATACAACATTACATACCATTATTTTATTTTATTCGATTATTCACTCAAATCAACCATCTCCACCACATAGTTACTAATATCGATTTAAGTAATACAAACAAATGAATTGAAAATAATTTAAAAGGTGGAATTATCTAAATTTTTGGAATACCCGGTTATTCCCATAACTATGTACATGTACATATAGAAAAATATTCAACAATTAGTATAAACGATTAAAGAAAATTATAATACATGATAAACAAACTCTAAATTTATTATCCATATGAGAAATATTTTTTTAGAATTCACATTTAACATTTTTTTTAAAATAATTATAATTAAATCATTTTTAATAATACACTAATAGAAAAAATTATAACTCCATTCACAAATATAAGAAAAAAAATTTTAAAAAAAATTAGAAAATTATCAATCATTTTAAAAATTATATTATTTCTCATTTATGTAAAAATTTGTTTTTATGATCAATATTATGCGCTAATGTTTTTTAAAAAAACTTCTAAAAATAATAATTTGTATTTATATGTGAGAAAAAATAATTTAAAACTTAATTAAAAAAGAAACAACAAATTAATTTAAAAATGACAATTTTGAAATTTTAATAAAAAAGGTTAAAAAATTTGATATCAAAATGAAAAATATTTTTTATACATAAAAAAAATTAATAATTTTCTAAGACATAAAAAATAATGGATTTATATGTAAAAAAACATATCTAATTCCTAAAAATACATAAAAATTAAAAAAAAATCATTTCAAAAAAATCATTGGAATTTTATAATGAAATTTTGCACTGAAATTTAATTCTATAAAATTCTATTATATATAATATAAGATGTTTCTCTCCTATCTATGTGTCTCTTCCACAATGATCCTTCCGATACATGTACACCTCTCATTCTTCCTCTCCACATCATTCATCTTCCTCCCCATTTCGCCCCTTGAGCTTCTTCTTCCACCAGCTTTTGACCCCCCTGATCTAGCCTCAAATACATCTTCCTCCATTTTACATAATTATTCCTCCCTATTTCACCACCATTTCACCCCCAAGCTTATTCTTCCTCCCTATTTTGGCCTTGAGAGCCCACCCTAAATCCTCTTTCTTTCGTATTCCAGATCCCTGAACCATCACCCAATCCTCTGGTACATATCTCGGTGTTCCATATCTATAAAACCACACCCAATCCTCCTATATGTGTCTTATCCCACTATTATATTCATTTTCCCCTCGGATACTGCTCCAAATTCTTTCTCTTCCACATTCCAGATCGTATCCTCTAATCCATTTTCCTCCACTATGAGTTTCCCCCTACTATTAAATCTCGATATTTATGGGTATTATACATGTCTTCTTTTTTCTTTTTTCCCATGCATTTGATTTCATCTATGACTTTTTCCTTCATAATTTCATGACATAATCATATCATATATATTTAATCACTTATATTCTCTCATCTAATTTGCTTTAATGTAAAATATGAGCCAAAATTTGTGATTTTTTATTGTTTAACTTTACGACAGAAATATCATTGGCAAGCATGATACATGATCATGTGTCACACTAAAATAGATAAGTAAAATGGATGGGATGAATTTTATCAGTGCTAAAAATAAAGCGTCGATAAAATCCTCACCATTATCAGTACAAACTAAAATTACTGATAAAGGTTACTTTTATCAGCACTAAAAAAGCACAAAAAAAGGTGTACCATTTATCTAGGCTTTTTTTAGTGCTGATAAAGATTATCTTTATCATTACATTATTTCCACTGATAAATATTTTTAATAAAAAAATATTTTATATATACAAAATTATTATATTTACTTAAAAAATTAATGTCATTATATATATATTTTTAAAAGAACCCAAGTTTATATTTATTATTTTTTAAAAAAAATTAGGCGTAGTGCCCTAGTTATTAATAAAAATGATAAATCCCTAGTGGAGGAACATACAGGGCATAATGGTTCACAAACATAACAAAATAAAAACCCAGAAAAATTCTTATGATACTCGAGATTTATTATCCATGTTGTGGTGGGAAACAAATCCACCTATACCACATGGATGATTCCACCTTCACCATGAGATGACCCATAACCATGGTCCACCACCATCATCTGATAGTTTATCTTCAACAGCGTCCATCATTACCTTGGTATCTAAAGATGAAGTTTTTTATTCTTCATTGTCACTACTACTAGATGCAAATAACTAGAATGGATTATGAGTACATATTTTCAAATATAACTTAGTTTTCCCAGGCTAAAAATTACATGTAATAAGAGATTTAGTATTTAACATATCATGTATACGCATCTCCTTCTTTGAACATGGAATCTCAAGGTTATGATCTAAGAAAAAATTCATCTTGGATTCAGCCATGGTTCCTGGTATCATCTCCTGCAATAGGGTTTACCGTTGGTGTCAATGTATCATCAAGAATGTCTTGGTTCTTCTTCTAGGGGTTTACTCACACCTATCTTTGGGTGTGGAAAAAGAAAATTATTTTCCTAATGCAACAATGTGGCTGATGAGGTTCATCTCACATGAGATGCCTTATAGTCAGTTTAGTCACTAATTTATAGTTCACATAATCTAATTTATATTTTTTTATTATTTTTTATAGAATCGGTTTGGGGTGGGGATGGAAAACATGTAATCAAAATAATTTTATAGAATATTGAAATCTAAATGAATATTGATACTAAATTATATTAGGGAATAATGGTCTTGGTCTAGGGTTTGATAACATAGGTTCATTTCATATTTATTTATTATTTAAATTCAATTTGATAATTCATTTGGTTAAACCTCATTAATTAATTACTTTTCTTTGATTTATTGTGTGTTGGAATTTATCATGCGTCCTACACACTGACCCACACCTCCTCCAATATCGAATTAGGATAACACCTCGACTGAGAATGTTATTCTAAAAAGACAAAGCTCCACTGTATGTTGTTTCATCCTTTTGGGAAACTAAAACTCCAATATATGAAGTGTTTTTATATGATAAAGGAGGGATAAATAATTAATCAATGAATAGAAATTTAATATATAATAATCTCATGGCGGACAACCGCTGCACCCAAGCATTACTCCATCATCCCTCAAAAATATATTTAATTTTTTTAATTGAAGATAAATAATAATGAATGTCACAAAACCTCCCCCAAGGCCAAGCCTCAGTTATGTCTCTTTTCATTGAGATGTAAAAAAGAGATCACGGTGGAAGATGGAAGAAAAAGAATGAGATTATGATTGGATGAGAAAGAGGGATTGTAACACCCCAAGGTTTTGAAAATAAATATAGAATTCAATTTTATAATCTATCATCTTCTATGTTTTGAATTTCAAGAAATGTTCATCTAGAGTTATGCTCAGTAAGTCATTTGGAGTCTGATAGAACAAACTTGTTTTTTTGGTGAATAGTAACATACCCTTATGAATAGTAATATGAATAGTAATATGACCTCATGAATAGTAAATATTATTATTATTTTATTTTCCCAAGGCAATAGGATAATGGGATCTTAATTAATTTTCCAATGTCACATAAAACTAGTTGCACTTAAATATTGTTATTTTTCGAATTAACTGTGACCTTATTTAGAAATTAAATTAATAATATTTAGAAAATTATTTTTGAAAAATGGATTTCACTTTTGAATTCTACACGTCGAAAAATGGTAGGGGTAAATTTTTAGTATTTTTCTGAAACTCTTGAATTTTCAGTGAATAGTGAAATACGATAAAATACCGTATAATCAATTTATTAGTAAATATGCACTATTTATGACATCATAAGTGATGCAAGGCCACTTTTTTAGTAATCACATGATATTATCACTATTTAGGGCCACTTGTTTTGAGATTATTCATAGTCTTGATAAAAATATTATAATAATGATTAAAATAATCTAAAAAACCTCCCCTCCTCCACTATAAATACCACCCTCACTCCCCTCTTCCTCCCACACCTCTCAAGCCTTGAGCATTGTCTAAATTCTGCAAAATTCCCTCCCCAATCTTCTTCCCCATGTCCTAGAGCTTCTGGTCTCACCAAAAGACCAAGACCAAAGCCCTTAAGGACGATCTCAAGGAGAAGAGATCAAGAGGTAAACATCCTCTTTCATTTTCATTCTTTTCTTCCATTTTATGTTATTCTCTTCCTTTCCATTTGTCTTTTGTTGGGATATTTCATTAAATATTTCCCCTTACTGTCCAATGTTTCTATGATGATGAGAGATTCCATTCCTCTCATCAATCTTGTTTTTATGAAATTTTAAGAGACGCCGTTAGGCTGCCGAATTTTTATAAGAAATTTCTCATGTTTTCTTTATTTCATGATTCCTTTCTCTTCTTTCTTCACCCCCTCTTATCCAAGAGGCATGAAATCTCCATAATCATGTATATTATGGATTTTTTCATGTTTATGGAAAATTACAAATCATTATTCCTCTCCTCTCTCACTTATTTAAAGAATCAAAAAACATTGTCCATTTGTGTCGAATTACTGATATCGTGGACGATGTATTTTCAATTTCCATTAATTCTTTCAAGTCTGGTCATGAAACCATTTATATGATTGAACCAGGTTATAATATATGTTTTATGACTCATATGAGGTTCTGGAATTCTTTTGTACTCATGATTCAAATTTATAAGACTAAATGAAGTTGTAATTATCAAAGAACCACTTAAATGATCTAAACGAACATAATTAATGTTTTAACTTATTAATCATCATCATATAAAGCATCAAAGTGATAAATGGTAAAATTTATGGTACTGGAAATATTTAAATACTACTCCTTTCCAATTCTGGAGTTTCACTTCAAATCAACAAGAATGATTCATCATGAACCGATCGTGAAAATCACAAAAGAACTCACCCAAAATAATGCAAGGAACAAAATACTAACAAATAAGGGGTGAAATGAGGTTATTAAATGACCATATATGATGTTATAAACATGAAAATGTTTCTGTAAAATACTAATAACAGTCTTTTAACCATTATACAGGAGGTTTTAACATGTTTCAAGTAAGACAAGATGAAGGTAAGAGTTTCTTCATCTCACTTCCATTTTTGTGAGATATTCCGTAATCACTATTATTACTTTGTATGGTGTATGTATACTGCCCATTATTGTCTCATATCATGAATATATTTAATTTTATGATATTCAATTTATCATTTCACAATCATTAATTTTGGGTCATACAAATTAATTGATTACAAAGTTGTAAGGGGTTCCTCATCTCACTTTCATTTTTGTGAGATTTTAGTCGTTCGCCGCTTATTTCTTGTATGTGGAATGTGTGTACTTTCATTTGATATATATAATAACATTATTCTCTTTATTTTCATGTTATTAAATGATCCAATTGATATTTATTATGTTTTGTTCATATGATTCGACCAATCACATTGTTGTAAGGGAATTCTTAACCCGATTTCCATTCTTTGGGTTAAACTTCTACTTCCTTATTTATGTGCTATTTAAATTGTTTGTGTGATGGGTTCTGTTTATATTATGTTTCATTATGTGTATTTAAAGATTATATACATATTCCATCGACTTTATTAAGTCTCACTTCAATTATATGATGTTTATAAGGGACTTTTCTTCTAAAATCCCCTTTTAAAATTCTGTTTTATAAGATTCAAAAGGTATGTTTTTATGCTATTGTTTATGTTGTATGATTAATTTTTGGTTATTGGGCATTGTTTATGATGAAGGATGGGGCCTATATTTCCCTCCAATGCATTGGGTATACTGTAAGGACCCGACCCCAGTTGCCCGGAGCCGGTGCCTTATTTGGTTACGTTGGCATACATACAAGGAATACGAATCCTGAAGGACCGAGTAGTTTAGTATTATTGGAAACAAGATACATACAAAATATTATCATTACAACATGAAGGGAAACAAAAACACTATTTTAAATCCACTAGAAACATCTTGTCTCCTAGATTATACTTGTAAGTCATTCACAAATTACATCTTCATATCCTGAAAAAATGAAACATAAGAAAGGGGTGAGCTCAAACGCTCAGTAAGAGTAAGCAATACAGCGGAAGATAATATAAACATTAGACATGGTGAATAATTGAAAACACATGTCCTTAATAATAAAATTGAAACATATTATGGCAGAAATATGAGCTAAACAAATAATGCCATAGTTAAACATAATTATGGGTATTCTACTAGTCGAATAACCACATGAAACATGAGAACGTAAATATAATCATAGAGGTATCTTGGGGCATTACTTACATAATCTTGTAACCATCTTGGATACCTTAAAATTTGTAACCCTCACGGTTACCTTAATTTCTGTAACCATCATAGTTACACTTGGAGTAACCATATGGCCAACCTCCAACTTACTCATACCCAATTCATTGGAGGGAAATATAGGTCCCACCCTCATGGGTTCCTCGTCTCGCTTTCATTTTTGTGAGATTTTAGTCATTCGCCGCTTATTTCTTGTTTGTGGAATGTGTGTACTGTCATTTGATATATATAATAACATGATTCTCTTTATTTTCATGTTATTCAATGATCCAATTGATATTTATTATGTTCTGGTCATATGATTCGACCAATCACATTGTTGTAAGGGAATTCTTAACCCGATTTCCATTCTTTGGGTTAACCTTCTACTTCCTTATTTATGTGCTATTTAAATTGTTTGTGTGATGGGTTCTGTTTATATTATGTTTCATTATGTGTATTTACAGATTATATACATATTCCATCAACTTTATTAAGTCTCACTTCAATTATATGATGTTTATAAGGGACTTTTCTTCTAAAATCCTCTTTTAAAATTTTGTTTTAGGATAATCAAAAGCAATGTTTTTATGATATTATTTATGTTGTATGATTATGTATTGGTTATTGGGAATTGTTTATGATGAAGGGTGGGACTTATATTTCCCTCCAATGCATTGGGTATGAGTAAGTTGGAGGTCAGTCGTATGGTTACTCCAAGTGTAACTGTGATGGTTACACAAAGTAAGGTAGCCGTGAGGGTTACAAATTTTAAGGTAGCCAAGACGGTTACAAGATTATGTAAGTAATGCCCCAAGATACCTCTATGATTATATTTATGTTCTCATGTTTCATGTGGTTATTCGACTAGTAGAATACCCATAATTATGTTTAACTATGGCATTATTTGTTTATCTCATATTTCTGCCATAATATGTTTCATGTTTATTATTAAAGGCATGTGTTCTCAATTATTCACCGTGTCTAATGTTTATATTATCTTCCGCTGTATTGCTTACTCTTACTGAGCATTTGAGCTCACCCCTTTCTTATGTTTCATTTTCTCAGGATATGAAGAATTAATTTGTGAATGACTTACAAGTATAATCTAGGAGACGAGATGTTTCTAGTGGATTTAAAATAGTGTTTTTGTTTCCCTTCATGTTGTAATGATAAACTTATGTATGTATCTTGTTTCCAATAATACTAAACTACTCGGTACTTCGGGATTCGTATTCCTTGTATGTATTCCAACGTAATCAAATAAGGCACCGGCTCCAGGCAACTAGGGTCGGGTCCTTACAGTTGGTGTCAGAGGAAAGTTTAGTATAAAACTTGGAAACTAGATTTAGAAAACATAGATTAGGGAACAAATCCCTAATATAGTATTTGAGGATAAACGTACAAAAGCATCCTGGTATTTTGGTAAGTAATATAATATGTTAATACTTCTAGAAAATACATCCTTGTCTCGATACGAGTAGGTAGAGGTGGCTCTGGCACATATGTATCTAGGGGTAAAACCTGAAAACACCGCTTTGAGCTAGACTCGAACGGGAACTGGTACACGACAACGGGCCTTTCTGCACTCTTGGTTACGACACTCCTGGGGGATATGCTTAGGATAATTCATATTTTTTTAAGCCATTATAAGGGAGTTAATGTAAATTTTCCTCATAGTATTGGGTTTGAATAACTCTCGAAACCAGAACTGAACAATTATTAACTTGCTTAAACAATACTAAGAGTGATGTTTTTTTTATTTTCAGATGGAAAATGAAGGTACAAGTCTTTTTTCCCTCCCCACGGAAATCCTCGAAACTATAATTGTGAAGTCATGTACAGAAGACTTTGAACCCTTTGGAAACCTTCGACTATCCTGCAAGTTTCTTTACAATGTTTCGAACAACTCAAATGTCCTTCGAATATTTCGGGGATCGGAAGTTGTGTATAACCAAATGGAAAATGCACTATTCGAGAATTATAAAAAGAAAGGGAAGTTCTATGAGGGACTCTTCCTATGTTTTACCCTGGATAAGAAATGGTTTTCCATCACGGCTTTTGGAGAAGCTGCAAAGGAGTTGGACTTCCGCGCAGTCTTTATGTACCAAATCCTGAGTTTCAGCATGCTTGGGGACCTCTGCGATTTTGAATCTTTCATCGAATCCTTCAAATATGATGTGGTTCGAAAGATCTTTCAGAACCAAATCCTAGCGGATGTCGCAGAACATGATGTTACTCGTGCCTATCTCTGGAAAACAACCTGTATCAAACGAGAGCTTGGGTTTAACCACGATCTAATTTGCCGAGAGTGTATTTGGGAAGAGGAGACCCGCGAGCTTTGTTCTGCCCTGGGAGTAGAGTTGAATAAAACCTTCCTCCTTAGGCGGTGGAGGTAGAGGTACATCACCAATGATGTCAGGAAGTCCATACTAATGTTTTTTGATAGGGATTAAGATATTTTGTAATTTCTTGAGTTTTATAAATCATGTCTAAATGAATGATGTTGTATTCTCTTGTTTGTTATGTTTTTATATAAAACAATAACTTGGTTTAAAATGGATTTGCCATACTGAATGTTGATTTACTAAAACTTTTCAGATAGAATATGATTCAACTAACCAATATTTTATCACTACCTACCGAGTTGTTAGAGACTATAATTGTCAATACATGCTCTGAAGAGGACCAGCCCTATGCCAATATACGTATGACTTGTAAACTAATCCATAGGGTATCAAATCATACAAACATTCTCCATCTTTACCAAGGAATCAATCTGGTCTATTACCGTATTGCATATGCACAATTTTCTGCATATAGGAAAAGAGGGAAGTATCATGAAGCTCTTTTTCTATGTTTCACTCTGGCTGATAACTACTGAGCTGTAGGTAAATTTCTTGAAGCTTCTTTGGATGGTGACCATCCAGCGACCTACCTATTTAAAATCCTGAGTTTTAGTGTGTATGGAGAAATTTATGACATAAATATCTTCAAGAATGATGTGGTGCGTGGGAATTATAGGGATTTAGTCCACACTGAAATTTCTGACCTCCACACTTCTCGTGCCTCTCTATGGAAGCCTGAGTGCTTTAAGCACAGTTTCGACCCTAGCTGTCTGGAGTGTGTCTGGGTTAAGGAAATCGAGCAGCTGAATACTACCTTAGGAATTCACCTGAGGTCTTTAGAACCCTAGCATCGGTGGTGTCTCCGGTAAAAGGACTTTTGGAGTAACGTGTGTTTGGTGTTGCGTTTGGTTTTGGGGGACTTGGGAAACCATGCACAGCTTTACATTTTGAACCAGTGGTTATATACAAATATATCATGTTGTTTTTTCTTTTTGTTATCCTTTCATCATTTATACTTTTAAATGAGTATCACTAAGTAAACATTTATAATAAATTTTCAGATGGAAGGACAAACCCATATGTTATCTCTTCCTGTGGAGATCCTGGAAATCATTGCAATGAAAACCTATGAAGAAGGGTACCTGCCTCTTGAAAACTTTTGAAAAACGTGTAAGCAACTATATGAAGTGACAAATAGTCCGAACATTCTCCGCACCTGCCAAGGGAATGATTCCATTTACTACCACTTATCCATGGCACAATTGGTTGAGTACAGGCGAAGAGGGAAATACCACGAAGGGATATTCCAATGTTTCACCCTAGGAAGAAACTATACGGCCAGGTTATCTTTTCAAGATGATTCTTTAGGGGGGAAACCTTTGTGCAGCTTACATGTACCAACTCCTTATTTTTAGCTTGTACAACACTATCTACGACTTAGATTTTCTCAGTTGAGACATAGTTCGGCGAGTTCTTCGTATGTTGGTCCATTCAGACATTTCTAAACATTGCATTGTTCGAGCCTCCCTTTGGAAGCCCGAGTGTTCGATGCAAGAGTTCAACCTCTTATGTCTGAGGTGTGTCTGGGTCAGAGAACTAGAGGAGTTGAGCAACAATTTGGGTTTTCTGCTGAACGCACCTGAGGATCCTCTACGACGGGAGATGTGGTAAGAACGTCCGAGAGCTTTCTTTTGTGGTTATGAAATAAATTGGGAGGACGCAATTCTTTGAAGGAGGGAATAATGTAACACCCCAAGGTTTTGGAAATAAATATAGAATTTAATTTTATAATCTATCCTCTTCTATGTTTTGAATTTCAAGAAATGTTCATCTAGAGTTGTGCTCAGTAAGTCATTTGGAGTCTGATAGAACAAACTTGTTTTTTGGGTGAATAGTAACATACCCTTATGAATAGTAATATGAATAGTAATATGACCTCATGAATAGTAAATATTATTATTATTTTATTTTCCCAAGGCAATAGGATAATGGGATCTTAATTAATTTTCCAATGTCACATAAAACTAGTTGCAATTAAATATTGTTATATTTCGAATTAACTATGACCTTATTTAGAAATTAAATTAATAATATTTAGAAAATTATTTTTGAAAAATGGATTTCACTTTTGAATTCTACACGTCGAAAAATGGTAGGGGTAAATTTTTGATATTTTTTTGAAACTCTTGAATTTTCAGTGAATAGTGAAATACGATAAAATACCGTATAATCAATTTATTAGTAAATATGCACTATTTATGACATCATAAGTGATGCAAGGCCACTTTCTTCGAAATCACATGATATTATTACTAGTTAGGTCCACTTGTTTTGAGATTATTCATAGTCTTGAAAAAAATATTATAATAATGATTAAAATAATCTATAAAACCTCCCCTCCTCCACTATAAATACCACCCTCACTCCCCTCTTCCTCCCACACCTCTCAAGCCTTGAGCATTGTCTAAATTCTGCCAAATTACCTCCCCAGTCTTCTTCCCCGCGTCCTAGAGCTTCTGGTCTCACCAAAAGACCAAGACCAAAGCCCTTAAGGAGGATCTCAAGGAGAAGAGATCAAGAGGTAAACATCCTCTTTCATTTTCATTATTTTCTCCCATTTTATGTTATTCTCTTCCTTTCCCTTTGTCTTTTGTTGGGATATTTCATTAAATATTTCCCCTTACTATCCAAAGTTTGTATGATGGTGAGATATTCCATTCCTCTCATCAATCTTGTTTTTATGAAATTTTAAGAGACGCCGTTAGGCTGCCAAATTTTTATAAGAAATTTCTCATGTTTTCTTTATTTCATGATTCCTTTCTCTTCTTTCTTCACCCCCTCTTATCCAAGAGGCATGAAATCTCCAGAATCATGTATATTATGGATGTTTTCATGTTTATGGAAAATTACAAATCATTATTCTTCTCCTCTCTCACTTATTTAAAGAATCAAAAAACATTGTCCATTTGTGTCGAATTACCGATATCGTGGACGATGTATTTTCAATTTCCATTAATTCTTTCAAGTCTGGTCATGAAACCATTTATATGGTTGAACCAGGTTATAATATATGTTTTATGACTCATATAAGGTTCTGGAATTATTTTGTACTCATGATTCAAATTTATAAGACTAAATGAAGTTGTAATTATCAAAGAACCACTTAAATGATCTAAACGAACATAATTAATGTTTTAACTTATTAATAATCATCATATAAAGCATCAAAGTGATAAATGGTAAAATTTATGGTACTGGAAATATGTAAATACTACTCCTTTACAATTCTGGAGTTTCACTTCCAATCAACAAGAATGATTCATCATGAATCGATCGTGAAAATCACAAAAGAACTCACCCAAAATAATGCAAGGAACAAAATACTAACAAATAAGGGGTGAAATGAGGTTATGAAATGACCATATAAGATGTTATAAACATGAAAATGTTTATGTAAAATACTAATAACATTCTTTTAACCATTATACAGGAGGTTTTAACAAGTTTGAAGTAAGACAAGATTAAGGTAAGGGTTTCTTCATCTCACTTCCATTTTTGTGAGATATTCCGTAATCACTATTATTACTTTGTATGGTGTATGTATACTGCCCATTATTGTCTCATATCATGAATATATTTATTTTTATGATATTCAATTTATCATTTGACAATCATTAATTTTGGGTCATACAAATTAATTGATTACAAAGTTGTAAGGGGTTCCTCGTCTCACTTTCATTTTTGTGAGATTTTAGTCGTTCGCCGCTTATTTCTTGTATGTGGAATGTGTGTACTGTCATTTGATATATATAATAACATGATTCTATTTATTTTCATGTTATTCAATGATCCAATTTATATTTATTATGTTCTGGTCATATGATTCGACCGATCACATTGTTGTAAGGGAATTCTTAACCCGATTTCCATTCTTTGGGTTAACCTTCTACTTCCTTATTTATGTGCTATTTAAATTGTTTGTGTGATGGGTTCTGTTTATATTATGTTTCATTATGTGTATTTAAAGATTATATACACATTCCATCGACTTTATTAAGTCTCACTTCAATTATATGATGTTTATAAGGGACTTTTCTTCTAAGATCCTCTTTTAAAATTCTGTTTTATAAGATTCAAAAGGTATGTTTTTATGCTATTGTTTATGTTGTATGATTAATTTTTGGTTATTGGGCATTGTTTATGATGAAGGATGGGGCCTATATTTCCCTCCAATGCATTGGGTATACTGTAAGGACCCGACCCCAGTTGCCCGGAGCCGGTGCCTTATTTGGTTACGTTGGCATACATACAAGGAATACGAATCCTGAAGGACCGAGTAGTTTAGTATTATTGGAAACAAGATACATACAAAATATTATCATTACAACATTAAGGGAAACAAAAACACTATTTTAAATCCACTAGAAACATCTTGTCTCATAGATTATACTTGTAAGTCATTCACAAATTACTTCTTCATATCCTGAAAAAATGAAACATAAGAAAGGGGTGAGCTCAAACGCTCAGTAAGAGTAAGCAATACAGCGGAAGCTAATATAAACATTAGACATGGTGAATAATTGAAAACACATGTCCTTAATAATAAAATTGAAACATATTATGGCAGAAATATGAGCTAAACAAATAATGCCATAGTTAAACATAATTATGGGTATTCTACTAGTCGAATAACCACATGAAACATGAGAACGTAAATATAATCATAGAGGTATCTTGGGGCATTACTTACATAATCTTGTAACCATCTTGGCTACCTTAAAATTTGTAACCCTCACGGTTACCTTACTTTGTGTAACCATCACAGTTACACTTGGAGTAACCATATGGCCAACCTCCAACTTACTCATACCCAATGCATTGGAGGGAAATATAGGTCCCACCCTCATGGGTTCCTCGTCTCGCTTTCTTTTTTGTGAGATTTTAGTCATTCTCCGCTTATTTCTTGTATGTGGAATGTGTGTACTGTAATTTGATATATATAATAACATGATTCTCTTTATTTTCATTTTATTCAATGATCCAATTGATATTTATTATGTTCTGGTCATATGATTTGACCAATCACATTGTTGTAAGGGAATTCTTAACCCGATTTCCATTCTTTGGGTTAACCTTCTACTTCCTTATTTATGTGCTATTTATATTGTTTGTGTGATGGGTTCTGTTTATATTATGTTTCATTATGTGTATTTACAGATTATATACATATTCCATCAACTTTATTAAGTCTCACTTCAATTATATGATGTTTATAAGGGACTTTTCTTCTAAAATCCTCATTTAAAATTTTGTTTTAGGATAATCAAAAGCAATGTTTTTATGATATTATTTATGTTGTATGATTATGTATTGGTTATTGGGCATTGTTTATGATGAAGGGTGGGACCTATATTTCCCTCCAATGCATTGGGTATGAGTAAGTTGGAGGTCAGTCGTATGGTTACTCCAAGTGTAACTGTGATGGTTACACAAAGTAAGGTAGTCGTGAGGGTTACAAATTTTAAGGTAGCCAAGATGGTTACAAGATTATGTAAGTAATGCCCCAAGATACCTCTATGATTATATTTATGTTCTCATGTTTCATGTGGTTATTCGACTAGTAGAATACCCATAATTATGTTTAACTATGGCATTATTTGTTTAGCTCATATTTCTGCCATAATATGTTTCATGTTTATTATTAAAGGCATGTGTTTTCAATTATTCACCGTGTCTAATGTTTATATTATCTTCCGCTGTATTTCTTACTCTTACTGAGCATTTGAGCTCACCCCTTTCTTATGTTTCATTTTCTCGGGATATGAAGAATTAATTTGTGAATGACTTACAAGTATAATCTAGGAGACGAGATGTTTCTAGTGGATTTAAAATAGTGTTTTTGTTTCCCTTCATGTTGTAATGATAAACTTATGTATGTATCTTGTTTCCAATAATACTAAACTACTCGGTCCTTCGGGATTCGTATTCCTTGTATGTATTCCAACGTAATCAAATAAGGCACCGGCTCCAGGAAACTGGGGTCGGGTCCTTACAGTTGGTATCAGAGGAAAGTTTAGTATAAAACTTGGAAACTAGATTTAGAAAACATAGATTATGGAACAAAGCCCTAAGATAGTATTTGAGGATAAACGTACAAAAGCATCCTGGTATTTTGGTAAGTAATATAATATGTTAATCCTTCTAGAAAATACATCCCTGTCTCGATACGAGTAGGTAGAGGTGGCTCTGGCACATATGTATCTAGGGGTAAAACCTGAAAACACCGCTTTGAGCTAGACTCGAACGGGAACTGGTACACGACAACGGGCCTTTCTGCACTCTTGGTTACGACACTCCCGGGGGATATGCTTAGGATAATTCATATTTTTTTAAGCCATTATAAGGGAGTTAATGTAAATTTTCCTCATAGTATTGGGTTTGAATAACTCTGGAAACCAGAACTGAACAATTATTAACTTGCTTAAACAATACTAAGAGCGATGTTTTTTTTATTTTCAGATGGAAAATGAAGGTACAAGTCTTTTTTCCCTCCCCACGGAAATCCTCGAAACTATAATTGTGAAGTCATGTACAGAAGACTTTGAACCCTTTGGAAACCTTCGACTATCCTGCAAGTTTCTTTAAAATGTTTCGAACAACTCAAATGTCCTTCGAATATTTCGGGGATCGGAAGTTGTGTATAACCAAATGGAAAATGCACTATTCGAGAATTATAAAAAGAAAGGGAAGTTCTATGAGGGACTCTTCCTATGTTTTACCCTGGATAAGAAATGGTTTTCCATCACGGCTTTCGGAGAAGCTGCAAAGGAGTTGGACTTCCGCGCAGTCTTTATGTACCAAATCCTGAGTTTCAGCATGCTTGGGGACCTCTGCGATTTTGAATCTTTCATCGAATCCTTCAAATATGATGTGGTTCGAAAGATCTTTCAGAACCAAATCCTAGCGGATGTCGCAGAACTTGATGTTACTCGTGCCTATCTCTGGAAAACAACCTGTATCAAACGAGAGCTTGGGTTTAACCACGATCTAATTTGCCGAGAGTGTATTTGGGAAGAGGAGACCCGCGAGCTTTGTTCTGCCCTGGGAGTAGAGTTGAATAAAACCTTCCTCCTTAGGCGGTGGAGGTAGAGGTACATCACCAATGATGTCATTAAGTCCATACTAATGTTTTTGAAAGGGATTAAGATATTTTGTAATTTCTTGAGTTTTATAAATCATGTCTAAATGAATGATGTTGTATTCTCTTGTTTGTTATGTTTTTATATAAAACAATAACTTGGTTTAAAATGGATTTGCCATACTGAATGTTGATTTACTAAAACTTTTCAGATAGAAGATGATTCAACTAACCAATATTTTATCACTACCTACCGAGTTTTTAGAGACTATAATTGTCAATACATGCTCTGAAGAGGACCAGCCCTATGCCAATATACGTATGACTTGTAAACTAATCCATAGGGTATCAAATCATACAAACATTCTCCATCTTTACCAAGGAATCAATCTGGTCTATTACCGTATTGCATATGCACAATTTTCTGCATATAGGAAAAGAGGGAAGTATCATGAAGCTCTTTTTCTATGTTTCACTCTGGCTGATAACTACTGAGCTGTAGGTAAATTTCTTGAAGCTTCTTTGGATGGTGACCATCAAGCGACCTACCTATTTCAGATCCTAAGTTTTAGTGTGTATGGAGAAATTTATGACATAAATATCTTCAAGAATGATGTGGTGCGTGGGAATTATAGGGATTTAGTCCACACTGAAATTTCTGACCTCCACACTTCTCATGCCTCTCTATGGAAGCCTGAGTGCTTTAAGAACAGTTTCGACCCTAGCTGTCTGGAGTGTGTCTGGGTTAAGGAAATCGAGCAGCTGAATACTACCTTAAGAATTCACCTGAGGTCTTCAGAACCCTAGCATCGGTGGTGTCTCCGGTAAAAGGACTTCTGGAGTAACGTGTGTTTGGTGTTGCGTTTGGTTTTGGGGGACTTGGGAAACCATGCACAGCTTTACATTTTGAACCAGTGGTTATATACAAATATATCATGTTGTCTTTTCTTTTTGTTATCCTTTCATCCTTTATACTTTTAAATGAGTATCACTAAGTAAACATTTATAATAAATTTTCAGATGGAAGGACAAACCCATATGTTATCTCTTCCTGTGGAGATCCTGGAAATCATTGCAATGAAAACCTATGAAGAAGGGTACCTGCCTCTTGAAAACTTTCGAAAAACGTGTAAGCAACTATATGAAGTGACAAATAGTCTGAACATTCTCCGCACCTGCCAAGGGAATGCTTCCATTTACTACCACTTATCCATGGCACAATTGGTTGAGTACAGGCGAAGAGGGAAATACCACGAAGGGATTTTCCAATGTTTTACCCTAGGAAGAAACAATACGGCCAGGTTATGTTTTCAAGATGCTTCTTTAGGGGGGAAACCTTTGTGCAGCTTACATGTACCAACTCCTTATTTTTAGCTTGTACAACACTATCTACGACTTAGATTTTCTCAGTCGAGACATAGTTCGGCGAGTTCTTCGTATGTTGGTCCATTCAGACATTTCTAAACATTGCATTGTTCGAGCCTCCCTTTGGAAGCCCGAGTGTTCGATGCAAGAGTTCAACCTCTTATGTCTGAGGTGTGTCTGGGTCAGAGAACTAGAGGAGTTGAGCAACAATTTGGGTTTTCTGCTGAACGCACCTGAGGATCCTCTACGACGGGAGATGTGGTAAGAACGTCCGAGAGCTTTCTTTTGTGGTTATGAAATAAATTGCGAGGACGCAATTCTTTGAAGGAGGGAATAATGTAACACCCCAAGGTTTTGGAAATAAATATTGAATTCAATTTTATAATCTATCCTCTTCTATGTTTTGAATTTCAAGAAATTTTCATCTAGAGTTGTGCTCAGTAAGTCATTTGGAGTCTGATAGAACAAACTTGTTTTTTTTGGTGAATAGTAACATACCCTTATGAATAGTAATATGAATAGTAATATGACCTCATGAATAGTAAATATTATTATTATTTTATTTTCCCAAGGCAATAGGATAATGGGATCTTAATTAATTTTCCAATGTCACATAAAACTAGTTGCACTTAAATATTGTTATTTTTCGAATTAACTGTGACCTTATTTAGAAATTAAATTAATAATATTTAGAAAATTATTTTTGAAAAATGGATTTCACTTTTGAATTCTACACGTCGAAAAATGGTAGGGGTAAATTTTTGGTATTTTTTTGAAACTCTTGAATTTTCAGTGAATAGTGAAATACGATAAAATACTGTATAATCAATTTATTAGTAAATATGCACTATTTATGACATCATAAGTGATGCAAGGCCACTCGCTTCGAAATCAAATGATATTATTACTAGTTAGGTCCACTTGTTTTGAGATTATTCATAGTCTTGAAAAAAAATATTATAATAATGATTAAAATAATCTATAAAACCTCCCCTCCTCTACTATAAATACCACCCTCACTCCCCTCTTCCTCCCACACCTCTCAAGCCTTGAGCATTGTCTAAATTCTGCCAAATTACCTCCCCAGTCTTCTTCCCCGCGTCCTAGAGCTTCTGGTCTCACCAAAAGACCAAGACCAAAGCCCTTAAGGAGGATCTCAAGGAGAAGAGATCAAGAGGTAAACATCCTCTTTCATTTTCATTATTTTCTTCCATTTTATGTTATTCTCTTCCTTTCCCTTTGTCTTTTGTTGGGATATTTCATTAAATATTTCCCCTTACTGTCCAAAGTTTGTATGATGGTGAGATATTCCATTCCTCTCATCAATCTTGTTTTTATGAAATTTTAAGAGACGCCGTTAGGCTGCCAAATTTTTATAAGAAATTTCTCATGTTTTCTTTATTTAATGATTCCTTTCTCTTCTTTCTTCACCCCCTCTTATCCAAGAGGCATGAAATCTCCAGAATCATGTATATTATGGATGTTGTTATGTTTATGGAAAATTAAAAATCATTATTCCTCTCCTCTCACACTTATTTAAAGAATCAAAAAACATTTTCCATTTGTGTCGAATTACCGATATCGTGGACGATGTATTTTTAATTTCCATTAATTCTTTCAAGTCTGGTCATGAAACCATTTATATGGTTGAACCAGGTTATAATATATGTTTTATGACTCATAAAAGGTTCTGTAATTATTTTGTACTCATGATTAAAATTTATAAGACTAAATGAAGTTGTAATTATCAAAGAACCACTTAAATGATCTAAACGAACATAATTAATGTTTTAACTTATTAATAATCATCATATAAAGAATTAAAGTGATAAATTGTAAAATTTATGGTACTGGAAATATGTAAATACTACTCCTTTACAATTCTGGAGTTTCACTTCCAATCAACAAGAATGATTCATCATGAATCGATCGTGAAAATCACAAAAGAACTCACCCAAAATAATGCAAGGAACAAAATACTAACAAATAAGGGGTGAAATGAGGTTATGAAATGACCATATAAGATGTTATAAACATGAACATGTTTCTGTAAAATACTAATAACAATATTTTAACCATTATACAGGAGGTTTTAACAAGTTTGAAGTAAGACAAGATTAAGGTAAGGGTTTCTTCATCTCACTTCCATTTTTGTGAGATATTCCGTAATCACTATTATTACTTTGTATGGTGTATGTATGCTGCCCATTATTGTCTCATATCATGAATATATTTATTTTTATGATATTCAATTTGTCATTTGACAATCATTAATTTTGGGTCATACAAATTAATTGATTACAAAGTTGTAAGGGGTTCCTCGTCTCACTTTCATTTTTGTGAGATTTTAGTCGTTCGCCGCTTATTTCTTGTATGTGGAATGTGTGTACTGTAATTTGATATATATAATAACATGATTCTCTTTATTTTCATGTTATTGAATGATCCAATTGATATTTATTATGTTCTGGTCATATGATTCGACCGATCACATTGTTGTAAGGGAATTCTTAACCCGATTTCCATTCTTTGGGTTAACCTTCTACTTCCTTATTTATGTGCTATTTAAATTGTTTGTGTGATGGGTTCTGTTTATATTATGTTTCATTATGTGTATTTACAGATTATATACATATTCCATCGACTTTATTAAGTCTCACTTCAATTATATGATGTTTATAAGGGACTTTTCTTCTAAAATCCTCTTTTAAAATTCTGTTTTACGATAATCAAAAGCAATGTTTTTATGATATTATTTATGTTGTATGATTATGTTTTGGTTTTTGGGAATTGTTTATGATGAAGGGTGGGACCTATATTTCCATCCAATTCATTGGTTATGAGTAAGTTGGAGGTCGGCCGTATGGTTACTCCAAGTGTAACTGTGATGGTTACACAAAGTAAGGTAGCCGTGAGGGTTACAAATTTTAAGGTAGCCAAGATGGTTACAAGATTATGTAAGTAATGCCCCAAGATACCTCTATGATTATATTTATGTTCTCATGTTTCATGTGGTTATTCGACTAGTATAATACCCATAATTATGTTTAACTATGGCATTATTTGTTTAGCTCATATTTCTGCCATAATATGTTTCATGTTTATTATTAAAGGCATGTGTTTTCAATTATTCACCATGTCTAATGTTTATATTATCTTCCGCTATATTTCTTACTCTTACTACGCGTTTGAGCTCACCCCTTTCTTATATTTCATTTTCTCAGGATATGAAGAAGTAATTTGTTAATGAGTTACAAGTATAATCTAGGAGACGAGATGTTTCTAGTGGATTTAAAATAGTGTTTTTGTTTCCCTTCATGTTGTAATGATAATATTTTGTATGTATATTGTTTCCAATAATACTAAACTACTCGGTCCTTCGGGATTCGTATTCCTTGTATGTATGCCAACATAACCAAATAAGGCACTGGCTCCGGGCAACTGGGGTCGGGTCCTTACAGGGATGGAATAAGAAAATATAAACATGTTAATATAAAAAATATGAATGCATTAAATGAGAAATGAAAAATAAAAATAAAATATAAAATAAAATATAAATCCTTAATGGTCATTGGACACCTCTATTTGGTGCCTGGGATGGAATGGTTTGGATTTGAATGCTTTGAGAGGGAGGAGATTCCCTCCTTTTATATATAGAAATTATCTTTTAAAGTTGATGCATTTTAGCCACCATAAATGACTGACTCACACATTAACACCTTCATGAATGATGTTCATAAAAGTTTTTTTACATATCCTCTCAAAATATCATCATGTTTCGACATATGCGGATATAGTTATGTTCATTTTACTCTGACAGTTTATTCTATCTTATTAGCTTCACCAGATTTCAATCTTCTGGATTTTCATTCACTAATTACCATTCAAAATACCTATTGACACATTAAATCAATCATTAATATTGTTCCAAAATGTATTTATCATCCAAAAACCTAATTCCATCATACTTGGATGCATCATTTAGGAGTTGTGAATTTTTTATTGAATGTGATATTTTCTATCCAAGATTTCTTGGATACTTTCTTCAAAGTATATAATACAATTTACAGCATAATGGATGAATAACTAAATTAAATTTATTTATAAAGTTTTTATAAGTTCCCTATTTCATATCCACTTGGAATCAACTCCAAATTTTATCAGTTTCCTAATTTATCCATCTGTTATGGAGGTGGGGTCCATGCTGTCTTCCTAGAGAATTTTCCAACATTAATAATTTTTTCCGACCTCAAGATGTTTTAATCAACCCAAGGTTCTGAAGTCAAAGAAGAAGAAAATAAATGAGGGAATCCAAAAAAATAAATAAAATCACAATTTAGATTAATATTTTAAAAATTATACCCAAAATACTCGTGTGATAGAAATATATCAAAAATACATATTTAAAAAAAATTAACAATTTTTCTCTAAACACTACATAAATAAAAAATTTATCATATAAGATCAAATTGATAAATTTTTTTGGATTAAATAATTGAAAAATATATAAAAAATGATGAAAATATTTTCTCTATTAATTCCAATTCAACCATGTATTCCCTCAAGCATAAAATCTCAACACAGAAATCAGAGGACACCAATGTTACCAATAATATAATTTCAAAGTATTAATTTCTAAAAAATAAATATAAAATCAAACATTAAAAATACACATAAAATAAAAATGTAAGTTTTAATTATTATGATAAATAATCAATTCATGTATTTTACTTTTCCCCTTTAAAAATGATGGAACTTCTATTTTTTTCATTTGTGCTTCTCAATTTAATATTATTAAACACATAGAAAATCTATTTAATTCACATAAACCTTTTCTCTCATCTCTCGTGATACAATAGAAGTGAATTCATGATCATCTCATGAGAACAAACTCCTTATCCAAAAGATCTTAAATGAACTACCTTATTCGCATTATAATGAAAAAAGACACCTAAAATCATGAATAATTTTCAATATTGGATTAAATTGATATAAGTGTTAAGGTTGGTAGGATTTGATGCTTTAAAAATTATGGATGAAGGAGTAGGTTTATCTCTTATGTAAAATTCAGGATATCAAAAGTAAAAGTGTAATGAAATTATCACTTTCAACAAAGCGACACCCACTTCCCCAAAACAAAAAAGTCATGTTTATGATCATTTAATGCATAATGAATGATTTTTTCACCATCTTAAATATATTTTTTCTTACATTTTTTCTCTTTGTTTATTATTTTTTCAAATTCTTTATTATATAAAACCTCAAATCCATCACCAAACCACACATTATTAGAATAACATTGGTCTAGAAAATGGTGATTTTTTTTACCCAAATCACAACCCATTTTTCTCAATTTTTTTTTCTTTTTCTAATTTTCTTTTTTTATTCTAGATTAGAAAAAAAATATAGTACAATGAATGATTCCACATCCATTTACAATTCCCACAATAAAACCCCACAAAGTTCTTCCATACATTATAAATCATCCAATTTACCATGACTCTCCCCCCCCCACACACTTCAAAATTAAATGATCATGAAAATACTAAAAATAGGGTAATAATGTATTAAATGGATTGAAACACAGATCATCCCTATAAAGTACATTCAAGATCTCTATTGGATAAAGAAGTGTTGATGTAAACATGGTCTTTAAGGATATGGGCTTTTCCAAAGAAACCTCAATCATTTTAAATGTGTTTTTCACAATTATAGCTTTGAAAAATTCAAATTCATGTTCTAGTAGGTGGCATGTCTCATGATCACCAAATAATTATGCTCAAGATAAAATTGAATGTGCCTATTATGCTAATACTCTTCAGAATGGGACATATGATTTTGGGCTAGTAACTCAAGGCATGATTAATAATAAAAAATCAATTCACATAAAATTCCTAAATCCAAAGTGTGAAAAATACTTGGGAATTTCATTTAAGTGAATCAATTAATTCCTTAAAATCATGGGGCCTCAATTAAATATCTATGCTCCAATTTTAATAATCCAATTCTCCATTTTAATCTTTTAATTTCATTAAAAATTAAATCTAAAACATAGAATCACTAGATTCCTACGAAACTCATGAATTTTAGATTAGTCAAGTAAAGTATAATTAATGTGTTGGTATACAATTTTATCATTAAATATCAAAAGATTATTCAGAAAAAAAATGAAAGGATTTTATATGCTTAAATAAAAATGAAATCCCATTCCCATGAATCATAGTCCCTCTCTTCTACTATTTGATGCTTCTTTTCCCCATTTGTGATCCTACAAAAGCGAATTACTCAATTATGAACTTGGATAATGTAATTAAATCTCAAAATGTTATGGATGATTGGGATAAATGTTAGAATACTTCTTAAGAATTGAAATTGAAATATAAATTCCTAGAAATAATGAAATGATACATCATAGAATGATCCCCCATGTTGGCCCTGAATTTTTACTGCCTCTATAGGGAAGTACGAGATATTATCCAAAATAAAATAGTGGATGAAGTTGATTTGATTTGAACAACCACATGTGGATTTTCCCATTGCGTGCTTCATCCTTATGGGTGAATAATGATCCATGTATAGGTTAAACAAAATCACCCCCCTTCACATTGAGTTATAGCTTGAATGGTGGGGGTAGGATAATGTATGAATCATCCTCTTTCTTGGTTTCAACTTGTGAAACCTCCTCTTTTTCTTCCAGTGCTAGATCAACATGGGCTTCATGAATTGAATGATCAAATAGATCATAAATAGTTATTTCTACATGTATTGAATTTAAATTTGAATAATAAATTTTATACCTTTTCTAATGATCATCCTCAGTGTTGATTTCCAGAAGATTAGCTACTTGGATGACTTCATGATTGGGCTCCTCCAATGCATGATCATTGAAATCAGGGAGCTCTTTGTGTTCCTAAACAGTTGAAATTATATGTTCTTCATATTTTCCTTCAAGTCATATAAAATATTGTATGATTCAATATAATCCAAACAATAAGGAGTGATACACAATTCAGATTCAATAAAATTAGGATAGATGGATTCAAAGAAAGGTTCAACACCTTGAGTTTATTCAGTTTCAATCTATGTCTCATTGGTAAGTGCCTCTTGGAGTAGATTCTCATACGATTGAGGCAGTTGGTTGGTCTCATTTATTTTTACTTCAATTTCAACCACTTGGGTTGTATCTTCCTTCATTGATGTTGGATCTTCTTCTTTATAGGGTTTGGGGAGATCACGTAGATCCTATCATTCATTCTAAAATCCATCCATTTATTATTGATCCCCCACTTATAGCTCAGCAGAAATTTCTACCACATTTTATTCTTTAGGTAAGACAAGTCTCTCATCTTCTATTTTATGTTCATACTCATGTTCAGGTTCTTCTGATGATTCATGGAAGTATGTAGTTATCCAATATTTTTTTCTTTGTAGATTTAGCACCTTTTCATAAATCTCTTTATTATAATACTTGATTTTTGTGATTTTCCACATTATCCTAGAATTTTTTTGGTGGAAATTCATTATGTTTTGGGATAAATAGAGTAGTATTATTCTTGTTTCTTTGTATCTTCTTGAAATAATTCCGGGAAGTACTCCTAGAATTCAGTGATATCTCTAGAAAATCCATCTACAGCTAGTTGCTCGAGGGTCTCAATGAGATCCTGGATGTGGTACTTGAATTCCTCATCCTTGAAAATTTGTCTTTGTTCTCCCATAATATGAATATCCCATAATTCGACACCCTCATTTGTAGGCCAGACGACATTATCTACTGGCTCTTACACATGAGAGTATTTTTTGTTTAATGAGTTTAATAAATGGTTGTTTGAAAAAATCATGGGAAAATAATTTTTTTAATACTTTTTTCTAAAGAATAAAAATATAAATATTTGCAAAAATGTTAATTTGGAAAAAAATATCTAAATAACTACTTATATCCATGGAAATGGCTCCATTTTGGATGCATGCCTATCATATGCTATGGGAAAAGAAAATTATTTTCCTAATGAATCACAATGGAGAACTAGAGTTGTCTCACTTGAGGATCATCCTATTCAGTTCAATCAGTAATTTTTATTTCTCCTAATCTAATTTTTATTTTTATATATTATTTCTGAAAATATCAGTTTGGGGGTGGGTTGGAAAACATGTAATTAAAATAATTATTTACAATATTGAAATATAAATACAGATTAATATTGAATGAAATTATGGAAGATAGGTCTTGGTATAGGTTATAATAACATGGGTTCATTCATTATTTATTTATAGTTTAAATTCAATTTGATAATTCATTTGGTGAAACTTAATTAATGAATTACTTTTCTTTAATTTATTTAGTGTGTTATTTTTTTCCTGCCTCTAGGACACCAAACAACACCTCCTCCAATACTCAATTAGGATAAAACCTCAATTGAGGATTGTATTTCTAAATGTCTCCACTCCACCATATGTTGTTTCAACTTTTTGGGAAACCCCGACTCAGTCATATGAATTTGTTTCCTATGATAAGGTAGGTGAAAATGATTAATCAATAAAAAGACATGGAATTAAAAAAAATTTCATGGTGGATGACCACTGCACCAGTGAATTAATCCCATATCCCCACCATAAATAGATTTTAAAATTCTTCTTAGTTGAAGCTCAACAATAAATAACACCATGAAACCTCTTCCAACGCCAAGACTTGGGTTCTTCACTTGTCTTTCAAATGTGAAAAGAGATCATGGGGGAAGATGGAACCTAGAGAATGAGATTAAGATTGGAAGATAAAGGGAGATGGAATAAAAAAATAGAAACACATTAATATAAAAAACATTAATTAATTACATGAGAACAAAAACTAAAAATAATAAATAAATGAAACAAAAATCCAAAATGGTCATTGGCCTCCTCAATATGGTTCCCTAGATAGAATGGGGTGGATTGGAATGTTTTGATAGGGGGATCTCCCCTCCTTTTATAGGCATAATTATCATCGAAATTTGACATATTTTATCCCTAATAAACGACATATTCACACATTAGTGTCTTCATAAATGTTTTTCCAAAACTTCTTTTGTGTCTACCCAAAGAATATTAGAGTAACTTACCACATCATGTATGATTTATGAATTTTTGATTTATTGTGATCTTTTCTCTCTGAGATTTCCAGGAAGGTTTCTTCAAAGTATGTCATCCAATTTCCATCATAATGGATGTATCACTCTATGGAATTTATTTATAAAGTTTTTATATGTATCCTAGTTCATATAGATGTTCAATTAACTCTATTGGAGGTGTGTGTCTTGATTTATACATATGTTATGAAGGTGGGGTCCATGTTGTCCGCCCAAAGAATTTTCTAACATCAATTATTTTTAGGGACTCTAGATGTTCAAATAAGATCTTAGTCATAAAGATAATGATGAATAAAATATATCAAGGAATCCTAAAAAATAATCACACAAATTAAAATAATATTTTAAAAATTATACCGGAAATACATCTGTGATAGAAATTTGTCTAAAATCCAGATTTAAACAATTTTCACAATTTTTCTCAAAACACACCCTAAATCATAAATTGATGAAATAAGATCATATTGATAAATTTGTTTTGATTAAATAATTTAAATACATATAAAAAATAATGAAAATATTGGCTCTATCAGGGGTCCTCCATAATGAGTGTTCAATTCCCTTCATGTGGGACATAATTCTCCTTACTCAAAGCGACAATAGACTGCTAAGAATTAGAAACATATTATATATGCTTAGGATGCATGCCACAAACATGATGTTTAATAACTGAAACATTAGTAGATACCTACTTCATGTTAGTTGTCTTAACAACATCTAGGGGATCACTACCAATTTACTTATATTATTTGAAGAAGTAGGAGTAATAAAATCAGAATTGTGAGTAGAATCCAATACATTATCCATTTTTTTTGAAAGGGAATACAAAACAAGTTTTTTGATAGATCTGTGATTCCTATTTTACTTGGTCTTCTCTGAGGTATCTAACTCAATCTTAGCTTTTTCTTTTTGGAACGTAGATAAAATAATACATTTCCCCTTCCAAATTACGGCATTCCACTTCAACCTGTGTAGATTGATCTCCTTCCACTTGACTATATTCATTTTAATCTTCATATTTGTCCTCACATATAATTCGTAATAATATATTTTTGAATGGGGTTCTGACAACATCCAACTAATTGTCATAAACCATATAAGCCTAAGATGTAGGCCTAAAACCAGTTGAGGGGAAGAGTGATGCCTAAAAATCATAATAGGAGAGGTGTGGGATATAATCTTAGGACTGTTTGTGATTTTCACAGTCTATGGGATATTTTTCTCACTATGTTGAAGTGTTATAGAAGTTGATTCCCCTGCATTTAAATTCAATTGAGTGCATTTTGAGATTCTATGAGGGGGATCAGTAGCCTCATTCATAATCTGATTGATATCTTATGTGGCAGTGACTTGGACAGATCCAATATTCACTTTTTTCCTACATTAAGATAGTTCATGACCTCTTAATTGGCATCTTAAGAAAACAATTTTCTTCCCGCATGTAAACCTCGCATATCCTACAATAAAACAAACTTCACCGAAATGTGTTGTTTTATCATAAACAGTTCTAATAATTATCTCATCTTGAGGAGTAGAAATAACATCCTTCTCCACCAAAGTGGAGGTTAATTCAATCATAGTCAAAATTCTAGAAAAATAACCAAAACTCACATTTTCTTTAGCCAAATCCATTCGGATTGCAATACCTATTTCTAAGGAAATATCAAAAAAATCTCAAGGTTCCAAAATATGAAATTTAATCTATAAATTTCAATCCACATTTGAGAGATTATTTCTTTGGACTCATTAACATTGAATCCATGATTCAGCTCATGAATTCGAAGGGTACTTGGCTGATGTTGATCGAACCGAACCGCCAATAATGACCCTTCAGATCCGAAGTGGGGAAAAGAAATGAAAAAAGACCTGGCCTAAAGACATGCACTTGATATTAGAGAAACCACAAATTGAGGCTAGATGTGAAATTATATCATACACTTTATAGGGATTAAAACCCTTTGAAAAAAGAACTCGAGAAATGACATAATGCTTACAAAGATCTAACCGTTTGGATATCCCCCCATCTGATGACGATAGGTCTACTATAGTGCCTTTCCAGATGATATGTTGTGTGGTTTGATTTTTAGGGAAAACGAATGACCCTCTTGAGAAATAAGAAATGGAAGAAAACCTATTTCATTCCTCATCACGTCCTTTCTATTTCATGGTAGTCAATATCAAATGTGCGTCGTGATGATTTGTAGCGTAGGATAATAGATTCAAGCTTCTCTGATGGATTATTTTATTCAAGCCATCAGCGGTAGCTGAGATTGTTTTCTCTCGTTCAACCATCTCCATCTTTATAATTAATATAAATATGATATATTAATATTTAAAAAAAATATTATATATATATATATATGTGGTTTATGAAAAGTATTTATAATATTATAAAAAATATATATATTTAAATAATTATAAAATTATAATAAATTTATTGAAATAATAAATATATTTATAATATTTATAATTATATATCTATAATAAGGTATAAATGCTTTTTAAATATATTTATTTATAATTATAAACATAATAAAAAATATATATATATATATATTTTATAAAAATTATGTCTACAAAATTTGATCAATAAATAAATATATTTTAAAAAATATATGCCTCTATGAAATTTGGTCAATAAATAAATAAATATATCTATCTATCTAGTGAGATAATTATGATATTAATGGATATGATTATTGTTATTTATTTTTTTATATTGATGTGTGAGTATAATTGTCACTATATGATCATAAGTTTATTTATAGACGTGATTTGTTTGTTGTTATGTTTCAAATGTTAAAATTACTATATATAATGACGGCATAAGCATGCATATGTTCAGTATTCATCATTACGAATATGTTCATTTATACATTGACACCCATATAATTCATTTATGTTATAGGTATGAACTTATTATGTCTTAATAAATAATTATCAAACTAAAATAAATATATTTTTTATATTTATAATTATTGTTTTAATTATGATAAAATCTTTTAAAATATAATTATAACTATATAACTATATATATAATTAAAAAACTTAAAAAAAATACATTTATTACAAAATTTATATAAACATTTAAAATTATATGAAAATATATAAAAATATATTAATTTATACATTTAACTATAAATATATATATAAATAATTAAATAACTATAATAAATATATTTATTATATTTATAATTTTATAAATAGATATATAAATATATAAAAATATTTATAATTATAATTATAAATAAATATACAATTATTTAAATAATTATAAATTTATAATAAATTTATTAATTTTATATATAACTATAAATATAGAAAATACATTTATTATAATTTATTAATTATTTAAATGAATATATATTTATTTATAACTATTACTATACATAAAAACAATTTTATAATTATAAATAAATATTTATTTTTTATACATATAATTATAAATAAATAAATATTTATTTAAATTATTCTAAAATTATAATAATTATAATAATTATATTTATAATTTTATAATTATATTAAATAAATATATTTATTATATATTTTTATAAACTTATAAATATAAGAAATATAATTATCATAATTTATATCTATTTAAATAAATATACATTTATTTATAACTAGAACTGTAAAATATATATATTTATAATCAATTTATTATTTATTTATTTATTTATAATTATAATTCTAAATAAATATTTATTTATTTAAATAATTTTACAAAATTATAAAAATATAAGAAATATAGTTATTATTAATTTATAATTATTTAGATAATTAAATATTTATTTTATAATTATAACTACAAGTAATAATTTATTTATATTTATTTAATTAAATATAAATTGATATATAGTTACAATTATAAATAAATATATATTGATTTTTATAATTATAAAATTATAATAAATATATTTATTATACCAGAAATGTTCAGGAGCCAGGTGAACCTGTTTCTTCCAAAATATATTTAAAAATAAAAGACAGAACATGAAAAAGAGAAAGGACAAGAACGATAAAGGAAAATTCCTCATCCAAAAAGGAAAACTACAAATGGGTAGATCAATGATCATCCCTATAATCCTAATCAGAGGCATTGTCAGCAGATTCCCATTCTAACGGTTTATTCTTTTGATTGAAAAGCGTAGAGTACTTTTCTTTTAGTTTAACCTATTATGGAGTGAGATCCTTTGATGTCCTAATAGACTGAACATGCCCATGAACCTAGTGTTCCCTGCCACATCCATGTCCAAGATTTTTCGGATGCCTACTTGATTTCCATGTCATATTGGCTGTCAATCCCCTTCCAGTTAGAAAAGAGTAAGAGGCTGCTTCATAGAGTCATTAATGACTCTTAAAGCATCAACCATCGTAGGTTGCACGCAAATATAATGTTCTATCAGCTTCACTCTATCCATGATAGGTGAATGATGTGTATTATTGACTTTCTTGTTAGCAATCTCAGTGGATTTTTGAGAAGATTGATCAAACACCAAACTTCCCTCTCCTGCATTCTACTCACCAACAACCATATTTGACATTAATTTCTTTTTACCAGTGCTTGTAACCCCCACCTCCACTATCCTAGTAGAAAAATCACCATCACCTTCAGACTACACAATCAGCTGTCCAGAGGTAGAATCTATCTCTTTATCCCCTACACTACCATTACTGAGAGTCCCCCCCATCAATTGCTTCATATTTTCATTAAGAGAAGGGGACCTTAGCTGTGTGCAATCCTTTGTAGGAGTAGCATCTGTTGGAACCATGGCTGTTCTATGCAGGAATTGGAGTTTGGTTTGTGTTTGTTGTCAATCCTCAGTGGAAGTTCTGAATGTGTGCCAGCAAAGTGATCATACAGTTCAAGCAGACAACAGTTTTGAAGGTGGCGCTGTTTCCCAGTGTTTTCCAAATTTTTGGGCCTCAAAATTGGAAAATGAAGACATGGATTTTCTGCAAAAGGAGGTGCGCACAAAGAGGAATTGGTGCGCGAAAAATAAGAGACTTGCGTGAAAAATTTGAATTGGTCGCGAAAAAGCGCGCGATTCACGAAATGGAGGATTGAGGTTTTTCGCGCAAACAGTGTTTCAGGATCAGAATGTCAAAAAATGGAAAAGGCATAGCTTGCGCGAAAAATCTGATGATGTGCGCGAAAAACAATTTTAGTGCGAAAGATTACGCGCCAGATTAGAGGTTTTATGTTCCACAGAGGTTTTTGCGTGCGGGGGTCTTTGACGCCTATAAATATGAGGTGACCCCCTTCATTCCATACGGTTGAAGACTTAGAGAAGATCTGAGGTCTGATGTGCGAAAAAGGATCGTGTAAAGGGGCTTGTGCGAAATATTCAGTATTGCGCGGAAAATTTCGGGATGTGCGAAAAATGAAGATTTGCGCGTAAAAATTGGATTTGCACGTAAAATATTCAGTTGCGCGAAAAGGGGGGGTTTTGCGTGAAATATTTTTCCGCGCAAAAAAGAAAAGTTTGCACGCAATAGGAAGGTTTTGCGCACAAAGGTTTGGTGTTGCGCGTAATTGTCAGTGAAGTTTTTCGGCACGTTCTGGTTATCCGATTCAGTGGTTTTCTGCATTCTAGTGCATCTATTCCAGACTTCGATGCAAGCAGTGTCTCGTGCTGAGCAGAGGCAAAGACTTCATTGCACATCTATTGAAGAGACCTTCACGTCTATAAACTGAGTGGGACTCCACCAATGGCAGTGAGCCAGGGGGAGTCAACAGGAGTGACCCGAGGGACGGAGTGAGAAATCCCTAAATTTTTGTAAAGGCAGTGAGCCTGGGACAGAGTGACTGTGCCCGAACCTTTGTAATCCATAGCTAGTGAAGATTAGTGGAATTAGGTACGACTGACAACTTGTCGGTGTATGCTCCTTGTATGTAGCTCTTAGTGGTGAACCAAGTAAAAAGTGTTGTGTCTTCTCTGTGCATGTGAATGTTTGCTTTCTGATCATATTCATCTTACAGGTTCAACAATTTCCTACCAACGTGGGAACAAGATCCATCTCATTAAAATAAAAAGTTGTCCACCTGATTCACCCCTCCCCTCTCAGGGTGTCCCGGGGTCCTTCAAGTGGTATCAGAGTCAGGTTGCTGGTGTTGAATCTATCATTTATCATCATGGAGAATGCAGTCAATGTCAGGGGAGTCCCTCACTTCGATGGAAGTAATTTCCAGATCTGGAAGAACAGAATGATATCTCATCTATGATCTCTTGGAATGGAAGTTCTCTTTTCTACTGTGCAACGAATACAAGTCACTGACCCAACATGCCTGGCTATGACTGAAACATACAGGAAAATTCTTGATGCAGACGCTAAAGCACAAAATGCACTTACTGCAGCCCTTTCTGATCAGATCTACCTAAAGGTGATGGATTTCACCTCATCAAAATCCATGTGGGATAAACTCGAGAATATTTTTGAAGGAGATAGCAAAGTGAAGGAGGCGAAACTACAAGTGCTGCACAATCGGTTTGATGATCTGAAGATGCATCCTGACGAGAATGCAGATTCTTTCTTCAATCGAATTACTGAAGTGGTTGGTGAAATTCAGGTTCTAGGTTAAGAAATCAAAGACGTTGATATTGTAAAGAAAATATTAAGAATACTTCCACCTCTGTACAATGCAAAGGTGTCAGCCCTTGAGGAAAGATATCTTTCAAAACTTTCTCTGGATGATCTACATAGCAGCTTGGTAGCATATGAAATGAGAGTCAAACCAGAAGATGCTACGACTCATGTGAGCAAGGAGATGGCATGCATGGCCATGGATAAACTGAAAATCTCAAAAGATAGTAGTGGTTAATATGAAGAAGAAAAAGAAATTCTTTCTCTCATTGCAAAGAAGTTCCAAAAGGGGAAAGGAAAAATCAAAGGGAAGTTACCTCTTGTATGTTTTCGTTGTGGAAAAGTTTGGCACATTGCCTCTCAGTGCTTAAGAAATATCAATGATGAAGATAGTGAAGATGAAAGCTTCGAAAATCCTCGGAGAAGGTTCTTCAAAAAGGGAGACTTCAAATCTGGAAAGAATATGCAAAGGAAGAGTTTTGTCTGTGAAGAGGAAGGAGATGATAATGAATTCTGTGATGAAGAAGAACCAAAATTCAAAACTGGGAACCATGCTTCCATGATGGCCACTGTCGAAAAGTTAGAAGATACTGGTGGAGAAGAACAACTGATAACTTGTGTAGTTCCCAATATGTAACTTAAGGATGTCGTTAGTAAGCTTAAGATTAAATGTAAGAGTTGCAATAAGTGGAAATCAATTGTAGAAGAGTCAACTGAATACGTTGATCAACTTGAAGATGAAATTGAACGACTGGAAGAATTTTTGAAGGTACAGTCTAAAATAATTTAAAGCAATAATGATGTAGTGGATCTGAAGATGAGAATTGAAGAGCAGGCAAAGGTCATCAATGACCTCACCTCCAGACTTAAATAAAAATCCAAGACTGCTGAGGGTCTTGAAGAGGAAGTTGTTACTCTAAGGATTAAAATTGAGACTGAATCAATTCCAAAAGAATCGAGGAAGAAAATACAGTTTGGAAGATTCTGAGATGCAGAATTACTAGCTAGAGCCAAGTGTGGTTCAGATGGGGTTGGGAAAATTTTGAGTGATCAAAGACCCACTTGCATGGGAAAGAGTGGAATTGGTTGTGAGGCTGAGACATCAATTGCTGGAAGTGAAAAGATCCAAAATAAAGATAAGATGAAAGTTGAACATGTTGAAACGTTACCTAAAGTTCCTAAAAAGGAACCCTCAATCCAAACTAAAAGGAGAACTGAAAATTATCCTCAAACATTCAGAAATGATAGACAGTCTTACTTTTCTCCCAAGGAAGAAGGTATGAGAAGAAATTCAAGTGAGAATACATTTCCTCTGATAAAGTGTAAGTTCTGTGGCTATCTGGGCCATACCATGTCTTATTGCGAAGAGGCAAGAAGCTATCTGAATGGAGAAGATATAGAAGTTCAACAAAAGAGAATAAATTAATATCCTAATTCTTATAGAAGAAACAATTTCTATGGATATTGTTATTGTTGTTCTAACTTTGGTAATAAGGCTACTAATTGCAGGAAGAGAAGGGACATGGACACCTCATACCGAAGTTCAAGACAAGTCAAGTCTCGTCAGCAAGACAGTGTTTCACTTTCAAACAGGTTTTCTCCTCTCAATGAAGATTTTGACTATGAATAACCTGGGTATGCGAAAGAGATAATTGAAAGGCCATCAGTTCTATATACTCAATCCAATATCTCATGGAAGGAAAGGAAGAAGATTGAGAAATCCAACCTTGCAGAGGTGGCCCTCAATGCTACAAAGAACAATAGTACCTGGATTCTAGATAGCGGTTGTTCATCTCATATGACAGGTAATGCGGGCCTGCTAACAGACATCAAAAGGACGATTGATGGTACGGTACGATTTGGTAATGATGGGGCTCTGAAAATAAAAGGGAGTGGAAGTACCGAATTAGCAAATGGAGAACTAAAGAAGACTGAAGTCCTTTACATAGATGGCCTACGTCATAATCTCCTTAGCGTGAGTCAAATCTGCGACTCGGGACTTATAGTTACTTTTAATCAAAAAGTCTACACTATCAAGGGAAAGACAGGCAATTCACTTATGAAGGGATACAGAATAGAAAGCAACTTGTATCAAGTTGAGAGTGAAGAAAATGTATGTTACATGACTGTTGAAGAAGAAAACAACTTGTGGCATCGGAGATAGGGACACATCAATCAATAAGACATGGAGAAAATATCAAAATTGAGAATTTTCATGGAAATTCCCAACCTGAAGCGTGAGCGTCAAAGATCTTGTGATGCTTGCATTCATGGGAAGCTTGTCTGCAGTTCATATCGGCCAAAGAAGAAAAGGGCATCTCACCTTCTTGATCTGATTCATACAGATGTATGTGGGCCTAGAAATGTTGCTGGAACTCATGGATAAAGGTACTTTTTCCTTTTCATAGATGATTACAGTAGAATGGCATGTGTGATGGTCATTCACAGGAAACGACAAGTCCTTGACTGCATGAAAACATATAGGTGAATCGCCGAGAATGATACTGGAAGAACAATCAAAGTGTTGCGATCTGACAACGGAGGAGAATACACGTCCATTGAATTTGAAAATTATCTAGAGAAGCATGGGATACAGTATGAGGTAGCTACTGTGAGAACTAAACAACAAAATAGAGTTGTTGAATGTAGGAATCGACAGGTGAACAACATGGCACAAACTATGCTGATTGAGAGTCGTATTCCACGACATTATTGGAAAGAGGTTGTTCAAGCTGCAGTATACATCCAGAATCGAACAAGACTATATATGGGTGAGACAAAGACATCATATGAATTTTGGCATGGACGGAAGCCTTCTTTAAAATACTTTTGTGTCTTTGGAAGTAAATGCTTCATCAGGAACAAAGAAGGAAATCAAGGGAAATATGGCGACAATAGAGATGAAGGAATTTTCCTCGGTTACTCAATGAACAGCAAAGCCTACAAATGTTTCAACAAGCATTTAGGAAGGATTGTGGAAAGTAGTGATGTTAAGATAATAGAAGAGAAAAGCACAAATGCTTCAAGGACGTCATATGATGATGTGATAGAAAGTCAGGAAGAAAGTGAGCGTTAAGAAAATACAAATGCAGAAATAGAGGATGTTGTTCAAAACACTCAGCAGTCACATCATGATGTTGACTCAGAAGAAGAATCTGAAGAAGAAACTATAGCTGAAGAGAATGCTAATGAACCTCAGAGGAGAGATCTAAGAGCCGATATTAATCTATCCAACATAATTGGGGATAGGAGTGCACCCACACAGACAAGAAGGATGAGGAATAACACACCTTCTGCATTTCTGTCAGTTGTGGAGCCATCCTCATTTGAAGAAGCTGCAAAGGATGAATCCTGGGTGAATGCCATAAATGAAGAGTTAGATCAGATTGACAAGAATCAGACATGGGATCTTGTCCAGAGACCCAAATGTCACAATGTGATTGGAACTAAATGGATATTCAAGAACAAGTTTGATGAGCATGGAAGTGTTATAAAAAACAAGGCTCGACTGGTATGTAAAGGGTATTCTTAGATTGAAGGTGTTGATGTTGAAGAAACCATTGCTCCAGTGGCTAGATTGGAGTCAATCAGACTGTTCCTTTCCATGGCTCTCCAGATAGGATATAAAGTATATCGAATAAATGTCAAGACAACGTTTTTAAATGGTGTACTCGAAGAATAAGTCAACATTGAAAAACCAGTGGGTTTTCTTCTTGGTGCTGATGAATCAAAGGTCTTCAAGCTAAAGAAAGCACTTTATGGCTTGAAACAGGCACCACAGGAGTGGTACTCCAGACTAGATTCTTATCTGAAGAAGCTGGAATTCAAAAGAGGAGGAGTAGATCACAATCTCTATGTGAAGAACTCTCCGAAAGATCAGTTCATGGTTCTCGTTTAGGTCGATGACATTATATTTGGTGGCAGCAGGCAGAAATCAGTGGATGAATTTGCCAATCATATGAAATCATAATTCGAAATGTCAATGATTGGGGAGCTCACATATTTCTTGGGACTACAGGTGACTCAAAAGAAAGACTACACTTTAATCTCTCAGGAAAAGTATGCAAGAGAGCTGCTCAAGAAGTTTAATATGCAAGACTCCAGCCCAATGTCAACTCCGATTGCAGTTGGAACCAAACTTGGAAAGCATGAGAATGAGAAATTTGTAGATCCCACCATGTATAGGAGGATCATTGGGAGCCTACTGTACCTGACAGCGACACTGCCAGATATTGTCTTTTCCACGTGTCTTACAGCCCGCTTTCAGAGTAATCCAAAGGAGGAACATTTGACAACAGTAAAAAGAATCATGAGGTATATTCAAGGTACTCACAATTATGGATTATGCTTTGCTGTAGGAAGGGACTGTGAATTGTTAGCATTTTCATATGCTGACTGGGCTGGCGATGTTGTGGACAGAAAATCCACCAGTGGTGGAGCATTCTTTATTGGTAATAACTGTGTCGGCTGGTCGAGCAAGAAACAAGAAAGTACTTCTCTTAGTACTGCTGAAGCTGAGTATATATCTTCCACAAAGGCATGCACTCAACTGCTATGGATGAAGCAACAACTAACAGACATTGGTGATGAGGTGAATCAACCAATGGTAATTTACTGTGATAACAAGAGTGAAATTGATCTCACGAAGAACCTGGTTCAGCATTCTCGTACAAAACATATTGAAATCAGGTATCACTTTATCAAAGAAAAAGTTGAACAATGGGTGATTAAAATGGATCACGTGGGAACTGATGACCAAGTAGCTGATATCCTGACAAAACCACTGTCATCAGTTGTGTTTGAAAAGCATCGGTTGAACCTCGGTGTTCAACCACCTCCTACCGCATAAGAAAATTCCGAAATCCCCTCTCCCCATTTGTTTTAACTGTTTTAATCTGTTTATGGCAGTGATGCAGGTTTATGGGGGAGATACTATCCTGGGGGAGTATGGTTTGAGTTGAACATTGATTAATTTACCGGCCTTTGGGTTTATTGTCAATGGGGGAGAAAGGAAAGGAATAAATTCAGGAATTCAGGATTGTCAGTGGACATGTAATGCTTCTTTGGTCTGTGGACATGTAATGCTTATGTGACATGATAAGAATTCTATATCGGTGATAGGATGAGACAGAATTGACACTGTAAGAAAATTTCTTGAGCATCTTTGATCATTCCAAAACACGGGAACCCAATTCAAGCTTCATCTCTTGTTTTCTACACAGAGCAATGCTCACGTAGACTTAGTGTGTTGGCTAAGTTGATCCTTGCATTTTTGGTATGCATGTGGATGTTGATATATTGAATTTATTTGGTGATTTCCAACAAACCCAAAGGGGGAGATTGTTGGAACCATGCCTGTTCTATGCAGGAATTGGAGTTTGGTTTGTGTTTTTTGTCAATCCTCAGTGGAAGTTCCGAATGTGTGCCAGCAAAGTGATCATACAGTTCAAGCAGACAACAGTTTTGAAAGTGGCGCTGTTTCCCAGTGTTTTCCAAATTTTTGGGCCTCAAAATCGGAAAATGAAGACATTGATTGTTTGCAAAAGGAGGTGCGCACAAAGAGGAAGTGGTGCGCGAAAAATAAGAGACTTGCGCGAAAAATTTGAGTTGGGCGCGAAAAAGAGCGGGATTCGCGAAATGGAGGATCGAGGTTTTTCACGCAAACAGTGTTTCGGAATCAGAACGTCAAAAAATGGCAATGGCATGGCTTGCGCGAAATATCTGATGATGTGTGCGAAAAAAGGTTTTAGCGTGAAAGATTACCCGCCAGATGAGAGGTTTTACGCGCCACAAAGGTTTTTGCATGCGGGGGTCTTTGACGCCTATAAATATGAGGTGACCCCCTTCATTCCGTACGGTTGTAGACTTAGAGAAGATCTGAGGTCTGATGCGCGAAAAAGGATCGCGTAAAGGGGTTTGCGCGAAATATTCGGTATTGCGTGGAAAATTTCGGGATGCGCGAAAAATGAAGATTTGCGCGTAAAAATTGGATTCGCACATAAAAGATTCAGTTGGGCGAAAAAGGGGGGTTTTGCGCGAAATATTTTTCCGCGCAAAAAGTAAAATTTGCGCGCAATAGGAAGGTTTTGCGCGCAAAGGTTTGGTGTTGCGCGTAATTGTCAGTTAAGTTTGTCGGCACGTTCTGGTTATCCGGTTCAGTGGTTTTCTGTGTTCTAGTGCATCTATTCCGGACTTCGATGCAAGCAGTGTCTCGTGCTGAGCAGAGACAAAGACTTCACTGCACATCTATTGAAGAGACATTCACGTCTATAAACTGAGTGAGATATCACCAACGACAGTGAGCCAGGGGGAGTCAACAGGAGTGAATCGAGGGACAGAGTGATAAATCCCTAAATCTTTGTAAAGGCAGTGATTCTGGGATAGAGTGGTTGTGCCCGAACCTTTGTAATCCACAGCTAGTGAAGATTAGTGGAATTAGGTACGACCGACAACTTGTCAGTGTATGCTCCTTGGATGCAGCCCTTAGTGGTGAACCAAGTAAAAAGTGTTGTGTCTTCTCTATGCATGTGAATGTTTGCTTTCTGATCATATTCATCTTACAGGTTCAACAAGTTCCTACCAACGTGGAAACAAGATCCATCACATTAAAATAAAAAGTTGTCACCCTGATCCACCCCTCCCCTCTCAGGGTGTCCCGGGGTCCTTCAGCATCCACCAAATGTGTATCATCCTGTAAATTGAGACCATCAAATTCCTTCACAATATGCGCTTGTCTAATATTACCACATGAATTTGTTGTAACCCATGTCTGAGCACGCCGACCAAAATAGATCTCTACATTTGTATTCATCTTTAGAAATATCTTAGAATCATGCACACGTAGGGAGCAATAGTCACCTGCCATGGATTTCCTACAATTCTGTATTTCATGTCCAATTACCTTTCATTCCAAACAATATTTTGAAATTCTTTCACACAAAATTCCCTAATCAAGATAGAGAAATAGTACTTCCAACTCCATCCGTTGCTGCAGTATCTTCACCGCGAGCAATGAAAATATTACCACGAGCAACATAAAACAAAAGAAATGCATCGACGTCCCCAGGAGCCGGTATTGAAGAAATCACAGTGCCTGTGTGGGTCAAAATGACCCCGGCATAGATAAACTTCACCAAGTGATTCAATCAACCAAAGAACATACACGATGGAGATCGACACCCCACATCAATGCGACAACGAAGGGAATGTATTAGATCCCGCAATAGAACAACGGTGATCGTGAAACCCCGCATCAAACCCAACGTCGGTGGCAGCGCGATCAAGATCCCGCAGCAGAACAGTGAGAATGTTGAAACCCTGCAATAACGCGATGGTGGAGGGCACACAGTGGTTAGATTAATATCCCGCACCAGAATAGTGGTGTGAAAGTGCGCACGTCGATGAGATGCGATGGCGGCGTCGACATCAAAACAGCGAGCACAACAGCACGACTCAGCGATGCATGTAAATATTTATATTTAGTTAAATAATTATAGAAATTTATATTTATAATTAGTATTTTATAAAAAAAATATTTAAATAATTATAAAAAAATATAAATATATTTAAATAATTATAAAAAATATAAATATATTTGCAATTGCATACAAATATATATTAAATAATAATAAATATGTTTAAATAATAAATATATTTATGATATTTATATTTTTATAAATATATATAATAATATAAATATATAAAAATATATTTATTAAATTAAAATAAATATATGTAAATTAGAAATATATTTATTTATTTAGATATTTATCAGCACTAAAAAAACCGTTGATAAATATGAGTTTAATCGGCGCTATATGTTTTAGTGCTTAAAAAATGCTATTTATAATTTCTTTTTGAAAAGTGAAGATAAAAGTCTTCCCCAATGTTAATAATATAACCTAAATAGAGTCTCTTGTCTTGTTCCCTTCAAGCATTTGTGGAACACCACCTCAGCCGTCGTCGAACCCCACCTCTGTCCTTGCCGCTGCTGTGGAACCCCACCTCTATCGTGGTTGCCGCTGTATCTGCTGCCACTGAACCCTACCGTTGTCGTTGAACCCCCTCCAATCTAAGCTATCCCCACCTTACATTTCCTTATATCTCTCTCTCGCATCCTCATCCTCAGCACTCCCTCAAACACTCACACCCTTAGCATTGCATGCTGATACACACTACAATATTGCCTCATGCTTACAACACTTAGCTACTCAATACGACACGACCTTCAAGCACCACTGTTAGGTTTTTATTTTCTTTTTTTCATCACCCTCCCATAACTAGCATGAGAGGGTGGTTTTATTTATTCTATGGATGGTGTGATTAATTGGAATTGGATGCGGTAAAACTATTCCTAGGAACCAACTTATACTCTATTGGGATTGGTTTCGCCATAAAAAACACATAAACACCGGTATGTTTTTAACTCAAACCCCAAAATGACCGGCCCATATCTTGTTGGGTTATGCATACAAGATAAATAGTTTTTGTGGTAATGCATTAATAAAGAAGGTGTAACTCTTCAAATTAATAAACACATGACACTAACAATGTAATCATATCCATAAGAAACAGTAAAAATAGAATTGATTACTAATACATACTCGAGTTTAATCCATGCTAAAGGTGACAACATGATGAGATGACAATATAAACGAGTCCATAAGGAATAAAATTATTCAATAATAAAGTTAACCAAAAACTTAAACTATTTTTTACCATTCTCTATGTGATAATTAAGGTTACCACAATCTTGTAACCTACTTCATGCCCCAATAAAAATATACTATGAATATGCCACCTCAAAGTAGTTCCTTTACTTCACCCATGTCCGAAAAAATGAGGTATACATACATCGAAATGGTGTATGTATGGTTTGACAAAGACATGCCAAGTCAGATTCCACCACAATCCAAATATAATAACTTTACAAATTATTCTAGTTCTTGCAAATATAAACAATATATATGAATGTGCTACATTTTCTCTTTTTGAAAAACATATATGAATAGTTATCATATACAATGTTTGAAATAATGAAATAGGTGTGGTAAAATACATTTTAATAGATATTCATAAGAAGGATAAAATCCTTTTTTAAAAAAGACAATCATGGGTAGGTATTAAGGAGAAAACAAGAAAAATATATATCCTTATCATAAATAAGTCCATAACTAATATCCAAACCATCATCATATTCATAATACAAATTCACTCTATATCCAATTGTTTATATACCACTATGTAGATCTCCATCATATGCTTGCTGGAAGCTCATAGTGGATGTATTCAAAGTCTCATCATGGAAAGACACTGAAGCCATAGTCATATCATTATTAGTTAGACACAAGGTAAGGATATTCTCCACACAACCTAGCTTGTTAATTGTCTTAGGAACCCATCCAAGTACCCAATTCATTTCCTTGTGATGTTTTCATTATAGTTCTAGTTTTTAAGATCTCCAAAAAAATTCACGAATTCATGCTTTTTTATCCTTTATACATATCAATATGATAGGTCCATGAATCGGATTTTTATAATTAATAGGGAACACTAAGGGAATGGGGATTTCATGAACCATCCATATTAATGAAAAAACAAAATTATTATAAACATGGGAATCCTATATAAAAAATACATTGTTAAATCATAAAAATTCACATCTAAACATTCTATGAATCAATATCATTAAATTAAATGTAAACTACTCTTTTAATTCTTAAAAACAACTTATAGTATTCATAGTAAATCAAAGAATTCTTGAACATTCAATTGAATGCATTCTCAAACATTTTGAAAACAATGTTGATAAAATATCATATTTAACAAATCCCATATATATTTATCAACATAAATTTAATAATACACATTACACTAAATAATTAAATCAACCACATGTGGTTTATTAGGTTTACATATTAACATAGGGGCACTAACCAGTTATCATTGAATTCATTATCAACTATTGTTGAAATACCAAAAGCGAAGAGGAAATATACTTACAGGTTTAGTAAATTCCCTAAAAATAATAATCCCCAAGTAAATCCCATATATTTTTTAACACATGGCTAACATGACCATATGAGGGAAAGAGAATTGAAAAAGAGGCAGAAATAAGGTGGAAAGAAGAGATAAAGACTACTTAGTTATTGTATACTATGTGTTTTAATGGGGAATCACTATGATTAAAGTTGACATTTGGGTGATGGAAGGGGTTTTCAGAATGATGAGAGTCTCTAAGGCTTCTAGAGAAGTAGTGGAGTGAATTAATATTCCTACTATTAAATTTATATTTTTAAAATGAAAATTTTTCAGATTTTAAAATGCTTCTTGTGATCTATAAATTTCCAAGATTCACATTCACACAGTTCTTGAAACTCTCTTCCTCAAATGCGAGAACCCTCCTTTTTCAATACCCATTTTCATAACCTATTTTTGGGTATTCAAATATCCTATGCATGTTGGAAAATTCATTGAATCATTTAACTTTTACCAGAAATTGAAAAAAAATGAAAAAATATATGAATAAAATAATATGTGCCTGAAAATGATATTAATATAATTCTCTATATCACATCACATTCAGCCCCCAGAAAATACCGATGAAGTATATCAATATAAGAATTGATGTGTCTAATGCACCCTAACATATGACTACCTCTCCAATGTATCATGAAAATCATTCTTGTCTTTACACTAGATACAAACAAAAGAAACAGATTTCACTTATAATATTTTATTCCCAAAATTAAGAATTCATATTGGTTTATCAACCGCTGAAGCATCTGATTGCAAATGTGACTCTTCCCGTATCTAAATGTAGAAGGCATAAGGGTGGTAAGTCATTAATTGAGGGACAATGGGGGAATTATTATTCAATATCATCTGATGAAGTGGTGTTAATTGATAGGTGACATTTCCCTACCTTTCAATAATTTCAAAAGATATTACCTAGATCTGCATTAGATTCCCATATTTCTCCACCTACCAGGGACCTAATAATGGAGAGAGTTTCAAGAATACTTGATCACCTGAAAGTTATAGTGGCCTTCTGAAGATGATTTGCATATTAATTATTCGGGATTTGATCCATCTATATGGATTTTTCAAATAAGTTAAATCATCATTTTCATATCCTGTGCAATACTTGGTCCCACTAGAGAAGTTACACCGATTTTAGCAAAACAAAGTGGAGACTATAATGGTTAATAATATAAGGCTATGAATGGTGATATATTTATTAATGATTGGTTGATATTATTATCCAATGATAATCGGTGTCCCTCGATCCTATAAAATCCAACACACATGCAAGGATCAAATATTATAAAATTCAGAGAGTCCTTTCTATTTAACCATATATTTGAGGATGATATTTCATGCTTAGATACACTTGTGATCCCAAATCCTCTATAAGTAAGTTAAAAAACCTGGACGCGATATAGGGATATCTATCAAAAAAAATAACGACGGCACCCCGTGTAAATTCACTATCTCATGTACATGAATTTTCCTATGATCTTGAACCTTTGTATTGAACATAATTGGATGAAAATAGACTGATTTAGTAATATGGGAAATAATATTCCTGATATAATTATTTTGTGTTTTTATTTTGTTGAATATTAATATTACCAAATCAAATGGGATGCATATTAATAATGATTGGATGCATGAAAATAATATGAAAATGGATTATGAAGATGGAGTGAATGAGTTCAACATGTTTTTAAAATATCATGATTATGAACCTTCTCAAATAATTTTTATGTGTTTGTGCTATTGTTATTAAATACTAATTTGTCTAGAGGAGTTGTAAGAACACATGATCTATCATGGAATAGATTGACGTTATAAATTTTGTAATAATCACCAGGAAAAAGAGAATGTAGCTAGTGGCTGAGATAACACTATGTTTTATGAATCATCTGATTTGATTACAGGGGTGGACAATGAAGAAGACTATTTCAAGGATGTGATTACAGATGTGAATGATGATGAAGATCGTATTGATGAAAGGACATGTAAAGTTGATGATGAACATCTTGATTTCCCAAAATTATTTGAGTAGTTAAAGAGTTGCACAAAGATTCCATTATATATTAGTTTCACTAAATATATAGCATTGTTAGCCATATTGATACTGTATAATTTAAAAGCAGGAAATGGATAAAATGATTCCAGTTTTAATGAACTACTTTCTCTCTTGAATGATATATTCCTAGAAGATAATGTGCTCCCAATCTGAACATTTTGTGTCAAATGAGTTCTATTCTTGATGGGTATGATATCTGAAAGAATACTTGTCATCTTGAATGACTGTATACCATTTCCCAAGGACAAAAAATCACATAAAGAATTCCCAATGTGTGGTTCTTCTTGATACAAGAATGATGAGTCTAGTCTTATAATTTTTGTGTGGTTCATTCCAATCATGACAAGGTTTTGGTGCCAAAATGGAAGTGAGGAGATTATAGGGAAATTTTCTTGGCACACTGATAAATGAAATAGTGATGGAAACTACATCACCCAACAAAATATCCTTTTTGGAAGAGATTTGATAATGATTGTCTAGTATTTTGAAACGATCTTAGAATCCTACATCTTGTGTTACCTATAGATAGAGTGAAACCTTTTGGGTTTTAAAGCATCACTCATAGTAAATGGCTGGTTATGTTGGTAAATTTTATCTTTCAATCATGGTTAGTCATGAAACAAAAATACATCATGTTATCTATGATTATATTAAGACCTAAAAAACTCAGTTATGATATAAGTGTTTATTTTTCTCCATTGATCAATGATTTTAAATTAGTTTAGGATTTTTGCGTTACATTGTATGATGCATATAGAAATGAATATTTCACGTTGAGATCCATGTTTCATGGAACAATAAATGACTTTCCTTCTTATGGAAATTTTTCAGGATATAGAATTAAAGGAACTCAAGGGACTCCCATTTGAGAAAAATGTAAAAAAAATAGGTATAAACATCAATCGAAGAATATGTTTTGAGGAAATCATAAATTTCCTCCCTAATGACATAATTACTTATCATAGATGACATCATTTGATGGAACATCAGATAACATATGACATCATCTACACTTATAGGTTATAAAATGTCTAATAAAGTAAAAGATATGGACACTTATTTAGTAATTTTTTTTGAAAAAACCATATGAAATCCGGTTGAAAAAAGATATCATTTTTTAAAATTAATTTACAGGAATTGTCTATAGGTCAAACATTTTATTAAGGTTATTTATGTCAAGAAAAAAATAGTGAGAGTGGAATTGGAACATTAATAAATGTACATAGAAAAAAGTTTAGAATTATTGCTAGGTTGGACATGGTTTACATTATAATATGAGAAGAGTTAGTGCTAGTGATGGTTGAAAAACAAACATTTCTTACTCGAGGTTCTTACACTCTTTTTAGGAAGGAGAGATATCAGTTTTTCAACTTCATGAATGATATAAAGGTTCTAGAGGGGAATTCTTCGAATATCAAGAATATAATTTCGAGGATCAATTTGGAGTTATAGGTTCTGAAATCACACAACTTCTATGTTTTTATGTAATATCTAACTTTTATATCTTTACATTTCATTTTCTCCAAGAATTTCCATCATAAATTTACCATGATCGGTTTATTTTTCAAAGATATATGCAAAAATGTTAAAGACCCAGAGAAATTACTGAATATGGAAGGGAAAATTTCAATCATATTATGTGAAATGGAAATTTTCTTATAACCAGTATTCTTTGATACAATGGTTCATTTGATAGTTCACTTGGTGGGAGAGATTCAACTTTTTGGTCTTGTACACTATATATGGATATACCCCACTGAGTAGTATATTAATATTTTGAAAGGGAATGTTAAAATTCGAAGTCAACTAGAGGGTTGTATTACAGAGGGATTTATTTTTGAGGAAGCAGTTGATTTCAGTACTAACTAGCTGTTCACTATGGAAAGCATTGGTATATAAAAATCACTTCACACTCGGAAATTTGTAGGTGAAGGAATTTCTGGAAGAGATCTTTCCGCAATCAATATTACAGATTTTGAGGAGGCCCATTATTATATTTTTTTATAAATTTTTGGTGGTTTACCTATATTTTGAATCTCACAATGAAGTTCTTAGTAATTTGAATCCAACAAGGGCTGATACATGTATATCAAATAAAAAAAAATTGTTTATGGGATGGTTTTGGGAACTATTTTAAAGGACTTAGATGAAAATTTGGATTCAATATCAGAACAACTTTGAAGGATAGCCGGAGGACCAAGTGTGTATGTGTTATCTTACAATGGTAATGTAATTAATGGTTATATGTTCTATAAAAATGAACATCATAAAGAAAGTAACATGAATAATAGTGGAGTTAAACTTGTGGCTGAAGTGATGCATGTTTCTAGTACTAAGGAAATAAATCCCATTTACATGAATATGTCATAATTTTGCATCATCAATCAAATATCAATGTTTTTTACACAAAATTCCATTAGAATTTTTTTTAATGGACCTAGATTGAGAATAGTAATGTTGTTAGAATAAATGAATTGGGATTTATTAAAGTATATTTCAGTAAGAAAGGGTACAAGGATGAACTATTTATAATGGCATCACAGGTAGTACATGTATTTTTATTTCCACTTCCCAAAAATATAAAGTTGTCAATTGTTTGGTTATCAACCAAACCCACTGAAGGGTCATATTAAAATTCAACTGAGGATTACCCTTTCATTGGGACATTAAAATAATTTCATAGCGTTCATAATATAGAAAGAGTTTTTTATTTCATAGTAAAACACAATGAAATAATTTGAATACTCAATAGAGGGGTCAAATCCATTTTGTATAAAAAAGATTTCAATTATTAGTCAATATTTTTTTTGTAATATACAATTTGTTACCTCATGTTTTTATCTGTTCGCTACTACATTTATGTAATATAAATTAAATTTTAAACAACTTCTACAGATAATGATTTTGAACATGCTACTACACACAATCGTGAGAAATAATAGGTCTCTCAAGATTTTACTGCTCCCAGTGCAGAGGAGAAACAACCTTATATGTATGACAATGCTACCGCTCCATAGGAACAATAAGCTACCCAACCCTTTGCTACTCCCAATATAGATGTATAATGAACTTTTGTACATGATTATGCCATCTCTATAGAGGAAACAATTAACTATTTTCAATCTTATGAAATGGATGGTGATAAAGGAATGGTGATGTAGAAAAAATAATGAGCAAAAAATATTGACAATGTTTGCAATAGTCATTAATGTGATTAGAAATGGAATAAAATTTTTCAGTCAGATGGAATGTGCAAGGCCATTACTTTAACTGAAACAAGGACATTTTCAGTAGTTACATTGGACTCATCACCCAACAATGATTTTTGATTCATGAGTATTCATGACACCATGTTGTGCCCACTCTTAGGACATTGATTTGGAAAGATATTACATTCACATTATGATGTCATTTGTTTATTTTTCTAAAAAATAAAACAAAGAAACATTTACATACTATCCATCATCCCTTATAAAGTGAATTTATAGTAGAATAATCCACCAATAAATATGTATTAATTATATCTAAAAGGATTCACTAAAACTTTCACACAATTCTAATGAGATTTCATTTTAATGGTGCTAAAGGGAAAGAACCCAGATACACCGCTTATGTATGCACACCAGATTACACAAGAAGCATGGGATTTTTTAACTGACCATCACACATATTTTTATTTTTAGGTACATTGTGGATGATAATACATTTTTTATTATATGTGTATTCATCACATTGAATGAAATTTTTTTATTTATTAAAAAAATAAATGTAGAAAATAATGAATGATTATAAAAACTGAATACCCATATGATAAAGCATGGATGGAATAAGATTAACTTAAAAAAAATTGTTTCTTATTTTAAATTTCCTTAATTATTTTATAGTATATGAAGAAAAAAAATATAATGTTCCACTATTTATATGAATATTTATGAATCCAAAACCAAATCCACATCCATACTCATTCCACGGGCTATTGAAAGATGTGCATGTAAATAAATATGGGATACTAAAAGATGAAATCATAGAGAAACTATGAGAATCATGTGTATTTATGATATAATAATTTTTTTTATTTAAATCAATATTACATAACAATTATTATTTTTCCCTATATTTTCTATATGACAAATTCACTAGAATCATCAACAACTATACTGGATGAACACCTATGATCAGTGGCATTGATCTATCCAAAATAGTACAGATGCGTCAAAGGTGTGGGTTTTGGGATGACACCCCAAACATATTTTGAAGAAAAACAAGAGGAGGATAAATATAAATAAATGACATAGATGAAACCATGATTAGATTCTATAGAACAATTTCATTAACACAATGAGTTACTATAAAATGTTATTGTGGGGAATCAATGAGTATAAACAACTCAAGGACAACTATTTTGTAAAGATCCCACCCTACCCCCACCATCTTTGACGTGATCCATTACCCTCAACGAGCTGTCTTAGTCAAGGTAATAAAAATTCTGAAAATTGTTTCTGTGAAATGAAAATCAAACATACACTAATACCTTTCCTTTACTAATATTTTACTGGGTAAAAATGATTTTCACTTATATCTATCAACACCCACCCATATCCTTACAGTGTGGGATATGGTGTTAAATATCCCAGACGACATTCCACACAATAGAACACATTAAAGAATTAATTTGAGAGTGTTGATTAACATAGCTCATGATCAGATCACTAAGCTACCTATTCCACTTGCTCATGAAAATATTCATAAGGCCAATCAAGTTATTGGAACATTCATCGCTTGGCTATCAAATTTTGTAAAAACAAATGTCATCAAGGAGGTATTCATTTCCAATTTATTCTTCATGATAATACAATAAAAATTAATTATAAAAGGTATGAATTGATGAGTTTTATTATAGACAGAAAAAGGTAAGGGGTGAAATGTATGGTCGACTCAAAACCATCTAAGGGAACAACCCACCAATCACAATGATAATATAAATGAACCTTTTCACTTCCCATTTAATATCCACATTTACTAACATAGAAGGTTCCTGAGGAATCAAAGATAAAAAAGTGTTATTAGTCATGTAGTTGATTTTGATGAAAAAATGTATATATATGAAAGTACTGACTACATTGCTTTTGGGAATTTAAATGAAATCCCCAACTACAAATGGCTAGGAGAATCAGTTTTAAATTTATACATAAGGTATGTTTTCATGATTTAATATTAAAAAATATAAAATAATATGTAAATTATGACTAAATGCATCTCTTTTTTTCATGAAAATATATCAATACCAATTAAAGGTATTTACCCTTGAAAAATGTTTTTTGGACTAGTTAGTCCTCACACCACATCTACAGATCCAAAATAATTAGAGTCCGAAAATTGGATGAAATAGTGGCATACCTATGAAAATAATTTGAAAAAAAAATTGGGATAAGAGACCCATATTAATACCAAGGATGTAGTGGAATAACTCTAGAATTTAATCATATCAAATATATTTTAATTTTATTTCCAAACAAGTGTATACCATAGATGAATCCGTGATCTCATAAATTTATTTCATAGAAATGTACAAAAAGAGAAACAATGAGAGTATATGGTAGAAGTGGAAAATTCCAAAAAATCAATAAAAGACCACAGTTCATCGCATATTTCATCCACCCCTCCCATGAAGTCCACCACAACCCTTAGTGTGTCTTCCTCACCACCACTGCTTTGGGGACTGACACACATCACCATGCTCATCAACGTCCACCACTTCACTAGCCACAGAATTTCCCTGGCCACCAAAAACAACCTCACCACCCCAATTATGATCTTTTCTATCAATTAAGGGAAACTCATGTAACACTCCAAGCATCCACAGTACGTTTCTCTTTGGATAATACAATAGCTTGTGTTGTATAGAACTTCAAGTTATAGCACACCACGACCAATCAAACTAGACATTATGAATAGTAATACCCACTTTTTGAAATTTTATAAATTTTATTTTTCAAAATGGTCTTCATTTTTGTAATCATATTATCAAAATTAGCTTAGGGTGAATTTTTGATATTTTTATGAAAACTTTCAATTTTTAATGAATAGTGAAAAACACTGCGTTATTTTTAGACCAGTGTTTTATTTAAATAATTATTTATTTTATTTAAATTTATATTAGGTCAAAATAGATACAAAATACCTATATATGTTCAATTTAATTCATTGGTTTCATTTTATAATAAAATTAGATGTATAATATTTTATTGATCATTTTAATGTCTTTTACCCACCTTTTATGCACATTATAAAATTTTAATAAAACATAATTTTACCATTTATGTGAATTTAATTTAAAAAATCGGATAGACATGGTGAAAATAGTAACTAAAATTTGGTTCAATGGAATGAAAATAATTTTTTGTGAATAGTTACTTTTGAATTTTATTTACAACGGTTAAAAGTAAACAGGGTAATTAAAGGCAAAAATGATATTACATATACCCTAAAACATCAAATAATTCTATTGGATACGTTTTTTTACCAAAAAAACATTAAGAATAAAATATGATCCCCTTTATTCCACTTGTATTAGATTATGACATTTATTAATATTTTATTTAAAGAAGAGTTAAAAGTGTTAAATTTATATTTTCATTACTAATTTTTTTTAATATAGGGTTATACATAAGATAAATGATACCATAAATATTAACTAGAAATATAAAGACATTTTTTACATAATGGTATTTTATTTATAAATTTTAGACATTAAATAATTAAATTTATTTACGACACAATTATGATGCAGTAATTACCATATTAATGAATAATGAAAATAATAGATATTATAAATATCCAAATAAATGTAAATTGAGACTTATTATGCATTAAAATAATTTTATAAGTTAATATGACATGTTAGGATTTATTTAATTTATTTTTTTCTATTTAATCAAGTTTTTATTACTTCCACAAAAACCAAATACTAAATAGTGTCAAAATTGACATAAATGTGTTTTTAGAACAAATACAATATTATTAATTGATATAATATTCCTAAAAATATAAGGATTGGAAAAAGGACTTAGAGAAGTTCAAATATGTCAATAATGAACCATTTGGGGTTCTCTTGTATTTTTATAGTAATTTTATTAACCATTTATTATAATAATACAAGAAGACATGGTAAAAGTTAAACAATTTAACTAAGAGTTAAATCTAAATGATATGGCTACTATGGTGACCTAGACCTATCTAAAACCTATTGGTTAAAAGGTTTTAGATCCAGACCCATATTATCCTGAATATAAATCCTTATGGAGTCATTATAAATTGAATATTATTGTATAATAAATTAATATTTCAAACATTTCCTATAGTGATACTCACCTCTCTTATAAAAGGTTACTTCCACTTCTATCAAAATCACACCTCCTAATCCATTTGGATTGGCCAAAACCTTCTCAAATATCATCCCAACAACCTTAAAATCAACATAGAGGCCTTAATTTGATTCTAAAGCTATCATAAGGAGCTATTTTGATCAAATCAAAAGGAATCAACCAAAGAAGAGGTAATAATTTCATCACCTATTTCAATGTTCTTTTCTTATTACACTTACTCATTCCTTGTTGTTTCCATAACAAAATAATAACTCCAATAACTTATAAATACAGATATGTTATTATAAATATGGTACAACCATATTCATTATTCTATCCATCCTATGAATTATAAAGTCACCATACGTGCGGGCGTATGGATTACCGTCTCCACATCGTGGTGTAGTTTGTTATTCAACACTACATTAATTTGATGGGTATAATAATGAGTATAATTTATGTAAATAATAAATTTAATATGTTAATGATTATTTATATATGATATATCATCCAATTATTTCACCAGCAATAGAATGGTTTTGTCGCCTGTGCATACGTACAGATTACCGTCTCCACGAACGCGATGCGATTCATTCCCCATCATAACAATTCAACAATAATTTTCATTTTATGACTAATTTTTTTTAAGAACATAATATAATTCTGGATATGAATAAATTACATCTTATTCCTATAAAATGACTTATATAAAAAAACACACAAATGAAAATGAATCAGTTAACACCCGAAACAATGAAACTACTGAAATATTATTAACAAAACAATACTATAAGATCATATATAAGATCATATTTATGTAATTGTTTCTAATATAATTTAATAAAAAAATATTTAACTATTATAATAGAGGTTGAATTACCCTCTACCAAGGAGAAGTACAAGGTAAGGGTTAATTTTACAATCTATTTATTATCTGAGGTTGTTTATATGTGAGTCTCTACTGGGACCTCATTATCATCCACATCCGTGTTTCTTAAAAAATATATTTCAAAACATTTATACAATTTCCAAGAATATGGGTCAAAGTCATCTATAGCTTTGTTTTAATTTTTAGTTTTTTTGAAAGGTATCATTTAATCGTTTTTCAAATAAGGACATTTATGACCTTTTCGACTAATTAAGGTAAGAATGTTTTTTAACATATATAGTGGGTGCGACTATTTTCCACCGTTATCACATCATAGAATCTTCCCTTATAATATTATAATAATATTTTTTAAAAAATATTTTATAATTATGTTACTTTTAAATTATTCCAAAATATAAAGAGATATTTCACTCAAGTAGTATTGATTTCATCTATGTCAACATCCTTTGATGGATTTTACACTTATTGTAAGTTGATTTATTACAATAATATATTCCATATTGTATTTAAGGTTTTGTGATATGTTTGAATGTTGACGTATTATTTTTATACCAATCATGGTTTATGGTTAAATTATTAGCATTTTTATGCTAGTTTTAATTTTAATGTTTAAGTTATGCTTCAACCTTTTCATATGAAGAATGAATTGGACTTAGTATGTGACGGATGGATCCTGCAATAGCTCCTCAATGCATATTTAGGTATCATGAGACAAACTAGTGTCTTGAAATAATTCCATGAAAAAAATCATATTTGTTGTCTTGGAACGATGAATTTAATATATGGTTATGATGTTCGACATTAAGTATTACATCATTTTTAAATTAGCTATTGATATTACATGTGATTATTAAACTAGAAGAATATCCATGTGAATAATTGAATATAATTATTTTATTTGACTTTTCCATATTATGTTGATGTTTAATTTTAAAAGTCTTGTGTTTTCGTCTTATAAATTTCCTTCAATGTTTATGATTATTTATGAAAGTTTTCTCTATATGTTTTTTCTTTACTGAGCATCAGAGCTCACCCTTTTCCTATGTTTTATATTTCAATGGATTTGAATTAGTATATTATGATTGACCTGTAGGGTTAGGCTATGGGATATGAGTGTGTTCAAAGGATAAACAATGTTGTTTCTTATTTAATAATGTAATATAAAACTTATTTATGTATCTAACACTTACAAGGCTTCTAAAAAAACCTATCTTTTGAGACTTGATATCTTGTGATCATGCCAATGTTATGTAATAATGCACTAACTCTGGGTAAATATGGTTGGGGCATTATAGTTGGTATCATAGGATGTTTAGTACAAACCTTGAAAGCTAGATTTAGAAAAACTCTGATCAGAGAACATTACCCTAAGATATTCTTTGAGGATTTGTTTAGGTTAAATTACTAGAACTTTGTTAATGTAGTGATTTTGTGTATTTTCCATGTAATACATGCCTGTTTGGGTATGAGTAGGTAGAGGTGACTCTGTCATAGATGTACCTAGGATTGAAAACTCTAACTAGGAGTTTCAGGTTTTAACCAAGGTATCCTAGTACACGACAGCGGGCCTTGCTACACTCTTAGTTACGATAATCCTAGGGGATATGCTTAGGAAAATTCAAATTTTCATTAAAAACTATTATGAAGGATTTAGGATTAAATACCTACTCAAAAAAAACATTTTTTTTATGATTATGGATTACATGCATAAACTGTTCAATTTATGTTAGGTGTTTTACTAGTTTCGAATTATGTATTGCGATTCATAAACTAATATAGTGTACGACATTGTTTAGAAATTGAGCCAAGGGGATGAAATGTAAACTATATCAATGCACATAATCCATGTAGGTATTTCCATCCTACTCCGGATAATTATAGAGGAGCTGGTGATGCAACTGGTGCTGAACAACTTATTGCTGTAATGGGACACCTCACTCAGGTTATGAATAATAACCATAACTGTATAGAGAACCCTAATCCACAAAATGGAAGATCAATGTTAGACCGCTTCATGAGGAAACATCCACCAACATTAAATGGGACTAAAAATACATTTGTATCTAAGAAATGGATAAGTTCCATAGAGAAAATATTTCATGATTTTGGGAGTAGCGAAAGGGAAAAATTTGTCATGGAAGTTTATCGCCTCATTGGATATTCATATCAATGGTGGTAATTAATTAAAAAATAGGAGGATGAAGAAGTATCAAATATGGAATATGGGGATTTTAAAGAACTTATTTTTGAAAAATACTTTCCTCATGACCATTGAGCGGATATGGAAATAAAATTTCTAAGCCTATGGAAAAAGGAGGTTGAGAATGTCGTAAAGTATGAGGCTAACTTCACAAGGATAGAAAGGAATATGAAATATTATATACATAACCCAAGGAGTAATATTAATCGATTCTTTTATTGGTTAAAACCATTTCTCCATAGAGCATTAGTCTCACAATCCTTCTCATCGTATGAAGATATTTTCTCATGTGATATCATGTAAGAAAATAAATTATCCAAGACTTAAGAATTTAATGAAAAAAAGGAGAAGAAGAGATCTGATGAACAATATGGAAATGGAAATAAGGAAAAGACGGGAAAAGTTGAATTTCCATCCTGTAGTAAATGTGGGAAGAAACACCCTGGTACTTTTTTGAATTGAATGTGAGTCTGTTACAAGTGTGGTGAAAAGGCCATAAATATCATGATTACAAGGGAAAGAAAGAGGTTGTTAATGTTGAATGCTAAAATTGTATAGAAATGGGGTATTATGAAGATGAATGTCTTAATCACCATAGAAACATAAATCAGAAAAGGAAAATTGATAAAGGCTAAGCTTATGTGATCACTACTACTGAGGTTGTACCTCTTAATGATGTGGTGGAAGGTCATTTAATGGTTTCCTAAAAACTAGCGTATGATTTATTTGATTATGGATCATTGCAGTGTTTCATATCTTCCCAGTTTTCTAAGAAAATTATAAATTTCCAATTTGATTTAACACGGGAGTTGTCAGTTAAAACTCCCAAGGAAAGTATCATTACAACAAAGTTTTGTGAATCAGTTCCCATTTGGGCATATACACATTCTTTATATGCTGATCTCATCGTTATACCCATGATTTAATTTGATATAATCCTCAGTATGTATAGTGTTTCAGACCATGATGCAAAATATTAATATAAGAAGAAGGAGGTTACATTTTTTTATGATCATAAAAAGTACCTTATCTTTAGAGAAGAAATGTCATCAACTAATTCTCATCTATAAACACTCCTATAGCTCTAATAAATTCAATTATTATCGAGGAAGAGAGTGAAATAACTATGGTTGATGAAATGAATGTTCAAATAGAGGATTTACCTATTTTTCTAGAATATGTTGATGTGTTTCCATAGGATTTACCAGGACAACCTCCAGAATGAGAAATTGAGTTTACCATTGATTTAATTCTTGGATCGAGGCCCATATCAAATAACCCTTATAGAATGGCCACTATGGAATTTGTGAAACTAAATAAACAACTAGAGTAATTTAGTAATAATGTATTTATTCTCCCTAGTGTTTCTCCATGGGGATCCCCTGTTCTTTTTTTTAAGAAGAAATATGGATCTAGGAGGTTGTGTATTGACTATAAGGAGATCAATTCTATAACAATAAAGAAAAAGTATCCCCTACCTTGCATTGGTTATTTATTTGATCAACTTCATGGAGCTAAATATTTTTCAAATATTGACCTTCGATCTGGATATCATCAGTTGTGTGTGAAGAAGGAAGACATTCTGAAGACAACATTTCATACCAGGTATAGGTAATACGAGTTTAGAGTAATGCCTTTTGGACTGACTAATTCACCCTTTATCTTCATAGATCAAATGAATAAATTTTTCAAGGAATATCTTGATGACTTTGTAGTGTTATTTATTTATGATATATTGGTTTACACCAAAATCTATGAAGACATTGAAAATCACTTGCGCCCTATTCTAAAGGATCTTAAAATAAATGAATTATATGGAAAGTTTATCAAGTGTGAATTATGGATTGAGGAGATTTATTTTCTTGGAAATATTGTCTCTAAATATGGAATCTCTGTTGATACATCTAAGACAACAAAAATACAAGAATTTCCAGCACCGATGAGTATAAATGAGGTATGTAATTTTATTAGTTTACCAGGTTATTATCGGAGTTTCATCCAAAATTTTGCCAGATTGGATAACCCATTGACCATGCTCGCACGTAAACGAGTTAAATTTGTTTTGAAGAAAGAGTGCGAGGAATTTTTTGAATAACTGAATGGAATATTATTCAATGATTTTATTTTTACTCTACTATCACAAAATGAGGGGTTTTCTATTTATAGTGATGTTTCAAAAAAAAAGGACTTGGTTGTGTCCTTATGCAGAATGAGAGAGTTATTTCATATTCATCACGATAGCTAAAAATTCATGAACAAAACCATCCCACTAATGATCTTGAGTTAGAAGATATAATATTTTCTTTGTAGATACGAAGACTTTATCTCTATGGTAAAAAATGTGAGATATATACCGATCAAACGAGTTTGATGTATATTTCTTTCACAGAAAGAACTCAACATGAGGCAAAGGTGATGGCTTGAACTATTCAAGGATTATGATTTCACTATACACTACCACCTTAGGAAGGAAAATATGGTGGAAGATGCTTTGAGCAGAAAGGATCATCGAGTTTTGAACAAGATGAGATTTGAAAGAGATCATATGGTCATGGATCTAGTAAATATGGATATGGGAATAATCATCGAAGGAAAAACATCAATACTTTTTCAAATGGTTTCCAAACCATATTTACTAAAAAGGATAAAAATTTCTCATACTATTGATAAGGAGTTTCAAAAGAAAATTAATGTTTTGAATGATAGGAGATTTATTGACTTTGTATATGAAGAAGTAATTTTGAAATTTTGGAAGAGACATTGGGTTCCTGACAAACCTGATCAAAAAAGGGAATTTTTGGATGATGGTCATACCTCCAATTCTATATACACCATGGCAGCACTAATATGTATAGAGATTTGGAGGAAAATTTTTGGTGGGACAACATGAAGATGGAGATTGCTGATTAGGTGTCAAGATTTATGGTTTGTCAAAAGGTGTAGACCAGAAGACAACATCCTAGAGGAGTCATGCAACCTCTTACCATACATAAGTGAAAATGGGATGATATTATGATGGATTTTGTCATGGGGATACCAAATAATCCTAGAAGGAATGGTGAAATATGGGTATTTGTTGAACATATAACCATGTCAGCACATTTTCTTGCTATAAGAGAAGATTTTAAACTTGAACATTTAGAAACACTATATATTAATGATGTTGTTAGAATTCATAGAGCAACCCTATCAATTGTTTCTGATTGTGATCCTAGTTTTACATCAAGATTGTGGAAAATTATTTAAAATTCCTAGGATACTGAACTTCATTTGAGAACTGCCAACCACCCACAGACTGATGGACAATGAGAACGGATGATTGAAAAAAATATAAGACATGTTTAGATATTACACACATGAATTTCAAGGTATGTGGTATCAATATTTACCATTGATAGAATTTCCCTATAACAATAAATTCCATTCAAGTATTCAAATGGAACCTTATGGAGTGTTATATGGAAAGAGATGTCACACACAAACTTATTGGGATGATTTTGGTGAACGAATAATCGTAGGACCAAATCATGTTAAGGAAACAATGAAAAAGGTGAATATTATCCAAACACACATCAAAGCAGCTCAAAGTATGAAAAAGAACTATGCCGATAACCGAAGGAAGGATTTGGAATTTCAAGTAGGAGATCATGTTTTCATGAAGGTATCGTTATGGAAGGGTGTTATACGATTCATTAAGAAGGGTAAATTAAGTCCTAGGTGTATAGGACCTTTTGAAATTCTAGAACAAATCAGAGATGTAGCTTACCATTTGGAAATGCGTCCAAGTATCTCTAAAGTTCATGATGTGTTCCACGTATTACTATTGAGAAAATCAATGCATGAACCAACACATGTACTCACCTATGAGGAAATATAACAAGAACCCAATCTGATTTATTGTGAAGATCCTATAATGATTCTTGATACTAGAGAACAAGTGTTGAGAAACCAGATGACTCGTCTGGTAAAATATCAATGGAGAAACCATAAGATGGAAGAGGCAACATGAGAACTTGAGGAACATATGACAAAGAACCACTCAAATCATTTAATGAAGTATTATAATAAACATTTTGAGGAAATAATTATTTGAAGGAGGGAAGAATGTAACACCCCAAGCTTCCACGATACATTTCTGTTTGAATAATTTAATAGCTTGCACTGTACGAAACTTCAAGTTATATCACACCACGACCAATCAAATTAGCCATTATGAATAGTAATACCCACTTTTTGAAATTTTATAATTTTTATTTTTCAAAATGGACTTCATTTTTGGATTCGGAATATCAAAATTAGCTTATGTTGAATTTTTTGTATTTTTCTGAAAACATTCAATTTTTGATGAATAGTGAAAAACATTGTGTTATTGTTTAAAACCTACTTTTTATTTAAATAATTATTTATTTTTTTTAAATTTATTTATTCCAAAATAGATACATAATACCTATATATGTTCAATGTAATTCATTGGTGTCATTTTATAATAAAATTATATGTATAAAATTTTATTGATCATTTTAACATCTTTTACCCACCTTCTAGGCACATTTTAAAATTTGCATAAATCATAATTTTATTGTTTCTATGAATTGAATATAAAATATTCTAGAGACACAGTTGACATCAGTAAGTAAAATGTGGTTCAATATTATGAAAATAATTTTTTTGTGAAAAGTAACTTTTGAATTTTATTTACCATGATTAAAAGTAAATAGGGTAATTAAAGGTAAAAATGATATTATAATTACCCTAAAACATGTCTTAATTCTATTGGATAAGTGTATTTCAAACAATATAAAACTTAGGAGTAAAATATGTTCCTCTTTCTTCCACATGTATTATATTAGGATATTTATTATTATTTTAATTAAAAAATAGTTAAAAGTGTAAAATTCAATTTTTCATAATAACTTTTTTTAATATACGGTTATACATAATATAAATTAGACTATAAACATTCATTAAAAATATAAAAATATTTCCTACATAATGGAATTTTATTTATAATTTTTAGACAGTAAATAATTTAATTTATATATGACACAATGCTGATGCAGTAATTACCTTATTAATGAAATATTAAAATAATTGATATTAAAAATATACAAATAAATGTAAATTCATAATTTTGATGCATTACACAAATTTTTGAGGTTAATATGAAATTTTATGAATGATTTAATTTATTTTTTTCGATGTAATCATGTTATTTTTACTTTCACAAAAACCAAATACAAAATAGTGTCAAAATTAACATAAATGAGTTTTTAAAACAAATACTATATTATAATTTTATATAATATTAATTTAATCCTAAGGTTTGGCCAAAGGACTTAGATAAGGTTAGATATTTAAATAATGAACCACTTGGGGTTATTTTGGAGACTTATAGTATATTTATTAAACATTTATTATAAAAATATAAGAAGACATGGTAAAAGTTAAACTATTTAACTAAGAGTTAAATATAAAAGATAAAGTTTATATGGTGTTCTAAACCTATATAAAACCTATTGGTTGAATGTTTTGTGATCCAGACCCACCTTAACTTATAAATAAATCCTTTTGGTACCATTATAAACCGAATATGAATGTATAATAAATTAATATTTCAAGATTTCCCTAAAGTGACCCTAACCTCTCTTATAAAAGGGTACATCCACTTCTCTCAAAATCGCATCTCTAAATCCGTTTTTCTCTGCCAACCCCTGATCAAATATCTTCCCAACTATTCTCACATCATCCTAGAGTCCTTAATTTCATTAGAAATCTATCCAAATGACCCCTTTTAAGCAAATGAAAAGGAAGCACCTGAAGAAGAGGTAATAATTTCATCACCTCTTTCAAAGTTCTTTTCTTCTTCCACTTCCTATTTCTTTGTTGTTTCCATAAAAAAAATAATAACTCCAGTACATTATACATACATTGATGTTATAATAAATATTTTAGAACCATATATATTATTCTATCAATATTATGAATGAAAAAGTCTCCATAGGTTCGTACGTACGACTTACCGTCTCCAGGTTGTAGTGTACTTTGTTATTCAAAACTTCATTATTTGGATGGGTATAATAATGAGTATAATTGATTTAAATAATAAATATAAAATGTTAATGATTCTTTATAGATGATATTCCATCAAATTACATAGTATTTCACCATCAATAGAATGGTATTGTCGCCCGTGTGTACGTACAAACTATCGTCTCAACAAACACGATGAGATTTATTCCCCATTATAACCATTCAAGAATAATTTTCATTTTATGATTAAAAATAATTTTTAATAACATAATATAATTCTATATATGAATCAAATAAATCCTATCCATAAAAAACATGACTGACATAACAAAACATATAAAGGAAAATGAATCAGTTAACACATGAAACAATGATGCTACTGAAATATTATTAACAAAACAATAGTAGAGGATCATATATAATATCATATTTATGTATATGGTTATTGTATAATTTTATAATAATTATTTAACTATTATATAGAAGGTTAACATACCATTTACCATGGAAAAGTATAAGGTAAGGGTTAATTTTACAATCTCATTATTATCCGAGGTTGTTTATACATGAGTATCTACTAGGACCTCTTTATCATCCACATCCATGTTTCATAAAAAATGTATTTCATATTTTTTTACTATTTCCTATTATATGGGTTAATGTCATTTTTACCCTTGTATGAATTTTTATAATTTTTTTTGAAAGGAATATTTCCCTCATTTTCCAAACAAGGTAATTTATGAAATTTACGACTAATTAAGGTAAGAATGTTTATTAAATTATACGGCAGGTGTGACTATTTTCTGCCATTATATCATCATTGAAGCTTCCATTAAAATATTATAATAATATTTTAAAAATAATTATTCTCTTTTAAATTTATGTTACTTTTAAATGATTTCAAAATAGAAAGAGATATTTCTCTAAAATAGTTTTGATTTTATCTAGGTCAACATCATTTGATGGATTTTACACTTGTTTGATGTTAATTTATTATGATAGAATCTTCCATATTGTATTGAAGGTTTTTTGATATGTTTTAATGTGGATGTGTTTTTTTATACCATTCATGGTCTATGGTTAAAGTATTAACATTTTGTATGCTAGTTTCAATACGAATGTTTATGTTATGTTTCAACTTTTTTATATGAGGAATGAATTATACATAGTAAATGATGGGTGGAGCCCACTATAGCTCCTTTATGCATCGATAGGTCTCATGAGACAAACTAGTGTCTTAGAATAAGGCCTTGATAGAATCTTATTTGTAGTATTGGCATGAGGGCTTGACTATGTTGTTATGATGTCTAGAATTATGCATTCAATCATTATGAAATTATCTATTGATATTAAATGTGATTAATAGACTAGTTGAATATCCATGTGAATAAGTAAATGTAATTATGTGATTTATCTTCACTATTTTATGCTCATGTTTAATTTTAAAAGGCTTATGTTTAAGTCTTATATATTGGCTTCAATTTTTCTGCTTATTTTTTAATGTTTTCGCAATATTGTTATCCTTATTGAGCATATGAGCTCACCCATTTCTTATATTTTATTTTTATGAGGATGTGAAAATGTATATTATGATTGAACTGCATGGATAGTCTATGGGATATGAGTATGTTCAAAGGAGACATAGTGTTGTTTTTTATTTCATAATGTAATGTAAAACTTATTTACGTATCTAGTACATTAAACGATATTAATCTAATCGGTCTATCAAGACTTGATCTCTTGTGATCATTCCAATGTTATATAATAATACACTAACTCTGGGTAACTAGGGTCTGGGAGTTACAACCCAGGATTCAACACCTTTTCCTCAACCTAGTTAGACATTTATGTAGCAAACATAGGTATATGAGATGCATTTCTAAAACCTTTTCTATCCCATAAATCTTTGTAAATCTCATCAAATGATGGAGAGTTTATGGAATATAGTATTGAAAATATGTTTTGCGTCACAATACCCTTTTTGTGAGAATTGTTTTTTCATCAACAGTTGTCACCTTCACTCCAGAATGAAATCTATGGGAATTTGAAAGCCTCACATGCCCCTAAGAGTCACCCTGCACCATCTCATAGGAGGATTCCTACACTGCTCGATTATCCTCACATGAGGCATCAGCTGTGAGAAAACATGATGAGAAGAAAAAATAATTGCACATAATTCGATGAGGAGAGTCTGTGCATGCAATATATTTATCATGATCACTAGGGATAGAATACCCCTCCATCAAAAAAAAATTGCTGCAACAATAGCCTACACAGGCTGTACAACCGCATTACACCTAAGCGAAATATCCTTCACAACAAAGGAACAAGAGGATTCTAATTTTGATTGAACAAATACAAGATAATGTATAAATACTATGAAATTATCCTAAGTGGAGGTCCCCAAAATTAGATTAGATGTGGGATTAAGTGCAGGGGATTACACATGCCCCAAAAAGGAGTAACCTACTCAGAATAAGAAAGAGGTTTCCCAACTGCAGGAGTAAAATCCTGTATAATGGGGATATGGTACATCTTTCCTTTGGACATAAATTTTCCTCCTATAACATCACATGATCATCATAATCATCATATTGACTATCAAAATAAGCCCAATTATAATTTTTATCCTTTTGATCCATTTTAGTGACAGACAATAGGGGTTGGAAAACCCCCTGTAAACCACATCCCCATGGTCACCAACAGGTCTATTCCCAACTACCAAAGTTGAAAAAGAGGGAGGTCCCCCATTTAGTGACCAATCAGTAGTACTAGGAATCAATTTACCCTTAGATAATAAAGATGAGTTAGCTCCCTTAACATTAGGATTCCTCTTTTTTCCATATATAGTCTTAGAAGGAGTAGGATCCCCAATAATAGGTATATTAAAATTTTTCCTTTCCACAAGTTGACCATGCCTTTTAAAATTAAGGAATCACGTTCCTCAAAGGAAATTATCCTTAACATGTCCAACGATTGAGAAATTAGTACAGAACTAATGAAAATGTTAAAATTCAATATCAAGTTCAAATTTAAACTCACCATTTTTCAAGTAAATACTCTCAACAAGAGGAAAATACATATCAAACACAACCAAAATTCTAGAAAAATGACCATACCCGACATCAACTATTTCTTTATCATGGTTTATTGGGGTTAAAATAGACTCTGAGACATCCCAAAGGATGCCCTAGTTCCAAAAAAAAAACACAGTTCATGCATTTGAAATGAATCCCTGATTGTGAAACAATATTCCTATATTGAAGAGGGTCATACCGAGGATCCCAATTTTTAAACATAAAAACCCCAGGATTGAGGTCAACAAAACCACAAATCCAGGATTTCAATTTCATTTCCTTCAAAATTAATATAATTTGAATGAAATTCATACTAAGTGACACTATGTTCCAATTACCAAATCCCCAAATTTGAAAGGGACATTTCTTAAGATTCTCAAGCTTCCAATCATTGGGCATGAGTGGGATGAGAAGAGAAATAATAGAATTTTTACAATAATTTATTCTATCTTCAAATAGTCTAATGTTAACTTAGAAGACCATAAGCAGACCATTCCTTGAAATATTATGAGGAATGGAAATGCCAGCCTGATTACTAAGAAAGAAATGGTCATCATCCTTTATTGATAACATGCCCGCTCTTCAGGCTGAAACACCCACCTTAGTGTTCTTCTAGGGTCCTCGTCTATTCGACTATCCCAAAACTAGAGTTTCATCATGCATCGAGCTAGATCCACCATCTACCTTTCGTTAAGGACCAATAAAAATTTCCAATGTAATGATATGCTCAATAAGAGATGAACTCATCGTAGATGAAAACCCTAGAAGCCATTTCTATATAGTGAGATGCTCTCAACCCGCAACATCTCTCTCATTATTTTTTATTTCATTCATTACTTATTATTTATTGTGTTTTTTGGTGGAAATGGATTCTAATGGTGGTATATTTTCATACTATAATTATTTATTTCATGGTATCAATACATTGGTACCCAATAGACCGAAAACACATGATATCATTTCTTAATTTGTAGTACACTACATCAAAAAATTTAGAAAAAAACATCATGTTATATATTTTATATTGTAATTTATTTAAGATTATTTTATGATAGAGAGGTGGATAAATATAATGATAATATTGGCACAAGAACGTTAATTGCTTACAAGGACCCAGACATGTTCTACAACAAGATACGTATCGTGGTAAATATAAGAATATTTCACTATCCAAACACATATGAAAACATACTACTTATGTTTTACAAATTTTTTGCAGTGACTGAAACAAATAAACGGAAAAGATTATAGTTATTATGCTTGTAAATTAATGAGACAGATCATATTCCATAAAAATACTATCATACCCAAAGATGTATTTTCGATGACAATTAATATTTAATTTATAACATTTATTAATAATTTAGGAATTTATATTTTTCCATTACTACTATGACTATAAAAATAATTATATTAAAAATATGATATAAATTTTTTTAGAATAAAATGAGAAATATACCTGATCACAAAATATAAAAAAATAACCTTATGATGTGACTTCAATAGAAGTAATGAATTATTTCATATTTATATTTAATTTAATATTTTGTTTTACTCACATAAGAATATTTTTCTTATATCGGTTAATTCCATTATTCATGTTCGGGTGGTTTGTTTGAATATACTAATTATTATGAGAGATTTTACTTTGAGGTAGCAACTGAGATAATAAAAATAAGAAATTTGATAATAATGTATACAACTATCATGAAAAGGTGAATTTCTACTAATTATTTAATTTTTTATCATTATTATATCCACTATTTGTATGTTATTTTCCATATAATTTTTATTTAATACCTATTTAGTTGTTTTCAATGATCTTTTGGGAAGTAATGTTTTTACTTCAACTAAAAACCATAAAATAGATAACATGTTCTTTTCTTCGAGTGTTACAACAATTATCATTTCTTTTAATTTTTGACCAGCCGACATAACATATTGATTCAATGTTCATAAAAAGAAATTATCATTTTTGAAAAATAGAAGAGTGGTGGAAGCCCTTATTCCCATTGTGGGGGATTCTTGTGATATAATGAGACAAGATCATCCACTACTATTTTGGTTTTAAATAACAATAAAATGGTTTTTTGGCAAAAAATAGCGAACCAATTTGCATTTTTGGATTTTAAACAAATAAATACAATTATAATCATGGTAAAATTGAAATTTATTAGTTTTTAGTGTTTGGGTTGTATATGAATCGACAAGACCTCATTCCAAAACATAGTGTATCCTGTAAGACTCAATGTGTGTTATTTTAGTTAAGATTCAAATTTATTTTATTAAAATAGACAACTGACATACTAAAAACTAAACAAACACATTCATATTATTTTTGAAACATTATAAAAATGATACATATGTCATTTATGATGTCTAGGAATCATGTGAACCTCAATCTAATGCATAGTGGTACCGATATGACTCAAAGTGTCTGTTATCAGTTTAAAATCAACATTTTAGTTCAAAATGATTCAGTTAAAGAAAACAGGTAAAATGTTCTTGTATTTTCCTGATAATTTAATAAATTGATTCATAAATAATTTTTTATGTGTAAGAATTAATCTCTTGTAAAATTAATAAATGATGTGATTGGTATGAGTCAAAGTGAATGTTTTTAAATTAAAATGAAATTTTAGTAAAAAAGAGAAGAAACTTACTGAAATATGAGAAAACAAATTTATATTTATCTGATAATTTATGATAGTGAACTAAGAAACATTTAGGATTTTTAAGAATATTAATCACCCCAATCTGATTTATAGTGTGTCCGACATGACTCCAAGTGCATATTTTGATTTAAATTTGACATTAATTTTTTTAAAAAGAACAACGTGTCTACATAAAACTGAAAAAACTCATTGAAATTGTTTTGATACTTTAGGGAAATGATATATAATTCTATTGAGACATGTATGAATCATGAATACTTTAATAAAAAACATTGTATGACCAGAATGACATCAAGTGTTTATTTTTATTTAAAAATTATATCAATATTAGTAAAAAGGACAATTGTCCTACTCAAAATAGAGAAAACACATTTAGATTGTTTGGATACCTTATGAGAAAAATCTGGTGTAATTAATTGATGTGTATGAATCAATGTCTCATCAATAAAACACACGATGTCAATAATACAACTCTATACTTATCTTTTCCTTTTCAATTGACCTAAATTTTAACTAAAGGAACAATTGTGATACTGACAATTGATAAAATTCCTTAATATTGATTCAATACATTAGGGAAGTGATCTATATGTCATTTGGGATGTGTAAGAATCTTCCAAACCTGAATCTGACACATGCTGTGAATGGTATGACTCTAGGTGTGTCTTTTAATTTAAAATTGATATCAATTTTAGAAAAAAGTAATATCACCTACTAAAAAACTAAGAAAACAAATTCTAATTGTTTTGATACATTATAAAAACGATCCATACATCATTTTAGACATGTAAGAATGAGTCTCAACACAGTCCAATTCATAGTTTGACCGGTAGGACTCAAAATGAAACTTTTTATTTAAAATTGACATAAATTTTAGTAAAATGGAAAACTGACCTACTCAATACCATAAAACTACATTCTTATTATTTTAGTACTTTAGTAAAAAGATACATAACTCATTAGTGATCTGTAGGTATCAACCACAACTCAATCTGAATCATGGTGTGACTGGTATGACTCCAAGATCTATTTTTTTTATTTTAAATTGAATTAAATTTTATCCAAAGGAAAAAGTGAAATACTGAAAACCAAGAAACCAGATTCATAATGTTTGTATACTTCATGGAAATAACACCTGAGTCATTTTTCACAAGTAGGATTCACCTAAACCTCAATATGATACACGGTGTTCCCTATATGACTCCGAGTGTGTCTATTTCTTTTAAAATTGGCATCAATTTTATTAAAAAGGACAATTGTCCATTAAAAAATCAAGAAAATTCATTCACATTGTTTTCATACATTAGTTAATTTATCTATATTTCATTTGTGACAATTAGGAAATGACTACACCTTAACCCAACACATGATGTAATCGATATCACTCCATGTGTGTCTTTTTAACTTAAATTAAAATTAATTTTAGAAAAAGGATTATGTATCGTACTGAAACCCTAAAAATTCAATCTGATAGTTTTTTACTTTTGGAAAATGATATATTAGTCATTTAGTATATATAGGAATAATATTCTCCTCAATCTGACATAGGGTGTGACTGATATGACTCCAAGGGCGTCTTTTTTATTTTAATATAACATCAATTTTAGTAAAAAAGAATAATTGACCTAATCAACACAATTTAAACATATTTTAATTGTTTTAATACATTAGGGAAATGATCCATAATCATTTGAGTTGTTTAGGAATAAACCATTCCACAATTGGATACATGGTGTGATCGGTATGAATCAAAGTGATTATTTTTATTTAAAATTGACATCAATTTTAGTAAAAAGGAAACTAACCAACTCAATAAAAACAAAATGAATTCATATTGTTATAATACTATAGGAAAACGATATATAAAATTTTTTCCCATTTAGGAATCATCCAAAACTCAATCTGATGCATGGTGTGACTTTTATGACTCCAAGTGTGACTTTTTTTTAAATTCACAATAATTTTAGCAAAAGGATCAAGTAAAGTTATGAAAAGCAGGAAAAAACTATCTGATTGTTTTGATACTTTAGGGTAACATTTTAAAAAAATTCCATAGACAAGGAAAGAGCTAAGTTTAACAATGTTAAACTAAGAAAATTCACAACACCTCTAACACGAATTGGAAAATTGAAACTAAAGATTACAATATGAGATTCTACCTTAAAGCGTATAGAATCTAAACTAATCAGAGTACAAGTGTAGGGAAATATAAGAAAATTATACTTTCCTTAAAACAGAAAAGTATACCGAAAAAACAAGTAGTAAAACTGCAAGTAACATGATATAAGTCTTTTAACCCAAAGAGAAGGGTATCCAACAACCCTGGATAAAGGTCCCTTGATTTATACTTTCAAGCAAGTCTGTCTTACCCACACCAGGGTAAGCCCTTGATACAAAGATCAGAATCTCTGTCTTGTTATCCCCGCAAGCCCTCAACTTCAAGGTAGTTGGAACCTTTGTCTTCCTTAGCAAGGAATCCCTCGAACTTCAAGGTAGTCTGCACCTTTCTCTTCCTATCCCCAGAAGCCCTCGAATTTAATCACCAACATTCGAAGTCACACGAAGCAATCTGAATGAGTTGTTCAGTACACACAAAGCATGAAAAGATTCTCTCTCTATAAATCACCTTAAAAGTGTGTGGTATCAAGATCTATCAACTTCCTCTCATTGAGCTCTTTCAAATGAGCTCCTATTTATATGAAAATTTCCAACAGTCGGCTCCCTCCTCCAACGGTCATATTTTCCATGAAATTCGAAGGGACCTGTACACATGTAACTCAACCAACGGTTAATTAGAAATAGAATAGACGACATTGTTAAATAATAAATCATGTATAACTGAATGCACGACATAGATTTGAAATGGAGAAAATATAAGTAAAAGATATACAAAATTTTAGAGTGTGAGAAAATTAAAAGTTCGGAGTCTAACGAAAATGAAATTCAGAGTATATGTCATGAAATGTTTGGATTCTGTTTTATAGGAATTCGGAGTCTGGTTTCACCAGAGATTGGAATCTAAACTTGCAGAGTTCAAAGTCAAACTGGTAAAAGTTTGGAGTCGAACTACTTAATAGTTCAGAGTCAAACTCATGAATGTTCGGAGTCAAACTATTAAAGAGTTCGGAGTCGAACTCATGAAAGTTCGAAGTCGAACTTCATAAGAGTTCGGAGTCGAACTTCATAACAGTTCGAAGTCAAACTTTATAAGAGTTCGGAGTATAACTAATTAAGAGTTCGGAGTCGAACTTCATGAGAGTTCAGAGTTGAACTACTTAAGCGTTCGGATTTGAACTACTTAAGAGTTTGGAGTAGAACTTCATAAGGGTTCGGAGTCGAAATTCATAAAAATTTGGAGTCGAACTTCATTAGAGTTCGGAGTTGAAATATTTAAGAGTTCAGAGTCACACTTCATAAGAGTTCGGAGTCAAACTACTTAGGAGTTTGGAGTCGAACTACTTAAGAGTTCGGAGTCGAACATAATAAGAGTTCAGAGTCGAACTTCATAAGAGTTCGGAATCGAACTACTTAAGTGTTTGGAGTCGATCTTCATAAGAGTTTGGGGTCGAACTACTTAAGAGTTCAGAGTCAAACTACTTAAGAGTTCGGAGTCGAACATCAAAAGAGTTTGGGGTCAAACTACTTAAGAGTTTGGAGTTGAACTCATGAATGTTTGTATCCATAATTCGGAGTGGAACTTCATTATAGTTCACATCCAGAATTTGGATCCTTGAAACATAATACTCTAATACTTGTCACTATATTATTCTGGGATTTTGGATAAGAATCCGGTTTTTGTACTTAAGAAAAATTTTACTATGTATAAGAAGCTCTAGGTTAGGGTAAATTTCTTTATGGAAGAAAATTTTCTTTATGGAGGTAAAACATATATTTGCTTAAGTATAAGGTGTTTGTGATTTTCAAAACAATAAGTAATGGAAAAGTCATAAGGAAAACCTTATTGACTCAATAATCTTCCCCTTTTTGGAAAGCACAAAAATAATTAAAAAAGAATATAAGGACTTTGAAAAATTTAATTAGGCTTTGAAATTAAAACTTATCTCCCTTTTTTCATGAATGAAATTGAATACAACTAACTCCCTCTTAGGAATTGAAACTCTAAGGATTGTATTCTGAATTTATGGAGTGGAGTTTTCATTATCATGGGAATGAAAAACCTCGATGTGAGAAACTCCCCCTTACTTTAAGAATATTTCTCTTAGAAATTTTTCTTTCTCCTCCTTAGGAGTAGTTCTTTTTCCTTCTCCCCCTTTGTGATTTTTAAAAAGAATTAAAGGGTATGGAAAAAAAAATATGGTTCCTAAAACATTAGTATATGACAAGATACAACGAACCAAATAACATTTCATTAGAGTTGGGAAAAATTTTACAAAGAAAGACAACTAAAACAAAAGATCAAAGTGGGTTCATTTGTCTTCCTTTTCCTTTGGAATGAGCTTCTTTAACAATGTTTTGATTTTCTTCAAGTCTCTTTGGTCTTCCTCGACTTGCCTCTCTAAGGAATTTGTCTTTTCTTCTTGGGATTTCAAAGCCTCTTCATGAGCCTCGATAGCTTCTTTCTGAATCTTTAACAATTAATCGTGCTGAACGACTCTTTTCTCAATCTCAATCTGGAGATTTCTATCATTTATAAGATTTTGAGCCACAGAATTTGCCTTCTCATTTAGTTCCTTCACTTTTTGACTCTGGGAACTCTTCTCAATAATCAGCTCATATTGAAGATTCTTAAGCTTTTTATCTGATGTGTTAAAAGCTTCATTCATGTCATTCTGAAAATTATCGTACACAGCCAATTCTTCTTCAACTATCTTAGACCACTTTGTTACCTTACTGAAAGACTTTATATGCACATCATAATCGATAAAGAAATTTTTTTATTCCGCTTCTATCTTCACACACTTTTCCATTAGCATGGATAGTGTCTCTGATTTTTGATTTTGGATTAGCTAAAGCATTTGACATCTAGTGTCAATGGTGGGAAAGACTAGAATGATGTCCACCAGCTGTTTCAAATACTCAACAATAAAATCATGCCCATGAGATGATGATTTCAAATCAGACACATCTCTTTGAGATTGATCTTCTTCAACTTGCACTAGCTTCCTTCTAGAGGTACCACCAACCTCTTTCTTCCTAATGACGTCTTTTATAGGAGTATCCTTGAGAAATTTCTTCCACTTATCAGATTTCGGAATTGATTCCTCATTAAGAGATACTTCCTCGGATTCAGAAACTTGAATAATCTGGTCTACATCTGGTTTCTATTTTTCTTGTCCTTCCTCAAGGAAATTCCTCTCATAGGATTCTTCCTCATCATACAAGATATTTTCTTCTTCTTCTTCTTCTTGCTGTAGCTTACTAGATTCCTCATCTCCCTTTCTTGGAGTTACAAACTTTGTGGATTCAGCCTTATCTTTGTAATTATCTACATGATTTATCAAGTCATCTAAATATTCACTTCCCTCTTCTCATTCTTCTTCTTCTTCAACTTCTTCCTCTACTTATTTGGAAACTTCTTTTTCAGCTTCTTTAACAACATCTCTTTCAGCTTCTTCAACAACTTATCTTTCTGCTTCTTCAACTACTTCATTACCCTTGGATTTTTCTGGACTGACATAGTTCTTAGCTGGAGTTTCTAGTAAAGAAGGCTCTGTAAGGAAGGATTTCAGAACCAGAATCAGCTCAGAAGCTAACTCTGTAGCTCTCAGCAAAGATTGTACCACTTCAGCTTCAAATACTTTCTTTTTCATTTTCTTCTATTTCGTTTGCTTCTCTAACTCTTCTGCAGCTCTCTATTTTAAGGCCTTAGCCTCTGCAAGGTCCAATCCTAATTTTGGATCCCCTTACTTCATCTTCCCTCCACTTGGCTGCCACTTCATCTGTATATGTTTTCTGCTTCTTCGGCTTAGGGGGAGCAGACTGAGTTTCCTTAGATTTAGGATTTTCTTCATCAGCAGCCACTTCCATAAGCTTTCTCTTCTTCCTTTGCTTTGTTGATGGTTCCAGATTCTGTGTTTCTTTCTGAGATGCTTCAACCACTTGCACAGATAGAGGATAAAATTCTCCAGATTCACTGGAAAAACCCATCTTCATCCTCTTCAAGGTATCATCACTAACCAACATAAGCTTCCAATTCCGGACTTTTGATATGCATGCAACCTTGAAGGATTCTAAGCATCTAACTATCAGCCTAGATAGTAAGGCAGGGTACATGATTATCTGAGCTCTCAAATTTCCTTCTTTGATGTTCTTGATCGTAACCAAGACATGCCTCATCAAATTTATCTTTCGTAGATTTACCAAGAAATCTAAAACATAGATATCACTTTTCTTTAAATTATCTTTATCACCTCTTCTTGGAACCAGAAATCCTTACACCCAAAGACGAATAATTCTATTGTTCAGAGTGAGATGAGCAATATTAATGGTTGAATCATCCTTAATTCCAAGACAATTCAGTGCCTTCTACTTTTTGAAACTTCCTTGCACATCAGGAAGTTTGTGTGAGCAGAACTCAGCTTCTCCTTCGTAATATAAATCAACCAAGCTCGCGGACTTGGTGTAAGATAGCATATAAGTCTTTCGATAATACTTGAAAGAAAACCATTCTCTGCCATCTTCCAACTGGAAGGAAACAGACTATTAGAACTCAATCAGCAAATCAGTATAAACCGGATCCGGTTTATCTGACTTTTCTACGCAAACATCCTCCCATCCATTCAGTCTTATATTCTTTGAAAGAAGGGAATCAAACATTTAGAAATCCAAATTCAACAACCTTTCCCTAAAGTCTAACCACTTAGAGATTGGTTTCGTAGATGACATATCTTGAGATGTTTCTCAACATACATTCGGAACAATGAGACCTGAAGGATTTGGAATGGCTTTGCAATGTTCGGAACCACTCTTAAGAAGAGAAGCACGACTTCAAGACGCGAAAGCATTCAAAACCAATGTTGGAGGATTCTTGGGGACCCCTTTATATAGGCGATGGATGTGACCTTTTGACTTCCAAAATCCATTTAACGGTTGAAAACCTTTTGGATATGATCTGACGATTGAGAACAATCCTGCAAGGAAAACTTGACTATGATCTTTTGAGGTTTTAAAGAAAACATTCGGATTTGAGGAAAACTAAAATCCAAACTTTTAAAAAATCAGGAAAATACCGACAAGAAAAAATATGATTAGGAAAATATAAGTAAGGAAATCATAGCTTTCAGATTGTCTAGAATGATTGTTCGTAATTTGTAATATTGACAAAAACATTTCGAAAGACCACTATGAAAAAAACATTACGAATGTTCCAGTACAAAAAACCCATTACGAAAGTTCTAGCTCCCGGAAATTTCCATTCCGGAAATGTTGATTCCGGAAATTATCATTCCAAAAATTTTCATTTCATAAATTCCCATTCTGAAGCATCCATTATGGAAGTTATCATGCTGAGAACCTTCATTTCAGAAATTTCCATTCCGGAAATTCCATTCCAGAATGTTTTGAAAAAAAATGATTACGAAATTTTTTGTTATACAGACAATCAAATGTACTCCTGCTATGAAAAGGAGTTAATTACTGTTAGGAGAATTGTCCAAAAAGAAGTTAATGAAAAATGATTACCTTAAGGTTATCATTCCTAACTTTTTTTAATGCATTCAAATCTATAGGAGGGTAAAGATTTTTTGAAAATATCAGCAAGTTGATCTTGTGTTCCGATAAAATGAAGAATGATATCTCCTTTAAGTGCGTGATCCCTAAGAAAGTGATGCCTAATATCTATGTGTTTTGCATGAGAGTGATGTGCATGGTTCTTACTTAGGGTAATGGAACTTGTGTTATAACACAAAATTTTAGTCTTAGTAAAACTCAGGACATAATATGTGAGTGTGTGTTGCATCCACAACACTTGAGCACAACAACTTCCAGCTGCTACATATTAAGCCTCAGTAGTGGAAAGTGCTACATAATGTTACTTTATGCATGACCAAGAAACTAATAAATCTCCTAAGAAATGACAAGTTCAAGATGTTCTTTTTATATCCATTCTACATCCACCAAATTCATCATCCGAAAAACATATTAAAACAAAATCATTTCTAGAAGTATAAAATTATCCTAGATCCATGGTTACCTTTAGGTAGTGAAAAATTATTTTTACTGACTTTAAGTGAGATTCCTTAGGATTGGATTGATATCTTGCACATAAGCATACTGAGAACATTAAGTCTGGTCGACTAGCTTTTAAGTAATGTAAAATTCCTATCATACCTCTAAAAGATGTTTGATCTGCTTGTTTCCCAGCTTCATCAAGATCTAATGGGTTTGATGTACCGATGGGAGTACTTATACTCTTAGTGTTGTCATAACCATACTTGTAGAGAAGATATTTAATATACTTATGTTGAGATATATAGGTTCCTTCTGGTCTTTGAGAAATTTTAAAACCAAGGAAAAAAGTTAACTCACCCATCATACTCATTTCAAACTCAGATTTCATTAGTCTTGCAAAATAATCAGTTAAAGATTGCTGAGTTAAAAAAAATATAATGTCATCAACATAAATTTAAACAATCATAAAATTTTTCATATCTTTCTTTATAAAGGGATTTTGATCTACATTTCCTTTAACATAGTTATTTTGAATAAGAAATCATGCGAGTCTATCATACCAGGCTTGTGGGGCTTGTTTAAGACCACACAAAGCTTTGGTAAGTCTAAAAACATGACTAGGATGTTTTGTATCTTCAAAGCCAGGAGGTTGTCCAACAAAAACATCCTCTTGAACCTAACCATTAAGAAAAGAACATTTCAAATCCATTTGAAAAAGTTTAAAATTGAAGAATGCTGCAAATGCAAGTAGAATATGAATAGATTCATGTCTAGCTACTGGAGCATAGGTTTCATCATAGTCTATTCCCTCTTGCAGGTTATAGCCTTTAGTAATGATTCTAGCTTTATTTCTTACAATGAATCCATTTTCATCCCACTTGTTTCTGAAGACCCACTTTACTCCAATAATAGAAGTTTCCTTAGGAATTTCAACCAAAGTCCAGACTTTATTCCTTTCAAGTTCATTTAGTTCATCTTGCATGGCTTTGATCCAATCATCATCACCTAAACCTTCATCAGTGCTTTTTAGTTCCAATTGGGAAAGAAATGCTAGATGTTCTACTTCATTTCTCAAGGAACTCCTAGTCCTTATAGGTTGATTTACATCACCAATGATTCTACCACTGGGATAATTCTTAAGAAACACCTGATTTGGGTTTTATAAAGCCTGTTCATCAACATAAGGTAGAAAGTCTTCTGGGGTAAATGTTTCTGAAGTATCTTCTTGAACATTTTCCTTATCATAAAGATTTTCTATCAAAGGTTGATAATCAGTTTTTGAAAACACATCCAAGGATGTAGGGTTGGATGGTTTAAAAAAAGGATCAGACTCATCAAATTTTACATGCACTGTTTCTTTAATAGTACAAGTATTTTTATTGAAAACTCTATAAGCCTTAAAAGTTGTGGAGTAGCCTAAGAAAATTCCTTCATCAGATTTTGGTGTGAATTTCTGTAAATTATCTTTAGCATTCCGAATGAATACTTTGCAACCAAAAACCATGAAGTAGGAAAGTCTTGGTTTTCTACCGTTCCATAACTCATAAGGAGTTTTATTAAGAAAAGTTCTTATCAAAACTCGATTTATAGTATAAAAAGCAGTACTAACAACATCAAATCAGAAATTTCTAACTATATAATATTCACTCAACATGGTTCTAGTTATTTCTTGAAGAATCCTATTTCTTCTTTCAACTACACCATTTTGTTGAGGAGTTCTGGGTGCTGAAAAAATGTGGGTAATAACTTTTCAACTGCAAAAAGTTTCAAAATCAAAATTTTGAAATTCTCCTCCATGATCAATATGAATAGTTTTTATTGGAAGATTTTCCTCATTTTTAACTTGGGCTCTAAAACTTTTGAAAAAAGGAAAAGATTCAGACTTCTATTCAAGAAAATATACCCATGTAAATCTAGTGTAATCATCAACTAGAACTAACACATAGTATTTGCCTCCAATACTTTCAGTTTGTGTTGGACCAAAAAAATACATGTGTACTAACTTTAGTGCATCTGTCTTTGATACTTAAACAATTGATATAAAACTAGATTTAGGTTGCTTTCCATATTGACATGGATCACAAAATTTATAAGAATCAATTCTAAGCTCCGGTAGATCCTTAACTAGTTTCTTCTTAGAGAGTTTACATAAGTTTCTAAGATTACAGTGAACTAACCTTCAATGCCATAACCAAGAATGATCTTCCATTGCACTAAGGCAAGGTAAATCTTGGCTTCTACGGTCTTCTAAGTTCAAAGTGTAAGAATTCTCTTGCCTATTGGCTGAGAGAATAAATTCTTCTTTGGAATTTTGAACTAAGCACTTATCATTCCTAAAATTCACAGGGTATCCTTCATCACATAACTGACTTATGCTAATGAGGTTGTTCTTAAGACCCTTAACAAATAAAAAATTTGAAATCAAAGTTTTACCAAGAAGAACAATATGACCTATAACAACAATTTCTCCCTAAGAATTATCTCAGAAAGTTACTTTTCCTCCTTTTGTTTTGATAATCTTTTCAAAATAGCTTTTGTTACCAGTCATGTGCCGGGAACATCCACTATCCATATACTATGTATTATTGTTGGTACTCCCTTTATCTTCCTGAAATAAAGAAATGAATTAGAATTTTGGAATCTAAACTTGTTTGGATCCGGGATTTCTCGATAACAAAATTTTTGGCACCCACATTTTCTTTGAAAAATATGCCTTATGAAAACCTAAATATTGGGTTTTGTTTAAAGAACCGTTCTTTGCCCAGTGACCACCACATTGACACTTGGTACAAAATGGGGCAATTTGTGGAGAAAAAGTAATTGTTACTAAAAGTTGGTTTAGCATGGGTATAACCAAATCCGGATTTGATTCTTAAAGGTCGTATTTGAGAATACATTTTATCAAAATTTTCTTTACAATGGGTAAAGTTTGAAAAACAATTCTTTAAGGAAAAAATTTCAGACTTGATTTTTATAACTGTGTTTTTATCTTCAAAATAATTAGATTTAGAACTAGTGCTAGGCTCGAAGACTCTTTTCTTAGAAATTACTTTTTCTAACTCTTTAGAAAGTTTGTTCTTCTCAGAACTTACTTCCTCAAGATTTTTTGAAATATTTATAAAATAAGCATTTTTCCTATCAAGATCTTTAGTATGATCTGATATTTCATTCGTACGAATAGTATTCCTAGAGTTTTCCTTATCATGTTTTTTATTGAGTTTAGAATTCTCAATTTCAAGAATTTCAGCAAACCTAGAAACTTCTTCATAGGTTGGTAAATTATTTTCTTCATCATAAGAGGATTCTTCATCTGAAGAGTTATAATATTCTCTATCATTAGAATTTAAAGAAAAATTGGTCAATGATTCAACATTTCGTACCTTAGCCATAAAACAATGATTGTTAATGGGTAATCTGGCTATAAGACCATGATTCTTATGTCCTGAAGATTAATAATCAGAATATTCATCTACAGAGTCACCACCACTGGCACTCCAGGTGTCATTAGCATTCAGAAATTTCTTAGATTTTTTTTATAATACTTCTTTCTTTTTCCGTCAGAATGCCTTTCCTTCCTTTCTTTATTTTTTAGAAAAGGGAAATCCGGTCTAATATGTCCAGCTCTCTTGCATTCATAACAAGTAACTTCTCAATCTTTCCTATCTTTCCTTTCCTTTTTCTTATACTTGGATTGGAAACTTCTATGGCCAGCTATATTGTTCATCCTTCGAGCAAGATTTGCTAACTCATTTTCAGAGACTTCACTTTCACAAGATTCTGATTGGATAATAACTTTCTTAGAATTGGATCTAGTTACTCTCTCAGGAGTCTTAGCTTTCATATGATTTGATGTTGTTGTAAAAGAAATAGTACCATTTCCATTCTTCTTCTTGATGTTGTCAGCATCTCTCTTTATTCTTGTTTCATCTTGGAGAAGAGTTCCGAATAGTTCATCGAATGATATTTCAGTGACCTTCATATTCTCATAAATAGCTGTTCTTTTGGATTCCCACTCATTGGGCGTAAAATCAATTATCTTATTCACAAGAGCTTAATCATCTAACCCTTTCTCTCCCATAGACTGAAGACTGTTCACTATAGTCATAAATCTCTGTTGAACTTTGCAAATTGGTTCACCATAAGGAAAATTGAAGCCATGGTATTCATCTTTAAGCATAGCTATCCTAGTCTAAATCAATTTAGAAGTGCAAAAGTTTGTAACCTATAACTTTTTCCAGATACAATTATCTGCTTCACAAGAAGAAATTTGACAATATATATTTGTATTCATTGAACAAAGGTATTATGTACCTTATAATTGAGTTGATACTCTTGCTTTTCTTGGTTAGTGAATGTTCTAACTTTCTTATCAAGAATTTTATAATCACCAGTAAGCATAATGCAATTATCCACTCCAGTACTGATAAAAAAAGTATTCATTCGATCTCTCCAGTACTCATAGTCATTACCATCAAAGATTTTTGGTCTTGTAGGATTTAGATTGTCAATAGAACCAACATTGATTCCTACCATTCTAAAAAAAACATGGCAACCAAACTAGTTAGTAGAAAAAGTTCGTAACCACAATGTTCGGAATGACAATTCGGAATGAAAAAGTTCAGAATGACAAAGTTTGGAATGACAAGGTTCATAATGACAAAGAAACATTCTAATAAAGGATGAAGAACAATGAAAAATGAGCAAGAAAAACTTATATGTGAGTATAAGTATTTCAGAGACCTGCTCTGATTCCAATTGTAGGATTAAAATAATGATGTAGATGCTCAATATACAAGAGGGGGTGAATTGTACACTTTAAAAAATTTCCTCAGACAAGGAAAGAGCTAAGTTTAACAAGGTTAAACTAAGTAAATTCACAACACCTCTAACACCAATTAGAAAATTTGAACTAAAGATTACAATATGAGATTCTACCTTAAAGCGTATATAATCTAAACTAATCAGAGTACATCTGTAGGGAAATATAATAAAATTATACTTTCCTTACATCACAAAAGTATAGCGGAAAAACAAGTAGTAAAACTACCAGTAATAAGATATAAGTATTTTAACCCATAGATAAGGGTATCCCACAACCCTGGATAAAGGTCCATTGATTTATGCTTTCAAGAAAGTCTGTCATACCCACACTAGGGTAAGCCCTCGATACGATGATCGGAATCTCTGACTTGCTATCCCCGCAAGCCCTCAACTTCAACGTAGTTGGAACCTCTGTCTTCCTCATAAAGGAATCCCTCGAACTTCAAGGTAGTTGACACCTCTGTCTTCCAATTCTAGGAATCCCTCGAATGTAATCACCAACATTTGGAGTCTCACGAATCAATCTGAATGAGCGGTTCAGTACGCACAAATCATGAAAAGATTCTCTCTCTAGAAATCACCTTAACAGTGTGTGGTCTCAAGATCGATCCACTTCCTCTCATTGAGCTCTTTCAAATGAGCTATTATTTATAGGTAAATTTCCAACGGTCGGCTCCCTCCTCCAACGATCATATTTTCCATGAAATTATGAGGGACCCGTACACGTGTAACTCAACCAACAGTTAATTAGAAAGAGAATAGACGACATTGTTTAATAATAAATCATGTATAACTAAATGCACGACATCATTTTGAAATGGAGCAAATGTAAGTAAAAGCTATAAAAAATTTCGGAGTGTAAGAAAATTAAAAGTTTGGGTTCTAAAGAAAATGAAATTCGGAGTCAATGTCATGAAATGTTCAGATTCTTTTTTATATGAATTCAGAGTCTGGTTTCACCAGAGATTGGAATCTAAACTTACAGAGTTCAAAGTCGAACTGGTAAAAGTTCAGAGTCGAACTACTTAAGAGTTCAAAGTCAAACTCATGAAAGTTTGGTGTCGAACTATTTAAGAGTTTAGAGTCAAACTCATGAATGTTCAGAGTTAGACTTCATAAGAGTTCAGAGTCGAACTTCATAAAATTTCAGAGTCGAACTTCATAAGAGTTCGGAGGCAAACTTCATAAGAGTTCGGAGTCGAACTACTTAAGAGTTCAGAGTCTAACTTCATAAATGTTTCGAGTTGAACTACTTAAGAGTTTGGAGTCGAAATACTTAAGAGTTCGGAGTCAAACTTCATAAGAGTTCAGAGTCGAACTTCATAAAAGTTCGGAGTCAAACTTCATAAGAGTTCAGAGTCGAACTACTTAAGTGTTCTGAGTCGAACTTCATAAGTGTTCCGAGTCGAACTACTTAAGTGTTCGGAGTCGAACTACTTAAGAGTTTGGAGTCGAACTTAATAAGAGTTCGGAGTCGAACTTCAAAAGAGTTCGGAGTCGAACTACTTAAGAGTTTAGAGTCAAACTTCATAAGAGTTCGGAGTCAAACTACTTATGTGTTTGGAGTCAAACAACTTAAGAGTTCAGAGTCGAACTTCATAAGAGTTCGGAGTCGAACTACTGAAGAGGTTGGAGTCGAAATCATGAATGTTCGTATCCATAATTCGGAGTTGAACTTCATTATAGTTCACATCCAGAATTTGGATCCTAGAAACAGAATACTCCAATACTTGTCATTATATGATTCCGGGATTTTGGTTAAGAATCCAGTTTTTGTACTTAAGAAAAATATTCCTATGTCTAAGAATCTCTAGGTTAGGGTAAAATTCCTTATGGAAGAAAATTATCCTTATGGTGGTAAAACATACATTTGCTTAAGTATAAGGTGTTTGTGATTTTCAAAACAAGATGGAATGGAAATGTCATAAGGAAAACCTTATTGAATCAACAGAAAAAAAATCTGATTGTTTTGATACTTTAGGGTAACATTTCATGAGTCATTTGTGATGTATAGTAATAAATCTCACCTCAATCCAAGGCATGTTGTGACAGAAATAAATCAATGTGCACATTATCAGTTTTAAATTGATATTTATGTTCCATACATGTGTCACTAATTGAAAACTAAGATAATGTACTCTTATTTTCTTGATAATTTATGAAAACTATTCATAGGTCATTTGTGACATGTAGGATGTAATCTCCCGTCAAACCAATTCCCTATGTAAATAGTATGAGTCAATGTTAGTGTTTCCAATTTGACATTACATTTAGTGAAAAACACAAATGAAATGCTGAAAAATGATAAAAAACATTCATATTATTTGTATACATTAAGAAAATGATCAATATGATATTTTTGATTTATAAAAATTAGTTACACATAAATACTAGATGGTGTGACCAGTATATGTCAATGTTTGTAATTATTTTCTATTGAAATTAATTTCATTAAAAAGAAAAATTGACAAACTCAAAACTGGTAAAACACATTTCAATTGTATTAATACTTTGTGAAAATGACTCATACCTCATATGCAACGTGTTGGAATCAATCAAACCTCAATAAAACACATGGTGTGACCAGTATAACCCTAGTTATGTCTTTTTTATTTAATGTTGACATTTTAATATATTCATTCATATTAATGTTTAATTTATTTATTTATAATATTAGTAATATATGTTTTTTTCTTATATAGGTGTATTATTCTTCTCAGGATGAGGTGATTTGTTCCGAAACCAACACGATGGGAAGACCTTTTGAGAGTGGTTCATAGGTTTCAAAGATGATTAATGATTAATTTTCTTAAATGTCTGGGGATAGTAATAGTAAATGTAATTTTACATATAATTTTATGAAATGTATATAGCAGTTCTTTTTTATTCATGATGTAAAAACTATTTCAATTAAATGATTTGTTTTTTATATAGGGTAAATTTTGTTATTGTGAGATGTTATATAAATAGAACACTAAAGTAGATGAGGCATTTATCAACTATATTTCTAGCATTGATAATAGGGACCCCACTATTTAATAGAATTGAAATTGATAGCACTTTTCAAGTAGTATTAAAATATTTTTTGCATGCTATTAAAGTGAATATCTGTAGTAGTGTTATGGGGAATCAGAGTGGAAAAATTTGTGGATTACATTATGATTAGGTATAAAATTTTACAATTTTTTTATAAATGAATTTGAGAAATCAAATGTATGTTTTTTAATTTCATAATCTCACTTAGTTGTTTATTATATGTATTTAATATAAATTTTTTTCTTATACTGAATACTTTTTACAAAATTTCCAATTGTAATAACCATCTTCATTGAAAAAAATAAGACTTTAACCTCTCTTTACATTAATTATTCCAATTTATTTTAATTTTCTATATCATTGTTTAAACATAAAGTGCAATTTCAAAATTTAATTATTATTTGTTGTATTTTTATTTGTTTAATTTTGGGATCTCTTTTTTTGTATTCTTATTCTAAAATGTAACATTTACATTTTCAGTATATTCAATTTATCATATTTATATTTTTGACATCAAGCTTATTGTTATAATATTTTCTATTTCTATGTTGACATTATTTTATTTAAAATATTTATTGTATTTGTTCCCTATATGTGTTTTTATATATCAATTTATAGTTATTTTATTTCATTTTCCCCTTGTATGTAATTTTTTTAACTACATTTTCCTTTATATCAAACATTTTCATATTATCAGTCATAAAATTAATATTTTTCAAATATATTTAATTACCTTTTATTCAACATATTTAATTTTTTTCCTTGTATTTTATTTCATGTTTGTCGCTATATTTTATTTCATCTACCCTTTTATTTTGTCTAAAGCTAGCCCTGTGCATTCATTGATCACACATTAAAGAATTTTCCCTTTTCAAATTCTTGGATTTCCTCTGAAATGTTGGCTATCAACTTTTGAAAGGTTACATTTTTATATTATCATTTCATTTATATTGATGTAACAATATTTTCACCTGTTAGGGGTAAAAATATATTAGGTTAACATGCTTATACATAAATAACAATTTTATTTTCCTCTTAGTTCAAAAATTTCCAAAAATTCACACACTACCCTCCATTAGTACACATCACTTCAAAGCATCCAGTTAAGATCCATAAAATAAGGGTATTTAAAAAAATAAAACACTATTATATGTATTCTCAAACTGCTCAGTGTAGGTGATATGTGGGAAAAAAATATTTTAATAATGTTTCTTAAGAAAATATTTGATCTATATTATAAGTGTTTGTGTATTTTTTATTAGAAATAATATTTATTTTTTTCATTTCTTTATAAATATTATTTTTATGTTTTTTTAAATAGAACAACTTCCACTTATCCAAAAGTTTTCGGAGGTTAGTTAATTTGTTCCAGTACAAGGATAAATGATTAATGGGTGTGATAGTTTGTAAGGTATTAATCCAGACACACATACTAATCCTTTCTCAATGAAGCTTATTGGTTAGTGAGAGATAAATTATCTCAATGAGTATGAAAAATTTGTGGTATAATTTTATATAAGTTAATGCATTGACAAAAATATTTATGGGTTCTAATGGAACTTGTTATATTTTATCAGACATATTTTTGAATGGATATAGCACTATAATAGATGCGGAATTTATATCATTCCATGTTACACTAAAATAATTTTTTTTTCATCCTATAAAATACTATCTCTTTTAGTATTTTATGTATGAGTGTTTTATAAGTATCGTATTGACATTGTTAAGGAAGTTACACTGATAGTGTACGTGATGTTTTTAATGTGAGGCAATTTTGACATCTATTGAATTATTTTTCTTTTATTGGATCCCTTATTATATAATTTTGTTTTATTTTTTGGAGTACGAGTGTTGCATATAGATTATGAAAATATGATATATCAAATCATCTATGATCAGTGACACTATTATATTTATATAAAAGAATATGGATATAAATAAGTGACATTATTACATTCAAGTAAGGACAATATTTACATTACTTGATGGTTTTCATGTAACTATTTTCAGTTCTTAACCAATTTTTATAAATGAAATTGCATATTAATGGTGTTTTTATGGAATTAATAAGTGTTCATATATAATTATATCTTAAAATTTTCTTTTTAATGATCTGATTGTTTCTTATTTAGTTTTTAACTATGAAAAAAATTCATTGATTAATGATTGTTTGTGAAATATGAGAATGAAAATAAAATTATCTTATAAACCTGACAATAAGCCCTGTAAATATTATTTATAGATTTGATCATGTATATTACATGAATCATCATTATCTTAAATAATTTTCACTACTTTCATGACATTTAATAAGTATTCACTAGCACATTCCATCATAATAAGTGATAAAAAATATTCCTATATTCTCTTTAAAAATAATAGTACATAGTTTTTCAAGGATATTATAAATGCATAATCATTGATGGAAAATATCCACAAAACATACTTGCAAAAAAATTCTTGGCTATATTCCTTTATGGTACAAACACCATTACCTTGCATTCTATTCAGGTTTTCTATGTTATTTACAATGGTGAATCAATGAATTTATTATTTTATAATATTTTTTTATTTTTAAATTAGAACCCTTATTATTAATTGTAAATATTATATATTTTTGAAATCATAGTTTTTTTCAATTTCATATGAATTCATTTAAAATTGTGTACACAAAAACATGTCATTTCAAGGTCTCTCACATTTTCCCCTTATTTTTATTTAGGAATTTTTTTGTGATACAAAATCATGTATAATAATCATAAAAAAATCATCATCATCATCATTTTATACTATGGTACAAACTAATTTTCTAATTTATAGTAGTAAAATTAATATTAATACACTATTTATAGATGATTCAATGAAGTCATTTGTTTAAAAGTAGTAACACCATTTCATAAATAGAAATATCCATAAATATGTATATGAACATCTAGATAGTATGATATACAGCCTATGAAATCATTAAATTATATATTAAATTAATATTAGTTACCATGTTCTTATTGTGTGTAATTTACAAAGCACATTCTTTTCATTGTATTCTCAAATTTTAGATATCCACCCTCGGTGCCAACCTAGTGAATCTATAGTTTATATGATAAAAATTCCCTCTTAAAATAGAAATGTGTCAACTAAAATTGGATCCTATAAGATCATTTACTTATGTACAATTTAACATCTATGAATTTAAAAAAACATGAAAATTATATTCATACCATGATAGCTTTTAAAAAAATTATATACAATATTGATTTTAGAAATGAAACTATTAAATATTAATTATAATTAAAAAATTGTAGTATTCATTGCACCTATATTAAATTTATAATCATTCCATATTCTTTTTAAAATAACACCAGTATGAGTACCCTTATATACATACTATATGAAAACCATAAGAGTAGGGACAACCAACATAATACAAAAAAATATATTATTCATTTTGAAAAAAATCATATATGGTTTGTATAGATATTTTGTATTTGTATAAATCTATGTCCATTTACATTAAATTACAAAATTCTGATCACATATTCTAAACTATATATAATTTACAATTGCATACTCTCATGCCTAACATGATTGTCCCATAATAATTGTGTCTATAATTACAATATGTGTAACGTGTCTCCTATTTGTAATGGTATATCCACTATATTCATAGAACACATACAATATGAATTCATTATTTCAAACTATATAAAACTTTTTGTATACATTATTCATATTCTAATTAATATTATAAAAAATTAGATACACTATACTATAGGTTTATTTGACATTGAAACTATAAAAATAAAAAATTCATATAAAAATATATTAAATTTTCATCCATATTTTCATTTTTGATTTGACATATTAAATACTATTCATTGGGTTTTCTATTTGAAACTAACCAGTTTAATATACTATACAAATGAACACATATTCTAAAAAATAATTATACATGATTATGTTTTTAAAAAAAAAATTAAATTTCACTTTTAATGTTTGTTAAAAACTATGTTTATGTAGTTTAACCGATGTATAATTTTTAAGACTAATACAAATGAAATGGTCCCTGATATATTACAAAAAAATAGTTTGTTCAGGATTTTATTTTTTTACATTCAAGCATTTTTTGAATTTTTTATGTTTTCACAAATTGTGTCCATATAGTTTATCTATATTGTATTTTTGAATATTAATTAAAATAAAATTGTATTTTTATATGCTCTCCTTTTTAAATTCAAGACAACTCATTTGAATTTCTTTCCCATTAATAGACTTCTTTCACTTATTTATGTATTATGGATTGATGATATATTAAATTAATGATGTAAATTTTAGGATTTTTTGTGATTATAAAAGTCATAGAGTTATTCTCTGTATAATGCATTTATTCTGTAAATATTTTTTCCTTCCACACAATTGCTTATTTTCATTGTTTTTTGTCATTTTTTCGATCAATTTGATGATAGAGTAATGATAAAATTATTTTAATTCATGTACTGGTAGGTTATCATTATTATATTTCATTGGGGTTTGATGAATAAATTTGAGTTTTAATAAACCAATTGATTATGTTACATCATTATTCATTTTTTTCAAGCTGTTTTTGGGATGTCGTTGGTGGAAACTGAAATAATCAGATCAAAAAATTTGGTATATGGTATATAATTTTATATTTAAATTTTACCACTTTTCATGTTGGATTTAATTTACAAATATTATTCTTTAAGTATTTTTTTAACTCATCAATTTAATCTATCTTATAGAGTAATTATATTATAAATATAAATAATTCCTGGTTTTATTTTATTTTTAAACATTCATTGTATTTAGAATGTTTTTCCCAATTTTTTTTTTGTATTTTAGATAATGTAAAGTTTTTATGACTAATCATTCAACTAAGAGTCTCTTTTCATTTTGAATTTTTAATATTAAATTTTTTTCATTGAATTACAGAATTCAAAAACCGATTTATGGAAAATTTTCTCTAATCTATAACATTATATATATATGTGTGTGTGTGTTTAAACATTTTAGGATAAAATGATGAATATAAAATTATTTGAATATTTTTAATATCTTCTCATAAATAGTAAATGTTTGTTGACAATTTAATTTTTATTTTCAGTGTATATAGTTTCGGTTTCCTAATTCTTCACTGTATCTACAAGGTTTTTCAGAATTAAAGATAATTGTGGACTTGATTGTATTCTAATATATATATATATATATTTCATTTTTTTAATTTACTCTTAAGTGTTTGAAAATCATAAATTGTTGAAGTTGTAGAACATTTCAAGTATTATATTATTCAATCTAGTTGAATCAATTGAATTAATTTATGCATTTTCTACTATTCTTTCATATTACCTTTCTAAAATTCTATTCATTGATCTATATTAAACGTTGATAAGATTTAAAAAAATATTTTTTATGTATCAATTTTCAATTAATTTGGGATCCTAAATTTAGTACAATTAATGGTTTGTAAACTATAATTTATATGAAAATTGATATAAAATGAAATTTTGTTATAATTTGATAATTATATTTTTATTATACTATTTTAAAATTTTAGCAAATAATTCTCATTAGAATATCAACCAGGATCCCTTGCATTAAGTAATAGCTATTTTTGGGTACCAATTCCATTTCGTATTCATCCATATATTAGATATGTTATTATCCTTATTGATATTTTGTATCTCAATGAATTATGTGTACCCAATGTTTTAGTAACAAATTTCAATTTCTTCTTTTGGGGAGACTATTTTTCTCTTACAGGTTAATAGGTTGCACAAAATTAAAATATAATTAGAAAGGGACATGAATGTTTTCTGATGGAGGTCCCTAAACAAACCATATCTCAATATTTTCGATCACCAACTATAGTAATTTCTTATCAGTATTTTTTTCTCATTTAATTAATCTACTCATATGACTTTTAAAATGCTAAATATAGACATGAAGTATATTTTATTAATGTTAGAGCACATTTAAAGTGTATATTATTCTATAAAATCGAAGTAATTAATCTTATTTACTCATTTTATGATTTTATTTCATATTAATTTTCATTAATATTTAAAAAATTTTATTATCTTCACTTAATGGGTTGGGTCCAAAATTCCTAGACCGGCAAAGGACTCAAGTGCATGGATTCATCATCAATTCATTTGTAGTGACAATGGTTGAAATATCGAGCCACAAACCAAGAAGGTTGTTGTAACCACCCATAAAAAACCCCCACCACCTCAAATAATTTTCCTAAAGAGGAGATTTTTTTGAACATACAAGCGATCCACTACTCAATACCCCCCATATTGGACCATAGTCTCTCTCATGAAACCCTATCCCGATATCTTCTTCCATTTTGATCGCCTCTAGATTTACACTACAATAAAACCTTAATGCAGGGAAGTTTTTATATCCATATTAAGGTGTTGATATCATGCATATATGCATACATTTTATTATAATCAACTGTATGATCTACAAATTCAACTATATAAATTGTATGAGCTCCAAATTCAACAATCTACAAATATGATGAATGTTTAATTTTAAAAAATTGTTACCAATTTACTATAAATATATTAATTCCATTTATAAAAATATAGATATAGTTTAATATATTCAACTGTAATGCGCCCCAACATCAATTGTATATAAATATGCATCAAATTTAATATTTCAAAATAGGAATTTATATTCATATGAATAATAAGTTATCGATCACGAATTTTATTGAATTTGATGATATTCAGTTGTTATCCATAATAAAAGTTTCCTATATTTTACCTTTATTCCATATTTCAACATTACATATATGAATATAGTTTATTCACACAGTTTATTCATATCATTTAAATAAAATTTACACATATACCCAACATATCTACATCCACCATTCAATAGAACAACATAGAGGGGGTTTTATTTTTTGAGCCTATAAAGGTGTTCAATGTTGTAAACACTGGTGGTAATGATAAAAAATATAAATGATGTTATGTAATAATAAAGAGAACAAGAATCTATAGTTTTTCATACACCACCTGTATAGTTTATACCAAAAAAATATTCTTCATAAATTTTATCCTTTTCTTTAAAATATATATTTTACCATTTTACTCACCAATAATCACAAATTATATTATAGGTTATTCATTTTTGAAACATATAGAAATTATCATTCTAAAATGTGTACAAAATCTAAGATATTCGTAGGTTATAATATGAATATCTATTCACATTATCTCAAACATAAAATATTATGTTATTTTTAATTTTATAAATTCATCTTCTAAAAGTTTATATCTTATACACTACCGTTTATTTTTTCATTACCCTATGTTGGAGATTACTCTTGAATCATGTTTAAAATATTATATTCACACTACTTTTTTTCTATTTCTACTCTTTTATATGTATTCTATCGACCCATTTGTCCTATCAAATTTTATTATAAATTATGAACTTTTTATATACAATAAAGTAATTTATATAATATTATGTGACTTATATATTGTTCTATCAGATTTTTTATTCAGATACATCTAGTGGGATCTTTCAGGATTTCAATAAATGCACTATTTGAGTGACACTTTACCATTTTCTCCATGGATACATTTTTTCCCCTTGAATAGTTATGAGTAGTTTGTTAAGACATTCCATGAACTCTCTTTGGGAATCATGATTTTTTTTTTCAAATTATATAATCCCATAACCTCTGTCATATTTTACAAATCAAAACTATATCAACTTCACTATATATTTGTATTTATTTTAATGGTGTAATGATTCTTAAAATTTTGTATGAAACAACTTGTTTGATTTAGTTTTATTTTATATATTGTTTATTATTCATACATATGTTTCATTATCTTCTTATATTACATGTGTCAAAATGTTAACATAAAATTATTTTTTATGACTATGGGAATTTGAAATTAAATTATTATGCCTTAATAATTCTTGTTTTTGGTTCTATTTTCATTCAAAAAGTGAAAAATATTCCATTGAATAAATTTAAAAAATATCCCATTACCCCACTCGCCAAAGTTACCCTTCACAGGTAGATGATGAAGTAGAGATAATGACTCTTAAAGTCCAACTATAATACCCAACATGTTTTTGACTAGATCCTTGGGAATATACCTCATATACATCTGAGGAATTACCCTCTATATATGTAAAAACCCAAAAATTTATTTATATTTCTCTTCAAATAAATTTAATTTTTCAGATATCTTGTGATACACACAAACTCAAGTTTAAATAAATGTAATGTAGTATTCCATTATAAGATGACTCGTAAATTTGTAAAATGTATACGAATAAGAAAAATTTTCAAAAACATTGTTTAATTTTTTTAGATAAAGTTAATGTATGGATAAATAAGTACTCATTTTTTAAGAAAAGTCGTTATATGTTATTAAAATACAGTTTTCTTAAAAAATGGGTTTTATTTAGTTACATTAGAAAATACTGTAAAATATTTATACTACATTTAGAAAATGTATTTGACAAAATAATCTTTTGGAATCAACATGTCATAATTAGCTTTGAGTATTTTTAATTTTCGTTAAAGATGGATTTTTTGATGAATACTGAAAAATATTGATTTTTATTGAGAGATTACTATTCATTTCAATAATTTACAAGGTTATAATTTGCTTTATAATGGTTTTAAATGTAAAAAATAGTTCATTTATATTAATAATAATTACATTAATTTAATTTGATGTAATTTTATTAAGGATTTTAGTATAAAAAATATTTTATACATAAGAAATCATTTTTTTCTCTAAAACTATTTTTACTTAACTTCTATGCGTGTAATTTTAAATTAAATTCTGCCACTTATTTGAATTATATTTGATAATATGGATTCTATATTTTTATTCAGTATGTCTAGATTTGGTAATGATATATTTTCATTTTTGGTCACAATGAATTGTAAAAAAGTAAAAATGTCATTAAAGAAGTTTAGTACAGGATGGGTTTATTGAAGTGATAATGTTGAGTTACTTCCCTAAACCCAACTTCTGTATATTTTATGATTAGTTGTATTCATAGTTATGAATATTAATGAACCACTTATCACATCATGATTTATCTTCCCATCAACATAGTATGTTATAACATCCAAATAGTAAATGTTGTGCTGAAAGGTCATAGCGATTCACTACTATGATGAGAACGTACAAGTGCCATGAAAATATTCATAAAATATATGTTCTATAGCTATATGAAATAATTTGTGGGAAACAAATGATATTGGAAATCAGGGGTGGATACTCATATAACTTTTAGACATAATATCATGTTGTACGCTATTGGAAATTTCCAGTGTAGGAAATTATGAGAATGAGACCCACCAGTAGGATATCAACATTCATATGCCTTATTTGATGTTCCTATTTGTGGAAGTGTGTATTGATCTTTAGACTTTATAATTTTTATTAATGGATATTATTAGTCATTTTCATTTATGTTTTCAAAAAAATCCGGATGACATATATACATTGTGAAGTAAGAAATGTTAGATGCATTACGGGTAATATTGAATTAATGAATAATGCATGAAAGGATTTATACCTTTAGTTTTTTAAAAGAATGTTATATCTTAGGCCCTTTGATGTAAGTTATAGTGCATAAATATATCAATGGTCGTACTATTTTGTAGGAATGTTTTATTTCCAAAAATTTGAAGTAATACACCTTTATCATATTGGTTGATGGAACCAGTTTGAATCCTCCTTGATTATAGATATCATGATACTAAGATTGTATTACAATGTAAGTATGTATGTGAGGTTTTATATCATCATGACGTTATCTTATTTTCCATTCGGTACCTTTCCATGTTGTTATATGAAAACCATATCTTTCGTATGCTTCACTTATTTCTAATTAGAAACAGTTTGAGAGTGTTACACACTATTTGTATCCTAATGTTTAGAAAAATAATAATATTATTTATTATTTAACATGTTGAATAAATATTATTCCCGCCTATGGATTTTTCACAACCCGACCCACTAGGGTCTGCTTTACTGAAAAAATCTAAGGTGATGAAACCCCAAGACCACCTCTATATGCCACAGACTCATGGTTAACACCGATAAGAATATCTAAAATGGTATTCCTTTACCGTATGTACCTGAATACATGCACCCAAACACATCCACTCAGAATTGAGGAGGAATAAAATTAAAGTAATGAACATCTAGTTTAAAAACCATTTTTGTAAAACCTATAGGAAATAAAAGGAGTATGATAGAGCAATCTAAATGAAAAGCGAAAAAGATACACCCATGAAAAAAGATGTTCAGTCCTAAAAAAAATGAAAAAGAAATGATGAGATGTTCGGAATCCAAATATCTACTCTTAAACACCATACACAATCTATAAACATAGGTATCCCTACGCTCCTATGAAATCACCACTAACCTATCCATTGTCTACATAAGATATGACACATGTGGGAAAATCCCATGAAGGTGTGAGTATATACATACCCAGTAGGATTCATTAAAATAAAAAATAGGGTGAAATAGAAGACAAAATAGATGTAGTAAGATGAACCCATAACTAGAAATAAATAAATACAAATAAAAAATATACATATATATACACACAAAATAAACCCAAATGATTGATCAATGAGATCCCAATCTCACAGCCTATCCCATGATGATGAGTCTTCCGAAAATTCATAGAGGCCCATTATTGATGCCTAAAATTTCACATGTATTTATAAAGATATAACCTCATGTATTCACACCTCAACAATATACTTCACATTCTAGAGGACATAATATCTAGGAAGAGGACCCATTACATTGTATAAAAGGTGGTTTCCACTCAATATGTAGAGGACCTAAACCATGATACAGTAGGAGGGTTCCACTCACTTAGTAGAAGAACCATTCCCCAATTCAATGGAAGGGTTTAACTTAGTATTTAGATGCCCCATTCCTTGATAAAACACACAAGTTCCACTCATTTGATAGAGGGCCCATTTTATCATACAATAGAATAGATCCACTCGATAGGTAACGGACCCATTCCATGGGACAATAAGAGGGTTCCACTTAGTTGGTAGAACTACCATTCCTTGACACAGGATGAGGGTTACACTTTGTGAATAGAGTACCCATGACCTAACACAACAAGTGTGTTCCACTCTCTAGGTAGAGAAACCATGACTCAATATAATAGTAGGGTTCCACTCATAAGATTGAAGACCCATGAAGTAACATAATAGGAAGGTCACACTCTGTTGGTAGAGGTCCCACGCCCTGATACAACAATAGGGTTCCATGAAGTTGATAGAAGACCCATGACCTAACACAGTAGGAGGGCTTCACTCTGTCTAGTAAGAGGAGTAAGGGGGGTTTCGAACCTTAGTTTTTTTTGATTAAGAGCATATATAATTAATGACAAAGATCAACAGAAGTACATGTTCCATGCCATGAAGGGAAATTGTCCACCCAGAACTAGTTGGTAACGAATGGGCCTAAGGCTACTAGCTGATGGGTCACGTTATTTCCTTCCCATTTGGTGAGGGGAAAGGTGCATAATGAGAAGAATTGGCAAAGTGGGAGAATTCTCTTGATGATGGTTCCAAATGACTCGAGTCATTCGTTGTGATTAATAGCGTCGGTTACCGTGAGATAGTCAGACTCAATGATTATATCACCCCATCCACATTCAATAGAGAGCATCATACCGGCAAAGATTGTCATGGCTTCAGCAACTACCAGTTCTCTCTAATGATCATGCCTGATTATTTCTATCATCAAGGGCTGCCAAAACAAGAATCATGAATTGAACATCTCACATAGTATCTTAAAATACACTACAAATCACACCATTAAATCATAAGAATAATAACACTAATGATAGGCTACATACGATCCAAAATAAAAGAAAAAAAAGAATATAAGAGAGGTAGACGATTCTCAAGATAGAGACCATGTGGAAGGGGTTCACATGGAATGTGACCAAAATTATCCTCCTACCCATCACCTCACCAATATATTCCTCATTTTCAATGTAGTAATACATGACGTGTAAGGGAACTACACCACATGACTCAGCCTCCATGGTCCTAGGTATCTACTCTAGGTCGCACCCATGTAAAATGGTCATGTACTAGTAAATGGAGTGTGGACACCCTTTTCCATTTTCATGAACACTCAGTGTACATTCTAGTCAACCAGCACCATGTCATACGATGTGTGGGGGTCCCACATGTTGTGTGATATTTAAATCAATCAGAAGCCCTAACTTCAATGGAGAGGGGACTATAAGAATCATGTTCTCTAGAAAACATAGTGTGTAGTTTGGTTATCCATAGAAAACCATGGAAACCATTACATGGTTTTTGGATCTATTTTTTCATCATCAATTCCCTCCTTTTGACCACCCAAAATTGGTGAAAAAATCATATATAAACCGATTCAAGAAATATGGTTTCTTGAAATTGGTGTTTTGATCATCTGCTTTAAACCACCACACACATTGTGTGCCTCTTGTTCCACTTCCATCCCCGATTTGAATCCCAAAGACAAGAATCCATCACTGATATCCAAAATACTCTCTGACTAATCATATAAACTCTAATATTGTCTTTGTACACACATCCTACATGAATCCGAGAGTCTGATATCATGTGGACTTGCCCAATAATAGTTGAATCATGAATATATGGTCCAATATTAATGAATGTGAAGAACTGGTTAGGAAAGGAATAAGAAATAAGGTGATATCATCGTTGGACAAGAATTTTTGGAAAATGATCATAGAAATAGGGATTGGTATGGGTGATTTAATGGAACAATCAGTGAAATAAACTGAAATATTATTTTAATTCAATACACTAACTCAAGAAAAGGATTAAATTAAACGAATATCAAAGTATAAAAAAATTTTATGATGCTCAATCTTTTAATCTAGGATAGAAACCACAATTGACAAGACGTAACTCAACATTGGATTGTTAATTGGTGAATTTTTTTCTAATGAATGGGAAGACCTATTTCATTCAATATGTCTTGATTTAACTTGATTCAATTATTGATCACTGTTTGATCTCTATCCTCTAATGAAGAATGGTCGAACCACCACTCTACATCCTTGGGTTTTGCAACTTACCATGAAAATACCCTATAACCTCGTATTTATAGTTGAAATTAGGTCAAAGGTATTAAAGGAATGAATTAAATAATTTAATTAATTAATTCACTTAACATAACTTCCAATGGATACCACATCTGAACATATGATGTTGGCAAACATTATTTCGTTCATAGCATAAATCTCATTATCTAAATTTAACTACAGACTCATATTTTATGATATTAGAATCCATTTAAATGATTTCCCATTGATTATAAAAAAATGTGAATGCGTGGTATAAAATATAAATAATATATTTATTAAATTAATTTTAGGCTCATTGAGCTTCAAAATCAAGCTCTGTCTTAGTGGCTGGCTCTCAAAATATTACATAGTATATTTCGAATTATTTTAAGGACAAAAAAATTCTCTACATTATTACCTCTTTTATGATTTTCATCCATGAAAATAACCAACTATAAATAAAGTTGGGGACACTAGGAAAAAATATGGATCTCTTGCTCCATGGAGCTCTCTCGATTCTAGGAGCTCTCCTACATACTCCATTACTACCATAACAAATGAAAAAAGGGAATAGTTTAACCATGATGGATCCTCTCATACCGATCCTCGATCACCACAAGGCACTCCATGACTGTGGTCTCCATCCTCGATGTCTGTCACACCCTAGTTAATAACACGTATAGTGTCATGCCCATATCTCTTCACCTACGATAGATGGATGATTTCCTGAACCCAATCCTACCATAGGGGTAACGAAACGTGATAAGAAACATCTCCAAACATCTACAATATCTTGAATTACTCACAATGAAACATAGGGATAACTTTCCCCATCAAAATCTCCAAAATAATCAGAGTGGGTTGTCTCTGAAGAAAAAATGGTCTCCTTACTCAATCACCATGGTCCTATGATGTCAATAATCATAAGATTAATTTCAGCACTAGGCTGTCCTCATCCGCCAATGAATCACCTATACCTTCTCTATCATTGCTTGCACCATCTTTGGCCCAATAATATATACATCACCAATATCAGTCCCATATACGTGTGACTAGATGGGTATTCCATACTGGCCCACCAAAGGTTATATGCAGATTATATAGTGATAACTCTTATTGTAAGAAAACACATCTAAATGTAACTGGTCCCCCATGATATCGCCAATGTCAAACACATAAACTCTTAGAATATCCTCTAACACCTGAATTGTGTGTTATGTCATCCCATCCATTTTGGTTTGGAAAGATGTACTCATCCTGATATTGGTCCTGAATGCCTCAAATATGCCTCTAACTAACCATGACATAAACCATACATCAAGGATAGAGACAATTATTGGGGGAACCCAATGAAGGAATACAATCTCCCACATGTAAAACATCCTGAAACTCCCCCCCAAACACTACTCCAAGAAATAAGGTGAACATACATCATAAGTTAGTCAAATATCACCAAGATGGAAACATGGACACATTATGTTCCTGGAAGCCATGTAAAAAAGTCTATCAGTATTCCATCATATTTCCACACTGTGATATCATGGGGGTACAACATACCTGAAAGAACCTAGTCCTCAACCTTACCCCACTAACATTTGAGACACTGAGATATGAACATGGACATGAGTTTCCTCATTCCATCCCACCAAAACATTTAATGAATATCCCTGTGCATATTCCCTACTCCGATATGTAAATCAAAATGAGAAATATGAAACTAACTTACTATTTCCTCTCACATCATGACTGGAACAACCATATATCCCTAGAATACAATGATGTAATTTCCCCTTTCATATAATCTTACTGGTGAATATCTTATGAATATATGGTTACATAGGACATTATAGTCGATGTCTCATTACTATGTATCTATCAAACACTTGAGAAGAAGATTAAACACCATATAATGAAGAAAATCAACACCCTCCTCCCCCACCAAGGTAAGCTATTTGTAATCAAACTGCTCAGACACCTTCTCCATCAGGAGAGAATGGGACATTCTACTAATGACATATGTTACCAAATTTCACTTCCAATGATTATATATTATATATAAATCATATTCCTCTAAGAATTGTACCAAATTACATTGTATTATGATTATATATTTATTGCTGAAGACATACATGAGTCACTAGTGGTTTCTATAAACATTGGAGTGCTCTATAAGAAGATATTTTCTCTATATCCTCAAAGTAAAGGATACCACTGAAAACACAGGTCTTTATTCCTATAGTTATTATCAAAGGTTCTCAATTTCATTAAACTATATGTGAACACATCCTAATTATTAATCAACATGCATCCGAGTCTATCAGCAGATGAATTTCAATAAACATCCTACTCCCTCTAGTAGTCTCAAAATAGGGTCACTCATCAGCCTCTATATCATATCCTCAAAGGCTCTCTTTAACTAATCGGCCTTTGAAAATACCTTTCCTTCATGTGTTGGGGTCATCAAATGGGATGTGATCCTCTATAATTCCTTCACAAACCTTTTTTAGTACCCCTCTACGATAAGAAAACTATTCACCTAAAACACACTCTTATGTATCTCTTAAGAAAGAACTGTATTAATCTACACTAGATCTACATATAATCCATGTTCATGAATTACATTACCACAAAAGTGAAACTCATGGATTCAAAACTGGTACATCGATGGATTACCAGAAATTTGGTTATCTGAAAGAAAATATAAGACTATCCTCAAGTGATGGGATTTCTCATCCTCTAATGTAGAGTAAATGAGTATTTCATCAATAAAGAAAGATAAAAATTATTCCAAGTATGGATAGAATATTTGTTTCATCATATACATAATCATAGTAGGGGGATTCATCACACAAAAAGGAATCACCATAAACTCAAGGTTTACATAGTGACATAGGAATTCTATATTCGAAATATCAACCTCATGAAACCTCAATTGGTGGAAGCTAGACATAAGATGAATCTTAAAAAACCAAATCATGACTGAAAACTAATGAACGAGGTTTTCAATCCACGAGAAGGATTACTTTTTCTTTATAATGGTATTTTTCAGGCAATAATAGTCATCACAAATCCACAGGCTCTCATCCACCTTTTTAATGAATGAAAATTCGACATCCCAAGATGAAATGCTGATTCTGATAAATACGTGATCTCTAATTTACACCAAATATACCTTCAAATATGGAATCCTAGTAGGGGACATATGATATATTGTAAATGATATCATTATGGTCATGTGGTGTAAGTCAATGAAAAATTCCATCTCCTACCATGGATGGAGTCTAAGAATATCATTAGGGGAAGATGTCTATATAATCGTACATGAATTAGGGAACATATATTCTTTATGAAAAAAATTAAATAAGGGAATAAATCACAAAATAATGTGTGTTGGGTTGCATATTTCTTATGACAACCCCCACTTGCTCCACTCTGAGATCTCTCTCACCCACAAAGGTGAATCTTGTCCCATCTTTTCCAAGGCATCTGACTCATCTATGGTGACAAACAATCTAGAAATAGAACATGGATATCCAGTACATACCCAATATAATTTCATATGGTATCATTATGATGAATAAAAATTCCTAGGATTAACTCTATCCACCAAGCGATAACTCAAACTTATAGTACAGAAACGATATCAAATAAGTGTTCCCTACAATAACAATAAAGAAACTCTACTGGGCTAATTTCTATAATTGGATCCCCATGTATATAAATAGGCATAAGTAGATGATGTAATTTATTGAACATCTATATATTAGTAGTGAAGAAAAAGTACAATAATAACAGATCATACCTCTAATCATCTAATGATAGGTCGGCTCATAAGCCTCTAGTACATGTAGATGTCTATTGCCCCAATCGCTAGCTCCCTAAGCATGGCATGTGACTATTGGTCGTTGTGTCAAAATTAGATCATCACATCTTCCACCACCCTCATATCCTCTTCCTATATCCCACCTACTCCTCTTATAGCTCCACCTCACTGGGGGTTACCCTGGCCTTCCCTAGATGATCAATGGTCGGAAAGCTGTCTCTACAATGATGGTCCATTTTCTTCCTTTATTCCATACAAGAAATGTTGGTTTAAGAAATAAATTTCCATTTTACTTCACACAATATATGTCACGACCCGCCCTCGGGGTCCGTGCCGTGACTACCCCAAGCCCGCCTTCCATAGGCCAGGGGCTGGCGACTAGCACCAAGGCGTAAATCACGGTAAAAAGGGAAGGCATTGCCTTTGAAACGTAAACACACACCACAGAGTAAACAAGCGGAAAGTAAACACTAAACAAACAGAGTACGACTGAAAGTGCGGAAAAGTAAATGAGCCAGAATACAAACCCAAACTGAAAGTAAAGTACAACTCAAAAGGGAAAAACAGCAACTGTAAAGTAAAAGCCGCTACTCCGAGCTGTCCACCGGAAATCCCACCTGAAGGGTGGGTACAGATAGCTCCTCTGCTCCACGGGTCCCGCCGTCTGCTCCGTGCACGTCCCGCCCAGTGGTCCACCTCCGGGTACCGTCCCGCTGTGCAAGCCTCAGCTAAGGTCAACGCTGTCCGTCGTCTGCAACCAACACAACGTAGTGCGGGCGAAGCCCGTGCAGGGGTGAGTATAAGCTACTCAGTAGGGACCCCGAGACCCCTGATGGTCTCTCAAATCCACAAAGGATAAACCACGAAGAAAAGTACAAACACGAAGAAACAACTGACACAGCTTAGGTATATGCCCATACATATACCTAAGTCATCAATTAAAAAAAAATACACTCCAACCTCCGAGCCCAAGTACAACTCAGTCCACGCAGGAAAGTATACGTATTCCACATAGGAAAGCAAAATATAATCCACACAGGATTGCACAACACAATCCACACAGGAAAACAACAGGATTCAGCTCACACAGGTATACTTCTTCAAGGACGATAAAGATGATCACTGATCCATCTAAGTCGTCGGACCCACGAAGGATCGATAGGTAACTAACCCCCGCAGAAGACCCACACAGGATCGGGCTCACACAGAACCTGTAGGCGCTGGCTCACACAGAACCGCTGAGCGCAAGGACCCACACAGGATCGGGCTCACACAGAACCTGTAGCACTGATCCACGTAGGATCGCTGAGTGCTGTAGTCGTCGTCGTCAAATCCACACAGGATCTCTGTACTGTCGTCGTCAAATCCACACAGGATCTCTGTACTGTCGTCGTCAAATCCACACAGGATCTCTATACTGTCGTCGTCGCAGTCACAGTAGCAGTCGTAGCAGTAGAACAGTCGCAGCCAGCACTATGGTTCCCGCACACAGCAAGCTCGTACGGAGGATCCGCTCCACGAGCCGAGAGGCTGATACATCAACTGTCACGAAGACCGAAGTTGATGTATCCAAAAGTTCCGTATCGTCAACAGGAACTCAACGCAACAGACGGCGCGTCGATCAGACGCCCGGTCTGAGAGTTATAGGCATTTTCGTCTCCGGGGCCCGGTTGGTTTTTAAGGCAAAACCAACCCGACCGTACTCCACCTACGTCCAAACCTCGGGCGGAGTATGCCAAAAGATCCGTCTCACTAAGAGGAACACTACGCGACTGACGGCACGTCAATCGGACGTCCGTAGCTCAAGATATGAGCGTTTCCGCTCCGAAGGCCCGGTTGGTTTCGTGAACGAACCAACCCGGCCGAACTCAAAGTAAACCGAAACCTTGAGTGCGATATACCGAAACGACCGTCTCGATCCAAGGATCGCGTTGCCGCAGACGGTTCGTCATTCAGAGGTCCGAGGCTCAAGTTATGAGCCAAAAACCGAAACTGGTCCGTAACGGGGGGGTCCGGGTCCGGGCCGACCCGGCCCGACCCCCCCCCCCCCCCCCCCCCCCCCCCGGGGCGGCGCGGCGGCGGACGGCGGCGGCGCGGCGGCGGGCCGCGGTGGCGGCGGCGGGCCGCGGTGGCGGCGGCGGGCCGCGGTGGCGGCGGCGGCGGCGGCCGGCCGCGGTGGCGGCGGCGGCGGGCCGCGGCGCACGCGGGTGGCACGCGGGGGGCTTGAATGCCCCCGCTGTTGGATGGCGGCGCGGCTTTGCCGCGCCGATTTTGAAGGGACGGCCCCCGCACGTGGGGGCCGCTTGGTCACGAACCGGGGGCTTAATTGCCCCCGTGGTTTTGATAGGCGGCACGGCCTTGTGCCGTGCCAAAAGCAGGAAACGGCCCCCCGCAAGTGGGGGCCGGCTGGAACGAACCGGGGGGGTTTTGCCCCCCCCCCTCCTTTAATTGAACCGCCCCCCTCATTAAGAGGGGGGGGGGGGGGTTTGAAGAACCGGCCGGGGGTTTAATCCCCCGGTTTTAAGACATCCGGCCGGCCCGCTGGCCGGCCGGTTTTTACCAACGGGACCGGAAATTCCGGTCCCGCCCTCGACTTCCGACGCCGGCGGCCCGGCCGCCGGTCTTTCCTTCCGCCGCGGCCCGGAACCGGCCGCGGTCTCCTCGTCCCGCCGCGGCCTGGAACCGGCCGCGGTCTTCTCGTCCCGCCGCGGCCCGGAACCGGCCGCGGCGTTCGTTATCTGGCGCGGTGCGGCGGCACCGCGCCCCTTCGCCGTGCTTCGATTCTTTTCAACGCGGCGCGACGGCGTCACGTTCTTGAAGATTCTCCTCGGCGTAGCGCGACGGCGTTGCGTAAATTAAACGCACGGTAAACCGCGTGGTGCGACGGCACCACGCCACTTTGCTTCCATCGCAAGAATTAAACAAGAACGTTGGAGGGGGGTTCGGCCGTGTTCGTACGGTCCGGCCCCCCTCGCATTAATAATAATAACGCAACTTAAAGAAAAACATGTCACACGTTAATCTTGCTAAAAGCACGATCAAGAATAAAATGAGGAATCCAAAAGAAATTCGACAACCCCTACCTCGGGTTTAAGATTCAAAGGTTCGGCTACGCTCCGCGGAAGACGGCGTCGCGGAGGTCGGGTGTCGCGGAAGCCGTTCGTCAAATCCGATGACGAAGGGATGCGTTCGAAGAGTCACGTCGTTGGCGAAACTTGTACGCCGACGAAGATGGTCCGAGGAGGAAGCGGCGTTCCCTCTCGTTGACACCGAGGACGAAGAAGAGAGGCGTCGTTCTTCGTTCTTCGTCAGAGTTTGAGCGTTCTTCGTTCTTTGTTCTTCGTCAGAGTTGAAGATGAAGAGGAATGCTCTCAAAAGCTCTCAAGGGAACAAACGATCAACCAAAAATAAAATAAGACTACATCTTATTTTATTCTCACTTTTCCAACCTTTCAAAATTCAAAAGTTGAATTCAATTCATTAATTAAGTCTAGAGTTGACAAAATTAAATGAAAAGATAAATTGGCAAGAGTTAAAGAAGGGGAGAGTTACATAAATAAGAGGAAGGGTTTTGAGAGGTTAAGGAATTTGAAAAGAAAAAGGGGTTCGTGTGGGCCCCACCACACTTAATCCTCCCAAGGGAGGTTAAGTGGGTGTGGGTCCCACTTCTAACCTCCTTTGGTAGGTTTTTAAAATAAGTTAAAATAAAATTTGTTTTGCACAAATTTTATTTAACTTAACTGAAAAACCCCAAAACGTAACTTTCAACCCGCAACAAACGCAACTCCCGAAAAGGTCTCAAAAAGCGAATATCGGCGCTGCGAGTTCATCGGTGCCCTCAGATTTCAATTCCGAGCACCGGATCAAAAGTTAGGAATTCCCGCTCGTTCGTTTACTGAACGTACCCGAGCCAAACTTCGGAAATTAATTCCGGGCGCTCCGGGCCTCGGAATCAGGTGCCGTCTGAAACCGCGCTCTTGTAAAATTCTAAAGAAAATTAAGAAAAAATTTCCCTTGAATTTTACGGGTCTTTACATTACTCCCACCTCAGGGCTTTACGTCCCCGTAAAGATACAACAAAAACTAGGGAAACAAATGAGGGTACTGAGCACGCATCTGAGCCTCCCGCTCCCATGTGCTCTCCTGGAGATTCCCGTGCTGCCATCTGATGCGCACAAGAGGAATCGATCGCCCACGCAGGACCCACTCCTGTCGATCCTCTATCTCCACCGGGACCTCCGTAAAAGTCGCCCCATCGTCAACGTCAAGCTCCCCATGGTCAATGATGTGCGTCGGGTCGTGCACGTATCTCCTCAGCTGGGATACGTGGAAGACGTCGTGCACCCGGTGCAACTGAGGTGGTAGAGCCAGGCGATAAGCCACCTCGCCAATCCTGCTGAGAACCTGGAAGGGTCCGTTGAAGCACGGAGATAACTTGCCGCCTTGGCCAAATCTCCGAATACCACGTCGAGGTGAGACCCGCAAGAAGACGTGGTCGCCATCCTCGAACTCCAGTGGCCTCCGCCTCCTGTCAGCGTAAGACTTCTGCCGGCTCTGAGCTGTCCTCATCCGCTCCTGGATGACCTGGACCTTCTCTATCGTGGCCTGGACCATCACAGGTCCCACAAGAGCTGCAAGATTTCTTCTTTGCCGAAAAAAGAAATCTGGTCTCATCCCCTGGATGAACCACATTCTTTGCCTAAAACAGTCAATCCTAACATGGATGATACTAATCCATACTAAGGATGACGTCGTAAGGCCTCGATGCTACTACTAAAAGATTCAACCGTTACTCTCGCCTCCAAGGGTTGAGTCACACTGTCGGCATCAGTGTGTGGTAACTGGGTCTCCTCCAGTAGATGTCTCACAAGTGAGGGTCAAGTCAACAGCCAAAACTGGAACCTCTTAGTAACATTACGATAGAGGACAGGAACGAAAACATCACAAGGTATGCGTCTTTTATTATTGCAGCTCGTAATACAAGACGCTACACAAAAGCAACAAGGAACCAGAAGTACAAAGGATGTATCCACTAGTTCTGCTCCTGTCCATCGGCTCCCAGGGCTCCATGATCGAAGGCCTCGGCTGCCTGAAGCTGAGCTCTCCCCTGCGGTCGGGGTGGACCTCCTGGTGGTGGTGGTGGTAGAGCCTCAAAGCGTCGGCCACCACCAGCTGCTCGTCCAGCTCCTCTGCCTCGTCCGCCTCCTCCCTGCGGACCGCCACGGTCGAACCTCTGCCTCTGCCTAGGTGGTTCCTCAACCGTCTGCTGCTCCTCCGCATGGCGGGTCGGGCAGTCACGAGCCATGTGGCCTCGCCCGCCGCATGCATAGCACTGTCTTCCACTCGAAAGACTGGCTCCGCGTTGTGTGCCCTGCACTGCTGAGCCAGTGCCCTGAGGTCTGGTCTGTCTGGACCCCTGAGTCATTCGCCGACTGCCAGCTGCAGATGACTCTGCCACGTGCCGTCCTGCGGTGGGTCTCTGTGCTGGTGTAGACTCAGCAAGGAAGCTCTCGATCAGAAGGGCCCGCTCCAGTACTCCTGTCTGAGTCGGTATGCTGAGGGAGATCAGCGATGCCCTGATCTCGTGTCTCAAACCCTGCTCGAAGGTCCGGGCCCGGAAGAATGGGTCCCGTACCATGTCGGTCGAGTAGCGCGAGAGATCGGTAAATCTCGCCGAGTACTGAGCGACCGTCATGCTGCCCTGCCGCAGCTGTAGAAGCTCCTGGATACGCACCGCACGAAGGGTGGCTGGGACGAACTCCGAGCGGAAGATGCTCTCAAAGTCCGTCCAAAGAAGAGATGCCTCATCGTGCACCTGGAGCATCAAGCTCCACCATCGTCCTGCTGCTGCGTGTAGTAGGCTCGCAGCGAGGATCACCATGAGGTCTGCTGGTGTCCTCACTAGCCTAAACACTCGAACCACTGCCTCCAGCCAGTCCTCTGCTGCCTGGGGATCCGTCTCCCCGCGAAACCTGGGCGGTCGCTGGCGCTGAAACTCATGCAGTGCGCTGAGGCGACGTGCATCGTCAGCGGCTGCTGCTGGAAGCATCGGGGGATCGGCGGGTAAAGCTACTGCCGGTGCCACTGCTGACAAAGGGCCCTGCACCGAAGCCTCGTCGCTCGGTGGGATGTCGTCTCGCTCGACTCTCGGAACCCTAGCTGGCTGCCGTCGTGGGGCCATCCTGAAAAGGAAACAGGTGCGCCACGGTTAGAACAGTATACCTGGTGAGCTGGCACAAGTAATCACAAGGAAAACTTGAGACTTTCATAAAGCAGATCAGTATACCCGGTGAGCTGACACAAGTAATCACAAAGAAAACTTGAAACACACACGCAATCAATGTTTTCGTGCATTAAGTCGGAAATCAGAAGTCAGGGTCCTGGTGTACGGATACGTCGGCCGCCGCACCAACACTGGACTCCCTGGACTGATAACCACACTCAATACGCTAAACATTATTGCTTCACATAGAAAAGATCAGAGTTCGCGGTAGAACCGAACTCCTCTGATACCAATTTGTCACGACCCGCCCTCGGGGTCCGTGCCGTGACTACCCCAAGCCCGCCTTCCATAGGCCAGGGGCTGGCGACTAGCACCAAGGCGTAAATCCCGGTAAAAAGGGAAGGCATTGCCTTTGAAACGTAAACACACACCACAGAGTAAACAAGCGGAAAGTAAACACTAAACAAACAGAGTACGACTGAAAGTGCGGAAAAGTAAATGGGCCAGAATACAAACCCAAACTGAAAGTAAAGTACAACTCAAAAGGGAAAAACATCAACTGTAAAGTAAAAGCCGCTACTCCGAGCTGTCCACCGGAAATCCCACCTGAAGGGTGGGTACAGATAGCTCCTCTGCTCCACGGGTCCCGCCGTCTGCTCCGTGCACGTCCCGCCCAGTGGTCCACCTCCGGGTACCGTCCCGCTGTGCAAGCCTCAGCTAAGGTCAACGCTGTCCGTCGTCTGCAACCAACACAACGTAGTGCGGGCGAAGCCCGTGCAGGGGTGAGTATAAGCTACTCAGTAGGGACCCCGAGACCCCTGATGGTCTCTCAAATCCACAAAGGATAAACCACGAAGAAAAGTACAAACACGAAGTAACAACTGACACAGCTTAGGTATATGCCCATACATATACCTAAGTCATCAATTAAAAAAAAATACACTCCAACCTCCGAGCCCAAGTACAACTCAGTCCACGCAGGAAAGTATACGTATTCCACATAGGAAAGCAAAATATAATCCACACAGGATTGCACAACACAATCCACACAGGAAAACAACAGGATTCAGCTCACACAGGTATACTTCTTCAAGGACGATAAAGATGATCACTGATCCATCTAAGTCGTCGGACCCACGAAGGATCGATAGGTAACTAACCCCCGCAGAAGACCCACACAGGATCGGGCTCACACAGAACCTGTAGGCGCTGGCTCACACAGAACCGCTGAGCGCAAGGACCCACACAGGATCGGGCTCACACAAAACCTGTAGCACTGATCCACGTAGGATCGCTGAGTGCTGTAGTCGTCGTCGTCAAATCCACACAGGATCTCTGTACTGTCGTCGTCAAATCCACACAGGATCTCTGTACTGTCGTCGTCAAATCCACACAGGATCTCTGTACTGTCGTCGTCGCAGTCACAGTAGCAGTCGTAGCAGTAGAACAGTCGCAGCCAGCACTAGGGTTCCCGCACACAGCAAGCTCGTACGGAGGATCCGCTCCACGAGCCGAGAGGCTGATACATCAACTGTCACGAAGACCGAAGTTGATGTATCCAAAAGTTCCGTATCGTCAACAGGAACTCAACGCAACAGACGGCGCGTCGATCAGACGCCCGGTCTGAGAGTTATAGGCATTTTCGTCTCCGGGGCCCGGTTGGTTTTTAAGGCAAAACCAACCCGACCGTACTCCACCTGCGTCCAAACCTCGGGCGGAGTATGCCAAAAGATCCGTCTCACTAAGAGGAACACTACGCGACTGACGGCACGTCAATCGGACGTCCGTAGCTCAAGATATGAGCGTTTCCGCTCCGAAGGCCCGGTTGGTTTCGTGAACGAACCAACCCGGCCGAACTCAAAGTAAACCGAAACCTTGAGTGCGATATACCGAAACGACCGTCTCGATCCAAGGATCGCGTTTCCGCAGACGGTTCGTCATTCGGAGGTCCGAGGCTCAAGTTATGAGCCAAAAACCGAAACTGGTCCGTAACGGGGGGGTCCGGGTCCGGGCCGACCCGGCCCGACCCCCCCCCCCCCCCCCCCCCCCCCCCCGGGGCGGCGCGACGGCCGGCGGCGGCGGTCGGCGGCGGCGGACGGCGGCGGACGGCGGCGGCGCGGTGGCGCGGCGGCGGGCCGCGGTGGCGGCGGCGGCGGCGGCGGGCCGCGGTGGCGGCGGCGGCGGGCCGCGGTGGCGGCGGCGGCGGGCCGCGGCGCACGCGGGTGGCACGCGGGGGGCTTGAATGCCCCCGCTGTTGGATGGCGGCGCGGCTTTGCCGCGCCGATTTTGAAGGGACGGCCCCCGCACGTGGGGGCCGCTTGGTCACGAACCGGGGGCTTAATTGCCCCCGTGGTTTTGATAGGCGGCACGGCCTTGTGCCGTGCCAAAAGCAGGAAACGGCCCCCCGCAAGTGGGGGCCGACTGGAACGAACCGGGGGGGTTTTGCCCCCCCCTCCTTTAATTGAACCGCCCCCCTCATTAAGAGGGGGGGGGTTTGAAGAACCGGCCGGGGGTTTAATCCCCCGGTTTTAAGACATCCGGCCGGCCCGCTGGCCGGCCGGTTTTTACCAACGGGACCGGAAATTCCGGTCCCGCCCTCGACTTCCGACGCCGGCGGCCCGGCCGCCGGTCTTTCCTTCCGCCGCGGCCCGGAACCGGCCGCGGCCTCCTCGTTCCGCCGCGGCCTGGAACCGGCCGCGGTCTTCTCGTCCCGCCGCGGCCCGGAACCGGCCGCGGCGTTCGTCATCTGGCGCGGTGCGTCGGCACCGCGCCCCTTCGCCGTGCTTCGATTCTTTTCAACGCGGCGCGACGGCGTCGCGTTCTTGAAGATTCTCCTCGGCGTAGCGCGACGGCGTTGCGTAAATTAAACGCACGGTAAACCGCGTGGTGCGACGGCACCACGCCACTTTGCTTCCATCGCAAGAATTAAACAAGAACGTTGGAGGGGGGGTTCGGCCGTGTTCGTATGGTCCGGCCCCCCTCGCGTTAATAATAATAACGCAACTTAAAGAAAAACATGTCACACGTTAATCTTGCTAAAAGCACGATCAAGAATAAAATGAGGAATCCAAAAGAAATTCGACAACCCCTACCTCGGGTTTAAGATTCAAAGGTTCGGCTACGCTCCGCGGAAGACGGCGTCGCGGAGGTCGGGTGTCGCGGAAGCCGTTCGTCAAATCCGATGACGAAGGGATGCGTTCGAAGAGTCACGTCGTTGGCGAAACTTGTACGCCGACGAAGATGGTCCGAGGAGGAAGCGGCGTTCCCTCTCGTTGACACCGAGGACGAAGAAGAGAGGCGTCGTTCTTCGTTCTTCGTCAGAGTTTGAGCGTTCTTCGTTCTTCGTTCTTCGTCAGAGTTGAAGATGAAGAGGAATGCTCTCAAAAGCTCTCAAGGGAACAAACGATCAACCAAAAATAAAATAAGACTACATCTTATTTTATTCTCACTTTTCCAACCTTTCAAAATTCAAAAGTTGAATTCAATTCATTAATTAAGTCTAGAGTTGACAAAATTAAATGAAAAGATAAATTGGCAAGAGTTAAAGAAGGGGAGAGTTACATAAATAAGAGGAAGGGTTTTGAGAGGTTAAGGAATTTGAAAAGAAAAAGGGGTTCGTGTGGGCCCCACCACACTTAATCCTCCCAAGGGAGGTTAAGTGGGTGTGGGTCCCACTTCTAACCTCCTTTGGTAGGTTTTTAAAATAAGTTAAAATAAAATTTGTTTTGCACAAATTTTATTTAACTTAACTGAAAAACCCCAAAACGTAACTTTCAACCCGAAACAAACGCAACTCCCGAAAAGGTCTCAAAAAGCGAATATCGGCGCTGCGAGTTCATCGGTGCCCTCGGATTTCAATTCCGAGCACCGGATCAAAAGTTAGGAATTCCCGCTCGTTCGTTTACTGAACGTACCCGAGCCAAACTTCGGAAATTAATTCCGGGCGCTCCGGGCCTCGGAATCAGGTGCCGTCTGAAACCGCGCTCTTGTAAAATTCTAAATAAAATTAAGAAAAAATTTCCCTTGAATTTTACGGGTCTTTACAATATATATATTATCTACCGGCTTCAGGCTTATCTAGTCCTCTACATTGTTCATGAGCTATATTTCTATGTTCCCAATCTTAGTCATGATAATATGTCCTATGCTGAGACCCTATGACTTATGTCTGATAGCTTCTATTGGAGACTCAAAATTGAGAGGCCCATAGATATCTCTAGATACATAGAGTACCCTAGATAACAATCTTTCTATCACTGACACCCTTTATATTACTCTAGAATATATTGGAATTCACATGGGTATGACACTAGCATGGATGTCTCTATGGATACCAAGCTTCTACTTCTATGCCCAAAAGTAACCACCCCGAATCATTTCATGGTATTACCATGTAAGTTAATTAAAAAACATTTCATAATCATTAAATATGATCCATCACTTATGTATCACCAAAATGTTATGAATTAGTATGGAGGATATGCATGATGTGTAATACTCCCCATGAAATATTTGTCGGAAGTCAGATAATGAGAGTTTGTACTAATCATGTTCCTCTGTGACTAAACATGACTAGCTCCCAGCCGCTCTTTGGAAAAGACTAGCTTCCAGAAAAAACTTATGATTAGTCAGGGAATAAAAAATCTTATAAAATTGTATTAATGACTCAAGCCAATACTCCACTACATTTGGATTTAGTGCATCAAGGAACCACAACGACCACTAACACTGTAACTCATAAAGTATGATAAGACAAAACACATCTTTATATTGCTGCACTGGTATAATCTTCTATTCAATGGGAGAGTGTATTGCTACCTATCCACCCGCATGAAAAATTTCATGGGATGGTACCTGGACTACAACCTTATCACTCATAAGATATTGATCATGATCTAGAATTGGTATCCTAGATGGCTCAATTTATATAAGCATCCTAAAAATTTAAGGAAGGAGTACAATGATAAGATGAGAATATATATATAAGGGGAGATGACTGAAGAAGTATAATAAAAAAGGCTCAATCCTATATGGTGAATGTTACAATTTTTCATGAAACATATTTATAGGTATATCAAGTCATCTTGTAGGTAGTTAGAGTCTTCTTAAATGGATACATTAGCCTCTACACCAACACTAGGTTCCCTAGCCTTCAATTTACACTCACGAAATATTGACACCACATCCCTAATTCCCAATGAAACCTAATAATGGGAAAAATTTCAAACACCATACCCAGGTTGAAAAACCACTTAAACAAATCTATTATGACCTAACCCACTAGGGACCACCTAGATGGTGGAATTGTGATCCATAACTATGTCACAACCCCCAACATATTACAGGGGTTGTATTTATGCTCATAAAGGCATAACTAAAATTGGTGGCCATTACCTTATGTACCTATACTCATGAAACCAACCATATATATAAATATGTATAGATGAATTAAATATAAGGGGAAAAAATATAGGATAAAAACCATGAATTTTAATCCTATAGGGAATACAAAGAGTAAAAAAAGAATAATCCATATGAAAAAGAAAAAAATATAGACCCATATAGAAAAGAAGTACCAACTTGAAAACAATTACAAAATAAATGACTAGAGAGATAAGATCTAGATATCTAATCCAGATCATCATATTTGGTATATTCACCTTAGAATCCCTATGATTCTTTAAAATTTATGCTAAACTATCCATATTATACATTAGAAATGACACATATGCGAAATTACCCTAAAGGTGTGAGTATACACATACCCAATAAGATGCGTTGAAAACCCAAAGAGGGAGAAACCAAATACATGATAGATACAGTATCTCAAACAATAAAAATAGAATGAATCATAACACACACACACACACACACACACACACACACACATATATATATACATATATTCTCATTGAATTAACCCCAATTAGATATAAATGGGAAATCTATATCACAAAATTACCTTGGATGATGAGTCTACCAACAGTTTCAATAGGTCCACCATTGATGCCTAGTATCTCTAATGTCTCCCCAATGATGTAACCATGTGGAGCCCCAACTCCCCACTATACTTTAAAGTTGAGGGGACATAATATCTTGTTAGAGGACCCATTCTTTGGTACAATAGGAGGGTTACACTTAGTAAGTAGATGACCCATTTCATGATACAAAAATATGATTCCACTTAGTAGATAGAAGTCCCATGCCTTGATACAATAGGAGGGTTCCACTCAGTTAAAAGAGAACACATTTCTTAATACAACATTAGGGTTCCACTCAATAGATAAAAGAACCATGCCCTAATACAATAGGAGGGTTCCACTATATAGGTAGATGACCCATGCCATGATTGAACAGGAAGGTTCCACATAGTTGGTAGAAGTTCCATTCCCTATAATAGTATGAGGGATCAACTATGTGGATAAAGGAAACCTGTCATTATAAAATATGATTTTTCCACTCTATAGGTAGATGAACCATTCCCAAATGAAATATAATGGTTACACTCTATAGGTAGAGGAACCATTCACTGAAAATGTAGGTGGGTTCCACTCTCTATGTAAAGGACCCATGCCCTGATAAAATAGGATCCTTCAACTCTCTAGATAGAAGACCCATACCCTAACGTAGTTTAAGATTTTCACTATATCCCATAAGAGTACTAAGGGGAATTGGCATTCCTTGATTCTCTATTTTGAACTTTCCTAATCACTATCATCATTGAGATTTACCTAAAAAAGTGTCACACTATGAACATTGTGAATCAAATATCAAAATCCACAATAATGTCCACAATCACATTCAATGTGAAAAAACATTAAATATCGGAAACTAATGGTCTTAAATTAGAGTCAAAATTAAGGAGATTTGAGAGGTATGATTTTCTTAATAAGTATACAGTGTGCAAGGTGACCGAATGACATGTGACCTCACTTGGACTCCTGGATATGTACACGCTAGTACATGCCTCAATGTTCATGTAGTACTACATGTCATGTAAGTGTACTATAGAACATGTACCGATCTCTAGCAGTCGATTTGTGTGCTACTGGATGTTCCTCTGTACAGTATACATGGACTAGTACATGACCCCTGCCCCACCATTTCTATGTTCAAAAACTATTATAGTACCTGTTAGGACTCCATCACCAAGTCACATAGTGTGTGGGGTTACCAGATATTTGGTGATGTTTAACTCACCCAAAAACCCTATATGTTGGGGCAAGGGGACTATACACAATCCTTTTTATCAAACTACACGTTGTGTAGTCAGGTTTTTCACCAAAAACCACAGAAACCCTTAAATTATTTCTAGAACCTATTTTACACCACGATTCCCCCCATTTGAAAATTTGAAAATAGTGAAAAAAATCCTCGAGCTATCAATTTTGGTCCTCTGATTACAATAAAGAAGATTTCCAATCATTCGATCGAATCCACTATGTGCCTTGCACACCTCCCATGCTGCTGCAACCAATACCATGGATCCCATATTCAAAAATATATCATTACTACTCTCAATCATCTTTGAATCATCCTAAAAATAATAATATATTACTTTTTCACCCAACCATCATGAATCTATGGGGTGGATCACACTTGGACCCCCTGACAATAGTCTAATAATGACCTCATGTTCCAATAATTATGAATTTTAAGAACATATGGGGGGAAATCATATGAAAAAAGATGATATTGTCAATGGCCAAGAGTTCTTGGACAATGATAAAAAAACAGAGGAATGGAAGGGGTGATTTCATGGCATAATCAATGAAATAAATCGAATGAATAATTTATTTCGATATAAAGTCCCATGAAAGGGATTAAATTAAAAGAATATCAAATGATAAAAACTTTGATCATGGTAAATATTTTAATCAAGTTAATATACCATAATTTGAAATCCCTACCTCATTATTGGATACATTTATGGTGAAGAACGTAATATCCAATAATGTATAAGACCTTTTTCATTCACTGTGTCTCAATTCATCTTTATCCGGCTTTCAGTCATCAAGTGATCTCAATTTAATAATGAAAAATGGTGGAACATCCTCTCATCAATGGGTTTTGTGGAGAAAATTAGAGATTCTCCATAACCAAATATTTACAGGGTAAATTATATATAGGGTATTAAATGAATAAAATAAATATTTTAAATAATTAATTCACTTTACATCCGTGCTAATATATTCCTTATCTAAACTTCTATATCTTACCAACATTAGGTCAATCCTAGGGTAAATCTTGCAATATGGATTCAGACGTGGCCTTATATTTTTATTATCAATGACTCTATTTAAGAGATATCGAAAATGTTTATGAAAAAACATATGCATGTGATATAAAATAAAATTAATATATTTGAAAAATAAATTATGGGATCACCATGCCTCAGAATCATCTATCGTCTTATCCCTTGGCCTAGAAAATATATCTTTGTACATTTCAAAGTCTTACAAGGTAAAAAAATAGTCCTTATAGGTTTAATAATTATAAATTCTTTCTTAGTTGTAAATACTCCATCACTAGTTATTCAAGAGAATATTTTGTGAGTAGAATATTTAATAAATATTTATTTTCAATTTAATAATAATAATAATTATTTATTTATTAGAAAATAATGTAGTGATATTTATTTATTAAAAAAAGTCACAATTCAAGGTCTGCTAAATATTTTAGAGGAATTATGGAACATGATTGAAAGTCTGGTGTGAAATAATATATAATAAAATTCTTTTAAATAAATAATATTTAATTTAATTCTTGAGTTTTTTTTATTTTAGGAAATAATATAATTTAAATTTTAATTATAGACATGGGGATCCATTCAGATTAAAAAAAGTAAGTGTGCATCTGCAATTATTATTTTATATCCAAGAATTATTTAAACCCAATTATATTATTTTCAATGAACCAATATAGATTTCATCAATAAAAACACTATAAAGAATTTGACGTGGTCCTCCTCCTCCACCACTCTTAAGTATAAAGAGGTCAAACTTAATCCTTCTTGAAGAAATTCTCTATGTTACTAACAAAGATCGACGCAATTGCTATGATCAACCATGATAACACCCAAAGATTCCTATGATGATGTTTAGAGGTTTAGGGAACACAAGTGGATCACCACTAGAGGTAATTCACTCATGATTCCTACAATGAAATGATGGAATGACATATATAATTTGAAAAATCCATCAATAAATAATGTGTTCATTTCAAAAATATATATTTAATTTTATAAATTAATTATAAATAATATGTGATGATACTCCATTATGGTTTTGGTTTTATCTAGTCAACTAATATTTTATTCAGATCCATTAGCTATTGTGTTTATCATTGATGTAAACCATGGATTAAATAATTATTAAGATAAAATGTCGAGTAGGACATGCCCAATCGGGTGTTTCTGTAGTGTCCAAAACATACAAGTTGTATAAGAGGGTTCATATAATTATTGATAATTATTTTCATATCATTTATTGATTTTCACATTTATATTTTGTTTACAAGAGCAAATTTTTCATTCTATAATATTAATCATGAGATATAATATTCCACCTCTCCTTTTTCACAAATTTAATAAAAATTTATTAATGTTATAGAAGAAATAAATTTAAAGAAATCATCCAGAGGTGCCATAGATTCTACCTTGATAACACAAGATTACCTGATATATATATCTTTGGAACACACCATGTACTTTTGTTCAATGCACCTAATATACTCACAATATTTTCAAAATGAGTCCATTTATTTCACTCAGTGTTCATTTAATGCTCCACGTGTTGACTGGGATAGCCTGGCACATCACTAGTGTAAGAACTTGTTTCTGATCTATCAGGAACATCCATAACTCCCTCATTGTTTTCTTTTTTCATTTTCAGTATAAGGGTGAGATGGAATTGGGAGGATATCTATAATGGTGAAGTCATAGATTTGGTGTCCTCTTAGCTTTATCCAGCTTTTTTTGCAAGCTATAGGAGGACTTCTCTCCATTTAACTAGGTTACACAATGTGTAAGAGTTTCTATATGTACGTTATGAAAGGCTAAATATTGTGAAAGGATACAAAAAAAGAAGAGATTTTTCATATCATTAATATTTGAAATAATATATTTTTAATCCAAGGTGACAAATTTCTCTCTGTACATAAACACTGTGTATTCCATGATGTGCAAATGAGTTACATGTCGTGATATTTCTTGAGCAAGGTTGTTTTAGAGAACCATTCAGGATTTGGGTGACCATTTGGCTGCCAAATTTTCTTTATTCTCAACTTATACTTCCCCTCTAGTGATTTTTGGGGACACCTTTTCTTCTTGATAGATCTAATATACATTAAATATTCATCTTAATCACAGTGCGTCTCTCTATATCTATTGTGTGATCTCATTACGAAGGTCATTCGTTTGTTGGTCATGGTGTGATAGGCATTTTTAATTTTCAGGATGGGGGGATTTCCCCCTTTAACTAACCCCAATTTTCAAATTTGGATCAATCTTTTGATTGGTATTGGATTCTAGGGCCTTAGTTGTCGTTATTGGGTTTTTATTATTGGTGGATTTCATTGCAGGTGTGTGGGACCCGAGTTTTGAGGTACATGGTTCTGTCTCTAGCATATATTGATGAACTATGTTTTTATTTATTTATAGAATGATTTATACATAAAATTGGAATCACTGTTTTTTGTGTAAATAGAAAAATATTTTTATTAAAAATTTTTTATCCCCTAGTGATTTATAAATTGAATGAAAGGAGGTTTTTTAAAATCATTGAAATTAATTTGTTTAATGGTTTGGAAATGGTTTTAAGTGGATTGAAATGAATTTTAAAAAAAATCAAATAGGATACCTTGGGTAATAAGAGGAAGGTTTTTCTTGAGGACATCGTCCATTTGTTTGTGATTATCAAGATGTTTTATCATGTTGATTTCCTCTATTTTCTAGGACCATTATTCTATGGGACTGAAATTGAAGTTGAGAGGTGGTTATCCAAGGGTTATTCCTCTAATTTCTAGGCTTCTGTTCTAGGAACCATATTGTGCATTTTATTGATTGTTTTATGAGTAGTCTTCTAGTCTAAAAAATAGTGATATTTGGTGGGGACACAATTCCATCTATATTATTTTTCTTGGCATTGTTGTTTGACATTGATATGCATGAGATATGGAAAATGTGATTTGAAATTGATAGGGTTAATTTTTTATTAGAATATTTATAAAATGGAAAATTTTTACATATTCTCAATAAAAATTCTTTACTACATATCATTCCATGTTTTATTTGTGATAAGAATATGTGGACTGTTATACAGTGTCTTGTTATGGAACACCTGGGTGAGATCCTACTGATCATGCTATCTCACACACTGCACATCTATTCAGTGGTGTGTAGACAATTTTATGTCTTACATTATGGGAAAGGAAATTATCTATAGTAATGTGGCATGGATTTGTGTTAGCTAGGTTGGGTAGTTGGTGGTGATAGGGTGGGAGTTCATCCATGCCATCACATGGAGTAACTATTTCATTTCGGTCCCATGTAGTTAGACATGTCTTTTAGAGTTTTAGCTAGTTTTATAGTTTCTTTTTTTCCTTTTATATGGTATGTAATATATTTATTACAAATTAACTTTATATTTATTTTTCATGTGTATATATTACATGTTTTTTTATAAGTTGGGAGAAATCATTCCATTTTTATTGAGGTTTGATGCAAGTGTTCTTGTCTCCAACCCATAGGGATTAAGAACTCCCAATGGGTATGTGGTGGATCATGTCTGGTGGTAGTTTTGAGGGTAACCAGGGTTGGTTCTTTACAAAATGGTATTATAGTAGGTAGTCCCCAAGAGTTATTGTCTTGGGAAATCTGTTAGACTAGAGATATGATTGTTGGCATTTGAGAGGTATTTCTCTATAAGTGCCTAACAATCTCTTTTCTTGAAGTGATTCAAGATTCCATGGTATGTTTGGATATGTGCCTCTAGTGTTGGGTTTTGTTTTTTATATCATTTTATTCATATGGGTATTTTGGTTTAAACAATTATTTACTATGTTGTCTGATCATTCCTTATGTTTTAGTATGCAGTAGTATGCATCTGAGACATCTTCCACAAGTTCCTCAGGAAGGTGTAACTGACTCTCCACAAGAGAATCCACTAGTGGATTAAAATCTCACCGATACTATCATATGAGATTATTTTATTGTTGATCCAAATGTTCTATGAGCTGAGAACATAGTTGATTAGGTACATCTAGGTGCTGGAGTAGACAGAGTTTGATTGCGGGAATTCATGCATGAGAAACCACCATCCATTAATGGAATAAAGGAGCATCAATGGGAGGAATATGGGATGGTTAGGATAAAAAAATCTTTTAATTCCTATAAACACATATGAATATCATGGAAATGTGTTCTACATTACAACTCAAGGGTTCCGGTAAGAGATGGTGGTATTCCATGGTCCAGATAGATAGACATGTAGACCTGAGTTGGTAGGGTTTGAAAACCCTGTTCTTCGAGTAGTTTTTCCTAGAGTCCTTGATGTTGGATAAGTATCTGGAGTTTCTTTCTTTTAAAAATGGGGATCATTCAGTTTTGGTGTACACTAATGTATTTTCTAATATATATTTCTATAGACATGGTGAAGAATGAAAAATTGAAGACTCAGAAGTACATACAGGGTTTGGGACCAGAAATTAGATCACATGTGTTTGTGTTAATGATTTATACCTATGTGGATATGGGGAATATATATATATATTGATAGATATGTATATGTAAGGAATTTTTTTTCCTTTCCACCCCTTCTCTTCCATCTACTGTAAGCTTTGGTGGCGTTCATGGGAAGAAGATGAAGTGGCAAGATCATTGTAAGAGTGGTGGAGGTGGGTCTCAGTAGTGAGCCTCCTTCGCACCATCTACTACAAATATAAGTGTTCCTATAACTTGATATTAGTGTGGCATGGTCATAAACACTATATTTTTATGTCCTATTCCCATGAATACATGGAACAACGGGGAATTCATTGGTCATCTACAGTTCTTCTGTCAGGTTATGACTACGCCTCGTAATGGTCCTTTTTCATCGGCTCCAAAGGATACTGTAGTGTAGTCAGAATATTCAATGACTATAAGGCTCTATGCATAGGTCTTAGAAGTAATGAAATTACATTTAATATATGAGTGTCTAGTTAATGGTTGTGCAGGTCCGAAAAAAGATATAGGTACTATCCTTATTTCATTTTTAGTATCAATTGGTTTATTTGACATTACTTCCTCCCACTCATTTATATCTAAAATTTTTGTTGATATGTGTAAACATAAAATGGAACTTATGACCTTTATAATGGATTTAGGGACACCTTTTGGGAAGATAAAAAGGATGGATTTCAATATCTTTATTGTTCCTTAACGATAGCTCATATGGAGTTGGTCTGGGATTTAATAGTTCTTGATCAGGATATGTTCGACCTCATCATTATTAAGGATTGGATTGTCTCTCAATGAGACGAGGTTGATTGTTATCTTTTACATATATCATTTATTTATGAATATGGGAGCTCTTATGTGTTTTAGTTGGAGTGGGACTTGAGACCATCTTGTGCAAGGCCATCCCTCCCAAAGCTCAAGAGTTTGTTTTATGCTATTGTGATTGAGCCTAGTGAAATTATTCTTATTGTAGATCATACCTTTTTTGGATAATTTCATAAAAATCTACCAGAAGACTCCCTCGGTGTTCATCTAGTTAGGGAGTTAGAGTTTATAGCTGACTTTTTTTCCAGGTATGTAGCCGAAATCGATACCTTATTATTGTATGGCACCAGCAGAGCTGAAAGATCTCAAGATTCAGTTGGTTGGCTTATTGGAAAAAGGATTTGATTACCCTAGTCTTTACCCTTGGGAAACCCCTTTTTTAATTTTCCAAAAAAGAAGATGGTTCTCTTCAGTTTTGTATGGAATATTGGAAGTTGAATTGAATAACAATTTAGAAAAAATACCCATTGCCTCATGTGGATGATTTTTTTGATCAGTTAAAGGGGGAAAATTATTTTCAAAGGTTGATCTTCGGTCATGTTATCATTAGCTAATAGTTTGGGAGTTTGATATATCGAAGATAGATTTCAAGAGTAGGTAAGAACATTGTTAATATCATGTGATATATTTTGGTCTACTAACACTCTTATGGTATTTATGTATTTGATGAATCGAACATTCCATCAATATCAGGAAACTTTTTCCGTATTTTTGATGGATGATATTTTAGTCTATTTGAAATTAACGCATGGGCACATGCACCATCTAATATTGGACATGTAAATTCTGATAAGTCACCATTTGTATGTATGTATTTAGAAATGTTTTTTCTAGATTCAATAGGTGAATCTCTTAGGAACAAAATTTCTGAAAATGGATTATCAGTAGATCCAGAGAAGGTAAAGTATATTTTTTCATGGAAAGAACCAAAAAATATATTTGAGATACATAGCTTCCTGGGTCTTATTGGATAGTACCAATGTTTTGTCAAGGATTTCCATAATATGGAATAACCTTTAACTGCTCATATAAGAAAAGTGGTGAAATTCACATGGGATGCAAAGTGTCAGTCATCCGTTGATGAACTGAAACAAATTATTACATCATCCCATATTCCGATCTTACCTGATCCCAGTAAGGGGTATGTTGTGTTTTGTGATGCTTCTAGAGATGGTTTGGGATGTGTGCTTATACAAGATGACCATATGGTAGCTTATTTCTCTCTTCATATTTGACAATTGAGAAGAACCACTCTACTCACGATTTAGAGCTTACTATAGTAATGAATGTTATTAAATGTTGGTGGAACTATATTTTTGGGGGATAGGATCCCTAAATTTTCTAATCATATGAGTTTGAGTTATATATTTTCTTATAAAGACATGAATCTTAGATAGAGACCACATGTAGAATACCATCATATGTTTTAATTTGATATCACCTACACCCTTATAAAGTGTAATGTATTAGAAGATTCTATTAGAAGGAATTTTACATCACAGGATATCCTATAATCATAGGAGTAGAAAATTTTAGGAATTTTTTCTCAATTTCACCTAGATGATTAGGAAGATGTTTCAGGTATAGTTTTGAATACTTCTCAGTCTTCATCATATCTCAATGAGTCTGTTTAACATATCCAAAAATAGAATGATGAGTTTTTAATTTCTCAAGAAAGCCATTATAGTGGGGAGACCATATCTAGTAGTTCTCTCTCTTCATATGGTATACTCCACATTAGGATGTGTTTTTTCATCCCAAAATTTGTGAGGATTTTAGTCGTTTTGATTGCCATATCTCCTTAGGGGTTGTTAATATAAGTACAATGAAGATGTATTATGATATTAAATGACAATTTGGGTATCCGGGAATGAAGTGTGACATTTAATATTTTGTATCCCACTTTTACCCCTTCCAATGGGTAAAGGTAGAGCATGTGACACACTTTGATTTTCATTATCCTCTTCTGGTGCTAGTATGGAAATGGAATGAGGTATCCATGGATTTGGTTGTAGGATTTCCATTGACACCCCATGTGAAGAATTATATCTTGGTAATCATTAATCGATTGATAAAGACTGATCATTTCTTTCTGATCAAGGACACAACTACGGTTGGATATATTGGTATACTGTTTGTGTAGGTGATTTTGAGGTTATAGGGGAGTCAATGTGCCTTTGTTTTGGATGGGAATCCCTAGTTTTCTATGATGTTTTGGAAGATCCACCAAGAGGAAATGGGATCTCAGGTCATGTTTAGCACAACATACCATCAAGATATAGATGGTCAAATAGATCATCTGATTTAGATTCTATGTGATATGCTTCACACATATGTCTTGAATTTTGGTGGATCATGGGATAGAAAACTGGGACAAGTTGATTTTTTTTACAACAATAGTTATCAGTTATAAAAAAGAATGGCTCCCCTCTAGGTGTTTTATAGAATCCCTTTATGATCAAATAATTGATTGGAAGAGGTGGGTGATGTATCTAAAGTTAAATCATGTTTGCTCTGGGAGACACCTGTAATGAATCTGTAAGTGGATCGACATCTAGATACATACTAGAGTATATTGAAATCATATTCAAATTAGTGGTGCCCTGCCCATGTGTTTTTTGTTAGAGACCTGGTTTTCTTGAATGTTTCTCCTCGGTTGGGACATCGTTGACATAAGAAATAGGCAAAGTTGTCTCTAAGGTATGTTAGACCATTTGATGTCACAAAATGTCCTGGGAATGTTTCATATCATCTAGAATTTCAAGTTCACCTAACATGTATTCATGATTTTGACACATATTTGAGCTTATGAAGTTCCATCCAAATCTCACTCATGTATTGAGTTAGGAAGAAATTGAGTTAGAGATAGAAACTTCTATTTTGGAGAAACCAGCTGATATAGTTGACTCTCTAAAGAATATCTTATGTGGGATGTCAATTCTGCTAGTCAGAGTTCTATGGATACAAAAATCAGATTATCATGAAACTTTGGAAAGTGAATCATTGATGAGGGTATAGTGGATTCATCTCTTTATAAGTATCTCATCATCCACATGACATCCTAAAGATAGAATGTCTTTATAGTGGGATGGTTGAAACAACCAATTAGAAATACATTAGGTATTTATTTATCTTCATCGTGGTTTTATTATATAATTTTTGGTATATGGTCAAGAAGGCATTAGGAGGATATATATAATGGTGAAGTCAAAGATTTTTTGAACTCACACCTTTAACCATAATTTTATTCAAGTAGTAAGAGGATTTAATTCATTGTAATTTATGTTCCCACACACATCATTAAATTTTCTTGAGCTTCGGTCATATTAGAATTGTTTTTTTCCCAAACATTACCTACTACTAGTTCATAGTATGGTGAATGTTTGAAGTCGATCCCATAGGAAGCATAAGTTGGTACTAACAATTGATAGCTGAAGACCATTTTAGGTAAGAGTCCTTTCTAGTTTTTTAATTTTGGGGTTTCTTATGTGTAATATTTGATGGTATTCTAAAGTAATAATTAGGGATCAAGATCAATTTCAAGTATCTATAAAAAGGATGGTTTTAATTATAACATGGTTGGATCATAAGGTTTAAGATGTGAATCAAGAAAAGGACTCTAGTTGATTTTTATCAAACCAACTAGTTCTAACTAGGAGGTAAGTATTCCTTGATAAGAAGATATTGATAATTTAGATGAATTAATCTCAGATTCTAAGGAATAACTAATTTAATTCTATTGGTGGTACCCTAATAAACATTAACTAGGATATGGTCCTTCACATGAATACCACATGGTCAGGTATATTCAAATGAATTGGATGGAAATGATTATTTATCCTAATTAATAATATTTAAGGTAACCAAGTTTAAAATTAATTATTTTTTGAATTTAGATACACCTATTCTCGATCCCTTCACTGGGTGGTTTAGCCACTCAGGATAGGATGCGATGAAAGCAAATAAACAAATGAAACTGTTCTTGACATGCTACAAACATTCATATTTAAATGTTTAACACACATTAAATGATTTATATTCACAAAAGGGTACAAGCATGAAATCGAGATTAAAGATATTTAAATCACAATCTCATACTTACTTGGAATGAGAGAGAAAATGGATTCAATATGAATTCATTTATGATCGATGTTGAATGATGATGGTGATGTGAAAAGGGAATGAAGGAGATAATGAGATACTATCCACAACACTTTTATTTAAGGAAAGCAACAAAATAGGAAGAGAAATTTGATTTTAGAGGGAAGGGAACAAAATAGAAGTCGAAGGTAATGAAAAACACATAAATGTACTTCTCTCGAAGATCTCTAAAACCACTTTTGGGCTACTTTTTTTTTATAGGTAAAATATTACATGATGTGTAATGAAATTAAAATCTTGTAATTCCTATCTGTGCAAATCTCAATGGATTTTAAATGTTATGCATATATCACTAATATCTCATCTGAGATATGAAATTTGATTGATTTCACTTCATGTATCTAGCTCTCACGACATGTTATGGACTTCCATATATATCATTCTAGTATATTTATTATTCAAAAGGTTCAATATGTGTATTTTTTATTCATGACATGTAATGGATTCTTCACTTGAAATTTTAATGTCTAGTTTTATGACTTATTCCATGACTTTCTAGATGTTGTGAAACCCTATTACATGACGTGTACTTTTGATTCATGAAGTGTAATAGGAAATTTCTTCATTTCCTCCTTTGAAATCATGAAATCCTTATTCATGAAACAATTATCACATACTAATTGCATTATGGGGTAAAGAAATTTAAAATACTTAAAAAATGATAGTAAAAGATACAAATAATTTCATATTATAAAAATTCCCCCACAAATGATCAATTTCATGTCCTCAAGAAAAAAGGTCTCAACATTGATTTCAAAAAGATAATAATTTTTTTAAAAAAGGAATCATTCATTATGTTCAGGAAAATAAAACAAAGTGTAAGTAGAAAGGGTTGTATCCAGAATTATCCCTGAATAGAAAATCGTTCATACATCATCGATCTCTTATTTGAACAAATTAAAATCTTTTAATTACAGTCTTTTAATAATTCATTCAATTATATACCCATTTTACATTAACCACCCAATGAATTTTCACTTATCACTCTTGGTCAAATGATATTTGAGTTATGTTCACCCCTCAGGAACATACTCCCAAGAATGGGCTTGGATTTTTTTTATCATCTCCACTTAAAAAATAAAAGTAAAAAATTAATCATGAGGGCTTCACCAAATGGTTTCTTATGAATCTAATTTTGTGGGAAGGTGGGTTAAAATTAAAAAATCAAGCTCATAAGGAGGGTAAGATCTAATGTATAACACAATAATTTTGTGACAAGTGTAATATAACGACACCTCAAATCCAATAAAGTATAAACTTCCAATGTAACATACCAAGTAAGTAATGAATAATATATATTTTTATCTATGTCCATTAATGAATTAGATAGTGTTTTATAGGCTTAAAATGAAAATAAATCCAATCTTAAGCATAGAATACACTAATATTTTTAAAAGATTGTTTTACTACCTTTTGATGGAAACCATTTTTAAATATATATTTTGACAATTTTATAAGCTATGTTTGTCAAAATAAACTTATTCTTTATTATTGGGACATCAAAATTTACTTTGTGTGAATTTTTTGTATTTTTCAGACAATGTTCATTTTTTAATGGATAGTGAAAAATACTGCATTTTACATCAAAACTGATTTTTAATCTAATTTATTTATATGATTAGATTATCTTTTGAATTGGTTTTTAAGTGAAATTAGAATATATTTTTACCATTTAATCCAATGGTGGTCATTGGAATCAATTTCACTTTGAAATTGGACTTAAACTGGTGTCAATCTTTTGATACTTATTATTTCATAAAAACACGCTATTTGTCATGACAGCGGGAATTAATTATTAAATTAATTAATGCGACTTATATGTTTTGAATTTTGTAAAATATACTTCATTTTTGAATTCTGAATATCAAATATAGCTTAGGGTGATTTTTTGGTAATTTTCTGAAAAACTTCAATTTTTGATGAATAGTGAAACCACTAAGTGGTACTTATAAAAACTAATTTTTCGTTTAAATGAAATTTTTCCATCTTTTTTGTTTTGAATTTCAAAAATCCGACATACATTGTTGTCATTAAGAAGTAAAATGTGGTTCAATGAGATTATAATAATTTTTTTGGTGAATAGTAACTTATTAAGTTTTTAATCGCGATTAGTGGTAGTTAGTGTAGTTTAAGGTAAAAATAATGTTTTAATAGTATGAGATGAGCTTGACACATGTCCTACCCTCATTGGATGTGTCATGGCCGACCAAGAAAAGCCATGGGTCAACTTGGGGACCCCATGGAGCCACTTTGGTTGGGAAATGACATAAATAACTTTTTATTTAATGTTAAAGTAAAAATGACACAAACATGAGTTATGTTACTAAAACAATTTTTATATGGGGTCATACAAGACAGATTTTTGATTATAAATATTAATTAGAAATCTAAAACGATTTCCTACATCATAGTATTTTTTTTATAATTTTTATACATTAAATAAATTAAATTATTTATGACATCATGATGATGCATCGATGACCTCATTATTTAACGATTTAAATAAAATGGAAAGTTAATGTAAACTCTAAAACCTACACATGGCAAAAACCAATTGGACGAGTGGATTTCAAACCCTTATCACCTTATCCTAGAATTATATCAATGTGGGACATTTTGAATCCGAAACTCATTTTAAAATAAAGTAACTTATCTTTACTTTCCAAGAGTGCCCCTCCTCTCATCTTATAAAAGGCCCCCACCTCTACCTCCTTACCCACACTCCCAAAGCCTTTGGCTCGGCCAACCCCTGCCCATTTTGTCTCTCCACTTCCCTATCTTACTCCTTGAAGCCTCACTTTGGGAAGAAGTCTTCCCAAGGAAGCCTTTGAGCTCCAACCAAAGGGAGTTACCCGATTTTAAGGTAATGTCTTCTTTTGAGTCCTTTTGTTTTATTTTGCTTCTCTAACCCCCTAAACTCTTTTTATTATTTTCTTTTGTAACAACTCTAGTATAATCAATATACTAGGATGTTGTTATAATAAGGATTCGAGCTACAATTACACACAACCACATCTAATGGTTAACGAACATACTATTTCCGTGGATGGTGAATTTATGCCTCCCAATACGATGATTGTTCAACATTATTTTAACACCTTCAAAGGTGGCCATTAAGATGTCACTATATTTGTATATGATATATAATATGTTTATGTTTTCCTTAAGCTTCTGTATTTTTCATTTTGGGTATACCTTTTTCATTTCCATTATGGGTAAACGCGATATCTTCATTTAAGGAAGTGCGGACTACCGCCCCCTCAAAGTGATTTGATTCGTTAAATACCATATGTGGGACGTATAAAGGATGGAACTATGATATTATATATGATATTATACTGGAATTATAATATACCTTTATATCATTATTATTCCATTCTATAAAATACGAAATAGAAATGAAAGTAGCGTTCATGCGTACGTACGGCTTACCGTCTCCATGAACGGTGCATTTCATTTATTATCTCTAAATGATTATGTAATATTATAAATGCATGTATATAATGGATATATATGATATATACATAATGATTATAATTCTGGATATAATGGATTCATGAACAACATGTAATTATAAAGGGTTTATTTTTGACTCAAGTACCAATGATCGTTAAAACGACCGTTATTAACTTAAATAATTACATAGTGTTCATGACATGGAAATAAGTGATATAAAAGGAATAATGAACTTGAAAAAGTTTCTTAAAGAAGTATAAATTAACTCAAGTTTATTATTCAGGACATTAAATAACGATCGAGTCAAGTCAGACCCGAGGTATGGGACTTCGTCTCAATCTCCTTTCATTGAAGCATATTTTGTTTTATACACAACCTTCTTTTATACGGTGTATAAACCCCTTTGACATTTATTTTTATCTAAAAGGAATATTTTTTATACGAAACATTTTACAAAACGACAAAAGGGAATGTTTTTGTCGTACATATGCAGAGACAATGGCTTCTTCACCGCCGTGACCATTATTTGGCTTTCGGCTTCCTCTACAAGCCATACCTTGTTTTTAAAAGAAAAATAAATACAATGTTTTACTTTTCTTTTATTTTGGAATTGAAAATGGTTTTCATAATGTTTTTATATCAATGTGTTGTATTGATATCTTGTGATTGAAAGGTGGAAATGTTATGTTTCCTTTATGCATGTTTTATGTGATACGATTATGTTGAGGTTCTTGGGCATTATTATGAAGACAGGTGGTTCCGTGATAAACTAAGGGCGGGTGAGCCCGATATAGCTCTCCAATGCATTGGGTAACGCGAAGGAGTGAAACGTTAAGGTTTCCCCGAAGAGATTTAGGGAATATACTATGATGGGTATTCCAAATGTAACCAAGAGGGTTACTCCCTACGTAAGAATGTTATGAATGCCTCAAGTTACCTTTATGTCTTATGATTTCTATTATTTATTCATGATTTTATGAGGTATGTTAAAGTGATTATGTTTTATGGGTAAAGTATGATTTCATTCTTATGTATATATGTACCCATGTTTCCTTTCCATATTTTTATATCCCTTACTGAGCTTTTTTATACTCATCCCAGGTATTTTTGAAATGTTTTTCATAGGTCAAGGGAAAGGTACATGATATGATGATAGTTTCAAGGATGTTTCAAGAAAGAATCCATGTTTTATTTTAAATATGTTTCCATTGATGGGAAATAAAAATACTATCTTTATGTAACCACTTTGTTTATATGTGGAATGTAATGCATGTTTTATGATATAATTCTCTAAAACTCTAAACCCGAAAAGATCCTCAATGTGTAATCTTGTAATAACTCAAGATTAAGTAAGGTTTAAGGCTGGGGCCTTATAGTTGGTATCAAAGGTCGGTTTAGATAACTTTAGGAGTTAGAATTCTATTAAATGATTATCCAATTTTATTTTTGAAATGATATAGCATTTGAAGATTACCATGTTGCTTCATCTAATACATGTTTGTTCAGAATGGTTTTCCGCAGAGGAAACATGGAAGCAGTGCTAGGAAGGCATACAGAAGGAAATAACCTTCCGAATCAGCATCCTGAGATGGTTCGAATTGGAACTGAACAATTTGTTGCAGTAATTGCACAGTTGACTCAAGCGATAAATGGCGGTGGTATCCATACACGAGATCATCCAAATCAACCACTGAGGAACATGTCAGTGGTGGAACATTTCACGAGGCAACATCCCCCATCATTCAGAGGACCATCTGACCCTGTGCTAGCTGAAGGGTGGATTAAAGAACTGGAGAATATTTTTGATGTCATGGGGTGTTCAGACAATCAAAAGGTTAGTCTTTCTATTTATCGTTTGGAGGGTGAAGCAGATCAGTGGTGGTCGATGGTTAAAAATATCAGGGACGCTGATGAGATTGATGCTCTCGACTGGGATGAATTCAAAGGTATGTTTCTTGAGATGTATTTTCCTAAGGCTGTTCGACTTAGGATGGAAAAGAAATTCTTGGAATTGAGGCAAGAGGAAGACTCAATGGCTACCTATGAAGAAAGGTTCACTCGATTGGAAAGGTATGCTCCAAATTTTATCCGATACCTTGATAGTAAAATCAATTGTTTTTACTCAGGATTAAAGCCAAAATATCGAAGGGAATTAGCTTATCGTGAGTTTAAAAGTTATGAAAAACTTGTTCGATGTGCTGAGAAGGTGGAAATGGAGTTTGTCGATGATCAAGTGTTCTATAACAACCAACATAAGAAGAGACCGAGGTGGTAGGAGAAAGGTAAGAATTATTCAAAAAAGTCTGATGGTAAGAAAACTAAGTTTCCAGTTTGTGATAAATGTGGCAAAAGGCATGCTGGGGAATGTCTTCTGAATTCTGGAAAGTGCTACCGATGTGGTAAGATGGGACATAAGGCTCGTGATTGCACTGAAAAGGATCAAGGTGAAGGTAAGACCAAATTTTATTTACAGTTAGTGAAATGTTTTAAGTGCAATGAGATGGGTCACTATGAAAACGAGTGTCCGACAAAGAGCTTGAGTGATGGGAAGCAGTTAGACTACAAGCAGAAAGGGGTGGTGAAATCCTTTACAACTACTTCAGCAGATGTCGGGCCATCAAATGAAGTTGTATCAGGTACTTTGTTTATTTTTTCAGATTATGCCAGTGTGTTGTTTGATTCGGGGTCTACACATTCTTTCATCTCTGAAACCATTTATAGTAAAATGGGAATACCATCTCAAGAAATGACTCCTGAACTTTTGGTAAAAACACCTGGGGGGAATGTTGAGGCAAAAAGAATTTATAAGAATCTTCCTATCCTTATCTGTGGAAAGAACCTATTTGCAAACCTTATTGTTCTACCTCTAGTAGAGTTTGATGTTTTCCTGGGTATTGATTAGATCTCTATTTACCATGCTAAGATTGACTGTAGAGCTAAAGAAGTTTCTTTTCAGAAAGACTTTCAGTTTCTATACAAGAATGAACCCTTACTTTTGATAACATATCAAGAGACCGGGAAACTTTTAAAAGATGGAAATGAATGTTACCTTGCACACATTATTGAAAATAAAGGAACTGTTCAGATTAATGATGTGCCAGTGGTAAATGAGTATCCTGATGTTTTTCCTAATGAGTTGCCTGAAATAATACCAGATCGGGAAGTTGAATTTACTGTTGAATTAGTTCCTGATGCTAAGACAATTTTAAAACCCCCTTATCGAATGGCTCAAATTGAACTTTTAGAGTTGAAGGATCAATTTCAAGATTTATTAGAGAAAGGTTTCATTCGACCTAGTACATCACCATGGGGTGCTCCTATCTTGTTTGTTAAAAAGAAAGACGGTTCAATGATACTTTGCATTGATTATAGAGCCTTGAATAACATCACTGTTAAGAACAAATATCCTTTGCCTCATATCGATGATTTGTTTGATCAGCTCCAGGGAGCTCAGTATTTTTCAAAGATTGACTTGAGATCGGGGTACCATCAGCTGAAGGTAAAGGAAGCAGACGTTCCGAAGACCACATTCCGTACAAGATATGGCCATTATGAATTTTTAGTAATTCCTTTTGGGCTAACCAATGCACCTTCTGTATTCATGGAATTAATGACTAGAATTTTCCATGAGTTCTTGGATAAGTTTTTGGTGGTTTTCATTGATGATATTTTGGTGTTTTCTAAAAGTAAAGAGGAGCATGAAAGACATTTAAGGGTTATCTTGCAAACCTTAAAAGAAAATAAATTGTATGGGAAATTCAGCAAGTGTGAGTTTTGGTTGCAAACAATTTCTTTCCTTGGTCACATTGTTTCTAAAGATGGGATAACTGTTGATCCTGCAAAAACAAAAGTTGTGGAAGACTGGCCAAGACCCACAAATGTAACTAAGATTCGTAGATTCCTTGGTTTGGCAGGCTATTATCGAAGGATTATTAGAAATTTTTCACTGTTATCTAGTCCAATGACTAAGCTAAGTCGGAATGGTGTTAAGTTTATCTGGACAAAAGAATGTGATGATTGTTTTCAGGAATTGAAAAGAAGATTGGTGAATGCTCCAGTTTTGGCACTACCTTCCAGGAATGGTGAGTTTGTTATATACAGTGATGCTTCATTGAAAGGACTTGGTTGCGTCCTAATGCAGAATGATCAGGTAATTGCTTATGCTTCACGACAGTTGAAAACTCATGAGGTAAATTACCCTACATATGATTTGGAATTAGCTGTTGTTGTTTTTGCTTTAAAAATTTGGAGGCATCATTTGTATGGAGTAAAGTGTGAAATATATACCGATCACAAAAGTTTAAAGTATATATTCACTCAGAAAGAATTGAACATGAGACAAAGGAGATGGCTAGAATTAATCAAGGATTATGATTGTACAATTCATTACCATCCGGGAAAAGCAAATAAAGTGGCTGATGCTTTGAGTCGAAAAAGTAATGCTTTATTAGCAATGTTGCATTTGGAACATGATCCTTTGGTTAAGGATTTGATGAAATTTGGCATAGAAGTTGTGGGTGTAGGAAGTTCTTTTGTTTTGTTTCAGGTATCAGTGAGATCATCTCTATCAGATAGAATCAAGCTGGCACAGAAGCAAGACAGTGAGTTGCAGAAAAAGGTAGAGCTGGTTCAGAAAGGTAAGTTGCCTGAATTCAACATTGATAATGATTGCGTTTTGAGATTTGGGAAGAGATTGTGTGTGCCTTGTGATTCACAGTTTAAGAGAGAGTTGTTATGTGAAGCTCATAGTTCTCCGTTTTTAGTTCTTCCTGGAAGTACTAAGATGTACAGAGATCTGCGGGAGTATTACTGGTGGGATGGAATGAAAAGAGATATTGCTGATTTTACTGTGAAGTGTTTGACATGTCAACAGGTTAAAGTAGAGTGGCAGTTACCAAAAGGGATGCTTCAGCCTTTACCAGTGCCAGAGTGGAAATAGGAGAATATATCCATGGACTTTGTTGTGGGATTACCGAAGACATCTCGAGGTAATAATGCAATCTAGGTTATTGTTGATCGCTTGACTAAATCTGCTCATTTCCTTGCTATACGAGATACTTTTTCTCAAGATCAACTTTCCCATTTGTATCTTAAAGAGATATTCAGGTTACATGGAGTTCCTCTCTCCATTGTATCTGATCGTGATCTCAGGTTCACTTCTAACTTTTGGAAAGGCCTTTAGAAGTCGTTGGGTACTGAATTAAATTTTAGTACAGCTTTTCATCCTCAATCAGATGGGCAGTCAGAACGAACAATTCAGACATTGGAGGATATTCTACGTTCTTTCTCTATGGATTATCAGGGATGTTGGGACCAACATCTTTCTTTGGTTGAATTTTTAATATAATAACAGTTTTCATTCCAGTATACAGATGGCACCATTTTAGGCATTATATGGGAAGCAGTGTCGAACTCCAGCTTTCTGGGATGAAGTGGGTGAAAGGAAGTTGATGGGACCAGAATTGGTAGAAGAGATAGTAGAAAAAGTTCAGCTGATTCAGAAACACATGAGAACAGCTCAGAGCAGGCAGAAGAGTTATGCAGACAATAGGAGGAAGGATCTCTCTTTTGAGGTAGGTGATCATGTTTTTCTCAAAGTATCACCATGGAAAAGTGTGATGCGATTTGGTAAGAAAGGAAAGTTGAGTCCAAGGTTTATTGGACCATATGAAATTCTAGAGAGAGTTGGATCAGTTGCATACCGAGTGGATTTACCTCCGAGTTTATCTCAGGTACACAATGTTTTTCATGTTTCGATGTTGAGAAAGTATATTCCAGATCCATCTCATGTTTTGAGTCCAGAGGTAGTTCAGCTGGAAGGGAACCTATATTTTGAGGAACAACCGGTCCAGATTCTTGACCACAGGGAGAAAGTGTTACGGAATAAGGTGATTAAGCAGGTAAAGGTTTTGTGAAAAAACCACATGATGGAAGAGGCAACATGGGAATCTGAAAATGCAATGAGGGATAAGTCCCCCCATTTATTTGATAAGTAAATAAATTGCGGGGACACAATTTTATAAAGGGGGGAAGGATGTAACATCCCAAGTAAGTAATGAATAATATATATTTTTATCTATGTCAATTAATGAATTAGATAGTGTTTTAGAGGCTTAAAATGAAAATAAATCCAATCTTAAGCATGGAATACACTAATATTTTTAAAAGATTGTTTTACTGCCTTTTGATTGAAACCATGTTTAAATATATCTTTTGACAATTTTATAATCTATGTTTGTCAAAATAAACTTATTCTTTATGATTGGGACATCAATATTTACTTTGTGTGAATTTTTGGTATTTTTCAGACAATGTTCATTTTTTAATGAATAGTGAAAAATACTGCATTTTACATCAAAACTGCTTTTTAATCTAATTTAGTTATATGAATAGATTATCTTTTGAATTGGTTTTGAAGTGAAATTAGAATATATTTTTACCATTTAATCCAATGGTGGTCATTGGAATCAATTTCACTTTGAAATTGGACTTAAACTGGTGTCAATCTTTTGATACTTATTGTTTCATAAAAACACGCTATTTGTCATGACATCGGGAATTAATTATTAAATTAATTAATGTGACTTATATGTTTTGAATTTTTTAAAATAGACTTCATTTTTGAATTCGGAATATCAAATATAGCTTAGGGTGAATTTTTGGTAATTTTCTGAAAAACTTCAATTTTTGATGAATAGTGAAACCACTAAGTGGTACTTATAAAAACTGATTTTTCGTTTAAATTAAATTTTACCATCTTTGTGTTTTTAATTTCAAAAATCCGACATACATGGTTGTCATTAAGAAGTAAAATGTGGTTCAATGAGATTATAATAATTTTTTTGGTGAATAGTAACTTATTAAGTTTTTAATCGCGATTAGTGGTAATTAGTGTAGTTTAAGGTAAAAATAATGTTTTAATAGTATGAGATGAGCTTGACACATGTACTACCATCATTGGATGTGTCATGGACGAGCAAGAAAAGACATGGGTCAACTTGGGGACCCCATGGAGCCACTTTGGTTGGGAAATGACATAAATAACTTTTTATTTAATGTTAAAGTAAAAATGACACAAACATGAGTTATGTTACTAAAAAATTTTTTATATGGGGTTATACAAGTCATATTTTTTACTATAAATATTCATTAGAAAGATAAAAATATTTCCTACATCATAGTATTTTTTTTATAATTTTTAGACATTAAATAAATTAAATTATTTATGACATCATGATGATGCAGCGATGACCTCATTATTTAACGATTTAAATAAAATGGAAAGTTAATGTAAAATCTAAAACCTACACATGGAAAAAACCAATTGTATGAGTGGATTTATAACCCTTATCACCTTTTCCTAAAATTATATCAATGTGGGACCTTTTGAATCCGAAACTCATTTTAAAATAAAGTAACTTATCTTTACTTTCCAAGAGTGCCCCTCCTCTCCTCTTATAAAAGGCCCCCACCTCTACCTCCTTACCCACACTCCCAAAGCCTTTGGCTCGGCCAACCCCTGCCCATTTTGTCTCTACACTTCCCTCTATTACTCCTTGAAGCCTCACTTTGGGCAGAAGTCTTCCCAAGGAATCCTTTGAGCTCAAACCAAAGGGAGTTACCCGATTTTATGGTAATGTCTTCTTTTGAGTCCTTTTGTTTTATTTTGCTTCTCCAACCCCCTAAACTCTTTTTATTATTTTATTTTGTAACAAATACAGTATACTAAATATACTAGGATGTTTTTATAATAAGTATTAGAGCTAAAATCACACACACTTACATCTAATGGTTAACGAACATACTGTTTCTGTGGATGGTGAATTTATGCCTCCCGAAACGATGATTGTTCAACATTATTTTAACACTTTCAAAGGTGGCCATTAAGATGTAACTATATTTATATATGATATATAATATGTTTATTTTTTCCTTAAGCTTATGTATTTTTCATATGGGTTATACCTTTATGGTTTCCATTATGGGTAAACGCGATATCTTCATTTAAGGAAGTGCGGACTACCGCCCCCTCAAAGTGATTTGATTCGTTAAATACCATATGTGGGATGTATAAAGGATGGAACTATGATATTATATATGATATTATACTGGAATTATAATATACCTTTATATCATTATGATTCCATTCTATAAAATACGAAATAGAAATGAAAGTAGCGTTCATGCGTACGTACGACTTACCGTCTCCATGAACGGTGCATTTCATTTCTTACCTCTAAATGATTATGTAATATTATAAATTCATGTATATAATGGATATATATGATATGTACATAATGATTATAATTCTGGATATAATGGATACATGAACAACATGTAATTATAAAGGGTTTATTTTTGACTCAAGTACCAATGATCGTTAAAACGACTGTTATAAAATTAAATAATTACATAGTGTTCATGACATGGAAATAAGTGATATAAAAGGAATAATGAACTTGAAAAAGGTTCTTAAAGAAGTATAAATTAACTCAAGTTTATTATTCAGGACATTAAAGAACGATCGAGTCAAGTCAGACCTGAGGTATGGGACTTCGTCTCAATCTTCTTTCATTGAGGCATATTTTGTTTTATACACAACCTTCTTTTATACTGTGTATAAACCCATTTGACTTTTACGTTTATCCAAAAGGAATCTTTTTTATACGAAGCGTTTTACAAAATGACAAAAAGGAATGTTTTTGTCGTAGGTATGCGGCGACAACGACTTCTCTGCCGCCGTGACCATTATTTGGGTTTCGGCTTCCTCTACAAGCCATACCTTGTTTTTAAAAGAAAAATAAATACCATGTTTTACTTTTCTTTTATTTTGGTATTGAAAATGGTTTTCATGATGTTTTTATATCAATGTTTTGTATTGATATCTTGTGATTGAAAGGTGGAAATGTTATGTTTCCTTTATGCATGTTTTATGTGATACGATTATGTTGAGGTTCTTGGGAATTATTATGAATATGGGTGGTTCCGTGATAAACTAAGGGCGGGTGAGCCCGATATAGCTCTCCAATGCATTGGGTAATGAAAAGGAGTGAAACGTTAAGGTTTCCACAAAGAGATTTAGGGAATATACTGTGATGGGTATTCCAAACGTAACCAAGAAGGTTACTCCCTATGTAAGAATGTTATGAATGCCTCAAGTTACCTTTATGTATTATTACTTCTATGATTTATTCATGATTTGATGAGGTATGTTAAAGTGCTTATGTTTTATGGGTAAAGTATGATTTCATTCTTATGTATATATGTACCCATGTTTCCTTTCCATATTTTTATATCCCTTACTGAGCTTTTTATGCTCATCCTAAGTTTTTTTTGAAATGTTTTTCACAGGTCAAGGGAAAGGTACATGATATGATGATAGTGTCAAGGAAGTGTCAAGAAAGAATCCATGTTTTATTTTAAATATGTTTCCATTGATGGGAAATAAGAATACTATATTTATGTAACCACTTTGTTTATATGTGGAATGTAATGCATGTTTTATGATCTAATTCTCTAAAACTCTAAACCCGAAAAGATCCTCAATGTGTAATCTTGTAATAACTCAAGATTAAGTAAGGTTTAAGGCTGGGGACTTATATCCAACGTCACAACTTAGATCCATGTATATGTTATATAATTGAAAAAGGGGTATATTGTTCATTTACTTGTTTATCTTGTGAATTTTTTTCCAAATTTATGTTTAAGCCGGTTATGATATCCATCCCCTACCAAAAATTTATCCTTCAAGGAAATAATCGATCTAGAAATGGTGATTTTTGACCTTCCTAATACACAGCCCTTGTCAATGATTCTTTTGTTTTTTTTATATTTCAATGGAATATAATAGAATTGAAATTACATAATATATACATAGATTACAATAAAATAGTCTGATGAGTATCACAATACATCACTGCAACAAAATCAAATCATGCTTTCTAAAAGACTCCCCCACACTTGTTAAATTTAATGTCATGTATTACCCAAAGAGTAGGTTAGGAAGTGAAAATTGTCATTGAATGGATTCATTCTAAAAGGTCATTCATGGAAACTATGGGAATAGTGTTGTAAATATGCAAGGTGAGTCTCAATAAATAGTGTCTCAAAAAAAGTTTCCCCAATTATTTTAAAATTATACTTGTTCAATAAAATACTTAATAAGATGAAAATGCAAGTCTTAATAGGTTTATATGTCACTGGTATCACTCATGAAATATGCTCAGAATGGGATTTGAAATTGAAGTCTTATAATCCTCTCAGGTAATGATAAAAAAATAGAATATGATAATCACATAAGGTATAAAACCACATAATAAGTCAAATAACAATAATATCAATATTTTTGAATTAGAATTAAATTTTTAGGCTCAGAAATAACTCTAAAATTCAAAATAGAGACAAAACATGAATTCTATCAATTTCCAATGTAACATTTTCTTTTATTTAAATTGGTATATTGTTTTTCAGGTTTAAATCATGCATATAATTTAAAAAATGTATCTTATATATATGATAACATGCATTAAACCAAGTGTATCTAAAGTTAAAATCATGAGAAACACCCCCATACATAGAAATATACAATGCCTGCACTATTTATATAATTAATGTGGTATTGTTATAGAAAATATATCTAATGAAACATTTGAAATGACATTTAATTTTTCTAAAATTTAGGTAATCGAGAGCTCCCTGTAAAAATTGAAATTCAATGAGGGAACTTGGATTTTCGGTTGTTAAATCTGATTCATATAAAAAATGGGTTATGAAAAAATTATTCCACTTGATGAAACAATAGTCCACAGGTTTCAAAAATTGATAAGATGAATTATAGGAAGGTGCAAAACATGATGAAAAAGGGAGATTAATTATAATTAAATTTAGAAGAGTTATACAAGGAAATATCAAAGGGACTCAAAATGAAAAAGAAAATCATTCATGAATGATCTCTCAATCTAGAAAATGATGAAATATGGGTTCCCTCCCATGAAGCTCTAACAGGAAGTCATTATCCAGAAAAATGGACCAAAATATCTCATAGTGTGGTCCCTTAGATTGTTTTCTATTCTTTCATTTATAGCTAGTCGTGGTAGTGTCCTCCAACTTTCTAGGTCTCTTGATTTGATTGATAACTTCAGGGTAAGCTTGAGCATGCATGAGATGCGGAAGGAATGGTATCATAGCTTGAGGTGGTTGCTACTAGAAATTCAATCTCCAATAAATTTTCATGAAGTTGGTGTAATACTTTTTTGAGGCACTAGGTCAGCCTTTAGACAAAAAAAGATGGTGGAAATGGTCGATTGAAAACCTTGGATGACACATAGGAGCTCAACATGGCTATTTGAAAATTTAATGAAATGATAATCCATCCATGTAAAAGTAATGAAAAAATAAATTTCTATATATATAACATAGAATTAAAAAAAAATTCGCATCCATAGATGAAACTATAAAAATAGACATCCCTATCAAAAAATCTATAATCAAATATGAGAAAAATTTCCGACAAAATAAGTCGTCTAAGCCCAAAAAACTCCTCCAATATTCGGCCACATGATGGTGGTGATGAAAGTTTCCCTACTGGATCAATGTTTGTGGATGTAGTATGAGTGGGTGGATTAGCGACATCTGGTGGTGTCACAGAACATGATATATGGCCAAAGGTGGATGGTGGAGAGGTATCAATCCCTAGGGTGTCCATGGGTCTGGCACTAAGAATGATAATTGGTACCTCTGTGTGTGTAGCAGTGGCTAACCACTTACCACGTTGAGCTTGCTCACCTATGTACTCATATAGGGAATTTGTGTCTCTGATATATGTGGGAATGTTGGTGTGGGTCTCTATTAGTGTGGGAACGATATAATAGGAGGGGTTGGAAGGGTTTAGTGGTGGTGAAGTGGTGAAATTTCAAGGCTCCGAAAAAGGGAGATGAAGATGATTCGAAATATGGTGAATATTATATAGGATGCAATGTTGTGTATCCTAGAGACTTGGTAGGGTATGATGGGTGTTTATAGGAATGGTAGATTATGTGGTAGAGGTAGGAGGATGCATGGGCAGTTCAGGTGGGGTGGTGGTGTGTGGATCAGTTGGTGGGTCTTCTACTACTGGTGGTGGGTCTCTGCAAGTGGTTCTTAATGATCACCTAGTGACCAATGGTATATATCAACCTCCCTAAAAAATAGATTCATATTGTGCAACATCTTGAAATTAACGATCTCAATAGGTATTATGGTTTTAAGAAGATGTGATGCATCGAATACACCAAGGTACCTTTCAAGGAAGGTAATAAATGATCTTCCCATCAAGGTGCCTCAAATTAACTATGCATGGGCCTTGTATTGATGAGAGAACTATGCGGACATGTTGACATTAGGGCTGGCCATGACAGCTACCAAGATAAGAAAATATACATGGATGACTCTCCCATATTACTCAACCCTCGAGAACCACCCATGTTTCATATAATTTTGAATAATCCATAGACTTGGGTTCCAAAAATGGGGAGAGTTTGTGATCCATGTATCCTGGGGAATCCGAAGGTCATGTTCTATCATCTTCTATGGATGCTAATAATTGGCTTACGGTGGCATTAGTTGACTTTTTGAAAGATCTCGAATGCAAAAAATTATTTTGTATAAATTCTGAGGCCAACACCAATCTTATAGAATGAATGTTCATGAGACCAGACACCCACAAAGAATCTAAAGATATCAATGGAAACCTCATATGTGGAATAGAAATTTAGAAATAGCTCCCAGTTGGTATCCTCTAATACCTCAATGATTCCATCCAAATGTAATGTCTCTATGAGATCGAGTATGACATTACTGATGTTCAGTTAGGATATGATGGGTAGGTCTACGGTCTTGTTTATCTTCATAGGCTTAGCCTTCTTCTAGATGAGGTTTACACGGTGGTTTGGGTTGGTGAAGCAGAAGATGGGATGTAGGTGGAGGTTTTTGTCAGTAAAAGGGTCCTTAGAGGTTGAGTAGGAGTCAGCCTGAGCAGCTAGCGCAACATGGGCTGGTGTAGGAGGTGTAGATGGTTTGGACGGTATGGTACCACAACGGTGCTGAGTAGAAATCTACTCTTCGTGGTCTGATGATGATTCTGGAGGCCATGAGAATAGCTATTTGGTCCACTCCGTTAAGGGAGGAGGATGATGTTTTTGAATTTGGGAGGGTGTGGTTCATTGTAAACTGATGGAGGAGGGGGGGGGGGGGGGGGTTGGGTTTGTGGTCACAGGGGTGGGGGGAGGTTGTTGGTGCACACCATAAATAGGATGAGAGTGGTTGAGGGATACGAGAAATATAGGGAGGGTGTTCAGGTTGGGGATTTCAAGAGAGGAGGAGGTTGGATGGTATGGTAAACTATGGGGAAGGAGGTGGTTATGTGAGCGGTAAGGGGGTAGGGTTTATGTAGGAGGGGGGTGGATGGTCAGGAGAAGGGGAGGAGAGGAACAATGTATTGGGGTTGGGTTGTGAAACTAGGGTTCAAAAACTATGTTTTACAAAATAGACCTATTAAGTTACATGATGTGTCGCATGGATTTATGTTGCATACAAGTGTCTTAAAGCAATATTTTGGATGAAAAATGTACACATCCTGTAACTGGGTTACACAAGTAGTAATTGACTGTTTTGGATTAAAACATTTTTCATCTCTCGCCTTCATCTCCTAGTCTATATGACATTCCTATGGATTATAGTAATCTTACCTAGGCTAAAAATTCCTAACATGGGTTGTCTCCCAGTCAACACTTTCATTAAAATCAATATCTAGAAAAAATTAAGGCCCAATTGAACTTGAGGCTGATATCATAGCCTTCAAAGAAGGGTGGTTGAATCATTTTCAATATATTGTTGTTGAATTTTATTAGTGTTCCACCCTCTCTCTGAATTTTTATTTTCCCATAATGGAAACATGAATGACTTTGGAAGGGAAATACCATCAAGATTTTAGTCTACCAGGTAAGGGTTTCAACATTTAGTTGAACAAGAGGACCTTATTTTCTAGGAAAATGATATTCCATAGCATGAATTTATCATTCCGTTTGTTTTATCTTTATTTGAATATCCTGGAATTTTTATAGGAATCCCTCTTGACTCTTCCAACTCATAAAATTATTGAATTCAAGATTCTCTAACTTTCCTAGAATCAAAATTTAGCAACATGATTTCCCTCTATGTGCGATGCTTCAGTTAAACTAGGATATAATATGGTTTCCCAAAAAGAATTATGATTTTTTTATACCTAAATCATTTTTGTATGAAATATGTATGCTCATAGTGCATCATCCAGTTTTAGAATCGAATCTCTTTGGATGGTGTTAACTGTTTGGTCCATGATTTTCTTGATCATCCTATTTGGTAATTCCACTTACCCACTTGTTTGTGGGTGGTAGGGGGTTCATGTGTTATTCCGGATTCCGTACTTTTCAAGAAATACTTTCACATCTTGTTTGGTAAATTTTGTTCTCGATCCCTGAGGAGAAATATTGTTAATCCACATCTTGAATTCTTTTTTAGAGAATGAATGACTGATTTCACTATTTCATGTGATGTTTCATCATCTTCTACCCAAATTGAGAAATATTAAACACTAAATAGAATGTAGGACTTTCCATGTGATGTGGGAAATAGTACCAGAAGGTCTATTCCCATACATAAAATATTTATAATTCCCTGACAGGATTATGTGTGATTTCATTCTTTCTCCCAATATCTCCACTTTGCTGGCACCTGACATAGCTTTGAAAAAAATCCTCTTATATCCTGGTGTAGCATGGGCCAGAAATGTTCACTTTAAATAATTTTTTCTATAGTGTGATTTGGTCCATGATTTACTTTTTTTGTTGAAATATGACACATTTATATTACATTTTGGATTTCCTCTTTGGGAATGTAATTTTGAAACAGGACATCAGCGTAATGCTTGAACATGAGTGTTTCATCTAATTAGTAATGGTTTTTTTCATACAAAAAAAAATTCTTTTGTTGATGTGAGAGTTCTTGGGGGAAAATCCGATGGAAATATAATTAGAAGTGTCCAAAAATCACAGTTTTACCTTCATTATTATCATGGTTTCATTGGGAGATCTACATCAATATAAGTATCATATCATCTTTGATGATAGGAAGGGAAGTTAGGATAAATGATCAATGATCACAGTTTCCATGCCTCTAGAGTCCTTGATCACTATATAAAGTTTTTTTAGCAATACTATCCAGCTTAGCATCCATGTATTGGCATCATTTTTGTTTATTAAGTACCATAAGTCATCATGATTGGTATTCACAATTATTTTAGTTAAGACCCGATATGAACCAAATTTTTAATGGAATACACAATATCTAAGAGTTATTTCTATATAGTTTTTTATTTGACTTGGGATTCATTCATTATATGGATGGAGTATTATATAGGATATAATATGAGACTGAATTGTTTTCCTAACATAGAGCCAATAGAAAAATCAGTATCATCACATATGAGTTGTAATTCCATATCCTAGTTTAATGAAATGATCACCAAGGAGGATATTAAGATTTTTAGAATGTTTTGAATTAATTTTAAATTTTCATAGTGAATTAAAAGGGATCATATTTTTAAAATAGATGGGTTAATGGTTAAACAACTTTTATAAAGACTTCTATATATTACATGTAAAATATAGCATGGACCAAAAAGTTTCATATTCTATTAAGTGTGAAAGGTTTGAGTAAATACTTAATGACTTTTATCTTAGAAGGATGGTATTTTATGCCTTCAATATAAATTTAATGCTTGAGTAATATGCCTACTTGAATCATAAAATTACACTTAAACCAATTCATGAATTGGAATTTTTCTTCACAACGTCGTGGGACTAGCTCCAAACTGCTTAGGAAAACATCAACCGATCTTCCATATTCTGTGAAGTCATCCTTGAAAATTTAAAAATATTATTCTCCCATATCATGAAAAACAATTCATGCATCTATGAAATGTTTCTGTAGCATTTCACATTCTAAATGACATGTTCTTATAGGCAAGATGTCCAAATTTACATGTGAGTTTAATTTTTGAATAAGCATCCGGGTCAACTGGAATTTGGTTTTATCTTGAGTATATGTCCATGAAGCAGTAGAATTCATGTTCTATAATTATTTCTAACATTTCTTCCATGATGGATAAAGGTAAATGGTCTTTCTTTGTAACTGTATTAAAGGTTCAGTAATCCATGAAAACTCTCCATCCAGTAACGCTGTGTATTGAAATAAATTAATTCTTATTAGAATTCTACATTATAGGTCCAAAATTCTTAGGAACTAATTATAGTGGGATCAACAATTAGCTTTTTGATATGGACAAAATTATTCATTCTTCCAGAAGATTCAACAATTCTTTTTTGAAAACATCCTTCATGGTTGGGGACAAATTCCATTGTGGATGACGTTTCAGTTTCACATCTTCCACAAGTAGAATTTTATGAGTGCTTGCAGTCCGAATGATTCCTTTGAATTTCTCAAATCTGTAGATAAATAAATACTTGTGTCCATTCAATATGTTAACGAATTTTTATTTTTTTTACTAAGATATTTTAGAGTTGTTGATCATTGGATGGTAGGTTGAATCTCTTATGCATTAATACTTAAGGGTACAGAGTAGATGCTTCAATTCTAGTGCAGATGGATGAATAACCAAGGGGGTGAATGGGGGAATGTTTCCATCATGCGATTTTCATTGAAACTCACTTCCCCAAAATCAAACTCTTCTTCTACATCTTGTGGTGACACATCATTTTCTTCTTCTATTACCATGTATTCAATTTTTTATTGGGTAAGAGATATGGGGTCACAATTAATGGAATCCTCTTATTGTTTAGATACTTTGATGAGGTTGAATACTAACTATTTATCTCCTACTCAAATTACAAGACATACTTTATTCAAATATATTGGATCCTTTATTAAGGAAATTAATGATCTCCTGATATTTATGGGGAAGTCACCTTCTTCTTCCATGTCAAAAACTACGATGTATGCTGGAAAGATGAATTTTCCTACATTAACTTGAGCATCTTATATAATTCCTCTGGGATACATAGCTAATCAAGCACCAATATGTTGGTATAATCTATCTTTTTTGATCTCTTGGAGTCCCAACATGATAAATGAACTCACTGGCATTAAGTTGATTCTTTCTCTAAGATCGCAAAGAGCTATTACAAACTTGAATTCTCTAATAGCACATGGAATTGAGAAACATTCATGGTCTCTCATCTTTTATGGGATTTTATGCTAAGAAATAACAGATCATTCTTTACTTAATGAGATGACCCCATGATCTTCCATTTTGAATTTTCTGTAAAGAAGGTCCTTTAGGAATTAGGAAATATTTGGAATTTGAACAATGGATTCATCGTTGGGTATTTGGATATGAAGCTACTTGAGCATTTCTAGGAATTTCATATATCGGGCCTCCTATCTACCTTTTCTTGATATTTCTGGGAAAGGAAGAGGTTGATTTTAGGGTGGTGGGGAAACAAAAGATGGTACTTTTTCTGTATTCTGGGTTTGGGTTTCTATAGTTGGTTATGCCTCATAGGCTGTTTCTAGTGTGATCCCAAAAAAATTATCTTCTTCCACAAGTGAATTCTTTTTTTGTTATTTAGGTTTTATTTTGGCTCCCCTACTTCTATTTCAGAGTCCCAAATTATTCAACTTCTTAGCACTATAACATTGGATTCTTCCCTAGGGTATGTCTCTGTATTACCAGTTAGAGTACCTGGTAACCTGTCTGACAGAGTATTTGAGATCTAACCCTCTTGTACATCAATATTTTCATAAATCAACTTGTTTGTTATACACCTCTATCTACTAAGTGTTCATTCTCTGGTATAACTTTTTAAAAAAGGTAGCCAGTATATTCTCTAAGTTACCTTCTATAGAAGGAGTTTTCTATTGAGGTCTTGGTTGAGAAGGTTGAAACAGTTATTGTGATCTTTTTGGGAATGTTTGTTAATGAATTTGTTGTTGAGGTCTTGGAATATGGTTCATTGGTGGATACCCTATTGGTAATTTATTATAAAATGGTTCATGGACACTTCACTCTTGAAAACATCCTTGATTTTTCTGGGGTGGTTGTTGATCCAACTTTTGTTTATATTACTGATGTTGTTGGAATGGTGGGTTTTGAATATTGTAATTGATATAATTAAAATCTTGATCTTGCATTTCTTTAACTCAACCTTTTTAGTCTAGGTATTAATATAGGCCACCACACATTTCACATGATCTTATTTCTATTATCGGGGTAGGAGGGGGTCTGGTAGTTGGAAGTTGGAATGATTATGTATTCATTGTTAGCACATTGAATTTCACTACAGGTCTTTTATTTTCATGAACATGGTGGATACTACAACGAGGTAGTCCATGATCACTTTTTCACTGGTTGGAATTGTGTGGGATTTCAACTAAGATGGATCTTCCATCTTTGGGTGTCTTGAAAATCATTAATCCATTAACATTAGCATCTATGACTATTTTTGCATCTTGTTGGAGGCCATGAAAGAATGTTTGAAACTAGATCCACATGTCTAGAACATGGAATGGGAACATCCCCATTAGTTCCTTAAATCTATCCCATGATTTCCATGAATATTATCTATCATTTTTAATGATGTTTTGAATGTTTTTCAAGAGTTTCCATCTACAAATCCGTGGTAATTATTTCTCCAAGAACATCTTGTCAAGACAATTCCAAGTCATGATTTAATTGGGATCTTGACTATTAATACAATACTTCTCTTGGTCTCTTAGAGATAACGAGATGATACACTGTCTGATTGTGACTGAAGATACATCGTGGTGAATAAATGTATCACAAACTTTTAGAAATTTGCAGATATTATCCTGCGGATCGTTACTCTGATGTCCACTGAATATCCCCATGTTAGGGATCATATGAATGAGTCTAGATTTTATTTCAAAATTATTGTCTTGTATAAGAGGACACACTATTATTAGAGTATCACCATGGATGGATGTAAATCCATAATCCATGATGGTTCTATCTTTCTTTATTGTGTGCTCTACGAGGAATAATTGATTATTATTCTTAACGTTTTGATGGTTGGGTATGGCTTGATTGTGTTTATCAACCATAGTTGACCAGCATCCTGAAAGAAGTTATTGCCCTATCTCTAGATTGAATGATAGTTTTTCTTTTGTCTCATGGATCATATAATCAGTTAAAGGAACTTGTAACATGCGTTATACTATGATGCAGTGATGCAAGGGAATCCTGAAAAATAATGAAGGAAAAGTGGTCGGTGAATGATAATCCAATGTATTTTTTCCAGAGGCTTTTCAAAAAAAGCGTTGTGTCCTTGTAAATGGCACCAAAATTTGATGTTCCTGCACAATTCATAGAATTCAAAGAATATTTAGATATATTAGAGTTGTTTTTTTCAATCATTACATGATACTAGGGTGTATTATAGTGCATGTTCATAGTTAAACCCATAGAGAGTGTAAGCATGGATTGAAAGTTGATGTATGAATACCTTTTTAGGTAATATTCCTTTCTAGTTAGTTTAGTATGGGAGTTCATATGTCTAAGAGTTGATAGTTTTCTTCTGTAAGGATCAAGAATAATTTTGATTATTTTTAGAAAGGATGATCCTAATTCCAACTTGGTAGGATCCCAAGGTTTAGGCTAAAAATTAAGAAATGGTTTATAGTTGATTTTAATCAAACCAACTAATTATACTTTGGAGTTAACTAATACTTGATTAGGAGATTATGATAATCTAGATGCATTAATCTTGTTTTCTAATGTAGAATTTATTTTAAGCTATTGGTCATAGCATAATCTACATTAAGCATGATAGGTTTCTTCACTTGAATACCTCGTGTTCAGGGATGTTCAAATCAATTGGATATAAAATGATTATTTATCCTGATTACTAATACTTAAGCTTACTAAGTTTATAATTAATGATTTTATGAATTTAGATACACCTATTCTCAATCCCTACCCCAAGAGGTTTAGAAACTCAAGATATTATGGGATTCAAACAAATGAATAAATGAAACTATGATTGACATGCAAATAATTTTTTAAATTTAATGTTTAACAGAGATGAAATGATTTAGATTCACAAAAGGGGATGAGAATTCAATCATGATTAAAGAGATTCAAATTATAATCACATACTTAATTATAATTTTAAATGAAATGGATTCAAAATTAATTTGTTGATTATCTATGATAAATGAGGGGGGTGATGCGAAAATGGAGTGAATAAGATGATGAGATATGATCCATGAAAATTATATTTTTGAAATATAATGAATGAGGAAAAGAAATTTGAGTTTAGGGGGAAGGGAAAAAAATGTAACTTGAAGGGAATGAAAAAAAAGTAAAGTTATACTCTCAAATCTCTCCAAAAACACTTCCATGATGCATTATATATAGCAAAATATTACACAATGTGTAATGAGATTCATGTTATATAATTAAAATCGATGTAAATCACTGTTGATTTTGAATTTCATGTGTATCTCACGTGTATCTCGCCCGAGATATGATGTTTGACCAATTACACATCGTGTATCGGGCTTTCATGAGGTGTTCTATCTTTCCATATATATCTCACTTGTATTTTTAGAATTCAAAAGTTTCAAAATGTGTATTTTCCATTCACGATGTGTAATTGATTCCTCAATTGAAATCTTTATGTCTTTGTTCATGTCATGGTTCATAACTTCCTGGATGGTGGAAAACCCTACTACACAATGTGTACTGCTGATTCTAGATGAGTAATAGGAAATTTCTTCCCTTTTTCTCCATTTCCTCTTTTGAATCAAGGAAATCCTTATTCTTACAAAATTAAGCACATACTGAACAAATTATCGAGTAAAGAAATTTAAAATCCTTAATAAAATTACAACAAAATGTATATATAATTTCATCTTAACAGTAATTAGGTTACACGATGTGTTAGAGTCGTTAGATGAAATTTGTAAAAGACTTCATGTTGTAAATTGTTTAATGATGTAAGGAGATGTTTCACAACATGAATGTTTTAAATAAAAAAAATTTAATCTGAGGTGACAGATTTATCAACTTACATAAAAATAGTGGATTCCATGACATGAAAAGTATTTACATTTCATATACATCCCCAACTAGGAATGTTTTAGGGAACTATTCAGGTCTTGGTAAACTATTTTGATGCCACTTTTCCTTTTATCTCAACTGAGACATCCTCTCTAATGATTTTTGGAGACACTGTTCCTTTTGGAACGATTCACAAGGTGATTCATCTTATACGTGGTCAGATTGAGTATCTTTTGATGTTTTGTGTGATCTCATTCCGAAGACCGTTCTTTGATTGTTGCAATGCTTCAGGTGTTTATTTTTGAGGTATGTGGTTTTTATCCGTTCCTATGATCCCCAATTTTCTAAATTGGAGAAAACTTTTGATGAGGATTGGATTATTGGGACTTTGTTGTCGCCATTGGATTTTTGTTGTTGGTGGATCTCGTTGTAGGCATGTGCGACCTGAGATTTGAGGTAGGTCATTCCATCCCTAACCAATGTTGATGAAACATGTTGTTCTTTATTTATAAACTGATTTATAAATTAAATTAGAATGAATATTTTGTGTGTGTATTGAAAATAGCATTTAAAGAAAAATGGGTTTCCCTGGATATTGGAAAATAGAATGGAAATGGGTATTTTCAATGCATTGATACGAATTTTTGAAATGGTATTCCATGATTTGGAATGAATTATGAAAAAATTATCGCATTATTTACCTTGGATATTTAGGTTGAACATTTATCTTGAGGCCATCTTCCATATGAATGTGATTATCTGGAGGTTTTCTCATGGATATTTCATCTATTTTATAGGACCATTTTTCTTAGGGACTAATATTGATATTGTTGGGGGTGTTTACTCCAGAGGTATTCCTCTTATTCCTAAGAATGTATTATAGGAACCATAGTATGCACTTTATTGTTTATGAGTATTCTGTTATTTTGACATCGAGTGATCGTTCGTGCGGATACATGTGCAACTATTTTATTTTTCTTGGATTTTTTGTTTAACCTTGATATTCATGAGATATGGAAAATGTGCATTGACAATGATATGCATGATTTTATCTTAGAACTATGATAAAAGGGAAAATTATTGCCATGTTTTCTATAAAAGTTCATTACTTATTATCATTCTATGATTTATTTAAAATGTGAATACATGAATTGTTATATAGAGACTTGTTATGGATCATGTGGGTGGGATCCTATTGTTCCTTCTAGCTCACACACTATGCACATCTTCAGGGGTGCATAGAACATTTTATTTGTTCTGCTGTTTGGAAAGGAAAGAGGCTGTAGTGGGGCAGTGAAGTTTTTTGTTAGCTGGGTTGGGTAGCTAGTGGTGAGATGGTGGGAGTTCTTCCGTTTCATCACATGGAGTAGATGTTTCATTTTAGTACCCTGTAGTTTGAAATATCTTTTTTAGTTTTTGATACATTTATAGTTTTTTCATTTTTACTATCTTCATACAGTTGAGGAAAATATTTTTTAAGCTACAACATTATCTTTATTTTCCATATGTAAATATTCCATGTGTTTTTATAGGATTAAAGAAATCATTCCCTCTGTTTTGATGTTCGATGCCCAGGTGCTTGTCTCTAGCTCATGGGGATTGGGAACACCCTTCATGTATGTGGAAGATCAAGTAGGGTTCTAGTTTTGGGGCATCCCAGTTCACTTTTCTAAAGTTATCCAACCTTAATGTCGTGTGATCACTGTACATGACTTTTAGTCCATTAGTTATAGTGGTTCCTTGAATTTCATTACAAAGACTAAACGACTATAAAATTTGTAACTCAGAGAACGCATGATGTGTTTCCTATGTACACACTGTGTACTCCATCAATATTGTCTCACGGTTACACGCTGAGTCCCTCGGCATGTGACACAGATAGATAATGAGAAAAAACATAATATGTAGATGGATTTTACACATCATGTTTGATACAAAATTACAAAAAATTAAAAATTAATTTATCATACTTCATAAAAGATATCAAAATGTGTTTCATGGGTCCTTAATTTGATAATGTAAAAACCATGTGATGGGTTATATATATATATATATGTTAAATTTATAATTAATATCTACATAATTTTTCATAACTTTATATAATTTATAAGTTGTAATATAGTTATTACTCTATGTCAATTGAAGCATAACATCCTCTGTAAATACCACGTGTTCACTGTGTCATTAATTATTAATGTATATGCATTGAAATTATGTGATAAGTCTTGTAAAATATATGTCACATGAGTAAATAGTATAAGAATAAAACAAACATTGGTTATTTTTGGATGGTTACTCACATTTTGAAATATTTTTACATGTTTTGTACATAATAAATATTTAATAAATTTATTTCATTTTTCAAAAAATTACAATGGATTAAAATATGACGAAAATTATAATGATAATTGTGATAAAATAATTGATTAATTATGGAATATAATTTATTTATTTGATCATGATTTATCATAAATATGAATTATTAGAATTGAATGATATTTTCTTAAATTCAAAATTCATTGCATGTGTGTAGATGATCATAACCATAAACCAAAACATTGTATGTGAAAGGTTTCATTTTAATTTATTATTAAATTAAGTTAATGGATTATGTTTCATCCCACCTATCATTATGTAATGGCATGTGAGATAATGGTTTGTTTTATTTTAAATCCTTACCCACTCATTTGGATCCCCTAACATGGAAGTGAGTAAAATCATATTTAATGGATAGAACACCCAAGATAGTGGAAGTATTACATGTTTGGAGTTAAGGTGAAGCCAATCCAATGGAGATATATAGGTGGATAGTTGGAAAGCTACAAACACAAATTATAAAATGGTTCAAAGAGTTTTTACCCTTGGTCATGTGTTAGATTATCATTAACTATAAAAAACCATTAGTAAAAGCTCATGATTATACCACTTTATTATTTAATTTATGTCAACAGAATGGTTAATATCATTATATTTGCTTTTTTTTCAAGATCGCATAAATTAATGAATCAATGGGCATGCGAGATGGAACTACAATAAATTTGATTATTTGTAAAATTTATCTAGTACATGTTTAATCACTTAAGTAGGTCCACTTAATATTAAAAAGAATATAATAAAGATAAAAATAAAAAATATATACATAAATATTACAAATATCTCAATTATACATTAAGTTGGTATAACCTTCCAATATATATGTTAAAATCAAATCATAGTTTGATGTTCTTAACTAACCAATGTTATAGATCTTTTAATTTTTAGGTAAATTTTAAATTGATGTTTTGGGTTGACATAAAATTATTTACATAAAGGGATTACTGCCAAAAATATGAATAAGTGTAAATAAGAGGAAAAGTTTGAGGAAATCTATATTAAAGGATTTTAGGATTGTGGATTACACTAAACATATAATGGAGCTATGAATTAATGATTTTTGAATTTTTAATTCCTTCTTTAAACCATTCAAATTTCTTGACAGATCACAATTTGGTTGGTGATAAGGGGAATATGAATCCTTAATACAAGAATCTACAAGTTAGATGACATTATGAATTTAATTGTGAGGGATATTTTGTATTGATAAAAATAGATGGATAAGAATAAATATAATATAATATTTATTAATCTAATTATATTAGACATTGTACTAAAATATTTGTTTTTCTTATTTATAGAAATTGAAATTAAAAATGACTTCTAGCAATACACTGTGATCCATAATTTAGAAGAATAACCATCTCACAGGAATACATTTCCAATATTGTAAAATCTTCTTACTTGTTATCCAATTACTTTAAAGGAAATTATATGTACCTGAAAAACCCATTCCTGAAGAAGTTGGACAAGAGGCCAATGAGGAATAGTCGAATCTCTATGTGAGACATTTGAACAATACAAAAAATTCATAGTGTTTCATGATGTCATACATGTCCACTGATCTTCTAAAGAAATATGAGGGCATGGATGCATATAACATGACATCTCAACTTGGGGAAATCAATTAAGAGTAGGTGAGGAAAGAGAGATACTAGATCTTAAAGGAATTGTTTAGAACTATGCATTGAGAGAAAGTTCTAGTTGGGCCTCATATATTCAATCCTATTGGATATATTTAATTCCTATACATATTAGATATTAAATTCCAAGATTATTTGTGTATAGATATCATAATTACTTCACTATCCTTGTTATTCTCCAATTATATTATGAGATATAACATGAGTAATAATGAGAAGAGTCTTTCAAAAATTCTTACTCTGAATTTACAAGTATATAAGGATATAGAGTTTGACAAACTCACAATCCTTATGGTGAATAATAGAAGGAAGAACAAGTTAAAGGGGCCCAAGACACATAATATATTTAAATTTCATGAGAACCATCTTTCAAGGAAGTAGAAGTTCTAGAGGCCAGTAAAAGAAAATGAAGTAGTATTTTTTCATGCGGAATGAAAGGCTACTAGAAGTGTAAATACACCATATATAAAATGGATGCTAATGGTACATTCATTAATGAGTGTAAAATATGAATGTATACACATTGGGTATTATAAAAATATTTTGGTTCTCACATATGTATCCAAAAATAGTAACAACATGATTAAATAATATTTTTGAAGATGTTGTGAATTTGTGATATATAAACGGTGCAAGGTTGGCTGATGTAGCCATTGGATATTGAACCAATTCATTTCAAGACTTAATGATATTGATTTAGATGGATTGTTAATATATATTTACTGTTACCATGGGAATTATTTATTTACCCATCAGAGATACAAATTGTTTTATTTTCAAATTTATAAATAAAATATTTTTCTTTTATGAATTAAACATATTTTATGGAATTCCACATTTAAATAATAATATATATATGTTGAATTAAATGAATATTATTAGAAATTTAAAAGTAGTCATGTTTTTATTACTCATATAACACCTTGATATGGAATCATCATCTTGGACATGTAATTGAGAAGTTTTTGACAATTCTCTATCAATATTGATATTTAAATTTTTTTGATGTAAAACCACATGAAATATCTAATGCTTGTTTAAAAATAAAAATGAAAAACCCACTTTTTTTAGGATATGGTAAAAGGGACACGATAATTATAGAATAAATTAGAGAATTAACTAGGAATTTAGATAAATAAATTATATATGATTGTGGTGGTGAATATCTTCACCAAGAGTTTATTGACTTTATATGGTGGTTTGGGATTCTTTATCATCTCACTCCACCTTATACACCATAGAGGAATAGTCTTAGTGAAATGAGAAACCATACCTTTCTATACATGGTAAGGTATATGATGAGTTATATAGATCTTCCAATATAATTTTGTGGAAATTTGTTACATAATATATTTTACGTACAAAAAAAAGCACCGAATAAATTTTTAAACATATCTAACTCAATGTTATGGAGTTTAAAAAAACCATTTTTTCACACACTACTTTATGTGGTTGTAAATAATTTTTTAATGGTTGATCTAAAAAAAACAATAACCCTATGAAAGAATGTGTATCATTATAGGGTTTCTGAAGAAAAATATTACTATATAACCCCTCATAAAGGAAAGAGTCTATTTCCAGATAAGACATATTACACAAGTGGGAGAAAATTCTAATGAAGGATAGTCTTAGGGAGATTATCTTCGATAAATATAATTCCTCAGATACAAAACTGTTGGTACATTAATATATTCTAGAGATCCCCATGGATGAAGTAGTTCCTAAAAAAATTAATATATAAGAGAATCTCGGAGGAAAGTTATATTTAGATATACAAATTTTTTTGTCACTAAAGATGGTGACTCATTATTGGTTGAAAATAATGAACCTTTTTCCAATTAATAGGTAGTAGATATATTAGATTCTGTATGATTATAAGAAGCCACAAATTCTAAAATAGATTCCATATATTATAACTAAGTTTGGTTTCTTTTGGATCCACCATTTTTTGTTATTAGTACTATTAGTAAATGATAATTCATGAAATAACTGAAAATGGAGGGTAATTCAAGTACCTATAAATAAAGGATAATGATGAAAGGGTTTCAATTTTGTTAAGCTAGTGTATACAATGAAACCATTTTTCATTTTTCCATTTTAAATCCATTATAATTTCAAATGATATATAAACACACTAGGAATAAGATATTTGTAAGATAGATGTAAAAATTACTTCTCTTAATGAGAACCTTCAGGAATATTCCCATAGGATACGAACATAATGGATTGTGTCTCTAGGTGATTAAAAAGGGATATGAAAGTTAAAGATATCTATTTATGCATTGAAGAAAGCATCTAGGTTCTAGAAAATTTGGTTTTATGGTCCTATAATATAATTTTGTTTCATTAAGAATGAAGGAGATGCATTTTTTTGAAATAATTTTAGTGGGAATGTGTTTTTTATAATTTTAGTATATGTTGATGAAATATTACTTATCAGAATGGACATACCACAATTATAGTCTGTTAAGGACTTGTTAAATATGAATTTATCCATGATGGAATCAGGTAGAGAAAACAATCTTACGAGGATCAAGATAATTCCTGACAGATCCAAGAGGATTCTTGGACTTAGTGAGAGTACATATATTTCCCAGATACTAAATAAACTTATTGTGGAACATTTTAAGAGTGGATTAGTTCCATTTTCCCATGATATACATGTTTCTATGATAATTTGAACTTAGATATAAGAGGATAAAGAGAAAATGAGTTATATCCCGTAGGATTTGATGATAGGATCAATCTTGTATTCCATGTTATGTACTATAATTGATATTTATAAAGCATTGAAAATGGTTGATAGATATCAACATGAACCAGGTGAACATAATTTTATTTCTATTGATGTTATACTCATGTATATGAAATGATATATGGACATATTCCTAGTGTGGGATAGAGATAAGGAGCTATAAATTAAAAGTTTTATGCTAGTTTTCAAATAGATCAGATTGATCTAATAAAATGGCTAGGATGTGTTTTTAGTATCAATGGAGGAGTTGTGAGCCAAAGATGGTCAAAACATCCAGTTTTTACATAATATACTGTGGAGTCTTAGTATACAGTGGATTATGATGCAACTAAATAAGCTTTTTAGATAATAAACATTATCTTGGATTTTGATGTGGCACCTTGTATTAAAGACCCTATCACAATATATTATTACAATAATGTAGTAGTAGATCTTGGAAAAGAGACAAAATCACACCAAAAGACAAAGAACATAAACCAGATATAGAACCTCTACAGGGAATTTTGTTAGAGAGGTTATGTTTGAGTGAGAAAATTGCCCAAAAAATAACACACGATATCCCCCTTGAATAAATTATAGTCCTAATAGAATCATGAGTATTAAGTGAATGCTAGAAGATTGAAAATTATTATAAGTAGTATTCTGTTAGTGTTTGTTCCACATAACCAATATCTATATACATCAGGATTACTATTATAACTAATATTTGTTCATTTTTCACATTTTTGTTGAGTACCTAGATAATGAGAAAAACATGAAAAAATTGATATTGTTTTTATGATAGAACATGAGATCATGAAGATACAAGGTTATTAGAAGTTGGATTAAGTTCAAGTGGGATTCTTCTAGTGTTTTTTCTATTTAACCAATATCAATATACTTCATGATTTTGTTACAAATAATTTTTTTTTCATTGTTCACATTTTCATCGAAGACCTGAGGAATGTGAAGATCGTGAAAAAAATTGATATAGTTTATTGAAAGAACATGGGATTGGAATGCATGAATGTCTTGGGTTTGGTTTATAGAGATACATTTTTTATACTTAATTATAATATGGATTTTATTCTTAGTTGATAGAGTTTTATTACCCTTTTCCCAAAACATAATGGCTACCACTAGCTATTCCAATTTGACCACATGCCCTTGTGAGACCAAAAGTTGACCACACCCATAGAAGTTTTCCTGGGATAGAAAGAAGTCAATTAGAGGATAATATCACCCACAAGATCGATGTAGGTAACATGTATAGAGCCCATGGTGCTTAATCCCACTCGCATGAATATCTTTTGTTAGTATATCAGTGGGGTGAATCTCCTGGTGGATGTGTTGCATATGGTACGGGTGACAACCCTATTTCAGGTTTTAAGTAAAAGAATCCACAAAATGAATTATATACTGAAGGGGAGGGTGGTAAAAATTAGACGTGGGATACGATTTTTCTACGCATATTGAATCTCTGTCGTCTGATCATGCCATCCACTCGTCTCAGCCGTCTGTCTCAATCCAATATATTTGGAGTTCAAAAAATACCAATCCCATGCCATGAAAAAAATAACTTGGTTGATCCATCACTATTAAAGACCTACATCTTAAAATTTCCTCTCAACTATATCCCTCCTGCGATTCTGGTTTTACTTGGTGACTTAGACATAGTTTCATGATCAGTGGCGACTCAGCTCACATGATCACTAGATGATCAACAACTCAATATTCATTGATCATGTGTGATAAAGAATAAAAATCTTATTTTAGTTGATCATACGAGAGGCCCCTGAAATGCTTGATCTGGTCATGCAAAGCACCATTGACATGTCCTCTTCACTCAGATGAAGAAATATGTGACAAGTCATTAGATCATACATGAGACCCCAGATATGCCTGATTTGGTCATGCGAAGAATCTTGGACAGGGAAATTTGCCTATTTGAAGGCATCCAAGGAATCCAAATTAATTATAAATATAGCATTTGATGTGTATTCAATATCAGATTAGTTCCCCAATATATCGGGTGATGAAATCAAGAATTTTTTTGTAGATGGCCAAGACATGTTTGGAATATTCCTTACGATGTGTCCACTATGTACAATGGACCAAATGGAACTCTTTCCATGTGGATCATGACTAAGAATCTTCAGTCACATTAAACTTTTATATGGCAAGTGTTCTTGATGAGATTAGGTTACACACTAAGGTGGCCTTACCAATATCATGCCCTCATAAAGAACATAATGGTCACCACTACAAACCATTAATCCATTATAGGATAAATAATGATTATTTCAATAGGAAACCCCAAAGTGTATTCCCTGACCAGCAACATGACATGAGTGTGTCAATGGGCAACATCAGAGTATAATCCCTAACCAATTATTCATTCTTTATGTACAAGTCACAACTTCTAAAAAAATATAATACTTCCCCAGTTATAGGGAATCCAATTCGGTATAATCCCCTAGCATCCCTAAAATCTCAGGTATAGTCATAATGTCCCCGAGTGTGATCATACACCTCAATCACTTTATCAGATTTGGGACTAAACTATGAAAACTATAAATCCATCTATAACTAGGATATGTAGGAAGCCTCCCTAAGGCCTGAGATCCAATGGGAATCCACTCTGGTGTACATCCATTCCCATTCTAATTATTCTTATATTAAGAGATTAAATAATCCCATATGTCTACCATTATACCTCGTACAGTATCATATTAGAAGGGGACTCAAGCAAAAACATCATTTTATGTATATCCCCTTCTCATAACCTCATGTACCTCAAAACCATCAACCAGCATGGGATGATCTGAACTACATGAACTCTAATTGACACCATATTTTGGATACATATAATCCCTTTATAATTCTCAATCTCTATATCATATCCTCCATGAGATGGGTGATCATACCCCTAAATGGTAAACTATAATTTGTAATCCCCGTAGGGATATTCTCTTATGAGATGTGTCCAATATACCACTATCCATTTTTTCCAAGACTGAGCGTGGACGATGTGGGCTTAGAGACCGGTGATTATTATACTAACAAAATGTTGAAAGTTACCATAGAATTGAACCACCATTGGGATGTATGTAAGAGTACAACCCATCTCTGCTCACATGTCTACATTCCTGATACAAAAATCTTGGGAAGTATCATATGAATTAGTCCCACCTAGAGCCTCTATTTCCATATCTATTGCCACATAGATTCCCCATTCAAGAACTAAATGGACTCTGATCCCTATAGTAAAGAGGACATTTAAGATGCCTCATTAAGGACGGATCTCGACATTGATGTCGTCACTGTATGACGTTACACTAAAACGATGGGTCTAGACATGAAACTGTAAACTATGTCAAATGAACTATGTGGGTTTTGATTCTTATTTTCAAATGATAAGTTGGATTCCTTTTAGAGGTTCAATTTCATCCCCGAGACAACAACGATATCCCTGGACATCAATAAACTCTAGTGTTATCAAACATGGCCATGGAATAATTCATCATTATTAAATAATCGAGCGATATAGAATCCATGATATACTTATGATAGTACCTGTAGATAATTGTTAGAAATAAATTCATTTAAATATGTGTAACTAGTCCCTTATCAGGGTATTGGAAGGATTTCATGATCATATATTAAATATATAAGGGATTTCCCACATATGCAAAAATTCCCCCTGAAATGGTGTGATGATACCAACCTCCCTTACACTTGACCAATGAAAATCACCAAGAGTTGTTAGGCCTGAAAACCTAGATGGCCACAGAACATGGGAAAGTAGGTATATACCCAGATACAATTGAGGGAACCATTTTTAGGTTATAGGGAATATGAAACAAATGGAAATCCTCATATGAGAAATTGTGTGAGGCCTTAAAACCCCTTGTAATCTAACTATAAAGTAACACCCATCCCACACCACTAAACACCAATGATAAAATTGAATATACTCATATTTTTTAAAAATAATAAAATAATTATATCATCATTATTATACTTTGATATAATATAGTTTAAGATAATTCCAAAATAGTATCTATCACATTTAAAGGTCATAGTAATTCCCTAATATGATGAGAACATTGAAGATATATGATAATATTCATAAAATATATGTTATATAATTTAATGAAATTATTTATAGGAAAAAAAGGACATATGATATCAAGGGTGGAGACTCACATGCTATTGGGGAACCTTTTATTGGTGTACAGTCTGGGTAATATCCAATGTATGAAATTTTTAGAATGAGACTCACCAGTTGGAAATACACATTTATATGTGTCATTGGATGTTCCAATATGTATATGTGTGTATCAATCCTTTGGTTTTATGATTATTATTAATGGATATTATTAGTCACCTGCTTTAATGTATGGACGAAACACCAGCTAACTTATGATTATTGGAATGTATGATACATTTGGTGTATCACGAGTAATATTGAATTAATGAATAATGCGGGAAAATATTTTCCCTTCAATTATTTTACAAAATATGATATCTTAGGACCATTTATGGAAATGAAACTTCTTAAATAAATTCATAGCCATGGTGTTCAGTAGGCATGCTCAATTTATGGAATGTAAAAGAAAGATTCATCTAACATATAGGTTTACAAAACCAACATGAAACATTTTTTATTTGAGATATCATGATAAAGGTATTATATTACATAGTTAGTTTCCATTTCAGGTTTTATTTCATTGTGAAATTAACATATTTCTCTATGGGTTCCTTTACAAGTAGCTAAATGCTAACACTGTATATTTGGATGTATCACCTATTATTAATGATAAAGAGGTCTAAAGGTTCACACACTATTTGTATCCATAACTTTAGTTAAATAATAATTATATTTATTATTTAACATATTGGATAAATATTAATCCCTCATCCAGTTTAATAATTATTCTTGTTTTCTCAAACATAAATTTTCTATCACTGGTAATTCATGAGAATATTTTTTGGGAAGAATATTTAAAAAATATTTATTTTATATTAAATGAATTTAAGATTTATATATTTATTGGTGAATAATGAAGTAAAATTTATTTATAAAATAAATATTCATAATTCAAGAGCTGATAAATTTTGTGGAGGAATGATAGAGAATGAGTAAAGGTCAATTGCGAAATAATATATATTAATTATTATATGAATAAATAATATTTAATTTAATTTTTATGTTTTGTGAATGCGAGGAAATAATAATAATATTATTATTATTACACATATGATATTTTTTGATGATTAAAGAAATAATAAGAGTTTATGTCCAATTATTATTTTATAACAATAGAGTTATTTAAACCCAATTATATTATTTTCTGTATGCCAATTTTGTTGGGAATAATGAAATATGGAGAATTATCTCAATCCTCATAGAGATCCTCTATAAGAACACTCTCAAGAATGGAAATTGATCTTCTACCACCACCACTCTTATGTCAAAATAGATCAAGAATAATTATTGTTGAAAATATTTTTTAGGCGATCATAGAAGAAGGATGTAAGTGCATGGATCTATCATGATAGTAACTAGAGATTACTACGGTGATGTTTTCAGTTTCATGGAACACATGTGGATCACTTCTGGAAGGAATATTGCAATCATTCCAAGTGTTTCCTCTCCCAACATATAAAAGGATACCCCTTCATTCCCCTGTTTACAACACATTGGGCCATATAGATCAACCAAACCCTTCCCAATTTTCTTATCATATTTTCTAAACAAAAATTATAGGTGATGTTTTTATTAAAATACCTCCTTAATAATACTTAATAAGGGATCTTAAGAATTCCCACTGAAGAAGAGGGAATCATCACACCCAATCTAATTCAATTTATTTTTTCTTCTACCTCCTCTAAATATATTGTATTTATACTAAAATATCTATTTTAGTATAATCTATTTTAAAAATATAATTATGATAATAGAACCCCCATTAATTCTCTATATTGTTTTTTTAAATGTGAGGTGAATGTATCACTCATGTATATTTCTGTACTACCACATCCGCATAGAGATATAATTAATTTTCCATTACCATATTTCATGGATGGGTTTCTATATGAGTTTAAAGTTTATATTTGATATTTATTACATAGTTATACTTCTAAAATTATACTACAATTTCTACACTCTTACCTTCTCATTCATAGAAAAATGATAACATCACTCATTTATATCTTTATACTACCACATATGTATAGTGATGGGATTTGTTTTTTGTTTACTCTATACATGGATATTTATAATTATAAATTTGATTAATATATATAATATAAATGAGATAATTTTTTTTAAAATGTGAATTATTAGTTTCCTTTATTTCTTTACAAACGTTGAAAATTGAAAATAGTGTTCATTCATATGTATAACCTACCATCTCTATGAACGGTGTAATTAATTTTTATATCTCTACCTTTGGTGGATGAATTTAAATATATAAAAGATATTAATATAACTATTATAATTTTTGAGATGATTCAACCATGAAAAATTTATATGGATTGGAACTACGGAACTAAAATCCTCATAAAAACAAAACTGTTCACACCCATATATGATGATTTTAATAAGGAAATATTAATAAAATTGTCAAAATTTTACATAAATGGAAAATATATGATATTATAAGTATTTAAATGACTCTATTATAGATTTATAACAAATTTAATTTTATTATATATGATTGTAGAGTTTTTTTCTAATAAATTACAACTTGATGTAAGAAATTTATGCTACAATTTCATTGTTTATTGGGATTATATAAGGTTATTCTTCCAATGATGAAATTTTCTATCTTGTATCTCAAGAATAATATGAATTTTCTTCTATTATGATTATTTATATATATTACATGTTTTACATTCATTATCATATCTTTAATAACTCAATACATTGAAAATTTTTTTTATGAAAAACCCACATTAATTCCCACTTCTGCGAAAAATAATTTCTTCCATAACCATGTCATCAAAAAATATTTTTAGTAACGTTTTTAAAATATACTCTTATTTTTTAGAGTAATTATTTTACTACGATTTATTTTTTGAAATATATATTAAATGAAATATTCTTTTCATTTTTTGAATGAGGCTCTTATTTCTTTTTAACAAAAATGTAAAAGGAATATCTATTTTAACATAGTAGATTGAAATTAATTTCCCTCCAATATGACCAATAAATTAATTAAACCATAATTTAAGTATTTAAAATTTTCATTAAAATTAAATTTGTTTCCTTGCTGTTGGGAATTTATTTTTATTTTAAATAAGTGATATCAATTTGAAAAGAGTATTTTCCTAATGAAATTATCCTGTTAACATTTAAAGAATTTTTTATCTATAAGAAAATAAATTAATGTTACTTATGCACTATTGGGGATATAATACAATTATACCATTAAATTTAATTATTTGTATGGCTTATGATTATTAATAGTTAATTATTTGAAAGTCATATCTTTCCCATCAAATAATTATGTCATGATGAAACATTTATGAAATCTAATTCTTTTCCATGAGTTATCATATAATAAAAAGGTGAAGTGTTTATAAAATCATTTTCTTTTGGAAGGGTTATTCTATAATGAATCTTTTATGATGTTATAGAATAAAAATATATGATTTTGATTATCTAATTGGTGGTCCCATAATTACATGTCATTCTAATGTGTTTGGAAAAAAAGATATCTCATGGGATAATAATAAATGAGATGGTGGAGTGAGAACATTTAAATAAGGTAATTCATACACTATGCAATTAACGGGAGGGAACCTATATTTAGGTTATGATGGAATGTGTAGTGAACCCATTTCCATATGATAGTTTCGGTAGTGATTATTTATTGAGGAAATGATTTTCCATGATTATTTGTATGAAAAAAACATAGTCGTACACAAATGTTATAATATAATTGATCACATTCATTGATTATTTTATGATTCATGTCTTTTGAACTTACATGATTTATGTTATGAATTAAGATTATGATTTATGATATGTTATGTTTGGTTTTCAAATTTTAATCTCATGTTCTAATACACTCATGCTCATGTTACATTTAAATGATCATTGAAATATCCTTGTTTACCTTTATTGAGTATCTGAGCAAACCCATTCGTTTATTTCCATTCCTGAGGTTATTAAGAATGGTTTTTTGTTTGATATGTCTAAGAAGGGTTCTTCTTATAATGAACATAAGGGGATATGATTTATACCTCTTATGAAAAGGTTTTCTATATATCCATGTTGCAAAATACACTAAGACTATATGATTATGTAATGGATCGTAATGACATATATTGAATACTCAGATATTATGACGTAATATTTTTGTATAAAAAGCATGGATCACTAATTTTGGTATTAGGGAAAGGATTAGTTAACTTTTGGAAACATGTATGAAAAGCATTTACTGGGATCTATTGGATAATAATATTCATAGTATAACATCCAAACTTATGGTAAGTAGAAGCGTGTGGTTTTATGAGGTAAAATATCATTGTATGGATACAATACGTGGATGTGGCTTTATAATTGATGCATTTAGGGGAAATAAACCAAAATTGGGTTGGTTAAGTATATCTAAAACATCATTCTAGTTCAGGTGAGTGTACCTTTACAAGACACCCGGTTTGACACTCCTAGGGGATATTCATGGGTAAACTCATATTTTAATTATGAAAATTTAAGAATATATGATGATCATGAATGAATTAGGTTATGCCTAAGGTGTCACAAATTTATTATAATGTGTCCTAATTTAGATATCTCATAAATTATTTTTCATTATTTTTCAATTCCCCACTATGATTATTGTTTCTCTTATTATTATTGTAGGATTTATTGAATGGATAGAACCCAAAGGAACCATATTTATGTCAAATGTGGATTAAAATGTACTTATTATCCTCCTGAAAATCCATTAATTAGGGTATTTGTAAGGAAAATTCTTATGGTTATTCTTACACAACTTTCTTAATCTACGAATCCTACTAAGACTCTAAATGACCAATGGAGGGAATAAGATTAAATTAAGTCCTTGATAAGGAACCATACACATTATTTTAATGGTAATAATAGTCTACTATTAACTAATTAATGGATTAGTGACACTAAAAATATATTTTCTATTCTCTATTTTTTGGAAAATGAAAAAAATATTTTGATTGTTTATCATTTGGAAGGAAAAGAATAAAAGTGTTGGACTCCTATCATGAACACGTGGAAAAATAATAGAATTGGCTCCATGGAATGGGATATTTTTATGTTATGTTACAGTATGTGCATTACTCATATTATTAATATGAAAATATTGAATGAATTACTTGAGATAAAGAATAATGAGAATGAATCTATTAGTACCTATGTTAAAAATTGACCTGCCAGGCGAGGTAAACTTCCTGATGTGTCATCTAAAATGTATGTAATTATGATCATTTCATTAGTTGATTAAAAAAAATAATCATTAGGGAAATAAATATAAGGTATTTAATTAAATATGTATAAATAATCTTATGTTCTATAGAGGATAAAATTAATATTGGAGTTATTACAAATCTCATTATTTAGATAAGAAAAAAATATGGAATTCAAAGGAAACAAAATTATAAAACACATAGAGAGAATAAGATGATATTTTCTTTTTTCTCAATGCAAGGAATGAAACCAGAAGGAAATTGTATTATGTGGATAGTTAAGAGATTTATGTGTGAAAAGGATGTTCATCCGGAAATATAATTTCAAAGTTGTAGGAAGAAGAAGTAAACTAATGATGGTGAGAAACCACCACATAAAAGGATTATTAGGAATTATGTTAACCAGTGATGAAATAAAAAGGAAAATTATAAAAATCAAAATGAATAACATCTTAAGCACAAATTCAATGGAAAATATCACATGATCACGACATGAATGGTGGTGTTTGATAATGAAATAGTGAAAGGTACAATTTCTATCCACTCTAGAAATGATAATTTCTTTTTGATTATGTATTTACCCACTCTGATATAATTGAAGAATTTATTACAACTATCACAATACCACACAAATAATTATATTTTGAATTAGAAGTGAAAAATATTAATGTTATTATGATCAAATACCAAGTTAAAGGTACTTATTTGATTTAATTTTGTGGGAATTTGTTTCCTACAAATCATGTTATTCCATCTCTAGGGAAATTTGATGTTATTTAGGGAATGGATTAACATTATTTATATAAAGTTTATATTAATTTCCATGGAAGGAAAGTAATGTTATTTTTTAAAAACCAATAGATTATCATATTTTAGTTTGATGATAAATATAAATATCTAATTGAAATAACATGTATTATACGAGTCTTTGTTCATATTCAATTTTTTTGGTTATCACAAATAGTTGGGGATAAAATTATAATATAAGATATTTTTATTGTATGAAAGTTTTTTGATGATTTTATATAATAATTTCCTTGTATTATTTTGAATTATAAAGTATAATATTTAATAGAACTCATACCTAGTGTGATAACTATTTCAATTACTCTATAGAGAATATCCTCTATCGAGTTTTATGTATTGAAAAAGTAACATCATGAAAGTATTGAAAAGGTATAAATTCATACATGTACATCATGTTGGGATTTACGTATAATTTTTTTAAGAATGAAAAAGGTTCTATGTTACTTTTCATTGGTTATCAATAACATAACATGACAAAATTAAAGAGTCAATAACCCAATCCTCATATTTATGTTTTTTTGATCAATTAAAAGGATATCAATATTTTTATATGGTTTAAAATTCAACAAGTGACTATCATGACATGACCCGAACCTACCTTGGATCGAGCAGCAACCACCCCAAGCCCGCCTCCATAGGCCAGGGGCTAGCGACTAGTTCAGAAGGAACAATAACTCAGGGAGGCCCTTTCCTAAGTACATGTACACACACACGCAACACACTCAATGAAAAAGTTCATAGTAAAAGAAAAGCAAAGTACCAACTGCTATAAATAAACCACAATGTGATTCGACCTCTAAATGTAAAAAGTAAAGGCTGAAGGTAAACTGAAAAGAAAAGGGTAAAAACACGTTCCCAACCAGAAAAGTGCCACAACCCGGCAACAGGTAAACAAAAGAAAACAACTGGGAGGGTCCCACACCTGGAACCAGACTATGACCACCGCACGCGGTCTAGGATCACGAACTCCTAAGCTCCGCTGAGGTCACGACCAACCTGTCCATCGTCTTCAAGGTCACACCAAGTGCGGGCAAAGCCCAAGCAGGGGTGTGTATAAAAATACTCAATAGGATACCCCGAAAGCTCGAGGGAGAAAAAAGTAGGTGCCTAAGTGTGAGTAGTAGATCGAATAGGGAAAAGTAAAGAGTACAATAAGGAGTGTAGTAGAGTAATAGCAGAGAGTCCAGCTCAACGCAACAAGAGAAAGTATGTAGACTTGTCCAGACACAAGGAGCTGTAAATGGTGAGAAGATGAAATTCTTGTTGAGCCTTCACTACCTATAGAGGGAGAGTAGACTCGTCCAACCAGGAGAAGCTAGACACGGAAAGCATGTGGCATACCCCGTGTGTCTTCACCTCTCCTAGAAGGAGAGTAACCAAAACCCAACAAGTGGGTACTGGAACAAGATATACATATATATATGATCTGTGAAGAAACCCGAAAAAGGTCATAATGGGATCTCTATCCCGTAGCTCATCCCAAGAAAGTATGTAGCCAACAATCCCAGAAGTAAACACTATCATTTACTAGCATCCCGCACGTCTGCCCGAACTGCAAGTCAAGGGGATCAATCACCGCACCTTGACACTGTCCGCTTTGGGCGGCACTGACTTGCCCGCATGGTTTTAGGTCACGTCGCAAGGAAGCATCTCTGTGTGGAAAGCGCCCCTCGTACTTGAGTGTTCTGGGGGAATGTCAAACCACCCCTCGTAAATTCCCCGCAGTCGAGAGGTCTTCTCAAAGTCGACAGGCGACCCCCTGCCCAACCCTGCTGGAGGGTAATCTCTGCAAGTTGGTGAGTTCCCACTGGAGGGAGACCTTGAAAGATTCGATGGGTGCCACACTTCCAAGCCCTATAAAATGGTAAACCATAGGAGGGAGACCCGACTAAAGTCGTCAATGAGTCCCAATGCCCAGATCCGTAAAAGGGTACTCCACTGGAGGGAGGGTTGGAACTGCCATTGGGGACCACATCCTCGCCTAACTGAAGGTAAAACCGGCATCAGGATCCACATCCCATCCCATCTGGAGGTAAACCCGGCATTGAGGACCACTTCCCAGCCCCACTGAAGGTAAAACCGGAGCCGCTCTGGCCATCCCTTCTTGATGGTGCTGCTCGGTGAACACCGTTGTACTGGACATCCCTACTGGATGGTAACCCACTGGCCATCGCTGCTGGATGGTACCATTCTTGCCATCCCTACTGAATGGTACAATTGGGCACCCCTGCTGGATAGTACCCCAATGGCCAGCACTGCTGAAAACAACCTCCTGGCTAGCCCTACTGGAAACAAATTCTTATCCAGCACTACTGGAAACAACCTCTTGGGTAGAGGATCGATGCCTGCATAATGTGTTGGTCACACCGAATCCAAAAGAACTCTACTAGGGAAGATGAAGCAACACTACTGGTCAAACTATCGAGTATAGAACCAGGGGAAACCACTCAACCCTGCAGGTCGAAACCATCGTGAACAGGACCATGGGGAAACTCAACCCTGTTGGTCCACAAACGAGAACAGAACTAGGGGAACTCAACCCTGATGGTCAAACAAATGAGAACAGAACCAGGGGGAATCTCAACCCTATTGGTCAAACAAACAAGTACAGAAGGACCCTTTACGTCGCGAGAGGTCAAAGGTACGTAAAGCAGAACACTGCACGCACATGGGGCCCACACGACGTGTGACCCCAAGTCAACTCCAACCAATCGCACAAACATTCTTAGGTACAAACAAAAACATGTACCTCCAAGAATTCCAGTATACTCCTAGAGTATACCATGTTCCCATCCCAAAGGACATCGTGTACAAGGCACCCAACGTCAACGCGAAGGGCGTAAATGTAACAACTCCAACTTTCCACCTCAACTACTGAGGCACGGTCAACTACATCTCTTGAAGCATTAACTCCACTCATATGGGAGTGCATGCGATCATAGGCCAATGGTCCACTATTAACACAGTAGGACGAACCACCACTGGATCACCTTAATTGCCACCGTGTTTAAATGAGGTCTCGAAAGAGACTCCACACATCCAAACAGATCGTACCATTGAAATCCTCATGGAAAAAATATGAGATCGACTACTTACATGCCTACAACAAATACACAATGAAAAAAGTCATCCAACACTGCTTTATTCCCGAACAACGTCCCGTTATCCTGAGACTCAGCCCCAAAAACAGTCGGGCGTGTCGCACCATTGCGATCCTCTCGGGAAAACACGTCAAAAGGATTGGTCACTTGAGTGGAACCGATATCTGGAGAAAACGATACGTTCTAAAATAACGCACATGAGCAGTGCTGCATGGGACCCGCATTCCAGTCCCGAAGAGATGCAAACGGATCGTACCATTGTGATCCTCTCGGAAAAGAACACAAGGTAGACTACTCACTTGTCCAAAACGGACACCCGATGATAAAGCTGGAAATCACTGCCAACTCCCAAAACGGCCATCATGGTGACTGCACCATCATGCAGAATTAATGTGGGTGGATTGCGCCATTGCAATTCCCTCAGAAAAACACCTAGATTCAACTACTCGCACGCCCCGAACTGATGTCCTATGAAAAAGTTACAAAAAGCTGCGTGCAGCTCGAAAGGCGGGCTGTGGGTCCCAATCCTCAACTCTAGCTTCAATGCCCAAAGCCACACTGGTAAAAAAAATTTTATCACCAGGGTCCCAACACCGCTGACGATGCTCAAATAAGACATCAGATGCATCTGCACCGCTCAAAACACGAACCCCTAGAAAAATGTCAAACTTACATAACGCACGTGTCGTGCCACCGACCCCTCATATCTGGAATTAAAAATTTACGAGACCATCTCAAAAAGTTTATCTTGATGCCAATAAGGAATTTCCGTAGACAGAATGAAAAATGGACACCCGTAGTGGAAATTATGGGTGTCCGAGTCGAGGGGGAAAAGCCCCTTGGGCTTGACCGGCCTAGGTCGGCCCGAGGTTCGGCCGCACGGGTCGGTCATGGACCTGCGGTCCATGGTTCTATCGACCATCTTTGAGGCCGTTCGGTTATACCATGCAGAGAACCGCATATGGCAGGTCTCGGTCGCCAGAGTGGGGTCGCGCGATGTGACCCCGGCCTCCGCGTCAACCGGCTGGCACTGCCGGCGGTCCTCCGGAGCCGCCCGCCTGAGGAGCCCCGCACTGACCTCCTGCTAATGACCGTCGCCCGCCTGAGCCACCGTATGCCACCAATTGGAGCTGCTCTGCTTCAGCCAGCCACCAACCAAGCTCGCCTTCAGTGCCACGCCTCCTCCTGGAAGACCCACACCGCCGCCGTCCGCTCGCTGGAGAACCCAAACGACCTCCAAAACCCGCAATATTCGGCGGACATTTGCGATCGCCTCGCAAGTTGGATTTTCAATCTGAAAAGTGCGGTGGAATGCTCAGAAGAAAATCTACGAAACTATGGGATTTTCTTGAAGATAAAATAGAAATTTTATGCAAATAGTTGAGCGTAAAGTAGGTGCGGGAAATTAAAAACAAAATGCACGATCCAACATTGTTGGGCTTCGCTCGATGCTTCCCGCACGATCCGCCGCTGCCACAACACTCAGAATTGGGAGAGGAGAGATTGAAGGTGGTGGAGAGATTCATCCTTGAGATATCCTTCTATAGAGGTGTAATGGGAGAAGAAGAGGGGATTAAGTGTTTAAATAATGAAATTAAATTAACATTTAATTTAATTTTTAATACCCACCAAAAGACCTGCATCTGAACCTCCCGACGGGGTCAAGGTTAAGCCTCCACTAGAGTAAACACCACCTCCTAAGCACAACGCCGGTCTTGGAATTTTAATCTGTGGCCCCATTAAAAAGTTATTAAACTCAACACCCAAGTCCTCCAAATTACAAAAACGCCCCTGTGGCCATTTTCACAGATGGCCCGCTACCATGAAACATACACCCCTCCTATTGTAAACGGCATGCTCCGGACACAACAGTTCCATCAGTTTTCCAATCCGAGAATATGTTTAAGAGATACTTGAGTTTAATCATTGAATGAATAAATTAATTATTTTTTATTATCCGTTTAACATTCCGTTAAGGGGTGAGGGGTCTAAACGTCCCGCGCCGACATTCCTTATGTCGTTCCTAGGGTAAACACCCCATTCCAGACCCATCCGTACACTCAAATAATTGATATGAAACAAAACTTAGGGGTTATCCTATTTATTTGGCATCCTATTTTGAATGAACTGAAAATTTAATTTCGGCCACACCGGGGCTCGAAATCGCACGACGCCTGAAGGCCCTTCTCTGGAATAACCTTGAGAATATTCCAATGTCTTTCACAGAAAAAACCCGGTTCTTACATCATTCCATCCTTCAACCTTTTCATCCCCTAAATCTAAAACTAGGGAACAACTCAGGGTACGAAGCCCGCACCTGGATCTTCTGTACCCAGAAGAACTCTTGCACAGTCCCGCATCACCGCACAGAGACCAAAGGATTAGATCTATTCACGTGAGGTCTTCCCTTGCCGATGATGTGCATAGGATCATGCACACATCTTCTCGGGTAAGTCACCTGGGAGACATCATGCACCCACTCCAAACTTTGGGGTTAGGGTAAGGAAGTAGGGAACCTCGCCATCCCTTTGCACGGTCTCAAACGGCCCAAAGGCCCTCGAGGGTAGCTTACCTCCCTTGTTGAACCCCTACATCGCATGGCGCAACTAAAATCGCCATTTAGACCTAGGAAAAAGGCCGGTGATTCCCTCCTTCAGAATATCCATATGGTGGAACACCCATGGATATCTGGTCACGCAAGGATTCACAGTCGATGTCCAACGACTAAGACACTCTTACATGCTCAGAAAGTGAAGGAGTTGATTCCATCGACTAAAGAAAAAGGTCCCACACCATTTTACCTTACCAACACAGGGTTACACCGACACCCCGCGCCACCCTGGTAATAAATCAAACAAGGAGCAGGGAGTAAAATAATTTCACACAGAGTCAAACAATTCTATTGCAATAAGTAGAAGAGCTGTAGAGTGTACCTCTTATCACCTCATGCTCTGCAGTGTTGTAGGAATCCAAAGATCGCGACTGTCCGTGGTCCCAACTATCAGCTCCCGGAGCCTGACATGGACCACTTGGTGGTGATAGGAAGACCTCATAATGGTGTCCCCCACTACCAGCTCCTCCCGCTCCTCTGCTATCACCACCTATCTAGGCACTACTCCGATCACGGCACTACCTCTGCCGTGGTGGTGAACCCGCTGCCTGCTCGATATCCTCAGCGCGCCTGGTCGGGCAGTCTCATGCCAGGTGACCTCTCCCATCATGAGCATAACACCGACTCTCTCCAGGATTCACTGGTTCCCTTCGGCGCCACTGTAGCGTACGACCACACCCCTGAGTCCGGTTGTCAGAATGCCTCCTGCATTGAGGTTCTACTTTCCGACGCCCACTAGATGTGGCAAACATCTCGGCTCCAACGTGCCGGCTGCCACCACCAACTGTAGAACACGACAGGAAGATCTCTGCCACCAACACCTGCTCTAGCAACCCAGCATATGTCGGAATTCCCCGGGGTACTATGATAGCACAAATATCTCGACGAAGACCCTGCTCAATCTTCGGCGCTCAGATGTTGTCGTCATGGACCAACTCTGGGTAAAAGCGTGCATGGTCTGTGAAACTAGCCGCATACTCAGCCACCTTCATCCCTCCATGATGAAACTTCAAGATCTTCTAAATCTGAAAGGAGTGAAATAAGGAGTGGAAAAACTCCTCATGAAACAACAACTGAATGTCTTCCCACAAAAGCGACGAATCATCAAGAAACTGAGTTAGCAGACTCCACCAACGCCCAGCTGCTCCATAGAAAATGTTTGCAGCCAAAGCCACCATATGATCTACCAGCGTATGAAAAAGCCTGAAGAGGAAAACCATGGTCTCTAGCCAAACGTATGCTACCTGAGGGTCTGGCTCACCACTGAACCTCAGTGGTCACTGCCGCTGAAACTCACGGAGCGTGCTCAACCTGCTCTCAAGCTTAGTTTGCTTTGCTGAAGCTATCTACTAATCAACAGGTGGGGGTGATACTACCAGCCCACCTAGAAAAAGGCGATCACATGATGGGTCTAGGACTGAGGCCTCGTAGCTCACAGGGTCGTCGTCACGCACCAAAGCTGGAATCCGGACTGGCTGTCTTCGCGGAGACATCCAGAATTTTATCAAGGAGTGTTGTGGTCAGATGAGAATATATGTATATAACGGTAACAAAAATGGGGAGCTGACTCAAGAAGGACAGTCAAATACTCAATCCTATGTGATGCACAACAAATTTCCCTTCCAAATGTGTCTCATCATGCCGATTCGACAAGCGAGTTATCAGGGTCATGGTTAATGGATACGTCGGCCGCTACACCATCACTAGACTACCTAGCCTGAGAGCTGCTCTCAAGACACGTTAACACTTTTCCCTAAATCCCAACCAATTACTTTTTAGGGATTTCTGAACAACGTCCCAAGGAACGAACCACCTCTGATACAACTTTTTCACGACCTGACCCTACCCGGGCTCGAGCCCCAACTACCCCAAGCCCGCCTCAATAGGCCAGGGGATGGTGACCAGCGCCGAAGGAAAAATAACTTGGGGAGGCCTTTTCCTAAGTAACTGTACACACACACACGCAGCACACTCAATGAAAAAGTACAAAGTAAAAGAAAAGAAAAGTACCAACTGCTATAAATAAACCACAATGTGCATGGACCTCAAAATGTAAAAAGTAAATGCTGAAGGTAAACTGAAAAGAAAAGGGGTAAAACACGTGCCGAACCAGAAAAGTACCAAAAACCGAAAATAGGTATACAAAAGAAAACAGATGGGAGGGTCCCACACCTGGAACCCGACTACGACCACCGCACGCGGTCCAAACTCTCGAACTCCTAAGCTCTGCTGAGGTCACGACCAACCTATCTATCTTCTTCATGGGAACACCAAGTGTGGGCAAAGCCCAAAAAGGTTTGATTTTAAAAATACTCATTAGGATACCCCGAAGGCTCGAGGGAGAAACAAAGGGGGTACTGAAGGGTGAGTAGTAGATCGAACAGGGAAAAGTACGGAGTATAACAAGGAGTGAAGTAGAGTAATAGTAAAGAGTCCAGCTCATTCTAACAAGAGAAAAGAGGTAGAATCGTCCAGAAACAAGGATCTGTTAATGGTGAGAAGATGAACTTCTCATCGATTCTTCGCTACCTATAGTAGGAGAGTAGACTTGTCCAACCACAAGAAGCTAGAAACAGAAAGCATGTGGCATACCTCGAGCGTCTTCGCCTCTCCTGGAAGGACAATAACCAAAACCCATGAAGTGGGTACTGGAACAAGTTATAAATATATATATATTCTCTGTTAAGAAACGCGAACAAGATCATAAGGGGATCTCTGTCCCCTAGCTCAGCCAAAGAATGTGAGTACCTAACAGTCCCAGAAGAAAACACCATCGATGCCCAACATCCCACATGTCTTCCCAAACTGCAAGTCAAGGGGATCAATCACCGAACCTTGACACTATCTTCTTTGGGCGGCACTGACTCGCCCAAACGGTTTTAGGTCGCTTCGCAAGGACGCTGCTTAGTGGGGAAAGAACCCCTCGTACATGAGAGTTCTGGGGGAACATCAAAACACACCTCGTCACTGCACCGTAGTCGAGATGTCTTCTCAAATTCGACAGGCGACCCCCAGCCCAGCACCACTAGTGGGTAATCCCAGGAAGTCGACAAGTTCCCACTGGAGGGAGAATCGACAAGAGTCGACGGGTGCCACACTTCCTAGCCTCGTAAAAGGGAAAACCACTAGAGGGAGACCCAGATAAAGTCATCGATGAGTCTCAATGCCCAGTCCCATAAAAGCGTACACCACTGGAGGGAGGTTCGGAACTGTCATCGGGGACCACTTCCTAGCCCCGCTGGAGGTAAACCCGACATCGGGGACCACTTCCCATCCCAGCGGTAGGTAAACCCAGCATCGGGGACCACTTCCCAGCCTTACTGCAGATAAACCTGGAACCGCTCTGGCCATCCCTGCTGGATGGTACTGCTCAGTGAACACCGTTGTACTGGCCATCCCTGATAGATTGTACCGCTCTGGCCATCACTGCTGGATGGTACAATTGGCCACCCCTATTGGATGGTTCCCCACTGGCCAGCCCTGCTAGAAACAACCTCCTGGGTAGAGGATTGGTTCTTGTGTAATTTGTTGGTCACACCGAATCCACAGGAACTCTACCTGGGAACATGAAGAAACTCGGCCAACCAAACCATCGAGAACAGAACAAGGGGAAACCACTCAAACCTGCTGGTCGAAACCATCGTGAATAGGACCAGGGGGAAACTCCACCATGCTGGTCCACAAACAAGAACAGAACCAGGGGAACTCAACCCTGCTGGTCAAACAAACGAGAACAGAACTAGAGGAAACTCAACTCTGCTGGTCAAAAAAAAGAGTACAGAAGGATCCTCTATGTCACGAGAGGTCAATGGTACGTAAAGAAGAACACTACGCGCACATGGGGCCCACACGACGTGTGGCCCCATGTCAACTCTAACCAAGAACACAAACTTTCTTAGATACAAACAACTACATGTACCTCCAAGCATTCCAGTACACTCCCAGAGTATACCACATTCCCAGCAGAAAGGCTATCGTGCACACAGCACCCAACGTCAACGCGAAGGGTGTAAATGTATCAAATCCAACTTGCCACCTCAATAGCTGAGGCATGGGCAAATAAATATCATCAATCATTTACTCCACTCACATGTGAGTCCATGCGATCCCACAATAAGGCTCTTCTATAAACAAAGTAGGACGAACCACCACCGGAGCACCTTATATGCTTCCACGTTTAAATTAGGTCTCTATAGAGACATTGCACATCCAATCAGATTATACCACTTTAATCATTGCCAAAAAACATGCATGATCGACTAATTACTCGCTTCCAACGGATATCCGACGGAAAAAATCGTCCAACACCGCTTTTCGCCCGAACGGCGTCCCGTGATCCTGATCCTCGGCCCCAAAAACAGTTGGGTGTGTTGCACCATTGTGATCCCCTCGGGAAAACACGTCAAAACGACTACTCACTTGAGTGGGACAGATATCCGGAGAAAAAGATAAGTTCCGACATACCGCACATGAGCGGTGCTGTGTGGGGCCCGCATCTCGGTCCCGAAGCACTGCCAACGGATCACACTGTTGTGATCCTAGAAGAAAAGTACACAAGGTGGACTAGTCACTTGTCCAAAACAGACACCCGATGATAAAGCTGGAAATCACCACCAACTCCCAAAATGGCCCTCATGGGGCCCGCACCATAGTATGGAATTAAAGTGGGAAGATTTCACCATTGAAATTCCCACAGAAAAAACCCAGATTTGACTACTCGCACGCCACGAACGGATGTCCGATGTAAAAGTTACAAAAAGTTGCGTGCAACTTGAAAGACGGGACATTAGGCCCATGCCTCAACTCCGGCTTCAACGCCCTAAACCACACTGGTAAACTTTTCCTTGGCACTTGGGTCCCAACGCCGCTGACGATGTTCAAATTGGGCGTCGGATGCTTCTGCACCGCTCAAAACACGAACCCCCGAAAAACGTCAAACTTACTTAACGCACGTGTCATGCCAATGACCCCTCATCTAGGGTATAAAAAATTCCCGAGACTACCTCAAAAATCTCGTCTCGATGCCAGGAAGTCACTACTGCATATGGCATGCAAAACGGACACCCGTAGAGGAAATTAAGGGCGTCCGAGTCAAGGGGAAAAGCCCCTTGGGCTAGACTGACCGAGGTCGGCCGGTCCGCCCAACTAAGTACGGCACGCGGTTCGGCCGCTTGGGCCGGCCGTGGACCTGCTGTCCACAATTCTGCCAACCGGCCTCGATGCCAGTCAGTTCATGCATGCGGAGACCTGCATATGGCGGGTCTCGGTCTCCCAAGCGGTGTCGCGGGCCACGACCCCAGCCTCCGCCTCAACCGGTCAGCCCAGCCGGCCGGTCCTCCTGAGCTGCCCGCCTGAGGACCCCCACGCCGACCTCCTTCTAACGACTACCGCCCACCTAAGCCACCGCGTGCTACCACCTGGAGCCGCTCTACCTCAACCAGCCACCGACCGAGCTCGCTCGCAGCGCTGCGCCGCCGCTTGGAAGACCCACACTGCCGCAGTCCGCTCGCTGGAGAACCCAAACGACCTCCAAAACCTACAATCTTCCTCGGACGTTTGCGATAGCCTCGCAACGTGGATTTTCAATCAGAAAAGTGTGGTGGAAATCTCAGAAGATAATTTACGATACTATTGGATTTTCTCAAATATCAAACAAAAATTTGATGCAAATAATCAAGCTCAAAGTAGGTGCTGGAAATTAAAAACTAAACACACGATCCTACCTTGTTGGGCTTCGCCCGACGCTTCCCGCACAACCCACCACCACCGCAACACTTGGAATTAGGAGAGGAGATCTTGACGGTGGTGGAGAGCTTCCTCCTTGAGATCTCCTGTTAGGGAGGTGTAAGGGGATATGAAAAGGGGCTTAAGTGTTTAAATTAAGAAATTAAATTAACATTTAATTTAATTTTTAATACCCACCAAAAGACCTACGTTCGAACCTCCTGACGGGGTCAAGGTTATACCTCCACTAGGGTAAACACCACTACTCAAGCAAAACTTCTATCTCGAAATTTTAATCTGAGGCCCCGTTCAAAAGTTATTAAACTCAACGCCCGAGGCCGTCAAATTACGAAAACGCCCCTAGGCCATTTTCACAGAAGGACCCTGCCCGTGAAACATACACCCCACCAAGGGTAAACAACACGCTTTGGACTCAAATGTGCCCTCAGTTTTCTAATCCAAGCAACTATTTAAGAGATAATTGAGTTTAAACATTAAACGAATAAATTAATTATTTTTTTTATTATCCATTTAACATTCCGTTAACGGGCGAGGGGTCCAAACATACCACGCCGACATGCCTTATGTTGTTCCTAGGGTAAAGACCCCATTTCGGACCCATCCATTCACTCAGATCTCTGATCCAGAACACCGTTTAGGAGTTAGCCTTTTTATTTGGTGTTCCCAGTGTGAACGCACTTAAAATTTAATTTCAGCCACACCGAGGCTCGGAATCGCACGCCGTCTGAAGGCACTGCTCTGGAATAACCTCGAGAATATTCCAAAGTATTTCACAGAAAAAATCAGTTTCTTACATATTAGGTGAAGGTAAAATGTGAGGACATTCCAAAAAGAACCTATTGAATAAGGTATAAACAATATGAATTTTTAGTGACTCTCTTTAGTCTTACTAATTCCCATAATATCTTAAAGAATTTAGTGAATAGAGAATTTAGAGAATATCTTGATCAATTTCTAGTAGTCTTTATATAATTTATTAGTCTATATTCTAAATGTAATTAAGATAATTTAGTTCACTTGGGAATTATAATGTATACCACAATAAAAGATAGTTTATATGAAAAAGATTACATGTGTGAATTTTATCTATAATAAGATTAATTTTTGGATTATATAATATCATGTGAGGGTATTTAAGTGGATATATAAATGATGGAAGTTATTTAATATTGGTCCAGACCAACCACTTCGACAAATATCTATTGTTTTCTTGGGTTTTTATGATATTATCCACTATTTTTTGATAATTTCTCGTGAATATCTAATACACTAATCATGTAATGTTGGGAGTTAGACTAGTTCCTTTCGAAATATTAATGTGAGGAAAATTTCAAAGAAATAAATATAAGTTTAGTCAAAAAACATGTGAATACACTACCTTACTCTGGAGATGGTTTAATTGATAGAGATTATTTCAGAAAACAATTTAAGGTTCATGGGGAAAATTAACCAATATATTATTTTATGTTTGTTATGGTATTTATTTCATTAAATATTTAAATGCAATATCTTTATGGATAATGGTTTGTTATATATACTTATCATAAAATTATAAACAATATATTAAATAAAAATGATTTGAATATATTCTCGTGAATATGGTTGGAGTTGATTAATTATATTGACTACTCAATACATTACCACCTTGCTAAAGTAGAAGTGGTTCCATGAGCTCTAATTCAAAAGGATATTGGTAGATTATCTTTGAGTAGGATCAAAAAATATATTAATATTTCATGGGTTTTTTAGATTGGATCCAAAAATCTTGATATAAAGGGGTAAATATTATCTTTCTCAAATGAGTGTTAAACCATCTATCCATGTAATGATTAATGATTTGAAAATGGATGATATAGAACTATAAAATAACATGAGAAATGTTTGAATGTTTTACCTTGGTTATAATGGAATGATAATCTTCAAGAATCATGTATGAGTCCCATAAATTATAGAGTTAATGATGTGGTATTGGATGAAGATACTAGATAATCATTTAATATTCACAATGGATGCATAAATATTTCGTGTCACAAACCAAACCAATGGGGCCCAAGAGGAAACTCCACAAAACCACATCCAGTAGGCCAAGGGATGGAATATCTTTTTGAGTAGTCATATCAGAGGAATGTGTGGCTATATACAATGGTACTTGTATGCACACACAAAAAAAATATATCTATGAAATAATTCATAGAGGGTAAAAATGTAATGAAATTCATATGTAAAACTATCCCCCAACTAGTGTATTGAAAGAGTAAATGGGTAAAAAATACAAGCCTTTATAAACTATAAAATCATCCATCCTACTTAGATGGAGGGGATTTCTATCAAATGAACTTCCAGAAATCTCCTCATATAAGAACCAAAATGAATATCAGTCAATTTAGCTCACTATTCTTTGCCAGCTACAATTCCAGTAGGGACTCCATAAAAATTCCTATCATCTAAGCAAGACAAAAATTGCATGGTAAAAGCTCGTGAAGGGGTGAGTATTACAATAAACTGTGGGTGATAGAAATACCCTAAATAAAAGGGAGAAACTAAAAGGAAACATTTTGGTCAAACCATCTTGAGGGAACTCAAATGAGAGATAAACTCTATTTTGACCATCCTTGGTGATAACCGACTAGTCATCTCTATCAATATAGTGTCTCAACCAATAAATTCAACAACAACATAAGGAAACCAAGAAAACACCCATATATTCTCTTCCCGTACTCTATGCTTCATGAGGTCCTGAACTCATAGACAACCACATGATTCTACTAGAGGCTCAAAAGTGACACTAGTCCAAGAAAACACACTTCATGAGACCTACCATCCTCTATAGAATTCATTTGAGAGATATTCTCTATCAGGAACAACACTCTAGGTCCAAATATATTTCCCAAAACTAGAGGTCCTATCAATGATGTATTGTGTACAGTGAAATCTCTTATAAAACCTAGGTGTAGATACATTATCTTCAGCACTAAACACAGTTGGAGGACCACTACTGCATATCATATACCGTGTGAATCCTCTCAATGGAGAGAGATTTAGGAGGGGCTTGCTACTCATCACTTCCCTACTACTGAGGGAGTACTATCTCCTAAAAAACACAAAAAAACACATAATATCCCACATGGAGAGTCCCAAACCTCACTAAATGGAGGGAAAAATTCCTCTCAACTAGGTATCACACTTGGCAAGTTGAGGGGCCACATCCTTTTAACCACACTCCATAGCCAAGGGAGTTATAACTCCAGTAAAAGAAAAACTCCCTATTAGAGCTTGATGATGGGGGTGTACCACTCCATAGACCGAGGGCTAAAAACCTATATATTGGGGAGTACTAACTCTATTCACATAATAGGGAACCCACTCCTTGATTCGATAGGGGTCTACCGAAACTGTTGACGAACCTCTACCTGATTCATTGGGGGAGTACTGACTCTACCCGTATGATCGCTATGGGGGACCATAACTCTGATACGATAGAGGAGTACTGATCCCAGGCTAGAGGACCCACACCCTAGTGCTATAGTGGAGTACCAATCAATATTACACATCCCATATCGAGGACCAGTGCCTTGATACAATAGTAGAGTACTGAATCCATGAGTAGAGGACTCATTCCCCAATATTATGGGGGAGTACCTACTCTATCTAAATAACGAGTAAGGGGTTCCACACCATAATAATTCTGAAAAGTACCGACATCGGTAAAAATAATTCGTGGGTAGAGGATCTACACCCACTATAGGGGATTTTCATCTCTATCAGATCGAGAAGTAAGGGAATCTAGCACCCTTGTACAACAGGGGAGTACCAGTCCAAGTGTATCTTTGATGAAGACACCAATATCCTTCATCGGTCATGTGTCCCATAAAAAGACATACACAAGTAGTGAAATCATGCCCTAATTTGACTTGGGATCAACACTCTATCTATATAAAGAGTCTATGAGACGCACATCTTGAGATGGAAGGGAAGGGTACCAACCCCTACATGTATCTAGTTATCCACCCTGACTACTAGCCACTAATTAGCACTGATACTGAATTGTTGTGCTCAAAATCATGCCATGTATTATATCAAAATTCACTAAGAGGCCCACCATCACATTCTATGTGGAAAGATACATAGGATAGGCTACTCATAGCCTTTTATACAAGTCCCAAATAAAGAGATATTCCTAGATTAAATATGCAATAAAAGTACACATAATGTATTGGGGTCTACACTATGTGTGACCCCTCATGGACACCTAGATGTGTCCCATACTATATCAAATATATGGCTATGTGAGCATAGATTGAGTGTATATCTGATACATATAATATCTCACCTCATTGGTTCCCAAACTATGTCCTCATCTTTTTACCATGTACTCTACCTCATGTCTATGCCTGAGGCTGTGTACAATCATATGACCATATTCAAAGACACAACTACCACTTCCATGTACATAGCCACATGTCTTGGGATCACTATATGAATTTTAACCCCATTACATGGCATGTATTACTAAAAAGAGGATATTCCCATAACCGAAATAACACACCTCTAGTTTCCATACACTCTTATACATGTGATCGGGAATCTATAATGGGATAATCCCTTAAAGCATCCCAAAAAATATTACTTTCCACTTATTCCTATAGATACACCATCATAGAGTCCATAGAATTATCAATGAGACTATAAAAACTTAATACAATGCATAAAAAGGTGATTAGAACATAAAAACATATCCACATACCTCATAGGGAAACACCAAAAATTCGGGTCTAGATCCACGATCTGAAGCCACAACACCGTGATCTAAGAGAAATCTCTATCAAGATCAAAGATCGATGATGCTTCCTCTCCATTGTTTCAACTTGATTCATATTTCACTCTAAAGGTGTGAGGGGGAGGGGGTTTTCTTATCTCTGCTATGCATGCACAAAATGGGTAAGGAATGGGTATTGATTCAAATTATTTTAAATTAATATTCTTCACTTAAAACCCCACCAACATGATTCCAACTCAACATCCAAAGCTAAAAAAAATTATGTTGTACCTAGGGTAAACAACACATTTTCAACACAAACACAACATCATATTTCTTCTATGAGACTCCAATTTTGAGTTATTAGTCATTTCCATATATAATTCATGAAAATGTTTAAATATATTTGATATTTATAATATCAACACACAGAGGATCTCCAGGCTGCAAAATTCCACTCCGACATAGAATCTAGCTTCTAAAATATCCTTATAAATATTTTAGTGTGCCACAGGTAAAAAATAATTAACTGAAATCTAACCACCTTATGAATTTTCATCATCAAAAAGGACAATCCTAGGTATAAGGATAAAAAATGAGCTCTCAAATGAATATCCATGCCATCGAGCTCACCAAGGGTTCTCGTGCTGCCTACATGCACCCACTCAAGGAAACCTCAAGGGAAAAACAGAACCAATGTCTATATAAATCATGGTAAAATTATGAAACTAAGTTATAACATATATCCCCCACAATGACTCTTGGAAAAAACAAATCACCTAGTCTATCTATGGTCATAGGGTCTATAGGTACCACCATTATAACCTGGATTAGATGTCGGTAGAACCTTTAAGTTCTCATCTCCCTTGGATTAAAAACAAAAAATATATCCTCAAGAATTTCATGTACAAAACAGGTTATGAGAACATGATGGTAATAAAAAACAACATATTTATTCCCAAGTGAAAACATTGGGATTTACCTAGTCCTCTACACAAGCTTATAACATGAAACCAATCCTCAAACATAGAAGTCTAAGGAACTAATCCTACACACCCTAACACCATACGCTTTTGGAGATACTAAATCAACTATAGGATTTTAATCACATCACAAGATCACATATATTTGGGGGAAGAATCCCCCTTCGTTATTCATCCCAATCTATGTCAAAAAACACTAAAAATGGGTACTATTGATGCCCCATGTCACCTAAGAAAAACCTCAAGAATGTAGTTGCATGAAAAGAGAACCTCACAATAATGTATACCAAAACAACTAAAAAATTAAAAAGGAAAAATTGTGTAAATATAATCATACCTATATCCACATGGTCTTTGGACTTCGTAACTTATAGTTTTCCTCCCCCCATCCTCCAGCTCCCTTAGCATAGTGAAGACCAACATGGTGGTGGTAAGAACATATCAAACTATCTTCCTCCTCTTACTGTTATTCCCACTCAAATTCCATGTCTGTCATCATGAATAACTCCATTCTACATATGCTTCCTTTTCTAGGGTGGTCCTTATACCGAATCCATATCTTTATCATGGGGGTCTTAGTATCTCATATACGATTTCCCTGTCCATCAATAATGTAACACTTCCTCTCTTTCTATTGACCAGGTCCCCAAAAACACTCTAACAATTCAGTCCCACTCATCCTAGCATGGGTAAGGGTATTCTTCCAATGTTGGGATCCTGATGATTGTCCCCTACCAACTACTACATATTTCATAGCCTCATGATATCCACTATTAGATATATTATCCTAATGCTCCTCTAGGAAGCTCTCTACTACTAGATATTGTTCCAGTACCCTAACATAAGTGGTGAGGAACAAGGAGAACTCGCCTAACCAGTTCTCTCTAAATAGGGCCTTCTCAATGGTTTATGTTCTAAAAAATGTATCCCATTACATATCCAGGGAGTATCATGAATGGTGTTTGAACTTCACTGAATTCTCTTTTACATAAATGCTATCATTCCAAAGCTGCAGAATCTCATTTACATGAACCGATCACAATGTGGTTTGATAAAACTATTCCCTGAAGAGAAACTCAAAATCCTCAACAGCAGGAATCTCCTCATTTTGTATCATCTTTATAAGACTCCACCATCTCCATGAAAAACCCTAAAAAAAGCTCGCCACTTAGAATACCATCTGATCAGGAGGTCACCTCACTAGGTGAAAATTATGTGCGACTACCTCAATAATGTAATAAACTTCCTAAGGTTCCTTCTCTCCTCGGTTCCTCAGAGGTCACTAACTCTAGTACTTATGTATAACTCTATTCCTATGTGAATCCATATTCTATACATTCATCATAACCATTCCCCAATGAGTGGTTTCTTAACAAGAGGTCAACTTGAAGATATTACCTCAGTAATAGAGCCCTAACCTAAAGCCTCATCACTAGGATGATCTATTAGAGTTGGTTTCTAAGGACCAAATTATTGTTCTTTGAATAAATTTATATTTAATGACATGAATAATAATAAAAATTATTATAACAAAATGTTTATTTTATTTCATGGATTTAATGTAAAAATTTTATAGAGTATTTTTCGCATTGTAAATGTCATAGAAGTTCCCTGATATGATGAGAATATTGAAGTTCCATGAGAATATTATAAATATAGTTATGTTGTTTCATAATGTACAATGATGGGAATAATAGTATTTTTACTATCAGCTATGGGTACTCATAAATGGATGAGGCTTCTTCTAATGAAGTTCACACCTTTTAATCTCCACGATGGGAGATTATGAGAATTGATCTGCCAATAGGAATTCTTCATGTTTTTGTGTCATCAAATATTCCTATATGGAAGCATTTGTAAAGATACGTAGACATTAATATTATCATTGATTCATTTTATAACTTACAAAATTATATTTACAAATTAAAACTGTCACACAATATGTTAATGAGAAGTTTGCTATTTTTTTGTGTCAGAATTGACATGTCATAATGGATAAGTTGAGGATGGATTATCCCTTCTATTATAATTGGATCCTATATCTCCACATATTTATTGAAATATAACTATAAACAAAATTTCATGTCAATAGTGTACCAACATTTTTATTTGTGATTTTCAAATAAAAATGTATTGACCAAACAGGTTGATGACACTATCATGCATCCTTCTTGATGAGATATAATGACAAGGGGATTATATTACACTGTGAATTTTTGTATGTGGTTGTCTTAATTTCAAAATTAATTTAGTTACCTTGGGTTCATTGATCCATTTCTACATAGTAGTGTTGGACTTTAGGGAGTCCCACCTAATGCTAATGAGAAATAATCCTCTAGGATCACATAACATGTGTTTCTATTGATCATGTTTAAATTCTATTGGAATTTAATTATTATAATAAATATTACTATCAAGATATAGAAATTATTCTATTCAGTTTATAATGATTGTATAAAATAAATTTATAATTATTCGATAACATGTGAATACAAATATATTTGATTATTTTATTAAAAATTTAATATATATTTACTTTCTAGTATATGAATGAAAAATTTATTTATGAATAAAATATTAAATTTATATTCAATAAATACTTAGAAGTTCGAATAGACCAAGACCACATCTGGTGATAAAATAATTATTTACAAGATGAAAAATATTATTTATCAACTTTTACAAGTTGACACACTAAAAAATAATAATAATATTTTTATATGGAATGAGGTTTATAAATGGTAATACGTGTTATTTAATATTCGACCTAAAATTAATTAATATTTTAACCCAAATCATAACTTTTTAAACCACCTATTTCTGTTATTTGTTTTACCCAAAATTGATAATAGATAAGTGTAGTGCTTAATAAATTCTCCTTCGACTAATACTCTCCACCTCTCAAGAATTTTAAACATAAGAGAGATTTGTTCAAGACCAAATAATGAGACATCAAGATCAGAAAATACAGGATATTCTATTTTCCATTTTAGCACCAATATATTGAGTTTATTTTATTGGAAAACAATTGAGCATGTATGGATCACTGATAGAGCGATTCTATCCTTGGATTGTAACAGTAAAATGATAGAAATCAGAAAGTGTATATTCAGAATAACAAAATTCACCATCAAAGAAAATTCGTAATCCCATGTATTTATTTCGTCATATATTTAATAGTTTAATTATACATTTTTTTGTGGAAGATAATCTATCATTATTATGAAAATTTATTATTAAAATAAATTTTAATATATCACCTGGCATTGTATGGTTTTGGTGCACTTAAAACCAATATGATTTCCATTACAAAACATCCATGGAACCATATTTAGAATTTTTCACAGTTGCATCTAAAAAAATAAATAGGATTCACCATTGTCAAGGAGTATATCTGGGGAGATGACTTAATATGCACATGGAACACAGAACACAATCCTATATGATGCATGTATAAAAAATTATGTATGAACAAAGTTCTAACCAACTGAGTCATGATAAAGGTAATCAAAGTCCCAGTGAGTGGAAACATCCCCCAAAAACAAACAATAGAATCCATGTACTAAATTTAAATCTCAAAACACATTAATACCATTGCTATAAAAACCAAATAAAGATCACAACTAGAAAACCACTTAACTGTTTTCCCAAATTGGAACCCCCTATGACAGCACTCTGTCCTGACCCAACCCAATGGGGCTCATGATAAAACTCCCCAATCCATCATCAAATAGGCTATGGGCTAGTGTCTAGCACCGAGTAAGTATATCAAATGAATAGCAAGCCTTAACCTATAGTACTTGTATGAACACACCCACAAAAATCACTATGTATTAGTTTAGAGATAGTGAAAAAATTGAATAGACTCATGCATTAAACTATCCCAAAACCAGAGTGCAAAAACAATAAAAGGGAGAAAATTAAATCCAACTAAATACTATAAAAGTGTCCAATATACTCATATGGTGGGGATTGAAGTAAAATGATACTACTAGAAAGCTCCTCAACCTTGCATTGAAAAACACCTCATTTGGTCTAGCTCTATGGTTTATGTGTTTCGAGTCCTTTGGGGGCTCCATAAAAAGGCCAATCATCTATACATGAATCAAAATGTGTAGTAAAATCCCATACATGGGTGAGTATAGAAATACCTAGCAGGATCCCAAAATATCAAAAATGAAACTGAGCATCTAAAAGGCAACAATCCTCTTAACCTAATAAGAGGGAGCCCAAATTAGAGAGAAACTCCATCACGACCATCATTAGCTATTCAAAAATAGTAACCTCTCTAAACATGGTGTTTCAATATTGAAATTTGATAAAAATTAAGTAAACCTATAAAACACTTAGAAATACTCAACCTAGATTTTTTGTATCAGGAGGTTCCAATCTCATATCTAGCCAGAAGATTTTACTCAAAGATATGTGGTGAAATTTTCTAGTAATAGAAAGTATATGACACCTTCCATACCATATGGCACTCATATTGATGATATTATTAATCAAGAACATTTTTCTATGACTGAATCTAGTACCCATCACCAAAGTTCATATCAATGATTTTTTTCACCGTCATCATGCTCATAGAAAATCCAGTTGGAGGTTCCCACTCCTAGCCACTTCACATAGTGATGTGAGTACTGCTCCTAATCATGCACCCTGTGAATCAAGTCATGTGAGAGATGGTAAAGAGGTACATTCTCCTCTCCATTTCCCAATAGATGAGGGAGTGGTAACTTGATTCCAACCTAAAAAACACTTATGAACTCTCATTGAGAGGCCCTCTCCTAACCTCATCGAAGGATAACTTCCTCTTAATAAAGTATCATAATTGGAAAGTGTATGGGACCGCTCCTCATAACCACACTCCGGATCCAAGGGTGTTTTATCTCATGTGGAGGACTAAATCCACATAAAATATCAACGGTGGTGGAATACTAGTCCATATATAGAGACCCCCGTACCCTATGTGCAGGGGAGTACTGAATCTATGATCACATTGGGGGACAAACACCCAAACATGTCTTGGGAGTACAAACAATGTACATGGCGCTCGCGCTGATACATCGGGGGGTGTACAGAAATTACAAGTGTTATCACTATATGGGAACTACACCTTTATAAGAAAGGGTAGTACTAACCCAAGGCTAGAAGACTCAAACCCCAATGATACAGGGGAGTACCGACCCGTCCTATACATCCTGTATAGAGAATGTGTTCTCTGGTACGATAGGGGAGTACAAACTAAAATAATATAGGGCCTAAGAACTTGTATGATGAGGGAGTGGATACTATCTCTGAATAATGAGTAAAGTGGTCATGCACCCTAATACATCAAGGGACTACCAATTCCAACTAAAAAAATGATACGAGGGACCTATTCCCTAACACTTCAATGGAGTACCTACCAAGGGAGAACTCTTCCAGGGGTAGAGGACCTGCATCCAATGTAGGATATTTCCATCTATATTAATCTGAGGGGTCGGGGAAACCCGCACCCCAGTACAACAAGGGAGTACCGGTCCCAATGTCTCCCCAATAACAACATTAATCACCTAAATCAATCACATTTCACATTTAAACACAACCAAGTGTATGGGACCATCTCCCTAATACGATAGGGGAGGACTATTCTACCAACTAAATGATTCTAAGGGAACCACATCCTAGGATGTTAGGGAAGGGTACCGACCTCGACATCTCTCTTGTGATCCAGAAAAACCACTATCCATGACTAAGCACCACTAGTGTAGTGTCATGCTTAGAATCATACCACATAATATCTCCAAATCTACCGTGAGGGTTAGAATCACATTCTATGTATAAAACATCCCAATATAGTATACGAACCTAAAAATATCTAAGTCCAAGATAAGTAGATACACTTGGTGGATGTCTCTAAAAAATTACATGATAAGTAATGGTATCTACATGCTGTGTGACCCTTCCTGAACACCTAGTCATTTACTCTACTACATATTTTGGATATCCATGTGAGCTTACACAACATGTACATGGGATACATGGCATGCCCCGCCATATCTTACCCCTAGCTGATTCTTTAGATTGGCCCTTTGTACTCTACCCCATGTCTATGTCCCTAGCTATATAGGGTCACACAACCATTTCCCATGATGTGGTTACCCTGGCCATTTCCTTGTCCACAAGACATGGGATCACTACACAAAACATAACCATGGTACTTGGAGTGTAGTAAAAAATGTCATTTTCACCAAAAAATTTAAAATTTATTATTCCCTTATAGATGACCTTTTGTGATTGGATATTAGGAATGGGAATTCCCAATGAGTTACCAAAAACACCCCGGTTTCGCCTAAAATTCATAGATTGACCCTCACAGTTTCCCTATAATTCATAATAGGTATAAAAAACATTTAAAAAACAAATAAAAAGGGTATTGATACATAATGATAAAATCCACATACCTCATGCCGAAATGAAGAATCATTGGGTGTAGATCAACGATATGAAGATATTTCACCATGATCTGGGAGTGATCGATGTCTAGATCAATGATCAACGTTTCCTCATCTCCTTAATTCCTCCTTGGTTCATCCATCTATCCAATGGGGGGAGGGGGTTACCTAGTAACTTGAATGAACAATACAATTTTGGAGGGGGTTGATTTTATATTTATTAAATCAATATCACCCATGAAACATCCCACCAACACCCTTCGACCATACATCTAATACTGAAGGATTTTATGTCACCCCTAGGGTAAAGACCACATTTTAAACTCAATTGCAGTATCAAAATTTTTTCCAGGACTTCGCACAAAGTTATTCCACATTTCCAATGAAACTATGTTTATGTGCGATAAAATATCATTATTATTTTTTTAATATCACCACATCGAGGATTTCTGGGCCCTAGAATCCTGCACTAACTCAGTACCTTTATTCAAAAATATTATTAGAAATATTATAAATTATTACATCTCAAAATCCAATTCAATAAATGTAGATATATCTGAGAGTGTGATTCTGGTGGTTAAACATAAAAATAGATGTTTTAGAATATATATCTATGTTTTTGGTATCTCGACAATTTAATTCTAAAAGACATAATTCTATGTGAATGTTAAAACCATTACATATACCATAATAAAAATGGGAAAACATCACAATCAATTTATTCTATAGAATCCCTAAAACATCCAAAAGAAATAATGATATTTGGGTTATAGACGATCACCTTGTGAATTTATCACACCTAATTGTAATCTATACAGATTTATCTCTTAATAATATTTTCATAATAAATATGAAGGATGTTGTAAGGTTTCATGGAGTACCACATTATATTGTATTTGATTTGGATATGAGGATTACATTGATCTTCTGGTGTAGTATTTAGCCAGATCTGGATTTAGAGTTGACTTTCTAAACATATTATAATCCATAAACTATTGATCAGTATGAGAAAACCATTAAAACAGTAACTGATATACTGAGATATTAATTTACTGATTTCAATGGTGGTTGGGGTCAATAACATTTTATAGTATTGTTTTCTTAGATAATATATTTCACTCAATCAATTAGATGGATCCACATAATTCCATATATAAAAAGTAGTCTAAAAATCCAATATTATATTATGTAGTTGGATAATGAATGATTTTTGGACATGAGATAACTAAGGAAATGGAGGAGAACGTTAGAGATATTCACCCATACATCCAAGAAAATCAAATTTGGTTGAGATGTCATGCGGACAATCATTAGTAAAATATGGAATTTGAATTTTGTAAAAAGGTATTTCAAAAAATTTCTCTATAGAATAATTTTTTGATATTTATAAAGGTGAATTATTATATAACTTTTTCTATATGTAGAAATATGAAAATAGTGTTCATGTGAAGATACGAACTACTGTCTCAATGAATAGTGTAATAAATTTTTATATATCTAAATTTTATGGATGAATATATATAAATATATATATTACTTATATAATTAATGAACTTCAAAATATGATTGAACCATCATCAAATATCAAGGACCAGAACTACTGAAAATAAATTCTAATAAAAAATGAAACAATTAACACCCAAAAATGATGATTTTTAATAAGGAATTAGTAATTAATGGGTTTGGAAATATTATAATTGGTTCATATATATTATTATAGATATGTTATTTAATATTTTAAATAATTATAATATAATTAAATATATTATATGGGATTTTAGATTTATTTTTAAGTAAGTCAAACATGAGGTTATAGATTTCTATTATAATCAAATTGTTTATCGATATTATTTATGATTATGATTCCAATGATGACATATTATTCACTATTATTCAATAATCACATGAATTCTAATATCCTGTGGTTATTTCAGGTTCTTAAAAGTCATAATTTAATTTTTTTCTCTTTAATAAATCAGGAGTCTGAAAGAATTTTTTAAAGTAAAATTGAATTTAATTATCTATTTAGAAAAAAATAATTTTACTTCCATATCCATGTATTATAAAAATGTTTTCACAAATTAAAATAATATTTTTCTATGATTTTTCTAATTATTTTTTACACATGATTTAATTATTAAAAAATGGATAAAAAATTATAATATTTTCATTTTTTGAATGATGTACTTTTGAATTTTTACGGAAAATGTGAACAGTTTTAATGTACATGGCTTGAATGATAATTTTCAATTTCATGATCACTTAATGATTTGAATATTACCTTAAATTTTTCAATGAATCATATCAAACAAAATGATTTCCATAATATTTTAAAAAAAATTATATTTTAAATAAGTCATTTCAAAGTGAAATTAAATTTTTCATTATAAAATGATCCAATGAATTTATTTAAAAAAAAATTCCCCGATAATATACATTGAAGTTTATTATTATTTATTTATGATATAATCGAATGATAACATCAAATTTCAATCTTGGGTGGCATTTTCTGATTTATTTTTTATTCTATTAAACCAATTTCCTTCCCAAGGGTTAATTATATTGTGATGAAACTTTTATGAAACATGTTTCTTTTCCATGTGTGGATATATGATGAAATTTTGAAGCATTTATAAATCATCATCCATTTCCAAAGTTTATGTTATTATATATGATTTATGAACATCTTCTAGACATATGTATGATTTTCATTATTTAATCGGTGGGATGTGAATTATATAGCCATCCATAAAATTGGGTAACAATTAATATATCAAGTGATAGTATGGACTGAAATTGTTGGTGAACCCAGTTATGTGAGGGAATCTATGCACTATGGTAGTATAGGGAGTGAAAAATGAACAAGAATATAGTGGAATGAATAGAGATCCTAATCAACTATGATAGTCTTGAAATCAATCCATGACTAAGAAAATTATTTTCTATGCTTATGTGTTTTCTAATGGCATACACCTTATGCCAATGTTATGATTTGAGGGATCATGTTCATTAATTTCATAATGATTATTTTATTATAAAAATTCCATGATTTTTTCTCTGGATAAATAATATGATCTATGATAAGATGGATATGGTTTTCAAAGGTCATGATCATGTTTCCTTACTTAGCATCTGAGCTAACCCTTACTGAGAATCTAATCTCATACCCAATGGGCATATCAAGTCACCACTTATTATGTTTTTTTCCTAATATTATGATTAATGTTTTTATGCATGACTCATCAATGAAGGGTCCAATTACTGAATAACATAATCAGAGATGATGTAGACATATTATACACAATTTTTATATATATAAGTATCCATAGGAAACAACCCAATATGATTATAGATTGGATCGAAACTATATGTATTAAATATTCATATAATATGATGTAATATTTATGTATGAAATGATTGGGTTTATATAATATATTTTTAGGGGTAATAGATATGATTTTAAAAAAAATTACCTCATCTGAATGAATATATATAAGATTAAATACCAATAAATGTGACATCGTACATCAACTGATGAATCTAAAATAAAAATGGATATACCAAAATAAGCTTTGGGAACTAATCAGTAACACCAAAACTCTCTAAAGTAGCTTGATAAATACTCTAAAGTAGTATCGTTTAGAATTGCCTCCAAAAAACCATACTAACATAAAAATTAGTTTATATATATGTAGGTTAGGATAAAATATATGCTAATTAGGATCCTCTACAAAACTTCTCTTCAGAAATATTAATGAAGCATACTATGTCATAGTGTATAAAAAAATGATACTAAATATTCACCTAAATAGTTAATACCAGTTTCCCCTATCATCACCATGGATCACTCACCATGTAACATATATAAGTAAATCATACTGTAAAAAACACACACACACATATATATATATAATGAAGGGTAACCTGCTTCCATGTCTCTACTATTTTTTCACACTCATTATCCATTGCCACAAATCCAATGCTCATCCCTATGATAAGTAAGAAATCCCAGATTTGAGATCGTCTTTTAACCTAAAAAAAATTGTCCCACATAGAAAACATAATATTGTTTTAGAATTAGTCCACATATTCACATCATCATCATCATTATCCCATCCCCAACAACATATATTTATTGAATCCAATATAGCACATGTACTTTCATTATACCTAAAGCTATCATATCTCATGCATGTAGACACATGGGAGGTGAGATCCATAATGAATGAATAAAATTATATTCTATTCTTGAATCCAATAAATCCCAAACATATATAGATAGTAAACGGTGTGCCATCATAGCCTTTAATGATATTTTTCATATACCGTATGAAATTATAGACCGAGATTCATTGACTTTTCTTTGTCTGAATGGATTGATTTAGAGAGGGAGAAGTTATCCAACCACTGTACCTCCATCCTAGATGTTGGATAAAACACCCTCCATATCATTTGGGTGTTAGTTTATCTAATGATATAGGGATGATAGCATATAAAATTAGAAAATATAATGAAATATGACACATAACCATGCTAAGGAAAACTACATAGCTTTAGAATCATCCAAAACTATCATCTTATAGAACCCCAAACTACCACAAATAAGGTCTAGTTATAAATTTTCATACAATCATAAAACTAAATATTAGTTAATCCATTATCCATTTATTAGTGAAAATACACCATATTCAATTTCCATTATTAATTATTTAGTATTTTTTCCAAGTGTCTAATACATTATTAACTCTATTGATATACTCTTAATACACCATCATAATCATCAAAAATCACCCTGAATAAATACTATTATTTTATTAATTTTTTTATCATTTCATAAATATACAAGTACTCTAGGACTCAACCTAAGCAATCACTCAAAACATGTAAACGCTATTTACAACATCAAAATACTTACAACAGTTAAATTATTATCATATATATAACATATTTCCATCCAATAATATAACTTTCATAATGTAATAATTATGAATATCGATAGGAAATCCCCATTCAGAACTCATTCTGATTACATAGTTTCCCAAACAATTTCATATAATATAAATATTCTCTACTATTAATATCATCATATATAAAAAAATCCCTGATCTTTAATCCCACAGTATTATCAATCCCACAACCACTACTGTCTAGGATCCCATCCTATCAATCAGTTAAACCATAATCATAATTTCATTTGGCCTCCATCCCATAGCTCATAAAATGTCTTCAACCACAACCAATACATTTTCTATCAAAAACAAGGGTCTAAATCCCTAGAGCCACAATCATGTAAATTTAATAAACCTACACATTAGAAGATGTCAATAAGACAAATCATCAAGAGAAGAAGGTCTCATACAAAATAAAAATGGCTCACTCATCCCAAAAATTTAATTACATATTTAATTAAATCCAAGAAGAGTATAAACCATTTAGCATGTGACCCTTTTTTTAATCATAAAATTACATGGATTTTCATTGTTTATAGTTTTAATAATTCTATCATGCTAAATAAATAATAAAAAACTCCTATAATATTATATCATGTAATTCTTTTTCCCCATGCAATACATTTGAATATTTTTGGGAATATTTTAGGATCTTGGAACTACAGTGCGAGATTTCGAGACCCGATGAGCCTGGAAATGATATTTTAAGAATAGTAAATATATTATTATCTTGGATTTCTATTTCTTAAGAAAAAGTGGAATAAAACCCAAATGTAATTTTAGATTGAAAATCATAGACCATTATTGAGATCAGAAGATGGTGGTTACCCAAGTCTCGATATAATCATTATTGGTGTTAGGAATTTTGGGAAAATGTTATTATAGGAATAAATAATAAAATTAAATAAATAAATTTGTTTATTTTTTAATTTTGAGGTTGATAACCAGAGTCTTCTATTTAAATATATATATTTTCAATCTTAAATTTTATCATCATAAACTATAGATTTAGTGAAATAATGGGAGATGATTCAATGGAGTATCTTTGTAAAATGTTATTAGATTAAGATAAAATCAACGACCATACATCAATTCTGCTTGTGGATATAATAAATAACAATTATGTGAAATCATTTTTAATAATTTATTGATCCAAATAGAGGTACAAAATTGGTTTTGTGGATTTATACCAATTTTATTATCCCATGACGAACATTAATTATTCAAACAATGGATTTCTTTTCATATATTCTATTTTACAGGTATGGGTTTATTTTTCAGATTTGTAGATTATTATTATTAATTTTTTCATTGATGTTTGTACGTCATCATTATTATTTTCCATAAAAATTTATTGAGCCAAAAAACAAAGGATGCAGTTTTTTCCTTATAATTGTGTTTTGTGGTTTTCTCTCCTCATTCTATATGTGTTCAATGTCGGAATTCTATTTTCTTAGGATTGGATTGATACAGTATGCATGATAATGGCACATTATTTCATTGATGAAACAGATTTCTACCATGGATTTATGATGGAGATTAGACATCACAATCATAGTACACAATGACAGTAGAATATCCAAAGATGGATTATGGTTTCATAATCCTAGGATGACACGTGGCACAGATAAGGATTTATGATGGGTGTTTCTTGAGCACCAAACATGACTAAATTAATTCTCTCTATGGTGGTTAGGATCAAACAAACTCATATCCATGACATACAATTTGATTCAGTGTGGAATCGACGACTGCAGAATAATAGGAGAATGTGTTTGAGAATTAATATGGGTTCTATGAAAACCCTGACAACAAGACAAATAATATAGAAGAACACACACCATGTAGACATTATGTGAGGCACTCATGTTTATTTATAGTTATGTGAATGACTTGATTTGTGAAAATTGTCACATTCCATCTGAACCATCACCGACCAATTCTGCATGTATAGGGAGTACACACCTAGATGGAAATGTGACCCCACACGCTGAGTACTTGGGATGTACAAGGGCATGACAGATCACAGGAGAAACATCATGTTCAAAGACATGAACATTTATATGGGTATGAAATTATGTACATGATCATATTAATATAAATACACCAAGTTCAAGGTCAACATCTACTCACTATTTTCCTAAAGGAGCACACTATTTATTAGAAAAATCTATATAGTATGATCTAGAAACACAATAAATGCTAGGATTTTTGAGGAATTCCATTTACCCTAAAGGAAAATACATGTACTCCATTGAGGATATGATAGATTCATTTTTATTCTCAAAAAAAATGTGTTATGAGATTGTGTGAGAATACATGGAAAAGCTTCGGTTGAGTGTGTTCTCTTGGTATATTCTGATGATTGTTCAGTTTATTATACCAATCATGACATAGAGGGTGAACCATCATCATCTTCCTATTGACCATTGTAGTGTGTGATATTTCCATTCATTTAGAGGGAGTAGTCTTAGTCTTCTTTGATATATTCCTCATCAACATTGATCTTGTATTCCTCATAGATTCCTAGATAGATCCTATTTTCTCTATAGTAATGGTTTGTGGAATTAGAATGAATAATATTTATATGGGCATATATCCCCTATCAAGAAGGATATATCCAATAAGATCTACTGTCTCCAGGTATCCATGGATATTGATCTCCAAGATGTGTATCATGATGTTATATTTCTTAAGGGGAATTGGTTTGAAGGAGTGTGTATCTCAGACAAATCCTCTTAGTTTCCAAGGTGCTTCTTCCTGGATAAACATAATGAGCTTAACCTCTGGGATGTGTTTCATTAGTGGAAATATATATTAGGGAGAAATTACTATTATATGTGCATGAACTCTACTATATAACGGATATGACATCATATTAGAGATAATTTATGATTGTTATCTCTCATTTGAGTTCCATTAGGGATGGTACAGATCATGAATTGAGAGATCCTGAATGATCACTACCATGAAACCTCACAGTGGATCTCTGGATAGAAGATGTTGAGACCTTTGAGAATAAGAGTATTTTATGAGTATATACGGATGTTTTATTATCTGTCTCATATTATGATTGACATATCCAATGATGAAATGAATACTCTTAATTATTCATGCTGCATGATTTTGTTGTTTCCCTTTGGGTATTGTTATACTCACCCTTATATGGGATCTTCTTATACATTTGATGTATTATATAGATGACATATCCATTACAGAGTCCTTGTAGGTCTAGGAGAAGGTATATATTTTTTATACTAGATTGAATGATGTGTTCAACGGTGTTACATTTAACAGAATTCCCCTCATTCTAATCAGGTTATAGTTTATTTTCTAATTTTTGGGTGGCCTTTTATATGGCCCATTTTTATTCATTCCAGTAATTTATGTCATACTATGGTTATGGGATTATAGTTTTATGCATCCATTATTTTTAGTTGTCTTATATTTTTTCATTGTATGGTCGTGGAGAAGTGCGTTTATATAGGTAGATTAGCCTAATTCCTCCCTTGTGTGTGATTTTCCATCTCGATGCTAGATGCCCACCCTAGGTCTATTGGAGGTTGGATTTGGGAAGTTGAATCTTGGACTTGGTGGGTCAGGTGGTGAAAGAATGGTATCAGAGGGGAGTACCCATCCTAATGATTTATGACACAACCTAGGATTATGACTAATTTTTTGAGTTTATTTTCTCATGATGTGAGGTTTTTTATGTGAATAAGGGAAAAATAATAAACTGTTTTATATTTTTCACTCAAGAAAAGGTGTCTTTTACCAGTGCGTCGACCTACATATCCATTAACTATGACCCTGATAACCTACTTTTTGACTATGAATATATAGGCACAACTTATAGATAAATACTTAGCACATGTATCATATAAGAATGGGTTGGGGTTTCCATTTCCTTATTGAGATATATAATTATATATACTCATTGAACTTGGTACATATTGTCTTCTTTGAAGATGTATTCATGACAATAACCAATGAGGTTTCCTCAGTAGGGTTGAGAGTTCAACCCCATGGGGGATGAGGCCTCATTGAAGGGATTTAGTCATAAGGTTGTCTTCATTATGATGGCTAGTAGGTCATACTTTCTCTAGATGATCTGTTTATAGACCCACCTCTAGGGGTTCCAGTGGATGAAACATGCCCGACTGATTCGTGGATGGATCGTTTAGTGATGGGTGATGAAATATATGCTTCAAGTGCATATAATGATATCTTAAAGAATAGATATCTACTAATTCTAGGTTAATATGACCTACAGATACCATGAATGTGACAAAAGTCAAGAAATAGGATATTTCATCCGATATATCATTGGTAGATCAATTCTACAAGGCCGAGACAATGATATGTTTTCAAGGGGAGAAAACAATTCACATGGGATTTTCCTGCCAGTAGTACTACAATCAGAGATACATTCCATGACCCACCTAAGAAGATTCACTAGCTAGATATAGGTGTTCTGTGGGGAGAAAAATGTGTTGGAGGAGTTGGGTGAGAAATAGGAGTTGGTGGGTGCTTTGGTTTTGATCCTACCACCATTACCTCCAGGTGAACCACTCTAGTATTGGGAAGCTGGTGGTCAGATTCATTGATTATTGCAGGCACTAGAGGTTCCTTACCCAGAGGATCCTAAAGTGTTTTAAGGTATTATCTCTATTCCCTATAATCATATTTTTACTTTTGTTAGAAATAGGTACAAGCCACATTATTTCCTCATTTGTTTGATTTCTTTTAAAAGAAGACACAAGACATCTATAAATTCATTTTTATGATGTTTTTCATGACTTTGGACAATCTAATAAGAGGGGAAACTCCCCAAATAAGACTTTTTATAGAGACCATATCCAAAACATTGTGGTCTAGTCAGTGACACCCAAAAAGGACAGTGTTGAGGTGTTGTGGTTGAGTTCCTTTCACATGTGTGTTTGAGGATTGTTGTTATTCTAATGTATCAGAGAATCAAATGGAAATATGAAAGATATAGGAAAGGGAAAAAATTTGTTTTAATCACTAAGAGATCTCCAAGGCCCTGAGTGATGTTTTTCGTATGAGGTGTTCCTTCACTACCCCATTATAAAGTTTTAAATATAGCGAGGATCCAATTTTTCCTCACTTTTTCTCTTGTTTGGGACCAAGTGACACTAGTTTTCCTCTTTTTATCAGCCCTTGTACTTGAGGCTCTTATAGAGAGGATCTGTTATTACATTATTCTACACATATTATGACCTGACTCTATGTGTTGATGGATCCTCAAATAGAATATCACTATAGAGGTAGCGATGCCCTATGATTTTTTCCTCACTATAGAATGGTTCCCTTCCATCCATGATACGTAGTTTTACACTAGTGAGCATGGTGGTGTTTTCAGCATGTTGGGATGAATTTTTTCCTCCTTTGATATGGGGTGATCCCAAGAAGAGAAGGATGAGACCATGTATAGGTTATTATGACTCACAAATTATTAGTTATATAGGGATACCTTTGAATAAGTGGATACTATAAGAAATTTTCTATAATGGTTGTGGAGTATGAGGACCTCTTTCCTAGTGATTTCCCATGTTTACCTCCCCTTCAAGATTTTTTCTTATGCATGGACATTCACTAGGGATGTCCTGATATCTATGCTAGTATATTAGATGACATTATATTCTTGTGAGATATGGAATTGTGGATAGAGGAGACAATATAAAAGGGGCTTCATAATACTTGGTTTATTTTCTTGTAACACCTATGTTTTTATACAAGGAGGAGGATGAGTGCTTTAGGTTGTATGCTAGTTGGTGTAACATGAATCAAGATATGTGAGGAAGGCTATCAAAAACAGATAAATGTTGAGTTACTTGACCACTAGTTTGGGGATAAGTGTTGGAACCATGGTCTTCTATGCATGATTTTGAGTATGATTTCTATTTGTTTTCAATCCTCAGTGGATGTTCAGAATGTGTACTAGCAAAGAGATCATATAGTTCAAGCTGAAAACATTATTGAAGGTGGCATCGTTTCCCAGTGTTTGCCAAATTTTTGGGCCTAAAAATCGACAAATGGAGAAAAGTGTTTTTGGAAAAGAGACTTGCGCACATGGTACTTGATGAAGAGGAAACATGCGTGCCATATGTTTTTCAAGACCAGAACATGGGAAAATGGCAATGGGATATGGGATGTGCAAGTTTTGGGCTGGTCACGCAAGTGACCTGCGCGCCATGAAGAGACTTGCGCGCCGATGCCTAGGAGGACTGGAAACTTGCGCGCCTATTGTTTTTTTCAATATCATATCTTAAAAATATGTCAAAGGAAAGACGGTCGCACAAGTATTTGTGTGGTCATGAAAGTGATAAGCACAACAAAGGCTACGTAGGATGAGCTACACGCCGGAACCTGCGCACCGAGGGAATACATGTGCGCCACCGCACAGGGGGTCCAGTTTGCCTACAAATATAGAACCACCCCACCTCATTTGCATCAATGTTCAAGACTTAGAGATTTTTTGAGCTCTCGTCACACAAGTGGTTGAGTCGCGCAAGTGGTTGTTGGGTCGCACAAGTAGAGGCTGCACGCCGATTGTTGGTTGCACGAACAAGGCAGTTGGGGAGTTAAAGACGCAACATCGTGCACGTTTTGGGTTGAAGGAGGCAGTGTCACACAAGTAGTTTAGTGTCACCTGCGTGCAGAATTTTTACCGCGCAAGTGACTTGCACACCGAGATTGAAACATATGAGCCGGGCATGGAGAAGCGCGCCTGGGTTGTTAAAGTTTATATTTCCTTTTGAAGTTGCACGAAATCTGGAAGATCGCCCGATACCCTCAACGCAAAGTGAGATTCATCTTCTAGTGAGATTTGGACTTCAACAGAGTATCTACATACGACAGAGGATGCATTCTTATGCAATGATGAAGAGACCTTCATGTCTATAAACTGAGCGTGACTTCACCAAGGGTAGTGGGTCAAGGGGAGTCAACGGGAGTGACCCGAGGGAAGCAGTGAGCTATCCCTGAACCATTGTAAAGGCAGTGAGCCTGAGACAGAGTGACTGTGCCCAAACCTTTGTAATCCATAGCTAGTGAAGATTAGTGGAATTAGGTATGACTGACAACTTGTCAGGGTATGATCCTTGGACGTAGCCCTTAGTGGTGAACCAAGTAAAAAGTGTTGTGTCTTCTTTGTGTATATGAATGTTTGCTTTTTGATCACATTCATCATACATGTTCAACAAGTTCCTACCAACGTGGGAACAAGATCAATCACATTAAAAGAAAAAGTTGTAACCCTAATTCACCCCTCCCCTCTCAGGGTGTCCCAGGGTCCTTCAATAAGTGGTTCTCGATTATTTACCTAAGATCAATTATTATAATCTCTATTTTTGGGGTAACATATACCAGATGTTGTTTTACATAGACATTTTTGTTGTTTTAATCTAATAGTTATACCCTTTGGAGAGTTTTATTCTACAATAGATTTTTGAGAATTCTGTAATGGATCCTTAACCCTTCATTGATCAGTTAATGGTAGTCATGTTTGATGAAATCCACATGAGATCAACATCCATGTTAGAGTATGTGAAATGCATGAGGATTGTGTGGTTCACTACTAATCGACTGTTTTTTTTTCTGAGCTACTTCATCTATGATCCATGGGGTAAAACTCAGGGATATCAACTGTGAGATGTTTCTTGACTAAATATCCATTGGATTCATTCCATATGGATTCCCTAAAGGAGGTAATATTTTCATCCTTATTCAATGGCAGATGGTGAAACTTATCATTCTAAGTGAGGTGGTTCTGAGGAGGTTGTTTATCCTTAGTAGAACATTTGATAAAATTTTCTCATACCTTGTGTCCCCTAGTTTGATCAATATAGTGGGAACCATGAAATTTGCTCCCCGTTTACTCATATGTCATTTTTTATTTGGTGTCATGGCGTTTTATTTTCATAGTTTATGAGATTGAGTTTTTTTCATTAAATTGTTTTTGAATTGTCTTCAAAATGGTGTTCCTAAAGTCTTTTTAAAATTGAAACTGTAAGGGGTGGTTTAAAAGAATGTAAGGGATTTAAAGTAATATTTTTAAAATGATTCTTTTCATTTAATAAAGATTATAATAGAATTTTATAAAATGGATGTTAAGGTGATATTTGGGTTTCTTGTGATTATCAAAAAAAATTTATTTCTTAACAATATTAAAAACTACCATAAATGAGATTTTTTTGAAAATAATTTAACAAAATACTTGTTGAGATCCTACTGGGATTATTTTTTCTCAGAACCTATATACATTATTCGATATTTAAAAATATTTGGGTTTTTTTAGTTACCTAGCATTTTTAGGTTTCCTAGACTTTTAAAAAACACTTATATAAATTCAATAATCAACCCACCTATGTGACTTGGAAAGTGATAAATTTATATTTTCATAAAGCATATTATGAAGTGGAATAATAAAGAAGAAAAGAATATAAGACTATAGTTAAAAATTCCAATTTATTATTTATTGTAATGTCAACAAAAAAGAAATGTATTTTGAAAAATAAATAGTCTCTAAAACATAAAACAATATTAAAAAGTTAATTGAGAATAAAGATATAAAATAATAGAATATAACGATATCCTAAGTGCTTGGCCCAATTTTTAAATTGAAATTAACAATGTTGGAAATTTCCCCTTTCCCCAAAAACATTTCCTCAGTGACCCATAGAGCCATATAAATTGAATTTTTCATGTTTTGATAAATTGAATATGATGTTTTGAATGAAATGGATAATGAATGATGATTTTCCTTTCTTAAGGAATAAAATGGTTTTAAATAAAATTACCCAAATTGGGGTTGTAGGGGGGTAGGGGGGTTGTCTAGGCGGAGGGGGCTGTCCAGGTTGGGGGGTGGGATGTGCAGGGGCTAGAGGGGGTTGGGGGGTGCAGGGGTGTGGGGGTGTGGGGGAGGGGGTGTGGGCTATCCAAAGAGAGAAGTGGGCTATCCAATGGGGTCATGGTGGGATGTACCGATGAGGGAAGGGGTGGGGGATGTCTAGGGGGTTGGCTGTCTTGGTGGTGGGGGTATGTTGTATAGGTGGGGGAGGTGGTGTGGGCTGTCCAAGGGTGGGGGTGGGCTGTCCAGGTGGGGGGTGGGTGGTGTGGGCTATCTAGGGGGGGGGGGGTGCTATCTAGGTGGGGTGGGTGGGGGGAGGGTGGGTTGTCCAGGTGGGGTTGTGGGGTGTCCAGGTGGGGGGGGGGGGGCTATCAAGTTGCGGGGTTGGGGGTTCTTTAGGTGGGGGGAAGGAAGGATGTCTCGGTGGGGTTGGGGGGGCAATCCAGGGGGTGTGGGGGGGGGGGGGGTGGGGGCTAGATGGGTGTGGAGGGGGGATATCCAGTGATGGGGTGGGCTATCCACTCCAATACTTTACCAAAAAATCAGAATCCCTTATAACCAATGTATAGTTTCTATCACATGTTAAAACTTTTCATGAAGTTCCATACCAACACTCACTATTACCCTTCCAAGAAGAAGTAATCTCTAAAAATAAATCTCACTCAGGTTCTTACCCACTATCCATATTTCTCTCATACAAATTTAACATTCATAAAACTCCATATCACCTAATGATATAAAAAGGAACATTCTCCCATGAGTAGTGTACCATAGAAACATGGCTCATATGCCTAAGAAACATACATTGGATCATATTTGACACACTCACAAAATTTTGTAAACATATAAAATACTATATTTACACCTTGTATCACAACCTGGAATTAGCTCTCAGCTAGCCTCTCAAGGCATCAATTAGCCACATACCTAGCTCAAAATCTAGATCTGTGTTTATAATTAGGTGTTTTTTTAGAATTCATGTATTATATTTATAGTTGAAGATATAATCTGCTACAGATATGATATTTTGGGGTGTGTTAACAGTTAGGTGTGTTGTGATTTATATGTATGATATTCATGGTTTACACCAACAGTCTTTTGGGTCATCAATAATAGGCTGGAAGTCATGCTACGATTGGATAGAGATTGGATATATAGGTCACTTAGGAAATGTCATTGGGGAAATGGGAAATCACCTAAATGGTTAATTCTAATTTAAAAATTGGGCCAAGAACTTAGGATATCTTTATATTATTTTATGGATCTTTTTAATATTCATGCTTTGGTTTTCTACTGAGTGGGATCATAATTTACTATATATATTTATATAGGAAATCCTTATGTAACATATTTATATATTTTTTCAACTAGTATATATGAATATATTTCCGTATTTATTAATAGTTATGTGTTTTAATTTTTTTTAATATTGTGTAGTCACATTGTGATATACATGGATAAAAGCTGGATCACATTAATGAGGAAACTACCTCAATATGTTAAGGGTTTGGATGTGTTTTTATATTTTTAAATTTCTAATCAATACGTTTAATGGAGAATAAGATGTCCATGTATGAAATGTAAATTTAGAATATGTCTGAAGAGAGATTATGTTTACGAACCTTTAATATTGAAGCAAATCCCTGGTCAATATTTTTGTTGGATTTGGAATAGAGAATCGAATGTTACAGAAAGGTTGAGCACTGATGTCAATCCACTAAATGAGCTCCCAACATCGTCAATAATGGAAAATGAAATCAAAACCTTATAAATGATGCATTTAGTACTGCATAACACCACCATTACCATCAAAACATATCAGAACAACCAGATGAGGGTACTACAAATATCGCGGTGACAAGTGTTGTTTTTGAGACTGTAGGAAAACTAGATAAAGATTGTTACATATTAGTGGATCCTCTTCTTTATTATATAGAGACTAATGTATGATAAAAATTCACTAAGGAAAATACATTTCACGATTTAGTTGATGATGGAAATCAAGAGCTGTATGGTGGATTTTTGAAATATTCAACACTTTCTTTTCTTCTGAAGTTTCACCATATCAAATGTCTATATGGAATTAAAAATAAGGTAATTTCCAAGATATAAGTATTATTGTGTGATGAATTTCTTGAAGCAAAAAACCCTAAGTGTTTTTATGATATGAAAAAAGTTTTTAATAGTATTAGTTAGAATTATTCAAAAGTTCATGTGTGTCTTAATGATTGTAAGCATTATAGTTGAGAGTATTCAAGAAGACAGAATTGTGAAAAATGTTCTACAACTATATGGCAGTCACTGGGAGATGTTGGATATATGAATCAATATACCACCTAAAAGAATAAGAAAGATATCAAACCTGTAAAAGTTTTGTGTTACTTTTCATGTAAGCCTTGATTTTAAAAATTATTCATGTCATCAAAAACCACCAAACACATGAAGTGGGATTGCACATTAGCCTTAACCCAGTTGGTGATTATAATAACCCATACATTACATAAATGGTTATTAATTAATAATTGAAGCATACTTATTACAACATATTACAAAACCATGATAGTACCATATAGATATAGTGTCTTTAGAAACTGGGATACATAAACAACTGGTTCATAAATCATATACAGTGTCTCCCATTTATTTCATCATATCTAGAGTCCTTTTGGGCATATCCTACTTAATACCCTTATTCCTGACACGAGGAAAAGAAAACATACAAAAGGGTGAGATCAAATGCTCATTAAGTGTAAAGAAAATAAATATCAATCATATCATATTCATAAGAACATAACATATTGAAAATCTTAACCTAAAAAAGAGATCATAACATCATATCATGGGAAATATTATTGTAGTGAAATGTAAAACCAATAATAATAACTTAAAACATGAAACTTTGTGTCATACACACATAATCCTAGAAAATCATTTCATATTAGTCAAGGCACTTCGCCAAGACCATCATGGTGGACAAAGTCCATTACTGAACCGAATTCATTCCTCACTCCAGTACTGTATCACTAAACCAGATTAACTTGCCGTTCCAGCCATGTCTATCTCATGAGATATAAATCATTACCCAATGCATTGGAGGGAGATATAGGTCCCACCCATCTCATAATGAAAACATTCTTATGTGTGCCACAAAATCATAAATCATACATAATAGCATAACCTATATAATAAAAATGGGATTATTAAACATCGGGACATTATAAAACAATTAATATAACCTAAAGGACTTCATAAAAATAATTCAATCACAAAATAATAAAATCAATGTAATAATATTGATTGAAACAAAACCCTATATTATCTTAGATGGAAAATAATTTTGATAAAACACTTGAACTCCATTCTTGAGGAAAATATCATTTCTACTTCAAAAACATTTCTCCTTTCGTAACATGTCATGCAATTTTAAACTAAAAGAAGATAATTAGAAATAAACATGAAAACTTGTAAATGAATCTTCATGGAAATAATGTTCTATGGAATCATAAAAATCCATTCATTCCGTATAAGTTAATAAAATATTCTTCTAATGCTTAGGCTGGAAAAGTCTAAAAGTACCTCGTACTAAAAACGAAAAAAGACTCCTTTCGTATCTTTTACTCACCAAAGTGTAAAATTGGTTTTAAACAATTGTAGGAGGATAGAAATAATATTATATATTGAGGAAACATGGATGTGGATGATAAATATTATCCACTAAATTATGAAGTTTAATCAATCTCATATAAAAATGAGATTGTGAGATTTTCCCTTACCATAGGTCTGATATGCTTCGTACTTATCAAATCCTCTTGTATAATGATTTAAATAATGTCATTGACTTATTACAGAATCATATTTATTATTGTGATATCATATGTGGTCATATTCTTATCTTCTTATTAGTAATATTTCATTTCTACTTGTTATTCGGGTGTTCATTGCTTTATGTTCATATGCATGTTTTGTGGAATAAATTCTTATTCTCCTCATTTACAGAATTTTATTAGTGTAATATATATCATATTTATTAATTTAATTCATTTCAATAATCATTATTCAAAGAAGATCTTGTAGAACGAGCCGCATCACATTGTGGAGAGGGTAGGCTGTACGTACGCACGAGTGATGATATCGTTCCCATGATTGTGGAATTGTATTGAAGTGTATGTATAATATTTCAGAATAAATATCACATTACAAAAATCATATATAGTTATTATTTAAACCATTATACCCATCCAAGTAAGGTGGTGGTTGAAAAAAGATTACACCACGGTGTGGAGACGGTATTCCATACGTACAAACGCGTGGTGATTTCATTTTCCGTAGGATGAATAGAAGGTGAAATAGGGTTGGTTCATATTTATAATAACATATCAGTATATTAGTGATATTGAAGTTATTACTTCATAATGAAACAACTAAATAAGAGGAAGTAGAAGAATAAATAAATTTGAAAGAATCGGTAATGGATATTACCTCTTCTTCGACACGCCTCTTTGAATCCTCCTCGTAGGGCACTAATGTTGGTCTTTGAAGAAGAACAAGACCTCTATAATATTTCTAGCGGAGTTGAGAAGAGTAATTGGTAGGGTTTTTCCGAGCTTTAAGGCTCAAAGTTGTGTAAAGAGGAGAGGGAGGAGGTGCCCTTTTATAAGGGAGGAGAGGGGCACCTTTGGAAAGTGGGAAAATATTATTTTATTATAAACTTATCTTCGATTTCAAAAGGTCCAAAAATCATTAAAGATGAATATAAGATGACTCATGGTCAAAATAAAATAATCCAATTAGAATTTGATGTGGCTTGGATAATATTTTAATCATTATAATCTTATTTATTTAAATCATTTATTAACAAGGTAAATACTGCATCATTATTGTGTCATAAATAATTTAATTTATTTGATGCTAAAAATTATAAAAAAAATACCACCATGTAGTAAATCCTTTTATATTTCCAATGAATATTTATAGTCGACAAGATAATTATTATAACCCCTTCTAAAAATTGATTACTAAAATATTTTTTTTAATGTCAATTTTGTCTTTACATTAAATTAATTAATCCAAATTATCATTATCACTACCAAGTGTCTCAATGGGGTCCCAAAATCGACCCATGGATTTCCACGGTCAGACAGTACTCATACAATAAGGTTATGACAATTGTTATGGTAATTTTGAGTTATTATAATATTTTTTTATCCTCGAATTACCCTATTTACTTTTAACCACAGTAAATAAAAGTCAAAAGTTACTATTCACCAAAAATTACTTTCATCTTATTGAACCAAATTTTACTTCTTTATAATAAGCATGTATGTTGGAATTTTGAAATTCAATTCACAGAAGTGGTAATAATTCATTTAAATGAAAGAGTCAGTTTTTTAACTACTACTATGTGGTTTCACTATTCATAAAAAATTGATGTTTTTTAGAAAAATACCAAAAATTAAGCCAAAGATATATTTGATATTCCAAATTCAAAAATGATATCTATTTTTTCAAATTCAAAACATATAAGTGAAGTTAATTAATTTTAAATTTAATTAACGTAATCAAAACAAATAGCGTGTTTTTAAGAAACAATAACTATCAAAAGATCGACACTTGTTTATATCCAAATTCAAAGTGAAATTAATTACAATGAACAAAATTGGATTAAATGGTAAAAATATATTCTAATTAATCTTTAAACCCAATTAAAAATATATTCAATCCTTATAAATTATTGTGATGAAAAAAGTTTTTTTTAATTAATATATAGCATGTTTTTACTATTCATTAAAATATGAAAGTTACCACAATAATATGAAAAATTTATCCAAATTAAATTTTTATATTCTAATTCAAAGGAAGATTTTTATTTTGTCAAATTAAAGTTATAAAAATGTCAAAAAAAGATTTAAAGTGGGTGTGCCATCAAAAGGTGGCAAAACTGCATTTTTTGAAATATACTTATTTTACCCAAAAAATTTATTTTGTTCTCATACCATATTCTAGAAAATATTTAAGATGAATAATAATGTGATAAAATTCAAAATTTAGTTAATACTATTCATAAAGGCTAGTCTATAATAATATTATAATAATATATCGGTGTTTAGTGAAACTCGGTATTGCGTACTACGCACGCTATCGAGGAAGGTTGCGATTGCGTGTAACGCAAGCCAAGCTAGTATTGTGTGAAGTGAAATATTCCTTTGTTTTTGTGTATAACATAAGACAAAAAAATATACTTCTCATAAAATATTAGGGTGTTACATTCTTCCCCCCTTAAAATGAATTTCTCCCTCGAAATTCGTCACTTCGTAACAAGCAGATGAGGATACCTCTCCCTCATCATATCCTCAAGCTCCCATGTAGATTATTATAATTGGTGGTTCCTCTATTAAACATTCACCAAGCGAGTGATCTTGTTCCGTAGAACTTTTTTGCTATGATCCAGAATCTCTATCGGCTGTTCTTCATAAGAAAGATCTTTCTCCAACAGTAAAACTTCTGAGCTTAGTACATGTGAAGGATCAGGTATGTACTTTATCAAGAGAGATACATGGAACACATCGTGAACTTGAGAGAGATTCGGTGGAAGTTCCAATCATTAATCTACCTTCCCAACACGATCCCTTATTTCGAAAAGACCGATATACCTAGGGCTCATCTTTCCCTTCTTTCCAAATCTCATTACTCTCTTCCAAGGAGATATTCATAAGAACAATTTATCACCCACTTCAAAATATAGGTCTTTTCTTCAGTTGTCAGCATAACTTTTTTGTCGACTCTGAGATGCTCTTATGTGTTGTTGAATAGATCTGACCTTTTCTGCCATCTCATCAACAAGATTAGGTCCTAATATTTTTCATTCCCCAACTTCATCCCAGCAAGTTGGAGTCCTACATTTCTTTCCATAGAGAGATTTATACAGAGCCATCTGAATACTGGAGTGAAATATATTATTATAAGAAAATTCCACCAAAGGTAGGTGTTGATCTAAACAAAATTTGAAATCCATAGAGAAATCTCTTAACATATCTTATAGAGTTTGAATTTTTCTCTCAGACTGACCATCTGTCTGAGGATGATAAGCAGTGCTGAAACTCAACTCTGTATCTAAAGTATGCTGAAAACTTCGCTAGAAATTAGAGGTAAACCTCGGATCCCAATCAGATATAATGTAAAGTGGTACTCCATGCAATCTTACCACTTCTTCCACATATATCCTGGCAAGATGACCCATAGAGAAATCTTCTCTAATAGCAATGAAGTGTGCCGACTTCATATGATGATCAACTATAATCTAGACAGCATTATTTCCTTTGGATGTTTTAGGAATTCCAGTGAAAAAGTCCATTGTAATGCTTTCCCATTTCCATTCTGGTATAGTTAATGGTTGTAACATCCCCTTATACTTCTGTCTCTCACCTTTAACTTGCTGAAAAACAATGCATTGAGAGACATATTTAGAAATATCTCTTTTCATGCCATCCCACCCGAAGTACTCTTTCAGGTCCCTATACATCTTCATGCTTCGAGGATGAAAAGAGAATGACAAACTATGAGCCTCATCCAGTAGCTCCTTCTATAATTCTTGGATGGGAAGAACACAAACCTGATTCCTAAACATTATTCTCCCATCACAATCAAGGTTCAATTCAGGAACATTTCTCACCTTATTTTGTAAATCTACATCCTCTTTTTGTGCCTCTTTAATCTTCACATGTATAGATGGTTGAACATTAAATTGAGAATGATAAGATTTCTCCCCTTCCATTATAATTCCATGATCTATAAATTGTAAATCCATAAATATTGGATCTTTTTTGACCCTCATCATGGATAAGTTGGCATGGTCTTGTCAATTTTATGCATCCACCACCTTGTTTTCTTTCCCAGGGTGGTAATGAATTGAGCAGTCGTAATCATTAATCAGCACCAACCATCTTCTTTGGCGCATATTCAGATCCTTTTGTGTGAAAATATACTCTAAATTTTTATTATCAGTATAAATATCACACCTTTCACCATAAAGATAATTCCTCCAAATGTTTAATGAAAATATTACCGGAGCTAAATCCAAATCATGAGTTGGGTAATTTTTCTCATGGATTTTCTACTATCATGAGGCTTTCTCCACAACAAGATAGTGTGAGCACAGGTTCACTGTATAACCTCCATTTCAACTCCTTGAAATTCTCTTCACACTCCTCTGTCCACACAAACTTAACTCCTTTTCGAGTCAACCTGGTGAGTGGATTAGATAATCGTTAAAAATATTTCACAAAACATCAATAATATACAGCCATACTAAGAAATGTTCGGATCTCAGTTATTATTGTTGGTCTCAACCATCTTTCGACAACCTCTGTTTTTGATGGATCCATAGATATCCCCTCTTTTGATATTATGTGACCCATAAATGAAACATTTTGATGCCAAAATTCAAACATGGTAAATTTGACATAAACCTTGTCCTTTCTTAGGGTATTTAATACAATTCTCAAGTGATCTTCACGTTCTTACTTGCACTTTGAATAGAAAAGAATATCGTCTATAAAGACTACCACAATCTGATCAATATGGTCTCCAAAGACTCTATTCATTAGATACATGAAAATAGCAGGGGAATTAGTAAGACAAAATGGCATCACTATAAATTCATAGTGTCTATACCTTGTATGAAAATCCGTCTTTGGTATATCTTCCATTTTGACCCTTAATTGATGATACCCTGAACGAATATCATTCTTGGAAAAGTACTAAGCTCCATGTAGTTGGTAAAATAAGTCATCAATGCGTGGGAGATGATATTTGTTTTTGATAGTGATCTTGTTAAGTTCTCGATAATCAATGTAGAGACTCATTGATCGATCTTGCTTCTTAAAAAATAGAACAGGTTCTCCCCAAGGTGATGCACTAGGGTGTATAAATCCCTTATCAAGATTCTCTAGTAGTTGCTTCTTCAATTCCTGCAACTCAATTGGGGCCATTCAATAAGGTGTCTTTAAAATGGGCATAACACCTAGTATGAGTTCTATTGAAAACTCAACTTCACGATTTGGTGGAAGACCTGGAAATTTATCCAGAAATACATCATCAAACTCTCGTAAAATGGGAACATTCTTAATCGTGAGTTTCTCTCCAACCAATTGAGATAAATAAAATTCATTTATTGGAATCAAGGCCCATAAGATTGAAGAAATTTTCACTGTAAGGTTATATTCATCCTTGCATCGATAAATGATAGTAGATTGATCAGCAATATTAAATGTGATTCCCCTTATTTGGAAATTGATATGAGCTCTGTATAATAAATTCCAATCCATGCCAAGAATCACATCAAATTCCACTATAGGAAGGATCACAAGATTTTCAGGAAGAACTTTCCCACAAACATCAATTTGAGAATAATTATAAGCTTTTAATGCAACTGTTGTGCCATTAAGAGTTGTCACAGCTAACTCAACATCTAATTGTTGAGGTTGCACAACGATACCCTTAGGAAATTATTCAGAAATAAAAGATTGATTGGATCTAGAATCAAATAAAATATTTGATACTTTAGAGTGGATGGTAAGTGTACCTTTCACCACTTCGTTATCGTACTCCACATCACCGATATAAATTGCATGCGACTTTCCTTTTTATTTGGCCTTAATAGTTTGCTGACATCGATCATCATAAAAAAACCTTGGATTAGGGCATTGATTGGCATAATTCCCCATTTCCTTTCACTTGAAACATTGAGGTGTAGGAGGTGCATTATGTGTATCCCTTTCTTTGTTTTCATCATTAGACATCTTCTTCCCATTATTTTGACATTCAACTGCCTGGTGACCTTCTTTTCCACACTTAAAACATTTACTTGTCCCTTTAAGACAATTCCCCCCATGTTTCTTTCCACACTTTGAGCATAAGTGTAAACTAATCTTATTTTCATTATGGTATTTAGATTTCCCTTTGAATTCCTTTTTCCCCTTCTTATCAAACCCATATGACTGATGGATTACTCCAATATCCATCTCAACCTTGAGAGCATATCAAATAATTTCCTCATAACTATTGAAGTCCCTTATGGATGACACCCTTCGAAGACCTGGTTTTAAGCCACTAATGAATCAATCGATCTTACTCTCAGGTTGGATAATAATTCTGGAATCGTACCTTGCAAGTCTTGTAAAATATGCTTCGTAGGTACCAACCGATTTATCATCCTTTTGCTTCAGTTTGAGAAACTTCTTCTCCATCTTTGTTTGATGAATATGAGTGAAATACTTATTGAAAAATAATTTCTTGAACTCGTCCCATTCCATGGACTCAATTTCATCATTTTTCCTTGTATTATTAATAAGATTCAACCATTGATCAGCTTCACCTTCCAAATGATATAATGATAAGATGACTTTATCATGTTCCGAACATTGCAGGACTGAAAATATCTTTTCAGTGGTACTAATCCATTGTTCAGCCACTAATGGATCAAAAGACTCGTTGAATGAAGGTGTACGCTACCTCATGAAGGATTCAACAGAATGTTGCTCCTTACATTTCTCATTTGGAAGTCCTACATGATTCATAGGTTGAAAAAGTTGTGTTAGTATGGATATAAGATTTTTCATTCCAGCTCCCATAACGTTTGGTTGCTCAGGGGGGCAATCATTGCACTGCCCGTCGCATTCAGCATTAACACGGTTCCTTCGGGTTCCAAACATTGACTAAAACGAAGAAGAATAGTGTGAGAAACACTAATAATAATAGGAGAACCACATAATCAGGAATAAAATTTCACACTTTAGGTCTTATCATAGGTTGTTCATGGCCTTTTCTTAAACACTAATATTGTATTCTATGTTTAGACATATCCTTAGAGTTCTTACTAAGGCTTTCAAAACCTCGATTCCAATGGTTGATAATACCTTTCCTATGATACAAACTATAACAACCCATACTTTACATACATGGTTATTACTTCAAAATTGAATCATACTTATTATGACATATAAAAAAACCATGATATGATCGTATAGGTATAGCGTCTTCAGAAACTAGGAATCATAAACACCCGGGTCATAAATCATCTACATTATCTCCTATTTATTTCATCATATCTAGAGTCCCTTTTAGAATATCCTACTTAATAACCTTATTCCTGACCTGTGGAAAAGAAAACATACAAAATGTTGAGCTCCAATGCTCAATAAGGGTAAAAAATATCAATCATATCATATTCATAAGAATATAACATTTTGAAAATCTTAACCTGAAAAAGAGATCATAAAACCATATCATGGGATAAATCATAGTAGTGAAATGTAATCCCAATAATCAAAACATAAAACCTGAAACTTTTTGGAATACACACATAATCCTAGAAAATAATTTCACATTAGTCAAGGCTCTTTTCCAAGACCATCAAAGCGGACAAAGTCCATTACTGAACCAATTTCATTCCTTGTTCCAGTCCTGTATCACTGAACTGGATTAACTTGTCATTCCAACCATGTATATCTCATGAGATATAAATCATTTCCCAATTCATTGTTGGGAGATATAGGTCCCACCCAACTCATAATGAATCCATTCTTATGTGTTCCACAAAATCATAAATCATATATCATTGCATATCCCAGATAATAAAAATGGTATTCTTAAACATCATGACATCATAAAACAATTCATATAAGATAAAGGAATTCCTAAAAATAATTCCATCAAAACATAATCAAATCAATGTAACAATAGGGATAGAAACAGAACCCTATATTATCTTATATGGAAAATAAATTTGATAAAACACTTGATCTCCATTCATGAGGAAAATATCCTTTCTACTTCAAAAACATTTCTCCTTTCTTAACATGTCATAAAATTTTAAACTAAAATAAGTTAATTAAAAATAAACTAGAAAACATGTAAAGGATGCTTCATGGAAATAATTTTCTGTGGAATCATTAAAATCCATTCACGTCGTAACAGTTAAAAAAAATATTCTTCTCACTCTTTGGCCAGAAAAGTCAAAAAGTACCTCGTACTAATAACGACAAAAGATTCCTTTCATATATTTTACTCACCAAAGGGTAAAATTGGATTTAAAAAATTGTAGGAGGATAGAAATGATATTACATATTGAGTAAACATGGATGTGTATGATAAATATTCCCCAGTAAATTCTGATGTATAAACAATCTCTGATAAAAATGAGATTGCGAGATTTTCCATTACCTTAGGTCCGATTTGATTCGTACATATCCGAACCTCCTGTATAATGATTTAAATAATTCCATTGACTTATTAGAGAATCATATTAATTGTTATTATATCATACATGGTCATATTATTATCTTCTTAATAGTAATATTTTATTTCTACTTGTTATTCAGGTGTTCATTGCTTTAATATTTTTATTTATTTATTTACTTAATTTTTTTATTTTTTGGGTGTTCATTGATTTATGTTCTTATGCATGTTTTGTCCAATAAATTCTTACTCTCGTCATTTCCAGAATTCTATTAGTGTAATATATATCATATTTATTAATTTAATTCATTTATATAATCATTATTCAAATAATATCATGTAGAACGGGTCGCATCACATAGTGGAGACGGTAGGCCGTACGTACGCACGAGTGATGATATCATTCCCATGATCGTGGAATTGTATTTAAGTGTATGTATACTATTTATTAATCAATATAACCTTTAAATAATCATATATATGTATTCTTTACACCATTATACCCATCCAATTAAGGTGGTGGTGGAAAACCGATTACACAACGGCGTGGAGACGGTATTCGGTACGTACGCACGCGCAGTGATTTCATTTTCCGTAGGATTGTTAGAAGGTGAAATACTATTGTTTCATATTTATAATAACATATCAGTATATGAGTTATACTGATGTTATTAATTAATAATGAAACAACTAAAGTAGAGGAAGTAGATGAAGAAATAAGTTTGAACGAATCAGTAACGGATATTACCTCTTCTTTGACACGCCTCTTTGAAACCTCTTCTTAGGGCACTAATGTTGGTCATTGAAGAATTCCATGACCTCTATAATATTACTATGGGAGTTGAGAAGAGTAATGGGCATGGTTAGGACGAGCTTGAAGGCTCAAAGTTGTGTAAAGAGGGGAGGGAGGAGGTGCCCTTTTATAAGGGAGGAGAGAGATACCTTTGGAAAGTGTGAAAATATTATTCTATTATAAACATATATTCTGTTTAAAAAGGACCAAAAGTAAATAAAGTTGATTATAAGATGACTCATGGTCGAAATAAAATAATAAAATTAGAATTGGACATGTTTTGGATTATATTTTAATAATTATAATCTTATTTATTTAAATTATTTATTAATGAGATAAACACTGCATCATTATTGTGTCATAAATAATTTAATTTATTTGATGTCAAAAAATTATAAAAAAAATACCACCATGTATGAAATATTTTTAGATTTCTAATTAATATTTATAGTCAAAAAGATAATTTATATAACCCCTTAAAAAAATTAATCACTAAAATATTTTTGTTAAGGTCAATTTTGTCTTTACAATAAATTAATTAATCCAAATTGACATTATCACTACCAAGTGGCTCAATGGGGACCCCAAATCGACCCAAGGATGAACATGGTATTCTAATACTCATCCAATATGGTTAGGACAAGTGTTAAGGTAATTTTTAATTATTATAATGTTCTTTTAACCTTAAATTACCCTATTTACCTTTAACCGCAGTAAATAAAAGTCAAAAGGTACCATTCACCAAAAATTATTTTCATCTTATTGAGCCACATTTTATTTCATGGTAACAACCATGTATGTTGGATTTTTGAAATTCAATTCACAAAATTGGTAAAATTTCATTTAAATGAAACAGTCAGTTTTTTAACTTCCACTAAGTGGTTTCACTATTCCTCAAAAATTGATGTTTTTCAGAAAAATACCAAAAATTCAGACTAAGATATATATGATATTCTGAATTCAAAAATAATTTCTATTTTTGAAAATTCAAAACATCAAAGTTCCATTAATTAATTTTAAAATTAATTCTCGTAATCAAAACAAATATCTTGTCTTTAAGAAACAATAACTATCAAAAGATCGACACTTGTTTAGATCCAAATTCAGAGTGAAATTAATTCCAATGACCAAAATTGTATTAAATGGTTAAAATATATTATAATTAAAATTTAAAACCAATTAAAAAGATAGTCTAACCATATAAATTTTTTTGATGAAAAATGTTGTTTTTAATTAAAATATAGCTTGTTTTTACTATTCATTAAAATATGAAAGTTATCAGAATAATATGAAAATTTTATCCAAATAAAATTTTTATATCCTGATTCCATGGTAGATTATTATTTTGTCAAATTGAACTTATATACATGTCAAAAACTAGATTTAATGTGGTTGTGCCATCAAAAGGCGGCAAAGATGCATTTTTTTTTAAAATACTTATTTTACCCAAAAAATTTATTTTTTTCTCATACCATATTCTAGAAAATATGTATGGTGAATAATAATGTTATAAAATTCCAAATTTCATTAATACTATTCATAATATCTAGTCCATAATAATATTATCACAATATATCGTTGTTTAGTGAAACCCGGTATTGCGTACTACACACACTATCGAGGAAGGTCGTGATTGCGTGTAATGCAAGACAATCTATTGTTGTGTGCAGTGAAAGATTCCTTTGATTTTGAGTATAACATAAGATATAAAAAATATACTTCTAATAAAATATCATTCTGTTATAGTGATGACTCTTATATGCTTGCAGAAGACCAGGGATCAAATCCAACCAGAGGCCCAATTTCTAAGTTATTGTAGCAGCATTGTAGTAGTATTGTAGTAGGTACTGTAGCAGGAACTATAGAAGACACTATTTGGAACTGTAAGAGCCGAGAATTTTCCCCTGTTTAGGCCTTAGAGCCACAAATTTGGTCCCCGAGTCCTTTAAGGCCTTCTGGCCACCCAAGCCTTCAGGCCAATAAGGCCTTCAGGCCACCTCAAGGCCTTTGGTCCACCTTAAGTGCAGATGCCAACCAAAAAACCTACAAGAAACAAGCTCTATAAGAGGATGAGAAAGGATCTTTCACCACAATAGAAGCTACACAGATTGCATGAATGAGAGGGGAATGGAACCTGCGATCGGGACAAGCATGTGCATTCAAAGGATAACCTAGCAAAATAGTAATGTGAAGGTGGAGAGTTGATTTCACGATAAAGATGCTGGGGAGGAGTAGTTCAAAGTAGTTAGTCTAGGATATATGTAATGTTTCAAGACTACACAAAATGAATTCCCTTATGTCCTACAATCAATGTAATACTTATGCCTATGGGCCGTGTAGAGGTTCCACCTCACCCCTAGAAAGGTGGATTATCAAAATCTATTAAAAATAAAGGCATTCGGGCCATTGTATGGATGGATGAAATGGATTTTTTTAGACAATAACAATGTTGGGTTAATGAAATATCCATGATGTTTACAACCATGGATGAAATTTGATTCATTACATCCATATTTCACCACTAATCCTTGTAATGTTTGATTGGGATTGGCTATTGATGGATTCAACCCATTTGGGACTTTGAGTACAAGTTATTGCATTTGGCCAGTTGTTTTGATCCCCTACAATCTGCCTCTATGGATGTGTATTAAACAAATGTCTTTTATCAATTCAAGGATTATTCCTAGAAAACATTTCCTAGAAATGATATTGATGTATACTTGAAGCATTTAATTGAATAATTACAATAGGTATGGAGAAAAAATGTTGATACATTTGATGCTTCTTCAAAAAAAAATGTTTAAAATGCATGCTAAATTAATGTGGACCGTTAGTGACTTCCTTGGGCTTTGGAATTTATCTACTTGGAACACTTAAAAGAGTTTGGATTGTCCTGTTTGTAACCTTGATTTTGATCCAAAACGGCTTCCTCACAATAGATAATGGTTCTTCTTGTTACATCAATGATTTCTCAATGCATCTCATAGATTTAGTATGAACATATCAAAATTTAACGGTTTCATTGATCATAGGACACCTCCAAAGTTTTTAACTAGATCTGAAATATTTAAAAAACATGGAAATTTTGAAACAGAATTTGGGATGTTTCGTCATTTGAATTATAGTGGGAAATAAGTTTTAAGTTCACCATGAAGTGAAATTGGAATGAATCAATGGAAAAAAGTGTATTCTTCAAACATCTATATTCAGAATTTAACTTGTTGAGGAATAATCATGATGTGATTCATATTGAGAAGAATGTCTATGAAAATTTGATTTTCACATTTCTTAGTGAGCATGGAAAGTATAAGGATTATCTCCATGCTCGGAAATAAATACAAGTAATGAACATAAATTGTGATATATGGCCAGACGAGATTGAAAAGTATGCTCCAAAAATTTTAGCATTGAAAAATAAGGATAACCATACATTCCTTTGAATTTTATAGCATTTGAAAATATTTTATGGGTATTAATGTAACATATAAATGTGTGTTGACTCAATGAATTGTATTTTACATGGATTATAAAGTCATGATTCACATATTTTTTTACAATAGTTACTACCTTTGGCATTACACACATTATTACCTGAAAAAGTTATTGCTATTGCACTCCAATTATACACATTTTTCAAAAAAATATGTGAGAAATATCTACATCCATTTGAGATTAACAACCACTATGAGAGGTTTTTATTGAAACTTTGTGCAACAAATTTGATCTTTCCTCCATCATTTTTACTATCATGATGCTTTTAACTATATATTTAGTTGAGGAAGCTAAATTAGGAGGCCCTGTTCATTATCGATGGATGTATCCAATTGAGAGGAACTAAATTATATGTTTTTGATTTATGTAAAAATATTGTAACATAATTAAATGGATAATTATGTTTTTTTATTTTATTTAATAGATATATTTTCATTTGAAATCATACGTGGGAAATAAAGCTCAACCAGAACGCTCTATTACTAAAGGCTTTTTGGAAGAGGAATGTCTTACCCTTTGTTCTAGATACTTGGATGATGTTGAGACAATATTTAATTGAGTTTGATGTATTGAATACTCATAGACTCAATCTAAAATACATGGGATATCATAAATATTTCCTACTATTGGCCGATAAGTTGGGAGGACTTCAAATGTTACACTAACAGAAATGGAATTTTTACATGCACATAGATATGTGCTACTGAATAGTAAAATTTAATATCGAATTATTTAATATTTGATGTTAAAATTAAATAGATGAATGAGTGTTCGAACAAGAAATGAGAATGATATAATGAAATCTGTTAATAAATTGCTTGTAGAATGGTTTCAGAGGATGTGTAAGTTCATAAATATTGAAATAAATACAAATATTCGTTTGACATATTTATTTTGTAATTATAATAAAGTATATTTATTTTTTAGATCATGGATACTGATACTTGAGTAGTGTTGTTAGAATATTTGATGTTTCCTGATCGAGGTCCACTAAAAAATGTTAGAACGTTCGACGCTTACAACGTTAATGACTTTAGATTTCATACAGTCCATCGAGAGGAGGGTTTGAAAACAAATAACAGTGGAATATTTACATTTTATGATGTGGGATAATATGTAATGTTGTCCAATATTATTGAATTAAACTACCATGGGAATTTTCGGTTGTTTTATTCAAATGAAATTTAGTCGATATTATTAGAGTTGTTAAAAGAGATTCCTTGCAATTTACTTCTATGAACTTCTCTCACTTGAAGGATGTTGGTGATCATGAACTACATGATCCATATATCCTATCATCACATGAAAAAATGGTATATTATGTGAATGATGTTGTGGATGAAGGGTAGAGTGTAGTTTATCACGTAGAACAAAGAGATTTGTATGATATGGGTGATGAAGTGGAAGATTTGACCTCTAAAATTGAATCTCATCAACAACATGAATCAAAATTATTTGTCCCTTAAGATATTGAAAACAATATTTTATAAAGGGTGAATGAAGTGGATAAAGTAATAGAGTAGTAATCCGACATTATTGAAGGAGAAAATGATTGTATGTATAATTATGCATTCATTTAGCAACCAATTATTTCATTTGTGAAATCATTCATTATCATTGTTATATATATTTTGTTTGTCAGTATTGTTCATCTGTTAGAATTTTCAAATTTTTTATACATAATTTTTTTGAAATATATATTCAGAACATAATTTTATTTGATTAAATGATATGAATGCCAAGGAGGAAGTGATAAACTGTTTCATCGACCACAATAATAGATGACGATCCATCTATCTCTCTCCCATTGGAATCCGAGCCACCATCCAATTTCCCCCCTAAACCATCTCCCCTTGCACCATCTCTCACACCCTATAGGAATGTCCCTTTAGTAGCTCAGTAGTCGCCTCCAGCTTCAAGAGCCTCATCAGTGGGAGAGCAGCGCACCAATTGTAGTTATTTGCTGGGATACTAGGCGATGACTTTTAAAGGTACACATTTTAATATGAATTAATTTATTGAAATTTTTTATACTAATTGTATGTTCATTAGAGATAGAATCAATTCAAGTGTGTAGAATAATATATAATGTTCAGATGTATGGAATTTGATAAGAGATAAGATAGTTGTCCTATTTGATTCATATGGGGTCCCTATTGATGACGCCGTAGGATTACTTCGCCATATTTTAGGACAGTTGGCCATGAGGCCTGTTTGCCTTCATATTTCGTATGATGATTGGAGGAATATGCCTGCAAGTTGGAAAACTGATGTTTTTGATTGCCTAAAAATGTAATTTTAATACATTATGGTGTAATTGAATGTCATGTTATTAATATTTTCAAAATTAATTTCTGTGTATAGATGTTTTTACACTTTACAGTTGCTTATGTGATAGCACGAAAGTGGTCATTGAAAAATATTTTCAAAAAATGGAAAGAATTTAAATGTAGATTTTGGGGTAATATCAAGGATACTTCATTGACTTCCTAATAGATGTATGACAAGCTACCTCATGGGGTACCCAAAGAGCAATGGAACGTTTTTGTTGTTAGACATTGTGATGAGAAGTAAATGGTAATTAAATATATATTTCTATATTAATCTCATTTTTAATCTATACATGTATATAAAGAGGATATGACATAGAATACATTACTACTAAATTGAATTTTATTTATTTCAGAATCTTTTAAAAAAGAATGCATCAAGTCGGGCTAAGAAGGTCATCCATCACACTGTAGGGTCAAAGATTGTTTCTAGAAGTCGATCTACTTTGGTAATCTTTTCATTAATTTAAATATTTATAATAAAATATTATTTTTTTAATATATTAAAATGTTGATTTATGTTTTTTTAATTCAATCACAGATATTAGGGAAAATAGCATCCCAAATAGAAGTGTGGTTGAATGTTCACCAAAAATACGATGGATGTTTTGTTAATGAGACTACCAAAGAAGTTGGGGTATGAACTCATTTTTAAATATACTAAAATATTATCAGTGGTTTCTATGTTTATATATATTTCTTCTAATATGACTATTATATTACTTATAGGTAAAAATTAATGAACTCTAGGATTCCAATCCTGTGAATTCCTACTCAGTCTCCCAGGATGACCCAGTTGCAAATGTCCTTGGGAAAGAGCATCCTGGTAGAGTGCGTGGGATGGGTTTGGGACTCGTACCATCTAGGGTATTTAGAATCACACCAGTGATTGAATCTACATATACTTCCTATTGTAGTAAGTGAATACCCTAGTATACTCAGAGAGAGATTATTTCTCTACAAAATAGAGTTCAAGACCGGGAAGCTCAGATATCCACTTTGCAGAATGCGTTGATTGATTTATATCAGAAGACTACCAGATCTTCTACTGGTGGTATTTCATCAACTGGTGGTGAGTAAGTAAATCACAAAAATTCAAAATCATTTAGTTTAGAAACTTTTATTGGTTTTATTATTAAATATAAATATACAATAGTATTTAATTTTCAATATAATGTTCTTACAGGTGGTAGTAGGAAGTAGAGAGGGAGGTGGAGCAGGTGAAGAGTTGTGTTCATCATCAGACCATGATTAATTGTATTATTGATATGTTGAAAAAATATGATAACATTAGGTTTTTATATGCATCATGTGTGATACATAGGTTCCACCAAACATTTTCATGACCTAACATTTTCTTGATTTCACGTGTTTCATTTTAAGTATATTATTTATTTCTGATGTTTCCTTTTATGTCTTGATTTATAGAGTGTGGTATGCACCATATATGTCGATTCTTTATTGTCATGAATCATTGTTATGATTCATTTTTCATAAATTTATTAGGTCTTTTACCCAAGGATGAATTATCAACCTTCTTATTGATTTTCTTGGGAATATCCAATTTTGTAACTCCCTACAACTTTTTTTAGTGGATATAACTTCTTTCATTAAAATTTATAGTGTTCTATTCTCATGTTTGTAGATGGCATGTGATCACTCCCACTTATGATATCCTCTTATTCAAAATAGTTTTGATAATAATTTACAATTATCTACTGAACAATCGAGTGTCTTGATACTGTAAAGGTAGATGGACTTTCCACTTCATTAATAGTAGAATTTACAAATATTTGTTGAACACTTGAGTGTATTACACTACCAGAATTTTTAACTCACCAAAAGATGCATCTAGAGGAAAAAATATATAATAAAATCCTGAAACATGTTCTCTAAGGTTTGGATCATCCTTCCTGACTACTCATTGATTTGAGGATAAAAGGTTATACACAACTCCAACTATCGGGTCATAGGCTTCAATTTAAATATGAAAACTATGAGGTAAAATAGGTCATCCATGGGTGAACATACCACTTAAACTATCAACTATGACACTCAGTGATAATTTTTTCACAATTCAATCAATGGGAAATAAATCTTTTAATGTCTATTACTATTGAGGGCCACCAGAACATCCACTTTTCATTATTATAAATCATGGTTTTCCCTAGTTGAACATCCCACTTCAAAGAATTATAGGATCTTATAAACTCATATCACATGGAATATGTTACCATTACCATGCTATAAACTATAAACACTCCATGTATTTCAAAATTAAATCTTGAAATAGTTTCACATTCTTCCATCCTATCACACATCATGATACATTCCAGAACAAAATTTTAACTTGTCTTTACCTGTTTAACCAATGAAGACATTATCTCTATGGATACCCACATTTGTACCCCTAAACCCTCAACTAACCCACCAAATATTCTTACAGTTAAGATAAGATCTTCTATTCAGCTAATTAATTATGTTCTCCCATATCCTACATTTTCTAGCTCAATGCATTTACCACTGCATTTCCATTTCTAGTTTAATAATATTTAACGATGTCAAACATATACAAGTACTCTATGATATTCATCTAGTAATGATTATGTCCATGTAGTGAGAAAATATTATATGAACACTAGGTCCCAAATTACCCAACAAATATCTCTCCCTATAGGTTCTATCATGATAATTTCAATGCATGGACCACAACTACAAACTAAAATATAGGATTAGAGTATTTCATCTAGTTGGTTAAAATATGATGAAACCCAATGTGACTAATTTATCACTCCACATCATAACATATCCTAATACAGAACTAGATCCCTCACATTTCACTACAAGTCCATTGTTAGGCTCAGGAAGTTTTAGGATTAGGGTTGACAACAACCATTTCCTCAACACTATGGAAACTTCCTCACACAAGTATGTACAGTCAAACATGAATCCATTCTTGGTATCTTTGGTCATCGACAATGATAAGTGAGAGATCTCCAAAATGATTATACATTAATTCCTATACAATCCAATAAAACAACATCTATCGATTACATTCCCTGGTTATGACAGATACACAAATACATAAACATACTCAAGATAAACTGCTATCACTGATTGTGAAACCACAATATCCAAAAGTGACACTTCATGTACATTGAATATATTTTATATACCCAAATAATACTAAACCTATTATTCAAGTATCTGTCATGTGATTATTTGAAAAAATTTGATCTTATGGTATTCTTTTGAATTTTGGATTTATGTGCATGTGAAATTAGAATGGTTTTTTTTCGGGCACTGGTACTAGGGATTCATAATCAGATGTTTTTTTGTAAATCTTGCTTTAGTGGCAGTTTTAACCACTATGAAATAAATGTATTATATCTATCCATAGTTTTAACTATCACTACAATTTCAGTATTTTACTATCCGTGACGGTTAAAACGGCTTTTAAGGACAATAATTTAGTGGCAGTAAAAACTACTGCTAAACCATTTTCACATTCCTTTAATATTTGTTGCCGATTTTATCTGCTACTAAAAAAAATCAATTTTTATGGGAAAATCATCGCTAAAATAATAAAAACCACTTTGAAATGTATCCACTACAATGGTTTCGATGAACTACTGCTAAATTGAGTCATCCTCCATATATTGTATGCCAACACAAAATTTAGCTACAGTTTTTTGAAACCTCTGTAAATGCATATGGGGGCGGTTTAGACCACCGCAATATCCAAGATAAACCATTGCAAAATGGCCTTTTCCTTTTAGTGTGAGTATTAATTAATCCTTATCTTTTTTATCATTTTACCTTCCCTTACAAAACTATCATAAAAATTGTTATATAATTACCTATGTATCCATAGTATACTAATGTGATTTTAGATTTATAGAAAAACCATTATTTATTCCCTTCAATCCTCTTTGAAAACTAAAAGAGTGTTAATTGTATGTTTGAGGACAACAACATCCACAAAGTAATGTATTTAGTTTTTTCATTATTAAATTTTTTATCCAAAAAACATCATATATAATTAAATAAAATAGAAAAATATAAATAAAATCACAATTATTAGTCTTTAATGATATTATAAACTTCCTTAACTATACTCACCCACAAATATATAGTCTGTTCAATTTTTGGAATTGGTTTAACCCCCGACTTGAAAATTGAAATAAAAATATATCACGAATGTATATGTGAACATGAATAAAAATTTTATTATAAACTAATAATAAATTAATTATTAACTAATGGTCATTATGATGTTATATAATGTGTATAACTTATTATTTATATAACATCTTCAATCTAAAAAATTAGCAAAATAAGTCCACACTGATTAAATTAGAACACATGCATGACCAAAATAAATATAAAAAATTAAGTGAATATGATAATAAATGGTCCTTACAAAATAAAATATGGAATAATAATATTCTTAATAAGGTTTTAAATAAACATAATTTGATTATTTATGATGTTATGTACATGAACAGAATTAATTCAGCACAATCTATGAGATTCATATCAAAATACTCACCCTTGAGATATATTTATTATTGTACACCGCGTTTTCTATATAATAGAAAAGCTAATAAAAATGTAATAATTTTTTCATGATTATATTATATTTAATGATAATCAATTTTATATTAAATCCTATTTCTCTCAAGGGGTGTTGACTACAATATTACAATATCTATAATGGTTTGTACAAAAATAATTTACATCCTATTATTTATAATAATTCTAATTGAACTCCATTATTCCTTCTTTTATTTTTTATAAATAATATTTTATTTTTTATATAATTTATCTTTATTTTCTTGGGTTTTATAATCCTTCCTCACAACCTCATTATTTGTTATTTTGTACCATAATGATTATGTTAATTTAAAGGGGTATCTTGGACTCAATTCTTATATTTAAGACATGATTCCTATAATAAAGCAATAAAATTTTAAATAGTGAATATATTTCAATTTTGATACATTATATCCTGAATTATATGTCATGGAATATTATTATTAGTTTGAAATCCTTTATCCTTTATGGTTTTTGATTAAAATGTTACTCAAACAATATGGTTTTTCATATGTAATCATTTTTTAAAACCATGATAGCTTCTGAAATATATTATATCTAGAGATTTTTTATTTTTTAAAATACCAATAATTATATTTTTGTTATTCAATGTATTTTTTATGTACATTTAAATTTTATTTCCCCTTGATTAATTATTTACATGACGTTGTCCTTGTTTGTTAAACTAACCCCACCTTTTCTTCTCAATTTTGTATCTTTCCCTTCTATTCCCTTATTCATTGGATTCCTTTATAAATATACTTATCTATGTTTAAATTATTTATGGAGGAAAATAATCAAATAATATCACCCACATTCATTAATATATTTCTTAAGAAATGTTATTTTCTATTATTAAGTGAACCGTCACTACCTTTCCCTTTCCTAGTAAATTAAATTTAATAAACATAACTATCTTCCTGTGCCTTTCATCAATTACGTAGATTCTTGGGTTCTCAAAAAGATTCTATACAATTATTTATTAAGGAAACTATCGATATTACCATATAGCATATTAAATATATGTTGTTAATTTGGTGTATTCTTACATAGAAAGATATTCCCTTTATTGATTAGAGAATTATTAAAAATCCATTTTATTTTATTTTAATGTGGATGTTTATTGACTACTCCAGAGAGATTAATATGTATTATTTAACCATCAAACAGATTTATTTGTATGGGTTACATCATGTTATAATTTTTTACTAGGATAAAACTAATGAAATTCCGTATGTTGATATTAAAATAAAAATATTTATGAAGGAATGTTGATTGTGGAAGATAATTTTATTTATATCATTGAATTAGTTAATAAAGTATACAAAATGAAGTGGCACGTGGGTTTAGTTATTATATATCCCCTCAACACATCAGTTGGTCTCCTGAGACAAAAGTATTGGGTATTTTGTGTAATCATACCCAAGGTATCTTTTTTTATCATCGATTATGAGAATGATGAATTAGAAACAACCTTTATCTAATAAATGATGTATTAGATATATCAATGATGGTAAATGTTATCCCCCTTTATCCATTCCCTCATCATGAATTAATTTATTGTTATTCTTCTGTTTTTATATTATTATCCATGTATTTATTTCAGGATCTTGTGATTATTTATAGAGAATTATTTGATTAAATCATGTTTCAGAGAATATTATTCTTTCCTTTATTAGGAATTTATATATTTTGTTATAAATTTTAATTTATTGAGTGTTCAATCCCACAAGTATTATGTTTCAATTTCACTAGGCTATGATGGAATTAATTATTTATAATATGTTTAAATGAAAATATTTACATGGTAATTTCTTGGGGATATTTAAGATTTGTTATAGATTATGTAGTTTCTTAAATATTATGAAAAATGATATTTTGATGAAAAATATGTGGGCTTTATTTGTTTATTTTTTTATAACTATCTAAAAATATAAACATAAAATGATCCTTTGAAAGTAAATGTTATATTATTTTTGAACAATATTTCACTTAAGAATGTTTATCAAAGCCAATATGTAAATTATATTTTTATGAACATCAGATTCCGGAGTGTGGGTTTTGGAGAGTTATAGTTTTTATTGTAATAGAGTTTATATAAATTTGGAGATAAGGATGTTGTTTGTTGAGGTTAATTTTGGAGTTAGACATGTCAGAATAGACATATCAGTTAAAATTGATCATAATTATAAATGTATAGATAACCCTATAGGTGATATGGGTAACATTAAAAGTTTTATGAATTATGACAAGAGAACTATTATAAAATCTCTATTGATAATTGTAAGTGTATAATAGAAATATTTTTTAAAATCATGATGTTTTTTTACAGTCGATACTATAGATTTCACCTAGAAATTAAATATTTTTATAAATACATCCAATTTGAAATGACTGTGGTATAGATTAACCTTGGGGAAATCACCCTTAGAAATTTAAATTGAGTATCAATTCAATCTTCACACTGTTTCTTGATGAGTTTGCTTGAGACTGTATAACTAGATTGATACATCTATGGGATATTATTTGGTTAACGACATTCACTTTACAATCCATTTGTAAGTATTCATTTTGTAATTTAATTTGGTGTTTTAGTATGAGAGAACACATCTTAATGTATCCTAGGAATAACTAAGTGTGTTATTGGATGAACCCAGTGTAAAATAGTTGAGATGAATATATCTTAGGTTAAAATGATGGTTTCATTGGATAAGACATAATATTATTTGGATTTAATATTATTATAATCATTTCATATGATTTTAATGGATATTGGCATAATCCAAGGATGATAAGGTTGATAGGATTGGGAAAACACCATAACCATGTGGAATAAGGTAGACAATGTTCAATGACTAACACTGAGATTGATTGTGATAACTAAATCCCCTATTCATAATGGAAAATATGGTATCATTGTTCTAGTACATATAATTTTCTTCTATTATTTTCAAAATTTTCCACCATGATATTTTGTTTATAAAATAAAATATATGGTTATATGATGGTTGTAATAAAAAATTTATGTTTATGAAAATATTTATCACAGTATGGGTCCTTTATATGGATTTTATTTGATTTTGATAATGGATTGAATTTTTTAAAATATAATTTATATTCAGTGATCATGGTTAGATAAATAAAAATATATATATTTTTGAAAAAAATTATGGGGTGGAGACAAGCACTAGTTTCCTCCATATAAGAAATTTTAATTTCACTAAAATAGTAGACAATAACACATTATATTCATCAAAATCCATCAATTAACTATTTTCATGTGTCAGTAACTGTGTTTCTAGAAATGTTTAAGGTTCCCATACAATAAAGTATCTTGAAAAAACCCCACTACAGATGATGTTATAAAGAAACATAGTGGTCATGTGAAAATGGTAGAGGACACATATTAACCATGGGGTTGAGAGAATTTTGGTAATCAAGTTCAATTTCCCATAGAATACGAGCCCATGTAGCGTGTGTAGGAAATATTTTAGGTATTTAATGGGATTATTTAGGGACATGAAGACCCAGACAAAGAAGATGTGGTGGGGTATGCATACCCCTCTAACCATTATCCAGGAGGGTTTCGTGGAGTGTCCAGTATATAGATTGGTACAATAAGAAATAGAGGAGTTGGGTGTTTATCTGTTGAGGCTACGACCATAGGTGAGGGATAAGATGGAGAGGAAAAAATGTAGTGTAATATTTATGGATACTATAGAATGTTCTATAAGGATTCTAAATAATAATCTCAATGATATTTATGAGTAGGAGTAGTATGGCTCACTAAATTCATCATTCTACTTCAAATTTCTACCAACATCACTATGTTTAATATCCATGAGGGATAATAGGTAGGTTTGTGTGGTGTATCAATTATTAAAATAATAAATTAAATTTCATAAAAAAAATGAATTGTTGATAAAATTTCACTATAGGTTTGAATATTAACTAATGGAAAAAATAAAATGGTTCTTTAGCCGAAAAATCGAGATGTATTATCTCAAATGGATAGAAATAAACATAATATAGATATTATTCTTATTAGACGTGGATAATTGTGATTGTTACATCATTATAGAATTATAAAATTATTCATATTATGAAAACCCCAGTTACTTGATTAGTGAATAATGATTAAAATTATTATAAAATAATTTATTTAAGGGGGGAATTTTACATACTAAACCATTAACTTATTTTTCCAATTGAAACTTAACTTGATCGATATATTGCTTCACCCACAAGACCGAAAAAAAATGTAACATGAAACATTATATAACCATTAAAATGACATTATAACATTAGAGGAAAAAATAGATATAAACAAATTATTAAATATATTTATAAATAAAAATAGAGGTTATTATTAATAATAAGTCTTTTATAAAACTCAATTAGTGTAGTTAAACTACAAATAAGTCTTATTTATACATTAAAATGTAACATTTTTAAAAAATTGATTTTTACATTCTTTGTTTTATAAAACGAAATATATTATGAATACAAGTATTTTTACACATGAATATTAAATTAACATCATTTTTATTGGTAATTTATATAATATATAAAAAAGTAGTTCATATTTTAAAAACTTATTTTCTTACGAATACCATTTTCTTTATATTTTTATTTTCTAATATTAAAGGTAAATTTAAATACACTATAATTTTAATTTTACTAAATTAAATTAATTATTAATTTATAATCTTAATATTATATTAATATAAAATTTTTAGATTCTGTAAGAAAATAATGATTTTTATGTGAACAATAAAAAATACCATTTTTACAAATATTGTAATTTTTATTACATTTTAATAGATTATATTGAATTAGTTGTTTACAAGTCATTGGATATGTATTTAGGGAATAAAATATATTCAATTTAAATATTATATTGAATTTATAAATCTAATTAAAACAATTTTATGGACATCTATAATTTTTTTAATTAAAACTATTTTTTTCTTCTTAAATAATTATTATGTAATTGTCTAATGATTATGTTTTTATTGATTTCAAATAAAAATAAATTTTATTTTATATAAAAAACCAATTTATATCATTAAAATAAAATACATTGATAATTTACCTTATATATAAATTATAAACATACAAATATTGTTTTTCTACATACTTGTTTCTACTAGTTACATGAATTTATATTTAAAATGAATTTTATTAATCATAGAAATATTATATGATAAAATTAAATTAAGATTTTAAATACATATTTCCAATTATTTAATATGTTCCATTTTATTTTTAGGAATTAAAATGATTTACCTAGGAAAAAACTCATCAATCAGCTAAATCAGGAAAAAGGTAACCATTAAAACATAAGAAAAAATGAATTCCAAAATATTAAGAACATATGTGGAAATACATGGTTAATGATTTATCAACAAAATAAAAACCAAATATAAGTTTTTTGTGTTTTGTAATCAATTTTCCTCTAATGGTGTCATTCTATTATTGAAAAATAACGGATGTTCAAAAAAGTCCCATTTTCTAAACACATACAAGGGAAAAATTACACCCATTGATATCACACCCATTCCATTGAATTTATTCATGAAAATAATAGTTTTTTCTCCTCATATAATACTTTATCAATTTCATAATCATATGGTCTCAATTAGTTATCAGAAAACCTTCACATTAAATAAGGGTTTTAATGGAATGTTCATGCTTCCGAAGTTATTATTACTTAATCCTTATCATTATGTTATTATAATTTCCATTCAAAATATGACATAACCATAGTTATATAAAGAAAATAGAATAATTATTATAATGAAGTTTTATTTTATTTATGGATCAAAAAATATTTATTCCTTTCAATACACATATAAAAAAATGAACTATAATTGTGTGTGTACGTACTACCACATCCACCTCCACGTAGTACATCTTTTGTTTTTATATTGATATTCCTTCTTTACCAAAACCACTTCAAATAATATTATACAAATTAAAATATTTAATAGATTGTTTTTTTTATTTTTTAGTATGTTGGAGGAACCATAAGGTATCTACCCAACTTGTTATACATAAATATTATATGTTTTTATATGAATAATAATTACAATACAAAAATACATGAAATGGGAGCATATTGGTTTAGTTTCTTTGGAGAATAGATACAATCCCTTCCTATTTCTATAAATATTTTTAACTTATCCAAAAATGATCTTATCATTAAATAATCCTTATATACATACCCAAATTAAAACCATTCTCTATAATGTGGGGATTGAAAACATAAAGAATAGTGACCTTAGATGCTCAGTAATTGTTATAAAGTGAAATATAGAAACATAACATGATCAATACATTTGAAAATCATACCCTTCATATAGAAGATCAAAATCAAGAGTCATGGAATAAATATTGGATGTTTATAAGACATGAATCAGAATGAAATCAATGAACATGATCCATGAGGGAATAACATTTTCATAAGACACTGAATTTTGATATTCATGTATGCAATGAAAATCACATACATAGTAGTCCTGGATCACTAGAAAGGTTATCATGATGGAATGAGTTCCCTACCAAAACCGCCTTAGTACTAAAGGTTCACTCACATGACCATTATAATGGAAAATGTCACTTAAAAAACTGATTTCACTCCCCATTCTAGTCTTACCCATATCATTAGATATAAATTATTACCCAATCCATTTGAGGGAGGCATAGGTACCACTTAAATAATGAAAATAAAACACAAATGAACCACAAGATCTTAAAAAAATCATTATAACATAACCCAAGAATTGAAATTGGATTCATAAACATTTCACCATATCATAATCTTCTGGAAAGAGATTTTTTCACAATTATTTCCTTATATTTCATACTATTATCAACAAATAAAGTGGTTTTTGTGAGATTTTTATAATGATATAACCTATAAAAGAGAAATGGGTTTTGAAAAAATATTTTCATCAAAAAACCTAAACCATATGGGGAATGAAAAATGGTATCTTTGGATCATATAACCAATATAACATAAGTTACCTCAACTTATGTCATCTTATATTGAAAATGACTTTGAATGATCCCAAAAAACATTTTTTGAGGAAAATATATTTTATTTGAAAATTAATTTTTTAAAACTAAAAATTCATAAAATATTTTGGAAATAATTTTCTTTGAAAATATCCATGAAGAATTTTAAAAAAATACTTAATAATAATTTAAATCATTTTCTTCGGAAAATATTACTTCTACCTTTAATTTTTTTAATCATAAAACATTTTTAAAATGAATTTCTTTGAAAATACCCTTGAAAAACAACAATAGACTACTGAAAAATAAATTAAAAAAATTTGTAAGGAAAATATCATTCTGTATTTGATTTTTTTTAAAAATATAGAGTCATTTTTGTTGAATATAACCTTGAAAACTTATAAAGGAAGCTTTAAAATTTAGTGAATATATATTTTTTAAAATATCCTTTCTATCATAAGAATTTTTTTTTATATCATAAATGTTTTTGAAAAATTCATTTTATGTGAAAATAACATTAAAAAAACCTAATGGAATTGTTAAAGTAGATAATTTCCTAGTTTGATGGAAATTCGGTTCTTGTCATAAATTATAAAACAATGATTCCTTTGAAATTTTCAATAGAATCTAAACCATCAATTTTTTTTAAAATGATATGATGATTTGTTTCAATTTTTTTAAAAAATCTTAAACAAGGGTAAAAGTAATTTAATAAATAATTTTGAGAATTCAATAAATTTTTTTGATATTTTTTTAAAAATATGTTTTTATAAGAAAAAAATTTATTCCAATGAAGTGGGATATATTGATGGAATTTCATAACAGGTGATTTTGAACTATTGAGTACATAATGAGTGGAAAATTAAAGGAAAAAATATTTTCACAAGAGGAAAATAATTATCAGAAGTTTATTTAATGATGTATCATAATATTTTATCATCTAAAACATAATAATAAACATTCCCGATAAACGATGTGATTGTAACATAATATCTTTATAACATTGGATTTATTTAATTGTAATCCCATGAAAAAAATAAAAAAATGAAAAAAAAATCATTAGAATAAATAAATTCTGGAAAAATCACGTAAAATGGGCCATATATACACCTTATAAAAGATGATTGGTGCATAACATGTCATATGTATCGTGGAAGGAAAATTGAGACAAATGTCAATTACTTCTCTAGAATCCGTTGATTTGTAAACCCCATGAATGTGAGATCCTAAAATGGATATGTAAATCCAATTAATTATTTTGGAGAAGCATCAAAAAATACATTCATGGGTAATACATACACTACAATGTAGAAATAGGTGGTGAAAATGGCATGTGTATCACATATGTAAAAATTGAGAATGAAATCCCTTACCTTTGTCTTGACTACCATTATATAATTTCAAACCTACTAAATAATAAATATATATTTTCTATAAATCCATTTTAGAACCATAATTATATATAAAAAACCAGATATTATATTCTTTTTAATTTTTATTATCAATTTACTAAAAAATCCATGATAACGTCTGTAATGTCCCTGAATTTCAATATATATATTTTTAAATTATATGGAATTATTTTAGTACCATGTGCTGAGACGACGTTCAATTCTAATGCCACGAGTAACCAGAAGTATCTGTCAAAAAATGTTATGCTTTAAATATCACGCATGAATAGTTTTTCGAAAAAATTAGAATAACTCTTAAACAGGTGCCCAGATCATAAATCCTTGGGCATTGCTACGTTTGGGATGGCAGTTTTACCCTAGGTGCAAATTATGTTTAGTCAGCACAACCCTCCAGTGAGAAAACCCAAAACTGGCATAATTGTAAATAAAATTATTTTATTTTTAAAATTCATATAACTCTAGAACGGTGACATAGATTAAAAATCTGAGACCACCGCTAAGCTCGTGAGGGTATGATTTACTTTTGGAGATCATAACATTGGATGGAACAGGCCAATGGCGGATGTTTTTTTGTTGTTTATAAATTATTATGTAACTGTAATTTTATCATCAAATACTTATAACTCATAAACGGTATCTCAGATTGAATATCTGAGAGTACCGCTAAGTTTTTGAGTGTATTTTCCCATTAAGAGGAGCCTAACCTTGACAGGAACAAGTCAAGGGTGAATGTAAATTTTTTTGAACTTTTTTTAAAGTACATTCTGGAAACATTTGAGATAGTTTTTATGACATTTAAACCAAAGCTCGTATCAAAAATATGAGGGCACTGTTGAACTCAGAATGAGGGGATTCACCTAGAAAAGACATAATTTCAAATGAAAATGGTCAGAGGGAAAAAAGAATTTTTTGAATTTTCAAAAAATAATAAATTAGTTTAAAAAGTTATTTTATGTTATTTTCTCACCTTTGAGCGGAGGAGTGTGGCGCTACAGTGTGGCAACGAGGTGACGATGAGTCATATAAAATGAGGATCCTTAATGGATCGTTTTGAAATAGTAACCACTACGCTATTTCATAAATGAACTAGTTTAAAGACGCAATGTTGCATCATAACAGAAATATTGTGACATGTTTCTTTTTATTAGACAAATGCGTTGGAGAGTTGGGAATTAAAACACGGGAAATTATATGATGAAACTCTAGCAATATTCCTCTCCAATGAAGAACAACAAATGACTATGGAACATCATCGACTTTGAGGTACCCCAAAGAGAAAATATAGGATGTGACAAATGATGTTGACCTCTTTAACCCTCGAGGATAGAATGTTATGGAAATGGATTTCAAATCAAGTTAGGGTTTTTGAATTATTTAAATTTTCTTTATTATATTTATAAAATATGAAATTGGATCAACCCACGAATAGGTCGATCCATGGATTGTGACTTCTTGCAAGAGGGTGTTGCATTATGGGATTTCTATTTGGGATTAAACTTTTGTTGGTAGAAAATAAAACCCTGAGCCTCCCCATGTCTTTAGAATTATAACACTAAGGGTGTGGGCCATCAAGAACAAGGCTTGACCCCCTCAACTTGGGTGTTCTTCATGACCGAATTCTCAAGTGGATGGAAAGGCGGAATCATGACCGTCGTAGAGAAGGTAACATCCCCAGGTGGTCTTAAGCGCCAGAGGGCGATGCACCAAAAAATTTCACCACAACTACCCAGATAGCCTCGTCGACGGCTATCCCACATAGAGGGGGCTACGACATTTGGATGTGGTGTAGTAGGAGGGGCCGTTGGCATTTGAACTGGTGGCTGGTGGGGAGCTGACGTGGTTATGTGCAGCTTCGCATGCGGAAGAGAAACTGGCAACTGACCACAGATGGGTAACAGCCTCGCGGACGACCTGTGGGGCTTGAAGTGTCAAACATAGCTCCCAGCCGGGTCCCAAAATAATCGAACAGGACTGTGCGCCTTTGGAGAAGCAGGCAACAAGCGGGCTGGACCCTGTGCTTGTGGGTCAAACCCCTTGCTAGAAGTCCATAACTATGCCCATTGGGACAATCCCGCATTGGCAGGCTGGACCCACACCCTTCAGGCCGGGTTGGATGAGACCTAGTCACTGGGCAAATTGACAGGCTGGACCCTAGGCCAAACCGGGTCGAGTCCAGCAAGGCCCATTGAGACTGGTCCACTAGAAGGCCAGACTAGAATGACCTACACCTAAACCTAGATTAGTCCAATTAATCTAATTAAACCGGGGTATGTGGGACCCTCGGGCCTAGTTGGTTGGGTCGGTCTGACCTGGTTGAACCAGGCCCATATGCAAGTATCCCATTATTATTGAAACATCAAAAATTCATAGAGAGGGTGTCTGATTGACACGTCATCTACTACAATAGGACCCTTATGATGATGATATACTTCTGATATAATCTACCATTGTTTTCACAGGGGTTGGTGTAAGGCTTGGTTGGATCAGACTTGAAACCATTCGGGCACTTTTTACTAAAATGCCCATATCTTACAGACCGAGCGGCCATTCAACATACCATCTGTTATGTTTGAAACCTTATGATGAGATGATCCTTTGGGTTATTCTATTTGGGACTTTTTGGTGGTTGAGGTAATAATGATGGCTAGAGCAGGATCCATGTGGATCTTTAGTGGCCCGACAAATTAGTAGCAGCCGTGTGGATCCTTAGTAGCCCAGCATACGATTATGAGTCGTGTGGATCCTTTATGGCCCGGAATATGACCATTATCCATATGGGTCCCTAGTGTCCTGGAAGATCTGAAAAATCCATTTGGATCCTTAGTGGCCCAACATATGATCAACGATTCATCAGGGATGAGTCCCTCTTCTGTATTAAAGGTTCATCTCTATAGATGATGAACCTTCTTCCTATGATTTAGATTATACCTAGTGTGAGATTTCCTTACTCTATAGATTTTCATTGTGGTTGATTTGTGGAATTTACCCTTAGTGGACTGGGTTCCCTTACTGAGTACTGTGTTACTCACCCCTGTATGGGTTTTTCCCACAAATGTTGTGTCTTATGCAGATGAAAAACGTTTCGGTGGAGGACTTGGTGTCCTAGGAGTAGGCGGGGCTCAGTAGGACCGGGTGGACAGATTGAACTACTTCGGCTTCCAATTGCAAAAATTCTCCTACCGTCAGGGGGGTGGGGTTCAACGGATGGCTATCCTGGGTCCCTTTTTGAACTCTGATATTTTATGTTCATTTTTTGGGTTTTTATTCTATTCACATGTTTTAAGTATTACTTGTACTCAGCACTTGTTTTACTATACTTTTTTCCCATTTTAGTTCGTGGGACGTTATTGGGAGTGTGTGTGCATAGAGGTACTCATGTAAATGCCTCCTGCTTCCAGGTTGAATCCTTCAGTGCTAGTCACCAACCCTTGGACTTCGAGTTGCGGGATTGGGTTATGTCACAACATGGGACCTGAGGAATGAGTTATAATAAAGTGTTATCATAGGTGGTATGTTCTACCTCAGAGACCGAGAGTCTATTATTTTTATTTTTGGGAAACCGTGTTAAATATTGTGAGTCCGACTTTTAGATTTGGGGAGTCCAGTGTTTGTCCAGCGGTCGACGTATCCACACACCAGGACCCCAAATTCTTATTTTCGGATCAATGTATAAAAACACTGGTTGAAAAATTGTCTCCTTCTATTATTTGGTATAAGAGTCAGAACCCTAGGTATAATCTATTTACCATGTGTCATCTTGAACTATTTCAGGATGTCTCTACGAGGACAACCGGCTAGGATTCCAGTGTATGACAATGAGGAAGGTCCACAGAGTGATGGGGCTTCAGTACATGGACTATTGACTGAGATTTTACCTTTGATCAGTGTCCCAACAATACCACAACCCATTTTTTAGTAGTTAATACCAATTCTATTAGTAAAGTACGCATGTAGGCTCAGTGACTTACATGAGGTTTAGCGATATATTACCCTCATGTTCTGAGGTGAGCCAGACTCTGAGGTGGCTAAGGACTAGCTTGAGGTAGTGACTGAGTTTCCATCTAGCCAGGGCTTCATTAGGTTAGATGGTGGTCCGGGAAGTGAGCCTAATATATGGATCATTTGGGAAATGGAAGGGTAAAGATTACCCAAATCATACGATGAGGTGAATTTTCCGGGGATGAAACATGAGAACCTTTCTCATAGAAGGGGTCTCTTGCAATAAAAAGATAAAGGGTATATGTTCCCAACAGCTTCGACAACTTTGGATGGATGACATGTCGGCAGTAGTGTATTCATCAAGGTGTACCGATCATCCTAGGTACTTGATGAATATTATATGACCATAAATTCAGGGCTCAGACATATGAGAAAGATGTGATTAGATACATTCCTACTAGAAATATTTCTCTGTGCATTCCTATTAATATTAGTGTTCTAGAGACAAAAATTGTGGTTTAATGTTATTTGGATGAGTAGATACAACCAATGAATGTTTGTAGAGGAAATGTAGGAAACCAGAATCAATATCATAGACTTGGATATGTAAAATGTTCCAAGAAGAGTAAGTGATTGGGATAGATGAATCTACAAGGTAGAAGACAAGATATAGGAGCTACGAGTGCAGTAGTAGGTGGTATGCATTTCGAAATTTTACAACCACCACCCCAATGTGGTACCCACCAGGATCAGGGATCTAGATAACATGAGAAGGGAGTACCTACATGTGGTCAAGAAGTATGACCCAAGGGATCCAGGAATAATTTGAGGTATAGTTTGCGTCAACTACTAGCTTCCATGTTAATAGAAATAGGTACTAATCATTCCTTCTTATCATGAATCATGTTCAAGACCTAGAGTTTCTAGTTAAACCATCGACATGATCTTTACATCTGGAGATACCAATGGGATGAGACTCAATAATCACACTTCTGTTGATGCTGTAATCTGACCCTTAAGGCAAGTGTTTCAGTTTGGAAATATTGGTGGCACCGTCAAGGCCTTAAGATTTTAGTTTGGGTATAGATGGGTCATCCATCATTAGAGTGACTATTTTAGGAAAAAGGAAGTGGTATATCTATAGTGCTAGATTGGGGTTTTCTTTGGTTGGTGAAAAAGGTAACCCAGGAAGCATGAGATAAACTAATTTATAGGTGGGTGCAGATGATCCCAATTGAGATGGCTAGCCTTACCCTCATTGCAACAGATGTTTTGAGTTTTTAGTTCCCAATAGTAGTGGAGGAGTGTGTGAATTTCCTTTCCAAATCAGTTTCAAGGATTTACCACCCCACAGGTAGAGGGACTTCTGTATCATTCTACCCCTCAGGATGGCACCGATATCAGTATCTGGATATAAGGGGGCTTTTATAGATCTTTGTGGGTATGGGGAGTAGGTGGGGGACTTGAAGAGTAAGTTATTAGTAAGACCTAGTGTTCTTTGTTATGTGTGGATTACCCACACATTAACCAAGTTACCATGGTGATTGATAACCCAGTACCATAGGCTCGATGGGCACATTAGTCAGCTAAAAGGGGTATCATTTCAAGTGGATGGAAATGTGCCTGTAGAATTTTCAGTAGACGAGATTACAGTTATGGATGGAGTTCCCCCAGGACTATGAATTTGGGATAGTTTATACTCATGAGAAGGTGAATGTGGTGGCTGACATGCTTATCAGGAGTTCTAGTTTGCAGTTGCTGCGTGAGGTGATGAAGCAGCTAGCCGCGATGAAAATATCCCTTGTGGATATTGATGGAGAATCTTACCTCTAGTCTATGACTATCACTCCCCCAATAATTTGGGGTGTTAGGGAGGAATAGCTTGTGAATTTTGACTATGAGGCCTAACATTCTCAGATATCCTAAGGACATTATATTGATGGATTTTCGATAGGTGGGGAGCACATCATCTTTTTCAGAGGATGCACCATTGTACCCATGATGTTACTAGTGGAGGTGTTGGGGGAGTTACAAACATACCCTTTGGAAGTACATCCTACTATGGAAAAGATGTAGTAGGACATTCAATGTCCGTACCGGTGGTCAGGGAAGAAAAAAGAGGTTGCAGTGTTCATTTCACGATGCCTCACTTGTCATCATGTGAAAGTTGAGAATCGGGCTCCAGAATGCTTATCACAACCACTTGAGGTACCATAGTGGAAGTGGGATGGAATCTCGATGAACTTAATTATGGTATTACCATGCATGTTTAGGGGCCACAAATCAATCTAGTTCATCATTGACTAACTCACCAAGTAAGCTCACATTCAACCCATCTAGGAGCTGGGATTTGTAGAGGGCTTGGAATGCCACTACATCTAAGAGATAGTGAAGATTCACATGGTGACTTCAAAGATCTCCTCAGAACATGATGCATGATTTAAATCCTATTTGTGGAAGGGGTCATAAGAGGAGTTTGGGACTCAGCTGAGCTTGATAACAGATTTTCTCTCCCAGACAGATGGTCAGATGGAGCAGATAATACAGACCTTGGAAGACATGATTCTTGCTTGTGTCCTAGTTTTTTGTTGTAGTTTGGAGGACCACATACCACTAGAGTAGTTTGCATAAAAAAATAATTATCACTCCCCCATTGACATGGAACCGTTTGAGGTCTTTTACGGGTGGCCTTGTAGATCATCTCTATGCTGGATAGACCTAGGCGAGTCTACACTCAATGGTCCAGAGTTGGTACGAGCTACCATTTGGAAGGTGGAGATCATATATGTGTGGATGAGGACTACATATATCCAACACAAGTATTATGGTGATATAATTATGAGACCCTTGGAGTTTGAGGAGGGAGTGTATGTTTTCCTTTAGGTCTCACCCCGAAGAGGATTGCAGAGATTTGGATGGGGTGGAAAGCTATCTCTAAAATTCTTTAAACCTTTTAAGATCATGAGAAAATTTCGTGAGGAGGCATACCACATAGCTCTTCCCACATATGTGAACTTGATGAAAGATATTTTTCACATGTCATAGGTGAGGAGGTACGTGTATGATCCATCACAAGCCATCAACTGGGGTGAGCTAGACATTAATGATGGAGTGACATTTACAGAGTTCCTGGTGGAGATAGAGGATCGATAGAAGTGGGTCCTTCCTGGATAGTTGATTCCTATGATGTTTGTTTGGTGGCATAATAATATTCTTTAGGGGAGAACATGGGAGAAGGATGCTATGATCTATTATCAGTACCTCCACTTGTTTGATTTTCCATTGTTTTGGATTTCAAGGACGTAATTCTCTGAGGTTGGGATACTGTAATGTCCTAGAATTTACGTATAAATTTTTTTCTATTATATTGTATTATTTTAAGACCAGGAACTAATATGAAATTTGATTTCTAGACATGGAGTGCCCGAAATGATCAGGGCAAAAAATTCAACCTTTAAATAGTTCTTGTGAGCGGTTTTCCGAAAAAATTATAATAACTCTTGAAAGGTTTCCCTCATCATAAATTTGAGGGAACCATTGTGTTCAGGATGATGGTTTTACCCTATACACAACATGTGTTTAGTCGGCACATCCCTCTAGTGATAATACCTGAAAATGGAATAATCCTAAATAAAATAACAAAATAAAAATATTTTGATTTTTAGATTCTTATAACTCACTGATGGTTACTTGGATTAAAAATATAAGACCACCACTGAGCTCGTGAGGGTATGCTTTACCTAGGTAGATACTAACATTGGCTGACACAGGCTAATGAGTGAAGGTAGTTTTTGGCCGTAAATAAAATAATTAATTAAAAATTATTTTATTATAAAATCCATATAACACCTAAATGGTAACTCAGATTGAAATTCAGAGAGTACCGTTGAGCTTGTGAGGGCGTTGTAATGACCCATACATTTTAATAATATTTATTACCTCAATTTTTGTGTTATTTTATGTCATACTAAAAAAATCTATATAATTTAATTAATTATGTGATTATAATTAAATGAGACTGTTGGGTTTCGACTGTTATATGGACATTGGTCAATATGGAAATTTGAAACTAAATTCTTGACCATTAAATTATTGTTTATAAATTCAAATGATCTTGGTTAATTAATATAGAAAGAAGGTTCGACGCCATCATCCAGTAGACTCGGGCCATATGAAGCCCATCATTCAGAGCTTGGGAAGGAGGTAGCATCCTTGGGCTTTGCTCTGGACCATGCCGAAGCAAACCATCAACATGTGAAGCTTGAACATAATCACATATGGGAGAATTTCAAGCAGATAGAAATCACCACTCGGGCAATTTTGTCCAAGCCTCCCCAAGATTCTATCACCATAGCACACCATACACTTAGATACTATGTGGGTTTTATAAGGGGTTATATAACGAATCTTTAGTTTCATTTTTTAACACTTTTATATAAATAAATTTTTAATTTCTTATTAAGGTAAAATGTTTGAATTAAAAATGTCCGGATAAAAAAGTTTGAATTTATTGAAGTTCCATATTATTGATGAATTTTGGAAGAATGTCAGATTTTAAAAAAAATTGTATTATTTAAATAATTAATAATATGAAATTATTTTCAAAAAATTTTCTTCTACACTTGTGTTCATTAGGAAATTTAGAGTCTAGTAAGATCAACTTAATTTTTATTGAATAGTAAAGTATGAATAGTAACATAGCTGCATGAATAGTAATGAATAGTAAAAATAGTAAAATGACCAAAAAAATATAATCCTCACCCATGAATGTATAAATACATTTTAGACATCATAAAAGTGAAAAAATGATCATAGTTTAAGTTTTGGTATTTTTTTATGACATAAATATTTTATTTACAATCTTATAATTAATTTAATAATTTAATATGTAAATGTATTTTCAAAAAATTGAATCATAAATTTTTACTTTATTTTCTTATGGTTATATGATAATTTTATGGGACCATTATTACTTTCTTAAGGTTTTACAAAATGAGTTATAGTTTTAAAGTTGTATTTTTTGAATAAATAATGATTTTACATAAAAATTAAATTAAATTTTTTTAGAAAATTATTCTCCTAGAATGGAGTTCATTATTTAATTTTGAGAATCAATATTAGGATAGGGTGAATATTTGGGATTTTTCTGAAACAACTAATTTTTCAGTGAAAAGTAAAAATACAGTTTTGAGTTTCGGGTGTTTAATGACATCATTGATGAGGTAATCATGATGTAAATAATCTGGTAGACTTTTCAACAATAATATATGTTATGAGGAGTCCCATGTGGAAAATACTATGTGAAAATTCCATGGGAAAACCCATGGTTTTTCAAATACAACCGATGAGTTGTCCCTCGGAAATTAATAATTTATTCCCTCACTTTTCCTATAAATACGAACAAATTTTCTCATTATTTTCATTCCAAAATCCTTCTCAACGAATCTATAGTCTTTTTACCTCCCAGGGAACCTCCCCAAGGACCCCTTAATCCTAAAAAGGTCCTGACATTCACGCTTTCGAAGTTACTCTTCAAGTTAAGGGAACCATTCACCCCCCCTCTTTTAAGTCATGACTTACATTATGTTATGTCTTATAGTTCCATTTTATTATGTGGGGTTTTTTTATTATATATCATTACTTCATTCCATTTCATTTAAAAATGATCAGATACCCTTTCCACTCTCATAAATTTATTTTATGAATTTTTAAGTGATGTCGTTAGGCTACTGAATTATTTGTAAAAGAAACCGCATCTTCTTTTTCCTTTGAAGTTTTCTTTTCATGTGGTATGGCATTAAAATATCTATATGATGTTCTTATATACATGTAAGTATTCCATTATACTGTTTTAAAAATTATTTATGAGTGAGTTACCCTTTCACCCTCTCTTTTTAATTTTTTCTAAAAGGATGTTATGTTGTCGTTATGCTGCAGAATATTTATCTCAAAATTTCTCTCTCCTGCTCTCTTGAAATTCTCTTGTTTATTTATGTGAATACACAGACCTATTTAATTTAAATGAATTTTCATAAATACAAAAAAGATATATATATTTTTCTGTAATTGACATACATATAACACTCTCTCCATTTCCATGGGTTATAAATGACCAAATGATCTTATTTTTAAGCACTTTTAAAATGTCAAGATTTTGAAATGAAACAAATTTTTTTATTCTTATTGGGTTATTTATGGAATGTATGGTTATTATCTATGTGTATTACACGAATTTAAATACATATTAAGGTTTTTCCCTGATATCACTCCAATGCATTGGGAAAATAATTTAATCTCCAGAGATGACAAGTTTCACGATACCATAGTGAATAACCTGGGTTATTTTTATGACACCTTATGGATGAACCTTGGTGATATGTTCATGAATGTATAAATTAATTTTTTTGCCACATATTCATTTTAATTTTCATGATCATTTCATTATGAAATGCCTCTACCTACATTTCTCATGTATTTATGTTTTTATCATGTTCTTATTGATTTCATAAGTAAACTGATTCCCTTGTTTTCCTTACTAGGCCTTCGGCTCACCCTTTACTTTGATGTATGTCTCCAGTTTTTGAGATGCAGTAATTATACATAGGATGAACCCATTATGAAGCCTTACAAGTATATTAAATGGATGTTTTATGTTGTTTTCATGTATTATGTTCCTAATTTCCAAGACACTAGACTTTAAAGTTCCTCTATACGTAAAATGTAATGAAATGTTATGTAATAAAAAGGTGGGATTCCATTGTTGGTATCAAAGTAAACTTTAGTTATTTATGGAAATTAGGCTATGAAAACATTAGTAATTATCTTAAAGAAAATTTTAAATATAGGAAAACATCTTAGTATTTTGGTGAGTATTTTGTATGTTATTTATCAATAAAATACATCCCTGTCTCAATATGAGCAGATAGTGGCGACTCTGGCATACAGGTACCTAGGAGTGAAAACTCAGATAAGGAGTTTCGAGCATAACCCAGGGTATCCGGGTACAAGACAACGGGTCTTGTTTCACTATTGGTTACGACACTCCCGAGGGATATGTTGGGCTAATCATAAGATTTCGATGAATCATTGTGAAGGATTTATAGAAAAATGTAATTGTTTAAAGAAGTTTTAAGACATAAAATCATTTATAGTTAAAATATTCATAAATGAAATAATTTTCTCACTATGTTTTTTTTCTTTTAGAAAAAGGAGGGAAATATGAAGAACCATGAAAATGGTGGAAATAATGGACAATGTGCTGATGGACCTCTAATGGAAGCCGGAATGGAAATATTCATGAGAATGATGAACCAATTGATTCATGTTATGGGAAATAACTTGGATCAAGTTGAGAGAATAATCTCACCATGAAGGAAAAAACATTCTATTTAATTCTTTATGCATCAACGACCACCAACCTTCAGTGGATCTATTGACCCATTGATTTATGAATAGTGGATCATCTCTATCGAGAAGATATTTTCTATGCTCCAATGTTCAGAACAAGAGAAGGATACCCTGGCTATCTATCTCTTAGAGGGAGAATCTGTTCAGTGGTTGGAACTGATTAAAAACACAAGGCCAAGATTGAAAGTTGAAGCTATGGAGTGGTAAGATTTCAGAGGGATATTTTTCAACATGTATTTTCCTCGATCAATGAGAACAAGAATGGGGAAGGAGTTTCTTAAACTGAAGAAGAAGGAGAATGAATCTGTGGGAAGCTATCAGAATAACTTCACAAGGATTTCATGTTACACCACTATCTTTGTCATAGATTCAAATGGAAAGGTTGATAGATTCTTCGTGGGGCTAACACCTCATCTGTGGAAGAATCTAGCCAACCTAGACTATGATAGTTATGACGAGATCATTCAGAGTGAGATGAAAGTAAATATGGAGTTTGGGGAGACACAATGGTTTCATAAATCTAATGACAAGAAGATATCGATGGATCCCAGCTTAGGGAAGACCTTTGATCAGGGAAGAAGTGGAAAGAAAGTGAAATTTCCCACGTGCAATCAATGTGGGAAGAAGTATTTGGGGAACTACCTGCTCAGGAGAGGGAAATTCTAAAATTGTGGAACAGAAGGCCATATTGAGAGGAATTTCCATAGCGAGGGGAAACCTCAACATCCAAACACTAACGACGAGGGGAAGAAGATGCATGCCCTACCCGATGTCCATTGATTTATGTGTGAACAACATGGGAACTTTTACAATCACTTTCCAAATATGAGGGCAGTGGAGGGGAACCACCATCAACCTTAACATAGGCCAAGGGAACAAGGCCATGATTTTTCTATCATGAAAGCTAAATTTGAAGCTCTGAATGATGTGGTAGAAGGTAATATTATTGTCCTCTCAAATCTTGCCAGTACTTTGTTTGAATCTGGTTATACACTTTCCTTTATTTCCTCCTTGTTTTCAAAGAATTTAAAATCAACACCTTATTATATAAAAGTAGATTTATCAGTCATGACTCTTGGTGGGATTATCCAAGAATAGTTAGTGTTTAAAAAATATAGTATTTAATGTATTGAGCACAATATTATCGAAAATCTTGTATTCAGTCCTATGCTGGGATTCGACATTTTACAAGTGATGGACTGGCACTCAAAGTATAATTCTAAGATAAAATAACAAAGCAAGGAAATCTCAGTACTCTTGAAGGGAGAAGCTACAATTATCTTCCAAGGGGAGATATCTCAACCTAATCTTTGTCTAGAAGAACCTATGATATACTTCTTTATAGAGTTTATTGGTGAATAAGAAGAAGTAAATGAGAATTTGGTGATATAAAATGTCCCCATCATCTAGGAATACATTGAAATATTTCCTGAGGAGTTGCCTAGACCTCCCCCAAAAAGAGGGGTTGAGTTCCCTATTGATCTCATACCTAGATCTCATCCAATTTCAAAGACCCCATATAGGATGGAAAATATAGAGCTGGAGGAATTATAGAAACCACTACAAGATCTGTTGGATAAGGGGTTTATCCGACCGATTGTGTCTCCTTGGGGATCACCTATACTCTTTATGAATAAGAAGGATGGATCGATGAAATGATTCATTGATAATAGAGAAATGAATGAGATCACAGTAAAGAACAAATACCCTCTTCCAAGAGTTGATGACTTATTTGATCAACTTCATGGGGCTCAATTCTTCTCTAAGATTGATCTTCGATCTTTTTATCATCAATTTAGGGTGAAGAAAGAATATATTCCAAAAAACTGCATTCATACTAAGATATGGGAATTATGAGTTTGTTGTTATGCCTTTTAGACTTACTAATGCACCTACTATTTTTATTTATTTGATGAATTGAGTCATTATGGACTACCTTGATAACTTTGTGGTAGTTTTTATTGATGATATTCTGATATATTTCAAATTCATGAGGAGCATGAGGATCAATTAATGGTTATTTCAGAAACTCTACAGAAGGATAGGCTTTTTGGGATGTTTAGTAGATGTGGATTATGGTTACAATAAGTTTCTCCGTTGTGGAAAATTGTTACCAATGAATGAATCACAATTTACCCTACAAAGTCAAAAGTTATAGAGGAGTGGCCTTATCCTACAACAACAACTAAGATTTGGAGATTCCATGTACTTGTAGGATATTTTACGAGGTTTTTGAAAAACTTTTCACTACATTCTAATCCATTAAATTTGTTAACTTCAAAAGGGGTCATGTTCATCTGGACAAAGGAGTGTGAGGAATGTTTCGAAGAGCTGAAAAAGAGATTGGTTACTACACGCAAGTTAACTATTCCCTCATGTGGAAAAATATTTGTAATTTTTAGCGATGAATCTATAAAAGGTCTTGGGTATGTCCTCATGAAAAATGACAAATTCATTACTTATGAATCTCAACATTTGAAGAATCACGAGAAGAACTATCCTACGCATGATCTAGAGCTGGCTGCGGCTGTTTTTTCTTTGAAGATATGGATGCACTATCTTTAGGGGGATAAATGTGATATATACAGAGACCATCAACGTTTGAAGTATATTTTCCCAAAAAAGGACTTGAACATGAGAAAAAGGAGATGGTTGGTAATTCTCAAAGACTATAATCGTTCAATTCATTATCATCCTAGAAGAGAAAACAAAGTCACTGATGCATTATGTGGGAATGACCCGGTTGTCCATTCCATGATAAGGATTCAAAGATATCCATTGATCAATGACCTGGTGAAACTGGACATTGGAATTATAAGGGACGAGACATCATCAACCCTAACCCAAATGGTTTCTAAAGCATCATTACTAGAGAAGATCACGAAAGCTCTGAAATAAGATCTTTTGTTATAGAATAAATTTTGAAGCTGTGAAGGATGGGATGTTTTTTGAGTTCAATATTGATCAATAAGGTGTACTAAAATATTGTACAATAGTATGTGTTCCATCTACTCCAGAAATAAAGAAGGAACTGATGGATGAAGCTCATAGCTCTACCATATCAATACATCATGGAAGAAGAAAAATGTATAGGGACCTTCGCAATCATTATTAGTGGGATAATATGAAAAGGGATATTTCTGACTACACTACAAGGTTCCTGGTATGTCAGCAAGTGAAGGAAAAGCGACAACATCCTAAAGGGTTATTACAACCACTTCCCATATCAACATGGAAGTGGGAAAATATCACTATGGACATCGTCACTGGTCTCCTGAGAACTTCCAAAGGAAATAATGTGATATGGGTTATTGTGGACCCTCTCACAAAGACCTTCCATTTTATCTCTATTCTGGAAGATTTCTCTCTTGATCAACTTTCCGGAATTTACGTGAAGGAATTGGTAAGGCTTCATGGAGTTCCACTTTCTATCGTATCTGATCGTGACCTGAGGTTTACGTCAAAATTATGGAGAAGTCTTCCACATGCTCTGAGCACTGACCTGAATTTCAGTACGACCTATCACCCCCAAAATAATGGCCAATCTTAAAAGACTATTCAAACACTCAAGGATATGCTGAAAAAATGCTCAATGGAATTTAAAGTTTTATGGTATCAACATCTCCCTTTAGTTGAGTTCTTTTACAACGTCATCTTCAACTCGAGCATTCCAATGGAACCCTATGAAGCTCTATATGGGAAGCAATATAGAACTCCTAATTTTTGGGATGAAGTTGGTGAGAGAACGCTTCTTCATCCTGATCTTGTCCAAGAGATTATTGAAGAACTCCACGCCATCCAACAACACATTAAAGATCCACAGAGTCGGAAGAAGAACTATGCTAAAACCGTCGAAGGGACTAGGAGATTGATGTTGGTGAAAAATTATTTCTTCTAATTTCACCTTGGAAGAGAGTCATGATGTTTGGGAAGAAAGGGAATCTTAGCCTTATGTACATTGGCCCCTTTCAAATCCTTGATCGTGTAGGAGTAGTGGCTTATCAGATTTCACTTCATCCAAATCTAGCACAAGTTTATGATGTCTTTCACCTATCCCTCTTGAGGATGTACATACATGACCCTTCACATGTACTAAATCTAGAGGTGGTACAATTGGAACATGACCTCTCTTATGGGGAGCATCTTGGGGAGATCTTGGATCCTAGAGACAAGGCTCTAGGCAACAAGACTACTCACCATTTTAAGGTGTTGTGGAGGAACAAAAAATGTGAGGAATCCATGTGGGAACCAGGGGAGTCTATGAGGAATAAGTACCCAAACCTTTCCTCTTCTTAGGGTTCAAGTTAAAATTTTTGGGATGTAATTTTTTGAGGGGGAAGAATGTAATGACATGAACCTTTTTAATAATATTTATTTCCTAAATTATTTTGTTATTTTATATTATACTAAACAAAACTATATCCATTAATCAATGAAGTGGTTATAATTAAATGAGACTGTTGGGTTTTAACTATTATGTGGTTGTTCGTCAATATGATCATTGGAAACTAAATTCATAACATTACAATTATTGTATATAAATTAAAATGATATTTGTTAATTAATACAGAAAGAATAGTTGATGGCATCATCCAGCAAACTCGGGCCATATGAAGCCCATCTGTCGGAGCTTGGGAAGGAGGTAACATCACTAGGATTTTCTCTGGACCAAGCCCAAGCCAAAATTTAACATGTGAAGCTTGAACAGAATCACTTAAGGGAGAAGTCCGAGCTGACATAAATCACCAATCCAGCAATGTTGTCTGAGCCACCCCAAGAATCTATCACCATAGCACACCTTACACTTAGGAACTGTATAGGTGTTATAAGGGGCTATGTAATGAAGCCTTAGTTACTTTCAATAATTCTTTTTGTATAAATAATTTTTTGTACTTATTGTTATGCTAAAATTTTCAAATATCAAATGTCGAGATAAATATAGGATGAATTTATAGAAGTTCCATATTATTGATGAATTTTGGAAAAAGGGCGTATTTTAAAATATTTTTTCATTCTTCAAATAATTTATAGTGTGAATTTATTATCAAAAATTGGTCTTCAACCGTTGTGTTCAATATGAAATTTAGAGTCTAATAAGATCAACATAATTTTTAGTGAACAGTAAAGTATGAATAGTAACATTCCTGTATGAATAGTAAATCGACAAAAAATATAGAAACTTCACCCATGAATGTATAAATACATTTTAGACATCTTAAAAGTGAAAAATGATCTTAGTTTACATTTTGGTATTTTTGTATGTCATAAATATTTTATTTACAATTCCAAAATTAATATAATAATTTAAAATGGAAATTTATATTCATAAAATTTAATCATAAATTGTTACATTATTTTCTTAGGGTTATATGATAAATTTATGGGACCATGATTACTTTGTTAAGATGTTACAAAATGAGTAATAGTTTTAAAGTTGAATTTTTGGGAATAAATATGGATTTTATTTAAAAATTAAATTAAAAATATTTAGAAAGTTATTTTTAAAAAATAGATTTCATTTTTGAATTCAGATTATTGATATTAGGTTAGAGTGAATTTTTGGGATTTTTTTGAACCATTTGTTTTTTCAGTGAATAGTAAAAATACAGTTTTGAGTTTCGGGTATTTAATGACATCATTGATGATATAATCATGATGTAAATAATCTGGTAAAATTTTTAATATAATTATATGTTATTAAGAGTCACATTTGGCCAATACCATGGGAAAATACCTTGTGCAAGCCTATGATTTTTCAAATACCACCGATGACGTGTCCCTTGGAAATTTATAATTTATTACCCCAAGTTTCCTATAAATACCAAGCCATTTCCTCATTATTTTCATTCAAGAATCATTTAAATATAATATCTAGTCTGTCTACCTCCCAAGGAGTCCTCCCAAGGTGCCCTCATTCCTACCAAGGTCCCAACCCTCATGATTTCGATGTTAATATTTAAGTAAAGGAATATTTCACCTTCCTCTTTTAAGTCATGACTTCCTTTATGTTATGTCTTATAATTAAATTTTATTATGTGGGGGCTTGTTATTATATATATTTACTACATTGAATTTAATTTCCAAATTATTGGATACCCTTTCCACTCTCATCAATTTATTTTATTAATTTCTATGTGACACTGTCAGGCTGCTGAATTTTTTGTAAAAGAAATCACATGTTCTATTTCCTTTCAAGTTTCCTTTTAATGTGTTATGACATTAAAACATTCATAAAATGTTCTTATGTCCATGTTATTATTCTTTTATACTGTATTATTAATTATTTATGATTGTGTTCCCCTTGTACTCTCTCTTTTTATTGTTTTTCAAAAGGATATTATGTAGCTGTTACGCTACAGAATTTTCATCTCAAAATTTCTCTCTCTTAATCTCTTGAAATTATATTGTTTATTTATGGGAATACCCATACCTATTTCATTTATATGGGTGTTCATAAATATAATGAAAATGATATATTTTATTCTATAATTGACATAATTTTAACCCACACTCCATTTCCATTGGTTATTAATGTCATAATGATCTTATTTTTAAGCAGTTTTAAAACGTCATGATTTTGAAATGAAACCCATTTATTTTATTCTCTATGGGTTATTTATGAAATTTTTGAGTATTATATATGTGGATCATATGAAATTAGTTACATATTAAGGGTTCACCCTGATATTTCTCTAATGTATTGGGTAAAAAATTTAATCTCAAGAGATGACAAGTTTCACGATACCTTGGTGAATAACCTATGTAATTTTTGTTACACCGTTGGGATGAACCTTGGTGATATTTTTATGAATGTATAAATTAAATGTTGTAGAAAACTATTCAGGTTATATTTCAAGATATTTTCATTATGAAATTCCTCTACTTCCATTTCTCATGTCTGTATGTTTTTATCAAGTTATTATTGACTTCACAAGTAAACAAATTCCCTTGTTTTCCTTACTGGGCCTTCTGCTCACCCTTTCCATTGATGTATTTCTCCAAGTTATGGGATGAAGCAATTGTACATAATATGAAAATATGATTAATCCATACAATTGTATTATAAGGATTTTTGATGTTTTTTTCATGTATTATGTTCTTAATTTCAAATACACTAGACTTTAAAGGTTATCTGTATGTAAAATGTAATGAAAAGTTATGTAACAAAAAGGGGGGTTTCAATAGTTGTTATCAAAGGATACAATCGTTATTTATGGAAATTATGCTATGAAAACTTTAAGAATAATCCTATAGAAAATTTTAAATATATTAAAACATCTAGGTATTTTGGTGAGTATTGAGTAAGTAGTTTATCAAGAAAATACATCCCTGTCTGGATACGAGCTGGTAGAGGCGGCTCTGGCATAGAGGTACCCAGGAGTGAAAACTCCGACATGATGTTTTGTGCTTGACCCGTGATGTACTAGTACACTACAACGAGCCTTGTTTCACTCTTGGTTATGACACTCTCATGGGATATGGTTGGTTAATCATAAGATTTTTATGAATCATTATGAAGGATTTATAGAGAATTTTAATATTTTGAAGATGTTTTAAGACCAAAAATACTTTATAGTTAAAATATTCTTAAATGAAATAAGTTTTTCAATAATGTTTTATTGTTTTATAAAATGGAGGGAAATATGATGAACCATGAAAATGGTGAACACAATGGACCATGCACTGATGGACCTCCAATGGAGGGCAGAATTGAAAATTTAATGCGAATGATGAACCAACTGGCTCAAGTTTTGGGATATAACTTGAATCAAGCTAATATACCAATATCACCATGAAGGGAAAAACATTATGTTGAATCATTTATGCATCAAAAACCACCAAAAATTAGTGGATGTACCAACCCATTGATTGCTGGATAGTAGATCATCTCTATTGAGAAGATATTTTCTGTGCTCCGATGTTTTGAACAAGAGAAGGTTACCCTGGATGTCAATTGCTTAGAGGGAGAAGCTGATCAGTGGTACAATCTAATTAGAAACACAAGTCCAAGAGTTGATGTAGAATCTCTGTAGTGGGAAGAGTTCAGAGGGATATTCTTCAATAAGTATTTCCCTCGATCATTGAGAACAAAAATGGGGAAGGAGTTTCTTGATTTGAAGAAGATGGAGAATGAATATGTAGGAACCTACGAGATGAACATCACAAGGCTTTCATGTTACACCTCTTTATTTGTCATGGATCCAAATGGCCAGGCTAATAGATTATTCGGTGGACTAAGACCTCATATGTGGAAGAATCAAGCCAATAGATACTATGATAGATATGAGGAGATCATTCAGAGTGCGATGAAAGTTGAGGTGGAGTTTGGGGAGACATTGTGGTCTCATAAATTTAACGACAAGAAGAGATCGATGGAGCCCATCTTAGGGAAGTCATTTGATCAGGGAAGAGGATGAAGGAAAGTGCAATGTACCACGTCTAATAAATGTGGGAAGAAGTATTCGGGGAACTACCTGCTCGATAGTGAAAAATTCTACAATTGTGGAAGAGAAGGCCATATTGCGAGGAATTTTCATAGTGAGGTGAGACCTCAACAACCAAACACTAACGACAAGGGTAATATGGTGCAGGACCTACATGGTGTTCAATGCTTTATGTTTGGAAAACTTGGGCACTATGCCAATCACTGTCCAAATCTGAGGGCAGTGGAGGGGAACCACCATCACCCTCAGCAAAGGCCAAGGGAGAAAGGTTGTGCTTTTACTATCACGACAACTGTAGTTGAAGCTCTAAATGATGAGTTAGTTGGTAATATTGTTGTCCTATCAAAGCTAGAAAGTAATTTTGTTTGATTTTGGTTCTAAACATTCCTTTGGTTCCTCCATGTTTGCAATGAATTTAGAATCAACCCATGATTTTCTAAAAGTAGTGTTTTTAGTCAAGACTCCTGGTGGGATTATCCAAGCATCGTCAGTGTTTAGAAACTCTAGTATTTACTATAGTGAGCACAATATTATCGCAAATCTAGTAGTCATTACCATGATGTAATTCAACATTGTACTAGGGATAGACTGGATCTCAAAGTATAATGCTACGATCAAATGCAGAAGCAAGGAAATCTCAGTAGTCTTGAACGAAGAAACTACAATTATCTTCCAAGGAGAGATATCTCAACCTGATCTCTGTCTAGAAGAACCTCTTATGTCCTCCGTTATAGAGTTTATTGGTGATGAAGAAGAAGTAAATTTGAGTTTGAGGAAAGAAAATTTCCCCATCATCCATGAATACGTTGAAATATTTCCTAAGGATTTGCCTGGACCTCACATAGAAATAGAGGTAGAGTTCTCTATGGAACTTGTACATGGATCTCATCCAATATCGAAGACCTCGTATAGAATGGAAAATGTGGAACTAGTGGAATTAAAGAAACAAATCCAAGATCTTTTTGAGAAGGGGTTTATCTGTCCGAGTGTGTCTCCATGGGGAGTACCTAATCTCCTTTTGAAAAATATGGATGGATCGATGGGACTATGCATTGATTATAGAGAATTGAATGGGATCACTAAAAAAAATACCATCATCCAAGAATTGATGACTTATTAGACCAAATTTTTGGGGATCAATTCTTCTATAAGATTGATCTTCAATTTGGTTATCATCAATTGAGGGTGAATAAAGAAGATATTCCAAAAAATGCATTTAGATCAAGATATTGGCTTTATGAGTTTGTTGTTATGATTTTTGGACTGACTAATACACCTACTATTTTTATGGATTTGATTAATAGAGTCTTTAAGGACTACATTGATAACATTGTGGTAGTTTTTATTAATAATATTTTGATATATTCCAAAAGTCACAAGGAGCCTGAGGATCATATAAGGGATATTTTTCAGTCTCCATGGAAGGAGAAGTTTATTGGGAAGTTTAGAAAATATGAGTTCTGGTTTCTGAAGGATGCTTTCTTGGGTTACATTGTTACCAATGAAGGAATCACAATTGACCCTACAAATACAAAAGTTATAGAAGAGTGTCCTCAGGAAAAAACAAAAAATTATATTCGTATATTCCTTGGACTATTAGGATAATTTAGTAGGTTTTTGAAAAACATTTCATGAATTTCTAATCCATTAATCAAGATAACATGAAAATGGGTCATGTTCATCTGGACAAAGGAGTGTGAGGAATGTTTCCAATAGATGAAAAAGAGATTCGTTACTACACCCATGTTAACTCTTCCCTTAAGTGTAGAATGATTCATTATTTTTAGTGATGCATCTCTAAAAGGGATTTGGTGTGTCCTCATGAAAAATGAAAAAGTCATTTCTTATGTATATTGATAGTTGATGAACCATGAGAAGAACTATCTTACGCTTGATCTGGAGCTGGATGTAGTTTTTTTCTTTGAGGATATGAAGGAACTATCATTATGGGAAGAAATGTGATATATACTGAAACCATAAATGTTTGATGTATATTTTCACACAAAAGGAATTGATCATTAGGAAAAGGAGATGGTTAAAACTTCTCAAAGACTATGATTGTTCTGTTCATTATGATCCCCTAAGAGAAAACAAAGTCACTGATGCATTAAGTAGGAAAGAAACAGTTGTTCTTCCCATGTTAAGGATTCAACGAGATCCTTTGATAAATGACCTAGTGAAACTGGACATTGGAATTATAAGGTAAGGGACATCAGCAACCCTAAAACAAATGGTTTATCAACTGTCATTACTAGAGAAGATCAAGAATGCTCATAAAGAAGATCCTTTGTAATAGAAGCATTTTGAGGAAATGAATTATTGGATGTTTCATGTGATCGATATTGATCCAGTATGTGTAATATAATTTCGTACAAGAAATTGTGTTCCATCTACACAAAAATTAAAGAAGGAACTGATTGATAAAACTCATAACTCTAATTTCTCTATACATGTTGGAAGCACAAAAATGTATAGGGACCTTCATGATCATTATTAGTGGTATAATATGAAAAGGGTGATTTCTGACTACACTAAAAGGTGCTTGGTATGTTAGCAAGTGAAGGCAGGGTGACAACTTCAAAAAGGGATATTGAAACCACTACCCATACTAGCATGGAAGTGGGATAATGTAATTGTAGACTTCGTCATTGGTTACTCGATAACATCCAATGGAAATTATGAGATATGGGTTATTGTGGACTATCTCACCATGACTTCCCATTTTAACTCCATTAGTGAATATTTCTCTCTTGATAAACATACTAGAATTTACATGAAGGAAGTGGTAAGGCTTCATGGAGTTCCACTATCTATTGTATCTGATTGTGACCCCAGGTTGACATCAAAATTATGGAGAAATCTTAAAATTGTTCTGATCACTGAATTGAATTTTAGTACGACCAATCCCCCCAAAACTGATGGCCAATCTGAATGGAGTATTCAAACAGTCAAGGATATGCTAAGAACATGCACAAGGGAATTTAAAGGTGGATGGGATCAACATCTCCTTTTAGTTGAGTTCTCTTACAACAACAAATTCCACTCGAGCATTGAAATGGCACCATACAAAGCTCTATATGGGAAGTGATGTAGAACTCTTACTTATTGGGATGATGCTTGTGAGAGAAAGATTCTTGGTCCTGATCTTGGGCAAGTGATGATATAAAAAGTCCATTCCATCCAACAACACATTAAGGTTGCTCAAAGTCGGTAGAAGAGCTATCCCGACAACAATTGAAGGGACTTGGAGTTTGATTTTTGTGACAAAGTCATTCTTCTAATTTCACCTTGGAAGTGATTCATGAGGTTTGGGAAGATAGGGAAGCTCAACCCTAGGTACATTGGCCCCTATGAAATCCTTGATCACGTAGGAGCAGTGGCCTATCGGCTTGAACATCCTCCATATCTAGTACAAGTTCATGATGTCTTGCACGTATCCATTTTGAGAAATTACAAACCTGACCCTTCACATGTACTAAATCTAGAGGTGGTACAATTGGAACATGAACTCTCTTATGAGGAGCTGCCTGTGGAGATCTTGGATCATAGAGACAGGGTTCAACGCAACAAGACTACTCACCATGTTAAGTTGTTTGTAGAGGAACCACAAATTTGAGTATGCCACATGGGAACGAGAGGAGTGTATGAGGCAGAAATACCCACACCTTTTCTCTTCTTATGATACGTGTTAAAATATTGTGGATGAAATTTCTTTAGGGGGGATGAATGTAATGACCCGAACTTTTTAATTATATTTATTTCCTAAATTTTTGTGTTTTTTTATTTTATACTCTACAAAACTATATCCTTAAATTAATTAAGTGAGTATAATTAATCGAGATTGTTGGGTTTCAACTGTTATATGGCCATTTTCCAATATAACCAATGGAATCTAAATTTTAAAAGTTATAATTATTTTTTATAAATTCAAATGGTCATGGTTAATTAATACCAAAAGAAGAGTCTATGGCATCATATATTATACTTGGTCCATATAAAGCCCATATGTTGGAGCTTGGGAAGGAGGTAGAATCACTGGGCTTTGCTCTGGACCAAGCCCAAGCTGAACTTCAACATGTGAAGCTTGAACGAAATTGCCTAAGGGAGAAGTTCAAGAAGATTAATATCACCACTTGGGAAATGTTTTCTGAGCCACACCAATATTCTAAAACCATATCACACCTTACACATAGTTCCTATGTAGGTGTTATAAGGGGCTATGTAACGAAGGCTTAGTTACTTTCTGTAATCCTTTTGTATAAATTAATTTTTTTACATCTTTTTATGGTAAAATTTGTGAATTTAAAATGTCCAGATAAATATAGGATGAATTTATAGAAGTTCAATATTATTGATGATTTATGTAAAAAGGGAGTATTTTAAAATATTTATGTACTCTTTAAGTAAATAATAATATGAATTGATTTTCAAAAAAGGGTCATTTACAGTTGTGTTCAGTAGGAAATTTAGAGTCTAATAAGATCAACTTAATTTTTAGTTAATAGTAATGTATGAATAGTAATAAACCCAAATGAATAGTAATGAATAGTAATCAAAAAAAAAAAATATAAGCCTCACCCATGAAGGTATAAATACATTTTAGAAATTTTAAATGTGAAAAAAACAATCATAGATTATGATTTGGTATTTTTGTATGTCAAAAATATTTTATTTACAATTTTATAATTAATTTAATAATTTAAAATGGAAATTTATTTTCATAAATTTTAATCATAAATTGTTACTTTATGGTCCTATGGTTATACGATAATTGAATGGGACCTTGATTACTTTCTTAAGGTGTTACAAAATGAGTTATAGTTTTAAAGTTGTATTTTTGGAATAAATAAAGATTTTTTAAAATTAAATTAAAAATATTTAGAAAATTATTTTCATAAAATGGAGTTCATTTTTTAATTATTTGAATAGATATTAGTTTATAGTGAATTTATTGGATTTTTCTGAAATAGTAAATTTTTCCGTGAATTGTAAAAATACAGTTTTGAGTTTCAAGTGTTTAATGACATCATTGATGATGTATTCATGATGTAAATAATATGGTAGACTTTTTAATAGTAAGATATGTTATGAGGAGTCCCATGTGTCCAATACCATGGGAAAATACAATGGGAAAACCCATGGTTTGGCAAATACCACCGACGAGGTGTCCCTTGGAAATTAATAATTTATTCCCTCACTTTTCCTATAAATACCAAGCCATTTCATAATTATATTCATTAAAAAATCCTCCTCAACTAATATTAGGTCTTTATAACTCCAAATGAGTCTTCTTAATGTGACATCAATCCTCCCAAGATTCCGACCTTCACGGATTCGATGTTACTCTTTAAGGAAATGAAACCTTACACTTTCCTTTTTTAAGGCATGACTTTCTTTTTTGTTATCTTTTATAGTTCCATTTTTTTATATGGGGCTTGTTATTCTATATCTTTACTACTTTTCATTTAAAAACTAGGAGATACCCTTTTCTCTCTCATCAATTTATTTTATTAATTTGTAAGTGACGACGTTATGCAGCTGAATTGTTTGTAAAAGAAATCACATCTTCTCTTTCGTTTCAAGTTTCCTTTTCATGTGGTATGACATTCAAATATAAATAAAATTTTCTTATCTCCATGTTATTATTCCTTTATACTTTATTATTAATTATTTATGAGTGGGTTACCCTTGTACCCTATCTGTTTAATGTTTTCTAAAAGGATGTTATGTAGCTGTTTTGCTGCAGAATTTTCATCTCAAAATTTCTCTTTCTTGCTCTCTTGAAAATCCATAAATTATTTATGTGAATACCCAAAACTATTTAATTTATATGGGTGTTTATAAATACAAAAAATATGACATATTTTACTTTTTAATTGACATAAATATATCCCTCACTCACTTTCCATGGATTATAAATGACATAATGATCTTATTTTTAGGCACTTTTAAAACGTATCGATTTTGAAATGAAACCAATTTATTTTTTTCTCTTTGGGTTATTTATGAAATATTTGATTATTATATATGTGGCTCACATGAATGTAAATACATATTAATGGTACACCCAGATAGATCTCTAAAGCATTGGGTAAATAATTTAACCTGTAGAGATGACATGTTTCATGATACCTTGGGGAATAACCTTGGTAATTTTTATGACACCTTGGGGATGAACCTTGGTGACATGTTCATGAATGTTTAAATTAAATTTTGTAGCCACATATTCATGTTATTTTTCATGTTATTTTAATTATTAAATTCCTTTACTTCCATTGATCTTATATTAATGTTTTTATAAAGTTCTTATTGATTTCACAAGTAAACTGATTCCCGTGTTTTCCTTACTGGGCCTTCTGCTCACCCTTTCCTTTGATGTATGTCTCCAGGTTATGAGATACAGACATTATACTTAGGATGAACCTATGAGAAAGTCTTAAAAGTTTACTAAAAGGATGTTTTATGTTGTTTTCATGTATTATGTTCCTGATTTCCAAGACACTTGACAATAAAGATCGTTTGAATGAAAAATGTAAGGAAAATTTATGTAATAAAAAGGCAGGATTCCATAGGCATGTTCCCCTTAGGTAGAGCCTAACCTCGACCGATGAAGTTCTAGGGTGAATTTTAATTTTTTTGAACTTTTTTTAATGTAAATTCACTAAACGTGTGACCGGGGTTTTATAAATTTTAAACCGATGCTTAGATAAAAAATATGTGGGCACCGTTAAACTTAGAATGATAAGATTCACCTCAAAATGGCTTAACTTAATCCAGAAAGGGTCGAACAGAAAAGTTAATTTGTGTACATTTCAAAAAATAATAAAATATTTTCAAAAGTTATTTTATTTTATTTTCTCACTTTTGAGCGGCGGGTGGTGGCGCTGCGATGCGCCGAAGAGGCAATGCCAAGGAACGTTAAATGAGTATCCTTAATGGGTCATTGTTCAAGTGTAACTACTATGATATTTCATAAATAAAACAATGTAATGAAGCAACATCGCAATGTAAAAGAAACACTACGACATGTTTCTTTTAATTAAAAAAACACTTTGGAGAGTTGGGAATTAAACTACGTGCAATTATTTGAAGAAGCCTCCAAGATATTCCTCTCCAACGAAGAATGATGAGCTCCGGTGTAACGTTATCAAATTTGATATACCCTGAATAATGAAGCTAGGATGCAATGAAAAAAATTCGTCCTCATGAACCCTCATGAATAGAACACTATAAAAACAGATGTCAATTAGAAGTTGGGGTTTTGAAAAATTTAAACATTCCATGTTCTTTTTCTAAACGATGAACACAGATGAACTCAAGATCATGTTAATCCATGTATCTTGCGTTATTCTGTGGGGATGTTTCTTTATGAGATTAACATTTAGAATTATACTTTTTTTGGAAGAACATAAATCCTCAAGCCTCCCCATGTATTTAAACTTCTATCAAAGAAGGCATGTGATGATAAGAAAAAGGCTCGAGCCCCGTTGCTTGGTTGTTCCTCGTGACCAAATTACCAAGTGGATGAAAAAGTGGAATCGAGGCCATTGCAGGGAAAGAGAAATCCCCTAGAGCTCATAGGAACCGATGGAAGCAGCAGCGTTGGAGAGCAGTTCCCCACGACAACTTGAAAAACATTGTCGGTGGTTGTCCATTGCAGAGGAGGTCGCGACAATGTGTTGCGGTAGAGATGAAAGGGCCACCGACCTCCAAGAAAAAGATTTGATGCAGTGAAACATCTTGTCACACATCGAGGAACCAAAGTCAACTGAATGTGGTTGGTGAATAGTGCTATATATAGCCCAATTTGTAGGAGGTGCCTGACGCTGCTCTCAACCGCATCCAGGATAAACCAGAGAAGACTAGTATTCCTTTGGAGGACCGGGCAGGAGGTGGGATGGACCCATGCCCAGTGGGGTGGACCCCATGTCATAGGGCTGAACTCACACCAGTAGGCTATAACCGCAACCTTCGGGGCGGTCCGGATGAGACCGGGTCACCAGGTGACCCAACACGCTGGACCCTCGATCCAACCTGGCTGAGTCTAGTGGGGCCAATTGGGCCCGACCCCCTGGACATGCCGGATTGGACCGAACCTAGTTCGATCTAGGCCAAATCGAGTCTATCAAATTAAACTGGGTTATTTGGGACCACATGCTAGGTTGGTTGGGTTGTTCCGACCGTTTTGAATCGGGCCTAGATGCAACTGACCCCTATTTACTAAAATGAAACTTACTCACAGATCGGGTGTCCGATTGATGCATTGTCTCTGGCAGGAGCAACCTTGTGATGAGTTAGTCATTCTAAGATACTCTAAGGGAGTTTTGGCATGGGATGGTGTATGAACTGGTTGGATTGTTCTTGAATCTAACATGGCAAGTTTTACTAAAATACCCATATCTTACAGACCGGGCATCCGTTCCACATGTATTCTATTGCGTGGGAACTCATATGAAGAGAAATCATTTGGCTTATTTTATGTGGGACATAGTGGCGGTTTATGTATGATCAATGGATCGAGTAGAAGCCATGTGGATCCATAGTGGCCCTGCTGACGAGCAACAACCGTGTTGACCTTTAGTGGCCCGACAGACAATTAGAATCCATGTGGATCTTTTGTGGCCCGACAGATGAGAAGAAACCATGTGGATCCATAGTGGCATGGAAGGAGAGTAGTTATTCTTCTAGGATGAGTCCCTCAATAGTGTTAAGCATTCATCACTATAGAAAGTGAACCTTCTTTCTATGATTTAGATTCTACTAGGTGTGAATTGTCCTTTCTTTGTGGCTTTTCTTTGTTGTTGATTTGTTTTATTTCTCCTTAGTGTATTAGGGTCCCCTACTGAGTACTGTGTTATTCAACCCTACATGGGATTCTCCCGCATACATTGTGTCTTGTTGAGACAATGGATATTTTGAGGAAGGTATGGGTGACCTTGGAGAAAGCGTGGCTCATTATAATTAGACTGACATAAGATACTATTTCTTGTTCCAGTAGATACAATACTCCTTCCATCTTGTGGGATTTTTAGTGGATGGTTATTTAGAGTCCCTTATTGTACTTTTCTATTTTCAGTTCTTTTGTTGGGTTTGTATTTTGGCCTACTTTTTTTTAGTTTCACTTGTACTCAGCACTTGTTTCAGTATAATTGTTTTCCCCTTTTTGTTGGCGGGATGGGGTTGTGTGTGTGTGTGCATATAGGTACTCAATAAAATTCCTCACACTTGTAGTTTGAAACCTTCGGTTCTAGTCTCAAAGCCATGTTCTTCGAGAGGAAGGTTTGAGGTATGTCACAGCATGGGCCCTGGGGGATATGTTGTGACAACATCTTGTTTCAGGAAATAATTACTCTGTTTTTCATGTATATTGGTAATTTTTTTAGGAAAACATACTATTATCATGGATCCATAATATCCAAAATGTTAACCTTATATAAATATACTATATATTTATTATATATGTTTAAGAGTAATTAATATCAGAAAGAGTTATAAAATAAAATACACCATTCATGAAGTCCATAGGGAATATGTACAAATGAATGCTATTTATATTTTCTCAACAGATTGAATGAATGAAGGGAATTTTATATATTACCATCCGATAATAAATCTTTATGTCATATATATATATATATATATATATATAATTTTTTCATTAAACTGATATATCTTACATTCCAAGCAACGAATGAACGAATCACATTGCTTCATGAAGCTGTAGTATACCGCGCACATGAGTGACATTGTCATATTCACAAAGAATAGAAATTATAAAGGTATATGTGATATAATAATTCCATTAAGATAATAATATCATAAATATGATATAATATAATTTTAATCCATCATTTTATCCTTCCCTGAGAGGTGGTTATGGAAAATGAATATCATCATTTCATGATGAGGTAGTCCTTTATTGACATGAATGATGCTTTCACAAACCATTTGACCGAATTGGATAAGGGTTTATGTTATTAAAATAGTATAATACCATATAAGAATATTTAATATACTGATATTTTCATATAAATAATTTTAAAAAATATTTTATGGTAGCGGACAAAGAGATACATTAAAATGCCTGATTATGGATGCTACCTCAGCTTCGAAAAACATATTTTGGTCTTATCCAAAAGGGTTATAAGGGAGGAATTATTAAAAAAATAAGGCTTCTTGAGTGAGAGGAGGGAAGTAAGGAAGTTATTTATTTGTACTTTTCTGATCTAATGGGTTTAAAATATTTGAAGAGGGGAAGAGTGGGTGTGTCCTTTTATATGTGAGGTGAGTGGAAAACATGTATTTTTTTAAAATAAAAAGTTGTGACCATATTTTTAAAATGAAAAAAAATCTATAGAATGGGAATTTATAGAAAATATAAAATATGATATATTAATGTGGTCATATAATTAGTTTTTGAAATGTTTTGGTTCATTTTTAACAATTACATCGTTAGCTTGACCCCTAGGTAAACCCATTTTTACCTGAACCATGGTAAATAATAATTATTATTATTTTTAACATTCATTATTGTAATAAGTAAGGTTAAACTTATTAGATAATATAAATCATTTTTATTAAAAATACAGAAGAAAATTTTATAAATTCAAATCATATATGTGTCAAATATTGATTTAAAATTTATCCTAAAGTGGTGACGAGAAATTGGTTTTCCAATGGGAAACTATTCAAATGATTAAATTTTTTTATATAAAAAGTAATAATGAAATTGAAACAAATGATGTAAATTTTATTAATATATATAATTTAACAAATATTACATTTAAATTTATCTTAAAACAAATTTTATGTTTTTAAATACTTTAAATGAAATGACAATTCTTAAAAAAACCAATACTATTCACTATTCATTGAACAATTCAACTTCTTCAAAAATTATAACCAATTTACCATAATAAAATTTTGACATTATTATTTCAAAAATGTGTTTTCAAAATGGTTAAAAAATTAATTTTTAAATAAGTGCATAATAGTCAATAAAATTATTTTTTTAGAAAAGTTCAATTTTAAGCATAAAAATCAATATATTTTTTTCTTTTATATAGAAAACACATAAGATAAATTTTAAAAAATTTATTATGAATATAATATATTAATTTCATTAAATATTAAATAAAATTTTATTTATTTATTAAATTTAGATGAATTTTTTTTTCTCATAAAAATAGTTTTTCGTAAAAATATTTCCTACATTTCCATATACTTTTTATTTTCATTTAAAATTAATTTAACATGAAAAAAATCATTATATATTAATTTTTTAAAAATAAATTTTTATAATAAATTTTGTCTTAGTCATTCCCTCAATTGTAAAGTATTAGTGATAACTAGAATATTAAATAATATTTTATTAATAATCTGTAAAAATTCATTTAAATTCAACATTGTGTGTAATTATAGATAAAATCATTATTGAATTTAACACATGATAAAATTTATGTTTCATTAAACAAAAAATTAAATTCGATTTGTTTGTCACACAAAATAAACTCAATGTTTCATGTAGTGATAAATATCATTAGATTAACTTTATTTATTGAAAATTAATACACAAAATCTTGGAGTGTTATATTCTACCACCTTAAAATAAACTTTCCCATATAAACTATTCACTATTTTACCAACAAATGTGGATAATGTTTCTATATTTCATCATCATGTTCCCATGTAGCATAATCAAGCCTCTAGTTTTACTTAAAAACATTGAACATGTGGGTGGATGTGTTTTGTAACAAAATCTATGTATGATGAAAAATCTCCACCCAATTTACTTTATATGAAAGATCATGATCTAGCAATATGACCTTTGTGTTCAGCACATTTGATGGATTAGGTATTAAATACCTCAGAAGTAGTATATTTAACACATCATGAACCTATGAGAGGTTAATTGGATGTTCCAAATGAGAAGGTACACTCTCAATAAGATCAAGAATTTTAAAGGGATTGATATACATAGGGATTAGTTTTACCGTGTTTCTTCCATGGAGAAATTCATAAAATGAACTTCTCAAACACATAAAATTCTAGATCACATTGATTATTATGAAAATATATTATTTTCAACTTTGGGATTTACTAACATGTTTCTCAATAGATCCAACCTTCTCTATTATCTCATCAGGTTTATCCGGTACCAATACATTTCTTTCTACAACTTCATTTCGGTGGGTTGGAGTTATAAATGTATCTACATAAAGGGATTCATAAGGAACTATCTTAACACATGATTCAAATCAATTGTTTAAATAAAACACAACATTAAAAATGTTTTTATCCCAACCAGATTTTAAATCCATTGAAAATGATCATATGATATACTTCATGGTTTGAATTGTTATCTCAAACATACCATCTATTTGAGGGTGATACATAGTGTTGAAACTCAAATATATATAATTATATTGTCGAAGAATTTACCAAAACATCTTGGTAAACATCAGATCCTAATAAGGTAAAATTTAATGTGTTACCCCAGGAAACCTCACCACTTCCTTAATATATATTATGGATAGTGGATTTAGTGAGAATTCTTCTATAATATAAATGATGTGTGAAAAATTCATAAGGTGGTCACCTAAAACCCACAATTACCTCATAATAGAATATAATATAATCCCTAATGGTTACTATTACCTCTAATCATACATTCAAAAACGATAAAGGAATTACTTCTTAAATAAATTTTTAACTAAATCGTCTACAAAACCATAGTTTTATTATTTCTAAAACTGTTTCTAAAAATATACTTAATATACATAAAATCCCATCATATTAATACAAAAAATGGGTTTTAATAACATTGAAATTATGAATTTCCTTAAAATCATAAACCAAAGATGGTATCAATAACTCTGAATTAAATCTCACGTGAAGGCATATATGCACAAAAAAATAATAATTCTTAGATGTTTCCTAAATCATATAACCAATATATTATTACCAAAATATATCCACAATTGAATTGATGAATCCAAATACATATACAAAAAAAATTATACTTAATTGGTAGGAATAAAATATTTTTTTCCATAGCCCATGAGTAAACCACTAGTTTAGATCATTGAGTTAGATAATTCCCAAGATTCCAACAAAAAAGAAATTGAACTCCTCAAAACTTAATCACTACAAATATATTTTACACATTAGAAACATCATTTCCTCTATTTGAGATATTATTCAAGATTTTACATCCACCATTTTGACCTGTATGAATCTATGTCTTCTATCCTAAATTTTTGATACCTCACAGTCTTTCATAAATTTTCATCTTCACCTTATTTTATTGTTTATGAATCTCACTGATGTTCACATTGTTATTCATATATCATGATATTTGATTAGGAATTATCAAAATCACGTTTTCTCCATTCATCAACAAATTCAGGTGCTTATAGTGACCAAATATTATAGTAGATTGAGTTTTAACATGATTCCTTCTGGTTCTAGCCATTAACACCAACCCAAAATCATAGTTCAAAAAAAAAATAATAACATTGAGATACAAAAATCCTGGAAAATCACATATAGGATGTCTAAATAATGAATATTATTTTAAAAATATGAATCATTTAGGTAAAAGTCAAAAATTCATGGGAATTACTCAAATCATAAATGATAATTCATAATGAGTTTATGAATTTCCAAGGAATATTCCTAAAAGTTTCAAACAAATTGTGTAACATATCCTTTTTTCATACACCAGACAATTATCAAGTGTATTTCAATGAAACCTTTTAAGATTTATCACCCCTAGGTACCTCAGTACAAAATCCACATCAACTTATATTATCCATAAAATGATGTAATTTCTTTGAAAAACTAACTGAATCATTTTTAAAAATTCCATTCCATTTTCCTATACATTGAATAATCCTTAGACTAGTAGACATACATATCTATAGTGTTATCGCTAACATTTACATATTCTATTTTCCAAATGTTAACTAAAACATTCCTATATTATAAAATGCAACGACCCATGAATATCATACCTAAATATTAAATTTTTTAGATGAATATTCATTACATTAAAAAAATACATGACCAAGGACCGTATTAGTGTAGTTTCTTTGGACACTATATTCACTATTTTATTATTTCATTAATGATACTCAATGTCACCCACAAACCTCATACAATTATGTAATATTCATATACATACAATGTAACACCCCAAAATTTTATGAGATATATTATTTTTAATTACTTTTATGTCTTCTTTTATACACTACACCAAGATTAGCTTGTACTATACACAACACTGTATTATCCTGCAGTATATGCAACATTATTCTTGGCTCGTGTTACAGACAATTCCAAGTTCGTTTTGTGGAAATTATTCTACACAACATTAAGTATAGATTTTGTTTAATGTATAAATGAAATAAGTTTTGATTATGTTATACGAAAAACCAAAAGGAGCTTTCACTACACTCAACCCTGACCTAGCTTGCATTACACGCAATCAAGACCTTCTTCGATAGTGTGTGAAGAACACAATACCGATTTTTACTAAACGAGATATTATTATAATATTATTATGAACTAGCCATTATGAATAGTAATACACACTTTTGGAAATATTATAAATTTTATCTTTCAAAATGGACTTCATTTTTGGATTCTAAATATCGAAATTAACCTGGGGTAAATTTTTTGTATTTTTCTGAAAACATTCAATTTTTGATGAATAGGGAAAACACTAGGTTACTATTTAAAAAACGACTTTTTATTTAAATAATTATTTATTTTATTTAAATTTATTTTAGGTCAAAATTGATACATAATATTTATATAATTTCAATTTAATTCATTGGATTCATTTTATACTAATTTTAGATATATTGAAATTTTATTTAACTTTTCAACATCTTTTACCCACCTACTAGGAGAATTTTCAATTGTACATAAAACATAATTTAACAGCTTCTATGAGTTAAATTTAGAAAACTAAGAGACATGGCAAATATCAAGGTGTAAAATGTGGTTCAATAAGATAAAAATATTTTTTGGTGAATAGTAAATTTTTACTTTTATTTACGACGATTAAAAGTAAATAGGGTAATTATGGGTAAAAATGATATTATTATTACCCTAAAACATGTTTTAATTCTATTTGATAAGTTTAATTAGACCAAGAACAACCTTAGGAATAAAATATTACCCTTTAGGTCCACATGGATTAGATTAGGACATTTATTATTATTTTATTTAAAGAAGAGTTAAAATAGTTAAAATCAAAGTTTAATAACTAAAAAATTTTTAATATAGGGTTATACATTTGATAAATTCTACTATAAATATTAATTAGAAATATAAAAAGATTTCCAATGTAATGGTATTTTATTTATAATATTTATACATTAAATAATTTAATTTATTTATGACACAATGATGATGTAGTAATTTCCTTATTAATGAAATATTAACATAATTGATGTTATAAAAATGAAAATAAATGTAATTTGAGACTTTTTATAAATTAAACTAATTTTTTAGGTTAATATGACATGTTATAATTTATTATATTAACTTTTTTCGAAATAATAATGCTGTTATAATTTTCAAAAAAATCAATTACCAAATAGTGTCAAAATTAATTTAAAATAGTTTTCAAAACAAATATTATATTATTAATTTTTATTATTTCCCTAAAAATATAAGGTTAGGAAAAATGACTTAAGATAAGGTTATATATATTAATAATGAACCATGTGGGGTACTTTTGGATTTTTATAGTATGTTTATTAACCATATAGTGTAAGAAAACAAAAAGACACGGTAAAAGTTAAATTATTTAACTTTTAGTTAAATCTAAATGATAAGGTTAAAATAGTAACATAAACTTGTCTAAAACCTATTGGTTGAAAGTATTTCTACCCTTACCCACTTTATCGTTGAAATAAGTCACTTTGTAGCCATTATAGACCGAATATGACTTTATTATAAAATAATATTTTATGTTTTTTCCTAAAGTTCCCCTCTCCTCCATTATAAAAGGGCACCTCCTCCCTCTTCTCATTACAAAATTTTGAGCCTTCATGCTCAGAAAAACCCTGAAAATTTCCCTTATAAACATCCCTATTAACATTATAGAGGTTATGGTCTACCTAAAAGGCCATCTCTAGTGCCTTAACAGGAATCTTAAAAGAGGTGCGTCGACGATGAGGTAATCTCTTCTACCGATTCTTTCAAGTTTCATTCTTCTTCAAATTTTTCTTCATTAGTTGTTTCATTATAAATTAATAACATAAGTATCAATAATATACTTATATGTTATTATAAATATTAAACAACCCCATTTCACCTTCTATCCATCCTACGAAAAACGAAATCACCGCACATGTGTACGTACGGAATACCGTCTCCATACCGTGGTGTAATATGTTTTTCCACCACCACCTTACATGGATGGGTATAATAGTGTAAAGAATAACTATATATGGTTATTATAACATTATAATGATTCTGATATATTATATCATCAACTAAAATTCCATTAAATAATTATTGAAATGATATCATCGCTTGTACGTACGTACGGATTACCATCTCCACGACGTGATGAGATTCATTCTCCATGTTAGCCATTCAAGAATGATTATAAAGTATATATATTGAATAATAATTAAATATATGAAATAATAAAGATACTTTATTTATGTATATATATATATATTCCTTCTACTTACTTCTATTCAAGTCAATAAGGAAAGGAAAACAACGTTCATGCGTACGTACGACCTACCGTCTCCATGTATGGTGTATTTCATTTCATTCATTTTTCTATTATATATATATATACTGAGTATATATGACATATAAATCATGTTTTACATTTTTGAATTATGTAAATCATGACATAAGTAATAATAATATCAAGAACAACAATTCCAAACAGGTACGATAAATAAAATGATTTTACCCAAAACACTGCTTTAACATGGAATTTACAAAAGAACGGGTAATATAAAGTCATAAGTGAACCATATATGATGTCATAACAATTAATATAATTATTTAATAAGTAAATTACATTATTTAAATCATTATACATGTGTTTCTGATATGTAAAAATCATATCGGACCTAAGGTAAGGGATAATTTTTCAATCTCATTTTTATTCAAGATTGTTTATACGTAAGTATTTACTGGGGTTATATTTTTCAACCATGTCCATGAAAATGTATTTCCTAAAGAGTTTAATATAATTACATGTATTTTTAAATTAATTTTCACCCCTCTATGACTTTTACTTTGTGTTATGGAAGGAATCTTTCTTTTTTTTACCTTACGTGGTACTTTTTGACTTTTCCAACAAAAGTACGAGGATAATTTTTTTTAACTTATACGGCATGAACAAATTTTTATAGTTTCATAACTCTTTATATTCATGAAGTGTACTATACAAGAGTTCATGATTATTTTCAAAAAAATCCTTTCCTTTTAAGATTTCATGTCATTTTGCAAAAAGAAAATGATTTTGAAGAAGAAAGGATATTTTCCTCAAGAATTCATTTCAAGTGTTTTATCAAAACAAATTTCCATCTAGGGTGACTTCATTTATCATGTCAATGTTTCAAGTATAATTCCTTTATTATTTACATGGTTTGATTTTTCTTCTGATAAAATGATATCCATTTGTTTTATATGGATTATGATATGATGGGATGATGTTTATGAAACCCATTTTATTCTTTCGGTTATGATGAATGTTTTATGTTTATTTTGTGGCACAAGTAAGAATGGTTTCATTATAAGATGGGTGGGACATATATCTCCCTCTAATGCATTGGGTAAATGTTTATATCTCGTGAGATAGACATGGATGGAATGGTAAGTTTATCCGCTTCAGTGATATAGGACAGGAATGAGGAGTGAACTCGATTCAGAAAGGGGCTTTGTCCACTAAGATGGTCTTGGAAGAAATGCCTTGGATACTATGGAAATCATATAATATGCTTAATGGTTTCCACAATTACATGTTTTATTCCCATGATATTTTATCATGATTGATGTTCCTTTATGATATATGTCTTACGTACTTCCAATATTTATGTCATGGCTCAAGATTTTAATGTTTAGAATTTATGTTCATGTTTCTACATTAAAATGTTTATGGATTGTTTTACATTCTATATGTTTACCCTTACTGAGTATTTTAGCTCACCATTTTTATGTTTTCTTTTCCCCAGGAAATAAAGAAAGGTTTTAGGTAAGGAAAAAAAAAGTGATGATATTTATGGGAGATGTTGAAGATCTTTCACCACGATTAGAAAATTATATTATGAATTTCCAAAGACACTAAAATATTATGGTCCTTCGGTGTTTTATTTTTTTATTAAGTTCTCTGCCAAAGTAATGTAATTACCATGTACGTCATGCTTTGGGTCTCTACAGTTGGTATCATAGGAAAGGTTTAGTTAACCTTTAGAAACTAGGATGTGAAAACTTTAGTCTGATCACTAGAGATATTTCGAAGGTAGTTATAGGGATATCCCTAAGGATAAGTATAAGTATCGGTTATAGTCCTATAATTATAGTAACGATATTAGAATTAAACCTAAGATATTGGATATTGATGGTACTCCCCATTTGTTATGTTTTTTTCCTAGCATGATTTTTTCCTCTCACACTATTCTTTAAGGGTATTAGACGATAGATAGAACACGAATGAACCCTGATGATCAATGTAATAGACGATGTAATGATTGTCCTCCTGAACAAAATAATTTTATGGGACATGGAGTGAAAAATCTTATTGCTATACTTACAAAAGCTATGAATTATTCTAGACTTCAAAATGAGCAGATAAAGGAGGAACATTCTGTTGAATCCTTCATAAGGCAGTATCCACCTTCATTCAGCAGGTCTACTGATCCATTAGCGGCTGAACAATGGATCAATACCACTGAAAAGATATTTTCAGTCTTGCAATGTTCTGAACATTATAATGTCATCTTAGTAGTATATCGTTTGGAAGTTGAAGCTTATCAATGGTGGAATCTTATCAATAATTAAATTCCCCAAGATGAAATTCAATCCATGGAATGGAATGAGTTAAAGAAATTGTTTTTAAATAATTACATCCCTCATATTCTTCGAACAAATATGGGGAAGGAGTTCCAGGATCTTAAGAAAAAGGATGATGGATCTGTTGGTATATACGAAGCAAATTTCAAAAGGCTTGTATGGTATGCATCTGGATTTATCATCCAACCTAAAAGTAAAGTGGATCAATTCTTCAGTCGCTAAAAACCAAGTCTTCGAAGGGCATTAGTGATAAGAGACTTCAGTAGCAATGAAGAAATTTTGCATTGTGCTATCAATGTACAACTGGAAGTTGGTGTTACATATCCATCTCATATTTTTGACAAGAAATGAATGATGGAGTTCAAGGAGAAATCTCATAAAAATGGTGAAAAGAAGATGAATGTTTCTTTATGCACAAGGTGTGGAAAGAAGCACGAAGGAGACTATCTAAAAGGTACTAGAAAATGTTATAATTGTGGAAAAGAAGGTCACCGAGCAGATGAGTGTTGATGTAATGGGAAAAATGTAGCTAATGATTTGAATAGAGAAAATAGTACAGAGAATGCTCCACCAAAACTTCAATGCTACAATTGCAAAGAAATGGGGCATTATGCTAACCAATTCCCTAATCCAAGGGTTAATGATGTACGACATCAATAAACTCTTGAGGCAAAGGAAAAATGGAATTCACATGCGATCAATATTATAAATGTTGATTATGAAAACAATGTGGAGGAATGATTATGTGTTCATGTCAAGGGATTCCAAAATAATTTTGTGGAATCTAATTTATAGTATTGTGGAACATTGGAATATCTATTTAATGGTTTATTTTGGTTTTTGATAATTATATGGTATAGGTAACCATGAAAAGTGATTGAAATATTTTTGGAAAGTAGATGATATGCACATAATTAATGGATAAGGATAAAATAATATGTTCATGAGCTCATTATTGGTATAAGTACTAAGGGATATCATGGTTTGAGTATATAGAATTTTTGGGATTTTGGTATGTGGAATGAGTTAACTTTTAACTTTATTCATGTTTTCACTATTGTTCAATGGGTATTCATTTTTCAAGAGAATTAGTGATTAAGGAATTCAAATGTTTGGAATGTGACCAACAAGACATATCATATGATATATGGGGATAAATGACGGTATTTACATGCTTGGTAGATGACCTATCTATCAATCTTTTTCCTTATAATGTGAGTTTGGGTAATCTTAAAGATTGGAATAGATTACGTTACAAATCAGATTGTATTGTTTGTGTAAGGACCCGACCCCAGTTGCCTGGAGCCGGTGCCTTATTTGATTACGTTGTCATACATAAAAGGAATATGAATCCCAAAGGACCGAGTAGTTTTGTATTATTGGAAACAAGATACATACATAAGTTTATAATTACAACATGAAGGGAAACAAAAACATTATTTTAAAACAACTAGAAACATCTCGTCTCCTAGATTATACTTGTAAGTCATTCACAAATTACTTCTTCATAACCTGAGAAAATAAAACATAAGAAAGGGGTGAGCTCAAACGCTCAGTAAGAGTAAGCAATACAGCGGAAGATAATATAAACATTAGACAGGGTGAATAATTTAAAACACATGCCTTTAATAATAAACTTGAAACATATTATGGAAGAAATATGAGCTAAACAAATAATGCCAAAATTAAACATAATTATGGGTATTCTACTAGTCGAATAACCACATGAAACATGAGACCATAATTATAATAATAGAGGTATCTTGGGGAATTACTTACATAATCTTGTAACCATCTTGGCTACCTTAAAATTTGTAACCCTCACGGCTACCTTACTTTGTGTAACCACCACAGTTACACTTGGAGTAACCATACGGCCGACCTCCAACTTACTCATACCCAATGCATTGGAGGGAAATATAGGTCCCACCCTTCATCATAAGAAATTCCCAATAACCAAAACATAATCATACAACATAAATAATAGCATAAAAACATTGCCTTTGAATCTTATAAAACAGAATTTTAAAAGAGGATTTTAGAAGAAAAGTCCCTTATAAACATCATATACTTGAATTGAGGATGAATAGAGTGGATGTAATATGTATATACTATATAAATACACATAGTAAAACATAATATAAACAAAACCCATCACACAAACAATTTAAATAGCACATAAATTATAAAGTAGAATGTTAACCCAAAGAATGGAAATCAGGTTAAGAATTCCCTTACAACAATGTGATCGGTCGAATCATATGACCAGAACATAATAAATATCAATTGGATCATTGAATAACATGAAAATAAATATAATCATGTTATTATATATATCAAATGACAGTACACACATTCCATATACAAGAAATAAGCGGCGAACGACTAAAATCTCACAAAAATGAAAGTGAGACGAGGAACCCCTTACAACTTTGTAATCAATTGATTTGTATGACCAAAAATTAATGATTGTCAAATGATAAATTGAATATCATAAAAATAAAGATATTCATGATATGAGACAATAATGGGCAGTATACATACACCATACAAAGTAATAATAGTGATTACGGAATATCTCACAAAAATGGAAGTGAGATGAAGAAACCCTTACCTTAATCTTGTCTTACTTCAAACTTGTTAAAACCTCCTGTATAATGGTTAAAAGACTGTTATTAGTATTTTACAGAAACATGTTCATGTTTATAACATCTTATATGGTCATTTCATAACCTCATTTCACCCCTTATTTGTTAGTATTTTGTTCCTTGCATTATTTTGGGTGAGTTCTTTTGTGATTTTCACGATCAGTTCATGATGAATCATTCTTGTTGATTGGAAGTGAAACTCCAGAATTGGAAAGGAGTAGTATTTACATATTTCCAGTACCATAAATTATACCATTTATCACTTTGGTTCTTTATATGATGATTATTTATAAGTTAAAACATTAATTATGTTCGTTTAGGTCATTTAAGTGGTTCTTTGATAATTACAACATCATTTAGTCTTATAAATTTGAATCATGAGTAAAAAAGAATTCCAGAACCTTATATGAGTCATAAAACGTATATTATAACCTGGATCAACCACATAAATGGTTTCATGACCATACTTGAAATAATTAATGGAAATTGAAAATACTTCATCCACGATATCGGCAATTCGACACAAATGGACAATGTTTTTTTGATTCTTTAAATAAGTGAGAGAGGAGAGGAATAATGATTTGTAATTTTCCATAAACATGACAACATCCAGAATATACATGATTTCCGGAGATTTCATGCCTCTTGGATAAGAGGGGGTGAAGAAAGAAGAGAAAGGAATCATTAAATGAAGAAAACATGAGAAATTTCTTACAAAAATTCGGCAGCCTAATGGCGTCTCTTAAAATTTCATAAAAACAAGATTGATGAGAGGAATGGAATATCTCATCATCATAAAAACTTTGGACAGTAAGAGGAAATATTTAATGAAATATCCCAACAAAAGACAAAGGGAAAGGAAGAGAATAACATAAAATGGAGGAAAAGAATGAAAATGAAAGAGGATGTTTACCTCTTGATCTCTTCTCCTTGAGATCCTCCTTAAGGGCTTTGTTCTTGGTCTTTTGGTGAGACCAGCAGCTCTAGTAAGTGGGGAAGAAGATTGGAGAGGGAGTTTGGCAGAACTTAGGCAATGCTCAAGGCTTGAGAGGTGTGGGAGGAAGAGGGGAGTGAGGGTAGTAATTATAGTGGAGGGGAGGTTTTTTAGATTATTTTAATCATTATTATAATATTTTTATCAAGACTATGAATAATCTCCAAAAAAGTGGCCCTAAATAGTGATAATATCATGTTATTTCGAAGAAAGTGGCCTTTCATCACTTATGATGTCATAAATAGTGCATAATTACTAATAAATTGATTATACGATATTTTATCGTATTTCACTATTCACTGAAAATTCAAGTGTTTCAGAAAAATTCCTAAAATTTACCCCTACCATTTTTCGACGTGTAGAATTCAAAAGTGAAATCCATTATTCAAAAATAATTTTCTAATATTATTAATTTAATTTCTAAATAAGGTCACAGTTAATTCGAAAAATAACAATATTTAAGTGCAACTAGTTTTATGTGACATTGGAAAATTAATTAAGATCCCATTATCCTATTGCCTTGGGAAAATAAAATAATAATAATATTTACTATTCATGAGGTCATATTACTATTCATATTACTATTCATAAGGGTATGTTACTATTCACCAAAAAACAAGTTTGTTCTATCAGACTCCAAATGACTTACTGAGCACAACTCTAGATGAACATTTCTTGAAATTCAAAACATAGAAAAGGATAGATTATAAAATTAAATTCCTTATTTATTTCCAAAACCTTGGGGTGTTACATTATTCCCTCCTTCAAAGAATTGCGTCCTCGCAATTCATTTCATAACCACAAAAGAAAGCTCTCAGACGTTCTTACCACATCTCCCGTCGTAGAGTATCCTCAGGTGCGTTCAGTGGAAAACCCAAATTGTTGCTCAACTCCTCTAGTTCTCTAACCCAGACACACCTCGGACAGAAGGGGTTGAACTCTTGCATCGAACACTCGGGCTTCCAAAGGGAGGATCGAACAGTGCAATGTTTAGAAATGTCCGAATGGACCAACATACGAAGAACTCGCCGAACTATGTCTCGACTGAGAACATCTAAGTCGTAGATAGTGTTGTACAATATAAAACTAAGGAGTTTGTACATGTAATCTGCACAAAGGTTTCCCCCTAAAGCAGCCTCTTGAAAACAAAACCTGGACGAATAGTTTCTTCCTAGGGTGAAACATTGGAAAATCCCTTCGTGGTATTTCCCTCTTCGTCTGTACTCAACCAATTGTGCCATGGATAAGCGGTAGTAAATGGAAGCATTCCCTTGGCAGGTGCGGAGAATGTCCAGACTGTTTGTCACTTCATATAGTTTCTTACACGTTTTTCGAAAGTTTTCGAGAGGTAGGTACCCTTCTTCACAGGTTTTGATTGCAATGATTTCCAGGATCTCCACAGGAAGAGATAACATATGGGTTTGTCCTTCCATCTGAAAATTTATTATAAAAGTTTACTTAGTGATAATCATTTAAAAGTATAACCGATTAAAGGATAACAAAAAGAAAAGACAACATGCTATATTTTTATATAACCACTGGTTCAAAAAGTAAAGCTGTGCATGGTTTCCCAAGACCCCCAAAACCAAACGCAACACCAAACACACGTTACTCTAGAAGTCCATTTACCGGAGACACCACCGATGCTAGGGTTCTGAAGACCTCAGGTGAATTCCTAAGGTAGTATTCAGCTGCTCGATTTCCTTAACCCAGACACACTCCAGACATCTAGGGTCGAAACTGTGCTTAAAGCACTCACGCTTCCATAGAGAGGCACGAGAAGTGTGGAGGTCAGAAATTTCAGTGTGGACTAAATCCCTATAATTCCCACGCACCACATCATTCTTGAAGATATTGATGTCGTAAAGTTCTCCATACACACTAAAACTCAAGATCTGAAATAGGTAGGTCGCTCGATGGTCACCATCCAAAGCAGCTTCAAGAAATTTACCCACAGCTCGGTAGTTATCAGCCAGAGTGAAACATAGAAAAAGAGCTTCATGATACTTCCCTCTTTTCCTATATGCATCAAATTGTGCATACGCAATACGGTAATAGACCAAATTGCTTCCTTGGTAAAGATGGAGAATGTTTGGATGATTTGATACCCTATGGAGTAGTTTACAAGTCAGACGTATATTAGCATAGGACTGGTCCTCTTCAGAGCATGCCTTGACAATTATAGTCTCTAACAACTCGGTAGGTAGTGATAAAATATTGGTTGGTTGACTCATCTTCTATCTGAAAAGTTTTAGTAAATCACCATTCAGTATGGCAAATCCATTTTAAACCATGTTATTGTTTTATATAAAAACATAACAAACAAGAGAATACAACATCATTCATTTAGACAAGATTTATAAAACTCAATAAATTACACAATCTCTTGATCCCTTTCAAAAAAAAACAATAGCATGGACTTCTTGACATCATTGGTGATGTCCCTCTACCTCCACCGCCTAAGGAGGAAGGTTTTATTCAACTCTACTCCCAGGGCAGAACAAAGCTCGCGGGTCTCCTCTTCCCAAATACACTCCCGGCAAATTAGATCGTGTTTAAACCCAAGCTCTCGTTTGATACATGTTGTTTTCCAGAGATTGGAACGAGTAACATCAAGTTCTGCGACATCCGCTAGGATTTGGTTCCAAAAGATCTTTCGAACCACAACATATTTGAAGGATTCGATGAAAGATTCAAAATCGCAGAGGTCCCCAAGCATGCTGAAACTCAGGATTTGGTACATAAAGACTGCGCGGAAGTCCAGCTCCTTTGTAGCTTCTCCGAAAGCCGTGATGGCCAACCATTTCTTATCCAGGGTAAAACACAGGAAGAGTCCCTCATAGTACTTCCCTTTATTTTTATAATTCGCAAATAGTGCATTTTCCATTTGGTTATACGCAACTTCCGATCCCCGAATGATTCGAATGACATTTGAGTTGTTCGAAACATTGTAAAGAAACTTGCAGGACAGTCGGAGGTTTCCAAAGGGTTCAAAGTCTTATATACATGACTTGACAATTATAGTTTCTAGGATTTCCGTGGGGAGGGAAAAAAGACTTGTACCTTCATTTTCCATCTGAAAATAAAAAAAAACACCGCTCTTAGTATTGTTTAAGCAAGTTAATAATTGTTCAGTTCTGGTTTCCAGAGTTATTCAAACCCAATACTATGAGGAAAATTTACATTAACTCACTTATAATGGCTTAAAAAAAATATGAATTATCCTAAGAATATCCCCCGGGAGTGTCGTAACCAAGAGTGCAGCAAGGCCCGTTGTCGTGTACCAGTTCCCGTTCGAGTCTAGCTCAAAGTGGTGTTTTCGGGTTTTACCCCTAGATACATCTGTGCCAGAGCCGCCTCTACCTGCTCGTATCCAGATAGGGATGTATTTGCTATAAGGATTAACATATTCTATTCCTTACCAAAATACTAGGATGATTTTTTTACGTTTATCTTCAAATACTATCTTAGGGATTTGTTCCCTAATCTACGTTTTCTAAATCTAGTTCCCAAGTTTTCTACTAAACTTTCCTCTGATACCAACTGTAAGGACCCGACCCCAGTTGCCCGGAGCCGGTGCCTTATCTGATTACGTTGGAATACATACAAGGAATATGAATCCCGAAGGACCGAGTAGTTTAGTATTATTGGAAACAAGATACATATATAAGTTTATCATTACAACATGAAGGGAAACAAAAACATTATTTTAAAATGACTAGAAACATCTCGTCTCCTAGATTATACTTGTAAGTCATTCACAAATTACTTCTTCATAACCTGAGAAAATAAAACATAAGAAAGGGGTGATCTCAAACACTCAGTAAGAGTAATCAATACAGCGGAAGATAATATAAACATTAGACATGGTGAATAATTGAAAACACATGCCTTTAATAATAAACTTGAAACATATTATGGCAGAAATATGAGCTAAACAAATAATTCCAAAATTAAACATAATTATGGGTATTCTACTAGTATAATAACCACATGAAACATGAGACCATAAATATAATCATAGAGGTATCTTGGGGCATTACTTACATAATCTTGTAACCATCTTTGCTATCTTAAAATTTGTAACCCTCACGGCTACCTTACTTTGTGTAACCATCACAGTTACACTTGGAGTAACCATACGGCCGAACTCCAACTTACTCATACCCAATGCATTGGAGGGAAATATAGGTCCCACACTTCATCATAAACAATGCCCAATAACCAAAACATAATCATACAACATAAATAATAGCATAAAAACATTGCCTTTGAATCTTATAAAACATAATTTTAAAAGAGGATTTTAGAAGAAAAGTCCCTTATAAACATCATATACTTGACGTGAGGCTGAATAGAGTGGATGTAATATGTATATAATCTATAAATACACATAGTGAAACATAATATAAACAAAACCCTTCACACAAACAATTTAAATAGCACATAAATTATAAAGTAGAATGTTAACCCAAAGAATGTAAATCTGGTTAAGAATTCCCTTACAACAATGGGATCGGTCGAATCATATGACCAGAACATAATAAATATCAATTGGATCATTGAATAACATGAAAATAAATATAATCATGTTATTATATGTATCAAATGACAGTACACACATTCCTCATACAAGAAATAAGCGGCGAACGACTAAAATCTCACAAAAATGAAAGTGAGATGAGGAACCCCTTACAACTTTGTAATAAATTGATTTGTATGAACCAAAATTAATGATTGTCAAATGATAAATTTAATATCATAAAAATAAATATATTCATGATATGAGACAATAATGGGAAGTATACATACACCATACAAAGTAATAATAGTGATTACGGAATATCTCACAAAAATGGAAGTGAGATGAAGAAACCCTTACCTTAATCTTGTATTACTTAAAAATTGTTAAAACCTCCTGTATAATGGTTAAAAGACTGTTATTAGTATTTTACAGAAACATTTTCATGTTTATAACATATTATATGGTCATTTCATAACCTCATTTCACCCCTTATTTGTTAGTATTTTGTTCCTTGCATTATTTTGGGTGAGTTCTTTTGTGATTTTCACGATCGGTTCATAATGAATCATTCTTGTTGATTGGAAGTGAAACTACAAAATTGGAAAGGAGTAGTATTTACACATTTCCAGTACCATAAAGTATACCATTTATCACTTTGGTGCTTTATATGATGATGATTTATAAGTTAAAACATTAATTATGTTCGTTTAGGTCATTTAAGTGGTTCTTTGATAATTACAACATCATTTAGTCTTATAAATTTGAATCATGAGTACAAAAGAATTCCAGAACCTTATATGAGATATAAAACTTATATTATAACCTGGTTCAACCACATAAATGGTTTCATGACCAGACTTGAAATAATTAATGGAAATTGAAAATACATCGTCCACGCTATCGGCAATTCGACAAAAATGGACAATGTTTTTTGATTCTTTAAATAAGTGAGAGAGGAGAGGAATAATGATTTGTAATTTTCCATAAACATGAAAACATCCAGAATATACATGATTCTGGAGATTTCATGCCTCTTGTATAAGAGGGGGTGAAGAAAGAAGAGAAAGGAATCATGAAATGAAGAAAACATGAGAAATTTCTTACAAAAATTCGGCAGCCTAATGGCGTCTCTTAAAATTTTATAAAAACAAGATTGATGAGAGGAATGGAATATATCATCATCATAAAAACTTTGGATAGTAAGAGGAAATATTTAATGAAATATCCCAACAAAAGACAAAGGGAAAGGAAGAGAATAACATAAAATGGAAGAAAAGAATGAAAATGAAAGAGGATGTTTACCTCTTGATCTCTTCTCCTTGAGATCCTCCTTAAGGGCTTTGGTCTTGGTCTTTTGGTGAGACCAGCAGCTCTAGGACGTGGGGAAGAAGATTGGGGAGGGAATTTGGCAGAATTTAGACAATGCTCAAGGCTTGATAGGTGTGGGAGGAAGAGGGGAGTGAGGGTGGTATTTATAGTGGAGGAGGGGAGGTTTTTTAGATTATTTTAATCATTATTATAATATTTTTATCAAGACTATGAATAATCTCCAAACAAGTGGCCCTAAATAGTGATAATATCATGTGATTTCGAAGAAAGTGGCCTTGCATCACTTATGATGTCATAAATAGTGCATAATTACTAATAAATTGATTATACGATATTTTATCGTATTTCACTATTCACTGAAAATTCAAGAGTTTCAGAAAAATACCAAAAATTTACCCCTACCATTTTTTGACGTGTAGAATTCAAAAGTGAAATCCATTTTTCAAAAATAATTTTCCAAATATTATTAATTTAATTTCTAAATAAGGTCACAGTTAATTCTAAAAATAACAATATTTAAGTGCAACTAGTTTTATGTGACATTGTAAAATTAATTAAGATCCTATTATCCTATTGCCTTGGGAAAATAAAATAATAATAATTTTTACTATTCATGAGGTCATATTACTATTCATATTACTATTCATAAGGGTATGTTACTATTCACCAAAAAAACAAGTTTGTTATATCAGACTCCAAATGACTTACTGAGCACACCGCTAGATGAACATTTCTTGAAATTAAAAACATAGAAAAGGATAGATTATAAAATTGAATTATATATTTATTTCCAAAACCTTGGGGTGTTACAGTTTATGGATAGAAGTTTTTGATATTATTTTCGGAATGTTATAATAGTATAGTTTTAGAAAAAGGACAACTCGTAGGATGGGCGATAACCCGTCGCGTCAGACAAGGATGCGAGAATCGAACCCACAACTGAAGTGCGGCATGCCTTTATCACAAAACACTGGCCTACAGGAATTCCCTAGTTAGTAGAAACTAGTTTTATTTTTTTAAGCGCTCTGATAGCAGACGTATAAGTCCATTTTTGGAACCATATAGAATTAATCTCAGCATAATATGGACTTATAACTTTTTATAACCTTATGTTTGAGATAGATGGAATGACCTATCATTCTATCACATGATCTACTAATACTTCAAGGAAGTCAAATTCAACTCCATTTCTTTAAGAGATGAAGTGGAAATTGTTCAAGGCACAAAAAATAGTAAGATTGTACCAAAATCATGTAAGTATTTATTTTAATTCAAAATTTTTTCAACATTAGGGAAATGATCATGAAAACCAAAAATGTTGTCCTAGTGCCCTCATATCTGATGAATCAGATGGTACGTTAAATCATCACAAATTTATGGATTTATGATTTTTGGCTTTTTCATACCCATGTTCTCTACCACTCATCATCTAAACATGATGGTTAGATTTCTCTTCCATAACCATATTTTCACCTATATTTTCATATGTGGAAACCCAATGATGAGTTAATTTGGGTAACCATTATGTTTCTAGAACTCATTTTTAAAATAATGATTTAAAATTTCATTTTTATGATGTGGGTTTCTATGAATGAAACATTCAAATAGTAAACGATTTATAACCCCGATGTATTTCGAGGGAGAAATTCATTTTAATGGGGGTAGAATGTAACACCCCGAGATTTTATGAGATTTATTATTTTTAATTTCTTTGATGTATTCTATTATACACTACACCAAGATTAGCTTGTACTATATGCAACATCGTATTATCTTACAGTATATGGAACACTATTGTTGGCTCGTGTTACACACAATTTCAAGTTTTTTGTGTGGAAATTATTCTACGCAACATTAAGTATTGATTTTGTTTAATGTATAAATGAAATAAGTTTTGATTCTTTTATACGCAACACCAAACATAGAATTCACTACACGCAACCCTGACTTGGCTTGCATTACACGCAATCAAGACCTTCTTCTATAGCATGTGATGTACGCAATACGGAGTTTCACTAAACAAGATATTATTATAATATTATTATGAACTAGCCATTATGAATAGTAATATCCACTTTTTGAAATTTTATAAATTTTTATGTTTCAAAATGGACATCATTTTTGGATTTGGAATATTGAAATTAATCTAGGGTGAATTTTTGGCATTTTTCTGAATGCTTTAAATTTTTTATGAATATTGAAAACACTAGGTTACTATTTAATAACCGATTTTTTTTTAAATAATTTTTTATTTTATTTAAATTTATTTTAGATCAAAATTTATACATAGTACGTATATAAGTTCAATGTAATTCATTGGAGTCATTTTATAATAATTTTAGATATATAAAAATTTTATTGAACTTTTCACCGTCTTTTACCCACCTCCTTAGAGCATTTGAAATTGTACATAAAACATAATTTTACCACTTCTGTGAGTTGAATTTCAAAATCCAAGAGACACGGTTAATATCAAGGAGTAAAATGTGGTTCAATAAGGTAAAAATAATTTTTGGTGAATAGTAACTTTTTACTTTTATTTACTACGGTTAAAAGTAAATAGGGTAATTAAGGGTAATAATGTCATTATTATTACCCTAACACATGTCCTAATTCTATTGGACAAGTGTAATTCAACCGAAAAACAACCTTAGGAATAAAATATTACCCTTTATATCCACTTGGATTAGATTAGGACATTTAATATTAATTTATTTAAAGAATAGTTAAAATAGTTTAAATCAATGTTTAATAACTAAAACATTATTAATATAGTGTTATACATAAGATAAATTCGACTATAAATATTAATTATAAAGATAAAAATATTTCATACATAATGGTATTTTATTTATAATTTTTGGACATTAAATAATTTAATTTATTTATGACACAATGATGATGTAGAAATTACATTATTAATGAAATATTAACATAATTAATTTTATAAATACCCAAATAAATGTAATTTGAGACTTTTTATAAATTCCACTGAATTTTTTGGTTAATATAACATGTTAGTATTTATTAAATTAACTTTTTTAGAACTAATCATGTTGTTACGAGTTTCACAAAAATAAATTACCAAATAGTGTCAAAATTGACATAAAATTGTTTTTAAAACAAATATTATGTTAAATTGTTATTCTATTCCTAAAAATTTATGGTTCAGAAAAATGACCTAGATAAGTTTATATATATTAATAATGAACCACTTTGGGTTCGGTTGTATTGTTATAGTAAGTTTATTAACCATATAGTGTAAGAAAACAAGAAGACACGGTAAAAGTTATATTATTTATCTTAGAGTTAAATCTAAATGATAAGGTTAAAATTTTAACATAAAATTGTATAATACCTCTTGGTTGAGATTATTTCGACCAATACCCACTTTATCTTCTAAATAAGTCACTTTAGAGCCATTATAAACTGTATATGACTTTATTATAAAATAATATTTTATGTTTGTTTCCTAAAGTGCACCTCTCCTCCCTTATAAAAGGGCACCTCCTCCCTCTTCTCTTTACACAATTTCGATCCTTCATGCTCAGAAAACCCCTTCCCATTTCCATTATCAACTTCCCTAGAAACATTATAGAGGTTATGGTCTCCTCAAAAGACCAACTGTAGTGCCTTAAGAAGAATCCTAAAAGAGGTGCGTCAAAGAAGAGGTAATCTCTTCTACCGATTCTTTCAAGTTTATTTCTTATTCAACTTCTTCGTATTTATTTGTTTCAATATAAAGTAATAACATAAGTATCACTAATATACTGATATGTTATTATAAATATGACACAACCCCATTTCACCTTCTATCCATCCTATAGAAAACAAAATCACCGCGCATGCGTACGTACAGAATACCATCTCCACGCCGTGGTGTAATCTGTTTTTCCATAACCACCTTACATGGATGGGTATAATGGTGTAAAGAATAACTATGTATGGTAATTATAAAATAATAATGATTCTGAGATATTATATCATCCTCTGCAATTCCATTCAATAATTATGGGAATGATATCATTGCTCATGCGTACGTACGGATTACAGTCTCCCCGACGCGATGAGATTCATTTTCCATGTTCACCATTCAATAATGATTATAAAGTATATATAATGAATAAAAATGAAATATATGACATTATTAAGCTACTGGGTTTATGTATATATATATATATATAAGTCATCTACTTACTTCCATTCAAGTCAATAAGGAATGGAAAACAACGTTCATGCGTACGTACAACCTAGCGTCTCCATGAACGATGTATTTCATTTCATTCATCTATATATTATATATATTTATATATACTGAATATATATGATATATAAATCATGATTTAAATTTTGGAATTAATTAAATCATAATATATGTAATAATAATATCAAGAACAACAAGTCCAAACAAGTATGATAAATAAAACGATTTTACCCAAAACAATGCTTTAACATGGAATTTACAAAAGAACAGGTAATATAAAGTCATAAGTGAACCATATATGATATCATAAAAATGAATATGATTCTTTAATAAGTAAATGAAATTATTTAAATCGTTATACAGGAGGTTTAGATATGTATGAATCATATTAGACCTAAGGTAAGAGATAGTTTTCCAATCTCATTTATATTCGAGATTGCTTATACGTAAGTATTTATTGGGGTTATATTTTTCATCCATGTCCATAAAAATGTTTTTCATAAAGAGTTTAATATTAATACATGTATGTTTAATGTCACTTTTACCCCTCTATAAATTTTACTTTGTGTTATGGAAGGAATCTTTCTTTTGTTTACCATACGTGGTACTTTTTGACTTTTTGAACAAGAGTATGAGGAGAATGTTTTTTTAACTTATACGATGTGGACAGATTTTTATGGTTTCATAACACCTTATTTTCATGAATCATACTCTACAATATTTCATGATTATTTTCAACAAAATAATTTTCTTTTAAAATTGCATGGCATTTTGTGAAAATAAATTGTTTTAGAAGAAGAAAGGATATTTTCCTCAAGAATTCATTTCAAGTGTTTTATCAAAACAATTTTCCATCTAACATGACATTATTTAGCATGTTTATGTTTCAAGTATAATATCACTATTCTTTACATGGTGTGATATTTCTTATTATGAAATGATATCCATTTGTTTTATATGGATTATGAGATGATGTGATGATGTTTATAAAACCAATTTTATTCTTTTGTTATATATTAAGTATTCCTCAAAAGTAATGTAATGTCATTGTACGTCATGATTTGGGTCTCAAAATAAAATTTATGAAATTATTTTTCAGAACGTGGGGAATATAATAATAATAAAGGGTGAGATCAGATGCCAGATATGGGTAAATAAGTGAAATACATAAGTATTAATTGAGAATAAAACATGAACATAAAAATGAAAACCATACCCTTCATATCAATGATAAATGTATTCAGTCATAGAATAATGATTCATATTCCATAACACATGAATCAAAATAAAATCAATTAATATCATCCATGAGATAATAACATTGGCATAATAGATGGGATTTTTTCATACACTTAATCATAGAAAATAATTTCAATATTTTTCAAGTATCACTAGCAGTGATATCAAATTGTAATGGGTCCACTCCATAAACCATCATAGTAGTCATGACTCAATACCAAGAATATAATGGTAAACAATGTCCCTTACTAAATAGAGTTCACACCCCATTCCAATTCTGACAATCTCATGAGATATAATCCTTTACATAATACATTGGATGGAGATGTATGTCCCACCCATCACATAATCAAATTCATACGTATGTGTACCATAAGATCATAAAAAATTCAATATATCCTAACCCATTAATTAAAGTGGGTTTCATAAATATAAAATAATATCATAAACTATAGATTAGATAAATGTATCATTATAATATCATCAATTCATTATAGCATATATCAAGAAAATAAGTAGGTTTCATAATAATTTTATCAATGTATAACCCATAGAAGAGAAAAGGGTTTTGTAAAAATCTTATTATCTTAAAAATAATATATCTAGGGAGAGTATAAGAATTGTTACATTAGAAAAATCCCCATGAAAGTATAATTATAATTCAATCATGTATCCATACATGGAAAATTATTTTGATGGATAAGTTAAAATATTTCATGGGGAAAATAACTTTTCCTAGAAAATAAATTTTTAATACTAAAAAATTATAAAATAATTTAAATATATTTTTCTACAAAAATAACGTTGAAAATTTTTAGATTGAGATTTTAAAATAATTTTTAAACATTAATGTGGAAAATATTCTTTCCGATTAAAAAAAAACATATTTTTAAAATTACTACATTTTGAAAATTTGTTTCATTGAAAATAAAGAAGAAAAATTATAAAGGAAGATTTAAAAATAAGTTTAAAAATTTATTGGGGAAATTATCCAAACTACTTTGAAAGAAAATAAATTTAAAACATAAAACATTTTTAAATTAATTATTTATGAAAATAACCTTGAAGACTTATAAATGAAGCTTTAAAAATCAATTAAAACTTTTATTGAGGAAAAAATCCTTCTATATTTGAAATAAAAATATTAAAACATAATTCATATTGGAAATAATATTATTTTGAGATAATCATGAAAATTTATTATTTATGATTCAAATAAAATAATTGTCATTATGAAATAAAATTATATTCATGCTTTACATCATAAAACAATTGTTTTTATGACATTTTTTATTAAAAGAAAAATAATAATTCAATGGAATATGACAAGAAGATTGAATTTAAAAAACTTATTAGAAGTCAGTATTGCGTAATTATTTTTACAAATAACTTTTATAATTATAAAATAATTGTTTATTTTTGAAAGCATGGTTTTGGATGAAAACTGATTTTGACTGAATAGAGTAATAAAAAAAATGTCTTAAAAAGTTACTTTTCAAAATGTGAGTACATAAAGAGTAGAAAATGAATGGAAACATGTATTATCATGAAATTACAATATTATTATTAAATTAATTATTTTTTAGATACAGATAATAGTATTTTATTTTCGAAAACATAATCATAAACAACCCTGATAAATAATATGATTCTAACATAAAATTATTACCACATTAGTAAAATTGAATTATAAGTCCAATGAAATAATAACATTAAATGAAGTTTAAATATCATGAGAATATATAAATTCAATGTATAACATGTTAAATGGTATTCATATAAACCTCATAATAGATGATTATCACATAACATAATATATGTCTCAGAGAAGGAAAATTGGGATACAAATCCATTAACAGTTTGGTATATTTGAATCTTATACCCCATGAAAGAGAGATCATCCAGCATATATATAGATTAAAATTATTTTCAGGATAATAATCATAAAATACATATTAAAGTATTATATACAGAACATAAATTAAATTGGTAGTGATAGTGGCATGTGTCTCGCAAAATTAAAAAGTAAGATGGAATTCCCATACCTTAAGGTTCAACTTCCACCATACATGTTCAAACATGGTGTGTAATAAATATAACATTATTATAAATATATCAAAGAACCATAATTATATTTTTCATTACATATATTATTTTCTTATGCATTTTATTACCTATTTATTAAAACTTCCATGTTAAAGTAAGGTTTCTGAAAATAATTTCTCTATTTTCCATGTATGTTTTTATTTTTCATTTTTGGTACTCTTAATTTTATGATGGATAAATAATATCAAAAAAAATAATTATGATATAAATAATATATATATTCATTATATATGTTTTTTTATAAATCCATTAGTGTTTGATAATGAAAATTAAGTACTCCATTCATGAAGATGAAATACAATACGTACAAAATATCAATGTTTTATTTTCATGAAGTGTTGAGAAATATATTTGTGAATATGATATATTAATATTACATAATCATTTATATGTAATATACATCAAATATATTCATTATCCCCACCCTTATTATATTCCATGTAATATGTGACTGAATCATATCACTTTGTGAGGGAGTAGTCTGTCGTGAAAACGAGTGACATTCTCATATTCCACAGAATGGAATGTATAATGTTATGTGTGATACACTATTTAATGATGTATAATACTAAAGTAAATAACATTTATAAACATATAATTCATAATAATATTTGGACTCAATTGGTGGTGATGGAACACAAATAACTTGTGTTTGTGAGGTGGTAGTCCGTTGTACACATGAATAATGACATTGTGACATATTTGATGGAAGAGCGTAAGGATTTCGGTAATTAAATTATCATAATAACATCTCACTATGTTTAAGGTATTAATTTTATAATACCATCATGCATTAAAAATAATTGAAGTTGGTGATGGAAGAAATAAAATAAAATTCTCAATTAGGGACATTAACTCTTCTTCAAGAAACTTCATTTAGATTGCACAAAAAGGATTATTAGGATGAATTAATGGAAAATATATGGATTATAGGATGATATGATGGAATTAAAAAAGTTATTTGGTTTGGGAGTTTCCAAACCAAAGGGATTTGATTGTGTGAAGATGAGAGGTGAGTGGGTTGCCTTTTATATGTGATGTGAGTGGCACACTTGTATTTTTTGAAATGAAAAAGGCGTCTCCACATTTTTCACAAGTCACAAAGCTCAAAAAAGAAAATTATCGTCAAAATATGATTTGTGGTCTATATATGGTTATCTAATTAGGATTGGACATTTTTGGACAATTTTTACCCTTATCTTTTTAGTTTAACCCCTAAGGTAAACCCATTTTTTACCTTAACCCCAATAAATATTTTTTACTGTTCTTACTATTAATTATGGAGAAAATTGAGTTGGAATTATTATATAACATAATTGTTTTCAGATTAGTAGTGGTTAATATAATTTTTAATGTTCCATTCGAATATGTGGAATAATTTAATTTTAAATTAATCATACAATCGTGATAAGAAAACAATTTTTAAAAGGGAAAATGTTCCAATTTGTAAGATGTTTTATACAAAAAAATCAATATAAAATAAAATATAATGAATTAAAATGGATTAATAAATTTAATTTTGAATTATTTTTCCTTATAATTTCTTCTTAAAATAATTTTTATATATTTAATTTCATTAATAGAAATGAAAATTCTTAAGAAAAACCTCTTTTTTTAGTGGTCATTAAAAATTTTATATTCACATAAAAATATAAATAAATTTAGCCTAAGTAAAATTTTAAATGATTTTTAAAAAAATGAATTTATTTTTTTCAAAAAAAAAATATAAAAAGTGCAAAAATTTAATTCTAAAAAAAGTTCACAAAAGGAAACAAAATGTAATATTTAGAAAAACAAACTTTCAATTGCGAAAATTGTATTTATTCTTTCCTCTTATCTAAAAAATATATATGTAAAATTTAAAACATTTTATTCAAAATATAAAATATTAATTTTGGTAAAATCATTACCCAAAAGACATTTATTTATTTTTTTTGTGATAAAACATGTTTTTTCCCAGAAGAATCCTTTTTTTCATAGAGATATTACTTTAATTTTTATATTAATTTGATGTTAATTTCTAAATAATGTTTCATGAAGGAGTTTATTATATATAAATTTATAATCCATATATTTTCATAATTGTTTTAATATTATTCAAAACATCTATTCCAATATCTAGCTGACAAATGTCATATTAAATATTAATTTCTTATTTGTAAGTCATGTTTCATTTAAACTCAGTTTTTTGTGTAACACAAGCTAAAATAAATGTTGTGTGTGAAAAAAGCTAAAAATAATGTTATATTTAATGAAATATAAACTTAGTTCTTTTTTAAATTAAATATAAACATTGATTTTTTTTGTAAAACACCATCAAGAAGAATTAATTTTATTTATTTTTTTTTCAAAATCTTGGGTTGTTACCTATAGAACAAATTATGAACAAAAAGGGTTTCTTTTCTTAATTTTCACCTGTAATGGAAAAAACCCTCTTTGTCAATTACTTTTCTAAATTCTGGTGTTTGGGTGTGTCTTGGACCCCATCGATGAGTCAGGAGGGCGTTAGTGTTGGTGGAAGGGTATCATCATGGTGTCACCTATCGATGCCACTAATCTGTGTCTCACCGATCGGTTTCAGCCATCAGTTTGACCGATCGATGTCTAAATGATCAGTGTCGCACCCAAATAATAACACAATGGGTTGTCTAGTTTCTATTCGTGTTCCCTCATGTAATATCTCCTTTTATGTTTTAACTCCTCTTTTAAAATGGTTTAAGACTATTTTAAGGCTGGTAAATGATATCGTAAATCCCCCAAGAGTCAGGTGACTATTGAATTACCAAAACATGTGGCATTTTTATAAGTGTCACACCCTTTTCTTCATTTTCTATCCTCCTTAATTTTTTAGTTTCTACAATGTTGTGTGTTTTTCTCCATTTAATGAAAATCAATCAACTCACAGCCTTCCACTGGTCTATATCCACCGTTTGTGAGGGGAATTATGAAATATCAATTAATCCCAATGTGTGAAACCACTGAGCCACATGATCAATCCATGATATGACATTAAAGTACTCTTAAATGGAATCCTAGATTTTTTATATGGAATCTTATTAAGTGTTGATCCTCTCTTTCTTCTTCCTTTTTGTTTCTCTTAGTAGGCCTCAAGACTTCCTTCGAAGACTAGTCATATGATTATGCTGGTGCCCTTCCAACTCAACTGTAGAGTTTTATATTCCAACAAGACGTTTTGTCCCCAGTTCATGGAAAAAATATAAAACCTTGATCCTTGACTAACCAATTAGGGGGTTTTCCTTCACCTTATGGTACTGTGCATCATATGGGGTGGGTATGATGATGTTCCCTTAGGAGTTAGATGAAACCAACTTTAACAAAATCAATAAATGGACTTTTTAAAAATGAAGGGATGTGAATTATGATGATGTTATAGTATTTTAACTTTATTTTTTTGTTGTGAAATTTAAGGGCTCATTTCCACTTAAAGTCTAGGTCATTGGGGGTCTTTTCTTTCCCACTAATGAAGCTCTATTTTCTGGATAATCTTATGATTGAGTGATCGTAAAATGGACATGGATTAATCATGTAAACATGGTTTATTAAATGGATTCTGGATTAATAAGAACACTTTTTTGACACCATGGTTATCCAAATGTAAATATGGAACATAATGAATGATGTTAGATAAATTTGAAAACTTCCTTACTCTATTCTGGGGATATGCATGGTTGGTTTTGATGTTTTTGGGATGATGTAAATCAGAATGGAATATCTAGTTGAGAGGTTATTGGGAAGGGAATTTGAGGCTGTGTGGAACTGGTTGTATACATTGTAGACCCCATATTTTGGGGGTTGGGTTGGTTCTAGTACATTAAGTGATCTCACAGATCCCTTTTTGATGTTGTTATTTTCATTAGAACATGGAGTAAATGATTAAACCCTTGCCTGGCTATTTTTCTTTCAGCCGTTTTTTTGGCATGTGGTTATGCCTGATAGTTGCCCAGTAGAGAAGGAATATTTAAATTAAATCACATGAACATGATAAAAAAGAATAGATAAGATGGGGAATCTATTTTCCAGAATTGGGATGTTCTCTGGTTGTGGCTGTGCTCTACTCGTGCATGTAGGGGTATCAGCAGGAGTGGTTGTGTGTGGGCTGGTTGTAGGTTTCAGGACCCTTAGGCTGGTATTAGTTAATTATTACCTATATTTATAATGTTTAGTTATTTTGTTTCTTATAAGCACCCCACCCATGTTGATCACTTCGTTCTTAACACCCCCATTTCAATGGGGAGGGTGTTTTTTCAACATTCCTATGATTGGATCGTTATTAGATACTTTATGCTCACTCTCCCATGTATCCAATGACTCTTAGTGATATCTGGGATGACCTGAGGATCATTATGGACCAAAATCTTAGTGAAGGGAATGTTTTCATGGTTGGCCTAGGTGTGTCCATGTAGGTTTTTCCCCAAGGGTTTTCTGTATGAGGCCCATGTTTATTCGGGCATGGATGTGGTTGTTGAGGCTAAGGTGTCATCAGGCGTGGCAGTGGTTGTCGTGTACCATGTGTTTGAGAGCATGGTTGTGTGTGGTTTTGGAGGCCCAGGTGTGTGTGGGTGGGGTTTAGAAGTTGAATTTTAGTGGAATGTGTGGGTGAGTTATGATATGTAGGATGTTCTAAATAACCAAGGGGAAAGCGGTGCAGGGTACCCAAATATTCGAGGTGCTATTAATATTATATTCCTAACTTTTGTTATTTGGGGAGTGTGCCTTGGTAAGGCTGGGTAGATATTTTTCCTTACTAGGTGTTTTGGTTAGCTCTATTTCTCATGGGGAATTATAATTTACCCCCACTTATGCATGTGAGGTTTTGGTATCCCTAACGAGTATACTTGTATACTCACCCTATGTATATAAAACTGGGTTCAGGTTTCCCAGAAGACTTTGAGGACCGTGCTAGACCTTACTAGCTTGGGTATTGGGATAGTCGTCGTTGATACTTTTCTTTTCATTTGGTACTTCATTTTTGAGTTTACTTATACATTGTATCAGTTTATTTTGGACATGTACATGAGAATGGTTTCTTAGATTTACATTTATCCTTAGTCCTTGGTGTTGCTATTATTTTCCATTTTATCTCTCTTTCTTTTTCTACAAAAATGGTTAATTCTGACCACTTATGTTAGATTTTATACCCTTGGTGCTACTCTCTACTCTAGAGCATAATGAAGGAGGGACTCGAGGGGTCATTATCTCCCCTTCTACTTAAATAAGGAAGGGTCTGGATGTTTTTTGTCCCTTCCCTCATATTGGAGAAGGCGAGTCAGGATAGAATGGTTTCAGATGGGTGGTTAAGAGATAGGATCGATTTACAGGTTTGGCCTAGGGAGGATTTCATAGGATTGTAGGGAAACAATGTTAGGCAATATTGGTGTGTGAAATAGGCCAAGAATGACTGGATAGGACATGAGATTTTAGCCCCCCTGATCTGATGCAAGGACTCTGGACCTACTAAACCCCCATGTGAGGATACACTGATTGTAGGGTAAGGAACCTAAGAAAGGTACATAAATCATAATGACTTGTGTTCTTGTGTGTCATGGGGGTTTTGGGAATTTAAAATAAATAAAAATTTTAAGAAAAAATTAAAATGTATTTTATACAGTACCTTGACATAGGATTTTCTTGTTACTTTTTTAGCAATGGAACTTGGGCATTTTCCATGAGTAGTACAAGTATTCAAGGCCCAGAAGGTTGATCTAGTTGATCAACAGATGGCTGATCAAGAGTAAGAGGATGAATAGTGGAAGAAAATGCTTCGTGCCTTCCAGCAATTGACTCTTGGAAAATACAAGGGTAACATCTCAGACAGGGAGATAGAGAGCTAGCTTGTGGAGATAGTGATGCATTCAACTTGATAAAAGTTAAGAAAAAGTATAGGGTTCCAATGGTTATGAGCCAAATGCGGGGAGAAGTAGTTTAGTGGTGGATAATTTATCTCAGAAAGAATACAGAATCTGAGGTTTTGTGGACTGACTTTGAGTTGGAGTTCCTGATATAATTCCATTCATTTACAATGATGGAAAAAAAGAGGTAGGATCTCCACTCCCTCCAACAAGGGATTATATATTTAATGGGGTTTGAGATCAATTTCAAGGAACTTTTGTTTCTGTCCAAACAACTTTCTAGATGAGGAGTCACAAGCACGACACTTAGAAGAGGCACTCCAACCTCTTGTTCAGTATGTTGTTACTCCCTACACTCTACTGATGTACATGGAGGTTCGGAAGAAAGATGAATTAGTGGAGAGGATTCACACACTGGGAGGTGTGCCATGATATGGGAGCTATTTGAGTTCATCAAAGGGGAAGGATGTCAGCAGCATGCCTCCACCATCAAAGTCTTCTAGGTTTCAGCCAGTAGGGATTAGGCCTCAGCAGTTCAAGTTCTGATCACATAGTCCTCGCCCTTTTTCTATAGTCCTAGGACTGAGGTTCATTAACTATGGAAGTTGTGGGAATATTCAGAATCAATTCCCTATTAGAGTCCAGTGTAGTGGGGGTGGTAAGGTTCATCTCTTCCCATAGCAGCACCAGTTTCCATCCATACCTTTTCAGCACTAGCAGAATGCCCCGGCCCATCTGAGAGAAGATGTTGTAGAAGGATTCTGACATCAGGGAACTCATAAGGGACCTCAAACAATGCATGGTCGATGAGGAAGCAAACAACCAAGTGTAAGGGGAGTTGGTTGTGAGTAGTTTCATGCTATACTTGTAGCGGTTATCATAGGGCCATAGGTCATTTGAGGTATGATCTATTTATTTAGTACTCTTTCCAACGCCTTGTTTGATTCCAGATCTTCTCACTCATTTGTTTCACCCAGTCTAGACCGTGCCTTGGGTTTAGAAATAGATAGGATTTCCTTTCCCTTGTTTTCAATTACACACGTTGAGGTCATACCAGACTATATAATTTTTGGTGAGGATGTAGACTGATGATGGGGATGCATTAGTCTAGTGGGGATCCCTGTCTATTGAAAATTCCACAACACAATGTCATCTTGGACATCAACTGGCTATTTCCCATGCACACTATTATAAACTGCTTTTGGAGAATGGTCATTTTCTCAGATATGGGTGGCCAACATGTACATTTCAATGGACAATGGGGTTTCTAGGAGAGCAGCTGGCATGTAGAGTCCCTTAATTCCTAGTTAGTCATGATGTTAGTGGAATCAGAAGACTCAAAGATGGTGGATGTTCTGGGGATTGTTAATGATTTCTTGGACGTCTTCCCTGAAGAGGTTATGAATCTACCCCCTTGCCGTGATTTTATGTACAGGATAGACTTACAACCCAGTGCATGTCTTATTTTGATGGCTCCCTATCAGATAGAGCCTTTAGAGTTACGGGAGTTGTGGATTTAGTTTGATGACTAGATGAAGAATGGTTTTATCATACTAAGTGTGTCTCCATGGGGTGATCTATCCTTTATTGCAAATAAGGAATATCGTGGTCTCACATTGTGCATGAAATACCAATTACTAAATTAGGTATTGTTCAATAACTATTACCCCCTCTATAAGATCAATGTCCTTTTTTACTAGTTGAAGGGATCATGTTGGTTCTCTAATATTGTCATATGTTATGGATATCACAATTTGAGGGTGAAGGAGGGAGACATCCCGTAGACTACTTTCAAGTGCAGATATGGGCAATTTGAGTTCATGGTCAGGCTATTTGGCATTACAAACGCACCAGGCGTGTTCATGGGACTAATAAACACTGTTTTCTATGAGTATCTAGACCAATTCATAGTCCTGTTTATTGATGACATCCTGATCTAATCAAGATCATAGGAGGATCACAAATAGAATCTAAGGATAGTTCTTGAGGTTCTCTAACACCACCATCTATACGGTAAGTTTTCCAAGTGAAAATTCTGGACACTAGAGGTTCACTTATTTGGACATGTAGTATACGAGCAGGGAATAGTAGTGGACCCATCGAATGTCTAAGATATTTTTTCTTGGGAAACACCCAAGAATGTGGAAGAGGATCGTTAATATTTGGGGAATGTAATTTTACTACCGAAGATTGATACACGACTTCTCTCGAGTTGCATTGAATTTTATGGGCTTGTATATAAAAGAAAAGGATTTAATATAGAGTGAGAAGTGCCAATAAACATTTATTTATCTAAAAGGGAAGCAAATTAGTGCTCCAATTCTGAGGTTTCCAATGGATGGGGTAATGTTTGAAGTGTTCTGGGATTATTTTGGTCTAGGGTTGTGGTGTGTGCTAATGCAGTTGCGCAGAGAGATCTCTTATGGGTCTAAAATGTTACGCCTCACAAATGTATCTATGCCACCCAAGACCAAGAAAATGTAGTGGTTATATTAGCACTGAAGCTATGGAGACATTACGTTATTGGACAATTCTTCTTGGTCATCACAGATCACAAGAGCTTGAGGTAAGTCTTCTCCAAATGAGTCCTGAACACGCGACATCGAAGGTCGATGGAGCTTCTCTAGGAATATGACATTGATATCTCTTACACCTTATGAAAGGGAAATGTGGAATCCAATTCCTTGACCCAGAAGTCACATAAGGATGTGGTTCAAGAGTTAATAGAATCTTGGAAAGAAATGGAGGAGTTGGATGATTTACATCTGGGCATGAGAGTGGAGGATGATAAAGGATGTATGTTTCCGATGATAGTGAAATATTCCTTGGTATGGTAGATAGAGGAGTCTCAATGGAGAGACATAGAGACCTATGTGAAGCATGCTCATGTTAACCAGGAAGATGTTTGGGAAGTATTGTCATAGGATGGTCAGAATCATATGCTTTTCTGAGGGAATTTGTTTTTTCTAGAGATGATGCATGAGGGATTTATATAAGAGCTCCAAAGATAAGCCCTGTAAGTACAACGAGGAGTTTCCAAGTTGTACCGGGGCTTGATTGGTCAGTTTTGGTGGACTAGGGTGATGTGGGATGTGGCAGAGTTTTTGGAAAAGTTTCTTGTGTGTCCGTAGGTGAGGGCAGAACACTGTGTTCCAAGTAGTCTGTTGTAGCCCATATACATTCTCGAGTGGATGTGTGATAATGTCTCGCTGGATTTCATCACAGTACTACTTGTGGTTGAGGGAGGCTGTGATTCCACTTGGTTTGTGGTGGAACGATTGATTAAATTGGCTCACTTATTATCAGTTAAAGAGTCTGGCGGAGTGGATGCCTTAGCACAGATGTTGTGGGTGAGGCTGTGTAGCTGCACAAATTTCCCAGAACCATCATTTATGATTGGGATAAACACAATAATTCATGATAATGTAAGGTATTAAAACATTTCTTTGGCACCCATATATTCCTTAGCACTGCATTCCACCCTCATACAGATGAGTAGACAGAGATGACGATCAAGACATTGGAGAATATGTTGTGACCGTGTGTTCTAAACATCATAGGATTGTGGGTATGAAACATGCCTCTAGTAGAGTTTTCCAACAAAAATTGATATCACTCTAACATTGATATGGAACTATTTGAAGCCTTGTATGGAATACTGTGTCGTTCAGTCATGTGTTATGCCAAGGTTGGGGAGGCAGCTGTTCTTGGCATAGTGGTGGTGCAGAGCCCGACAGAGAAGGTTCATCTTGGGTGTGAAAGGATGAAAAACACTCAATACTGGAAGAATTCATATATTGGTAATAGGAGGATACCATTTGGGTTTGAGGTCGAGGTCCATGTGTTCTTAAAGGTATCCCCTCGGCATGGACATCATAGGTTTGACAGGGGGTGTAAGCTTTCTTCTAGGTTCATCAGACCCTTTGAGGTGTTGGGATGATTCTGTGAGGTGGAATATCAACTGGAATTACCACTGTGGTGGGAGAGGATCCATAACAACATCCTTGTATCTCAGCATCGTTGGTATCAATACAATGACTCACAGGTCCTTGATTGGGGAGAGTTTGATATCGAGGACGATGCAACGTTAGTGGAGCGACCAGTGAGAATCGATGATCATGAGGAGAATATGATTTGTGGATGGACCATTTCCTTGGACCATTTGTTGTGGAGGCTTGGTGGCCTTGAGGAGAGTACCTAGAAAATGGAGGCAATGATGCGTTCCTAGTACCTAGAGCTCTTTTGAGTTTTGATATTGTGTTTTTCTTTTATACCATTCTTGAGATGTAATGTTTGACCCTGTTTATTATATGATATGTTTTTTCCCTATTCTCTATTTTTCTATGAAATGTAACGACCATGGGGGTGACCTTACCCCTAATAATGGAACATTATTGGGGATGTGATTAATCCTATGCGGGAAATTCAACGTCGTCCAAAGTAGATAGTATATTGATAAAGGGGAAAGAGCTCCGTAATCCGTGTGTTTGGATGGTGTGACCTTTCTGTGTTTGTGTGGTTACATAGTGATTCTATAGATGTCTTGGATATTGATGAGGGAGGTGTTTTTGGATTTTTAGGTTTCATTCCAACTTTCTAACAACGCTAGGGTGGTTTTCCCTAAGAGGTATCTTATGAGGCATTTGTTTGAACCCTCTATTTCTTTCAGATTTACTCTTGAATCATAAACATCGGGAATAGTTTGAGATATATCTTATGTAATGGAACATACCCTCATGATCCATTACAATTCCATATTATAGTGTTTGGGGGTGTCCATGAAACTATCACTGAGTCAGGAGGACATCAGTGTCGTTGGAGGGGTGTCGACATGGTGTCACCTATCAGTGCCACACCCAAATAGTGCCACTATGGGGAGTTGGTATAAGGCCCTGATCCCTCTATTCATAACTCTATTTTTAAAAATTCTATTTAATTATTTTCATATAAAATAAACTGAAAAATTACTGAACAGTTTAAACAAAAGAGAACCATTTACTGGTCCAGGTTCTACAGTATTAGAAAACACCTTATATTTATCAGATTTGAATAAAAATAAAACAACTGTACACTATTATTTTTCACATGCAGACTCCAAATGTGATGATATGTATCATTAAAATTCTAAGATACCTGTAAAAAAATATTTTAAAATTAAGGTTGAGCATTCAATTTCCCAGTAATGAGTTTTGAAATTGTTTAAATACTCTTTAGAAAATATTTATTTAAAAATAACATTGATAAATTATTTGAAGAAAACATAAAAATACTTTTCAAAACACCATTTGAAAAACATAATCTAAATTAGTATACCACTTTTGAAATTTCTTATATATAAATTTTTTTTTGAAAGTAATCGAGTGGTTTTTTGGAAAATGCTATGCAAGCTCTTGAAAACAAAACATTGTGCCTTGTGGAATCTTGAAACATTAATGGCTATCTTGGGACAACCCACTATCACATGGATTGAGTTCACTCCCCAATTCCCTACCATACATACAACATTCAAGTGCCGAATTTTCACAAAATATTATTAAGCTTTATTTACATATATATAATTTCACTAGAGGTTTTGTTAGAAGTATATATATAATTATACGTGAAATCAACATGTTCATTTATATATATATATATACTTATCTTCCTTGGAAATTACATTTTTTATTTTGTATGACCGAATCTCAAGATACATGACTTTGAATAATTACATGAGAGATTAATTATCATCCCCGCACTTAAAACATCATTCATAGTCCCATAAATTCCTTTTTTTAATAATTTATTTAATCCTTATATGAAGAAACAAACAAACAAACAAACATACATTCATACATACATACATACATACATACATACATACATACATACATACATACATACATACATACATACATACATACATACATACAAACAAACATAGGTACATAGATACATACATAAATAAATACATACATACATACAAACATACATACATACACACATACAAACATACATACATACAGACATACATACATACATACATACATACATACATACATACATACATACATACATACATACAAACATACATACATACATATATACATACATACATACATACATACATACATACATACATACATACATACATACATACATACATACATACATACATACATACATACATACATACATACATACATACATACATACATACATACATACATAGATAGATATATTAATGCATACAAGTAATGATTACAAAATCATCGATGTATGGAAACGACCTTGATGTTTATATGACATGTATATAACTTGAAAAAATAATGATATTCTAAACTTATATCATAATTTATTTAAAATAATATATAAAATAAAAATTATACAAATAATAAATATGTGACTCATAATAATATAATAAATTTATGTTCAAATAAATCTTAGATAAATAGAAACATACCTTAGTAAGACTTACTTGAAATCAAATTAAAATATAATATTTGATACATATATAGATATATCTCTCTCATATAATTAAAATGATTCCAATGATAATAGTAATAATAAAAATAATTTTTGAACACAAAATTAAATAATAATTTTTTTGATAAAATAATTTTCCCTGGAACAAAAATTTTTCTTGATCTTATATATATAAATAATATCACTAAATTCAAGAATTAAGGAAAATAATTCTGAACCATTGAATAGAAATATATTCATTACCAAAAACCATAAAATTAAAATCATCATTTTTAAATAAATAAACTAATTATCCCTTAATAATAATATGTCTAAAAATAAAACATAACTATCCCATACTAAAATAATAATGGAATTGCAATGAAATTTTAAATAAATCCCTTACCAGTTTTCTTTCACAAAATCCATTCTTCTTCTTGATTGAAGAACCACTCGTACCGGAAACATGCAATGCATTAAAATGGGAACGTAGTACCCTATCTATTTATATACGTAGAAAGAAAAAATATTGTATTATTTAAAATTTTTTACTGATCCATTTAGCTTGATGTGAAAGCTCCTATTTGATATATATATATATATATATATATATTAATTTCATCATTCAATTTATACTTCAATTTTAAGAAGAAAAAAATGAATTTTTACATTTTTATTTCCATCTTGTTGATCGATGGATTTGGCTAGCAATGCAAGTAGATATGCCATGTATCAAAGCTGAAAATAACCGCCAAAGAAAAGATCCATCTCATTGAATAAGTGAATTAATTTTAATTCAAACATAGATTATCATAGAATAGATTACATATTCCAAAGAGACCCTTACCAGAATGATATCTTGAAATAAAGATTAAAATTAAAAAGATTGAAGATATACAAATCTAATTATTGACAATCATGACTATATATAAATGCAAGATAAAGACAATAGGCCAATTCTGAAACAAGTTGGATAAATTGACCAACTAGGTCACTATTAGAAATATCGTAATAAGATTCGTACATTAAAAAATTTAATAAACTTATCTAGAACAAATATGAACAATAAAAAAAGACATTCTAATCCCATGATCACTTTTTCTAGACCTCATTGAGAAACTTCAACATGACATGGATCAAGTGTTGTCAATCTATATTCATGCTTCAATCACTAAATCGAAACCCTCACAAAACGTCAAAATCCAAAAAGTATCTTATTCGGCTTCGACTCCACAACACTAGACGTCAATTCCCGATGAACACTCTATTGTGCAACTAACTGATAGAGGACTCCCACATGGAAGCTATGGCCATGGATTGGCCTTTCGCGAAAGAATCTCCCTTCAGCATGGCTCGATCTCGACATCGGCTAGACTCACTCAAGGAATCAAGAATCTCTGTTCCCCGGTACCCGACCTAAATCTGATCCCCTTATGATTAACTCCATCTCGAATTTCATTTTTTTCCATTATATTTATTTCATTTTTTTAACATTTATTAAATTTATTTAATTGAATGGAATTGAATCAAGATATTATATATAATATTTTTCTTTAAACAAAACTTTTTCTTTTTTAATAATAAATTTTATTAATTATATAAATATAATTTAATTCAATACCTTATAAAACAATATGTATTATTCAAATATTAATTTAATAGAAGATAATTTTCGTAATTAAAACATATATAACATCATTTTAATTTATTAAAATGTTTATTATTTTAATATTTTTTATAATAGTTTCATAATCCATACACATAAAAATTATCATGTAATACAATATTATTTTAAATGAAATTAATTTTATAAAATAAAAATCAAAAATTTAATTGTTAAGATCAAATTTTATGCCAGAAAAATAATAATTTATTAAAAGACAATTACAATTGATTAAATATCAATAATCATAGTAAAGGTAATATATTTTTCTGAAAAATAATAAAAAGTATATTTTTGTCTGATATTCATATCATTTAATTAAATACTTATTTTAATTAACAAAACAATGAACGTAAATTTATTCGAATTTTCTGGGTTGTTACATTCTCCCCCCTTAAGAAAACTATTCCTTTACAATTCATTCTTTTGGTCTAAAAACAATTTTGAATTTCAATCTTCAGAATGAAGAATCACTTGGACTGCTAAACCTAAACACATGACAAAATCTAATCTATAATGTTGTCTAGACCATTATTATAATACTAATTATAATGCCATGAGCCCTACCCTATAGAGACAATGCATAAAAAATGTGGAGTAATTTTTTTTCTTATAAAATAAACTGAAAAATAACACAATAGGTTAAACAAAATTAGTCCTTTTAACAGTCTTGGTTTTAGAGGATTATAAAAAATCACACATTTTTCAGAGATTAATAAAAATAAAACAATTGTACACTATGATTTCTCTTAAGCTATATCCAATAGTGAATAAATATTTAATTAAACTTCTATGATACTAATGAATAATCATTTTAAAATAAAGGGTGAGAATTCAATTACCCAGTAAGGAATTTTCAAAATTTTAAAATAATTTTTAGAAAATATTTCATTAAAAATATATTTGATAAATTCCTTTGAAGCTAAAAAAATATAATTTTCAAAACTCCTTTTGAAAAAAGTAATATAAAAGTTGCATACCTCTTTTGAAATTACTTACGTATAAAAATTGTTTTAAAAGTAATCCAGTTATTTTTCTAAGAAAACAGTGCAAGCTCTTGAAAAAAAAATTGTGGCTTGAGGAAACTTGAAACATTGATGGATATCTTGGTCTTACAAACTTATTGATGGATTGTGTTCAATCCCCAATTCCCTATGATATTTAAAAATTCAGTTTCCTTATTTTCTTAAAATATTTTTAAGCCTTCTTTACATATATTTAATTTCACTGGTGTTTTAGCTTCAAATATATATATCATCATACATGAAATATATATATTCACACACACACACACACATATATATAAATAAAAGTATTCCTTGGAAATTAGATATTTGACTTGGTATGACGAAATATCATGATACATGACTTTGCATAATTACATGGAAGATTAAATATCTTCCATACACTTAAAAATTCATTTCTTAATCCCATGAAAATCCCTTTTTGTAATAATTTATTCAAAGAATATATCAGTATAAAAACATATATATATTAATGTATAAATTTCATGATAAAAAAATCATCGATGTATGGACATAATCTTGATTTTTATATGACATGTATATAACTTGATAAAATTATGATATTGTTAACATATATCAAAATTTATTTTAAATAATTGTTAACATAAAAATTATACTAGTTAATAAATATGTGTGTCATAATAATTTATTAAATTTATGTTCGAATAATGTGTTAATTAATTGAAACATCAATTAGTAAGACAAAATTGAAATAAAATATAAATATAATGTTTGATACATATTTAGATATATCCCTCTCATATAATTATTATGATTCTAATAATAATAATATTATTATTAATTTTTGAACAAAAAATTAAAAAAAAATATTCTGAAACAATTTCATCCAATGAAGAATGAAATGTGTATTTTGTATGAGCACTGAAAACATTTTTTCCACTGTTTAAAAAGTACTTTCTGGGTGGATCAGATGTATTATAGACATTATGATGGTTAGTGGGTGGTCTAAGTTTAAATGTTATAACATGGTTTGGGTATGGAATTAATGGTTATACATTTCAAATGAAAGCTCAAGACAATAGAAGTGTAGATCAGCATAGTGGTGTATTGGTGTTTGTATAAGAAATGCAGTTTTCGAGTTTTAAAGACAAAAACTCAATTTCTACATCATGTGAATATTTTGGAGTATTTTAATATATATGGGAGGCTTATTACATTAAAATTAACGTTCCGATTTTTTACTCCAAATGGTATATCAGTAATAAAAATGTGAGACATAATTAATTTGGAATGACAGTTGTTAATTTGAATAGATTGGAAGACATAACAGATTATTTTATAATCAAAACACATGCAAAACCTATTTTTTATGTATTTTGTCAATCAAGTATGCAGTTGTTTATAGTTTTACAAGGGAAAAACAATATGTTGGTGAGGATGAACTTGATGAAGATACTTATTTATGTGATATCCCTCATCCAAGGAATGATTATCAGAAAATAATTATGAGCATATAGAAGACAAGGTTTGGGACATAAGGAATGATTATGATGGTGGAATTTGAGAAAACAATCCATTGTACATTCATAATATTACAGGTAAGATATGTTTATTTCTTTTTTACATTTATTATTTTCACAAAATGTTAGATTTTTTAATTTTTTTCCTTATTAAAAAGCGTATAACAAAAGTAGAAATTTTTGTTTTTTTAATCATGTTATGATTATATTATCATGTTTTCCATTACATAACATATATATCTATTGATTTTTTGAACGATAATTACATTACCATGTTTACTATTTTTACCATATTTACCATAGTTTACCATAGTTTTCCTTTACATAACTTATATATTTATTTATTTTATGAATGAAAATTAAGATACCATGTTTACCATGTCTACCATATTTAAAATTGTTTAACATGCATACCATATTTACCATGTTTACTATTATGTAACATAGTTCATTTTTACAATTTTGGTTTACATTAGTATTGTAATATATGATTTTTTATATTTGTGAAATAATGTTTTATTTTTTTATTTGAATGATAATGAAAGATCAATCAGTTGATCAACCACATGATTTTGGATATGACCAACACGATCATACCTCTGGGGAGGAACATTCAGATGCTCCTTTTGATGTTCCCCAATCATCTTCATCTGCTCCCATAATGAAAAAGAAGAGTTAAAGAGTTCTTAAACGTGGATGCACATGTTTTCCAAAATTATCACTTTCCCGTAACTAGGACCAGATGATACTCATTGATTTTGGTGGGAATTATATTCTTAGAGGTCCAAATGAAAAGGATTTTAAGAGTTTTGTATCAACTTAGGGTGAAAGAACAATAATCATTTTGAATGATGATAGGAGAAGTGTGTAAAAAGAAATAATATCTCCGTGGTGGGAGATGATTTAGGTAATATATTTTTCAATTGTTTGGCTAATATTTAATTGTTTCTAGTATAATATGTTTTACCTCTTCTTTATCTGATGAAAATTGATATTCATGATACAAGAGGAGTTATAAATAATTGTTTATCGATGGCTGCTAGGAGATAGAGGGATTTCAAATAAACCCCCATATCTGATTTCATTTTTGGTTATAGGAATCATGACAATCCATGTCATATATATCCTTTCATTGATAAAGACACATGGAGAATTTTTTTTTGAAAGTAGAAGAAACTATTCATTTTTTGTAAGGGAAATGTAAATTTTTTAATAATTCTTATATAAATGATCTTATTAATGATTTTTTAATGATTTATTAGTCATAAGTCCTAGAAAACAAGGACATATAATCGAGAGATCCAATCTAAAAATGTATACCCTCATATTTTATCTCGGGGATGGTATACATTATTGTAGTAACAAATGATGGTGGAAAAATTAAAAAAAATGATAGCTGATTATTTAATCTCTGGAGAGGTTTCCCTTCCATACAGTCCACCTAGACACCAAAAATTGAAGAGAGCTCAAATGTGTAAAAAGGGGCAATATCTTTCAGTTTAATCAAGAATAATAACTGAGAGGATTGTAAGATATTTACCTTATTTATTTAAGCTAATTATTTTATTTATAGAATTTGAATCATTACAGAAATGTTCAATTAATTAATATAGGATTACCTTGAGGAGAAGAGCTCATAGAGGGTATTTACAACTTCTGGGAGGCAAGATATTTTATCTACAACATTAGGAATTCTTGAACACCCAAGTCATGTAAGAGGATATCCGACGGGTGTATTGGTAAGAAAAGTGTTTCAACATTCTTTAACATCTTCCATTGAGGGTGTGTATAAAAATTTATAATCCTTGGTGTCTTAGGATCATAATATTAATGTGACAATGGAGGAAAAGATTAGAGTGTCAGTATATTCTTTGTTTACCGACATGCAATGAAAATTTCAAACTACACCTCCCACTCCTCCACCTCCCCCTATAGACCCATTTATTTATCCTCCACCTCCACCAGTAGCTCCCACTCCCCCACCTTAGCTTGAGGACCATATTTTTTATCATACTCCTCTGCCCCAACATCCTACTTATTGTGAGTTGTATATTGACGATCCTCACCATCATATAGTTGCATATGGGCCGATATATTGTATAGGAGATACAATTCATCATCAACTGTTAGAGGTAGAGCATCATAGGGTCACTGTGTAGGATATTATAAATAGATCAGCTTGATTACCATTACGTAAAGATGAGGTGATGAATATTGGACACATTTTCGACCACTTTTCAGCTTATCCATCCAGACTTCTACGACTCATTACCATATAGGTATGTATTTTATATCTTTTATAGTATTTTTTATTAATGTTTATTTTAAATTTGGAAACTATTGTAGTTTTATTTATATTTTTACAGGAATACTTCAAAGGAAAAGAAATATTTTATAGACATAAAAAAAGACAAATGGATATGAAATCAGACATAGATTATTATAGTCTTGACAGATTATCAAGATATTCAAATTTTATGGTAGTTCATTATGAGTTTCCAATGGAAGCTCATGTTTTTAGACATTCAATAAATGTGGGGATTGCGAAAAATGATATCATGGAGCTTGTTACAAGAGATATGTTGGGCATAAATGTGATGTAGATGCTTTCCATGTAAGTCTTAAATCCTTTCCCTATGTTATATTTACTAAAAATATATACTTATTTCCTTTTTTATTAGGAATCTTTATAAAAATTTTGAGAATAATGAGAGGACAGATGTATGTGGATTCATAGACCGACATTTGATTTCCCCTAAAGCACAAGCATTGTTTTAGGAAAAAATAACACTTTATATTGTATAAATATTTGAACAAAATATAATCAGGTGGTGTTGGAAGATTCCTTTTTGTGAGAGGTATGAAACATATATTTGGAAATGTGTTCATTATCTATTAACATAAAAAACATCCAACCATAAATTTTCTTTTATATCAGTGATCATTGGATGTTAGGTGTTTTTGGTCCAAGGGAGAAAACACTTTATTGGATATTCTCTGTCCGTGGCGATGTGAAGGGAAGTTTTAAGAATATGTTGGAAAAGAAAGTTTCAATTTCTTGATAGTTTTTTATAATATAATTAATTTCAAATTTAACTAATTCTCATTATTTTCTAAAAGGAGATTGGTCTAATTTTGATGAAACACAATTAAAAAGAGTGCCATGATCAAATATGTAAAAGTAAAGGTGAATATCCATGTATAATTTTTAGTTTTTGATGTATTACATAAAAATGATTTTTTGAATTGGGAATCATTTAAACATAATTTTCTGCAAAAATATGTAGTCAACAAAAGATGATATTATATGTTAAGATTTATGTGTGAAATAATTATAACTGGAACACTAGTGAAGTTTGAATAGGTAATATTTCCTTATAAACTTTTAGAAAATATTTAATTTTATTTATTCATTATACATGTTAAATACTATCCTTTTAATTTGTATCTATTTTATGACCCTAAAATCTATAGTTCAGAAGAGGTCAAACACTTACATGTAGAATGGTGAAATTATTTAACAAGTTTTATTGGATTTTATTTTGTTTAAAGTGTAAAATTACATTTTAAATATTTTAATTATAATTTTGTATTTGGAAGTTGTTTTGGTTGTATTTTTTTTTTAGTTTACATTGTATGTTTTGAATGTCATATGTGTGAATTTTTAATTTTGATATGGTTTTTCTTTTTTTGGTCTAGTTATGATGTTTTTTGTGTATAGATTCTTGTCTAGTTTTGGTCTATATTTGATATTGTTTCTTCTTGTTTCAAACATTGGTATAGCATAGTAATGGTTTCATGGGGGTGGGGGTTGTCCAGGGGGTTGGTGAGGGTGGGGGTGTCCAAGGGCTTGGGGGTGTCCAGGGGGAGGGGGAGTCAAGGGCGTGGGCTGTCCATGGGGGTGGGCTATTGTCTTTGGGATGGGAGGGTGTCTCGGGGGTGGGGCGGGTGAGGGGTCTATCTAGTGGGGTGGGGAGGTGTCTGGGGGGATGTAGTGGGTATTTCGAAGGGGTAAGAGGTGTCCAGGGGGTGGGGGGATGTCCATGGGGGTGGGGTGGGGTTTAGGGGTGGGACAATGTCTAGGGGGTGGGGAATGTCCAGTGGGGTGGGGTGGTTTCTGGGGGTGTCCAGGGGGTGGGGGTAGTCAAATGGGTGGGGCGTTTCCCGAGGGTGGGTGGGTGGGTGTCTAGTGGGATGGGGTGGTGTCGAGGGGGTGGAAGGGTGTCCAAGGGGTGGGGGTGTGGTTGTCCAATAGGGTGGGTGGTGTTTAGGGGGTGGGGGATGTCCAAGTGGGGTGGGAGGGGGGTCAAGGGGGAATGGGGTGTCTGGGGGTGGGGGTGTCTAGGGTAGTGGGGGGTGTCTAGGGGGTGGGCGGGTGTCCAGGGGGAGTGGGGGGTGGCCAAGGGGGGAGGGGTGTCCAGGGGGTGGGAGAGAGGTCATGAGGGTAGGGGTGGGGATATCCTAGGGGTGGGGTGGGGGTGGGTCCAGTGGGTGGTGGGGGTTTCATGGGGTGGGGGTGGAGGGGGTGTCCAGGGGTGTGGGTGTCAAAGAGGTAGGGGGATGTCCCGGGGGTGGGGGGTCTAGGGGTGGGAGGGTGTCTAGGGGGTGGGGGTGTCCAGGGGGTGGGACGATGTCCAAGGGGTGGGGGCTGTCTAGTGGGTCAGGGATATCTTGGGGGGGGGGAAATTCAGTGGGGTTGGATGGTGTTTAGTGGGTGGGAGGTTGTTTTGGGGTGGGGGCTGTCCAAGGGGGGTGGGGGTGTCCAGGGCATAGGGGATGTCCAGTGGGTGTCCAGAGGGGGGGGGGGTTCCAGGGGGTTGGACGGTGGACATGGTTGGGGGGTGTCTAGTGGGGGGGGGGCTGCCCATGGGGGTTGGGTCTGTCCAATAGGATTTAGGTTTTTTAGTTGACAATGTATGTTTTGAATCTTATGTATGTAAATTCTTACTTTCTCATTAGTTTGTGTTGTTTGGGTCTAGTTCTATTGTTTTTATAGTATATATTCGGGTGTTTTTTGGGCTTGTTTTGGTCAATTTTCCACTTATTTCAGGCCTTATTTTGCAGAGAATAGTAATGGTTTAATGGATTTATAATTTTTTTTTACTTTTGTTAATTTATTACTCATGTAATAAATGGATGGGAATGGTTTTTATGTCGATTTCTTAATAACCGACATAGTATATATGTTTTCACGTCGGTCAAATAATAACCTAAGTGAAAAAATACTTCATGGACTAGTTTATCACATCAATTATGTTCAAAACTAACGTGATAAACTTGTTTTTCACATCGGGATTTAGTAACCAACATGAAAAATTATTCTAAGGTGTAGTTTATTACGTCGATTATTACATAACAGAAGTAATAAACTATATACCATGTTGTTGTGGCCCAGGTGTCTGTGGGCATGGTTATGAATGGTTGTGGTCTCCTAGGTATGTGTGGACAGGGTATAGTAGTGGGAGTATAGTGGAACTTGTGGGGGAGGTTTGATTCATAGTATGTTTTAAATAACCAATGGTAATTCGGTGCAGGGTACCCAAATATCGATGTACTATTAGTATTATTTTACCTAACTTTCATTATTTTGGGGTGTGCCTTGGTGAGTCTAGGTGTATAGCTTTCCTTGTTAGGTGTTTTAGTATCCATTATTTCTCACAGGGCATTAGAATGTCTCCCCACTTGTACACGAGTGCTTTTGGTTTCCCTACTAAGTATACTTGTACACTAACCCTATGTATATAATACTACTTTCAGTTTTCAAGGAGGAATTCGTGGATCGTGCAAAACCTTACTAGCTAGGGCGTCGGGGCAATCATTATTGATGATTTTATTTTCTTTTGGTACTTTCCTTCAGAGTTTTCTTGTACATTGTATCAGTTTATTTTGAACATGAATATGGGAACAGATTCTTGGTTTACTTTTATCCTTTGTCCTTGGTGTTGCTGTGATTTACCATTTTTTATTTTGATCTTTCTATATTAAAATGGTAATTCCTTCCATTTATGTGATATTTTATACCCTTGGTGCTAGTCTCCACCTGGGGGCCTACTCAAGGAGGGACTCATCAGTTCATTATCACTCCTTCAACTTGAAGAAGGATGGGTCTGGCTGTTTTTTTCCCCTTCCCTCATCTTGGAAATGGTCGGTCATCACATCACCCCTCGAGATATGTTTATTATTATAAGCATTATTTTATTTGAAATGGTTCATTTAATAACCCTTTAATAATTTATCATTATTTTAATATATTTAATTATATTCAAATTTAATTTCCATTTTTGTTATCTCATGGATTTTGGGTACACAAATTACAAAAATTGTTAGGGTTTGTGATAACTCTATTTTCATCCAATTATATATAAGTATTATTACTAAACACTATTATTCCATGTTTTATTTTTTTTATACCTAATAAATAATTTCTATTTAATTTAATTGCTAATTTATGGGGATATAACATTATTATTTATAACCTCGTATTCAATAAATTCTTACATTGAAGACTATAGTTCATGGAAGGGGTTTCTTGGTGTAAATTCAAATTTCGTGATATATGATTCCTTGAGTGGCCCATTTTAATTTGAAATTATCATTATATTACATATTTATTATATTATATCCATAATTATTTATGATTATATTTTAATTTATGTTTTGTAACCTTTATTCTTCAAGGTTTTTAATTAAAATATTACTCAAACTATAAGGCTTTCAATTCCTATTCATTTTCTCAAATCAATACTTTTTATTAAAGACAATACAGGTGGGGAGTTTATACTCTATATAATACCTTTCATCAAATTCTGTGGTTATTCATTTGGTTTTACATTTCCCATCATAATTTAACTTCCCCTTCACTCATAATGGACCTTAAGTTATACCTATAAGTGATGCCAACCCTTCCACTAATTTGGGGTAAGGTATCCTTCACTTTTATGTATTTATTAATTTGAGGAAGTTCAACATTTATTTATTTATGTCCAAATTAATGATCACAAAAATTATTCAAATAGTACTACACACCTTTTACCTCATTATAGAATATTAAATGTTCTTTAATATTGTATAATGAACCATCACAATCTTTGTTTGGGATTTTATTGAATTCTTATAAACATAATTATTCTTCCATATTATTTACTATATGAACAATTAATTTTCGATTCCTATGATTGAAGGGTGTCCAAAAATATTCCATAATTCAATTGATATGGGATATTATTGAATAAAAAGTATACCAATTTTTATATACAGTTGTAATTTGAGGATACTTATATAGAAAGTTATTTCATTTATTGATTAGGAAAATATTTAAAATTCGTATGCTTGAAATTTTGATATGGTTGTTTATTTTCAACACAAGAAAGTTGATTATGTATTTCTAAACCACCCACATTATTTCTCTAGATGGTTTATGATGATTTTATTCTTTTTTCATTGAAAAATATTAACATTCAATATTTTGATAGTATACTATCGATTTTTATGAAGGAATGTTGTTTAAGAAAGGCATTGTTATTCATATCATTCATACTATGAATGAATTGAAAATAAAAATTGATGATTGGTTATTGATATTATGTTTCCCTTGATGCATAAAATAGTATCATGAGACAAACAAATTGTGTATTTTGTGTATTTCTAACCAATATAAGCATAATGTCTTGATTTCAACCTTGATGACGAAATTAGTGACTTCTCTACATTCTTATTGGGATGAATAATATATTTGTCTGGGCCTTGATGGTAAAATATGTTTAAAATTATACATTACATAACTGTAAATTAAGTTATTATCATTGATAAATTTCTATATATTTTTAAACATGGATTTTTTTAGGCTAATGTAATAAATTATAAAAAATTTCTTTCTTATATTTTATTTTCCTACCATATTATTCATTTCATATTCATTCCTTCGAAATATCTGAAATAAATTTCAGTTTAACAATAATTTGAGCCCAACATCACCTTTTTCTATTTCTCAAAATTATTAAGAATAATAATATATATGATATGTTTTGAAGAACATATTTAATGTATAATTTATAGAGGATGTTTAATAATTATAATCGATTAAATAGTTTCCAATATAGTGGGAAAAAATTACATTAGCTCAGAAAGAAATGGGGTTTATTAGTTTATGTATTTTAAAAATAGTATAAATCTATATGCCTAAAAAGTTCAATGGATTATGAATGTTATATTATTTTTAATATAAAATATAATTAAGGATGTTTACTGAATTTTTTAGGCTAATTATTTTGTTATTTTCACCAAATATTGGATTACAATTCTTGAGGCTTTACAAAAACCCACGTATGTATGAATATATTATACTCCCAGGGGATAGAGAGGGATTTGGTGAGTAGTTAGAAATATATTCCCTTTAAAAAAATGTTTCTTGAAAAAAAACTAGAACCCATGTGCAATATGGGCATCCACCACCCCAACTTACTCATGTGGTGGAGCATAATAAATCAAAAAATATGATGATATTATTATCACAAAAAAAGGGAATCTACCTAGCCATAAAACCATATGTAGAGAATGTCATAGAAAATAACAATCTACCATCACTATGGTATAGATATTAAATATTCATATAAGAATCAATATTCAATATTAATTACTAATCAACATTTAATCATTTCAAATTATTCTGAATTCATTTAATAGATTAAGGATTTTCAAGCCATATGCCTTCGACAACATAATTTCTCTCATATTCAAGTATTACATCATAATTTACATTCAAAAAGAACCATCCTCATACTTTAATTAGTTTATACACTTTTTCATAATTCATGGGTACTCTAGGACCCATCATATTATAACAAAAATAAAGATCCACCAATCCTGAGTAATACTACAAAAGTATGTAATTGAAAATTATTTTAAAGAAACCTTCTAATAATTTAACCATAAAAATAATATCAAACATAAATATATGATAAATAAAAGAATTTAACATGTATTTTCTTCCTCGGTGTTATATCATTTCACCATTTTGCATAATGTAATCCATCCCACCATTATATGCATCCATCACCATAATAGCCTTAGGAAATCACACAAATTACTCTCCAGTGATCCAAACAGTAACACATTATCAATAAATCAAATCATGAATTAAATTTAATATAGAAATCACTCTTGGTGTAAACACAATATTTTTTATTCACACAAGATCTTGAGGCATCAGAGGCCTTCACATCATGTCTTGCAAGCCTTTATCCCGAAAGAACATGATTTCCCATATTTATTTTTTCTAGCATATTAATAGTTGAATTTTCGTGTATATTAATCCATTTCATTATTTATAGATTCTTATTTTAAAATAAACGTAATTAACCATCTATGAAAATTCAACAATAACCAAAATGTACATTTCTCAATTTTTCCATATATTATAAATATTCACGAAATAAAAATAAAAATATACTCATTCATCATTAAACATAAAATTCCTGAATTTTTTATTCACATTTAATATAAAATTCCATATAATATCATTTATGGTACCTAATAATAATAACACATATAATATATAACACACCTTCATGTAAATCATGAGGCAACATCAAACATATTTTAAAATACATGTGGGTGCTTTTACCCTTATAATATCATTTTTTATAATCATACATGACTCAAAATATTAATTTTATGTGGTTTCATGATTCTATAAACACATGACATCAATTTTATTACTCAAGACCCAAGCAGAGGAGGTATACACTACATCCAGAAAAGTTTCACACAGCACAGACTCTATCTCTATATGAGGAGCCACTATTCAGGTTTGTAAGTTAAATAATTAAATAATAGGATATATAAATGATAAATTCTAACTCATATTTTAATTCTCCCTGAATAATTTTTTTACGGTTTAATTTTTTATACTCTTTAGAATTTGTTTTTAGGTGAAAATTAAAAACTATAACTTTTACCAAAACAGTAATCTTATAAATAAAATGATTAAAATTTTATAATACCATTAAATTGGTTAATTATATTAGTATGTTAAAAATTAAATTTTAAAAAACTATTTTTAATTTAGAAAACCTGTGATTATCATTTTAGTGACATAATTAATTATTTCCAAAAAAATACTTTATTATTTTTTACAAATTAAAAATTATTTTGATTAAATATTGTTTTTATTTCATCTAAATTTACATAAATATTATTTTAATCATTATAAATAAATTTATATCATTAAAATAATATAAATTTTTAATGTTCTCGTAAACATAAATTTTGATCCTGAAAATATAGTTTTTTTCTAAAAATAAGGTATTTTGCGTTATAGACACAAATGATAAAATTGATTTTTCATAAACATGTAAATTTAATATGATAATATTGTTTTAATATTTAGAATTACTATTTTCAAATTATTTAATTAGGTTCATATTTATTTTAAGCATAAAAAATAAATTATTTAGGTCAAATATTATTACCCAGTAAAATCAAAAAAATAATTGTTAAAATATATGAACAAACGGTTTCCATAATGTTTTAAAAACAAGTGGTAGTATTCTGATGAATATTTATCAACCAATGGACACCAAAAACAAAATTATTTTGATATTATAAAACCATGAACCCTTGAATAACATCATTCTATAATTATGAAATAAAGGGTGCTAAAAAAAGAGCCATTTTTATGACTTATAAAAGGGGATACTTACACCCATTAATCTCACTATCATACATTAAAAATAATTATTAAAATGGTACCATTTTTCAACTAATAGAAACAAATAATAGGTTTATAATATTTTTTTTGGAATTAGTTAGGCTAATCCATTTATTTCTTAGGGGACTTCCAAGAGAAATATTAATGTCTCAAAGTGAGCATTATTTAATCCTTATATTTTTCTTCATATTATTTACATTACAAAACTATAGTAACAATAAATATATAATAATTTCAATAAATTTTTTATAATAAAGACTTATTATTTTAATTGAAAAACAAGATTTTTTTGTTCCATCAACTTAGGAAATAAATAACATTAACTGTACGTTTCTCGGACTACCACCTCCACGAAGAAATGCTTTTAATTTTTTCCCATATTTATTTTCATTGTTTATCCAAATTAATTAAAATATAATTCAATAACTTATATAAAATAAAAAAATCATTTTTCTTTTATAATTCTATTATATACATCCTTAACCACATTTAATTATCGAGATACATTGTATTCATGTTTGGGTTTGGTTTAACCATGAACCAGAATAATGCTATAAAAATATTTCCTAAGTGACTATGAGAGATTAAATACTAAAGTTATTATAATTTAAAAATAAAATCATGATTTTTTATGGTTTCATAATATTTATATTATGTATTCAAAATATTATTAATGTAAAATCACCTAGAATTAAAATAATCAAAATAAACCGACAAAAGATAAATTTTCATGAAAACATATTAAAAAATAATATAATATACAAATAATATATGATAGTAAATGGTATATATCTTATTTATATATAGAAAATGGTTTATTACCGAATAATTAATGTGAATGAGGTTCCTTAGGCAACATCAGTTAAGGTATTATTTAACCATCCACACACATTCTCTAGATGGTTTATGACCATGGATTAACTTTTATTAATAAGAGGACAAGTATTAACATTACATATGTTGTTATTCCAATATGAATGTTTTTGAAGTCATTTATTCTACTTATAAATTTCTTATAGTATATTCATTATAATTAAAATATTTATGGGCATGGATCAAAATTATATATCCCATCTATGCATCGTTTGGACAAATTAGATAAAAATGTTTTGATATTTTGTGTATATATACACCATGAAATAATTATTTCATCATTTTGAAATTGATAACAAAAAATATGCCTTATTTGTGGTCTGTAAAACATAAATACTATATTTTTAAGGAAATAATTGTAAAAAATATGACATTTGGTATTATGCATTCTATCACGAAGAATTCATTTATTGTTATCCATATAATAACATCTTTCATTTTGTTAGGTACTTCTTGACCCTTGTTTTTCCTCCCCATTATTTGTGTGTTTTTCTAAATTGTCTTTCATTTTTTGAGTTTGGGGAATGAAATTATGGTTTTATATAGGGTGTTTACTATGGTGATAGGGGCTACAGTGTAGTGTGTGAGGGCTGCACCATAGAGCACCAGGCTTTGGCGTAGCTATTATTGATGCCTTAACCTTTTGGGAAACCACTGAAAAATGGAGTGTAGGGATTCATAATGTAGAATTTATCATGCATATACCAATTATGGAATCACTATTCCATATGTGGTATCCTACAATATGGATCCCTAAAGGTGAGTATTGAGTTTACTAACAAATATAGAATAACTATGTCGTATACCACTAGGTTGTGTCGTGGTGAAGTTTTGTGCCACTTTAAATCTAGGATGGGATATAGAGTGGTGTTTGGGATATGACATAAAATCATTATAGAATAATCAGACCAATGATAGGTGTGTGGAATTTTTTTAGGAGGCCGATTTTCTAATGGTGGTTGTAGTGTGGCCTAGGGTGTCTATGCCAAGGTCTAGAAGATTATCAACAAGACTATGTCACGACCAACTGGGACTCTGATGTGGCATGTGTTTTACATATGTAAATTCCCAATAAAAATATAAAATACCTCTTCACACATAGAAAAATCACTCAACCTTGGTAATAATGGAGTCCTATAAGAGGAATTGTGGACCGTCTCAACTCCAATCTTAATGCATCAAAGCATTAATTGATGAATTTGTTTTATATCATATTAGTGGATCTTCATGTTTTCATAGATTAGATTATTTTCCCTTATCACCATCATATATAGTGATTGATGTAATGTAATTGCCTATGTAAACTCTATATTGATGGATATTTAATCTAGGCTATGTTCCTTGATCTCCTTCGTCTTCATCTATTTGTTTTTTATTCCTGTTGAGGGTGTTGATTTGAACATAGATTAGATGTAAGTGGTTTCATATGATTTTACATTATAATTGAATCCTTAAATTTCATGATTACTTAAATGTTAGTTTTAAATTATTTAGAAACATGTTATTGAAATGATTTGATATGTGATTTTAAATAACATAAAATTGTGAAAACCCCAATTTAAAATGAACTTAAATTGTAAAGAAAGTTTTGAGAAAATGGTAAATTTATTCAAAATAATATTTGATGAAACGATTTATCATTTATTATTTAAATGTTTTCAAAAAATGAATGATGATTTGTAAAATCAGGAATATGATGAAAACATTTGACATGGTTTATATGTGAAAAGGAATGTTGAAATATAAAATTAGGTAATTCAATTGAGATTGATGAAATGTTTTAAATGATTTATTATCTCAATAATGTGTGACTGAATATTAATATTAAATGTAATACTAGGTAGTAGTGTGTAATTATGACAATAACACTAGGATATAAGAACCTATAAATGGATTGATGATAAGAGAACTAATATAAATTTTCAATGGCATGATTTCCCCAATGGGGAGTTGATCTTGATAGCCTCAGCTGAGGGATGTGTCCACACATTTACCCAAGATAACTGATTGAGTAGTGTGAGTATAATATTTCTATAAACTAAGGTACCACATGGATAATTTCATGGTGTTGGGAAGCATTTTGAGTTGATGATAACATGTTATTTATTTTAGAACAATTTGACTCATTAAAATAAATGTGTATAAATTTTTTATATCAAATGATCATTTATTCCTATTTAAATATTGTTTATATCATCAATAATTAATTGTGAAATAATTTTTTATTGGTAATATATATATTTTATTTGATGTATTCTTTTATTGGAATTTAATGCAACAATGGTTTCTTATTGTGGTAATGATATTTGAGCACCTAGTGAGACCCTAATGGGATGTTTATCTCACACCATATCTTATAAATTGGGTGTTTATAGATTATCTTATTCCAATGCCACAGAATGTGGATGATCACTTGGAGGTGGAATATGTACTGGATTCAGGGGATCATGGAGTGATGATAGTGTCAGATGGAGCTATCTTCCATGTGTTAAATAGGGGTTTGAGGTTTCTTATTCAAGAAGATGTGACCCTTATAGGTTTATGTATTGTCGGTTTGTTATTAAAAAAATTTATTATGTTAAATTATCCTTGAGGAGTGTTGAAATACCAACTTATATCTTTTACCTTACAATTTTATGTGGAAAATCATTCCCTCTTGATTATTTTAAGATTCTAGGTGATTTATACCAACCTGTGTGGATTGGGTATGCCTATTAGGGAATGTCAGAGCCAGATCTGATATCATTTTAATAGGGTATCAAATATGGTTCATGAAAAAGTGGGATCATATTGAAGGTTGATATTTATTACAGGATATTTTTATTTAGTCTCAGTTGCCTTGGTAGATACAAGGTAGGATTGATGGGACTTAAGAGGTAATTATCGGGGAGTTTGTATTCATCTCACACCATAAAAACATTATCTCACTATGGGTGTTTGGGAAAATGGTCATTGAGGAATTTTTTGAAATGATTATATAATTTTCCTTGTTTGACATGAGTGCCTTGTAATCATATAATATTGAATCCATTTTGATTGAATTAATATTCCTATATCTATTGTTTTAGTTTTTCATCCGAGTAACCATTATGATATTTTTATGTGGTTTTATGATTTTTTATAACATAATTATTTTGACAATATGCTTGAATAAGTCACAAGAGGGAGATAGTAGGGAATAATAGTAAGAAAATACTCTGGAAGAAAAAAATCACATTAAGATAAATTCATATGCTTTCCCAAATCATGGACAGGTAGAAATATAGTTTCATGTTCAGTATCCAATTGTGAATCCATTAAGAGATTAATCAAGATAAAATTATCCACCATTAATTCATTATAGTACACCAACATTCTAGGGAACTAATGATCCTAAATATGATTAGGATTGGTTGAAAAAATGCATATATTCTTTATTAGTTCTTGGAGATTCCAAAATCTATAATGGTGGTGTCTTATAACATTAAGCTTGATGGGCCGTAAAAAAGATGGTGGGATTCAATAATGACAATGAAGAATCATTATGTCAGGATGTGGGAGGAATTTATTGTTCTTTTCATGGATAAGTTCTATCTAGAATCTCTCATCATGGGGAAATACATCAAGTTTCTCAACCTCCATTAGGGTTATAAGACCGTGACATAGTATCCAAGCCATTTCATTGAGCATGTTTATTTTTTCTCATTATTTAATGACTAAACCAAATCTAATGGAATTAATATTTGATTTGGGTCTTAATTCTGATATTAAATCTCAAACAATTATGTTAAATTAAGCTTATTATTGTAATGTGATGACTAGGATTTGGATGGCTGAGCTTGGCCTAGATGGTATATCGTGCTTTATGAGAGTCCCTTTTTCTTGTAGTGGATGTTTTTTGAGTTAATTATAGGGAAAATGATATTTCTATGAGACTAACTATGGTTCAATATAGTAAGAATCTTATTGACCTTCTGTAGTACCTGACATAACACCAATTATATGGTTCATGTGTAATTAGGTTTAGCATTCAATACCGGTTTGTACTGAGGTAAGAAGGATATGTAGATATTATGGTCAATACTAAAATTTACATATACTATGCCATATATTTTATACTCCACATAGTAACATGTTCTTATCAACTTCAAAATGTACATTAGTTAAATTTAATGCATCAATATATTAGGGGTTCCATCCACATTCATCTAGAATAATGATTTTTCATAGAGAGGAAGATTATTTTGATGGTGATAATGATAGTTCAATGAATGAGAGAGGTATCATCACTATATATTTCTGATTAGAGAAAACATTATTTGATACTGGTATATCTCACTTGTTTTTTTTCACTCATTTTTTTCTTACTAAAACTTACTAAATATTTGTTCCTTATTTGATGGAAATTACTATGCCCCTTGGAACAAATATTGAACAAGGTATCTGATGTCCCTCTTGTGTTTTATCACTATAAAATTTTTAACATATAGGTAATTTTTGGTTCTTAACATGAATACTGTTGATTTCAATTCTGGGATTATTGTATGATTTATCATAATTAACCAATTGAATGATACCTTAGGTATATATAATTTACTATGTTAAATAGGGGGTTTCATGTTTTTTTGGGAGAATAGAACCCGAGGTCGAGTATAGAAAGACATTATTTTCTAAAATTAGGAAGGGTATTATTGGTGTTTTATTTCGAAATAGAGTGAGAATATTTGATTGAGGATATCTATATAATTATCTTGATTTTCTCAAGGTGTTTCCTTCAGATTTCCTTATATTTTCACTGTAAGGGAGGTGGAGTTCTCCCTTGATTTGGAATCAGATACACATCTATTTTTGATGTCCTCTTACACAATAAAACCAACTGATTTGAAAGAATTTATACTTATTTGGATGAAATTATGGATACAAGGTTTATTTTATTGGGTGTGTAATGTTGGGTGTCACGTAGTATCTTTGTAAATAAAGATAATGGGACACTTCACCTTATTGTTGATTATCAAAAACTAAATCGAGTTATGTTGAACATAAGTTATCAAATTCCATATATTGATGATCCATTTAACTATTTTAAAGGTGTATAGTGGTTATAGAAGATTCATCATAAATATGTTTACCACTAGATGTGAATTAAAGAATATAACTTTCACAAGACCACCATGAAGAGTTAGTTTTTTCATTATGTGTACATTCTTATGTTATTTGGTATAACAAATTCTCTAATAGTTTTTATGGATTTGATGAAAATTATATTTATCAGTACCATGATACATTCATTTTACAAGGATTATTTCTTTGTTTAATCCATGATCAAGTTCGGTCATGTGCATCATTTAAATGTAGTTTTGCATATTTTTAGAAATTATAGTCCTGACACGTAGGATTTTAAATGAAATTTATGGATTTAGTAAAGGAATTTATTGAGAAAAGTGTCATAGAACATGGTTTTTCAGTCAATACTAAGATGGTGGATATTTTTATGATAAGGGTGTAACCATGGAAATTTTTTTATATTCTATGATTCCAATGATTAAGGGGTTATTACCATTATTTTATTAAATATTTATCGATGTTCATTTCAGTAATGACCGTTATCACTTGGAAGGTGGAAATTCATTTGGGGTGAGAAATGTTAGAGTTACTTTGTTGACCTAAATAATATTTGGACATATATGATGGTATTGGTAATTTATAAGTTATATAAGGTCTCTGTAGTATTTTTTGACACATTAGCTTCAAGATAGGGATATATTCTTATGCATGGTGATCACATTGTACCATATAGTTTTGGATATCATGAACTACCTGAGAAGAATTATTTGACCCATGATCACAAAATTGTTGTTATGATGCATGATGATAATAGTAGGTGACTATACCATTTGGGCGAAAGGATTACCATATTTTCTAACCAAATAAACCTGATTTATATTTCCCTCATAAAATATTTGATCCTCCAATATAGGTGTTGCGTGGAGTTTTTTTATTTATTTTTCAATATTACCAATACATATAGAAAGGTTAATTTCATTTCTAATGGATTGAGTAGAAAAATTTTGAACCAACCCATGAAGGAATCATCATAAGTGTGGAATGTAATTGATATATTTGTTCAGTTTCATTTGGGAGTTTGTGAGAATGAGTATGGGGTTATATTTGGATGGTATAAAATTGACCTACTCACTTTTTGAGAAGAATCATCATTAGAAACAGTTTGATGATGAATAATGTGGAATTTGGGACTATATCTATGGTGGGTATATCTTCAGTGGGTAAGAAATCACATTGAATGGTATTCTATGTTTTCATAATTGTTGTGTTATGTCTTTAACTATGATAAATTTCATGATTTTGGATTTCTATAATTCTCAATGGGCATTGAAACAATGTACTATAATGATTTTTTGTGATATGTGATGACAATTTTGGTGTCCAGGTATGTGACAAGACATCACTAAACTTATTTCACAGTATTAAATATTCCAATAGGTCAACATCGAGCACCATATACCTTCATGTTTTCTATGGGAACTCCACGTGATGACTGGGATGTGGGACAAGATATCAATATAATTTGTAGATGGGTTACCATTTACCCCTTATAAAAATAATTCAATATTAGTGGTGATCTATAGGCTGACCAAATCCACTCACTTTATACACATTCAAGATATAAAAATGTTTGAGCACTTGGGTCATATCTAAACGCATGAAATTTTAAGATTGTACAATGTTCCCTATTGTATAGCATCTGATATGGAAACAAGTTTCACTTATCAATTATAGAGAGGCCCTTAGGAGGAATATGCATCCCTAGTAAATTTGATAACTATATATCATCCATTAATTGATGTAAATATTAAACGATCGTTAAAAATTCTAAATTACGTACAACATGGTTGAGTTCATGACTTTGGTGGAGCTTGTGATGACCATTTGGGAGTAGTTTTGTTTTCCTATATAAAAATTAACAAGTATGGTACCAGAATGGATCCTTTTGTTTCCTTGTCGGTCAGACATACTAATCTCCATTTTATTGGCCAGGGTTTAGGGAAATTTTTTGGTGGAACCATATTTATTCAAACAGATAATGGTGAGGAATCATTTAATAATTCATAGAATTTTTATGGAACATAATAATAATAAATCCTATGATGATTCTTATAGATGACCAATGGTGTTTTTATTAGATGACTAGGTATTCATTATAATTTCACAATGGTTAGTTCGTAGAAATGTTTTGATGAACAGAAAGATTATACCATCGGTTTTGAGTCCTGTTGAGATTGATGAGTGGGTGGGGAAAGTGGCTTACTGTTTGGAACATCAACCATAGATGGCGTAGATCTATAATGTGACTCATATATCACAATTTTGAGTGTATATTTCTACCCCTTCACATGTTTTTATATGGTATCATTATTATATTAAGATCAATTTTTCTATAATTGATAATCTTGTTAGGATTGATGATTTTGAGATAATGGTTCTTGAAGGGAACAATATACATTTGGTCTATGTGATTTGGACGTATTTTTATTTTTATTATGAGTCATTTGAGTGTGGGGAACTGATGAGAGAGTAATTTAATCATATCATTGACATGGAATATTCCATGAAAAATTTATATGTATAAATAATATTTATTTTGGGGAGGATGTAATATCATCATACCTTATCCAAGACATTCTTGACTTTAGTATTCTTTTAGGTCATATGGGTGTGTTTCCAGGTCATTTTTTAGTTTTTATATTTGGGGGATGAGATGGTGGGTTAATATAGGGATCTGTTTTTTGGAGTTAGGGGATCCTACATAAAGTGTGATGTATACACTGTGGACCACCAGGAATTATAGTATTATTTTCTAAAGCCCCAACCATTTGGTGACCCACTATGAGATGGAGATTAGGGATGTGGCCATGAGAATTTTCAAGAATCATCCAATATTAGAACCAATATTTCATTGGTGATATGACAAAATTTGTATCCCTTGAGTGTAATTTCAAGTACACTACTAGATATAGTATGCATACGACATGGGAAACTGGTCTACAATGTGGTGAAGATTTTGACAACATCCAATTTTGGAAGGGGATGCGACGTGGTGTTTGAGATGAACTATAATGTCGACGAGGAAGATGTAGATTTGTAAGAGATATATGGAATGGTTTTAGGATTCTAGTAGGCATATGGTTGTAGTATCCTGGTCTATGGTGTCTTTGTAGAGGTATGCCTTATTTTTAGAAGGATAGTGTTATGGCCATGGGGGGCTGTGACAGGACCTATGTTTTTATGGATATTAAATAAATAATCTATTTTTTTGAATCACATATTACACTCAAAAATAATTTTATTTTTTTTTGATATTGAAGGATTTCATGATATTTCTTTTCACTATGTGAACTCTGATTTTCTTCATTCACAGATTTGTTTGAAGTGTTTGATTACTCTTTAGTAAGTGGATTTTCCGCCTATTTTAGAATCTTAAGTTTACATAATCTCTTTCATAGTGAGTGATATTTTGTCTTGTTATTGATGGATCAAATCACAATTTTTATGAATCATGATTCAAGGTTGGGTTCCCAAATCTCCGTCTCCTACTTCATTGTTTATAATTAGAGGTGTCATCACCTCAAGGTGTTTTGTGAGGGATCAAATTCTGTACAACCACTGACATCATGTATAAAATATTTGAACGATATCCAATAGGGTTTTTTCATGGATCTAGAAACTCCAAACATCTATTATATCCATTATGACTAATGGAATTACATTCTAAAGGTATGAGTTCAATGGGAAACTTGGTCAACGAAACATAAGAAATCATATTAGTTAAGAGGATGGGATATTAGTATTATCACACCCTTTTGAGGGTAAATATTTCCAATTTTGGGACTCTATATTAGATTTAAGATATTCTAGTGAATTTTTATCCATTCCCATTTATGAATATGGGAATTATCCTAAATTACTTATCCATTATGAATAAGAATGAGTTTTGAATTATCTATTATTATATGAGGATCTCCCTTGATGGATCCCTTTTATGGATGAATTAGAGAGTCCTTGTTGATTTATTAGGATGAAAATGGTTTTGGGAACCATGGTGAGGTTCCATTTTATTGATTAATTTGAGATTCCTTCTTCATTTATTAGGATGAAAACAGTTTTGGGACACATAGGGAGGCACTAGGGAGTTTTCTATCATCACTGGAGATAAAAGTTACTTCGATGTCAGGATCAATCCCATGATATGGGCTTACTAAATATCATCATGGGATGAATCAGAACCCATGTATTTAGGATCCACATAATAGGAAAAATTTCATTTTATGGTCATGTTAAAAGGATTGAACCATTCTATTTAACATCATATGATAAGGGAAGACTAAGTGAAGGGTTCCCTGTCTAGGATGGAGTGGAACTTATTCCAAGGTAGCCCATGGGACCAAGAAGAGATATGGAATTCCATTTGAACATGAACTTACCAAGGATATGGATTGGGGAACATTTGGGGGGATTTGGGAATTGAGTTTAGACCTCCGGAGGTCTTCTTGTGTATCCTAGTTTGTTGGGAATCAAATCCCTCATAGATTATTCAAGTGTGGTTTACTCATGGATACTTCCCATTTAAGGGGGTGCAGTTAGGGATTATAATAAAAGGATACCTTTTTGTTTTACTTAATTGGTAATATGATCCTCTAAATTTTTTATGTTCAAGATTACACAATAAAAGAGGCCCATTTGGGTAGATGTGGTTGGTGTTTACACTGTATAGAAGGCCTATTTGGATTGATGCACTTAGAACTTATATGTACGAAGAAGGATCATATGATTATATATGATTGGGGATTACACTATACATGATGACAATATGAGTTTTGTTATCATGTGGATTTCATGATCACCGCTAATATATAAGCCCACTTTTTTCATACTCTATGTGTGAATCAAGAGGAAGAAGTAGATCTGACGATCCTATAGCCCATTCCGTCTATAGATGGATGAGGTCTGAAAGCCTCATTGGTAGGGATGGGGTGTTCAGTGTTCTCATATCCTCCTTTATTTTAATATACTGGATAGTCACATCATGTGATCCATCGATACATGACCAATGATGTGGTAGAGAGTAGAAATAGTTGTTCCTTCCCGAATAAATGAAGAGGATTACTCTAGGCGGGATTCCATAAAATTTCATCCATGGGGAGGAACCTAGAAATGGTAATGACATGCATGATCTTACACAATATTCATGTAATAAAAAGGTTTATGTGAAAACCTCCATGGTTATTACCTACGTTACCATGGGAATGCAGATTCAAGCATATTCTCAGGGTCCACGTCATTATGGATTTTACACAATTGACTCCGCATACCAAGTGTTTATAGACTAGAAAGGGAATTATGGTGTGCCTGATTATTTAATAATAAAGCTATGGTGTCTTTGGAAGTGGCCTTGGCTTGATGTTTTTGGACTAGTTCTTGGTGGGTTCAATTTGGGACCTGACAGCATAACGAAAGGAAATGAATAGAACAAGAGAGTAGAACATCCTATGAGGTCCCATTCCATGTAGTATGCTTTTACATGGGATTGGGTTCCCTTTACATAGAATGATACAATGAATATGAGGTTACCATCCACATAACATAATTATACTCACACCTAGGGTCTAATTTCATAGTGTATTTCCTGGTGGAACCTTGTTCTACCCATGTACAGTGTTCCTACGTGGGGATAGGTTTTTCTTTGTATCATTTGGATATGCAGGGAAGGGGTTTTCCATCATAGTGTTTTTCTATTTTGGATTCTAGTCTCCCAATGATCCATGCATTATGCATTACAAAATGTTTTCTGTGATGGGGTTTTAACATCATAGATAGCCGGATGAATTATTATTTTATCCTTCCCACTATGTGATGGATTTTTACCTACATGGAATCAATGAGTCAATAATATCTATCTGATATATTCAGTTATATTTTGTGGTATCTACTATCATATGTGTGTGTTTCTCTTTTTTGTTTCCCCTTGGTGTCTTTTTATAGAAGAATGGAAGTGATGGAAATTGGCATTACCGGTCATATGTGATGGGCCACATATCTTATATTGAGGGTTCCCAAGGAGAGTGTACTATACCGTGAATGACTTAGTGATTTGGGAGTGTTCATTCTTGACGGGGGATGTTATTTTTGAATGCGTAAATCACCTACAAACCCTGAAAATTACTTTGTTTCATTTGCGGGTGATTTCTATACCACCTCAAACCATAGACTATTTAGTTCACCATGATGATCATTAATGGGGGTGGAAATCACCATCCAACTCTACGAATAACATTGTATTTATTCATGGGGTTTGGAAGTACAACCTCATTCCATGAACTATTTAGTTCATGAAGTTCCATATGAAGAGGCATAATGCCTTGATGATCCGCATTCCCTAAAGTGATTTCTAGTTAATTGTCTTTTATATCCATCTTGGTCTTACCCCATTAAAAATTTTTATTATATTTTCTTCAAGATTTAATTAAACCCTTTCCCAATTCAAGGAATTCCTTTGTTCCTCCATGTAGGTTTTTCATGAACCAAAAAAATTCCCCATCAGAATGGGTTTTGATCATAATTAATAGAAGGTTATTCTGATATATAAGCTTTCCTGATTTGAATGAAAGATAAGATAATGCACTAATTTTTTCATGAGAGAAGGAAAAATGGGAGAATTGTTTTGATTGTTACTAGATTATATAGAGATAACAAAAAGCACTGTTTATCTTTCATTAACACCATATTTTACCTAGGTCTATTGTGTTGTGGGATTAACAGCAATTACATGACTTTTTATAGGCCTCCCTTTGACATTTTTTTACATAACATGTTTTCTGCCTTTTTAATTTTCCTCTGGACATTCTATTTTTCCAAAACCACACATATATTAGGTCTAGTGAGCTAGAAAATGACTTTTTTTCCAAAGATCCCATTGATGGGTTTCAACTAGGATTGTAATAAGTCTCTATTTGTGGGATGTTTAGAGTGTTTCCAAAATGAATAATATGAATGTTGTTTTAGGTCGAACAACATTGAAAAAGAATTATTTCATGATGGTACCAATAGGAAATAATGACAAAGAATGATCAAATACTTTTCTTAAATGGGAGAGGGATTTTTCTTTATCCCAGTTTTGTTATTTCTAAGCCGAAGACGTGACATGTTCTATGTTTGTGATGATTTACAGCAAGGACAGTTTCCAACCCTATGTTTCTAGGTTGAAGTGTGACGGGATAAGCCACTCATGGGGACAAACATGTCATTGGTTGACATGTGTTTTGTTGTGCGATACTTATATAGATGAAACTGGGGAATATATTTCATAGCAAAACATTGGTATCCTTAGGACATTGACTATCTATTTATGATGGGTAGGTAATTTGTGAAAATTCATTTTATCATGTCTATGAAGAGTGAAGAGTAAAGGGAATGATGTCTGAAAAAGTTGAGGGCATCCGTACCAACAATATCCATGAATAAGAAAACAGTCCAACAAGAATTTGTGCTGTGTAAAGTGAGGTGTCAAGCATAGTGCAGTTTAATTTCATGTAACTAGTACTAGTATTTTTTTTTATTTTAAATTATTACATCAATGATGTTTGACGACTATATATTAGTGCCATTTAGATTGGATTTAGGGTTTAATGATTTTAAATTATCATAGTAATCTATCCAAGAATATTCTATAATCATTAGGCTTGAAGGTGTAATGGGTGTGAGCCATAATCCAGAGGGATTCCGAATTTTAGGAGAGATGTGGGATGTAAACATCATTTGGGTGTACAGATATTGGAAAAGACTCTCATGAGGATGTATTTTCCTTTGGATTACATGAATTTTTTTGTGTCTGATTTATGTAGAGACAACATGATCATATTGTTTATAGATGAACAAAGGTTTCTTCAAGACACTTACCATCATTTTTGATGGATGGGGAGGTTTATGGGGATTTAAAAATTTCTATAAAGAGAGTTTAGTTTTTAATGGTATATTTATGAAAAGGAATAGGGAAATTAATGTCAAAACATATAAGGAATGGGTTGAAGCATTTATCTTACACAAATATGAGTAGGTTTTCTATGCAGGTCTGACCCATACATAGGGAAGGTACATTTTTTTTGGGTTTTGGAAGGAACCAGTAATGGAGACCTAGGTGTCACTATATTTCCTGCGAGGCTATACATCATATCATAGGTAGTTCTCGTATGGTTTCCCAATGAATCGATCAAACACATTTATGGGATCTGGGCATTTTCTTCTTTATACGAGCTCAAAAATAGGTTGAGGCTAATATTCGATTCCCCTATGAAGATCATTCTCATTTATAAGAGAGTGGGTCATTTTTTGATTATTGTTCCTATATAGGGATATATGATCCATGTGTTTCTATATATCCCATTAATGATAGAATCATTCCATAATTAATTCTTGTAAGTCTCATTAAGAAAGACTGGCCTATTCACAAGGAAATGTAATCTTTTAACTTTTTATATTGTTATACCCAAGATTGGGTGTTAGGGTCTCACTATGTACTCTATAGTGGTAGGGATCATGCCACATGTTGTTTCGGTAAATTTTGTAGTATAGTTTCATGCGACTATGACACCACCCATGAAATATTTTGTCATGTGATGAGGACATCATGTGGTAGTTTCATTTTAAGTCATGCAGATAGGACCATATGTCATGTAAATGGTGAGTAAGTGGAAGCTTAACAAGCTATGATGTTCTGAAATGCCTCATATGTGATGGGAAAAAAGAAATCATAAACCATGATTCTAGGAATTCTCAAATTTAGAGAGATGATATGTTGAATAAATTCTAATTGGGAATACAAGGAAAGGAAAAGCCTCTCTTAGGGATGAATTTCTCTATTTTTGACATTCCTTTCTTTGTGGAAAACATACATAAAACAAACTCAGTTATATTTTTCTATATTATTGAAAAGTTTACTTCAGGGTATTGATGTTCCATTTTTTATAACTGGAGGATGGTTGTGGGGATCCAAAATTCCACAGGGAACAAAGTATGATGGATGGAATGATTGTGTCTAGTTAGATTAGATACATTCAGGGAATGATTATCCATGGAGTTTGAAATACCCTAAATAGATCTGACTCATATTTAGTGGGTCATTTCTGTTTCCTTAATAGATACTTTATTGAGGAACCAATGCTTTATATCTCTTTCATAGTTTTTCTTATTATAAAAATGATATGGGGACATGTTCTTTTATCTACCCACATATGAGACTAGGTCACAAGGCCTAGACATCACTACATATATCATCTTAATGAGAATCATTCCATAAGTAGTCCTTGAGGTACAATGTAGTATAACATCATACGGTAAGGATGTAGGTTCATAGACATAAAGGGGAAATAACCAGTGTCCATTTTAAGGTATTTCTACCAAGACCATGGAAATATTTTTCTGTATTGATATTCCTTGATCATGTGGGGAATCTTGTACCAAAAACCCTAATACCACATGATCTATACTCAGTGTGTGGTGAAAGGAGTGGATAGGTTTTATTCCTCCAATCATATGTAATGAAAAAAAGTATATGGGAATTTTGATTGTTGTGGTGACTGGCCCATAAGGCATGATCCATGCATCTCTAAGTATCCCATCAAAATGAAAATCAAGCCACAATTTTTTCTAGAAATACCATGCAATTTAATGTTATGTGATGAGGAAAATATTGACCAAATGTGAAAGAGGGAAAGCATTGTGGATATTCCGTAGTATGGAAACCTAGGAGTTAATTCATATTCTATGATGTTATGAATGAAGAAATATGTAGTTCTAAAAATATTCTATATATAGGAAAAAATCATAAACCAGAAATAAGGTATCTTTATTGTGGTTCGACCCCATATTTTATATCTAGTAATCACTACATATATCATTGGAATGAGAATAATGACACATGTTGTTCATGAAATATTCCAAGTGTTGGTCTGATCCATACCCATGGAGGGGGATATTTTTGTTCTTTACAACTTGACCAAGGATTTAAGATCTAGTTATACCTACATATCATATATTATAAATAATCTATACCTACATATTCTTGAGATCCTATAGAGTTTGACATCATGCGATGAGGATGATAGTGACATTATATAAAAGATATGAAATATTGTATTTGTGCCCAAGAATTGAAATATGGGCATCACTACATATCTTGTGAGTGTAGGAATTAATAAAAACATAGTGATATATGTGATTTACTATATATATCATACTCATGAATAACTAGTGGACATATTTCATGAAACATACCTTTAAATAGGATCCAATTTAGAGTTGCAAGCATCATTTTTTTGATTATTCAAGGTAAGTTGAATTTTCTATATTTCAGGGATTGACCTAGATATTAGGACCAAGGTTTTGCTACAAATTATGTGACTGTTGGAATCTAGCCAAAAATTGTTCTTTATGAAAAGAACCTTATGTTAGTCTGATCCATTCACAGGGAGGGGAATTTTTTTTTTCTTTTGGTGGATGGACTAGGAAGTAAAATATAGGCATCTGTACGTATCTCATTATAATTGTTATCTAACCATATATATTTATGGATGATAATTCATCAAAGAGGTCAAACCCACTCATAGAGGGGGAAATGTTTCCCATTTTCATAGTGTGTGTGTGGATGGGTCCATGACATAGGGTACTGATGTCAAAACATATCCTACGATAACATGAATCAATCCATATGTTGTTCTTGAGAAATTTAATCCTTATGTAGATATTACATTAATGTGGGAATATGGATATTTCATCTTTCTCTCAGCCATATCTAACTCATGTTTACTGAATCATTGACTAAAAAAATGCCTCTTTTATATTTTAGAATCATGCAATGAGGAACATAAACCCTATTCTAAGGGAATAAAATATAGACATGGGGAAGGTGGAATCCAAGAATAGGAATTTATTACATGGTTGAGTGAAAAACCTCATGTGATTGAGGAAGTAGGAGGCCATTTTTCACTTCTCAATTTCCCAAATCGCTTTCAAAAAATTTATATTCATGATAATTGAACTTAGATATGTAGTTTGACATCAAACATTAAGGAATAACGGTGATATAGAGTTTTTAACATCTTCAATCTAAGTAGAATGAATCATGTATTTTATTATTATTTTTTCATAATGAATTTATCTCATTGTTTATCATAATGCAATGAGGAAAAATAAAATGGTACATATGCATGGAGCCTTCCTATGTGATTCTATAGAGTTGAAATGATTTGAATGGGCCTTACACATGAACTATTCTTATGTTTATGTTACCATGACAGTGCCTCTTCTCATGTATGTTCAAGGGTTTTTTTTAATTTCACATAAGAGGGATTTTAACCATTAAGATTAATGTCATTTAGTGTGGATGAAGATTATATGCATTTTACATTATGTGGATGAGGCAATTGTTTCTTGTTATTACACGAGATATTTCAACTGGAACCTTTCATTGGTGGGAGTCATGGAGAATATTCCATTCATTGAAATCAAAGAATAATACCTATCTGAATAGATGTTATGGATAGTGTACAATCCCTCCATTTTTGGTTACAACATTAGAGAATCATCTTTGGGTATCATCAGAGTTCTAAGGACCGACACCATTTCTCCTCTATGAAAAACTAGAGGTTATCCTTTTTGTAAAAGGCTTGCATGATCATGTTTTCGTGGACTTCCAAATGATTCAAGGTATGCATTATTTTCCCATCCAGTTGCTAAAATTTATTGAACCTTTTTTGGCATTACTTATATCTGGATAATTGACCGCTTATGGAAATGTGTATTGAGGGAAATTGAACTTTGATGGGTAGGACCCCCCTATTTCATACACTAATGTGTATGGGGTTTCCCATGTGGCAGTGCAGTTCATGGACCAGTAAGCCCATAAGGCTTGTAAGAGCTTATATATACAATAAATTATATCTATATCTAATATCTTCTGGGGTTTATTTGGTAGGTTTTTTTGAATACCTATATCTTTTCATTTGTCACTGCATGATAGTGAGTTGTATGATTGAACTTAATGTCATACTCTTGATATAGCTTCTCCAATTAAACAGAGTGGAAGCATGTGTCATTTTTATTAGTATATTATGTGGAACACCAAACATAGTGATATTTTTTGAATTTCATGAATCTAAAAATATTACATTCCCTAACTTATTTGGTAGGCATAAATTCAAACCACTTGTAGAATAAGTAAGTTTCTATAATAACGCTCTTCAAAAGAATGGTATTAGAGGGAGGATATGGTCCCATGACATCCATTCCCCATATGGAAATTGGTAAAGAGTAAATTTCTATGTGAAAAAACTCTCGGGTTTGGTCAATGATGTTGGATTGAACCTTTAAGGAATTGATCTTTCAGAAATTTGGGCCAGTCCTATGTTTTAGTTGGCCAATAATACCCTAGTCGTCAGATTTGGCGAGAAATATTAATTTATGACTGGTGAGCACCAGATGATCCAATATTCACTTATTTCATGATTACACTTCCCTCTTTTATAGAATATACCTAAGAAGGACCCCATCAAAGATACATTTGTGTTGTACCTTTTCATGATTTGTTCCATCACATAGAAAAATGTTAATGGGTCATATTCAAATATTCTCTCAATTAGCTCTATCATTTGAGATCTCTCCCTTTGGAAGGTATTCCAAAATGGGTGATATCCAACAGGTGGTAGGAACAAATAGTTTATTAGGGAGATTATATATTTCTTTTTGATATCGTAATTGAGGTTAACATGATTAATGATTGGTTTATAATCACACATTATCATCAAGTGATTGAGTTTTTCTGGAAGTGAAAGCTACAAACATATAATTATAGAATAATATTCTACTTTATATTTTGTGAACCCCTTCATCAATAAAAATGATTAATGAATGAATATCATTTAAATATTTATGGTCACAAATCTAGGACTTTCTTAGATGAGATTGGGGTCTTCAATCCTCTTACCTATCAGGCTTCAGGATACACCATCAAAAATTATTTCAATGATATGGGGGCACTCTAGAATAGAGAAGACCTATTCACCTATAGTTATATTTCCAATTACATCATTTCTTCTGAGGGGTGATATGTCATGATTTTTCTTATTCATGACTGTTAATTGATTTTTAAGGATGTAACTAATTGTCAAACAATATCAGAATGATATTCCACCATGGAATAAATTCAGATCAACATCAGATCATTGAGGATGTATTTGAGTGGGTTTATATGGGACATCAAAAATAACATTAATTGATTTAGGTCATTCCTTAGTTTCTTGATTAAAAAGATTTGTTCCAGACCCTCGTCTTGATATCGGAGTAATGATTCTCTTCATCAATCACAAATAATCTAATATAATAGCGACTATTTCCATTGCCTCTATTATTCATTCTCATGAGGAAGTCACTCAGTTATTTATCTAGGGAAGTCATGTAAAAAATAGGAAGCCTTTTTTTCTGAAGGAATCATCAACATTGGTGTGATCAAAATCATTTTTTGAGAAATTGAATGGTTCTAGGAAATGATTTTTCCACTGATATGTAATCCCCTTTTTCGTCAACCTGGTAAAGGGAAAAAAATTCCTCGAGGATTGAAATTAAGTGATAGATATAGGTTATGTTCTCATAGATTCCTCTCAACTCTGTATGATTTCATGTATGTGTCATGCCCAGGATATCCTTCACCATATAGGGGTGGACATTGATGCCACGATGCCATAAAATCAAGGTGAAAAATTACCCTAATGTAATACAAAAATAATATTTAAAGGGATTCATTTTCATGTTGTGCTATCACAATTTAATTATGAAAATTTCAGGATCCTATATGTGATTAGAATTTTGTCGAAATTTAACCACCATGTTGTTAACATGTAATTTGACCAATATTACTAGGAATGGTTTTAATATGCGATGCATGTCGTGTTGGAATGTAGCATCAACATTCTTCATGCTAGTTGAAATTACCAAAAAATAAGACACTCCTTGAGAAGGCCCTAAAGGTAGTATCTTATTCATATTATTGAGAAAATTATATTTTACTATATCCCAAATATCTATCTATTTAGAATATGTCTTGACATCCAGGCATTAAATGGATCAAGATTTATGTGATCAGGACAGGGAAATCATCCTTCAGACAGTGCTGGTTGAGGTCCCTAAAATCAATATAGAATCTAATTTTACCCATCTTATTATTGATAGGGATGATATTGGACAACCAGGTTAGATATTAGACATGCAGAATGATGTTGGATCTGATGAGCTTCTTAACTTCAGCCTCAATTTTGGCATCATGTGTCATGTGCATTCTTCTTGCTACCTATATATAGCTCCAATAGTCTTTTGGTAATATTAATTATTGATGGTAAACCTCAGGATCTAGGATGAGAAATTCAGTTTAATTCTAATAGAACACATCCAGATGCTTCTTCAAGAAAGAGGTATATACTTATTTCAAATCAAAATACATGACCACAATAATAAAGATGAGATGTGAGTCTTCTTATGTACCCATATTTAATTATATAATCTAATCAATAGTAGTGTAGATTCACTCTACAATTATAGGAATGGAATTCCTAAGATCATCTTCCACATCTTCCTCATCTTCATCATCATTATTATTTTCTATTGGGGAATTGAGTTTTGGGTGAACATCTACATTGTTGTGGGAGGATTTGAAATCCTTATATTATAAAGATGATGCGACCTCCCCAAATTAGGCCAATAGAGTGGGATTTCATTGATAATATAATGTGGAGGGTTGAGTGCTAATATTTTTTATACCATGTTAGTTTGTGAGGAAATAATTTTATAGAGATTTAGTGGCGAAATGAATGAATTTTATCTATGATTTCATCACTATCAAGGGTGTTAAAAAACATATCAACACTAGTAGACTCAATTTTCATGACTAATATCATGTAGTTTAAAGAGTATACATATTATTTTTGACTCATTCATTCTATTTGATTGAAGGGAGCCACATATTATTACCCCATATATTAAAAAGGGTTATTCAAGACTATTTCTAGACATGGTGAAAAAATCAAAACCATAAAATAGTGGTTGTTTCAATTTTCCAAAATAGAATCTTGCCTCAATATAATGCGACTCATATGATTTGAATTTGTAATTATTGGACTTAGATGTCTGGATTTTTCATTAATGTGATTTATAATGATTTTATAGTATAATGAAGGGATCAAAACATAATAGTGAAACTAGGGAATTCATATAAATACGTTAAAGGTCGTGTTCTGCCAAATCACAATGAAATTTCATTCAGCAGTGAGGTATCCAAATTGAATCCTAAGCTTGAGATGTCCCAATTTTAATTTATCTCATTTCATTAAACCATGTAGAGTTATGGAGGAAGGTTTCATGTTATATTAATCTTATCCCAATCAAAAAAGTGTTCATTCTATAAAATTATAATCTTCAGATCCATTTTCATTGAAAAAATTTCGTATACTGAAACCATTTATCCTGGAGAAAACATACAAGGGTCTGATGTGCTCCTATATAATGACATATTCTATAGCAATTTGGGTTTTTTCCCTGTCATACTTTGGAATATTCCTATGAATAATTCCATAGCTAGGCGCGAAGACGACGTGCGATTCCAAGGACCTGTGTGTCTGGAATTAATATTATAAAAATATTAAGTATTTTTATACTATGCATGTGGATGGGGTGTGATATCTCTTAAAAAGTAGCTCAGAATAGGAATCTGAGGCCACTGTTGTGTTTGTAACGTATTGTTTACCTTAGGAGGGGTGTAAACATTGTAGGTGTAGCCCTGCTGTGAGAAATGCCACCAGGGGCGTTTTCATAAATAAGTGGAAATGATTAATTTCGAGTGTTAGCTTGAATAAATTTTGAACGGAGTATCAGATCGAAAATCTGAGTCTTCTGTTGCATTTAAAACGGCACGTTTACCCTAAGGGAAACCTTACTTTTGTCTGCATCGGGCATCGGGCGGAGGAGATTCGGGAGCCAGAGAATTTTTGAAAAAAATAAATATCTCCCCACTTGGATGTGTCGTGCTCAGCAGAGGAGGAACTCCTTCCTCCTTCATTATTCATCCTCCCCCTTCTGATGGCGAATCGGAGACCAAATCGCGTGATCAAGGTGCAGTTGTACTCGGATTTTGACGGCGTACGTTCTAGGATCGTACATCGGAAGCTTTGGAGTGCAGATCTAAGCCAGAACGTCAACGTTTCGCCCGCAAGGTAGGTAGTTTGAGTTTTAATCCCCCGATCCTGTTTTTGCTGCGAATTTCTTCGTTTTAATGTCGTAACTGGAAGATCGCATCAAGAGGGTCGAGCCGATACCTTCAGATCACAAAACAGACCACCGGGGTGTCCCCGATGGTCTGAGGAAGCTCCGTCAGCGAGGCTCTAGCGCGGCAGCGCCGACGCTAGCGGACCCACGATGGTGCAGGTCACCGTGCGGCGGAGGGTCGCTAGACAGGGCGGGTCAGCCTCATTTTCATACAACGGGGTTTTAAAACCCCCATTTCTTCCTCCATGGAGGTTAGATTCGCATGCTTTCTGCGGCGACGCGAACCTCACGACGACGTGACCCTGATGAAGAGGCGAACCCTTCGGAGTGGGTTTGGTAATTTTATGGTTAGGGATCGTGGCCCGGGAGATTGAAACTTCGAACAAAATAATGATATTTTATTATTATTCGACTTCGGGTCGTCGAACCTTTCACCCTGAGCGTCCGATTGACATGCAATTAGTGGTTTTGAGACCCTGATGGTACGTTGGACTTTTCTAGTTGGGTGTCAGGTGTTGGGACTGAGTTTGGGGTGCGGGCCCCATGAGGCTGGGTTTTGTCGTTTTCGAAAAAATGTAACTTTTCCGCTGGGTGTTCGTTTTGGATGAGCGAGTAGTAGATCCTTTGTGTTTTTTTAGGAGGATCGCAATGGTGGTATCCGTTCGATGTGTTTCGGGATCGAGGCGTGGGCCTCACCCAGACTGCCTTCTCTGAATAGTACATTTTTCACCAGGGGTCCGTTTCGAACGAACGAGTAGTGGATCCTGTGTGTTTTTCCTTGGGGATCACCATGGTATGATCCGCTTGATGAGTTTCAGGATTATTGTGTGGGCCCCGCATAGGAAAGCTATGATGAATAGTTCATTGTTCACTGGTTGTCCGTTTATGGAGAGTAAACAGCATATCCTGTGTGTTTTTCCATGTGCATCGCGATGGTGGCATCAGTATCAGCCTTGGAGGTGCGCGGTGTGGCATTATTGTAGGTCGCTCAGGTTAGCGAGGTTCATGCCAATAGTGGTTGAGGATACTCCCTTGGTTCATTCCTACGAGGGTTCGCACGACATCACAACTTTCGTATAGGTTTGTGATCCTCTATATGGGATGTTCAATCTGTTAGAGTTGTGACATTCCTCCGGTGGGCCTGAAGTGGGATCCTCTAGCATAGTTACCTTAAATCGGGTTTTTGGTATCATTGTGACTGCTTATCCTTTGGTGGTGATCCCCCATTTAACAGGTTAACCGCATAGGGTTTGTGGCATCATCAGGAATGTGATCCCCAACGTAGTTGGCCGTGCTCCGTAGGGCTGTGGCATCGTTAGGTATACTATCCTCTCCTCGGCATGAGGTTTTTAGTAGGGTTGTAGGTATCGTTGGTTATATGATCCCCAACTCAGTATTTGGTTTTAGTACGGTTGCGACATCGTCAGTTCGATCCCTTACATTGCGAGTTATACCAGATAGGGTTCTGGTATCATCGTTACCACCCTTACGCAAAGAGAGGATCCTCTATCTAAGTGACATGTTTCTATATGAATGCCATATTGGATTGTGGTATCCCCCAGTGGATCTTGGGAGTGATCCCCTATCTGTGAGATATACGAATGCCAGATTGGGTTTTGGTATCCCCCAGTGGATCTTGGGAGTGGACCCCTATCTGTGAGATCTTCATATACCAGTGTGGGTTTTGGAATCCCCTAGCGGACCCTAGGAGTGATCCCCTCTCCGAAAATTTTGGGGTTCCTGCTATTTCAACGAGGTTTCCTCAGTACTGCTATCCGATTAGAGTGATCTCTCAGGTGAGTATCTGAGATGTTAGTGTGGGACCCGATGGAGTGTATCTCTCGAACGAATGTCACATGTGATGATGATGATCGTGGAGTGTTCTATCCTAGTTGTGAACCGTTTCTGGTGATGAGGTCTTTACCTCATGTGGCTTGGTGCGTGAGCTGAGTATATCTGGGTGTTCAAGGTGTACGTATGGCCATACACCTGGATTGAGCTGACTATTTGTGTTTAGTCGAGCATGGTCATGAGATGGAGTTTCTCTCTCATATGGGTTCTCTATGGCAGGGATGAGTGGACTGTTTCCTTCCAAATTCTCTCTTTTGTTCTGGGTTTTTGGGGTGCCTACTGAGTATTGTTATTCTCACCCCTACAAAGGCTTTTCCGCGCAAATGTTTGAGTCTTGTGTTGACCACAGGCCTTTTGACGGGGTCCCAGGAGGACCTGGACCAGGTGGAGCTGAGTGAGTAGGTTTAAACAGAGTGTTTACCAGAGCTATGCTGAGGATCTCACTGGCAGGTATTTTTGGCAGTGTTTTTCCCTCCTTTGAAGCAGGTTGGACACTTTTTAAGTTTTCCTTTGGTTGCCCTTGTTTTTCCCTTTTGTACTTTTGATGTACTCTGGTTGTGGGATACATGTATGCATGCATTTAAATTTCAGTTTTATATATCTTTGTACTGTGGAATAGAGGTGTATGTGGGTGTGTGTGTACAGGTACCTTAGGCTAATGCCTCCCATGTGTGTGATAGCCTACTCGGCGCTAGACGCCAGCCCATGGCCTATTTAAGGCGGTCTTGGGGAGTCGTGGCTCGAGCCCCACTGGGTAGGGTCATGAAATAGTGGTATCAAAGGATGTTCCACCTTTGGGATCTTAGAGCGTAGATGTTCTTGCTGTTAGTTTGGTTTGGGTTTCATAGCGGCAGTGTCATGATGTTTCGAGTTTGGCTTTCAGGCTAGAGACTCTAGTGTTGGTGTGGTGGCCGACGTATACACACACCAGGACTCTGATAACCTGCCTTCTGAACCGAGACATTCATACATTGGTCTCAGGGGAAAAGTAGTACATGCATCATATAGGACTGGGTTATGTGTTTTTCCTTATATTTCTTAAGTCATCTCACCATATATACTTTTTTATTGTGTTGCGTCTTGAATGTATTTCAGGATGACCCCACTATGATAGCTAGTGTGGGTTCTTTAGCAGGACTATGGTGAAGATCATCCCCGTCTAGAGGCTGTGGACCAGAGCACAGGTTCTGTGGCTGGACCTCCAGGTGGTCCGCCAGTTGTGCCACCACCTGTCGAGCTGCTGGTTGTGCCAGAAGTTCAAGACGAGTTTGCGTGTAGGCTGACTGCACAACACGAGTTCCAGAGCCAGTGACCGATGAGGTTCCAGGGTGATCCAGATCCCCAGGCAGCTGATGACTGGATCGAAGCAGTCACCCTTTTTCCCGCCTGGTGAGGACACCCCCAGATCAGATGGTGGTCCTAGCGGGGAGCCTTCTTCATGGTTCAGCCGGGCGATGGTGGATCCTAGTGACACATTCCCACGATGAGGAGATGCTCACATGGGAAACATTTGAGTGGCTCTTCTGGGAAGAGCTCTATCCAGTGATGTTGAGGTCTGTGCAGATCCAGGAGCTTCTGCAGCTTCGACAGGAGGGCATGACTGTTTCTGACTACTCAGTGAGGTTTACAGACCTATCATGCTACTCCCTGAATATGGTTCGAGACCCGTTATATAGGGCTCAGACCTTCGAGTAGGGATTCTTAAGGTACATCCATGTAGGTGTGGTTTCCTTGTGGCTTCCCACCAATGTTTGAGTGCTGGAGTGAGTGTTGGTGGTGAGGAGCTTTCTGGCTAAGCAGACCCCCACTGTTAGTGTTGGGCACATGAGAGCGGAGAAGTCAGTCTCTGGTAGCCGATGGTAGATGCAGGGGACTGGGAGTGGCTGATGATTCAGGAGGAGACCCTAGGAAGGAGGCTCTAAGGCTTAGGGCTCATAGGGCATGCAGGATGGTTTTGGTTAGCCATAGGAGAGCCGGTGTTACGCTTGCGATAGTCGGGGACATCTTGCTAGAGATTGTCCGACCCGTTGTGCTACTGAGAGGGAGCCGGTCGACAGACCACCTTGTAAGAGGAAGCGAATTGAGAATGGAGGTCCGTAGGGTGGAGGACGTGGCAATAGAGCTGGTTCAGTAGCAGGAGGTGGTAGGCAGTATCAGTTACCACCACCCCCACCCCCAGGTGGTCCATGCCGGGATCAGGGAGCTGGTGGCCGCGGGCACAGATAGCTGCATGCACTAGAGGATGTTGATCCAGAGGCTCCATGGATGGATATACGTACTTCTTGTGTCCTTTCTACTTTCTGTATTATTTTTTAAACATTGTTTAGCAGTACCCTTCATCTCCTTTTCTTGCTCGTGTTTTTTTTCACGGCATTTGTAAGACCTTGTGTGAGTTTTGTTCGGCAGGCTTCAAATGCATAAGGAAGAGGGATCCTTTCCCCACTGAGACATGATTTTGCGACATTATTAAAACCGTGCGGGCGAGTCAGTGCTTCCCAAAGCGGATAGTGTTGAAGTGTGGTGGATGAGTCCCAATGACTTATTTGTTCATGCATGGATGTTAGTTGGCGAACTCGTTGGTGTGGGGAACCAGTTGAGAGTCTAGTCACTTTCCTTGTGAATATGGATTTTCGGGGATAAAAAGTTCTAATGGGGGGAGGATGTAGAGACTCGGGTTTTGGCCATGTCAGACTTTGGAATATTCTTATGAATCATTATAGAGCTAGGCACGAAGATGGCGTGCGATTCTGAGGCCCGGTATGCCCGAAATTATTTTTAAAAAAATATTAAGTATTTTTATACTATACAAGTGTCGGGGGTGTGATAACTCTTAAATGTTATCTCAGAACGGAAATATGAGGGTACGGTTGCGTCCGGAATGGGGCGTTTACCCTAGGTTCGGTGTAAACATTGCAGGGGCGGGCCTACTGTGAGAAAAGCCACCATGGGCGCTTTCGTAAATAATTGGAAAAGTTTAATTTCGAGCGTTGGATCGAATAAATTCTGAACGGAGTCTGGGATCGAAAATCTGAGTCCTTCGCTACGTTTAAAACGACTCGTTTACCCTATGGGTGGCCTTACATTTGTCTGCATCGGGCATCAGGTGTAGCCGAGTCGGGAGCTAGAGATATTAAAAAAATATATCTCCCCCCTTGGACATGTCGTGCACAGAAGAGGAGGAACTCATTCCTATTTCCTCCTTCCTCCTCCCCCTTCCAACAGTGAATCAGTGACCAAATCACATGATCAAGGTGCCGTTTGACTCAGATTTCAACGGCGGACGTTTCGGGATCATGCAACGGAAGCTTTAGAGTGCATATCTAATCTAGAACGTCGATGTTTCACCCACGAGGTAGGTGTTTTGAGTTTTAATCCCTTGATACTATTTTTGATTCAAATTTCATCTTTTTGATGTCGTATCAGGGAAGATTGCATCCCGAGGGTCACACTGGTACCTTCAAATCGCAAAACAGACCGTCGGGTTGTCCCCATCGGTCCGCGGAAGCTCCGCCGGTGCCGACGGACCCACAACGTCCTGCGGTGGTCTGCAGCAGAGAACAGAGGCCGGCTGCCTGGGGTGGCAGCATGGGGTGTTGTGCAGTGGAGGGCCTCTAGAAAGGGCTGGAAGGTGGTTGCGGGCCGATCCAAGCTGACCAGACCGGCCCCTTCAGGCCGGTCCAGCCCCTTTTTCATTCACGTGGTTTATAAAACCCCTGTTTCTTACTCCCTGGAGGATAGATTTTCATTCCGTATAAGGAAACATGACCCTGATGACTAGGAAAACCCTTTGGAGTGGGTTCGTGAATTTTAATGTTCGAGATCGTGGCTCAGGAGCTTGAAACGTTGAATAAAATAATTGTATTTTATTGTTATTCGGCTTCGGGCCATTGTACCTTTCACTCGGAGCGTCTGATTGATGTACTGTCAGTGGCATTTAGACCCTAATGGAACGTCTTTCCATTCTGGTTAGTTTCAGGGTTTTGGGACCGAGTTTTGGGTGTGGGCCCCATGAGGCCACATTTTGGCGTTTTCGAAAGAACGCAACGTTTCCACTTGGTGTCCGTTTTAGACGAGCGAGTAGTCAATCCTGTGTGTTTTTCCTAGGGGATCACAATGGTGTGATCTGTTTGATTTATTTTAGGATTGAGGCATGGGCCCTACCCAGACTTCCTTTAGTGAATAGTAACTTTTTTCACCGGGGTTCCGTTTCAGACAAACGAGTAGTGGATCCTTTGTCTTTTTCCAAGGGGATCGCCGTGGAATGATATGCTTGATGAGGTTCTTGAACGCTGTGTGGGCCCCACATAGGTTGCTACAGTGAATATTTACTTTTTCACTGGTTGGTCGTTTTGGGCGTGTAAATAGCATATCCTACGTTTTTTTCCGTGGGGATCGTGATGGTGGCCTCAGTATTGGCCTTGGAGGTGTGCGGTGTGGCGTTGTTGCGATTTTCTTCAGTTAGAGATGTTCGGGCCAGCTGTGGTTGAGGATACTCCCTTGGTTCATTCCTATGAGGGTTTTCACAACATCACAACCTTCATATAGGTTTGTGATCCTCTCGATGAGATGTTTAATCTCTTAGAGTTGCGGAATCCCCCCGGTGGGCCCGGAGCAGGATCCTCTAGCATAGTTACCCTAGTTCGGGTTCTTGGTAATGTTTTGACCGCTTATCCTTGGGTGATAATCCCCCATCAAGTAGGTTAACCCCATATGGTTTGTGGCATTATCTGGAATATGATCCACTATGCATTTGGTCATGATCAATATGGTTGTGGAATCGTCGGGTATACGATCCCTTGCTCGGCATGAGGTTTTTAGTAGGGTTGCGGTATCATTGGTTATATGATCCCCTACTCAGTACGTGGTTTCGTTAGGGTTGCGACATCCTCAGTTTGATCCCCAACATTGCAAGTTATACCAGATTGGGTTCTGTTATCATCATGACCACCATTACATGGGAGATGACCCTCTATCTAAGTGACATGATTCTGTACGAATGTCAGACCAGGTTGTGGAATCCCCTAGATGATCTTGGGAGTGATCCCCTATCTGTAAGATCTACGAATGCTTGATTGGGTTGTGGTATCCCTCATCGAATCCTGGGAGTGAACCCATATCTATGAGATCTTCGTATACCATTGATGGTTCTGGAATCCCCTAGTGGACACTAGGAGTGATCCCATCTCCGAAGAGTTTGTTGTTCTTGCTGTTTCAGTGAGGTTTCCCTAGTGACACTATCAGACGAGTGTGATCTCTCGGGTGAGCATCTGAGATGTTTGTGTGGGACCTGATGGAGTGTATCTCTTGGATGAGTGTCATCTGGGGTGACGATGATCATGGAGTATACTATCCTTATTGTGAAACATTGCTAGTGATGAGGTCAATACCTCATGTGGCTTGGTGCGTGAGCTGAGTATATCTGGGTGTTCAAGGTGTATGTATGGGCATACACCTGGATTGAGATGACTCGTTGTGTTTAGCTGAGGATGGTCACAAGATGGAGTTTCACTCTCTTCTATGTTCCCTCTGGATGGGATGAGCAAAATGTTTCCTTTTAGATTCTCCCTTTTATTCTGGGTTTTTGGGGGTGCCAACTAGGTATTATTATACTCACCCCTACATGAGCTTTTCCCGCACATGTTTTTGTCTTGTCCATAACACAGGCCTTTCGACGGCGTCCCTAGGGGACTTGAAGCAGGAGGAGCACAGTGAGTGGGTGTGACGGTGGTGTTTACCGGAGCTGTGCCGAGGAGCTTACTAGCAGTGTTTTTTCCTCCTTCTGAGCAGGTTAAACACTTTTGTAGATTTCCTTTGGTGGGAAATATTTTTCCCTTTTGTACTTCTTCTGTACTCTGGTTGTGGGATAGTTTTATGCCTGCATTTACTTTTTACCAAGTTAATTTTTTATTAAGAAGGAGAAACCATACAACAAAGAGATACAAACAGAGCAGCCTAAGGAGGTCTAAAATGATGCAAGCCAAGGGCATCCCCTTTTATCAAGTTAACACCTTCAGGCTTCAAAGTGGAAATGTCATGCAGACAAATCGGATCGGGACCAAGGACTTCCATAGAAGCAAGATGATCTGCCACTTGGTTACCCTCACGCCATGTGTGGCTGATTTTGGTATCATTAGAGAGAATACCTTTGCACTTTCTGATAATATAGATGATAGACCATGGAGTAGAGCATATATCCTTCAAAGCATCATGCAGAATTTTTGAATCTGTTTCAACTTCAGCTAAATCTAATCCCTTCTGGTGGCAAAGGCTGATACCTGTAAGCATGGCCTTGGCTTCGGCTTGAAGAGAAGAGCCATGTCCTAACCGGGAGGAGAAGGCTATGAGGACCGATCCCCGTGAATCCCGGACAACCCCACCCCCATGCAGAACTCCCATAGAGCAGGACCCGTCAATATTGAGTTTAAAACCCCTGATAGGGGGACTCCATCTAACCCAGCGACCTCTGTCAAAACCATATCTCTGCTGGACAACATGAGGACTGGAAAACATCCAGCTGAAGGATGGAGCATCCCGCCAGTTAGAGAGAAGATGAGCCATATCAATGAGAATATTTTTCGACCTGATGATGAGAGACTTACCCGTAGACCGTAGCCCCTCATGTCTGAGCTTATTCCTGGCCTGCCATATGGACCAACACCCAACAAGGAGAATCAAAGCGCGAGCTGTTTTTTCCGGCCCTCTGGCTGCCGACCCATGAAACCACTTGTCAAAGAACGGAAGTTCCACCAGGCTAGGATCAAAAATTCCAGTAAAGTCCCCATAGAAACTCCAAACAGCATTCGCCCAATCCCCAGAGAAAAAGAGGTGCTCCGCCGTTTCCTCTTTGTAAACTGTACAACATGCGCACCAAGAAACAAGAGGGATTCCACATTTTTTGATGTTTTCGTCTGTGGGAATGGTGCGGTTCCTAATTCTCCATAAAAGGAAACAAAATTTCAAGGGATCCACCTTGGGCCACAGAACTTCATTCCAAGTATCCCGAGCATCAGACATTCCCCGCGTGCGACGGAAATCACGTGCAGAAAAGATCCCCGTTGTGGAAGGAGAGAACACACATCTGTCCGGATCCTGCGATAAAACAATGAGGTTGAAGAGGTCCTGTTGTTCCTCGTCCAACACCGCTTTAATGAAAGTCGGGTGTGCACTTGCTTCCCTAAACGTGATAGTGGGAGCTGGACATCCAGGGAAGCCAAGAACCTTCCCCGCCCAGATGTTGTGCCAGAAAGAAATCTCGCCCCTTTCGATAATCCATTGCGAGTGACCCATAAGTTCAGAAATGAGGAGCAGCATATTGGGCCACAGAGAAGAGCCTCGTCCCGCCACCGAGGACTGCTGGAAAAACAGAGGGTGCATAGTTTTCCCCCAAATTGTACTCTGATCCACAACTTCCCAAGCTAGTTTAGCCTGCATGTTTCTAAGGGTGTCATCCAAACATCGAACATTAATACCACCTTCCTTAGCAGGCCGAGCCACTCTTCTCCAGGCTGCCCAGTGTCTTTTCCTTTCGGCCAGAGGATCCCAAATGAACCCAGCATGAAGTATGTCAATGCTGTTAATGACACCTTTCGGAGGCATGACCGCAGAGAGAGCATGAACTGGAGTAGCCAACAACACACTATTAATGAGAGCAATACGGCCACCAAAAGATAAGTACCTGTTTTTCCAGTTGTGGATGCGGTCCGCGATCTTATTGATAAGGAAATCGAAGTCCCGAATCCGAAGTCTGCTAGGGGAAATAGGAGCCCCAAGATATTGCATGGGAAATCAGCCTCTATGCATGGCAAGATTGTTTTGAATATCCGAAATCCGACTGGAAGAACATTTGTTGGAGATAAAGAAGAAGCTTTTCTCTTTATTGATAAGTTTTCCACTCTAGTGGAAGTATTCCTCCATAATCCTGTTCAACCCATCGATAGACTTTTTTCCAGCATTAATAAACACAAGAGTATCATCTGCAAACATAAGGTGAGAAATGGGCGTAGTCCTCATACGCCTCCGGTATACCAAAATATCTCCATTATTGATGCTCCTATAGATGAGCTTGCTCAAGACCTCCTGAGTGAGGATGAAAATGCTGGGGGACAAAGGGTCCCCTTGACGGAGGCCACGAATGGACTTGAAGAAGCCATAGGACTTCCCCAAGAATGAAACTGCCATCCACAGAGAGCTGAAACATCTAAAAAGAAGGTCAATATTCCAGGGAGAAAATCCCATGTTAGCCAGAACCTTATTGATGAAGCCCCACTCCACACGATCATAGGCTTTATTCATATCTAATTTGAGAGCAACATTTGATCCCTGGGTTTTAAAGTTAATATCCCTTATCATATCACGTGCAAGGGCGATGGCCCCTTGGATAGACCGACCCCTCACAAAACCATGCTGCTCCATGGAAATCCACTGTGGAAGATGAATAGACAGCCTTGCATTAAAGACACTCGCGAGGACTTTATAAGGGAAGTTGCACATGCTCACCGGTCTGTAATGCATGATCGAGGAAGGGCTCCTGTTTTTAGGAATAAAGACCATAGTGGTGGCGCAAGCAACCCGCGGCAAGCTACCTCCCCTAAAAAAGTTCGGAATAGCTGAAATGATATCCTCCTTAACGACAGCCCACAAGCCTCTATAGAAGGAGCCCGGAAAACCATCTGGTCCCGGGGCGCTATCCGGGTGAAGGTTCATCATGGCTGTGTAGATCTCCTTTTCATCCGGAATTGAACTCAACCTCTCATTTTCCTGGTCAGAGACACAATTATCAATAATCTCAAAAAACCCATTGTCCCTTCCTGAGTAACCATTGGGCATACGAGTATTGGAACCAGCCAACAGGTCCTTGAAATAGGAGTAAGCCATACCTCCCACAACATCCCTGTCATCCGTATAAGATCCATCTTCCAAAAGAATATTGGGCTTAATAGGTCTCTTTCTCTCTTTGATACATGCATGAAAAAACGCAGTGTTTTTATCACCCTCTCTGAGCCATTTAATTCATGCAGTTTCCCTGGCCTGTCGTTCCTGGGACAAGAGCATTTCAGCAAGAATTTCCTTCCTGTTAGCAAGTTCCTAAAAGGTGTGGTCATCCCACACTTCTTCTAACCGCGCTTCAAGACTTTCAACCTCCTGCACTACACCATCAATCTCACTGTCGGCCCGAGGGATATCTTTTTCCCACGATTGGAGAAGAGTCTTGAGACGCCTCAGTTTATTATGAATGGAAATCCATAAGCTACCTTGTCCCGGAGAGTTCCAAAGACGACCAACGAGCTCCTGATAACCTGGTTTGCTAACCCACTGTTGGAGAAAATGAAACCTCTCCCGATAATCCTGCCCATCCAAAATTGAAACCAAAAGGGGGGAGTGATCAGAGATTCCACGGACCAAATGACGCAACTTAGTTTTAGAGAATTTAGAAATAGATTCCAAGTTGGCCAAACACCTATCCAGGCGGCTCCATGAACGATGCGAACCCCTTTGGTTGTTACACCAGGTAAAACAGTCACCTAAGTATCCCAGGTCCATAAGACCTTTCCCAGCCATGAACTGTGTGAACTCTCTACTGGCAGTTCTCTGAAAAGGTCCTTGCCCTTTCCTCTCCTCTGGATTGGCAACAATATTGAAGTCCCCTCCAACAAACCAAGGTAAGTTTCCCGGGAGAAAAACATTAAGCTCACTCCATACCTTAGCCCTTTGAAGAGGGTCACAGCTCCCATAAACAAAGGTCATGAAGAAGCTGATATCGTATGTACACACCTTTGTGGTGATAAATTGATCCCCAGCATGCACCATCTCACCAGAGGTGTTCTTGTTCCAAAAAATCCAGATATGTTTGTTAGTTGGATCATCTTGCAAGCAGCCATGCATCTTGATCTTCCATGTGAACTCCTGAATTCTAGTTGGGTTCTGCTTGTGTTCAATAATGGCAACAATTGAAGCCTTATGTTCTCTCATTACAGAGGCAATGAAATCAGTTTTAACCTGAGCACCGAGACCGCGGGCATTCCAGATTAAGATATGAGTCATTGGAAGGAAAGAGCTCTGGCCTTGGCCCCAGAACTAGTAGCCATCTTGAAATAGGAGAGTGGGCTCTCCTTGAGACTCCTTGCTTGTGAGCGAGTACAAACTCCCTCATGGTTAAACACTTTCATACCTTCCAAGGATCCAGGACCAACTGGGCAAGATTTGGACCTATCTCGAACCTTGGGATCAGGCAGGGGAGACTTCTCTGGAGCGGGGGGAGAAGAAGCTTGATCTGCCAATTGCAACTTCTGACCAAGGCCTTTGGGGGAGACCTCAGAGAGACCATTACTAAGAAACTGATCCACCACCGAAAGATCCACTGAAGTTGCAGGAAAACCGCTGGGCGATACAGAGAGCAGGGGCGACAGCGCTAGAAGACCTGAAAGGTAGGGACTTAACCCCTGCAGACACTCCTCCAAGAACATACTAAGCATCGGCTTTGAGAAGAGACCGGGAAAGACCAAGCACATACCATCCTGAGGGGAAAGACCATCTTTAGGAATAAAGGGAACTAGATCCTTACAGAAAACCGCAGAACCCTCATGATCAGCGCCCGAGGACAGAGCTGTATCCAGACCACTGGGAGAAGGATCCTGCATTGGGCCACCAACAGAAACCAAGGAATTCCTCTGCAGGACCTCAGGAGGGGGGTGGCGAGGCCGATCCAACACCATGTGCCTAAGGGGAGAATTCTTAGAAGGCCGACGCCATTCTCCTTGTCGCTGTTTTCGACACACCTGAATAGAATGGCCCTGCAACAAGCAATGGGAACAAAACCGGGGAAACACAGGGTAGAGGATCTCCTGGTTCCAACAGGTTCCATCCTGAATACATAGCGCTATCTTGTCCGGAGGGAGGGTAGAAGTGTCCATTTCCACACATAAATGAGCCACAGAGAAATCCTCACCACTAGAAGATCTGACATCAGAGCACAGAAACCCCCCAAGAGCATCTCCAATCGCTCTGAGGAACCCCCCATTCTGGAAAGGAAGAGGGAGTCCTGGAAGATGGATCCAAACCGTAGCCATCGGATTTTCCTTGCCCCTGTGCACATCCCAAGACCAGCGAGACAAACTGAAACTCCATCGGCCAAAAATACGAGGAGCCCTACACCACACTTGTAAAAAATCCGCTTCCGAGGACATAACAAGGCAGAAGGACTTCCTGTGAAAATCCGAGATCTGAACTGCAGAGAGGAGGCCCCAAGAGAGAACAACACGTTTGAAGGCCGCTAAGGAGGGCTTTGCAGATCCAAAACGGGCCACAAGCGTCCACATTAAGCAAGACTCCGCCTCGACAAAGGCAGATGCAGGGAACACCAGGGAGAGACCACCAACTTCGCGAGAAATCTTCGGATCCGGGACGCTAACGTCCGGGAAGCAGGGAGGAAGAACATCGCGCACCGAACTGCAAAGAGCCTCCTTGAGTGCTTCCCTAATATTTTTTGACATAATTAGGGCATCCAGGATCAATAGATTGGGTGGTACCAAGGATAAATATATTAATATGTCATAATTCTAACAAAAATGCATGTTCTTCCTTGTATTGGTATCCCCCAGCATAGGATATCTAGGGGTATAAGTATTTTTGTAGACAAATAATCCCTTGGGATAAGAGTTTAATGTGGTATTTTATATAATTTGTTAGGTCAGGAGGGTCTGTCGACACGCTATGGAAGATTTGACTAATTTTTCCCCTTTGATTGATAATCCAAAGTGATAGGGTTAGGGTAAATTCTAGCTGATGTAGGAGAATGTTCCTATTTCGGGAGAACACAATAAATTGGTCTTCTATTAGTTTTAGCAATATGGATAATCTGAGTATGGGTATGACTAGAAGTATGGATTATTCTCTGGTAACACCATCCTTGGTAACCTTGGATTATGCAATCTCTTCCTCTAGGTCCCCAATCAGGTGTGTGGAGATTAGTTTCATAGTGACACTCATAATTAGTGATGATATACATTAAATGAATGACATTAATGGAACCAAAAATAAACTCCCAATATGATGATGAATGTTCCTAGAATTATATTTAGGAAGTTATATTTGTTGGAGTGGTTTAAAATATTTATGATCTAAGGGAATATCATCTGATAGTGTTAATGTAACATCCCAAGTAATTAATGAATAATAGAAATTTTTATATATGTCTATTAATGAATTAGATAGTGTTTTAGAGGCTTAAAATGAAAATAAATCCAATCTTAAGCATGGAATACACTAATATTTTTAAAAGATTGTTTTACTGCCTTTTGATGGAAAACCATTTTTGAATCTATCTTTTGACAATTTTATAAGCTATGTTTGTCAAAATAAACTTATTCTTTATGATTGGGACATCAAAATTTACATTGGATAAATTTTTGGTATTTTTCTGACAATGTTCATTTTTTAATGAATAGTGAAAAATACTGCATTTTACATCAAAACTGCTTTTTAATCTAATTTATTTATATGATTAGATTACCTTTTCAATTGGGTTTTAAGTGAAATTAGAATATATTTTTACCATTTAATCCAATGGTGGTCATTGGAATCAATTTCACATTGAAATTGGACTTAAACTGGTATCAATCTTTTGATACTTATTGTTTCATAAAAACACGCTATTTGTCATGACAGTGGGAATTAATTATTAAATTAATTAATGTGACTTATATGTTTTGAATTTTGTAAAATAGACTTAAATTTTGAATTCGGAATATAAAATATATCTTAGGGTGAATTTTTGGTAATTTTCTGAAAAACTTCAATTTTTGATGAATAGTGAAACCACTAAGTGGTACTTATAAAAACTGATTTTTCGTTTAAATGAAATTTTTCCATCATTGTGTTTTGAATTTCAAAAATCCGACATACATGGTTGTCATTAAGAAGTAAAATGTGGTTCAATGAGATTATAATAATTTTTTGGTGAATAGTAACTTATTAAGTTTTTAATCGCGATTAGAGGTAATTAGTGTAGTTTAAGGTAAAAATAATGTTTTAATAACATGAGATGAGCTTGAAACATGTCTTACCACTATTGGTTGTGTCATGGCCGCCATGGGTCAACTTGGGGACCCCATGGAGCCACTTTGGTTGGGAAATGATATAAATAACTTTTTATTTAATATTAAAGTAAAAATGGCACAAACATAATATGTTTTACGAAAACAATTTTTACATGGGGTTATAAAGATCATATTTTTGATTATAAATAGTAATTGGAAAGATAAAAATATTTCCTACATCATAGTTTTTTTTATATAATTTTGATACTTTAAATAAATTAATTTAATTATGACATCATGATGATGCAACAATGACCTCATTAATGAACAGTTTAAAAAAAATGAAACTATAATATAAAATCTAAGATCTAAACTTGTCCAAAAACTATTGGATGTGAATATTTAGACGCCTTATCATCTTATCTTCGAAATATATCAATGTGGGACCTTAGAAATTCGAAACACTTTTGAAAATAAAATAATAGTTTCATGATTTCCAAAAGTGCCCCTCCTCTCCTCTTATAAAAGGCCCCCACCTCTAGCTCATTTCACACACTCCTCAAGCCTTTGGCTCGGCCATCCCCTGCCCATTTAATCTCTCCACATCCCTCTCCTAATCCTAGAGGATTCCCTTTGGGCAGAATCCTTTCAAAGGAATCCTTTAGGCTCAAATCAAAAGGAGTTACACTTTTAAAGGTAATTCATTCTCTCATGTTCATTTGTTTTATTTTTCTTCTCCAACACCCTAAACACTTTTTATTTACTTCTTTTGTTACAACACCAGTATCTTCAATATACTAGGATGTTGTTATAAGATTTATTCGAGATACAATCTCACACAACTACATCAAATGGTTAAAGAACATACGGTTTCTGTGGATGTCGAAATTCTGCCTTCCGAAACGATGATTGTTCAATACTCATTTAACACCTTTAAAGGTGGCCATTATGATGTCAATATTTTTATATATGATATATAATATGTTTATTCTTTCATTAATCTTCTTTATTTTTCATTTATGGCATACCATTATTGTTTCCATTATGGGTAAACACGATATCTTCATTTTAGGAAGTGCGGACTAACGCCCCCTGAAAGTGATTTGATTCGTTAATACCATATGTGGGATGTGTAAAGGAAAAAGTTAATGATATTATATATCTTATTATACTGGAATTATAACATACTCCTATATCATTATGATTCCATTCCAGAAAAGACGAAATAGAAATGGAAGTAGCGTTCATGCGTACGTACGACTTACCGTCTCCATGAACGGTGCATTTCATTTCTTACCTGTAAATGTGATGAAATATTATAAATACATGTATATGAAGAATATATATATGATATATATGTTATCCCAATCATTAATATCATTCTGGATATAACGAACCTTTGACCAAATTAACAAATGTATGTGTAAGAAGTCTATTTTTGACTTAAGAACCAAATACCGACAAAATGAACATTATTAACTTAAATGATTACATTATGTTCATAACATGGTATAAAAGGAATAATGAACTTGAAAAAGGTTCTTAAGCAAGTAGAGATTAACTCAAGTTTATTATTCAGGAGATTAAAGAACAGTCGGGTCATGTCGGATACGAGGTATGGGACTTCGTCTCAATCTCATTTCATTGAGGCATATTTTGTTTTATACACAACCTTCTTTTATATGGTGTATAAACTCCTTTGACTTTTACATTTATCCAAAAGGAATTTTTTTTATATGAAGCATTTTACTAAATGAAAAAAAGGAATGTTTTTGTCGTACGTATGCGGCGACAATGACTTCTCTGCCACCGTGACCGTTATTTGAGTTTCGGCTTCCTCTACAAGCCATACATTATTTTTAAAAGAAAAATAAATACCATGTTTTAATTTTCTTTTATTTTGGTATTGAAAATGGTTTTCATAATGTTTTTATATCAATGTGTTGTATTGATATCATGTGATTGAATGGTGGAAATGTTATGTTTCCTTTATGCATGTTTTATGTGATACGATTATGTTGAGGTTCTTGGGCATTATTATGAAGACGGGTGGTTCCGTGATAAACTAAGGGCGGGTGAGCCCGATATAGCTCTCCAATGCATTGGGTAACGCGAAGGAGTGAAACGTTAAGGTTTCTCCGAAGAGATTTTAGGGAATATACCGTGATGGGTATTCCAAACGTAACCAAGAGGGTTACTCCCTACGCAAGAATGTTATGAATGCCTCAAGTTACCTTTATGTCTTATGATTTCTATGATTTATTCATGATTTGATGAGGTATGTTAAAGTGCTTATGTTTTATGGTTAAAGTATGATCTCATCCTTATGTATATATGTACCCATGTTTCCTTTCCATATTTTTATATCCCTTACTGAGCTTTTTATGCTCATCCCAAGTTTTTTTGAAATGTTTTTCATAGGTCAAGGGAAAGGTACATGATATGATGATAGTGTCAAGGAAGTGTCAAAAAACAATCCATGTTTATTTTAAATATGTTTCCATTGATGGGAATGAAGAATACTATCTTTATGTAACCACTTTGTTTATAAGTGGAATGTAATGAATGTTTTATGATCTAATTCTCTAAAACTCTAAACCCGAAAAGATCCTCAATGTGTAATCTTGTAATAACTCAAGATTAAGTAAGGTTTAAGGTTGGGGCCTTATAGTTGGTATCAGAGGTCGGTTTAGATAACTTTAGGAGTTATAATTATATTAAATGATTATCCAAAAGTTTTTTTTATTGTCAAATTGAAATGATATAGCATTTAAAGATTACCATGTTGCTTCATCTAAGACATGTTTGTTCAGAATGGTTTTCCGGAGAGGAAACAGGGAAGCAGTGCTAGGAAGGCATACAGAAGGAAATAACCTTCTGAATCAGCATCCTGAGATTGTCAAAATTGGTACTGAATAGTTTGTTGCAGTAATGGCGCAGTTGACTCAAGCGATAAATGGTGGTGGTATCCATGCACGAGATCAGCGAGATCAACCACAGAGGAACATGTCAGTAGTGGAACATTTCATGAGGAAACATCCCGCATCATTCAGAGGATCATCTGACCTTGTGTTACCTGAAGGGTGGATTAAAGCACTGGAGAAGATTTTTGATGTCATGGGATGTTCAGACAATCAAAAGGTTAGTCTTGCTATTTACCATTTGGAGGGTGAGGTAGATCAGTGGTGGTCTATGGTTAAAAATATCAGGGACGCCGATGAGATTGATGCTCTCGACTGGGATGAATTCAAAGGTATGTTTCTTGAAAATTATTTTCCTAAGGCTGTTCGACTTAGGATGGAGAAACAATTATTGGAATTGAGGCAAGAGGAAGACTCAGTGGCTACCTATGAAGAAAGGTTCACTCGATTGGAAAGGTATGCTCCAAATTTTATCCAAGACCTTGATAGTAAAATCAATCGTTTTTTACTCTGGATTAAAGCCAAAATATCGAAGGGCATTAGCTTCTCGTGAGTTTAGAAGTTATGAAAATCTTGTTCGATGTGCTGAGAAGGTGGAAATGGAGTTTGCTGATGATCAAGTGTTCTATAAAAACCAACATAAGAAGAGACCGAGGTGGCAGGAGAAAGGTAAGAATTATTCAAAAAAGTCTAATGGTAAGAAAACTAAGTTTCCAGTTTGTGATAAATGTGGCAAAAGGCATGCTGGGGAATGTCTTCTGAATTCTGGAAAGTGCTACCGATGTGGTAATATGGGACATAAGGCTTGTGATTGCACTAAAAAGGATCAAGGTGAAGGTAAGACCAAATTTGATTTACAGTTAGTGAAATGTTATAAGTGCAATGAGATGGGTCACTATGAAAACGAGTGTCCGACAAAGATCTTGAGTGATGTGAAGAAGTTAGACTACAAGAAGAAAGGGGTGGTGAAATCCTTTACAACTACTTCAGTAGATGTCAGGACATCAAATGAAGTTGTATCAGGTACTTTGTTTGTTTTTTCAGATTATGCCAGTGTGTTGTTTGATTCGGGGTCTACACATTCTTTCATCTCTGAAACCTTTTCTAGTAAAATGAGAATACCATCTCAAGAAATGACTCCTGAACTTTTGGTAAAAACACCTGGGGGGAATGTTGAGGCAAAAAGAATTTATAAGAATCTTCCTATCCTTATCTTTGGAAAGAACCTACTTGCAAACCTTATTGTTCTACCTCTAGTAGAGTTTTATGTTATCCTGGGTATGGATTGGATCTCTATTTACCATGCTAAGATTGACTGTAGAGCTAAAGAAGTTTCTTTTCAGAAAGACTTTCAGTTTGTGTACAAGAATGAACCCTTACTGTTGATAACTTATCAAGAGGCCGAGAAACTTGTAAAAGATGGAAATGAATGTTACCTTGCACACGTTGTTGAAAACAAGGGAACTGTTCAGATTAATGATGTGCCAGTGGTAAATGAGTATCCTGATGTTTTTCCTGATGAGTTGCCTGGAATAATACTGGATCGGGAAGTTGAATTTATTGTTGACTTAGTTCCTGATGCTTAGCCAATTTCAAAACCCCCTTATCGTATGGCTCAAATTAAACTTTTAGAGTTGAAGGAGCAATTGCAAGATTTATTGGAGAAAGGTTTCATTCGACCTAGCACATCACCTTGGGGTGATCCTGTTTTATTTGTTAAAACGAAAGATGGTTCTATGAGACTTTGTATTGATTATAGGGCCTTGAATAATATCACTGTTAAGAACAAATATCCTTTGCCTCATATCGATGATTTGTTTGATCAGCTCCAGGGAGCTCAGTTTTTTTCAAAGATTGACTTGAGATCGGGGTACCATCAGCTGAAGGTAAAGGAGGCAGATATTCCGAAGACCGCATTCCGTACAAGATATGGCCACTATGAATTTGTAGTAATGCCTTTTGGGCTAACCAATGCACCTGCTGTATTCATGGACTTAATGAATAGAATTTTCCATGAGTTCTTGGATAAGTTTGTGGTGGTTTTTATTGATGATATTTTGGTGTTTTCTAAAAGTAAAGAAGAGCATGAAAGACATTTAAGGGTTATCTTGAAAACCTTAAAAGAAAAGAAATTGTATGGGAAATTCAGAAAGTGTGAGTTTTGGTTGCAACAAATTTCCTTCCTTGGTCACATTGTTTCTAAAGATGGGATAACTGTTGATCCTGCAAAAACAAAAGTTGTGGAAGACTGGACAAGACCCACAAATGTAACTGAGATTCGAAGCTTCCTTGGTTTGGCAGACTATTACCGAAGGTTTGTTAGAAATTTTTCACGGTTATCTAGTCCAATGACTAAGCTAACTCGGAAGGGTGTTACGTTTATCTGGACAAAAGAATGTGATGATTGTTTTTAGGAATTAAAAAAAAGATTGGTGAATGCTCCAGTTTTGGCACTACCTTCCAGGAATGATGAGTTTGTTATCTATAGTGATGCTTCATTGAAAGGACTTGGTTTCATCCTAATGCATAATGATCAGGTAATTTCTTATGCTTCACGACAGTTGAAAACTCATGAGGTAAATTACCCTACACATGATTTGGAATTAGATGCTGTTGTTTTTGCTTTAAAAATTTGGAGGGATCATTTGTATGGAGTAAAGTGTGAAATATATACTGATCACAAAAGTTTAAAGTATATATTCACTCAGAAAGAGTTAAACATGAGACAAAGGAGATGGCTGGAATTAATCAAGGATTATGATTGTACAATTCATTACCATCCGGGAAAAGCAAATAAAGTGGCTGATGCTTTGAGTCGAAAAAGTAATGCTTCATTAGAAATGTTGCGTTTGGAACGTGTTCCTTTAGTTAAGGATTTGATGAACTTTGGCATAGAAGTTGTTGGTGCAGGAAGTTCTTATGTTTTGTTTCATGTATCAGTGAGATCATCTCTATCAGATAGAATCAAGCAAGCACAGAAGCAAGACAGTGAGTTGCAGAAAAAGGTAGAGTTGGTTCAGAAAGGTAATTTGCCTGAATTCAACATTGATAATGATTTCGTTTTGAGTTTTGGTAAGAGGTTGTGTGTGCCTTGTGATTCACAGTTGAAGATAGAGTTGTTATGTGAAGCTCATAGTTCTCCGTTTTCAGTTCATCCTGGAAGTACTAAAATGTACAGAGATCTTCCAGAGTATTACTGGTGGGATGGAATGAAAAGAGATATTGCTGATTTTACTATGAAGTGTTTGACTTGTCAGCAGGTTAAAGCAGAGCGGCAGTTACCGAAAGGGATGCTTCAGCCTTTACCAGTGCCAGAGTGGAAATGGGAGAATATATCCATGGACTTTGTTGTGGGATTACCAAAGACATCTCGAGGTAATAATGCAATCTGGGTTATTGTTGATCGCTTGACTAAATCTGCTCATTTCCTTCCTATTCGAGATACATTCTCTCTAGATCAACTTTATCGTTTGTATCTTAAGGATATAGTTAGGTTACATGGAGTTCCCCTCTCCATTGTATCTGATCGTGATCCCAGGTTCACTTCTAACTTTTGGAAAGGCCTTCAGAAGTCGTTGGGTACTAAATTAAATTTTAGTATAGCTTTTCATCCTCAATCAGATGGGCAGTCAGAACGAACAATTCAGACATTGGAGGATATGCTACAAGCTTGTTCTATGGATTATCAGGGAAGTTGGGACCAACATCTTTCTTTGGTTTAATTTTCTTATAATAACAGTTTTCATTCCAGTATACAGATGGCACCATTTCAGGCATTATATGGGAAGCGGTGTGGAACTCCATCTTTCTGGGATGAAGTGGGTGAAAGGAAGTTGATGGAACCAGAATTGGTAGAAGAGATGGCAGAAAAATTTCAGCTGATTCAGAAGCACATGAGAACAGCTCAGAGCAGGCAGAAGAGTTATGCGGATAACCAGAGGAAGGATCTATTTTTCGAGGTAGGTGACCATGTTTTTCTCAAAGTATCACCATGGAAAAGTGTGATGCGATTTGGTAAGAAAGGAAAGTTGAGTCCAAGGTTCATTGGACCATATGAAATTCTGAAGAGAGTTGGATCAGTTTCATACCGGGTGGCTTTACCTCCTAGTTTATCTCAGGTACACAATGTTTTTCACGTTTCGATGTTGAGAATGTATATGCGAGATCCATCACATGTTTTGAGTCCAAAAGTAGTTCAGCTGGAAGAGAACCTATCTTATGAGGAACAACCAGTCCAGATTCTTGACCACAGGGAGCAAGTGTTAAGGAATAAGGGGATTAAGCAGGTAAAGGTTTTGTGGAAAAAACCACATGATGGAAGAGGCAACATGGGAATCTGAAAATTCAATGAGAGATAAGTACCCCCATTTATTCGATAAGTAAATAAATTGCGGGGACACAATTTTCGAAAGGGGGGAAGGATGTAACATCCCAAGTAAGTAATGAATAATAGATATTTTTATATATGTCTATTAATGAATTAGATAGTGTTTTAGAGGCTTAAAATGAAAATAAATTCAATATGAAACATGGAATACACTAATATTTTTAAAAGATTGTTTTACTGACTTTTGATGGAAAACCATTTTTGAATCTATCTTTTGACAATTTTATAAGCTATGTTTGTCAAAATAAACTTATTATTTATTATTGGGACATCAAAATTTACATTGGATAAATTTTTGGTATTTTTCTGACAATGTTCATTTTTAATGAATAGTGAAAAATACTGCATTTTACATCAAAACTATTTTTTAATCTAATTTATTTATATGATTAGATTACCTTTTGAATTGGTTTTGAAGTGAATTTAGAATATATTTTTACCATTTAATCCAATGGTGGTCATTGGAATCAATTTCAGTTTGAAATTGGACTTAAACTGGTATCAATCTTTTGATACTTATTGGTTCATAAAAACACGCTATTTGTCATGACAGCGGGAATTAATTATTAAATTAATTAATGTGACTTATATGTTTTGAATTTTGTAAAATAGACTTCATTTTTGAATTCGTAATATCAAATATATCTTAGGGTGAATTTTTGGTAATTTTCTGAAAAACTTCAAATTTTGATGAATAGTGAAACCACTAAGTGGTACTTATAAAAATTGATTTTTCGTTTAAATGAAATTTTTCCATCATTGTGTTTTGAATTTCAAAAATCCGACATACATGGTTGTAATTAAGAAGTAAAATGTGGTTCAATGAGATTATAATAATTTTTTGGTGAATGGTAACTTATTAAGTTTTTAATCACGATTAGAGGTAATTAGTGTAGTTTAAGGTAAAAATAATGTTTTAATAAAATTAGATGAGCTTGAAACATGTCTTACCCTTATTGGTTGGGTCATGGCCGACCAATACAGGCCATGGGTCAACTTGGGGACCCCATGGAGCCACTTTGGTTGGGAAATGACATAAATAACTTTTTATTTAATATTAAAGTAAAAATGACACAAACATAATTTGTTTTACGAAACCATTTTTTACATGGGGTTATAAAGATCAGATTTTTGATTATGAATAGTCATTGAAAAGATAAAACGATTTCCTACATCATAGTATTTTGTTTATAATTTTTAGACTTTAAATAAATTAATTTAATTATGACATCATGATGATGCAATGATGACCTCATTAATGAACAGTTTAAATAAAATGAAACGATAATATAAAATCTAAGACCTAAACTTGTCCAAAAACTATTGGATGGGAATATTTCAAGACGTATCATCTTAGCTTCGAAATATATAAATGTGGGACCTTAGAAATTCTAAAAACTTTTTAAAATAAAATAATAGTTTCATGATTTCCAAAAGTGCCCCTCCTCTCGTCTTATAAAAGGCCCCCACCTCTACGTCATTTCACACACTCCTAAAGCCTTTGGCTCGGCCATCCCCTGCCCATTTACTCTATCCAAATCCCTCTACTCATCCTAGAGGATTCCCTTTGGGATGAATCCTTTCAAAGGAAGCCTTTAGGCTCAAATCAAAAGGAGTTACACTTTTAAAGGTAATTCATTCTCTCATGTTCATTTGTTTTATTTTTCTTCTCCAACCCCCTAAACACTTTTTATTTACTTCTTTTGTAACAAAAACAGTTTATTAAATATACTAGGATGTTGTTATAAGATTTATTAGAGCTACACTCTCACACAACTACATCAAATGGTTAAAGAACATACGATTTCCGTGGATGGAAAAATTCTGCCTCCCGAAACGATGATTGTTCAATACTCATTTAACACCTTAAAAGGTGGCCATTATGATGTCACTATTTTTATATATGATATATAATATGTTTATTCTTTCCTTAAGCTTCTGTATTTTTCATTTATGGCATACCATTATTGTTTCCATTATGGGTAAACACGATATCTTCATTTTAGGAAGTGCGGACTACCGCCCCCTGAAAGTGATTTGATTCGTTAATACCATATGTGGGATGTGTAAAGGATAAAGTTAATGATATTATATATTTTATTATACTGGAATTATAATATACTATTATATAATTATTATTCCATTCCAGAAAATACGAAATAGAAATGGAAGTAGCGTTCATGCCTACGTACGGCTTACCGTCTCCATGAACGGTGCATTTCATTTCTTACCTCTAAATGTGATGTAATATTATAAATACATGTATATGATGAATATATATGATATATATTTTATCCAAATCATTAATATCATTTTGGATATAATGAAACTTTGACCAAATTAACAACATGTAAGTGTAAGAAGTCTATTTTTGACTTAAGAACCAAATACTGACAAAATGAACATTATTAACTTAAATGATTACATTATGTTCATAACATGGTATAAAAGGAAGAATTAACTTGAAAAAGGTTCTTAAGAAAGTAGAGATTAACTCACGTTTATTATTTAGGAGATTAAAGAACAGTCGGGTCAAGTCGGATACGAGGTATGGGACTTCGTCTCAATCACCTTTCATTGAGTCATGTTTTGTTTTATACACAACCTTCTTTTATACGGTGTATAAACCCCTTTGACTTTTACGTTTATCCAAAAGGAATTTTTTTTATACGAATCATTTTACTAATTGACAAAAGGGAATGTTTTTGTCGTACGTATGCGGCGACAACGACTTCTCCACCGCCGTGACCATTATTTGAGTTTCGGCTTCCTCTACAAGCCATACCTTCTTTTTAAAAGAAAAATAAATACCATGTTTTAATTTTCTTTTATTTTGGTATTGAAAATGGTTTTCATAATGTTTTTATATCAATGTGTTGTATTGATATCTTGTGATTGAAAGGTGGAAATGTTATGTTTCCTTTATGCATGTTTTATGTGATACGATTATGTTGAGGTTCTTGGGAATTATTATGAAGACGGGTGGTTCCGTGATAAACTAAGGGCGAGTGAGCCCGATATAGCTCTCCAATGCATTGGGTAACGCGAAGGAGTGAAACGTTAAGGTTTCTCCGAAGAGATTTTAGGGAATATACCACGATGGGTATTCCAAACGTAACCAAGAGGGTTACTCCCTACGTAAGAATGTTATGAATACCTCAAGTTACCTTTATGTCTTATGATTTCTATTATTTATTCATGATTTGATGAGGTATGTTAAAGTGCTTATGTTTTATAGGTAAAGTATGATCTCATACTTATGTATATATGTACCCATGTTTCCTTTCCATATTTTTATATCCCTTACTGAGCTTTTTATGCTCATCCCAAGTTTTTTTGAAATGTTTTTCACAGGTCAAGGGAAAGGTACATGATATGATGATAGTGTCAAGTAAGTGTCAAGAAATAATCAATGTTTATTTTAAATATGTTTCCATTGATGGTAATGAAGAATACTATCTTTATGTAACCACTTTGTTTATATGTGGAATATAATGCAAGTTTTATGATATAATTCTCTAAAACTCTAAACCTGAAAAGATCCTCAATGTGTACTCTTGTAATAACTCAAGATTAAGTAAGGATTAAGGTTGGGGCCTTATAGTTAATCTTGAATTTGGCCACGATTTAGACTGATCCTCCTACACTTCTACCAAGTCTTTCTGGACAGACCACTTTTTAAGGGTTTGCCCGTTGACGTTTTTTGGAGAGGATGAATTGAATTGTGTTGTAGTGGGAGTGGATGTGGGAATAGTTGGTCTTTTCTACTATTCTTGAATAATTAATATATTTTTGTGGGTTCTCTTTAAGCCATCCAACAATGAAACTTTTTCCCCTTTTTCTATGAACTTCATTCATCTCACCTCCTTCCTTAGGTGCAATAGTGTAATCACAATCCACTTATGTGTGTGGTATCTCCAACATTAATTTCCCAAAAGCTTTAATTTTTTAGATGTTTTTAAGGAAGATTCATTTTAGAATAGTGTGTCCTCGTATCCATAGAAAAGATTAATATTCCATCTAGTCATTGAGAAATAGCTGATTAGTCCTTTTTTTCTCTAGCTGGATGAGTAAATTATTTTCCATAGTGGCTATAAAATATCCATGGACATGATCATCTCAGACTGAGTAAATTTTATTTCTCTATTCCTTGAATTAATTCTACATGGGTCCTCTCATATTGTCTTGGTGAGGTTGGGGTTTTTGACACCATAGTGGTGCACAATGATACGACACATGATTCATGGATGGAGAAGGGGTGATGGATGGATAATTTTTGAAATATGCCTCCTCCACCATTCCCATTACTGTTCCCAGGGCATATTGTTTTAATCAGGACTGGATCTCATTCAATTATATGGATAAATCCATTCATTGATAAATTGAACAAGAATCTAAAAATCCAATTGTGTATTTCATCAATATTATTGGCATTCAATGATTTTAGTGAAGGTTCTCAATAAAGAGACTAATAATATCCTCTAAGAGAAGTATTTAGTTCAGGGATTTGGTCAACCATAACAGTCTGGAAAAGAAATAAGATACTATTTTTTATGTTTTTAATTTTAGAGGTCACTATGTTTTTTTACTACAACTTTGAGGTGAATAGAAAGTGAATCTGTAGATGGAGATCCTCCCATCCTGCCATCAATCAACCTAGAAAACTCATATAACATAACAATTATAGATTTTTTGGGTACAGATGAATCATAAGGGTTACAAGTTTTTCTTATTTCATAGACCATCACTTCATGAGATAATAGTGGGATGCATAGTGTGTTAAATGCTGTTTTGGGTCTCTAGAGCCATTGAATATCAGAAGCGTAGTGCTAACGAATTTTGGAGGTGGTGTGGTGTCTCTCACACAATTAAGGTATGGTTTCATCTCCAATAGTATTAGTGAAAAAAATTGCTCTATATCTTCCATTTGTGCTTCCAATAAACCAATAGTGTCAACAATCACTTTATGATTGTTTGGATGAACATGCGATTGAATAGGTGAAGCAGTCAATAAGATTTGACATGCCAAATATGGAATTATTTGGGACAATTATACTACTAGGGACCCCATTTTAGATTATTGCTAAACCTATTCTCGTTATCTCATTAATAGAGGAATTTCTTGACATCCTTCCAAAATAGGTCCCAGGTAAGATGATGGTATAACACCGAGTAGGGAAGATGTCCTGGTCTTGCCTTAATCCAAGTAATGAATCCTTGTTACCAAGGTACACCTGCTAGAAGTGTTCAATGTTTCTCTATCGCATGATCATATTTGATAGAAATTATTCCTTTGATAATCTCAACATGGATTCCCGTCAAATAATTTTCTTCTTTCTCCATCCAAAGGAATCATTATTTTTATGTAGGGAGCTCTTCCATATTGTGAGGAGAAGGGGGATTGTATGTAACCATGCCTTTATTATTATCCTTTTTAGGGATTGGTGGAGTAAGCAATTAGGGATTTGTTATGGGAACACACAAAATTTGGGCGACTGTCTGGTTACTAGTATGCAAACATTCATTATCAATGTGGACCACATTTTGAAAGAAACCATACTTTATTCATTCTTCTATATTATCATCATTTTTGGAATTTTCCATAGTATTGAAATCAGTTATGTATACTGATACAAAAAATATTATGGGAATTTTTCCGGATATAGAATGATATGGGGGTTGTTTATATTGTTTGTTGAAACTCTTGCAACCTTTCTGGGATCCCCTTGATCCTTCATAGTGATGAGTGATTTGGAGGGCACCTCAATTATTCATAGTGAAATTACTCCCTTATCTGGGAAATCAGTCATGAGATGGGATGAACTGGGATACCTTTCTACTTTACGTTCTCCCTAAATGTGAAAAGAACAATTTGTATTGATGTTGTGTCTATGTTAAACATTCCACCAGCCCTACGGACTTGGGTTGCGCCTGTTCTCTTTTCATTGTGAGTTGGAATGATTTTTTAAATTGTACGGTGGTATTTGTTGTTAAAAATTCTCCACTCGCTATAGGCTGGTAATGATACATATTTTCAACAACTATTTATACTATCACCACCCTATTAATCTTGCACACATTTATTTGAGCATGGTTCGGGTGAAGTGTCGAGTATCCACACAAATTTCCTTCTTTTAAGGAAATTATCATTGATTGATGATTGGATTTAATTAAGTGAGAAGCCTATATAATGATGTCAGTTTCATGGTTCTGAAGTTTTATAATGTCTTTTTCTAGTTTGGATGATGCTTTTGTGACTTAATCAAGCCCAGTTCTAATTGATTGTCATGTCTTTACAGATTACATGATTTTCTTACCAACAACCTTAGAATAATGTCATTATATGATGTCATTTACATTGGATTCTTTTGGTTCTGGTGTTAAGTTAAATGCAATGTTCCAGGATAAACCATATCCACATATTAACAACAAGAGGGGCATTGACTATTATATTACCCAAAATATGTAATATATTAAATCAATTCAAATTAAATAGTTTTTTGTCGCTTATATGACCATGGTATCCACATAGACAAGAGGGATTCCAATTCTGTTTGAAGATGAATATATTCCATTAATTTAACATGGTATGTATACCTATTATAGTGAATAAATTTTTCTTTCAATTGATAGAGGTATTTTTATATATTCAGATGGTTATTTTATACCGATTATTCTGACAATACATTTTTATTGAAGAACTAAGAAGTTTATGAGGGATAAGAAATATTGGGTATATCATCCAAGGATAATGTTATTCTCATGACAAACATAATTTTTTGTTCTTCTATGAGGGTCTCCTCTACGTTATCGTTCCAACATGTATTCTTCATTACTTTTTTATCATGATTATCGGTTCTTGTATGAGTCTCATTGTCCTTGGAATGTTGTAGGGATGGCTCATATGATGAGTGTTGCACTCAGATGTATCATATATGAGAATGATGTCACTTTATGTTTATTGGGTATTAATCATATTTGAACCCATCTTACCAATTACCTATAAATTTGTGGGATTTATTTTATTGGGAATGGAAAAGGGAAGACCTTCTTGTCGGTATGAAATGTAACTATAGAGAGAACCTTCTCAACAAATGGAACCATTGACCGGACTAAAATTACAACTTGATACCCAATTATGGGAATACTTTATGCAGTGTATACCTTTGGAAGGACCTTTATGGAGGGAGACAGTAAGAGGATGACCTTATTTCTAAAATAATCTGTCACTTTGAGGAGGAAATTTGATGAAAATTCCATAATTATGAGGACTACCATTACAGCTGATTCTTGACTACAAGGATAATTTAAATTTTGTACTACCTAGGGAGGTCTTTCTGAAAAGATGTAAACAAGGGTAAGAACTTCTATCGGGCATACGATGTATCTGCATAGAGGAACATCACAAAAAATTCCATTTTGAAATTTATTACCATAACATATTGATTCTTGTCTATAGTGATAATTTATATAGAGTAAGCCCTAGGTATGACATTCAGTGATGACGAAAGAAATTGGAGGACCTTCTTTCTGACATAAGGTGTCACTGTGGGGAGGACCATCAAAATTAATTCAATAATGGAGATAACTATCATCAAAACATGATTCCCAACTTTAGGGAAAATTTCTACAACATACGACATTAACTATACCTTCAGGGTGGATAATAGAAAGGGGATGACCTTCAAGAAGGTTTATTTTTTGGCCATGAGGAGGGATACAATGATTCCAATCAAGAGATAATCTTTCATGATATATCATTTATCATTCAAAATGATTCCTTCTTGGTGGGTTCTCTAGGGAGGACCTCTAGAGTAATTTGTAAAAATATAGAAGGCATGACCTCTAAAAGTAATACTATAAATTTTTTAATTTGGTAATATATTGAAAGGATCCAACACCACAATTGATGGATATTTTTTGGCCTTAAGAAATATAGCTTAATTTAGATACGTGTTAGGAGTATGATATTCATTTTACTATTTACATTTGTGTGATTTATTTTTAGGTTCTCTCTTTTAGGAAAACGGGGCCACTTCTAGGTGATGAACTTCATACATGGGCACCTGTTTGAGTGTCTCCCGTGGTGTTGTCCAGATATGCAGTAAATATTTTGGATTATTGGTAGGGATATATTTCTTTCTTGGAGTTTACATTTAAGGGGACCAATGTCCCACTATTGGAATGATTATTGTTCCGTATCTTTTTTTCCAATTATCATTGGATTTTTTTGAAGACCCTTGTAGAATGGAGCATAGATTCTTGTCTTCCCTTGAGTGACCACCTCATCATGTGGAGGAGTAACCCCATATCGGGGGAGGGGTTTTGGGAATAATTCTTTTGTATTTCCATGGTTGTGATTACATCATGGAACAAATGTAACATAATGCAAAAAATTGATATCTGATCCTTGATCATTATCAATTAGTGATGAAGAACATCCTTGGAATTAAAATGAATATATGATAGTTATAGTTTCAGAAGAGGAATAGGTGCCTGATCTAGCCCTAAATTTACTTAAAGTAAGTAATTTCATTCTTCTTGTGCTAGGGTAGAGGTATGGGTCAAATACTTATCCACAATTTGGATACTCTAGATGCTATCTCCAGTTTCCATTGTATTTACTTTGTGGGTCTGATATGAATCTACATGAATTTTCTTATACTTTTATTTAGTTTCCATTATATTTTAATAATGCAATTCATTGTGGTGGATATGGATTTTCATGTACCCATAACATTCCACTATATTTGACTAGTGGGCTTCATACAAAAGTGTAGGGATTTGTGTCTACTCATTTGAAGTCGTATTTGACTGATGGGATTCATTTGTGTTGGTAGGGATATGTGTATACCTCTAGTATTCCCCCATATTTTTAGGGTGTAATTGTTTTGTATTAAGATAAATATTTATGTACTCATTGTTGGATGCCATTTTATTTGGTAGATTGGATTGAAATTCACATGCATGGATGTACATCTAATTATAATTTTACACCATATTTGACTATTGATAATTATAAGATGGATCACAAATATATGATTACAATAGTGTGTTTCCATTTTTCCAAAGAGGGAATCTTCCAAAGGAATGACGGTGATGGCCTATTCTAGATTGTCTGATCATTTTCTTATGTAGGCCTCCATGGGGACCTGGGTATTCTTGACATCTGCGGGGACCATGGGGCAGTATCCATTTTTCACGGTGATTATGTTGGGATTCATTACATTGGAAACGATTATTTATTGTAGGGGACCTTAAGTGGGTCCCCAGTGTTGCTGGAATGAAGCGATTGGTGAAAAATTCATAATCCCCCCCTAAGGCTAGAAAGGAACTTATTATAAGGTTCTACGGAATGGCTCTCAAAATGTTTGGAGATGGCTAGTGGGGCCATCTTGTTCTAGACCATGAAATATTATTTGTAAAAAGGATGGTTGGGTATCAAGGAAAAGAGATATTTCTTTACTGACTCCAAGGTGGTGAGATTGCCATTTTGGTAGTACTCTCAAACCAATGTATTTTAATCACAATTCTAAAGATGCTGGGTGGTTTATGTAATCGTCGGTTTGGTCGAGGATCCTACCGCATGTGCAGTTTTAGATGCACATGTTTGCAAATGCAGATGAGATGGAATTGGATTTAAATGAGTTATGGAATTTTTTTTCTAAAATATAAGTGAAAAATATAGACCAAAAACCTCATCAATGTAGAATTTCATGGCCACATGCATAATTTATGGACTCACTCATCCCTCTTCCCTTTTGGATGAAAAAGGATCCTGATGTGGGTAAAACTGCTACCCTTGTTAAAGATTCACATCAGGTTCACCATTTGGTTTCAAATGAAAGACACTATCAACTAATGGTTGGTCAAGAGGGGTTGAATTGGGTACTACCACTGACATTGATTACAACATATTTTACTATTCTCCAATGTGTATTTTTCATGGATTTGGAAATGACCAACAAATATTATACTCATTATGAATCATGGAAATGATTTATAATGGTATAAATTGGTTGATGAACTTAGACAATGAAACTTTAGATCTCACATTGCTCTATAGGATGGGTTACTGGTCTCATCAAACACTTTTGGGGGGAATTATTTCATTTTTGGACCTCTTTTAATGATTTAAGATATGTTCATTAATGCTTTGTTTATTCAAAGTATGTATACATTTATTAAACTCAACTAATGATCCATTATGAATTAGAAAATGTTTGGAATAATCGGTATATATCTGAGGGTCTCCATTGATAGATCATTTTTGAGGACTAATTACAGATTCTTTGTCCATTTATTAAAACCAAATTGGTTTTATGTCATGTAGGGAGGTTCTATTGGGGTTTTTTTACATCTTGGGAAATATAAGCCACATAGATGATTAGATTAAACCCATGATAAGAGATTCATACATATCCTAATAATAGGAATTAAAACTCACATAGTTTAGTTCCACCTAATAGGTAACTTTACCTTATAAGGTCATGTGTAAGGGACCAAACCATGTAGTTTAATGTCATGCGATATGGACACCCCTAGTGAAGGGTCTTCAAAAAAGGATGGTATGAGACCTAAAAAATGGTGGGACATGGGACATGTAAGAGATATAATCTAGTAGTTTTACATAAACCTACTAGGCATATGGCCTAGGGAACATTAAGGATGATTTGGCATTCGTTTTGGAACTCTGGGAGGCTTCCTATGTATACCAGTAGGTTGGGAATCAAATCTGATGCAGTTTGGTTTTGTTGTAGCTTACACATGGAAGCTACCCTTTTAAGGGGAATCATTGGGTGATTACACTTAGAGGATGTACATTTGTTTATATTCATCATGAATATTTCTCATTGAAGGTTTTGTGTTGGGGATTTCATACTACAGGAGGCCCATTTGATTGGATGTGGTTGAGGATTGCAATGTATAGGAGGACCATTTGGTTTGATGTAGTTGGGAATTATGTCTATATATAATGACCATATGATTTGATGTAGTTGGGGATTACACTATATAGGTGTCCCATTTTAGGTTTGGGATCATGAGGATGACATGATCATTGCTAACCTCTATGAACATGTGGTCATGTTTAGTGTGAGAAACAAGATGAAGTAGTGGATATAAAGATCACAAAAATCATTCATTCTCTTAGTATATGCATTACTGAATCCCAATAGGAGAGGGATAGGTAATGGGCCTTGTGGGTGCCTATATCCTCCTTTATTTTCATAGATAAGATATTTGTATATGGTTAAACATCCAACTATGACCCCGAATGAGGTAGAGTGGAGAAATAGTGTTGCCTCCTATAAGAAAGGACATGGGATGACTCCATGAGGGACACCCAAAAATTAGTTCTGGGAGTGGATAGCATTCCATGTCGAAGGGAATGGAATGTGTGATCCATAACCTCCAATCACAAAATAGGGAGGTTCAAGCCATCACCTTTGAGTTAGAAACCCACATTACCATGGAAATATATATTCAAGGATATTATGAGGGTCTTCTTCATTGAAGAGGATACACATGTGACTCAAATTACCATGGTTATGTATACTAAAAAGGTAATGCTGGTGTGCTTAATGATTTGATCATACATATCAAGTTCCTCTGGAATATTTTTTTTACCAATTCCAATTTACTGGTTCATGGAGGGGATAATTTTGGGGCATGATAGCATGAACGAAGAAATTGATTGGAACTAGAGAGAGGAATATCTTTGAAGGCCCCATTCTGTATAGAATGTTTTTACACCGGACAAGGTTCCATTGACATAGTAGATTCCTCTGAGGGTGAGGGTACTATCCATGTAGTATGGTTTAATCATACCTAAGGGTTTCCTATGTAGAATATTTATACGTGGGACCAGGTTCTAACCACATATCATTGTGATACATAGAGAATATGTCTAGGAACATAGTTTATTTCTACATGTATCCATGTTTCCCCTTTTTATCATTTTTCTATGTAGGGAATAGTTCAATCAGCATATAATTTTTTATGAGGAATTCTAGTCTTCAAATTGACCATGAATTACCATCCATTGAATGATTTCTATGAAGCATTTTGGATTTAAAATTTGTCTTGATTATTTATTATTTTATCCATCCTACAATGCAGTTGTTTTTTAATAACTCAAAATCGACAATTCCGTCATTTACATCATCCCTATTCAGTTTAGTTTTTTTGGTTTCCACTATCATATGTATGTATGTCTCTGTATTAGTTCCCCTCAAGTTAATTTTATATAAGAATAAAGTGACCTGATATTGGTATCATCGGTCATCTATGATGGGACACATGAAATCTTTTTCAGCATCCCAAGGGGAATTCCCTGACAAGATAATAATTTAGTCAGGGGGAGCGGTAGTTCTTGAAGGGGGGATTCATTTTCCGAGATAGAAATGACCACATATACATGAAATGAAAATTTTATCATTTAAGAGTGTCATATGATCCAAATTTTCCCATGATCTTTTTATTTTGAAGTGATGATCATTTTTAGGGGAGAAAATCACTACCCAACAATGAAAATGAGTTTGGTTTCATACGCAGGGTTTGGTGGTACCAGCTCATCCCAAAAACTATTTTGTTTGTTGGATTCCTTGAGAAGGTGTGAAATTCCATGAAGAGTCATGGTCCGTGAAGTTATTTTCAATTCACTGTCATATTCCATAATTTTTGTTATTTCCACATTGAATATTTTTATTCAATCATCTTCTCAGTTTTTTTTACACTTGGTTGAATTCCTGGAATTTCTTTGATATTCCATGTAGAATTTTACCGACCCAACAATCCATCATTGGAGTTTTCCATTGTGAGTTTTATTTGATCAATGATTAAAGGTAGGTACTTCCATATGTATTTTCCATTCAATTGAAACATTACATTACTTGATTAATTTTGGTTTAATTTTCATTGATTTAAAATCATAGAATTGAAATTATTATTTTTTTGATTTTAAATGACAAGGAAATTATAAAAAACCATAATTTAAAGGTATTGAAATTATATGGAAAATAATGAGAAAAATGATTTAATGATTAAAAACATGATTTTTGGAATTGATTGAATTATTATTCGTAAGAAAATTGTATTAAAATTAAATAATATTTGAAATGCCATGAATTTGAAAAAAACCTTTGACATGGTTTTGAAATTAAAAAGGATTGTTTAAAATTTAAATTAAGAAATGGTATTGATATTAAAGAAATTTTTTTAAGGAATTATTTTCCAAAGAATGGTTAATTTATTATTTTAAGAACATTTGATCATTTTTAGTCAGTGGTTAATTTGGAAAATCATGCTGGGATATGAACCCATGAAATAGATTTATGAGGAAAATACTGACATAAACATACTACAACCAGATTTATCTGAGGGGTAGTTTTTTTACATTGATCTGATTTGAGGGATGTGTTCACACATTGAGCTATGAAAACTAATTGGGTAGTGTGAGGAACATATTAATATAAAATCTCATACCAAAGGGATTACTATAGCGAGAGGTGATTTTTTTTTAATAATCAAATTCTATTGATTATAGAACTATTTTATTCATGATAACTATTTTATATAATTTTTTATATAAAATGTAAATATAATCCTATTTAAATAATATTTTGATATATCCTCCTTCCATTTTTGAGAATTTTTTTTGGAAATATCTAAACTCATTGAAATGTATTATATTATTTAAATTTAAGGGAAAACAGTTCATTATTAATGTATTGATTGTGGAACAATTGGGGAGACCCTCTAGGTTTTTCAGTTCACACCCTAAATTTAGCTTTCAGTGTTTGTAGATTATCTGGTGCCGACTATAGGAAAAGGGAAAGCACCACTTCAAGGTTGAAGATTTACATGATTCAATGTATTTTTTTTATTATGGTGGCTAATATAGATTTTTACACTTTTAAACAAGGTTTTGGGATTTTTATTGGAGATGATTTGACCTTTATTGGTTGATGTACTATTTAGGTATTTTTTTATTTTGATTTTTGTACTTTCTCCTTGGAGAGTGTTGAAATACCAACTTTTATATTTTTCCTTCGAGAATCCCCAAAATGTAAATCCTTATTTAATTATTTTCCTTTATAACTCATAAAAAATAAACATAGGTGTACTAATATATGGAATATAAAGTGAGTTAGTTTCATTTTATTTACTCTTGATCAATTATAATAATTCTATTAAATTTCATAATTCTTATTGATAATGGTGAAATGTGTTTATATCATATTTCCATTAAAGTATTTGATCATTCCTTAATTTAATGATCCTGATTTATTTCAATTAATAAATTATTATCATTAACTACAAAAACATAAGAATACATTAATTTAAATATTTATTTATTATAAATAATTAATAATAATCAACGATAATGTTTTTAATAATTAGAGAGTTGGCAATGTCTTCATGGGTGGTTAACCAGTCATTAATTTAGTATTGTCCAAAGAGGAGGTATGAGATATAAAATATGTGCTTATACAATAAATAATATATTTAAAATATATTAAAAATATCATGATCATGTAAATATAATTTTTTATTGTTTAGCAATGTCTTATATTATAAATGTTTGCAGGATAGAGATTTAGAGAAAGAAAACTAAATAATAACTGAATGGATATTACCGATTTATTGAAGTTGTTCCATTTCTATGAACCTTATATTTTTCAAATATTGTTGTTTTATTACTCCAGAATATCCTAATGATACTAAGGAGATTTTAAAATGGAAATAGGGTAGATATTTGGATTTGGTAAGTGTGGGAGGATTTTTTTCCCACAATGACAGATAAGTGGTATTTATAGTTGATGATATGAGTGTTTTAGGGATAAAATGTTGAACAAATTATGATTTACAAGTTAAAGATTCTAATTGAAATATATTTTTCATTATTAAATATATTTGATTGATATAAAATTTTTAGGACTTTTATACACTGAATAATTATAAATTATTAGTTTAATCAAATGTAATATAGAGAAATGAAAAAATGCATAATTAAAGGGATCCTTAAGACCTTCTGACTTCAGAAAATAATATTTTGGTTTGGAAATTTAATTGTATGAATTATATTATTAATTTTTATGGTCATGAATAATATTATATAAATGATCATGATTTTATTAAATCAGAAATTATTTCTTTTAAACCATATAAGTTATGAAAAAACAATATTTTTAATATTCACATACAAATTTATGTATTTAATAAAATTATAAAAAATATAGTCTCAAAATATTTTAATGTGATGATTATAAAATTAAATTATTTTTATCTGAATATATTTCTAACATAGGTAATTTCAAATTTTTAATATAATAATTATGATTTTTCTGAAATACATTAAAACACAATTTATTAAAAAACGATTTTATTTTTTGAGTTTTTAATAATGGTATTTTTTTGTGGAACAAAACAATATATATTTTAATTAATTATTCATGATAAATAATATATATAATTGATATATATATTTTGAGTTTAAATTACAATTCAAATGGCCATGTCACTATTCCCAACAATCAGATTTCTATTCCTAACTGTCTAGTTACTATTCAAAAAATCAAATTTGATTTCCAACGGTAAAATTACAGTTTCAATGATCATATTACCTCATATAAATACCCATTAAATCATTTATTCATCATTCAACCTAATTCCTCTCAAGGATATTTTTTCATTTAAAAATAAAAATTATTTCACCAATATTTTGTTCTGTTTCCATATTGTTGTTCGTCAGAGTTTTAATTCTAGAAAATTGAAATAATCCAAATTTCACCATTAAACTATTATTATTTTAATATTTTTAATTTTCATATGATTTGTTGTTGAATAATAATATTATATCAATTAATAAAATAATGCTTTTTTGGTTTTTCTATGGTCTATTAGTGTATTATAATATATAATATAATATAATACACATTTTCATGAAATAAATATCATTTAAAATTTTTGGGTCATTATATTCCTCTCCCCTTTATATATTTCATCCCCAAAATTTTAACACATCCTTAGTTAATAATAGATTAGAGAACATATGTTTCATTTTTTATGGTTCCCATGTCACCTCTTTATATTTAAGGTGATATTACAGTACATTGAAAATACATTCTTTCTTATTTCATATAACTATGTATCTAATCTTCAACATACTCATTAATAAATCCTCATAAGATATGTCATGTTGTAGTTGTAAAAACTCTATTTTTAGTTCATGGTATTGATTGATTATATAATTCCTTAAGAATGATATGTGGAACTGATCATGAACACGATCAACATTTGGTGGAAAAGCTTACTGATGGGCCATTGATCATATGAAATCATATAAGTAAAAGGATATTGTACATTGGTATTAGAATTACCTTATTTAGCATATGACTATATTCCTTAGATATATTCATAGGAAAACATTGTTTCCAACTTCAATATAATGGTCCTTCAGTGGTTATCAACATAGATCTTCTAAAAATAGTATGTAGCTTCTATATGTTATGGGATGGTCTGAATATTTTTTTTATAATTTCTCCCTAATTATTTGGCCATTGTAGCTTCCATTCATAAAAATAATCTCATAATGTAGGATTTCCACATTTATTCCCCTATAGGGATTCAAATAGACACATTTGAATACTATGGAAGAATCAATTGTTCTACAAGAACTAAAATATTGAAAAATATTGATCCCATCCTCCATTAAATTCTATTTAGTAATTTATCAATTATTCATAGTGTTTCTAAATGGCCCTTTAATACTATAAATATATTTTGGGGAAACACTCCTTATATAAATTCAATTTATTTCCTCACATGTGTAATTCATCTCTATAATTTAGAGGTGACCCATTGACCTAGATTAGAAATGATCAAATATAAACCCAATAAGTCCCCGCAAAATTAGTTATATATCATGGTATTTTTGTTAAGAGATAAATATTCTTGAATAGTGATTAAGTAGTAAATCATAATGAGTTAATCCCCAGTAACCCATATAACATTTCTTCCTTTTGATGTCTTTAAGAGAAAATTAACAATGTACATAGTGATGTTCTAACATTTCAATGTGGGTAAGATAAATTTTTTATTCATTCCATTGGACTTATATAAATTATATTCTACATTCACACATTCTAAGAACGATGATATTTATTCTTAAAACATCTTCTCCATTGTGTCCAAAAAGAAGTGCTCTTAAAGATCACAATACACTTGGTAATTCCATGATGGTGGGAGAATGATGTTTGATGAGCATTTTATCATAGATATTTATTTCTATTACTTTATTGAGGCACATAAATTCTAGTTTCAAAACAAATTAAACAATTTTAATATATTTTAAATTCTTGAAGCATTCCTTTTATTTCTAGTTTAACGTTCTTTTGATCCTTTAAGTCATCCAATTGTTCCTCCTTGATCTCATATTAGATAAATGGTTGGAATATTTTTTTGGAAAGGTAATATTTATTCCCTACTACTATGATTTCAATATATATAAACTATTTTTACATGATGATAGGGTCATTCTTAATCTACATCATGGATACAGTAGTAACTTCTTTTTAGCTAAGACCATCGACTACCTTGATTTCTGTTCTATGATGGTGGTGAATAATTCAATAATAGTCCATGATTATCTCCAAACATATTCACCGATTCATGATGAGCTCCCTCTATATGAATATATTCTTTAATCTCTTGTTATCTATATATATTATATTCTTCCCAAAAAGTCAATAGTTTTTCCAAATCATCCATGTAATGTTCCCAAATAATAACTCGACATCATGTTTTGGCTAGTTTTTCTTAGGTATATTAAAATATCCATAATTATGTTATAACTACTCCATTCATCATTTTTACATTGTATAAAAATTCAACAAAGCATCATTGTATATCACAAAACCTTATCCACATTATGGATGAGTAATTTTATTCACAATGATTGGCCTCTTTTAGAGATCCTTAAATCTGTCCTCACATTTTTCATTCTAGACATAACATAAATATTTCCATGTTAATATAGTTAGTGTGTTATAATATCATGATAAATTTTTCACAAATTTTTAGTCGTACCAATATAATCCATGAAAAATACGGATTTTCAGGACACATAAAGGTACATGCCATTCATTAAAAACCATTTCATTGAATGTTAAATTTAAATTCCCTCTCTTTTGATAATGTACCCTAATAATACTTCTTGATGCATAAAAAAGTAGCACTTTTTTACCATATCATACATTTTCCTCTTTCAAAATGTAACAATAAAAATCCTCATAATATATTAATCTACCTACTTACACTTAGAAAAAATTAGAATATCATCGATCAAGAATAACCAAAAAACTATTCTCCAAATAATTTAATCATTAAATCCAGGATTTTTTCCAGGGAATTTGTCAAAGTTAAGGTAATCACGATAAAATCATAGTTTCAATCTCTTACATGAAACTTTGTCTTATATATATGTTTCTTATTCACTATCAACTGATGATACCCAAAATGAATATCTAGGTTTGAGATGTAGAACACCTTGAAGTATATCAATAATGAAAGATATCATTAGAAAGTGATTTTTTAATGGTTATCATGTTGAGATCCTGATAATTGATAATAATATACACTGGACCATAATATTTCTTAAAAAAGAGAACCTGGACACCCCATATAGATGCACATGGGGGTATACACCATTTACCAAATTCACATTCAAATTGTTCTTCACCACATCCTATTCATTCATTGCCATACTATAGGGATATTTTATTTAATAGTATCTCAGGTATAATATTTATTTATAAACATACCCTATGATAAAGAGGAGGATGGTAATATATTCAGGTAATACATCAATATATCTCATTATAATGATAATTTCCTCATGTTTGGTGCTATAATTTGGTAGATTCAGTAGTTCACTTTATGCTTCATTAATGGGTATCTACACCCGAAAAATTGATGTATTTTCAAAATGATATTCATAGTCGTACTTAAAATTAAATAGGATAATTGGATTTTTTTGAATGTTAAACGATATTTCATTTTCCCAATAGTTGTTGTCAGGTCAATATATATATTGAAAATATATTCCTAGTATAGAATAAAATTATTCAAAGGTATGTATTATGATATTTTCTAGAAGAATCTTCCCACATATATTAATAGGATAATATTTCCACACTTGGGTTGCAATGATTTCACCATTAACTGATATTATGGATATATGTAATTCATGTTATCGTGCATTAAATTCAATAGTTCAAGTAAACTTGTTGTATATAAAGGAATGTGTAGTTCCAAAATCAAATATATCCTTTGGTATTGTTGATTAAAAATAATGTTTAGCATTTATGAATTATTTTTTAGGTTGCACCTCTGTGGATGTGATGTAAAAAAAATTCCCTTGAACCTTTTGATTCTGTGGTTATTAATACTAATTACACTCAATGGTTCATAATCTAATTCACTATCATTATTAGTTCCTATTATCTTTGTAGTTTAATTATTGGACAATGGGTTGTGTAATGGGACGATCCTTCCTTTTTTCCATATCATTGGCAAGATTATTCATGGATCACGGAAATTCATGAGTTTTGTGGCCTTCTCCATCAAAAAATATTATCATCACTTAGAGGAAATTAGCAAGATGATTATTTCCATATATTTGAAATATAGGTGTTGGATATTTCTACCTCCTTTGTCTTTTGATATGTTAGAATAAATCTCCATTCATCTACTAATATCTCCATCTCCATTGGATTAATATACAAATTCCTTATATACAATGAGATAACGTCGAACTACTTCATTATAACTCCCAATATCAAGGATAAATATATCCTTTTAAATGAGTTGTTTTAGAGAACAAATTAATCAATATATTTTTTTCCTTGTTAAAAAAACACAAGTCATTCCATTCATCACATACACAATTTTACTCATGATTCATGATATATAAAGTCTTCTATTCATTATATAGAGGAGTTCTATCTTTATATTTTATAATTATTTTGTGTTATATACATGTTTTGAAATAACTTGTTAAAGTATTCCCTCTAAATTTCATCATTTTCATCATTTTTCTTATTATTCTATATCAAATCCCACCGTTTATCAACCTATATAACTAAATGAATAACATTCCATGTAACCTACTATTTAATATAATAGTGAAGCAATGTAAATATATTTTCCACTGAGTGCACCCACTATTCTACAAAAATTGGATTATAAGTCCCATTAAATGTTCATTTTTATTACTAAATAAAGGGACTGATGGATAGTGAATCCTTATTGGGTGAATGAGGATGTTCCAGAAGTTTTGTCTTATTATTCTTATTCAAAATTTAATAGTTAAAAATTACCACAATGCTTTGAATTACACATCACATTTTATGAGGAATGTTATTTGGACAATCATCTCATTGTCCCTGACATGAGTTTTTGATCTAGATTCTACTAGTTCCCATATTTTTCTAAAATATAAAATTAATGAATAATACATAATTCATAGGTAATGATGAAATAAATGGTTCTCATGTGTCAATTAATTCTAAATTCATATACAATTCAATCCATATGTCATATATATACATCCTCTCAAACAATGCTTCCAATATCATTTGATTTAATCAATTTCTAAGTCTAAAAGAATGAATTAATTTTTTAATATATAGTTCATAATTGTTTCTATAGAGTTAGTGATTTTCTAAATAAAATACTCCTTGGTGTATCAAAACCAATGTGCAACATGACCCCATTTTCATTCACCTGGTGATGATTGAGTTACAACCAAATCCACCATTTTTAGGGTTATTTTCCATAGGTACATTGATGGTAAAGAAAAATAACTTGTAGTATCATTATTGAGATATTACATGTTATAAACCACATAATCATATGCATTAAAAAGAAATTAAGGATATTTCCCTTAAAAATCAAACCTATCCCTAGGGTTTTCATGAACATTTTATAATAATAATTCCAAAAACTAACTAATGTCTACTATATTCCTTTTATTGAAACCAAATTTTCCATATAATATTATTGAATCATATATAACAGAAATAACATAGTATTAACACATTCTAGGATCATTTGGATTAATATATTAGGTAAATTAGTCTTATACATCACTTTTACATATGAATACATTAAAATTATACAATTCAATCATAATTTCCCAGCAGAATATCTCAAGTACTCTTTAGTATGTGTAATCATATGAGTATAGAATTCAATAAATGCAGAGATATAAAATCATAGTACATAAAAGAATAACATGGGTGGAATAAGGGACATGACTCAATAATACATGAGTGATTTAAAATCCTGGTTTTTCTTCGAGGTACATAATCATTAGTTTTTAGATTTAATCCATTGTTTTATCCATATTATCATTATCTATTGATTATGAAATGGAACATGATAATATAATACTTTTCATATAAAAAACATCTATCATTTAGAGGAAATATATGGTCTATATGGATAGTTGAAATAGTGCATCATAGTCTGCAAGGTTTGATAAACCATGTAGAGACCCTAAGCCTGACGTACATGGAAATTACATTACTTTTTCTAAATACTTAGTACATAACAAAAACACATACACAAGGATCGTAATAGTTTAGTGTCTTTGGAAACTCGGAATATAATCTTCTAATCGTGGTGAAAGATCTTCAACATCTCCCATAAAGATCTTCCTTTTTTTACCTAAAACCTTTCTTTATATCCTGGGGAAAAGAAAACATAAAATGGTGAGCTCAAATGCTCAGTAAGGGTAAACAAAAGAAATATCAATCACATCATTTTCATAAGAACATAACATTTTGGAAATCTTAACCTGCAAAAGAGAGCATAATTTCATAACATGGGATAAATCATAGTAGTGAAATGAAATCCCAATTATCATAACGTAAAACATGAAACTTTGTGGCATACACACATAATCTTAGAGAATCATATCTTATTAGTCAAGACTCATTGCCAAGACTATCTTAGTGGACAAAGTCCATTTCTGAACCGAGTCACCCTCGTTTCAGTCCTGTTTCACTGAACCGGTATAACCTACCATTCCAGCCATGTCTATCTCATGAGATATAAAATCTTTACCCAATGAATTGGAGGGAGATATAGGTCCCACACATATCATAATTAAACCATTCTTATGTGTTCCACAAAAATCATAAATCATACATCATTGCATAACCCATGTAATAAAAATGGGAATCTTAAACATCGTGACATCGTCAAACAATTCATATAAGATAAAGGAAATCATAAAAATTATTCCATCACAACATAATCTAATCAATGTAATAATAAGGATAGAAACATAACCCTATATTATTATCTTATATGAAAATAATTTTGATAAAACACTTGAACTCCATTCTTGAGGAAAATATCCTTTCTACTTCAAAAACACTTTTCCTTTATTAACATGTCATACAATTATAAACTAAAATAAGTTGATTAAAAATAAAATTGAAAACTTGTAAAGGAATCTTTTTGGAAATAATGTTTTAAAAATACATTCATGCCGTATAAGTTAAAAAAAACACTCTTCGTACTTTTGTCGGAAAAGTCAAAAAGTACCTCGTACGAAAAACGACAAAAGATTCCTTTCATATCCTTTACTAAAAACTCACCGAAGGGTAAAATTGGATTTAAAAAATTGTAGGTGGATGGAAATAATATTACATATTGAGGAAACATGGATTTGGATGATAAAATACAGCCCAGTAAATACTAAAGTATAAACAATCTCGGATAAAAATGAGATTGTGATATTTTCCCTTACCTTAGGTCCGACATGCTTTGTACATGTCCGATCCTCCTGTATAATGATTTAAATAATGTTATTGACTTATTCCAGAATCATACTTATTGTTATGATATCATATATGGTCATATTCTTAGCTTCTTATTAGTAATATTTCATTACTACTTGTTATTTGGGTGTTTATTACTTTTTGTTCTTATGCGTGTTTTGTCGAATAAATTCTTATTTTTATCTTTAGGTTATAGATACCTCATTTCCAGAATGGTATTAGTGTAATATATATCATATTCATTCATTCAATTCATTTATATAATCATTATGAAATGAAGATCATGTAGAACGAGTCACATCACATCGTGGAGACGGTATTCCGTACGTACGCACGAGTGATGATATCGTTCCTATGATCGTGGAATTGTATTGGAGTGTATGTATACTATTTCATAATAAATATCACTCTATAATAGTCATATATAGTCATTATTTACACCATTATACCCATCCAAGTAAGGTGGTGGTGGAAAATAGATTACACCACGGCGTGGAGACGGTATTCCGTACGTACGCATGCGCAATGATTTCTTTTTCCGTAGGATGGATAGATGGTGAAATAGGGTTGTTTAATACTTATAATAACATATCAGTATATGAGTGATACTGATGTTATTACTTCATAATGAATCAACTAAAAAAGAATAAGTGGAAGAAGAAATAAAGATGAAAGAATCGGTAACGGACATTACCTCTTCTTTGAAGTGATTCTTTGAGACCTCCTTTTAGGGCACTAAAATAGGTCTTTTAAAAAGACAAGAACCTCTAGGATGTTTCTAGGGAAGTGGAGAGAAGAAATTGGCAGGGGTTGGCCGAGCTTGAATGCTCAAAGTGGTGTGAGGAAGAGGGGGAGGAGGTTCCCTTTTATAAGGGAGGAGAGGGGCTCCTTTGGAAAAACTAAAACTATTATTTTATTATAAAGTCAAGGTCGGTTTTAAATAGCTCCAAATTGATTTATTTCGAAGCTAAGGTGGGGATGGGTCGAAATCCTCTCATCCAATAGAATTTAGACAAGTTTAGGTTCCTATTTTAACCTTATCATTTATATTTAACTTTATCTTCTTGTTTTCTTACACTATAAGGTTAATAAACGTACTATACCAAGCAAAACGAACCCCAAGTTGTTTATTATTAATATATATAACCGTATCTATGTCATTTGGCTGAACATTATATTTTTAGGAATAAAGTAACAATTAATAATATAATATTTGTTTTAAAAACTATTTTATGTCAATTTTGACACTATTTAGTAATTGATTTTTGTGAAAATAATAACAGAATGATTAGTTCTAAAAAAGTTAATTACATCTATACTAACATGTCATATTAACCTATAAAATTAGTGGAATTCATAAAAAGTCTCAAATTATATTTATTTGGGTATTTATAATATCAATTATTCTATTTTTTCACTATTATGGTAATTACTGCATCATCATTGTGTCATAAATACATTAAATTATTTAATGTCTAAAAATTATAAATAAAATATCTTTATGTAGGAAATCGTATTAGATTTCTAATGAATATTTACAATCGAATTTATCTTATGTATAACCCTATATTATAAATGTTTTAGTAAATAAACTTTGATTTTAACTCTTTTAACTCTTCTTTGAATTAAATAATAATAAATGTCCTAATCTAATCCAAGTGGGCCTAAATGGTCATATTTTATTTCTAAGGTTGTTTTTGGTCGAATTACTCTTATCCAATAGAATTAGGACATGTGTTTGGGTAATAATAATATCATTTTTACCCTTAATTACCCTATTTACTTTTAACCGTGGTAAAAAAAGTAAAAAGTTTCTGTTCACCAAAAATTATTTTCATCTCATTGTTCCACATTTTACTTACTGACATCAACCGTGTCTCTCGGATTGTTGAAATTCCACTCACAGAAGCGGTAAAATTAAGTTTTATGAAAAATTCAGTTTTTTTTAGTACCACTTAGTGGTTTCACTATTCATCAAAAAATGAAAGTTTCCAGAAAAATACCAAAAATTTGGCCTAAGCTATATTTGATATTATGAACTCAAAAATGATGTATATTTTACCAAATTTAAAAAATATCAGTTACATTAACTAATTTAAAAATTAATTCCTGTCGTCAAAACAAAAGGCGTGTTTTTGAGAGATAATAACTATCAAAAGATTGACACTTGTTTATAACTTGTTTAAATGTAAAATTACATCCAATGACCAACATTGTATTAAATTGTAAAAATATATTATAAATATACTTTAAAACCAATCAAATTAATAATTTATCACTATTAATTATTTTGATTAAAAAAGTTGTTTTTAATTAAAATTTAGTAATTTTCACTATTCATCAGAATATGAAAGTTATCCGAAAAGTACCAAAAATTCACCTTAGGCTAAATTCGACACTCCAAATCCAAAAATGAAGTCCATTTTGAGAGCTAAAATTTCTAAAATTTTAAAAGGTGGTTATTACTATTCATAACGGCTAGTTTTAAGAATATTTTAATAGCATATCATTGTTTAGTGAAACTCGGTATTGCGTACTACACATGCTATCGAGGAAGGTCGCGATTGCGTGTAATGCAAGGAAAGTCAAGGATGTGGGTTGTGCAAGCTCCTTTTTGTGTAGAGTACAACACAAGACATTAATGAAATTAAAAAAGAATATTTTTCATAAAATCTCGGGCTGTTACTTTCTACCCCCATTAAAATGAATTTCGCCCTCGAAATTCGTCAGGGTTATAATTGGTTTACTACTCGAAAGTTTCTTTAATAGAAACCCACATCGTAAAAAGGAATACCAAAACTTGTCTTTAAAAACTAAAGTATGAAATGTAACGATTACCCAAATAAACTAATCACTGGGTTTCCACATAGGTGAAAATATGGATATGGAAGAGAAATATAACCATCATGTTCTGATGGAGAATGGTAGAGAACATGGCTATGGAAAAGCCAGCAATCACAAAGCTATAAATTTGTGCTGATCTAAGGTACCATCTGATTCATTAGATATAAGATCACTAGGACAACATTTTTGGTTTTCAAGATCATTTCCCTAAAGTTGATGAAATTAGAAGAAATACTTTCATGATTTTGGTATAGTCTCACCGTTTGTCGTTCTTTGGACAATTTCCACTTCATCTCTTAAAGAAATGAAGTTGAATTTTTCATTCGTGATGTGTTAGCAGATCATGTGATAGAATGATGGGTCATTCCATCTGTCTCAAACAAAAGGTTAGAAAAGTTATCAAAAAATACATAAGTCCATCTATACTGAGATTAATCATATATAGTTCGTAAAATGGACTTATACTTCATATATCATACTTCTTAATATAATAAAACTAGTTTCTACTAAACAAGGACTTTCTGTAGGCTAGTGGTAGGCGATAAAGGCCAGTCGCACTTCAGTTGTTGGTTCGATTCCCACAGCCTTGTCCGACGCGATGGGCTGTCGGCCATCCAACAGGTTGTCCTTTTTCTGAAACTATATTACTATAACATCCCATAAATAATATCGAAAAAATTCAATCCTTAAACAATACTAACTTATGCCCAACATAATCCATTCCAATCTTTTGGATTATCCATAATACTGCAGTCCACTCTCATAAAATAGTGAAAATGATTACCAGAGATTTAATACCATCGTTGACCCCCATATATCATAAGATATGTCTTTTTGGTCACATTCCAAACATTCAAAGGCCTTAATCTTGTATTCTCTTGAAAAATGAATACCCATTGAACCTTAGTGAAAACATGAATGCAGTTAAAAGTTAACACTTTCCACATACCAAAATCCTCAAAATTCTATATAATCAAACCATAATATCACTTAGTCCTTATATCAGTCATGAGCTCATGAATACTATCAAACATTTAATTTTCTCCTTATCCCTTCATTATGCGCATATCATCTACATTCCAAAAATATCTGAATAACCTTTCATGGATACTGGTACCATTAATCATACAATTTCAAAACTCAAGGAAAGACAATAGTGTAACAATCCTTAGATGTCTCTTTATTCCATAATACCATGAGATTACTTATACAAAATTACACTTGATAAACATGTAATCATTCCACTACCTTCTTAAACCATTAACCGAGCTTCAACAATTCTTTCATCTCACATATCATTTGTAGTCTCTTCATCATCATCCACATAAATACTACCCATACGACCATACTGATTCTCTTCATGAGACTTTCCCTTAGGGCATTGGTTTGCATAATGCCCATACATTCCACATTTAAAACATTTAACCATTGTTGATGTCATAGCAATAACATTATCCTCATCCCTGGTGTTAACTGAACCTTTTCCTTTGCACTTATTGGCTTTGTGTCCTTCTTTTCCACACCCAAAGCATCTTCCAGTTCCTTTGAAACATTCTCCTTGATGCCTCTTCCCACATGATTTACATAAGGGAAATTGAACTTTCTTTCCTGTACGATCATCATGAAACTCATCTTTCTCTTATTATCTGAGTCAGGAAACTTACCAATGTTGAGATTATTGATCATATTATGAGATTGCTGATTAGGTATAATAACGATGTTTGGACTTCCAAATCCCGTTTCATTTGGTTTATCATGAAGAATATCATTCCACTGTCTGTCATATCCTCCATTATCGTGAATCTTCCTGTTTCCAGCCATTTTCTAAAACCCAAAAAGAATAGTGTGAGTGGCAAAAATCATGTTAGGGAAAACAACATAGTAAAGGGGGAGTACCCTCCATATCTAACATATTAGATTAAATTCTAAGATCGTTAGCGCAATTCTAGGACTATAACCTATACATATACTTATCCTTAGGGACATCCCTAGACATACCTTAGAAATATCTCTAGGGATCTCAGTAACGTTTTTGCATCATAGTTTCCAAAGGTTGACTATACCTTTCCTATGATACCAACTGTAGAGACCCGAAGCTTGACTTACATGGACATTACATTACTTTTTTGGAATACATAGTACATAACAAAAACACACACACAAGGATCGTAATAGTTTAGTGTCTTTGGAATCTCAGAATATAATCTTCTAATTGTGGTGAAAGATCTTCAACATCTCCCATAAAGATCTTCCTTTTTTTACCTAAAACATTTCTTTATATCATGGGGAAAAGAAAACATAAAAGGGTGAGCTCAAATGCTCAGTAAGGGTAAACAAAAGAAATATCAATCACATCATTTTCATAAGAACATAACATTTTAGAAATCTTAACCTGCAAAAGAGAGCATAATTTCATAACATGGGATAAATCATAGTAGTGAAATGAAATCCCAATAATCATAACTTAAAACATGAAACTTAGTGTCATGCACACATAATCATAGATAATCATATCTTATTAGTCAAGACTCATTGCCAAGACTATCTTAGTGGACAAAGTCCATTTCTGAACCGAGTCACCCTCGTTTCAGTCCTGTTTCACTGAACTGGTATAACCTACCATTCCAGCCATGTCTATCTCATGAGATATAAAATCTTTAACCAATGCATTGGAGGGAGATATAGGTACCACCCATCTCATAATGAAACCATTCTTATGTGTGCCACAAAAATCATAAATCATACATCACTGCATAACCCATGTAATAAAAATGGGAATCTTAAACATCGTGACATCATCAAACAATTCATATAAGATAAAGGAATTATAAAAATAATTCCATCACAACATAATAAAATCAATTTAATAATAGGGATAGAAACATAACCCTGTGTTATCTTATATGAAAATAATTTTGATAAAACACTTGAACTCCATTCTTGAGGAAAATATCCTTTCTACTTCAAAAACAATTTTACTTTCTTAACATGTCATACAATTTTAAACTAAAAGAAGTTGATTAAAAATAAACTTGAAAACTTGTAAAGTAATATTTTTGGAAATAATGTTTTAAAAATACATTCATGTCCTATAAGTTAAAAAAACATTCTTCGTACTTTTGTCGGAAAAGTCAAAAAGTACCTCGTACGAAAAACGAAAAAAGATTCCTTTCATATCCTTTACTAAAAACTCACCAAAGGGTAAAATTGTATTTAAACAATTGTAGGTGGATGGAAATAATATTACATATTGAGGAAACATGGATGTGGATGATAAAATACAGCCCAGTAAATACCAAAGTATAAACAATCTCGGATAAAAATGAGATTGTGATATTTTCCCTTACCTTAGGTCCGATATGCTTTTTACATGTCCAAACCTCATTTATAATGATTTATATAATGTTATTGACTTATTACAGAATCATACTTATTGTTATGATATCATATATGGTCATATTCTTAGCTTCTTATTAGTAATATTTCATTACTACTTGTTATTTGGGTGTTTATTACTTTTTGTTCTTATGCGTGTTTTGTCGAATAAATTCTTATTCTTCTCTTTAGGTTATAGATACCTCATTTGCAGAATGGTATTATTGTAATATATATCATATTCATTCATTCAATTCATTTATATAATCATTATGAAATGAATATCATGTAGAATGAGTCGCATCACATCGTGGAGACGGTATTCCGTACCTACGCACGAGTGATGATATCGTTCCTATGATCGTGGAATTGTATTGGATTGTATGTATACTATTTCAGAATAAATATCACTTTATAATAGTCATATATAGACATTATTTACACCATTATACCCATCCAATTAAGGTGGTTGTGGAAAATAGATTACACCACGGCGTGGAGATGGTATTCCGTACGTACGCACACGCGGTGATTTCTTTTTCCGTAGGATGGATAGATGGTGAAATAGAGTTGTTTCATACTTATAATAAAATATCATTATATTAGTGATACTTATGTTATTACTTAATAATGAAACAACTAAAGAAGAATAAGTGGAAGAAGAAATAAAGATGAAAGAATCGGTAACAGACATTACCTCTTCTTTGAAGTGCTTCTTTGAGACCTCCTTTTAGGGCACTAAAATAAGTCTTTTAAGAATACCAAAACCTCTAGGGTGTTTCTAGGGAAGTGGAGAGAAGAAATTAGCAGGGGTTTTCCGAGCTTGAAGGCTAAAAGTGGTGTGAGGAAGAGGGGGAGGAGGTGCCCTTTTATAATGGAGGAGAGGGGCTCCTTTGAAAAAACTAAACATATTATTTTATTATAAAGTCAAGATCGGTTTTAAATAGCTCCAAATTGATTTATTTCTAAGCTAAGGTGGGGATGGGTCTAAATAATCTCATCAAATAGAATTTATACAAGTTTAGGTTCCTATTTTAACCTTATCTTTTATATTTAACTTTAAGTTAGATAATTTTACTTTTACCGTGTCTTCTTGTTTTCTTACACTATAAGGTTAATCAACATACTATATCAAGCCAAACGAACCCCAAGTTGTTTATTATTAATATATATAACCTTATCTAAGTCATTTGGCCTAACCTTATATTTTTAGGAATAAAATAACAATTAATAATATAATATTTGTTTTAAAAACTATTTTATGTCAATTTTGACACTATTTAGTAATTGATTTTTGTGAAAATCATAATAGAATGATTAGTTAGAAAAACGTTAATTAAATCTATAATAACATGTCATATTAACCTATAAAATTAGTGGAATTCATAAAAAGTCTCATATTATATTTATTTGGGTATTTATAATATCAATTATTCTAATTTTTCACTATTATGGTAATTACTGCATTATTATTGTGTCATAAATAAATTAAATTATATAATGTCTAAAAATTATAAATAAAATATCATTATGTAGGAAATCTTTTTATCGTTCTAATTAATATTTACAATCGAATTTATCTTATGTATAACCCTATATTATAAATGTTTTAGTAAATAAACATTGATTTTAACTCTTTTAACTCTTCGTTGAATTAAATAATAATAAATGTCCTAATCGAATCCAAGTGGTCCTAAATGGTAATATTTTATTCCTAAAGTTGTTTTTGGTAGAATTACACTTATCCAATAGAATTAGGACATGTGTTATGCTAATAATAATATCATTTTTACCCTTAATTACCCTATTTACTTTTAACTGTGGTAAAAAAAAGTAAAAAGTTACTATTCACCAAAAATTATTTTCATCTCATTGTACCACATTTTACTTACTGACATCAACCGTGTCTCTCGGATTTTTGAAATTCCACTCACAGAAGCGGCAAACTTAAGTTTTATGAAAAATTCAATTTTTACTACCACTTAGTGGTTTCACTATTCATCCAAAAATGAAAGTTTCCAGGAAAATACCAAAAATTAGGCCTAAGCTATATTTGATATTATGAACTATAAAATGATGTCTATTTTACCAAATTCAAAACATATCAGTTAAATTAACTAATTTAAAAATTAATTCCTGTCGTCAAAACAAATGGCGTGTTTTTAAGTGATAATAACTATCAAAAGATTGACATTTGTTTATAACTTGTTTAAATGTGAAATTACATCCAATGACCAACATTGTATTAAATTGTAAAAATATATTCTAAATATACTTTAAAACCAATCAAATTAATAATTTATCACTATTAATTATTTTGATTAAAAAATTTGTTTTTAATTAATATTTAGTAATATTCACTATTCATCAGAATATGAAAGTTATCCGGAAAGTACCAAAATTTCACCTTAGGCTAAATTCGACACTCCGAATCCCAAAATGAAGTCCATTTTGAGAGGTAAAATTTCTAAAATTTTAAAAGGTGGTTATTACTATTCAGAACGGCTAGTTTTAATAATATTTTAATAGCATATCATTGTTTAGTGAAACTTGGTATTGCGTACTATAGACGCTATCGAGGAAGGTCGCGATTGCGTGTAATGCAAGGCAAGTCAAGGATGCATGTTGTACAAGCACCTTTTGGGGTATCATACAACACAAGACATTAATGAAATTAAAAAGAATATTTTTCATAAAATCTCGGGCTGTTACAAACCATGTAGGGTACAATAGTTCTCCATGGAGGGGAGCAGACGAGCTAAGAAAGGTTTTTATAACCATGCACATAGTCCATTTGGGGAGTGAACCTCGAGAAGATGGGTATTCAGGGCTAGAGAATGGTTAGATAAACCATGCTCTAAAATTATGTGGCCCACTATCCATACACAGCTGCTAGTGCACTGTTTAGACATTTTTTGGTCAACAATGTGGCCAAACTATGCACCTATTAAAGGATAAGTAATTTTATCATTTTTCATTCTCACTTTATAACCTCACCTATACTTCGTCAATATTATCTAGAGAAAAACCCTTCCTCATGTTCGAAGTGCTCTCCCATGACCTCATTTGGTTCCATGATAACTATTCTGCACATACTTTGTGTAGACATCCATTTGTTTTATTGGATTCATTTCCGTATGATGTCAAATCCAAAGGGTACATTCATTTGTACTATTCATTTCAACAAAAATATTTGGGTGTGAGATAATATAATATTTTTTAGGGTATACTCTTATTCTTATATTTTCCCTCAATTCAAGCCAAACATATGTCTGAGACTCTATGAAGAATTAGCTAAAAGCATAAGGTAGGTGGTATATGACTGTTCCCTTAAAGCATCACCATTTAAAGACTTTTTCAATTTCATGAACAAATATTTTTCCATGTTTTTCCTCTATAATTTCATTTGATTTAATTTATTTTTTCTATATTTTATTCTATGTTCTTATGTCTCCTCTTGTCATTTTTGGTGGTGGTAGAATCTATATTGACCACCCCAAGTATAATGAGTTTCACATTATACATTTGGTTCCCCATATTGAGAATATCTAGGGCAATTTTCGAGTTTTAAATACTTAATATTCAATATGAAATGTTATTAAGTAAAATAAATTCATTAAAAATTTTAAAAAGAAAAGTATATATGTATGGATATCACATGGCCTTACTTTTGAAACTTGAATTGATAATTGGTTTCAAGTCCTTACTTTATGTTGACATGTATAATGAATGGTTTTGTAATAAACCTATTGCATTGATATTAGAATGAGTATTACATGGAATATGATGATATATGTATACAAATCATGTTCATATAAGATTCCCATTGTATATGTATATTTTTATTATTTATAGGAATTCTCATAAGAAAGCCACAAAAGGATTCCTAGGGGAACTAATTTTTTACCTTGAGTATTCCATTCCAATTCATTTAGTTGATTGTCAAGGGTGATTTACACTAGAATCTTTATTCCTTATATAATTACATGAATTCTTTGACAGTGTAAAAATGTTTCAAATGAACCTTTTCACATTATTAAAATTCCATGGTTATACTCTAAGGATTCATCTTGACGTATTTAGACACACGCCACCATGGATTCAACCCATTCAGTCCTATCATTCATAGTCTGGGATAATTGTGGACTAGCTCATGAGACCCGGTTATGATATTTTACTATTTAATTCTTCTGGTATTCCCATTAGATTTCACTTACACACTTATATTAAGACAACATCAGCTACCTATATGAGTTTGCTCTACCTTTAAGGACATCAATGCCTTTGTTTCTCATTAGACATCATTTTAATATTTAATTTACTATTAATTCATGATTTTTAGTATATTACAAATCTCATACCCTCAATAATTAATAAATAAATTCATATTTTGTGACAACAGGTTATGATGATCAATGTGTGGGTTATTTACGTTAGAATTATATTACATTAATATACACGAACACTGCATATTTTTTATTCAAAAAATAGATTTGTATAGATGTTTTTTGCGGTGGATTACTGATATTTATCTCACACATTATCTTGGATACCATTGGAATCCATGTATATTATATGATCACATTTTTGGAAAAGTGGAAGTTTCCCTCTTTAGACACTTAACATCTTTTTTACTATGGAATCTTGGTAGCATAAAATTAGTCCTATGTTCAATATTCATGGATATTTTTACCTATATTCATTTACATAACATTTATTATACTTCATTCCTAGTTCAATGTAAACATTACCCCTTTTTTAGAGTCATTTCATTATCTTATTTATTTGATTCAACTATAGGTTTTTATGATTATTTATTTGACGGTTTCTTATGCTTGATTCTACAGCCTTATTCATTCCAATTATTATTCTTCCATTATTTATTAATAATATCATACCACTGTGGAACACTTTGACAAGAGGGAATGGTCTTCTTATAAGGATATCGTAGATCATCACAGCAAGTTGTTAGCCTATAGTGTGTCGGGAGGAACAATTTAGCCCATGTGGCTAACTGGGTTCATGGAACCATTGAGTGGAACCCAGGTTGGGAAGTGACAATGTGATATTAGAGGGGTTTATTTTCTTTCCTTTCTATGTTGGGGTGGTAGAAATGAGATTAGTAAAGTTTTGGGACTTGGTTATAAGCCATCTCTATGAGTATCTAAACAATGTTTTGGGAAAACAAAATGTTTTTAGGTAAATGGATATTTTTTTTATTTCTCATATTAAAATTGTTATATTTCCACCATTGAGTGATGACAATGAATTTTTTTATTTGTTATGATTCATGGATACTTTACCTTGGCCCAATATTAAATAGTTAATTTTTATATTCATCATTATAACATCACGGGATTCCCTTTCCATGCATATTCCATTCTACATAGGTGTATTTCATTTCCTTCTTTTAATGTGTTTCCTATGATTGTTGTGTGTGCATTGGTTTTGATATATGTCTATTACATTAATGTTATCTACATTGAAGGCATATTGGTTGTTTAAAATTTCATAACCAACCTAAATGGTGATGTTTTCTAAATATTGTTCGTGGAATATTAAATATCCAATTTTGACCAATGTAAGAAATGTAACACTGGTTAAATGAGCTGGGATTTGGATGAAAATACATCACTACAAATTAAAATTTATCAAGCATATGGGCCTTTATAAGTAAGAATGATTAATTTTTCAAATCAATCAACCATATTTTATGCATTAAATTATTATATTTATTCTATAAGGTATGGTTTCAATTACATGTGTGTCCATAATAAAATATAATATGTTTGAGTCTTTCTAAACATATGATGAAAATCCATTTAATTGTACCTTGTATTATGTATATATGTACATAAATACTTAAAATGTAAAATATTAATTAATAATAAATGGTTTCCATCAAATGAGAAGTCCAATTGAAATTTAATTATTGTTTTCCCCCATAAAATAAATTTTAACGTCCCATATACTAGAACCATGGTAAATAAATCTTGAACACGTACCAGCCTAGACATCCAATTCACTTGTATGAACATATCTACCCCCCTAAGAAAATTTGAAAAACAACCATCTATGAAAATAGTCAATGTGGGAATGATAATTTGTTATCCAATCCATCCTATGTATGAAATCTATCCTTTTCAGGAATTCCATATAAAATCATGTGATTTTTTAATTATATCTAATATTTCAGATATCGTGAACCAATAATTTTTGACCAAATGTAATTTGATGGTATCCAAAATTATATGGAATGGAGGATTAGTGACAATGTAGGGATGTAGATCATCTAGTAATCAGAAGTGAATCGTTTAGTTTTTTCATCAGAGAAGTTTCACTTAGAATATCCATCCTGGTAGCTCTTTTGTATGCCATCTGTGTGGACAATAGAGACATTTGAATAACATATATGATATAGACCTTCTAGATTTAAATGGTTATCGATGTATGAGTAATTTTCATATTTCATGACATACCTTAACATCGGTTCCTAGAGTAAGAGTATCCACATTAACTCCACATGAAGGATAAGGATCAGTGAATCCATATCAGGTAGGATGCAGGTGTAGCACTGGCTGAACATGATGGGGTGGGGGTCAAATACGACGTCGCCAGACATCTAATTTTCAATTCCAGTAGTGTAGAACTAACCAAGGTAGTGTTGTTGTAGCCCATGAATTATAGCATATACTCTGGGAGAATACTATAGGAACATCCCCTATATTGGGTATAGTTTTAGTAGCCTCTACAATCATATCTACTATATCTGATATAGGTTGTTCACATCGTTTAACTTTAAAATGACCATGGAAAGTCTTAGGAATTAAATTAAATACATTTCATAGGATATTACCCTAGATACACCATTGGGTGTATACATAGTGAGTACACACCAATGAAATGATTGTCGTCTTGTGATTGTCTATTATCTCATCTTTTGGAATTTATTTAACCTTCATTTAAAAAGGGTATTTGTCATACATGGGATTTATCAGATCACGAATTAAAATGCCCACATTGATTTTCATCACAGAATGGTGTCTTTAAATTTTACTAAGGGTGGTTGATATGTATGTAAGGGTGAGTTGGATGTCTAGTATTGTTGAGTTTTACTAGTCTATCAAGGTCTTGGATTAGTGATATACTATATTTCCATCCTAATATTTGATTATCAGATGATGTGTCACATATATTTTCCTCACATGGTGGATCATTTTTGGGATGTTTTCCGAGATGGATTCTCTAGAATTACTCCCAAAATTGAGGGGTATTGTTTAAAATTGAGGCTCTTATTGGAGAAGCTAACATATCTATTCATTCCTTATATGATAGATCTTAATCAAACCCTAGAGCTCCAGAGATAGATTGAGGATATTAAATCTAAGGGTTTTATCTGACCTAGTACTTCACCTTGGGTTCATCATGTCATTTTCTATAAGAAGGAAGATAGAAACCATAGGCTTTGCATGGATTATCAGTGCCTGATCCAACATTTTGTAAATAATCGATATCCTTTTCGGATAATAGTTGAACTCTTAGACTGTATATGATGATGTAGAGTGTTCTCAAAGAATAACATAAGATCATGAAACATTCACTTGTGAGTTAGGAATTCATAAAAACTACATACAACCATCCAATGTTAGTACAATTTATGTTCATGTTGCCATGATGTTTGGTCTTATGAACACCACCACTATTTTCTTGGCCCTGATGAATAGGATTTTCCACCCCTACATGGATTCCTTCATCACGATTTTTGTGATCAACACCTTAATGTAATATCATACTCATAATTAATATGAATTAAACATGAAATCATATTGAATACACTGAGAGAGCATCAATTATATTCTATGAAGACAAAGGTCCACCTCTAGATCACAATGATTAACACATTGGGTCATATTATCTTAAAATAATGTATATCAGATGACCCAAATATTGTGACTGATATTTTTTCCTGTAACTATCCTCATAAAATGTTTGATAAACTATATCTCTCAGGGATGGTTAGATATTATATAAATTTTATTCAACACTTCTAATACCTTTTAGAAAATCTAACCGGCTTTAAAAATAAGGGTATAATGATCTTGTGGTATGAATCAAGGGAGAATGCCTTCTCAGATTTGAGAAGAAGACTTACTTAAAAAATAATCATGATTTTTTATATCATAGAAGAGGATATCCATTGTTCATTCATGCTTCATAAATTGTTATGGGAGTACTAATGAAGCTGGAGGATTATGTCATTACATATGGGTCTCCCTAGATGAGACCTCTTTAGCATAATTACCTAACGCATGACCTCAAGCATGCAACATTTGTTCATTCCATGAGTTGCAGGAGACATTATATGATGGGAGTGGGATTTGTGGTGTTTACAAACCGAATGAGCCTTAAATATATATTTATTTCGCATGAAAGAAGTCTCAAATAGTTAATATGGGTCAAATACCATCAGTCCTATCACTTTGTTCTTACCTATACATCTAGAATGGACAATGCAGTAGCTGATCTAGAAAACCTAGGTACAAGCCATTTAGGAAAACATTAATGAATGGAATTTTATATTACTATTTTATAATATTAATATAGAGTTTCAAGAGATTCATAAGAAGAATAATCTTGCAGCCATAATAGTTTCCTCTTCAATCTTGGATAGGGTGAAGAGAAGGCAGTTCTCAGACCATAATGTTTTGGTCCTACAAGAATGTATTTCAGGTGAAGATCCGCCTCTGGGGTTTTCTATCATTAAATATGAAATCCTTATTATAAATAGGAATATATTAGTTTTTATACATTTAAAAGTGGACATTATGTGAGAATACGATGATTCTCATTGTAAATTTCAACAGGATACCTCTTAGATGTATCAGGATATGGATCATCAGTATTAGTCTTTGGGGATGAAACTACCGATCAGATTTTTTAAAACATGGTTTTCCACTAGTTATCATGTTATGGTGGAGCAATGACATACCACTGGATTATTAAAACCTTTACATGTCCCATAATATAATTGAGACGTCATTTTAATATATTTTGTGATTGTTATACTGAGGTTGCTTAAAGTATGTGACCTAGATTGGGTAGTCCTGGATCGACTGATGATGGTTTCACACTTCAAACCTATCCATGAAACATTATCAATTTGAAATATATAAGAATCCATGTCCATGATATTTTTTGCAACATGAGCTCTCTCATATGATCATTTAAGAGGGGGAACCTCATTTCACAAAGAAGATATTTTTTTCAGTTTTATTATGATGAAGAAAGGGAGTGAATGTTGATCAATTTGAAACATTGAAAGAATAGAAAAACAAATTTCTTATAATGTATTGATTCATTCCATATATCATAGTGATGTGGGAGAATTTGAAATAAATCAAAAATAGAACACAAAAATGTAGTGGTTAGGGCACAATGACCCCCTAGTACACTGCACTAATTCTCTCTCCATGAGATTGGTTATTTCACTAGACACACCCTCTTATCACAAGACTGTAAAAACTCAGTTAAGCAGTTGTCACCATTAGAATATGGATTTTACAATCCCTTCTATTTTTATATGGAACCAGAAATTCAAACCTTATTCAGAGAAGATAAAACTCATTCACCAAAACAAATGTGACCAGTTGTACTAGAATTCAATAAATCAATAGATATTGAAATGATGGAGAACATAAATTTTAATCAAAATTTCATGAAAATATAAAATATTTCGTTGATCTTAAATATCATATAGCTTTACCAAAAATGATCATCAACATTTTCAAATGATTTCATTAAACTGTGGAATAAAAAACATCGAATAGATTAATATAAATATATCCTCCAATGTGTATCTGTAAGAACACTTTTTCGAACAAGAAAAAGAATATTGGACATCAAGATATAGTAGAACCAATAGAAACAAAACAAAATTAATCAAAAAGAAAAAAAATGAATGTATCCAAAGTGTAACTCTGATGAACTAAACCATTTCATTTAAAAGTAATTGTTTTTGTATATGGTATATGGTTATCCTAATATTTATATTACGAGTTCAAAAACTCTTAGTAAAACCATCCCTACCAATACAACATAATAAATTAAAAATATTTGAATTCGAATCAAATAAAGAAAGTCATAACATCACATTGAAATAAGTATGCCTTTATCTCATAAATTAGTTTATTTCAATCGACCGTAAAACATATTCAAAATGATAATTTATTCTTGTTAGAAAATTTCACAACATCTGTATAATATCTTTAATTTAAACTTCCATTGTTTACCAGTCAAATATAGTGTTCCTTCATACTGTGATAAACTCCAAATGTAGGGATGAAAACCTATGATTATTTAAAAAATTAGGTTTGATGACCAATACATTCATTTCTAAAATGTGTGGTTTATTCCAAACATAAGTTTGTTGATTTATACTTTTCCAACAATGTAGGATAGATAATCCATATGTTTTTTCCAAATGTATGATTTCTTCCATAAGTTATGCTTAAATATTTTGGATATGAATATTATTTCCCTAAAATATTCACACACATACATAATAATTAATCAATTATTATCAAATAGATTAGAGACTTTTATACTCATTCATAGTAAAGAATAAATATTTTATAAAATATCATTTTCTAGAAATTCACAGAATGAATTAATATTAGTCTCATAAATGTGGGTGTTTGTGAGCATCAAATACAAAAGTAAATTAATGAAATTATGAAATCAACATATTCTCAACAATATCCCTCTTTTTAAGGAACAAAAATTCCATAAAATAAATATTAAAAAGAATTTTTTTTAAAAAAATCACAAAAATATAAATAATATAATTTCTAATTTTTTCTTAAATTCTTAAAAAAAATGAACAAATCATCCTTTTTATCTCCCCCCCAAATATCTCATATCTCATATAAATTTCTCACCATTTTTACTATTATTTCTCCATAATTTATTACCTTTTTTATATTAAAAATATGTTTATTTATAAAATAATAATTTATTATGAATTTATGAAAAATAATAAACATTCTAAAAATTTGGGCATCTAATAAAAATATAAAAGTATATAAACAATAAGCGATGAAATTATTTAAAATATTACTATATGAATAATAAATTTTTCTAACAGATATTGAAAAAAAATTATTCATTTAAAATAATTAAACACTTTCTAGTAACAACCCATAAGACAAATAATAATCATAAAATACTTCCATTAGAAATAAACATTTCCACATTTCATATGTGTGAAGAACAACACAATATATTTTATTTAATAATTTATTATTTAAATTATATACTAGATTATGAAATTTACTAAATTTAAAATAGTAAAACATAAAGAATGTGATTATATGTAAGAAACAAATAAAAAAAGTATGTAGTATAAATATTTATAAAGAAATTAAATATAATTATATCATATATGAATTAAAAATAAAATATAAAAGAAATATATATAGGATTTTAAAATTAAATAAAAAGAAGATATGAATATGATTTGGGGTGTTAGGAAGGATTAGAGGATTCCTCAAGTCTATCCCACCATCATCCTTTTTTACTGATATCTAGTAAAAAATTTGATAGTATAACTATTTTCCATTGAACATATTTAGATCAATGTTAAAATTGTGAGACAAAAACTAATTAACTAGAGAATCCTTCAGTTCATCAAGATCCTACTAAGTAAAAACATCCCATCTGGGTAAATTCATCAATCTTAACATTTATATATTATTCATTTCAAAATATTATTTATAAAAAAAATATTTTTTTAACATTCTGATACTTCCATTGAATATTATCAAAATCTACTTTAGAAATATATATATTTGAATCTCTTAATTTGGCTTTCTAGTTGAATTTAAGTTAACATGTAGATTCATTTTTTCTATATTCAAAGTATTGAATTACAATTTATGTTCTTTAGAATACATTTATTTTTTATTAATTTGTAATGATTAAACATATACTTCTTCAAATACATAAACTTCCTTTTCTTTTTCAAAAAAAAATTCAAACAAGAAAATAACATAAAAATACATATGTTCTCTGAATAAATCAGATGAAGGATTACCTTTTGTTATATTTGGAGAAATAATTTTATCTGAATATGAAGTTCATGACTTCTTAAACTAGTCTCATATTGGTTTTATAGGTATTTGAAACATATATTTCGAAGAACAAGAAGAAACAATTTAAAAGATTTGTGATGAATATTCTTGGGTTCTAAGAGAAGAAGATATGTTCTATTTTCAAAAGTTTTAGATGAAACTTGTCATTCATTAGTAAAATAATATATAAAAATCATTAAAATTTTTATATTTTAAAAGACTCTTTATGTTATAATGAAATTAAAAAAAATCTATGAAAATGATTTTACGAAAATGAATGAGAAAAATACTAATATTTTTAAATTATTTATTCATAGTCTGTAGTTTTTTGTAAACCTATTTTGAATATTTTATCAATTCATTTATAAAATTATATATTTTTATTTAATAGTTTTATTTATATATCAAGTACAAAATTATCATTTTTATCATAACATATCCCTCTTCCCCGAAATAAATAATTTAGTGTAATAAAACATTAGTATAAAATATTTCATGGGTCATTAGTTATAGTTACATGGATTTATTGATAATGAACTAATTCAGAGTTGATCAAAAAAATTTTAAGATATATATTTCCATATACTCTATATAAGGACACATAATTATTTCATAACGTACACCTGTGGTTTATTTCTCCAAACATAAACTACAATTACCTTTTGGTACCCATATTCTTTTGGGTACAACAATAATAGTAACTAATGATTTGTCTTACCAAATCTATTTATATTATGTAGAGTGTATACTATTGACGATAATAAATTATTTTGAACCATAAACATTCCTATAACAAGAAATTTTAGGTCTTATAAAGAAATATTCATTTTCCTAATGTCCATTATAACTAAAATAAAAATATTTAATAGTTGACATTTTTTTATATTCAATCTATGAAAAAAAATAATTTCTATAATATTTTGATATTTCACCATTACTACCTATACCATGATTTCATTTATGATTTTTTTATTTCTAAAAAATATTTTATTAAATAATTATCTTCTTTTTTAAGCATACTAGAAGTGTGTTTTAACATTTCAAATATATCCAATTATTATTTAATTATATTTTCTTATAGATAATAATAAATTTTTGGGTAAATAATTCTTAATTATTTAATATGATGTATCAATATTTCTATTTGTTATCAAATGGAATCATAAAATTTTCTATGATTCTTTTTAATGGTTTGAATTTATCTATATCATAGATAATTACTTATTTAATTCATCATTGGAATGCATTTAAGAATTAGTGTTTTGAGGTTGAAAATATTGTTACTACTTAGTATGAGTAATAAGGAATACAGTTAATTTTTAATATTCAACCTTACAGACTATAAAAGACTAATAATTTGAACCAAAAACACCACTCAATGTAGCCGTTATATTATTAGTTCCCTTTCTTTTATAATTAGCATTCCTTCTAGGTTTATGTAAAGTATTGTTAACCATTTCATTAAAAAAATCTATTCTCTTCAATCTATTTCATTATATTATTTTATAGATTATCATCATTTTTCAAAATATTTGAAAAATATTTATCTTAATATGGATGACTTGAATCAGTTGATTCATACATTTTGGTTTTGAGAGTATCTAATTCATATATGATATGATTTACAGAATCATACTGCTTCTCATCATTATACAAAATCAGGGATCCATTCATTTATTTCATTTCTAATTCATCAACTGGTGTGGATTAACATATTTAAGTATATATTGTATTAACATTAATTGGTAAAACTCTATGAAATTTTAATGTTATATCATATTATTTTACTATATCTCTCATAGAATCAATATTATTGATAATTTCTATCAATCACCCATTCATATGAGTGATATTTTTACGTTCATTCATTTTGATAGTGTAAAATTTCAGAATTTGAGTACTATACCTTATTAGATTGATATAATTAGTTCTTTCATTTGAAAAAATAGTCCTCCATATCTGATATTCATTAGATCATTGGAAAACTCAATTAAAATAATTATTCTAAAACCATATACAATAGTATTCACTGATTTTGAATTTAGATTATATTATTTTTCTTCACCATCATCCAATTATTTCAAATATATCATAGGAATTACTTAAGTCTTGGAAACCATTAAAAAATTATTATTCCATTATTTTTCAAATAAATAATCATCAGAGATTTTCAGCATCCATAATTATCAATAATATATCAAAGACCCCATATCATCCACATAACTTCTTTAAGATCACCCATTTTGAATTTTCTATTCATTATATTCATTAACTCAATCTTGTTAGATATTTTGATATATCATAAGATCACAAAACATCCGATTCAAAATAAATCACATGCTCTTGTATTTAATGTTGGTATCGAGTATAATGATAGAGGCCAACCTTTTGATATTTTTTGGAATCCAAATAAAAACTCGAATATTCAAACATTTTCAATAAGATAATACAGAAATAGAGCTCTTCCTTCATTACAATATGTTTTTATCAAAATATATGAAATATAATACTATATGATTTTATATAATAAAAAATATATCGAATGGAGGCCAAGATTTAATACCAATTGTTTGTTTTTTAATTATTAATATGAAAAAAGTGTGTGTGTGGTGGGGGGGGGGGGGGGTGTAGGGGTCAAATATAATCCTTTAAAAACATTAATAGATTAGAAAAACTCCCTTTTTATAAAGTGATTATTTCTTTCTCTCTTAATAACAAGTGACAAAGACAAATAAATAATGAGATGAACAAAATGATGTATAGTGATTCATGCATAATGATCCCATTGTTCACTCCACAAATACACTCTCTACGATCTTAGTTATTTACACTCAATTGATCCACATTTCACAAGACTATAAAAACTGAGTACAGGTAAATGGATCCATTAAAAAAGATTTCATAAGGCCTTATGCGTCTTTTATAGGGAAAAATAAATCCACCTCTTAGTCTGAGATGTTGATACACCTTTACCACCACAACTGATTCCAGGAAGATGATACACCAATACATCAATAGATATTTATTTGATTAATAACATATATTTTTCTCACATTTTTTTGAACAAAAATTGGTAGATGTGTTTGAGCTTTAATACCATAAAATAACTAAAAATGATATTAATTAATTTCACAAACATTATTTATATAATGATATGGAAAATCATAGATTGGTGGATAAAAATTGATGTCTCCAAATTGAATCTCTAAAAATAAATTTATAAAACTTGGAGAAGAAGATTCCAAAAAATAGTAATAGTTATAGAAACAATAGAATATCGATCAAATAGATCTAAACCTCCCAAACTCTAAAATATAGCTTTGAAGAATAAAACATTTTTTTTAGAAAGTATATTTTTTGTTCATATAAATGGTGGACATTTCATTATTTGTAATTTAGGTTGAACTACTCCAACTCAAACCATCTCCATAAATACACCATAATAATTCAAAAATATTTGAATTGAAATCATTTAAAGAGATTCCTAACATCCCATATAAATTGAAATTTTTTAATCATATGAATACAATACGTTGAATTAGTCATAAAATATCATTATAAAGATATATTTTTATGGGGTGATTGTTTTAAAAAATTCATATAGTATCATTAATTTAAACATTCATTATCAACCAGTCAAAATTAAGGTTCCTTCACGCAGTGATAAACCCCAGAAGTATTTTTGAAAACTGATTGTTGTTTAAAAAAGTAGGGATGGAAAATTATATGTTTAATCCTAATATTTCTATGTTATTATAAAAATAGAGTCATTGATCCATACTTTCCAACAGTTTAAAGTATATAATCCATACGTGTTATACCAAACATAAGATTTCTTCCTTAAATTTGGTTACTGTTGTAGGGTATGAACTGTTTTTGTAGAATCAATTCAAATATGTCTAGAATATTTAATCAAATATTATCCCATAGATTAAATTATTGTGCATGCTTCTAGAGTAAGTAATAACTATTCTAACCAATATTATTTTACAAAAGTTCATATAAAGGAAACATTATCAGTTACAAAAATGTGGGTGTTTTTAGCATAAAAACCAAACATAAATTAATTGAATTTTTGAATTAAAATGTGATTAACCTTTCTAGAATGGGTTACATAAATATTTTTGAACACATGTAATTATTACCACAACATTCATCCCTTTGACCGATAGCCTTTCTGAATAGATTATATAGTTGTTGGAGGACATTCTCCAATCATATGTACATGAAAATGGGGGATCATGGGAGAAACACATACGCCTCAATAAGTATTCATATAAAGGAAAATTTTATTAAATAATTTAGATGGATCTGTAAGACAACTTATATGGTAGGCCTTCTTGTCAATCTTTGTGGTGGCTATTAAAAGGGGTGTTAGTGATATTAGTTCCTTATTGTAAGAATGAGACTTCAGCGAAGGTGTAGCTGATTAGAATTTTTGTGGATATTGCTTAGTCTTGACAGAAATCACATTCCAATCTTCATTGTCCACTAATGGAGTTCAAGGCCATTGATAATGTTTTATTGATGGTGTCACCCTTGATATTATAAGAGGGGGATATGGAGTCCTATGAAGCTTCAACCTCATTTTTTAGGTCTATTGGGATCTTGGATGGAGCTAGACTAATAGACAATCTATTTCTATGTCATCATATGTATGATGCCTTGCATGATTTTTTACTCATTTCTCATCTTCAACATTACCACCCTGAACTGTTCCATACTTTTTATTATGAGGATGGTGAATTAGAATCTTATTATTATTTGGAGGAGTATCCCATTCACAGCATTGATGGAAGAACAACAGTTCATTGGGCCATTTTAATACCCTTAATATGAGTGATATGGATGGAAATCCTTGTACAAGATGAGACATGGGATAAAGAGGATGAATTAAAAGATCAGTGGATGGAGTTATTCATAGATGAAGTTCTACAACCCTTGGAAGGGAAACTCAAGGATGTGTTCTTTTAATGGGTGAAGAATTAAGGGACACATTTTTCTTCAAAGATAATAACTTTTAGTTTCTAGTTTGAGTCCATAATATTACCTTCATTAATGTGACATATGGTATATTTAAGTACTCATATCTATAAAACCACGATCCTCAACCGTGAGGTCCACTTTAATTAGAAAATAGCTGCTTCATGGTTGTTTCATAGTTTGGAAAACCCTACAGACCAATCAAGATCCTCTTAAAAATTATGCCTTTTTACCTTTTCTATCTCTCTCTTTGTAACCTCGACACTTAATTTTTTACCCTCTATAAAAAATACACTCTTAATGGTGGAAACCCTCTCCCATGGACTAACATGGGTTTATTGATAACTCTTCTATCTGGAGTCTAAATCAACTTCTGTTTTTCTTGTTGAATTCATGTCAGTGAGAAATACAATCCTTAGGCTCATATATTAATTATTATTCTTAATGAAGAGACTATTCTGGTGCAACCTCAGATAACCTAATTTCAGTGGATAAATCTATTTTTCTGTTTTTGTTGATCGATACCAAAACAAGGGTTAAAATAGGAAGAGTAATATTCGATATTCAATAGATTGGTGGTCTATGAATCATCCCAAAAATTATAACCATTTATAATGTATTTTCATTTTGATCATGTAGGTTTCACCAAGTGTTTCTTATTTGAATTAAAATTCATTAATATTAGTTTGATAGATTATATTATATGGCCCCACTCATACCTCTTAACATCTTTGGGGTCTTTCACTAGTATGTGGACCACCCCGTGTAGGGATTTTTCATCATTATTCATTTGGTTCAATATATTTAGTTTATTTCGGACACTATTCATATGTCCTCTACTTTAGCTTTTATAAGGTCCGTGATTATGAAAAAAATGTATTATAAATTGTTAAAAGTAAAATATATGTTTATAGATATCACATATCCATTACTTTTGGAACATGAAAAATTAATTGGTTGTATGTTCTTATTCTACCTTTCCACATATGATGAAAGGTAATGGAATGAAGATAATGAATTGAAATTGGAATGAATATTTAATTGCCTACAATGAAATATTATTATAAATTAAATGGGTATATGGGTCTTATTGCTTATGGATCAATTTTATCTTTATAGGAATGGTCAAATTTAATCCATACTTAAATTATAGGGGTAATTAATTGGCCACTCAGAGGAAACCATTAAAATTTTATGGGTGTATTTTCATTGTATTCACCCACTAAGGAATCTAGAACATTTATTGTTATGTGAATGAATCAATGTTATAATAAATATAAACTCACTCTGTTTTAGATTTTAAAATTATTTGGACAAACTCTATGGATCCAAATTCATAGCCATAGACATGCAGGTAAAGCGATTCACCCAATTGGGTCCAATCATATTTAGTCCGGTATTCTTGTTGAAAAAATCCATAGACACGGTTAGAGTTTTTTTATAGTGGAATGACTTGGTTGTACCCTTTGGTTTACACTCAAAACCATATAGACAGAATAAATGAGTTACCACTATAAGTTGGCTTGACCCTTGATGTCCAGGATTCCTTGGTTTCCCATTGGATCATATTTGATTAATATAATTACTATTAGTACATTATTAACATCATATTATCAATATAATAGTAAAATTAAATAATAAATGAATACATGTTCAGAGACACAAACTAAGGATGAGTAATTTAAATGTTATTTACATTATAATGACATCAATTTTATATACTTGTATAATATATTACTTATAGTCATATACATGATTTGTATCAATGAAATTGGGGGTACCCTATAGATATTTATCTCACACCTTATTCAAGTCTTCATTTGAACCTATGAATACTATAGGATCATAGGTGTGGTCAAGGTGATGTATCCCTATTTGGGCACACGACTTCAAGATTTAGGATGGGAACATGGTATCAAATTACTGATCTACTGCTTGAGATGATTAGATGGTTTCCCTTTTTTTCTTTTGTATTACAAGTATTATAATATCTTCCAAATTCCATGGATACATGTTTTTCTCTTTTTTTGAGACATTCATCATCATTTGTATATGATATAGTTATAACATTTAATGATTATTTATTGGTTCATTACTCATTCTTTATCTTTCTACCCTACTCATTATTACTATTATTTTTAAGTTATTCATTCATCCTTTCATAGCACTATGATACACTATAAAAAATTGGAATCATCTCACCATGGACACACCTTGGTTACTAAACGTTAGTCATTAGCCTTTGACTTATGGGGTTGCATGATGGACTCCATGTGGCCAATCATCATCGGGGCACCTTTGACAGATAATCAAGTCAGGATGTCACAAGTAAAAATATATATAATCATAAGATCATAAGAATATGATCATCATTATAATCGTGATGAATTTTTTTATAATGTCAGCGAATATAAAATATTCATAATAATGAGAAATCAAAACATAGTGGTTAAATACCACACATAGCTGTGAACAAATCTAGTGTCATGTACATGTATAACATCTGTTCATAAATCATAGCCTCATAATTGGGAACACATATATAATAATGTAAATAAATAATATGAACAATATCATAAGATGTATAACATTACTAAATAGATAAGGTGGATTTATAATTTCAGTCCAAACCATCACGTCAAAAAAATTTGTAATCTTGTTGGACACATGGAAACGAATTGTATAACAATCATAGACATGAAATTAACCTTTGGAATGAATATAATTTTATAAAGGTTTTTTAAATAATAATTTTAATTATAAATTTTTTTGATAGAAAATAAATATTGGCATTAATATAATTTCATAAAATATCATCTTTTTTGAAGATAAAACATCTCAAGAAGACTAAAGGAGATGTATCTGAAAAAAATATTTTTTGTTGAAAAAAATTATAATTGGATTGTAAATCATATTTACTTTGTTAAAAAATGTATATCCCTAGAAACAAAATGGAAATAATATTGGAATAAAAATTAAGTTTTATTAGATGAATATACTTAATATAAAAAATATTAAATACAAGATAACCCAAAATATGGAGGTGGGTTTGAGAACCCCATTACCATAAATCTGTATTAATATTATATAATTTTTTCTTCATATATAATATAAATAAGTTAACAAAAAATTGATATAAAAGTCAATTATGAACATTTTTATTAATCTTGATCTATTATAATTATTTGATTATATTTCATAATTCTCATTGTTATTGGTGAAATGTTTAGATATCACATTTTGTATTAAATATCTCTTATAACATCAATTTAATTATCTCACATCATTTATGTTTATTAAATATTATGAATACCTAGAGAGTATTATATATTCACATATTTATAAAATTATTTATAATGTATTATTTTTTATGATCATACATAATGTATTTTATAACTAACGTGTACACAACAACCTCGTGGGTTGTTAACAAACTATTAACATGAGATTATTCAATGAGGAGGTGTGAGAAATATAAAATGAGATTATATTATAAAGAAAATTTTCATAGGGTATTAAAATTAGAAATATCATTACAAAATTTAGTGTAATTAGTTTTAGAACTTTTTAAATAGAGAGTAAAATAAGGATAATGAATTACAAATGTGAAACATAATAAAAAATAATAAATGATATTGCATATTTCTTGATGTTGTTCATTTTATAAGGCCATTAAATTCATGAAATATTAATATTTTATAACTCCAAAATATCACTAAGGACATAAAGGGGAATATTATATAGTAATTGAGAATATATTTGTCTTTGGTAGGTTTAGGAAGAGTTGTTTTCCATATGGAGGGAGAGGGGGAATTTTAACATGAGGAGAGGTCTATTTTATGGATAAAATATTGAATAAAAAATATTTTCAATGGTAAAACATATAATATAATATTATATTAAATTTGGAAATTTGTTTGAATAAAATAAAATTAATTTTTAATTATAAACAATTCTTATGTAATTTTATTAGTTCAATCAAAACGAAAGGTGAAAATTGACTCAATGATTATTTTAAGGTACACATTTGACTTTAAAAAAATTGAAAATATATTTTAGGTTTTGAAATTGAATTTCATTTTTTATTTAACATATTAAACTTTTTTTGACTATGAGTAAAATTATATAAATGACTATTACAAAATTAGCTCATGAAAAATGTCACTTAAAACATACCAGTTACAACAAAACAATATTTTCAAAATTCACCTAAAAATTGATGTACATTAGAAAATAAAAAAAATCACCTTTGGAAATTTTTATGTAATGATTCTAAAATAGAAAATAATTTTAAAAAATAATATTCTAATTTATGTAATTAAAAAAAATTTATATAAAAATTATGAATTTTATGCAATAATTTAAAATAAAATTTATTAAAAATTGATAATAATTTCAAATATTTTTAATCTTTGAATTTATCTTATTAAATATATATATATATTGTTTCTATACTAATGATGAATTCTTTTTAATTTAATTTTTTAGGATTGATTACTATTATAACAATAAGGCTCCCTTTCCTAGTTGTCATGTTAACATTCCTAATGGTCAGGTTACTAATTCAATGGACACATTACTATTCAAATGGTATAATTAATAATTTAATGATTATATTACCTCCATTAAATAAAATTTCATTCCTTCATTTGTAATTTATCTCAATTACTCTCAATGCTCAATATTTTTCATTTTTAAAATTTTTGTTGGTTTACTAAAGTATTGTTTCATTCCTATAGTGTTGTTCGTGGTAGGGTTGATTCTAACAGATTGGAATGATCCAAATTGTGCATTTTAACTTTTCTTATTTTTTTATTTTTTTGTCAAATTGTTAGAGTTTGAATTTTAATTGGATTAATTTTTGACTAATTTAAGGATATGTATTAATAAAAAAAGTGTTTAGGTTATTCTATGTGTTCTATGTGTATTATACATAGTTATATAAAATTATTTTTTTAAAACAATTAACTATTAAAATATTTATTCCATTATCACAACACCTAAATCCAACATTATTTTTTGTGCTTAGGTCAATTTATCCAATTGAACATCAATATCATAACATGATTGTATTTATGTAGATATAAACAAAGAAAACTTAATGTATTTTCCATTTATTCATTACCATGATTGTAAGTTATAATTTCCCAACCTAACTAGCCATGTATCATGAATTATAAGTTTTTCCCTAAAAGGATTCAAACCATCTGTTGATAGCACAAAAATGTATTTCTGATCAGTTCCAATTTGAGTATAGTCGTGATCAATTTTTTCTAATAGGGACTGTTTGTTGGGTATTGGAGTTTCTCATATTAATTTCATAAATCTATGTGCCACATAAAATGCATTATTATTTCCTAACAATAAATATTTAAACCTAAACCATGGGATGATTGGAAAATACCTTAAAATATTTAAAGTAGTTGATTAATTTTTCTTGTTTCATGAAACAACCCCATGTGGGGTTAGAAACATTAAAGGGCCAAATATTAAAAGGATATAGATCATATAAAAAAATTATAGTTATCCACTTAATTATAAACTATCATTGCATCAAAAAAAATTTATAACAATTATATATAAGGAGTTATATGAATATGAAGTATTATATAATATAAGTCACATATAATATGTCATTCTACATAAAATGTGGATTCATCAAGGGAGATAATTCACTCCCTATAACATGTAATGTTCACAAGAAAGCTATAGATTTATACAACTAAATAATGATTAAGGTATATATAATAATATTTCAGAACAAATATATATGTATATATATGTATAATTAAATATTTTTATAATTTGTTTTAGTATTATAAATAAGGTAGTCACATAAAATATGGTTATTATATATGTTAAATTATGAAAGATATCATATTACATCGACAAAATAGAATCCCCAAATTGTTATTTAAAAAATAAAACATGAGTAACCCATTATCAAGATGCATAAACCTTAGTTACTTATAGATTTTAATGTTATTTGAATTATTAATTTTTTTATTAAATTACAGTAAGTCATTTTACATAAATGACTTCTAAATAAAATATTTTTTTGGATGAAAAATTTACTTTCATCACATTATTTGAACATTTTTTTTAAAAAATATGCCTCTTTAGAAATCCATATTTATAGAGGAAAATGAAAGTATAAATAATCTATGATTATGAATATATAAATCACATTATGGTATCTTATATTATGTCGAGATGTATACTATTGTAATTTGGGAAAGTGGTCATGGTCCAAACGCTGCCTATAAGTGAATTTTGTTGAAGTGGTTAAGTAGAAGAAAAAATACATCACATCATCACTATCAACCTTTAAAAAATGGTTTCTTTCACTATCCCATCTATTATTGATACATTTTGTGTATTTGGATAAATTTTTGTCTAAATTTTTGTCATCATTACATGTGTTTATGTGGATTTTCAAACTATTAATAATAAAAAAGATATTTTAGATCCATTATTTAATTTGAAATAGTTTATAAAGAATATAACTCAAATATATAATTTTAATAAAACCAAACACAGTATTTATTATAACTCTTTTGAAAAAAAATATATTTGATGATAATTTTTTTAATTATTCAAATATGATTGGTAGTTAGTTTTTTAAATAAAAATATTGTTATTTTAATTTATTTAATCACCTAAAACCATGGCATGACCCATATAACCATTTCATGAATTAAAAAATTGAAAATAATTTATCTGTTTTAATATTCTAAAATATTTCGAAAATAATTATGATTATGAGTGAAATTGTAAAAATGAAAGATTAAACAAAATAAAACCACAATTTTCAAATTTCTAAATCATAAATATGATGGATTTAACACCAATAAAATTAATGTGTAAAAAAATTCCAGAAATAAATTTTTGTTAAAACTATAAAACATAATATATTCGAGAAATTTATTTCTATAAAAATGGGAAATAATATATTTTTCATTCATATCTCATTGAGAAATAATGTAAAATTTAAAATGAACAGTACCAATATTCAGGGAATTATTTTAATTATGATTAAACAAAAAATGGTTATATGAATTCATATGATGTTTTTAATTGAATTTTCAATAAAATATTTATTTTTATTTATTTAAAAAGGGAAATAAAGAAATTCATATTGAATAATTTGAGTGTATTTTTCATTCTGAAAAGAAAAATTGTAGATCAAATTACAAGAATAATGAACAAAATAAATCCTTTTTCCTCACAAAACGTTTATAAATCAAATGATAAACCATTATAAAAATAAAATACTTATGACTGTATTTTTATATTCAAAGAAAGATAAAAATTCCTTAAATTATTATGAAAATTAGAGAATATTATAAATATATGTAAATATTTTTTTAAGAACACTACTATAATTGATGTATAAATATTATGAGGGATAAAAATAGTTAAATATTTAATTGGTTCAGAGACAATTATCCAAGGGATAAATACTAAACATATTTTTTAAAAAAATATTTGAAATTTTAATCCCCTGTAGGATCGTTCCAAATATAAAATAAAAAAAATATAAAAATCATCTATTCGAGTAGATAAAAATAAATAAGAAGAGTATTTCAAACGAGATGAACCTGAATTCATCAAAACAAGTTTTAAAACATAATGAAAATGAGAGGAATAAAAAAATGTTTAAAAATGATGTACGATCAATTAGAAATATGTAATGTATAAAATAACTTTGATTTAAGGGTCGATTCATCTGAAAGATTTAAAGGAGGCGAAAATATGCTTCAAATTATGTGAGAGATTGAATGATATGAGTATGAAATATCTTGGTTAGGGTTGTTTTTACATATAGGAAGGTTTTCTATCAGCACTTGTGAAATGTGCCAATAAAATATACATTCATCAAAGAAAAAATAGAAAGCTCTAATAAATGTATGATTTTTGATCATTTTTTTCTCTAATAATGTGACAGGTTTATTTCAACTTAAAAGGAGAATAGAAATAAAAACATTATGATTGATAAATGATAAGAAATGATAAAATTATCTTTTATCAGCGCTTAATATAGAATTGATAAATATTAGTGGAAATTAAAAATTTGAAAATAAAAAATAAAAAAATAAAATATTAGTAAATATATATAAATTAATATTAATATTAAATTTATAAAAAAACATAATAAATATTATAGTGACCTAGACCCTAGAAACATAGATTTGGTTCCTTATTCCATTACATTATCATAAGATACAAGGAAATAATTTCCCAAAGGACAAAATAGATTAGTAGTTTTTGAAAACTAGACTACATACATGATGCCCATATTACATTTTTAAAACAAAATGAAATATTATACATCAAAAAAACTAATAAAATGCACCTGTAAGAACTAAATCAATGATAACTTCTTCATAAACTGGGGAATGGAAAAAAAATAATAGAGATCTCAAATTATCAATAAGAATTATGTACATTGGATTATACCATGAATCAATGTGAATAATCAACATGGAAATATTGAAAACTGAACACCAATTCCATTTAAATAACTTGACTAGCTTGGTGAGATAAGGAGGAATCAATATAGAAAGATAAATAACTGAAACACAATCCATTTAATATATAAAATAATAATTAAATGAATCCATATATATTTAAAATGATAAAATATCTTGGTTAATAATAATAACTAAATTCTTAATGAATGTGGTGCTTAATTATTGTACGTCATGGATGAGGTTCCTGAAAAACTATACATTAATGAAATTTCAAAATATTGTATAAAATTTTAGGTAAAAACTAGTTTAATATTTCAACAGATTTGTCTCTTGAGACCTAATGATAAATCAAAGGGATATAAAATGTTTGGTCTCAACCCATCCTAGCCAGACCAAAGCATTCCTCATATATTGAATAAATGATTTAATTTATGAACTCTATGCCTTATCTAATAGGTGTATTGAGTAAACGATAAGGATTTATCAATATTTACCCAGATTATCAAATAACTATAAAATTAAAAACCATATGTAAAAATGGTATATGGTTTAGGGAATAACAATGTCCATGATAGATAATGTGGATATTTATTATAAATTTAATTTTCAAGGGTCACTATATAGTTGATAACTCAAGGGGATGTTAATGAATGTGGAAATGATTCAAGGAAGTGAATTTAAATAAAATCCTTTGTTAAATTAATCTAAGAACATCAAGAGTAAGAATATGGTTGGTATCAACATATTTTTTACCCATTCTAGAAAGAATTAGAGTCGTTTTTGTTGATGAATATATTACCCATAAAAAGATATTTAAAACCAATCTTGAGAAAAATATACTATTTATATTGAAAATAATTTTCATTGAAAATCACTTTTGAAAACAATTTCTTTATAAATATGTTTTAAATTAAAAATTAAGTATCAATGAAATGATTATTAGGAACTTTATACAAAGGAAAAAGAATATTCTATTAGCATTGTATAATTGTATAAAAAGTTCTGTGTTCAGAAAGGAAAAATTAATTCCTTTTATTTTTTTTAGAAACCCCAAATGAGTAAAAATTTATTTTAGTAAATAATATTGAAAAAGATAAATAAAAATTATTGAATTTTTTTAGAAAACATTTTTTCGTACAAAATGGGATTTCCGAAAAAATATAGAAATAATGTTAGATTTTATTAAAATATTTTGTAAATAATTTTAACTAGAAAAATGTAAAAAAATAACATTATCACTTAAAAATGATCATGAATGATGAAAGGTGAATAAATTTTTTTTTTAAAATGATCATATAATTTACTATAATGAATATTCATAAGTAAAAAACTTCTATTGGAATGAGATTGTGAAGAAAATCCTTAAAATGATCTTAACATTGAAGTGATAATTAATCAATGAATAAATTATCTGTATTAAATGTAAATCCACATAAAAATATAGGAAATAAAATATTATATAATAAAAATATGACATATATATATATAATTGTAGAATATTAATGATAACGTAGATGTAATATAACCAAATGAAAATAAATTTAGTTATACAATTCATTAGAACCTTGTAACATTTTATTTTCTTCCCTATAAATGAGATAATACAAATTGATATATAAAAAAAATTAATAATGAATTATTTATGATATCACATGTCATGAGATAATACATACATCATATAAATGTAATTAGGTGAATAATATTAAAATATACCTCAATAAAATGAAATTGAGAAGAATTCCCTTACCTTATGTTTCTTTTTGATTGAACATGATTTAATCTCTGGTATAATGGTTTTAATCAAGTTATTAACTTTTTACAGTGACATATGAACATTTATTATATCATATGTGATCCTTAAAAAAATAATATTACACATTTTGTAATATTCAATCTTCATTTTTAATGTTTCGGTTGTTTAGTTTCTTGTTTTTCAAGTTGTGTTGACTTTTTATTTTTTCCCTCTAACATAGATCATGATCAAATCATATAAGAACTGTAAAATAATATGTTAATATCATATATATTCAGTATAAATTAATTTATAGAAGTATAAAAATTAGGGTTAAAAATTAAATACACTGGTCATTGAAATGGTAGGTCCTATGTACACATGAAAGATATTTCCTTTTTCTTATCGAATTAAAAGAATGAAAATTAAATACTATATATATTTATATTATCAATCCAGATTATTTTTTATGATATATAAATCAGCTATGTTTTTAAACCCATCCTTAATACATTCCATGTAAATCATGATTGAATCACATCGTTTCACGATACGGTAATCCCTTGTACACCAGAGCGATATTACTATATTTCCATAAAATGATAAAAAAGTAGAAATATGTTATATAAAAATTAAATATACATAAATAAATCACTTATATAAAAAATATAAACAATAATTATGTTTCCCCAACTATTCCCGGTCATTATAGGATGTAATGGAAAAATGAACAAAATCGATTCATGAGGTGGTAGTTCGCTGTACACACAAACAATGATTTCATAACCCATTTGTTAGAATTGTGTGTGGTTTTAGATCATAAAATTGAAATTAAAATATATAATTACATTTAATATAATTTTATTGATATATATTCATGATTTTTCAATTATTTAAGGAGGTGGATAGGGAAATAAAATTTTAATTATTTTAAAAAATTATTACCTCTCCATTAGGTATCCTCCAAAGGTATGCACTAATTCCTTTCTCAGTTTTATTTACGGAAAATATAAGGGTTACATTGAGATGTGAGTGTAGTGGAGAAGTGATTTTGGCATGAATTATTTGGTAATAAGTCTCGAGAAGTTGTAAGAGAGGAGGATAGATGGGCTTTTGTATGTGGGGTGGGTGGAAAAATTATAAATTTTTGAAAGAGGAAATTCCAACCACATTTTTTATTTTTCAAGTTGGTCACATAATGAAAAAACTAGATCCTAGGAGGGATAATTTAGAAATATATCTATCGAATACATTCAGGTCATGTTTTTAGTTCATTTTCCCCTTATGTTTAATATTTATTCCATAAGTTAACTCGTTGGTCTTTTAATAACATTAATTAATTTTAACAATTTTCTTTAATTATTTTTATAAAAAATTATGTTGGAATTATAATAAAAAATAAACTATGATTTTTAAAAATAAAGAATATATTTTTAAAAATTCAATTTACATATGCCGAAAAAATTAATTTAAAATTACTTCCATGGATGGGACATGGTGGTGGGGATTAAAGTTAAAATGTCCAAAATTTTATTAAGTTTTTAAAACTAAATTCAATATTTATACGATTAAAATGAACTAAATTGGATTAATATATAAATAATGAAAATATTTTCAAATAAGAACAAATTATAAATCTACTTTTTCCTTATGAATTATTTAGATAAAAAGTCAATTTTTAATTTAAATTTAGTTTTTTTACTATTCATAAAAATATAAAACTTCTTAGAAAAATATAAAAATTAATCTTAAGAAAATTTTGACATTATGTTATAAAATATTAAGTTTATTTTTGACAATAAAATTTATAAATTTTTTAAAATTTAGTTTTAGGACATGTGTCCCATAAAAATGTTGAAAAAATGCCTTCTAAAAATGCCACTCATTATTCATAAAATTGGATTTTTTTTCTTGTGCATATCAAATCTATTAGATGATTATAAAATAATTTTAAGGAATATATAATATATAAATTCAATTAATATCATTATCTAATTATAATAAATTTAAATTAATTAGAAGAAATTCCTTTGGGAGAATAATAATAGTTTTTTTACAAAAACATTCCATTATTATTCAATTGGTTTTTATTTTCATTTCTAATTAATTGGTAACCAATGAATTAAACCATATACTTTCATAATTTATTTAATATTATTTTTAACTATTCATTTAGTGGAAGGGAGATAATTTTCATTTTAATTAATAGCATTAATACAATTCGGTAAAACTCGGTATTGCATGAAATGAAAACCATAGAAGAAAGTCATTATTGAATCTAACAGTGTTACATACATTAGATGATTTATCATAGGTTGAATTTATTAAAAATATTAAATATGTTTTAAGGTCTCAGGATATTAGATTCCCTTTTACCGTTGTATTTGTGTGTCACACACACTATTGAATTTGATTATCATATACTAAAACTGATGGGTGTTAGAAATATTAAACAAATAATTTATATACTTATTAAAATTAAATAAATATTATTAATGATATTAAATATATTAAAAATGCTATAATTTATGAAAATATATTATATTATAATAAAATGTTTGATAATATGATAAATGAATAAATAATATTAATTACATAAATCAAAAAATTATTAAACATATAATAAATATAATTTAAATATATTATAAATGTAATTTGAATTAAATAATATTAATATAAAAATTAATAAATAATATGTATTTTAATTAAATAATTTTATAAAATAATTTAATAAATTATAATGAATATTAAATAAATGTAATAATTTTTTAATAAAAAATATTTAAATAATAATGAATAAAAATAATTTTTTACAGTATATAAAATTTTAATGTTTTGAATAATAATAATTTATAATGTATAAATAAATATTAAATTTTAATAAATTAATGAAATATTAGAGAAATAAATATTAAAAACAAATAATTTAAATATTATTAAATTTGAATAAGTATTAGAAATGAATAGAAAATGATAAATGAATAAATTTTAAAAATGAAAAACATATAATAACTAAAAAGGACTAAAATGAAATAATATTAAAATATGAAATGATAATTTTAATTACATAAATTTTTTAAAAAATGTAAAAAATGTCGATTTTTTTTTCTTAATATTAAATTTAAAAACAATAGAATTATTATAAATCTTAATTATTTGTGAATAAATTATAATTGTAAAAATATTTAAATACAAATATATTAAAATTAGAATGAGTAAAGAATAATTATTTAATTTAGAGTCATTTTAAAAATATTTAATATTAATATTGAAATTTTATAAATAATTATAAAAAAATTAATACATTGTAAAAATATTAATTGATTCAATATTAAAATATAATAAATATTAAAAATTAGAAAATTAAATAAATTATTTAAAATTGAGAAATATTAAATGTAAATATACATTTTTAAATTATTTTTTTAAAAAAGGCTAAATGATATTAATTAAATTCAAATAAAATAAAGAAGTTACTTAAAATGAATTAATATTAATAATAACAATATCTTATAAAAAAATATAATAAATGATTCAATATTAATATAAAAAAGATTACATATTTAAATGTAAATACAATTATAAGATGATAAAAATTATATTACTCACTAAAAATGAATGAATAATAATTTTATCGTGATTTAAATGAAAAAATAATTCAAATAAAAATATATAAATATTAATTATGTACATTTAAAAATTCAAAATTATTAAAAATTAAAAAATTATAAATAAATATTAAAAAAATAAATATATCAATAAAATTTACTATATATTTGTATTACTATGAAAAGTGTAATTATTTATATTCAAAAAATCAAATGGCATTTCCTATGATTTTGGGTACTTATAAGGTTCCTTGTTTCAATTTTCATTCTACATTACCTATGGTTAAATTATTTTCTTTGATTCTCTTCCTAAGTTGTTCTTCAAACCATTGAAGATGATTTGAGGCTACACAAATGGTTTTTCCCCCTGAATGTGGAAATTGTGGTGCATCGTAAATGTAATGTTAATAGTGTTTGTAGATTCATAGCTTCTTTCAAGGATTAATCCACTGGTATGATTCTCCGAAAATGTTTATTAGAGCATTTGGATGAAAATATAGAGCCTTATACAGAGTGGATGGATATAAGAATGAATTCCCTTTTGACCTGACCATTCTTTCCTAAAATTGAGAACACACGGACGATAGAGGTATTGGTACTCACAATTTCTTTAATTTGGGTATTTTTTGATTAGTGGTATGTATCCCTTAGTATAATGTTTTTACATTTCATTTTATTCTTAGTTTTGGCTAGACTACCACCCTGTTTTGTGAGATTATATGAAAATAAATGAAATTATTTTATAGTCTATAGAAAATAAATGAAAAGAAATGATTATGACATCTCTCCTTGTGTTTGGATCAATAACAAAGTAAATGAAACGGCATGATTTGGATTTCACTTTATATTTTTTGGTGAATCTTTTTAAAATAGAATAATAGAATTTATTTTGTAATACATTATGAAAATTGGAATGAAATTGAAAATTTAAATTATTAATAACCATCCACCAACATTTCCTTCGAAATCATCCAAATTTTTGGAAGATTTAAATATAATAACTTTAATGAATTTCATTTCCCTCCATATATCTTCTTAAAAAATTGCCTCACCAAACAGTAGTAAGATTTTTCTCCCCATAATATCATTTATTTTCTCCCCACATAACATATTCCAAACATGGTGTAAATATATATGGCACTGCTTTACTATTCATGAATCATGGATCACTCTATCATCAAGAACAATCCCTTTATTTCAATCTATCGCATGCCATGAATAATTTTAAATAGCGATGGATTGATAAACATGACCACAATTGGCATTTATGAAATATTATGATCATCTATGATATTTTACCTAGAAATTAGAGCCCCCATCACTAATGATAGTGAGATATAGACTATTTATTTTGTGCCTTTTCATGAATTCCACATCTGGTAGATTTTAGTGTAATAGTAATTCAAAGGGTTATCCACATGACTGTTAATGATGACATGCTTCTTAATGTTTTGTATGAAAAATTCAAAAAATATTGTGATGATTATAAGGTTGTGGAACACTCTATGAAGGCATGTTTCATGACATCCTCGTAGAAGTCCTATGCTTTAAAGGGACACTTGGCCATTTTTCTTCATAGAAAATCTAAAGAGAAGGCTATAAATGGTCAGACTTTTCAAATATATTCTAAAAATGATCAAAGAAAATTTGGGAATCCATAGAGAGTGAATTATTAGATTGATGATGAAAATATGTTGAGATTTAAAACACAGTATAATTAATGTCATGGAAAGCCTAGGAATAATTGATAGACATCTCTGTTTCATAGATAGTCCTCTCATCTTTAAGGGGGTAAGGCTCACTAGCCTATAGTTCTGGAATGGTAAGGTCTTGATCTTCATCGTAGATAGGCATCTCACCATTGGGTTTATATTTAAGAGGGGAATATAAAACCTCATAATGTAGTTTTCTTTAGAGATTCACTCATTAATGAAGTATGTGAAGAGCTTTGTGATGATGCATTCATTAATGGTAAAAATGATTGTGATGTGGGGGTATAAATGAAAGTTTGTAATAAATAATAAATGGAGAAAACCTGATTTTTTGGAGAATAAAAAATATAAAATAATGATAGCTTTATGATTTTCAATGAATGTCAAAAATTATTCATGTAATAGTGTTCCAAGGAAGTGAAGACATGGATCTTCCACAAAATCTTCTCCTTCTTGAGGTTTTGTGGAATTTGAAAAGGGGAAACCGTTTTCAGGATATATTTTCTGTTTGATGCAATAAGTGGGGTGATTATTACGGAGGGTTTCTTGGATATAGATTCTAGGAATGATTCCTTTAGTAAACCTCGATCACATCATGAAGATTAAAAATTTTACCTATTTGATAGATAAGGGAATGTTTTGATCCCTAATGATATAAAGGGGTTTTTATGTATTTAATAAGAGAGAACATAATTTCACAATGTACATTTTGTATTATTATAGGTATGATGTGGTACATGTAATGATATACCTGGGTAGCAGTAGGGCCATGTGACAACTCTCAGAATGGTATTTTCATGAGAATACAAGTGTTGTTTTGGCATGATGGATATAATAATTGTTTCATAGAATTTGGTCATGGGTGATGAATATCATTCACATACTGCTAACATTGGGAGATTTTCAATAGTTGAATTCAATTGAGGTTTTGAAGGAACATCTAAATGTCCTAGGAATCATAACAGGGGATCACCTTCATAAGAGATATTGAGGTTTCAAAATCACAATTACAATGATGTTCTTAACATAGTTGACATAATCATTGTGGTGGTTTCTCCACCTGGGGTGTTCTTGAGAAAAATATAAAGGAGTCTTTGAATGATGACACCAAGATTTTTTGGAAATAGGTAAAATATTTGAGACATGGAATATGAGCACGTTGTGGTATCATAATATGACTCTTATCTCAAGATAATATACAATATTAAAAATCATTGGAATTCATATGGACATACATGGGAAGCCACAATAGGGGTTATTGATGTGTATTGTCTTGATATGTTTTCCATTCTTCAATATAATTTGTTTTATTCCATGGATGGAACTAGATGAATTTTTCCATGGTGTTTATAATGTTTCCGTCCCTTTTGGATTGAGAGTAGGATGGTTCTGTTTGGACCCATTCCTTTATTATTCATCTCATTGTATTTGTTTTTAGTAGACGGCCCCTGGCCGCAACATGCTTGAATGAATATACGCTGATATAAAAATTACATACATAGAAATACAATCCTACATAACATACACATACACATACACATACACAAACATGCATGCTCCCAAAAACACAATAACACACACACACACACACACACAAGAAATTAAATTATATACACGTACATACACATACATATGCATATAGACACACATATACAAATATTTAAACACATATAAACTAACACATACACAAACATGTATATAAAAATACATACACATACATGTATACCATTACATGGACATATATTAACCTATACACACAAAAATACATACATGTACACATAAACATACACATACATCTATAAACATACTAATAGACACAAACTAACACACTACACATATATACGTATAAATCACATATATACACATAAATCAGATATATACACATACAATCACATATATACACTTACAAACACATATATAGAATTCCATACACAGACAAACATGCACTTATCAAAATATACATTCATCCATATACATCGACATGAATACACAAATAAACAAATATATTTATAGAATCTGAATTATTCAATATGAATATACATTTATAAAGTCAACTATGACCAATATTTGTATTAATATATATTAATTTATATATTTATATAATTAGTTAAATAAATTATTATGAAATAATATTGAAATATACATTTTTATTTTAATTTTATTATGTATATTTTTAAATAGTAAAATAAATTTGATAATTTTTCTATATAAAATTATTAAAATAATGTCGAAAATAATTACTTATTATAAAATATTTATATAAATTACATTTTAATATTATATTATATTATATTCTTATTTTTATTTAAATTTTATATAAAAATATATAAATATTTATATATAAGTTAAATTATTCACAAATCCCTTTGTTATATCTTTTTTATAACTATTAAAACAGAGAGTTGTATCAAAAAAATTAATGTAAAAAATAAGCAGTGCATTTATTAGAACTAAAAAAATAACTAACAAAGGTTTACCCATTATCAACATTATTTTTAGCACTAATAAATTTTCTATTTATAAATGTTTTTAGATTGCATTGACAAAAGGAACCCTTTTATCTGTGTTTTATATCCCTATTAAATTATAGAGCCATATAAATTGGAATATATAGTAGTGATTGTAATGTATTAGATTTTATAGATATTATTTTTAAATATTATATGGAATTATTTCGAGATAATACATTTTGACGGCGTGTTATTCCAAGGTCCGGTGTACCTAGAATAAATGTTTGAGATAAATTAAACTTTTAAATATCCGTGTGGGTGGTTTTCCAGAAAAAGTGGAATTGTTTTTAAATTGGTACCCATATTAAACTATGTGGAATCCATTATGTTTAGGGTAGCGACCTTACCATAGGCAGGGCCTAACATCGACCGGTGTGGGTTGGCTATAAAAGTTAGTTTGGGGACTTTTTGAAGGAATTAAAATAAATTGAAAATTAATTTATTTTAAATGTTTTATTTTTATACAATGACCTAATTCCACCCTTTTTAAATACCTACTTATATAAAGTTTATATGGTTACCCACATAACCCTGTAAATTGAGGATATACATTGGATCTTTGGAGGAGAACCTGTTGGCGGATGATGATGACGTAATCGATCTGCACATCTCATACTTGATGAAACTCGATAATGAATGTGACACAACAATCATTATTCAACTGAATCAAGGTAGGGGTTGTTAACTTTATTTAGTTTTTCGTCATTCATTAATTAAACTATGAATGTGAATAAACCTATGAATATGTTGATCCTCATATCGTACTTTTTTATGGGTGGCTATTATTTTTTTCCTTTCCTATCATGGTTTGATTATAGAAATGGATTTATGATAATTGTATGATTATATTTTGATTCATCCTATTTAATCCTTCTAATGGGAGAGAATCGACACCATTAATAACGATGATGGAGGTGCTTTCTTATTTGGGTTATTTATTTCTTCCACCTCATAACCCCGAATTATTTATATTCTTCATGCTGATATAAACATCAGATCTTTGCACTTCCATTTCAGAATGAAATGATCCCAAATAAGAGATCTGACATCGCAATAACACAATGGAGGTGTGACGGTGATGGCTATATAAGAATCAACACAGTTTGTGATAAATTGTTCTTTAACTGTTCTTCACGTAGATGACAGAAAAGAGTATTTAGGGCCGATAAAATGCAAAAAACCTCTAAAAACATCAATGTAATGGTAGGGAAAACTTGTATGTTGAGTTTAGGAGCAATCATATCCCTATATCAAAGACTCGAGCATCACCGACACATGATAGAACAAGTCTTCGTTTCTAGAACATTCCGATCAACAATGTATGTATCATGAAGAACACATCATGTATGGTCAACCTAGTGGTGACTAGGGCTTCTGCGCTACACAAAATGAAAAAATGGTGTTCTCCCTAGAAGACTTGGAATGTGGGCCCCACCAACTAATGGTTGGTGTTTTTGGAGACATGAAGCACAAACACGACATGTTCTCTGAAGAACATGTCATGTGGGTCCTTAAGTGGTACTCGACGTGTATCTCTAGTGATACATGGACATGGTGTTGAGTACACAGACATGTACTCCACCACATGACTAGAATTGGCCGGCCACATGGGTCACCCAATGTACTGATTACATGAGACGACACACATGGGATGAAGCAGTCTATGGGCACATGACCGCATACACAGATCTAACCTCGATTACTTGGACACAACTTGTGGTCCATCCTACACACCATGTACATTCCTTTCTACATGCATTGTTCCCACTTACTCGGGCTATTACACACAGGTAGTACCCAGAGTTGTGAGACACAATGTGTGACCCTTTCTATGCACCATGTATAACTTGGAACATGGTTTTATCCTTGTATCCACCATTCCTTGGACATGTTTCTCTTTGGATTTTCCCCAATTTCTCAATCCCCTAAAGGTCATGTATCAATTCCATCCATAAGAGTATGATCCCTTCAAGAGGACTTTCTAAGATAGAGTCAGGTATCCCTCTGAGAGGCCAGAAGCGAGATCCTCCATCTATTCATTACCCAAGGTTGAGTCAAGAATCTAGCTGACCAATCCTACAAGACAACAATATTCCACTTAGAAGGTGGATCTGGATGAGTCGTGGTATCTTCCAGGGACCTGGATGTGATCCTTATCTCTGTATCACGGTCTTTCCCCACTAAGGGGTGTTCTCATCCGAAAATAGTGTATCATTCTCTCATAGATTTTCCAGATGAACAATATTTCTCGAACAGACGAAATTAGAGATATCATACTTGTGGAGTGTGTTCTCTTGGATGAGTGCTTTGGGTTACCTAAAAAATGAATACCTAGGTGGGGTATGCAGTTTTCTAACTTATCTTTAGACCACAGTTCTTGGTTTATAGTATATTTAGATTCTATTGTCCCTATTATATGTAAAATAGACATATACTGTGTAGAGAAGACTCTACATTTACGTTGTGTATTTATTTGTGGTTTTCAGGTAATCATACTGAGTATTGTTATTATCAACCATACATGGGATTTTCCCACATTTTTTGTTTCTTGCAGAGATGTGTGGCCTTTTGATGGAGTCGAGGGCGGACCAGGACTGGACTGAGCTTTCAGAGTTCCCTGCAGGACAAGGTGTTCCTATGGGTATGAGCAATAGTCCTAGTACCTCCTTGTGCATACAAGTTTGAATTTGTAGTTTTTAGACTCTTGTTTTTGGTGGGATTATATTTTGGCTCAGTTTATATTCCCTAATTTGGTTTCTATTGTACAATGTTTGTTGGGTTTGTTGTTTTCATGCATTTTTATCCATAGTGGGTTTTACAGTTCAGCATTTGTGGGCTTGGAGTTGTGTTCATGTTTACATGTACTTAGTCAATGCCTCCCATGGTATTGATATGCCTACTCAATGCTTGAGACCATCACCTAGCCTATTAGAGGTGGGCTTGGTGAGTCACAGTATGATCCCCACTGAGACGACTCATGACAGAGTGATATCTAAGGAGTCAGTTATACCTTAGGACCAATATTCTATTATATTTGTTTGGGGAAATAGTGTTAAGTGTATCAAGCTCAGCTTTCAAACCAGAGACTATAGTGATGGCATGGGTGGCCGATGTATCCATACAACAGAACTCTGATAACCTTTTTTTCGACTCAGTACAAAAAAATAATAGTTGTGAGGAAGTAGAATAATGGTACATGCATCATATATGAATGAGTTGTGTTTTCCACTTTCTTTGTGTGAGCTGTCTAGATATACTCATTAACCACGGTATATCTTGTTTTCTTTACAGGATGACTTTGCAATGCGTACCCACTAGGATTCAGTAGCTCGATCATGAGGATGACCCCCTCAGTGATGATGCTTTGATACAGTGACCAGTTCCTCAGGTGTTACCTCAAGGTAGTGTACATGCTATCCCACCACCAGTGGAGAAGCCCGTGGTACCTGCAGTATCAAAAGATGAGGGGTGCAGGCTGAGTGCACTCCATGAGTTCCAGAGAGAGAGACCACTTAGGTTCTGAGGTGAGCCCAACCCTCAGGTCTCTGAGTACTGGTATGAGGTGGTGACAAGTGTTTTCTATCTAGTGAGGACACCAGTGAACCAGATGTGGAACCTAGGAGTGAGACTTATTTGCGGATTAGTGGGAAAATGGTGGAGTCTTACCACACAGACTAATGACAAGGAGACTCTATCACAGATGGAGTTTGAGCGACTCTTTTGGGAGGAGTTATTTCTGGTTATGCGGAGAGATGTGAATATGTAGTAGTTAGTTCAACTCCATCAGGGCAGTTTGACGGTGTCTAAATATTCATCGAGGTTCACCAACCTCACCAAGTACTCGATGGATATGGGTAGGGATCTGTACATTAGTGCTTCGACCATTGAGTGATGTTTTTATGGGATATCCATGTTAGTTTTGTGACACTTTAAATTTTGACTTATGTGGGAGTTCTTGATATGTCCTTGGTGATCAAGAGCTTCATAGAAGAGCAGAGACAATTGAAAAAAGTCATCCTCATGCAGACAGGTGTGGAGACCTTAGCAGTGGAGAGCCGACATCAGGAACATGGATCAGGACATGTGTGTTGTCAAATGAGAGCCCGAGATAGGGGATTGATAGTCCAAGGATCTCAGGATGGATCTAGTCATCCTATGGAGAGGTGATGTTACTTGTACGATGGTAGGGGACATATCTCTAGAGACTATATGACCCCTTGAGCTGCTGATAGGGAGGAAGTGGATGGACAACCAATGTAGAGGTCGAGAGTGGAGCAGATAGCCCGACCAGGCGTAGAATGTGTAAGAGGATCATGGAGAGATACAGGTAGTGAAATACACTTCAAACAACTTCCACCACCACCCTTATGAGGTATGCACCAGACTAAGGGAGTTGGGGGACAAGGGCGGGAAAAATGCATGCGGTTGAGGCATATGACCCAAGGAATACAGGGATGACCCAATGTATTATTCTTGTATTATCTACGTTATATTTAATAATTATAGACACATGTTCCAGTCATTCCTTCCTCACTACATGTCTTGTTTGAATCCTTGAGATTCCGGTAGAGTCGTTGTATCAACCTTGAAGCATGGAGACACCTACATGAGGAGACTTGATGATAATGCACCTTTTTACATAGTGGGATATTACCATTGGAGTCTAGACTTTTGGTTGGAACCTCTTGGTGGTAGCATCTAGTCCTTACGATGTCATTCTCGGTATTAACTGACTATCTTCAGTCTATGCCCAGATTGACTACTTTATCCAATGAGTGAGGTGTGTTCGCAACAATGGGATGAGGTTTTCATTTTTTTGGGAGAAGAAGTCCCATTCCACACCGAATGGGATCATTCATAGGAGGGTGTAGTCTATCACTCATGAGTTGTCTAGCCTTACCCTCATAGAAGTAGGATTTGTGAGCTTCCAGTTCCCAGCATTAGTGGTGGAGTATGAGGAAGTATTTCCTGAAGATGATCTAGGAATTCCTCCCCACCTGAAGATCAACATCTACATCAACTTACACCTCAGGATGGCATCGATTTCCTCACCATCATATCATATCTCTCCCATAGAGCTTCATGAGATAAAAGTGAATTTGGAGGATTTTCATAGAAAGTGTTTTGTATGACCAATAATTTCAACCTGGGCAGTCCCAGTTTTTTTTCCACGAAGGAAAATTGGAGTTTGAGGTTGTTCATGTGTTACTGGAACCTGAACATGGTGATGGTGGAGAACATGTATCCACTACCGAGGATCGAAGACCTCTTTGATCAGGTAAGAGGGGAATAATTATTCACGATGTTTGACCTTCGATAAGGTTACCACCAGTTATGAGTACAAGATGTGGATATACCAAAGACAACATTCCGATGATAAAAAATTCACTATGAGTACTTGGTGATTCCTTTTGGTTTGACGAATGCCCCTGTAGTGTTCATGGGACTTATTACCCGGATCATCCATCAGTATTTAGACTGGTTCATAGTGGTATTCATCAGCAAAATACTTATGTACTCGGAATCAGAGGCGGACCACGTGAGACACCTATGGATGGTTCTAGACACCTATGGATGGTTCTAGACACATATGGATGGTTCTAGACACACTCTAAGATCATGAGATTTATGGGATGCTTTTGAAGTGACAGTTCTGGATTCAGGAGGTCCACATTCTAGGACATGTCATCTTAGCAGATGGAGTAGTTGTTGACCCCTCCAAGGTGGAGGCAGTGTTAGCATGTGAACCACTCGGAGTGTGATCGAGGTATGAAGCGTACATGGGTTGGAAGGATATTACTGGAGATTAATTCATGATTTTTCTCAGATATCAGCACTAATGATAGCCTTGAACAGGGAGGGGAATCCCTTTATGTGGACTGAGAAGTTCTAGGAGGCTTTTGAGTAGTTGAGACAGATTTTGACGAGCACCCCGATTTTGAGATTGCTGGAAGAGGGTGTTGAGAAGGTAGTTTTCTATAACGCATTAGGAACCAGGCTAGGATGTGTCTGAATGCAAAGATAAGAAGTAAATTCTTAGGGTTAAAACTATCATAGGCCACTTGAACAGTACTATGAGACCCATGATCTTGAGTAGGAAGCGGTTGTCATCGCCTTGAAGATGTGGAGACAATACCGTATGGGTGAGCAGTGTATCATTTAATATAACAAAAAGAGCCTAAAATACATATTATCATAGATGGTTATGAATCTGAGATAGGGGAGTTGGACTTAGTTCCTCGAGTACTACAATTTTGAGAGTATCTATACTCCTAGGTACGGGAACAAGGTGGAAGATGATCTCAGCTCACAGCTATTGAGTGAGGTGATAGAACAATTGGCCTTATTACAGTTATCCTTTTTGAATAGAGAGTATGCAGCATGAATTTAGTATATAGTTGTCTCCCCTCCACTCTTACAATGATTTAGGGAGGAATAACTAGGGGACGTCAATAGTGAGGCTTTATGTGCACAATTATCCACAGGACATGCTCTTGCTAGATATTTTCAAGGTGGGGAGCACATTTTTATCTTAAGAGTACAAAATATTGTAACATTGGTGTTTCAGGAGTAGGTTATAATTGAGTTTCATACACCCCCCACCTTGGAAGTACATCTTAGAGTAGAAAAAATGTACCATGACCCCATATGTCAGTTCGGGTGGTTAGGTATAAAGAATGCAGTAGCAGAGTTTGTTTCTTGATGTCTTACGTGACAACAGGTGAAGCCTGAGCATCGGGTTCCACCATGGTTATTTCACCCCTTGATGATCCATATTGAATGTGGGATTTAATATCAATTGTATACATAATGGGGTAACCAAAGACGTCCAAGGGGAATGATTTCATTAGGGTGAACATTGACTGACTCACAAAGTCGGCCCACTTCCAAGCCATTAGGGAGAATAGTTCCATAGAGATAATGGGATGAATCTACATGCAGTAGATAGTTTGGATTCCTTGAATCCCATTGATAATAGTCTCAAAACGAGACACCCGCTTCATATACCGGTTGTAGAAGGGACTACAGGAGGCTTTTGGGACGCAGCTACACCTGAGCACAGCATTCCATCCCTAGAAAGATGGTCAGAAAGAGAGGTCCATTCAGGATCTAGAGAATATGTTTTGGGAATATATCATGGTATTTGGTCATTGTTGGGAGGATGACCTACCACAGGCGGAGTTTGCGTTCAATAATAGATACCACTCCACTATTGGTATGACTTCGTTCGAGGATTTATATGGGAGACCCAACCAGTAACAACTTTACTAGACTCTCCCTGGAGATTCAACACTAATGGGTCTAAAGTTGTTGTTAACTACTATCAAGAGGGTGCAGATCATCAGGGAGCAGATTAAAAATGCATAGATCCTACATAATTCTTTTGATGATAGACGAAGGAGACCTCTAGAGTTCGAGGGGGGAGATATTTTCTTTCTTAGGGTCTCACCCCGAGGTGGTTTGTAGAGATTTGTCGGGTGCAAAAAACTCTCTACAAGGTTCATTAGACCTTTATAGGTACTATTAAGAATTGGTGATGTGCCGTACCACTCAGTGCTACCACCACAGATGTAATGAGAACATGATTTCTTCAACGTGTTGTATATGAGGTGGTACGTGCACAACACATCACACATCATCGATTGGGGTGAGATGGAAATCGACGATGGAGAGACCACTGCTGAGTACCTGGTAGAGATCGAGGATCGGTGGTAGGGCATCCTTTGTGGCATTTCAATTTCCTTGTTGCACGTCTACTGGTATCATATGAACCTTCATGAGAGAACGTGGGAGTAGGAGGCTCATATCTGTTCACAGTTCCCACATCTGTTTGAGTAGCCTCTTATTTTAACTTTTTGAGGATTCAAATCCCAAACGTAGGGATAATTTAATGTCTTGGATTTTCTGTTTATTATTTTAAATATTATATAGAATTCTTTCGAGACAATAGTTTTCAACAGCTGGTGATTCTGAGGCCCAAAATTCCCAGAATAAATGTTTGAGATAAATTAAACTTTTAAACCATGCATGCAAGTGGTTCTCCTGAAAAATTGGAATTAAATTTAATTGGGTGCCTAGATAAAAAAAAAGAGAGCACCATTTCATTCAAAGAAGTGACTTTACATTAGGAAGGGCCTAGCATCAGCCTGTGCAGGTTGACTGCAAAATTTAGTTTTTTTGAATTTTTAATGGAAATACAATAAATTTACTATTAATTTATTTTAAATGTTTCTTTTCTATGAAATGACCAAATTCTGACCTTTTTAAATTACTACTTATGGACATTTGCTGGGTTAGCCGCATAAACCTGAGAATTGAGGATTTCCATTGGAGATTTGGAGGAGAACCTGTTGGATGACGACTACAACGTAATCGATCGACACATCTCATATTCAATGAACATCGCTAAAAAATTAAACATGACAATCATTATTCAAATGAATCATGGTAGGGGTTGTTATTTTGAATTTGTTCTTCCCCTTTCTTTGATTAATCTATGAATGCATATCAACCCAAGAACTTGTTGATTCGCAGATCATGCGGTCTTACGAGTGGGCATTATTTTTTTTGTTTAATTTGGGGTATGATTCAAGAAATTTATTTGTGATAATTGTCGGATTATATTTTGATTCATATTATTTAATAATTCTAATGGGATCTTATCTACACCATGAATAATGATAATGGAGGTGCGTTCCCCATTTGTTTATTTATTTGTTCTTCCTCCTAACCGCACATTCTTCGCATTCTTCATGAGGGTTATGAACATCGGATCGTTGCACATCCTTTTCACAATGCAACGATTTGAAATTGGAGATCCAACATTGTGACGACTCAAAAGAGGAGCAATGAAGATGGTAGAAGATGTATCAACATGGTTCAGTAGAAATCATTCTTTGACCATTCATCGCGTGAATGATCGAAATAAGTTTACAGGGATGATCAAAAGCCTGAAACCTCTTTAAACATCGATGGAATGGCCTGGAGACCTTGGATATTGAGTTTCATGGAAAACTGATCGCCATATCGAAGACTGGAGCATCACTGAGGGGTCGTAGAGTAGGTCCATGTTTCAAGAAAATTTCGATCAACACGGAGGGTAGCCCGAAGAACACACTATATATGTTTGACCAAGTAGTGGCTTGGAGTTGCGCACTGTTCACAATGAAAAAAACGTGATCCATAGAAGAAAAGACTTGTGGGATCCACCCAGCAGAGGCTAGAGTTTAGGGTGATGGGAAGAACAAACATGGTGTGTTCTCTGAAGAACACAACATGTGGGTCCTTACACGGGACTAGACGTGTACCTCAGGAAATACAGAGACACGGGGTGGAGTACACAACCATGTACTCCACCACACGACCAGACCAGGATGGATGCATGGGTTACCCTGGGTACCGGTTACACGGGAAGGAACACACAGGCTAAAGCAGCGTATGGGAACACAGTCGCATAAACGGAGCTGAACCCGGTTACTCGAACAAAGAATGTAGTACATTCTACATGCCATGGACTTACCTTTCTACACAGGTTTCTCCCTCTGACATTGGGCATTACTCATGGGTAGTACCTGGATTTGTGAGACAGGGTGTGTGAAAACTTCAACATTCCAGGCATTACCTAGAACATGGCTTGATCCTCTTGTCAACCATTCCCTAGAAATGTTTTGCTTGGTTTCGTTCCCATTTTCTCACTCCCCTAAAGGCCAGGTATCACTTCCATCCAAAAATGTACAATCCCTTAATTATGAATTTCCATGATAGAGTCACATATCCCTATGAGAAGCATGCAGTGAGATCTTCTATCCATTCCTATCCATCGTATAAGCCAAGACCTTGGCCCTGATACTCATATGTGTATTGGGATCTTTAATTACTCAGGAGTATGTTCTCCCAAAATGAGTGTATCTTTATCTCATGGCTTTCCCTGAAGAACACTATTTATTAGACAGATAACATCAGAGCTATCAGGCACATGGAGAATGTTCTCCCAGACGTGTGTTTTATGGAACTTTCAAAATTAATGAATAGAGGGGGTATGCCGTTGTGATACTTATCTCAAGAACATGGGTATGGGATTCAAGTATATTTGTATTGTGTTTATCCTATTATATGTTCAAAAAAAATATACACTATAGAGATGACTCTACCTTTCCTTTTTGTATTTATTTATGGTTATCATGGTCCCCTAGTTAATATTGTTATACTCACCCATTCATGAGCTTTTCTCGCACGTGTCATGTATTGTGCAGATGATCATCCTTTTGACAAAGTCCAGGGTAGCCCAAGACTAGACCGAGCTTTATGCGTTTCCTACAGGCCCATGTGTTCCTACATCAATGAGTAGCAGTCCCAATACCTTCTTATGCTTACAGTTTGGACTTTGTAGTTTGTAGACTCTTATTTTTAGTGGGATTGTATTTTGGACCAGTTTACTTTTCATACTTTTCTTTCCATCTTACTCAATTGGTTGGGTTAGTTGTATGAAATTTTTTTTCTCCTTATTGGTTTTTAAATTTCATCATTTTTGGGCTTGGAGATGTTTGTGTGTGTACTTGTACATAGCCAATGCCTCTCATGTTAGTGATATGCCTACTCGGTGCTAGTCACCATCCCCTAGCCTATTGGAGGCAGGCATGGGGAGTCGCGGTGCGGGCCCCACAACAAAGGGTCGTAACAATAATGATAAAACAAATATATTAATAAAATGACATAAAATAATAATGAATCTTCAAAAACTAAAATAGTAAAATAAATCCTCCAAGAAACCATAAATCCCAAACAACTCCTAAAAAACTGGTCAAAATTGAAGTTCCCAATTCTATCCCCTTCTAGGTAATATGGACTAGAAAAATAGTTGATATATTTATAGGGTGGTAATGACATGTATAATCAATATGAACATCAGAAAAACGTCTCCTATAATATTTTATTGAATAATACTAAAGCTATAAGAATAAATAAATGAGACTAACTCATCACTTAATTGGGTAGAGTAATTTTATAAGGTCAGCATGGGCACATACCATGTTAAACATAAAATATGACCACAATAATATATATATATATATATATATAAGTGGGGTACCACTATAAAACATTATTGTAGATCCTTTCACCCAATACCCCAATGGATCATGTCTTGAAACTCCTATCTCCTCCCATGTCAAATTTCCCAACCGAGCAACCATATCATCTTCCTCATATGTTGAATTCGGTGAAGCCCATCATAATCACATCATCATCACCTATAGGTACCCCATGTAGCTATCTATCCAATAATTTAACCATAATTTATGTTTAATAACTATCATAGACCTATAAAATTATCTAAATTTATCATCAATAATAAAAAAAATATCTAGTTATCAACAAATAATATCAAGGATCCAATTTCCTAGTGCTTACATTAATTGTTACAATACAAGAATTTTCTATACAAAGGATCAAGAGAAAACTAAGGCCTTCAATACAAGGATTACAAGACATTATTATGAAAACATGGACTCACTCAGATCTAAGAAATTATCATTATAAAATAATAGATTAGCATAAATTCTATAGTCAAATATTTAATTATTAATAGGTTTTTGTTTAAAATAATTCTAGTTATGTTGTTATCAATAGAAAAAATATTTAAATAGACTTTTCATACTATTTAAATATCTAATAAATATTTACAAATGAACAATATGAATTTATTCATTCCACTTACTTTATATAAGTCCATCATTATGGGTACAAATTATTTATCAATTTCACAATAAAATCAAATATTCTACAAAAAAATTGTAAAATATTATTTAGATAGCACAATGTAAAGTAAATCCATAAGAAACATCAAATATATTGTAAAATACTAATATAAAAATTTCACAATTTCATATCATTTGATAATAATCACATGCCAACTGTGCTTTATATTTTATATTTTTTCCTAAATGAATATACTATGTATATCAGAAAATTATTTCAATAACTCTATTTCATTTCATAAATTATATTATTTTTTTGCATGTAACAATAAATCATCTCAAATTCATTTTTTATTTAAATTCATGAAATTTTATAATATAGTTAGCACATACCAAATATTATTCTCTTAATATTATAAAAAAATAATTATCATGACTATAAGATTCAATTTTAAAACTGTTAGATAAAATAAATACACAACATGAGATAAATATCCTTTATAAATAATTTATTTTAAAAATAATAGTTATTTTATTCCAAAAATTATTTTCAATAAGAAATTAATGTCCATAAAATGTATCATGTAATTCAAAAATCCAAAATTTATTTTATATGAGATTATTATCTAATAATAATCTACAACAGGTATTAATATATTTACTTCCAAGATAATATTAATATTTGTTTTTTTGATAATAACCACTCATTTATATATTATAGAAAAGTGAAGGAATAATTCCATAGTAAAAAAATTTCATTAACATTCTTAAATTAAACAATATGAAAAAAATATAAAATCATCATGTTATTTCAAAAAATGGATAAATATGTTTAATATCAATTTAATATAAGAATTTATATTCTTCCCATTATTCCTTCTGAATGTTGACAATGTTATTCATTCTCCGTAAGAATAATTATTTTCAGATATTCTTATATTGTTTAACTTTTCTCAAATCTATCTTAACACAATAAACTAAGGATTATTTTCACACACATTTTCATTAATATAGTGAGGTGTTCAGTTACCCCACCATGTTTCACTACATTGATGTTTTTTATACAATTTTTGTGTTATACCAAACGAATTCATGGAGAGAGAATGATTCACAATACTATGAGATATGGCAGAAACTCAAAGAATAATGATCAAGAATCAAAATGGATGTTCAAATTATACTCATAATATCCCATGTTTTCTGTGAAAAGTATCCTTGCTGTAGTGGTAGGAGAAAAAATTGAGGAATAAGATAGTATTTAGAATAAAATGAAAAAAATCCTATTCATATTTCCATGAGTAAATGAATTGAATTTTATTTTATGAATTCAATATTTTATTTACCCCTTCCTTATATATCCATAGAGAATTATGTCACAACCGATGTAGTCATACAACAAATTAAAAGATTCATCTAATGGACTTTTATAACCCGAAGTAATTTTACACATTACCTGAATTAATTTTACATTACACAAATATAAATTTTTCACAACATAGTTGAAATAATTTTTATACCAAACATTATTGTACCATTTTGATTTTCCACCATTCACCACATTCAGGATTGGTCGTTTTGTTTCCCCAATAAAGAGCACTTCTGATACATGGAACTGTCATACTATCTAATCACATGAAATCTTTGATGCTTCCAATCATGGCCATTGATATTAAAACATTGACATAATCATGGTCTTCAAATAATTATAATCTTCACAGCTTTACAAAAGTAACTATAAACGTGACAACCCCTTCCCAGGTCCCTCTAAAAAGCTACATTTTGTAGGAACACCTTCGAAAATATGATATTGGATCCTCTTATATAGAAATTAGGTCCATATATCCAATTAATGTTTTCAAAAATAAATTTTCCTTCCTTAATTTATTAAATTAATACTTCAATTATATTGGGATAAAATCATGTAATAATGTTGTGATTAATCTCTCAATTGATAATTTTCTCTCTCCTGAAAATCAATATTATAAACAAAAAAAATTATAACAATCTGTTCCTGGATTTAAAATTTAAATACTCCACATTCATCTGTCAATCAAATTCATGTTTCGAAACAATCCACGGTATTTCATAACAAGAAAATGTTGGATACATTTTAAAAAAACATAACATATATACATGTATAATAAATAACATAAAAATAATACAAAAACATATTTAATAAATATAGAATATTTTCCAAAAAAGGTATAAAACAGTTTACACTGCTAAAAGTATTGTAAATATGAATTAAACCTGATAAATTTATTTAATTAACTAGATCATATATAAATATTCTTAACCAAGAGAAACTAATTTGAATCATACCAAGAATTTATTGACATCTAATAAAAGAATGTGGAAGTATTCAGAAACATTCAAACTCTTACAATGTGAGAAAAATATCATTATATGTATAGAAACCATTTCATGTTGACAATGTGAAAAAGAATCATCAAATTATGAAATCATTCCCATAATATATATATTACGTACCAATATTTATTTTATAGAATTGGGAAATGTATTATATAACAGTTTCATCAATTTTTGGAATATGATCCATTAAAATAAATCTTACTTCTTTGATTGGAATGAATAATTGGAATGAGTGAGGTTATTAATAAGTAGATGATTCATATTCCGAAACACTAATACAATGGGGGCCTTTAATAATGTTTCATATCCCTTTATAAAGGCTGTGAAAGAGTTTAATACCATAGTGTTATTAAATGGACAAGTCTTTTAATAGTTATAGAAAGGTATTGATAAAGGGTTTCATTATCAGTGAAAAAAAGAACCGCTGATAAAGAAAACATTTATCAATGCTTTTAAAGTGATGATAAAAGACATAATTTATCAAAGATTTTATTTAGAGATGACAATGACACACATTATCAACACTTTTAAAAGTAAAAATAATGAACCTTTTATTTAATATTCTAAAATCCTTGATGAAGGGCCTCTTTATCATTCCATATAGATGTTTTGATAAATGACTCATTTATCATTGAATTTATTTGCACTTATAAAGTAGAATACTCTAGTGTGATGGTACAGTAAACTACAACACTAGAAACATGGAACTCAGTGTGTTGTGAGAACTCACTAAATCACTAGAAAAAATGGAATAAATTAGAATAATTAGAAAAAAATAAATAATTCCAATGAAATATAATTTCTTAGATAGTTACAAGAAAGGACATTATTATAGAGTATGTAAGTTGTTGATTTTTTATAAAATTTATGATTATTTTTAATTAAAGGCACACAAGGAGTCATAAAAGACACTATTCAAGTCAGATTTAGATTTTAATTGTTCTCACATATTAAAAATTACTTATGTAATGTTCACCTCAGGTACCAAAAAAATCCAAATGCATTTTCTCAGTTTTGAGTATGTTGGTTGTTTTTTGATTAAAACTAGTGTCAGTTTTGAATTAAAAGACCCAATAGGAGTCATACTGGTTACACCATGTGTCATATGGAGGTGTGAATGATTCTTAAATGTCCCAAATGACATAACAATCTTTTTATAAAGTATCAACACAATATGAATGTGTTTCTTCTGTTTTGATTATGCCACTCGTGTTTTCTAATGAAATGTAATTTTAAAATAGAGACATGAATTTTGAGTCATAAATTAGGAATCTCGTGTCGGTTTTACAAGAAAAAAATTCATACACATCACAAATTAATTAGGAATAATTTTCTTATACTATCAAGAAAAAATGACCATGCTTTATTTTTTTAAGTGAGTGACACTTTTTTGTATTTAAATGTCAATTTGGAACTATTAACACACACTTTAAGTTATACGAGTCGAAATGTGAATTGTATTGAGTTGAGGATAATTAAAACAACTAGAAAAACAATTTATAGATAATTTAACTAATGTAACAAAATAATACAAATGTCTTTTATTAGTTTTTAGTATTCCGTATTTTCATTAAAATTAATGTCAGTTTAGAATAAAAAGATGAAATTTGAGTCATACAGTCACAATGTTCATCAAAATGGGGTGTGTATGATTATTACACATCTCAAATGACTTATATACTAGTTTCATAATAGATCAAAAAAATCTGAATGTGTTTCCATGGTTTTGAGTATGCCACTTGTGTTTTTCACTACAATGCCATTTTAAACTAGAAACATTTACTTTGAGTCAAACAGGTCACATCATGTGCGGGTTTGATATTAGATTGATTCATAAACATCAAAAATGAATTATTAATATTTTTACTAAATTAATTATAGAACTAATATGTGTTTTACTGATTTTCATTAAGTGATAGTTTTTTATATTAAAATGTCAATTTGAATCTCATAACAGACACTTTGAGGCGTCCCATATAAATCATGTATCATATTGAGATGAGGCCGATTCCTATACATAAAAAATGAATTGTGGATTATTTCACTAAATTATAAAAACAATATTTATGTGTTTTCTTAGTTTTGAGAATGTATGCTATTTTTTATAGTAAAATTAATGACAATTTTGAATAAAAACTTAGACATGGAGTCATACCAGTCACACCAAGCATTAGATTTATGTGTGGATGATTCCAAAATATATCAAATGTAGTATGTATTGTTTAACCAATTTATAAAATTAATTTTAATGTTATTCCTCAGTTTTGTGTACACCACAAGTGTTTTTTTACTGAAATGTCATTTAAAAATAGAATCACACACATTGAGACACACATTCCATGTCATGTTGGCATTTGACCAAAGACCAATTCATCCATGTCAAAAATTAATTGTGAATCTCTGTCCCAAATTACCAATGTAATATAATCGTGTTTTCCCATTTTTCAATTAGTGTAAATTTATTGTATTAAAATATTAATTTTAATATGATATAAATCACTTTGTGTTATACCTTGCAATTCATGTATCAGATTGAGGTAAGACTGATTCCTATACATCAAAAATTACTTGTGGATCATTGTTCTAATATTCCATCACAATATGAATTTTTATTATACTTTTTTCAAATGTTAGATATTTTAGTCAAAAAATTGATGTCATTTTTGAATAAAAAGATGCATTTTTAGTCATATCGGTCACATTGTGCATCATATTGATCTGTGGATGATTATAAAATGTATTAAAAGAAATTTAGATCATTTTTCTACCATATCAAAATAATATGAATTAATTTTCATTATTTTGATTATGGAAGTTGTGTTTTTTAAAAAATGTCATTTTAAAACAGAAACATTCAATTTGAGTCATACATGTCACAACACATGTGGGTTTGACATGAGACTAATACATACACATAAAAAATGAATTATGAAATATTTTCATAAATAATTAGTACAATTTGAGTATTGTTTCTCATTTTTTAGTGAGTGAATCATTTCTATATTAAAATATTAATTCTAAACTGATAACATACAACTTGAATCATATCAGGAACAACTTTTATCAGATTGAGGTGTAGTTGATTACCACACATCAAAAATTACATATGGTTCATTTTCCTAAAGTATCAAATCAATAAGAATGAATTTTCATTATTTTCTGTATTTCATTTATTTTTTCCACTAAAATTATTATCACTTTTTCATAAAACGTTTTACATGGAGTCATACCAGTCCCACAATGCATCCGATTGTGGTGAGGTTATTTCCAAAATGTCTCAAGTGACATATAAATATTTTTAACAACTTATTAAAATAGTCTTTATGTGTTTTATAGGGTTTGAGTACTCTAATTGTGTTTTTTACTAAAATATCATTTCAAAATGTGGACACACACTTTGAGTCTTATATATAACATTATGTGTGTGATTGTCCTGAAAATGATTCATACATGTCATAAATGAATTGGGAATCATATTAAAAAATTATCAATACAACCCAAGCACATTATCATGGTTTTCAATGAGTGAAATTTTTTTGTATTAGAATGTTTATTTAAAACTAATAATCGAAACTTTGACACCAACCATCGTCGACGACCATGATATATCAATTATGGTTTTCGGAAAATATTTATTTTATACACCTGTGAACTTTTGTTATTGATTAAACACATATTTATTCAACCATTCATGTTGGATAATATTCCTATTTGGTGATTGGCAGTTTAAAAAATGTTTTGTCAATTACACTAGTGGAGAAATTAAAACATCTAACAATGAATAATCTTAGAGGAGGATTACTACCCTATATTAAATCACCTAAACAAATGCGATAAGATTATTTCAATGATCCAGTTGAATCAATTTAACAACGAATCTGATGTCAAGTTAAAAGGGTTGTGTGAAATTTCCAATAATTATTATCAATCAAATTCTTAGTATGGTCCTCATTATATTTTATATCACAATATTGTATTCATTTGAAAGAAAATAGTTTTTCTCCTCCTCTATCATAGTCTCCACATCGGTCCCCACTTCTTCATCTTCCTCCATGTCGGTCTTCAACTATAAATCTACCACTAACTTCACCTCTACCACCACCTCTGCCTCTACCTATACCTTTTCCTCTACCTCCCCCTTTGTTATTTCCCAAAAATTTTATTTTTTGTAGGTCACCAAATCTAATAATTTGATTATTTTCAATATATAATTCCTTGATAATGAGATCAATAATGATATATAAGCTTTTTGAGACTAGTTCAACACAGACCAAGTATATTTTAAAGGTCATAAATAATACTATTTCACAAACATAACTAATAATCACCTAATTTTTTTGTCAAAATAAATTATGACAAAAATCATGCTACCCACTCATCTATAAACAAAATAATTTCTTCTTTTGAGTATATAGGTTTTGGGAAATCATGATAGTACTTAGAAAATATTGACAAAAAAGTATTATGAATTATTTTTAAAGAAATGGTAATTAAATTTTGAAATTAATTTTTGGGGGATACTAGGTTTTTCATGAGTATGATTTCTACAAAAAATTTACATATATAATATCCCCAATTGATTTCATTATACTATTTTGGACACTACAAAATCATCGAGAAAATTAAGTACATATTTTTGAAATGTTTTTATAGGAAAATCATTCTATATATATCTAAATATGTTTTCACTTATAGTAATCCATAGGCTTTATCTCTTCTGACACCAACTTCATTCAATGATTTATCCTATATACAAAGTCGACCCTACATAAAAAATTCTTTTTAAAACACAAACTAATCATATAATTCGATGATTATCTAAAATATTTTCATCATATTGTATTACATGTTCAAAAAAACAGCATGGTGGTTGATTGGTTGAATATCCATGTATAGAATAAAAAAATTAATATTTTAGGTGTCCAGATAGATAGAGATCAGCTTCTAGTGCACCCTAAAAATACAAAAACATTTAATTAATAAAAAAATTAATCACATATTTTATGAGATTATATTTTGTAGTTATAAATTTTATTTATAAGAATAATAAATTTTCTATTATCAAATATTTTTTTGAAATGCATCAGGTAACTCATATTTTTTTTCTCAGTTGTTTTCTTATCCAATGTATGTTCTTCCATAGAAATTATATAAGGATTAATAAATCCAAATCATGATTTTCATGATAAACCATTTATATAACGTTAATACAAATGCATGTAGAAATTATGAATATTTATTTTCATTAATAAAAATATTTCCTCACCATTTGGACATGTGTATTATGAAAATATACTTTATATATGTATTCAAATCTTAGATTCCCATCCATTAATGTTTTACAATCTTATTTAGAGTTGTAAGACCAATTATGTATTTAAAATAATATCCATACATTTATTATTAATTTTCAATGTAATATATAGTTTAATATTGAAATTTTCTTTCTTCATTATGTTATAATGATAAAAAAATTCTTTGGAACTGGAAGGGAGAAGGTACTCTCAGAATATTTTTTTTCTTGGTTGATTCACTTTATTTTTATGAGCTACCTCAATACCCACTATAATGTTATATATTTGGAGTTGTTTATAGTGTATCATATATCCTAAGATATTATACATCATACCCATCAAAAAATAGTGGTACGTGGGTGTTCACAGATACAAATAATAAACAACTATAGCCTACAAAACTTTAGTAATATAAAGTTATCAGAAGTTGTTTGATTGAAATTTAGGATAATGATTAATGAAAAAATTTATTACCTAGGGTAAGGTATTTAGTTTGAGGGTGGGGTGGGGGTAATTAATATACTCAATAATGGGATCATTTGGTTCATGTGTGGATCTTTTCTCTACCACTGCTTCCATTTGATCATTTCTCATACATTCTTCTTCTAAAAGAGACTAAAATATAATATCTTCTAGGGATTCTATTTGTGCCTGAATTCAATAAGACATGTTATATTTATCGCTGTGTCATTTTAAATTTTCTAAATTTGTCTAGGGGAGGACAAAAAACCTAATCTTCTAACACAAATATTTTTTTTCAGGCCACTTCCAAGCTAATTAATGTAGTATTTATTCTTGTACATTCATTTATCATTCTTGTTTCTATACCACATTGAAAAAATATGATCATAAATTGATATTTTTTATGTAATATTGTTATAAAGAATATCATATTACAATTATCTAATAATTAAAAATTCATCCCATACTTTTTTTTTGTTTTCATCAACAAATTACCCCAATTTCTCTTGAGCCTCCTTCCATAGCACTATATGTGAGATAGAACATGCTTCATATTTTAATTGATCTATATTAATATAAAAAAGTAACAAATGTTGATTAATATCAGAGAAGTAAAAATTTATTATTACTTTTAAATACAAACTAATTTATTCACTAATAAATTGTACCTCACCCTTTCTTTGTGATTGTGATAGGTTGGTTTTCATGCATGATCATTATTTTCAGCACACTTTTGTAATTTCATTAACTAACAATTTTGAATCATGTTGGTTAAAATATGTAATATAAAATAGTATATTATTGACATTAATTGTAACAACCCATGATATTGTGATTATTTTAAAATAGTGTAATCTGTTGAAATATTTTAACATCACAGAACACTTAAAATAGATTTTCACTAAGTCAAGAATTCCACTCACACAAAGCCAACATAGCATATGTTTCCTGAAATACCACCATGTAATATGTTACTTGAAATCCCAACATGGATTATATTACTAAAAATTACAATATAAATTCTGTTGCAATGTAAAAAAAGGTTACTATACATTACTCCCAAGATTGACAATCTTTAATGGATTGCGTAACATGTTAGACCAAGTGCAAATTTACTAAAATATATTATTAAAAATGTTATTATAATGTAATATAACCTTGAAATTAAGTTTAAGGATATGAAAAATGGATAAATAAATTATGAATATATGTGTTTTAAACAAATATAATTTTAATTCATAGGTAAAAATTTAACGAATATGAAAACAGATTAAATATAAAGGCAAATATTATTATAGTCATAAAGATATTTTATCCAATAAATTAAATTAATTAAATATTTTAAGTGATATTAATGTAATACTTATTTTATATATTCAATACAATATTTTTAATATTAATATAATATATTCTTGTCGACATAACATATGAACATACCCAATTTTATACATGAATACCTATTTTGGTATAATAGTAGTTTTTTCACATTTAATAGAAAACCAATTTTAAATAAAATTTTTATATAATTTAAATAAACAATATTTTAAAATAAAAATTATATTTTTCATAAAATCAATAAAATAGGATTATAAATTTTTTATAAATTTATGTATGTTTTCATATTTTAATACATAGGGAAAAATACTAGATTTCAATATAGAAATAATTTTTCATCTAATTTATTTATGTGGTTAAATTAAATATTTAATTGGATTAGTAGATTATTTAAAAAGTATTTACACAAATTAGTCTAATTTTGGTCATTGGAACATATCTCACATTGAAATTGGTTATGAAAACTTAGGAAACTTTTGGACATATATACCTTAAAACCCCGTAGTGTCATCTTGTTAGCAGGATTAATTTCAATTTAATTTCTCCCCCTTAGAAATTAGATTTTGGGAAAATTAAATCAATATTTTGAATCAAAATAATTTAAAATTTATTATAAGGTCAACATTTATTACCAAAAATATTAGCGAACATTATTAAAAATAATTACACTATTTAAGAGAAAAATGCAGTCAATAAAGTACTAAACATTAAATTTAAGACAACAAACGACATAGTAAAATTTCTAATGCGAATTTTCTAGCCATATTTAGACCCTATAATAATTTTTTTCAGATGTGTTACATTATTGAATCCACTAGCAATATGAAACATTTGGGTGGAATTCACTATTCAAATATTTACAGGAGTGCCACTTCTCCTCCACTATAAAAGGCCACCACATCTACCCCTTAATCAAAACTCTCATACCTTTTAGGATTGTCCAATATCTATCAAATTAGAATCCAAAAATCATTTGACTCAACATTTAATCCTCCCATTGGGCATAAATCAACTCATGGAATCCTTCCAGCACAAACCCAAAGGGGTTACCCAATTTAGAGGTAACTACTTATCTCCAACTCCCTCCAATCATTTTCCTTATAAACCCCTCCAATCTTCATTCCATTATAGTATTTTAACTCCAATATCCTAAATATACCATGACTTTGTAATGAAAACAGTTCTACCTACATGTATACACACCTCTATTAAATGAATGTCAAACATACTCCTTTTGTGTATGGTGAACTACATCCTCGCGAAATGATGATTGTTCATTTATTATTTACCACCATTCACGGTGGAAATCATGACTAAAAATATATTTATATATTTAATTTATTATATATGTTATGTAATTAATATTATGTATTCATTTTACAACACACATCTTTTTTACATTCCATTTAGTGTAATTATAATAATTTTGTTTGAGGAAGTGTGGACTACTAGCCCCCTCAAAAACGATGTGATTTGTTAACAAAAAACATGGAATGTATTAAGTATGTGTTTATTAAATTTATATGATATATAAACATTATAATGAAACAATAATTATTTTATATACATATACACATATAAATAATTTTATTTCATTCATTAAATACAACAATTAAAATGGAATCAAAGTTCGTGCGTAGGTACGACTAACTTTCTCCATAAATGGTGTATCCCATTTCATATTTATTTATTATATATACAATAATAATAAAAATATACATGATATGAATTAATTTTATGTCATCATTTAAATTATTTAATCATGATATAATAATTCAAGCCAATGATATAAAAAATTAAGACACACAAAAAGAACAAAGAAAATATTACAAGAAGTGAAACCTTATCAAAGGATCATTAAAAAGAATGTTATATAATTTCAAAATAAAACAATATATTTTATTATATATAATAATATTTTTCATTAAAAGTGGTTTCATAAATTTATATTTATTATATTGGTGCTTTTAAGGAATAAAATAATATTCAAAACAAAATATAAGGGGATTTCAGTTCCCTTTTAATTTCTGTGAGATACATGTTATATTCACCACACATTCATTTGATGTGGTTTATGTACATCCCATTAAGGTAATATAAGAATATTATAAATAAATATATGGGTATTAATATTTATATTTAATTATTCTTCTGTCATGGGGTTTAATTTTTAAAAGATACTAAATTAGTAGAAATGGTTTTGTCTCAATTTTCCTTCTTTGAGAGCCATGATTTGTTATCCACCTAAATTGTTTTCGAGATATATTTGCTTAAATTTTAAATAACATGAATCTAAATATTTTAATGATATTATTATATTCATTTAATTTCATTATTGGATAGTATGTCCTCATGTTTACATGTAATAAGATTTTATTGAGACAATCTCAATGCTTTTCGACATTATTTATTTTTATGATTCATTCGATGAAATATTACGATACATTGATAAACAAAAGTCGTGAGTTTAATTACAATCTATTTTTTCAATATATACCCATTTGATAGATCCTTTTATCAACTATTTGGTACTTTTGAAAATGTGTTTATGTAAAATTGGGCATATCTCTCTACATTTGGAAATCTATTGTATTCAAAAACCTTGTTTCTAAAAATGTTCTCATAAATTATTTGAAATGATCATTGAAGACAATTTTAATGATTTTTTTCAATGATTTATTTATATATTTTAAAATCTAATTTCAAAGAAAAATATTTTTAGAAGGTTTTATGTTATAAAAATCATTTTTCAAAGAAGAATAGATATTACCATTAAGAAATGTTTCAAAAAAATTTCCATTTAAGATAAAATCAATTGATGTTACTCATCACATTATAAAAATGTTATATAATGGTTAAATTAAAATTCATTCTATTAATGGGTTATGCATAATTTCATTTCCATTATGAAGCTTGATTCTTTTTCACATGTAAAATGTTGATGAAACCCAATACATTTCATGGATTATTCTATGATGAAATGGTTTTGAAATATATATATATTTTCCATTGGTTATGATGTGATTAAATAATAATTATACCCATTTAATTTCATGGGGTGTGATTTTTTGTTTTTAAAACCAATTTAATTTTATGGGTTATGATATAATTAATGTTTTATATTCTTATGGAACATGTATGGATGATTTTATTATGAGATGGGAGTGACTTATATATCCATCAAATTCATTGGGTAATGATTGATGACACAAGAGTATAAATGTTTTTTCTAAACCTGTTTACATGTTAACAATTTTATTCATGGACCTGGTTTGATTTCCATATGTTTATAGGTGAACCTGATTACATGTTCACAATGTTTTTCATGAACTTGAATCCATCTTAAAAATGTTATGCATGGACCAGGTTTCATTTATATAAATTTATGCATCAACATGATTACACGTCCAAATTTTTTTTCATGAACATGATTTCATGTTCACAATGTAATGCATGGACATGGATTCATTTCTACAAGGTTATGCATAAACCTGATTTTGTGTTCATAATGTTATGTATTGACCTAGTTTCATGTCCATAAGATGAGTATGGGGCCTGATTTCATGTCTATAACCTAATGAGTTAACCTGTTTCTACATATACATGTTTACAACATTATAAACCAATTTTCATTCCACAAATTCCATGTCATTTGCCAATGTAATTAGTTCATGAATTATGCTATTAATTCTCTTATGATATATGTATTATTAACTAACAATTCTTAGTATGATATCTAATATGCAGGGTATGTTCTTTAAATGTTATGATAAAGTTTCATACTCTTTTCTTCGTTCAATGATTACACATTTCCTTCATTTACCCTTACTGAGCATCTGATCACACCTAGATTATATTTTTCCTTTCCATGGGATATGTAGAATGGTTGTATGTAGATGTACTAATGGTTGAGATTTTTAAGGGTAATGCTGAAGATATATCACAAGGAAAAAATATTTTATTTCCACAATTCCAAAGACACAATACTATTATTGTCCTCAAGAATGTAATTATGTAATGTATCAAATATTCATCTCAAATGGCATAATATCCATGTATATTAAGCCTCGGTCGATATAGAAATGCACCTAAAATGATTTATCATTGTGATGATTGATGAAATTAGTCTATTTTTCTAACATTATAATATTTTCATAACTAAATAGTCACTTGGGTTTTATTTTATCCTTAACATCCCTATGATGTAACTTTTTTAAAAGAGTCTAGGAGCCTCTATGGGCATTTTTAGTGTCCATTAAGAAAAATTACATAGATAAATCTCTCAAATATAAAAAAACTCTTCAATGAATAATGAAAATTTTATCATCGTTTGATTATATAATATTTTATTAATCCAAAGAATGTTTATTGTAACATTACCATTTTATCATTACAAATGATTTTAGTTATTACATGATGGATGTGGATCCATGAATCAATATCAATAGTCACCTTCAATCTTAATGTGAAACCAATATAATTAATGATAACTTAATTATTGGGGTCAATAGGTTTTCCATGTTGATTCTAACAAACCTCATATTTTATTCCATGAATTCTTACCTTGAAAATTTTAGTCACCACTTTGATTCATCATTGTTGTTGTTTTTTACATCAACATGTTTTTGTTCCCCAAATAATTCCACAGTTTCATCATCAACAGTTTTTTCTTCCTTGAGATTGCTGACATCATCATTTTTAGGAAAACGTTTCTATATGATTAGTAAAAAATATATTTTTTCTTGATTAAAATAATATAATACACTTCAGGAAAAAATTCCACATTTTCATGCATCTTTCATGGAATGTATTAAAATATTCAAAGAATATTTAATACATCAACAATCTAGTTTTACTAACCTTTACTACCTTTATTTATTACATCCTCACTCAGATGGTTTTCTTACATATCTTAATGATGGATTAGAATCCGTCTTGAAAACTAGCCTTCCTCCCATTATTTTGGTTCTAGTGATCATTAAATAAAAACCACCCAAATAGTTATTATTTCAATTTTTCTTCATATCTATTCCCCATATTTTATGGGCATCCACATATGTGTGTTGAAATAATCTAACCAATAGTCCTCACATATTGGTTACTACTGATCGCTAATTTGAAAACTAATCATAGTAGTTCATATAAGATATAATAGATGGGGGATGAGTCTCAAGAAACAAAATTAAATAATAACTATTTATGAGTTGAAAGTACCCTGACACTACCATGAGAACATCAACTCCTCCCCACTGAGCTACACCGACTGTAACTTATGTTCCGAGTCCATTTCCCTACTATATTTTTCTATTATAAGAGTTCTATATACACAAACGAAAAAAATAACCAAAATGCAATTTTAATTATGTCTTATAACTTACTACATTTTAAAAAATATGGAATGAACATTCAAATATACATGACCTACACTCATAGTAAATTAAATCCACTAAAAAACAATTATTATTTTCCACATATACTAAAATTATTTTTTTGGCAGTGGTTAGAATAAATAAAATATTATTGTTGTTATTGGTGTGATGTTGATGGGAGAGCATGATAATTTACAATGTAACTATGCAAAAAAGAGAAATTACCTTGGACATCAAGCTAAAAACCTGGCTGAAGAACTCTTCTTATAATGGGAGGAATAACATAGAGATTAATATTGCAACCCTTCTGAATATATGATGTTTCAAGGGTAATCGAATCACAATATTATTTTTGTGTGTTTTATACAACATGATTATTTTCAATAGGTAACCCATCATAGTAGTATTATCTTCCAAGAATTCTTTTCTACGGAGTTATAATAGGATCCAATGTGTCTGGACTCAAATTAAAAGATTTTTTGAAGAGTTTTTTTTTCAAAAGAAACCAAGTGATTCATATAAGAAAATTGATATTAAGAAACAAAAAAATTCATTCATTTTATTTGGATTAAATTTTAGGTGTCATTTTTGGTGTTCTCCAGAAGTATTAAATGAGGTGGATGGAAAGATAAATGATTTTAAGATTATGTTTTAATATAAGATATTCAAATCCATTAAAGTGGGTTTCAGGGAGATTAATGAGTACAACCTGAGTGGGAGGTATGCAATCTAGTAACATTGTAACCCCAATGATGGGAGGAAGTCTAGTATGAAAGAGGGAGTCCAATCCATCATTTTGAGGGAAAATTATATGAAGTGTCTAAAGAAAAATTAAATAATGATTTGGAAGGATAGTTATACTAGAGTTTTGTAGTATTATATCATTGTTCAAAACAATAACAATTTTCATGCAAGATGCATGGAATTGTTGACTTTTATTCATATAGTGTGTTTTATTATATATCATTTTTTAGAAATTGAATCCTTATTTAGACAACTTTATTTGTGTAAATTGTTGTACTTTTTTATGAAATTTTTTTATTGTTGATTATGATTATTATGTATTATATGTTTCATTCAATTATCATAAACTATTAATAATTTCATAATGTAAAAATGAGACACATGGTTTTCATGTCGATCATGGCACTAGAAAATAAACATAGAAAAATCACCTAGTTACTTTATATAACCACTTTATATGAATCTTGGTGAACAAGTAGCTGATGTTTCTTTGTCATAATGTTTGAAAGTTTTCTTATTTATTGAAAGGGATATATTAAAAAATGATATGTAGTGAAGGCATGTGGGTTTTGCGTCGTTAATGTTATTTTGGTTATTCATATAGGGATTCATTTTTCATAGGATTAATCAATATAATATTGTTTTTAACCATGTAGGCATATATATTCATGGGATTATATTTTTACAAATTTGAATAGATGTAATTGTAATGAGAGTTGGTTTTATAAACAATTTCTCATGGATCATGTTGAACACAAAATATTTTTTATCAACCCTTTTATATGTTGGTTGATGGTTTTGAGTGTTGAGTAACATTTTGATTCAATCTAGACCACTTAATGAATAACTGGACTGCATTTTGATGTTATTTTTTTTCTAGAATATAAATTTATTGATTGGATTACAAAAAAAAAAGAACAAAAAAAAAGAAAATAATTTTTCTTAAATCTGATATCATCCTCATTTTTCAATTTACTATTAGGGAGGTATTTATTTATAAAATAATGTAATATAAATGTAAACTCATATATTATATCTTCTATAAGTGATTCCACATATTGAAAATCTTATTCTGGAATCTAATTTGGTGTGTTATTCTATGAAAGGTTTTAATTTTTTATTTAAAATAAATTAAATTCAATAATTTATTTACAATTGGTTATTAAAAAGTAAAGCATTATTATAAATAACTATAAATTTAAAAGAGATGGGAAATTATTTTCATCCATTCATTAGGAATGGAAATAAAGGGAATCACCTTTAATGACCCCCCTAAAAAATTGAATATAATTTTATATCATAACTATAATGTTTTGATGAATATATGTTTCCATTAATGTAGTAATATTAGGTACCTATCCTTAAAATTTTAAAAAAATATTTTTTTTACAACACATAAAAACTTTTGAGATTAGATCAAATAAAGAACTAAAAAAGTATGTTTTTTATTGCAATGAAAATTTAAATAGATTTTACCTTTTAAATTATAATTATATATCATATTGATTATTTGAACCAATATAAACATGAAAAATTATACATTATTTTCCCTAAATAAGTTAACCCATTCACTTTAAAAAATATGTATATTAACCCACTTTTTATAATTCATATCAAATAACATTTCCTCTAAAATTATTACAATATAAAGATAAAAAATTTTCATCTTCATGTGTATGCCATATTGTGGAATCAAGATTATAATAAAGAAGAAACAAATAATTTAAATTTTAATAAGAAATCATATAATGGAAATATCAAAAAATCTCCATTAGTTGAAACAACAGATAGAGATGTAATTCTCAATGGTATCATATAAAGCTGGAATGAGTTTACGGTGTTGGGGTGGTATTGTGTTGGAATAGGTAAGTTATAGAGTTGGAGAGATGAGATATATGGTTCTTCATGGTTAAAGAAATTGAAAAAATTCAAACCAGTGAACTAAGAAAATAAAACAATAGTGGGAAAGGAGAAAAAACACACATTAGATTCTATCCATAATTCGTCTAATGAAAAGTATTGTTGTAGTGATGATGGTATGAGAGTTTTATGAGTGATTGGGAATCCCAACAGATAGTTTCATGGTTAGAGTTATTTTAAATAGATTAGGGATAATATTATTAGTTCTATTATAGCACTGATAATGGAATTACAATTTAAATTACTTAAATATTTTTATTACAATTTTATAATTATTTAAATATATTATTATTTTTTTAGAAATATATGAATAATATCCCCCATGGGGGTGGCCCAATGGTTAGGGTTTAGGGTTGTGGCTGTCATGTCAAGTGATTTATTCCCAATAGTATTAGGTTTTAGTCGAGGAAATTTCATGTTGTGCGATTTACCACCTCGATAGTGAAGGGTGGTATGGGGAGGCCAATTTTACCCAGATGAGGAGTGGTTATCATTCGATCCCAAGGTCCTAGTACACACGTAGTGGAAGCAAGAATATCAGGAAGAGAAATAATTGTATATTTCAATTAGAGTTTTTTTAGGAATATATATATATATATATGAATAATTATATTTTTTAAAAAATATTTATATATTTATATATTTATATAATTATTTATATATATATCACACAAGGTATATTTTAGTGGTAATTTCTCCAGTAGTTCTCAGAACGGTCCTGAGTTCTAGTCTCACGGAGTATATTCTTTAGTTTTTTTAATATTTATATTATTTAAATATATATAATAAGGTATTTATAATTATTTAATTAATAAATTTAAAAATAATATTAATTTAATTGTAATAATTATAAATTTATAAATTTCTAAATGAATAAAAAATACATGAATACATGTATTTATTTACAAAATTTTTATTTAAATATTTATTTTGTACATTATTTGTGGAAATATAGTCTTAAATACATACATTTATAACAGAATTAAAATTGAATAATTCAAAATGACTATACATTAAAAATATTACAAAAATGGATATGTTTTATTTATTAAATAATAATTATAAAAAATTATGGATGTATATCTTGATGTAAGGAGGAATACTTTTTTACATTAAAAAACCATGTAAATAAAGATATATAAATAAAAAATAGAAAATGATCAAATTCAAAAATAAAATAAATAATATTTAAAATAAATAAAAATACCCCATCTGGAATAGTATTAAAAATAAATAAATTAAATTATAAGATTAAAAATATAATATCTTAAATGTATTACACAATAATTAAATTCTTAAATACATAACATGTTAATAAATTACATAAATATTTGGTTCATGTGTTTCAATATAAAATTTCATAGATTTCATAGATATACATTTATGTATAGTGTATATATAAATGAATTAATTTAATATATATATATATATACATATATATATGTATTTGAAATCAATTTAACACATGACATTTGATAAATGTAAAATTGAGAATTCAAACAACTATACAATTGAATAATACAATAATTTTTTTAATTATTACATTTTATTTATTTTATATATATTTAAATTTAAAATTTAAAATTTATTAATAATTATAATAATATTAATTATATATGTATCTTATGGACATTTTTTTATTAATAATTGTTTCATTATTAGATTTAATTTTTTTTTATTTCATTCATTTTTAATTATTTTGATTAATTATCATAATTTATTCATTTTACAAATCTATATTTAATGTAAAATATTGATTAATATTTATAATATTTATATATTTATATTATATTAGTTCATTTTTATAAATAAATATTTAATTAATAAAATGTTTTATGTTTTACCTAATTTCATTATTTTTATTTTTTATTTTTTTTATTATTTAATTTTTTATTCTTACATATCATTTTATTTATTATATATATTTTATTAATTTTAAAAATTTATATATATACATTAACATTATTCATTATAAAAATAATTATTTAAACAATAAAATTTTAAATATTATTTATTTTTATTTGTTTAATTTTTTCATTATACTGCTGACCTATATTAGTTGTAAAGACCCATTAAATTCAAAGGAAATTTTTTCTTAATTTTCTTTGGAATTTTACAAGAACACAGTTTTAGACGGCACTTGATTCCGAGGCCCGGAGTGCCCGGAATTTCTATCCGAAGTTTAGATCGGGTACGTTCAGTGAACGAACGAGCATGATTTTCTTACTTTTGAACCAGTGCCCATAATCGAATTTTGAGGGCGCCGATGGAACCGAAGCGCCGGTAATTGCTCAGGAACTCCTGTTCCGGATTTGCGTTATCACGGGTGTGGAAGATAAAAATTGTGGAAGTTAATTTATTATTATTCTACAATTTTTATTCTAAGTGTTTAGTTCTTGATGGAAGTTGGGTAACCACCCAACCTCCCTTGGGAGGTTATGAGGGTGGTGGGGCCCACACAAACCCCACCCCTTCATATCCTCTAACCCCTCTCAACTCCCATTAAATGTTGATAACTTAAGTTTACTTAACTTATGGAATTAATGTGGTGAGTTAAATATATGTTTTTGAAATTCAAACCCTTGAATTTTCATAAGGCTTGTTGTGTTAATAAAATAAGAAAGGAGCTTATTTTATTTGTGGATAGAGTTTTTTCATTGAGAGGTTTTGGGAAGCGTGAAGATCTTCTTCATCTCCAACGACGTTTTCTCTTCGGACGCACCTCGACGACAACGGAATCGACGTTCGTTTTCCGTGACGCTCGTCTTCCAAGGCATGTTGATGTGCACCATTCTTAAAACCGAGGTAGGGGTTTTATTTATTTATTTTGTTCGTGAATACCAACTTGACGATCTTCATGGATTAAAACCAATAGTTATCGAATAACGCGTGGGGGGGGGGGGGGGCGGACCGCACAAACACGACTGACCCTCCTCCTTATTTTCATGTTGGTTCCTTTGTGGTTTGGTATGGGAAGGTGTGGTGCAGTCGCACCACATGAAATCATGCGAAAGGAAATGCGCGGCGCCATCGCGCCACGCCGTGGAAAGAAGATCAAGGGCGCGACGTCGTCGCGCCGCGCCGCGAATTATTACAAGGACGTGACGCCATCACGCCGCGTCGGAGACACCCGAATATACCGCGGCCGGTACTGGGGCCGCGGCACCGTCGCGCTGCGCTGGACGACAAGGTCCGCGACCGGTTCTGGGCCGCGGTGGAGCAAGGTGACCGGCGTCCGGACCAGGCCGCCGGCGTCGGAGCTGGAAGGGGACCGGCCATCACCGGTCCCGTTGGGCACGAACCAGCCAGCTAGGTCGGGCAGGCCGGACAAAGAGGAGCCGGGGGAATTAATTCCCTCGGCCGGACACAATTGCGGCCCCAATTAAGGGGCCGTGGTTACAGAAAACCGGGGGGCAGCACCCCCCCCTGCACGAGCCAAAACGGCTCGGCCGTTTTGGCCGAGCAGCCGACCGGCGCGCCCAGCGCGCGGGTCGCCGGACCGGGCCGACGGGCCGCACCAGGCCGGGCCGACCTCGACCCAGGGCGGGTCGACCCGGTTCGGGCCGACCGGGGGGTCTCAGGCCGGATCGATCCGGGCCCGAAACCCCTGTTTTCGCACCGTCTTTGGTCTTTTGCCCATAACATGGGCTACAGACCTCCGATCTATGCATCGTCAGTTTCGATGCGATCCTTGAATCGAGACGGTGGTTTTGGTATATCGCACTCAATGTTTCGGAATATTTGAGTTCGGCCGGGTTGGTTCGTACACGAAACCAACCGGGCCCTCGGAACGGAAACACTCATATCTTGAGCTTCGGACGTCCGATTGACGTGCCATCGACTTTGTTGAATTCCTCTTAGTGAGACGGATCTTTTGGCTTACTCCGCCCAAGGTTTGGACGTAGGTGGAGTATGGTCAGGTTGGTTTTGCCTTAAAAACCAACCGGGCCCCTGGGACGAAAAAGGCAATAACTCTCAGACAGGGTGTCCGATTGACGCGCCGTCTGCAACGTTGAGTTCCTGTTGACGATATGGAACTTTTGGATACATCAAATCTGTACTATGTCTCAGTTGATGTATCAGCCTCCGGCTCGTGGAGCGGACCCTCTCGAACGAGCTTGCTGTGTGCGAGAACCCTAGAGCTGGCTGTGACTACTACTGTGACGACGACGACTGTACAGAGATCCTCAGTGGATTCGACGGCGATGACTACAACACTCAAAGATCCTATGTGGATCAGTGCTACCGATCCTATGTGGTTCCGATCCTATGTGGGTTAGTGCTCAGCAGTTCTGTGTGAGCCAGCGCCTTCAGATCCGGTGTGGTCCGATCCTGTGTGTGTCTTTGTGGGGGTTAGTTTCCTACCGATCCTGTGTGGGTCTTTGCGGGGGTTAGTACCTATCGATCTTTTGTGGGTCCGACGACTTAGATGGATCAGTGATCATCTTTATCATCTTCGAAGAAGTATACCTGTGTGAGCTGAATCCTGTTTGCTTTCCTATGTGGATTATGTTGTGCTATCCTGTGTGGATTATGTTTTGCTTTCCTGTGTGGAATACGTTTTCTTTCCTGTGTGGACTGGGTTGTACTTGGGCTTGGAGGTTGGAGCGTATTGGAGTTGATGACTTAGGTATATGTGTGGGCATATACCTAAGCAGTTTCGGTTGTTACTTCTTGATTGTATCTTTCCTTTGTGGTTTATCCTTTGTGGATTTTGGGAGACCTTTGGGGGTCTCGGGGTCCCTACTGAGTAGCTTATACTCACCCCTGCACGGGCTATGCCCGCACTACGTTGTGTTGGTTGCAGACGACAGACAGCGCTGATTGTGGTGGAGGCTTGCAGAGCAGGACGGTACCTGGAGGTGGACGACTGAGTAGGACGTACTCGGAGCGGTAGGCTGGACCGAGGAGCAGTGGAGGCTTTATGTACCCACCCTTCAGGTGGGATTCCCAGTGGACAGCTCGTCGTTGCGGCTTTACCTTTCAGTTGTTGTTTTCCCTTTTCGAGTTTTACTTTACTTTCAGTTTGGGTTTGTAAACTGGCCCACTTACTTTTCCGCACTTACTCTTGTACCGACTTTTACTTAGTGTTTAATCTTACTGCTTGTTTACTCTGAGGTGTTTGTTTACTTTTCAAAGGAAATGCCTTCCCTTTTACTGGGATTTACGCCTTGGTGCTAGTCGCCAGCCCTGGCCTATGGAAGGCGGGCTTGGGGTAGTCATGGCACGGGCCCTGAGGACGGGTCGTGAAAAATTGGTATCAGAGGAGTTTGGTTCTACCGCAGAACTTGGGACTCTGATCTTTCTTCTATGTGAAGCAATAGTGTTTAGCATATTGAGTGTGGTTATTAATCCAGGCTGTCCAATGTTGGTGCGGCGGCCGATGTATCCGTACACCAGGACCCTGACTTCTGATTTCTGACTTAATGCACGAAAACATTAATTGAATGTGTGTTTCAAGTTTTCTTTGTGATTACTTTGTGTCAGCTCACCAGGTATACTGTTCTGACCATGGCACACCAGTTTCCTTTTCAGGATGGCCCCATGATGACAGCCAGCTAGGGTTCCAAGAGTCTAGCGTGACGACATTCCACTGAGCGACGAGGCCTCGGTGCAGGGCCCTTTGTCAGCAGTGGCACTGGAGGTAGCCCTACCCGACGAGCCACCGTTGCTTCCATCCCCAGCCGCTGACGATGCACATCGCCTTAGTGCACTGCATGATTTCCAGCGCTAGCGACCGCCCAGGTTCCACGGGGAGACGGTCCCCCAGGCAATCGAGGACTGGCTGGAGGTAGTGGTGAGAGTTTTTAGGTTAGTGAGGACACCAGCAGACCTCATGGTGATCCTCGCAGCGAGCCTACTGCACGCCGCAGCAGGCAGATGGTGGAGCTTGATGTTCCAGGTGCACGATGAGACATCTATTCTCTGGACAGGCTTTGAGAGCCTCTTTTGCTCGGAGTTCGTCCCAGCCACCCTCTGTGCGGTGCGCATCCAGGAGCTTCTTCAGCTGCGGTAGGGCAGCATGACGGTCGCCCAGTACTCGGTGAGATTTACGGATCTCTCACGCTACTCTACAGACATGGTACGAGACCCATTCTTCCAGGCCCGGACCTTTGACCAGGGATTGAGACACGAGATCAGGGCATCACTGATCTCCCTCAGCATTCCGACTCAGACAGGAGTACTGGAGCGGGCACTTTTGATCGAGAGCTTTCTTGCTGAGTCTACACCAGCGCCGAGACCCACTGCAGGACGGCACATAGCAGAGTCTTCTGCAGCAGGCAGTCGACAGATGAATCTTGGGTCTAGGCAGACCAGACCCTCAGGCAGAAGACCTCAGGACACTGGCTCAGCAGTGCGGGGCACACAACACAGAGCCAGTCTTTCGAGAGGCAGACCGTGCTACTCGTGCGGCGGGCAGAGCCACATGGCTCGTGATTGCCCGAGCCGCCATGCCGAGGAGCAGAAGACGGTTGAGGGACCACCGAGGCAGAGGATGAGGGTCGACCGTGGCGGTCCGCAGGGAGGAGGCGGACGAGGCAGAGGAGATGGCCGAGCAGCAGGTGGTGGGTGATGCTTTGAGGCTCTACCACCACCAACCCCAGGAGGTCCACCCCAACCACAGGGAGCTGGCGGACAGAGACAGGAACAGCTCCAAGCAGTGGAGGCCTATGACCACGGAACGCCTGATATGATTCGAGGTACTATCTATGTCTATTCCACCCTTGCTACAGTACTTATAGACACAGGATCGAGTCACTATTTCATAGCTGCTGCCCTTGTTTGGAGCTCGGAGATTCCGACAGATCCATTGGCTCGATCCTTACGGCTAAAGACTCCTACAGGAGAAGACTCGATGATTACACATGGGTGCCGGTAGTGTGAGCTTACTATAGGAGGCGAGAGCATCAGATGGTATCTTCTTGTAGTGGTGTCGAGGACTTACGACGTCATCTTGGTCATGGATTGGATGTCTACGGTCCATTCACAGATTGACTGTTTTAGGTGAAAGGTGCGATGTGTACGCACCGATGGGAGCAGGTTCACCTTCACCGGCGAGAAGGGAGCCTTTGCAGCACAGGATGAACTCTCACAGAGGAGAGGACAACCCATCACTCATCAGTTTTCTAGCCTCATCCTAGGAGCAGTTGACATGCGGAGTCCTAGTTTTCCTGTAATGGTGGATCAGTTTGCAGACGTTTTTCCCGACGACGTTCCAGGGTTACCTCATCGCAGAGAGGTAGACTTTTATATTGACCTGTACCCCGGGACAACCCCGATATCGACTCCAGCATATCGAATGGCCCCCGCCGAGCTTTGAGAGCTATGGGTACAGATGGAGGACTTGCAGGGAAAGGGGTTCATCCGACCCAGTGTTTCACCCTGGGCTTCCCCGATATTGTTCGCCAAGAAGGTGGACGGGAGCTTGCGACATTGTGTCGACTATCGTCGCCTAAACCAGGTGACAGTGAGGAACAAGTATCCGCTATAGAGGATTGATGACCTCTTTTATCAGCTCAAGGGAGCACAGTGGTTCTAGAAGATAGACCTCAGGTCAGGCTATCATCAGCTCAGAGTTCGAGACGAGGACGTGCAGAAGACGGCCTTCAGGTGTCGATATGGCCACTATGAGTTCTTGGTTATGCCATTCGGTGTAACCAATGCTCCAGCAGTGTTCATGGCCCTCATGAACAGGATATTTCAGCCATACCTCGATCGATTGTCGTGGTCTTCATCGATGACATTTTGATTTACTCGACGACTGAGGAGGAGCATGCCTACCACTTGCAGGTTGTACTAGACACAGTCTGAGAGCATCATCTTTATGGAAAACTCTTGAAGTGTCAATTCTGGATACGTGAGGTCCACTTCTTGGGACATGTCATCTCTGAGGCGGGAGTTGCAGTGGATCCTGCGAAGATCGAGGCAGTGTTAGCTTGGGAGCCACCCAGGAGCGTGACGGAGGTGCGAAGTTTCTTAGGTCTAGCTGGATACTACCGGAGATTCGTGCCAGACTTCTCCAGAGTTGCGGCACCACTCTCATCTTTGACGAAGAATGGGAAACCATTCGTGTGGTCAGACAGTTGTCAGCAGAGCTTCCAGGAGCTGAGACAAAGATTGACCAGCACACCTATCTTGAGGTTGCATGAGGAGGGAGTTGGGTACGTAGTCTACTGCGATGCATCAGGGACCGGACTCGGATGTGTCCTGATGCAAGAGAAGGCCGTGATCGGCTATGGATCATGTCAGTTGAGGCTGTATGAGAAAAACTATGCTACCCAAGACCTGGAGTTAGCAGCAGTGGTCTTCGCTCTGAAGACATGGCGACACTACCTGATGGGAGAGCGCTTTACAGTCTTTTCTGACCATCAGAGTCTCAGATAAATCTTCTCTCTGAAGGATCTGAATCTGAGACAACGGAGATGGCTCGAGTTCCTCCAGGACTATGACTTTGAGATAGTCTATACTCCTGGGAAGGGGAACATGGTAGCCGATGCTCTTAGTAGGAGGATGGGCATTCAACTACTCGAGGAGGCGACAGAGCAGCTAGCCTCTTTGCAGATATCCTTCGTGGATAGAGATGGAGCATACTTCCTTCAGTCTCTCATAGTCACCCCTCCACTACTGCAGCGGATCAGATAGGCACAGCGTGGGGACGCTGACTGTGAGACGCGGCATGCACAGATATCCTCAGGACAGGCACCTGATGGTTTCTCCTTTGGAGAAAAGAACGACATCCTTTTCAGAGGACTTACCTTGGTACCAGTTGCTTTACAGGAGGAGGTGCTGAGAGAGTTTCACACTTTTCCTTTGGCGGTACATCCTGGAGTGGCAAAGATGTACCAGGATCGTAGACGACAACACTGGTGGCCGAGCATGAAGAAGGCTATGGCAGTGTTTGTTTCTCGATGCCTCACCTTCCAGCAGGTGAAGGCTGAGCACCAGGTACCAGCAGGCATGGTACAACCCTTAGAGGTCCCGGAGTGGATGTGGGACGGGCTATCTATGGACTTCGTGACTGGACTTCCATGCACTTCTAGAGGTGATGACTCCATCTGGGTGATTGTCAACCGACTCACCATGTCGGCGCACTTTCTACCCATCAGAGAGCAGGGCTCAGTGGAGAGCTTGGGACATCTTTACCTTCATGAGATTGTGCGGCTTCACAGTGTGACATCATCTATCGTCTCCGATCGAGATGCTCGCTTTACTTACCAGCTTTGGAAGGGGTTGCAGGAGGTGTTCGGGACGTAGCTACGTCTGAGCACAGCCTTTCACCCTCAGACGGATGGTCAGACGGAGAGGACTATTCAGACTCTCGAGGACATGCTCCGCGCTTGTGTCCTCGACTTTGGTCGTAGCTGGGAGGACCACCTACCCTTGGTGGAGTTCGCGTACAACAACAACTACCACTCCACCATCGGGATGGAACCATACGAGGCATTGTACGACAGACCTTGCAGATCTCCTTTGTGCTGGACAGACCCTGGGGAGTCAGCACTTGTGGGACCGGAGATGGTCCATGCCACGACAGAGAAGGTCCAGGTCATCCAGGAGTGGATGAGGACAGCTCAGAGCCAGAAGAAGTCATATACTGACAGGAGGCGGAGGCCACTAGAGTTCGAGGATGGCGACCATGTCTTCTTGCGTGTCTCACCTTGACGTGGATTACGGAGATTTGGCCGAGGCGGCATGTTGACTCCATGCTTCATCGGACCATTCCAGGTCCTCAGCAGGATTGGCGAGGTGGCTTATCGTCTGTCTCTACCACCTCAGTTGCACCGGGTGCATGACGTCTTCCACGTATCTCAGCTGAGGAGATACGTGCATGGACCGACGCATATCATTGACCATGGGGAGCTTGACGTTGATGATGGGGCGACTTTTGCGGAGGTCCCAGTGGAGATCGAGGATCGACAGGAGCGGGTCCTACGTGGATGGTCGATTCCTCTAGTGCGCATCAGATGGCAGCACGGGAACCTCCAGGAGAGCACTTCGGAGCGGGACGCTCAGATGCGTGCTCAGTACCCACTTTTGTTTCCCTAGTTTTCGATGTATATTTACAGGGACGTAAATCCCTAAGGTGGGAGTAATGTAAAGACCCGTAAAATTCAAGGGAAATTTTTTCTTAATTTTCATTGGAATTTTACAAGAACGTAGTTTTAGATGGCCCTTGATTCTGAGGCCAGGAGTTCCCGGAATTTCTATCCGAAGTTTAGCTCGGGTACGTTCAGTGAACGAAGGAGTATGATTTTCTAACTTTTGAACTGGTGCCCGAAATTGAATTCCGAGGGCACCGATGGAACCACATCACCCATAATTGCTTAGGAACTCCGGTTCCGGAGTTGCGTTATCACGGGTGTGGAAGATAGAAATTGTGGAAGTTAATTTATTATTATTCTACAATTTTTATTCTAAGTGTTAAGTTCTTGATGAACGTTGGGTAACCACCCAACCACCCTTGGGAGGTTATGAGGGTGGTGGGGCCCACACGAACCCCACCCCTTCATATCCTCTAACCCCTCTCAACTCCCATTAAATGTGGATAACTTTAGTTTACTTAAATTATGGAATTAATGTGGTGAGTTAAATATAAGTTATTGAAATTCAAACCCTTGAATTTTCATAAGGCTTGTTGTGTTAATAAAATAAGAAAGGAGCTTATTTTATTTGTGGTTAGAGTTTTGCCGTTGAGAGGTTTTGGGAAGCGTGAAGATCTTCTTCATCTCCAACAACATTTTCTCTTCGGACACAACTCGACGACAACAGAATCGACGTTCGTTTTCCGCGACGCCCGACCTCCGCGACGCTCTTCTTCCGCGGAACGTTGACGTGCACTGTTAATGAAACCGAGGTAGGGGTTTTATTTATTTATTTTGTTCGTGAATACCAACTTGACGATCTTCGTGGATTAAAACCAATAGTTATCGAATAACGCGAGGGGGGGGGGGACCGTACAAACACGGCCGACCCTCCTCCTTATTTTCATGTTGGTTCCTTTGTGCTTTGGTACGGGAAGGTGTGGTGCCGTCGCACCACGCGGAATCATGCGAAAGGAAATGCACGACGCCATAGCGCCGCGCCGTGGAAAGAATATCAAGGATGCGATGCCGTCGCACCGCGTCGCGAATTAATACAAGGACACGACGCCATCGCGCCGCGTCAGAGACACCCGAAAATACCGCGGCCGGTACTGGGGCCGCAGCGCCGTCGCGCCACACCAGACGACAAGGGTCGCGGCCAGTTCCTGGCTGCGGCGGAGCAAGGTGACCGGTGGCCGGACCGAGCTGCCGGCGTCAGAGCTGGAAGGGGACCGGCCATCGCCGGTCCCGTTGGGCAGGAACCGGCCGGCCAGGTCGGGCCGGCCGGACAAGGAGGATCCGGGGGAATTAATTCCCCCTGCCAGACATAAATGCGGCCCCAATTAAGGGTCCGCGGTTACAGAAAACCAGGGGGGCATTGCCCCCCCCCCCCCGCACGAGCCAAAAGGGCTCGGCCGTTTTGGCCGAGCAGCCGACATGCGCGCCCAGCGCGCGGGTCGCCGGACCGGGCCACGCCCAGCCGGGCCGGGCCGTGCCAGGCCGGGCTGACCCGGACCCGGGGCGGGTCGTCCCGGTTCGGGCCGACTAGGGGGTCTCAGGCCGGATCGGTCCGGGCCCGAAACCCCTGTTTTCGGACCGTCTTCGGTCTTTTTCCCATAACATGGGCTATGGACCTCTGATCGATGCACCATCAGTTGTGATGCGATCCTTCAATCGAGACGGTCGTTTCTGGATATCGCACTCAATGTTTCCGAATACTTTGAGTTCAGCCGGGTTGGTTCGTACACGAAACCAACCGGGACCTCGGAGCGGAAACGCTCATATCTTGAGCTTCGGACGTCCGATTGACGTGCCGTCGACTTTGTTGAATTCCTCTTAGTGAGATGGTTCTTTTGGATTACTACGCCCGAGGTTTGGACATAGGTGGAGTACGGTCGGGTTGATTTTTCCTTAAAAACCAAATGGGCCCCTGGGATGAAAAAGCAAATAACTCTCAGACCAGGCGTCCGATTGATGCGCCGTCTGCGACGTTGAGTTCCTGTTGACGATATAGAAATTTTGGATACATCAACTATGGACTATGTGTCAGTTGATGTATCAGTCTCTCGGCTCGTGGAGCGAACCCTCCCGAACGAGCTTACTGTGTGTGGGAACCCTAGAGCTGGCTGCGACTGCTACTGTGATGATGACGACTGTACAGAGATCCTCAGTGGATTCGACGGCAACGAATACAACACTCAGCGATCCTATGTGGACTAGTGCTACCGATCCTGTGTGGGTCCGATCCTGTGTGGGTCAGCGCTCAGCGGTTCTGTGTGAGCCAGCGCCTACAGATCCTGTGTGGTTCCGATCCTGTGTGGGTCTTTGCGGGGGTCAGTTTCCTACTGATCCTGTATGGGTCTTTGCGGGGGTTAGTACCTATCGACACTTTGTGGGTCCGATAACTTAGATGGATTAGTGATCATCTCTATCGTCTTCAAAGAAGTATACCTGTGTGAGCTGAATCCTGTTTTCTTTCCTATGTGGATTGTGTTGTGCTATCCTGTGTGGATTACGTTTTCCTTTCCTATGTGGAATACATTTTCATTCCTGTGTGGACTGGGTTGTACTTGAGCTCGGAGGTTAGAGCATATTGAAATTGATGACTTAGGTATATGTATGGGCATATACCTAAGTAGTGTCGGTTGTTAATTCGTGATTGTATCTTTCTTTTGTGGTTTATCCTTTGTGGATTTTGGGAGACCTTCGGGGGTCTCAGGGTCCCTACGGAGTAGCTTATACTCACACCTGCACGGGCTATGCCCGCACTACATTGTGTTGGTTACAGACGACGGACAGCGCTGATCGTGGTGGAGGCTTGCGGAGCAGGACGGTACCTGGAGGTGGACCACTAGGAAGGACGTACTCGGAGTGGTAGGCTGGACCGAGGAGCAGTGGAGGCTTTCTTTACCCACCCTTCAGGTGGGATTCCCAGTGGACAGCTCATCGTTGCGGCTTTACCTTTCAGTTGATGTTTTCCCTTTTCGAGTTGTACTTTACTTTCAGTTTGGGTTTGTATACTGGCCCACTTACTTTTCTGCACTTACTCTTGTACCAGCTTTTACTTAGTGTTTACTCCTACTATTTGTTTACTTTGAGGTGTTTGTTTACTTTTCAAAGGCAATGCCTTCCCTTTTTATCGAGATTTATGCCTTGGTGCTAGTCGCCAGCCCCTGGCCTATGGAAGGCGGGCTTGAGGTAGTCACGACATGGGCCCCGAGGACGGGTCTTGACATTAGTGATAAAAATAAAAAGATGATAATGGTTACACTTTATCTGTTAATTTTTCTAGCACTGATAAATGTCAACACTATTAAAGGATTCATTTTTAGTTTTGTAAATTGAAATGGTATCTAACATTAGATGAATTGAGGAGATATGAGAACACTAGTATATATATTGAAGGATGCATCAATGTTGTCATTTTAGAGGACTAAAAATTCCAATCAAAATAATTGTGACATAAAATTTTCATAGACGTGTGAAATAATATCTTACATGTTAGAGCATTTAGAGAAAAAACTACTATAGGGGAATCGATGTAGAAAATTTTTATAATGGATATTGAGGTGAGTTAAACTTGTGCTATATAATATTGAGTGAATCATTTTAATAGGATGAGAAATAATGTTTACGTTGATGTGGAACATGATCTACTGATTCATGTTAGTGGTCAGGGGAAGACCATTGTTATGGAGAACCATCGCTATTCGACCAGGATATTAACCCGACCCGACCCATCACAAGTCCTAAGGTGAATTCTCAATATCCATCAGTTAGATAACAACACTATGGAAAAACAATTAACTTTTTCGTAATAATGTGTATGTTGAAAATATTTCATGACCCATCGATGAATTTGATGTACATGAAAATCAGATATGCACAATAAAAACACATAAAATTTTATCGAAGTAAATGTAAAAATGAATAAGAAGATATGATAAAAATAACCATTTCACAATTTATAAACAATATGTATATATATATTAATCTAAAGTAATAATCTCAAAAAAATGGGATCAGATTAATATGGATGAAACATATTATCACCACTACATAAAATCTAGAAACCACTCAACATGATATAACATAATTATACCACATATCCACCCTAAAAATGACTCATGGATGCTTCACAACAAGAGGTTTTGTTGGTGTAACATCCTAACTCAAAACACTATCCTGGGAAGATCTATTTGGGTTACTGACCTTATGTGACATTCCCCTATCAGCAATGGTTGAAATAAATTCCAAGGGATTTGTAAAAATATGGGGGAACAATTTACCCATATCAATCAGAAACCAGTATTATAAAAATACTATAATAATACAACTATATTTATGATATAAAAACAATCCAACACCATAATATTAACAAACGATGATCAGATTTTATGACGTAAAATATAAAAAGATGATTAAAAATGGAAATGAAATATAAATACCTAGGGTTCCCAGGTGAGACTTCTATATAATCCAAGAATCATTCAAAATACAAATAACAAACCCCAATCACCCATTATCGTATAATCCAAAAAATCCACTAGATAATTATAAAATCATCTTCTTACTTGTATCATAATATTATGAACACTGTTATATATTCTATGTGAACATGCATGATGTGAGTACCAAAATAAATAGGAAAATCATTGACTTCTCATAAAATATATTAAAACTGGAACATGTAAGCTCAATATTTACATAAAACATGTTGAGTATGTAAATTAAGGAAACAATAAAGATCATATTGGAAATTTAGTTAAATAACTTACATTAAACATTATTTCAAATAATAATCCCACACATCCCTGAATCTCCAAACCTAATGTATCCTCCCCTGATGCGTTCCCACTGAATAATAAAACTAATGAGAATTAAACATACAAATAGGTTCGAATGGTTAATTGATGGTATAATTAAATTATACCTAGTTTTCCATAGAGTATGTATCAAAAAACATGTCCCCTTCCATATATATAAGAATTAACACCCACAAACACATGTTCATTTTAATATCATTAACAAAAAACCATATCTGGTCTGAATAAAAATATTAAACCATTTTTAAAAGAACCCAGTGAAAACCACACAAAATCCAAGGTTTTGGACCAATATACATGAGTTATTCCTATAAAGAAGATATAATACTTATTCATTAAAAAAATAATAGTTTACATTGAATCCATGATCATTTAAATTCTAGAGAAAGTGGAAAGTGGTAGAAGTATCCGACTAAAAAATAATTATACCTGGAGAATAAATTCAAAATATATAAATTTTTGTACCCCTTTTCTATTATATTAATAAGTCACAGTGAATATTCTTCAAATCAAAACAGATTTAATATATCATGGAGAAACATTGACAAAATAAGGTTCAATCAATGGTAAAATAATAATTCATATAAAATGATGATGAATGAGACTCTTAAATTTAATATGATATATCTAATGAATTTCAATATATTGTAATCAGCCACAAGAGGGTAGAATATATTCAATGTCACCTTGAGAAACTGATGTTTGGGGCATAAGATAAGGGAGAAAATGTGATAGTTTTCGGGGATGATTTTGGTTTAAAATCCAATTTATACATATCATTATTTACATTTCATGGCTACACTACATTGTTTGGAAAACCATACCCATACATAAAAAATCACGACTAATTTTTTTTAAAATTTATATGGTTACAAAATTGTTTGGATAATTTATATACCAATTGGGTGCCTTCCCATTTACCCACGCAATCCCTTTCGAGGTTACCTAATGAATCTTCATGGATTCCCCTATATGTTCATGAATCATTAACCCATTAAAACATCTCCAAACTCTCAGATAATATTCTAAAAAATTAACAGTGCATAAAAACCATTCCGTAACCGAAATTATAAATTATATTAGATAAATACCTCAAATATGGGGTGTTAAATTCTTCTCATCATTGTTCATACGATTCTTTTAATGATAATGTTTGGATTTGACTTTTAAGAGTTATGAAATTTTCTCTTGCCTATATTTTATCATTACTAGGTATTCTCCTGAATCGAGCCATGATTCCATAGTACCCATACCAATTAAATACATATTACGTGGAAAATAAGTTCATTTCTATCCTAAAAATGGATTTGGGAATGAAACAATGCATCATCCCACCCAAGGGTAGCTCAATCCCAATGATTCACGTGACTATCATTATGATGATACTCATTTAATTACGAGACATGAAAGATATTTTGTAAAACAATGTATCTAAGAGAAAAGGATAACCTCTACATAGAATCAATATTATGTTCTTTAATATTAAGTGATCTAATATATACCCAAGACAACTTCCCTTACATAATTAATCATAGATGTTCCTAATAGAGTGACATCTTTAAGAACATATGGTCACCTACATCAATAGATAATGGTTATAAACAATGATATTCACATGAAATTTTATGGATATTGGATATATACATAGATATATGTATAATCATAATCCTTATGATTATCTATTGAACAAGGATATTTCAAATTAGTGATGTTTTTCTAGTCTCCAGAAAACTATGTGGCGAGTGACATGAAAACTGTATAATTCACTGAATGAATCCATCAGTATCATTTCATAATAAATATTATTGTATGAATACTATAATAAATCCAAATGATCTTCTCGTGATCCAATATAATCTACAACCCCTGATAACATCTTCCATCACACGAATAGTCTATTGTGACTGTCCATTCATTTGTGGATTAATAAAGTACTCCTAGTAAATTCCATTCAAATAGAATCATGAAGATATCAAAAAGAACTATGAAGTGAATTTCCAAAATTTGTAAAAAACAATGAATATTAGAAATATATTTAATCTCAATACTTCTTAGATATAAATATTAACGAAATTCTCCCCTATGTTGTAGTCTAGGATTTGATTGAAGTGCACTAAGTTGGTAATTTAGTGAAAATTAACACAAATGGAATCATGATTCCATGGTTTCTTTATTAGATATATGACAATGACTATTTAAATATATTCCCATTTCAAAATAGTTATTGAAATGGATTATAACACAAGTACTAGTTGTCATTAATTAGCCTTTACTTATTGGCTAGTGAGTCCCTTCACGGAATAACATGCTACTGTCTATCTCAACCATTTCCAAAAAATGTATTATTATTTTCATTATACATTTTGGAATATTCATGTGGATAAAACACTTAGAAATGTGATGGAAATAAGTTATTTTCTCTTCATGAGATGGAATAATTACCATACTTTTATGAAAAGGCATTATGAAATTTATATCCTCTATCTTACACTCAATGGTATCCCCCACCATTAGGTTATGTTGTCATAGTAATAAATTATGAGTAGGATTTTTGATAATACATGAATAGATCAACTTAGTCATAAATAATTGTATCTGGTATGAATATAAAAAACACATTTTGTTTCATTCAATGAAGATTCAGGTGTGGAATTACTCCGAGGAGTTTCAACTACATATGAACTTTTGTAGAATCATTTTTGTATATATTTTATTTGAACACATCTTCTATTTAATTTTACATCCCTAGTGTATATAATAAAACAATGTTTATCATCTAATTATATACCATCCATCACCATTAATTACGGCTCAAGTCCCTTTAAGGGCAGATATGATTCATAATCTATTGATATATGGACACCATTAACATTTCTCTAAAGTAATAAGTCATCTATGTTTTCAAGGAATGGACAAAAATTACTAATTCAATATTATTTTTCTTAATTATTTTAATTTATTCAAAATTCATGGGAACATTAGGGTCTTACATGACCCCCTATATGAGAACACAACCCAATCCCAAATCAGATACACTACATTAGATAAAATAACCCAATACTAGTTATGGAAAGTCGAGGATAGGTATATAAGTTATCTAATATTTGATCTCCTAAAATTATTTTCAATAATCACCATTAAATGTGAATTTATCATCCTTCCATATTAATGATTACATTGGAGATGTGATACAAGTGAAATACCAGAAAATAGAGAGTACTATCTTGAAAATATAAGAAAACTTTATTTGTAGTAGTCATTATTTTGTGGTTTCTATGATATAATTACATCCAAAATTTTATGGACAATTGAGAATTATTTTTTTGAGATGAAATGTCCAGGGATACACACTTCTTGTATGAAGAATTCACACATTGATACTTTATCATAAATCCAATGGCCATGAATTATGATAAAAAAATATACAGTTTCTTCCTATGATCATCTATAGTTACAATGTATATAAATATTTCATCCAAAAACACCATGTAAAATGAATTGATATACATTAATAAAATATGATTCATCAATGACATGAAAATTATTAGTGAATTCATAACGCCAAGTATAATAACCATGTATACATAATTGAAATAGGGGAGTCAATATATTGCCTTTAGAATATTATCATTCCTTATCCATTGTTAATAGTATCTTGATTTTTGGTTAATTTTAGGGAAACACATGGATCCCATTAATTTAATGACCATGTAATCAATTAAAATAAGAAGATATTTATTCTTAATCATTACATGATTCAGTTTGTGATAATCAATAAAAAGATGATGTGAAATGCCAAACTTATTTAAAAATAAATTCAGAGTAGACCAAGGAGATGTACCTAGTCATATGAATCCATTTCATTCTAATTATTCAAACATGAGCTTCATTTATTTTAAATACAATGGTGAAATTATGTATTATAAAAGAGATACTGTGATAAATTCTAGAAATATTTATATCAATAACTCAAATTATCGCTAAGGTGGTAATCCTTCGAAATCACCTATAGAAAATTAGGGTATAAATCAAATAAAGGATGAATATTCCAATCCTTAGTTACCTATATGATGTCCTAGGATACTATCATTAATTGAAAATAATAGATTTTATCTGCTATCATTATAGGTGATTAACTACCATCATCCATATACCATTCACCTTTATGTATATTAACATATCCATATAGTGAAGTGAATGTTACCAGCAGAGCATAATAATGTACAAAGGAATAAAATAGATCCAAACAATCTGTTCTCTGGATTATATCAAAATTTTCCATCTCAACCACATTAAACTCCAAAATGAAGTGAAGATAATCAATAGTGATGAATGTTTTTATGAATTTTTTGTTTCTGTATACTAATTTCCCAATAGGTTTCTTTATTTTAACAACATGATCTATCATTTTCACATCCAACCCCATTTTATTTAGAAGACATGATGAAATAAAATGTTGATATATTTAAATATAAATCTAATGATACATTAATGTGGAGTTTAAATGAATTCAGACTCAAAATATTAGGGACCTAATTTCATAGTAGAGATATCAATCTTATCTCCATAGAGTTATCATTCAAATGACATCAATAATTCCTTGTGTCCCTGTTGCGATTGCATAATATTAGTGTTATATATACTATATAAATCAACCTAGGGCTCATAGTTCTATATATGATAACTATTATGAAGATATTGTTAAAATGGAGAAAAATATATACAAACTAATTCACGATATTCCCACACATTAATTTTGTATGTTTTTTACAATAAATATTGAGATATCATTTTCAACCACATTTATGACACTGTCACAGTGATGGTGTACAGTCTTTAATCTTTTCACATAATGTGAGACATTGAAAACAACCAAGATCAATACAATAATGTGGGAGAAAATACTCTTATTTAGTAAACTAGTTATCTTTAGAGTGATTACTGTGTTAGTAGGTTTCTCATCTGTGATTGTTCCCACAACATTAGTTTTCACCCATGTTCACGTTTATAAAGGCATCTCCTCCACACAGATTAATTTTATTATTTTTCTTTTCTATAACTTCTTTGTTTACCATACATATACAATTTATATTATATAATAGAAAAACCATAGGGAAGATGTTATTTTTTAAAGATAATTTGAATATTTACGAATTAAGTAATATAATGAGAGAAACCTATAGTGAAAGGCATAATAGGTGACTAAATCGATATGTGTAATCCAAATCCATCATGTTTCCCTGATTAAGATAAAAAAGTATATTGTTTTCTATAGTAGGAAGGTTTTTAATAGAATTTTTATTAAAAATTTATTCAAACTCATCCAAAATAATCCATGACTAAGTATATATTGAACAACTGAGTCCAAAAAATTTCTTACCTTGTCCTAAAGCATATAGAAGTAATGTTTGAACTTTGGTATATTTCCATGAATTTAAAAAATATATTGATTATATGAATTCATACTTTTTCTTTATATAGCACTTAATCACTATGATATAGATATGGATATGACATTTTAAAATTAAATGAATGATCCATATGATGATATTACTTTCCTTGTGGTTCCATGACCTTATCCTAGAATGATTAAAATATACTCTAGAAATGTTTTTGGTTTTCTTGTGATTAAGGTGGAACCATGTTCCTAGAGGCACCCTCTTGCTAAATTCTATTCATTCAGACTAGGGAATTGTTTCCGTGACCATTGAAAAAATATAAGTCCACAATTCCCATTCCCCATCTCAATGGTTTTATATTACATTATGAGAAATGAAATAAGGTTATATCACATAAATCCGAAATACATAATTTAAAATAACATATGGATAATGAAACCCTAGTGAGAAGTATCCTTATCACTACATTATATGCTATTCTCATATGTGAAAACATTAATGATGATATGAAAACATTGTAAGAAGTATATAAAAAGAATTTAATACCAAAACTTGCATAGTAACATGAGGTTCACCATAAAAGGTTATTTATGCCTTTTTATGCTATAAATTTCTTTACATGATGGATCATATCTCCTTGACACTATCTAAATTAATGTAATGAACCAAAAAAATACCATTTTTAACCTCTTGGCTCCATCCCATTTGTATCAAAAGTGTTGTAGATGATAATTCCCATATATGACATTCCCCAATCACTAATGTTTTGTAATAAACTCTCATAGTTTGGTACAAACACAGGGAAATGTTTTACCCAATGCATACACATACACCCATACTATAACAACCCATATTAATATATACTTATATGTTTCGTTGGAAAAACCCCTACATCATTACATAGAAAATCATGATCAATGTTACACTAAGAAACAATATAAAATAGATTATAAAAAATTAAAATTAAATGTAATGACCAAGGGTGTCATGGTGGTACTAATCAAGTCTCTATGAATTGATAAATCTCTAAAGCTCCATGTCCAATATCCAATGACCATATAATCCACATGAATGACTAAAAAAGTATGAAATCATCCCCTTAAAAATATCACGATGGAATGAATCTGTGTATCTAAAAATGTGTATACACATGGATTTAGTGTAACTATGATAGAAAACATTATGATCCTCATAAATGAAATTATAAACACAGAACGTTAGATCAAACTTTATATAATATTAACAGAGAATATAATAAAACAAATAATCCTAATATTATTTTTAATTTAGTGAAATAACTCACCCCAAAAAATATATCCAAGAATGATGCTACCAAATCATGAAACATCAGAACCAATATATCCAACACAATAATGGCCCCACTAATGAAAATATTTTAAAATAAGTACATGTCCCACCAGACATAAATTATCACTAAAATTTATAATTATATGAGCCCAAGTTTCCCCTATCTATGCACCATTGAAAATTTTCCCTTAAATATGTATATTAATTTATACCCATAATCTCATGTTCATATAAATATCTCATATAAGTATAATTTATTGAATAAATCTATTAAACCCATTTAACAAACACCATGTGTGTGTCAAAAATAAGCTAAGGTTTAATATCATTAATCATGACACGATCCAATAGATATTTGATTAGAGTTATTCATTAATAATAAAAAATAATTTATTTAGAAACCCAGATCATTCACATTTTATGTGATGTGAAATGTGGTAGAAGTCACCTACCTTGAATGTGTTATTCATGAATAACCAAGTAATGATCTAGAAAATATGGAATCCATTTCTTATTATATTAAATAAACAATAATATTAATTTTTTTAAAAAATGATCTAATTAATCAACGTATTGAATCCCATGTCTAGGTCTTCATACAAGAGAAAATGAGTAAATAATTAAATGGTAGAAGAATGATGATCTTACATTTTATTTCAAATATCCAATGGGTTCTGATCGAATAAAGTCAATATATGGAGGGAATAATATCATCAATGTCACCTCAGAGACTACTGAGGTCTATGATACTAGGTCAATGGAAGTTACAGTAGTGTTTTAGGGAGGGTTTATGTTTAAAATCCATTTTTTTGGATCTCATTGATTTATTTATTTTTAGTTCTGATGAATTGTTTGGAATACCATTTACCAACCAATCCAATCAAAAAAATAGTAAATTATTTAATATTATAAGGTTAATAAATAATATTTTAATATTTTAAACTAACCATACACAAACCTGTTATACCTATCTCTACCCTGAATTGTTACTTAGGAAATCTACATGACTTCCTCTAACCCTTTTCAAAACATAAAGCCTTCAAAACATCTCCAATATATGAAAAAATAATTTTAAAGATTCCCAAGGATTATATGAATCATTACCTTACATAAAATTAAAAATAAAATAAAAATTACCTCAAAACTAGTTTGTTACACCTATAATATACGGTAAACATACCATTACATGTTACCGAAAATACAAAGTAGGCATATTTTCAGAAGACAATATATGGAGTGTTTCGCATTTCCCTATATGATATCACCATGAATATATATAATTAATTTATCTGTGAAATCCAATAATTCCACTTTAATAATGCATTTTTAATAACAATTTCACCTCTAAATTTTTTCAAAACGAAAACAATTTTTATAAATACCATTGGTTTTATGAAAAATAAAACATATTCTCCACAAACAATTTGTAACAAGGAAAAAAAGGTCGATACCACCTTGAATTAATATGATTAATTCACCAATACAAGGATAAGAATAAAAACAAGTAATATTATATGAATAATACTAATTATATATCAAAAAGGGAAAAATTATAGAAATTAACAAGACATAAATAAAACAATTAATAATAATAATGCAAGATGGAATCCAATAAAAGTGATCTATAATTACATAGAATTACCCAAGCATGATTAGATACTATGAGAGTATAATAGGATTGGAAGGTGTCTAATTCTTCCAAAATATCTCTCTCAAGATTAACATAGGCCCCATGTAATTCCCATGGTCTCCATAATTCCTATGGTTAATATCCCATTAATTTAATATCTCAATATATATGGATTATAGATTTAGCATGATAAAAAACTAGGTTAGGGCTTTGACTAACTATGTCACATATACAGAAGCAAGGATCCCCATGTTCTAGAAAAATCCAATTATATTTATCCATAATGGGTTAAAACTACATAACTACACATTCCCACAATAAAAATATCACGAACCAGCCCGAGTCGATCATGAACTAGTCACCCAGCCTAGTCCGCGACAATTCCCAAGAGGCGTTCCCAATCCTCCCGGGATGGCGACAAGCATTGAGGGAATCAATAGTGTATAAAAGGGAATTATTTTTTCCAAATATAAACAATCAAAAAAAATCTGGAATGAAATGGATAGCCCAAATGACATTTACCTAAAAATTGAACTTAACATTTTTTTATACAAGAAACTGAAAGTACAACTAAACCAACAACTCAACTTACCAAACCTGATAACCAAATAACTCCTTGTTACCCCACTGGTCACTCTCCAAAATAATGATCACAGATTTACCAAGGTGATCGTACTCAAGATGAAACCTGCAAAAGGAATGAAACCATAGAAGACTATAGGCGTGAGTATTGAAACTCAGTAAGGTAGCCCGATATTCTATTCCCAATGCACACCATTTAAAATTAAAGGAAAATAAATTTATATTTTTAAATACCAATATAAAGGTTTTTTTTCATAATGAGGTCCCATGATATAAAAAAATCAATAGACAAAAACTTTCATTTTTTAAAAACAAGAATACTAGTACCAATTTTCAACAAGGTACAACTTCCAAATGAAAATAGTTTTCAAAAGGGATGATTTTAAGAACATACTATTTTTAAATAAACCACACACACTACTGAATTTAGCAACCAAAAACACCATATTACAATGGTGAGTACACAATAGCCAAAGTCCAAAAGTCATGGGAACACCCGTTGGCACTAGTTAGTTATGATCCCTTGGTTCCTCGTATCTTAGTGAATGTAACTATAATAATTATCCATTCTCATGCACAAAAGACACTAGTTGGGAGAATTATCATAACCTAGTGTTCCCCCAACAACATCATCATCATATTTTAGTTAGTGTTGTCATCGTCAAACTTTCTACGTGAAATAGGGGCCAAACCCCACAGAATCACTAGCATACTAGTATAGGTCAACCCGGCAAGATACCTGAGATTCCCTTTAGTGCTCAATCAAGTTACACATATTATCAAATACATTTTCCAAATAAAAATTCAATTACCAAACTATAAACAAACAAACAGGCCACATACATGATTCACATTTCTTTCAAGAATCAATAAATAACTAAAAAGATTTGTAAAAAAATTTCAAGGAGTATCACGAGGCTTTGCACATAAAATCCTTGAAAAATAATCTTTTGAGGAAAAAAACCATAAATAACATAATAAAACATATTTGTATCCCAAAAAAGAATTAGTAAATTATTTTCCTGGAACATATAATTTCCCAAAAATATAGAACAACAAATACACATGGAAACCATCTTTACAAAACAAAAAAATGCCAAACGGGCCTTTAAGCCTTCCTGAAAACTAACATTTGACCAAGGTATGCATTTAAATTTTATTAAGTAGGTGTATAAAAACCAATTAATGTAGAAACCAACATTCATAAATCCCTTAAAACACTCAGTTTACCTATTCAAAACACATCCATTTTCATAAGGATGTGCAACAGACTATTTTCTGACAACTCAGGCCAAAACATGTTGTAAACCAAAACCCATTTTTTGGTAAAAAAAATGCAAATTGGAAAGAAATATAAGGAGAAAAAACATATATAATTCTTCCAATTCATTTATAAATCCAAACAAATAATTTTTAAATCACAAATTACACATAAAATCCAACCAGGAAATTTACCGAACACATGACATGCCCTTTAAAAAAAATTTATTTTAAGAACTTGAAAAGGAATGAAACACCAATTGAATTCCATATTTTATTAAAGAAACTGTAAAATGTTCAAAATATAATTAAACAGCTTATAATCCTCACAAAATATTTTTGAATTATTTCTAAACATTTAAACTAACACTTCGTGTGCACTTTTATGACAAAACAACACAACCTTCCAAAAAACAAGGCATAAACAACCATTTTGCACACCAAGAAAACTATAAAAACGATAAAAAACAATAATAAACATATATATAAGGTGTAATAAATAATAAAATTATGAAACATAAATAATAAAGGCATGTTCAAGGGATATCCTACCTCAAATCCTTGGTGTAATGGAAACACACACCCTAAATCACCTACCACAGGTTTATAAACCCTAAAACAATGAATAACAGACCTAAATGAACAAAACCCCATAAAACCAGTGATAAAAGAACTATAGTTCAATCATGACTAGGGGAGATTACAGAACTGATAAATAATGAAAGGATGAAGAAGAGGGAGGATAAAGGAGATGGAATATTACCTTTTAAATTTGAAAACTCTTCATATTCCATTAGATATGAAACCATAAAGAAAATAGAATGGGCTGGAACATCTTAGAGAGGATCCTTAGTTCTGGAAGAACCAGTGAAAGAAGGTTTGTGGGAAAAATTACTCTAATTTAATGAGTTATTTATGAAACCATTTACCTTCTCCATTCCGTATGATTTGAGGTAACCTGTGAACCTTCACCCTAATCTGTGACCCATATAAGCTCCAAAGAGGGTATATCGATAATGCGGGTGTGGATAGGGGTATTTTATTCGAGTGGGAGATGGAATCACGGAAAAATATTAAAAATTTAATAAGATATAAAAGAAAAAAATTATTTTTTTAAAAAACTGGAAATGGGCCCATGGGCTGGCCCAAAACCTAAATAATTAACCCAGATTAACCATGATTATAAATTCTTAAGGGGTATAAAATGATATTTATTTTTTAATATGTCAATATAAGACATGTGAAAAGTGAAATGGGTAATAAATGTTTAAAAAATATTTATAAACGAAAAAAATTCATTTTTTAAAACTAGAAATGAGCTCACAGTTGTCCCAAATCATGTAGTAACCACCCTTTCTTCAAATACTCATAAACAAGCAATGGGGAACCCAAATTAGGTTTATTGGACATATATGAAACTTAAAAAATCAACATTAATCTCAAAAAATACCAATGAAATGTATCGATATTTCCAATGGACATGATCAAAACAAAGACATGAAAAACCAGGCGTGACAATTCTCCCCACCATTAAAGCTTTCCACCCCCAGAAATCCATAACACTTTCTAGCTGAATGATCAACACCTAAGGATTCCTTAACAAAATAATCTAGACTCTAAAGATAAATAAATATGATTCACCAACTCTAAAACATAATACTCTTTCCCAAATAAAACACCAACTCATAACCACATCCATAGAATCAACAAAAAGATGAAGACACCACCTCCACATCCTAGACAAGATCTATATTGTAGGACCTTCCCCCAAAAAACCCAAGGATCACCCAAACCATAGTTCACTCCCAAGATACAATGACTTGGGTTGGAGGCATGAATGGGCTCTCAACCATTAAATCACAACTACCATCTGACAAATCCTAATGGGGAGATCTTCATGACCTTTAGTGGGACTCCCGACCATTAGAGACCAACTGTAAATGAACAAAAAAAGAATATAAAATGAACTATAATTGGTACATAGCTGCCTAGGACCACCAAAAATCTCCCAAAAAAACCATCAAACCCAATTTAATAGGGATACAACAAGAAAATCTAAACCACCCACTCTCAAACAAAATGGAAAAGAACTATGCCAAAACATTCAACATGGATTTGGACCCCCACCACTTGAGGTGGGGAGGGAAGGGGAACCAATAATTAGGCCATTGAAATTACAAAAGAAATAAACTAACTACAAAAAACTCTCTTCCTACGAATAGGTAACACCAAGACCGCACCCAATTTTTATAGGCATTCCACACATGGACATTGATCGAAAACCCACATTCACGAAGGCATAACCATAGACACATTGTGAGGGGTAAGTCCACCATGCTTCTGCTGTGACAAAGGGAAATTCATAGAAATGAGGAACCAAAATAGAGAAATAGAAACTTCCAAACCACAATGGTGGAGGCAGGATCCTAGTCAAGCTCTGCACACCTTTGGAGATTTCTTGACTGCGCGAAAAGCTTTATTCCGAGGCCTATGATTGATGCCCTGATTTTTTAATCATCTGCTGCACCACAGTCACGGTTCTAAGGATTACACCACTCAAAAAAAAACTCACATTATTAACAAAACACCTTCATCTATATAGAAACTCTTAGATTCATATAAAAATTCTGTCTCACTCTGAATGTGGGGCATAAGGGACATGGAATATAGTGAAACACATCAACATCACTGAACACAACTGCTATGGCCAAAAGAATTATCACAACCTAGAAAAAATATTAATCTATCCAAAATAGCTCTCTATTCCCAAAAACAGGTTGAGGAATATAAAAATAGGTGGATTTAACATTTGATATTAATTTGTAAGTTTATCAGAAGGAAGGATTTCAAAAGGAGAATTATCCATGGCCACATCACTACATCAAACACATCTTTAGAAACCCAATGAACATCACTCCAAAACCCAGCCACCAACAGGATCTCATCTCAAGATACAACAAGAGTATGAAATCTAGATCACAATTAAGTTCTCTTAATAAACAACTCTATTATGTCATTGAAAAAAAAACTGGCCACATAACCATTGTTTTATAAAAAAAGGCGACAATTTTTCTCCTAAAAACACTCATGAAAAACAAACTATCTTGGTGGGATTCCACATTCACCAATGGGGTTTCATCAAGTCTCACCCACATGAAAATTTCTATTCCACCTGAGGAACCCAACCACCATGCAATATATGACATCCCTCCAGATATCAAGAAAACCATGCATGTGATAACCCATGAAAATACCAACGGCTAAAACAAAACAACATCATTCCAAAAATTATGCACCTTTAAAAGAAACACCAAACAATAAGTTAAAAAAGTTTTTTCATATTTCACCAAACAAACCAAACTTAATCAAGAACCATTTTCATAAAAACCTACCCCTTTTTATTTTCTAAAATTCATCTAGGTATCTTTTCATAATATAATGGCCATTGAGACCAATACCCTTTCTAGTAAATCACTAACAGCTCAGAACCGACTTTAAAAACCAATTTATCATATTCAAACACTTTTCAATAGACCAAAACAACCCATTTAAAACAATGATTTAGAATCAACTTTAAATGATTCAAACATTCAAAACATTTTATTCTAACAAACCACAAGATTAGATTATGGATAATCCAATACCGTTAAATCATTTCCACTTCCCTCCTAATTTTTTTTTCACAAAAACACAACCTTCAAAAACCATTATTATATTGAATTTTGAAAACCCCCTTTTTTTACACATTTGAAAATCAAATCCTTAATTTAAAACCCATTTCCGTATTTCTCAATAAAGTATTTTCAAAATAGAAATTCATAATTCAAGAAAGGTCCATGAGACCCAAAAAAAGGAACTAGAGTTTGTGGGTGACTTGACCATATGGTTGGAGGCCATATGTCGAACACAACACCAAGACAGAGAGACTTATTAGGACAATTACCTAGCTCCACATGGCTTTCAAGGCCCTACAACCTCATTTAGGCTATCAATGATACTCCCCTTGCCATATCCCAATAACAAATAATCAACAAGAACAAAGGATATTAATAAAACTGGAAATCCCATTGAAACTTGAGGATTAGAACGAGAAATAGTTTGCAATTCTCTTCACGTACATTCCACTCAAGTCCCAAAAATCCTACTCCATCTACCTTGACCTCCCCCAAATAACAAGGGATCACTAAAATGAAAATTATTCTATGAGTTGACTTCCTTTGATACCCTTTTGTCACGAACCAGCCAGAGTCGACCCTAAACCTGTCACCCAGGCCAGCCTGTGAAAAGTCCCGAGAGGCGTTCCTGATCTTCCCGGGATGGAGAAAAGAACCAGGGGAATCAATAGAGTATATAAGGGAATTATTTCACCCAAATATAAACAATAAAAAAACAGCTGAAAGAAATGGACATCCAAAAATACATTTACATAAAAAATGAACTTAACATTTTTTTTGTACAAGAAATTGAAAGTACCACTAGACCAACAACTCAATTGACCAAACCCGATAACCAACTAACTCCATGTGAACCCTCTAGTCACTCACCAAAATAATGATGACATGTCGCCCAAGGATATCGAACTAATAATGAATCCATCACAAGGGCTAAAAGTAGAGAAGACTACAGGCGTGAGTATTTAAACTCAGTTGGTTAACCGGATATTCAATTCCCAATGAAAATCCTTTAAAATAAAAGAAACATAATTGTTTTTATTAAATAAAAATATAAAGGTATGTTTTTCAAATGAGGTTCCATGCTATAAAAAAATAACCAGACAAAAACTTTCATGTTTTAGAAACAAGAATACTATAAACAAATTTCAACGTGGTACAACATCAAAATGAAAATAGTTTTCAAAAGGGATGCTTTAAAAAACATAAAATTCTAAAATAAATCACAAAAAAATTCTGAATTTAGCAAACAAACACACCATATGCTGATGGTGAGTACACAAAATTAATTAATCACAAGTCATGGGAACACCCCTAGGCACTAGTTAGTTGTGAGCCCAGGTACCCTGTATCTCAGTGAAAGTAACCATAATAAATATATGTTCTCATGCACATGAGAAACTAGTAGGGAGAATACACATAACCTAGTGGTCCCCAACATCATCATCATCATTTTTTAGTTAGTGTTGTCATCTTTAAACTTGCTATGTGAAACAGGGGCCAAACCCCCCAGAATTACTAGCATACTAGTACACGTCCTCCAACCAAGATACCTGAGATTCCCTTTAGTGCTCAATCAAGTTACAAATATTATCAAATAAATTTTCCAAATCAAAATTCGATTACCAAACCATAAACACAAAAGTATCCCACAAACATGATTCACATTTCTTTTACAAATCAATAAACCACTAAAAATATTCGTAAAACAATTTCAAAGATTATCACGAGGGCTTGCACATAATATCCATTAAAAAATTCTCTTTTGAGGTAAAAAAAAATAAATAAAATAAAAAGAAAATATTTTTTATCCCAAAAAACGATCAATAAATCATTTTCATGGACCATAAAATATCCAAAATAGATAGAACATTAAATACACATGGAAACCATTTTTACAAAACTAAACAAATTCCAAACAAGCTTTTAAGCCTTTCTCAAAAATAACATTTGACCAAGGAATGCATTTAACTATTATTAAGGTGTATAAAAACAATTTAAATCAGAAAAAAACATTTATAAATCCCTTAAAACATTTAGGTTACATATTCAAAACACATCCATTTTCATAATGATGTGAAACAGACTATTTTCTGAAAAGTCGGGCCAAAACAGGTTGTAAACAAAAAATCATTTGTTTGAAAAAAAATCCAAATTTGCAGACATATAAGGACCCAAAAAAATACCATTTATAATTCTTTTAATTCATTTATAAATTCAAACAAATAATTTTTAAATCACACATCTCACAGAAAAGCCAACCGGGCAATTTACCGAACACAAAACATGAACTTTTTAAACAAAACAATTTTTTTAAGAACTTCAAAAGGAATAAAACACCAATTACATTCCATATTTTATTAAAGATATTAATAAATGTTAAAAATACAATAAAAAATCATACAAACATTATAAAAAAATTTCAAAATATTATAGAACATTTAAACAAACAGTTGGTGTGAACTTTTATGACAAAAACACACTACCTTCCACAAAACAAGGCATAAACAACCATTATGCACACAAAGAAAACAATCCAAATGATTAAAAATAGTAATAATCATATAAATAAGCTTCTAAAAATAAGAAAATGATGAATCTTAAATAATAAAGGCATGTGAAAGGGATATCCTACCTCAAATATTTGGCGTAATGGAAACGCACACCTGAAATCACCCGTAGTGGGTTTGTAAACCCTAAAACTAAGAAGGACAGACCTAAAATAATAAAACCCCAATAAAAAATCATGTTATAAAAAAAATATAGTTCTATCATGACTAGGGGAGATTATAAACCAAATAAATAATGAAAGAGGGAAGAAGAGGGAGGATAAAGGAGATGGAATCTCACCGTTTGAACTTGACAACTCTTCGTATTACATTATATCTTCAACTATAGAGAAAAGGTAATGATCTGTAACATCTTGTAGAGGCTCCTATGTTCTTGAAGACCCAGGGAAAGAAGATTTGTGGAAAAAATATCTCTAATTGAATGAGTTATGTACAAGACCATTTACATTCTCCATTATGGGAGATTTGAGGTAACCTGAGAACTTTCGACCTAATCTGTGACCCATATGATCTCTAAATAGGTTAAATAGATAATGGGGGTGAGGATAGGGGTATTTTATTAGAGTGGTATGTGGATAAACCGAAAAATATTAAAATTTTAGTTAGATATAAAAGAAACTAATATGTTTTTTTAAAACTGGAAATGGGCTCATGGGTTGGACCAATCCCTAAAAAATTATCCCAAATTAACCATGATTATGAATTATTAAGGGGAATAAAAAGATATGGATGTTTTAATATGTCAGTATAGGACTAGTGGGAAGTTTAATGTATGAAGAAGTTTGAAAAAAAGGATTTATAAAATAAACAAATTCAGTTATTAAAACTAGAAATGGGCTCACGGTTGGCCCAAAATCATGAAGTAACCACCCTTTATTAAAAAACTCCTAAACAAGAAATGGGGAACCCAAATTAGGGTTATTGGACATATAAGATACTTAAAAACTCAAAATTAATCTAAAAAAATACCCACGAAATGTATCGGGATCTCTAATGGATCAGATCGAAACAAAGACATGAAAAATTGGGTGTGAAAAAAAATTCCATTCACAAGGTAATTCCACAATAAAATCCTTATTTCAAAATTCATTTGAATGTAAAAATACCCTTTGAGACATTTTTATGTAAACCATGAGTGCATCAAAATCAAATATGTTTGAAAATTAACTTTTGTAAAATTAAATTTCCATTTCATTTTATAAATGGCCAAATTAATAGAAAACCATCTATCAAAATGAAATTAATATGAAATAATGTATTAAAATTAATGGTAATAAAAAATTAAAGTTTATTAATCCAAAAATAAACATTTTTATAAACACCCACATGAAACCAAGTGGAGACATTCCAATTTCAAGAAAACATAATGAATCAAGAATGAAAGGTCCTCACACAACTATGTTAAAATGGAAAACATATTTGAGGATTATAAAAACTCTAGGTTTATTCAAAAAATAATGTTGGGATTCATTATTCTATAAATATAAGAGGAATAATAAGAAAAGGAAGAAAGGAGGATGAATCCAAGTGAACTCCAATAAAACCATAATGTAAATAAAAAATAATGAAAAATACATAACTCCAAAAAAGTAGATCTACCATGTTAGGGGAATGGTCTGTGCATTATAGGGATGAGAAATTAGGGAGAGAATCTCAAAAACTAAAAAGGAACCTTTGGGAAAATATAATCTTTTTGATGACCTAGAAAAACCACCCTATTTTTTCGTACAATTAATAAATCCACATTCCATCTATGTGGGATCTTAGGTCTCTACAATTACAACTCTTCTTGGTTTCCAATGTATATAACATGGTCAGAAAAACAATGATCAATAGGTGAAAATTTATATATCCCCTACACATATCTCCAACATGGTTCCCTATATGGTTAAAAAACAATAATCCAAACATACACCATGGAATTTTTCTCTAATAACTGATATTTGTAGAAATAAAATTTTAAATTCTATATGAATGAGAGAATAAATAATTAAAACTCAACTATATATGTTCTCCTAACTATATATGTTTCACAAATCACCGAAGAAATCTAGTTTATACCCAAAAAATGTTCTCAAGGATCCTTAGAAGAAAATAGTTGGTATTAAAACTCCTTTAGCAATTCATCACATTCATAATTATGATTATTATGACCAATATGATTCTAGAGAATATAAATTAAACTGACTTTGTTACCCTGAGGAAGATTATTTTTTTGAACCAAGATATGAACGTTTTATCCCATAATTTTACTGTTTTCATTTAAATATATTTCCTCTACCTCTATCATGTGATATTGGTTTGGTAAATAAATGTTCATGTTAGAAAATTCTATAATGTTAGGAATTATTGTTATCCATGGAGGATGATATAACAAGATGGATAACATCTAATGCAAATCCTTAATTTTAAACATCACAACATAATGTGACACCACTTTTCCATACCTTTTTAGCTGATTATGTCACAGTTGAATATAAATCCAGAAAACACATGATTTTCGACCTAAACTAGACCATGTAAAGGTTGTGATTAACATAAAAATTATGGTAACTCTAAGATATGTATCTCATTTCTATAATAAACATTACATTTTTTTCCATATTCTGGATGATGTTCAGTCTAATGAGGAAATTATTAATAATCTCATCACAACAAGATGGGGACTGATATTTCCTCACATATTTTGTGTAATAAGGGTCCAACTTGATCACGGCCAAGTGAATATTAGTTTATGATTATTTAACCAAAAACAAGTACCTTTACCAATAACCCGTGATGTCACAAACACATACAAAAATCATGTCCTGTAGAATCTATTTTATTTTCATAGTCTCTAATTTTGAATGTAGATAATATACCATGATTAGCTAACCCTCAATACCTAATGATTCTTAAGAAAATTTACGAAAACAATAAGTGAAATGAGTATCATGATCATAAATTATAATCATGCGATGTTAATGAATCCTAATGATAACAAGTACATGTATGTTTCGAAGCTCTTATACCATTATTAACTTTCTAAGGGGATGCAAATGTGTGGACAAGGGAATCAAATCAATAATCACCCATATCATCTATTTTTCAGATGTATGACAAGGTAGAACAATCGAAAAAAATTCGATATCTTATCCCACATCAAAAATTGAATGATAATAGGTAGAATAAACATGGATAGTGTTTGGTTCATAGCATTGATCCTCTAGTAGGAAAGGTTTCCATATACAAAATCATAAATGGAATGTCTTGTAATATGCGACTAAAACCATTTAATCGTTATATAAGATGTATTTGTAACCCAGATGTGAATGAGCTGACTAGAAACATATCCTATATGCAGAAACCACTTCATTAAGGGAAATGAAGCCATATTCCACTTCATGAATAATATAAAACAATCATGAAACCATGATCAATCACTCATAGTCTGAATAATATTTTATGCTAGGCTATTTTGAGGAAACATTGGGGAATATTTATAATCACACTGAACTTGAAAACATGGGAGGGTGTGATGCACACAAGATTGAAGAATAAATTCTCTATATCCTCATACACCTCTAGACTCAGATCAACAAAGAAACCATCAAACTCCACCCACATATGGATTCATTATCTTCTATGACTTGTCACATTATGATAAAATAATAGCTGACCATGTGACCCTTCTCTAGTGTAGATGTGATGTCAAAATAAATGATCCAATTGTACTCCACCAAGTGTCTTTTCCACAGGCTCATGTATCTTAGGGTTAATATGTAATTTATTATTTCATTATCAGAGTAAATGATTAATAAATCAATAGAGTGTTAATATAATAATGTATTAAATTCATTCATTATGAATACCATATGTGAGTTTTGTTTGGGGTAATTATTTTCATTTGTGAATTTATAAAGAGAACAATAGGTCACCATGTGATCATCCTACATCAAGACACATCCCATCCCCCGACACATGGAATGATAATAATATATACATCCCTTCATCATATCAAAATGAATTGAAAATAAAGATATTTTCAACCCAACTCACTACTCCTCAAAGGAACACTTCTACTTCTCACTCCACTCAACCATTAACCATTTCTAGTTCAATTTTGTTAAGCGTAAGATAACCTGGATATTTATAGGAAAAAAGACTACAATATTGAACTATCACAAAAATATCATGATCTCAAACACATATTTAGTCTCTTCCCAATACATTCTTTCATATATCTTAAATATTTAAATAAAAACTCCTTTCTATGAAATCCCAGGTTATAAAAACATTCCCTCTAAAATCAAGAATTTGAATTTTGATGACATAGAATATAGGTGATTACATTTTATGATTTCCAAAACAACAGTGAAACAGTTAGAATGATTATCTTCTATATTAGAATGAAATAATATATCATCATACCAAGCTATTATGTAGGAATCCAAAAATTGATGAAAATTTATGTTCACGAAGGACATAATGTCTACAAAAGAATTTATAATACCAAAAGGCTTAACCAAATACTCAAAATGTATATAATAACTCATAAAGATAGTAATAAGAGAATAATAATCATAATATCTCATCTAAGAGATCCCCAACCATAGCTTGACCATGAAACATCAATGTCCTCCCCCAGGTTTAACAAATTGTAAGTTAATTCAAGGAAATGTATTTTTATTTTTCATGGACACCTAATTCAGCTTATGATAGTATTTGGAATATTTGATACTCTTTCCATTATTTTATGTGATTAAATTTGGTTATTCCCTTATTTAAATTATATGATGAATATAAAATTTCAAATTGAGGTACTCCAATTAAACTTTTAACACATTCAATATGACATGAGATATACCATATGATGGAAAATAAATGGGGCTCATCTGAGGGAGATTATCGATAAAGAATTCAACCTCTAACATGGGATGTAACCCAAAAAAATTATTGAAAAAAAACTTTTGGAATTGTTAAACATCTACTAGAATATGAACATATAAGCCGTTACCCACAACATAAAATACATACTTGGAAATATTTCCTTAAAGAGAGAGAAACATTGAAGCTATGGGTCTTGAACTCCCTAATCCCCGATTCCACCCACCGTAGATGATGTAAGCAATCCTATCAAGTGATATAAACCAGAAAATATGATGGGATAAATAAATCTAATCCTTTATTATAATAATTTAATATATATAAATATGAAATCAAAACAACCAGGTCAAACAAGAGGATTTATCACACAACTTTTGAATGAGGGATTTTAAAATCACACATTAAAACACATAAAATAATGATATTTCTTCCAAACCAATGGGGTTTGTATATTCGTCATGAGTGGAATCAACTCAAATATAATTATAAAAGAATCATGAAAATAAAAAACTGAAATAATGGAAATCACACGTATAAAACACATCTACAACTAAATAAGAAGCAATGAATACTATTCATCTTACGATGGAAAACCTAGAATCGGGGTCCCCAAGTGACATATATACCAAATAAAGGTATCCTATATTTTTATCCATTAATTGATTAATTTAATTTTGATATTTCTCTTTATAATGTGTTTTATATCCCATAACCTTTGATACATTGGTTTATTCTTAGGAACCCATAAAAATAGAATATCATAATCAAATTCCATATAAGGGAGACTGAAAGAAGGGATAGATATGACCAAAATTACCAATATTGTGTATCATACTCTTTTACATTGAGAAATTAGGTTTTTTAGGAAAATATCACACTATAATAACAATTCACCAGCTTATTCACCGAATAAACTAATAGCAATATATTTAATGGTAATTGAAAACCCTTTTCACTACTCTAATGATGATCTTCAAAGTTTTTTTATGGCCAAATAAAACACTCTAACTACAACCAAAATATGAATAAACCCCTCAAATACCCATATTACAAGATAAATCTACCTTACCCATTATTTATTTATTTAACACAATTATATAATTTAATTTTAATAGAATAATAAGCACCAACCATATCTCTACCCTGATATTTTCATTCATGTTGAGCTTCAGATACAAATTAACTAACTCATAAAACCATGTTCCATATCCTCTCAATGAATTGGTGGAAAATCACCCAGGTAACAATATCATGAAAATTCACCACTATAACACCTTATATTCCTCCAATTTACCATTTTATATGTATTTTAAGATTATATAATACTTGGGTTACATTCAACGGGTTATTGTTTTGTTTTTATGTTTTTAGAATCAAATCTAGAGGTGTATGATTTTAGAATAGTATGTATAATACTTGAAATATACCAGGTAGTCTTAAAATTGATGTTTTCAGTCATTGGATAGACACAAGGTTGGTGTACATATTGGAGATACCATAAAGATGCATGGGAGAAAATGGGAAAGTAAAAATAGTTGGTAAAACATTTTTGGTGAATTTTTTTCCACCTAATGATCCAACAATGTGAGTTATTGTTCTTGATATAGTAGCATCACATGGTTGGGACATTATTTCCTTAACCATGTATTATAATCATGTGAAACTCTGTTTTGGGAGGTAGAAATAAGAACCCAATTAGAGGGTAATTTTTTCACCAAGCAACCTAATAGTATAACCTAAAGTGAATGATCCATAAATTATAATTTAATTTTGATTATGTACCAATGAATATCATTATAATTTTATTCTAAAATGTTCTCAAACTCCCCATCCACTCAAGGATCCATTGGTGATTCCCTTTAATAGGGTGGAAACTTTTCATGATCCAAACTACATAGGTGATTTGGAATCAGTGTAATGTCTATGTTCTTCCATGATCTTTTGAGATAAAAAATTCATAAATATATAAAATTAATAGTTACATTATATTATATATATATATATGTTATATGAAATTAATAATGATGATATTTTGTTATATCTATTGAATATAAGGTGTTGTGAGCTCAAAACTATAATATCTTAGTGTTTGTGTTCATTTTCATCACCTATTGAGAGGTAGGTGGATTCTATCTCATGTATACATAAAATATAACCTAAAAACATGACAATATTTACATGATTTTATTGTTGTACTTGGAATACTTTTTTATTATTGAAGGAAAATCCATTTTGTTTGTTTTATTAATAATCATATATTTATGGATGGATTTTGAAAAACCAACATTGTGTATGAAATTAAAATTGTTTTATTAAAATCATAGTGTTTTTTTGTTAGAAGAAAAGTGTTTGATTGAATGTTTCATATTTAATAATTTTTTAATGTGAAATTATTTTAAATGGATGAAGTTATTTCAATATATTGATGAATTTTTTCATATTAAATTTATGGATAAGTTATTAAATATACTTGGTGCTTGTTGAAAATTGTGTAATGGAACATTGGATTAATCACATTGTAACATCATGGTGGAGTAAGGGAGACTTATCATACATATGGAACCATATTTTGTAATGAATGTGTGTGTTTGTATATACATGAATTATATATTATTATTCCTTGAGGAATGATATAAATTAAAATTTATTCAGTTAATTTTTGTTTATGGTTATACATTCCTATCGAATGAAATAATGAAAGAATCATTATGGAAATTTTTTTGTGTTATTTTTCTTTTGATGAACATTTTTGAGAATATATATCTCAATTTTATCATTCATATATTCTTTTAATAATTTTATATTTCATAAAACATGATATAGTGTTCTTTCCTTAGTGGAGTTCATTGGGATGTCTTTAAAGAATGATTACTTAGTTATATAATCACCCAATACATGGGAGATTCTATGAATTTATAGATACTTTATACTAGGAAATAGGAAAGAGAATATTATCATACATCTCTAGTTATTCCAATTTATACCATGGGGGGGGAACATGGAGTTAGATATTGAAGATATAGTATGTAATACATGGTATGATTCTACATCGACATCTTTAGGATTCTATTTTATTGGTTATATTGGTTATTTATTTTTACATTTTCAGTATGATATTCAATTAATTTTTGTTTTACCATTGAATTTTATTTCTTATACTCATGCATAATATATATTTTATTCGTTTTTTATATTAATTCTTGAAAGGTTTGTTAGTTTTGTAGTGAAATTCATCCCCAAACATTCTCATGGTCCCTTGTCTTTTTTTCTTACCATTGGGGTCTTGGGGATGTCACCTTAGATTAGTAGAACCTATTCCATTTCCCAATTAAATAGGTGAGGTGATATATGTTACCAATTTCATCAGTCTTGGTTAGTATATATTTAATTTTAGGAAGATATAAATGAGGTATCATTATCAAAAAATAAAATATATAGAATTAAAATATGTAGAAATCCTTTATATGAAGAACTTAATCTTAACGTGGTACTCCAAGTATGATACTTGTTCTAAACACTTCTTGGTGTATTTCAACTCATTATGATGGGTTTAGATTATGGTTTTTTCATATCATGCCTTGAATGGTAGAAATACCACAATGACTGTATTGTATATTATTTATTTGATGATTTATAGAAAATGGTAAAAATTGTTACAGTGGTTGGATTTGTAAAAGAGTGTTTGTTATGATATTTTCATATAGTTATTTGAAATATTTTATGACCTTTATTTTTAGTAACTGAATATTAAAGGAAATTTTGTTCTTGTTATTAAAAATGTTACCCAGTAAGTGATGAAGAAATAAATATGAAGAGTATGAAAAAATATGGTCACACATGATCCATATGTAAAATAGAAACATGTATCAACCATCATTAAATATTTTTAAGAAATTTATTTTGAAAAGAAAAATGATAAACCTTAATAACTAGATCACTCCATATATATTTAGTACCTAATCCACCCACCACTCAAGGGGTTTCAATACCTTGAAAATAAAAAGTGTGTCTAAAATGAACGAATCGAATCTTTGATTACAAAGATATACTATAATAGTTAAAAGTTAATTTAGAAACTTCTGTCTTCCAATACTATTCATAGTAATTGGGGGATTTAGTGTTTTAATTTTATCCTAAACAAGTTATTATGTAGGAGGGATCTAATAAATTGTTTAATAAATAATTGTGTCCTCATACATTCTATATGGGAATGAAATATAATTTATTCATCCTGAATAAATTAAATATTATGTTAACACAATACACAACAAAGTTTTCGAACATTGTCAGATTATCCCTAGAAGTTACTTATAGTGTGTCCTTGAAGGCGTTCATTTTTAAATTTGTGATATGAATAAATATTCACTCCAATATTGTTTTTCATTACATTTTTTACTACATTGGGATGGTATATAGATATAATATTGCTGAAATATATATAATTGGATATATAACTGGAGGAGTTATGTTTTTCTCTCTTGAAATGGACATGAATACAAATTATGTGAATAAGTAAAGAAGGATACCTATTTCCAAGGAGGTGGGGTATATATAAAGTCGACCATATAATCAGTAAAAATTAATCTAAGATCTAATATAAGGTATTACATTTTGAAATTAGTGTACTTTGAGCTCATAAAGAGTGAATACAAAACACCATAGAAATAATATCATGACTGTACTAATATGGGAGATCCTTATGGTTTTTAATATAGTACCCCAAGTACTCCTACTATGAATACACCACATGTCTATCTTACATATTATTATTTTATTTGATGAACCCATTAGAATAATTAAGACTCCCAAATGATATCATTACATTGAGATTCTAGGAACATCATGAATCATATGGTAGTGTAATCTCAATCAAAAAGCAATGATCAATGTGGAAGGATTAAGTAGCTGTATAATTCTAAGAAGATTATGAAAGTGGAACAATTTGATTCTTAAATTGTGTGAGGTATTGTTCCTTTGACTTATATTCCTATGGGTTCCTGTTTTGATAGTGTATTTCCACACTCATTCATTATTTATTGTGTTTTTGATCATATGGGTTTACATGTTGAGATGATGCCTTCTATTTTGAAACATCAAATACCTCTTGGGTAACTAGATTGTTGATCCATTAAGTGTGATGTGTGATCTATAACTGTCAATGGGGATGAATTGGTTTTGTATTTCATTGTTAAATATTAATTAATATATGACATAGGTTTGGGAATGTATTAGTTTAATTCATTCGATTACCACATCGATTTTTATTCCCCTTAGGTTAGTTTCACATCTTCTGATGGCATTAAGTTCATAATTAGAAGTGATTAGGATATAAATGTTAGTAGATACAGAACATTGGTACTGGTGGTTAGGAATAAAACTTATACATTTGTAGCTATTAATTTTTAATCTATTGATAAATTTGAACAATGATAATTTCTATATTCCATCAACCAATTTGTTGATGTCATTCCCAAAAATTTACTATGTTTGGATCCAAAAAGCGGAGTGGATTTCCTGATTTATATGTATACATGTATTAGTCATATTTCACATAATTATTATATATATATATAAATTGGAAGTAAGGATAATAAAAACACATCAAAAAGTGTACAAAATTAGAGGGTTCACAAGACGTAGTATTTCTCAAGGAGAAGTACAAATTCATTTTGTAAATAAGACAGGTGGTACTCTTAATCTTTGAGTTGATTATCATAAGTGAGGCCATGTTACGATAAATATATTATATCCTCTTACATGAAAATATATTCTATTTTATTAATTAATGGGATCACATTGGTCATATAAAATTGATTTATGAAGAGGACTCTGTCAAATTTAAGTTTGGAATGAGGATATTTTTAAAATAATTATATATAGTCATTATATCCCTCATGAATTTACAGATATGACCTTATGTATTTCTAATAAAATATAATTATTTATTTTATTTTTAAATTGGATCTTTGAGATACATCTTGAATCATTTTTGTGGGGTTTTTAGTGATATTATAGTATATTATATGACTATGTTTGATCATGAACAACAGTTTGCTATAATATTGGTCATATTGTGAGAATATCAACATTACTGTAGGTTTTCAATATACAATTTCTAGACAAAATAGCTAAATTTTCATGGACATCCCATTTAATAAAAATCATCCTATACATATATAAAAGTTGTAGAGGATTTTATCCGTGTAATAAAAAAATTATTTTAGGTACATAATTTCTTTTTCATTTTAGGATACCACTGATACATTATTGGGAATTTTCATAACATTATTCAAAAATGAAATACTTTAAATCTATTTTCATTTCTTTACTATAGAGTGATCAATACCATAAATCCATTAAATAGGGTATGAATCACTTTATATTTTCACCCATCAATACATTTCCAAATTAAGGGAAATGCTATACGGTTTTATGTGATCCATCGAGATCTAGGATGAGTTTCAATCTCAAGAATGTAGAAAATATTTTTATTTATGTGTCATTAAAGATACAAGTAACTGGAAAAACTAAAAAATAAATTATTTTTGGAATTCTATACAATATTCCATGATTTAAAAACATGTTTTAATTACTTGTTCGGTCTGAATTTTTTTTGTCTATTGATCATAAGATCATGAAGCACATTTTCTATATATAAGATTTGAATATGTGGGTGAAAATATGGATGAAATATATTTATATTTTTTTCATTTACATGATATATAAAAAGGTAAATGAAATTTTGTGTGTTTTTTATTAATCATGAAGTCATTAAATGAGTTATTTAATGAGGATTTTGGATCAGTGACAGTAAATGATAGTCAAAGGGAAAATAAATAGGGATTGTGTTGAGAATAATGATGTTGGGGTTTTAATTAATGTATATTTTGTTTATTTATATGGTTGATATTGATAATTTTGTTCAAATATTAGTCCCATAATATCAAACCATGAGGTCAAAAATCAATGTTGGGGATACCATTAAATAATGGATTCTAAATATGAGATATAGGATTCATGTTATAGATTTTATTTTGGTTCATCTAACTTAACATGAAAAACCTCTTAATTAATACCTCAATTTGAGATGCAATGTTAATAATAATATAGAAATGATTTATAATTTTATAAAATCATATTTTTGGAAGGTTATAATGAAGATAATAGTGTTGGATTTTGTCTCTATATTTCTAAATTTTTTTAGTAATGTCAGAGCCCCAATGGCTAGCTAGTTTATTGGATTCATTACTTATTCTAATGATTAAATGGGAATAAATAAATATGGTATGTATCATAGGTATTGACTTAATTATTAAGAAACATAATTCTATATAGGTTATTTTTTACTCACTCATGAAGTTGGATCACATCTTCTCTATTCATGAATCAGATATGAAGTAACACATGTCCAAACCCTATATTCATAATGTTGGAATGATACATGTTATACCAGTTTTAGTTGTGTTTTATAAATAACCAATGTTTATATCTTGGTTTTATATGTCCATATACATCCCATTAGAACCCATATTAAAATTATCAGATGTTTTCATCCAAATATAAAAAACAATTTGTAGAGATGATCCAAACATTTGAAGGTTTGATTAGATATTGTGTAATGGATTTTTTTGGATCATGGTAAGAGAATATAATTTTTGTTGAGTTTTAATATAATAATAGTTTTCAGGAAATTATATATATATATATATATGGATCATTTTAATTATTTTTATAGAAACTGAAATCATGGCCCACTATTATTGGTGGAATTGGGTCAAACTTCACTTATCAGACCTAGACGTGGTAAATAGACTATTGAGAGGATTTAAATGATCATAAATAGAATGGGGATGACAAAGTATTGTCATATATCATATGGGGATAACCATCATCAGCTATTATAATTTGAGGATGGTGATCATGTTTTCTTGAGAATCCATCCCTGGGTATGATATCGTTTTTTATAATGTAATGTTATGTCCTTTATATATTATACATTCGGATATACATCAATGAGTTTGTGATTTGGATAATAGGATTTATTTACCAAAATGGATCAACTCTTAACAAAATGTGTTTTATGTATCATAATTGAAGATGTTTTAATAAGAACATAACATGTAATTCTATTTGAAAATGATGATCTTGACATTCATGCTATGTAGATTGTTTTATAGACATAGGTCATTGATAGGAATGAGAATATATTTCCTGGTAAACTCAATAGTTTTTATGGGTTTTATGGAAACAAGTTCAGATTTAGAAAGGGACATGTGAACATGATAATGACGTGCTAGAAAAGTGATCTTTTCTCTTCCGAAGAAAATACATTCTCCCATAGTAAAAGGGAAAAATGTTAATTAAGGGGACAATTATACTCTCCTATTTTTTTAAATTTCAATTTTATTATATAGGTTAAGAATATATGGTAGTTGGGTTATTTTTTGGTGTTTATGGTTGGTATATAAGAGTTTGGAAGTATTTATATAGTTTCATGGTTTGAGAACATTTAGAATAAACCATGACATATCTCCAAGGAACTGAACATGGGATATTTGGAGTCACTGGATAGGAACAAGGTTAGTGAATGGTTTGGGAAAATTAGGTTGAATCCTAGGATAAATCATGAAACTGAAAAAAATTTGTAAAAAAATTGGGAATATGACTTTTAAACTGTGTGATCCATGCATGCTATGGGGTGACATTATTATAGTATTAGTGCATAGTTGGTTCAAAATTTTCCAAAAAAACGAAACATAATCATGAAACTCTCATTTTTTGGATGTATTAGAAATGGAACTGTTGGCACATGATTTATTAACCATGTTAATTAATTATGAACCATGTAGTTAGTACAAAAAAAATTGTGATTTTATTTTTATTAATGCCCACCAAACCTCAATATTATCCGATTCTTCCAGGGTAACTATCTCCTCTTCCTCAATATGTTTATTTGGTAATTACCTTTTATCTAAAGAACTATTTGGAGGATTAAAACTGTATTGGATATCCATAACCATCAATAAGTACTTATTTTTCCTCATTATTATTAGAAATACTCTTATACTCCTTCTCTCAGTTCCATTGATATAATATAAAAAAGATACATATATGGGTAATAAATACAATTTTGATGTGATATTTTTGGAAGTACTTGAGGGATGATGTTGTGATTGTGGATCGAGATTCTCTTAGTGTTGTTCTTCATTTTCAATATTCATTGATACATATGTATATTTTCTCTCTAATCAATGTATTCTTAATCGTGAATGATTATATTTATTGAAATTGTTTTCTTGTTTTACCATGAATCCATGATTAATTCTAGAGGTAATATCCATTACTTTGTTGGATTGAGAAACTTTGTAGTTTTGATAGATTTTGGAAACATGTCTATGTTTATAAATTTAATCTAATTACATTATAATTGTAAGGGGTTTTAATGAAATAAAATTAATTGATTTTTTTTCAAAAGAAATTAATATTTTATAAGGAATTATTTGATATGAATTGTGGTTTAGGAATACAAGGTAATGTGTTTTGATATATCATTTTATAGGGAATTATTGGAATAAACCTGGTTCTCGGTTTCTAAGGTGTAAATGAATATGAGATAAATCACTTTTTTATGAATTTGTGGTTTGTGAAATAACAATCATGTGTACGAAACCATCTTAAAAATCATATTTGGTGTCTTTTTGAGAAGGAAGGATGTGTATGATAATATAAATCAAGGAAATTACAAAATCATTTTGTTCAATTTTAGTTCTGATTAAACCATCCAAAGGAATGAAATAAATTGAAAATTTTTATAGTTGAATTTTTATGTAAAATATTTTCATATAATGAAGTATTTTTTTATTTTTACTCACAATTTATTCATTTCTATATTTGTTTTAAAATTGTATATTTTACAAAATGTTAAAAACATGTTCTTAGACAAATATCCTGTTTTGGGAAGTCAATGGGAATGACTGATGAGTATTATAAAAACCCCCTGTTGGGATATATGGTGTGTTTGTAGATTTTTTATTCCAATGAATAGTAATTTTAATGGTATAATACTTTCCTAATGACTCATATTGATACCTTGGGTGAGGCACATGGCCTTGGATCTTGGATCTAGTGTATGCCATTCTTGAGATGTTTCCACATCATCATATTTGTGATTATTTTTTCATTTGATATATATTGTTGTTGTCTTATATAAATTTTTTCAGTATTATATTTGATAAAAACAGTGTTTTACCATTTAATTTAACTCATTTTACCAAATAGTAAAATATTTTTTCATGGCCTTATATTTTTTCATCCACTGGCCTTGTAATTTCCAAGGGAAAATCATCCCCCAAAATTATCATAATCCCATACCATTTATTACTATCATATTTTTCAATTGGGATTTCACATATAATATTCATCACCTATATCACTTAAAATGAAAATGGGTGAGTGGTGGGAAGTTACAAGGACCCTCAATTTCATATGTTAAAACAACTACTTATAATCCTTTTAAAATATAGTCCAACTTACATTCTAGTGAGAATATCTAGCACAATGGAGTCCCATAACGTTTTAAAATATCCTTCCATAATTTTGGTTGAAAATCCATCCTTATATGTCTCTTTATTATTAAATCATATAAATATATTCTCAATCCATTAACTATTTTTCTTAGGATCCTAGATCCTTTTTTCACCATGGATTGTAGACTGTTATATTTAGTGGAATCCAAGGAATGGTCTACCATATACCCCTATCATCATTCACACTCTTAACCAAAGGTTTTAATAGTTACGATTACCTATTTTACTAAGTTGGGATCAATTTGGGGGGGGGGTGTAACCTATAGATCATGGTCCACATAACCATCCCTTCATTATGAACATTTCCATCAAGGAATAATTGTCTAAAAAATACATAAAACCCCATTAATATAAAATTTAATATCAATGAACATAAATTTTTCTATAATAACACTTTCAATAGGCCATGGACATAAAAAATATGAATTATTGGGAATACTAAATAAATAGGGATAAATACATAAAATTATAAACATTTTTTCAATGTGCATGATTCGAGAATAAAATTTGGAAAACAATTCTCCATCCATGGGAACAATAGTTGAGGATTATAGACATAGAAAAATGGGATACAAACTATTTCTACTAGCCATAATCATAAACTATGTGCCTTAGCATTCTATCCCCATTTCACATTAAAACTCAAAACCTATCAGAACGACTCATAGATTCTTTTCGAAGTACATAAGAAATTTTGATTGACATAAAATACCATAATAAAATTTTATGACAAAATTATAAACACGACCCTCATCAAACCATATAATTAAGAGTATTGTAATGATAGATAAGTTGAAAGGCACTACACCACACTTACTTCATGAAAAGTGATGGTGTTAACTCCTTTCTAAAAATGAACCCAAAAATATATTAGGGATGTGATACCAATTTTTAAGGAACCATCATGGTTTGACTTGATCAATGACCCATGAATTCCATTTCGATGTCTTGATTCACATTCTTGATCTCCATATGTAGTCAAAAACCACCAAGGCCAGATAAATATCCATTTGGAAATAATTTAGTTCCTGAAAGTCCAACATGAACCATATATGAATTATAAGTCTATTCAAACCAAATAAGTAGAATAAACACATTTCATAATTTCGTTAGAGTTGACACAATAATTATTTATTGTATATCGTAAAAATAACCATTAAAAAATTTATAAAAAATATATAATAATTTATTTTATATATTCAAAATCCCAAAACTCAAAATTGTGATCAAGAAGAAAATTTGACACAAATAAAGTTCCATATATAATCAAGAAGGGTCACCATACTAAAGGGTTGTTTTACCCTTACATGTATTGGAACTGATAAATAAGATTATCATATTTGGGTATGAAAATTTCGTGGTTAAGGGCGTTTAAAATGAAAATAAATCACTTCACATTATAAAAAAGGGCGATCAGACTCATCACTGTTTTTAGGAAATAAAATTAAAAATTCTTATAAAAGTCAATTTTAATATGAAATAAATCTATTTCTAGAATAAATTGATGTTAAAATACATTCCTTGTTAAATGGGACGATAATAATGGTGATTTATCAAATGATAAATATCATGATAGGTGGTGTTCATTATGAAATTAATTCCATGGTTTTTGAATTAATTTAATTTTTAGTTGATTTTTGAAACATTAGAATTGTATCAATTTTCATTTTATGATAAATCTAGATGACTGGAAATTATAATTGATGGTGTTATTGAAGAATATTTTTAAGGTGGCTCCATTTCCCTATGTTTTCCAAAATATTGGGTCTCAAAATTGGGTTTTTTATTTATAGAAAAAGAATTAATTTTGATTGGATTTTTCAGAACATAGTAAATAAACCTTAAAACATATTTCATAGACCACAAAGGGGTTTTTCTGAACATTTATGGAAAATTGGTGAAGGGGGATGTTTTGCACATAAGCTCAATTGGGAGCATGACATGCACTACATGGATCACGTAGGGGAAACATTTAATGGGAGTATCAACATCCGTAGAAGGCATTCCATTTGAATAATGAGTTTGTGATTTGATTTCCCTCAAAGGCTATTTATTTGAGAATGAAAATGGCCTCCCTAAAGTATTAAGGCACTCTACAAGCTGCAAAGCATAGTTCACAATGGAAGGATGTACTACAACAGAGTAACATATAATTTAGATTAGAGGTTTTTTTGAATAGTATTTTCCTATACAAATTAACATAATAATATCATTTGAAATATAGAATTTAATTATATGAAATCATCACTTTTGGAAGAATTATTCAATGTTTGTAAAAGTTTGTGATGGAGAATTCTGCAAAGGGAAGTAGTTCACGGGGTAAAGATAACACGAAAGAATATGTCACCAAAAGAATCATCCATCCACAAATAAGGGGAGGTATATAGAAGAATTATAAATTCAAAAAGCAGGGGAGCTCCATGGAAAAATTATCCATCCCAAAAGAAAGGGTATTATATGGAAGAAACAATTTTCTAGAAGCAGGGGCAATGAATAGAGGAATCAATTTGGTAGCAAAGCGCCCACATCACATGGTGTGAGGTGGTCCACAAAGGATAAAAGAATGTTTGTGGTGGGTAAATATAATATCATGAAAGGACTAAAAAATTTCAATATAAATTTCCTTATTTTATAAGCATGTAAAAATGTGGGAATTATATATTAATATTAGAAGTGGTTTAGAATATCATCAACAGTATTCTGACAGATGTTATATTTTCTTATTGAGTAATTGGTTTTTTTTTAATGAGAATATGGAACCTAAATAAGAATCATTTCTACGTTCAATATGTTCTTATTAGATTCTGGGCAAGATTTTTTCTGAAATATCACAATTGTGAAAGTTTATTAGGAAGCATATAAATTGTATTACATAATTTCATGATACTTGAATGACATTCACTATTGTATTGAATATTGTTCTACATGAGTGTAATGTAATATCCTAATCATTGTATTATATAAAAATGGATTGTTTTCTAGTGTATTTTTTGTTATTGGATTATTTCAAAAGTATAATAAGAACATTCTACTATTGTTGAGTAGTAAAGCTTGTATGTTATTATATTCTGGAGGATGCGTGTTTGAATTTTTTTCAGTAGGGAATGAGAACATTAACAGGAGGTAAAGTTTGTTTCATAATTAATAAATCATAAAGGAAAAAAAGCATCATAGATTCACCCCTCCCCTCCCAGTAATACAACTATAATATCTAGGCAATTTCAGTAGGTAGCGGAGAATGGTTCCATTTTTTTATACATTGATGGTGTTTTAATGAGAAGTTGTGATGGATAATATTAATGGGTAAAAAATAAGTGGATTAATATATTATATGGAATGAACTATATTATCCGTAAGGATAAAATGATTCATTATATTATATTTATTATGTATGATATTCATGAATCTACAAAAGATAGATCTCCTCTTCTTTACGACATAGTTAGTCTTATACTTTTCGATAAGAAGAATCTTAAGAATGATAGTAGAGATAAAAAATTATTTACTCTCATTAGTTTCTAAAATTTAGTTTTGTTGAGTAAAAGGTGTTTCCATATATGAAGGTGTAAGAACCCAGTTCTTAGTTTTGAGGTATGGGCTTCTTCATTTCCCATTTCCTTAAGTGTTTTTGAGAAAATATGGAAAATGGGGGAAAATCCTAATTTTTGGAACTACACGCCGTGTACTTATTCAACACGCCGTGTACTTCTGGCCATGTTGGGATGAGTATACAGGGCATGTAGCCTTGTCGGCGACAAAGGGTGTAGGAACCGACTACACGCCGTGTAGTGGTCCTTTACACTCCATGTAGTTAGTCGGTAGGCTTAAATAGTAAGGTGGTGGAGTCACCGCCAGCTGGGCGATAGTACACGCCGTGTACTTGGGAGTACATGTCGAGTACTCAGGTCGACAGATGAACAGTGGGGCGGTGCTTCCAAATGAACATTTAAATGAAAGAAGTACTCGTCGTGTACTCAGAAGTACATGCTGTGTACTTTGTTTTTAGTAATAAAACAGGCATTAGCCTCCTCGTTTGTTAGAGGAGACAGTTGAGCTAATTTGGAGCCAAAGGAGGAGGTCAGACCTTTGAAGATCTGTCGGGTGTTCGTCTGGAATCTGATTCTGCTTCGCACAATCTCATTGGAACCGCACAGGTATTCCCTCTCCTCTCCAGGTACCGTTCTTACCAATTATTTCCCGAGGGGAAGTTATTTACCTTTGATTGGGTTTTGTTCATCATCATATCTACGCCGTTCTTGGGTGTTTCTGGAGTCGTCGTTTGGGTATAATGGTCGTTGGTGTATAAGGTAGGTCGCATGGTGTAAATTTCAAACTGTTGTGCGTTTTTGTGCCACGAACCCATGTTGGGGTGTCATGAGGCTGAGTCTGTTGCTATATTTAATTTCTAGAATTGCATAAATGATTAAATTGTGATGATAAAATGCTGGTTGGGATCTTTTCTTAGATCCGGAACAACCCTGGGGGGTGTGTTTCATTGTTTAGCTGTTTGGCCAGGATACCCGAGGGTATGCCTTCAATGAAGTAATTGTAGAATATCCTTGAGAGGAATTGCTTGTTTACTGCATTCTAATATGTTACGCATGGCCCGATTACCGGTTTAGCATAAGGGAGTTGTTTTGATTAGCCTATGGGCACTGCACTATTTAGCCCGAGGGCTGTAGTTATTTTGGCCTAAGGGAAACTTCTTCTGTGCCTGAGGGCCATAGACTCTGTGCCACAGGGAGACACAACCTACACCTGAGGTAAAAATTTTGTTACGCCTGAGGGATATACCTGCGGGTTGGATTCTACTTACCTGAGGGTAAGGTTTTTCTTGTATGAGGACATGGACTGTTTACTTAGAAATGCACTGTGGTGATTTATAGTATTTAATGGATTAAATGAATAATAAAATGGAAATATAACTGGTAATTAGTTACTTTTGAGTACTGCTTACTTTATTTCCTTTTACTACTACACACTATTGTTCCATGCTTATATGCAGTTGGGCACGAGCCTTTGGTGGGTGCCTACATAGATATATTTCTCACACCCTGTTTGGGTCTTGCTTTTTGGCACAAACAGATTACGTTTCTATAGGTGTAGATAGGGGCAAGAGTCCCTATACAGGTACTTGACAATTGCTGAGGAGTAGGAGGGCATGGAACCGAGCCTAGGCTCGCGATGCCGCTGCCAGCTGTTTTTCTTGTTTTGTTGTACTCTATATTTTGTGGTACTATATTGATGTATAACATGTTCTGGATATTTTCATAGAACTTGAAACATGTAGCATCATCACTTCTATACTGTTGATTATATCCACTCCTGTAGTTTATTTTAGTTTTGTATGTTTACTTCTTCTGTGGTAATTGTATGTTTATTCTATTTTCCGCTATGCAACAATTTGACAAATGAGGGCACAGTTTCCCCACTATCAGACCTGGGCCCTCGCTGTTAGTCGAAAGCCTCTGGCGTTTGGGGAAATGCGCTTGAGGTCACGTGGAAAACTGGGCTCGGGGCAGCCGTTGCGTGGCACCCGGGTCCGGACCGTTACAAAGTGGTATCAGAGGGGTTCTTTTCTTTGACTTACTATTTGGCACCGTAGTTAGGGATATGATGAATGGTAGTTGGTAATAAGTTGTCCCCGGGCGTAGCTAACCCGTGTACAGGGAAAACCCAGTCTACCTCATACTACAATATTATTGATTTTGCAAATTTAACAGTTGATATGTTTTCACTGTTGGGTGACGCATTTTGAGATTGTGCAGTTTATATTTTATCTATGGGTTCTATTTAGTTGCAACCCGATGAGATGAGGGTATGCTGTCTCATGCATCATATAGGCACATTCTAGATGTCACATCCCACACATATATTCCATGCCATGTAGGTGCATTAGAATTTTCATGTTGTTGTGATAGTTTTTGTGCTAATAAAGCATGCTGTTGTGATAGTTTCTTGATAAATACCTACCTTGTGATATGGTATTTTTTTCTGAGCATGTTTATTGAATGGACGCCAAACTTTGGTTTTGGGGGAGTATAGGCCCCAATTGACCGGAATTTGGTGGATCATTGACTGTTTTTTCATTATAACACATATAAGATGTCATACTTTGATTCGTGGAGAGTATGGGCCCTCATGGGTCGGAATTTGACACTTAGGTGTTGTTTTTCGGTATTTTCTAGCTTCCGGGGATGTTTCTGAGGCATACTATCTGGAAACCCATTATACACGCCGTGTAGTGTTTTTATACATGCCGTGTATGTTCATCTGTTCGGGAAGAAAAATGAACTTTTTGAGAACATGTCGTGTACCCTGAGTACACGCCCTGTAGTCTCTTCCCGTGTCACAAACCGTGTGGCCGGGAACACGGGGTGGGGACGGCTTGGGTAAAACACACCATGCAGTATTTGTACACGTCGTGTAGTGTGGACCCGGAGTCCGGCCATGTGACTAAAAAAACGGGTCGGTGAACTTCTTGAAAAAACACGCCGTGTCAATTATGGAAACGCCATGTAGTGTGACCTGGGGACTAGGCCATGTAACTAACAACACGGGATGGTGTCACCTCTCCCGAAACACGCCGTGTACCTGTGGGACACGCCATGGAGTCTGGTCCGAGGAGAGACCCTGTGGAGTTAGCTGTGTGGATGGGAAATAGGATGGTGTACACGTCATGCACAAGTGTAACACGCCGTGTAGTGTCATGCCAAGTAGTTGGCCATGTCACAGATGACACAGGCAGTTAGAAAATAACATCGTACACACCGTGTAGATATGATACACGCCGTGTAGTTTTTTTCAAACCGAATATGTGTGGCTTAGCCATGTAGAAGGGCCTGGGCGGGGGAAGGGAAGTCAAGTACAGGCTGTGTAGTCATTTTACACGCCGTGTAGTCTTGTTTTGACAATTTTGAATGCCTTATTCCTCTTGTTTCCTTTGTGGTTCCTTCGTTTTCTTGTCATGATAATCTTGAATATGAGGAGTGCTTTTGACCTTGTAGTGTCATGCCACCTAGACGACCGTGAGTTTTTTCTCCAGGAGAGTGGTGACAATTGTACTCCGCATATGGTGGGCCATGGGCTACTAGTTGATCCTCCAGTAGAGCCAGATGCGGCGCCAGCTGCTATACCGGACACAGGCACCGAGGCGCAGTTCCGTGAAGCCTTTATGCAGTTCATGTAGACCTTTCAAGGAGCACCGTAGGCTGCTACATCTATGGCTGAGCTGACTCGTATCTTCCAGCAGCAGCGTCCGCCTACGTTTTCAAGGGATGGCGGACCGTAGGCTACTGAGTCTTGGCTAGGACCGATACAGACTATTATCGAGAATCTAGAGACACCTCCAGGGCGGAGGGTCAAGATCGCGACTTACATGCTATTTCATTCTGCCAAGAGGTGGTGGGATGTTACAACCTAGTCAGAGCATCACATAGACATGGCGTGGGAAGATTTTCAGGAAGTCTTTTATTACTTATTCTTTCCTCAGATGCTGAGAGCCAGAAGTTTTGAGGATGGTCTTCGGTATGAAATATGAGCACTGGTGAATGTGTTCAGGTTTCCTACTATACACGCCATCGTGAACCAGGTGCAGATTACGGAGAGGAACCTACAGGAAGCTAGTGGTTTGGGCCAGGGATGTTCTGCACCAGTTACTGGTACTATTTCTGCTGGCAAGAGGAAGAGACAGATGGAATTCTCTCAGGGTGGTAGTACCAGCCAGGAAGCTTCATCAGGTGGTGTGGTCAGGTTCTACCAGTGTGGCAGAGAGGGGAACAAGAGGCCACATTGCCCACGAGACCGAGTGGAGTGCCGATCTTGTGGCAAGATGGGTTATTTGTAGCACTTTTGCATGGCGTTTCCACCGATGGATAGTGAGAGGGGTTCTGTGCAGACTCCGCATGTGGGAGGAGGACCAGTGGCTTCATACCAGCTAGGGAACTGGAATAAGTCAGGGAATGCCGGAAGAGATGGTGGTCGTGGCCATGGTAGCCAGACAATAGGATCTCAGAAGCAGCAGGGCGGGACAGCTTAGGGTAGCCAGGCTATGTCAGAGGGCCCCGGCACTGGGCAGACATATGCAGTGCAGCAGACCCAGCAGGAGTAGGATCCCGGACCGTCGACGGGCCGAGGTACTATTCTAGTAGCTTCTGTATTATCTTCAACACTTTTCGATACAGGTGGTACACATAGTTTCATATCTATACACATTGTGGAGAGGCTTGGGATCTATGTTTCTACTTCTTCTGATATCTTGACGCTAGACACTCCGTTGGGGACTAGGACGGCTGGTGTGCGTCATTGCAAGGAGTGCCCCCTTCAGGTTGGTGGGTGTCACATTCCTTGGGACCTTTATGACATGGAGATGACAAGATATGAATTCATTCTCAGGATGGACTGGTTGGTTTCCTTCAAAGCCTTCGTAGACTACTACCATCGCAGGGTTCATTTCACGTCACCAGTGGTTCGAGAGTTTCTATACAAGGGAGAATGGGATGTTAAGGCGAGTCGAGATGGAACAGAGCATCATGGGTGAGGTGGAGTCACAGCCCAGATAGCGAGCTTATATCTGGATGATCAAGGGACTTGTCAGACAGATTTCCCTCTAGTTGTTGATCATTTCAGGGAAATCTTCCCGGACAACTCTTCGGGGCTACCTTTGGTGTGTGAGGTGGATTTCTTTATCGATCTTGTTCCAGGAGCAGCACTTGTGTCCATTCCTCCTTATAGGATGGCCACACCTGAGTTGGAATAACTCAAGAGGCAGTTAGAGGAGCTACATGCGAAGGGTTTTATCTGACCCAGTACTTCTCCTTGGGGTTCTCCGGTCCTTTTGCGAAAAAGGAGGACGGTACCCTCAGACTTTGCGTGGATTATTGGAAGCTAAACCAGTTGACGGTTAAGAAACGAAATAACTTGCCGAGGATAGATGATCTGTTTGATCAGCTTCGTGGAGCACGAGTGTTATTGAAGATTGAATTGAGATCCGAATATCATCATCTGCGAGTTAGACCATCTGATATACCTCTCACACCTTTCAGGAGTAGGTATGGTCTATGTGAGTATACGGATATGCCGTTTGGACTGAAAAATGCGCCAACAGTTTCATGGATCTGATGAATCGTGTGTTTCATCTGTATCTTCATTCATTTGTGGTCGTATTTGTGGATGACATCTTGGTGTACTCTTACACTCGACATGACCATGCCACCCATCTTGAGATCGTATTGAGTACACTGAGGGAGCATCAGCTATATGCTAAGCTCTCAATGTTCCACTTTTGGATGGACCAGATTCACTTCTTGGGTCACATTATCTCAGAGGCAGGAGTTGCAGTAGACCCAGAGAAGGTGAGAGCAGTAGTTTCATTGGAGCAGCCTAAGAATGTGTTAGAGATATAGAGTTTCTTAGGGCTGGCTGATTACTACATACACTTCATATAGGACTTCTCCCGCATAGCAGCACAGTTGACGGGTTTGACTAAGAATGGTGTGAAGTTTGTTTGGTCAAAAGCCTGCGAGACAACTTTTCAGGACCTGGATGGAAGGTTGAAATCAACACCGATCCTGATACTCCCAGAGTAGGGGAAGAGCTATACAGTTTACTGTGATGCATCAGGGATTGGGCTAGGATCAGTTTTAAGGCAGGGCGACCAAGTTGTTGTGTATGGGTCTTGGCAGTTGAGGCCACATGAGAGGAATTACCTGACGGATGATCTCGAGTTGGAAGCAGTTGTGCATGTGTTGCGCTATTGAAGACATTATCTGTTGGGAGAGAATTTTGTGGTTTTCACCAACCATAAAAGCCTCAAGTATATTTTTACTCAGCGTGACTTGAATCTGAGGCATAGAAGGTGGTTCGAGTACCTACAGTCCTTCGATTTTGAGCTTACCTATATGCCAGGTAATGGTAATATAGTAGCTGATGCACTGAGCAGGAAGACTCTGATGCAGGAAGTACAGGAGGCTAGTGGTGAGTGGGAGCTCATGGCTTTGTTCTCTGAGATACATCTGGAGGTGCATAACGGCTAGGGGAAGACTTATCTTTCATCATTAGCTGTGACTTCTACCCTCCTGGACAGAGTGAGGATGAGACAACTATCGGATTTAGAAGGCCTAGTTCTACAGGAGTCAGTGGCAAGTGAGGACCCTCCTCCTAGTTGTACGATTGGCGATGATGAGGTTTGTCATTTTCATAGACGGGTATGGGTTCCAGGGGATATATGCGAGGAGCTGATGTGGGAGTTTCATGCTTCAGCTAGGGCAGTTCATCCTGGGTTTACCAAGATGTACCGAGACTTGAGACGTCAGTACTGGTGGCCAGGTATGAAGAGAGAGATAACTGGTTCTGTTACGAGGTGTTCCACCTGTCAGCAGGTGAAGGTGGAGCACCAGAGGCTAGCTGGGCTATTACAGCAGTTGCCCATTCCAGAGTGGAAATGGGATGATGTCACGATGGATTTCGTGACGGGATTTCCGAGGTCACCTCAAGGCAATGGCGCCTTGTGGGTTGTTGTGGATAGACTCACGAAGGTACCTCACTTCTTGCCGATCAAGGCGACCTTCGGTGTGGACGAGCTCAGAATGCTTTATATTAGAGATATCGAACATATTCATGGGTTCCCTCGTTCGATCATTTCAGATAGGGACGCCCACATTACGTCTCTTTTCTAGTAGAGTTTTTAGAGGGAACTGGGTACACAGGTGCTTCTGAGCATAACATACCACCCTCAGACAGATGGCCAGTCAAAGTGGATGATACAGGTGCTAGAGGACATGCTGCGCGCATGCTTCCTAGACTTTGGGGGCTCTTGGGAAAATAATATACCCTTAATCGAGTTTACCTAAAACAATAGTTTCCAGGTGACTGTTGATATGGAACCATACGAGGCTTTATATGGTAGGCCAGGCCGATAAACTTTGTGCGGGTTAGAGGCAGGTGAGGCAGCTTTACTGGGGCCACAACTCGTACAAGAGACATCTGAGCAGGGTCAGTTGATTCGGAAGCGGATGGCTACCGCACAGTCTCTTCAAAAATATTATGCTGATCGCCGCAGACGACCCTTGGAGTTCGTGGTCGGGAATCATGTTTTTCTACGTGTTTCGCGGAGGCTGGGACACAAACGAATCAAGAGATAGGGTAAGCTTTCACTGAGGTATGTGGGTCCATTCAATATTTTAGAGAGAGTCAGGCTGGTTGTTTATCGGTTTCAGTTACTGCAGCAATACCGAGCCATGCACGACGTCTTCCACGTGTCTCAGTTGTGTCACTATCATTATGACCAGTCTCACACCTTTCAGCTAGAGGAGGTTGAGCTTCAGCATGATGCATCCTTTGAGGGCATCTGATCCGTATCATTGACAGGAGCACGAAGGTTCTCCGAGGCTAGTCGGTTCCTCTCATACGAGTGTTATGGCAGCATGGCCGAGTGAAGGACAAAACCTGGGAGCGGGAGACCGACGTACGTGCTCAGTGGCCAGAGCTATTCTGAGCTTTATCTTTGCCACCCTTGGAAGGGAAATTCGGGGACAAATTTCTATAAGGGGGGAAGTTTGTAAGAACCCGGTTCATAGTTTTGAGGTACGAACTTCTTCTTTTCCTGTTTCCTTAAGTGTTTTTGAGAAAATATGGAAAATGGGGAAAAATCCTAATTTTTGGAACTACACGCCGTGTACTTTTTCCACACGCCGTGTACTTTGGGCTGTGTTGGGATTAGTACACAGGGCGTGTAGCCTTGCCAAAGAAAAAGGGTGTAGGAACCGACTACACGCCATGTAGTGGTCCTTTACACGCCATGTAGTCAGTCGGCATGCTTAAATAGTAAGGCGACGGAGTCACCGCCAGCTTGGTGACAGTACACGCCGTGTACTTGGGAGTACATGTCGTGTACTCTTGTCGACGGATGAGCAGTGTGGCGATGCCGCTAAATAAACAGTTAAATGAAAGAATTACACACCGTGTACTTAGAAGTACATGCCGCGTACTTTGTTTTTTCAGCTTAAAATAGGCAGTAGCCTCCTCGTTTGGCAGAGGAGACACTTGAGCTGATTTGGAGCCAAAGGAGGAGGCCAGAACATTGAAGATCTTCCAGGTGTTCATTTGGAATCTGATTCAGCTCCAGACGATCTCGTTGGAACCACATGGGTAATCCCTCTCCTCTCCTGGAACCGTTCATACCAATTATTTATCAAGGGGAAGTTATTTACGTTTGAATGGGTTTTGTTCTTTATCCGATCTATGCTTTTCTTGGGCGTTTCTGGAGTCGGCATTCGGGTATAATGTTCGTTGGCATATAAGGTAGGTGGATTTGTGTAAATTTCCAGCTGTTGTGCGTTTTTTATGCAACGAACCCATGTTGGGGTGTCATGTGGCTTAGGACAGTGCTATATTTAATGCCTAGAATTGCATAGGTTATTAAATAGTGATGATAAAATGCTGGTTGGGATCGTTGCTTGGATCCGGAACCACCCCGGGGGGTGTGTTTCACTGTTTAGCCATTTGGCCAGGATACCCGAGGGTATTCCTTCAATGTAGTAATTGTAGAATTGCCTTGAGAGGAATTTCTTGTTTATTACATTATGATATGTTGGGAATGGCCCGATTACCTATTTAGCATGAGGGTGTTGTGGTGATTAGCATATGGGCACAACACTATTTAGCCCAAGGGCTATAGTTATTTTGGCCTGAGAGAAACATCTTCTGTGCCTGAGCGCCATAGACTCTGTGCCTGAGGGCGACACTACCTACGCCTGAAGGAAAAATTCTGTTACGCCAGAGGGCTATACATGTGGGTTGGATTCTGCTTACCTGAGGGTAAGGTTTTGCTTGTCTGAGGATGTGGACTATTTACATAGAAATTCACTGTGGTGATTTATAATATTTAATGGATTAAGTGAATAATAAAATGGAAATATAACTGGTAATTAGTTACTTTTGAGTACTGCTTACTTTATTGCAATTTACTACTGCACACTATTGTTGCATGTTTACACGCAGTTGGGCACATGCCTTTGATGGGTGCCTATTGAGATATATTTCACAAACCCTGTTTGGGTCATGCTTTTCGGCCCAAACAAATTACTTTTCTACAGGTGTAGATAGGGGCAAGAGTCCCTATACAGGTACTTGACTGTTGCTGAGGAGTAGGAGGGCATGGGACTGAGCCTAGGCTCGCGATGCCGCTGCCAGCTGTTTTGCTTGTTTTGTTTTACTCTATATTTTGTGGTACTGTATTGATGTATAACATGTTCTGGCTATTTTCTTAGAACTTGAAACATGTAGCATCATCACTTCTATACTATTGATTATATCCACTGTTTTAGTTTATTTCAGTTGTGTATGTTTACTGCTTCCGTGGTCAATGTATGTGTATTCAGTATTCCACAACGCTAAACTTTGACAAATGAGGGCATAGTTTCCCCACTATCAGACCTGGGACCTCGATGCTAGTCGGCCACCTCTGGCATTTGGGGAAATAGGCTTGAGGTCACGTGGCGAACCGGGCTCGGGGCACCCGTTGCGTGGCATTCGGGTCCGAGATGTTATAGAAGGTATATAGGATAAGCTAAAAAATAAATGATGGAAAAAAGTGAATAAAGAAATGCTAATAATATAGAGGCCATAGTATGATGAATTAAAAAGTTGTGAGTATAAATCAGTTGAGGATTTTTTTTCTAATAGGTAAAATGAAATTATAACCACTATAGGATGTCTTGGTGAAATGCTGGAAGATTTTATAGTTTTTGAAAATATTTTAAAAATTATTACTGATAATTATAAAGCTATAATTTATTTATTTGAAAATAAAGACTCTAAAACAATATATCCAGATGATTTTCATAGTTGTCTCTTAAATTATGAAATGATATTGGATAATTCTATGAAGAGGGGAATATATGATAGTGAAATTTATTTCAAAGAGGACAATAATAAAGTTTCTAATAAAGTTTTTTTGGAAGATAATGTTATTGAATTTGACTCAGAATATTCTGTATGTAAAAATATTGGTGAAATCTTATCCTTGTTTTCAAAACATGTTTGAATAGGTACACGTAGATATAATGTGATACAAACCATTAAGTGTTCTGAATGTGGATCTGTTTGGATCTTTGCGGCAAATTTTACAAAAAAATAAACAAGAGAATATTGATATTGAATAAAGAAGACCATGATGGTCTATAAAGAAATAGGGTGATAAGAGTAATTGTTTAGAGGGAATGATTAAAAATTAATCCAATCCATAAGAAGAAGTTTCTTATGTAATTATTTTGACATTAAAGTTGATGATTTTGAATCAAAAAATATTTTGAAAAATAGAGAGATGATAATTTTTTTGCAATTATGATAAATGAACTGTTTGAAAGTACCAGTTCTAAAGATGAATAAAAAATTAATTTCCTCTTAATGAAGAATTTAAAGATAGTTTAAGAAGTATTTGAAGGGATGTGAAAGAAATTAGAAAAAAAATAATGAAAACTCTTCACAAAATAATCATGATGGTTTTACTAATTACAATTTCATGATAATAAATGTTATTTATTGTTTGAAAAATTATATTATTGAATAAATGGATCGTAATGAACATATTGAAGTAATTATTATGAAAGAATAAGCAGAGTTGTAACTTTTCTAATAAAAAAATTATAATGATTAATATAAGGTTACATGTTTAAATATCCCAATCTCGTATATTGGTGAAATTTTTTTTAATGATAAAACTAAGAAGGATAAAAAAATTACCTTTAATGGATGATAATAAAGATAGAAATGTAATTAATAATAATAAATATGGGAATGTCACATATGTGGAAAAAATTAACAAAGTGGAGCATTCAAATGTATCTAAAAAATACGATTATGAATGTTCTAAAATTTTAGTGTTCAACGAAATTTCTATTACATATATTTTAGAAAAATGTAAAGATATAACCAAGTTGAAGAAGAATTATTTTTTTGAAAAATGAAATTTTCACAGTTAACACAATCATTTTATGAAGGTTTCCGAGAACCTTACTGACAACAACCATTAATTAATCATTTTTAAAAGAAAATATTCTTTTTATGTATACTGCTGGTATTTTGGTGGATTCAAATATACATAAAATATTTGTGGTTCAATAAACAACATTACAACTATTTCACAGGTTATGGTAGACATTATTTGAGGGGGATTCAACACTCTCAAATGAATAATTCTGAGAGGGATGTTTGAAGAAAACCAGAGATGGATGTTGTGAATGTTGAGAATAGGTTCCAACCCTGGCTAAAAATATTTCAACAATTTAAACATCATGGAAATGTTTCTAAGAAATTTATTATAATTTCACCCAAAAAAACTTATTGTCAATTCTCCGATGTTGGGTGGGAGGGAGAATGAAAATGAAGAAGAAAATATCTTATTGGAGAAACCTCTTTGAATGTTGTAAATAGAGAAAAAAAATTGGATAAATGATAGTTCATGTTCTTATGATATTAAAGGAAACATTAATTTGATGAGTAATGTTGAATATTTCAAAGAAGTAATGGTGACATTTCGAGATGATGATTCTCTTGAATCGAAGGTGTTGGAACAAATATCATTGGAAAATAAAATTTGAAATCTAAGAAAGAATATATATTGATGGGATGAAATACAACATATGAAGTGTTTAAATTTTTTTTGATGATGGTAAAAAGTTATATATAGAAAATATGGATTTTTTTAATATTGGGATGACTGAAATATAGTTAGAAGTAAAAAACATACAAAAAGAATATTTTTTCAAATTGGTGAAATCCAAATCTCTTGTTACATGGGTATGGTGGATGAAAATCAGTTGTGGAATAAATAGTAGCAATACATGTGTTAAAGAAACATGATAAATTTATCAATGATATATAGTTTCCCTGATATTCTAAATATGTTAAGCATAAGATATTGGATTTTAACTATTTAATAGAAATGGAAAATTATGAACTGAATGCATAAAAAAGTTTATATTTGTTCAAAATAACTCTTGGAACTTATTAATTCTAATATTCGTAGGACAATGAGAAAATAGTCGATCCAATGTTCATATGTGATTCAACACATTAAAAAATTAATTTACTCCCATTTCTTGTGTTATATATATGAAACATAAGTCAGATTCTCTAAAAATGTATTAACATTTTTGGAGAAAAGATGAGAAGGAATGTGACTATTTAGAGAAGAATTTGATAACTGATATTGGTGGTGAATATAATAATGATGAATTGAAAAAATAGCTTGAGAAAAATATATTTTTACATGAGTTTATTTCACCATATACACCTCAATCTAATTGGTTTATTGTTAGACAAAACAAAAATATAGAGGAAATGAGAAGAACTATGTCACTCGAACTGTAACACCCCGAGATTTTATAAAAAATATTCTTTTTAATTTCATTAATGTATTGTGGTGTACGCTACACCAAAAGGAGCTTGCACAACACGCATCCTTGACTTGCCTTGCATTACACGCAATCGCGACCTTCCTCAATAGCGTGTGTAGTACGCAATACCGAGATTCACTAAACAACGATATGCTATTAAAATATTATTAAAACTAGCCGTTATGAATAGTAATAACCACTTTTTGAAATTTTTTAATTTTTATTTTTCAAAATGGACTTCATTTCTGGATTCGGAATATCGAAATTAGCCTAAGGTGAAATTTTGGTACTTTTCGGATAACTTTCATATTCTAATGAATAGTGAAAATTACTAAATTATAATTAAAAACAACTTTTTTAATCGAAATAATTAATAGTGATAAATTATTAATTTGAGTGGTTTTAAAGTATATTTAGAAAATATTTTTACAATTTAATACAATGTTGGTCATTGGATGTAATTTCACATTTAAACCAGACATAAACAAGTGTCAATCTTTTGGTATTAATTATCTCTTAAAAACACGCTATTTGTTTTAACGACGGGAATTCATTTTTAAATTTATTAATGAAACTGATATGTTTTGAATTTGGTAAAATAGACATCATTTTTGAGTTCATAATATCAAATATATCTTAGGCCTAATTTTTGGTATTTTTCCGGAAACTTTCATTTTTTGATGAATAGTGAAACCACTAAGTGGTAGTTAAAAAAATGAATTTTTCATAAAACTTAATTTTACCGCTTCTGTGAGTGGAATTTCAAAAATACGAGAGACATGGTTGATGTCAGTAAGTAAAATGTGGTTCAATGAGATTAAAATAATTTTTGGTGAATAATAACTTTTTACTTTTTTTTTAACCACGGTTAAAAGTAAATAGGGTAATTAAGGGTAAAAATGATATTATTATTACCATAACACATGTCATAATTCTATTGGAAAAGTGTAATTCGAACAAAAACAACCCTAGGAATAAAATATGACCATTTAGGCCCACTTGGATTAGATTAGGACATTTATTATTAATTTATTTAAAGAATGGTTATAATAGTTAAAATCAATGTTTAATAAGTAAATAATTTTTAATATAGGGTTATACATAAGATAAATTAGACTATAAATATTAATTAGAAATCTAAAAATATTTCCTACATAATGGTATTTTATTTGTAATTTTTAGAGATTAAATAATTTAATTTATTTATGACACAAGGATGATGCAGTAATTATCTTATTAATGAAATATTGACATAATTGATGTTATAAACACCAAAATAAATATAATTTGACACTTTTTATGAATTGAACTAATTTTATAGATTAATATGACATGTTAGTATTGATTTAATTAACTTTTTTCGAACTAATAATTCTGTTATGATTTTCACAAAAATTAATTACTAAATAGGGTCAAAATTGACATAAAATAGTTTTTAAAACAAATATTATATTAGTAATTGTTATTTTATTCCTAGAAATCTAAGGTTAGACCAAATGACTTAGATAAGGTTATATATATTAATAATAAACAACTTGGGGTTCGTTTGGCTGCTTATCGTATGTTTATTAACCTTATAGTATAAGAACACAAGAAGACACGGTAAAAGTGAAATTATTTAACTTAATGTTAAATCTAAATGATAAGGTTAAAATAAGACCCTAAACTTGTATAAATTCTATTGTATGAGAGGATTTAGACCCATCCCCACTTTAGCTTCGAAATAAGACCCTTTGGAATCATTATAAACCGAATTTTACCTTAATATAAAATAATATTTAGAGATTTTCCTAAGGTTCCCCTCTCCTCCCTTATAAAAGGGCACCTCCTCCCTCTCCTCCTCACACCAATTTGAGCATTCATGCTCGTCCAAAACCTGAAAAAATCTCTTCTACACTTCCCTAGTATCATCCTAGAGGTCTTGGTCTTCTTCAAAGACCATCCTTAGTTCTTTAAGTGGAGGTTAAGTGAAGGAAAGTCAAAAAGAGGTAATATCCATCACCAATCTTTTTCAATTTCATTCTTCTTGAACTTCTTCTTCTTTAGTTGTTTCATGATAAAGTAATAACATTAGTATTTCTTATATATATATATATGTTATTATAAATATGAAACAACTCTAATTAACCTTCTATCCATCCTACGTAAAAAGGAAATCACCGCGCGTGCGTACGTACGGAATACTGTCTCCACGCCGTGGTGTAATCTATTTTCCACCACCACCTTAATTGGATGGGTATAATGGTGAAATGAGTAACTATATATTATTATTATAAAGTTATATTGATACTGAAATAGTATACATACACTTCAACACAATTCCACGACCATTGGAACGATATCATCGCTTGTGCGTACATACGGACTACCGTCTCCACGATGCGATGAGATTCATCATCCATGTTAACCATTCCAGAATGATTATAAAGTATATATATTGAATAATAATGAAATATATGAAATTTTAAATCTACTAGATTTATTTATATATATATGTCATCTACTTACTTCCATTCAAAACAATAAGGAAAGGAAAACAGCGTTCATGCGTACGTACGGACTACCGTCTCCATGAACGGTGTGTTTCATTTCATTTATCTATCTATTATATATATATATACCTCATATATATGATATATAAATCATATTTTATATTTTTTAAGTAATTAAATCATGATATAAGTTATAATAATGTCAAGAACAACAAGTCCAAACACCTACGATAAATGAAACAATTTTACCCAAAATGCTTCTTTAACATGGAATTTACAAAAGAAAGGGTACTATAAAGTCATAAGTGAACCGTATATGATATCATAACAATGAATATGATTCTGTAATAAGTTTAGAACATTATTTAAGTCATTATACAGGTGGTTCAGATACGTACAAAGCATATCAGACATAAGGGAAGGAAAATATCACAATCTCATTTTTATCCGAGATTGTTTATACTTTGGCATTTACTGGGGTGTATTTTATCATCCAAATCCATGTTTCCTCAATATGTAATATTATTTCCATCCACCTAAAATTGTTTAAATACAATTTTACCCTTCTGTGAGTTTTTAGTAAAGGATATGACATGAATCTTTTGTCGTTTTTCGTACGAGGTACTTTTCGACTTTTCCGACAAAAGTACGAGAAGAATGTTTTCTTTTAACTTATACGACATGAATGGATTTTTAAAACATTATTTCCAAAAATATTCCTTTACATGTTTTCAAGTTTATTTTTAATCATCTTCTTTTAGTTTAAAATTGTATGACATGTTAAGAAAGTAAAAGTGTTTTTGAAGTAGAAAGGATATTTTCCTCAAGAATGAAGTTCAAGTGTTTTATCAAAATTATTTTCCATCTAATATAATAAAGGGTTCTGTTTTTATCCCTATTATTACATTGATTTGATTATGTTGTGATGGAATTATTTTTATGAATTACTTTATCATATATGAATTGTTTTATGATGTCATGATGTTTAAGAGTCCCATTTTTATTACATGGGTTATGAAATGATGTATGATTTATGATTTTTGCGGCACACATAAGAATGGTTTCATTATGAGATGGGTGGGACCTATATCTCCCTCCAATTCATTGGGTAAAGATTTTATATCTCATGAGATAGACATGGCTAAAATGGTAGGTTATACCGGTTCAGTGAAACAGCACTGAAACGAGGAATGAACTCAGTTCAGAAAGGGACTTTGTCCACTAAGATAGTCTTGGAAATGAGTATTGACTAACAAGAAATGATTCTCTATGATTATGTGTGTATGACACAAAGTTTCATGTTTTATGTTATGATTATTGGGATTACATTTCCCTACTATGATTTATCCCATGTTATGAAATTATGATCTCTTTTGCAGTTTAAGATTTCAAAAAGATATGTTCTTATGAATATGACGTGATTCATATTTCTTTTGTTTACCCTTACTGAGCATTTGAGCTCACCCTTTTATGTTTTCTTTTACCCAGGACATAAAGAAAGGATTTAGGTTTAGAAAAAAAAAGAAGATCTTTATGGGAGATGTTGAGGATCTTTCACCACGATTAGAAGATTATATTCCGAGTTTCCAAAGACACTAAACTATTACGGTCCTTGTGTGTGTGTTTTTGTTATATACTAAGTATTCCGAAAAGTAATATAATGTCCATGTACGGAAGGCTTCGAGTCTCTACAGTTGGTATCAATGGAAAGGTATAGTCAACCTTTGGAAACTAGGATGCGAAAACGTTAGTGATATCCCTAGAGATATTTCTAAGGTATGTCTAGGGATGTACCTAAGGATAAGAATACATATAGGATATAGTACTAGAACTATGGTAACGATATAAGAATTTATCCTAAGATGTTAGATATTGTGGGTTCTCCCCTTTTACCATGTTGTTTTCCCTAGCATGACTTTTTTCCTCTCACACTATTCTTTTTGGGTTTTAGAAAATGGCTGGAAACAGGAAGATTCACAATAATGGAGGATATAATGGACAATGGAATGATATTCTTCATGAGAAACCAAATGAAACTCGATTTGGAAGTCCAAACGTCATTATTATGCCGAATCAACAATCTCATAATATGATCAATAAACTCAAATTTTGTAAGTTTCCTGACTCGGATAATAAGAGAAGGATGGAGTTTCATGATGATCATAGAGGAAAGAAAGTTCAATTTCCCCTATGTAAGTGATGTGGGAAGAGGCATCAATGGGAATGTTTCAAAGGAACTGGAAGATGCTTTGGGTGTGGAAAAGAAGGACATAAAGCCAATAAGTGCAACAGAAAAGGTTCATTTAACACCATGGATGCGGATAATGGTATTGCTACGACATCAACAATGGTTAAATGTTTTAAATGTGGAATGTACGGGGATTATGCAAACCAATTCCCTAAGGGAAAGTCTCATGAAGAGAATCAGTGTGGTCGTATGGGTAGTATTTATGTTGATGATGATGAAGAGACTACAAATGATATGTGAGATGAAAGAATTGTTGATGCTCGGTCAATGGTTTAAAAAGGTAGTGGATTGATTACATGTTTATCAAGTGTAATGTTGTATAAGTAATCTCATGGTACAATGGAATAAAGAGACATCTAAGGATCATTACATTGTTTTCTTTCCTTGAGTTTTGAATGTCTATGATTAATGTTACCAGTATCCATGAAAGGTTATTCAGATATTTTTGGAATATAGAGGATATGCGCATAATGAAGGGATAAGGAGAAAATTAAATGTTTGATAGTATTCATGAGCTCATGACTGATATAAGGAGAAGGTTATATCATGGTTTGAGTATATAGAATTTTTGGATTTTGGTATGTGGAAAGAGTTAACATTTGATAGAATTCATGTTTTCACTAAGGGTTAATGGGTATTCATTTTTCAAGATAATACATGATTAAGGTATTCACATGATTGGAATGTGACTGACAAGATATATGGGGTATAAATGATGGTATTCACATGCTTGGTTGATGACATTTCAAGTAATCATTTTCATTATACTATGAGCTTGGACCGAAGTATTTTAGATAAGTCTAAAGATTGGAATGGATTATGTTGGAAATAAGTTAGTATTGTTTAAGGATGAAATTTATTTATTTTTTGATATTATTGATGGATGTTATAGTAATGTAGTTTTAGAAAAAGGACAACCTGCAGGACGGGCGACAACCCATCGCGTCGGACAAGGCTGTGGGAATCGAACCCACAACCGAAGTGCGACTGGCCTTTATCGCCTACCACTGGCCTACAGGAAGTCCCTGTTTAGTAGAAACTAGTTTTATTATATTAAGAAGTATGATATATTAAGTATAAGTCCATTTTAGGAACTATATATGATTAATCTCACTATAGATGGACTTATGTATTTTTTGATAACTTTTCTAACCTTTTGTTTGAGACAGATCGAATGACCCATCATTCTATCACATGATCTGCTAGCACATCATGAATGACAAATTCAACTTAATTTCATTAAGAGATGAAGTGGAAATTGTCCAAATAATGACAAACGGTGAGACTATACCAAAATTACAAAAGTATTTCTTCTAATTTCATCAACTTTAGGAAAATGATCTTGAAAACCAAAAATGTTGTCCTAGTGCTCTTATATCAATGAATCAGATGGTACCTTAGATCGTCACAAATTTATGGCTTTGTGAGTTCTGGCTTTTTCATAGCCATGTTCTCTACCACTATCCATCACAACATGATGGTTAGATTTCTCTTCTATATCCATATTTTCACCTATGTGGAAACCCAGTGATTAGTTTATTTGGGTAACCGTTACGTTTCATTCTTTTGTTTTTAATGATTTGTTTTGGTATTCCTTTTTACGATGTGAGTTTCTATTAAAGAAACTTTCGAATAGTAAACCATTTATAACCCCGATGAATTTCGAGGGAAAAATTCATTTTAAGGGGGGTAGAATGTACCACCCCGAGATTTTATGAAAAATATTCTTTTTAATTTCATTAATGCCTTTTGTTGTACGCTACACCAAAAGGAGCTTGCAAAACACGCATCCTTGACTTGCCTTGCATTACACGCAATCACGACCTTCCTCGATAGCGTGTGTAGTATGCAATACCGAGTTTCACTAAACAACGATATAGTATTAAAATATTATTAAAACTAGCCATTATAAATAGTAATAACCATTTTTTGAAATTTTGTAATTTTTATTTTTCAAAATGGACTTCATTTCTGGATTCGGAATATCGAAATTAGCCTAAGGTGAAATTTTGGTACTTTTCGGATAACTTTCATATTCTGATGAATAGTGAAAATTACTAAATTATAATTAAAAACAACTTTTTTAATCGAAATAATTAATAGTGATAAATTATTAATTTGAGTAGTTTTAAAGTATATTTAGAATATATTTTTACAATTTAATACAATGTTTGTCATTGGATGTAATTTCACCTTTAAACCAGACATAAACAAGTGTCAATCTTTTGGTAGTTATTATCTCTTAAAAACACGCTATTTGTTTTGACGACATGAATTAATTTTTAAATTAATTAATGCAACTGATATGTTTTGAATTTGGTAAAATAGACATCATTTTTTAGTTCATAATATCAAATATAGCTCAGGCCTAATTTTTGGTATCTTTCTGGAAACTTTCATTTTTTGATGAATAGTGAAACCACTAAGTGGTAGTTAAAAAAATGAATTTTTCATAAAACATAATTTTACCGCTTCTGTGAGTGTAATTTCAAAAATCCGAGAGACACAGTTGATGTCAGTAAGTAAAATGTTGTTCAATGAGATTAAAATAATTTTTGGTGAATAGTAACTTTTGACTTTTTTCCTTACCACGGTTAAAAGTAAATTGGGCAATTAAGGGTAAAAATGATATTATTATTACCCTAACACGTGTTATAATTCTATTGGACAAGTGTAATTCGAACAAAAACAACCTTATGAATAAAATCTGACCATTTAGGCCCACTTGGATTAGATTAGGAAATTTATTATTAATTTATTTAAAGAAGGGTTAAAATAGTTAAAATCAAAGTTTAATAAGTAAATCATTTTTAATATAGGGTTATACAAAAGATAAATTCGACTATAAATATTCATTAGAAATATAAAAATATTTCCTACATAATGGTATTTTATTTGTAATTTTTAGACATTAAATAATTTAATTTATTTTTGACACAATGATGATGCAGTAATTATCTTATTAATGAAATATTGACATAATTGATGTTATAAGCACCAAAATAAATGTAATTTGACAATTTTTATGAATTACACTAATTTTATAGATTAATATGACATGTTATTTTTGATTATATTATCTTTTTTCGAACTAATAATTCTGTTATGATTTTCACAAAAATTAATTACTAAATAGTGTCAAAATTGACATAAAATAGTTTTTAAAACACATATTATATTAGTAATTGTAATTTTATTCCTAAAAATCTATGGTTCTTCAAAATGACTTAGATAAGGTTATATATATTAATAATAAACAACTTGGGGTTCGTTTGGCTGCTTATAGTATGTTTATTAACCTTATAGTATAAGAAAACAGGAAGACACGGTAAAAGTAAAATTATTTAACTTAATGTTAAATCTAAATGATAAGGTTAAAATATGAAACTAATCTTGTATAAATTCTATTGTATGAGAGGATTTAGACCCATACCCACTTTATCTTTGAAATAAGACCCTTTGGAACCATTATAAACCGAATTTGACCTTAATATAAAATAATATTTTGAGATTTTCCTAAGGTGCCCCTCTCCTCCCTTATAAAAGGGCACCTCATCCCTCTCCTCCTCACACCAATTTGAGCATTCAAGCTCGGACAAACCCTGAAAAAATCTCTTATAAACTTCCCTAGTATCATCCTAGAGGTCTTGGTCTTCATCAAAGACCATCCTTAGTTCTTTAAGTGGAGGTTAAGTGAAGGCGTGCCAAAAAGAGGTAATATCCATTACCGATCTTTTTCAATTTCTTTCTTCTTCAACTTCTTCTTATTTAGTTGTTTCAAGATAAAGTAATAAAATCAGTATTTCTTATATACAGATATGTTATTATAAATATGAAAAAACTCTAATTAACCTTCTATCCATCCTACGGAAAAAGGAAATCACCACGTGTGCGTACGTACGGAATACCATCTCCACGCCATGGTGTAATCTATTTTCCGCCACCACCTTAATTGGATGGGTATAATGGTGTAATGAGTGACTATATATTATTATTATAATGTTATATTGATACTGAAATAGTATACATACACTTCAACACAATTCCACGACCATGGTAACGATATCATCCCTCGTGCGTATGTACGGACTACCATCTCCACGACGCGATGAGATTCATTATCCATGTTAACCATTCCAGAATGATTATAAAGTATATATAATGAATAATAATGAAATATATGACATGGTAAATCTACTGGATTTATTTATATATATATTTCATCTACTTACATCCATTCAAGACAATAAGGAAAGGAAAACATCGTTCATACGTACGTACGGACTACCGTCTCCATGAACGGTGTGTTTCATTTCATTTATCTATCTATTATATATATATATACTGAATATATATGATATATAAATCATATTTCATATTTTGGAATTATGTAAATCCTGATATAAGTAATAATAATGTCAAGAACAACAATTCCAAACACCTATGATAAATGAAACGATTTTACCCAAAACGCTTCTTTAACATGAAATTTACAAAGGAACGGGTAATATAAAGTCATAAGTGAACCATATATGATATCATAACAATGAATACGATTCTGTAATAAGTTAATTACATTATTTAAATCATTATACAGGAGGCTCGGATACGGACAAAGCATATCGGACATAAGGTAAGGAAAATATCACAATCTCATTTTTATCCGAGATTGTTTATACTTTGGCATTTACTGGGGTGTATTTTATCATCCAAATCCATGTTTCCTCAATATGTAATATTATTTCCATCCACCTAGAATTGTTTAAATCCAGTTTTACCCTTCGGTGAGTTTTTAGTAAAGGATATGAAAGGAATCTTTTTTCGTTTTTTGTATGAGGTACTTTTTGACTTTTCCGACAAAAGTACAAGAAGAATGTTTTCTTTTAACTTATACGACATGAATAGAATTTTAAAAAATTATTTCCAAAAATATTCCTTTACAAGTTTTCAATTTTATTTTTAATCAACTTCTTTTATTTTAAAATTGTATGACATGTTAAGAAAGGAAAAGTATTTTTGAAGTAGAAAGGATATTTTCCTCAAGAATGAAGTTCAAGTGTTTTATCAAAATTATTTTCCATCTAAGATAATAAAGGGTTCCGTTTTTATCCCTATTATTACATTGATTTGATTATGTTGTGATGGAATTATTTTTATGAATTCCTTTATCGTATATGAATTGTTTTATGATGTCATTATGTTTAAGATTCCCATTTTTATTACATGGGTTATGCAATGATGTATGATTTGTGATTTTTGTGTCACACATAAGAATGGTTTCATTATGAGATGGGTGGGACCTATATCTCCCTCCATTGCATTGGGTAAAGATTTTATATCTCATGAGATAGACATGGCTGGAACGGTAGGTTATACCGGTTTAGTGAAATAGGACTGAAACGAGGAATGAACTCAATTCAGAAAGGGACTTTGTCCACTAAGATAGTCTTGGCAATGAGTCTTGACTAACAAGAAATGTTTCTCTATGATTATGTGTGTATGCCACAAAGTTTCCTGTTTTATGTTATGATTATTTGGATTACATTTCACTACTATGATTTATCCCATGTTATGAAATTATGATCTCTTTTGCAGGTTAAGATTTACAAAAGATATGTTCTTATGAATATGACGTGATCGATATTTCTTTTGCTTACCCTTACTGAGATTTTAGCTCACCCTTTTATGTTTTCTTTTACCCAGGACATAAAGAAATGATTTAGGTTTAGAAAAAAAAATAAGATCTTTATGGGAGATGCTGAAGATCTTTCACCACGATTAGAAGATTATATTCCGAGTTTCCAAAGACAATAAACTATTACAGTCCTTATGTGTGTGTTTTTGTTATATGATAAGTATTCCGCAAAAGTAATGTAATGTCCATGTACGTCAGGCTTCGGGTCTCTATAGTTGGTATCAAAGGAAAGGTATAGTCAACCTTTGGAAACTAGGATGCGAAAACATTAGTGATATCCCTAGAGATATTTCTAAGGTATGTCCAGGGATGTACCTAAGGATAAGAATACGTATAGGATATAGTCCTAGAACTACGGTAATGATATTATAATTTATCCTAAGATGTTAGATATTGTGGGTGCTCCCCCTTTACTATGTAGTGTTCCCTAGCATGATTTTTTGCCTCTCACACTATTCTTTTTGGGTTTTAGAAAATGGCTGGAAATAGGAAGATTCACAATAATGGAGGATATAATGGACAATGGAATGATATTCTTCATGAGAAACCAAATTAAATTGGATTTGGAAGTCCAAACATCATTATTATGCCGAATCAACAATCTCATAATATGATCAATAAACTCAAATTTTGTAAGTTTCCTGACTCGGCTAATAAGAGAAAGATGGAGTTTCATGATGATCATAGAGGAAAGAAAGTTCAATTTCCCCTATATAAGTCATGTGGGAAGAGGAATCAAGGGGAATGTTTCAAAGGAACTGGAAGATTCTTTGGGTGTGGAAAAGAAGGACATAAAGCCAATAAGTGCAAAATAAAAAGGTTCAGTTAACACCATGGATGCGGATAATGGTATTGCTATGACATCAACAATGGTTAAATGTTTTAAATGTGGAATGTACGGGAATTATGCAAACCAATTCCCTAAGGGAAAGTCTCATGAAGAGAATTAGTATGGTCGTATGGGTAGTATTTATGTTGATGATGATGAAGAGACTACAAATGATATGTGAGATGAAAGAATTGTTGAATCTCGGTTAATGGTTTAAAAAGGTAGTGGATTGATTACATGTTTATCAAGTGTAATGTTGTATAAGTAATCTCATGGTACAATGGAATAAAGAGACATCTAAGGATCATTACATTGTTTTCTTTCCTTGAGTTTTGAAAGTGTATGATTAACGCTACGAGTATCCATGAAAGGTTATTCAGATATTTTTGGAATATAGAGGATATGCGCATAATGAAGGGATAAGGAGAAAATTAAATGTTTGATAGTATTCATGAGATCATGACTGATATAAGGAGAAGGTTATATCATGGTTTGAGTATATAGAATTTTTGGATTTTGGTATGTGGAAAGAGTTAACTTTTGATAGCATTCATGTTTTCACTAAGGGTTAATGGGTATTCCTTTTTCCAGAGAATACATGATTAAGGTATTCACATGTTTGGAATGTGACCAACAAGATATATGGGGGATAAATGATGGTATTCACATGCTTGGTTGATGACATTTCAAGTAATCATTTTCTTTATACTATGAGCTTGGACCGAAGTATTTTATATAAGCTTAAAGATTGGAATGGATTATGTTGGACATAAGTAAGTGTTTTTTAAGGATGAAATTTATTTTTTTGATATTATTGATGGATGTTATAGTAATGTAGTTTTAGAAAAAGGACAACCTGCAGGACGGGCGACAACCCATCACGTCGGACAAGGCTATGGGAATCGAACCCACAACCGAAGTGTGACTGGCCTTTATCGCCTACCACTGGCCTACAGGAAGTCCCTGTTTAGTAGAAACTAGTTTTATTATATTAAGCAGTATGATATATGAAGTATAAGTCCAATTTAGGAACTATATATGATTAATCTCACTATAGATGAACTTATGTATTTTTTGATAACTTTTCTAACCTTTTGTTTGAGACAGATGGAATGACCCATCATTCTATCACATGATCTGCTAACACATCACGAATGAAAAATTCAACTTCATTTAGTTAAGAGATGAAGTGGAAATTGTCCAAAGAATGACAAATGGTGAGACTATACCAAAATCATGAAAGTATTTCTTCTAATTTCATCAACTTTAGGGAAATCATCTTGAAAACCAAAAATGTTTTCCTAGTGCTCTTACATCTAATGAATCAGATGGTACCTTAGATCGTCACAAATTTATGGCTTTGTGAGTTCTGGCTTTTTCATAGCCATGTTCTCTACTACTCTCCATCAGAACATGATGGTTAGATTTCTCTTCCATATCCATATTTTCACCTATGTGGAAACCCAGTGATTAGTTTATTTGGGTAACCATTACGTTTCCTACTTTTGTTTTTAATGATTGGTTTTTGTATTCCTTTTTACGATGTGAGTTTCTATTAAAGAAACATTCTAATAGTAAACCATTTATAACGCCGACGAATTTCGAGTGCGAAATTCATTTTAAGGGGGGTAGAATGTAACACCCCGAGATTTTATGAAAAATATTCTTTTTAATTTCATTAATGTATTGTGTTGTATGCTACACCAAAAGGATCTTGCACAACACGCATTCTTGACTTTCCTTGCATTACACGCAATCACGACCTTCCTCGATAGCGTGTGTAGTGCGCAATATCGAGTTTCACTAAACAACGATATGCTATTAAAATATTATTAAAACTAGCTGTTATGAATAGTAATAACCACTTTTTGAAATTTCGTAATTTTTATTTTTCAAAATGGACTTCATTTCTGGATTCAGAAGATCGAAATTAGCCTAAGGTGAAATTTTGGTACATTTTGGATAACTTTCATATTCTGATGAATAGTGAAAATTAATAAATTATAATTAAAAACAACTTTTTCAATCAAAATAATTAATAGTGATAAATTATTAATTTCAGTGGTTTTAAAGTATATTTAGAATATATTTTTACAATTTAATACAATGTTGGTCATTGGATGTAATTTCACTTTTAAACCAGACATAAAACAATGTCAATCTTTTGGTAGTTATTATCTCTTAAAAACACGCTATTTGTTTTGACGACGGGAATTATTTTTAAATTAATTAATGCAACTGATATGTTTTGAATTTGATAAAATAGACATCATTTTTGAGTTCATCATATCAAATATAACTTAGGCCTAATTTTTGGTATTTTTCTAGAAACTTTCATTTTTTGATGAATAGTGAAACCACTAAGTGGTAGTTAAAAAAATGAATTTTTTATAAAACTTAATTTTACCGCTTCTGTGAGTGGAATTTCAAAAATCCGAGAGACACGGTTGATTTCAGTAAGTAAAATGTAGTTCAATGAGGGGAAAATAATTTTTAGTGAATAATAACTTTTTACTTTTTTTTACCACGGTTAAAAGTAAATAGGGTAATTAAGGGTAAAAATGATATTATTATTACCTTAACACATGTCCTAATTCTATTGGAAAAGTGTAATTCGAAAAAAAACAACCTTAGGAATAAAATATGACTATTTAGGCCCACTTGGATTAGATTAGGACATTTATTATTAATTTATTTAAAGACGGGTTAAAATAGTTAAAATCAAAGTTTAATAAGCATTTTTAATATAGGGTTATAAATAAGATAAATTAGACTATAAATATTCATTAGAAAGCTAAAAAGATTTCATACATAATGGTATTTTATTTGTAATTTTTAGACATTAAATAATTTAATTTATTTATGGCACAAATATGATGTAGTAATTATGTTATTAATGAAATATTGACATAATTGATGTTATAAACACAAAAATAAATGTAATATGACACTTTTTATGAATTACACTAATTTTATAGATTAATATGACATGTTATTATTTATTTAATTAACTTTTTTTTGAACTAATCATTCTGTTATGATTTTCACAAAAATTAATTATTAAATAGTGTCAAAATTGAAAGAAAATAGTTTTTAAAACAAATATTATATTAGTAATTGTTATTTTATTCCTAAAAATATAAGGATAGGCCAAATGACTTATATAGGGTTATATATATTAATAATAAACAACTTGGGGTTCTTTTGGATGCTTATAGTAATTTTATTAACCTTATAGTATAAGAACACAAGAAGACACGGTAAAAGTAAAATTATTTATCTTAATGTTAAATCTAAATGATAAGGTTAAAATAGGAACCTAAACTTTTCTAAATTCTATTGGATGAGAGGCTTTCGACCCATCCCAACTTTAGCTTCGAAATAAGACCCTTTGGAACCATTATAAACCGAATTTGACCATAATATAAAATAATATTTTGAGATTTTCCTAAGGTGCCCCTCTCCTCCCTTATAAAAGGGCACCTCCTCCCTCTCCTCCTCACACCAATTTGAGCATTCAATCTCGGCCAAACCCTGACAAAATCTCTTCTCCACTTCCCTAGTATCATCCCAGAGGTCTTGTTCTTCTTCAAAGACCATCCTTAGTTCTTTAAGTGGAGGTTAAGTGAAGGCGCGTCAAAAAGAGGTAATATCCATTACCGATCTTTTTCAATTTCTTTCTTCTTCAAATTCTTATTCTTTAGTTGTTTCATGATAAAGTAATAAAATCCGTATTTCTTATATACTGATATTTTATTATAAATATGAATTAACTCTAATTAACCTTCTATCCATCCTACGGAAAAAGGAAATCACCGTGCGTGCGTACGTACAGAATACCGTCTCCACGCCGTGGTGTAATCTATTTTCCGCCACCACCTTAATTGGATGGGTATAATGGTGTAATGAGTAACTATATATTATTATTATAAAGTTATATTGATACTGAAATAGTACACATACACTTCCACACAATTCCACGACCATGGGAACGATATCATCACTCGTGCGTACGTACGGACTACCGTCTCCACGACGCGATGAGATTCATTATCCATGTTAACCATTCCAGAATGATTATAAAGTATATATAATGAATAATAATGAAATATATGACATGGTAAATCAACTTGATTTATGTATATATATATGTCATCTACTTACTTCCATTCAAGACAATAAGGAAAGGAAAACAGCATTCACGCGTACGTACGGACTACCGTCTCCATGAACGGTGTGTTTCATTTCATTTATCTATCTATTATATATATATATATATAATGAATATATATGATATATAAATCATATTTTATATTCTGGAAGTAATTAAATCATGATATAAGTAATAATAATGTCAAGAACAACAAGTCCAAACACCTACGATAAATGAAACGATTTTACACAAAACGCTTCTTTAACATGGAATTTACAAAATAACGGGTAATATAAAGTCATAAGTGAACCATATATGATATAATATCAATGAATATGATTCTGTAATAAGTTAATGACATTATTTAAATCATTATACAGGAGGTTCGGATACGTACAAAGCATATCAGACATAAGGTAAGGAAAATATCACAATCTCATTTTTATCCGAGATTGTTTATACTTTGGCATTTACTGGGGTGTATTTTATCATCCAAATCCGTGTTTCCTCAATATGTAATATTATTTCCATCTACCTACAATTGTTTAAATCCAATTTTACCTTTCATTGAGTTTTTAGTAAAGGATATGAAAGGAATCTTTTGTCATTTTTCGTACGAGGTACTTTTTGACTTTTTCGACAAAAGTACGAGAAGAATGTTTTCATTTAACTTATATGAAATGAATGGATTTTTAAAACATTATTTCCAAAAATATTCCTTTACAAGTTTTCATGTTTAGTTTTAATCAACTTCTTTTAGTTTAAAATTTTATGACATGTTAAGAAAGGAAAAGTGTTTTTGAAGTAGAAAGGATATTTTCCTCAAGAATGAAGTTCAAGTGTTTTATCAAAATTATTTTCCATCTAAGATAATAAAGGGATCTATTTTTATCCCTATTATTACATTGATTTGATTATGTTGTGATGGAATTATTTTTATGAATTCCTTTATCGTATATGAATTTTTTTATGATGTCATGATGTTTAAGATTCCCATTTTTATTACATGGGTTATGCAATGATGTATGATTTATGATTTTTGTGGCACACATAATAATGGTTTCATTATGAGAGGGGTGGGACCTATATCTCCCTCCAATGCATTGGGTAAAGATTTTATATCTCATGAGATAAACATGGCTGGAATGGTAGGTTATACCGGTTCAGTGAAACATGACTGAAACGAGTAATGAACTCGGTTTAGAAAGGGACTTTGTCCACTAAGATAGTCTTGGAAATGAGACTTTACTAACAAGAAATGATTCTCTATGATTATGTGTGTATGCCACAAAGTTTCATGTTTTATGTTATGATTATTGGGACTACATTTCACTACTATGATTTATCCCATGTTGTGAAATTATGATCTCTTTTGGAGGTTAAGATTTACAAAAGATATGGTCTTATGAATATGACGTGATTGATATTTGTTTTGATTGCCCTTACTGAGAATTTGAGATCACCCTTTTATGTTTTCTTTTCCCCAGGACATAAATAATGTATTTAGGTTTAGAAAAAAGAAGAAGATCTTTATGGGAGATGTTGAAGATCTTTCACCACGATTAGAATATTATATTCCGAGTTTCCAAAGACACTAAACTATTACAGTCCTTATGTGTGTGTTTTTGTTATATACTAAGTATTCCACAAAAGTAATGTAATTTCCATGTACTCCAGGCTTCGGGTCTCTACAAGAACATGGTATTTATCTTTATTATTTGAGGAAATCCTTGACTACTACTATGTATATCCAAAAGTGGTGTTTTATAAAAAAAATTATATAAAACCTTATTTGAAATGTTTTATTGAAAGAATTCACATTTGAAACACATAAGATTTTTTGGGTTTACATGAATCATAAATAAGTATGGTGGAATCCTTATATAGTTTGAAAAAATAGGTGAATATAGATTCATTCAAGGCTATGATATATACGGATGATGGTTAATATGTTTCAAAAAAGAGGAAATATGAATAATTTATTCTACTAATGAAATTTTTTTGAATGTATTGAGGAAGAAAAAATTGAATTATACTGATAAGGATGTTGAACTATATAAAGATCATTTTTTCAACAATTATGATAAGGATGCTGACAGTGGTAATCCTACTTAATAAGAAGAATTAGACTCAACTATTTTATGTGATGTGGATGAAACTCAAATAAATCATCCTATTATGAGGAATAATGTGGAGGGTTAGATCATTATTGGTGATCAACATCATAAATTTTGATCAATAAGATTATCAAATGTTGTTACACACAATTCATTGTATTCCGAAGTTGTGATGAATGTCCTGAATGAAGCTTTTGAACATATAAAATGGGTTCAAGCTATGAATGAAGAACAAGATCGGATAGAAAAGAATGATACTTTGGAACCCATACCCCAACTGAATAATGAAAATATTATTGGTAGAGAATGGGTTTTCGTGATAATGTTGAATAAATAAGGAGATGTGATAAGGAACAACAAAATATTACTTGGGAAAGGTCACTCAAAAATTTAATTTGTTTAATATGATGAGGATTTTTCTTAGGTGGAATGGTTAAAAATAATCAGAAACATTCCTTCTATTTTTTCCCAAGGATGTAAATTTTTTTTCTAAAATTGTTGTGAGGTCCACATTTTTTAATGGGGATCTTGATGAGGATGTTTAAATTTATCAAACATGTGGATTTAATGATTAAATAGATGTAAGTTATGTGTGCATGTTTAATGAAGTGTTATATGGGGTAAAACAAGCTCTATGAGCTTATTATTCCAAATTTGGTATTTTCATATGGAAGATGATTTTTAAGAAAGGAAGCGTTGAAAAATATAGTAACATCAAATAGAGTTGGAAGTTTTCCAGAATTTTAATTGTTTAAAAAAAAAATATCATTTAAAGCAACGTTGAAAGTAAATATTAATGACAAGATGAAGAGATGAAATGTTGTTTGAGATGTCCTTATTGGGGGAAATGAAATACATTCATTGGATACAAATCATATGAAATAAGAAATAAATTTTTAATTTTGAATAAAAATATGGTATGGAACTCATTAAGAATTTCAAAATGAAAAATTTGAAACCAGTTTCCACAAAAATATTTGTTTTAACCATATTTTCTAAAGATACAGAAGGCAAGGAAGTAGATCAAAAAAAGTTTCATAAGATGATTAGTTATTTTTTATATCTGACGTCCTAAAGACCCAACATTTTTTTAATGTAACATTATGTGCATGATTTCAGAGTTCTCATAAAGAATCAAATTTAAATTAATGAAAAATAATTCTCATGTATAAGAATAGAACAAAATATTTCAGAATCTGGTATGACAGATTCGAATTTATTTTCTGGTTTGGGAAGTAAGAAGCTGACTGGGAAAGAAATAATGATGATAGAATATCAAAAAATTGTGGAGTCTTCTTTTTGAGGAAAATATGTGTTAGTTGAACTAAAAAGAAGCATAATTAAGAAACTCTAAGCATAGTTGAAGTTGTGTGTGTTGCTAACACTGAACCTGTTACCCAATAAAGGTCTATAAAAACTCAGTTGGAATACATACTTATTTGATTAAATTTACCCTTTATCCTTGGTTTGGATAATCCATGTGAAATAAACATAAAAATTAATATGGTACAACATTTTCATTCAAAACATACTGATAACAAATATCATTTCATCAAAGATCATTTAGAAAAGAATTGATTGATGTATGAGTATGTTCCTACATTAGACCAAGATGCTGACATATTAACAAAACCAGTACAAAAGGAACCAGTTTATAAATTGAGGTTGATCATGGGCCCCCAACCTCATTTTGATCAATGTTTAGGTAAGTGTATATATACATGATATCCTCATAAATATGGATATTTTTGTCAAGTGGGATAATTGTTTAATAAATCTATACATATGGATGATTTCATTAAGAGGAAGTTGTGGGTAAGCTGTGATATCAACATGTTAGAATGTAAAATATTCTAAATCATTGTTATTGTGGATGTAGGGAAAAAATTGTTGTATTATAGGGAAGTGTATTAAATTATAATGAAGAAAGGATGTGGAAGAATGGATGACAATGAAATCCGTTGTGGATTTCATGATCACTACTTATGAGCAACATGGTTTTAATGTCAATGAATCTTTTTTTCCGACAATGAGTATTCTCATGTAGGTTTAGAATTTTTGATGAGTAATCCATTGATTAAGGATACCTATTTTAGTTATTTTTGAATATTGGTTAACAAAAAATCCAAAGGGGGATTTTTAAGACCAGGTGGATTAAGAAGATTATCATATTCAGGGATTGACATTAGTTGTTAAGGAATATTAATAGAAAAAGAAATCACCTCACATTGAAAAGAGGATGATCATATTGAACATCGTATTTTGGAATTCTGATTCAAAATTGTTAATAAAGTCTATTTAGTTAGGAAATAAATATGTTTCTATATGAAATGGGAGTTATAATACATTCATTTTTAAATCAAATATTGTTAATGGTGACCGATCAAAGGATAATTATCATGAAATATAGTGTTTGGGATGACAAAAATTCAATGGTTTTGGAATGAAGAGAATTTTGGTAGATGATGGTTGAATCATTAATGATGTATCAAGTTGATTATTTTTTTTATAAATGTAGATGAAGAAAAATATATAAGGATGGTATTTTTAATGAATATTTTTATGGTGGTTCTATTTCCCATTGTTTTTCAAATTATTGGGTCTCAAAACAATGATTGTGTTTTTTTTCAATGGATGGGTTTATATAAATTACTTTTCAGAATATAGTTTATGGACCATGAATCATAGTTTATGAACCAAAAATGTGGTACATTGAACGACGATGGAAAATCGGTAATGGAGGACGTTCTACATAGTAGAGCTATGTGGACTACAAAGCACACTATGCGAACCGCGTAGGTAAAAAACAATTCACCAGAGGCTCATCATTAGTGTGAGGGGTTTTCATTGAAAAACATCGTGGTGATTTGAGGACCCAAAAAGGGGTTTTGTTCGTGAATGAAAACAACCTCCACAAATGAATCAGGTGCTATGTAGACCTCATATCATAGTTCACGGTGAATGTTGTACCCCATTGGAGTTATAGAAAATACATATTAATGATTTGTACAAATATTTTTATTTGATTTTGGTAATTTTTATATTTTTAATTTTTAAAGGTCTAAAAAAGGTTTTTTTATTTTTTACCACTAAAAATATTTATAATTTTAAATATTAATATTTTTACCATTTTTTCCATTTTATATATATGTAGTAGATTCAATGAAATCTTGGACATAAGGATCCATCACTTCTTATCATAGTGAGTGAGAATATCTCCAACCATTTATGGTATAATGGTCCAGAGTAGAAAATAAAATTATAAAGACCCCACAACATTCTCAATGAGATCCCACAAGTTCATTTCTTCCCTTATTTCCTTTATTCCTTATCATGTAACCCATCCCATGGTAACCCTCTTTTGGTAAAAATAATGTGAAGGATTGTCACTGAATGCCCACCTCTAATAGTCCATGTGTTGGGGATAGGTTCCATGGTTATAAAACTTACGATGGAACACATTAACATTATAATATTAGTAAATGATAAAATATATGTGATGAAATATATATCAAAACAACATCATATAATAGAATTCAGGATCCTATAAATTAAATATCACAACACATGTTATTTCATATGGAATAAATCTCTAAAATAAAATTCCCAAAAAAATATGATGGAGAAAATAAAAATACCATGTTCCTCTCTAAGATACCCAATCTAGATTGGTCACCAAAACCCCTAATCAAAAACAAAAAAATAGTATATATATATATTTTTGGAGATAATAATAGGTATACTCTATAGGATACGGTTTAACACATCTATTAAAAATATGATAAAAGAATAACAATTATACCTTTTGTAAATAGTTCATAAAACATGAACCTATAATGTCAACTACCCTTTCCTAACCTCACCAAGGATCATTCCAAAAGTAACACATCCATGGTTTACTAAAAAAACTACAATAAGGATATAAGCTTATTTTCTCCGAAACCACTTATCCAATATTTTTCTACTCCCTCTCCCCAAATTAAATCATATGGTGCTTTAATACATTCTAACCTTATATGGGTTTGGTAATAACCCTATATACCATAATACTCGCAAGGTCTAATATCTCATGTTGGCACCATGGAAAATGTCATAACAAGTATAAAGACCTCATCCTCTACCACACAATATATCAATCACATAAAAATACTATATTAGTAGGGATTCTTAAACATTATAGACATAACCCTTATACTCTCATGGTACAATTAATTCCCCTACCATATAACCATTATCCCACAATCACCACATAATCAGGTACGTCATATGACACTACCACTCCTAGAAATATCATACCATCTTCGGTCTATAATAACTAGTATACTAATACATGGAATATAAATAGATAGTTCTCTGAAGATACCATCCTTTGGGGTTTATAGAAAAATGCATAAAACGACTTGTCTATTCAACTAAATCATCACCACTACCTATAAAAATCCCCCACTTTATTTATAACACAAACCAAGAAATGAAAATACCAAAAAAACATTCTAGGAAACTGAAAAATCACATTTATGATTTAAAAAAAGTAAAAATGTACAATTTCTGACCAATATTAGTTTAACTATGTAATTCATTTTCCATATTTAATTATTGGACACTTTAATCCATTACCTATATATATTCCTTCATAGTTTCATTAATTTTCTAAATCTATATTTCAATTATATAATATATCCATTTATTATAGCCTTTCCACATTCTAGATTAAATGAACACACCACTATTACCTTTATTCCAACCATTTCCTAGGGGTTTTATAAATTAATTCCATCACATAACATTCTACTATGCATATCTAACAAAAAACACATTATACATTAACAAAATAACATTTAATATATCTCAAAATAATAATAATTAGATGTACATCCTCATATATATAATTCATGGGCCAATATTAACATCACTAACATTCCCATTATTCAAAAGACAAATTTTATTAGAATATGTATTTATTATTCATTTATTCATTGTATTTCCAAAAAAAAAATATACTTTTAGTTAAATACAATTCACATCTTTTTTGGGGTTTCCCTAAAAAATATAGTTTATACAAACCAATATTCAGATTAATAAGGCAAAACTTTCGTAGATAATATCTATACTCATCCATTAAATTATTTATATAAATTTTATAAAAACTTTAGTGTCAAATATTCATTGGTTTATTCATGCTATATTATTAATAATAGGTTTAGAAGAAATGTCATTGTAATGAATGATGAAATATGAATAAAATAAGTGCACAACACATCTCTTTTTTATTCTCATCATTATAATTTTTATATTTCATAAGTTAATTCATACAAATTACTATTAGATTAAAAGGGATGTTAAACTCGTAGTTCATCTCCGCAAAATATAGGGAGGGTCATGAATCGCCTATATCAACTCAATAGTAAATATCCAATGATACAGGGTGCTAAAATCATTAAAAATATATATTCAACGGATAAAAGGAATCTTTTGACTTTTCTAGGGATCCTGATGAGATAGAGAGTCAAATAATGGAAGTCATAGTCTTCTATTTAAATATATTTATTCGATGACCAATACCAAATCATAGTGAATCAAACTATACTCTGGTTTTATCTAGTAAAAAGGGAGATCATGAAACTAAGTCGTTAAATTAGCCTATCCACCAAAACATCACATGTATTTAATTTTACTTTCAATCACATGTTAACATCACTATATTTTCCACCGTGATGTAGGGATAAATCTATTATTGTTTTAGCATAAAAATACAAACACTATGTCATGATGAGATCAGAGTAAATGTTTAATACTCCCTAATAGGAAACTCAATGTCTCTATGTCATCCACCTAAAAATCCAACCAAAATTTTCAAAATAGATAACATTAGAAATTTCAATAGTCCCACTATCACATAGGTGGATTATACATAAATCATGTATTCTAATGTTTCCAATAAAAATAATTCACTACCTGTGGTGCACTACATCATCATGAATATCCACACATAAAGGTAAATGGTCTTAACATTATATATTAGAAAAATGTGGGAATATAAAACATTATAACTTTATGTGGAGTATAATACCTGGATTCATCATTTCAATATGAACCATAGATTTTAAAAGCCACCAATAATGTTTCACTCACTGTGGTGCAATAAGCACCCCACACCCGTTTACAAAAAAGATAACCCTTGAAAAACAGTCAAACAAAATTTCATTCTATAAGATTATAGATTTATAGAACATGAACATTTATGACCTCACCAACTTATACAACAGGGTGGTAATCATTATCACCAAAATCATCTCTATCCAATGAAGAAATTTCAATCTTCTTGGAACACAATTGAAGGCATCAAAATGGTCAAAACCACCACACCAGATATCACTGGATCTATTCTTATCAACTGGAATAAAAATTAATTCCAAAATTAAAGGGTATGAAAGGTTTAAAAAACCACCCATGAGATATTTATAACATATTTCATAAAAAAAGTCTCTATAACAACATAATAAGGATGAGGAACTTAAAACATGTGAATAAACCACCAAGATTTCAATATCATGAAATGCACCTATAAAATAGTAAAGATGATTATAAAAACATAGAAGTGATAAGCGATGGTCAAAAATTCACATATTTATATAGAAATGTGAATAACTATTATAGTTACACAAATCAAAAAAAATCTCTATAGGCAGTTGTAGAAGACACAATCCACCAGAATATATATTATCATATATAATTTTTTAAAAAAAATTAAGGATGTCCAATAAGAATAGAATCACTCACATTAAAATTTTCATACCAATTCTTAAGTTAAAAACATCAATTGATTATAAATTTATATAAGGTGATTTCATCAATAAAATAATAGAAATAATATTTTCAATACCACATAGCGAATCATTATGAAATAATGAATTCACACTTATTCTAAAAAAATGAAACTAAAAATCACAGAAATGATTTTATTTGGGAAAAACATTATTTTAACCATATTTTAGAATTATAATTTATGTTTTGGAAATTAGATTTCAATAAAAACATAACCATTTGCAGAAAACATTTTCAATATAGTACATCAAACCCCACTGTTAATTTCATTATATTCATTTAAGAGAGTTATCATATCGAGCAAATCAAGAATATTACTTATGGATTCCCAAAATGAAAATATGAACATTGTTTACCACGATGTATCACAATTTTAATTTATCGCATAATTTTATCATGATTATCTTTCATTCATTATAATTAACCAAATCAAGGCATAAAAATCTATGCCAAATTTTAAATTATAACTCTCCAAAAATATCATGCATAACAAGGATCAAAAAATTAATCACAAGTTAGTATGATTATATATTAATATATCTACAGGTTTAATGAATAATGTCACATACAACATTACCAAATTTTAAACATGAATAATAAATTTCCTTTTAAATACATTATTTATTATATTTTAATTCTGACTCATCTTTAGGTCACACAATCCTATTTCCTATTTTTCACAATATCCAACATTCCATTTAATTAAATATTAAATACTTTTAATTTTCAAAGAATTCTAGTCAATTTTTTACCACATGGAATATAAATTACTATTAAGAAAAAACAATATATAAAACAATATATTTTTTAAAATTATAGTAGAAAAACCAAAATTATTCTTCGACGATATATTTAATTATGAAAAAATTTAAAAAATTGTTATCATATAAATTATGATATGCTTTGTCATTAATGAATTCACATTTACATACTATGTAGACTGATTTAACAAAATATTTCCAATTTCATATATGCACTTTCTGATTGATAACTCACATGATTTCACGATCTATTTTTTAATCTAACAGGGAATACTATTAATGAAATATACATGTCTCCATATTTGATAGTTATTCAAGAAAGTGTGTTTTAACAAATATGAATCAATAAAAGGTAAAATATCTATATTTGGATTTGATTTTCAGTTGATGGAAGGTTAACTAAGTAGATCCGAGATAATCTCTATATAGTCTGAGCATGCTACTCAGCCTCATCACATGATTCCACTAGTCATGCTTGATCCACCAAGAATGAAGGAAGAACATCCTTCATGTTGTTGTAATCAATGTCATTCCACTTCTTAGATAGCTATCAATTCCATTAAAAGCCACTAATTGTACCTTCCTCGTTACATATCGTTCCACCCAAGTTACTCCCCAAACACCCTTATTCAATGTTGGGCTCTGGTTATGGAATTTATTGGGGAAAATGGAATGGAATTAAATATCACAGTTATCACATAATTTTTGCCTCTGATTTTGAAATTATGATCCTTATTCCTTCTATAACTCATGTTGTTCAACATATTTCTTGATTTGGGAACTAATTGGGGTTTCCTAGTTAGTGAATTTATTTTCACCATTTTAGCTTTTCTTAAACATTATTGTACAACATTTGAATTTATTGGTGGCTGGTTCAAGCCCATCTATTTGATCGAATGTTGAGGCAATTACCTCAAAACCTATATTTGAGTACAGTTGAGAACCTACCAAACTGTCTATTCATTATGGGAATCTTACCACAGAGCCGATGTGTGGTACTAGAGGAAACAAACATATACATCAACATTGATGACATATCACTTTTGTATTTTTCTTTACTTATAAATGTTTATTATATATAATTTTATATATTATTCAATATTAAAATTTTCTACTTATTATGCATATATGTATAAAGAAATTATTTCTTTAACTACCAATCACATTATATTTATTAACATGTATTATAATTTTTAAAATGATGGCTAAAATGAAACAATATAAAATAACTATATATAATAAAATTATATACATTTTAAATTTCATAAACAGATATTATATATAAAAATATTAACTTATAGTACAATATAATCACTTTTTGACATTCATTATAATATATTATTAAATAACATATACTATAGAGTAAAAATATTAAAATATATAATAAAAATATATAAAATTATATTGTATAAATTATAAACATATATTAATATTATGATAAAAATTAATAATACTATAATATAATAAATATATCGACTAACATATAAAAATATAATATATATATATATATATACCAAATATATATACATATAAACATATATTAATATAATATAAACTAATATATATTAAAAAATTACATAATAAAATAATGAATAAAATATATATTATAATTTTTCAATATTATTAAAATGTATTCATATTTTTACATATAATGACACATTATTAAAAGAATAAATATTTCAATATATTTTTTTAACGTATATTATAATATATATATATAAAGAAAAATTGAAATATTAAGAAATATGTCTATATTTTTACTATCAGATATTAATATAATAATAATATAAAATAATATATATATATATATATTAGTATTATATTATATATATATTATTACAATATTTATACTAATATATATTTATGCATATTACAATGAAATAATATATATATATATATATATATATAACAAATAAAAAATCTAAAAAATAGTAATATATATGATATGTGATTAATTAATTTTTTTAAAAAAATATTATATTTTTAGTAAAATCATTTCTAAACATATATTATAGAAATAATATTATAAAGGATCCAAGTTAGAGCCCAAATGTCCCTCAACCCCTTTTATAAAACAGAAAAAATGTACAATTCCAAGAAATCATAGTTGAGGTCAGGAAAAGGGACACATCCTCACCAAGAAATTATCTTAATACCACAGTTCATTCCGATAATAATTATCTTCATCAATCACTATGTTGGACTATGATTTAATATGTAGAATAGTCCTATAGAACTCATCGTTATCCCTTTCCTGCTTCGAAGTATATTTCTTTTATCGATTTTTTATGATTTCAAAGATGATTTCATACACAAATTCATTAGTACAGTGGAGTAAGCCTTGAACGATATACTAACATAAACCATTCATTATCAACCAAATTTTCCTTTTAGTTTGATAAAATAACCATGAAATAGTAGGATCAACCACATTAAGTGGTCTGGGAATCTTGGTTATCTTTTCCCCATATAGCCATTTTACCCGAAACCTCTACGCCAACCATAGCATATTCCACATTAATTTGTTGGGAATCAATGAACGGATCCTACATAGAGGGAAAATTATTTCCCACAACATCTGGTTCATGTCGGTCATTACAGACATACTACCCAGTAAATACATTCAACCATTTATGGACTCTAGTGGATAGCCATACTTTGATCCTTTAACAAGAACATGTATTAACATTATCATATCTAGTAGTAATCACATTACAACCATTATCAATACAACTATTAGTAGACCTCAAAAATATAATTCACTAATAATTATAAACAGTCCCAATTTGATTAGAACAACCATACAATTTTAAAAATTATGGCTAAAAATGAAAACTGATTCCACCATCATCATATGAACTTCATTTAAGGAATACAATTTCATAATTATCTATTAGAATAAATTTTCATTCATGATATTCATGTTTCAAATCATCATTCATGCTAAAATGGAAGTCCATGTCATACCACTGTAACTATTCTCCCAACACTTGTGAATATGAAATTTTTACACCAATATGGAAATATATTTCCCGAATCATCTAATACACAACTTTATAAAGGGTATAAATTGTTTTAGTTGATCAAAAATATTCCATTAGTTGGTCCAATAAAGGATCATAAGAAACAACAGTAGCCCTAGCATCCACATATATATTCCCATAATTCAAAATACTATCATCCATTGCTTATGATACTTATTTATATTATTGGAAACTATGAATCCTCTCTTGATACAAATGTACATTTTTCACTCCATACTCACTCAAGGATTTTTTTTGATATTGTCACCTAACATACGCAACCCATATGGATGAGCCTAACCATAAGATTCCCCCATGGAATCAAGATCCACTTAAGAGGATTAGGTGTGCAATCACTAAGAACAGGAACTAGTGGTACCAAACAAACCAGACCTGACACCCTTACCAATTAGAAAAGCTGAATCATATAATGTTCTCTCCTTAAAAAAATAATTCTTAAATTTTTTAATAAATTAGTCATTATAATAGAAATTCCCTTGTTGAAATATATTCTAAAAGTGGTGCCCTTTGGGGCATTTCAGTATTTGAAAAATTTTTGTAGAAGGAATTATCTAAAACAATTCCAACTCTTATATTCTAACTAATAGCCAACTAATTAGTAAACTGGGAAATAGATTCCCAAACATTCTAATTTAAGAATTAATTTTTTCCCTTTTTGGAGAAAAATTTCCAATTTAAATGGTGTCATTCATTTAATTAAATGATTTAAAATCATCTAAAGAGTGATGATATTCTAAATGATCACATTCTTATCTTAAACTTGTTACCTTATAGATATACACATAATGACAATGCATTTACATCAAATCCCACATTTTCAATTCTATAATATAACAACACCAGCTCAATTATCACAATATATGATCAATGTTATGGAATTAGAACCCCTAAATATAACACCTAAAATGAAACTATTATGAAATATAACATCATACGTGACCTAAAAACATGAAAGAAAATGATCATTTGAAGTATATTATTATTTCCGTTAAAATCTAGAGGTTTTTATTTTCTCTAGAAATATAACTGATAAGGGAAGATGACTATTAACTTCTATTTTAGTGCTGATAATGGGAACCTTTAGTATTAGTTTGTGAAATTGATACCTGGTTATTTTTTACTGTTATTTCTATTAGTGATAATATTGAAATTATAGCCGTGTGCTACTACAATTTACAACACATTACCAAAGAACTTTTTAAAAAATTAAAATAGAATTTGTATATTCAATTTATTACAATATTATATATTCCAATAAATTATGAAATACTGTATTCCATTGTCTTTGAGACCCAATTTAAAAAATTTCGTACCATTCCCCCTGTTTCTATACACAACACCCTCAACCAAAAAATATATTATTGTACCTATATAAAATAAATAATTCTGTTAGTAATACTATAATGTAAAAAGTGATATATATATATATATAGTACAATAAATAATTAATGAAAATAAATTAAAAAGAACATCATAAATGATAAATGATAAATAAATAAATAAAACAAACCAAAAAATACTTAAATATTACAGATCTTAGTGTAATATCATGATATTAAAATATTGATTTCATGGTTTTGAGAGAGTGAAGTTCATTTTGAATTAAAATGTAATTTTTAAACTGAAATCTCATACATTCACTCACATTTTCTGAATCATGTGTCAAATTATCAAGCTGTTGATTCAAACATGTCACAAATGACATATGGACTGTCGTCATAAAATTTCAAAAAAACCATGTGTATTTTAACAATATTTAGAATGTGAAGTGTGTTTTGAACATAAATGATTATTTTAAAAAAATCATGAAATTTCAGTGATATTGACCACACCATGTGTTTGAATGATGATCCATTATCTCTTAAACATCATGAATGATTCAGGCATAATTTTTCAAGTGTATCAATATGATCATACTTTGTTTCTCAAGTTTGATTATGTGACATTTGTTTTGATCTAAAATGATATTTTTAAATGAAAACACACATATTCATTCATTCTAGAAACACCATGTAAAATATTATAATAATTTTGATTCCTACACCTAATAAATGATTCATAGGCCCTTATAATTATGTATCAAGAAACATTTATCATGCTTGATCGATTTTGAGTGAGTGACACAAGTATTGAACTAAAAATAATTTTTGAAACTAATACCACACACTTTTAGTCATACATTCCATATCATGTTTTAGATTTATTTTAGGATGATTAATATACATCAATCATTACATATAGATGATTATACTAAAATAAAAATACCATTACAGTGTGTTTTTATAGTTTTAAATTAATTATGAAAATTTTTATCTAAAGTTTATCTTTTTAAATGAAATGAGGAACATTTTTCATAATTTGAACACAAATTATTATATTTATGTGCAGCTGGTTGATAGACATAAAATATTCATTAATGTTAATTTTACTATACTATTGGGATTTTACAAGTGTGATTTCATTATTTCCAATTCTTGATGGATGTTTTGAACTAAAATATAACATTAATATTGACAACACACCCTTCAAGTCATAAAAGAAATATGTTTATTAGATTCAAAAGTGATTGACTCATACAATATTAAATGATTTATTAGATATTTTCAAAAACTATCTAGTAAATATGACTATATTTTCGAGGTTTTGAGTATGTGATGTTTATTCATAACTAAAATGACACATTGTAATTGAGTATTTGTACATTGAGTCGTACCGGCACACCGTGTGTTTGATTAATGTGAATATGATTCCTACACATCATAAATTACTTGAAGATCATTTTTATAAATTATTAAAAAATATATGTTATTTTTCTCTATTTTAGGGAGTGGTTCTTATTATGAACTGAAATGTCCCATTAAACTAAAAATAAACACATGGAGTCATACTATCCACACCATATGTTATATTGACACCTAGATAATTAATACACATGAAAATGATATATGTATTTTATTAGTATTGTATAAATACAATCCAAGCATTATTTCATGGTTTTGTTTATGTTTGGTGTGTTTTGAACTAAAATATCATTTTTAAATGTAAAAACACATAGTTAGTCATACCTAGAAAAAAATTGTTCATATTGATGTGTGATTAATTGCTTCATATAAAATTTTAATTATGGATGATTTTAAAAATGTATCAATATAATCTGAGTACGTTTTCTAGGCCAATAGGGAGTAACCTGTGTTGTGATCTAATATTACAATTTAAAATTTAATGCATCCAATTTCCATCATATGAGCCACACCATGGGTCAGATTGATTTATTTCAGATTGAAAAACATTAAAATTTCATTTGGGATTGTTTTTATAATTTATTAATAATATCATTGTGTGTTTTCTCAATGTGTAGTGAGTAACACCCATTTTAAACAAAAATATAACTTTTAAATTAAATAATTCACATTGAGTCATACCGACCACACCATGTGTTGGATTGACATGAACATTATTCCTACAAATAAAAAATGTGGTTTGGATCATTTTAATAATTTATAAAGTCAATTTGAGTGAATTTTAATTGTTTTGACTATGTAGCATGTGTTCTGAAAAAATAGATATAAAAAATAAATCCACTAACATTATGTTAGATTGGGCACATGGTGTGTCATATTGAGGAGTGGTTACTTTATATTCCTAAAAATAATAGTTGCATCATTTTCATACATTATCATGTAAATCTGAGACAATTTGATTAGTTTTTAGTTTTTTATTTATGTTTTTATCTGAAACATCATTTCTAAATGGAAACCACTAGCATTCGGTCATACTAGGCACACCTTCTGTCATATTGATGAGTGGGTGATTCCTATATGTTAAAAATTAATTGTATATCATTTTAGTGAATTATAAGGACTATAAAAGTTAATTTTATCATTTTTTATTAGTGACATGTTCCTAACTAAAATTCCACTTTAAATATGTAAACAATAACTTCAAGAATTAATGCCCAAAATCAGGTTTTAGATTGTTGTGAGGCAAATTATTATATTAAAAAAATGGTATGCGGATTATTTTACTAAAGTAACAAGGCCATACTAGTTCATTAACTATATTTTCAATGAGTGGAAAATTATTTTAAATAAAATTTCAATTTTATATGTAAAATAATATATTTGAGTATTAATAGCGACACCATGTGTTGTACTGAAATAGTGTAATTACTACATGTAATAAATAACTTATGGATCATAACACTTATGTATCAAACTAATATGTGTTTTCTTCCAATTTTTCAATGACTAATAATATTTTTGAACTAAAATTCCATTTTTAATATAAAATCTTATGATTTAAATTTTATTTGACACCCTGTGTGTCAGATAGATTTTAAATTGATTCTTACACATTGTAAATGGATTATGGATTAGTTTTTAAAATATCAAGTCTATCTGAGTTCATTGTATGTTTTTCTTCTATGAAAAATATTTTTAACTACAATGTAACTTTTATATAAAAAATAGATACACTGAGCCACACTAATAAGCCCATGTATTATATTTATGTATGTTTTCCTCTTAAAAAATAATAAATTTAATATATATTTTTATAATAAATTATAAAATCCATTTAAGTGATTTTTTTTGTGATTGAAACTTATTTTTGAGAAAACATTAAAATTTAAGTTGAATAAAATAACTACGAGTCAATCTAGGAACATTCTGTGGTAGATTAATGAGAGATTAAAACGAAAACACACACTTTGAGTCGAACTAGCCCCACCATGTGTCATATTGTTGTGAGACTGATTCCTACATGTGAAAAATGTCTTTTGGGTCATTTTTATATAGTATCAAGAAAAAACTATGTTTTAATTTTTATGAATTTGTGAGATTTATTTTAGAAAAAAATGTCACCTTCAAATTGAATGTATGAACCATGAGTCATACCAACCTCACATTTTTTCAGATTGATGTGTGGTACATTCCTACACATCAAAAATATAATTTTTTATCTTTCAATAAAAAAATCATCCCTTTAAACCATGTAATTGAAAATATTTATAAACAATATTGAATTCCTAAAATCTATACTGAACATAAAAAAATAAAATAATGACCAAACACTTATATTGAGAGAACCAAAAATACATTAGTGAATCATATTTAATCATTCTATCATTGATGATTGATTGGTATATAATCATTCTATACTAATAAATATAAAAATATTCTTAGATATGAGCATGAACATGTTATGGAATCTATCCCATTATTTTACAAATCTATCGATACTACTAAACAAGAATTAGCTAAACAAACACATTATGATCTCAATAAAAAATAACTTTTAATAACATGATAGTAAATCACCAATTGATGATGAATATACATATTTTAAAAATATATAGTAAGCACCATCATTTAAAAATAAATCTCCTTCCTATTTTTATACACATATTGATGATGGTCCAGATAATACTAGAAAAGTATAAATAAATAAACTATTAAAAAAATAAATGATATTTTAATTATAATATTTTTTTATTGGATGAGAGCTTGTTAACATAATATTATATCACTCATATTTTTGAAAACATTATAAACATAATTATTTATATTACATTGTTTCAGAAACATAGAAACATTAATAACATATATAATCTGTTTTGAGATATTATCATATGATGAAATATTATAACATATAAACCTATAATTATATTGTTTTAGAATTACATATGCCACTTATAGTTAGAGGCCATCCTCATAAAATTATTTATATGATATATAAACACCACATGTAATATATTTTTTTCAATAAAACATAATATAAAACATTTAATTCAATACATAAATTTAAAATACTAAATTTAGTGTAATTACAATTTATAATGGACATCCAATAGGGTTTATTAATTTCATATACATGTATTAGATACAAAAAATGAAGCATTTGTGTATCTAAATTTATTACCAAAATAATCGTATGCATCCTAAAAATGTAATTAGTAACGAACGAAATGAAAGATTGTTTAATATAATTTTACACTATAGTTTTACCCTTTTTTATTGGTTTTATGAATATTTTATATTTCAAATTTTTTTTCTAAAATATTTTAGAAGGCTTCTAGATTATTATTTAAATTTAATTTTAATTTAATAGTTCTTTATACATAGAAGTGATGAGAAAACTAATGAGTCCAAATTATTTTTTATAGTGTTTTCCCTTTATATAGTACTAATATATATTCCTGTAAAAAAGTGAATAGTATTTAATTTCAATTAAAATTTTAATTGAACAATGGGAATAATTGATTATTATAATTCAAATAATTTATATATTCAAAATTGAGGATCCCTTTTATTCATTATTGAGAATTTAATTTACACTCTCATGAAAAATAGTAGTTCAAAAGGAATATCTATAAACATTTCCATTAAATTGAATGGTGGTCGTATTATTATCATTAGAAATTGTATCTTAAAGAACATGTAATGTTTGTAAATGAAGTAATTGTATTGGTGGGATAAATGTACTCTTATAAAGTCTTTTCTGTTTACTAGGTGATCCTACAAATTAATTTTCATTGTCCTTCAATTTCCCTATTTTATTCCATCTGTAATAAAATTCCATATTTTAGAAATCTTCATTAATGTTTTGAAAAAAAATTGAAATGAGACACGTCTTTATATTCATGAATCATTATTAGATTAGATGATTATATTTTGAAAATTTGAATAGAAATTTTGACCATGTGAAAATTCAGATCTTGTGGAATATGTATCATGGTTCTCAACTCATAATAATCATGAATCATTATAATCATATGATTTTATAAAGTTATTCGTTGTGTAAAATATATTATTTGATATTTTATGTTTTACCCCAAAAAACACAACGATGGGTGGGTGATAATAAATATAAATCACATTTTTTCGTGTTGAAAATTTTTATTTCAAGAAGGATATAAATAGTTATTTGATCTCTCATCACTATGAAATTTTATTATTATTTTTACCTCAATTAAGGAAGTACATTGAGGGGAATTGATATCCCCAAAGCTGGGGGGAGGGGGTGGATCTTCATTATGTGGTTATTGGCATCTTGTTTCTTCATATTATTTCTTTTCTGTACTATACAATGAAATTATTTTACTAATGAAAATTTTCATTTAGAGATTATATCCATGCCTCCATGATTTTATATCTCTCTTTAGAAACCACTGATTAACTTTTTTCCATAAATAAATTTTAGAAGACACTCCAAAACCCTCACATCTGATGTGACCATATTGTTATAACCTCTTCAAGGCCACTGTATATATCCATTCGTATCATACAATCATTGAAAATTAATGTCTCTAAATCATATAAATATATAGTAAAACAAGTACATGAGTTTAAAACATGGGGTTTATCCAAGGTGTGACAAAGCCTTAGTTGGCGTGTGTTGTTTTTGGGAAAAGTCATTGAAAGAGTAAAAATGATTAAAATTACAATTAAATTTATTTTATTTCTATTTTTGACACAATAAATGATGAGTCATTAAATATACTATTATGATGAAATATCACGGTTAACATCATAAAAATAGAGTTGTTGGAGAGCCTCTAGGGTGAGTATTTGATTATATCTCTTAGATGAATGTCAACAAGATCATATATCAATGATAAAGTGAAAAATAAGTAATGATTATAAGCAATTAATATGAAACATATTCGTTCGGAATTAGTGATTGATCAAAATTGAGGTAGGTCATTTTTTTATTGGATTACATCCCCGTTCATAATTTCAATGAATAATGAAAATCAATGAAGATAAAAATGATATGTGGATCAGTTTTTTTGTGGGATGGGTCAGATCAAATATGGTTTTGAATAATTTATTCTTGATTTAAATTGTTGATTTTTAATTCATCATTATAATGGAAACATATTTAGATTAACATGATTATAAACCAAGGTTTGTTCCTCTTTATTATTCTTGAGTTATTCTCCATTGATTAATTATTCATTACAAGTGTTCATCTTTTGGACTACAGTTTGACATATCCCGATAAATATGTCATTGTAGTAAATTTACAAGGCATATAGATACGATATTGTAGATCATGGATTAAAATGACATGTCAGCGGTACAATGATAGGAGGGGAATTGGATTAGATGGTTTTCTATATCCGATTTAGAATTATTCTATGTGAAACACACAACGACATTCGAAAGCATATTAAGAACAAATAAAAATACCAAATGATGTTAATCATCAGTATCAAGGCTTGGCATGTGAGTCTATATAATTTTACAATTGTGTGATGGTTTGAATTGTAGCTAGATCACTATTGAATATGCATGGAACCATATATGTGTTTTTAGGAAACTCTACAATATAATATTGTAATGTAGAGCCACATGCCATTTGGTCCCCACCTTTAGATGGATAGGGTTATAGAAGTAAATAAGTGTCAAAAATCATGTGACCATATCACATGTCATAGGGACTCTTTGATGATTTTTTAAAGTATATCATAGGGTACATGTACATAGGATGGAGTACATGGGTTGACGACAGTTTGTGTACTATTACACAAGATTGGTCTAGAGACACATACAATTTACACATGCATGACCTATGGTTACCAGACATGATTTGTAACCCTTAAACAGACCATTTAATTATAAAATATTTCATGGGATCCTTTTTCCTTAGTATCTTAGACATGTTTTGTTACGGTGAAATCCCCAAATCATTTTCTGTAATGGTTAGTACGAATCACATCATACTCAGTGGTCAAATATTCCTTTAGTAGGACTTCTTGGATATAGTTCATGTAATCCTTCCCTGAGGCTCAGAGTCAGATCCACTATTCATCTCTAAGCTCAAGGTATATTTTTTGGTTTTTCTCGCGACTAACACTACAAGGGCTCCAACACTCTATATAGTGGTATAATATAGATTTATTTGTTTTTATACCCCATGTGATTGGGTGTGATCATCATCTGTGTATCACATCTCTTAGGAACATAACCATGTACTTCTAAAGGCAAGACTAGAAGAGAATTACCTCTCTGATAGACTTCATCAGTGTTATCAGTCACAAGAGTGTGTTATGTTAAACATGTTCTATGTGGAACATTCATGATGGAATCATAAGCCAGCTATTACGGTTTTGACTAACCTTTTACACTTGATGTATTTTTTATGTATATCTAGATATTTCTATTATATTTTTCATGCAAATATACTTGTTTAGAGGTTACTATTTTTTTAATGCATTTTTGCTTTCGGGAGTCATAATTTGTATCATTATACTCACTCTTGCATATGATTTTCCACATGTGTTGTGTCTTGTGCAGATGATCATCTTTTTTATAAATTCCTTGTTAGAATAAGACTATATGGTGCAATGTCAGACAAGATTGCATGAGGCGTGTTCCTATGATACGTTGACAAAAGTCCCCAGTGTTATTGTTTAGTTGATCTTGTTTTCAAACACTATGGTGGGATTGTATTTGGATTTATTTACATTAATTTAGTTCCTATCATACTATTGTTGTGGGATTTAGATGAATTTTGGCATAGTTTTTTAGTTTTTTAAATTTAATCATTGTCTGGGATTTTATATTTATATGTTTTTACATGTAATTAAAATAAGGCCTCCAATTTTAGTGACATGAAAACTTGATACTAGTCACTTTCCCCAGGCCTCATGGAGGTGAGATTGGGGGATCACACCATGGGCCCCACTAGGATGGGACGTGGTAGAGAGGTATGTAAAGAGTAAGTTCTACCATGGGACCGTCGTCTATGAGATTGTTTTTAGATACGATTTTATGTTTTTGGAGATTCTCTTGTAGGATAGTGATATTAGTGTTGGTGCATCATCCTATATATCCACACAACATGATTCTAAGGACCTGTATAATGACCAAAACATGACAACAGAAGTTGTAGGAAACAAATGGTAGATGAAACATATATTATTGGGTTGTGGTATCCATATCTGTATTGAGTCATCTCTCAAGATGTAATCATTGACCATTTTACATCTTGTTTTATTATCATGATTAAATAGTGTATTTCATGTAGTATTTAGACTTAGGATTAAGATAATGATCCCATAAATTATTGGGAGTTGATATATAGACCATTTCTATTGAAAAATACATCTTGTGGTGCACTATAAATACCACTACCAAGTGAAAACACATAATCCTGGAGATCAATCAGATGAGGTTCACATACTGATAATGCATCATGAGCTTGAGTGATAGTAACCCATCATGTTCTAAGGTGATCCCGACCTAGAGCTAGCTAAGGACTAGCTTGAGGTAGTGACCTCAGTTTTCTCCAGGATAGGACACTATTCGATCAGATGGTGGTCATGGTGTGAACGTTCATAAAGTATATATATAATTATAGTGGGGTTTAATTAATTAGTCTTATGATGAGGTGACTCTACCATGGTCAATGTTTGAGAATAATTTTAGAGAGGATTTCAAGACTGCTATGTAATGGTCTTTGCGTATTTAGGATCTTCATCTACACCGGTAGGGTAGAACTACGTTAGGTGAGTATTCATCTGGGTTTATCAACCTCTCTATTAAATTGATTGATACGATTCATGACATGTTCTTCAAGACTCATACCTTTGAAAAGGGTCTATGTAGATAAATTCAAGATAGTTTTATCCCTCTATGAATTACCTCAATTGATGGGGTGATATAGTTATATTTGGTTGTTGAGAGTTTCTTGGCTAGGATGATAAAACAATTAGTTGTTGATGGCAATATTGTAAGAGAACATTCCTTGGAATCAGGGATCCAACATTTGTCTTTGGGACCTGGACATGTGATAAATTTAAGGAGGAAGTCCTACGATGGAGGATTAATGGTTATGGACTCACAAGATGGGTCTAGTTAGCCAAATTATACGTTTTTATAATCTTGTAATGGTAGGGGACAAATTTCTCAAGATTGTATGACATGGAGTACAACTGATAGAGAGACTATGGAATGATTGAAGAGGAAGAGGCATTGACTAGAGAATATAGTTCAATAGTGATGTGGATGTGGTAGAGGATCATGAAGAGCAACATGAGGTGGATGATGCATTGACTTGTTAACACCACCACCCAGGTGGTCCAAGCTAGGCTTAGTCCTATGGAGAAATGGGTTGGGGAAAACTACTTGTAATCAAACCTTATGGTCCATAGTCTTTGGGAAGGAGTCGTGGTATGATATATGCCTTTTATATATTAGCTTTAGTAATGATAGATATAGGTTCTAGTCATTACTTTTTAAACATATTCTGTTCTTAAAATAGAGATTTTGGTTGATCCCTTGGATCGCCTATTTCTATTAAATACTCTTACAATATGTGACTAAATGATCATGAAATTGTGATGATAGCATGAGTTCACTAATGTGGGTGAATGATTCCTAGGGGATCTATTTGTAGCGGTGATGATGCCTTTTTTCATCATCATTAGTATGGAATGGTTATCCAAAATTCATTCCATGATTGAATGTTTTAGGAAGATTATGTGTCGTGTCTATAATGATGGAGCTTGGTTCTACTTTTCCATTGAAAATAAAACCCAAGATTTATATGTTGGACTCATGCATAGGATGGTGAAACCAATTTCTCCTTAGTTTGGTAATTTGACCACATGTGTAGTGGATGTATAGAATTTTATGTTTCATGGAATATTTGTAGAGTATGATGATTCCTTCATTAAGGATTCTACATGTTTTCCTCCCCAAAGAACAATATACTTATGCATTGATATAAATCATGTGATAACACCAATATCTATGATAGAATATCATATGGCCCCCATAGATCTTTATGAGCTGAGGGTGCAGTTAGAGGACTTATAGAGTAGGCGATTTGTTAGACCTAGTGACTCATCCTTGGATGCCCATGTTTTGATCACAAAGATGAAGTGAATGATCTTGAGTTTATGTGTGTACTATCTATGCTTAAATCATGTGACAATGAAAAAAATGTATGCACAAAAAAGGATCGATGTCCTATTTTATTAGTTGAGAGGTGAATGATGGTTATCAATGGATGAACTTAGGACAAGCTATCACTTGATGGGATAAGATTATGAGGATATAATGAAAACAACATTTAGATGTCGCAACAATAACTATGAGTACCAAGTGATTCCCTTTAGCATGATGAATTCCCCAGTATATTTCATTGGAATCGGTAAATAGACCATTCTGACTTTATTTGAATTGTTCATGATAGTGATCATTGATGATAACATTGGGTATTCGAAATCTGAGGTGGAGGACCTGAGGCACATGTGGATGGTTCTGGACATACCATGCATGCAATAATTTTATTGAAGTCTCTCAAAAAAATGTTCTCGATATAAGCAGTCTACATTCGTGGACTCATTTTCTCACCAGATGGAGTAGCAATGGACCCATCCATGGTTGAGGATGTGTTATCATGGGAGCCACCCAATATAATGATGGTGGTGTGATACTCCTTAGGTTGGCAGGCAATTAACATTTAATTATACCTAATTTCTCTATAATATTATCACCCATAACAATGTTGACCAAAAATGGGCATACAATTATGTAAATAGAGAGGTGCGATAATTATTTTCAGTAGTTTAGGAATAGTTTGATGAGCTCTCCCATATTGAGATTTCGGGTGGAGTTTGTTAGGTACCATGTTTATTTGATTCATGAGTAAATGGGATAGGTTGTGTTCTAAGGAAGTGGGTGGTAGTTATTTCCGATGTTTCAAAAAAATTTAGAGCACACGAGAAGAAATACATGACCCACATTCTTGAGTTAGCAATGGTAGTCTTCACACTTAAGATTTTGTGAAACAACCTAATAGGTGAGTGGGTTATCATCTATTCTGATTATAAGTGTCTCAAGTACATTTTCCCTTAGAAGGATATTAACATGATATCTAAGATATGGACCGATTTCCTATTAGATTTTGGGTTAGAGATGGTCTATAATACTGAGAAGGTGAATATTGTAGTAGATTATCTCATTTGGAGAACATGTTTGTAATTAAAAAATGAGGAGTCGTAGTGAATTTCAAAATACATTTATCCTTTGTGGATGGATATAAAACATCTTAATTATAGTATATTTTTGTTGTCCCTCCTATTATAAAGAATGTTAGGGATGAATATCTTGGGGATTTCTATCGTGTGACCTTAATTACTCAGATATCCAATGGACATGTTCCTGATGTATTTTTATGGGAGGTGAATATGTTATGATTTTTAGAGGATGAGTGATGGTACAAGTGACATTACTGGAGGATATTCTCATAGAGTTCCATAAATATTCTTTGGTGGTACATATAGGTGTTTAAAAGATGTAGAAGGACCAACAAAATCTTTTTTGGTGTCCAATGATGAAGAAAAGGGTTGGAGAGTTTGTCTCTTGGTGCCTTACTTGTCAGATAGTAAAGGATGAGCACCATGTTCTAGTGGGTTTAGCCAAAACCTTGAGGTTCCATAATGGAATTTGGATGGGATACCATGGACTTCCTGATAGTCTTACCTTGTTAATATAGGGGACACAATTCCATCTTGGTTATCATAGACATTCTCACCACATCAGCAAACTTCTTAGTTATTTGAGAGCGGTGTTCAGTAGAGATCTTGGGAGACATGTATAGAAGATATACCAACACCATTGAGGTCCATAAATCATCATTTCTGACCATGATACTCACTTCGAAAATCACATATGGAATGGATTATAGGAATCCACTTGGAATCATTTATTACTTAGCATAATGTTTTACCCAAAAAAACTTTGGCTAAATAGAGTTGAACATTCAGGTTTTCTAAGGCATGTTATAGGATTTCCTATTGTATTTTGGATATTGTGGGGGGGATCACCTATTACTTATGTAAATTTCATTCAACAACAACTACCATTCATATATTGGTATGGGTCCATTAATGGATTTTTACTACTGAATTTATAGGTCACCACATTACAGAACTGGCATAAGAGACTAAGAACTTATAGACCAATAGTTTGTTTGGACCACTATTAAGAAAGATAAGACCATCCAAGAGTGGATGAAGACAACATTGAACCATCATAAGTCTTATGAAAAATGGCGATGAAGGAATTTGGAGTTTAATGATGGTTTCCAAGAGTTCATATGGGTTTCATCTTGATGTTGATTATCGGGATTTGGATGTAGTGATAATCTATCTATGGAATTCATTACACATTTTAGAAGTTGTGTAGATATGGTGAGAAGGTGTACCACTTAGCTCTAACTCTAACATTATATTAGGTACACAATGTTTTCCACATGTCATAGCTAAGGATATACGTCCATGGCCCATTTCACATTATTGACGTGGGAGAGTTGGACATCAAGGACATAGCTACAATTACTGAGTACCAAATAGTGATTGTGGATCAGTATGAGAGGATCCTTCATGGGAGATAAATTATATTATTGCATGTCTGGTGGTAGTATGTGAATCCGTAGGATAACACATTGGGGTTGGATGCTCACATACGTTCTTGTTACTCACATCTCTTTTTTGTAGCCCTTTCTTTCACCACATATGATGTAAATCGCTAAAGTGGGGAGAATGTAGTGACTCAAATCTTCCATGTAACTCCCCGAAAATAGTTCCCCAGAGTTGGTGCATTGTTACATAACATTGGAATGATCACAAAAGTACATGTCTCAAAAGGCCAATTAGTTTAGTAGCCTTGGAAGTACTAGATACATTCATAAGGTTTACATTACATCATAAAATGAAAAACTACAACAACATTGTTTCCATAGAACACACTCATATCCCTTCAGACTATCCCTACAGGTTATTAATAAAATTCTTCTTTGCATCCTTGGAAAAATTAAACATAGAATGGGGTGAGCTCAGATGCTTTGTAAGGATAACAACATAGCAAAAATATTCATGAATAAGCATAAACATTAAAGGTAATGTATAAGAATAAAACAAAAGCCTTTTAAACATGATCATCAGAATAATATGGAAAATATAAAATCTAATAATTCCATTTACTTACTCACATGGATATTCTACTAGTCGAATAATCAAATGCAATATCAATAGGCACTTTCAATATGATGGAATGCATAATTCCAGACATTCATAACCACATAGTCAAGGCCTTATGCCAAGACTACAAATAATATTTTGTAAAGGCCTTGTGCCAAGACACTTGTTTGTCTCATGAGACCTACAAGTGCTTCTATGAACTATAGCAGGCTCCACTCGTCAATTACTAAGTCCATTGCATTCCACATATGAAAAGGTTTAAACATAACATAAACATTCATTTTAAAACTAGCATACAAAATGTCAATACATTATCTATAAACCATGAATGTTATAAAAATAACACATCCATTGTCAAAATTATCACAATAACTTCAATATAATAAGGAATATTTGTATCATAATAAATCAACTTCGAATAATCTTAAAATCCATCAAAGGATATTAACATAGATGAAATCAAAACCTTTTTTAGAGAAATATCTCATTTTATTTTGAAATAAATTAAGAGTCACGTAATTTATAAAGAAAATATTTATTATTAAAATATTCTTATAATCTTGTATGGTAAGCTTCGACGATGTTATAATGGTGGAAAATTGCTACAGTCGCCGTATAAGTTAAAAAAATCCATTCTAACCTTAATTTTGTTGAAAAGGTTATAAAGGACCTTATTTGGAAAACGACGGAAATATTAATTTATAAACATATTATAAATGTTAAACAAGGGTATAAATGACTTTAACCCATAGTATAGTAAATATTAATAATGTTTTGAAATACATTTTTACGAAACATGGATGTGGATGATAAAGAGGACCCAGTGGATAATTACATATAAAAAACCTTTGATAATGAAGAGATTGTCGGATTAACCATTACCTTGTAATTTTCCTTGGTAGAGGGTAGGTTAACCTCCTTTATAATGGGGAAATAATTGTTATTAAATTATACATGAATCATATACATTAATATGATATCATATATTATCTTTTAATATTTCTTCGTTAATAATATCTTAATATTATCGTTGTTTTGGGTGTTAACAGATTCATTTTCATTTATATTTTTTATTATGTGAGTAATATTTGTTATGGAGGGGATGTATATTATTCATATTCATAATGAAATAAAGTCATTAAGAATTATTTTCAATCATCTAATGAATATTATTCTTCAATGGATACGATGGGGAATGAATCTCATTGCGTTCGTGGAGACGGTAATCCGTACGTACAAACGAGTGACTATATCATTATTTTAATATAAAAATAATATATAATTGGATGGTATATCATATATACTGAATCATTATCATGTTATATTTGTTATTTACATCAATTTCACATCATTATTATATCCATCCAAATAATAATGTATTGAATAAAAATTACACCACAACATAGAGACGGTAAGCCGTACGTACGCACGTAAGGTGACATGTCATTCAATGTATGGATAGAATAATGAATGTGTTTGTTACATATTTATAATAAAACCAAAATATAGAGAAGATACTGGTGTTATAATTTTATAATTGAAACCATAAGGAAAAATGAAGTAGAAGAAGAAAGGTACTTGAAAGTGGTGATGAAATATTTACCTCTTCTTCGGGTTCTTCCTTTTGATTTGATCAAAATGGATCCGTAGGATGGATTTATGACTAAAGTAAGGCCTCTAGGATGAATGTAGGAAAGTTGAGAAGGTATTTGATCTGGGTTTGGCCCAGAAAAATGGCTTTTATGGTGTGAATTAGAGAGAAGGGGAAGATCTCTTTTATAAGAGGGGTGAGGGGCACCTTATAAAAAGTTAGAAATATTATTTTATAATAATATCATTTTATGTTTCAAATGGACGAAAAGTGGATTATTTAAATGATAAGATGGGTATGGGATGAAAACCAGTCAACCCATAGGTTTTAGATAGGTTTGGGTCACTATATTTACATTATATTTTAGATTTAACTCTTAGTTGAATAGTTTGACAGTTACCACGTCTGTATGTATTTTTATATTATATGGTCAATAAACATACTATATACTTCCAAGAGAACAAAAAATGGTTTATTAATGATTATAATATAATTATATAATTCCTTTGGCCCAACCATTGTTTTTAATGAATTGAATATCAATTGATAATATAATATTTGTTTTAAAAACTCTTTTATGTCAATTTTGACATTATTTGGTAATTTCTTTTTTCTAAATTCATAACAACATTATTACTTCAAATAAAACACATCTAACCAACCCTAATATGTTTTAGTAACCTAGAAAATAATTATAATTCATAAAAAGTCTAAAATTTTATTTATTTGGATATTTATAATGTCAATTATTTTAATATTTCATTAATTAGGTAATTACTACATCATCATTGTGTCATAAATAAATTAACTTCTTTAATGTCTAAAAAATATAAATAAAATACCATCATGTAGGAAATATTTTTATCTTTTTAATTAATATTAATATTAGAATTTATCTTATGTATAACCCAATATTAAAAATGTTTTAGTTATTAAACATTGATTTTAACTCTTTTAACTCTTATTTATATAAAATAATAATATGTGTCATAATCTAATCCAAGTGGATCAAAGAGGTTTATATTGTATTACTAATGTTGTTTTTGGACGAATTATACTTATCCAATAGAATTAAAAAAAATTTTATGGTAATAATAATAACATTTTTACCTTTAATTACCCTATTTACTTTTAACCGTGGTAAATAAAAGTAAACATTTACTATTCACCCAGAATTATTTTCATCTTATTGAACCAAATTTTTCATACTGATATCAACTGTGTCTCTCGTATTTTTGAAATTCCACTCATAAAAGTGGTAAAATTATGTTTTATGTGAATTTGAAAATTCTCCTATGAGGTGGGTAAAAGACGGTGAAAAGATCAATAAATTTTTTATATATCTAAAATTATTATGCACATACTCCAATGAATTACAATGAAATTATATATGTATTATGTATCTATATTGAGCTAAAATCTATATAAATAAAATAAATAATTATTTGAATAAAAATTCTTTTTTAAACAATAACTTAGTGTTTTTTACTATTCATCAAAAATTGTATGTCTTCAGAAAATACCAAAAATTCACCATATGCTAATTTCAATATTACGAATCAAAAAATTAAGTGCATTTTGAATGATAAAAATTATAAAATTCAAAAAAGTGTATATTACTATTCATAACACCTTGTTTGACAATTTGTGGTGTGTTAGAACACAAATTTGTGTAAAACACACGCTACTATATTATTTAAAGAAAAGCGTATCGTGGAAGCTTGAGGTGTTACATTCTCCCCTCCATCAATTAATTTCATCCTTGAAATTTCTAGAATATTATGGAATAAAAAGACTTGGGTGGTTCTTCATCATAAGTTCCTCGGGTTCCCACGTTGCCTCTTCCATCTTATGGTTTCTCCATTTAACAATTACTAGACTAGTTTCCCGGTATCTCAAAACTTGTTCTCTTGTATCAAGTACCTTGATAGGCTATTCACAATAAGACAGATCGGGTTCCTTTTCTAAATCCTCATAGGTGTGTACATGCATTGGTCCATGCTTGTATTTTCTCAACAATGATACATGGAATACATTGTGAACTTTGAAGAGACATGGCAGTATTGCCAAACGGTAAGCTACAACCCCAATTAATTCTATAATTTCGAATGGTTTGATGTAACTGGGACAATGTTTTCAATTCTTACCGAAATGTATAACACCCTGCCATTGAGATACATTCAAGAAAACATGATCTCCAACCTAAAATTCTGAATTTTTTCCTTCAGTTATCGGCATAGCTGTTCTTTCTACATTGAGCTCCTTTGATGTGGTTTTGAATTACCTTCACATTTTCCATCATTTACTCAACTAGTTCTAAGCCTAAGAGCTTTCTTTCACCAACATCATCCCAACAAGTTGGTGTGCGAAATATCTTTCTATATAATGCATCATATGGTGCCATCTGAATACTTGAATGAAAGATACTTGTATAAGAAAAATCTACCGAAGGTAAATATTTGTCCCACATACCTTGAAAGCCAAATGAGCAAGATATCAACATGTCTTCTATTGTTTGAAAAGTCTGTTGTGATTGTCCATCAATTTGGGGGTGGTAGGTAGTGCTCAAACGATGTTCACTATCTTGGGATTTCTAAAGAATTTTCCAGAATCATGATGTAAAATGGTGATCACGATCAGAAAAAATCGATAGTGGTACTCCATGAAGTCTTACAACTTCATTAATATATAGTCTTTCTAAACATTCAAGTGGTAAATATTTCCTTATTGTAATAAAATGTGCTGACATGGTAAGATGATCAACAATGCCCCATATTGCATTGTTCCTTCTAGGAGTCTTTGGTAGTCCCATGAAAAATCCCATCATAATATTACCCCATTTCCACTCATGTATGGGAAGAGGTTGCATGACTCCTACATGTTGTTTCCTTCTAGATTTTACTTGTTTAAAAACCATACATCTTGACACAATATCAGCAATCTCCCTCTTCATGTTGTCCCACAAAAAATGTACCATCAAATATCTATCCATTTTGGTTCTCCCATGGTGTATAGATAAATTGGAAGTATGATAATCATCCAACAATTACCTTTTTAGATCATGTATATCCGGAACACAAATTCTCTTCCCAAATTTCAAAATTCCATCTTCATACACAAAATCACTCAATCTCCCATCATTCAAACCTATAAACATATTTTGAAACACTTCATCAATGGTATCAGAACTCTTTATCCATTCAATTAACGAGGTTTTGGAAACCATTAGAAAAATTATTGATGTTACACTTTCTACGATGATTCCCATATCCATATTTACTAGATCCATGTATATAGGATCCTTTTAAACTCTCATCTTGTTCAAAACTCCAGGATACTTTCTACTCAAGGCATATTCCACCTTATTTTCCTTTCCCAGGTGGTAGTGTATCATGAAATCATAATCCTTGAGTAGTTCAAGCCATATTCTTTGCCTCATGTTGAGTTATTTCTATGAGAAAATATACATCAAACTCTTGTGATCAGTATAAATCTCACATTTTTCAACATAGAGATATTGTATCCAAATCTTAAAAGCAATGATTATAGCTGCTAACTCAAGATCATGAGTAGGATAGTTTTTATCATGAAATTTCACATGTCGTGATGCATAGGCAATTACTCTATCATTCTGCATAGGGACACACCCAAGTTCTCTCTTCTATGCATCACTATAAATAAAAAACCTATCATTCCCCGATGGTAGAGTCAAGATAGGATCATTGTGTAATCTTCTCTTCAGTTCTTCAAAACATTCTTCAAATTATTTTTTCCTAACAAATTTAATCCCTTTATGTGTGATCTTGGTTAATGGGATAGCCAATCAGGCAAAATTCTAGACGAAACGCTGATAATAACCTGCTAAACCAATAAAACTGCATACCTCAGTTATACTCGTCACTGATGGCCATTCTTGGATTGCCTTGGTCATAGAAGGATCAACTGATATTCCATCCATAGAGATGACATGTCCAAGAAAAAAAATCTCCTGAAGCCATAATTCACACATGCTAAACTTCCCATATAATTCAAGTCTTCAAAGAGTCTTTAGGATAATGCGCAAGTTATTTCCATGATCATCATAGCTTTTGGAGTACACCAATATATCATCAATAAATACTACTAAAAATTCATCAAGATATTCTTTGAAAACTCTGTTCATTAGATCCATGAAATCAAAGGGTGGATTAGTCAATCCAAAAAAAATTACTCCAAAACCGTACTGCCCGTACCTGGTTCGAAATGCGGTTTTCGGAATGTCTTCCTTCTTCACACACAACTGATGATATCAAAATCGAAGTTCAAGCATTGAAAAGTGTTGAGATCAATGCAGTTGGTCAAATAAATCATCAATGCGAGATGGGGATACTTGTTCTTTATTTTTATAGCATTGATCTCCCTGTAGTCAATGCACAACCTCATAGATCAATCTTTCTTCTTAACAAAAAATACAGGGGCTCCCCATGGAGAAATATTGGGGAAAATAAATCCCTTATTACTCAATTCCTCTAGTTGTTTCTTTAGTTCCACTAATTCCACGTGCCCTTTCTATAAGGGTTCTTTGATATTGGCCTTGAAATCATATTATATAGAAACTAATAAGTATCCAACAGTAGTTTTTTATAGTCTGATTGTATTCATAGAATGTCCACATGGAATGAATTTTCAGATATTTAAACACCTTCCAATTATATAAATATTTAAATTAAAAAGTAATATATAATATTCAACATGAATTTTAGTTGTAAAAAATTTCATGTAGTGTATTAAAAATTTATAAATGTCATCATGTGTGGTCTATTTTTTTGGGAATCAATTAATTTAATCACAAAAATAAATCATTCGAGTATAAAAATGTAGTGTAATGAGTAAAAAATGTTGAGTAAAAAAATATGGAATATATAATGAAATGAAATAAAAAATATTTTATATTAATAAATCATATAGTTTTACTAAAATATCATGGGTATTTAGAATAGTATATTGTCTATAAGTTTGCATTCAAAAATTTTGGCATGTTTATCCACTATTCATTTAAAATAATTTGGTTCCTATGTGAATAGATAAGTAGAATTAATGTGATGACTAATGATTCCAAATTTCAATTTATGAGGTTATCCTATCAAATGAAATTTATATATACACCTACAAAAAAAATAATAGTATTCCATCATAATTAACATAGTAGATTAGGTATTGGATAAAAAAATCATGAAAGTGAAACTTATGCGTAAATTAAAAACTATGTCCTTAAACATTCATGCATGAGGATTTTGTTTAAATTTATAAGACCAATATAGTATATAATGGAAACACTTTTCATCTATTCTTCAAAATATATTTGAGTCATATCACCACATGTAAATATTGTATCTAGAAGGACCATTAATGTTCGAAATTGTAAAAGAAAATGGGTTATGTAATGTTACTTTACATAGATACTTTTGATTAGTTTGTTGATAATTTTGATTGTTTTAATTTGAAATTTCATTTCAGCCCCATTTCCTCATCCGTATATAGTAGAATTCATCGTATTAGAAATTTTTCACTTAATTATTATTGTTTTTGCATTAAAAATAAATTGGAATAGAACACCAAGTTTCAGCTTATTTTTTAAAATATATAATGGCTATGATATGAATTTTACAATAGCTTGTTCATCCATATGAATATAAATACCATCATGTGGAACATGTATCTTGGAAGTACACACTAGATATATTTTAATCACCAATATAACATGTCATATTGGAAGTATTTTTGTGTGTATAATACCTCTTTGGATATTGTACATGGGACTCTTCATAACTACGTGATTGGTGGGTGTTGATAAAAATAAATATCAATCTTTTTCACCCTATAGAATATCAATATCAGAATGTTTTCATGGACTTCCTAATTCAGATTAAAAATAAAAAAATAAAAAAATATTAATTACCACTTCTATAATATCTCTTTTCAGGGAATGTATCACCTCAATGTTAGTAGGGGTGGGGTGGATCATCACATAGAGGATGCCCTTGTATTTTTTTTCCTTCTCATAGATTACTTCCCATAAAATTATATAAAAAATATGAATTCCAGTTATGATTTTATTATAAAAAATAAAATTTTTCACTCAACACTTTGATTTTATTGTCTTTATCGCCTAGTTCTTTTTTTCTGAAAATATGTTTAGCGTGACACCCTAAAATCATAACTTCTAACACAACCATACTATTATGGATTCTTTAGGTCCACTAATAGTATAAATTCATCAGGTATATGTGATGATTCATATTTTTTCAATGTTGGATAAAAAAATAAGAAAACAAGTAATCATAAATATGTAATACTTATGTGAAGAAAAACATGTTTTTATGATGTAATACGTACCCATGCTTCCCAAGATTTTTGTGTGTTTTCATTTATTTTTATCCACTATATATATTCAATTTCCTTTATCTATATCACATGATGTGGTGTGTATATATCTTTGGATTTGGATTCTTAAATCATCATTCAAATAGAGGAACATAATTATAACATTTTTTGTTGTCACATAAAATTATTATGGTATAATTAAAATATCTAACATTTCTTTATGTGAAGTGTACACAATACATGATTTACAATAGGGATTCGTTTTTTTTACCTATATTATTTTAAAAAATGAATTATTGTTTCTTAAATTAGAAATTTTTATTCAAAGTTTTTAATACACATATTGTCATAAATTGTCTTACCAATCATAATGAACCTTAAAATATTTCTTCCTATGATATCCAATAGATGGATAACATTCTTATTGGATTATGAGGTGTTCAAACATCTACAGTGGATGCATGTTTATTTTCCCTTCAATAGATTCAGGATGAAAATTCATAACAGAGTTTTGAAACTCCTTATGGAACTTTCTAATATGCATTCTTCTAATTTCATTTAGATAAACTCAACTATAAATTCTGTCTTCATGGGATAATAATGAGTAAGTCAACATTTAATTATTAATTATTTTTGATATGAAAAATTTATATCATAATGTTACACTAATTTCATCCCAAATCAGTGTCCTATGCATAGGGACAACATTTTTATAGAAATATACATCAATTGAAACATGAATGTGAGTTGTAATCCCATGGTAACTACTGAACATGACATTGTCTATTTTAATTTGATTTGTACGTGAATTCCTTCCATCCAAGAATTTGATGCCTTTGTTCGTCCCATTAATGATTTTTTCAAACATCATCATACAATGAAACTATATATTTTATTGGGATTCTTATTGTTGACTATAAACAAATTCCTTTATTTCAAAATCGTTAATATGTTGTTCATTTTTATTGGTGAAAATGATATATGAAGAATATTGCTATTTCCCTACCATGGTTGCACTTACATGTTGAGAAAATAGTGGTTCCTTGGGATTGGGGGCATCTAAATTTGCAGAATTCATTATTTTCAAATGTGTGTCACAATTTAAATTAGATATCATAAATGTGGAAATGAATAGATAATAATACATGGTAACACAATAGATATATGGGAAAAATATAAACAATTATTGAACACTATTTTTAGAATGTTGGTGGGATTTAAAACCAATATTGTGTATCCAAATCCCTTCATTGAGGTCTCCTCTAACATAAAAAACTCATCTACATTGGGACCACTAGGAAATTATTGTAAAATAACAACAAAAGGGTTATACCCAATTAAAATGGCATCTAGAACACATGTTGTTTTTGTCGATAACTAAATAATTGACCACTATCATCAATACTCAAATTTCCTAAAATTAAATTATATAGTATTAGTGTGGTTGAAAATTATTTGTATTTAGTACAGCAAACATAAAATGGAATCTTCACACAACTCTTTATCCTCTTAATTTTTTTTTAAAATTACAATTTTGATCTTAAAATTTAATTTTCATTTGATCAATGTAACTTAATTATTATTCAAACAAGTAATCACATCCTCAAGAAGACCATCATCATTGACCACAAATGTAATAAAATCAGATGTTCAATAAATTACATTAATATTTATGTTAGTACATTCATTTATTTTTTCCCTATGTTTATTCCAAAATATATAACAATAATATATTCCATGATAGATCAGGTGTTCTTATAAGTCCTATAAACTAATTAGTCTTGAATAAAAAATAGTGTAAACATTGAAAAAGGATTGCAGAATTGTCATATATAGGATCATTTCTAAATGTGATGAAGTCCTTCATGTTATCCTCATTCTATTTTTTCAAAGTATTATAATCCATCCATTTTGAATTCATGTTCATAATATTAGATTTGGTAATATTCATATGTCAAAAATACATAACTCATAAAAATAATTTCATATAAAAAGTTATTCTTATGAATAAAATATTATTGTATGGTAATATTATTAGTGGATAGGATTTTAAAGGCATAAATTAGTTTGTTAATGGTCATCATTTTACTAGAATGAGTTTTCATTAATCTTTTATATATTATATGAACCTATATTACCACCTGATTCACAAATAATTGTCCCAATAGAAACCTCTCCCATATTAAAACCCAAAAATGATGTGATAAACATATTTTCTTCAATACAGAGTTTAAAAACTAGTTATATATATATGATTTATAAATAAACGTATACAAAAATTAAAATTGGTGACATTTAAAATTTCCTCCCTCAATATTTTTCTGAATATAATTTCTATTTTTTAGTTTCTTGAAAATAAAAGAGTATTGAATTATGATACCAAATAGACACTAAATATTAAATAAAATAGGTAAATACATATTTTAAAAGGAAATTTTAGTTTTACTCCACGGGACTGTGAGGGATTCAATGAAGAAAATTGAATGAATTTTCTGATTTTAATCCATAGGAGTATGAGGATACTTTGAACTTGGTGCAGATTACCTACCATGAAAAAACCCCTATATAATTATCATTTGTAGTCACCACCTTACATTATAAGGGGATGTGTTTTTGTGGTGCATAATATATTCCTCTATGTTATCAAAATGAGAACTAATGATAAAAGAGTAGAAATAAATGTGAAATCAAGGGAGAGAGTGAACCAACATTGGATCTTGGTAAAAAATATTGGCTAGAACATGGGAAAAGAATGGAAATGTTGATAATATACCCAATTACAAATTCTTATAAAAAAATCTCTCTAATTATAATTTTAGATCCCTATATTACATGTTAAGAGGGAAAGGTTTTTGTGGTGCACCGTTACATGAATCATGAAATTATAGTGGGGAATAATTATGAATGATTGAAAATGAACATAAAGGAGGGGGAGAGGGTGAACAAAAAATTGTTTGAGGAAATATATATTTGGTGGATAATCTGCGAGGTAGATTAAGTACATATTTGATCACATATGTGCACATTGTTTAATCCATTTTTTAAATTTCAAAAACAAACAAAGATGTCCAATGGCCGTCCACAGATCACTAGTTATCCCATACCTTGTTTTAAATATATTATTATAAATTCAAGAAAAGAAAATTATATAAATATTAAACAAAGAATAATATATTAATAAAAAATTTAAAATCATAAAAAATGTTTAAACAAAGAAATGAATATTATTTTATTTTATCTTCTTTTTGTTTGATCGAAACATCTAGTAAAACAGAAGAAAAGTCTGTTATTTCACCCCATTTTTTATTGATAATTGCTAAAATTTAAGAAAATAAATGTTTAGGAAATATGAAAAAAATAACACTTATTAAAAATAATTTTTCCACTACGCAATTATTCCAAATAAAAAAAATATAATTTCAGTTTTAAAATAAATAAATATATTTATTATATATATATATATTTACAATTATTATAAATATATATATATATTTATATACATTTATATAACTATAAATATAAATATATAAATAAATGTATCTATTTCTATATAATTATATAAATATGCATTCATAAATATATATATTTAAAAATAAATTTTACTTATATAAATATATTTTAATTTTTTATGTATTAAAAATATTTTTAAAAATATTTTCATAATTGTTTGTTAATGTTATTATTAAATTATATTGAACAAAAAAAATTTATACATACAGTTAGAATAAGTTATATACACAAAATTTTTTATAATCAACATTATTTTAACAAACATAATCAAATTTATTTATACACCCAAAGAAAATATTTTTAATTAATGGTAATCAAAATTTTTTATAAATTTTTTATATAATTTATTAATTCAAAATTATCAACTCCAAATAATCAAAAATATTAATTGAAAATATATATTAATTCAGAAGGATTATTTGAAAATTATTATTAATTCAAAATTATTAATTCAAAATAAATATTAATTCAAATATATTAATTCAAAATAATTATTAACTCTCAATTTCCAAACTATTCAAAATTCATTTTTTTATCCATTTAAATCTATTCATTCTAATTTCATCCATAATAACTATATTATAACATTAATGTGATATTTAAAATAACAATTATTATGATCATCATTGAAATTCAAAATATAATCCTCATTGAAAAACATCATTGAAATCCAATATTTAACATTTAAAACTAATAAATTACTCATAAATTAACATTTACATTACAACACCCAATGAATATTATCCTAATAAATCATTGGGACAATTTTTAATATTTTTTTAAAAAATATTTTCAATGAAAAACATGTTACCGTTTATTTCAAAAGGTTTTTAAACATAATTATTTCATATTAATTTTTTTTTTGAAAAATCAAATGTAGAATTCATTTTCAATCATCCTTACAAAATGCACTAACTATGTTAAAAACCAATCTGTTTCCATTTTGAACAATGATTTAAAAATTTAAAATCTACATAACTGAATAACATGAGCATTTAATAGTCAATATTATTTAGACACGTTGAAAATATTACTAAAAACCAAAGGATAATTAGTGACCATAATCAACAAGGACACATGGTTGGAAAGCCATGTGCGAATCCCATTGTTTTCATAAGTAGACACTCTAAACTATGTAAAGTATATATAAAAGGATAATAAAAATATATGACCTGACCAGGCTTCAATAGTTTAACTCCCTCTTTAACCCCAAAAGGAATATATTTTTAAAAATCCTCCAATAATATTTAACTATTGAGAGATTACCATCAATATAAATTCAAGTACACCAAAAAATATATGGAAAAATCTAAAATCGATACATGATAAATATTTTCATAGAAACTAGAAGTTTAGAATGAGTAAGAGATCATGATAAATGATTCTTCTAGTTTGGAATGTGATTGGTGTGAATTGGGCTTTAATCAAGTATTATTGAGAAAAATTTAGAATTCTCTAGTTGTGATGAGATTAGTATAGTGTCATGTTGAGAGAAGTGAATCATCATGTACTAAAAAATAATTTTACACATATATTGTATATAGAGAAGATTGATTTTATAAGAAGATCAGTGAAGAGAAAAACTAGAGGCAGCTATCAAGTTCTATGGGAGAACAAATAACAAGAGAGATGAGACTTTTTTGGTTCTATTTAAAAGATCAGATGATGGTTTTATTAGTCCAAGAACAATTTTTTCCAATCATTGATTCAGGTGAAGGTGGAGAATTGGTTTTTTTTAAATCCATGTATTTATTGGGATGTTTCTTTTTTCATATGTACAATAATTGAATTTGGAATGGTAACTAGGATGGCCATGTAAAGAAATTTTGCTAAATGTTTTGTGGATTTTGATATTAATTCAACATTAGTTGATAATTTGTATTTGTTTTATATTTATTTAAAATTAAATCCTTCTATAGTAAATGAACATGTTCTCGGGTTCTGTATTAATTGTTTTATTTAATGGGAATGTTAGATAAAGTTTTCGTAGATGTTTCTGATTATATAACTATAAAAATAAGGGTACTTTTATCAGAATTTAATTTTATAATTAACTATACTTGATGAAGATAAACTCTTTTCTAGGAAGAACAGTGTGTCGGGGAACATTTTTGATACACTACTAACCATTACATACAAATCTATGAGTGTGAGCATCACTTAACCCTCAGATAATACAATTATTCCATATGAAGATTCTTATTTTATTTTTGTTTTTGGAGCCATTTCAAAACCAATTAGTTGAAAGTTTATAAATTCATTGATTGTTAATGGGTTAACAAAAAGTGTTGGACTTGGTTTTCATTTAGATGTTGATGGTCACATAAGAAGTGAGCCTAGCATGCCATGGGCTGATTACATGGGATATGACTCAGACATTGAGATTGAATTGAATGACACCACATTAATAGAGGAGAAATATCATAGAAAATGTAATATAGTGGCTTGAATTATGTATCCCAAATGAGATCAATCCATGAAAAACGAGAAAACTAGTAGTGAAGGAGCTACTCATAATGTTCATACAATTTAGGATGAATTAAATGTCTAATGGATTTATTTTGAATAGATCCTAGGATTTTTTAATGCTTTCGAGGAGGATGATGACCAGGATGGAAATTAGGTCATCAGAGTTCTAGGATCATTTGATGCTAACACAATATTGAAAGTATTTCATCTAGAAAAAGAAATTTCTCTTGGTTGGGATACATATGTATCTTCCATTAAAGACCAATAAAAATAACTAATATTGTGTGTACTATGAAACAAAAAGGGAAGAAGAATCTAAATTTAGATTTTACAATGAGTAAAGATGTTATAGTTTGTAGACATTAGGTTTCTGAAGATACTCGTATCTATGTCTCCCCAGTAATGTTTTATGTAATGATTTGACCCTAATTGTTGGAGATTTCCTCATATAAAATCCTACTAGATGAAACTGATGATTACCTAGATGGCCAGATAAAAAACCCAAAGTAGTTTAAAAGGGGTATAGACTCAAGAGGTTAGGTTGGATCTTATAGTTTGGGTAGTGGATTAATGTCTTCTAATTTTATTAAATTTTTTGAAGAGTCTTAGATTGACTAATTTTAAGAGGATATGAAAACTATTTATAGTTCTTATGTAACGGTGTTGGTCAAAGACATTGATTCTGCATGGGAAATAATTTCATAGCATCTCCAGAGGATTATGTGGGTGAATGGAATAGGGTTTCATAGAAGTGATAGAAAAATTATTTCATATAATTCATAATGTTACCTTCTCCAAAATGGAACACGACCATTTTAGTTGCAAGTAATATCTTATAGGACAAAAATTATTATCCTATTTGTTTTAAAGATGGCTATTATTATCGTTTGAGTCTAGATTTTCAAGATCTCTTTGGGAAATATAGGAGTTGAATCCTTCCATATGACTCCTCTTCCTATCATAAAATGTTGATTTTATGCCACCTCAATTAACCACATCATGGTGGAGAGATCAATACCGAAAGCATATTGGTCATTTTTCTAGAAACCTAGGATAGAGATGGAGGAGAAATATTTCATTATTTTTTTTTTATGTTGTAGGAATCTCTTTCATTGTCAGGGCTTGTCTTTCCTTATTTAGTTCATTTTACTTTTCTAATAAACTTTGATTATATGGTAGAGCTTTCCAACTCACATTCAAACCTCTACGATTATAAAAAATATATTTATTTTTATGTAGATTTATTATAAGTTTATAATTTTGTTAATATATATTTTTATTACAATTATAATTATAAATATATATTTTTAAAAATAATTTCTATATTTTTATAATTATATTTAATCAATTTATATTATCAAATATATTTATATATATTTATAATTATATAAATATATATAATAGTAAATAAAATAAATATATTTGTTTGTTTCTATTGAATTATAAATATATTTATTTTATTATATATATTTATATATTATATATATATATAATTATGTATATATAATTAAAAAAATAATACATATATATTTTATATAAATATATTTATTATTATCTTTAAATTATTTAAAGATATATATATTTTTTAAATTAAAATTTAAATTAATAAATTTAAAATGTTTTAATGTATAATTATTGATATATTTATATAAATAGATACTTTTTTATAACTATAATTCTAAATAAATATATATTTTTATTTCTATATCTATAATTAATAATATATAATTAATACTCAAATGTTTCAGGAGAATAATAAAGCATGCTCCTAAATAATTTAATAGAAAATAAAAAATGACAGGAAGACAATGAAATATGGGAATTTGGAAACAAAGGAATCCCACATTCATATGAAAAAAATAAAAAACCATGGACATGATCAGATTTGGTTAGGGTTGTCATCATCATTGTCAGTTTCCCACTCATATTGTGAGTTCCTTTGATTTAAAAGCATGGCATATTTTTCATTAAGGTTTTCTAGTTTTGGAGTGAGTTATAGGCCACATCCATGACCATGACCAAATCAATGACACATAGTGAAATAATCACTACCATCTGGATTCATCTGCCCCAGAATTGCATCCTCTTTATTACCATCTGATTCATCACAATTATTCCCTCTTCCATGATTTTTTGGATGACTTCCAATTATCCTTGTCTTGGTTTACTACAAAACCCTTATGGTTCTTAATTACTAAGATCTGGATTTTCAGTTTTAATTAGAATCTGGTTGATCACTACCACATCCATGACATTTAATGTATCAGACACTATTAATGGCTGTATATTTTTTGATACCCGAGAATACCTATGTTGATATTCTATTAGAAAAATGTTTAAAGAAACCTGATCTTCATGGTCAAGCAGAGCAATAACAACACCTCCTTCCAATATCCATTCCAGCACACTTGACGTCGCACCATTCCTTGGCCAACCCCCTAAAATGAGTAATCAAATCATTGCATTCCATTACGACTATGTGAGGATAAAAGTTTCACTTTCATAACATTCTCATCATCCAAACGTTGGGAATCATATTTCATTCCATCGCACTCATCATTACGTTACTCAATGTGATTAAACGATTCTATATTCATTAGTTTATTTTGTATTGAAACCATAACTGACAAAGACATAGAAATAGTTTTCCTTTGGATCATATTAAATTCTTTATTGTTCTAAAAAAACATTTCTCATTCAATTTACTATATGTTGAATCCTTTTCTCATACATGATGACCTCATCAGTCTGGGAATGCTTGTAAATATGCCTGATGTTTTCGCCTAAATGAACTCCAATAATTACACCAATGGAGAAACCAAATATAAGTCATTCAAAATACAACTATGTTTATGGGCATTTTATACCAATCATCCCGCACTTCCCTCACCAACATTCTATTCATTATCATCGATAATATCATATCATAACATCTTCTTATCAGTGCACTACATGAGATATGCCGAATGAATATTATCTTCCCCTATCTGCTCCTACGTTGCAGTAGTATATCCATTAGAAATCACCTCATGTTTCCCTTCAATAACATTTACATGATCAGTATCTAGCTGCCCAGAGAAATATTTCAAATCATTCGCATCTCGTCTTGTTAGAGAACATTCCAATTAACAAGAAACATCACCTTATACATTATTTACTTGTGTTCCACAAGAAGACTATCCATTTTGGACCTCACTCTCCGAATTAGCAGCAAACTCCATCTGAAGAGAATTACCAATATTCTATGCATGTAGAACATTATTCAGTTGTGGATCAGGCCCTACAGCATGGGCAATGCCCATCTCCATAGAACCATAACCATTTGTAAGATGATCAAACACATCTGGGGGAGATAATTTCTTACTTCATTTCATATATGATTTCATATCCCGACCACAAATAGAAAAATTCTCATAGAAAACTATTCTCTTACAACTACCATAGTCAAGACCAATAACATGTCATTTAGAAAAGAATTTTGGAATCCTCTCATAAATGATCAACAAATCGAACCCCTCATCATTTTGTATTAAAGCACTCAGTAATATAGTGTTGAACATAGATCAATCTCAAAATATTATACATTTATATAATTATAGATAAAAAAATATTTTTATTATTTAAATGCATTTATTCTAATTTCATAATTATTTTATTAAATATTTATTTTTATATAATTAAAATAATAAAAAATTATTTTTATATAATTAAAAATATATTTATAGAAATATATATATATATATTAATATATAAAAATATATTATTTTAAATATTATAAATAAATAAATAAATAAATATAGTTATTTATTAATTTTGATTTTATAATAATTTATAAATTTATATATATATTGATTAATATATTTATAAATAAATTTTTTTATAAATTTTTTATAGGACTATAAATATATTTCAATAATTATATATAATTATTTAATTATTTACATATTTTTTTGTATATAATATATATTTTTATTTTTAATAAATTAATATATTAATTTTTATTCAATAATTATTTTAATATTTGTTATTTTATTTTTTAATTTTATGCATACTTCTTAAAACATTATATATATTTATAATTTTATTTCTAACTATTTATGTACATCCCATATATACACATTAACACTTGTTATGTGCATATATATATTTTCATAACAGGTGCATGTCCACACATATATAAATACACACATATATATATAAACGTACAAAATCTATATATAAACCTAAAAAACACACAAAAAAATGTATACACATCAATACACACATGTAATGATATAAATATATTTTTTATGAAAAGGATCTAGCCAGAAGAAACTCTTCTGACCATTTACTAAAAGTTAAAACAAAAAGATAACAAGAGAATAAATGGGGTCAAACTAAGAGATGCCCCTTTATCCAAAAAACTAGTTTAACCATTATAGTATGAGATATCATTTGCATATCCATAGCTATAATCATTAGTAGTTTCTCATTCCGACTATAATAGAATCCTAGCCATCGTTGCCTCAGATATTTCCACCTAACAGGAGGGATTGAATTTTAATTTTTTAGAGGAATATCATGTAGGACCATTCCTTTTAGGAGTGGAATAATCCTTCTATGTAATTCTGTTCGGAGGATCCAAATTTGATGCTTCATTTCCACCCATCATTCCGATAACATTTATGAGAAAATTATAATAAGAAACATCTCCACCACTGCGTATAGATCTAGTGGGGTCCAATAAAATCATTTTCTTTTCTTTATCTCTTATAACATCATAGATGTTACATTATTTATTATTTTATAAGGAATTAGAAATTTTATTAGGCATATTAGATGGATTTCTAGAATTATACAACCATACACTCATGCTGAATGTCATCACCTTTCCCAGTATGATGAGGATTCTAGGAAGCACTAAAATCCATACCAACTGGATAATAAGTATAGGAAAGGACATGCTCTGGACCGTTTCTATCGACCACTTGTGAAACCACAAGGCTGGGTACTCATTATGATATAATGGATGAATATGTTCTACCATGAATATTTAAAACCCCACTGGGGGAAGCATCCACATCAATAGTAGTTAGACCACCACGCTCTATATTTTTTCCATGTTCAATATTATTGTCCATAACAATAGTATTACCATATATTACCATGTCATATCCCACCAGATTAATACACATCTCAAATCCATCGTAATCTAGTCTAATAAAAGGAGTTGTATGAAAATCATTTGGTGTACCTCATCTGCATGATCCTCTCGAGCATTAGAGGGTCCACAAATAACTCAATCTAGAGACTACTCATTCAGTAGTATCATCTCTCTATTCAAACTGGGAATCTAATTATTTCATTTCTCAGACTCATCCACCTCAATTCTATTCAAAAGGTCCTTTCAATCACAAGTCTAACATGATCTAGAGGCTTTTACATAGCATCATGCTTCATTTTTGGCTTCCTAGGATAATGAGTAGATATATGTCCCTTCATTCCACACCCCTCACATAATACATTCCTCTAACATAACTCTAGAGAATGCGCCACAACCATAAAATCATTAACAATAGAGTTTTTCACTCATAATATTCATTAATATGGATGTCATCTATGGGATTGGGGAGATTTTCCTTGTTAATAATGGTGAGTGGATAATATCTCTAATACTATCGTGAAAAAATTACCAAACTACTCATACTATGTTTCCTTATTATGTTGGATGGGAGTAATAATTTCCATGCCGATATAGTGTAGAATCCACAGGAGACAAAGGATGAAATTGTGTTCATGAAGACAATCCCATATAGGAGAGAAGTAGTTTGTTACTCTTGTGATGTTGAAATCCATCGACCTTTCATGTTGATGTTTCCATTAGGGTTCAAGAACAAAGAACTAACACTCATTGAGAGAATATTATAGTCATATTAAGGTAAGAGACTTTAACAAACACTATAACCAATGGAGACTCACCTCCAATATGAGAAAACCAAAAAATTTAAATACAATTAAACAAATCTTCTAGATTCCATGATTCATCACCTTTAGGTAATATGAGATTTTCAATCAAGGAGTTATTCCAAACAACCCATCTCCCATAAAACACTTCATAATCCTCTTAAACATGTGCTACAAATCCCATTTAAATGATTCTTCTAGTAAAAGATTTATTTAATTATTCCAAGGCCATCAAGACAAAATCCGATTTTATATCTGATATCATACCCAATATTCAATTAAATTTAATGAATCATAAATATGATATGATATACATGCATCATATTCTCTTTTCACCACTATAGTATCTAATACCTCCATATATAGTTGCATTCCTCCCCCTCCAGTTGAAAAAAAACATCCCTAAGTTCAATGAGAAGGTCTAATAAACAAACATCTTCTTCTCAATTCACTACTGCAATATCTGATTAAGTGTACCCATTGTCAGTGATTTATTATCCATTGAAAAAATTTAACAATATCACAATTTTTAGATAACACTGATATCTGTTACCCTTTTATCAGTGATTTATATTTAGATGTGATGTAACCCATCATTAGATAAAGAATAATCTATTATTGTTTATTTTTATTATATAAGAAATAAAATATCACATGTGATGATACTATTTCTCTCCTATATAATTTATAAATTATCATTTTAGGAAAACAAATGGATTTGAAATTTTCCCTAAATAATTATTGAAATCTAATAATTTATTATAAATAATACATTAATATCTATCTTATAATATTTTATTTTAAATAAAATTTTGAAAATTTATTTTATATTATCAAGTTAAAATGACAATAATAAGATTAAAAATACCTTAATACCTTTAATAAAATTTAGGATTTGAGTTATCCTTCTTGAGAAGAACACAATTTCACTGACATCTCATCAATATGGCCAGTAGCGCATAAGATATTGAAAATATAACCTTGGTAAAAAGGAAATATGATGAGTGATAAATGGAGGAGAGTGGCTTGAGGGATACCATGTTCCTCCCATTTCCCTCTTTTATTCAATTATTCAAATCATCAATTTCCTCTCTCCACATTGTATTACATGCATAATGGTTCCAATTCAACAATTCCATGCCCAACCACCCAATTCCTTCATCAATTAATTATTTCATTTATTTACCTTTAATTACTTATCTCTATAGTTCAAGACATGAATTATTTATTCCCTGGTTCAAATATATCAAATCATCCATTTAACATATATATTAAATTGTCATCCATATATGTAGACACCCACACACACAAACTTTATATATACACATATTCACATATACATATATAGGAACACACACACATTATTTATAAATATACTCCCACACACACGTAGATATATATATAAATACATTCATATGCATTTAATGCATATATAGACACACACAAACATTGAAGAATACACATTCGCTTATATATATATAATCCTGCAAGCACAGACACACACAAACACATATATATTCATCACACACATATATATATATATTAAATTATATTATAAAATTATTACTTTCCTCGTTTAATAATAATAATAATAAATTATTATTATTATAATATAATTTCTCACATAAATTCCACCTTTGACAATTTAAAAACAAATCCATTAAAAACATATAAATTAATATATTTTAATAACCACACAATTATATTTATAAATCACAATTAATAATTTCATCATTAGTAAATTTATCAATTTTAATTATACACACATATTTTAACATCGCTCGTTATTGAAGAGTATTTAATTACACATGTAATTTCAATTATATTTTTTTCAACAATAATAATAGTAATATAACTATTATTACTCTTGGTTGTGATTTATCCAAACACAAAATACAGAAAATTATTATATTGAGCCTAGGGTAAAACTCGTATTTTGGACATAATTGTGGTATGATATTTCTCATATAATACACCATCTATGAGAAAATTCATTACTTTCAAAAAAAGATTAAAAAAATATTAAATAAATTAATGTCACGTATGATTTGACCAAACACTTTATGCCCAATTTTTTTCATTCTATGGGAAAACCCAATATCTTCGAAAAAACTGTGGTCTCATATTTGTTATATGAGACTCCATTTTTGGAGATATTTTATTATAATGGAAAAAAATATCACTCACTCATAATATAATATATTGAACCTTTTTATTGAATCAAAATCTAGGGTCTATGTTCATCATAATTCCACAAAACATATCTTTTTAATACTAAATTATTAAATAGAATATTCCAAACTATTAAAAGATTCATTACTATTACATTAATCCATAAATGAATTTATTATGTTCTTTTTATTGATAATTTACCTTTTCAGATAATAATACTGATAAAATAATTATAAATAGGATTTTATAATCCATAAAAACATGATGATGATACATGATTGTATCCATTTGATGTATTTGGATAAAAATTTATTAACTCAACTATACATAAATCAAAACTATTGTGATTGGGATGATTCTCCATAAAATAACCATGTGATGAGATGACTGTTAGGACCATGTAGGACCAAGATAATTTTAATTAGGGGGAGGTGAATGGAAAAGATATATATTTGAAATTAAATAAATTAATTATCCAAGTTAATTATTAGAGTTAATTATATATGGATAAAATAAAATAAATACGTAAATAATGATCTCAGGAATATTTTATATATTTTCTATCCAAAGTCATTATACCCTTCTCTTACACCTCTCTTCTCCTTGATAGATGTATTTTGTATTATGAACCAAAGATTTCATTAAGAATCATAAATAATTATAATTAAACATTTTCATGATCATGTACCTCCATAAACAAAAAATTCTGTTTTGGGAGTCACAACCCTTACAAAAATGACTTTAGACAATTATAGTAAAACCTCGAATAGTCATGACATACGAATGTTGGAGTCACAACCCATACATCACTAAATTTAGAATCCATTAATTAATAGATTAATGGAATTGAAATTAGAATCATTGAGTCAAGAATTATGATGCAAAATTAGTAGTGGATGGAATGAAACAAACCAATGTTAGAGTACATTTGGAAGTGATGATAATAATTAAATCAGACAAAAATAGAACCAGAGATATGAAGTTATTGAAGATTGAAGAATCATTGGTTCTGGTCTTGGAGTATTCAATCAAAATACTACAACAAGGATGTAATAGTTGAATTCATTTTGGTTCCCCGTGATAGATATTTGAGCAAATGAATCAATTATAACATAGGTCTTAATAAATATTCACAACACCTGAAAATATTAATTTTGAAAGTCCACATCAAAGGAATTCATCATATTAGTGTATATAATTGTTTTATAACTGGTGTTTCATATAATATTTGATTGAGTCTTCATGCCTTTAAAATAGGATATGTAAAACAATCAAGCCAAGGTACATTTATGTAAAAATATTTCAATACAAACATTATAATTATCTTAGAGAGACAAAGTTACCCTTCCAAAACTATTGCAATAACAATCATTTGAATTAAAAAACATAAATACCAATTAAAACATGATTGAATTCATTTTTAAATAAACCAAATTATCTCAATAATTATATTTCAATAATATCCCATAAATATTATATATATATTTTTTCTATAAAACTCAACCATGATTTTTTAAAAACCCTTTCCATATTCATGATGATATGAAATTATTCCAAAACTAATTACAATAAAAAATGTAATTAAAAATAAATTTTAATATGTTATTGTTAAAATATATTAATTTATAAAAGAATATAACAATGAAATATTTCATAAAAACAATATTCATATATTTTTTTGAAATTTTCTGTAGTGGGTTTATATGTCAATAATGAGTATATTTATTATACAGATAAAATATTTTAAAAAAAAACAAAAAATATTATCATGGAATCTATTTCATTGATATGAACATATGAAATAATAAAAACATATAAGAAACATAAAATAAACATGTTAAAAATAAAATAATCAAATGAATCATAGAAGAGAGTACTATATAAATTTCCATATTTTTGAATAATAAATTGAGTTAAACTGAAGGAGGATATAGAGAGACCATGAGGTATATAATGTGTGAATTATTTAATTCTTCAACCCTCATAATTCATGATTGGTCTGTATATTGTGTTTTAAATCTATATATCAATTCACTTAATATATGGTCATCCAGCCAATTGAATGCTTAACGTGTGGTATGTTCAGTTTCAAAACAAAGGGAATACATTTAATCCTCCAATATTGACACTTAATATTATATGAAAAAATAGGATATGATTTCAATGTGTGACCCACATTCCCTATACAGGGAAAACATATATATATTTGAAAATAATACATGACTAAGTGAATGTGATAGGGAATCCACTGTTTTATGTCTTGTGATCAGTTATCATACTAATGTAGGTTTCAATTTGTTCGTACAAAACATATTTGTTCCCAAATTCAGTATATAAAATCGCAAATACGTAGATAATTATCCTCTATTATTCATGAGTGTATTTTATGCTTTTAAAAATTATCTGATTACACATACATTTAATATACATGTAGAAGGATGAATACCAGGCATGTCGTAGATTTTTGGTCAACAAATGTGGTAGATCTTGTGCTTGAAATACTCTCAACAAATCATTATGTTCAGTAGTCAGAAGATTACAATGTTAAAACATACAACATATTTGATTATCATTCACGGGGAAGGAGTGAACATTTAAACAATTCCGTGAAATTAAAATAACTGAAATCCTTTTCAATATAATAAAACTCTCATAACTAAATAATCATGTTGAAAAACTATTCACATATTCAAAATCACCACATATTATTATTACACATATAGGAAAATATGAAATGATGTAACATATTATCATAACAAAAGATGGTAAATTATTTGGCACCATAAACATTAAATTCGTCATTAAATCATATTAACATATATTTATATATTTTCATCTGTTATCAAACGAATCAAATGACACCTATATACAGCATAATTGTCTTGATATATCAAGGAAGACTCAGAAAAATATAGTTTAATATCAGTAGAAAAAATAACAAAAATGTTATAGAGATATTGGTAAATTCGTATTGAAACCTATTATCCGTTTATCCTTCATATGATATGAATTACATATTGATTAATATTTTATATTTCCAACACAATAATTAGTGTTGAATTCCAATTTATTTATATAGATTTATCATTTTAACCAATGGATAACTAATAACCTAAAACTACTACATAATAGAAAATATGCACTAACATTCAACAAAAAATGTAATCATATTGAGTCTAATTCATAAATTTTTGTAGTTTATGAATGCATAGATAAAATTATTATATATATTAAAAAAATGGAGTTGTAATATTTCATGTACATTAGTTAGAGATATAATCAAAATAAAAAAATTTATAAAAACTAAAAAAGAAGTTCCATGTTCACTATTTATGGACATTTTAATTGCATGTGCTATAAAAATAGTACAGAAAACTGTTACTTATCATTTTGAAATTTAAATATATTCATGTAAAGTATATATAAATTATCATATTGTTTGTTATAACACTCATTTTATAGGTATTCCAATAACTATTGTGATGTATTAAAATATATCAAAACATAAAATATAAAAATATAACAGAAACCTCCCAAAAAACTCACACATTTTTATTACGAATCCAAAAAAATTAAATAATTATCCATATTTGTTTAAATAAATAAAAAGATTTCTGTATAAAACATCCCTTGTTCTGATCATATTAAGAAATTATTTTTTAGAAATAAAACTAGATTTAATCATATTGAAATTTTAAAATCTAATAATTTAATTTAATAATAGAATTATAAATAAAGTATATTCAAATGAAGAAAAAATAGTAATTTTCCCCAAAGAATATTCTAAAAATCAATTTATAAATCAAATCCAAAAAATTATCCTATATAAAATGTAAAATAACATTGGATAATATTTAATATTATATAACAGGTCAATCAAACAACCCTATCATGCCAATAAAAAACTATACACATAAAAATAAACATATTTGATTATAGAATAAATCCTCTTAAAATGAATAATAATAACAACAAGTAAAATAATGAGTTATTAACAATAAAAATGAAACACTCAATCTATGAAAAATATTTAAATATGTCATTCTTTTAAGTTATTAAAAAACTATGTTAAAAAACATCACAATATAGTTGATATAAAAACATTAATGATAAACCTCATAAAAGTTATATGACATGATATTATAATGATATAAGAAGAGAAATAAATTAACTTGAATCAATAGAAAAATAAATAAAATCTGATAGAAAGCATTCATAATAAAAAATAATGACAAATTAAATAGATATATCCCCCGTAATTTATGTTTCTTCTCCATATTAAATAAATTTAATAATGAATATCCATTTTCCCATCAAACTACGTAAAACAAGAAATTTTATAAGTATCTTGAAAAATACTTTAGTAATATTCAATGTATACATAAAATAAAATGATGATAATTATAAAATACCCAACAACTATGTGAATTTCAATAGAAAAATATATATGTATACACATGATACAAATCAAAATGTAACTCTCCTAAACACTATGGAAAAATATTCAATATTTTAAAATAATTTAATTAATTTTATACCTACATGTTATGTCTCAATATGATATATGCTAGTTAAATTATACATGAAAAATAATAAAAAACAATTAATGACTTATTGACAAGAAATAATAAAATAACACAACACATGTTAACTAATAATACAAAAAACACATGATTCATAAATATTTTCAAATAAACAAATTCCATCATACTAATAAATAAAACAAATACAAGTATATTATAAGTATATATACCAAAAAATTACTTTAAATCAATATCTAGATTAATTTTTGACCATTCACATCATCTTATCTTGTGTTTATTTTCCTTAAAAATATTTCGATAAATTATATTTTATACTTGAAATTTCTTTTTTGATAAATTTATTTCCCTTTGGAATATATTCAAAAGTATCAAAAATCTCACTTTTTGAACATGAATTTTTTTCTCAATTATTAATTTTTGTCCTTAATTTTAATAGTTCATTTTAAAAAAATGTCTACGTCATTTGATTGAAAATCAATTAAACAAGAACCTAAGATACGTAAATTTAGATTTTCTATATTAAATTTATTGCATTCCTTGATTAGTTTTTTAGTCCATTTTAAAATCTTTTTACAATTCGATGACCTTAAAAAATAATTTTTATCATTTCACTTTACATTAAAAATACCATAAAAATATTAATGGTAAATGTATTCCTGGTCTATTATATATCTAGTTATTTCTATTAGAGGAGTTTCAATGAAGGTTAGAGGAGGATTCAGGGTAGTTTGAGATGAAATAGAGATAATTCATGATATTACCATCATGAATGTTTTACAAGAAGTGAAATGGTGTATAGTGGTTTGTGATGATTTTGAATTCATGGCTTTTGTTCAGATGAAGTGTGTAGGATGACATGGATTCACATTGTGATAGGAGATTTCATAATTTTTAATTAATTCTAATTGAGGCAACATAAATTTGGGTATAATTTTGAAAAAAAATTGAACTGACATCTTGAATGTGTTTCATGACGTGAATGTTCCATATATATTTTTTGAGTCGGTCTAGTTGTTTTATTGAATACTTATGAATTATTCTTTATTATCCATGAGATTATATAATATGATAAAAGAAAAATTAGTCTTCTAAATAAAAAAGGATGACTAGAAATGCATGTTTGGAAATACATAAAGATAGTTGAATGAAATAATGAATTGTGTAATATGAAATTTATTTTATAATGAAACAATATGTCAAAATCAATAACTAAAAATATGAAATGTTGTGTGTATTGTGTATTGTTTGTGTAGTGTTATATATAGTGGTGGTATAAATTGAGATAGATGATGTGTGGTATATGGTGTTGATTATTTGTTCTCTAATGTAATTGATATGAAAGCCTTATTTTGTAATTGTGTGCTACTTGCCTACCATGTTTTTGGGTTATTTTTATATAAATCCCACTCTAGTTTGATAACCATACCAATGTTTTGAGGTTCTGAGTTCTTTGTGTTTTCCCCAATAACTGAGAAGGTAGTGATATTTATTCTATAATACTCCATATCCCCCACTCTTCTTTCATTAGTGATGTCATAGTCCATGTGTCTATAGGAAATATATGATGTGTTGGTCTTGGACTATGTGGGTGGGCTGTGATGTGACGTGATGTGTTATCCTCAGTTTCTAGGGGTGATACATAATTTTCATTAATGTGATATGTGGTTGGGTAATTCATGACACTAAAAGGTCATGAGGTTTATTTTACACACATTCATGATATCCAAAAACATTATTTATTTTTGTGATTTAATTTTTGGCCAAAATGTCATTAAGAGGGATTTTATGTGATGGGACGTGTGGCCCAATTTTTTATAGGCAATAAGTCGTGTGATTTTTGGTGTGGCCAAGGTGGATATATATAATAGATTTTATGTGTTATGAGTGGATGTGATGGGAGTATAGGACGATCGACATTGGTGTGTGAGAACTGAAAATCAACAAGGAAGTGGCAGTGGGGTTCCTTGCTTTGTTATGTCCATGATGATATATTATTATTTTGGGTGACTGATTTGATTTGAAATCCATAGTGATGATAATTTTTATTATATGATATTCTTATGTTCTTATTGGATTTGTAGCTTGTAAAAGAGAACATTACGTTTTTTTCACTTATACATGTGAGGCCTTGGTTATGTCCTTACCGAGTATACATTTTATGGTTACTGTTGGTAAATTAACTATTTTTAGGTTCCCTGGTGGAATTTTTTGATCAATCACAACATTAAATGCTTGGATATAGCTGGTGATGATTCGCTTCTGTATATCTGACTTATGTTATTTACATTAAGAACAATTATATGTTTCTATTTTACTTTTTTTGTGCATTGAAGTATAGTTTTAGAGATACCATTATAATAATTTATGGTCTTTTTAGTGGTTTTAATCTTATCACTAGATCATTCTGCATTAATTGAGGGAAATTTCTCCTAAACTGAGTGATTTTTATAACCTCAATTCTAGTTTCCAACACCTGGCCAAATTGATGAGGGAATCGGGGTCATCATCTCTATCTTTCTCTCTTCTCAGTTATGTATCATTAGATAGAGGGGTTCATGAAAAAAATTATAATATTCAGCATCAATATAAGAAATAAAACTATAATTTGAATCATTACTATCCGAATATTTATTTTTCACTGTCAATGATATTTTAGTTGACTGATTTTCAATTCAAGATTCATCAAAATAAACTTATTCATTAATTAAACATCATCCATTATTATAATAGTGTTTCTCCTATTTGTATTTCATATCTCTTACATCTTGTTGTTATTTTTTACAATCAGATTTAATGTGTCCCTTTTCCGACATTCATAACTATCTAGTTTAAAAATACTATTAATATTAATTATGGTTACATTCAATCCCTTTCGGTCATCCATAATATTGTTTCTGGGAAACTTTTTGAATTTTATCATTTTCATCATATTTTAAATTCATTTTATTATATTCATTTTTTCTCCATTATTACATTCCCAAACCTCTATTTCAGAACAGTTGGAAGAAACAATTTTATGTGATTTGAATGAAATACCATTATTTTTCAATGTTTATTCTTATGTAATTTTCCTTAAGTGAAGTACCTATTGAATAAGTGATCTAATTATTTCATCCAATTTTCACTCTTTGAAAATCACAGTCTCATCATTCAAAACGTTAATTGAATTAAATGTCAATGGAAGAGATCATACGAATAATTTAACAGGAATTGGGTTCTCCAAAAATTCTATGAGTAATTTCATATAATTAATAGTACCTTTTAATTGGTGGGGCATTTTTTCGATGCTTAATTATTTATTCATCTTGATATCTTGGGTCTCTCCTCATGAATTTCATGTTTGGTTATAATTAGTTATCTTAGCCAATGTGAGTTATATGAAAACTCCTGAAAATTTATGAAGCTATCTTACATGTAGATAGATATGAAAAAACACATTTATCAATATTTTAATATAAAATATTTATTCCACCAAAATTAATAACTTATTTAATAACATTATATCCAATAAATGTAAAAATGTCATCTTTATGTAGTTTGTGTGGATTTACAACAATCGTCTAGTGTTATATGAATCACTAATTTAGGATTCCTATATTTTATATTATGAAAAACCACAATCATTTCCATAAATGTGAGGTGGATTTTGTAAAATTCATGCATGGGGTATATTCATTTCAATCATATAGCAAATATATTTTTTCCTGAGACAATGAGAACTAGGATAAAAAGTTATAACAATAAATTATTAAACAAAAACCCAATATACTAGGGTAATTATTTTTCATATAAGTTTTATATTAGTAAATGAAATTGTATGGAAGGTGTATCTTTTACAATGTCCTATATTATATACCAATTGTTATGTTTCACATGGAAATAGAAAATTGTATAGAGGGGAGGGGGTAAGATACATGATTAACAATTTTAAATGGATTAATTAATTATCAAAATTAATCATTAATAGAGAAAATATTTTCAATTAATTTATATTTAATATCATTATTACAAATCCAACAAATTTTCATCTATGATTAATTGTTTCATTTTTATGATATTGGTGTTATTTTGAGTTGTATAGTAAAAATTGGCCATTTCGGATTTTTAACAGTTTTGAATTATTTCTGTAGTTTGGGAATAAAATTATCTAAACTATTCATAATTGAAAATTTCCTTCTTTTACAGGTTCTACACATCCAGATATTCATTTACTATTTTTGGACCAATAGCTGAATGAACCATATTGAAACTCCGAAGAAGCTCACAAGTTAGATCAAGAAAACTGTTTGTAGTTCTTCCTAGTTCTTGTGTGGGATCCATAACTCATTCATGGTGGGCCCAATTGTTTTGACATTCTGTGGGGGGACGCGAAAGGAGTTTTGGAGAATATTTAATTAAGGAAATGGAGAGTTAATTGGACCTTTAAGGGGTCATTAAATCACCGTAATCTAGAGGTTTTCGATTTGGAGTGTCTGACTGGACAGAATAAATTCTAAGATTAAAATGTCCATAACTCTCGGAATACATATCAAAATCTGATGAGATTTTGAGGGGAAACGCCCAAGATATGTTTGAACAACTTTCAGGAAGGTATAAATGCGTGAGTATGTCATTTATTGGGGATATAACGTGTCAAACATTGGGGGACAAATTCTGGCTATAAAAGGAGGAGAGATCCACCCTCCAAAATCATCTCTTATTCCATCCCATTCCTTATGGGACACCAAGGAGGAGAACGTCTCAGCTTTCTCTTTTATTTATTTTCTTTTTCATAGTTTTGTAATGCCTTATTATTCCCCATTCATCTCTATTACCCTTACCATGGTGGGGTAAAAATTTTTAATGATGGGGGAACGATTGGGTTTCTACATTGTAATGCTTGAATGTTGGACGTAATTGAATAAAGTTCTTTCTTCTTCAAAGATGTATTCAATTTCATATAGAGGATTTTATTATCAAGTGCGATCGTTCTTGAATATTAATTTTGTTATTGATTTTTTCTCTGTAAAATAATCATTATCTCCCTCCACTAACTTCTGGTTTATATACAATGGAATAAACCAGGAATTAGTGGTGAAGTGCTCGATGATCGTCAATACGTGAAAACGGGGTAGTCAATGATCTAGATTGTTTGGGATATACAAGACCCAATCGAGTATTTCCCATTTAAATTAAGAATATTCAATACAACTATTTTACACATGGAAGGAGAGTTGACCAAACCAAGATCTTGGTAAGGTTTTTCTCACCATCATAATTTTACCAAGGAAGTGAGAGAAAATGATTTTGGAAACTTACTTTAATCAATAATGAAGAAGAGGTTTGAATTAAATTGAACAAGGATAGAATTACAATTTAGAAACCGACCCCATCCTAATCACCTTTTTATTATCATAGTTTTTCAATCATTTAAATTTCAAATTTCCTTTCAAAATCACAACATTTTTACACTCGTTATAATGTGACGTAACGTTTTGTGTGCACTCCTCTTCGGTAGAAATCCTAGGTCAACCACATTAATATATTTTAACTTTGGAAATAATTGTTTTTCCACACCCTACAACAGGCGTGCATCAATCATCAAAGTTTATTATCCATTGATACAATAAAGATGATATGTAAACAATGAAATCAGGTATCTTTTTAGTAGGTTGATCCAAGGTGGACCTCATGTACTCTAACGCCCCGCTTATCATTAAGATATATGTTCTTCAATAAGAACATTTTTTTATTTGGGAATCATAAATTGTTACAATTTTACCATTTCTATAGGTGTTACATCCAAATATATTTAATTTTATTTTGGTAGTTATAGGCCATATAGAAATAACATTAGTCAATGTGAGTAACAAACTAAATGTTCCTAACTTTAGAATCTGTGAGTTATAACATATACAGTACGAAATTTAAAATATATGAGTTAAATCCTGAGTGTTTCAAACCATAAAATCTGAGAGCCAAAAAAATTGAGAGAGAAAATATTTTGGTAATGGAAGATCATAAAATAAAAATTTAGTAAAATTAGATGAGATGTGAAGAATTTTGGTATACTCAAATAGATCCACGAAGATGATATCCTAGAAACTGCTAAAGCATAAGAATTTGTCATTATGTATTTGATCATATTGTATCACCAAGAAATTTGTAGTCCTATATTTTTTGGTTCACCTTGGTAAATAATATAAGAATTATGAAAAATGATCTGATCAGACATCATATATTTTGTGAAAAAAAATAAAATATGAATGTTGCAAGTTCACATCCATGTAATACTTTATAGTAATTTATATCTATATCTCATATCATAACACCCTCCCATAAATAATACCAAGATTAAGGGATAGAGGTAATGAACCTTGAGTCCTATCTTCAGTAGATCCCAATATAGAAGCTAGAATATACAGTATAAAAAATCACAAAAATGGGAGGCTTTACCCCATAGAACAATACAAGATCGAGAGATATGTTGAATCAAATGAAACAACCCCCATAGAATAATTTGAAAAGGAAACCAAACCCATCCAAAAATGCATGTATATATTTATCAAATGATGATAAATTCCACCATATGTAAATAAAAAAAAAGAATGATATTGTAGTGAAATTATAACAGTCAATGTTCCAACCTATTAATGTCCATCATTGTTCACATTGTCCTAGAAACATGAAAAAAAGGTTATGAAGGAAGAGAATACAAGTAAACTCAATATGAAATCCATCGTATCTTAGGATCATTTAAAAAAACATACTAGTTCCCCATTTTGAGAATAGAACCAGAAATACATAAACAAGTCTTCTATCCAACCCAACTTCACCAAGAAATGATCACCAAATAATTAAATACATGTAAAAGAACATAATAAGAATTATATTGATAAACGGTACCCTAAAAAATATTCCCACTAGGGTTCCTCTCTCACACCCCAATTTCATATGTCATGGTTATTCTATCTCCTTTGTGTAAAAAATCATAAGACACCCCATAAAAAATGGCCATATCAAATCAAACTACCGTTAAAACACTATACCCTCACATATTGCCTATAGAAATTTGGGATACCACACCATATCAACTTCAATAACTATAGTAGTATTATTTCCTAAACAAGATGTAAAACAACCTCTTCCCCTCCACAGACCATGCATGTCCCCCATAATACAACACCCAACAACATGCCCATACCCTACAATATAGTCACATCTCATCTCACGTGCAGACACTTGGGCCATCACCTCTCACCTGCAAACACTCAGTCAATCATCTAGGGAACTAATTGGCCTTCAACAATCATATTTTGTGTATATATTTTCACCTAGAAGAAAGATCATCGAATTTTAGCTAACCATCCATCAATCCTCATCACCAGGATGCTTAGAATCATAATCCTCGTACAATATACATGTATTATACCATAATTATTGATCACGGTGTGGTGCATATATAATATCATGACTTATATAAAAATAATATGTATGTGTATGTGTATAAATATATCCATACAAACACCCAATATATGGGTTCAAAACAGGCACTAATGAACCCACACACCCCAATTTTTATTCCATATTTAAATCCACAAAACCATTACTTCCAAAAGTTACATCTTGCAATACCAACCCAAACCATTATCCATACAATTTCGTTTTTTATAAACCACTTCCACCCTATTAATCAAAATAAACCCCAACCATTTAGAATTATAAATTATTATTTAATTCTATAATGAGCCAGAAAACTAACATAACAAAACCATTCTCAAAAAATCCACCATGTTACCCAACCACACATATCATAAACTCATGACACCATCTTACAACAAACCATCATAATTAATCAATTCACTATCCAGCATCACAACCCCACATCACTTCCTCACAACATGGCCACACAACCCCATCACATTGCCGCCCCCAACAATTCCAAACAAATCCATCTAATATCACTACACAATATCACAATTATATAAAAAATCATCCAAAAATATTATAACCACATATATCTAATACAAAAAATGTCCACACATCATGGAAGATCACAAAAAACATTACATATTTATCAATGGTATTTTTATCAATTATAATTCTTTATTTTAAGTGGATTATCACACGAGCCATAAATTCTATGTAAACCATTTAATTATTCAAATAAAAGTTGTCAGATTGTTTCTTTTTTAGTGTGATATCACAACAACTACACAATAATTAACCCATATAAAATTTCAAATAAGAACAAACAAATCCCTCAATGGGAATAATTTTTAGAGTGTCATTAATCCTAAAAAATCATAATATCACAATAATATAAAAGATAAAAAATCACATGAGTCGTTCCATTTCCCCCTTTCAACATAAATTAACCCGTTCATCATCCTAATTAGGATAGTATAACAATGCTACAAAATATAATGAAGAGAAAAACCCACCCGTATGATACATAATAATGAGAATCTAGGCATTCCTTACCTTAATGAGTTTTAACATCTCACTACAGATCTCATGGTAGAGGAAGAAGGGTAAAAAAATAATAATCATGAAATGGGATGATAGAAAAAACTAAATCACCCAATTTATACATAAAAATACATATCATATAAACCCCAAACAAAAAACACAATGCTGCAACAAATTTCAGAGATATGAATGAGATAAAAAGACAATAATTATAGAAGAATATACCAGTTTTCTACAGTGGGAATCCATAAATAAAGGAATGATATAGGATAACGAGGGATATATTATCCCATAAAATCACCTAGGGTTTTATCCAAAATGATATATATTGGATCTTTGAAATTTCTTGGTAATAATAATAATAAGGGTTAAAAACTTGTGATTTAGCCCCACTCGTATTGTGATTTAGGATCATGGTGTGAATTTCTAGGGGATCATGGTTTACAATCTATGAATTAATGATAGGGAATGAAAATCCAATATTGTATAACACTAAATACACAGTTTTCTTGGCATAAATTAATTACACATCATGGATTATAATTTTATTATTTTAATCCATTTAATGGATTCCTCTACCATTGTGAACAAGTTATATAACTAGAAAACATAAAAATAGGTGTACCATAAAATCATGAAGTGAATTTGATTTACATAGAATAATTAATAATATATAACACCTATAACTCTATCCTCACAATACCCTCTGCGAATACCTCCATAGATTATCCAACCACAAAAAAATACAATGTAATGTAATGGGAAGGTTTATTCCATTAGATCAAATAACACTCAAATGATTCTTATCCCATAGAATTAAATCCAAAAGATGGAAAAGAAAGGGGTCCAGCCGACAAACCCATGAGATACCTCTAAAGAATCAATTCATACCTCAAAATCTAACACCATCCAACCACAAAACACAAAACACCCAAACAACACATCTCATAGCCACAAATCCACCTATCATCTGACACCACATTACAACATCTATTACTATCCAAAAAAACACATCCTTTTCTATAAAAATATATTACCTGAAAAAATCCCAAAACTCATCATCACCACATAACTATACCATCATCAAAACCATTTTTACATCTACAAAGTCCTCAATAATAACTATCACAACCATAAAATACACTATCCTGAACAAAAAAAAAGTGGAATTCCATTCTCTATTTCATGAAATTACCATCTATAGGAGGTACCAAATAAAAAAAATATTTCATCATTGTATAATGTGTCTCAATTTTTTTTGGTACTCCCCATCTCATATATGAAAATATTATAACACATTAAGAATATTGTACATCTCATAAAATTAAAATATACAAATATCAACATAAATAACACGTATAAACAAAACTCTAAAAAATATAGGTTATTGGAATGAATAAACCTCTCTTTCTCCTTTTTAAAATACTCTGAGAAATGATGCCTCCAAGAAACACGAACCAATGTAATTTTCTCTCCATGTATCACTTTCTATTGATGATATAAGATCTCTATATGATTTTGTACAAACATCATGCCACCCCTGACAACCATATCTACCATGTTGATGACAAGGGAGTTGTCAAGAAGATACAAATGTAGACGAGTGATGTGGAAAATGTTGTGGTTACTTTCCATCCATAATAAAAATTAAATCTAATATTCCACCCCTCAAAATCACTACAACAACTCAGATGCCCCATAAAAACCTACGATAATTCATACTCCTCGTGCCAATCCTCCACTTCCCTTATCGAGGGGAGACTCTCAAGAACATTTTTTCTCCAAACAGAAAATCCATGGGAATACACCTATAATTAACATATAACTTCTACCGGTCATACACATCTTTCATACTCTCATGAACGATCTAAAACTCCACTTTCATGAACATCAACATTTTTGGCCAATGAACTACTGACACAAAAACCTCTACCTAGGATACTGGAGAATGAAACTATCTCCCATATAATAAATCAAATAGTACTAGGCCAATGGTTAAGTGAAGTATTTGTTGATGTAAGCATTATAAATTAAGGGAATGTTCGATTCACATGATGAACTGTAGTCTATTACCCCCTCACACAACATCTCCTCTTATTTATGAAATGTCTTCTCCATCTTTCCATTGATCTGAGCATGGAAAACAGTGTTGAGGAATAAATGAGTTAAAAAATGACATTAAAATCACATCTATAATCTCATGTTAAAATGTGTTTCCCAATATAAAACAATATTCCTTGAAAACCCAAGAAACTGCACCACATTATCAACATACCTCCTAACAGAAAAACCATTATATCTAACTCCTTGATCACTATAAATATGGTATACATCAAGAACTGGTTTATGAATACTCATATGGAATCTAATCCTCCATTTGATCAAGGTAATACTACGATGAATCCCATAGATATTCCCTATAGTATCCTTTCATGAATATTTATAATTTGTAAAAAAATTATGGAAAGTGAAGATCATCCATTGCTTACTAGAAAACTAGACACAAAGACATAAACTCTACCAAATATCATTTCATCCCTGAAAAAAATACCCACTAAAAAAATTTATAAATTTTTTCTTCCAGTTATACCACTAATGGTGTGCTTTAAAATAAACGCAGAAAACCCACATGACTCATAGTATTAAAAAACATTCTCTAAAATAATAGCCTATTTTGACTGTCCTCTAACAATCCCTTTGGAGAATCCCCCAAGAAAACAATTTCATAAATAACCAATGAATTTTTGGCTCCTCAATGAGAGTAATCCATCAGTTTCTTAAGGGAATAATTTATTATTATTTGATAACGAAAAACATAGTTAATATTTTCAATGATATCAAGATGAATTATTATAAGCTCTTTTATCCCTTATAAAGCATCCATTGAATCCTAATGAACATATCCTCAGGTCTGTTGATATTATGTGTTGGTAACTATATTCCAATTTTGGATTGTATGATAACCAAAAATCATAATCATAGAGAAACTCCACTTATCTCTACTATTTTTATAAGGCCCCAGCCTTAAACCTTACTTAATCTTGAGTTAATACAAGATTACACATTGATGATCTTTTCAAGTTTAGAGTTTTAGAGAATTAGATCATGAAACGTGCATTACATTCCACATTTAAACAAAGTGGTTACATAAAAGACCGTATTCATTCTTCCAATCAATGGAAACATATTGAAAATAAAACATGGATTCTTTCTTGACACATCCTTGACACTATCATCACATCACGTACCTTTCCTTTGACCTGTGAAAAAGATTTCAAAAACTTGGGATGAGCATAAAAATCTCATTAAGGGATATAAAAATATGGAAAGGAAACATGAGTTCATATATACATAAGAATGAAATCATAATTTACCCTTAAAACATAGGCACTTTAACCTACCTCATCAAATCATGAATAAATCATAGAAGTCATAAGACATAAAAGGTAACTTGAGGCATTCATAACATTCTTACGTAGGGAGTAACCCTCTTGGTTACATTTGGAATACCAATCACAGTATATTCCCTAAATCTCTTCGAAGAAACCTTAACGTTTCACTCCTTCGCGTTACCCAATGCATTGGAGAGCTATATTGGGCTCACCCACCCTTAGTTTATCACGGAACCACCCGTATTCATAACAATTCCCAAGAACCGTAACATAATCGTATCACATAAAACATGCATAAAGGAAACATAACATTTCCACATTTCAATCACAAGATATCGAAACAACACATTGATATAATAAAAACATTATGAAAACCATTTTCAATACAAAAATAATAGAAAAGTAAAACATGGTATTTATTTTTCTTTTAAAAAGAAGGTATGACATGTAGAGGAAGCCGAAACTCAAATAATGGTCACGGCGGCAGAAAAGTCGTTGTCGCCACATACGTACGACAAAACAATCCCTTTTGTCGTTCAGTAAAACGATTCATATAAAAAAGATTCCTTTTGGATAAACGTAAAAGTTAAAGGGGTTTATACACCGTATAAAAGAAGGTTGAGTATAAAACAAAATATGCCTCAATGAAAGGAGATTGAGACGAAGTCCCATACAAAGACGGTATCCTTGGTTTAAGGATAAATCAATTGCATAATTATGTGTGACAAACGAATACACCAAATATAAGTGGATATTAAGTGTAAAATAATCAATGGTCATTCACACATATTCAAAGGATGACATACTCAATAACTACATGTTGAACCCAAATAAATCGAAATTGGGTTAAGAAGTTCCTTTGACAGCCTAACGGCGTCACATCAAAAAAAGGTATCTCATCACTTGGACATAAAATTTACATCAATAAGGATATATGAGAACATATCCCCACATAACAATATGTAAATTAAATGACCCAACAAAAGAAGTCTTTTAAAAAGAGGAGGGTGAAAGGCTCCCTTACCGACATGGGTATCTTTCGAAACATACGCCCCGTAAAAGAAGGACAATACAACATTGAAGTAAATACTCATAAATGAAAGAATATTACACAATGAGTAAAATAATGATCAGTACATACACCACTGAAAGGAAATTTTGGCAAATGTATCATAAATCTCACAGGAATAAAAGTGAGATGAAAAATCCCTTACGAAAACTCGGCAGCCTAACGACGCCACTTAAAACTTCCAAAAAATGGATTGAGGAGATAAAATAGGGTATATAATCACATTAAAATAAAATGTACAAAAAGAGGAATATAAAATAACATCCCCCAACATAACAAAGAGGATCTTAAAAGAAGTGACAAAAAGGAGAGTACTTATAAGGAAAGAGAGAGGTTAGATCTCTTACGAAAATTCGGTAGCCTAACAGCGCCACCCAAAACTTCCAAAATGGATTGATGAGAGGGAATAGGGTCTCTAATCATATGAACAATAAAAATTACAGTAAGAGTAATATAAAAGAACATCCCAATAAAAAGAAATATGAGATTTAAAAGGAATGACATAAAAGAGCGTACTTAAAAAGAAAGAGAGGAGTAGGATCCCTTACCTCGTGTCCGACATGACTCGATCGTTCTTTAATCTCCTGAAGAATAAAATTTGGTCAATTTATAAATGCTTAAGGACCTCCTTTAAATATTATTATTCACTTCATATCACATATTATAATGTTATAATAATTGGTTAATAAAGTGAGTTCGTATCAGACGTTTTTGTCGATGTTCAGTACATGAGTAAAAATTGAGCTTGTTGGAAATGAATTTTCCATGTAGTTATAGGTACATCATCTCCAGAATAGTATTCATGTTTTAAATATCATATATATCCAGTATATATTAATTTTATACTATTCCTTAGAATTTGGAGATAAAAATTAAAATCACCGTTCATGGAGACGGTAGGCCGTACGTACGCATGAACGCTACTTTCATTTTTTGTCATATTAATGGAATTAAAACAAAATGAGATATATATATACATATATATGTTATAATTACAGAATTATATCCATAATTTAGATGTAATATATTACATATATATCCATTATATATATGTACTTATAATAGTACATAACATTTTGATATAAGAAATGAAATGTACCGTTCATGGAGACGGTAAGCCGTACGTACGCATTAACGCTACTTCCATTTCTATTTCATATTTAATGGAATTAAAACATAATGATACATAATATTATTTTGATTACAGTATTTTATCATATATAATATCATTAAATATATCCTTTATACGTACCACATATGGTATTAACGAATCAAATCACTTTGAGGGGGCGGTAGTCCGCACTTCCTTAAATAAAGATATCGCGTTTACCCATAATGGAAACCATAAAGGTATGCCATAAATGAAAAATACATAAGCTTAAGTAAAACATAAACATATTAGATATCATATATAAATATATTGTCATCTTAATGGACACCTTTTAAGGTGTTAGAAGAATGTTTAACGATCACCATTTCGGGAGGCAGAAATTCACCATCCACGGAAACATAATGTTCTTTAACCATTAGATGTAGGTGTGTGTAAGTGTATCTAGAATACTTCTTATAAACACATACTAGTATATTGAAGATACTGGATTTTTTACAAAATAAATGAATAAAAAGAGTTTAGGGGGTTGGAGAAGAAAAATAAAACAAAAGGACTCAAGAGAAGACAATACCTTAAAATCGGGTAACTCCCTTTGGTTTGAGCTCAAAGGCTTTCTTGGGAAGACTTCTGCCCAAATTGAGGCTTCAAGGAGTAATATAGGGAAGTGGAGAGACAAAATGGGCAGGGGTTGGCCGAGCCAAAGGCTTTGGGAGTGTGGGTAAGGAGGTAGAGGTGGGGGCCTTTTATAAGAGGAGAGGAGGGGCACTCTTGTAAAGTTACAAAATGTTACTTTATTTTCAAACGTGTTTCAGATTTTAAAGGACCCACATTGATGTATTTCGAGTCTAAGGTGATACGAGTTCCAAATCCACTCACAAAAAAGGTTTTGGACATGTTTAGGTCTTAGATATTACATTATCTTTCCATTTTAATTAAATCATTAAATAATGAGGTCATCACTGCATCATCATGATGTCATAAATAATTTAATTTATTTAATGTCTAAAAATTATAGAAAAAATACTATGATTTAGGAAATCTTTTTATATTTCCAATGACTATTTATAGTCAAAAATATGTCTTGTATAACCCCGTGTAAAAATTTTTTTAGTAAAACATCTCATGTTTGTGTCATTTTTACTTTAACATTAAATAAAAAGATATTTATGTCATTTCCCAACCAAAGTGGCTCCATGGGGTCACCAAGTTGACCCATGGATTGTCTTGGCAGGCCAAGAAACATTAAATGAGGGTAGGACATGTTTCTAGGTCATTTCATTTTATTAAAATATTATTTTTACCATAAACTACACTAATTACCTCTAATCGCGATTAAAAACTTAATAAGTTATTATTCACCAAAAAATTATTTTTATCGCATTGAACCACATTTTATTTCTTAATGACAACCATGTATGTCGGATTTTTAAAATTCAAAACACAAAGATAGCAAAATTTTATTTAAACGGAAAAATCAGTTTTTATAAGTACCACTAAGTGGTTTCACTATTCATCAAAAATTGATGTTTTTCAGAAAAAACCCAAAAATTCACCCTAAGCTATATTTGATATTCCGAATTCAAAAATTAAGTCTCTTTTACAAAATTCAAAACATATAAGTCACATTTATTAATTTAATAATTAATTCCCACTGTCAGAGCAAATACCGTGTTTTTATGAAACAATAAGTATCAAAAGATTGACACTAGTTTAAGTATGATTTCAAAGTGAAATTAATTTCAACGACCACTATTGGATATAATGGTAAACATATATTCTAATTTCACTTTAAAAACAATTCAAAAGATAATCTAATCAGATAATTTAATTAGACTAAAAAGTGGTTTTGAATTAAAATACAACATTTTACACTATTCATAAAAAAATGAACTTTATCGGAAAGATACCAAAAATATACACAAAGTAAATTTTGATGTCCCAATTCTTACGAAGAGTTTTATTTGGTAAAATATAATGTATAAGAGTGAACAAAACAATATTTAATGACGGTTCTCCATCAAAATGCGATAAGTGAACCTTTAGTGAAAACTAGGGCATATACGCCTAAAATTCAATTCTTTCCATATTTTAAGCCATTATCTTTTATTGGATAAATATAAAAACATTTAAAAACATATATAATCATATTTTAGTAATTTATATCCATTTCCACCAATACCATAGCTACATGTTGACTACCATTTAAAATAATATTATTTTATTATTAGAGTACAACGTAAGATTCCCAAGAAACTCGTTGTTGCGTGTTGGGTACGCCATCAAGCATAACGTCCCCTTTAAAGTCATATTAATAATTTATTCACAAATATGGATAAATATGAAAATGTCATATTCTTTATTTACCTGGGGTGTTACATCCTTCCCCCCTTTTGGGAATTGCGTCCTCGTAATTTTTAAAATTGATCTTGGAAACATCCTTGAAAGTCCCACATCGGAACAAGAGTCGGTAAAACAATCACTTTAAAATAAAGGAAGATAAGTACAGAGGTCACCCGAGTTAACCCATACTAGTATTCCATGTAGAAAAACATGGACATGGAAGAAAAAGAAAAGGGTCATGTTCTTGAGGGAGAGTGATAGTAAACATGTCTAGGAGAAAGTTAACCATAATAAAATCACAAACTTGTGATGGGTTTAACGGTATTCGATTCCCCGGTAGGAAAATTTAATAGACAACATTTTTGTTTTAAGTTAATTTTTATTACGGAATTTATTCATAAGGAAACATAATCACTTATCATGTTGACTTTCAACTTCTACAAGATTCCTTAATCAAACTCATATTTTTTTCCAAAAGATGTGTATTTAGGGAGAATTTTTCGTATTAAGAGTACTATAATCAACTTCTAGAGAGTCACCTAATCCACAAAAGAGAACTATATACTTCCCATGTCTTTAGACTTTAACCAAAACCAAAACCAAAAAGGTTAGTACAAGATCAGATAATCCAGAAAAGGATAACCCTTTATAAAAAGAAAATCTATTCTTAATCTCCAAAATTTGTCCTACAAAACCCAAAGTTCAATGAGGACCATCCAATAAAAAATTTGTCCATAAAATTCTACAAAGTAAACCAATCTAAGATTGAAACCCAAATATTTGAAGGATTTAGTCCCATAGTCTTCCCAAGTTAAATCGAAACATTTATCTCCAAACAACATCAGTTGCTCCTAAAGTCTCGTATTGAAAAGTAATTAACCTAATCACATATCCTCCATGATAGGTTAATCATTTTCATAAATAACCCAAAATCAACTTACTCTTAATTCATAAAATCATATAACTAAAAAGAATCAGTCAAACTATCCAGGGACTTCACGTAGTCCATTGGTAGGCGATAAATATGAGTCGCACTTTGGTTGTGGGTTTGATTCTCGTAGGTTTGTCCGACGCGACGGGTAGTCACATGGTCTGCATGTTGTCCTTTTTCCAAAAACAATATAATTCTCAAATCATTCCCCAAAAAGTGATAAAATCATCAAAAATAACCATACCATATTTTGACCTCAAGTTTATCTCATGCCTTTCATTTTCCATCATAACATATAATAACCCATAATTACCTCAAAAGTAAGGATCATATAAACCCTAATGGTTACCTTTATAATTATTACCTGAACTTCCACATCGATTGGTCATCTCGTACACGATGCATTATAGAACATACCAAGGTTCAAGTGGTTGATCATGAATACTTGATAGTTGGTTTAGAATAACCACGAGTTTCCTCATTGAATACCCCATTTCATCCAGTCTCTTAATCAGAGAACCACCACAGTTTCCTTCAAACCAATTGTCACTTTGGTTCCTGCTAGATCCAGCCATTTACTAAAACCAAAAAGGTCAGTGTGAGTATATAAACATAACCATCAGGTACTAATGAGTAAGATAAACACTAATATATACATACTCATTCACTTTATCTAAAACTAGGACTCTTTCTGAAATCTTAACCATTATGGTAATGCCACTTATGCTTAATGAATACCCTAACCTATAAAGTTATCTAAACCGACATCTGATACCAACTATAAGGCTTCATACTTAAACCTTACTTAATCTTGAGTTAATACAAGATTACACATTGAGGATCTTTTCAGGTTTAGAGTTTTAGAGAATTAGATCATGAAACGTGCATTACATTCCACATTTAAACAAAGTGGCTACATAAAAGACAGTATTTATTCTTCCCAACAATGGACACATATTTAAAATAAAACATGGATTCTTTCTTGACACATCCTTGACACTATCATCACATCACGTACCTTTCCCTTGACCTATGAAAAACAATTCAAAAACTTGGGATGAGCATAAAAAGCTCAGTAAGGGATATAAAAATATGGAAAGGAAACATGAGTTCATATATACATAAGAATGAAATCATAATTTACCCATAAAACATAGGCACTTTAACCTACCTCATCAAATCATGAATAAATCATAGAAATCATAAGACATAAAAGGTAACTTGAGGCATTCATAATATTCTTACATAGGGAGTAACCCTCTTGGTTACATTTGGAAAACCCATCACAGTATATTTCCTAAATATCTTCGGAGAAACCTTAACGTTTCACTCCTTCGCGTTACCCAATGCATTGGAGAGCTATATCGGGCTCCCCCACCCTTAGTTTATCACGGAACCACCCATATTCATAAAAATTCCCAAGAACCATAACATAATCGTATCACATAAAACATGCATAAAGGAAACATAACATTTCCACATTTCAGTCACAAGATATCGATACAACACATTGATATAATAAAAACATTATGAAAACCTTTTTCAATACCAAAATAAAAGAAAAGTAAAACATGGTATTTATATTTCTTTTAAAAATAAGGTATGGCTTGTAGAGGAAGCTGAAACTCAAATAATGGTCACGGCGGCGGAGAAGTCGTTGTCGCCGCATACATACGACAAAACAATCCCTTTTTTCGTTTAGTAAAACGCTTCGTATAAAAAATATTCCTTTTGGATAAACATAAAAGTTAAAGGGGTTTATACACCATATAAAAGAAGGTTGAGTATAAAACAAAATATGCCTCAATGAAAGGAGATTGAGACGAAGCCCCATACAAAGACGGTATCCTTGGTTTAAGGATATATCAATTACATAATTATGTGTGATAAACGAATACACCAAATATAAGTGGATATTAAGTGTAAAATAATCAAAGGTCATTCACACATATTCAAATTATAACATACTCAATAACTACATGTTGAACCCAAAGAAATCGAAATTGGGTTAAGAAGTTCTCTTGACAGCCTAACAGCGTCACATCAAAAAAAGTATCTCATCACTTGGACATAAAATTTACATCAATAAGGATATATGAGAACATATCCCCACATAACAATATGTAAATTAAAAGACCCAACAAAAGAAGTCTTTTAAAAAGAGGAGGGTGAAAGGTTCGCTTACCGACATTGGTATCTTTCGAAACATACGCCCCGTGAAAGAAAGACAATACAACATTAAAGTAAATACTCATAAATGAAATAATATTACCCAATGTGTAAAATAATGGTCAGTACATACACCAATCAAAGGAAATTTTGGCAAATGTAGCATAAATCTCACAGGAATAAAAGTGAGATGAAAAATCCCTTACGAAAACTCGGCAGCCTAACGACGCCACGTAAAACTTCCAAAAAATGGATTGATGAGATCAAATAGGGTATCCCATCACATTACAATAAAATATATAGAAATAGGAATATAAAAGAACATCCCCCAACATAACAAATATGATCTTAAAAGAAATGACAAAAAAGAGAGTACTTAAAAAGAAAGAGAGAGGTTAGGTCTCTTACGAAAATTCGGCAGCCTAACGGCGCCACCCAGAACTTCCAAAATGGATTGATGAGAGAGAATAGGGTCTCTCATAATATGAACAATAAAAATTATAGTAATAGTAATATAAAAGAACATCCCAATAACAAGAAAGATGATATTTAAAAGGAATGACAGAAAAGAGCGTACTTAAAAAGAAAGAGAGGAGTAGGATCCCTCACCTCGTGTCCGACATGACTCGATCGTTCTTTAATCTCCTGGATAATAAAATTTGGTCAATTTATAAATTCTTAAGGACCTCATTTAAATATTATTATTCAGTTCATATAACATATTATAACGTTATAATAATTTGTTAATAAAGTGAGTTCGTATCAGACGTTTTTGTCGATGTTCAGTACATGAGTAAAAATTGAGCTTGTTGGAAAAGAATTTTCCATGTAGTTATAGGTACATCATCTCCAGAATAGTATTGATGTTTTAAATATCATATGTATACTGTATATATTCATTTTATACTATTCCTTATAATTTTGAGATAAAAATTAAAAGCACTGTTCATGGAGACGGTAGGCCGTACGTACGCATGAACGCTACTTTCATTTTTTGTCATATTAATGGAATTAAAACAAAATGAGATATATATATATATATGATATAATTCCAGAATGATATCCATAATTTAGATGTAATAAATTACATATATATCCATTATATATATGTACTTATAATAGTACATAACATTTTGAGATAAGAAATGAAATGTACCGTTCATGGAGACGGTAAGCCGTACGTATGCATGAACGCTACTTCCATTTCTATTTCATATTTAATGGAATTAAAACATAATGATTCATAATATTATTTTAATTCCAGTATGTTATCATATATAATATCATTAAATATATCCTTTATACGTACCACATATGGTATTAACGAATCAAATCACTTTGAGAGGGCGGTAGTCCGCGCTTCCTTAAATGAAGATATCGCGTTTACCCATAATGGAAACCATAAAGGTATGCCATAAATGAAAAATACATAAGCTTAAGTAAAACCTAAACATATTAGATATCATATATAAACATAGTTCCATCTTAATGGACACCTTTTAAGTTGTTAGAAGAATGTTGAACAACCATCGTTTCGGGAGGCAGAAATTTTCCATCCACGGAAACAGTATGTTCTTTAACCATTAGATGTAGGTGTGGGTACGTGTATCTCAAATCCTTCTTATAAAAACATCATAGTATATTGAAGATACTGTATTGTTTACAAAATAAATGAATAAGAAGAGTTTATGGGGTTGGAGAAGCAAAATAAAACAAAAGGACTCAAGTGAAGACAATACATTAAAATCGGGTAACTCCATTTGGTTTGAGCTCAAAGGCTTCCTTGGGAAGAATTCATCCCAAAGTGAGGCTTCAAGGAGTAATAGAGGTAAGTGGAGAGACAAAATGGGAAGGGGTTGGATGAGCAAAAGGCTTTGGGAGTGTGGGTATGGAGGTAGAGATGGGGGCCTTTTATAAGAGGAGAGGAGGGGCACTCTAGTAAATTTACAAAATGTTACTTTATTTTCAAAAGGGTTTCAGATTTTAAAGGTCCCACATTGATGTATTTCTAGGATAAGGTGATAAGGTTTCTAAATCCACTCATCCAATAGGTTTTGGAAATGCGTAGGTCTTAGATATAACATTATATTTCCATTTTATTTAAATCGTTAAATAATGAGGTTATCGCTCCATCATCATGATGTCATAAATAATTTAATTTATTTAATGTCTAAAAATTATAAAATAAGTACTATGATGTAGGAAATCGTTTTATCTTTCAATGACTATTTATAGTAAAAAATATGACTTGTATAACCCCGTGTAAAAATTGTTTTAGTAAAAAATCTCATGTTTGTGTCATTTTTTACTTTAACATTAAATAAAAAGATATTTATGTCATTTCCCAACCAAAGTGGCTCCATGGGGTCCCCAAGTTGACCCATGGATTGTCTTGGTCGGCCATGAAACATCCAATGAGGGTAGGACCTGTTTCTAGGTCATTTAATTTTATTAAAACATTATTCTTACCATAAACTACACTAATTACCTCTAATCGCGATTAAAAACTTAATAAGTTACTATTCACCAAAAAAATTATTTTTATCCCATTGAACCACATTTTACCTCTTAACGACAACCATGTATGTCGGATTTTTGATATTCAAAACACAATGATGGGAAAATTTCATTTAAACAGGAAAATCAGTTTTTATAAGTACCACTTAGTGGTTTCACTATTAATCAAAAATTGAAGTTTTTCAGAAAAAACCCAAAAATTCACCCTAAGCTATATTTGATATTCTGAATTCAAAAATGAAGTATATTTTACAAAATTCAAAACATATAACTCACATTAATAAATTTAATAATTAATTCTCGCTATCAGAGCAAATAGCGTGTTTTTATGAAACAATAAGTATCAAAAGATTGACACTAGTTTAAGTCCGATTTCAAAGTGAAATTAATTCCAACGACCACTATTGGATTTAATGGTAAAAATATATTCTAATTTAACTTTAAAACTAATTCAAAAGATAATATAATCATATAAATACATTAGATTAAAAATATGTTTTGAATTAAAATACAACATTTTACACTATTCATAAAAAAATGAACTTTATCGGAAAGATACAAAAAATTTACAGAACGTAAATTTTGATGTCCCAATTCTTAAGAAGAGTTTTATTTGGTCCAATAGAATTTATAAGAGTGAAAAAAACTATATTTAATGATGGTTCTCCATCAAAAGGCGATAAGTGAACCTTTAGTGAAAACTAGGGCATATACGCCTAAAAATGAATTCTTTCCGTATTTTAAGCCTTTATCTTTTATTGGATAAATGTAAAAACATTTAAAAACATATATAATCATATTTTAGTTATTTCTATCCATTCCCTCCAATACCACGGCTACATGTTAACTACCATTTAAAATAATATTATTTTATTATTAGAGTGCAACGTAAGATTCCCAAGAAACTCGTTGTTGCGTGTTGGGTACGCCATCAACCATAGCATCCCCTTTAAAGTCATGTTAATATTTTATTCACAAATATGGATAAATATGAAAATGTCATATTCTTTATTTACCTGGGGTGTTACAATTTTAGATTTTAATAACTCTAAAAAATGATATACCTGAACCTCTTGTAATCTATTAAGTCCAGAAATAACTCCCAAATGAGATAGTTTCATTAAAACTATAGTAAAAATAAATCCACTATAATATCCATATCATACGTGGAATAGTCACTCTAAGGGGGAATATATTATTACTGTTAAAACAGATCACAACCCCCTTCTTTATCTACATGCATCCCCAGCCCAGATTAGAAGCTTTAAAAACATCTAAAACAATATATCCTCATTATGGATAAAAATCTTTATGGTACTGACCAACATTTATTTTTGGGAAACCAAACAGTACCTAATAAGGACCAATCTACACAAAATCCATTTACTTCCTTTTCAATCTAGTTTGTAGGGATGCAAATCAAGAGAAAGAGATTTCAATAATTTGATAATATTCTAAAAGACTATGAAAAGTATGATCCTCCACCATGTTCTTAGATTCAGACCAAGAACAATGTGCATCATATTTTGATGTTTATAGTCCAACACAGTTCTGAGACCCTAAATGTTTTGGTAAAAATACTTATAATTTCCAAAAACTAAATTTTGGAAACATTATTTGGAGCCAGTGGTGTCAATGAACCTACATGATAGATCTGAGATGATATAAATGATCTACATCTGAACACAAATAGAGAAATCTATTTTCAAAGAACCAAATTATGAAATTGTTTAGGAATTCACCAAACACAGTGTTTAGGAGAGTCTTAAACATAGCTGTTATGTTTGTGACCCCAATAAACCTAACCATGAACTCAAAGATCCCATACATTGATATGAATTTTTCCATAGTGATATCTCCCTCCTTCCCCCTCAATTGGTGATACTCAGAAAACAAAAATATCCTATAAAATCAACTGGACCCTCTATACTAGTTGAAAAAACTATATATACATGGAATAGCATAATGGATCTTGACTGCAACCTGATTCAACATTTGGTAGAATATACAAAACCTCATACTACCATCCACCATATTAAAAAATAACATTAGACAACCCCTTGATGAAAAAATTAGATTGACGAAATCCTTCTACATCAAATAATCTATTTGATTACTCAGCTGCCATAGTATATATGGTTTTGTTATATGATGATCCTCCAAAATTAGAGAAGCAGTGCCATGCAGGTCTATCATAAATTCAACATCATGTCGACAGTGAAACACCTTAATATCATATGGAAAACATCTAGAAACTCCCCAAATCCATGAAATCATCCACTCTCCCAGTATAGACAAATTCCAAAAATAACTCAACCATAATTAAATGAATGGTATCTACACACCTACAAAACATATTGAAACCCTTCATTCTAATAAAAACAACACACTGGAAAACTATTGCTAAGAACATGAATCTCCCCTGGGATTAGTTAACAATTTAATTTATAGCATAAAACAAATTAATATGAAGTAAAACCTCATATTTACTCATTTGTAACATGGAATAATCCCTAATAGACTAATGTTTCCCCATCATTAGTATAAAACCCTGTAAATCTTCAGATAAGATAGTTTGGCCTTTTACTGGAATTCTAAATACCATGTCCATGAGATACCAATCCATGTATAATCCCAAAGCACAATATATTGTGGGTAGAACAATGGATTGTGAATATACAGAGTCAAAATAGGCACACAAAAATGGTATAAAACAAGATGTGAGCACCTTGCACATTCTCTATCACTTCTAGCATTGTGGACATCACTACATTCAACTATCCTTTCTGACCTCCCCAGCTACACTTCTAACACCCCACTCAATCACCAATCTCATACTGATGTCCATAAACTAGAGTAATATAATGGGGTCATCATATATATGGTTCATATCCACTCATTTTAATTTAAAATTATTTTCTATAACAGGTAAATTGAATCATTATAAACTAATACTATGGCCAATGCTAACCCTAAATTCCTTTAGCAAACTGATCTAAAAGAACCCTTGGTCATAGATTCTATCGATGACCAAAAACCCACAAATCAAACACAATGTTTCAAATATTCTAAGGGTGTAATGTAAATTAATATATCAAGTAGTCGAGATTTTTTATAATTTCATCTTCTTTCTGGTCGAAACACTGAAAGTCATTGACGATAAGACTTGATTCTAGATTTAGTACCCCTGGTTTGAGGTACATAACCTCTTTCCTCATGTTTTTTAATTGGTGTTTCTTTAATTGGGTTTCCCTAAAATTGGGAATTTCCATTAAATACAATGTTTCCATATAATTTGGAGTTTCCATAAAATAGAGAGTTTCCATGATATATATAGTATCCATTATGTTGGGTGTTTCCATAATATTTTTGGTTTCCATAAAGTGGGTTGTTTCCATAAAGTGGGGTGTTTCCATAATGTGGATTGTTTCCATAAAGTGGGATGTTTCCATAAAAAATTTGTTTCCATAAAAGGGTAAATGTGAAGTATGAGAGAGTTTGGTGGATTTATAAGTATTACTTGGACCAAAAGGAAGGTCACACGATCCATAAATGGTTTGCCCAAACCTTCTGGTCAAACCATGCACAGAGGTCAAATCTAGATCATATTTTCTAGGAGATTAATCGTTTTTGTTCTATATATTTTTCTTTTCGCTTCAAAAAAACCTTAATTCTAGATTACTATCCCTAGAAGGTTGTAGAACCCTCTCCACATGAGTTAGAGCCTACCTAATGCCTTCCCTTGGTGATTTAGAGTCCGATTCTTGAGGTATGTCACCATTCGTTCTTGATTTGTCATGTTTTCTTATATCTGCTTAGATTTACTTCATTGAACTCCATTTTTTCTTAGATATAATCCTAGTGGGGTTATCTATGTTTTTTAATGCCAAATAATTCAATTTTGAGGCGTGATCTTTCTAGGATAAGATAACTAAGGCCGTTCATGGAGAATCGACCGAGTTTCTTGTGTGTTCTTCATCTGTTGTCAAAGTTTCGTCAAAACCTTTGAGGTGGCAGGATTCTCCCTTGAATCATCTTTCTAGAATTGATTTTAATTTATTCAAATTGGTTTATTTAAAATAAAATGATTTTGAAAATCTTGGAAAAATCTTCATTAGGCATGATTTATTGTTTTTGTGAAATTACATCATCTTGGGGAATTGTTGTGAAAAAGGGGGTTTAGATTAATGAATTTAAAATGATGAATTTAAATTTAGTATTTTTTGGAATTGATAAATGGTTGATGAAAAAGGGTTTTTTAAAAGAAATGGTTTTCAATAAAAATGGAGTTTTATTGAAATGGTTTGGAATTGAAATGGTTTGATATTGAAATGGTTTTGATGGAAATGGTTTTCAATAAAAAGGTGTTTTTATTGAATGGATTGTTTTTTCTTGATCATTGGGCATATGTGTTGTGTGTTAATATTGCATATACATGGATTCGTTGAAATATTACCTTGGCTTGGTTCCAAGGGGTTAATGGACCATGTGAATTTCATACATGGGGTTGGTTGATATATGACATTTTGCTTGGTGCCAAAGGATTAATGGGACATGGGAAACTATTACCTTGTGACAACATGGAAGATCGACAAGAAACTGTTCATCAGTATGGAACTGTCATAATATAGTATGAATGGTTGGTTTCATGGGTTTGAGGAAAGGATGGTTATGCCGATAAAGAAAATTTTAGGAATGGTTGTAAATATTGATTAGTTATATTTCTGTAAAAATAACATTTTGGGAAAATTGGTTTCAATTTGACTTGTATAAATTTGTAATGAATGGCTTTGGAAACATGTTTATATTTATTTATAAATTTTTTTTGAGAAAATTTTTTATATAAATTGTTTTATATAATTTTTTCTAACTCTTCTATCCTAGTGGGGTCAGTTAGGAAGTCATTGTGGAAAACCTACTGAGTTTTATACTCACCTCCACTATGGAACATTGGTGATTTTGCAGATGTTATCTTCCTGGACAAGGGTAAAGGTAATTTTTCACATGTTTTTAGCACTACCTCATGGTGTTTGGGCTGTTCAGAGATTTTGGAACTTGGTGTTTGTAAAGAATGGAGTCTTGAGGTCTTTGGAGAGTCTTGTGTAGTTTAACTTCATTGTACTTTGATACATGGTTATTCTTCCACTATTTCTTACCTTGATGTGATTTTTACATACATGAAGTTGTTGAGTTATATTTCATTAGTTCATGCATCGTATAGTGAATGTTTGGTTATGTTTGGTATTTTTAGTGGTTTATTTCTTATTGGGTTAATCCTCCCCCACTTATATTTGAAACCCTTCATCTTTTATTTCCATCCATTGGCATCTTGGGGGTGTCTCTTAATGCCTAGTAATGAATCATTGTACTCTCAAGCCAATGATAATTGGTTGGTCATTTCTAATGGTATCATCTTGTTCGGTCCTTTCCTATCAAGCAGTCAACATTGTTCCTTTTTTGGAGATAAAATACCTTATTGTTTATTCATTAGGTGGGAAAATTAGAAAGGAGTAGGATTGTTAGATATTGAAATGTATATCATAAAAGGACATAAATAACCCTTTTATTCTGAACTTAAAGTTACCAGGGAGTTAGGTAAATAATTTTTTGGAGACAGTTTTAGGATTTTGAAATCTCATTGTCATGGGTCTACCCAATGAGATGAGCATGAGATGCATTTTAGTGGAATGAAATTCCACTAGGAGTGCATAAATCATTCTGAGGAACTAATCATGTTGTGAAAAAAGGTTAATTTTTTAAAATGTATGAAATTGGTTTTCAAATGAATGATTTTGAAAAAGTGAAGGCATATCTTTTTATGAAAATGGTTTAATTTTAAAAATCATGTAATGCAGTTTCAAAACTTGTTGAACATGGGGAAAGGGTTGTTTTGGAAAATAATGTTGTGATAGTTTATATGATAGAATTTGAAATGTTAATCCAAGAGTTGTTAGAGTGTGATATTAATGGAGTTTTTTTAGTTTTAAAATCATCACCTGGTAGGCATCGTTGAAACAAACCCGAAAAAGTCGTGGAGAATGTAGATGCACGTGAACCACATGTGAACCAAGAGATAGTTTAGATTATTATCCAAGATTTTAAAGTTATGGAGAAATGGAACCAGATGAATGAGCCACAAAATGGGGATCATACCACCTAGTTCATGATGTATAATCCACCTAATTTCAGAGGTGATTCCAAACCTAAGAAGGCAGAGGTATGGAAATTTAGGATGAATCGTATATTCAACTTAATCTGCACACCAGTAGAGCTAAAGGTCAAACTAGTGATGTATATGCTCTAGGATATTGCATGACTATGGTGGGATTTAGCAATTCATGATAAATTGGATGAACGACTTACATAAGAGGATTTTTAATAATTGTTAAACAAAAAATTATATCCTCTCATGTTCAAGATCCAGAATATCACAGATTTCTTCATCTTGTAAGAAGAGAGTCTGTTTTTATAGAGTATGTTGCTATGTTCATGAACATAGTACACGTTTCAGTTGAAGTTGCGGTAAGTGCCTCTTTGAAGACACGTATCTTCAAATCATTTCTATGACAGAAGATTCCCTCAGAGATTGTAGTACAATTAATTACATATTGTACAAAAATTGTAAATAGAGTGATTGTGGTTGAATTTGATATCTCGAGATCTATGGGAGGAGGCATGATGATACCTATAGGAAATGGTGGGAACTCAACCACTGGGAACAAGCAGAAAAGGAACACCAATTTCTAAGGTGAAAGTGGAAATCATTACTAGATAGCTAGATCAGTAAACCTTCCTCCAAGACCCCAGAGAAAATCAGGATGTTTTGAATGTGGTTTTCTTGAAAACATAAAGCAAGATTGTACAGAAAAACCTATATCATGTCATAATTGCCACAAGATGGGACATGTTCAGTGCTATAATCACGGTGCTTAAAGGTATAGTGCTCGAGACATTTCTTAGGTGTTGCAAGCATCGTATTCTTCGACTGGACGAGGATAGTATAATCAATATCATCAGCAGAGCAGAGTTATCCATGGTGATTCTAGAAATACCATGACTCCTCAACTAGGGCAACCTCAGCAAGGGAACAAGTAGAAAAATGTTGTGATAAAACATTTATGTGGAGCTGAGAAAATGATTATTGATTATAAGGATGGGCCATTTACAGTGAGAGGTACAATTAGATTGAATCTTAACTTTGTGAAAGTGTTTTTATGTTATTGGTTCATAACATTCCTTCATTTATTATCGTTCTATTGACTTTCTATGTTTAAAACTAGAAATTATGCCTTCTGTTTTGAAAATGAAAACTCCTCTTTGTGAAAGAGAATGTCAAGCTGTTGTGTGTAGAGCATGTGCTATAACTGTAGATGAAGATGAGCTAAAATGGGAATTTTCGATGTTTTATATGGATTTCTATGATGTAATCTTGTGTATGGATTGACTAAAAATGTTGAAGGCTCAAATTAACTATTATAGGAGAACAATTAGTTTCATGATTGAGGATGACATCGACCATCAATTTATAGGAGAGAGGATTGCAATGAAGGTTACAATGATCTTGTTGGCACCAGTGGTGGGAACGATCTCTTATCCATTGGTATCATTGACTTTGGTATCAATGGATGATATTGAGGAAAATAGTTTTCCAGCTATTGTGGATCAATTTCAAGATGTCTGTACTAAGATATTCTCAGGGTTACCACCTCTAAGGGATTTGGATTTTATGAATGATCTCCTTACGAGGACCAGTCTAATATTACATCCATCTTATAATATGGATCCAATAGAGTAATGGGAATTGAAAGCGTAGTTAGAGGATCTGGGAATCAATGGTTTCATTAGACTAACTACATCTCCAAGGGAAGCACCATTTTTTTTTGAAGAAGGAAGATATAAATCTTCGGCTTTGTATTGATTATTGTATTCTTAACCAAGTTATGATAAAGAAAAGATATCCAATTCCACAAATTTATGATCTATTTGATAAATTAATGAGAGCTCAGTGGTTCTCCGAAATTGACTTGCGACCAGGATTCCACCAATTGAGAATTCAGAAAGAGGATATTCCAAACACAGCTTTCAGAATTATATATCGCCACTATGAATATGTAGTCATGCCTTTCATTCTAACCAATGCACCAACTATATTCATGTACTTGATGAATCATATATTTCAACAATATCTGGATTCTATTGTTTTTGTGTTTGTGGATGAAATTTTGGTCTTTTCAAAGACAATGGTTGATCGCGGGGTGCAACATGAAATAATGTTACAAACCTTGAGAGATCATCCTTTGTATTACAAATTATGAATGTGTGTTATTTAGATATAAGAAGTATGTTTTCTTGGCCCAGTCATTTCTGTGAAATTCATTTCTGTTGATCCTTAAATGATATAAGTCATTATCTCTTGGAAACCACCAATGAATATTTTCATGATACAATGTTTTTTGGGTCTAGATGGTTACTACCGATGCTTTTTTAAGTGATTTATCAAGAATAGATTCACCAATGATAGCTCTAACAAAGAAGAATGCTCCATTCCAATGGACAAAGGAATGTGAAAAATCATTCTAGGAACTAAATGTTAGGATTACATCAGTACCTTTCTTTATCTTTATATAATAAGGATAGAGGATTAGGTGTATTGTGATGCTTCAAGATTAGGGTTGGGTTTTGTTCTCATGAAAAGAGATCATGTGGTTTCTTATGGATCAATGCTATTGAGGGTTCATTAGAATAATTACCCTACACATGATTTGGAGTAAGGTGTAGTCATCCATGCTTTCAAAACATGGAGACATTATCTCTTTGGTGATAATTTTACTATGTTTAAAGATCACAAAATCATGAAACACATTTTCTCACAGTGAGATTTGAATCTGATCAAAGGAGATGGTGGGAGTGTCAGCAAATGTTTGACTTTGAAAATATGTACACAACAGGGATAGGAAATTCAGTGGCTGATGCATTAAGTAGAAAGTCATATGCTTTGTTGGCGAAAGAAGCATCAGATGAATGGTAGTTGATGTCTCTCTTAGACGAAATGCATGAGGAATGTGAAGACCGAGGTGATGATGCAATTTTCATTTCAACTATGCTTGTTCCTGAATTTGTAAAAATGATCATAGAGGCACAAACATCTAATGCAGAATGTCAGGTTGTACGTTCAAAACTCAATGGTGGGGAAACCCTTGAGAGATGGAAATTTTATGGGGGTTCATTTTTGTGTTTCAGAGTTTATATGGTTGTAACTATGGGTTTTTAGGGAAAAATATTTAATGTTTACCACCATTCGAGATGGGATGTTCATATAGGTACACTATAAGATTTTTAAGGAGTTGAAGGAGCAATTTTGGTGGAGAATCTTCAAAAGGAAGGTGACCGAGTTCATCTCATGGTGCTTAACCTGTCAACAGGTTAAAGTAGAGAATCAATGATTATATGGTATGTTACAATATTTCCCCATCCTAGTGTGAAAATGGGATCAGATAGAAGTTGATATTGTTACAGGTCTTCCAATAATGGTCCAGAAACACGATTTCATTTGGGTGAAAGTGGAATGTCTAACCAAGTCATCCCATTTCATCCCTATTCGTGAAACTCATATGGTGGAGGATCTTTAAAAAATATTTATCTGAGAAGTGCTAAAGAGGCATCGTATACCTATGTAAATTTTCTCAGATAGAGATCTTAGGTTCACTTATCATTTTAGGAAGTCCTTACAGCAAGCCATTAGGACTATATAGACTATGAGCATGGTGTATCATCCTCAGACATATTGAAAATACAAGCAGAAGATAAAAAGGTTGGTAGACATGTTATGGGCTTGTGTAATGGATTTTGGTGGCTCATGGGAGGATCATATACCCTTAGCGGAGTTCACTTACAATAACATCTATCAAGCCTTGATACACATGGCTCTGTTGGAAGCATTGTATGGGCGTCCTTTTCATTATCCACTATGTTGGGTGGAAACGGGTGAAACATCACTAATCAGGAAAGTCCTTGTCCATGATTCAATGGAGAAGATCCATTTGATTAGAAAGAGAATTGAGATGGCTCATAGTCACCAAAAATCTAATGCAGATCACTGGGGAAGACCATTGTCATTCACTGTGGTTGATCATGTCTTCTTGTGGATCTCTCCTAGGCTTGGACATCATATCTTCGGGAGGCAGGGAATGTTATCTCCTAGATACATTGGCCATTTTGAGATACTTTAATAGGTTGGATAGGTGTCAAATCGTTTGTAATTACCACCACAATTTAGTTCGGGGCATATTGTGATCCATGTATCTATGTTGAAAAAGTATAACCCAGATCCAAACCATGTGACCCGATGAGATCATGTCGAGATAGAACTAAATGAATCACTAGTATATATCCCAATATAGCTCAGGGATATACAAGAGAATGTATTTCATGGGAAAATCATCGGCGTAATGCTGTTGTTATGGAAACGTGGTCAGTTTTCAGAAGAGACTTAGGAACATTAAAAAGAAATGAAAGAGCTGTGGAAGGAACTCTTTTTAGCCAGTGAGGGTTTTCTACATTCTGAGGGCATAAAGACCAATGGTGGGGAAAATGTAGAACCCCCAGCTTTGGGTACATAACTCATTTCCTCATGTTTTTTAATTGATGTTTCTTTAATTGGGATTCCATAAAATAGAGAGTTTCCAAAAAATAGAGTGTTTCCATACAATACATAGTTTCCATAAAATATATATTTTCCATAAAATATAGAGATTCCATAATATAGAGTGTTTTCCTAATGTTGGGTATTTCAAAAATGTTGGTTGTTTCCAGATAGTGGGTTGTTTCTATAATGTGGGGTTTTTCCAAAAGTGGGTTGTTTCCATAAAGTGGGGTGTTTCCATAAAGTGGGATCTTTCCATTAAAAATATGATTCCTTAAAAAGGTTAATCTAAATGATGGTAGAGTTAGGGGGTTTTATAAGGTGTGTTGGGACCAAAAGGAAGGTCGCATGATCCATACACAGTTGACCCAAACTGTGTGGTTAAACCTTTCACAATTGTCAAATTTAGATCCTATTTTCTAGGACCATACCCCTTTTTTCTCTATATATTCCTTTTTCACATTAAAATAGAACTATTTTGATATAACAATTCCTAGATGGCTGGAGAACCCTCCCTAAGAGAGTGGGAGCAATCCAAAGCCTTCCCTTTCTGATTTCAAGTCCCATTCTGAGGTTTGTCACGATTCCTTCTGGATTTGTCATGTTTTCTTATATCTACTTAGTTCTACTTCTCTGATCTCTATTCATTCTCAGATCTGAACCTATAGTGGGTAGACCTACGTTTTTGGATGTCAAATAATTCAATGTTTATTGATGATCTTTCTAGGAAAATAGAACTAAGGTCATTTTTGGGGAATTTACCTACTTTCTTGGGTGTTCTTCATCTATTTTCAATGTATCCTCAAAACCTTCAAGGTAGGATGATTCTCTATCAACTCCTCTTGCTAGAATTTATTGTAAAAGATTAAAATTGTTTTATTTTAAAAAAAATTATTATTAAAAGCATGGAAAAATATTCATTATTGACGATTTATGGTTTTTGTGAAATTGTGTGATCTTGGTTAATAGTTTTTCAAAAGGGAGTTTGGTTTCAGGAATTTAAAATGATGAATTTAAAATAAGGATTTTCTAGATTTTCTAAATTATTGATGAAAAAGGGGTTTTCAATAGAAATTTTCTTGAATAAAAATGGAGATTTATTGAAATGTTTTGGAATTGAAATGGTTTTGATGGAAATGGATTTCAATAAAAAGTAGTTTTATTGAAAGGAATGTTTCAACGTGATCATTGGGCATATCTGTTGTGACTTAATTTTAATATACGGGGCTTGGTGGAAATATTACCATGTTCTCAGTGTCAAAGGGTAAATGGAACATGGGAATTGCATACACATGGCTTGGTTTAAATATGACCTTGTTCTTAGAGCCAATTGATTAATGGAACATGGGAAACAATTACATTCTGATTACATGGTAGATTGGCGTGAAACCACTCATGAGTATGTAAATTTCCTGCCATAACATGCATAGTTGGTTTCATGGGTTTGAGGAATGGTTGGGTATGCTAATAAAGGTATTTTTTGGAATGGATGTAATGATTGTTTAGTTATTTTTTTGGAAACGTATCTTAATGGGAAAATTGGTTTCAATTTAACTTTTATTCATTGGTAATGAATTGTTCTGGAAACTTGTTTATATTTAGTTATAAACTATTTTTGAGAAATTTTTTTATATAATGTTTTTTATATAATTGATGCCAACTCTTATATCCTAGTGGTGTGAGTTGGGAAGTCATTGGGGAAAACCTACTAAGTTTTATAATCACCAATGCTTGGAACTTTGGTTCTTTTGCAGATGTTATCTTCCAGGACAATGGAAAAGGTAATGTTTCATATGTGTTTAGAACTACCTCATGATGTTTGGGATGTTAGGAGATTTTGGAGCTTGTAGCTTGTGGAGCATGGAGTCCTGAGGTCATTGGAATGTCTTGTGTAGTTTATCCACTCTATACCTGTAACAGCCCGAGATTTTATGAAAAATATTCTTTTTAATTTTCTTAATGTCTTGTGTTGTACGCTACGCTAAAAGGAGCTTGCACAACACGCATCCTTGACTTGCCTTGCATTACACGCAATCGCGGCCTTCCTCGATAGCGTGTGTAATACGCAATACCGAGTTTCACTAAACAACGATATGATATTAAAATATTATTAAAACTAGCCGTTATGAATAGTAATAACCAATTTTTAAAATTCTGTAAATCTTATTTTTCAAAATGAACTTCATTTTTGGATTCGGAGTATCGAATTTAGCCTAAGGTGAAATTTTGGTACTTTTCGGATAACTTCCATATTCTGATGAATAGTGAAAATTACTAGATTATAATTAAAAACAAATTTTTTAATCAAAATAATTAATAGTGATAAATCATTAAATTGAGTGGTTTTAAAGTACATTTAGAATATATTTTTACAATTTAATACGATGTTGGTCATTGGATGTAATTTCACATTTAAACCAGACATAAACAAGTGTCAATCTTTTGATAGATATTGTTTCTTAAAAACACGCTATTTGTTTTAACAGCGGGATTTAATTATAAAATTAATTAATGCAACTTTTATGTTATGAATTTGGTAAAATAGACTTCATTTTTGAATTCGGAATATGAAATATAGCTTGGGATGAAATTTTGGCATTGTTCTGAAAAACATCAATTTTTGATGAATAGTGAAACTACTAAGTGGTAGGTTAAAAACTGAATTTTGCATAAAACTTAATTTTACCGCTTCTGTGAATGGAATTTCGAAAATCCGAGAGACACGGTTAATATCAAGGACTAAAATGTGGTTCAATGAGATGAAAATAATTTTTGGTGAATAGTAACTTTTTACTTTTTTTTACCGCGGTTAATAGTAAATAGGGTAACTAAGGGTAAATATGATATTACTATTACCCTAACACATGTCCTAATTCTATTGGACAAGTGTAATTCGACCAAAAACAAACTTAGGTATAAAATATGACCATTTAGGCCCACTTGGATTAGATTAGGACATTTATTATTAATTTATTTAAAGAAGGGTTAAAATAGTTAAAATCAATGTTTAATAAGTAAATCATTTTTAATATGGGGTTATACATAAGATAAATTCGACTATAAATATTCATTAGAAAGATAAAAATATTTCCTACATAATGGTATTTTATTTGTAAATTTTAGACATCAAATAATTTAATTAATTTATGACACAAAGATGATGCAGTAATTATCTTATTTATGAAATATTGACATAATTGATGTTATAAACACCAAAATAAATGTAATTTGAGAATTTTTATGAATTCCACTAATTTTATAGGTTACTATGATATATTAATGTTGATTTAATCAACTTGGTTCGAACATTTAATTCTGTTATGACTTTTACAAAAATCATATATCAAATAGTGTCAAAATTGACACAAAATAGTTTTTAAATCAAATATTATATTATTAATTGTTATTGTATTCCTAAAAATCTAAGGTTCGGCCAAATGACTTAGATAAGGATATATATATTAATAATAAACAATTTGGGGTTCGTTTGGCATGTTATAGTAAGTGTATTAACCATATAGTGAAAGAAAACAAAAAGACACGGTAAAAGTCAAATTATTTAACTTAGAGTTAAATCTAATTGATAAGGTTTAAAATAAGATCCAAACATGTCTAAATTTGATTGGTTGATGAGATTACAACCCTATCTCATCTAAGATTCGAATATGAGTCATTTTTGGAGGTTTTTAAGTGGGGTTAGATTTATTATAAATTAATATTTTTAAGAATTCCTAAGGTGCCCCTCTCCTCCCCTATAAAAGGACACCTCCTCCCCCTCCTCCTCACACCAATTTGAGCTCTCAAGCTCGGCCAACCCCTGCCAAAATCTCTTCTCCACTTCCCTAGCAACATCCTAGAGGTTCTGGTCTTCCTCAAAGACCAATTTTAGTGCCCTAAGAGGAGGTCTCAAAGAGGCACTTCAAAGAAGAGGTAATTACCGTTACCAATTCTTTCATCTTTATTTCTTCTTCCACTTATTTTTCTTAGGTTGTTTCATTATGAATTAATAACATCAGTATCACTCATATACTGATATGTTATTATAAGTGTGAAACAACCCTATTTCGCCATCTATCCATCCTACGGAAAAAGAAATCACCGTGCGTGCGTACGTACGGAATACCGTCTCCACGCCGTGGTGTAATCTATTTTCCACCACCACCTTACATGGATGGGTATAATGGTGTAAAGAATAACTATACATAGTTATTACAACATCATATTGATTCTGATATATTGTATAATCCACTCCAATTCAATTCAATATTTATAGAAATGATATCATCGCTCGTGCGTACGTACGGACTACCGTCTCCACGACGCGATGAGATTCATTCTCCATGTTAACCATTTAAGAATGATTATAATGTATATATAAGACATAATAATGAAATATATGACATTATAAAGCTACTGGATTTATTTATATATATACATATGTATGTCATCTACTTACTTCCATTTCAAGACAATAAGGAAAGAAAAACAGCGTTCATGCGTACGTACGGACTACCGTCTCCATGAACGGTGTTTTTCATTTTATTTATCTACCTATTATATATATATATACTGAATATATATGATATATAAATAATATTTTATATTCTGGAAGTAAGTAAATCATGATATAAGTAATAATTATGTCAAGAACAAACAAGTCAAAACACCTACGATAAATGAAACGATTTTACCCAAAACGCTTCTTTAACATGGAATTTACAAAAGAACGGGTAATATAATGTCATAAGTGAACCATATATGATATCATAACAATGAATATGATTCTGTAATAAGTCAATAACATGATTTAAATCATTATACAGGAGGTTCGGACACTTACAAAGCAAGTCTGACCTAAGGTAAGGGAAATATCACAATCTCATTTTTATCCGAGATTGTTTATTCGTAAGTATTTACTGGGGTGTATTTTATCATCCACATCCATGTTCCCTCAATATGTAATATTATTTCCATCCACCTACAATTGTTTAAATCCAATTTTAACCTTCTATGAGTTTTTAGTAAAGGATATGAAAGGAATCTTTTTTTCGTTTTTCGTACGAGGTACTTTTTGACTTTTCCGACAAAAGTACGAAGAATGTTTTTTTTAAATTATACGGAACGAACGGATTTCTACTGTTTTATAAAGACTTATTTTCATGAAGCTTTCTCTAAAAGATTTCATGACTATTTTCAATAAAATCTCTTTCTTTTAAAATTGCATGATGTTTTGTGAAAAGAAATTGATTTTGAAGAAGAAAGGATATTTTCCTCAAGAATTCAATTCAAGTGTTTTATCAAAATTATTTTCCATCTAAGATAATAAAGGGTTCTGTTTCTATCCATATTTTTACGTTGGTTTGACTATGTTGTGATGGAATTATGTTTATGAATTCCTTTATCATATATGAATTGATTTATGATGTCATGATGTTTCAAGAATCCCATTTTTGTTATATGTGTTATGCGATGATGTATGTTTTATGATTATGTGGCACACATAAGAAAGGATTCATTATAAGATGGGTGGGACCTATATCTCCCTCCAATGCATTGGGTAATGATTTTATATCTCATGAGATAGACATGGCTGGAATGGTAGGTTATACCGGTTCAGTGAAACAGGACTGAAACGAGGATTACTCGATTCAGAAAGGGACTTTGTCCACTAAGATAGTCTTGGCAATGAGTCTTGACTAACAAGAAATGATTCTCTATGATTATGTGTGTATGCCACAAAGTTCCATGTTTTATGTTATGATTATTGTGATTACATTTCACTGCCATGATTTATCCCATGTTATGAAATTATGCTCTCTTTTGCAGGTTATGATTTCCAAAATGTTATGTTCTTATGAATATGATGTGATTGATATTTCTTTTGTTTACCCTTACTGAGCATTTGAGCTCACCCTTTTATGTTTTCTTTTCCCCAGGATATAAAGAAAGGTTTTAGGTTAAAAAAAAAGGAAGATCTTTATGGGAGATGTTGAAGATCTTTCACCACGATTAGAAGATTATAGTCCGAGTTTCCAAAGACACTAAACTATTACGGTCCTTGTGTGTGTGTTTTTGTAATGTACTAAGTATTCCGCAAAAGTAATGTAATGTCAATGTACGTCAAGATACGGGTCTCTACAGTTGGTATCAGAGGAAAGGTTTAGTCAACCTTTGGAAACTAGGATGCGAAAACGTTAGTGAGATCCCTAGAGATATTTCTAAGGTATGTATAGGGATGTCCCTATAGATAAGTATACGTATAGGATATAGTCCTAGAACTACGGTAACGATCTTAGAATTTAACCTAAGATGTTAGATATTGAGGGTTCTCCCCCTTTACTATGTTGTCTTCCCTAGCATGATTTCGTCTCTCACAAAATTCTTTTTGTGTTTTAGTTAATGGAGGGAACCAGAAGGAATTCGGTTAACATTGAATCCAATGGAAAAATTGGTGACTATGAGCAACAAAATTGTGTAATGCCTAAAGATAAAGATATTGTGATTATGCCAAATCAGTCATCACGATATATGATTAACAAGGTGAAATTTAGTGGTATGCCTAATTCATCAAAGAAGAGGAAGATAAACTATTATGCATGTTCGCATGTTGAGGAGCATAAAGAAAGGAAGATTTAGATTTCTAAAGAAGGGAAGAAGAACCTTGAGGAATACCTCAAATGGAGGGACCGATGTTATCTGTGTGGAGAAAAGGGTCATAGGGTGACAGACTGTTATGGAGTTCAATGTCTTATTTGTGGAGAACATGGGAATTACCCAACTCAATGCCCTAACCTAAAAAGATACTTCTAAATCAAGGAAGGACTTATTCCAGGACAGTCATTGATGTGGATGGACTAAAGTGTTTATGTATTGGTATTCAAGAATAATGTTGTTGAGGTACTTTTATGGTGTATTGGAATATTTATGTATTGGTCTAATGTGGTATTCGAAGTGATTGAGATATTTTTGGAAATAAGATGATATGCGCATAATGAAGGGATAAGACGATAATGAGATGTTTGATTGTATTCATGAGCTCATGATTTATATAAGGACTAAGTGATATCACGGTTTGAGTATATAGAATTTTGAGGATTTTGGTATGTGGAAAGTGTTAACTTTTAACTGCATTCATAAGAGAATACATGATTAAGGCCTTTGAATGTTTGGAATGTAACCAACAAGACATATCTTATGATATATGGGGATCAACGATGGTATTAAATCTCCGGTAATCGTTTTCACTATATTATGAGAGTGGACTGCAGTATTATGGATAAGCCTAAAGATTAGAATGGATTATTTTGGACATAAGTTAGTATTGTTTAAGGATAGAAGATTTTCGATGTTATAGTAATGTAGTTTTAGAAAAAGGGACAACCTGCAGGACGGGCGACAGCCCATCGCTTCGGACAAGGCTGTAGGAATCGAACCCACAACCAAAGTGCGACTGGCCTTTATCGCCTACCACTGGCCTACAGGAAGTCCCTGTTTAGTAGAAACTAGTTTTATTATATTAAGCAGTATGATATATGAAGTATAAGTCCATTTTAGGAACTATATATGATTAATCTCACTATAGAATGACTTATGTATATTTAATAACTTTTGCTTACCTTTTGTTTGAGACAGATGGAATGACCCGTCATTCTATCACATGATCTGCTAACACTTCACGAATAATAAATTCAACGTCATTTATTTAAGAGATGAAGTGGAAATTGTTAAAGGCACGAACAACAGTGATATTGTATCAAAATAAAGTAAGTATTTATTCTAATTCAAATTTTCAACTTTAGGGAAATGATCTTGAAAACCAAAAATGTTGTCCTAGTGATCTTATACCTGATGAATCAGATGGTACCTTAGATCGTCACAAATTTATGGATTTGTGATTACTGGCTTTTCCATAGCCATGTTCTCTACCACTCTCCATCAGAACATGATGGTTAGATTTCTCTTCCATATCCATATTTTCACCTATGTGGAAACCCAGTGATTAGTTTATTTGGGTAATCGTTACATTTCATACTTTAGTTTTTAAAGACAAGTTTTGTTATTCCCTTTTACGATGTGGGTTTCTATTAAAGAAACTTTCAAATAGTAAACCATTTATAACCCAGACGAATTTCGAGGGCGAAATTCATTTTAAGGGGGGTAGAATGTAACAGCCCGAGATTTTATGAAAAATATTATTTTTAATTTTCTTAATTTCTTGTGTTGTACGCTACGCCAAAAGGAGCTTGCACAACACGCATCCTTGAATTGCCTTGCATTACACGCAATCACGGCCTTCCTCGATAGCGTGTGTAATACGCAATACCGAGTTTCACTAAACAACGATATGATATTAAAATATTATTAAAACTAGCCGTTATGAATAGTAATAACCAATTTTTAAAATTCTGTAAATCTTATTTTTCAAAATGAACTTCATTTTTGGATTCGGAGTATCGAATTTAGCCTAAGGTGAAATTTTGGTACTTTTCGGATAACTTCCATATTCTGATGAATAGTGAAAATTACTAGATTATAATTAAAAACAAATTTTTTAATCGAAATAATTAATAGTGATAAATCATTAAATTGAGTGGTTTTAAAGTACATTTAGAATATATTTTTACAATTTAATACGATGTTGGTCATTGGATGTAATTTCACATTTAAACCAGACATAAACAAGTGTCAATCTTTTGATAGATATTGTTTCTTAAAAACACGCTATTTGTTTTAACAGCGGGATTTAATTATAAAATTAATTAATGCAACTTTTATGTTATGAATTTGGTAAAATAGACTTCATTTTTGAATTCGGAATATGAAATATAGCTTGGGATGAAATTTTGGCATTGTTCTGAAAAACATCAATTTTTGATGAATAGTGAAACTACTAAGTGGTAGGTTAAAAACTGAATTTTGTATAAAACTTAATTTTACCGCTTCTGTGAATGGAATTTCGAAAATCCGAGAGACACGGTTAATATCAAGGACTAAAATGTGGTTCAATGAGATGAAAATAATTTTTGGTGAATAGTAACTTTTTACTTTTTTTTTACCGCGCTTAATAGTAAATAGGGTAACTAAGGGTAAATATGATATTACTATTACCCTAACACATGTCCTAATTCTATTGGACAAGTGTAATTCGACCAAAAACAAACTTGGGAATAAAATATGACCATTTAGGCCCACTTGGATTAGATTAGGACATTTATTATTAATTTATTTAAAGAAGGGTTAAAATAGTTAAAATCAAAGTTTAATAAGTAAATCATTTTTAATATGGGGTTATACATAAGATAAATTCGACTATAAATATTCATTAGAAAGATAAAACGATTTCCTACATAATGGTATTTTATTTGTAAATTTTAGACATCAAATAATTTAATTAATTTATGACACAAAGATGATGCAGTAATTATCTTATTTATGAAATATTGACATAATTGATGTTATAAAAACCAAAATAAATGTAATTTGAGAATTTTTATGAATTACACTAATTTTATAGGTTACTATGATATATTAATGTTGATTTAATCAACTTGGTTCGAACATTTAATTCTGTTATGACTTTTACAAAAATCATATATCAAATAGTGTCAAAATTGACACAAAATAGTTTTTAAATCAAATATTATATTATTAATTGTTATTGTATTCCTAAAAATCTAAGGTTCGGCCAAATGACTTAGATAAGGATATATATATTAATAATAAACAATTTGGGGTTCGTTTGGCATGTTATAGTAAGTGTATTAACCATATAGTGAAAGAAAACAAAAAGACACGGTAAAAGTCAAATTATTTAACGTAGAGTTAAATCTAATTGATAAGGTTTAAAATAAGATCCAAACATGTCTAAATTTGATTGGTTGATGAGATTACAACCCTATCTCATCTAAGATTTGAATATGAGTCATTTTTGGAGGTTTTTAAGTGGGGTCAGATTTATTATAAATTAATATTTTTAAGAATTCCTAAGGTGCCCCTCTCCTCCCCTATAAAAGGACACCTCCTCCCCCTCCTCCTCACACCAATTTGAGCTCTCAAGCTCGGCCAACCCCTGACAAAATCTCTTCTCCACTTACCTAGCAACATCCTAGAGGTTCTGGTCTTCCTCAAAGACCAATTTTAGTGCCCTAAGAGGAGGTCTCAAAGAGGCACTTCAAAGAAGAGGTAATTACCGTTACCAATTCTTTCATCTTTATTTCTTCTTCCACTTCTTCTTCTTAGGTTGTTTCATTATGAATTAATAACATCAGTATCACTCATATACTGATATGTTATTATAAGTGTGAAACAACCCTATTTCACCATCTATCCATCCTACGGAAAAAGAAATCACCGCGCGTGCGTACGTACGGAATACCGTCTCCACGCCGTGGTGTAATCTATTTTCCACCACCACCTTACATGGATGGGTATAATGGTGTAAAGAATAACTATACATAGTTATTACAACATCATATTGATTCTGATATATTGTATAATCCACTCCAATTCAATTCAATATTTATAGAAATGATATCATCGCTCGTGCGTACGTACGGACTACCGTCTCCACGACGCGATGAGATTCATTCTCCATGTTAACCATTTAAGAATGATTATAATGTATATATAAGACATAATAATGAAATATATGACATTATAAAGCTACTGGATTTATTTATATATATACATATGTATGTCATCTACTTACTTCCATTTCAAGACAATAAGGAAAGAAAAACAGCGTTCATGCGTACGTACGGACTACCGTCTCCATGAACGGTGTTTTTCATTTTATTTATCTACCTATTATATATATATATACTGAATATATATGATATATAAATCATATTTTATATTCTGGAAGTAAGTAAATCATGATATAAGTAATAATTATGTCAAGAACAAACAAGTCAAAACACCTACGATAAATGAAACGATTTTACCCAAAACGCTTCTTTAACATGGAATTTACAAAAGAACGGGTAATATAATGTCATAAGTGAACCATATATGATATCATAACAATGAATATGATTCTGTAATAAGTCAATAACATGATTTAAATCATTATACAGGAGGTTCGGACACTTACAAAGCAAGTCGGACCTAAGGTAAGGGAAATATCACAATCTCATTTTTATCCGAGATTGTTTATTCGTAAGTATTTACTGGGGTGTATTTTATCATCCACATCCATGTTCCCTCAATATGTAATATTATTTCCATCCACCTACAATTGTTTAAATCCAATTTTAACCTTCTATGAGTTTTTAGTAAAGGATATGAAAGGAATCTTTTTTTCGTTTTTCGTACGAGGTACTTTTTGACTTTTCCGACAAAAGTACGAAGAATGTTTTTTTTAACTTATACGGCACGAACGGATTTCTACTGTTTTATAAAGACTTATTTTCATGAATCTTTCTCTAAAAGATTTCATGACTATTTTCAATAAAATCTCTTTCTTTTAAAATTGCATGATGTTTTGTGAAAAGAAATTGATTTTGAAGAAGAAAGGATATTTTCCTCAAGAATTCAATTCAAGTGTTTTATCAAAATTATTTTCCATCTAAGATAATAAAGGGTTCTGTTTCTATCCATATTTTTACATTTGTTTGACTATGTTGTGATGGAATTATGTTTATGAATTCCTTTATCATATATGAATTGATTTATGATGTCATGATGTTTCAAGAATCCCATTTTTGTTATATGTGTTATGCGATGATGTATGTTTTATGATTATGTGGCACACATAAGAAAGGATTCATTATAAGATGGGTGGGACCTATATCTCCCTCCAATGCATTGGGTAATGATTTTATATCTCATGAGATAGACATGGCTGGAATGGTAGGTTATACCGGTTCAGTGAAACAGGACTGAAACGAGGATTACTCGATTCAGAAAGGGACTTTGTCCACTAAGATAGTCTTGACAATGAGTCTTGACTAACAAGAAATGATTCTCTATGATTATGTGTGTATGCCACAAAGTTCCATGTTTTATGTTATGATTATTGTGATTACATTTCACTGCCATGATTTATCCCATGTTATGAAATTATGCTCTCTTTTGCAGGTTATGATTTCCAAAATGTTATGTTCTTATGAATATGATGTGATTGATATTTCTTTTGTTTACCCTTACTGAGCATTTGAGCTCACCCTTTTATGTTTTCTTTTCCCCAGGATATAAAGAAAGGGTTTAGGTAAAAAAAAGGAAGATCTTTATGGGAGATGTTGAAGATCTTTCACCACGATTAGATGATTATAGTCCGAGTTTCCAAAGACACTAAACTATTACGGTCCTTGTGTGTGTGTTTTTGTAATGTACTAAGTATTCCGCAAAAGTAATGTAATGTCAATGTACGTCAAGATACGGGTCTCTACAATACCTTGATACTTGGTTATTCTTCCATTTTTTCTTACATTGATTTGGTTTTGAGATAAATGAAGTTGTTGAGGTGTCTTTAATTTTTTCATGCATCATATTGTGAATGTTGCGATATGGTTGGTGGGTTTATTTGTTTATTACATAATGGCTAAATCACCCCCACTTGTATTTGAAACACATCATAATTTGTTTCATACCTTTGGCATCTTGGTGATGTCACTTAAGTCCTAGTAATGACTCGTTGTACTCTCAAGCCAATGAAATTTGGTAGGTCATTACACTTGAATCTATGATCCATGATGATTTATTTTTTCCACCATATTCTGATAACACTTGGATGAGTGAATCAAAAAAATTATCTCTTCTATAATTTGATCCTATTGATATTTTGGAAATGTGAAGGGAGTAGTTATATACTAGATAATGGATAGAGTTCCTCCTCATGGTTCCATGCTCAAGACATGTCAAATGGGAAAAGGTCTAAGGAAAAACCCAATATATCATTAAACATGACCACATGATCTTTCATATACATAACTCCTTATAAAGAGAATGAATATCCCTCAACTTCATTGTATTCATGGTATATAAAAGAAACTCTTCCCAAAACTTGTTCTGAATGTCAACCCATGAAACATTAGCCTCTTTATGCAAACTAAGATTAATAATCCATAATTGAAATGAATTTCCCCATGTCTAACTAAATTCTTTAGGGGCCCAATACTTCACCGGGGCCCAGATAAAAATAAATGTGATACCAAGATCTTCCATCAAGTTCAATATCTCAATTTCTATAAAACTTTCCTCGTACATTCTCAATTGTTGATTTTGGTGAGTGAAAATCATCCTTTACCACTGTTTATGATCCCCAACCAGATCAACCCTCTGGTGATCTGCTGAATCTTCCTATAGAACCTCATCTAACTGAACCACATGTGTATGATGACTATGATCCATTTATTTAAGAAAAATAATGACTTAAAAATATATATTTTGTGCAATTTTTTTAAGAATAATTTTAATTATTTGTAAATTACTTGAACTTTAGATAATATAAAATTTCAAATAAAAAACAAGCCATCCAACATAATGTACATATCATAGGTCTCTTACCTGCATGTCAGTCCGCCTCACAAAGTCATTTAATATGCATAGGGTTTATGAACCAAATCATAGGGATCCCTACAATCAATTGTCATAGTCGGTGTCCCTATTCCATGTCAGGTACTGAGGACAAATAGAATCATTTCCCTACCAAACCATGCATAAAAAATAGTTCAAAACCCCAAAGACTATACTATATGTCAACCATATTTCTCTGATATCACTCTTCAATGTCCCTTCACACCAATGATACATTATGTAGAGAATAGGTATAATGATTTCTGAGTCCCTCTTCCAGTAGGCCCAATTTTTGAGACTACCACTAATGGTATAATTTTTTTTATAAATGGGACGTATTACCCACTTGAATAGTAAATAATTGGGATATTAAATAAGGAAACAACTAACAAATAAATCAAACAATGTTTATATGAATCATAAAATATCCCCAAATGAATTAATAAATATAAAAGATACCAAAATGTCACTAAATTTAAATACAAAAAATATAAAGCTAATGTACTAACATAGAAACAATGAATGGTTTAAATTAGTAATATAAAACATTGTCGACATATTCTTATTAGAAAAATGAATATCAGTTTATATAAATATAGTAACCATACAAGTATACTTAGTAGTAAAACAAATGTATCTTGTTCAAATTTGAAAAAAGAAAACTAATTCATCTAAGAGAGAACAATATAAACAACAACCCCAAAATTGTTTAACTATCCAACCCAACCTCAGTAAGTATTTATTTTAAAATAACAAAATATAAGTATAAAAACATAATAAGAAACATAATTTTAATGGGTACCCTCCACTAATTTCTTTATGGGGTTCCACTCTTGTAGCGACCGAACCCCAGAAGTCCCATAGCCACTAACCCCTATTAATTACATTTCAATGAAAAAAAGACTAAAATCTTGAAGGACTGATAGTTTAGTAGTCTTGGTAAACCAAATACATACATGAATCCTTTATTAAAAAATAATACTCTAATTACAACATAATTTCCCCCCTTCTTTCTAAACCTAGGACACTGAGAATAACTCAAATCTATATAGTATATCATTAATTATATTTCATAGAATGTTTCATGGATTCTTAGGGAAGGAAACATAATAAGGGTGAGATACAATGCTTAGTAATGAAAACATATAGTGGAATAAATAATGAATCAGTGAGAATAATAATAATTTCATGGTAAATAATAGAATATACATAAAATATAATAAAAAACGAATATGGAAGTGCAAAAATGACACTGAATAGTAATAAATAGAAACACATGACATTCCAAAAAATTTATAAGGAAAAATAATTTGGTCCAGGTATGAAATTGAAACACATGCCCTCTAAATAACTAAAATTGAAATGTATCCATAGATACATCGAAAAAAAACCAAATGGATGAATAATAACTAAAACTAAATATGTGAATTGCTTTCAAAATAGACATAATGTCTTAGGAACATAAAAAACTATACCATAAATGCCTTTCACATAAGGGTTTAAATAATGTGTAGAATCCCATTTGTAAAAATTATTTATCTCATTAGAACATATCAATGAATCGAGGAGCTATATAATGTTTGGGAATTATGAGTCATTTCTAGTTCAAAACATTCCTCCTAATGACTTATCAAAAAATGACAATATTATTTATAAAATTACCATATTGAATGAGAAATATTGATTTATCAATAAATCTATAATTAGACAAATAACGATCAAAGTAAAACCATAGGTAAGAGGGAATAAAATTTAGGTAATAATAATATCCACACTATAGGAATATGGATATTTATGTAAATTTACAAAAAAAATTACTTTAAATTGATTGTTTGAATATATGATAACAACCAAAAAGGAAGTAATGATTTAGAAGACAATCAGTATGAAAATATTTGAGGATAATAATATTTAAACATTCCAATGTATCCCATACCACTTTAAAGCATTTAAATCATATTACTCATGATGTAATGACATTAAATGGAACTAATAATATCATGATCGTAAGGATATTAATGATATAATGTGTTAAAAGTAAGTATATACGCCAAATAAAAATGAATTGGTGCATAAATAAAATAAGTCTAAATGGAATGTAAATTGAGACGAAATTCCCTTACATATGAACCAAAAGACCAAAATGTAATAATAATAAACTGAAAAATATAAATAAGTTGAAGATAAATTAATTCATAATATTACATGTATATGTGGTTGTATTTAATCCATACAAAATATATTAGGTGAAAATCATTAAAGTATTCTTCATGGAAGGAAATAAGACACAAGGGCCCCTTACCTTAAGTTTAATTTTAGATGATCACCCTCTAACTTCATATATAATAAATTTGTGTTAATTTTACACGTTATTCATAACCATTTTCGTGTTTATCATTTCTTATATTTCACATATTACAATTTTGTGTAAAACTAATAAAAAATTAACTTTACTTCAAATATTTTAAACAAAATCAGTTTATGTGTCAATAACAACATTGGAAAGTCATATATGGTCAAAGGGAGTAATTATATAGAATATATAGAATAATAATATCAAAATAATTATAATATTTATATATCCATTATATATTAAAAAACCATAATTAAATATTATTTTTAATAATGAATCATCATTAAACTCATAGAGATGGAAGGTCATGCATACAAATAATTAACATTCTCAATTTTCATTGATCATTATAGAAACAAGTTATATAGAATTTTAATTTTTAATAATTACCATTATAGAATAAATAAAAAGTTATTTAATCATATATTATTATATATATAATTATTATGATGTAAATGAAATTGCATCTTGTTGAGGAGGTGGTAATCCACATGTCCATGAATGATGTTATAACTTTTTAAGTGGGAGAAATGGATGTAAAAATAATTACATATATATATATCATAAATTTATTATATCATTAATACCATATAGAAGATTTTATTTCATCATATTTTTAATTATAATAATTTTTTATACTTTCCATGGATCATGTTAACATATCACATCGCTTTTAGGGGGCGGTAGTCAACCGTTTCTCAAATGAAGTTATCATTTATACACCAAATTTAATGTATAAAGATATGTATTTAAAAAGAATTAAATGATCATAAATACATAATAATTATCAAATATGACATATATAAATAGATTTCCAATAATAATGACCAACATTAGAGGTGGTAAAGGAGGAATGAACAATCTTTGTTTCGTGAGGCTATTGTTCACCGTTCACATAAACCAAATGTTCATTACCTGTTAAATGCGGGTGTGAGTAAGAGTAGGTTAACAGAATAATAGAAACAACTCCAAGAATTTCGCGGATAATATTTTTATTAAATAGTAGAATAATCATATTATAGGTAGTAGATAGTAGAAATGAAACTCAATATCTTTAGAGAAGAAATTACCTCTTAATCTGGTAACTTCATTTGGATTGAACCAAAATGATTCCTTTGTCTTTTTTATGCATAGTGAGAGGCTTATAGGTCAAGTATTGGTATGTTTTTATACTATTTGGGAATATATTGGATGAACTTATGTGGTTTGAGGGGTTTGAAGAAGTGGGAAATGTGGTAGCTTCTATAGGGAAGGAAGAGGATCCAATTGGAATTTTGGAAAACAAGTTTGTTGTAGCCATGTTATTACCTAAAAATGGTATTAAAAACATATATATAATGAATTGATGATTAATGGCCAATATATGGCCATAAAATTGATGTTTGACAAGTTTATAGGTCATTTGTGTACTTAAATTTAGGGGTTTGTATGTTGTTAGCCTAATTACAAGTTAATAACTATATATAATTACAATCACCATCACTAATCGTTTTGGTAAAAAATTAAGTTTATAATATTTTAATATAAATATAAATTTTGTTACAATGTTTTATGTTCATTTTTTGAAATTAAATTAACAGAAGATGAAAATTTAATATTAATGCAAATCTCATTGATAGATGAATTAACAGGTTTTTGAAGAATCTTTTCCTATGATATATACGATTTTATATTCAATTTTAATGTGAAATTGATTATAATAAAATTAATACTATTAATAGATTTATAAGTTATCTAATTTTAGCTTAATTTTTTTTAAATATATAAATTATAATTAATAATTAATTATATCAAAATCATTTTTTAACTAAAATACATTATTTTTCAGTATTCATCAAATTCAATATCACCTTTTAATTACATAACTACCATGGAAACTAACATAACATAACCATTCTCATCTCATCAACCACATAACCCATCCAAATATCACATAACCACATTTCACTCCCATTTTGTGGTTTTATACTGACCAAAAATCACCATCTCATATAAAAACCACACACTAACACTCAATAACACGACAATACAATCCCATTACAATACTACACCATAAAAAAACTCATCTCATCTCACCACCATGTATCTTGGTTACCAAACTCAATATAACTTCATTACACAACCACATATTTCCACACCAAAAGATGACCACACATTTTTACACATCACATATTATTTTTCAGATTCATGAATGTTTTATATTAACTCATTTCCATTATTATAGGGGAATTATAAAAAAATCCATAAATACAAGGGAAATTTTTTTATTATAAATATATAAGTGGTTGGAATACCTTCATTTTGGGATGAAATAACAATATACACGCAATAAGATATCTATATCACATACTATATCAGAAAAAAAACGTCAAATGAATAAACTTTTTAGTGGTGAGTCAGTCCCATAAAAAACAATATCTAAATAGTATAAAAATAGAAACACCATATGATTAATTCCCATTGCAAATTCAGATTCAATTGAAAGGTTCACTAACATTATTTGGACAACAGAACCAAATTCCCTATGATCAAGAAGAGAAACCCCATCATGTAAGACACACAAAAAAGAGAAATAAGAGATTACCTACTTCCAAATAATTTTTTTTATTTTATTTTGCACCATAAAAAAATGAATAAACACCCACAAAACATATAAATTCAATTAAATAATGTATCATACTAAACTAAAACATTGATCAATCAAATCATAGAACACACAATCCATAAAACAAAACCACAAGGTCTTAGCGACTCCTCGAGAAAAAATTAGAGAAAACAACGAATAATGTGAGGATAAAATATAATGGTCCACCAATTGGAATCCATAAGAAAATAAGGATTAGAGTAAGATAATTTGGACTATGAGATACTCAATGATTGTCTTGGGTTTGATTTAGAAATGAGAGAGTGGGGGATACAACTATATAGCTGTGGAAATAACTGAAGGATTGTTAAAAACCATGAATTACACCGATTTAATATCTTGAATTTGTTAAATTTTTGAAAATCATGGGGAAATTTGTTTATAAGATTTAAATTCCATATCGGGTTTGAAAATAATATATTTTTTATTTTTTCTAAAAATTCAGTCACCGCAGCCTTAATTAATAAAAAAAGTTGAATTAAAAATTCACAACATGGATTTATTTTGAGGATTCCTCCACTAAATAAAACTCATTATGAGACCAGCTAAAAACAAAATCCACGAACCACTAACTCTTGATGAGAATATATTTCATGTCATGGGCCACATGTTGTATCAATCTTGTAGCTCCATCCTCATCGAACCCTCTTGGTCTTCATGCAAGCATTGTCCAACCACAAAAATTAGAAAAGTAAAAATCAAGGAAGATATAGGCCATTACATATAAAACCAAATTTTTGTCCTATCATATTTGAATGATTCTACAATATATTTTTATTTGAACTGTAAAACTAATAATCCAATCTCTATCTAGGTAAAAAAAAGTTAAATTTAATCATCAAAATTATCTAAGAGGAATACAATTATTATTCCAACATTATCATAAAAAAATATGTGATTCATAAAAATAAATACTACTTTAAACATTTTTATGATTATATTGACAAATACTGAAATATCTCAACAAAAATAGGTTGAGAAAATCAAAGTAATATAGATTATATTTCTTAATAGAATTAAAATATTAATTTTAGAAAACACATTCTAGATTGGTGATAATAAATAATTTATCATATATTAATTCCATGACATTAAATTCTTAAAAACTAATTTTAAGGTGTTCTTGTTCACAAAAACTTAATTTTGGAATGAATAAAAGAAAGTAATAATTTAAAAAAAAATTATTTTTTAATTTTAAAAACTGTATGCTTTAGGTTTATACATAAATTATAAATATGTTTAATATGAATTTAAATTTTTCTTAAAATACATTAAAAATTATTCACATGGATTAAAAATAATTGATATGAGAATATGAAAGAAATGAACCACATAAAACATATAAATTAAAAATTATGTAAATCAAATTTTCAACATAAAAAAATGAGTATAATATAAAATTATATATTTTTTGAAAATAAGAAAACTGTGGAATTTATTCTTTGAAAATAGTAATAATTAGGTACATATCATATGCTCTATTGTCTTACCATTCTATAATATTTTTTCATTCAGTATAACATGGGGTCGATCCATTTTGGGTGTGGTTGATGCACTAATTGTGTGGTTGTCTGGTCCATTGTCATACATTGTATAAGTGTGCCTCATTCCCCAAAATACAATTTAATGTTCAATGTTTGGGTTGTTAAATTTTTCACTTATCTCTCTCATGGTGTTTTTGTGATAAAAACCCCCACTTATCTTTCTACCATTTATTTTTAAGTTAATTTTAGAATTTTTATTGAATTTAGTGTGGTGAAATGTATTGAATCATTAAGAATAATTCATGTGTTGATAAAGATTGGAGACATCCTTTAATATTTATTAAATATCATGGAATCATCTAATATGACAAATTATGATTTTGGAGTGAATTAAATGATGAATTAGATGAATAATAACCTGCATAAGTTACCATATCTTGTCAGTGCAGTGCACTAGATAACATATGTGATGGTGACAATATTCATTTTGTCCAAAAGTTTCACCAGATAGCTGGTGGATATCCTAGAAGTACCTATTGTATTTATAAATACATTATCCATCTAATATCCAATATTGGCTCAATAGTGGTGTTTTTATAAAACTAATAGATTCCATGAAACCCACTAGTTAACTATTTTATACTACCTTGTATGTAGTGGCGTAAAGAAGACTCTAGTGATGTTGTGTTAATTATTATAAAAATAGTCATAAATATTAACTTTGATTTATTTATTACATTTAATGAATTAAAAAACCCCACATGGAATTTTGGAGCATATAAAAGGTTTGTGTGTTTAACCATAATGACACACCATTCCCCCAAACAACATTCTTGATTTGAATAAATAATAAATTTCTAGATCTAAAAATTGATCAAAATGTACCAACACCAAGGATAATAATACTTCAAATTTTATTTATTTTTCTCTAAAATAACCAAAATATCATTTTACATCAAGCATTGATTATATTTTTGAGTAAAGTGTAATGGGTTTTCTTAAGGAAAGACTTTATTTTAGAAACATTTATTCTCCAATGGTTCATAATACACAAAAATTTTAGGATGGGTCTCATGGATACAAGAAAATAAAAATAGAGTACTCATAATATCCAATTATAAAGGATGTTTTTATTGGTCACCATTTAGAAAGAGTTATTTGTTTAATAGACCTCTCTATTTGAGGGGCAGAAACATTGGGGAAGACATTGAGTTTAAACAAAAGTCAAATTAAATTTTGTATTTCTCCCCTTTACTTATACGTAATTCGTAATTTAACATGGACATTCATACATACATATATTCTATTATTTCAATTCCACTAATTAATTTCATCTATATTGTCATTATATACATGAGTGGAATTTATCAACAATCGTTAATTTTATTTCTCAATATTTTATTTAAAATTATTTCATTTTTAATTAACCATATATATCTTATTTTTTAAATGGAAATTTACTCACCCACCACATTTGACATAATTTATGACCAAAAATGATCCTCAAAAAAGATTTTTTGAATATTTATCAAAAACATATTTTTGGAAAGAATAATTATTAATATTTATAAATCGTTAACAAATATAAAAACTAGATTATATTATGTAATATAATTATAATTCTAAAAAACCTATTTTTATAGCACAAATTACTTCTCTATAAAGAATAAATGTTTAAATAATCAAGGTAGTATATATTATCCTATAAATATTATGATAATGTATTATTATAAGCCCAATAATGAATCATACTAAAAGTGGGATACTAATTATTTTTGGAATTTTTAATTAAATAAAAAAACTATGAAGGCCATGAGTTGTGATCCTGATAGAAATAAGTTCAATCATTTCTTACTACTAAAATGGATATTTTTTGAGCTAAGTATGACAAAAAACATTCTATTTAATGTAGTCTAAAAAAGAGGTTTCTGAGACTTAAATAATACCCAAATATAGTTCATATCTCTAAAAGGGAAAAAAGGTAAATCCACAAAAATATTTCTACCATTATGTTCCATCCATCAGGAATTATCTTAACGAAGAGTATTAGCAATAGAAAATGTAATCAATCGCAATTGACCATTATAAAAAACCTTTTTCAAAAGAAATTATTATCCTTCCGAAATGGTTTTGATGGATTGGTTCATTGTGGTGGAATTAAATCGGCCCTAATAACCCATAAATTTTTTTTTAAATTAATGACTTCTTATTACTCCCCACATCTCTTGAAACAAAAATTCCCTACATTGTATAGTGAACCCCAATGGTTGGACACCCTTTGAAAGCCTCCAATAGAGTCTATTTTTTATATATATTCATTATAATCATATTGGTACAAACTCATCAAATCCCCACATTCATATTTTTTATGTTTTATATTCATTCATTATATAGAAGGGTTTGTAAACCCCTAGATTAATAAAATTACATAAATTTCAAGGAATAGTTGTATTTAGGGTTACTAAGAAGTTATTATTCCATATTTGGATGTTATTAAACTCCACAATAATCATTAAATTTATTATCTTTTTTTGGTATTTTAGGTTATAAAATGTATAATATTTTTTTTCATTATTAGAAATATTTTTGTTATAAAAATTATTTATGGATATCTGATATTGAAATAATTTATATAAATCTATTTAATTTTTCAACTACATTGAATGTTTATGGTGATTAAAATATTTCCATAATTATGCTAAAAATATAACTATTGAAAGGTTTTTAAACCATGATTGGTATTTATATTATGATCATTTTCCCTATTTTTAAATATATCTGAATATATTATTGTAAAAATTTGGATTTATATAAATATATATAGATATTAACAATGAAATATACCTAAATAAGAATTTCATAAAAAGATATAAATTTTTTGAGAGAGAGATATATATATCCATATCTGTGTTCATATATATGAATGTTTATATGTGTCTATATGTAGATTTGAAATGTATATTTTTATAAAAAAGTGTCAGAATATATTTTATGAATTTATATTAGTTATGGAATTGTGTAATATATATATATAGGAATATTACATTGTGAATATACATATATAAATGTTTTGAATAAAAAGTGTATTATTTTAAATATAATTATAATTATAACAAAAAATTAGTATGGTTTTTATTATATATATGCGTATTTGTATATTAACATGTTAATATAAATATATGATTTTTTAATAAATTGTGTAATGTTTTTGATGTTTATAAAAATGATTGTATGAAGGTATGTATGTATATTGATATGTGATTATACATATATATACTTTTAAAAAAAAAGTATCTGGTTTTTGATATAAATATATTTCTATATTTATATTGTTTTATAACTATTTTAGTTAAATAAAAATTGTAATAATGTAATTTGATAATGGTGTTTTGTAAGATATATACATATAAACATTTGAATATTCAAAAATAAACATTAAAAAAACATTTATAGTTTTTGATGTGTATATATATATATATGTGTATATATATTTGGTGTGAATTTTTTTTTATAAAATGTGTAAATATAAAATCAATTTAGAAAATATTCAATATATATATATATATATTACATTTGTTTGGAGAGGGGAAGAAAGAACCATAATCTACCCTATATGTGAATCAGGAGGCTCAAAATTGTGACCATCCAAACAGAACCACTAGGAATATATATATCTATTTATATATATATATTTATTGGATTTGGTGTTTATACTTGTGTGACCTATGAAATAAATATGAAATGTTTGTTTTATAAATATAACAAGAAAATTAATTTAAAGCAAAATTTTAAACTAAATGTTATTTATATTTATTTTTTTAAAAAAACATTATGAAAATTTCATTTAGGAAAAAAATATCAACTTATAATAAATTATATTTTTTGATAAAATAACTAATAATAAATAGAAAAAATTTTCATTATACAATGTAAAAAATAAATTAATAGTAATAATTAATAAAAAAATGTAAATATTAGTTATTATTTAAAAAGTAGTAATGATTAAAGTACACAGTAAAAATCATTATATAATTTATAATATTTAATAAATAATTAGTTTATATTTATAATATATATTAAATTTTAGTGCTAATTAAAAAATATTATTATTAATTTGTAAAAATTAAAAAATGATAAAATATCAGATGATTTTTGATACGATACATCGTTATGGAAATACGTCAATATTCTATCAGAACATAAAATAAAAATATTAAATGAATTACCCTCACGTGAAATGTTACTAAAAACATAACATGAAAAATGTTTTATTGATGTATTATGCTCACATGTAATGTTACAAAACATCAGAAATGAAAAAAATGTTATATGAATCTTAGGGTAAAAATTATTTTTGTACCTAATGGTCGTTTATAATTTTTCATTTGAAAAATTGTTCGGTCGATACATTTATCAGTTATAAAAATTTGTAATAAAAATATAAAATGATTTGTCCTCATGGGAAATGAAACAAAACACTTAGAAAATATAAATTCTATGTCGCACCTATAGTAATCCCCGTATTTTGATCCTATGAGACATTGTTTTGATGATAATCAATTTTTTGGGGAATAACATGAATTTGTTATAATATATTGAATATTGTTTTCTGCACTGAGACACATGGTCCCAAAAATCCAATTATAACCCATCTCCACACTCTTAGACTATTCCATATAATATTCCACAGTGTTAAAATATAATATTACATTTAAATTTTTTAAAATGAGTAATAATTATTCATATTTTTTTTTTGTTTTAGTTAAATATGGACTCTAGAAGTAGACATCAGTCTCTATTACATGAGCATGATTTGATTAATCATCAAAAATATCACAATGGTTCTTGTTTAAATTATGTATAAATTTATGTGGTGGAAACATTTATATCATATTCATCATCGAATTAAAAAAAATTTCGAAGGAAAAATTAATTATCCATCTCTTAAATTTTAGAATCAGATTTTTTGAATAAGTTAACAATGTTTGACTTTATCTAATATGTTCTGGTTTTTGGAAAAATTATTTTATTTTTCATCAATATAGTAATTTTAATTCAATAGAAAGTAAAATAATTTTACCTCCAGATCCATCATTTCATAATTTAACACCTGAGGGTACTGATCCCTCTATTTAGGTAAAAAACATATAAAGACTTTCCAAATGCTAAAAAAAGAACAATCACAATTTTTCAATTTTCTTAAAATCTAATGAGGAGGCCTTATATTTAGGATTATTGGTGGGTAAACATGTTGATGTGATCAAATTTATTGTTTTTAAAAAATATTTCTGAATTTCTGAATGTTGTTTTTATGAGATATTATTTTTAGTTATATCATTTTTTTATGATGGAAATACATTACATGTATGTTTCATTCAATATAAGAGGTAGTTCCATAAGTAGGGTAAGATTAATTAGAATATTAAAATATCTTTAAATGGACTCATCTTATACTTTGGTAATTATGAATCATTATTTAAATATCTCACATGTGTATAATCTTGGAATAGTAGGGAAAAATAATGAATGTTCAATTTTCCTTTTAAGCAATTGATGGTTTTTCTAATTACACATAGTTTACAAGGTTTATATATGTCACGCAACATAGATTCATTGATCTAATGTTGCCTTATTTTTCTTGCGAACCTGAAAACATATATTTGGGTATTTATAATGATTTTTTCTATCTTGTAGTTATGACATTAAATATTATTTTTTGGAATATTTTCATAACATTTTACAACTTATATCCTCGAATGTGGAAGAAGGAACCACACACACACACACACACAGATATATATAAAGAACATTTAATTATATGACACACAAAGAAGAATGTTGATGTTTATTTGATTCCACTAATTCATGAGTTAATTTAATTATGGAATAATTTGGTGACTGCATTTTATATAGCTTTGCATCATAATCTTACAATGAATTTTGAATTAATATGGATTATCTGTGGATTTCAGGTTTTTGGAATGATATCTAGATGATGTACACATGGTCTTAAATCATCATCAAACATGATGTTTGAGTTCAAAGTGTTTATGCATGGTAACTAGAGAATAAATAATTATTTTTAATTCCATTAGTGATTTCTTTCAACATATCACACTTTTCAATGGTATAAATATTATTTTACACACTGTATAATTGATAGAGATGAACCACCAATAGTTTTCTTAGGTATTAGTAAAAATATATCCTATCTTTAATAAATACTTTTATATTAGGAAAAAACATAATTTAATAAAATGATTTAGGGATTGATAATAATTTGATAAAGATGTGTATATTTTAGGACTAACAGTTTTAGTCTTATTTGTCAGTTCATCACATGATATATGTAATGATTATTATGAAATCATTTTAAAAACATGTTCAATGATGTGATAAATACACCGAGTAAGACCAAATATCATATAAAGGTGGAACTCTATCTTTCCCAAATTTTTAGGTATCCTTAAAATAAAATACATTAAAAAGAAATATCACAAAATTTAATCAATAAAAAAGAAACATAGAAACTTTCTAATGAAATTAATTTATTATTATATTAATGGTTAAAATATATTAGGTTACTAGATGCTTATGATTTAAATTAGTCTCACTGTGTCATAAATGAGTATATTACCAGTTTAAAAAGTCATGAATACCACGTCATAATGGAATGATTACTACGTTTTGGTCCTAAAAGACTGCTAAATTATTGAATTTAAGATGTGTTTACTCAAATATAATATTTATACAAAGTTATTTCTATAGATACATAAAATTACGATTCATTGAGTATCGTATAAAATTTTTGGGTTTTAATTTTATGAAAATTAGAGAAAATATTCATACTATGATTTTTGACTCAATTGAACATTTAATAATGATCATTCCATATTATGATAAATGTGGATGGCTATTAAAATTCACATATATGTACTAGTTTGAATTTTATAAGTAAATGATAAATAATAAATTATGTAATAAATAATCAATTGAACATCCAATTGTATAAGTATACATAGAGGAGGAAATTTACTATTGTTTCTTATTAGTTTGAATCATAATATACCACAAAATATAACCAGATGGGTTACAATGAGACAAATGATGATGATTTCACAGAAAATTTGTTTTTAGTTTTTAATCATCCTAGACATGGTTTTAGTGGTTTTAGTGAATGATGGATTAGATATAAAGAACTGCACAATCCTATAACATATATATTTTTTAATTATGATGAAATAATAGGATATGTTTGTTATGTACTTTTTTTAATTATTTTCTTATATTATTATAATACATATATATATTTGAATTATTTTTTTGTAGACTATATGATTTCAATTTCAAAAAAAATAAAAAAATTACATATTTAGTGATTGATGATTGTCATCAACATAATTATTCATATTGGTTTCAATTATTGGAATGTTAATATGGTTTCAAGGATATAGAAAAATAAGTTTGTAATGATATGTTTTGTTATTAATTTTCATTTTTTTAGGAATCAAAAATGGAAAATAATATTGATATTAAATTATCTTTGCTAAAAAACCTCCATAAAAATTGGTAATATACTATAATGGGTATGTAGTCAATTGATTTATAATTTTTACACTTATATTTGGGGACTCAATGAAGAAATGAATAATTTTGTTTTTCGAATTTTTTTCATTATTAAGAAATAGAATTCCACATTTATTGTATGTTGGAGGAACTAATTAAATTATGTTATCTGGGAACATATTAGGTTAAAATATTTAAATTTCTTTGGTTTGATAAAGATTTAGTGTTATGAGTTCATCCATGTCATGGAGTTTTTGACATTAAATATAAAAGTATTCTTGAATAAAATTAACCATTTATGATTTCACATAAATCGCATCTAGTTTAATATGTTAATTATTATGATGTTTTGTGGGATTTGAATTAATATTGGTGTGTAATAAAAATGGAATCAAATGAAAATCCTTTCATTGAAAACGAAATCAGTTCTTTGTAATTGAAACATATTTAAAATTTTCAATAAAACCCCAAGAATATATCTCATAATTGACGAGATATAAATATATATGTTGAAGCTCTATAGTTAAGGGATGCTAACATTGGTAATGTTGATTATGTATTAATGTATGATGAAACTGAATGCCATATATAAGTTAATGATGTGGAAGATAAGGACTATTTCACTATCCATAATAAAAATGATAAAACAGATGATTATTGATATATTATATTCTTATATTTATTATTTATTTATTTTTAATATTTTTATTAATAAATATTCTTATGTATGATTGATTATTTCATATGTCATGACCATCTGATCAATTGTTTTTGATCACTGATTCATGTAATTATTAGTTTTTTTATATAATATCAATATTAATATTCATTTTTAGGTATTAATATGATAATTTTCATTTTATTCATTAGTTTTTTTATAATTTATATTAATATTAAAAAATATTAACAAGTTAAATTATTATTTTTTGGTATTTTTTTAAAGGGAATTATTTTATTGATATTAATAATTTTTTTTATTTTATATATGTATTCAAAATTTCTTATAAATAAGATTCTTTATATACGGGTAATTATAGTATTTTATTTTTTTAATATTTATTAATAATTTCATATTACTAACATTATTTATTTTATATGGATGGATATTCTACAGATAATATATTATTTTCTCACAGTTATTTCATAATTCCTTCTAATGGCCCAGATTCATTTGATCCACTAGATTATATGTGTATTAGGAGGGGTAACATTCTTACTTGATTAATGATTCTAGAATAAGTTCTACAAATTCACCGATCTCTTTATTTTTTCCCCTCATTTAAAATGATATGATAATTTATTTTGATATTTTTTATATATTATGTTTTTTTAAATTTTGTTAAAAATATTCTTGATATTTTATTATTTTCTTAGTTTGTCATATTTTTTATACTGATAAATCTAGTGGGATTTTATAGATTAATTTTCGGATTCGTTGGTGACATGGGATCTGGTTCCCACTTCCATTCATCTCCAGATGTTTGACTACTGGATTATATGATATTAAATTTTTTATAAATTTAAAAATTTATTTATTTATTAAATGTTGTTTTTAATTTCATTCTTGTTTATATGGTTGATGATTATGGAGATCCTGATAGATCATATTCGGGAGGCTTTTTTTATTTTTATACATGAGTGTTTCCATCAGTTTCTACATAACCACATAAAGCAATCTATGGATGGTGATTCTGCTGGTGTTTTTAACTAGTGGTGCATCTCACATAAACATGAATATATGTCAATTGAGGTATGGGAAAAATTATATTCCAACTGGCTAGGTGAGAATTTTATATGGAGGTCATAATCTAGATGTTAGAACCAGGGGATGAAGGAGGTCATACATAGGGACGAATGACATATATTTTTCATTCAAATAAAATATATGGTCAATTATATTTTTATATATTAATTAATTACAATTTTATTTTTTATATTATATAGGCCACTAACCCCAATACTATGGTTATTGAATTTTATAAGATGATTTATATAGATCCCAATATAGGATAACTTGCAGTAAACCGACAAAAAAATATTGTGGTTCGTATTTTTTATAAAAAAATCACTATTAAAAGTTCTATTACTATTATAATATCTAATTATATTTGAATGAATCATATGTGGATGTGGCATCTAATTCAAGAGATAGTTGATATGAGAGTAAACTAGGTACCAATACAAATATAGGTTTTTTATAAGCAGTCTACGATATATGGGACTTTTTAGGATGAAGTGAAAGGTATGGTGATTGGTACTAGTACAGGAATGACAACTAGTAGTTATTATGGTACTTTTTCAACTCCATTGGTGAGCTCAAAGGGTGTTTGTGGAGAGTATTCATAAATTAGTTTATCCTATTAACATTATAAGGATATGTTTAAAGCTTTGGATAAGGTGGTACATTGGATTCAGATAGATATGAATGATGACCATGAGAAACAACATCAAATAGATGAACAAATGTTGGAATATATGCGACAATATGTGCATGACATTTGTATGAAGTTTCATCCCCACAGTCCATAAAAGGGATCCTCTAACTTTTCTAGATGTTGTTGTGTTATTTTTATGAGTTTTTAATATTTTTGGATGATAAACATATTATTTATGATAGAATTTATTAATATTATGTGTACATTTATAGTTTATTTTAATATGTTTCTAATTTTTTAATATTTTTTTTAATTTTAAATATAATAATTTTTCTATTTTTTTAAATTATTAAACGTGACGGGTAACTGTATCCATCGTAATAAGTTATCTATGATTGACCCATCCAATTTTCTTATGCGAAAAATTTTAATGAATTATTTTCATTGATATATTATACAATGGAAATAATAAATATTTATGATGGACAATCACAATAATCTAATTTTAAATGCCCATTTTTCCTGACATATCACTAGCATCAGACTCCCATTTTAAATGAATTTTTATTATGAGATCCCATCACTAATAATCCTTTGAATAAACCGAAATCTCTAACATTATTTCTTCATTAAATAAAATTTTTGAGATTTTGAAATTTTTTGAAGTGACACGTGAAGAAACAATTAATGGTATGGACACTATATTAGATATATATCATCACGATTTCAAATGTTTCACTATGGATTCTAGATAATATATTAAAATACAGATAATGAGATTTAATAAAATCTAAAATTTTATAATTTTAATCATTGTAAAATTCTCTATTGAATTGATCATAAATAAAATCTTTTGGGTTTTACATAAAACATGGGATCAAAATTCCCAAAAATTTGAGAAGATAACTACAAGGAGAAAATAGAGGTTGACCAACTAATAATCCCCCTAACAAGATATGAATTCTTTATGAAATGAAAATTGGTGAAGGTCGCCAACAAATCCAAAGAATATAGGACAACTATAACAATTAATGATTCTTATAATGAAAAAACATGGATTTTATGTTTTAGTATATGCTAATTTTTCTTCGAAAATGAAATTATTTCTCATTGGGAAAAAATAATAAAAGAAATATAAAAAGGAATATCAAATGACACATCTAAAAGTTACTCCCTGAAAATGTAAAAAATAAAGGTCACATTAAATCCTAGGTCCTAATATACAAGAAGAATCGTAAATAAATTAAATGAGGTGAAAAGACTATTAATGTCACAATGTGTAGTGAAAATGATGATTCAATGGATTAAAAATCATTATCCACTACTACTAATTGAATCTTAAGCTTCCATATTGAACATGCATATGAAGACATAGAATACTATTTTCTTCTATATAATGACAATGAAATAATATAGTACAAAGAATCTTGTTTTTCGAGACCCATGTGTTATCGTCTCAATGAATTCAATCAATTTAATAAAATATTATGTACTAATTTTACCATTATTAGTAACTTTAAGTTTAATATAATTAATGTAGGTACCATAAATTTTCCCAAATCGACCCATATAAAAAATTTATTCTAAATAGAAAAACATATTGACTAATTATTTTTCAATTCTGTGATAATGGTTTTAAAATAACATTTCATAATGATTTTTTTGATGATTTTAATTTAGATGAAATAATTTATTCAAAAGTTATCGATTTCAAAATATTTATATTATTAATTTAAAATGTATTTGTATCAAATATATGAAATGTCTAATTGAACATGTGAATGAGCCATGTCTTCGGAACATAAATTCGAATCATTTATATCAAATTCTATTTTTAAACTCAAAATTTATCATCTAGTAGAAGATATTCCTAAATATCAATTCAATTTTGATGCGGTCTATGATGTTTTCCAATATGTTAAAAAAAGTTATTCTAATAAATATAAAAAATTAAATTTCTCTTTAAAATGTCTTAAACTGATTCATATTTGAACTTATTGGTTTTAATTAAATTGAATTTATAGGATAATAATCCATTAAATTATTGAATATTGATGAATTTAGAAGAATCAAATTGGATTATTTAATAACTAATAATAGCTGTGATTTCAAATCCATCATCATGTTTATGAAAAATATTAGAAACAAACAACTTTTTAAAATTATTTCAATTCGTAGTAATCATGGAAGAGAACACACTAAAAAGGATCTTAATTATTTCAGTTATATTGATGTCCGTTGTAATTATTTTTATACTCCTCGATCATCTTAATAAAACGGTGTTGTAATGAGATAAAATGAAATAATTCAAGAAGTCACTAAAAATATTTTACTATTATTTTTTTGTCAAAAATAATTTTGGTTTGAGGCCAATATTATTGCATGTTATATGACTAATTATTCCATATTTATGCCATTTCATTAGAAAATTCCTTATGATCTTTTTTTCACAAAAAGTACAAAGTAAACATTTTTATAGCTTTTGGGTAATTTTTTTGTTTTTTTAAAATTATAATCAGGGTAAATTTAAATCTAAATATGATAAGGGTTTATTACAAATGTAATCAAACTCAAAAAATCATACCATTTCATTAATAAAATGAAAAAATTACTGATGAATCCATCAATTTTTTGTTGTTGAATTTATTCCAATTTATTTTTTATAAACTAGTTAGGAAAAAATCTTTAAAATGAATCTTTTATTATTAAAGATGTTGAAGAAGGATTCAAATATCCTTTAAATTCCAATCTAAAATATTTAAAAAAATATAAATTTGATTACCTCAAAAATTCCACCGATGATTTTCTATTGGTCAATCATTCTCATTGACTGATCATAAATTAGGATGAACACAAAACCATTGTCACTAACCCTGAATCTCAAAACCATAACAATTCCCTTAATAATTAAAATTTGTATATTCGATGAAAGATGAACAAAATAAAAATACATGAAATGATGTGTGGAATATCAAGGAATGAAATAGTAATAAAATCATTATAGGAACATTGTGTGTATTCCAAAATAAATTAAAAAAATATTTTAATATTGCTAGTAAAAAATCTGTTGTAGTTGAAAAAAGGATATAAAAAAGGATGGAAAACACAAATAGTGAAATGGTCTAAAAGGTATTATTTATGAAACTATTTTCTGAGGACAACCACCTTGTTTTGAAAACCACAATTTATAAATTCTATTTTCAAACTTACCAAATATCTCTATGGTTTAATAAAATCCCCCTCTAGCTTTGTGAGAACACTTTTCAAATTAACTTCTATAAAATGGTTTTAATATAGTAAAATATAATTCAAATGAATTTTTAATAAACACATCTAATGAGTTTTTTGTTATGAAAATTAATTTTTATTATTTGATTTTTATCTACCATTGAAAAACAGTTCTATTGTAAACTTTAATTAAATGAGAAAATTATTCTTTGTGTGTTTTATGGGAGAACTCAAATTATTCTTTGGTTTTTATATATATCAAAAAAAAATTGGGATGTTTTTAGAAAGTATTAACTACACTGATGAGAATTTAAAATAATTCGGAATGGACATTGCAATTAAAATTAGTATTCCAATTATTTTAAAATATAAACCTACATCAAATGAATTCAGTTAGATAGAATGGGAAAATATTTTTAATGTTTGATTGAGAGTTTTAAATAATTTAAAAGGCATTTCATTATTTAAATAGATAAAAAATTCTCAAATTATTTTTTTCCAAAAGGATCTTGTTTTGAGTTATCTTCTTTTTCTAATGATGATTTCATTGGATGAAAATAAGATATATGAAGTACAAGTGGATCGTTACAAGTACTCGAAAAACCTTCTTTCTCATGGTGTAATAATAATTATAATAGAATTTAGTTTTATATTTCTAAAGGGAAATATAATCTCTCTAAGAGTTACCATGCCAAAATTCTACGAATTAAAAAAACTCCATTTATGGAACCAATATATTGTTACACCTTAATTCATTATTTGTTACATAGAGGTATACAAAATACAATAAAATAATATTGTGATGTGTAGTGAAGGAATATATATTAACAACATGAATCCTAAATAAAATAGAATAATTGAAAACATTTTTAAGATTTTTTAAAAATTTATCCATTCATCCAAAACTACATTGGATAATACAGGGACATACATATCAAAGGGGGGAGCTATAAGTACAAGAAAAGGAATAACGAATATAACTAAATAAAGTAAATCAACACATATGATCCAAGAGTCATATTTATATAACATAAGATATATGGGAATCATAATCTTGAATAATGATACATCATATAACATAATAACCTATAGGAAAATTGGTAATGTGGAATCAACATAAGACATGACATATGAACATGTCTATAATAAAATACCAAACTACATCACATGGTGTAATAATTCTAATAATGTAATATCTTAACACCATAATCCCATATATAAAATCTCAATAGGAAAAAGAATTACCTAATTAATTGGAGTTCAATATCGGTGCACCAATTATTTTCATATCATGTAAATCCATAAGTTTGACATTGTGATCATTCAACATCATGATTAATTTCATCAATTTTAATCCCACGATCATGAAGTGTGAGTAAAATAAAAGGTATTCCCCAATAAACGAGGGAAAATCATATCTATTATAGTACATTTTTTTTGAAAATAATGATGGGTATTCAAAAAAAAGTATGGTATGGAAATATCACAAGATAATATTGGCTGCATAAAATGTGTAGGTAATGGTTATAGAAAGGTATAATGTGAGTGAAAGTGGTATCTCGTTAATATTAAATATTATGGATAGAATTTAGGATGTGAAAAAACATACCCAAAATTGATAAATTGAAAATTATTGTGCATAAAGTAATTGATTTTCGTGAATAAAGAGGATATGTAGATGATACCTTACATTTGGAGAACACTTCTAATTTATTGGGCAAAGATTCTTAGGATCATTTGGGAACCATTGGAATTCTATATAGACGGATGGAAAAAATAATTTCAGGATCCTGGGGGTTTTATTATATATGAATAGTATTTTTAGTTCATTTATATATAAAAAGATTTTAGAATTAATTTTCAATTTACAAACAAATGGTTTTGACTATAGATGACTATTAAATCCAAATCACCAACTCTGCCATGTTTATTGGTCAAAAATTCAAATAAAGTTGAGTGTTAATAAATAATTTACTTGTTTTTGAATCATTTTCATTAAAATTATACCCTATGTAGAGTCCCAATCATGAAATATATGGACCTTAAATTAATTTTTCGGAATACTTAATAAATAACAAAAGATACACCCAAGGACCGTTATAGTTTAGTGTCTTTGGAATCTTAGAACATAATCTTCAAATCATTGTGAAAGATCTTGAACATCTCCCATAAAGATCATCCCCATTTGTTTTGATAACTAATACCTTTTTTATATCATGTGGAAAAGAAAACATATAAAGGGTGAGCTCAAAGGCTCATTAAGGGTATGCATGGAGAAAATAATACATACCATATATATTTGAACTTAAAAACCTGAACATAATGTTTAAACATCATAATCTAGAGTTGTAAAATAAATCATAGTAGTACGTAAGGAATAGATAATAAAAGAACATAAATAATGATAAAATATAATGGTAATAGAACATGAAACTATGGAAAACCATTATGCACATGATATAATTTCCAATGTATCCAAGTAATTGCTGCCAAGGCCATCATAGTGGACAAAGTCCTTTACTGAACCGGGTTTACCTATGGTTCCAACAATGTAATACTGAACCTGATTTACTTTCCATTCTAGCCATGTCTATCTCATGAGATATAAATCATTACCCATGCATTGGAGAGAGGTATATGTCCTACCCATATCATATTGAAATCATTATTTCATGTGCCACAAAATAAAGATAAATCATTCATCATAACCCAATGAATAAAATGGGTTTCTTTTACATCATACCATCATAACATATTCCATATAATACAATGGATATAATTTAATCAGAAACTAATTAAAACCATGTAAATTATTGGGACATTATACATGAAACATATCCATATTAAATAATGTCATCTTATATGGAAAATAGTTTTGATAAAACACTTGAAATGAATTTTTGAGGAAAATATCCTTTCTTCATCCAAATCATTTTTTTTTTCAAAATGATATTCAATTTCAAAAGAAAATAATTTTGTTGAAAAAAATCCTGAAATTTTGTAGAATAGTCTTCATGGAAATATGGTTTTATGAAACCGTAAAAATTCATTCATGCCATATAAGATACAAAAAACATTCTTTTCGTACTTTTTATCGAAAAAGTAAAAAAGTACATCATATGTTAAACAAAAGAATGATTCCTTCAATAAAATGTGGTAAAAGTATAAAATGGGTAAAAATTACTTTAAAAATACATGGAAGAATAGTAATCATTTCCTGAAAGAAGTTTTATAATACATGGACAAGGATGAAAAATATAACCCCAGTAAATACATACAAATAAACAATCTCATATAGAAACGAGATTGGAAAAGTTACCCATTACCTTAGGTCTGATTGCTTTGTACATATAAGAACCACCTGTATAATGATTTAAATAATATCATATTTATTTTTATGATATAATATATGGTCATGTTCTTATCGGTTTATAGGTAACATTTTATTCTTACTCATTATTCGGGTGTTAACTATATTATGTTATTATGCATGTTTTGTCGAATAAATTCTTATTCCTATTTTATGTTATAGTTATATAATTTAAATAATTGTATTAGTATAATATATATCATATTAATTCATTAAATTCATATATATAATCATTTTTCAATGATGATCATGTAGAACTAAACACATCACATCATGTAGAAGGTAGGCCGTATGTACGCACGAGTGATGATACCATTCACATGATTGTGGAATTGTATTGAAGTGTATGGTGTATAATATTTCAGAGTCAATATCACTATAAAATAGAAATATAGAGTAATTTCTTCCATCATTATATCCATCCAATTATGTTGGTGATGAAAAAAAATTACACCACATTATGGAGACGGTATTCCGTACGTACGCACGTGTAGTGATTTCATTTTTCATAGGATGGGAAGAATGTGAAATAGGGTTGTTTCATATTTATAATAAAATATCAGTGTATGAGTTATACTGATTTTATTATGTTATAAAGAAACAACTAAAGATGAGGAAGTAGAAGAACAAATAAATTTAATGAATCTGTAAGACGTTATTACCTCTTCCTCGAGGTGCCTCCTTTAATCATCTTCTTAAGGAACTAGAATTGGTATTTAAAGAAGACCAGGACCTCTAGTATGCTGATAGAGATGTTTAGAAGGGAAATAGGTAGAGTTTTCCGAGTTTGAAATCTAAAAATGGAGTGAAGAGAGAGTAAGGAGTTTTTCATTTATAAGAGAGTAGAGGGGCACTTTTGCAGCCTCAAAAATATTAATTTATAATATACTAAAACCCCACATAGAAACATACAACGTGACTCAAATTAGAATATAAGATAATATAGGTTCGTAATCTAGTCAACTGATAAAATTTATAATTTTTTTTGTTTTATTTTAAATTATTTTGATTTATCCTTATTTAATCTGTTTAATTTTATTTATGGTAATAAGATTCTAGATTTTAAATTGATATTAATAATTACTTATGTGTTGTTAATTTTCAATAAATTGATTCAATATTATATTTTTAAAAATTAATTTTAAAATTTTTAATTTTCACATATATTTGTGATTTTAAAACAATTTAATAATATGTTATTTTTATAAAATATCAATATTGTCAATTTTGACACTATTCATTTATTTGAATTTAAATATAATCCACAAAAAATTTATATTCAAAAAAAATATTTAATACATTAATAACATGCCTTATACATCTATAAAATTCGTGGATCACATTAATTAGTTCATATATTATTTATTTTAAAATTTTAAAACCATTTATTTGATATTTATCTTAATAAAATAATTACTAAAACATTTTTGAATAATTAATTAAAATACATATTTCATTCAAAAAAATTAAAGATTAAATACTATGATGAATATAAATCTTATATAATTTATGATAATACTTTTAGAAAAATTTATCTTCTTAAACACCCATCTTTTAAAATGTTATGTTTATTAAATTATAAAGGTGACAACTTTGACATCATTTAAAATAAAACAATATAAATTTCCTTGTCTCTTTTATAAAGCTCAAAATGGACCAATAGTCGACACTTGGATGCTTATGGTATATATATACTCGACCAATATGTTTTTTCAAGTGTTTGAGCCTTTTGATGGGTATTATTATTTTAATAAAAACAATATTATTAAATTTTCACTAAATAAATAATTTCTGCATCATTAATGTATAAGATATTAATGTAATTATAATTTTATTAAAAATTAAAAATAAATTAACATGATAAAGAAAAACATTTTAGCTTTCAAATGAGTATTTATAATCAAATTTATAATCAATATAACCTTATATTAAAAATAATTTAATTTTTAAAGTTTGAGTGAGACATATTTAACTTTTCATTAAATAAGATAATATAAATGTCTTAATCAAATACATGTGGGTTCCAATAGATACCATATCGACTCAAGTATATTTTAGGATGAAATATAATCATCTAATTATATTATGAAAAGTGTTAAGTTTATTTTATAATATTACTTTCACCCTTATTTACCTAATTTACCTTCAACGATGGTAAATAAAATTTACCGTAGTTACTATTCATAATGCCCAAAAATAAATGTTTCAAGTTAACATAATTTGGGTATACTGATTAAAAATATGGAATCAATTTTTTCATATTCAAAACACAGAAGTTGCAGTAATTAATTTAAAGTTAATCCCATTGATGTAAAAATGGGTTTTTGTTTAAAACATTGCAAATGATTGAAATGTTTTTACCTGTGAATTAAATGTAAAATTAATGATAATAATATATATTATATTAAATTGTAAAAATATATTTTATTTATACATTAAAACAATTAAATATTATTATTTATTCATATAAATTATCTCAATGAAAAATGTTTCTTTTAAGTAAAATTTAGTGTATTTTTTTACTATTCATCAAAATATGAAAGTTATCAGAAAAATATGAAAAATTTATCAAAAGTAAAATTTTATATCCGGAATCAAAATAAATAGTCTATTTTCTGAAATTAAACTTATAAACATCTCAAAAATTATATTTAAAAAGGAGGCACCATCAAAAGTGGGCAAAACTACATTTTTTAAAAATAATTCATTTATACGAAAAAAAATTATTTTTTCCTCATACCATGTTCTAGATAATGTGTAAGAGAAATTATACTGTTATAAAATTTGAAATGCGGTTAATAATATTCATAACATGTAGTTCATAATAATATTATAATATATCATATTTTAGTGAAACTCGATATTACATACCACGCAAGCTATCGAGGAAGGTCGCCCTTGCGTGTAACACAAGCCAAGTCAGTGTTGCATGAAAGATTTATTTGGTGTTCTGTATAACATAATATGACCTTATATCATTGAACAAAATCTGTATTCAATGTTGAATTCTATCAGAAGAACTTGAAATTGTGCATAAAATAATCCAATAATAGTGTTGTATACTACAAGCTAATATGGTGTTGCGTAATGCACAAGCAAATCATGGTGTAGTGTACAACACAAGTCAAAAATTAAATTCAAATGAATATTTCTCATAAATTTTGGGGTGTTACATTCATTCCCCCCTAAAATTAATTTCTCCCTCGAAATTCATTAGGGTTATAAATGGTTCACTACTTGAAAGTATTGTTCATAGAAACCCACACTGTAAAAATGAATACTAAAACATCATTTCAAAAAAGTAATGTTTGAAACATAATGTTTACCCAAATTAACTCATAATTGTATTTCCATATAGTAGAACATAGGTGAAAACATGGATATTGAAGTGAAATATAACAATCTAGTTCTGATGAAGAGTAGTAAAGAACATGGATATAAAAAAACTTACAATCACAAAGCCATAAAATTATGATGATCTAAGGTACCATATGATTCATCATATATTAGGGTACTATGATAAAATTTTTGGGTTTCAAGATCATTTCCTTAATGTTGATCAATTTTTTCATAAGGATAAATACTTACTTGATTTTACTGTAATATCATCATTGGTCATTCCATGAACAATTTCCACTTAATCTCTTATTTAAAGAAATAAAGTGGAATTTTTCATTATTGAAGTGTTAGAAGATCATGTGATGGAATGATACGTCATTACATCGATATTTATCACAAAAAGGTAGGCACAAATTATTAAATATACATAAATCCATCTATGGTGAGATTAACTTTACATGATTCCAAAAATGGACTTATAATTCATCTATCATGCCACTTAATAAAATAAAACTAATTTCAACTAACCAGGGACTTCCTGTACGCTAGTGGAAGGTGATAAAGGCTTATCACACTATGTTTGTGGGTTTGATTCCCACAGCCTTGTCGGACGCGATGGGTTATCACCCGTCCAGTAGGTTTTCCTTATTTCTAAAAGAACTATTATAAAATTACAGAAAAATGTTTTAGCATTAATCAATACTATCTGATGTCCAAAATAATCCATTTCAACCTTAAGGATTATCAAAAATACTTCTATCGAATCTCACAGTAGGAGGAAAACAAATACCAGGAACGTTATAAAACAAACATGGGAATACCTTAATCATGTATTCTCATAAAACATGAATTACCAAGGAATCTTAAAGAAAACATGAATTCAATCAAAAGTTAACTCTTTCCACTCACCAATAATTCCTAAAAAATTCTATATACTCAAACCATTATATCACATTGTCCTTTTATCTTTTGTGAGCTCATTAATACAATCAATCATATTATTTTCTCCTTGTCCCTTCATTATGCGCATATCATCTACATTTTAAAAATATTTCAATCACTTTTCTTGGTTGATGGTACCTTTCAACATATAGTTTCAAATACTCAAGGAAAAACAATAGAGTAATAATACTTAGATGTTTCATTATTCAATAGTTCCATGAAATTACTTATACAACATTACTCTTGATTAACATGAAATCATTCCACTACCTTTTTAAACCGATGAACGAGCTTCAACATTTTATTCCTCAACACTTATTTCATCTGATATATCATTTTTAGTCTCTTCATCATCATCAACCTAAATACTACCCATACGACCATGCTGACTCTCTTCATAAGATTTTCCCTTTGGGCATTGTTTTTCATAATGCCCGTACATTCCACACTGAAAACATTTAACTATTGTTGATGTTTCAGCATATAAAATTATCCTTGTCCATTGTGTTAACTGAACCCTTTCCTTTGAACTTACTGGATTTGTGTCCTTCATTTCCACACCCAAATAATCATCCATTTCCATTGAAACATTCTCCTTGATGTGTCTTCCCTCATGATTTACATGATGAAAATTGAACTTTCTTTCCTCTATGATCATCATGAATCTGCATCTTTCTCATATTAGTTGAGTTAAGAAACATACCAAAGTTGATATTATTGATAATATTATGAGATTTCTGATTAGGCATATTAATGATATTTTGACTTCCAAATTCCATTCATTTTCTTTATCATAAATAATATCATTCCACTATCCATCATATTCTCTATTAACATTAATATTCCGGTTTCCAGACATTTTCTTAAAGAAAAAAAGAATAGTGTGAGAGGAAAAAATCACACTTGGAAAACAACATAATCAGGGGGAGTACATTCAAACTCTAACATCTTAGGTTTAATACAAGGTTATTCATGACCTTTATCATAATTCTAGGACTGTAACCTATAATTATACTTAACCATAGGGACATCCCAAGACATACCTTATAAATATATCTAGGGATCTCACTAATGTTTTCGCATCATACGTTCCAATGGTTGACTAAAACAATCCTCTGAGACCAATTTTAGAGAATCAAGCTTGGAGTACTTGGAAATTACATTATGTTTTAGGAATAATTAACACATAACAAAAATAGACACCAAATGACCATAATAGTTTAGTGTCTTTGGAAACTGAAAACATAATTTTCGAATCGTGGTGAAAGATCTTCAACATCTCCCATAATGATCTTCCCCTTTTGTTTTCTTACCTAAAACCTTTCATTCTATCCTGGGGAAAAGGAAAAATATAAAGTGTGAGGTCAAATGTTTAGTAAGGCTAACCCTAGAAAAAAAATATAAATTTGAATGTAAAAACATGAACAGAAAGTTTAAACAACAAAATTTGGTACTGTGAAATAAATCATGGCAGTACATAAGCCATATGTCATAAAAGAAGATCAATCAGGATAAAATAGCATGGTAATAAAACACGTAATTGTTGAAAACCATTAATCACATGATATGATTTCCATAGTATCCAGGAAATTTTTTCTAAGACAATTATAGTGGACAAAGTCCATTACTGAACTGGGTTCAACTGTCATTCCAGCCATGTATTACTGAACTAGATTTACATTCCGTTCTGGCCATGTATATCTCATGATATACAAATCATTACCCAATTCATTGGAGGGAGATATAGGTCCCACCAATCTAATAATGAAATCATTCTTTTGTGTGCCACAAAATAAACATAAATCATTCATCATATCCTAATGAATAAAATGGGTTTCATATACATCATCCCATCATAACATAATCCATATAATAAAATGGATATAATTTCATCATAAACAATATATGACTATATAAATAATATGGGCATTATACATGAAACATTTCCATATTAAAAAATGTCATCTTAGATAGAAAATAGTTTTGCTAAAACACATGAAATAAATTCTGGAGGAAAATATCTTTTCTTCTTCAAAACCATTTTCTGTTCTCAAAATTCCATGAAATTTTAAAAGAATATAATTTGGTGAAAATAATCATGAAATCATGTATAATAAGAATTTCGTAAATAATGTGTTATAAAACCATAAAAATCTCTTCCTGTCTGGTAAGTTAAACAAACATTCTCCTTGTACTTTTTACAGTAAAAGTCCAAAAGTTCTTCGTATGGTAATCAAATGAAATATTACTTCCATACAATGTGGTAAATGTCAAAAAAGGGTAAAAATGACTTTAAACAAACATATAATAATATTAAACATTTTATGAAAACATTTTTAGAATATATGGACATGGATGATAAATATAACCCCAGTAAACACTTACAAATAAACAATCTCAGATAGAAATGAGTTTGGAAAACATACCCATCACCTTAGGTCTGATTGCTTTGTACATATACGAATGACCTGTATAATGATTTTAATAATGAAATTTACATATTCCATAATCATATTTATTTTTATGATATCATATGCGGTCATGTTCATAATAGTTTATTAGTAACATTTCATTGTTACTCGTTATTATGGTGTTATCTATTAAATGTTATTATGAATGTTTTGCTGAATAAATTCTTATTCCTCTTTTAAGGTTATAGTTATATCATTTTGATAATTGTATTTTTATAATTTATATCATATTAATTGATTAAATTTATTTATATAATCATTCTCCAATGAATATCGTGTAGAACGAATTGCATCACATTGTGGAGATGGTAGGCCGTACATACGCACGAATGAGGATATCATTCCCATGATTGTGGAATTGTATTGAAGTGTATGGTGTATAACATATAATAATCAATATAACATTAAAATAATCATATTTAGTAATCTATTCTATCATTATACCCATCCAAGTATGTTGGTGATGAAAAATAATTACACCACGGCGTGGAGATGGTATTCTGTACATACGCACACACGGTGATTTCATTTTTTGTAGGATGGGTAGAAAATGAAATAGGTTTGGTTCATATTTATAATAACATATCAGTTTATGAGTGATAATGATGTTATTAATTTATAATGAAACAACTAAATAAGTTTAAGTATGAGAAGAAATAAATTTGAAATAATTGGTAGAAGATATTACCACTTCCTCAAAGTGCCTCCTTTAAACATCTTCTTAGGGCACTAGAATATGACTTTTAAGAAGACCAGTACCACTAGTATGCTCATAGGGAAGTTGATAAGTTAAAAAGGAAGTGTATGGCAGAGTTTGAAATCTCAAAATGGAGTGAAGATGAGAGGGAGGAGAGTGCCCTTTTATAATCGAGTAGAGAGGAACTTTTGGAATCCTTGAAAATATTAATTTATAATAATCCCAATCCCTACATAAAAACATCGAAAGTGACTCAAATTATAATATGAGATAATATAGGGTTGTAAAATCATCAACCAATCTAATATAGACATGTTTGGATTTTATTTTAAACCTTATAATATTTATATATCATTATTTAATCTATTTAACTTTATTTGTGGTAACAAAATCAAATTTTTACATTGTTATAAATACATACATAAGTGTTGTTAATCTTATATAATTAAATACATTATAAAATATTATACCATAAAAGGTTCAATTTTTAATTTTTTAATTATTTTTTTGATTTTTAAACAATTTAATAAAAGGTTATTTTTATAATATATCAAGAGTGTCAATTTGGACACTATTAATTTATTTTAATTTAAATAAACTCCACATAGAATTTAAATTCAAAAAAAATTATTTAGTATATTTATAACATGTACTATTCATTTAAAAAATTAGTGGAGAGCATTAATTAGTTCATTTAATATTTATTTTAATACTTTTAAAACCATTTATTTGATATTTCTATAATTAATATAATTACTACATCATTCTTGTATAATTATTTAATATGACTATTTCTTACATAAAATTAAAAAATAATATACTATGAGGAATATAAATCTAATATAATTTATATTAATAATTTAATTCTAATTTATCTTCTTAAACACCTAACTTTTAAAGTGTTCTGTTTATTAAACTATGAAGGTGAAAATTTGACATCATTTAAAATAAAATAATATAAATTTCATAATCAATTTTATAAGCATCAAAATGGTCCACAAATATACAATTGGATGCCTATGGTGTCTATATACTCGAACAATAAGCTTTTCAAGTTTTTGGGCCTTTTTATGGGTATTAATATTTTAATAAAAACTATATTATTGATTTTTCACTAAAAAACATTTATGAATGATTAATGTATAAGCTATTAAGTTAAATTTATATTTCTTAAAAATTACAAATAAATTACCATAATAAATAGAAACATTTTTGATTCACAATGATTATTTATAATAGAATTTATATTCAATATAATCTTATATTAAAAATAATTTAATTATTAATGTTTTAGTGAGACATATTTGTCTTTTCTTTAAATAAAATAGAATAAATGTATTAATCACATAAAATTGGGTTAAAATAGATACCATATTAACCCAAGTATATTTTAGGATGAAATATAATCGTCCAATTATATTATGACAATTTTTAAGGTAATTTTATAATATTATTTCTTTCGCTTTCTAACCGAATTTGCATTTAACTATGGTAAAATGTTTTACCGTAGTTACTATTCATTATGCCAAAAAATAAAAGTAGAAAATTAAAATAATTTGAACTTATTGATTCCAAATATGGAATCCATTTTTCCAAATTCAAAACAAAGAAGATGTATTAATCAATTTAAACTTAATCCCGTTGCCGAAAAAATAGGTTTTTGTTTAAAACATTACAAAAGATTGAAATGTTTTTACCAATTAATTCAATGTAGAATTAATGATAATGACATAAATTATATTAACTGGTAAAAATATATTCTATTTATACTTTAAATTCATTAAATATTATAATATAACCATAAAATATATCTCAATGAGAAAATTTTTTTTAAGTAAAAGTTAGCGTATTTTTACTATTCATCAAAATATCAAAGTTATCAAAAAAATATGAAAAATTTATCCAAAGTAAATTTTTTTATCCTGATTCAAAATAAATAGTTTATTTTTTCAAATTGAACTTATAAAACATTAAAAATTAAATTTAAAATCGGTGCGCCATCAAAAGGCGGTAAACTTGCATTTTTTATAAAATACATCCTTTATACGAAAAAATGATTTTGGTCTCATACCTTGTTTTAGAAAATGTGTACGATGAATTACAAAGTTATAAAATTCTAAATTTGGTTAATATTATTCATAATGGATAGTTCATAATAATATTACAATATATCATTGTTTAGTGAAACTCAGTATTGCGTACTATGAAAGATGTCGAGGAAGGTCGCTCTTGCGTGTAACACAAGGCAAGTCAGTGTTGCATGAAAAATTCATTTGGTGTTTCATATAACATAATATATTCTTATTTCACTGAAAAAAATATAAATTCAGTGTTTAATTCTATCAAAAGAACATGAAATTGTTTTTAAAACATGCCTATAATTGTGTTGCATATACTGCAAGCTAATACGGTGTTGCGTACATCCTAATCCAATCTTGGTGTAGCTGACAACAGAATAAATCAATAAAATTAAAATATTTTTTCTCATAAAATTTCAGGTTGTTACACTCTCAGTGATTCCTGTTCACTGTGAATTGATTTTAAAACATTCATGTATAATAAAGGTTTGGAAGCATACTATAAGGGTCTATAAAAAAATTGAATAACCTAAAAATAAAATTACATTACATTTGATTTGTATATTTTTCAATGGATAAATGTTATGGCATATATTAAATCACATTTGGTATATTATGATGTCATAATCCTTACTACATATTAACACAGTATTAAATTTGTACACAAATGTTTGTCTTTCTTATATATATTAAATTTAAAATAATAAAATAATAATAATATTATAGGTATTTAATAAATATTATTCAAATAGAATATTTCATAAAATTATTAATTATTTTATTGATTGCATCATTTTTAATAATAGGGTCATAATTGAATCTATATACCATCGAAAAATAAAATTATATTTCCTTGTATTGAAATCTACTTTTTTTCAATTATTTAATTTAAGAATTTTACTTTTATAATAAAATATTTATAATCAATAATTAATATAAAAAATAATAATTTTATCATAATTTTATCATCTAAATTCATAACTCTTTATTATAAAAGTGAATGAATTAATGTTAAGGTGTGTAATGGTGATATTTTAATGGGGGATATTCAGATAATAAGGGTTGGGTATAGATCTTGAAGAGCTTGAAATAATCCCATAAATAATTTCAAATTTTATTTTTTAGTATACCATTTATTGTTGTAACCCCCCAAGAATTCACAAATAGATTTATTATATAATTCATGGATCTCTGAGTATCTAAAACACTACATTGTTATAACCTAGCCACGTAATCATACGTTAGTCACTTCTGAGATTTGAACTACGGAAATCTGACATACATGGTTGCAATGAGTAAGTTATTTAGAGTCTGATTAGGAAAAACTATTTTTTGGTGAATAGTAAGCTACCATTATGAATAGTAACATACCCTTATGAATAGTTATATACTAAAATGAATAGTAACTTTTACTGAGATAGTATATAAATTATATTCATGTTGGCGTACGATATAACAATGTTATGGAATATGTAAATAAATGTTTTAAAACTGTGTTTCATAATAAATTATGATTTTAATTAAATATTAAATTAATCATATTTCTAAAATTATTTTCGAAAAATGGACTTCATTTTTGGATTCTAGCTATCAAAAAATGGTTGTGGTGAATTTTTGGGTTTTTTTGTATTACTTGAATTTTTGATGAATAGTGAAATACCATAATTTAAAAAATAAGTTAATACACTAATTATTGAGTCATGTATAATGTTATAATGATGTAAGACCAATTGATACGGATTCACATGATAAAATTACTATTCTTTGCCATTGAAGGATCACTAATCTTTGTCTTGTGGGTAAATAATAAATTAATGAATATAAAATTGTGAAATCCCCTATACCCTCCACTATAAAACCCCCATCACTTTTTCTTCTATTGAATCCTATCAAGCCGCGTTCCTTCTCCAAATTCTATCCAAATATGATCCCATTCTATTCTCCCACTTTCATAATGACTTTGACTCATAAAAAGACAAAAAAATCCCCCTTAAAGAGGCTCTCAAGGATGTTTGGTTCATGAGGTAAATTCCTCTTTGAAATTATTTATCTTTCATTTCAAGTTCATTTGTCTTATTTTTCTAATATTACCCATCCTTATCCAAATTTTGTGGTGAATCCAGTACCTTACATGTACTGGATTGTTTTCATGATAGTGTAATATCTTATCATAATTTCCTCCTTTTACCTTCTTTTATACAAGTTTAAAGAGCACCATCAGAGATGTGTCAATTTACAAAATTCAAGGACGATGGCCTTTTGATTTCTGTTATCATTCAAAATTCATATCCTAAATTTTTTTTTGTAATGGATGAACCAGATTATTTTATGTGTAATATACTCTATATATGGTTTTTTAATCCTATTGTACAAATGGTATTATGTAATAAATAAAAATGAGTTCATTGTAATAAAAAACCAAAATTTAACTAAAATAGTTACTAAGAATTTACTATATAATAATTAATCTTCATTCCATGTAACCAAATTATATAAATTACCAATAACACATATAAATGATCATAAATAATATTAAAATTCAATTCGGGATATTTACATCCATTCCACTTGAACTCCATTACTTAAGAACAGGTAAACCGATTATGAAAATATTGAAAACGAACACTGTGGAAGGATGAAATTAAATATAATAACTTATAAAAAAGGGAATAAATGAACTAAAAATAATTATGATAAAATCAATACATGACTAATAGGTTATTATATAAGTTATTAATAAGTCGAATTTCATTTTCCAGGACCTTATGTTCCAGAGCAGAACACATTCAGAATTAAGGGAAGGCGTTTCTTTATCTCACTTCCATTTTTGTGAGGTTTCCCATATTCACTACTAATACTTGTATATTTTGTATGTATAAAAAATTTTATGTAACATATGATGAATATCTTTATTTTCATTTTATTCCATGTATCATATTAATATTATTAATTTTGGGGCATAATAATCGATTGATTACAAAGTGGTAAGGGGTTTTCCACCCTAACCTCCATTTTCATTCATGTTACTTTTATTATCTAATAAAATTAATCAAACTCTTATGTATTATTATTTTCTCCTCATAAATTCTGTTTGAGTGTTATATATTTGAACCCCAACCAGAATCAATCTTTATTTTATGTATAGATACATGTTTTAAAATGAACTTTCAAAATTGTTTTCAAAATACAAACCTGATTCAAAGGATATTTTCAAATTTTTACACGTTTTAATGTGTACTAAAAAATATATTTTTAGCCACCAGTAGATTTATAAAAACACACATTTTAAAAATGAAAAATTATATTGGATAATTTTTTGGATTTATGATAACAGTGGTTCCTTTTCACTTTAAAAATTCTATTTAATACTTTCCTTAAAATACTCTAAGATGTTTTATTAATAAAGAATCTCAAGAACACTTTTTACATAATTTCACTTTAGTAGGACATCAATTATGCCTAAAATATAATTTCAATGTCCTATTATTTTATTTTATGGGATATTAATGTTTAAAATATGATTTCATGTCAAATATAAATGATTCTCTAAAAGGAATCTTCTTTCAAAAGTAAAAAGGTTTTTTCTCATCTCTCATTAACGTTTATGAGATATATGCCCTTTTCACCATGTATTTATTTCTTGTGGTGTATGTACTTCACTATGGAATATCATATCAAGATTCCCCTTTTTCTCATGACATTATAAGGGATTATCATTTGATTTTTTCAAGGTTGTGTGGGACACTTTGGAATGTTTAACGATTATTTCCTCAAGAATTTGTCAAAGGTCTCATTAATAAATATATTCCCCTTTTTCAACATCCATTATTTATTGTTGTACATAATTGAGGTTTATCTATTAAAATATCATCTACAATATGTTGTTGACTGGATTCTGGTAATTTTGACTATGGATTTTCTATTTTGATGTCATTCTACATATTATTCCGAATGGTTAGGGTTTAAGTTCAATGATTGGGAATTTTATTTCAATTTCATATGTTAGTTTCAATACAAATTTATATGTTGATTATGTTTACCCCTTTCATATAAGGAATGAATTGACATATTATGTGTCGTTTGGGGACCGTTATAGCCCCTCGGTATATTGGAAGGTCTCACGAGACAAACTACGGTCTTGGCCCAAGGCCATGACAAAATGATTATTTATGGTCTTGGTACGAGGCCTTGACGGTATGGTTATGTTGTCCCACACTATAAATTCCATCATTATGAAAATATTATTTATGGGTCATTTGGTAATTTGACTAGTATAACACCCATGATTATGTTTTATTATGACATTATTTACTCAGGACTTATTCCTTCTATAATGTGTTTATGTTTTTGTTAAAGGTACATGTTTTTAGATATACAACATGCCAAATGTTTATGTTATGATATCAACCACAATATTGATTACCCTTACAAAGAATTTGACCTCACCCTTTTCATTTATTTTTCCTTCCCTAGGTTAAGAAGAATATATAATTTCTTGAGTTTTCAAGGATAATGTTTATTAGATTTTGTTATGTATTATTTTTTGTTTCATTTCAAAATGTAAAATTGGTTACATGTAGATATCTACTTTCTTCAAGACTACTTAAATGGTCATTCCTTTGGGATGTGATTCCTTGTTTATATGCCAATTTAATCAAATAAGGAACCCACTATGGGAAACTGGGGTTGGGTCCTAATAGTTGGTATAGAAGGATTTTTAGTATAACCCTTGGGAACTTGATTTAGAAAACATATGTCAGGGGACAAAGGCCTAAGATGGTATTTGAGGAAAAACAAACAAGAACATCCTAGGTTTTTTGTACGTAATATATCATGTGGATTTTTTTGAAAAATACATCCCTGTCTAGATAATACAATGTAAGGGTGGCTCCGACACAGATGCACAAAGGAGTAAAAACTCCGATAATGTGTTTTGGGCATGACCCGGGGTATCCTAGAACATGAAAACAGGCCTTGCTGCACTCTTGGTTTGATACTCCCGGGGGATATTATTTCGATAATTCACATTTTATTTACCCACCATTGAGAGGGATTTATGTACCCAAAGTAAACAAAGTATATGGTTATAGGATTTACAATGCATACATTTAATCTCTGTGTTATACCATGTTTAGTGTTTTAGAGAGTTCGGAATTTTGTAAGCTAATATATAATAACGAATTGATTAGATATGGTGCCTAGAAGAATGAATGAGATCATCACCAATGTACGTGATGTGAAGTGTAATAAGGATCATATCTCTATTGGTTTTAAGCCATATTTTCAAGGGAATATTGTCTCCCATATATCCTCATCATATGATGAAAGAATATCATGTGTTCAGAAGGTATGTAAAGACTTCTCTGAGTCCTATAGATTTGAAGGGAAGAAAAATAATAAGAGTATGGTAGAGAGATATGGGGATAATGGGAATAAGGGAAAGAAGTGTATTTCCAAATGTGATAACTGTGGAAAGAATCACCTTTTTAAATTATTAAAGGGAATGAGTGTTTGCTATAAATGTGGAGAAAAAGGACACCATGTTCATGATTTCAAGGGTATGAAAATGGTTTCAAATGTACAACACTTCAATTTCAAGTAGATGGGACACTATGTGAATCAATGCCCCCATCTTCAAAAAATATACCCCAAATGATGATTTTGGATAATGAGAATGTTATGATGCTACTATAAATGAAGTAGAATTTTTAATATGCCTAGTCAAGAATCACGCCTTTTGTATATTTTGTCAGTATGTTACTGGTTGCATGAATTATGAGATATATAAGGGTTTTTGTAACATCCGAGATAAATAAGGAATAAGACACTTTTCATATTTATTAATATTTGTGAATTAAATATTAATTTTACATTAAAGGAGTTTCTATGTTCGATAGCGTACCTGATACACAACAACAAGTTTCGTTGAAATCATACGCTGCACAATAATAATATAATATTATTATTTAAAATGGTAGTTTACTACTAGCCGTTGTGTTGGCGGGAATACAAAAAACTAATTACAATATGATTATACATGTTTTTAAATGTATTTATATTTATCCAATAAAAACATATAGGCTTAAAATATAAAGGAATCTAATTTTTTTGCATAATTTAAATTAAAAGGGCGATTTAAATTTTTTTTAATGCAAAACCATATTTTAATTTAGTTTTTGTCACTTTATAACATTCTATTTGAAAAAATAAAATCTTCTCCAGAGTGGGGATATCAAAATTTACTTTGTGTAATTTTTTGGAATTTTTCTTATAAAGTTCATTTTTAATGAATAGTGAAAAATATTTTATTTTTATTCAAAACAGTGTTTTAATATAATGTATTAATATGGTTATATTATCATTTTTTATTTGTTTTAATGTATAATTAGAATATGTTTGTACCATTTAGTATAATATTGGTAATTGGAATTAATTTCACTTTGAATGTGGTCATAAAAAATTGTCAACATTTTGATAGTAATTATTTCTTAAAAACACACTATTTGTTTTAACAATGTGAATTAATTTTAAATTAATTAATGCCACTTGTATGTTTTGAATTTAGAAAAATATGCATTATTTTTGAATTCGGAATATCATATATATCTTAGGAATATTTTTTGTTCTTTTTTTTGAAAAGCATCAATTTTTGATGAATAGTGAAACCACTTAGTAGTAGTTAAAAAACTAACTTTTGTTGAGTCAAATGATCTATTTTGAATTTTATATCTTGTTTTGGAAATCAAAAATGTCTTTTACTATGTTGATCTTACTGACCATGTTAATCGTACTGATCATAATGATCGTACTAACCATATTTATCGTGCTGACCAATGTTGATCGTACTGACTATGCTGATCTTACTGAATATGCTGATTGTACTGACTATGCTGATCGCACTGACTATGTTGATTGTATTGACTATGCTTATCATACTGACTCTATCAATCGTACTAACTCTATCAATCTTACTAACTCTGTCAGTCGTGCTGACTCTATCACTCGTACTAACTCTGTAAATAGTACTGACTCTGTCAATCATACAGACATTTGTGCATCGTACTCACTTTGTATCATATCAATACTTTACAATAAGTAATACTTATAGTTCTCATATTTCACTTTCATTACATGCTTGTTTTGGTCCTTTATCAAAAACACATGCTTTATATTAATCGTACTCATGTTTTTCATCTTCATATATCTTTTTCTTTAACCAAAACGATGTCGTGGAGTTAGTTATAAACTAATCAAAATGAGGTTGTGGTTTGTACATAAATATGACCACTATAATTCCAGGTGTCCAAATCCCTCCGAGTTTTCTAGATAATTTTGACCGTAGGAGGAAATGTGACCATTGGAACCTAAGGCCTATAAATAGAAGGTCATTTGAATCCAAGAAAAGAACTTTGAAACAACATGTGAGACTTTGCTTATATCAACTTCTAGGGAGAGATGCAGTGACTTCTCTCCTGATTCATTTGAAAGCCTTGAGATTATAAAATCTGAATGGATCATTCTTAGTTTTTGTATTTCTATAAGTTATTTGTTTTTCTTTCTATGACCGATCAATTGATAACGATCGAAGGCTGATGGGGATAGGTAGATGGTGCTACCGATCATCATATCGAGGTATTTCAAGTGATTAAAATATAGAGGTGCTGATTACATGAAAAATCGAGGGCTTGTAGATATAGAAAGATAGACGTACCAATCATCGTATCGATGGCTTGCATGGATAGCAAGACAGAGGGACCGATCATCATATCGAGGGCTTACCAAGGTGGTGGTAAGGAAGCCCTATTATCCTAGGTGAAAGGATAACCCTTCTCTTTGGGTTAAAATAATTGTAATACTTTTACATTTTCGATGCTGTTTGTTTTAAGAAATAGAATTGTATTGTTTTACTTTCTTCATTCCATATTCATTTGTAATTGTTTCAATTACAATTATATTGTTACAAATTGTATCTATTTATTCTATATGATTTATGGTAGAATCCTTCACTTTTGTATTACACTATTTATTGTGTTCGTCTTGAATAAAATTTCTTTATTATTCTAATAGTATTACATTATATCATACCTTTATTTTCAATACAATCGTGGATGATTGTTCATGTCGTGGATTTTATTAGTTTAAGATCATTTAAACTAATTTATTAAGTTTTTAAACACAATGTTTTTAAACCTACAATTCACCCCCCTCTTGTATTGTTCCATCTAATATATATATAAATCTACATATTCAATCCAACAATTGGTATTAGGGGAGGTTTCCAATAATCAATATTACTATCTCTATTACTTCCAAATTTCTGTTTCAACTATTTACTACACTAACATGTGTGGTGGAAATGATTTTGTTTTATTAGATGAAAGGAATGAATTTTGGCTCAATTGGAAATCTAAATCCTTCTAGACCACCTATCTTTGATGGGAACTACTATGTGTACTGGAGAGAGAGAATGAAGACATTCGTTATCAATTCTGGTGTAGAAAATTTTATTATGCTTACTGGAGGTTACATAATTTTTGACAAAGAAGTTAGTACTTTCACTAATCCAGAGAAGCAAGAATATCAACTGAAAAACAAGGTACGCAATACTTTGCTATGTTCTATGACTAGGAATATATACAGCCATATATCTCCTAGCGAAACAGCCAACTGTATTTGGAAGAAATTGGAAGTCACACATTTTGGTAAATCCAAGGATATAGAAACAAGAAGAGAAATGCTTCGAGCAGAGTATCATGGATTTCATTTTCCCTATGGATATCCTGTATGTAATGTGCAACAAACATTTATGAAATTTTTTAACAGTTTACAATATATGTGAAAAAAAGGTCTTGATGATGACGCTCTTATTGACAAAATTATTGATATAATGCCGAATGAATGGGAGTAAAAAATGACAATTAATGACGAAAAAATTAAAGTTTTCATGATTACACTTGATGAAAAATTTGGAACTCTTATACATCACAAGACAATAATGAAGAGAGATGATTATTTCATTAAGAAGAGAAATGGAAATGGATGTGTAGCTTTTACTACTACTTCTAAAGTTAAAATACCTGAAAGGATAAAATGATCCAAAGCCATTAAAGTTGTTATGTCTGATTCAAGAGATTGTGATCTTTCAAATAATTATTTAGCCAATCTTTCTCGAAGGATGAACAAGATTGTAGGAAAGAAAGACATCCAATACAGATTCAAAAAGAAAGATAGGAAAGACAAGAAAGATTCAGAGGTAACTTGTTTTGAATGTAGGAAAGTTGTTCATATAAGACCTGATTGTCCTTTACTGAAGAGAAACGAAATAAAGGAGAAACATTCTTGAAAGAAATAAGAAAAAGTATTACAAGACAAAGACTAAGAAGGTCTTGAAGGCAAATGATACTTGGAGTGCAAGTGGTAGCGATTCATCATATAATTCTTCAAAATATGAATCCGCGAGACAATGGAATATTGGACTTATAACCAGATTACCAATTGTAGATCATTGTATCATGGATAAGGTACACAATGATGAAGCTATTACAAATGATTCTTTTAATGCGAATTATACTGATAATACGTATTATGAATCTTTAGATGAGTCTTCATCATCAGAAGATAATACATCACCTTCTTTTGAAGAAGTATCTGGGTTTGCTAAATTACAAGAGAATGAAAATTCTAAACTCAAGAAAAAGCTTGATAAATCAAATTCAAGAATTTCGATTATAACTAAAGAAGTATCAAATCATTCTAAGGATATCGATACGAAAAAATCTAATTTTTAAAGTATTTTAGAAACACTTGAGAAAGTCAAATTTGATAAATATAAACTTCCTAAGGATCATGAAAATGTAATTTCTAGGAAATTGTTTTTAGAGCCTTACTGTACTTCAAAATCAAAATTTTATGGAGGATAAAAACTTTTTTTAAAATTAAAGTTATAAATTTTTTCTTTAAAAAAATGTGTGTCAAACTTTACTCATGGCAAGGAAAACTTTGATAAAATGTATTCTCAAATTAGACCTTTGAGTAATCCTTCTGGTATTGGATATACACATTCTAAACAGGTGTTTAGTAATAACTATTTTGTTCCTCAAAATACCCCTTTTTTTCTCTAAGTGTCAATGTGGAGGACACTAGAAAAGGGATTTTTCTCTTATTAGAACCCAGACTTTAGGATTTCAGAAAGCCCATTTTTCAAAACAAATGTGGATTCCTAAAATTCTTTTATCTATTCATTCTGGATCCAAACAAGTTTGGATTCTGAAAAATTAATTTTATCTTTTTCTGGAAAATAATAAGTGTACCAACAAGAACATTTAGTACATGCATAGTGGTTGTTCTCGACACATGACGGGAAAAAAAGATTTCTTTAAATAGATCATCGAAACAAAAGGATTCAAGGTTAACTTCAGAGATAATACCAAAGGGAAAATTATTAGAATAGGTAAAAAAATATTCGTGGAAAAGTTCTTATTTTAAATGTTTTGTTTGTTAAAGGTCTTAAGAACAATCTCATCAGCATATGTCAATTATGTGATGAAGGATACCTTGTGAATTTTAGAGATGATAAGTGTATAGTTCACAATTCTAAGGATGAGTTCATTCTATATGCCTATAGGCAAGAGAATGTATACATTATTAAAATAGAAGAACATGGGAACCAATATTTACCCTGCTTAAGTGAAATAGATGACCAATCATGGCTATGGAATAGAAGACTAGGACACTGCAACCTGAGAAACCTTTGTAAACATTCAAAGAAAAGACTCATAAAGGGACTACCAAATCATAGATATGATTTTTCAAAATTCTTTGATCCTTGTCAATTTAGTAAGAAACATAAAACTACCTTTAAATCAATTAATGAAGTTTCAACTTCTAATGCATTACAACTAGTGCATATGGATCTTTTTGGTCTTTCACAAACTAGAACCATTTGAGGAAAATACTATGTATTTGATTTATTTGATGAATTTACTAGATTTACATGGGTCTATTTTCTAACATTGAAATCTGAAGCCTTTTCCTATTTCAAAATAATTAGAGCCGAAGTTAAAAATGAGAAAAACCTACCATTGATAACTATTCATAGTGATCATGGTGGTTTATTTCAAAATTCAGATTTTGAAACTTTTTATAGTAAGAAATGAATTACTCACAATTTCTCTGCTCCAAGAACCTCTTGGCACAATGGTTTTGTTGAGTGTTGAAATCGTATTCTTCAGGAAATGACCAGAACCATGCTGAGTGAATACTCAATTGCTAAGCACTTTTGGGCTGAAGCTGTGAGTACTGCTTGTTATACTATAAATCATTTTTTAACTAGATGCTTTCTTACTAAAACACTTTATGAATTATGGACTAGTGGAAAACCTAACGTTTCATACTTCAAAGTTTTTGGGTGAAAAGTATTCATTCTTAATACTAATGATAATCTACACAAATTTGAATTAAAATCTGATGATGGAATCTTTCTGGGCTATTCTACAACTTCTAAGGCATATAGAGTTTTCAATAAAAACAATTGTACTATTTAAGAAATAGTACATGTTAAATTTGATGAAACCAATCCTTTTGTTTTCAACCAAACCCAACCTATATCTTCAGATTTGTTTTATAAAAATGTTTATTAACCTCTATTAGTAGATTCTTCTGATAAGTAAAATGTTCAAGAAAGTGTTCCTGAATCATTTACGCTAGATAAAATTCTACCATATGATAATGAACAGGTTTTACAAAACCCTAATAAATTTTTTCTTAGTAATCATCCCAGTGATAATATCATTGGTGATGTAAATCAACCTGTATGGAACAGAAATTCCTTAAGAAATTTAATAGAACATCTTGACTTTCTTTCCCAATTTGTACCTAAAAGTCCAAGTGAGGCCTTTGGTGATGAAGATTGGATTAAAGCAATGAAAGATTAACTAAATGAATTTGAGAGGAATCAAGTCTGGACTTTAATTGAAAGACCTAAAGAAACAATTATAATTGGTGTAAAATGGGTTTTCATAAACAAATGTGATAAAAATGGAATCATTGTACGAAATAAATCAAGACTTGTTTCTAAGGGATATAATCAATAAGAGGGAATAGACTATGAAGAAACATATGCTCTGGTAGCTAGACATGAATATCTTCATATTCTATTAGCCTTTGCAGCATAATTTAATTTCAAACTGTTTCAAATGGATGTTAAAATGTGATTTTCTAAATGGTTTTATTCAAGAAGAAGTTCTTGTCGAACATCCCCTGGTTTTCTTGACCCAAAACATCCAAATCATGTTTTTAAACATACCAAAGCTCTATATGGCCTTAAACAATCCCCTAGAGCATGGTATTATAGACTTACAAGATTTGATTTACAAAACCATTATGCAAAAGGTATAGCAGATACGACCCTTCTTATAAAAATGGAAAATAAAAATGTTTTTGATTGTTCAAATTTATGTTGATGACATCATATTTGGATCAACTCAGTAATCATTAGCTGATTCTTTTTCCAACATAATGAAATCTGAGTTTGGAATGAGTATGATGGGTGAGTTAACTTTCTTTTTAGGTTTTCAAATTTCACAAAAACCAGAAGGAACATATATATCTCAACATAAGTATATAAATAGATTTACTCAAAAATTATGGTTACAAAAACACTAAAAGTATTAGCACTCTGATTGGTACCTCAAATACACTTCATCTTGATGAAACTGGGAAACCAGTAGATCAAATAATTTTTACAGGTATGATATGAAGATTATTATACATGAAATATAGTCGACTAGACATAATGTGTTCCGTATGCTTATGTGAGAGATACAAATTTAATCCAAAATAGTCTGATTTAAACGACGTGAAATGAATTTTTGGGTATTTAAAAGGAACTGTGGATTTTGGACTTTTTTACTCTTCTAGAAATGATTTGGTTTTAAAAAGTTTTTCAGATGCTGACATTGGTGGTTGTAGAATGGATATATAGAGTACATCTAGAAAATGTCATTTATTTAGAGATTCTTTGGTTTCCTGGTCCTGTAAGAAACAGCACACAGTTGCACTTTCCACTGCTGAAGCTGAATATGTAGCAGATGGATGTTTTTGTGCTCAAGTGTTGTGGATGAAATACACACTCACTGACTATGGTTTGATTTTTTCCAAAACTAAATTTTTTTGTGATAATACTAGTGCTATAGATCTTAGTAAGAACCCAAAACATCACTCTCTTGCAAAACACATAGATGTTAGGCATCACTTTCTTAGAGATAACACACAAAAAGGAGATATTTTTTTACAATTCATCAAAATGCATGAACAACTTGCTGACATTTTTATTAAACCATTACCTTCTGATATATTTTAGTTTATAAAACAAAATCTAGGAATGATTACATTATAATAATCATTCATATCTACTTCATGTTTTACACTTATCCTTACATTAAAAAACTACTCTTAGTAAGGGGGAGAAAATTATTACTTAATTTGTCCTATTTTTATGTCTTTTATTTGTTTATTCTCCTGGTTTGTGTTTTTGTCTTTCTGTTTATCGTATTGACTGTTTACTTATTATTATTTACCTTTCTGTTTATCATATTATTTACCTTTCTATTTATCATATTTACTATTTACTTATTATTATTTACCTTTCTGTTTATCATATTCACTGATTACCGTAACAAGTTTTCTTTCCATCGGCTTGTCAGTTCATGGTAACAAGTTATTTTTCCATCGGCTTGTCAGTTCATGGTAACATGATGGGTTTCCATTGGCTAGTCAGTTCATGGTAACAATTTTGTTTTCCATCATCACATTAGTTCATGGTAACAAGTTTTTTTTCCATCAGAACGTTAGTTCATGGTAACAACTTTTTTTCCATTGGCACGTCAGTCTATGGTAACGACTTTGTATTCCATCAGCACGTCAGTTCATGGTAACAAGTTTGTTTTCCATCAGCACGTAAATCTATGGTAACGTCTTTGTTTTCCATCTTCACATCATTTCATGGTAACAACTTTGTTTTCCATCGGCACGTCAGTCTATTGTAACGACTTTGTTTTCCATCGGCACTTAAGTTCATCGTAAAAAGCCTGTTTTCCATCGGCACGTCAGTTCATGGTAATGACTTTGTTTTCCTTCGGTACGTCAGTATATGGTAACGAGTTTGTTTTCCATCGGTATGGAAGTTGATCGTATTCTTTCTCTCCATTATTATGTAATTTCTTTCACTATATTAATACTAATAAAACCAAAACATACCTTACGATCTCTAGAAGGTAGATACTTTCCTATTGTTTAAAAAAAAAAATTAAATTTTAATCCTATATGTTGATTTATTTTCTTCTACTCTCAACCGTAGAAGACCAACTGTCATTTTTTGTTGCCTATAAATAGACCCCCCCCCCTTCCCCAAAACCAAACCGATTTTTCAGATTTTGTGGCAAAGCTCGGCGTCCCTACTTTGAGACTCCGTACAATCTTTCATCGGCTACTCCTATATGTCTTCGGCCTCTCCTAACACACTTGCTGAAATGTCTTCCAAGAATTTTTCATAAAAATACTTTTTCAGAGAATGATTTTTCTCTCGGGACTTATTTGATTTGTATCATTCTACATTCAAAATAATTATTTTGTTTCAAGGCTGGGAGCATTTCGTTTTTGAAAAACCAGTGTCTCAAGATCCGGTTCTTTTTGATGAAGTCAGTGAGTTCTACAAAACTTTGTCTTTTGAAAGAACGTGACTATCAATTTTGTTGTGTATGATAGAAAGATATCAATGCCTGTGAAGCAAGCAACCCACATTCTAAGTGTTCCAGTAGAAGGTTATTCTTATTTTCCATCTCATAAACAACAGGAGTAAGTTGGTACGTTTAACAAAGAAATTTCTGAAAAATCATTATTTCTTATAAATAACGAGAAGAGGAAAGTGTCTCATCATTCTCCAAACAATAAATTTGTGGCTCTTTGGATCCAAGGTTTTCTTATCCCAAGGAATGGGGGTAGAGAAACTCTGGATGTTTCAGATATTTTCATGCATGACTATCTTGTCAACATGAGAAAAGTAAATCTCCTGGGATACGTTTTTGAAACAATCAAGAATGTTAAATCAGGAGAAATTAATTCCCATTTGATCATGTATCCAGCTATTCTTATAATCTTCATTCTTGAGAGCCTGATGTTTTTCAATATTCCTCTGAAAGGAAAATTGAAAGAGCTGAAGCCTTCTTGGATAAGTAAGTGTACATTGAAGAAGTTGAATGTATTTTTTGATCAGAATTCAAAGCTCATTGGTAAGTATTTAGAAGACGAATCGACACAGAATCAATCAGCACCTATGCCAGTAAAATACAATCAACCTGTTGGTGCTCCTCAAAAGTCAGATCCACAAACCAGGTCAAAGCCAAAGAAGAAACCAATGTATAGTAAGGAGGTTGTGGCAAGCTGGAGAAAAGAAAGAGAACATAGAACGGAAGGTGATCTGAAGTTTGGTCTTGACCCAGCTGAAGCCTTTGCTGAAAGGATAAGGGAAGAGGATACTCTTCAGGATGAAATGAAAAAGAATACTCTTTTAAAAAGAAAATATCAGATGTTTGATGTTTCAAAACTCATGAAAATGGTTGAGGATGCTAGTGCTCAAGTAACTGAAGAAGTATATCAAGAACTCGTCATACAGAGTCTTCCAGAGAAAGAGAAAGGGAAACAAATGTTGGAAGAAATTCCGGATGTTGAAGAAGAGGAATGAGATTTCCATTTGTAATTCCTTCAGAGCTCAAACAAAAGTAGAGAAGAATCAGTTCAAAATAGAGTGAATGAATTCAACAAGCTCCTCATGTCGATAAAGCACCAGCTGAATCTTTTGAAACTCTAGAAAGAATTATTTCCCAAGGGAATCAACATCCTCGAGCTTCTCAAAAAGAAAACCCAATTTTTATCATTGAAATAGTGGGAGAAGAAAGAAAGGGGATTGAAAAAGAAAAAGGAAAACAGCCTGTTATAAACTCAATCCGATCAAATGAACTGGATTCATATGATGAGGATACAGATTTAGAACAAACAATTTCTCTCAAAAGGAGTGATTACATTGTTCATGTTTTAAGAAGAATTGAGAAGACCATTACTTACTATCCCAGGCTTGAAGGGAAAATTGATATTATTATTGGAAATCAGAGAAAGAAGTTTGGTTCTATAAGATAATTGAGAAAGAATGTTTTGTCAATTGAAGATGATTTGAAATTTATATCTGAAAGATTGGCTGCTCATAAGTAGGCTTGCAACAGAATGACTAAGTGTTCATACAAAACATAGAGCTCATTCAATGATCATGAAATGTCAATTGAAGACTTAAGGAGGCTTTCAAATAATATCGCTATTGCTTTTAATAATATTGACAATGAAACTATTGAAAGGATGAATCAATTTCCAAATACCCATGGAGCCGATATTCCTTCAGTGAAAGAGTTTCAGTAAATAATGAATGCTTTTTAGTCTGAGTGTTCAAAGGTTTCAACTTTCAAAGATGAATTAGTCATGTTGAAGAAACAAAATTCCATGTTATCTAAAGACAACAAGAATCTGCAAAATAGAATTGATACTCTTGAAGAAGTAATTAGAGTCCAGGAGGAGACCATCAAGAATCAGGATCAGCTTTTTTCCGACCAACTAGAGCATCTCAGATCTCAGGGTGATTCTATATCTAGAGACAAGAAGGAAATCAAAAATATGAAATCTGTTCTTTCTGAGTTGATATATAAGGAAAAGGAAAGAGAAAAAAAGTGATTGTTGTATTTGTTTTCTTTTCATGAACTCTAAAATTTTGTTATCATAATGAGAATTTTGTTACCCATTCCTTTGTCCTTCTTTTCTTTTCTCTAACTCTCTTAGGAAACTCAAGATTAACCCATTTTTTTGTAAACCACAAAGGGGGAGAATGATTCAAAAAGGGGGAGAATGTTTTATCTGGGGAAGAATGATTTAATCACACACATCTAAGTCAAGGAAAATCTACGAATACAATCCTTAGGAAATTACATACCTAAGGGGGAGTTAGTTGTATTCAATTTCTTATATATAAGAGTTTCCAATAACTTATGGGGAGATAAGTATTTATGTTTGCTATACTTTTTGTTTGGTGATTTTCAAAAAGGGGATGATTGTTGAGTTAAAAGTTCTCTTTTGACTTTTATATCTTGTTTTGGAAATCACTAATGTCTCTTATTATGCTGATCGTACTGACCATGTTGATCGTACTGATCATACTAATCGTACTAACCATGTTTATCATACTGACCAATGTTAATCGTACTGACTATGCTGATCATATTGAATATGATGATCATACTGACTATGCTGATCGTACTGACTATGTTGATCATACTAACTATGTTGATCGTACTGACTATGCTTATCGTACTGACTCTATCAATCGTACTGACTCTGTCAATCATACAGACTCTGTCAATCGTACTAACTCTTTCAACCATTCAGATATTTGTGCAGCGTACTCACTTTGTATCATATCAATACATTACAATAAATAGTACTTATAGTTCTCCTATTTCACTTTCATTACATGCTTGTTTTTTTTCCTTTATATAAAACACATGCTTTATATTATTCGTACTCATGTTTATCATCTTCATATATCTTTTTATTTAACGAAAACAATTTCATGGAGTTAGTTATAAACTAATCAAAATGATGTCACGTTTTCTATTTCAATATGACCGTTATAATCCCAGGTGTCCAAGTCCCACTGTGTTTTCTGGAGAAATACGACCGTTGGAGGAAATATCACTGTTGGAACCCGAGTCCTATAAATAGGAGGTCATTTGAAGCTAAGAAAATAACTTTGAAACAACGTGTGATACTTTGATTATATCAAGTTCTAGAGAGAGACGCTGTGACTTCTCTCCTTCTTCGTGCGAATGCCTTGAGATTAAAAAACATGAATGGCTCGTTCATAGTTTTTGTATTTCTATAAGTGCTTTGTTTTTCTTTGTGCGACTGATCAAGTGATAACAATCAATGGATACCGGGGATAGGCATCTGGTGCTACCGATCATCATATCGAGGGCTTTCAAGTTATTGAAAGGCAGAGGTGATGATTACCTACTAAATCGAGGACTTGCGGGGATAGTAAGACAGACGTACCGATCATCGTATCGTGGGATTGCAGGGATAGCAAGACAGACATACCGATCATCATATCGAGGGCTTCCCAAGGTGGTGGTAAGACATACCTTATCCTAGGTTAAAGGACAACCCTTCTCTTTGGGTCAAAAGAATTTTAATACTTTTACATTTTTGTTGTTGTTTGTTTTATGAAAGGGAATTCTATTGTATTCTTTTCTTCATTACATTTTCATTTGTAATTGTTTCAATTACAATTATATTTTTACATATTGTATCAATTGATTCTATATTCTTTATGGTATAATCCTTCACTTTTTTATTACTCTGTTTATTATGTTCATCTTGAATACAATTGCTTTACTTTTCTTATAGTATTATATCATATCATACCATTATTTTCAATACAATTGTGGTTTTTTCATGTTGTTAATTTTATTAGTTTAAGATCATTTAAAATAATTTCTTATGTGTTTAAACACAAAGTTTTTAAACCTACAGTTCACCCCCCTCTTGTATTGTTCCATCTAATATACATATACATCTGCATATTCGATCCAACAACTTTTTCATTTAAATGAAATTTTACCACTTCTGTGAATTTATTTCTGAAACTCAAACATACATGGTTGATATTTGTAATTAAAATGTGGTTCAATAAGATGAAAATAATTTTTTGTGAATAATAACATTTGAATTTTTTTACCATGATTAAACGTAAATAGGGTAATTCATAGTAAAATGAATAATATAATAATTTCAAATTACCTTAACACATGTCCAAACCTTATTGGTTGAGACATTTACTACCATGGTCAAATTTGAGTCGATTTTGGGATCCCTTTGAGCCACATGGGAGTGATAATGACACTATAGATTAATTAATTTAATGTAAAGGCCAAAATGACATAAAAAAATCTTTTAGTAAATTAATTTTAATATGTTGTTATATAAGTAATTTTTTGGACTATAAATATTCATTAGAAATATAAAGAGATTTCCTAAATTAGGTTATTTTTGTATAATTTTTATACATCATATAAATAAAATTATATATGACAGAATAATGATGTAGTGTTTACCTCATTAATAAATCATTTAAATAAATAAGATTATAAATATTAAAATAACATCCAAAACTTTTCAAATTCTTATTGAATGATTTGATTTCGACCTTGAGTCATCTTATCTTCGACTATAATGAATTTTGGTACTTTAGAAACCTAATATCAATATATAATAAAAATAATATTTTCACACTTTCGTAAAGAGCCCCTCATCCCCCTTATAAAAGGAGACTATTTTTATCTAATTAATCACACAACTCAAGCCCTTGGATCGCCCAAACTGTTCCAAATTAAGCCTTATACATCCCTCTCCTCCTCCTAGAATCATTACCATAGACATAAAGCAATTCAACAGGTCCTTTTGGTTCAAACCAATGGAAGTTACCCAAATTAAAGGTAATAGTTTCTCTAAAAGTCTTTTATTTTATTTTACTTCTCCAACCACTAAAATATTTTCTTTACTTTATTTTATAACAACACAAGTATCTTAAATATACTAGGATGTTATTATAAGTAGGATTAGAACTACACTTACACAAACCTCCATATAATGGGTGAAGAACATACTATTTCTGTGGTTGGAAAACTAAAGCCTCACGAGACGATGATTGTTCGATTATCTCCTACCGCCTATCATGGTGGAAATTAAGATGACACTATATTTATATATGATATATATTATGTTTATGTTTTCTTTATGATTCCGTATTTTACAATTATATCCAACCTTTATGGTTTCCATTGTGGGTAAACGCGATAATATCATTTGAGGCAGTGCGGACTACCGCCCCTCAAAGTGATATGACTCGTTAATGCCAAATGTGGGAAATATAAAGGATAAATTTAATGATATTATTTAGGATATTATACCGTAATTTTAATATATCTATGTATAATTATGTTTTAATTCCATTAAAATAAGAAATATAAATGAAATTAGCCTTCATGTGTACGTACGACTTACCGTCTCCATGAATTGTGCATTTAATTTCTTACCTCAAAATGTTATGTACTATTATAAATACATTTATATAATGGATATATAAAATACATATTATTTCTAATTCATGAATATCATTCTCGATATAATGAACTTTTGACTATGTGAACAACATGTAATTATAAGAATTCCATTTTGACTCAAGTACGAAATATCGACAAAACGACCATTATTAACTTAAATGATTGCACAATATATATAACATGGGAATAAGTGATATAAAATTAATAATAAACATGAAAAAGGTTCGTAAGAAAGTATTTATTATCTATATTTAATTATTTAGGAAGAACAAGGAACAAACAAGTGAAGTTGGACACGAGGTAAGGGATTTTCATATCTCACATTTAATTCTGTGAGATTTCCATTGTTCGCCAATTATTCATTGCATGTGGTGTATTGTTTGCTGAAATTTGATATATATATATATATATTATAATTATTATAATTATATTCATGGTATTCTGTGATTCATTTGTGGTTGTTAACTTTTGTCATATGACTCAGTTGACTACAGTGTGGTAAACGGTTTCATCTCACTTTTTATTCCCGTGAGATTCATGCTATATTTGCCACTATTTCCTTTTGTATGGTTTATGTACTGCTCATGATTGCACTCTATGTGTAATATAATTTTATTTATCAGTATTTACATCTTCATTTTATGATCCTTCTTTCAGGTGTTGTATGTTTTGTTTGTTACTAAATCAGTAAGGGAACCTTTCACCCTACGGTTTTTAAAAGGATTTTTCTTGTTATATCTTTTAATTTACATATTATTATGTTGGGATATGTTCTTACATATCCTTATTGATGAAAAAATTATGTACATGTTATGAGATAACCTTTTTATCTCATCAACTCATTTTCTAAATTTAACTGGGATGTCCTTAGGTTGTCGAATTTTTACAAGGGAACTTCTTAACATAATTTCAATTCATTGGGTTCAACTTGTACTTATAAAATATGTCAACCAATTAATATATGTGAATGACCTATGATTATTTTACACTTAATATCCACTTATATTGGGTGTATTTGTTTTGTCACAAATAATTTTTTGATTGATTTATCCTTAATTTAAGGATACTATCTTTATAAGGGATTTTATCTTAATTTACATATCCACTGAGACTTTATTGTTGTTATGTAGAATTTCAATCTTATATGGTGAATATAATATCCATTGGCTTATTATATCATTAATGAATTTATTATCATGATATTATAATGTTATGATTCAATGTGATTCGTCATTTATTTGTATTCAAGAGACTCTCATTTTGTAAAAAAACGTTTCAACTAAAATATTGTTTTAAATGTTTTAATGATTTATTCTTCTAAATCATTATCATTAATTTCCATGTTTTAAAAATGGTTTTAAGGATTTATTTACATGGAAATTAATGTTTTCAAATTATAATTCATTTAATAGGTTCAAAGTGGTACGAGGCACTTTGATTCAAAAATCTCTTTTTAAATGGTTTTTAAAATGATGTGATAAATGATTGTTTATTTCAATATCATGATTTGATATATTGGAATGTGGAAATGTTAACTTTACTTTATACTTGTGTTATGTGTTATGATTATTTTATGGTTATTGGACATTGTTTAAGTATACGGGTGGCTTCGTGATAAACCAAGGGTTGGTTAGCCTGAGATAGCTCTCCAATGCATTGGGTAATGTAACAGAGGTATATGTGATGTTTCTCCTATGAGATTTAGGGAATATACTATATTTGGTATTCCAAGTGTAACTCCAAATGTAGATTTTCTATATAAAATGTAATTTTGCTTTGGATTCCATAAGTAAGCTTTATGATTTTTGATTTGTGTGTATTATTCGTAAATCCTATGATTTTCTTAGGTATGTAATCACTGAAAAGTATAGTTTCATTAATTTTTATTTATTAGTGGGATAATGTTTTCCTTCCCTACATTATAACACTTAATGAAATTTTTATGATTCTACCATGTTTTTGAAATGTTTTTCATAGGACTTAAAGATGAATATGGTCAAGGTTGGGATTATGGAAATGTCATGCTGTCTAAAATATGGAAGTAGACATGTTTCTATTTGAGAGTTCTTATTTTATGAAAAAATGGATTCTTAGTAGTAGAGTATACATATAATATTCATGTTGTTATGTAATAGTTATGGCATAATACTCTAAAACCATAAACTTGAAAATATCCTCAATGTGAATAATTCATTTAATTCAATATTATGCAATGTTATAAGGTTGAGTCCTTATAGTTGTTATCAGAGGTCAGTTTAGACAACTTTAGGGGTTATAAGTTTTCATTAGGCACATGGTTAGTCCCTATTACTTTTATTTCAGTTAAATAATTGTTTTAAAACATTTTTAGATCATGTAATGTCAATTAAAAATGGAAGGAGGAGGATCTCAGATGACATTCCTATCTCTTCCTGATGACATGCTTACAATAATTATTTCAAAGTCATGTTTGGATGATTGTGAATCTTTTTATAGCATAAAACTCAGTTTCAAGCAGATGTTAGAGATATAAAACACCTCCATTATACCTCGTTATCAACGTGGATCATGGGTTTTATTTAGACAAATCCTCTTTTCAAAATATTCTCATATTTTATAGAAAGGTAAATACTATCAAGGTATTTTAAAATATTTTACTTTATCAAAATATTTTGAAGCATATTTTGATTCTAAAAAAGGTGCTGAATAAGGAGACCCTTGCACAACCAATTTATATTTTCCTTTAAAATATAGTCTCTCAGTACATAACTATGGTATTTTAAAAGGACCATTAGTAGAGAGTTTCAAATCAAATTCGGCATCAATATTTTATAGAAATCATGTTTTATCAGATGCTTTTAAATTATATGTCATACATGATTATTTTCCAAAACTGTTTTTCTGTGAACACCCATATGACCCATGTTGTTCAAGGTGTATTTGGATGGAGGAAGAAAATGATTTTGAAGGATATCTAAATCATTGTTGCAATGCATGGACATTCTACCCACATGGAAAAGATGATGATGAAACCAATTGGACACCATGATCAATGTATGTTGTTCTTCATTTTGGGGATCATTTTATTTTATCATATGGTGGTGAAATAAGACTTCATGAATTAAGATGTTGATATCATAATGAATTTGGATGAAAATTAGTGGTATAAGGAAACCATTCAGGTTAAAAAATGTTAGGGTAATTTTTGATATATATAAAAAGGACAACCCATAGGATGGGTGACAACTCATGGCATCTAGTAAGGCTACATTAATCGAACCCACAACTAAAGGGTGACAAGGGCACATCACCTACTAGTAGCCTAATTGAATTCCCCAGTTAGTATGATTTTTTATTTTAGTAAAAAAATTTATAGAACAAGAATAAGTTGATTTTTGGAACTTATGTTTTATCAAATGCATATACTTAGAATAGAAAAATGATTTAGTGATTATCTGATAAAGGTCATTTTGGAAGCCGTTCTCTCTTTTGATGAAACACTATATAACTAAGGACGATAGAATATTATGGGATTTCAATTGTGGAATAATGGTTGAAATTTTAGTATGGAAGAATATTTGTTTTTATTATGGACATATAATTATTTGGTTTATTTATGAAACTGATTGACCTATCATAGAGAATATGTGATTAGGTTAATTACTTTTCAATATGATATTTTATGAGTACCTGATGTTATTTGGAGATGAATGATAAGATTTATCTTGGAAGACTATGTATTTAAATCCTTATGAGATTTGGGTTTCAATCTTATTTTGGATTACTTTTGAATAATTTTATGGACAGTTTTATATTGAATTGTCTTGGTTGAACTTTGGGTATTTTTTTACAAATTTTGGAGATTAAGAGTAGTTTTTATTTTTGTCAAAGATTATCCTTTTTGGGTATTATCTGATCTCAGACTATCCATTTTGGTTTTAGTTGAATTCCAATGATGAGGTAAATATATAGTTATTCTTGTGTGGATTATGTGACTCTCAATAAGATTATTCTTTTGCTTTTTATATGACCATGTCTTTTTGAATGCTCTTTGTTTGGAGAAAAGATTAGTTTTTGTAAGAAACTTATCAAAGGATGAAACTCTACTTGAATGTAAGTATATTTCCTTATGTTCTTATTCTATGTAGAAAATTAATTCCTCCAAATTATGAAAATGAATGTAAAAAAAACATTGTTGTTTTACATTTCATACTGGGTAATCAAAGACCATTTAACAAATCATAAGTTTGTGATTTTCTTGTGATTAACATTGTTTTAATCAGGTTTTCTATCACTCTCCACCAGAACATGACCGTTTGTTCACTCTTTGATATACTTGATTTCTCACATGGAATCCTAGTACGGGTTATCTTGGGTGACCATTGTAATTTTCTTTCTTTCTTTTAAAGTGATAGTTTTACGAACTCTTTTCTGATGTGAGACTTTTAATGAAGTATCCAAGCCTAGTTTTCAAATTGCGAGGACGCAATTCCCAAATGGGTGGAAGGATGTATCATCCTAGATAAATAAAGAATAAGACACTTTTCATATTTATTAATATTTGTGAATTAAATATTAACTCTTCTTTAAATGGGTTTTTATGTTCGATTGTGTACCTGGTGCGCAACAACAAGTTTCATTGAAATCTTACGTTACACACTAATAATATAATATTAGTATTTTAAATTCTAGTTAACTATTAGAAATTATATTGGTGGGAATGAAAAAAACTAACTACAATATTATTATACATGTTTGTTAAATGAATTTACATTTATCCAAAAAAAAGTTAGAGGCTTAAAATATGATTGAATATAATTTTAAGCATAATTTACATTAAACGGTCAATTTACCACTTTTTAATAGAAAACTCTCTTTAAATTTAGTTTTGTTTACATTAATAAATTCTATTTAACCAAATAAAATCTTTCATTATAATGGGGACATCAAAATTTACTTTGTCTAATTTTTTGGAATTTTTCTGATAAAGTTCATTTTTAATGAATAGTAAAAAATATTGTGTTTTAATTCAAAACTGCATTTTAGTATAATTTATTTATATGGATAGATTATATTATTAATTGGTTTTAAAGGGTAATTAGAATATATATTTACCATTTAATTCAATTGTGGTCATTGGAATTAATTTCACTTTGAAAGTGGATATAAATAAGTGTCAATATTTTGATAGTTTTTTTTCTTAAAAACAGGCTATTTGTTTTAACAACATGAATTAATTTTAAATTAATTAATTACACTTATATATTTTTAATTTAGAAAAATAGAAATAATTTTTTAATTCATAATATCAAATATAGTTTAGGATGAATTTTTGGTATTTTCTTTGAAAAACATCAATTTTTGATGAATAGTGAAACTACTTAGTAGTAGTTAAAAAAACTGACTTCTTCATTTAAATGAAATTTTACCACTTCTATGAATTGAATTTTAAAAATATTATATAAATGGTTGTTATTAGTAAGTAAAATGTGGATCAATAAGTTGAAAATAATTTATGGTGATTAGTAACTTTTTACTTTTTTTACCACAGTTAATGGTAAATAGAGTAATTCAAGGTAAAAAGAATATTTTAATATATCAATATTACCTTAAAAGTTTTAAAAATCCTATTTTTTGAGTCATTTACGAGAATAGGCAATTTTTGGTCGATTTTGTGACCCCTTTGAGCCACATGGGAGTGATAATGACACATTTGGTTAATTAATTTAATGTAATGGAAAAACGACATTAACAAAAATCTTTTAGTTAATTAATTTTTATATGGTATTATATAAGTAATATTTTTGAATATAAATATTAATTGTAAAACTATAAAGATTTCTTAAATCTTGGTATATTTTTTATAATTTTTATACATCAAATAAATTAAATAATTTATGACATAATAATGATGAGGTGTTTACCTCATTAATAAATCATTTACATAAATAAGATTATAAATATTAAAATAACATCAAAAAATTTTACAATTCTTATTGGATGATTTTATTTAGACCCTGAGTCATCTTATCTTATACTATAATGATTTTTGGACCTTAAAATCCGAATATCATTATACAATAAAATAATGTTTTCACACTTTTCTAAATAGCCCCTCCTACCCCTTATAAAAGAAGACCATTTTTATCCAATTTCTCACACCTATCAACCCTTTTGGCCCAACCAAAATCTACCCAATTAATCTATCTACTTTCCTCTCCTCCTTCTAAAAGCCTTACCTTAGTTAGAAGGCACTTCAACAAGTCATTTTGGTTTAAACCAAAGGAAGTTACCAAAATTAAAGGTAACAATTTCTCTTATCTTCTTTTCTTCTATTTTACTTATCAAACCCCTAAAATATTCTTATTCCATTATTTTATAACAAAAAAAGTATCCTAAATATACTATGATGTTTTTATAAGATGTATTCTATCTACACTTACACACACCTCCATCTAATGAGTGAAGAACACACTATTTCTGTGGATGGAAAAATAAAGCCTCACGAGATGGTTATTGTTCGATTATCACATACCACCTATCATGGTGGCCCTTAATATGACACTATATTTATATATGATATATATATTATTTTATGGTTTCATTATTCTTCTGTATTTTACATTTATAGCCTACCTTTACAGTTTCCATTATGGCTAAACACGATAATTTCATTTGAGGAAGTGCGGACTACGACCCCCTCAAAGTGGTATGACTTGTTAATTCCATAGGTGGGATGTATAAATGATATATTTAATTATATTATTTATGATATTATACTTTAATTATAATATACCTATGTATCGTTAAGTTTTAATTCCATTAAAATAATAAATAGAAACAAAAGTAGCGTTCATGCATACGTACGACTTACCGTCTCCATGAACAGTGCATTTCATTTCATATCTCAAAATGATATGTACTACTATAAATACGTGTATATATTGTATATATATTATATATAGGATATCTAAATAATTAATATCATTCTGGATATAATGAACTTTTGACTATTTGAATAACTTGTAATTATAAGAAGTCTATTTTTGACTTAAGTACAAAATATTGACAAAATGAACATTATTAACTTAATGGATTGCATAATATATATAACATGGTAATAAGTGATCAAAAAGAATAATAAACTTGAAAAAATATATTAAGAATGTATAAATTATCTTATGTTTATTTTTCAGGAAGAACAAGGAATAAACAAATGAAGTCGGACACGAGGTAATGGATTTTCTTATCTGACTTTTAATTCTGTGAGATTTCCATTGTTCACCACTTATTCATTGGATGTGATGTATTGTGTACTGCAGATTTATATATATACATTATCATTATTATCATTATATTCATGTTATTCTGTGATTCATTGGTTGTTATTAACTTTTGGACATACGACTCAGTTGATTACAACGTGGTAAACGGTTTCATCTCACTTTTTATTCCAATGAGATTCATGCTACATTTTTCACTATTTCCATTTGTGTGGTTTATGTACTACCCATGATTGTACTATTTTTTTAATATAATTTTATTCATAAGTATTTACATATTCATTGTATGATCCTTCTATCATGTGGTGAATGTTTTGTATGTGACCAAATCAGTAAGGGTACCTTTCACCCTCATCTTTTTAAAAGACTATTCTTGTTAAGTCTTTTAATTTACATCTTATTAAGTTTCTATATGTTCTTCTATATCATTATTGATGTAAAAATTATGTAAAAGTGATGAGATACCATTTTTATCTCATCAACTCATTTTTTGAATTTTAAAGTGACGCCATTAGGCTGTCAAATTTTTACAAGGGAACTTCTTAACCCAATTTCAATTTATTGGGTTTAACTTTTACATATTGAATATGTCATCCTATAAATATGTGAGAATGACATATTAATGGTTTACACTTAATATCCACTTATATTGGGTGTATTTATTTCTTTCACACATATTTATGTGATTTATTTATCCTTAATTTAATGATACCATCTTTATAACGTTTTTCATCTTAATTTACATTTACAATTAGACTTCATGGTTGTTATGAACCAATTAACTATTATATGGTTCATATACTATCATTTGGCATATTAAATAATGAATCCCTTTATTCTCTTGATATTATAAAGTTCTAATTCAATGTTATTCCTCAGTTATTTGTATTCAAGAGACTCTCATATTGTTAAAAACTCTTTTACTAATATATAGATTTAAATGTTTTAATGATTTATTCTTCCAAATCATTATCATTTATTTCTATGTTTTAAAAATGGTTTTAAAGATTAATTTATATGGACATTAATTTTTTCAAATTATAATTCATTTAAAATCTTCAAAGTGGTATGTGACACTTTGATTAAAAAATCTATTTTTAAATGGTTTTGAAAATGATTTGATAAAGCATTGTTTATTTACATATCTTGATTTGATATATTGGAATGTGGAAGTGTTATATTTCCTTTATAATTGTGATATGTGTTATGATTATGTTATGTTTATTGGGAGCCGTTTCAGTGTATGTGTGGTTCTGGGATAATGCTAGGGCGGGTGAGCCTGAGATAACTCTCCAATGCATTGGGTAACGTGACAGAGGTAAACGTGATGTTTCTCCTAAGATATTTAGGGAATATACTATGACGGGTATTCCAAGTGTAACTCCTTATGTAGCCGTGATAACTGCAATTTATGTTTGATATGGATTCTATAAGTAACCTTTATGATTTATGATTTGTGTGTTTTATTCATAAATCTTATGATTTCATAAGGTATATTATGATTGAAAAGTATAGTTTCACTGATTGGTATTTATTGTAGGGATAATGTTTCCCTTCTATATTTTATAACCCTTACCGGGATTTTTTATGCTCATACCAAGTTTTTGAAATGTTTTCCACAGGACTTAAAGATGAATAGGTTCAAGTTTGGGATCAAAGAAAAGTCGCGCTATCTAAAATATGGAACAAGACATGTTTCTATTTAATAGTTTTTATTTTATGAAAAAATGGATACTGAGTAGTAGTGTTTACATGTAATATTCAAGTTGTTATGTAATAGTTATGGCCTAATTCTCTAAAACTCTAAACTTGTAATGATCCTCAATGTGAATTATTCATTTAATTCAATATTATGTAATGTTATAAGGTTGGGTCCTTATAATTGTAGTGCAGTACTCTTTCATTCAGTATTTGACGTCATATGATGAATGGTACAGTGTAAAATTGATTTTAGGGAAAGTTAAACTTTTTAGAAAAAAACATGATTGAGGGAATGATAACCCTTAAATATATATCTGATGTTGAGATAATGACAAAGAAATGATTGATTTAGATAAGTATTGACTACCATGGAACTGATTATTGACTTGTCAAGAAGTGATCTTTGCTATCATAAATGATGTTTAAAAAACTTTTGGATTTAAAGAATATATACAATAACATGTATCTTACTTAAAGAATATGGAAGAATGCATGATTCTAATATGGTTTTTATGGTAATTCATGTTGTTATGATATTTCAATAGGATACATGATGAAGGTATTCAGATGTTTGGAATGTGAATTTTGGATCAACTACTTGTTGATTAAGGGTTAATGATAAGTTCAACTTGTTAATTTAGAGAAGTTCATTATAATGTGTTGAATCATTACATATATGAAATTTTTTATCCATTTATAAAATGGTTTCAGTTGATCATTATATGATATTTTAGAGGTTAATGTATTTCTTCACCAAATGGTGTAACCCATGCTATGTGATGAGGTATGGATAGTTAAACTACAATAAAAGGATGAGTTTGTAAGTAGAAATGTATATTTATACTCGTATAGAGATGAATGATTCCACGAATCAAGGAAAATAGTATTTAATAAAATGTTTTCCAATTATCATAATCATTGATAATATCGAATATTTTTTTAGTTTATAGTTTTTAGTAATGAATATTAATATGACTAAGTCCTCTATCGTGTTTCATCAGAATTTTATTGCTAGATTATTCTTCCAAATCTAGTTTTTTTTTCTTCCAACGAATGTCACCTCATTCGAAAGAATACTTTTTGGGGTGACCACCTAATATGCATTAAACAATTTTTAGGTTGATATTTTATTAACCCTATTTCTGATGTGGGTTTCCAATAGGTAATATTCAAGTATAACCCATTAACATTCGAAGTTCATTTTCACATTTTGAGGACGGAATTCTTGTAAGGAGGGGATAATGTAACACCCCCAGAATTTACAAAGAGATTTATTATAAAGTTCATGGATCACTATGTCTCTAAAAAAACCACATTTTTATAACCTATCCATTTAAACATTAGTTTGTCACTACTGTGTTGTGAATTTAAAAAATCTGACAAACACAGTTGCGATGAGTATGTTATGTGGAGTCTGAAGAAAAATTAATTTCTGGTGAATAGTAACATACCCTTATGAATAGTAACAAAACCTTATGAATACTGATATACATTAATGAATAGTAACCTTACCTATGATAATATATAAAAAATATTCAAGTTGGAGTATGATATACCTATATTTCGGAATATGTAAATAAATGTTTGAAAATAGTTTTTTAGAATAAATTATGATTTTAATTAAATATTAAATTAATCATATTTAGAAAATAATATTTGAAAAATGAAAATTATTTTATGATGCTACACATCAAGAAATGTTTGGGGTGAAATTTTGGGATTGTTTTGAAATACATGAATTTTTTATAAATAGTGAAATACCTTAATTTAGAAAATAATTTAAATACACTAATTATAGAGTCATGTATGATGTTATGCTAATGTAAGCCCAATTGATTTGGATTCACCTGATAATGTTAATATTATTGGTAAAGGAATACTCCCTAATGATTTTCTTGTGGAGAAATAATAAATTAATGAATATAAAATTGAGAAATACCCACTCCCCTCCACTAAAAAACCTCCCATCACTCCCACTTCTCATGACTCCTCTCAATACTTGTTCCTTCTAAAAATTTGCTCCATATATCCTCCCATCCTCCTATATTACATCCAAAAATCCTTGGACTCCTAAAATGGCCCAAACCTCTCCATTAAAGAGGATCTTAAGGATGTTTGGTTCAAGAGGTTAATTCAACTTTTAAATTTTTTTTCTTTCCTTTCAAGTTCATTTGTTTTATTTTCCATTACTACCTATACTTATACAAATGTTGTGATGACTATAGTAATATACATGTACAATAATGTTTTCATTAAATTATAATAAGATATCATCATCTCTTCCTTTTACCTTCTTTTAATCAAGTAGCAAGAACACCATCTGAGATGTGTCAATTAACACTACTGGAAATTCGAGTTATATCCGTGGTTTAAAACAGTGGATAAAGGTATTAAAACCATGGATATAGGTAATTTACATGGTTTGAGGCACCATGTCTAAGTTTTGTGTGGCTATAAGCCTAGAATTATGGCCATGGTTTGGAACCGTGGATATAGGAATAGAACCACATTTCAAACTGTGGCTATAGGTATAATGCCATGGCTCTAACCATGGTATTATCTCAATCGCCACGGTTTAGAACCATGGATATACTAGAGTAGGGACACAATTTATTTCCACAGTTAGAAACTATGGAATTAGACCTATATCCACAAGTGTTTACCATGGAAAAATACCTATTTCCATGGTTTTTAACCATGGAAATAGACCTATAGCCAGGATTTTTAACCATGGATATAGGTTCTGAAAAAACCATAAAAATTGCCCCCATGCACAATCCCCCCTCCCCCCCGCAGTAGCTCTCCCCCTTGAAATCCCCTCCCTCCTAGATTTGGACATCCCCACCCTATATAAACCCGCCTCACCTGGACAACCCCACCCCCCCAGGACAACCCCCCTGGACAAACCCCCTGCAAAGCCCCCTACTGGATAGACCCTCGACCCCCCCCCCCCCCACAGACAGACCCTAGACACCCCCCAGACCCTAGACGGCCCCCAGACAAACCCTGGACACCCCCAGACAGACCCTGGACACCCCCCTGACAGACCCTAGACACCCCCCAGACCCAGGACACCCCCAGACCCTGGACAACCCATACCTCCACTCCCCTAGACAGCCACCCCCACCCTCCTGGACAGACCCTGAACCCCCCCCCCCCAGAACATTGACCCACCCCACACCCCCATACCCTACAAACCCTCTACACCCCACCCTCTGGACAGATCCCCCTGGACAACCCAGACCTCCACTCCCCTAGATAGCCACCCCCACCCTCCGGGACAGACCCTGGAACACCCTGGAAACTGGACACCACCCAAACCCCCCAGTCCTACCCCCTGCCCCCACCCGTTTCCCCTCCCCCAACCCCTACCAGCCCCCACTTGCACCCCCATCCAGATTCCCCCTACCCCTCCTAGTCCCCTCGAAATTAAATTATACACCAAATATACTTACATAACAAGAATTAAACAAATACAACTATAAAAAACACATAAATGAACATACATGAGTCTCCCTATGAAAGAAACTATCAATGAAGTCTGGAACCAGTTGAAAAGTACCTGCAACAAGAGGTAGAACATAGTAGTGCTCATCCCCTAAAATTTTTGTTAAACAAAACATCATAAAATATTCCAAAAGAATTTAACTCAATATACAAGAATAGTGCAGCCCCCCCTGTTGGACCCCCTTGGACAATAGCCCCCCCTACTAAACCCCCAAGACAGAAACCCCCTGCTAGACCTCCTGAACAGCTACCCCCCTGCAGGCCCCCCTGAACAGTTTCCCCCTACTTGACCTCCCTGAACAGTAGGCCCCCCTTATAGATCCCTTGCACACGCCTTCCCCCCTTGCACCCCCTAGAAAACAGCCACCCCCCCCCCAAACACACCCCTTGCACCCCTAGCACACACCCCCTTGCACCCCCTTGCAGCCCTCCCTAATGGACCCCCCCTTGAACCCCCTTTTGTATGGCTAGTTATATGGAGGTTTATAGGTGTTTGTTTTGGTTATTCCAGGTTTTAGGTTGGGTGGGGAGGGGCTACTCAGGTGGAGGTTTGTATACTCATAGGGAATGTTATGCAGGTTACATTGGATGGTTCTTAAGGTTGAGGTTGGGAGATGTTGGGTTTAAAAAATAGATACATACAAATATTCTCATAGTGGGGTTATAGGTTTCTTGTGGAAAATATATGAGGTGGGGTTGTGAGTTTCATGTTGCGGTTTGTAATTATTGGAATATTGAAGACGGGTTTTAGCTTGGGGTGTTACTGTTTGGATTTTTCTACATGGTGTATGTAACATCCCAAGGTTTTATAAAAATAAATTGAAAATGCTTGAAATTTTATTTATGGTATATATTTATAAGTATCCTTTAAACATAATTTTATTTCTTCTATGTTTTGAATTTCAAGAAACTGTTATCTACAATTGTGTTCAGTATGTTATTTAGAGTCTGATGAAACAAACTTGTTTTTTGGTGAATAGTAACATGCCCTTATGAATAGTAATATGAATAGTAATATGACCTCATGAATAGTAAATAATATTATTATTTTATTTTCCCATGGCAATAGGATAATGGGATCTTAATTAATTTTCCAATGTCACATGAAACTAGTTGCACTTAAATATTGTTATTTTTCGAATTAACTGTGACCTTATTTAGAAATTAAATTAATAATATTTACAAAATTATTTTTGAAAAATGGATTTCACTTTTGAATTCTACACGTCGAAAAATGGTAGGGGTAAATTTTTGGTATTTTTCTGAAACTCTTGAATTTTCAGTGAATAGGGAAATACGATAAAATACCGTATAATCAATTTATAAGTAAATATGCACTATTTATGACATCATAAGTGATGAAAGGCCACTTGCTTCGAAATCACATGATATTATCACTATTTAGGGCCAATTTTTTTGAGATTATTCATAGTCTTGATAAAATTATTATAATAATAATTAAAATAATCTAAAATACCTCCCCTTCTCCACTATAAATATCACCCTCACTCCCCTCTTCCTCCCACACCTCTCAAGCCTTGATCATTGTCTAAAATCTGCCAAATTCTCTCCCCAATCTTCTTCCCCACGTCCTAGAGCTGCTGGTCTCACCAAAAGACCAAGACCAAAGCCCTTAAGGAGGATCTCAAGGTGAAGAGATCAAGATGTAAACATCCTCTTTCATTTTCATTCTTTTCCTCTATTTTATGTTATTCTCTTCCTTTCCCTTTGTCTTTTGTTGGGATATTTCATTAAATGGTTCCCTTACTGTCCAAATATTTAATGATGATGAGATATTCCATTCCTCTCATCAATCTTGTTTTTATGAAATTTTTAGAGACGTCGTTAGGCTGCCGAATTTTTGTATGAATTTTCTCATGTTTTCTTCATTTCATGATTCCTTTCTCTTCTTTCTTCACCCCCTATTATCCAAGAGGCATGAAATCTCCAGAATAATGTATATTCTGTATTTTTTCATGTTTATGGAAAATTACAAATCATTTTTCCTCTCCTCTCTCACTTATTTAAAGAATCAAAAACATTGTCCATTTGTGTCGAATTACCGATATCATGGACGATGTATTTTCAATTTCCATTAATTATTTCAAGTCTGGTCATGAAACCATTTATATGGTTGAACCAGGTTATAATATATGTTTTATGATTCATATAAGGTTCTGGAATTCTTTTGTACTCATGATTCAAATTTATAAGACTAAATGAAGTTGTAATTATCAAAGAACCACTTAAATGATCAAAACGAACATAATTAATGTCTTAACTTATAAATCATCATCATATAAAGAATAAAAGTGATAAATGGTAAAATTTATGTTACTGGAAATATGTAAATACTACTCCCATCCAATTATGGAGTTTCACTTCCAATCAACAAGAACGATTCATCATGAACCGATTGTGAAAATCACAAAAGAACTCACCCAAAATAATGCAAGGAACAAAATACTAACAAATAAGGGGTGAAATGAGGTTATGAAATGACCATATAAGATGTTATAAACATGAAAATGTTTCTTTAAATTACTAATAACACTCTTTTAACCATTATACAGGAGGTTTAAACAATTTTGAAGTAAGAAAAGCCTAAGGTAAGGGAATTCTTAACCCGATTTCCATTCTTTGGGTTGACATTCTACTTTATAATTTATGTGCTATTTAAATTGTTTGTGTGATGGGTTTTGTTTATATTATGTTTCACTATGTGTATTTACAGAGTATATACATATTAAATCCACTCTATTAAGTCTCACTTCAAGTATATGATGTTTATAAGGGACTTTTCTTCTAAAATCCTCTTTTAAAATTCTGTTTTATAAGATTCAAAGGCAATGTTTTTGTGCTATTATTTATGTTGTATGATTATGTTTTGGTTATTGGGAATTGTTTATTATGAATGGTGGGACCTATATTTCCCTCCAATGCATTGGGTATGAGTAAGTTGGAGGTCGGCCGTATGGTTACTCCAAGTGTAACTGTGATGGTTACACAAGGTAAGGTAGCCGTGAGGGTTACAAATTTTAAGGTAGCCAAGATGGTTACAAGATTATGTAAGTAATTCCCCAATATACCTCTATGATTATAATTATGTTTGTGTGGATCTTGTGTAAATCTCATGTTACACAAAGTAAGATTTTATTGGTGTAAAGCATATATTTTGAAAATGTTTTCATACGTCATGCGTATTCATGGAATAGTGTGATTTTTCCTTCTTTTTCATACCTTACTGAGCTTTTGTGCTCATCCCAAGTTTTTAAATGATTTTTTACAGGTTAATGAGGAGTAATACAAGGAAGGAAGACATGTTAAATGTTGAAGAATTGTCAAGGAGTCTTGTTTTATGTTTTAATGTTTTATATTCTGAGGAAAATGGAAACTGATTTTATGGTATCCACTATGTAAAAATGTGTAATGTTATGAATGTTTTGTCTTAATTCTCTAAAGCTCTAAACTTGAAAAGATACTCAATGTAAAATGAAGTGTTTTCTTGATTAAATTCAAGATTATCTATGAAATAAGTTCGGGTCCTTATAGTTGGTATCAGAGGATGGTTTAGATAACTTTAGGGGTTAAGGCGATGCTAATAAAATACCATAAATAATTTTCAATCTATGTTTAATTTGTTATAGCATTTAAAGATTTCCATGTTTCTTCATCTAAGAAATGTTTTTTTAGAATGGTTGTCCACAGAAGGAACGTGGATGCTGAAGAGGATAGGCACCGACAGAATGACATCCTTCCTGATCAACAGCCCGGAATGGTAGGGATTGGAACCGAGCAGTTTTTGACAGTAATGGCTTAGATAACGCATGAAATAAATGGTGGTGGCATCCATGCAAGAGGAAAAATAAAGGTACCCCAACAGAACATGACAGTGGTGGAACATTTTATGAGACAACATCCTCCTGCATTCAATGGATCTTCTGACCCAGTGGCAGCAGAAGGACAGATTAAAGCCCTTGAAAAGATATTTGATGTTATGGGATGTTCGGACAATCAAAAGGTAAGTCTTGCCATTTATCGTTTTGAAGGGGAATCTGATCAGTGGAGGTCAATGGTAAGGAATATCAGGGGTAGAGAGGATTTTGATTCCTTAGTGTGGGATGAGTTTAAAAGTCTTTTTCTTGGAAAATATTTTCCTAAGGTGGTGCGACTTAGAATGGAGAAACAATTACTTGAATTGAAACAAAAGGAGGAAGATGTAGTGGCTATGTATGAGGCGAACTTCACCCGACCGGCGAGGTATGCTCCAAATCTTATTTTGGATCTCGATAGAAAAATCAACCGCTTTTACTCAGGATTGAAGCCAAGGTATTGAAGGACGTTGGCCTCCTGTGAATTCAAAAGTTACGAGAAACTTGTCTGATGTGCTGAGAGGAAAGAGATGGAGTTTGCTGACGATCACATGCAATTTGGAAACAAAGAGAAGAAGAGGTCAAATAGGAAAGCAATGGGTAATAATCAACCAATGAAATCTGATGGTAAGAAAATATAGTTTCCAATTTGTGAAAAGTGTGGCAAGAAGAACCCTGGGGAATGTCTTATCAAAACTGGGAAGTGTTTTAAATCTGGTAAGTTTGGACATATGGCCCGAGATTGCAATGAAAATGATCCAATGACTAATCCTGATAAGCAAACTGTAAAGTGTTTTAAATGTGGTGAGATGGGTCACTATGAAAATGCCTGTCCAAAGAGGGATCCAAATGATGCAAAGAAGCCACACTACAAGCAGAAAGGTGTAGTGAGATCCTTTGCGACTACGTCAGTAGATGTTGGGCCATCCAATGAAGTTGTATCAGGTACTTTGTTTGTTCACTCAGATTTTGCTAAATTTTTGTTTGATACGGGGTCTACACAATCCTTCATCTCTGAGGAATTTTCTAGTAAATTAGAAATATCACCTCAACAAATGATACCCGAACTTGTTGTTAAAACACCAGGGGGAAATGTTATAGCAAAGACGAATTATACGAATATTTCTATTGTGGTATGTGGAAATACTTTACCTGCAAACCTTGTTGTTTTACCCTTAGTCGAGTTTGATGTTATTCTGGGGATGGACTGGCTTTCTGATTATCATGCTAAGATTGACTGTAGAGCAAAAGAAGTTGTTTTTTAGAAAGAGTTTCAGTTTGTATACAAGAATGAACCCATACAATTGATAACATATCAAGAAGCTGAGAAACTACTGAAAGATGGAAATGAAAGTTATCTGGCTCATATTGTTGAAAACAAGGGAACTATTCAAATTAATGATGTGTCAGTGGTAAATGAATACCTTGATGTTTTTCCTGAGGAGTTACCCAGTGTCATACCTAAATGAGAAGTCGAATTCACAATTGACTTAGTTCTTGATGCTATGCCAATTTCAAAACCCCCATATCGTATGGCTCCAATAGAACTTCTTGAATTGAAAAATCAGTTGAAGGATTTGCTTTTCAAAGGCTACATTCGTCCCAGTACTTCACCATGGGGAGCCCCTGTTTTGTTTACTAAAAAGAAAGATGGTTCCATGAGACTTTTCCTGGATTATAGAGCTTTGAATAACATCACTGTTAAAAACAAGTATCCTTTGCCTCATATTGATGACTTGTTTGATCAGCTCCAGGGAGCTCAGTACTTTTCCAAGATTGACTTGAGATCCGGATACCATCAGCTGAAGGTGAAGGAGGATGACATCCTGAAAAGAAGCCTTTCATACTAGATATGGGCATTATGAATTTGTTGTTATGCCATTTGGGTTAACTAATGCACCTACATTATTCATGAATCTTATGAATAGAGTATTTCGTGAGTTCTTGGATAAGTTTGTGGTTGTATTTATTGATGACATTCTGGTTTTTTCTAAAAATAAAGAGGAGCATGAAAAACATCTAAGGGTTGTTTTAAAAACTTTAAAAGAAATGAAACTATATGGAAAATTCAGCAAGTGTGATTTTTGGTTGAAACAGATTTCTTTTCTTGGGCACATTGTAAATAAGGATGGAATAACAGTTGATCCTTCCAAAACAAAAGTAGTTGATGAATGGCCAAGACCCACAAATGTTACAGAGATTCGTAGTTTTCTGGGATTAGCAAGTTATTACCGACGCTTTGTTAAGAACTTTTCATGGTTATCTAGCCCAATAACTAAGTTATCACGGAAAGGGGTTAAATTTGTTTGGATAGAGGAATGTGATGTTTGTTTTCAGGAACTAAAGGAGAGATTGGTGAATGCTCCAGTTTTGGCCTTACCTTCCCGGAATGGTGAGTTTGTCATCTATAGTGATGCTTCTTTGAAGGGACTTGGTTGTGTTTTGATGCAGAATGATCAGGTAATTGCCTATGCTTCGAGACCACTTAAACCTCATGAGATGAATTATCCCACACATGATTTGGAATTGGCAGCTGTGGTTTTTGCTTTGAAAATATGGAGGCATCATCTATACGGAACCAAATGCCAAATATATACTGACCATAAAAGTCTTAAGTATATATTCACTCATAAGGAATTAAACATGAGGCAAAGAAGATGGCTAGAACTGATAAAGGATTATGACTGCACGATTAATTACCATCCTGGAAAAGAAAACAAAGTAGCGGATGCCTTAAGTCGGAAAAATAATGCATCATTAACCATGCTACAATTGGAACGTGATCCCTTGATTAATGATTTGATAAATTTTGGCTTAGAAGTTGTTGGTGCAGGGAATATATCTGTTTTGTTTCAAGTTTTTGTGCAGTCTTCGTTGTTATACAGAATTATGAAAGCGCAGAGGGAAGACCGTGAGCTATTGAAAAAGGTATAATTGGTTAAAATGGGTAAGTTTCCAGAATTTAATTTTGATAAATATTGTGTTTTAAGGTTTGGAAAAAGGTTGTGTGTGACTTGTGATTACCAGCTGAAGAAAGAATTGTTGTGTGGAGCTCATAGTTCTCCATTTTCTGTTCATCCTGGAAGTACTAAGATGTACAGAGACCTTCGAGAGTATTACTAGTGGAATGGGATGAAAAGAGATATTGCTGATTTTACAATGAAATGTCTGACATGTCAGCAGGTTAAAGCAGAGCGACAGTTACCGAAGGGGATGCTTCAGCCTTTGCCAGTGCCAGAATGGAAATGGGAGAATATATCCATGGATTTTGTGGTGGGACTACCAAAGACTTCTCGAGGTAACAATGCGATATGGGTTATTGTTGATCAGCTAACAAAGTCTGCTCATTTTCGTTCTATTCGAGATACAATGACATGAGATCAGCTTTCTCGATTGTACCTCAAAGAGATTGTCAGGTTACAAGGAGTTCCTCTTTCCATTGTGTCTGACTGAGATCCCAGGTTCACTTCTAAATTTTGGAAGGGACTTCAGAAGTCTTTGGGCACAGAGTTGAATTTCAGTATAGCTTTTCATCCTCAATCAGATGGGCAGTCAGAGCGAACGATTCAAACTTTGGAGGATATGCTTCGAGCTGGTTCAATGGACTATCAGGGAGGTTGGGATCAGCATCTTTCATTAGTTGAGTTTTCTTATAATAACAGTTTCCATTCCAGTATTCATATGGCACCTTTTGAGGACTTGTATGGAAAGCGGTGTCGAACTCCTGTGTTTTGGGATGAAGTCGGTGAAAGAATGTTGATGGGGCCAAAATTAGTAGAATAAGTGGCTGAGAAAGTGAGGATGATCCAAAAACACATGAGGACAGCTCATAGCAGGCAGAAAAGTTATACAGATAACAGAAGGAAAGACTTCTCTTTCAAGGTAGGTGACCATGTTTTCCTTAAAATATCTCCTTGGAAAAGTGTGATGCGTTTCAGTAAGAAAGGAAAACTAAGTCCACGGTTCATCAGTCCTTTTGAAATCTTGGATAAAGTTGGAACAGTTGCATACCGCATAGCTTTGCCTCCGAGCTTATTTCAGGTACACAATGTTTTTCATGTTTTGATGTTGAGAAAGTATGTTCCAGATTCATCACATATCTTGAGGCTGGAAGAAGTTCAGCTGGCAGAGAACCTTTCTTATGAAGAATAACCGGTTTAGATTCTTGATCGAAGAGAACAGGTATTGAGGAATAAGGTAATACACTAGGTAAAGGTTTTGTGGAGAAACCACATGGTTGAAGAAGCAACACGGGAGTCTAAAAATGCTATGAGGGAAAAATACCCTCAGTTGTTTAATAAGTAAATAAAATTGTGAGGATGCAATTTCAAGAAGGTGGGGATAATGTAACATCCCAAGGTTTTCTAAAAATAAATTGAAAATTCTTGAAATTTTGTTTAAGGTATATATTTATAAGTATCCTTTAAACATAATTTTATCTCTTCTATGTTTTGAATTTCAAGAAACTGTCATCTACAATTGTGTTCAGTATGTTATTTAGAGTCTGATGAAACAAACTTGTTTTTTGGTGAATAGTAACATGCCCTTATGAATAGTAATATGAATAGTAATATGACCTCATGAATAGTAAATAATAATATTATTTTATTTTCCCATGGAAATAGGATAATGGGATCTTAATTAATTTTCCAATGTCACATGAAACTAGTTGCACTTAAATATTGTTATTTTTCGAATTAACTGTGACCTTATTTAGAAATTAAATTAATAATATTTAGAAAATTATTTTTGAAAAATGGATTTCACTTTTGAATTCTACACGTCAAAAAATGGTAGGGGTAAAGTTTTGGTATTTTTCTGAAACTCTTGAATTTTCGGTGAATAGTGAAATACGATAAAATACAGTATAATCAATTTATAAGTAAATATGCACTATTTATGACATCATAAGTTATGCAAGGCCACTTTATTCTAAATCACATGATATTATCACTATTTAGGGCCACTTGTTTTGAGATTTTTCATAGTCTTGATAAAATTATAATAATAATAATTAAAATAATCTAAAATACCTCCCCTCCTCCACTATAAATATCACCCTCACTCCCCTCTTCCTCCCACACCTCTCAAGCCTTGAGCATTGCCTAAATTCTGCCAAATTCCCTCCCCAATCTTCTTCCTCACGTCCTTGAGATGATGTTCTCACCAAAAGACCAAGACCAAAGCCCTTAAGGAGGATCTCAAGGAGAAGAGATCAAGAGGTAAACATCCTCTTTCATTTTCATTCTTCTCCTCCATTTTATGTTATTCTCTTCCTTTCCCTTTGTCTTTTGTTGGGATATTTCATTAAATGTTTCCCTTACTGTCCAAAGTTTGTATGATGATGAGATATTCCATTCCTCTCATCAATCTTGTTTTTATGAAATTTTAAGAGACGTCGTTAGGCTGTCGAATTTTTGTATGAATTTTCTCATGTTTTCTTCATTTCATGATTCCTTTATCTTCTTTCTTCACCCCCTATTATCCAAGAGGCATGAAATCTCCAGAATCATGTATATTCTGGATGTTGTCATGTTTATGGAAAATTACAAAACATTTTTCCTCTCCTCTCTCACTTATTTAAAGAATCAAAAACATTGTCGACTTGTGTCGAATTACCGATATCGTGGACGATGTATTTTCAATTTCCATTAATTATTTCAAGTCTGGTCATGAAACCATTTATATGGTTGAACCAGGTTATAATATATGTTTTATGACTCATATAAGGTTCTGGAATTCTTTTGTACTCATGATTCAAATTTATAAGACTAAATGAAGTTGTAATTATCAAAGAACCACTTAAATGATCAAAACGAACATAATTAATGTTTTAACTTATAAATCATCATCATATAAAGAATCAAAGTGATAAATGGTAAAATTTATGGTACTGGAAATATGTAAATACTACTCCTTCCCAATTCTGGAGTTTCACTTCCAATCAACAAGAACGATTCATCATGAACCGATTGTGAAAATCACAAAAGAACTCACCCAAAATAATGCAAGGAACACAATACTAACAAATAAGGGGTGAAATGAGGTTATGAAATGACCATATAAGTTGTTATAAACATGAACATGTTTCTGTAAAATACTAATAACACTCTTTTAACCATCATACATGAGGTTTAAACAATTTTGAAGTAAGACAAGCCTAAGGTAAGGGAATTCTTAACCCGATTTCCATTCTTTGGGTTAACATTCTACTTTATAATTTATGTGCTATTTAAATTTTTTTGTGATGGGTTTTGTTTATATTATGATTCACTATGTGTATTTACAGAGTATATTCATATTACATCCACTCTATTAAGCCTCACTTCAAGTATATGATGTTTATAAGGGACTTTTCTTCTAAAATCCTCTTTTAAAATTCTGTTTTATAAGATTCAAAGGAAATGTTTTTATGCTATTATTTATGTTGTATGATTATGTTTTGGTTATTGGGAATTGTTTATTATGAAGGGTGGGACCTATATTTCCCTCCAATGCATTGGGTATGAGTAAGTTGGAGGTCGGCCGTATGGTTACTCCAAGTGTAACTGTGATGGTTACACAAGGTAAGGTAGACATGAGGGTTACAAATTTTATGGTAGCCAAGATGGTTACAAGATTATGTAAGTAATGCCCCAATATACCTCTATGATTATAATTATGTTTGTGTGGATCTTGTGTAAATCTCATGTTACACAAAGTAAGATTTTATGGGTGTAAAGCATGTATTTTGAAAATGTTTTCATACGTCATGCGTATTCATGGACTAGTGTGATTTTTCCTTATTTTTCATACCTTACTGAGCTTTTGTGCTCATCCCATGTTTTTAAATGATTTTTCACAGGATAATGAGGAGTAATACAAGGAATTAAGACATGTTAAATGTTGAATAATTGTCGAGGAGTCTTGTTTTATGTTTTAATGTTTTATATTCTGAGGAAAATGGAAACTGATTTTATGGTATCCACTATGTAACAATGTGTAATGTTATGAATGTTTTGTCTTAATTCTCTAAAGCTATAAACTTGAAAAGATCCTCAATGTAAAATGAATTGTTTTCTTGATTAAATTAAAGATTATGTACGAAATAAGTTCGGGTCCTTATAGTGTAGTACATGATACACTTACATGTTGTATGGTGCATGTGGGTTTGTGATTTCTACTACAGTTGGTAACATGTTTTGGGTGCATAGGGGTTGGATTTCTGTTTTTTCTTCTTTGTTTTGGATTAATATTGTAGGATTATGGTTCTTTAAATTGTCTATTGTGGTGAATATTGTTTGGTGTGCATCTTGAGGTGGTGGTTTGGAGTATGTTCAGTTGGATTATGCTCAGTTTCCCCACCTTGTGTATTCTGGTTGTTAATGGTGTATGGATTTCTATGGTGTATGTTCTAAAATTCCCTTGAGATTCTGAATTCTGCAGGTTGGGAGGCTTTATTCTGGTATATGGAAGGTTCTCTTTCTAGGGTGCGTGCATGTTGACTAATTGGTGGTTCTAGAGGTGTTGGATTTAAATTGGGTATTAGACCACATTTGGATCAGGGACTACAAGGGGATTCTTGAGTTTGTATGATGGGTTTGGCGTGGGTGATGTGGGGCACTTAAGATGGATGGTACTAGTTGACTGCTGGTTTTTTAGACTTTATTATGGCGGGGTGTTCCATTTTTATGCAAGGTGTTCAGATGGTGATGGATGGGTTCGGATGATGGTCAGGGGATGATTTGATTTTTAGCTAATATTTTTCGTACTGTGTCTACTATATGTGCTTATTGTGGTTGGATCTGGTGTGGTTTAGGGTTCTTGTTCAAGTAGTTGTTGGTGTAGTGGCCATTAGTTGTCTTGGTTTTCTAGTGGACTTTCACTCTAGGATTTGTTTGGATAGGGATGTTGGTCTGGTTGATTGATGATGGCTGCGGGGATGGGGGTTCAGTGGTTATATTTCTTTGGATAAAGCTGGACTATTGGATGGGTGATGGATTTTGGCAACTTGTGTGTGTGTGTATGCGTGTGTGTGGGGGTGGGTGGTTGTGAGTGATTTCATGAATGTTTGTGTTGTTGTTGGTTTCTATCATTTGTGACTACTACTTTTTGGGTTTTTATATTTGTCTTTTAGCCTCCTTGTTTCCTTGGTTATACTTCCCCTAGGAGTGCTTGATGGTTTTGTGCTTGCGTGCTTTTGTGATTCCTTCACAAGGTTTGTAAGTGGTGCATATGCAGGGATCTTATGCTATTTTGTGGGTTTCTAGTGTTCTATTTATATCATAAAATATATATATATGGGGTATTCATTAGATGAAATGTGGAAACAAAAGTGATGGAAGTTGTAAAAATGGAAATTAAAAGAAGTGTAAAGGAAATAAAAGGGGAAGGGGGATAATCAATTTGGACCCCAAGGATACTTTCTCCTTAAAATCCTAATTATAAAGAACCAAAAATTTTGATCAATTCTTTGATAATTCTTACAATAATTCACCTTGGAACACATGAATCACAAACATTATAACTTTAGAAAATCTCGAAATTCGTAATTATCCTTCAATGGGTACAAAGAGGTGGATATTTATAATCAAATGTGAGGGATACATGTCAAAATACCTGGCCCAAAAAACATCAAAACCCTAACCTAAGATTTTTAATTTCTTTACACATGTCCTTGTATTTAGGGGACAATATATCCACCGAGAAGACTTTTTGACATCAATATAAAAACAGTGGAGATTCCCACCATCACATTGTAGGTCGGGGGAAGGTGAGGGATGGAAGTGGTGGATGAGGCTATTTTTTACCTAGAAGAGGGCTGCCATGAGTTATTTGTAGGAGGCTGGGGTGGGGGATGGTGTGGTGGCTGGTGCAGGCTGGATTATAGGTGGCTGGGGGTTGGTGCCTACTCGAATGCAGGTAGAATGGGGCAATAATGCTAGTGGAAAGGGGCTAGTTGCAGGTGCTGGGGGATGGTGCGGGATGATTTGAAGGTGGAAGGGGGGCTGTTGTGGGATGGAATGTTGGTGGCAGCAGGCTAAAATGAATGTGGAAGAGGGCTAGTTTGGGCTTGATGTGGCTGAGCAGGGCCAAAACACGGCATTACTGGGTGTGACCACAACATGTTGGCCCGGTCCAGCGACATCTGCGGGGCATCATCTTCCATCCAGGGGCGAAGGGAGCAGGAGGAGGCGGGGAAACATTCCGGCCATTCCCCTACCAGTAGAAATTGTGATTAGTCAGTCTCAACATTGATCACAAGACTAATGGAATACAATCACTGCGAACCGCCGTGGGGTGTCGTCCTGAAGCAGGGAAAAATCACGGCATTACTGTGGCATGACCGAAGGCGTGACCACGGTGTGACCACGGAGTGAGCATAGAGTGACAGCGGCATGACTGCGGCGAGACCACGGCGTGACCGTGGTGTGACCGCGACATGTTGTCCTGGTCCAGCAACATCCACAAGGCAGCATCTTCTGGCCAGGAGTGAAGGGAGTAGGAGGCAGGGCAACATTCTGGTCATCGCCCCACCGGCAGAAATTGTGATTAGTCAGTCTCAATATTTATTACAAGACTCATGGAATACTATCACTACAAACCCGCACGGGGTTTCATCTTGGAGTTGGTCCAAATCATGGCATTTCCATGGCATGACCGCGACGTGACCTCAACGTGTTGGCCTAATACAGTAACATCCATGGGGAAACATATTCCGGCCCGGAGTGAAGGGAGTAGGAGGAGGCGGGGCCACATTCCGGTCGTCACACCCCCCCCCCCTCGATAGAAATTGTGATTAGTCAGTCTCAACATTGATCAAAAGACTCATGGAATACAATCTCTGCGAACTACCGTAGGGTGTCATCCGGGAGCAGGTCCAAATCACGACATTACTGTGGCGTGACCGTGGCATGACCACGGTGTGTTGTTCCTGTCCAGCGACATTAGTGGGGCATAAACATCTAGACAAAAGTGAAGGGAGTGGGAAGAGGCAGGGAAACATTCTAGTCATCGCCCCGCCAGTAGAAATTGTGATTAGTCAGTTCCATCATTGATCACAAGACTCATAGAATACTATCTCTAAGAACCGCTGTGGTGTGTCATCCTGGAGCAGGGCCAAATCATTAAATTACTGCGGCGTGACTGCGACGTGACTGAAGCGTGACTGCGGCGTGACCACGACATGTTATCCTTGTCTAGAAATATCCATGGGGCAACATATTCCGTCCATGAGCGATGGGAGTGGGAGGAGGCGGGGAAACATTCCGGTCATCGCCCCTCTGGAAGAAATTGTGATTAGTCAGTCTCAACATTGATCAAAGTACTCATGGAATACTATCATTGTGAACCCCCATAGGGTTTCGTCCTGGAGCAGGGCCAAATCGTGACGTGACCGCGGCGTGACCGCTGTGTGACTGTGGCGTGTTGGACTGTTCCAACAACATCCACGAGGCAGCATCTTCTGGCCAAGAGTGAAGGGAGCGGGAGGAGGTGTGTAAACATTCTGACTGTTGCCCCACCAACATATGATAGAACAAATCAAATATTTAATAAGCTATAACAAGGGATCGCCAGAGAAGGTTGTAGCGAGATGCACAATGAAAAAACTTCTAAAGGGAAACAAAACGACAGAAACGAATCACAAACCCTACAAAAACCATTTACAAATTCATTCACTTTGGAAAAACATGGATATTTTATTTATAATATTCAAAGTGTGAAAAGGAAAGTGTCATGGTCAAGGCATATACTGACTCGAGAAATGTTATTTGAGTTAAATGAGTTTGATAAGGCAATTTATATTATTTAATGAAAAAAAACTAACTAGACACAAAACAAACACCAACAAGAGTAATATGAAAGACTCAAACCAAATCTAAACATGATACAAATAACTATCACTACTATTTGGTTTTGAAGACAGTGCACCTCCATTGGAGGGGTTTTATTATAATATCATGGCATTTTATTATCACGCATGCCATTTTATTATATTTAACCTCCATTATTAAACTAATTGAACACAAATTAAATGCAAAAATTTAATAAACTAGATCAACATAACTGACACAGTGTGCTTTCGCAGATAGCGCACCACCATTGGAGGGGTTTTATTTTAAAAAAATGACTTCATTTATGAAATGAAATAATTAAATTAATGAACGCTTATTCATGATATGAAATTCAATATAATTTAGAATAATTAAGAAGGAAGATAAATTCAATTTTAATAATTCTTGAATTAAAGAGGCTAGAAGAGGGATCCTAACACAAGGTGGAACCAAACTATCAAATTCGGCTCTTAGACATTTCTACCTAAAAGATCATACTCCCCCACTAGGTATATGCACCTTCACACACATGCAAGAGTTCCAATATGTGGCAACATGAATGCATTTTTCTAAACTATTAAAAACCAAATTATGTACTCCCATTTGAAGATATGATGCAGTTTCCTTTTTTTTAATCAGCCAACCATCCTCTTATATTTTTCACTCAACCTGGATGTTCTCTTTGAAGTACCTAAAATGAAACAAAATAAAAATCAAATTCCCATAAATCTATTCTTCATTTGATAACATTAAATAATCAGACCCCCCTAACACCCCCTACTCCAGGACACCTGCACCCCTCCCTTCCTGGACAGACCCTTTGGCACCCCTCCCCTCATTTATGGATAGACACTGCCACCATAAACCACCCCCTCATTTCTAAACTAATATATTTCCACTTCTAAATTCATGGATTATAGAGATATTACTAGGGTTTGCTTCATTATATAATGTTCTTGAAGAGAGGGACTAGGGTATCCTGGATATGTTTTTCCTGTCATGAATTTTAGGAGGATATATAGTGTTTTGGGATCTATGAGGCATCATAGTGATCAAAATTCATCGTCTACAATAATTAGGACATCATTCTAGAGCTATTGAAAAATTGGACACTAGGGACCAACAAATTTCTCCTACATCATTGGGAGGTCAGAAATTGTATATGGGACCTCTACCACTTCATGAAATTCTATATCTGAGGAGATATGTATGATGAGATCCAACAAGATAAGGACATCTGTGATGAAAAGGATGAGAATCCAACAATCACATGGGCATCACAATGCATTTCCTAGGGGATAATGGCCAAAAAAATACAGATAACGAGCATCCATTTCATGCAATGTTTTGGGTATTTTTAGAATGAATAAATGGACATTCATACAGGGAAGATGTGTCATTATCTAAAGGATATTTAATATGGAATGGAGAACTCATTTTATAAAATACTATAGGAGAACAGTTGGTAGTTGTGGGGATAAAACATGAAGATCAAGGATCCCATGGTCAAGTAAGCTGCATGTAGAACTATTATGATTTGTAAGTGGATGATATTGATTTGGGATGCACACATACGGGTGTCTCTGGGTGACTGTGTCATGGAAGAGATGCCAAGGATGAGGCGGTGAAAAAACCTATTAGACCCAGTGCATGCGAAACCATGTTTTGATATTCAATAGAATGTATGAGAATGTATGCACAAATCTGGCACATCAATATTGTAAACTCACCTGAGTATCTCAATTTTTGAGTATCACATTGGGTGAGGGATTATTACATTATTTTGTGAGGAATGAGAACTTCCACAAAAATTAGTAGCTCCAAAAAATGACTACAACGAATGTTAAGAAAAATAATAATAAAAATTTAATGCCTATGATTTGATGATCACATGTTATTCATTGTTCTATATTATCTCATATCCTACATGAAAAAGAAACAGATGTGGTAAAAATTCTCAGTCCATATAAATTAATACCCAAAAACATTGCATTAAGGAACTTATGCAAGCCTTCTTAGCAATCATAATGTATAGAAAAAGACCTCAAAAAATAAATCATAGATAGTCACCATTAATGACCAATACAAGAGTCATATAATAAATTTGAATAAGAGTAAACGAAGGTACAATATAATTTCATTCGTTTTCTCAAAATTATAAGAATGATTCTATGAATGAATGTATTGTAAATAATATTAATAATAGATATTTCATGTCATTAACATTACAGATTAAAAGTTACCAGAAACATAGTATATTAATGAATAATGGTTATACAATTTTATCATGTAGACTAAAAAATTCAAGAAGACATTGCATTTTTGATAAACTGAAAGTGGATTATACGTGTATAGAAGATTAATGTGCATACAAAATATACATATAGGAAATTCATACATAATATGAAAAGTGGAAATCTCTTAATGTTGAGAACCCATGTGTATAAAAAATTTATATATATATTAAATATATACAAAACATATGTATAAGAACATAAAAAGTGTACATATCATAATATTGAGAACATTTTTTGGATTTTCCTGGCACCAAATAATTTAAATTGATTAAATTGTACGGTTAATGTTGGTGGAGGATCTGTTGATTCTGAGGTTCTCCAAGGCCATCAACTGTGGTTAACCATTATAGGGACTGAAATTATCTCTAAGAAAACATCGGTGATTTTTAAGGGCTGTAAAGCATCATGAAAGAGTAATTTTCTTTAGGTTATCTAATGGAAACCCTGTATTCATTTTGAGAGAGTAGAAACTGGAAGCTATCAAGATGCCTACTTGATTTGGAATAGTTATTAAAGAAACAGTTGCATTTTCTATTCAATGATCATTTGAAATTTGAGATTTTAATCATCTGTGTAGTAAACAAATTGTTGAACTTAAACTAATATGGGGGATTATTTTAAAAAAATGGTAAATGGAATAGGATTTTCAAGGTTTTAGTGGTTCTTATACTTCCCGATTTAGAATTTAAGACATTGACACTGAGTTTTTGGCTACTATAAAATTAGTGAATTAACACAATCACAATATTCCAGTTCAATGATAATAATATTATGGCTTATAAATATTGTTCTTCTAAATTATGACTTAATTTTCTATCCCATTTTTGAGTAATCTATTATATACAACAGAACATGTACATATAAAAAACATGGTTAGAGAAAGAGAAAACAAACATAAAATAAATATATATATATATATAGAGTAGATAGAACTTAAATAAATATATGTGGAGGAGATTTCCTGGTAATTTGAATTAGAGAAATGGCTAAAGAGTGATTTTGAAGAATCAGAAGATGAGGAGATTAAAACGTTAAAAATACCTAGAAAATTATGCTGAAAAAAGTGGATGAAACATATGAAATATTTGTAAGAAAACAGGAAGAAAAAAAACATTAGTTGTAAAACCAATCCATGTTTTTAGAGATGATTCGATTGCACACAACACCATATTAATGGAAAAAATTTCAACACAAGTTGATAAACTGATGTTGATTTAGTAATTTTCACTCTCAGAAAAATAGAGAACTGATGACTTTGAAAGGAAATACAATGATGCCTTGAAATCATGTGATGATAGAAAAAAGAAATTTGAAGAACCTGAAAGGAGAGTACATCAACTCCAGGATTCTCTCAAGAAATGTTCTTTAGGACGATATACTCCATGTATGTGAAATTTCAATAGTGAAAAATGATTTTATGTGCCTCATCCTCTACTTCTGCATCTATTCCTGATGACCAAGAAGTTGATGTTAGTTATGCTAACTCTGAAAAATCGTCAACCAACTCTAAGTTCACCTTTCCAACCCTATCATTAGCAGCTGGTAATGGATCACCCTTCAATACTAATGCTCTAAAGATTCTAGTTTAGGACATGTTATTGATAGAAATTTCAAGTCCTGAAAACTATGCAAGTATCACAGAGGGTGTATTTGATCACTTAATCTAATGAATTACTATTCCTATACAGTATGTAGTAGTGTTTATGTCCCTACTGATTAAATGTGTCAATCTAACATTACCCTCTGTCCATATGGAGAAGTCTAGAAGAAGATTTATTTGTACTACGTATAAGTCTGATGGAAAATATTGGTTGTAAAATTAATCATTTTTCCTTGTTCTTTTGAAGTAAATGAGTATGAGTGTGACTCTAAATCACCAAGCATGATAATTGTGAGTTCAAGTTACACAAGTAGTCCTATAAAAATACTTTTAATGAAATTGAGAATTACAGATTAAAAAGTAACTCTTATGATACATAATAAGTGTGATGTTTTTATCATGGAAACCTTATCTCTTGGCTAGATGAAGATAGTGATTCTTGTGCACCAGGAACATGGACATGGCTAAGGGCAACATAAAAACGTATCCAATCTTATTTCTTGGCCTCCATGTAATTCTCATGTGTGTTCTACAGGAAAACATTAATTCCTATGAATGTTTTTTTTGATCACTTGTATGTTCATATAAACGATAAATTAAGGTAGTTATCGCCATCATGTGTTTCTTTTTTTTGCTTTTTTAACTTGATATTAGACCTAAACTAAATCCCACCATACCTACTATTTGGCTAATTTCACCCCTTACCTTATTTTGTGACAAAAAAGGAGGTGTAAAAAGACTACCATAGGTTCTTTGACTTGTAAAAGATGCAGATTAGATGAATATTCCATAGCCATCCCATTTTTGGTGAACATCAAGGGGGTTCAAATATTTATAAATCCAAAGCCAATAAATCCCAAATTTCTTCAACATAAACAATGATCACATAGAACTTTTAGAACATAAAACATTTCTCTATCCTCATTACCAATGAAGTAAAGAGGTCCATCACATAAGGAATCAACATAGATCGTAGTCCCAAGTCATAAATCCACTTATATGAGATAAATTAATTAGATACACATATGTCAAATAAATCTATATATATATATATAAAACAATGAATATCATCCCTATGAAATTTGATGGCCCCGCAACTAACTCATATTGATTATTCTTTCCAACATACAAGTTCCTAGACTCAGGCCCACTCTATAATTTATTCAAAAAAATGACAGTCCTTTTCACTTAAGAATGAGATCATGCTCCCTCTGATGCATTTGACTATATAAGGGAACCCTTGGAATTAGTGGACCCTACTTTACTACCATGAGAAATGTACATGAAATAACCCTGATGATGTACCAAGAATATACACTCGTGTAAGGTCCTCATAGTTTCATAGAAATATTGTTTGGTATGTATGGACATCCCACACTAATAACAAACAACATTCTTTTTTTTACTTCAAGAAGCTACTAGAATAAGGTTTGTAGGACATTATACACTCCCTCTACTGTATTGATTCAATTACTTTCACTTCCTATTTTGAACTAAATAGTAACTATAGATTACAACCATAATAGTTAGATAAAGACTAAAACTAATCAGACCTACAATATCTACCATGTCAATAACCACCTTTTTCCCACTTCATCAAGGTGAAAAAACACAATAGAATAATCCTGGACCAAATTCCTAACATCAAACCCATTTTAAAATGATTTTCATTCATGTATTAATTTAAAAGGTTCGTGGGTTAATGATGTACTGGTTTGGTAATTTTATTGGGCTACTTGATGATGGATCAATCACCCTTCTCCAAAATTTTGAGCACTTTGGCGTTCTCCACTCTTAATATCTCCTGGTAAAATTTATATTCAAACATTTTTTAAACCCTATCCAAGTATGATATTCATGATGTTTAGCAATCACTTCCAAGTCCCACTATCTTCTCTTCATCCCTTGTAATATATAAGTTTCAAATCACACCGTTGACATCATAGGGGATTTTTGAAATTATAAGTTATGTTCAATATTTTCCATCCCTTCATCTGAATATTGAGGCCCCAGATCACCCTTAAACATAGGAAATTTTTCGTTGTGAACACCTAGGAAAAATCTATTTACTAGACTTTCCCTAATTCAAAACTTTTCTTAAGAGACTAAATGGTTCTGATCACTAATTTTATGAGATAAGGGTATATAGGAGGATCAGTTGGTGGAGTGTTCTATATAGCTTCCTCCCTCTGGTTCTTAAAGTTCCTTCCATATGGTATGAAATAAATATATAAAACAAAAGAATCCAATAAATACATAATTTATTTATAATAGATTATAATAAAAATATTCCAGGGAATCAGCCCCAAAAAACATAATAGAAATAATGAATCTCAAATTTCCTAAAATTACACTTTACAAAAGGCAACAACACAAAATCCCAACTGCCCTAGTAACTCAAGATCTGTAAAAAATAAAATTTGGCTAGAAAACCCCCCTCACCATCACTAGAGTCCTGAAATTATTAATACAAACTACCACACTACCCCTGATAACTATATGGGATCAGATAATATTTTCAAATAAAACAACCATAGTCAATCTTCCATGTCACTTAAGTCTTCTCGCTTCATAGCTCAATGTGTGTTCTTGATCACCTAGGGATAAAGACTAGCACCAAAGTAATAGTGTTAACCCATGGGAATAATTTCAACCTCAATGTCAAAGAAAATATTCCTAGGATTATATTCATATTGTGCAACAACCATACAATGAGATCCAAATAAGTAATTCTTGTTTGGAGAAAATAAAACAATTGTATGTTCATGGAAGAAATATTGTTTACTATCTAACTAAATACATATTCTAACAAAATAAAAATGGGGTTATATGGGATATGGGATTGGTGAAATAGAACGTCATAAATATAAATCATTTGTAGTGGTAGATTAGGGGTTCAAATAAAAAATAACCACCTTTTTAACTATACTCTTGATGAAACGAACTGTGATGGGAACCCTAGCTTGTTATATAGATGCAATTTAATAGTGGGTATTAGGTACGAGTTTTTCATGAAAAATCACTGAAGGGAAGATTTACCTAGTCTCCATGTTAGTGATAAATCGCATGAGGAAGTAGATCTCGAGGGTAAGGCTGGGTTTGGGTAAGAAATCACGGAGGTGGGTTGGTGACGTCGGAGGAGGACGATCTCGTGGTGGTAGGGTAGATACATTAGAAGAGTATGGCCAATGCTGGTGTGGTCGAGTCTGATAAGCAGTGAGTTGCATCAGAGGAGGAGGGTTGTAGTAAGGCAGGGGGAATCGGAGCCGCATTGGTAGGGATGTGAAAAGGTCGTGTCCACAAGGAGGTGGGAGTCAGAGCAATGTAGGATGGGAGGCATCCGATTTTTTTCGGAGCCGCATCGGTAGGGAGTAGTTTTGACTGCATCATAGTCGAAGGGGGGGGGGGAATCGCGAGGGGAGGATGGGGAGGAGGGGAGTAGGAATGGAAAGGGAGGAGGAATGGTGGTGGAGTAATTTCCGAGCGAGGGAGAAGTGTTTGTAGGTGGGAGAGGACTGTCATGATGGAGATAAAAAATTTGACGACCTATTTCCACTCCCACCTTACAACCCATAGCCATATTTCACCTTATACCCACGAATCATTTTAACAGTGGCTATAGATCAGTGGATATAAGTTATTTTTCTTGTAGTTTTACCACACTAAAGGATGATGTGATTTTTATTTTTATTATCATTATAAATTCTAGTCATGAAATTATTCTTGTTATGGTTGTACCAGATTATTATATAGGTAATATTCCTTATTTAAGGTTTTGTAATCCCTTTGTACAAATGTTATTATATTATAAAGAAAAATGATTTCTTTATAATCAAAACCCCCAAATTAACTGAAATAGTTATCATTAACGTTTTATATAATAATTCATCCTCATTCCATGAAACCAAATTATATAAATGAATAATAAAAACTACATATGATCATAAATAAAATCAGAATTAAATAATGGAGATTTACAACCATTCCACATGAACTCCATTACATAAGAACATGTAAACATATTATGAAAATAAAGGAAACGAACGTTGTAGAATGATGAAATTCAATATAAAAAATTATAAAGAAGGGGATAAATGAACTAAACATAATTATGATAAACCAAATAAAAGCCTAATAGGATATTAAATAAATTATTAATATGTCTAATTTCATATTCCAGGACGTTAAGTTCAAGAGAGGAACATATTCAGACTTAAGGTTAGGGGTTTCTTCATCTCACTTCCATTTTTATGAGCTTTCTATTATTCACTACTAATACTTTTGTATGATATATGTATAATGAACATTGATTTATCATATCCTGAATAACTTTATTTTCTTGGTATTAATTTTATCATTTCAATATTATTAATTTTTGGGCATACGAATCAATTGATTACAATGTGGTAATGGTTTTTCCACCCAAACCTCCATTTTCATTTAGGTTACAAATATTGCCTAATTACATCAATGAAACTATTGTGTATTGTTATTTACACCACATAAATTTTTTGTGAGTGTTATATATATGTTCAAAAACTAGAATTATTTCTTATTTTATGTATATTTACATGTTTTAAGTTGAACATTCCAAATTGTTTCGGAAATACAAACCTGATTCAAGGGATATTTTCATATTTTTACCCATTTTCAAGTGTACTGACAAATCAGTTTTAATCCACCATTATTTATATAAAAAACTCAATTTATTCTGATAAATGATCTAGGATAATTTATGGATTTAGGATTAGAAATATTCCTTTCCAATGTAAAACTATCTTTTATACTTACCTTAAAATGATCTAAAATGTATTATTTATAAATAATCCTAAGAACTCTTTTTACATGATTTCACATTAGGGAGACATCATTTATTCCTAAAATTTAATTTCAATTTCCTAGTAATTTATTTTATGGGATATTCATGTTAAAAATATTATTTCATAGAAAATATAAATGAGTTTCAAAAAGGAATCATATTTCAAAATTGAAAATGATTTTCTCATCTCTCGATAACTTTTATGAGATATATGCCTTCTTCAACATGTATTTATTTCTTGTGGTGTATGTATTACCCTTTGGTATATCATATCAAGATTCTAATTTTTCTCATGATAGTCTAATGGATTATTATATGAATGCTTCAAGGTGGTATGGGACACTTTGGAATGTTTAAGGAGTATTTCCTCAAGAATTTATCAATGGTATCATTTATAAATATATTTTTCTATTTCAAAAACCATTATTGAATGTTGTACTAAATTGTGTTTTATATTTAACTATATCATATACAATATGTTGTTCAGGGGTTTATGGTTATTTTGACTATGAATGTTCTATTTTGATATCATTCACCAAATTATTCTGAATGGTTAGTGTTTATGTTCAATGTCTTGATAATGTTATTTACATTACATATGTTAGTTTCAATGTGAATATATTTGTGGATTATGTTCACCCTGTTCATATGAGGAATGAATTAGTGATACTATGTGTTGGGTGGGGCCCGCTATAGCCCCTCGGTGCATCGGAAGGTCTCATGAGACAAACTACGGTCTTGGAACATGGCCTTGACAAATTGATTATTTATGGTCTTGGAACTAGGCCTTGATGGTATTATTGATTTGTCCCACATTATGCATTCCCTAATTATGAAAATAGAATTAAGGTTCATGTAGTTATTCGACTAGTAGAATAACCATGATTATGTTTTATTATGTAATAACTTACTCATCCCTTATTACTGTAATAATGGGTTCATGTTTTTATTAAAGGTACAAGTTTTTATGTATTCAACAGGACAAATGTTTATGTTATGATATCTTCTGCTATATTGATTACCCATTATCAGTGTTTAGGCTAACCATTTTCTATTGTTTTTACCTCCATAGGTTAGGAAAAATTGATCATTTATTGTGTTTCAAGGATGTGGTTTATCATATTTTGTTATGTATCATATTTTTTTTCATTTCAAAATGTAAAATGGGTTCCATGTATGTATCTATTTCCTTGAAGACTACTAAACTGATTGGTACATTTGGATGTGATTCCTAGTTATATACTAATTTAATCAAATAAGGAACCAACTCTGGGAAATTGGGGTCAGGTACTTACACTTGTTATTGGACAAGGGAAAGGCACACTAATGCTACTCTCCTAATAAGATCTAAACATTGGCTTCAGATCATATAATCCAACTAGGTGAGGATATCAATTCTGATATCTAAGTAATTTTGATTTATCATAACAATATATATGTAATATTAATACAATTATTATAAAATAATTATATAATAATTGATCATTATTCTTAATGTCTTTTCAAAAATTATAGTATATAACTTTCAAAGGTCCAAAATAACAAATCTAGTGTACCTATTTTATATTATTTCATTTCTAAATAAGTAATTTATTAACATAAAAAGTGAATTTCATTTATAAATGATAGTTTTATTACATTATTCATCTCTCCCAAAATTTATCCCCTAAAAGCTCATTCGTACAATAAAGCTGATGAGGGTACGTCTAATTCATCGACTCTTCTAGTTCCCTCATCTTTTCTTGAATCAAATACATTTTGGCCAAAAATTTGACTATGTGAGTTCCCTTGTTTCATATATCATTATATATATGATATATGATATCTTTTAGATATTACCCATATAAATGGCCATTCCTTAACCACACTATCTCAATATTCTATACATCTGAGGGTTTTTCTATGTACTAAATTAGGAGGGATACATGGAACACATCATTTAATTTATATATGTAAGGTGGGAGTTATGATTATTAAGATAAAACACTGATGTATTCATGGATATAAAACAGAACAATGTTTCTATGGATAATATTTCCCTTATCCGAAAAGAAAATGAATTTATTCTCTAAGTATATATTAGGGACCAATTTATCATCAACCTCACATTCTTGATTATTTCAACAATTTTATTCACTTCTTTTCAATCAACTGTTTCATTTTTCATGTGATGTTGAATAGTATAAACTGACTAAATAATTTCTTTTACATGATACAATACCATCAGCATTCTTTAAAAAAATAAATCCCAACATGCTAGAGTATGAGAAATTTTACCATATAAATCATCATAAGGATCCACTTGAATGATTGAATTTAAACTGTTGTTGTTTGAGAACTACCGATGTTTATGGTGATGATCCCAATATCCTTGTAAATCCATTGAACATGTTATAATCATATCCACTATATTTTTAAATTTATTCTATGATTGACCATACAATTGAGGGTGATATGTAGTCCTAAAGATTATCTCTATATCCAATAGTTGTTGTAGGTTTCTCTAGATCCTCATGTTATGCTTATTATCTCAATTAGATTAAATAATGAGTGGCAATCCATGAAATATTAAAACTTTTCTTATGTAAATCATAGAAATTTGTTGAAGTGATAAAATTTCCTTGATATAAATTAAATTTACTAATATGGTAATTCAATCGACTTCCACCAAGATTTTTTTATTTCTTTTAGGCGACATGGAGATCCTAATGATTAAATCTACTGTTATGTTTTAACATTATTATACTAGTATATAAAGTGTTTAAAACAGTACATTAAACTTATATCAATCATTTTTTACTTATTTTAATTTCAATCAATGAGATAGAAATTCCGTATTAAAACTTTTCATGTTACCCCACTATATTTTTTCATCAAATATTTATGCATGTTCGTGCTTCCTAGATGTAAAGAGAAGGTTTTTATATGCATATCATTCATAAGTTACAACTTTAGTTATTGATTTAATAGGACACATATAAATGTTTCAAACCATATAACTTCATCTTCAATATTGTTGAACTCCAGAATACTCACTACCTTGACTTATAGAAAATCATCATCCTTTTGAGTCACTTAAATCCTCATAAGGAAATATGGATGAGAATTTATCTTAGAAATTATGATTGATATCTTTATATTATTCACATTTCCATCCTTTAATTTTAAAAATATTAGATCCCTTGATATCCTCATCATGGATAGGGTTGCATGATCCATTAAAATCAGAGTATCTAACAATTTATTTTTTCCCCGATGGTAATTTTTTTTCAATCATGATCGCTGCTCATGTCATATAATCAATTTTGGTGGATATGGAGATCCTTTAATGTGAATACATACTTGAGGCTTTTATGATCCATATATATGTAACAATTCTACCTATAGAAATATTTTCGCCAAAATATTTACTTGAATATCACTACATCAAAATCTATATCTGGAGTAGGGTAGATGTTCTCAATGATTATTAATAGGAATGAGAAGTATGCTATAAAATTTTCATCTTACAAGAGTATAAAACCCAATATCATTTTAGAATCATCATTCTAGATCACAATTCCATCCCCACTTATTGGTAATATTTGCACAAGATCTGTATTTATCCTCTTCCTTAAAACTTTAAATATTTATTTACATTTATTACTATAGAAAAACATGCCTCTTTTCCATGTTATTTTTGTTAGTGGGAATTAAAATTTTGATATTTTTCTCATAAATCAATGACACTGCCCAGAAAATCCAATAAAATTTATAGTTTTTATCATTGATATTGGTTTGGTGCATCCCTCAATTACATCAATGTTTTATTCTTTCAAAAATTATTGGTAACTTTATGTATTGATACCCTTTAGACTCATAAAGTAGAATTAAATTCCAATAAAGGTAGTATCTAAATGATACTGAGAACATAGATATAAAAATATGCAATTTGATGACTTATATTCTTGGGATCCAATAATTCCCTGATTTTCAATTTTCAATGATAACATAAAATCAAATTTTTAAGTGGTGTTTGAATCATTTTTAGAAACTCCTGTGATATGGAAGAATGTGTAGAACTAGAATAAAATAATAAATTTTCTATCCTTTAATGAATATGTAGTGTACTTCTCACCACATCATTGTTGTGATCCACCTTAGCAGTTGCGATTTCATAATCCCCCCTCACTATCTTGAACCTTGATATTTTTATCATCAGTTACCATTTATAACCCATGAATTTATGAGTATTATTTTATAGTTTCCATGTTCCACGTATTTGAAATATTGGAAAACATGTTGAAGGATGAAAAAAAATTCCTTTCATCCATCACATGGATGGGTTTCTCCTATAGATATAAATTATCCAGCTTTCTATCATTCTCACACCAGAAGTACAACCTCACCTCTATTATGTAATTAATATGATACTTTATTCTAATATTTTTACAAGTTTTATGTTTAAATTTATTACCCCCATGGAAAATTCCATTCATTCCTCCAGAATTAAAATAAATTCAATATTTAATTTCAATATACATATGAGACCCTTTGGATTCTCCAATACCCATTTCTATATTGAGGTAATGTTATAAAATTTATTATCATATTGAAATGTCCTGAATAGAAAATTATTTTCATAAATTTGGATCCATTCATCTAATGAATTGTTGAATTATAATTTTAGGATCAATAAAAATTTCAATTAAATACCACGAATGTCTGGGGATGTTTTTATAATACACACTGATATATTAATCATTATTTTTATTTATGCTCATAAAACCCTCTTCATTTTATGTAAGAGAGTGTGAGGACAATAATTTACTAATTTTTCATGACACATCCTCGGGGCTCGTGCTGTGACTACCCCAAGCCCGCCTTCCATAGGATAGGGGCTGGCGACTAGGCCCAAAGGCGTTATCCAGATAAAAGGAATGGAATTGACTTTTAACCAGTAACAAACACACAGTTTGAACACAAGAGGTAGATGAAACAACTGAAAATAAACACTAAGTAAAATCAGAATACAAAGGTAATTTCTGAAAGGAAAGGGGCTAGAAATACAAGACCAACAATAAATTACAACTACAGAGAGGTAAATAGAAACTACTCAGTTGTCCTCCATGAATCCCACCTGAAGGGTGGGTACAGATGGCCTCCTCAGCACCTCAGGTCCGTCCGTCCGCTCTGTGTATGTCTCGGCATGTGGTCCACCTCTGAGTACAGTCCAGTTCCACAACACTCTACCTCGATCAGTGATGTCTACTGTCTGCAACCAACACAACGAAGAGCGGGCATTTCCCATGCAGGGGTGAGTATAAAGATACTCAGTAGGGACTCCATGACACCCGAAGGTCTCCCAAAATCCATGAAGGATAAAACACAAAAGAAAAGTTAATTTCATGAAGTATCAACCAACCCTACTTATGTATATTCCCATACAAATACCTAAGTATTCAACCACATTTCTTCTCCAACTCTCGAGCCCAAGCACAACCTAGTCCACACAGGAAAGTAAAGTCAATCAAATCGGTGATAATGATTGAAAGTAAAGACTCATCTCACAAAGGTATATATATCTTGTATAACAATAGAGATGATCAGATGTAGTCACTGATTCATCCTAGCTATCAGAACCACACTAGATACAAGAATAGTAGTCATCACTGTCGAACCCACAGCGGATTTTGTTACAATTTCCGTCATCGTTGAACCCACAGAGGATCCTAGTATAGTAGTCGTCGTTTACGAACCCACGTAGGATCCCAATACAGTAGTCGTCGCTGTCAAACCCACTTACGATCCCAATAGAGTAGTTATCGCTGCCGAACCCACGTAGGATCCCAGTACAGTAGTCGTAGCTACCGAAACCATGTAGGATACCAGTACAGTAGTCCTCCCAGCCAAACCCACATAGGATCCCAGTACAGTAGTTGTCGATGCCAAACCCACATAGGATCCCAGTACAGTAGTTGTCGCAGTCGAAGACAGCTCTAGGGTTTCTGCACATGGCATGCTTGATTCTGGGAGGGTTCTCTCCTTGAGCCATGTTTTGATACATAAACTATCATGAAGTACTGATTTGATGTATCCCGTAGCTCCCTCTCATCATAAGGAACCGAACACGACAGATGATGCGTCATTCGGATGCTCGATCTGAGAGTTATTAGCATTTTTGTTCCAAGGGGCCGGTTGGATTTTGGGTACAATCCAACCCAGCCATCCTCCAACCTCAACCAAATCTTGTGTGAAGTATGCCAAAAAAACCTTCTCCTCAAAAGGAAACCATGGTAGCTGATATCATGTCAATCGGTCGTACAATACTTATGTTATAACCATTTCCACTCTGAGGGCCCTGTTGGTTTCGGGTTCAAACCAACTTGGTCGTACCCAAACATCCAAAAAATCTTGAGTCTGATATACCGAAAAGACCTTCTCAATCCAAGGAATTATACGCAACTGAAAGTGCATCAATCGGAGGTCCGTAGCTCATGTTATGTTCGAAAAACCAATAATGGTCCGTAGAGGGGGGTTTGGGTTCGGTCCGACCCGACCCAACACACCCTGGGTCAGCCCGTACCTGGTCGACCCGACCCGAGTCCAGGTCTGGCTCGGTATGCCGCGGCCCGAGCCAGTGGCCGAGCATGGAGTGGGGGGCGTGAACACCCAGGTTTTTGTAACGGCGGCGCCAGCTGGTGTCACCAGTTCCACCCAGACCCCACGGACACTGGTTCCGCTCCTCCGTCGCGGCTGGTTCCACGGCGGCTTTCTGCCGATGGTGCACAATGGGCGCCGCTGCACCCACGTAGCCGACCAGTGCAGGCCACCACCACCAGTCGCCGGTGCTGCCACGTTTCTCTACGGGCCACCTGAATCGTAATGGTGGTCCGTTTTGCCTTTCGTCTGCACCTGAGGTCTCCTCGGACCTTTCTCATCACTGAGACAGCCTTAGAACATCGTTTCCCTTCCGTTCACCCATCATCCAACAAACCGCACATCACGAACAAATTGGTAGAGGGTCCGAAGTTGTTCGTTAGTCTGTGCCCTCCGCGTTAGAGTATCAGCAATTATCTAACATATAATCGCCCATGTACGAAGTAATAATTCACAAATATAACATTTTACAAATACCCCATACCTTGATTCAAGGTACTTGTCGAAATCATGGAAGACTGCGTCGCGGAAGTTGGGTGTCGCGGAAGACGGACTTCGTTCCGTCAACATTGGATAGAAAGACGTTGTCATTGGCGACGATGATGTCTTCTCTCTTGACGCGGATGAAGTGGAAAGTATATGGTGTTCTTTGTGGGCATTTCCTGACATTCTTTCCCCAGTTGAAGAAGGTAGGAGAAGATGTGTCGTCGATAATTGTTGGAATCAGTATTCTTCGTTGGAGGAAGGCACTTCCTATTACCCCGAGGCTCCACTAATTCTCCCAACCAAAAAAATTATGCCAACCGAAACATAATAATATAACCCATATTATTATGCTCTCATAATGAATTCATTTTCATTCAAAATAGATGAGCCAACTAATTAATGGCATACTAGACAATTAATTTAGAGATTTTTGGCATGTTAAATGAGAGAGGAAGGTGGACGGTTTAACCATCGTCATTGGGGGTTCTAAGGTTTTCAAGTTGATGTTTAAGAGTTGATCTTCATGTGGACCCCACACACATTCTCCTCCCATGGTAGGTTATGTGGGGATGGGCCCCATCACCATTCATTCTTTGGAGATAAAAACCACCAACTAAAAAAAAGAGTTACAACACATTTTTATTTGATTTCTTACTTTTAAGTAGAAACCCCAAAATATAATATCCATCTTGTATAAAACTCAACTGCGGTAACGATCCTATTAAGAGAATACTAGCACTACAAGTTCATCGGTGTCCTCGGATTTCAATTCCGAGCACTGGTTCAGAAGATTGGAAAACCCACATGTACGTTTACTGAACTTACCTGAACAAAACATCAGAAATTGATTCTGGGATCACGGGGTCTCGGAATCATGCGCCGTCAAGAAATTCAGACTAATAAAATTCCAAATAATTTTAAAAAAAATATTTCCTTCAAATATCTGCGATGTTACATTACCCCCACCTTAGGGATTTATTTCCTCGTAAATCTACAACACACGCTAGGGAAACAAAAGTGGGTATTGAGCACACATCTGAGTCTCCCGCTCCCATGTGCTCTCCTGGAGGTTCATGTGCTACCAGCGAATGCGAACTAGAGGAATCGACCATTTGTGTAGGACCCTCTCCTATCAATCCTCAATCTCTACTAGGACCCCTGTGAATGTCACCCCGTCATCTATGTCCAGCACGCCGTTGTCGATGAGGTGGGATGGTTCATTCACGTATCTCCTCAGATGAGATACGTGAAAGATGTCGTGCACCCGGTGAAACTAAGGTGGATGGGCCAGGCGGTAACCCACCTCGCCTACCCTGATGAGGACCTAAAAAGGAAAAATGAATCACAGTTATAACTTGTCACCCTACCCAAATATCCATAGGCCACGTCGAGGTGATACCCGTAGGAACACATGGTTTCCATCCTCAAACTCCATTAGTCTCTGTCTTTTATCATCATAGGACTTCTGGCTACTCTATGTAGTCTTCATCCACTTCTGAATGATCTCCACCTACTCCATCATAGCCTGAACCATCTCTGGTCCTACAAGTTCTGACTCCCCTGGGTCAATCCAGCACATAGGTGATCTTCAAGGACTGTCGTACAGTTCCTCGTAAGGTGTCATCCCGATGGTGGAGTTGTAGCTGTTGTTGTATGCAAACTCCACCAAGGGTAAGTGATCCTCTTAGATGTGACCAAAGTTGAGTAAACATGCAAGGATCATGTCATAGAGAGTCTGAATGGTCCTCTCAGTCTGACCATCTCTCTATGGATGGAAGGCAGTGCAGAAGTGAAGCTGTGTCCCAAAAGCCTCCTGTAACCCCTTCTGTAGTGTGGGAATGAAACGATCGTCTCAATAGGAGATGATATATGATGGAACACTAGTAAGCCATGTGATCTTATGAATGTATAGGAGTCCCAACATCTACACTGAGCCCTTATCTTTGATCTATAGGAAGTCGGCTGACTTGTTGAGTCGGTCGACGATCACACAAATAGAGTCGCGTCTTCTGGATGAATGTGGAAGTACCATCACATAATCCATCGATATCCCATCCCACTTCCACTCTGGAAACTCTAAGGGTTTTACCAAGCCTGTTGGTACCTGGTGCTCTGCCTGCACCTGCTGACAAGTGAGGTACCGTGATAAAAACACTGGTACCGCCTTCTTCATACCCGGCCACCAGTGCTGTCGTCTGAGTTCTTGATACATCTTCACCACTCCTGGACGTACTCCTATAGGGGAAGTGTGTAACTCCCTCATTACTTCATCCTGTAATGCAACTGAAACCATGGTACATCCTTTGAAGAGGATGATGTGCTCCCTACCTTTAGAAAACCCATCAGGAGCCTGCCTTTAGGATATCTGAGCACGTCGCGTCTCACAGTCTATGTCCCCACGCTGCTCCTCTCTAACTCACCGATGAAGTGGAGGAGTGACTGTGAGGGATTGCACAAAGGCTGCTCCATCTCTACCCACAAAGGATATCTGCAATGCGGTCATCAGATCTATCGACTCTCCTATCAGCTGAATTCCTGATCTCTTACTGAGAGCAGGTGCTACAACATGCCCCTTCCTAGGAGTATAGACTATCTCGAAGTCATAGTCCAGGAGAAACTCAAGCTATTGCCACTATCTCAGGTTCATGTCCTTCTGCGAGAAGATGTAGCTGGGACTCTGATGGTTAGAATAGACTGTAAAATGCTCGCCCATCAGATATTTCTGCCACATCTTCAAGGCAAAGACCACTACTGATAACTACAGGTCATGGGAAGCGTAGTTCTGCTCTTTCTTTCTCAACTATCGTGAACCATACATGATCACTGCTCTCTCCTGCACTAGGACACACCCGTGTCCGGTTCCTGATGCGTCGTAGTAAACTACATACCCAATTCTATACTTTGGTAGCCTCAATATGGGCACACTAGTCAACCTATGCATCAGCTTCTGAAAGCTCTGCTGGCATCTCTCTGACTATATGAAGGGTTACCCCTTCTTCATCAAAGTTGATAGTGGTGCTACAACTATGGAGAAGTCTGACACAAAGGTATGTCTTGCTGACTCCTGAGTGATCTACTGCACCCTCTTTTGCATGATTCCATCCTATGCTGCATAGGTTTTTCTATTCGATGACCAAGGGAAACCCCATACCATCATTGTAGATAAACAAAAACATTTTTTCCTAATACAGTCTATATGTGTATGAACTATGGTTTCCCAGTCCATACCCAATCTTACATCGTAAGGCCTCGACGCTGCCACCATGTGGTTCCAACCGAAACTCTCTCCTCAAGGGTTAGATCACTGATTCAGCATAAGTGTGATTATAGACACTCCTCCCAATGGTATCTCTATATGTGAGGGTCAAGTCAACGGGTTAAATGGAAACTCTCGGTCTTGGACAATATTTGAGGAAGGAAGGAATGATTTGTACGTATGTCTATTGATACAGCAGCTAGTTGTAGACATAGAACATACCTCAAATCATTCATATACCCCTTGGGTCATACTCCTTGACTTCATAAAGCTACTCTCTTCTCCTTCCCTCCAGCTCCATGAGCCTAGTGGGGAATACCAAGTCGTGTGGTTGTAACAAGTCGAAATTTTCACCACCTCATGCTGCTCTCCTAGCTCTACTTCCACGTATGTTGCCCTACAGATTCATCTATCCTTAACACTTCCTCTCCCTGAAACATATCACATGCCCATGTCTCTGAGATGAACGCTAGTTTCATGATTTCCAACTGTTAACATTCAATGGCTATATCCGCTCAGCCAATGAACATTCAACCACAATGGTTCCCTCTAGCACCCTAACATATGTAGGAATGCATAGAGTAAAAAGTGATTGCTCGGATATCCTTGAACACACCTCGCTCTGAGGTCCGAGATCTAAAGAACTGATTGAACCATATTCACCGAGTACTAGGAATGATCGGTATGCCTCGATGAATACTCAACAACCGAAATGTCGTCCTGATGAAGCTGTATAAGCTCTAGAAAACTCTTAGCCACATCCTCAAGCCAGTCCTCAACCGCTTGTTGGTCGGGCTCATCTTAGAACTTGAGGGATATCTGGTGCAAAAACACATGTAAGGCACTAAGTCTATAAGTTTCCTTTACCAGTACTGCCCATAGTTTCTACTGACCAATAGGCAGTGATATAGTTGGTACACTGCCCGAAGGTACCATCTCGGAAAACAGTCCAAGTACTGAAACATCATCATTATTCGGACCATCCTCATGGTCACTCGGTGAAAATAATTAGTCACTAAGATCAACATCATCTCTACTAATGGATCATCTAGCCGTAAAACTCTAGTAATTTCCTCCATCCAATCCTATAATGCCTGGGAATTTGTCTTTCCTTGAAACCTCCGAGGCCTCTGCCGCTGGAACTCATACAACACGTTCAGTCGGCATGTTTCATAAGCTAGTGTGGCTGGTGGCATCTGCTTCCCTACGGGTGGTAGTGATGCTGGTACACCAGCAGAAGGTGCCAACTTAGTATGAGGGACCTGCACTAGAGCCTTGGCGCTTGGTGGTCTGTCATCGTGTACTCTCTCTCAGGAACCCTAGCTGGCTATCTTCGCAATGGCATCTTGATAAGGAAAAGGTGAACCATAGTCCAAAAGCTATACCTAGTTAGCTGACTCAAAGAGACCACAAAGGAAACTCTTGAAACACACACGCAATCATTGTTTACATGCACTAAGTCGAAAATTAGAGGTTAGGGTACTGGTGTATGTATACGTCAGACGTCGTACCAACACTAGACTCTGTGGACTGAAAACCATACTCAATAATCTTAACACTGTTGCTTCATAGAAAAAAAAGATCAGAGCCCTATGTTCTGTGGTAGAATGGACTAATCTGAAACCAATTTGTCACGACCCATCCTCGGGGCCCATGCCGTGACTACCCCATGCCCGCATTCCATAGGCCAGGGGCTGGCGACTAGCACTAATGGTGTAATCCCAATAAAAGAGAAGGAATTTCCTTTTAACCTGTTACAGACACATAGTTTGAACATATGCGGTATAGGCCAAAACTGAAAATAAACACTAAGTAAAAACTGAATACAATGGTATGTTCTCAAAGGAAATGGTCCAGAAATACAACCCCAACAGTAAAGTACAACTGCAAAAAAGTAAACAGCATCTACTGAGTCGTCCTTTGGGAATCCCACCTGATGGGTGGGTACAGATGGCCTCCTCAACACCTCAGGTCCATCCATCCACTCCGTGTACATCTCGCCAAGTGGTCCACCTCCAGGTACCATCCATATCCACAACACTCTGTCTCAATCAGTGTTTTTCATTGTCGGAAACCAACACAACGAAGTGCGGGCATTGCCCATGCATGGGGGAGTATAAAGATACTCAGTAGGGACCCTGAGACCCCATAAGGTCTCCTAGAATCAACGAAGGATGAACCACAAAAGGAAATTTATGATCTCAAAGTATTAACCAACCCTACATAGGTATATTCCCATAAAAACACCTAAGTTATCAATCACAGTTCATCTCCAACTCTCGAGCCCAAATACAACCCTATCCACACAGGAAAGTAAAGTCAATCACATCAATGATAATGATTGAAAGTCAAGACTCAGTTCACATAGGTGTACATCTCTTGTATAGAGATGGAGATGATCAAATGTAGTTACTGATTTATATAATCTTTCAGACCCCCATAGGATACAAGAATAGTAGTCATCGTTGTCGAACCCACAGAGGATTCTGGTACAAAAGCCATCGTCATCGAACCCACGAAGGATCCCAGTATAGTATTCATCACTGCCAAACCCACGTAGGATCCCAGTATAGTAGTCGTCGATGGTGAACCCACGTAGGATCCCAGTATAGTAGTCGTCGCTGCCGAACCCACGTAGGATCCCAGTACAGTATTCGTCGCTGCCGAACCCAAGTAGGATCCCCGTAAATTATTTGTCGTAGCCGAACCCATGTAGGATCCCAGTACAATAGTCATTTCTACTGAACCCACGTTGGATCCCAATGAAGTAGTCGTCACAGTCGCATCCATCTCTAGGGGTTCCACACAATGCATGGCCGATTCTGGTATGGTATGCTCTTCGAGCCAAGTGTCGATACATCAAATATCACGAAGTCCTGAGTTGATGTATCGTGTAGTTCCGTCTCATCAAAAGGAACCCAATGCGATTGAAGGTTTGTCATTCAGACGCCCGATCTGAGAGTTATTTTCATTTCCGTTCCAAGGGGCTAGTTGGATTTTAGGTACAATCCTACCCGAACATACTCCAACTTCAACCGAATCCTGTGTGATGTATACAAAAAATTACCATCTCATCAAAATAAAATAAACATAGTTTAGGGCACGTCAATCGGATGTACGGTCCTTACGTTATAAGCATTTCTGCATCGTGGGCCTGGTTGGTTTTGGGTTCGAACCCACCCAGTTCTACCCAAACACTTCCAAAACCTTGAGTGTGATATAATGATATGACGGTCTCGATCCTAGGAATCTTTTGCAACATACAGTGCATCGATTGGAGGTCCTTAGCTCATGTTATGGGTGAAAAACCAAGATTGGTCCATAGAGGGTGGTCTGGGTCCGATCCGACCAGACCCAAACCGCCCTGGGTCGGCCCGAACCACATCGAACTGACCTAGTTCCAGGTCCGGGCCGGAAGGGCACAACCCACCTTAGTGGCTGTTGCCCAACCCGTATGTGGGCGGCCCAGCCCGTGCGTCTGGCGTCCAGGCCCGCTCGTAGGCGGCGCATCCCAGTGGTCGGTCATGGCTTGGCCAACTGGCTGTGCACGGAGTAAGGGTCACCCCCCCCCGGTTTTTGGAACGTCGACGCCAGGTGGCGCCTCCTGTTTCACCCGGAACATGCGGAAGCGGGTTCCGCTGCTCCTCCGTGGTTGGGGCCACGACGGCTTTCCGCCGGTGGCGCACGAGGGGCGTCGCTGCCCCCAGGCGGCCAGTCTGTACCGGCCACCGCCTCCGGTCGCCGGAGCCGCCCCTGCGGCGACCCTCACCGCCTCACTTCTTCGCGGGCTATTAGAGACATTCTTGTGGTCCTTTTTGCCTCCCATCTATGCCTACGGCCTCCTCGGGCCTTGCTCATCACTATGACGGCCTCATAACATCGTTTCCCTTCTGTTCACCCATCTCCCATCAAATAGCGCATCACGAACAAATTGGCGGAGGGTCTGGACTTGTTCATTTTCCCGTTCCCTCTGAGTTAGAGGCTCAAAAACTATCCAACATATAATCTCCCATGTACGAGGGTATAATTAACATATATAATATTATAAAAAAAACCCACCTCGATTCAGGGAACTTGTCGAAGTCACTGATGATGGAGTCGTGGAAGTTGGTCGTTGCGGAAGACAGACATCGTTCTGTCAACATTCGAGGGAAACACATTGTTGTTGGTGACAGCAGCATCTTATCTCCTGACGCAGAGGAAGAGGGATGTAGATGGATTATTTCATGGTTGTCACCTATCTTTCTTTCCCCAGTTGAAGAAGGTAGAATAAGACCTGTCCTCGTTCATCGGTGGAATCGGCGTTCTTCATTGGAGGAGGGCTCTTCCTATTACATCGAAGTTCCACCAATTTTCCCAAACAAAAACATTATGCCAAAACAAACATAATAATATTACCCATATTATTATTCTCACATAATTAATTAAAATTCTTTCAAAATAGATGATCCATCTAATTAATTTCATGCTAGAAAATTATTTGAGAGAGTGTTGGCATCTTAAATAAGATAGGAAGGTGGAAGGTTTAACCCTCATCAATGGGGGGGGGGGTTCTAAGGGTTTCAAGGGGATGTTGAAGATTTGATATTCGTGTGGGCCCCACACAAATTATCCTCCCATGGGAGGTTATGTGGGGGTGGGCCCCACCACCAACCTCTCTTTGGGAATAAAAACCACCAACTAAATAAAAAGTGTTACTACACATTTTTTTTTAATTTTATACTTTTAAGTAGAAACCCCAAAATATAACTTACATCCTGTATAAAACACAATTGTAGTATAGGTACTCTTATACAAATACCGGAACAACGAGTTCATCGGTGTCCTCATATTTCTATTCTGAGCACTAGTTCAATAGATAGGAAAACATGCATGTACGTTTATTGAACGTACTCGAACAAAAATTTAGAAATTGATTCCGAGCACACCGGGCCTCAGAATCTAGTGCCATCCGAAACTGCGGACTTGTAAAATTCCAAAAAATGTAAGAGGAAAATTTCCTTAAAATTTCCAGGTCTTTACATAATTTCTTTTCTATAATTCCATTCACTCCACTACTTTGATCTCCTCCTCAGGCATTGTATTCTCTAATAGTGACTACAATTGATTTTCATCTACCACTATATGATAAATAGACATCATGAAATTATCATTATCATATAATATAAGATAGTGAGGATCTATTCAATGGAATTGATCAATTGTTCTAGGATTAATGTGTCTAAAATATCCTCTGAAAATTAGTGGGTTGTGTCACATAAAGGAATCAATTGAAAATTTTTCTTTCTTAAGAGGGGTGGCTGTTCTTGCTGGTCAAGATTTTGTCTCTAAACATGATTAAATTGATTAAATATCATAAAAAGTGAACAATTTATTCCCAAATCCAGATGGGAATATCATCTATACAATCATCACATTCACCTCAGACTCGCTATTGACACATTATCTCATATGTATATCCAATGAATTAAAATAATGTGATATTATAATGTTTAATATTTAAACTATTATATACATAAATCTAAAACATTAAAATTTAACGGGATAACTCATAAATGTTATATATTTTTAACTTATGTTTTATCAAGGATTCAATCAATGTTTTCCAAGATTTATTTAATAATATAAAATATTAATGGAATTTTGGTTTCATTAAGGAAAATTCATATAGTTCTTATAAATTATAAAGATCATACCCCTGTGAGTTACATACCAGGTGTGAGTCAGGGATAATTATCTTGTACTATGTGATGATCAAGTCCAGCTCATTGATCAATTTTCGAGGTTATTACTCCTACGTACCTTTATTCCAAAGCCACATCCACTACTGTTATACCGAAAGGGATGAATTTTCATAGAAACCAATTCAACGTTAATTTATAAAAACATAAGAATGTTTTAATATTTTTATTCATATACTTAAGTAATTCACTAGGTATTTCTATTCATAAAAAAATAAATTACTAGACATTCCTCTGATACTAACTATTAAAACCCATATTTTGTTACACTTCATTTCGTGACATATTACATAATAATACACATAATAACATTATAGAAGATCAATAATTGTTGAGTATTTTGTAAATTTTATACATTGATTAATAACATTAAATATAAATTCAATAAAAATATTGAAAACATGATTATCATATGCTTAAAATAAATCTATTTTTCTAAAACTACATGAGATATCATGGGGATGTACATAAGATAGGGGGTTTCTATAAAGACTAGTAACAAAATAAAAATATAATAAATTACGATATAGTAGTAAATATATTCCATGAATCTTAGAAATGTAACATAAAACGGATGGGAATCATATTATTTAATAATAATTGATGATATTTTTGGATAGCATAAAAGACACATGGGAATGTGGAAAAACATAAAACATAAAATATGTTACTGGAAAGGCCAACCCATAATACAACATCACAGGGTGGAAAAAGTCCAATAATATATTATTTAAACTACCTAATCCCATACGTAATATCTAATTAGAAATAAACAAAACCTAATGCATTGGGGAACTATTAGGGTACACCCATCATGTTCATTTCATGTACATTCATATGTTTTCTACAAATATCATATAATATATATATGATTTTAATCAATTTTAAAAACATGATATAGGATTTATGTTTACATACATGGTTTGCCAAAAAAATGGATAAGTAAATATAGGTGAGGACCCATTAGTGGAAAAAAGGATGATTGTTTATAATAAAAATGATTTTCATGGAAAAATTGTAGGATAATTTTGATAGCATAACGAGGTTACATTAATTTTTATGGAAATAAATAATGGTACTTAAATGGAACCCATTGTTATTTGGAAGTGAGTAATGTTTACAAATAATTGATTTTGAAGACTAAAAATATAATATATGTTTTGGAGGTTTAATTAATGTTTTATAAAAATAATCAAATAACATGAAAAACATATTATTTTAAATTTAAAATTCATTTTTGGTTATGGATACCTTTCCTCGCTTGTATTCTACCTCTTTTGGGTATTATGATGTCATAATATATACAATATATTTATACTGTATTTTAATTTTTTCCAAAACAATTTCTACATGAGAAAATTATGTGAAAAATAATATTAGATAGTTTGGATATGTTGATTTATAAAATAATATTACTCTTCTAAAAATAGTTTTATTTTTTTCAATGTACACTTTTAAATAGAAAATTCCAAATTAACTAAATAATAATTTGTTTTTAACAATAACTATTTTTTTTGACATTTATAAATAATAAACTAGACATATTATAATTATATACTAATTTGTATTTAATAGGAATTTTTTTAATAAAACAATTCTATAAAAATATCATATATTTTTAAAATTCATGATTCATTAAAATACTATCTTTATTGATTTCATATATTTTCCAAAAACAATAATTTGTGTTTAATGGTATAAAAATATAATTTCATTAAAGATTTTTAAATTATAATTATATAATAATAATACTAAAATATAAATATAATTATTAATTTATATTAAATGGAATAAAATTTTATACTTTTTTGGTTTATATAAGTGGCCCTTTATTACACTATAAAATTCCGTAAGGGTAAGGTGTGTGATGTTGATATTTTCTTTAGGGTGGACTGATGAACATGGTTGTAGACAATATATTGATGAGCTTGATCATCTCCCATAAAACATTTACCTCATTATTTAGATGTTTAATATCATCTTGAGATTTTTTAAGGGAACATACCAATAAAGTTATCTCCCTTAGATATTCTGATAAATGGGGTTTATAGGTTATTATCATACTGGTCGATACAATCACTACCTTTTTCTATTTCATTTTGAATTATCAATACCTTGTCCATATAATAATATAACTATCCTTATATAAGGGCTATTCTAACACCGGTTTGAGGCTTAATGGAACTTTTAATCTGATAGGATATAACTTACAATGGTCTAGAATTGTCAATATAATGCAAGTATTTTATATAATTTCATTTCTTAATGAACAATTAATTAATTTTCAAAAATTATTTAATTTATAAATTTCCAAGTCATTACACTCCTTGAAATTAGGATTACATATTACCATATTCGAACCAATTGAGTTAATATTATTCCCACCTATATCTATAAAGATTATATGTAGTATTATCAAACTATAAACATTGACCTTCATTATCATTTCCTCATAAGACACTCTAAAAAGGTTATATATTTTTATAATATTTTCCAACGATGTATAATTTTTTTTGGTAATTGCTCCAAAACTGATGGTGTTAATTGTTTTGAAGTCATTAACAGGGAATTATGAGAGGTTCTCGAGTGAAACTCATAATTTGATATATGGGAAATATGACTTATTTTTATTTTTTTGAAATATTTTTCAATCATTTATATATTGTTTATTATTTTATTTAAACCTTTATGGGTTCCTTTCTTCTCATTTTTTTATTATTTGAGTGGTTTACATCTCTACTTTTAATTCCTAAATTTACTTTATAAGAGATATTATGTTTTGAAAATTACCTTTTCAAATTGTTTTCTCTTATTTTTATAAATTAAAAATCATATTTCCAAAATAATATACACTTCTCAAAATATTAATACTATTTGTTTTAAAACAATAATGCTATATTCGTTTAATTTTTTATTGTATTTTTACATGAGAAATTAATATATTCTTAGTTATTTTGAAAACAATTATAAGTGTTAAATATGATTAATTATGGGTAAAAAATATGTTATATACATATCTCAATAAATTTTCTTTTTATTTGACCTGGATATAATGTAAATACTAGGATGTGTCAAATTTATATGTTCAAATTCCAATTTACTTTCCTTCTCAAGATCCTCCAAAGAATATTTTATTGATTGTGACAAATGAAATTCTTAAGGAAAGTGGATATCATGGATAAGGTTTGTAATATTACATTTTTATTTTTATTCTTTAAATTATTAAAAAAATTTATTATCTTTTCATTAAAACCCTAATATCTCATTGTAATTATTATATATTTTGGGGTACTATGGAAATTATCAAGTTCTATTAAATATTTTTAGTCTTTTCCAAATAATTTTCAACATTAATTTTTTTTTTCAAAATTCCATATAATTACTCAAATATAACATGAGTATTTTAAAAAATATTTATTATGTTTCTCAATCGTATTCTAATTTTAAAATTTTTTCTATTATTAAGTTTTTTATAGTCACAATGCTGGAGAATGTATTTAAATATTAAGGGATGATTTTATAAAAACATTACTTCAAAGAGGGGGTGGATTTTATAAAAAAATTGAAAGGGGAGATTTTAATATTTTAATTATTTTTCTTAATATAACTCATGAGGTTATTACATCATGGTAATATTTTTTATCCTATAAATATCTCGTGTTATATATAAAATGGATGTTAGATTTATTATATCTTGTTGTTTCATCTAAAAGCGGAAACACATTTTCCCTCAATTTACGGTCAGTTTTATTAGATAAATGCTTCTGATAATTAAAATGAATATATTTTTATTCCTCAATATCCCTCTTTCATTGGGTTTTCATTATTAAAAAAACATACATATCATTCTACATTTTTCATTTATCTGAGTTTTATTATGTTTTTTAAATTCAATGTGGCGAAATTGAATGAATTTTCAATCACCATTGATGTATTTATAATGGTTTGGACTCATCATATAATCTATTATATACCCTGTAATAATATAATAGGATCTAGGTAATGGATTAGAGGGAACTGTGTGAGGCCCTAGATGTAACTAAACCAATTCCAATTTTACCTGTTACTCAGTTCCATTGTAGAATAAGCCATTTTTCTTGAATTCAACTCATCTAGAAAGTGGAGTAGAATCTACAAAACATTTTATCTCCTAGTATATCTTATTTAAATTATATTTACACCCACGATCCATAAGATAAAAAGAAATTGATTTTGGTGTTTTTATAGATTTACCTCATTTTAGGAACCACATAATACACCTAGTGGAAGATACTAAGGGATCCAGTGTTGTCGAGAAACCCCTAGTGTAGTTGAATTTAATATGGTCAAAATTACCACAATTTTAGACTTTTACAGTGTCAATATTCTATATGAATTATATTAACCTAGCAAGACATTTGAATAAAAAAACAATGTTCTTATCCCCTTTTATGATGCACCATTCACCTGAACAAAGTTCTTGATTTGAATCAATGTGAAATTTTTAAATATGTGAAATCATTTCAAATAGCCAACAAAAAAAGTTCCAAATACATCAAATTCTCACTAAATGTTTCTCAAATATATCATTAATCATTGTACTTATCTAATTAATATTACATTTAGTGGATTATAAATATTTTTTAAAGTTGAATCCACTCCCCCTATAACTTCCATTTCCTAATGGTTCACACACAGGTAATGGTATGGAAAAAATGGCTATCAATGAATTGAAATAGGGTTCTCAATATACAAGACTTCAAGGTGTGGTTTTTTTGATCACTATTGAGATCACGGTATTTACACAATAGAAAACTTGATTTGAGGGTTAGAGACATGGGGTATCACATCATACTGTCACTGAAATCCTTATCACATTTTTAATTCTTCTCTTCACTTTGGATCAATTCATTATTTCTCATTGACACACATACCTTCATAAATTAGGTTAATTACTTTCCACATTTTAAAAACATTGATATAATAATTATAAACAATAATTTAATTTATCAACTCTTTTTTAATTGATTTCCCATAATATTTATTCAATATAATTTAATTTTGAAATTAATCTCCGATTTATAAATTTTTTTTAAAATCGGATACCCCGCCAAAAAGTTTATAATATTTGACTAACATCACATCCCATATTAAGATAATAAAATTGATCTCTAAAACTGAATACATTATATAATATTCTTGAAACATGGAATGATAGTATGTACTGAACCATATATTTTATATGTGGATGAAATTAATTGTTTTTTAGTTTAAAAAAATATTTTCACTATAGTGGAAGGAGAAAAAAAATACTGAAATGGAGAAATATCACACTAAAAAAATTATTATTTGGGAAAAATCTAATTTCAAAATTAAGAATGAAATGAGAACTAATTTATATAGAAAATGTAATAAAAAAGATATAATAAAAATAATATTGTTAATGTTAAAATTTCATTTAAATGATTTACATTTTTTTTATTTTTCCATAATATGAAACAATTATATGGTTTAATAAAAAATGATTTATTGGAATGTGACCTCTGTAAATGCTTGGGTCCCCAATATAACACATTTCATTCCTGGTTAAATGCGACTGACACCTTCTTCATTAACTAAAATTCTTTTCGTAATCTTGAATCATGTTGTAATCACTTCACACCCATTAGTTCCTGATCAAAATAAATAATCACATTTATTTAATGATTAATCTATCATGAAAATCACTAATAGTTCCATTTTTGGTATGAATAATTTTCTTTTCATTATATATTCATTGGAGACACATGACGAAAGTCTTATAATATTTAGTGTTAATAAAATCCAAATGTTTTCCTTGATGAATTTTATATTTTTTGGACTCCATATTCATAAAAATGGAATATTTCAATGTATCCTCATAGGATTCATTAGGGTAAGTAGTTGGTTCATCACCCTCAAGAACATGTATATCTTTAGATATTTATACTTATCTATCTAAACACAAATGAAAAAATGCCCGGGATTTAATGAGTTCTAAATTCGGGATTTAAGTACTCATAATTTCTAGATGCAAAGGTAGATTAATTAACTAATGTGGACTAGATGAGGAACCATGTGTTTTCACAAAGTCAAACATGGGAATTGTTTAATCTTATTCAACATTTGAGGTTTATTAAATACATTCCACACCAATCATGGTCTTCAAAACACCAACTGATAACTCATGTTATAGGCCTTCTATAATGTTAATCTTTGGAATATCATGAAAATATCAATCAAATCTCGTATTCCAGTGCCACTATATATCAAACATCATCAAGTGATTTATTTTAATCTCTACCTCATTTATATCTTCATTCAAATTGTTGGTGATGATGTCATATAACTCATTAAACTTTTCATAATGACATTTAATGTGATTTGTTCCACCATTTTCCAAGTACCATAAATCTGTATGAATTTTTAAATTTTAAGTGTCGTGGAATTCATTCGATATATTTTCTTCATCAAGATAGATTGTATCATATTGATAATTATTATTCAAACATTCCACCCAAGTCACTCCATGGGTTAGTGACTGTTCCTTTTCAATAGCACGGGTGATGTATGATTCTCTATCAGGATGCTTGCTCATGGACTCATAGGCCAAAAGCCACATGTTATCATAATTAAAAGCATTTAATATCAATGATATCATTGATGGAGAATACCATACCATCTAAAACATTGTATCATTATATGCATGTATGGTTCGAACCTCTGTTATTTTTAATTAACTACTTGGGATAAGTTTTTAGATGGGTTTTAAAATTTATCATAGTAACAAGATATGTTATTTCGTTATTTAATAAATGGTACTAAGGAAGCATCGACCACATTCATGCTTCTCCATTCCAAGAGAGAAGTGTGAATGGGGATTAAGATTTTTTCTCTCGACCAAAGAGGCATGAACCTCGTTCATGAATCATTGGCTATATACATATATTATAATTTATGTGATATAAATTTAAATATTAAAATTATTTTCACTCAATATTCATTATAAATATTTATTTTTTTATCGTTATGAAATATTATAACTTGGTTGATAAGCTATATATTTATCAATAATGAATTCGATTATTTATTATTATTTTTTATTATTTAATTATTATATGAAATAATGAATAGTAAAAAATCAAATAAGTACATGAATTTAAATATAAATCATTGTTTAATTTCTTGATTATATATTTATTATTATTATATTAATACGTAATATTTTTCAACATATAAGTTTTATTAATTTTCCTTGATTAATATAATATCTTTAATAACATTAAAACAAATATATTTGAATATTAATGAAAAACAATTTATTTACAAAAAATATTTACTAATCAATAATTATATTATTATTAATATGTATTTTTACTACTAAATAATCACTTATTAACCAAAAAAAGTAATAATAATTATTACTATTATTTAAAATTTTATAACTGAAAATAATAATATTATTACAATTTAACAATTAATTTAAGGTGATTAGTTATTATATTAATATGAAGTATTAAAATATATAAAATATATAATAAATAATCATTATAAATTTATTATAGAATATCTATAACATTTATTAAATTCACAATAACTAATAATGTTAATATTTAATATTAGTTTTAAGAATATTATTTTAATACAAATATTGATCAAAAGAAAATGTGTTATTTGCTGAAGAATATTTATATTAATTTACAACTATATAAATTAATTGATTTATGAAATATTTATTAATATATTATCATTGTATTGAATAATGTATAAAAAATGATTTAAAAAACATTCAACATCAATCATTATACTATTCTATGTATGCGACATTGATGCTCCTCTGTGGAACAATCGGGTTTATATATGATTCGTCTACATCATGCCTGTCTACATCTCTACTATGACATATGATGATTCTATATATCATCAAATACAACCAACTCCGTGTCATAGTGTGTTGTAGGTAGTTTATTTATATTTTTTCCACTTGTACCTTTTCGTACCTCGAAGGATAGTGGCTACTAGATGGAACTATCACAAACATTTGAACAAGATGGTTTTTGTGCTGCGGATGACTTCAAATAAAAGGATAATAAAATATTCCGATTAATCCAGTTAGCATCTATCTATGAAAAAGAATAATTCATTCTAGAAGCACCTATTCCTGTATGTTCTACATGATGTGGTTGAGGATATGGAGGAGAATCTGGATGATCTTGATGAACAAAGACCTCCTATGAAACATTAGTATCTATAATACTGGGGTCACCGCTGGAAACCCTTTTTGTATATTGAAAAAATCAACTTCTCATGGTGGATAAATGATAATACCATTATAGATATCATATATGGGATGAAGAGACTATATAAAAACATGAAATATTCTTGGTAAAATGTGCCTCCCTCTAATAGATTATATATGTGATGGAGATGGATGATATGAGTATCCTACAAAGACAAATTCAATTGTTCGGTAATCTTAATAAAAAATATATTCAGAAGATGAAGGAAGAATGATTCCAAAGATATGAAATAATGGTCTATTTCAGATCAGTAATATGGATGGTTACATGCAGTACCATGGTGCATAATAACACTAATTGAAAAAAAATATACGTATTATTCACACATATCATAATAAAGACTCATGTTGTTTATACCAAATATCAATATATAATTGATGATACCTCCTCCAATCAAAGTCTCTCTTCCCTAAAATAATCAGGGAATGATGTGAATTTAATGAACTAGGAAGTTCGAGAATGAGATTATGGGATCTAAAATACATCATAACCATATCGTTCTGATACCACCCAATAATATGAACATGAATCAATGGAACGATTCAGAAGTTGGTAGCAAGAAACTCTATACAATATGGTGTATGAAATTGGATGATATCATCCATATATGGAATCCATGAAGAGATAAAAAATTAATAATTAAATTATAAATTAAGACACGTACAAATCAGAATAAATATTTAACTATGTAAATAATAAACATTTACATTGTCTGGATGAAGTTTGTCCCGTATTTCTCTGTAGGCTTGGACATCGTGTCTGGCTGCATCAGAATTTCGATATTCTAAATCCAAATATAGACGATATTTTTATATTAATATTTCACAATATAAATTTATACAATTGAATTAGACATTATATTTCAATAATAACATATAATCATCAATATAGTTAATCAGCTACAATATTAGTAGGCAATGTCTCACAAACCTGTGGTTCTAAGAAATGTATTTTTCCCCATATCGACACATGTATAATAAAAATGAATCCTACGAAATATCAATTTCCAATGGGATATTAAATACACAGTTCTCTGTATGTATATGATAAATAGGTACACCTCCAACTATATCATCCTTCTTGGTCCAAGTTATCCAATAAAAGTAAATACATTAGATTTAAAATTGTAGTGTAATTATCAATAAAAATCATCCAACTGTACATCATCAAAATGAATGCAAGTGAAAATAGAAGCATGTTGATCTCATTTTCATCCTATTCTAGATATCATAATACCTTTTATATCCATGTTAGGCATAATATACTACCTTTGATTGGCCTTTCATCACTGTGGACCTCAATGCCATACAATCTATGAATCAGGAAAAACTAGTCTTCCCTGACTCAGTCTATCACAGTCACACCATCTACAGGGGTCCCAAAATAATAGATATATCTTATACTGTAATATTCCATCTACCCCTCAATAAAATGTAATTAATGTGACTCTGGAAATTATCTATATATAACTGTAGTGATGATATTATTATTGATTAAGGTGAAGTCTAACATCGCTACACCACAAAACCCATCACAATGAAGATGAGGGATGATAGTGTGAGGTGGTGTAGGATGATTCTAGTGATGAAATCCTCGTACACTCGAAGGAATCACTCTGAATCCCACTAAAACAAAAGATGAAACATGTGTATCCAAGGATGTGAGAAATGGAGAACCTTCTATCGGTACATTTGATAACATCATTAAATATTTTTATTGAATTGATTTAATTTTTTAATTTTTCTAGAAAAACTATTTCAAGGATAATTATTTGGGAAAAAATGACGTATAGTTAAACATTATCAGGTAAAAAGATGAAATAATGTATATGTGTCATGTGTTGTAAGTATAGTCTACGAATTTCATATTTTATTGATCCCCAGTGATGTTTAATTTACTCTAAATTTGTTTTACTAAAATCATCATTGTTTAAAAAACATGAATAGACCATCTGGATACATGATATATTCATTTTTATTGTTTGTTTATTCTATAAATTATTATATTATCAACAAATTCATTATGAATGAATCCAGAGATGAAACAAACTAATGTTGAAATAGGACAGAATTGGATCAAATCTAAAATAAAAAGATTCATTAATGAAATTTTGTCATATGAAAAAATATACACATTATTGATGAAATAAAGAGTCTCAATAATGGATGATGAGATTTGGAGCTTGTTCTTACCTCATGGGGACATCTCTTGTGAGTATATAAATTTTCATGAAAAATGTAGCATTGCAGTCCTCCTCCCTATTGTGGAGTCTAGTCCATATCATTATTGATTTGAGTATAAATTGGAGTCCCTTAGGGGTATAAACTAGTAATATCAAGGAAATATTTTAAAATATTAATGAATTTGATGAAAACACAACAAAAAAATACAATTTATGAAACCCAAAAATATTTGCTATGAAAATATATTGATCAATAAGAAATGGGAAAGAATGAATGTTTCCAATATGAATCCATTAGTAACTATAAGAGTTAACCAAATTTATCATGTGATTCACTAAGTCAATACAGTGCTCCAATGATTATTTTTTCGATGTATAATATGCAATAACAAGTTAATATGTTTATCTAAATTCTTACAAGTTAATAGAATCACAATACCTGTTATAAAAAATTACTACTAAGAGCTGACCAATGTTTTATGTACCTTAGTAGTAGAAAAATCATAACTGAAAGAAGTTCTATAAAAGGTTATGGTTAGAATACTTCATATTGATGTTTTATATATTATCTGATGAATTTCACATGAGAAAAGTTCAATAAATAAATTCCATTTTCTATCCCTAGATAAGCCTATTACATCTACTAGACATGGTAGTACACAAAACTATAAAATTTATCAGGAACTAACCCCATTATCAAACATTACAACACACCCTTGAGGACCCCATTTATGAACTCCAATATATTAGTGTTAAGATGACCAAATCTACATCCACCATTATATGATAATGACAATTTATCCTTTGATATATGATTTATATATTCATAAATATTCTAATTAACCCAATAAATCCATTCAAGAAGATAATCAAACCATTCATGTTCGGGATCATATACTAAAACCATTAGAGAATAATGTGTTAAAAATAATATTAAAATTTATTAAAAAATAGAATGTTTGGAATAACATACCCATATTGAGGATCAAATTCATCAATGCATCATATCTGACATGCTTATACAACTTACATGAAATGTACAGAATTCAATATCAATGATAATAATTTTATTCTCTTAATGAAATTTCATCACTATTTATGACTTCTATAATCACTCGACATTAATACGATATTAGATAAAATATATGTTTTTTACATGAATGCATATACAGGAAAAAAAATTCCAAGATTCATAATTCTTATTTTCAAAAATATAAAATTAATGTTTTATTGGATGATAGTTAACATCATGTGTGTAATTAATAAAGAGAAAAACAGTATACCTTCTATAAAGTAAACAGTTGTTGAACTAAATGATTTTTTCACACTAGGGAAAATTTGTAATGCATGGTCCTAATGCACAAAAAAGCGTATTGAACCTCTTCATTGTCTAAAAATTTCAGTGATTTCTGGAAAGTACTCATCATTTTCCAATAGATAAATAATTTGATTGTTTATAGACAAAAATTCAATAATCTATTGCAATATTAAACATGATTCAACCCAGTCCTGATACACTTTTTCCTTTTCTATTTCATTTTCAATCCAAAGTTTTCCTTATGATATCATATAGTTAAAATACAGTTATATTCATTCTGGAAGGATTATTACCACTAACTAAAGGATGATTCCAACTAATTGGTAGAAACATGTCCAAGGAAGTAAATAATTAAAGACTATTTCCACTAACTGGTGGATCCCTATGTATCATTGGATCCTCATATGGTTCACTCCCAATATGACCTCATCCATATCATATCATGATTCTTTAGGAGATTCGTCATCTTATGATAAATTATAATTTAGTATATAAGGAGTACATACTGGGATGTCCCCTAAATTTCTTCCCAAATACTGATAAAATTCTTTAAAAAAAATTTATAGATTGTTAAAAATTTTTGGGATATTTATTATTTTATAAATGTCATCACATTAATTAGTATATTTAAAAAATAAAATATTTATACCTCAATTTATATTCAGTATGTAATTAATATTTATCTCTATTAGATCTGACAAACTATAACTAAAACCTTCATCAAAAAAATTATCTCACTATTAAAGTATATTGATACTAAAATTATCACCAATGAATATTTAATAAAAACTTATATATTTTTAAACCACATCATCAAATGTTTCATAAATTTTATGTACCTTTGAATAAATAACTATGAATTTATCTTTGGACTTATTTTATGGATTTTTTTATCGCTGTTGGATAAAAAATCCAAAACCTATTGGTTAACTTCTAAAGACACTTTTATCACATATTTCAGCTACCACTGGTCTCCTTTCATACAACAATTCACCTTGTCAAACGTCTCTTATAGAATGAATATTTATTATAATATTTCTCACATGAAAGTGAGGGGGTCTAGGGGTATATAATACATAACATTTTTAGGAACACACATTGGTCCTTACTTATATAGAGAGGAATGAATCACAGGTCTCCAATGTGGAAATGAAAATGTGTTATTATATATTATATAACAAAATAAAAAAATATATCATGAAATTTCAATTATACATGGGTCAGTCATCTCAAGATAAATCATCCCAAAGTACTCATAACATTTTTTACTGTACATATTATGTTCTATATATTAAATAACATTGCATATAACTAGATGTAATTTATAATAAATATCTACACCAGATTTCAAAAAATTTAACTTCACATCATCTGTATGTATATATATATATAATAAAATTTATTATATTTAATTAAAAATAATACAATTTAAACTTATATAATAACCATTAAAATTCTATACAGTTATGTTATTGACAATTTTATGACATTTAATAAGCATATATAATATTTATATCATTATTATACTTTCCAAAATATAAGTAATTAAATTTTATACTTTATTACATTGATGAAAAATTATTGATACATAATATTATTTAAATTTATTAATTAAAATTATTGTTTACATTAAATTAATGTAATACAATTTACAGACAAATAAAAACCATTAAATTTCTATAATTATTTTTATTTTCCATATTATAAAATTACATATATATATATATATCAAATTATTTTCATATTTATAATTTACAAAATATATGTAGTTATATTTCATACTTTTTTATTTGATATACTAATTGTTCATACTTAATATAATTAAAAATTGTAACTTATAGTAGTAAAATATTATTCCATAAATAAATATAATATTAAATATATATTTTATATATTTAAATAGATTGAAAATATAAATAACATATTTTAATGATAAATATAGGTAATTATTATGATTTTAATCTATTATACGTTAAAAAAAATATTATACATATATATATAAATATATTGAACTATTATTACTAATAAACAATATTAACAATATATATTAATAAAAGTTTATTTACCTAAATAAAAATTAAATTTTATGCAATAAAATTCAATTATATAAACACCATATTTAAATTTCATAAAAATTTAAAAAAAATTATATCATATAATAAAAAATAACTAATTAATTAATTAAATGATACAAAATACACTACATTATACATCCAATCATTCTTATTTCCATACATATTAAATAAATAAATTATAAAAAATTATAATTATCAATCAGACAATTAAAATTTTAAATAGAAATTCTACTTTCTTAAAAGACTCAAATAAATGTTGAAACTGAAATTTTGAAGGTATTTTCAATAAAAACCAAAATTTAATAATTATCTTTGGGGGGAGGTGCCATTTTTATAAAAAATTTCCCCTAACAGTGATAAACCCCCTTCATTCATTCATTGAATATTTGTGAAGGAAGCATGAATGGAGTTCACACTTCTTCCTCCATGTCGATAATGTGTGAATGAGGTTCATGAATCTTGGTAGGAATAGGGAGAATTGAGAACTCCATTCATTTTTCTTGAGACCCATTTCTAAAAATACCCCACCCCATTGCTTAAAATACAATTTATAAAATTTTTCCATCTTCTTATGATCCCTGTTGGGTTCGATAGTATATTGCATTGATGACTCCCTATTGTCTCCCTAGGTGCACAAAATCAAAATTTATTGAGTGATGAGGATTTGTTTAGAATATTTTCTTGACATTTTTTTGGAGCTACACCAACTCCTCATATTCATTCAATCAATTGATTTCCACCTCAAACAATATGCATAAAAAGTAAAAAATATCTCGATACTTGAATTGAATTTGATAAAAAATTTACCATGCAGTTTAGAAATATCTAGGCTAGTGAGGCTCCATCAAGAGTTGATGAAATAGTATTATTGAAAAGACCATGAAATTTCTATTGAAATTTTTTCCATAAATACATGGGAATTTTACGAGTCCACGAAAATTGACGGCGCATGATTTCAAGGCTCGGTGTGTCCGGAATCAATTTTTGAAGTTTTTTTGGGTTTGTTCAGTAAACGTATGAGCGAGTTTTTATAAATTTTGAACTGGTTCTCAGAATTGAAATCTGAGGACACCACTGAACTCGCAGCGCCGATATTTTCTTAAGGAGACTTTTAATTCGATGACAGTGAGTAGAGAATTAAAGATAGTTTTTGTGGTTTTTAGAGATTGAATAAAATAAAAATAAAGTTTGTGTCTTTATTTTTATTTGGCAGTTAAAATCTCCTCATGGATGTTAGAGGTGGGACCACCACACCTTAACATCCCATGAGAGGTTATGGTGGTGGGGCCCACCTAATCCTAACCTCCCACAAGTGGTTAGGACATGGGGACCAGACAGGGTAAAAACTCCACTATTAATGGTGGTAGCGGAAAACCTATCAACTCCCCTCATTAATGAGGGAGAGTTTCTCCACACCCTCCCTCCTTTTTGGTGGCACAATCCCTTTAATTAATTTGTGCCTACACCCCTAATTAACTTGTGATAATCCTTCACATTAATTAGGTGAATCCAATTAATTTAGTTCATCATTTTGAATTCTGTTGCAACAAAATAATAGATAAAGCTATCTATTATTATTTTCTTTAGCATCATGGTGCAAACTTTGGATAAGAGGGGAGAACTATCCCAATGAAGAACAAAGAACTATGATCTTCTTTGACTTCTTCCTCGGAGCTTCTACCGATGTGGGACGTCTTCAAAAGACCTACCCTCTTCAACGTTGTTAATGAGATGACATAGCATGGGATTGGAAGCGTTTAGTGGATGCGTTGAATGAAAATATTCTTCGTCTACATTCTGAGACACCGTCAACGAACGATGAACGATGATCAAAGGTAGGGGGTCTTTACATGTTGATACTTTACTTTAATCTTCTTCAACGATTGGAAAGGATTTGTTTGTAGGTGAGTTTTTGTTCATTTTCTTACTTCTTGATGAGCTAATTGATATCACCCTAAACGTGGAGGGTGCGGGCCAAACCAACATGACCCAACCCCATCCTCCGTTCTTGTTTGTGACGATCTTTGGCATGGTGTTGGGGAGACATAATGTTGAAGGCAGTGACGTTAAAGGCTGCACAACCCGTGGCCTCTACAAACCGCGCCACCCACGCGGCGCTCCGGTGCTCCAGGTCGCACAGCGTTCCTCTGACCGAACCACACCAGCCACACCGCCGCCGGCCCGTGCCCCCAGCTCTCGGCCACCGCAGACCTCTCATGTGCCCCGACCTAACCACACCGGCTGATGCAGGCTCAAGCCGCGCCCCACCGGCCAGCCCGTCGGCCTCACTGCCGCCCGCCGACCCACACGCCACGTGCCACCCAAGTCCCCCCTTGTAGAGCCCTGGCTGAATCAGCCCGACCACAACCTCCTAGACGAGCCGTGACGGGCCTCTCCGGGCCACGCACTCATGGCGCTTCGGGCGGAACCAGCCCCGAGCCCTAGTCTAACCGCCCACGCAGCCTACTGGGTGGGGCCCAATGGGTCGGGATGAACCTAACATGTTGTTCCACCAAATGGGTTATTCAAGACCCAACAGGTCTCACCGGGTCTGACTAGCTCGGGTCGGTCCTAGCGGGTCGGGCCGGACCCATGCCCACTACCGACCCTTTACTTTCATTGGCCATATCTTTGGCCCCGAATGACCATTTGAAAAACCGCATATGGTGCTAGTATTCTACGAATGTGATGGGCCCTATGAGTATACCCCACTAGAGTTTGGGGTAATGTTGTGGTATGGTCAAGTTGGATCGTGTAAGAATCCAAACGGGCCCCCAGGACTAACAGGATAATAACCCAAGGACTGGGCTTATGATTTGACGTGTCATCTGTTGGGTTGAGACTCCTATGAAGAGGAGGACCTTTGAGATAATTTTACATGGGACTTTGTGACAGTTGGAGTATTAACTAGTTGCTTGTGTCGTGGATCCTCCTGCATATGAGCATGCGTAGTGCAGAGACCTAGTAGCTGGCTGAGACCTGTTGATTGCTAATCGTTTAGACTTGGAGTGACTCTACTATCCCAGCAGGGAGTGCCATGGTGTCGTGGAGGACCCACAGTGTGGAGTGCCTTGGTGTCGCGGAAGACCCAAGGTACTCAATAGGAGCAGTACGTGAGAAGGCAATGAGGGGGAGCACCTCTATGTGAGCGCGAAAGAACCACGGTGGGGAGCGCCTCTGTGTGAGCACGGAAGACCAGTGGATCACTATAGGAGGAGTACCTAATAAGTCCATGTTTTGTGGGAAACACCTCTGGGTGATGTGGAAGGCCCACTGTACTCGATAGAGGAGCAGTTCCCCAACAGCTGAGGTTTGAATAATGTGACTAGGGACGTTACTTGATACTACCTCTAGAATAATATCCTGGTTTTAGATGAGTTAGTAACTTTTGTGTTCACCTCACGAGTGAGATGGATTAGTTGATAACATAGGTATATGTATGGTAATATACCTAAGTGGGGTTATCTGTTGATTTCTTTCTTTGTGGTTATCTTTATTGATTTTGTGAGTCCCTGAGGGTCTTAGGGTCCCTACTGAGTATCGTTTTACTCACCCCTGAACTGGCTATTCTCGCACATCATTGTGTTGGATTTAGACGACAGACATCATTGACTAAGGCTAAGGGCACCAGGACTGGATGATACCCGGAGGTGGAGTACGTGGTGTGATGGTACACGGAGGTGACAGACGGACATGGAGTGATGTGAATCCTATTTTTACATACCCTTTTGGTAGGATTTATCGGTGGATGATTCTGTAGTTGTTTCACCCCTTTTTCTAGTACATGTACTTTCATTTTCCTTTTACATTATATTAGGGATTGTATTTCCGGTCCCCTATTACTTTTCAACACTCCTTTTATATACGGTTTGGTTTAGTGTTTTGTTTCTAGCTCATGCTCTGTTGTGTGCATTTTCAATTTATAATGGCAATTCCTTCCCAGTTTTGGCATTTACACTTTTGGTGCTAGTCAAAAAACCATGGAATGTGGAAGGCGGGCTTGGGGTAGTCACGACACGGGACCTGGGGGTCGGGTTGTTATAAGTTGGTATTAGAGGAGTTAGTTCTACCATAGAACTTAGGATTCTAATCTTTTTTGTGAAGAAATAGTGTATGGGTACTGAGTGTGGTTTCTAGTTCAGAGAGTCTAGTGTTGGTGCGGCGACCGACTTATCCATACACCAAGACCCTTACCTCTGATTTCTGACTCTATGCATGAAAACATGACTTGGGTGTTTGGTTTCAAAAGTATTCATTAATTCTACTAAACCAGGTCATCTCACCAGGTATAAATCATTGACCATGTCATATTTGTTTCTTTCAGGATGCCTCCGCATGGACGACCAATGAGAGTCCCGAGAGTTGTATACACAGATATCCCACCGAGTGACGGGGCCATGGCGCAGGGCCCGTTTCTAGCAGAGGCACCAACGACACCACTTCCTGTTGGGCCACCAATTCCACCAGCCCCAACAGAAGATGATGCAATCTGGTTGGGCACGTTGCACAAGTTCCAGTGCCAGAGGCCATCCGGTTTCAGGGGAGAGACGAGACCACATGCTGCTGGGGAATGGCTGAAGGCCGTGGCGAGTGTTTTCTGACTGGTAGGGACACCAGCCATCATCATGGTGATTCTGGATGCCAGCCTTCTATAGGAAGCAGTCAGCAGATGGTGCTGCTGGATGCTCCAGGTCCATGACGAGATAAAAATTGTCTGGGCAGACTTTGAGAGCCTGTTTCGGGCTGAGTTTGTTCCAACAACTCTCTGCACAGTGCGTATTTAGGAGTTACTTCATCTGTAGCAGGGCAGCATGACTGTAGCTCAGTATTCAGCAAGGTTCACTAACCTCTCACGCGAGTCCACAGATATGGTGTGGGACCCATTCATCCAGGTGCGGACCTTTGAGTAGGGGCTCAGGAAAGAGATCAGCGCTTCAATGATCTTCCTGAGCATCCTGACGCAGGCGGACGTGAAGAGGAGCTGGTCGTATAACTGGTGGTGGGTGACATTTCGAGCTATTACAGCCACCAGCACTAGGAGGTCCACCCCAACCACAAGGAGTAGGTGTACACGGGAGAGCTCAACTTCAGACAGATGAAGCATACCACCATGGTGCTCCAGAGATGATTCGAGGTATGATCTGTGTCTACTCCACCTTAGCTGCAGTTCTTATAGACACAGGTGCTAGTCAGTCTTTCATTACCACTTCCTTCATTCGGAGCTTGAAGATTCTGATAGAGTCGTCGGCTCGATCCTTACAGCTAGATACTCTTATGGGAGCATAGTCGATAATTACACACTAGTACCGGCAATGTGCGCTTACTCTAGCAGCCCTGAGTCTGTTCGCCAAGAAGGAGGATGGAAGATTGAGGCATTGTGTTGACTACTGTTGCCTAAACCAGGTGACCGTTAAGAACAAGTACCCAGTCCCAAGGATTAATGACCTCTTTGATTAGCTGAAGGAATCATAGTGGATCTCGATGATAGACCTTAGATTAGGCTATCACCAGCTCAGATTTAGAGACGAGAATGAATAGAAGATGACCTTCAGATTTCGGTACGACCACTAAATTTTTTTGGCTAGGACTTTTGGCGTAACCAACGCTCCAACTGTGTTCATGGGACTCCTGAATATGTTATTTCAGCCGTACATCGATCGCTTTTTCTTAGTCTTCATCAATGAAATTTTGATCTACTCGACTACTGAGTTGGAGCATTCCTACCATTTGTAGGTAGTACTGGATAGACTCTAAGAGTACCAGCTTTATGGTGTGCTCTCGATGTGCCAGTTTTAGACCCGAGAGGTTCAATTTTTGGGGAATGTAATCTAGGAGGCTGTAGTTTTAGTGGATCTAGAGAAGATTGAAGCGATGATTTCTTGGGAGCCACCCAGGAGTGTGACAGAGGTACGAAGATTCCTAGGTTTTGCTGGAATCTACTAGAGATTCATTCTAGACTTCTCCAGAGTTCCATCACCATTATCAGCCTTGAAGAAGAAAGGACAACCCTTCATGTGGTTGGAGATATTCTAGTAAATCTTTCAGAAGTAGAGGCAGATGATGAATAGTGCCCCAATCATGATGTTTCCAGAAGAAGGCATTGGGTATATATTACTACGACACATCAGGGGCTGGACATGGATGTGTCCTGATGCATGAGCAAGAAGAGATTGCGTATGGTTCTCGGTAGCTGAGAAAACATGAACATAACTATGCTACCCATGACCTGGAGTTAGTAGTAGTGGTCTTAGCCTTGTTGATCTAGCAACACTATCTGATGGGTGAACTTTTTAACATGTACTCTCATTACAAGATTCCTAGGTATGTCTTTTATCAGAAGGAACCGAACCTGAGACAACGAAAATGGCTTGAGTTCCTCTAAGACAATGACTTCGAGACAATCAATACTCCTGGAAAGGGGAATGTTTCTTCAGATGTACTCAGTATAAGGTCTTGTATGCAGATTCTAAGCGAATCAATGGAGGAGCCGACTGCTTTGAAGATATCCTTTGTGGATAGAGATGGTGAAAATTCCTTCAGCACCATACAGTCACTCCCCCATTTCTTCAACGAGTCAGGGAGGCACAACATGGGGATGCTGATTGAGAGACACGATGTGCTCAGATATCCATAGGGTAGACACTTGATGGATTATCTGATGGTGGGGAGCACATCATCCTTTTTAGAGGACGTTTTATGGTGCTAGTGTTACTTCAGAAGAAATTGTTAAGAATACGCCCCAAATCCCATTTAGTGGTACATACAAGAGTAGTGAAGATGTACTAGGACCTCCAGCAATAGCACTGGTGGCCGAGGGTGAAAAATGCAGTTTCATAGTTTGTCACTCGATGCCTCACTTGTCAGCAATTGATGGCGGAGCACCAGGTACCCGCAGGCTTGGATCATCCATTATAAGACCAAGAGTAGAAGTGGGATGGTATATACATGGACTTAGTGATGGGTCTTCCACATACATCCAGGGGTCACGACTCGATTTGGGTGATCGTAGACCGAATCAACAAGTCGGGCCACTTCATACCGATCAAAGATCATGGTTCAGTGGAGATCATGGGACGCCTATACGTGTAAGAGATTGTGCGGCTACATGGAGTACCTTCTTCTATTATCTCCTATCATGACACACGATTTAATTCCCAGATGTAGAAGGGGTTTCCAGATGATTTAGGGACACAACTTAATTTGACCACTACCGTCCATCCTTAGTCAGATTGTTACACTGAGCAAACCATTCAGACCCTCAAGGACATGCTCTATGCGTGTTTCCTCTACTTCAATCAGATCTGGTAGGATCACTTAGCTTTGGTTAGGTTTTCATACAACAATATCTATCACTCACCCATAGGGATGGAACCTTTTTAGGAGTTATATGGGAGACCTTGAAGATCACCCTTGTGCTGGACTAACCCTGGGGAGTCAGCACTAGTGGGACCAAAGATGGTACGAGCTACCATGGAGAAGCTGCAGATCATCCAGGAGTGGATGAAGACTGTGCAGAGAAGAAAAAAGTCGAATGATTATAGGAGACAGAGACTTCGGGAGTTCGAGGATGGAGACCACGTCTTTATACGGCTCTCACCTCGACATGGTCTACAGAGATTTGGTCAAGGTGGCATGTTTTCTCTGTGGTTCATCATACCTTTCCAGGTCCTCAACAGAGTTGGTGAGGTGGCTTACCGCTTAACTCTTCCACCTCAGTTTCAACAGATGCACAACGTATTCCACGAATCTCAGTTGAGGAGATATGTTCATGAACATTCTCACATAATCGACCAAGGAGAGCTGGACTTCAATGATTGGGATACATTCACAGAGGATACAGTGGAGAATGAGGATCGGTTGGAGAAGGTCCTACATGGACGGTCGATACCTCTGGTACATTTTTCGCTGGAAGCACGTGAACCTCCAGGAGAGCACATGGGATCGAGAGGCTCAGATGCATGCTCAATACCCCCACTTGTTCCCTTAGTTCATGTTGTACCTTACGAGTATGTAAAGCCCTGAGGTGGAGAAAATTTATATACCGAGAAAGTTTTGTAGAAATTTTTTTTCCTTAAATACATGGTAATTTTGCGAGTCCGCAAAAATTGATGGCGTATGATTCTGAGTCCCAGTGTGCCTGGAATCAATTTCTGAAGTTTTGTTTAGGTACGTTCAGTAAACATATGAGCGAGTTTTTATAAATTTTGAATCGTTGTTTAGAATTAAAATCTGTGGACACTGTTGAACTCACAATGCTGGTATTCACTTAAGGATACTTTTACATCGACGGTAGTGAGTCGAGAATAAAAGATATCTTTTGGGGTTTTTAGAGTTTCAATTAAATAAAAATAAAGCATGTTGATTTATTTTTATTTGGCAGTTAAAATCTCCACATGGAAGTTGGAGGTCGGACCACCACACCATAACCTACAATGAGAGGTTATGGTGGTGGGGCACACCCAAAACTAACCTCCCACTAATGGTTATGAAGTGGGCACCACACTGATAAAAAAATCCCTTATTAATGGTGGGAGCGGAAAACCTATCAACACCACTCATTAATGAGCGATATTTTCTCCACACCCTCCCTCCATTATGGTGCCACCTTCCCTTTAATTAATTTATGCCAACACCCCTAATTAACATGTTCCAATACGTCACATTAATTAGTTGGAGACAAAAAAATTATTTCACCATTTTGAATTATGTGCCAATGAAATAATACATAAACCTATCTATTATTATTTTCATTGTAATATTGGTGGAAACTTGGGAGAAGAGGGAATAAATCTCCCAATGAAGAACTAAAAATAACGAACTTCTTCTAATTCTTCCTCGAAGCTTCTACCAACTTAGTATGTCTTCAACCGACAAACCCTCTACATCGTTGTCAATAATAAGACATAACTCAGGATTGGAAGTGTGCAACAGACGTGATGAATGATGATCTTCTTCATCGTATTTTTGTGACTCCTTCAACGATAGATTATGGACAATAAAATGAAGGGGTCTTTAGATATTTATACTTTCATTGATTCTTCTTCAAAGGTTGGAAATGATTTGTTTGCAGGTGAGGTGTTGTTAATTTTCTTACTTCTTGATAAGCCAATTGAAACCACCCTTAATATGGAGGGTGCAGGCCAAACCAACATGGATCGACCAATCCTTCATTTTTGTTTGGGACGATCTTCGGCATGGTGACAAGGTGACGACAAAGGCCGCGCGACCCACGACCTCCACAAACTGTGCCGCCCCGTGGTGCTCTGGTGCTCCGGGCCGAACCACGACCCTCCGACCGAACCACCCCGGCCGCACTGCCGCCGGACCGCGCCACCCATCTCTTGGCCTTCGCCGGCCTCCCGTGCACACCAGCCATACACCACCATCCTCCGCTGGCTTAGGGAACCTCGCTGGCCTGCTCGCCCACCCACCGGCCCACCTGTCACCCTGCCCGACCACCTTCCGGCCTGGTCATGCCCTGCCTGGCTGCCCGCCTCCCATGCGACCACCCGAACTATGCTGGCCCGCATGCACCGCACACCCCATGCCACTCACATCCCCCCATCACAACGTTCTAGCCGAACTAGCCGGGTCGCGCCATTCGGGATGAGCCACACTGGGCCCCTCCCTCGCGACGCTCCGGTCCGAACCCGCCCCGAGCTCGGGCCGACATGCCCACGTGGGCTGCTGGGCTGGGCCCAGTGGTTCGTGCCGAACCTAATAGGATGGCCCACTAATTGGGCTGGGCTAGTCCCAATAGGTCTGACCTGGTCAACCCCGACCGGGTCAGAGCGGACCCGGGCCAACTACCGACCGTTTACGTTATTTGGCCATATCTTTGACACTGAATGACCGTTTGAAGAACCATCAACAATGCTGGTATTTTATGAGCATGATAGTCCCTTTGAGTATACCCCACTAGAGTTCATGGTAATGTTGAGATACGGTCATGTTGGATCGTGCACGAATCCAACCGGCCCCCGGGGACTAAAAGGCTAATAACTCACAGAACGAGTGTCTGATTGACGCGCCATCTATTGTGTTGAGACCCCTATGAAAATGTGGACCTTTGAGATACTTCTACGTGGGAATTCGTGATAGTTGGAGTGTTGACTAGTAGCTCATGGAGCGGATCCTCCCGGAGACGAGCATGCGTACTGTAGAGACCTAGTAGATAGAAGATACCTGACGATTGATGACCATTTAGACTTAGAGTGACTCTACTAGAATATCGGGGAGCACCATGGTGTCACGACATACCCACAGTGGAGAGCCCCTTGGTGTCGCGAAAAACCCGCAATACTCGACAGGAGGTGTCTCTTAGCAAGCTATGAGGGGGAGCACCTCTGTGTGAGCACAGTAGAACCACAGTGGGGAGCACCTCTCTATGATCGCGGAAGACCCATGGTACTCGACAGGAGGAGTAATTCACCAGACCAAGGTTAGTGAGAAGTGTCTATGTGCGATGCGGTAATCCCACTATACACGATAGAGGAGGAGTTCTCCATCAGCCATGGTTTCGACAATGTGACTGGGGATGTTACCTGATACTACCCCTAGAATAAAATCCTAGTTTGATATGAGTTAGTAATTTTTTTTATTTACCTCATGATTGATATGGATTACTTGATGACTTAGGTATATGTATGGGCATATACTTAAGTGGGGTTATCTGTTGATTTCATGCTTTTGGTTTATCCGTGTTGGTTTTGTGAGACCTTAAGGGTCTCAAGCTCCCTACTGGGTATCATTATACTCACCCCAGCACAGGCTATTCCAACACCTTGTTGTATTGGATGCAGTCAACAGACAGTGCTGACCGAGGATGAGGTCACCAGGACTTGAAGGTACATAGAGGTGGACCACAAAGCGTGACGGTACACGGAGATGATAGGAAGACATGGAGTGCTGTGAAGCCTATATGTACCTAACCATCAGGTAGGATTTCCTAGCAGATGATCCAAGATCCGTTTTCCCCTTTTTCCAGTACTTTTACATTCAATTTCCTTGTACTTTATAGTTGGGCTGGTATTTCTGGTCGCCTTTTACTTTTCAAAAATCCTTTTGTATACAGTTTTGTTTAGTGTTTTTTTCCTGCTCGTACTCTGTTTTTTGCATATTCATGTAATAAAGGCAATGCATTCTTAGTTCAAGGATTTAAGCCTTTGGTTCTAGTCGCTAGCCCTTGGCTTATGGAAGGCGGGCTTGGGGTAGTCACGACACAGGCCCTGGGGGTCGGGTCATGGAAATTATACTTACTTTCCATTATTCTCAACTTCTCTATGAACACACCAATAGGCACCGCCTATTTCATGGAAAACACATCAAAATTTCTTTTGGGATATTTTAGACGTGAAATATGGACATTGTCTACTTTAAAAGAACTCACCTTGATGATATATATAATTTCATTGCTATATTTTTGTGAGAAACCTCTAATGTATTATCCTTTATTAATTATTGGAGTATATGTGATTTCACAACCTTGACCATATTTTTCTCCATGGATACCATGACTCCTTGTATGATAATATACCTGACTCCCCATGAATATATTATTTCCCCTATCATAATATCCCATTAGAAGCAGATATATGAAATCAATGAAGGGTAATGGAACAAAAAAAATAAAATTTTTCCCATCACGATGATAGGTACTCACCATGTTATTATACCTTTGAGAAAACAACTATGTTCCATAATCCCAAATAATTGTTTCCTTTTGAAATATGTTTCCAAAATAGGAAATAGTGAAAATAATATGATGATGAATCTTATAGAAACATCGTGTTAAAAAAATATTTATTTAAACTGAATAAATCTTCTACAATTGCATTGAGAAAGGATTTAATTTAAATAAGAAATAAAATAATAAATATACTACACAAAATAATTATTATCCAGTAAAAATTCCTAATAAACAATTTGGAACCTTTTTATTTTTCTTTAATATTACATTTTTATGGTATTCCGTTATCAACGCCAATTTACAAATTGTTACTACTATAATTTTGTATATCTAATTATTTGACACAACTTATTCATTGTCAACTATCGTACCATGTCTATTGTATCCCAAAATAGGCATTAAATTATTCATAAATAATTCATTGGTAGGCTATCATAACAGAGAATCCATTAACTCAAATCTTTTAGTCAATTTTCATGTTGTATGAAGGTGTCTATGTAGTGAAAGTGCATATATCCAATATCATCATCACAATATGAAAAATCTAATATAAAGTTATTGATCTTTTTCATGTCAATGGTATATAATGTTATTCAAATGAATATGAATTTAATCTTACATGTTTAAAACTACATGAAGTTGGATGAAAACCAATTATATAAATGATTTATGGTTTACTCTCATTATGGCATGAAAGATAATGGTATCTTCATAATAGAGGCTATTGTATCAATAACGTGGATCAATTATAGGATTAAAATTTATATACTAAATCTCTCTTGTAATATAACATTTTTTAGACCATGTTCTCATTGTATACTGATGTTATTTTGAGGGTTTTCCCTGTGTCAGCTTGGAATCATAACAAATATGGTTGATTGAAGATCACGAAATGGAGTCGGACAGAGGATTCAATTATGTTCTCCAAATTATAGAAACTGAAATACATTATTATATAATCAAATGGACATAACCAAATTACTCATGAATCCAAACCTAAATTCCAACATCATATTGTCATCACAGGATTTGATTAATTTTTAGATGATTTGAACATCAGGTTTCTCATTTGGTACTATTTAAATTTAATATCATAATTTCATTGAAATTAAAATTATTCAATGGAAAAATGAATCTAACTTATGTACCATGATATAACATAAAAAATATAAAAACTATAATATATGATCTATATAAAAAATAACTAAAACACTTCTAAATTAGTTCAATTTATTAGGGATCCTAATGCATTTTTAGCCATCATTGTAGTTTAATTAAATATAGATAAACAAATTATCATCAAAATGAAATAATAAATATGAAATTATAAGGCATGTATCTTAATTTATCATTGAAATTTTTTGATAAATTAAAACATAAAATTGCTTTATGATAAAAAAAATGCAGCAGCGTCACCCAAAAAAAGGAGAACATCTAGAAATGTTTTTATAAATTTTCATTGTTGATGAATAAATAGAAAAAATTTCATATTAATAAAAAATTTGGATTTTTAAAATTCCAATTAATTTTTATCATGATATATTTGAAATACAATGAATTAATATAACTAAAATCAAATGTTTGGAAATAATTATTTGATTAATTTATAATTGAATAAAGTGTTAAACTAATACATATAATGCATATTTAACCATATACAGAAATCTAATCAGGAAAACTATATATCAAAAAACAATTTTTACATTTATAATACAAATTTTATAGGATTAACCAGAATTATTGTATGTTATGATATTATATATAAGCATAAAATTTAATTAGATAGTGAAAACTCACAAAAAAAATATCCTATTTTAGTGAATAAGAAACTGATAAATAATTAAACACATTCTTAACCTTTGGGTAATTATTTTTAATGCAAGGAATCATTTTAAACATACATCCTGCCTTTGGAAAAAGAAATAATCAAAATTTTCTGAATATAAAATTAATTTAAACATATTTAAACTTCAAGATATAAAATTTTAAATAGATACCACTGTTATAATGAATTATAAAAATGGAAAAGATAAAATCAAAAACTCTCCTGAAAAATATGAAATAAATCAATATATAAGTTAAAAAATTTATTCTCTTTAATAAAATACTAAATAACATCGATGAATATTTATTAAGATTTTTAAAATAATTCAAACAATCAATTCAGGCTTAAGAGACCCCAGATAATAAAAAATAAATAAATTCAACTATAGAATAACACCAATTTAAATAATCAATAAAAGATATATGTAAAATAAGTCTTTCATAAAAAATATACAACACATTATATGGATAAAATTAAAATAATACTTTCATTAAGGTGATTTATATTCATCATAAAAAACATTTGAAATAATAATTAATAATGTAGATGTTTAGCAAGTGAAAATTTATATATAGGCTTTAAAAAATATATAATAAGAGAATTAAAATTATCTTTCTTTAATAGAAAATATAAAATAATTAACATGACATAATTAATAAAAAGATAAAAAAATATTAAATATATATCCCCAATTTATGATTCTCTTCCATCATAATGAGATATAATAATGAATATCCATTTTTTACAACTAAACCTATGTAAAAACAAATCATATAAATTTTAAATTAAATTATGTTGATAATATTAAATATATTTATATAATAATATGAAATTAATTATAAAATATCTAATAATTAAGTTCATGAGAGATGAAAAGTAGTCATAAAATTGATAAAAATCCATATACAACCCACCCATAAACTTAGAATAAAAATAATATAAAAAAACTAATGAATAGATTTGTTACGTGTCATGTATATAGCGGATTGATAATAATTACATAATAGAGGTCCAACAATAATAAACATAAATTAAAAACTTCACCACATGAAATCATAAAATAATTGAACACATGTTTACTAATTAAATGAAAAACTCATGATTCACATTTATTTTCAAGTCAAGAAATTCGAAAATACCAATACATAAATCTATTTTATGTAAGAATTGTTTTAATATAACTAAATAATTTTTCTACATTGTCACCCATATCAATTTTTTCCAATAGTATTCGAATATGATCCATTATGAACCCATGATGATTTTAAACAATCATTAGTGGGTAAAATAGAAGATAAGATCATGGAAATAAATTTTTTAGAGTGGTAGAAAGATCAAGAAAATCACAAATAAAAATTCATTATTATATTATACAGTAAATCCATTTATAAGGAATGTATCATTAGATAAAAATCTTTTATTAGTATTATTAAAATAATTCTTGATAAGTTTATGAATGTATGGATTATTACCAAAACATGATTTTTATATATGTGATTTCATTATTCCCATTATATTGACCTAATTTTCATTTCTTTAAACAGATATAGATAAAATTACCTTCAAACTATATTCATCTATTTTAATATAATCAATCACCTTATAGAAATATAAAAAATCATCATAAATATGACTTTTTTAAATATAGGCAGAATGTCACATTTTTTTCATTTTTATCCCCAATGTCATTACTTTATTTTTCCAAAATTTAAACTTTGTTAGATTAACAGTAATTTAAAATAGGAAATTATTTTATTATCTTTACACATACTTTATTAACTTTCCTAAATTCCATTATATGATTCTTTGAAACTTATTTTAATTATTTAAACAATTCAATAACGTTATGAACATATTTTTGATGATTTCATTTTATTTATCTTGATTATAAAAATTGTAAAAATAAATATCTAAATCATAAAAAAATATAAATTATAAAGGAATACTAAACTTATTTTTATTTTTCACTATCAAACATCGGTTAATCCACTATTTATAAATTTTGGATTTGTCACTAGAATCTAACTATTCTGTACATCTTTATCCAATATTTTATGCAGATAATTATTTATAGTATTTATTATCCCTTCCTCCATGTTTAATTTTAGGTAATCTTTTTTTATATGTGTTTTTACTATATTCAAAAGAGTTTATTTCAAAACAACAATACATACTTGTGGTGAAATATTTAATTCTTATGTAATCATTCTGATCATTTATGGGCCATTTCAATAATGTTCTTTTTTTCATCAGATTGTATACACATTTAAAAATATTTTATATTTCTTATTTTTTATATTTTTTTCCGAAAATTCATAAGTGTTAGATGTAAAATATATATATCATTTGAATGAAATACATTTATTATGTAGAGTATCATCTTTCACATTGTTATTTCACCCATTTTTATTTTTAAAATTTAATATGATGTGTTCATCTAATCTGTACTCATAAAATATTTTAGTGTCCTAAATCAAATACTTCTCTATATTCAATTTATTTGGTAGGGTTCTCAAGAATCGTTCAATAACACTCAAATTTTCCAATATTCCTTAAAGGGAATTGATAATATTCCAAATCTTGATAATATATGTAAAATTTGGTTGATTATTCCAATTTTCACCCATCATGAAATCTTGGTGTTCCATTTGAAGCATTTAAAGTTTCGTTCTAATCTGGTTTTCTGAACCAAGTAGAGTCACTTTGGAAATTATCCAAATTTAATGATCTATCTTATATGAAGATACATGAAGAAACACTGTTATGATAGTGGAACAATATTAAATATTTATAGTCATGTAATTGAAATCCTATTTTTCAACATAATTTTCAATAAGAGTATTCATATAACCTTTATTTAATTTTTATATTTTTACAATGATCTACCATTTCTCTCTACCTATCTTAATGATGCCAACAACCATTCCAGTTTTCTGGTAACCCTAAATGATCACATTAATGTGAAGTGGGTTTGGTGGAATACGAGAATTTTTTAAATTCATTCATTTCAAACTACAACAACACATTTTATTGGACTAGGATGTATATGATATTAAAGATAGCATAAAAACATATAAAAAATAAAATATAAATTTAAAATGAAAATCTTTTGGATACTAGGTATTATATAATAATAATATAAATACTACATATTGTCTATCCTTGACAAGGTCCAATAATAGATACCAATTTTTTGAAACTATATAGAAATATAAAAATGTCTAGATGGGGATTCAATGAACCAAAAAAATTATATAGATGTGTTAATTATCTAAATAAATTATCAAAGTTATTATTTAGGTTATTTAATGTATTGGATAATTTAAGATTAATACATGATTTTTTTAGTATTTCGATAAAATGTGGACCTATTTTACTCATTTACCTATTTATTCCTCAGGAAATTCATTAGTTATTACAGAGATAGAAATTTTTTTCAATAATAATCAGTTACAATCATAACATTTTTATAGGAAGTTTAACTAGATATAGTGACTTTTTTAAGGGGTTTCATGTGATGGGGAGTGAAGGGACATATATAAGTCACCCCATGCATAATATTAACATGATATAGTAATATAATTTTTTGTGTTCATAAAAAATAATAATGAATAAAAAAACTAAACATATTGGAGATTGATTAAAAGAATTCCATAAAGAAAATTATAGTATAATAAACAACATAATATATTAATGTTTTTGAACCATGATCCCCCTATGAACATGATATGAACGCCACCACTATGAAATATTATTTTATGGAGAAAACAAAATAGGTATATATAAGATAATAAGTATCCAAGGAAAACAAATAAACTATAAAAAATGTATCATCCAACCCCTCCTTATTACCTTAAGAAGCTATAATGATGTTTCTATGATCTGGTGACATCCCCAAGACACTAAAACAAATAAATAAATTCCATTGGATGAAGATAAATTTGGTGTTTTTCCCCGTATAAATAATACTAATTTAAAAATACAATTAAAATATCCTAAAATTCTATATAATGCATGATATATAATATAAAAATCCAAGGTGAAATAAATTAATACAACAATACAAGAGATTTAATTAAAAAAAAGACCACAACATTCAAGGAACCCAAAATATAAAATAAATTTCATGGAACCAAAGTGGAACCATTACAAAGAAACTTGAATAAGTACAACGCTAAAACTCTACATATCAAGACAAAATAATTACAATTCATCAAAATAGAAGTGTGATACCTTTCTTTTACATATGCCATGATATATTTTATCCACAAATTTCCAAAGTTCCCTAGATAATGTTGAGTATAAAATCAATAGTAATTCCCCAATACTTCTGAACACAAACCACTTGTAAAATAACCCGCTCAAAAATTTTATATAAAACATTTGAAATTAGTGAATAATTTTATTAAAACCCCAAGGTGAAATCCATGCGTGTGATCCATAATTAGGATTATATTCATTATTATATAAATGGGGATAATAAATTCTCTATACATGAGCTAACATAATATTTTAGATTCATATTTGATGATGTCACTTCAGAACAATACTCCACCATCTTTTAATTGTGGTAATTCAAAACCATGCTCCATCCAATTAACACATCCCAACAAAATTATGTCATGTTTTCCATTCCATTTCATTTCACATATAAATTTTTTTCTATTTATTTATTTTATAATGTAGTAAAATTTTGAAAATATTCTTTCATAGTTTAATTAATATCAGTTTAAAATTATAATCAAATATTATTTTATATATATCCTATTATATTTTATGAAATTTACAAATATATAAAAAATAATGTTTTTCTTCCCAAATCACACAACATTTCTATTAAAAACACAATTAAATCAATTTAAAAAAATAATTCCATGATTTTGTAGAAATATTTGGGATAAGTGAGATTCCTTATACCTCTATGTAGATGATGAACACAATGAACTTCTGAAATAGCTTTTAGATCTGAGTTTATTAAAAATACCCCTAATATATTTAACAATATCTAATCAATATTCCCAATATAGAACATAGATATATCTATAACAATATATATATGTAGTTCGGGTAGAGTTAATAAGAGTATATGTAAGAATGGTGGAGAAGAACTAGGGAATGCCATTTAATTTTGATCTCCATTACCCATTAAATATGAAAAATATTCCTCTAGATAAAAAGGAATCCACTAGGGAACCTTTATAAAAGCATGAGAACATGATGCTAGAAGAATAGGGAAATAATTTGGTTTTTAGGATCTGAATGAATTGTTAGATAAGATTTTCATGGAAATAAGATAATGATTCATTGTAAGTGACACGATTTATCAACCCATGAACCAACCATGTTTTTACTACTACCCCCCTTAAATAGGGAGTCACTCAGTTTTTCCCCATGATCTGAAAGACCATTTTCCAATCAATAGATAAAATAGCCCAAATTCCCCCACTCACACAGTTAGCATAAATAGTTAGATAAACTCTACAGAATCAATTATTTCCCTATGTATCTATGTACATGATTTATTCTAATAACTGACATATTATGACATAAATTGTGTGCCAATTTTTCAACTACCTATTGACCTCCAAAGAAACTATCATAATTTATTGAGGTGGTTCATCATTTCAAATAATCATTCTTAAACATGCACCCTTAAATATAAACAATAGGATATTAAAACTTGCTAGAGAATCCAAATACATAACCAAGATATGATATTATCTTAAACGACATACAAAAAGGGAAATCTTCTTAAAACATGAGGTGAAATATTCTCCCAAACAATAGTATTTACATATATATAATTATGGTGATCATTGTTCATTTTAATGGTCTTGGGCCACTTATCTAGAATCTCGTTATCACATTCCCATTCTCATCCTGAATCTTACCTTATTTCCCATACCCAAATTTTTTTTACCATGTATGAAATTCTATTTCTCTTTCACTGTCTATATTATCGTAATAATCAATGTAACATCATGTTCAATAACAATACTGTCCCATCAAATCACATGGTAAGGGACATGATAGTAAATTCACAATTGAGATACCAGAAATAAATTATTCATTGAATGTACCCTTATTAGTTAATCCAAATGATAATCCAAAAAACTAAATTGTTTAATTATCCAAGTAGAAAAAATTTATTAAGGATAAGAAATGTTTTTCATACCAAAATAATGATGTCATACCCATGGTGTGATTCTTATGAATGCCTGAATAGTCACCACAAATTACAATGGTCGATGATTGTGATCTGTATATGATTTAAGGAAAATTTTATTCATTGAAATTATCTTTATGATAAATAGATTATTCTCTACTGTTTCATCCCCAATATATATTTTAAATTTTAAGGCTCGCCTATTTCCTTCTAAAAATGTGTAGAATGTAATGTATGGCCAAAGTGTTATTTAAAAAGATCCATATATATCGATTCCACATTCTTATTATTGTATGAAAAATTATATTCTGGAATATGGTCCTCCCATTAGGCCCTAAAATCCATTAAAATGATTTATGCATATCTTCTATTATTTTTATTGTACTTTCAGAATGTACATACTTTTGTGGATGATTATTTGTGCTAATGGTGAAAATGTATTCATTGGGATTTACAAAAAGAAATAAAAAAATGAGATGAAACAATATTTACCAGCTATGATGAATTGATACTAGTACACCATGGATAATTATAACTTCTCTAATGCAGATATTCGATAAATCTTACACCATATTAGATTAAAAAATATAAATTAAGTGGTCCAAAAGTGTCAGTAAATCTTTAATTATATGGAAATAATAATATTTATTAACCATTATTTACAGACCTATTATAAATTATATCACTATTTTATCCTATTTCCATATGGTTATAGGTAAATAATGAAAAATACATGATAGTAATAAGAGCTCCACATTGACCTATTAATAGGTGTGGCATCTTGAAGAAAAAACATGCACTGCTCATTTCATTCCAACCTACCAAAATTATCCTTTCAATACATTAAAAAATTTCCCAGTACTAGGGTTAATAAGTATTTGTTAAATGTTTGTAGTCATAAAAATTATATTCTTGATAAGCATGAGGTACTACAATGAATTGAAATAAATACAACCACGAATTTGTTTCTATAATCCATCCCTCAAGAGACACCACACAATTAGTTTTTAGCTCAATACTATATATTATAAATTATATATCTAATTATTTTTAAAATAATAAATAATACTATGAATAAGATAAACTCGAAATAAATCAATAACATTACCTTTATCAGGACAATCTAGATGCATTTAAGAGATTGTTGAAATTAGATTCCAGTAAGACTAAACCCTATTTACAACTAATAATTTAAATTCTTGATAAATGTTCCCAACAATGAATTAACATAACTGGTGTACACATCATGTTGAATTCAAAAATCTACAGATATTTTATCCATTTAAATTGCATCAAATTCAAATCACATTTTGTGAAAATGTGATTTAAGCTTCTATGATCCATAAACACTATGAATTCCCTATGAAATAGATTATGAAACAGATTCATTAATTCATGGATTACAATGGCTCATTTAAATTAAAATTTCAGTCTGTTTTTATAATTTACATACAACTATCTTGAGCCATATATGAAAACATGCTCATCTTACATCAGAATACAATCCAAACTAGATATGTATGCATCACAATATAAAATATGTCATTGTCTCAATTATGGAAACATTAGGTTAATTATAGATTGAAGGTGAACATTATGTTATTAAAATGATCAATTTCACTCATCAATCCTTTTTAAGGAACACTATTCCTTATATTATCTTCATTTGGTGAAGAAAAAGATGATAAATCATTAATAAATATTTCTGAATATCGCTATCAAGTGAAGAAACAATGCTTCTCCAAAAAATTATTTTATGGTTTACCAAGTGATAAAAACATTTATCTTCTGAGGATCCACATAATTTATTTTAGAAAATTAAATTTTAAAGGGAACATACCTCTTATATCTATAAATATAAATTATAATATATAGAATAATGGATATGTTCCCACAATAAACCAAACTCCATGTCTATATATTTGTCATTACCGACCAACGTTCTAGAATAGACAAGAATGTCATCAAAAAATACCATAATAAAATATTCAATATACCTATAAATGATATGATTAAGTAATTCCATAAACACTATTGTATCATTTCTATGTACAAATTAAATACCCAAATCCATGTATAGTTAATAATGATTTATATTTTTCTTATAAAGTTATCTATTTGAATTCGATGATGATGATGCACTGATAAATAATTAATTATAAAGAACCACAAGGGACCCCTCAATTTATTAAATAGGTCAGTAATTTTTGAAATACAACATCAGTTCATTATGCTATCTTTTTTGTTCATACGATAGTCTACACAATGTCATCATGTTCAATCATCATTATTTATAAAAATAACAACTGATTTCAATTGAGACATACTAGGATGAATGATCTAATTGATATCCAAATCTATTTTTAAAATTAAATTCAATAAATTCATTATTTTCCTTCTTATAATATTGAAGTGAAATGTTTCTATTCCCTAGTAGGAGAAAATTTATAAATTCCATATCCATTTTATGTAAAAAACCGAATAAGATATAAGGGAAATGTTAGGAAATTAGTCAACAATGGTTCATAAATCTCTATTTATTATTGAATTAGTAGATGATAGATTAACTATTTCCAAATAATATGGTATATTCTCAATATCAAGTTCCAAATTTACATATATAGTTGTATTCACATACAAATCTCCCTAAATAGAAGTATAATACCATTATGAGATGAAAACATAACATGAATGGAAGAAAATTTGATGTGGTCCTTGAAACATTTCATCTAATACTTTCCAAAAATTAGGTTATAGATGTAAATCTCAAGATCAAATAATCCCCAATGCTAATTATTTTCAACTATAGTCATTTAACACATTGCACAAAAAAAACTCCAAAATCTCACTGGCCATGTAGTGATTGATGTTACAAAAAATAGGGAATCAACTCAACATGAAACCCATCAGGGTTAATGAATCAAGAATCCATAAAATTATTGGGAATGCCTATTCCAAAAAATGTATTTCATATATTATAATTCAAAAGAATCAAGACTCGTACTTTCAAATGACCATATTGATCACTTATTATTGTCTACTCATAACCATAAACTAACAAAATCCTTTTTCATTTTTATTTTCTATCCAATTAAGATTTCATAGCTTGAGGAGACATGATTTTCCTTGAATCACCCTAGCTCACTAAATTTTGAGTTTGTGTATTGTTATTAGGATATCATCTAGTCAAATCATAGATCATTTGGGAAACATGAGACATCTATTCAAAACAAGACCATGGAGAACTATGATAATATAACTAGATATATGATTCCATTTTTGAAATGATCTAGGTGGAACCATATAATCTCACATGATACGCTCAAGGGAGCCGTGTTGAAAAAAAGCCTTATAACTTTTTTGTCAAGGATAACAGTTATTTGATCTTGTGGTATGATTTCAGAATACACCACCACCATGGAAATATATATCCCTTTTCTGTTTATTTCTATCATTGGTGTTCCCACCTATTCTTATGGGGACTTGAATACTCTATACATTTGTATTTTTTAGATATATGTCTTTCAAACATAGTCTCTCTACTCGCCATATCAAAATAGTTTATATTCAAAATTGATATTATCTTTAGTGAAATCTCTATTCATAAACCATATTCAAAGATGAATTAAATCATGAATGAACTAGAATAAATATTTGAGTATACACAAACAATGATCTTAAATTGTGCTTTATATTTTGTAACCAATATCTTTTCCGACATCAATATGAATAAACCAAAATTATTTATCATAAAACTATGAGTATTAAAATTTTTGTTGAGTAATTATCAAAACTACTCCCTTGAATTTCATTGTTAATTTTTATCTTGAAAAAATAAATAACACCACTAGAATGAAATATCTTCAAACAAACACATTTCAAACATGAATTTCATCTTGGAATTTTTTTTGAATGAAATATAATATTTGATTCATGATACACCACCACACATAATATTTATGAGGAATAGAACCCCCCCCCCCACAAAAAAATGAGTGGATTCTGTTTCATATACTATAATTATTGGTATATATATCAAGGATCATCATTCGGTTTTTCCTATTACAACTACTTGAAAATCCTAAACAATGATCTGGATAATAAACTAATTCAATTGTGGCTCAAATTCAACAGATATTTCCACATCTTCATCATATTTATTCCAACAGCATGTGAATAGTTCTAATTTCTATATTTATGAAATCAAATTTTTTATTACTCTTTATTAATAAAGGACTTAGAATATTTTTAGAACAATTAGTAGTAATCATCAAAACCATAATTTTGAAAATAAAACTTTTAAACTAGATTTTTTATAATTATTTCATTTATCAATCTATATTAATCATGAAACATAAAATGAACAACATATTCATAGTTTTAAGTATTAATATATTTACGTGACCTGAAAAAATCATTAACTACCCCTAATATGATGATATTAATTTTCCTAGATCACATTTGAACTTAGAAAACCCTGGTAACATGAATTATAAAATAAATATGTTCAATATTTTTTATAAGACACATTATTGATATTTATACATTCATATATCTTTACTACCAACCCAAGATGAAAAGTCATAGTGGAATATGAATAATATTCTAAACATCATGACCCTCCTAACTTGCAAGAGAAGTGAATAAGGTGTTACGAGCCTAAGGAGAAATCCCCAAAACTATAACATATATAAATAAATTCCAAGGTCTTAAGACAACAATGTGGGTTTATTTTTCCTCAGAAATATAAGATACATTCATATACAATGAAAACATCCAAATAATGTATATGATTCATGGTTAAAAACAATTAAAATCAATTTCGAAATTAATCAAGAAATAATTTATTATTTAATAAATAAATAATAGATTCAAATAAGAATGTACGATATTATATAATAGAAATCCCTTGGAACAAAAGTGGAACCCTGAAAAAACAACTCAAACAACCTCAATTTCCAACTCCACATTTCCAGAATATATTACTACAATGCATCTATAGATAAATGTGAAAATTTTTGAATATATATTTCTTGATATGTGAAATGTGAAATATTTTTTGGAAGTATATGGTGAATAAAAACACAGTGGGCACCCCCAATAGGATTCACAAAACAAACCCTTAAGACAATAACCATTTAACACCTTCTAAATGACATAGATTAATGTAGTGAAATATCTTATTAAAAATATAAAAATAAATCCATGATATTAAACCATAAAAAATTATTGAACCATTCTTGTATAATTGGTAAAGAAACATCAACCTACCCAAACTCACATAACACTTACACACAAGATTTATGTTTCACATTTGATGTTGGTACTTCCTAACCATACTATATCCGACATTGAATGTGGTACTTCATGAAAATGACCCATACCATTGACACATGCCTTTTCATTTTTGAAAATTTATCCTCTCAAGATATTTTTTAGAAATTGAATCAATTTGTCAAAAAATTATGTTCAATAAAAAGAAATTAAAATTTTTAAATCCATTATTTTAAAATTATCAATATAGTGTTATTTTTTAAAATCCGTTCAATTTTTCTCAAATTTTGAAAATTACAAACAAAACATGTTTTCATCAACAATCACAACAAATTTTCTTTGAAAATAAAAGATATATGTTTTTAAAAATGTATCCTTTAATATCTAGAAAAATTATAGATGTGAGATAATCCTTCTACATTTCAAAAATTATCAATCAAAAAGAATGTCACATATATATTCTAGATCTAGGATAAAAACACAACTAAATTAATTATTTCAACCATATATCATTAATAATTCCATCATAGAACCTATATATATCAAAAATTGAAAATATATATATTTACAAGAGAAATAAGAAGAGTATATCATAAAAATATAAGGAAGAACAAGGACTTTCCATTGAATTTGTATATCCAACACACATTGATTCAACAAAACATTCCGATATATCAAAAGGAATATCTTTTGGGATCCTGATATCCTAGATTAATAAGGGAAATTAAGGTTTTTGGAATCTTAATCTGGATTAGATACTATTTTTGGGTATTTTTGTGTTTGTCACATTATCATATAACATGGTTCTGCAAAATATATTATAACTGTGTACATTCCTGTGTCTCCCAATAAAGGTAATTTCATGGTTATGATGCAAGGTATGGATAATTTTGTGCCAAAAATAATGTTATGTTATTCAAATTCCACAAGATGAATGGTTCTATAGCATGGCTATACAAACTATGAACCAAATATGTTTTTCTCACCATTAAAAATTCATGGGTTCCTCTTTAAACTAGTATTATTGGGACAAATCATGATCCAATCATGTGCCATTGTAGTGACCCCTAAAAACATGTTCCCAATTTATTGGATGTTGTGCGAATTTGTACTGTATGTCCTCAAACCCTAATGACATTAAAACACCTTCAAAAGACTTCAAACTATCCCTATACATCTGAAACATAATCAATTTATTATATAATCTTAAAACACATAAAAAGTGAAAATATATATATTAATAAAAAAATTGGATTGGTAAAATTCTAATTAATGTAGATCCTAATATAATAAAATAACATAGAATAATTAAAAATAAACACAGATGTTTTGAATTCATTCTTTTTTTAATTTTTAATTGAACAATTATTAAATTAAAACATGTAGGATATATTTATCTCAATACTAAAATATAATTATAAAAACTATATATCAATACACAATATTTATTTTTATAATGAAGATGTTAGATGATTAACATGAATTATTTTAGGTTATTATAGTACATAGAATAATGAAATATAATTAAAAAAATAAAACCAAAAAAAAATCTACCATTTTGTTCAATAAAATAGAAAAAAAATAATTAAATACATTATACCCATTTGATTAATTATTTTAAATGTACGTAATTATTTTAAATAAACACCCCCTTTGGAAAAATAAAAAAATAATTCATCATTTAAAATTAATTTAAATATATTGAAATTTCAAAATATAAAATTTTAATTATATACTCTAGTTAGAATGAAATATATGTTAGGTAAATATAAAAACCAAAAATCTCTGAAAAAATATGAATGAAATCAATCTATAAATTACAAAAAAGAATCCACCTAAATAAAATACTGAAGAACATAAATGAATATTTATTGTGATTTAAAAAAGCATTCAATCAATCATATTATTATAAATAAAACCTAGCAACTAAAAAATAAATATATTTAATTGTAGAATAACTCCAATTAAACTAAAATAATAATTAAAATAATTCATTCTTGAAAAAATATATTATTAATTCTATAGAAATAATTTAAATAATCCATGAATTAATGTGATTTATATCCATCATAAGATATACATAGGAAATAATAATTAATAATGTAAATATTCAACATGTGGAGATTTATAAATTGACATAAAAAATATAATAAGGGATAAAATTATCTATCATTATTAAAAAATAGAAAAAAAAATTAACGGAAAATAAATAACATAAATAAAAAAATATATTAAATAGATAACCATAATTTATTATTTTATTGCATCATATTGATATATAAAAGTGAATATCCATTTTAATTACTCATCTTAAAAATTAGAACATTTAATATATAAATGAAAATAGGTTGACATTTTTCAATATATTTATATCATAATATAGAATAAAGTAAAAATATCTAACAATTAAGTTCATAATTTTACAAAAGTAGTCATAAACTTGTAAAAAACTATATAAAATCATCCCATAAACAAAGAGTAAGAATAAAATATTATAAAAAAAATTCAATTAATAGATTTGATACATGTTATGTACATAATTGATTGATGATAATTACCTAATACATGACCAAAAATAACAAAAATTAAATTAAAAATTCATCACCTTAGATAATAAAACATTTGAACACATTTTTACTGATAAAAAGAAAAACACATCCTTCGCAAATATTTTAACGTCAAAAAATTACAACATAACAATATATAATACTATTTTATGTAATAAAAGTTGAAATATAACTAAATAGTTATTATACTATTTATCCCATTACAATTTTGGTCCAATAGTATTAAAATAAGATCCTTTAGGTACCCAATATAATTTTAATCAATCAATATTGGGTAACCTAGAATATATGTTCAAGGAAATAAATATTTTTTTATGTCCTAAATAATAAGGAAATCTCAAATAAAAAATTGATAATATGTTTTAATGTCATTCCATATATACACAATGTTACATTAGAAAAATATCCATTATTCTTATTAATAAAATAAGCCTTGAATAGTTTATGAATCTGTGGATTATTAAAAAAATGTTTTATATATATTTGATTTCATTATTCCTATAATATCTTCTTAATTTTGTTTTCCATGAAAAAATATAGAAAAAATTCCATTCGAACTATAATCTTTTATTTTTAGATATTTATTAACATTATGAAAATATAAAAAATCATCATAAATATGAATATTTGAAGCTAAAACAAAATTTTCCATTTTTTCAATTTTCAACCCAAATTTTATCATTTTATATTAAAAAATAGCCCATTTTGTTAGATTAACAATAATTAAAAATGGTAAATTATTTTATTATTTTTTCACATCCTTTATTAACATTCATAAATTCCCTTATAATATTCTTATTAACTTATTTTGGTGATTTAAACAATTCAATAACATTTTGAACATATTTTTGATGATTTATTATAAATTATGAAGATTATCAAAATTTTAAATATAAATATCGAAATCATAACCAAATATAAAATATAAATGACTAATATCTTTATTTTTATTTTTCACCATAAACATGGGTTAATAAACTCCATTTAGCATTTTGATTCATCACCAGAATCTTATTCTTCAATGCTTATCCATCCAATATTTGATGAGGAAAAATATTTTTTATATTTATTATCCCTTCAATAATGTTTAAATTTTATATCACATTATTTTATATTGTTTTCCATGTATTCAAAATAGTGTTTATTTAAACACTACTATACATAGTTGTTGTTTTTTATTTTCATTGTTATCCTAATGATCATTTTTTGACACTCCATTAATGCACTTTTTTTCTTCATCACATGCTAAATACTATATAATATATTTTCTATTTATACTTAGTGTAATCAATGTTCCTCAAATTCATAAGTTTTAGAAGTAACATTTATATTTCATTTTAATGAAAATCATTAATTGTTTAGAGTATCATTCTCCAAATTGTTAGTTCAAAAAATATTATATTGATGAAGTTATGTGATGTGTTTGTCAAATCTATCCTGATAGAAAATATTATCCTCATCAATTAAATCATTCTTTATATGCCATTTACTTTCTAGTTTTTTGAAGACTCTTTAAAAAAATACTCGTTTTCTCTAATGTTCCTCAAAGGTAATTTGTACAATTAAATATAATGAGAATCTATGTAACATTTAGTTGATGATTATTTTTTCAACCATCATGAAATCATGGTTATCTATTGGAATAAATCTATGTTTGGTTATAGTCATTTTTTCTAAACCAAGATGAGTAACTCAGGAAATTATCCAAATTTCATGATCATTCCTATAAGAAGAAAAATGAAGATAATAATCCTATTGATAGAACAATATTAACTATTTATAATCATGTAATTCAAAACATAAATTTCGATATCATATTAAATAAGAGTATGCATGTCACTATTATGTACGTTGTATGTTTTCCCCATAATCCACCAAGGCTCTATGCTTAAATAAATCAGCCCTACAACCATTCTAGTTTTCTAGTAACTATAATTGTTGAAACTAATTTGAGGCATATTTTATGGAATACAAGAATAATTAACATTCATTGCCTCTATATTACCTGGAAATATTTCACTATTCTATGATGCATTGGATATGAATGTTAGAAAAATAAAATATCAAAAAATAATCTAAAACTAAGTGGATTAATTTTAGGATACCAGGTGTTATATGTTAAAAAATATATACTATAGATAGTTTATAATTAACAAGGCCCATGATTAGTTACCAATTTTTGGATACTTCATAGAAATATCAAATGGTGTATATGGGGATTGAATGAAAAAAATAAAAATAATTACGGAGATGAGTTATTTATTTAAATAAATTATAAGAGTTATTTTTTAGGATACCAAACGCATTGGATAATTAAAGAACTGACACTAGTATTTTTTTAGTATTTACGAAAAATGTGGAAATAATGTTCTCTTTTTCCTCTTTATTATTTTCAAAATGAATTGTTTTTTATGAATATGTTTTTTGTTAATTATAATCATTTATAAATACAACTTTTTTGTAGAAAATTTAACAAGATACAAAGACTTCTGTCTAGGGAGTCATGTGATGGGTAGTGACGAGTTAGATATAAGTCTTCTCATGCATATCAGAAAAATGAGATGTTAACAGACATATTGGTGTTCATAAACAATAAGAAATTATGAAAATAAACTAAACATTTTTGACAGTGATAAAAAACAATTCTACAATGAATATGATTGTATAATAAAAAGTATAATTCATTCATATTCATTAAACCTTTATCCTCCTACAAAAACTATATGAACACCACCACCATGAAATATTATTATATATAAAAAAACATTCAAAAGACATAAGATAATAAGTATCCTTGGAAAAGAAAAAAACCATAAAATATGTATTATTAAGCCTCTACTCATTGGATTCAAAAGTTACAAAGTTGTTTTTGTCCTTAGGTAAAATCCATAAGATAGTCAATGCTGGAAATATCTTCTATGGGATTAAGAGAATTTTGGGGGTTTCCCATATAAATATTACTAACATGAAAATATAATAAAGAAATAAAGATTTTCTATATTATCAATGAGTTGTGAAATGAAAATCAATAGTGAAATCATGTTACACCATAATATAAGAGATATAATGAATAAAAAAGACCTCAACCATCAAGGATAACAAAATATAAAAGAAAAATCAAGGTACCAATATGAAACCACCACAAAAAACATGAATAATAACCATGATTCAAATTCACATCTCCAAACCAAAGATTCACAATTCATCACTTTATATTTGTGATACATTTCCTTTATAAATTTCAGGATATAATATATCTACAAATTCACTAATGTTCCCAAGAAAGGCGTGAATATAAACATAGTAATAATTCTCCAATGCATCTGAACACACACCATAAGGAAAAGGACTGGATAATATAATTTATAAAAAAAATATTGTAAGTAGTGAATCTTTTTATTAAAATAGTATTGTGAAATCTTGGTGTTTAAACCATAAATAATATAAAAATCATCTTATATAATTGGATATAATAAATTCCATATCCTTACACTCACAAAATATTTTTTTCACATTTAACATGGGTACTTCACAACAATACCCCATCCCAATTTGAACGTTGTAATTCATGAATATGATCCATTCGATTAATACATCTCAAACCAATTATATCAATTTTTTTATTACATGTCATTTCACATTTAAAAATTTCTATATTGAAACATTTTATCAAACACTAAAATTCCAATAAAAACACTTTCATTGTTTAAAAAATAGCATTTTTAAATTATAAACAATGAGTGTTTTTTATTAATCTTATTTTATATTAAAAAATTTACAAATGTATGAAAAATAATGGTGTCCTTCCCAAATCGCACAACAATTTCATTTAGAACCCAACTAAATCAATTTTACAAAATAAATCCTTGAGGTTCTAGAAATATTTGAGGTAAGTGAGAAGCCTTTAACCTCTCAATAGATGATTAACATAATGAACATCACAAATAGAATATATATATGAGTTTATAAAAAAAATTAACTTTATTAGATTGAATTATATCAGATCAATATTACCAACATAAAACATATATATATATAAATATATATATATATATATATCTATAAATGGATACATATGAAGTTCTAGTAGAAGGAACAAGTATATATCTAAAAAGGGTGGATAAATACTCGGGAATACCATTGTATTTGGGTATCGATTACACATTGAATATGTAAAATACCCCTATAGATAAAATGGAATCCCCTTGGGATCCTATAGTGGAGCTGGAGATCAAGACACCAGAAGAATAAGGAAATAATTATGGTTTAAAGATCTCAATCAAGATTAGAAATTATTTTAATGGAAATTAGGGAAAGTTTCCTAGAAGGTCACATGTTTTGTCAAAAAAATTCACCGAACAAGTTCATACCATTTTCCCCTTAAATAAGTTGTCGCTCGGTTTTCCCCCATGATCTGGATGATCATTTTTTAGTCAACAGTTAAAATATCCCAAATTCCACCCTCACACTGTTAGCATACACAATTAGAAAAATTGTGATGAATTGATTCATTTACCTATGTTTCTATGTACACAATTTATTCTAATAACTCACATGGTGTTTCCAAGTCATGTTCTAATTTTGAATATCCCCATTGACTGCTGAATACACTCTCATAATTTTTTATACGTTTGTCATCCTTTCTAAAAATCATGATCAGAACATGCACCCTTAAAAACACATAAATCACATAAAAACTACCCAAAGAGTCCTTAAAAAATAACCAATATATTATAAAATCTTAAAATACATACTAAAAGCGAGTTATTCCATAAAATATAGGTGATACATTTTCACCAGCAATGGTATTTCAATACTTTTAATGAAAGTGAGGGGTGCTCCTTTTGAAGATCTAGGGCCACTTATCTAGAATATCATTCTCACATTCCCATGAATCATCATGAATCTGACCATGTTTCCATAATACCTATACCCAAAAATTAATTTTACCTGGTATGACCTTATATATTTTTTTCAAAATATGTATCAGCAAAATAATCAATGTAACATCTTGTTCAAGAACAATACAGTCCCATCGAATCACAAGGTCAAAGAAAGGATGGAATATCATAAATAAAGATACATGAAATTCAGTATGCATATAATTTATACTTATTAGAGATTCCAAATGGTAATAAACAACAATAACTTGTTTAAGTATCTCAGTAGAAATAATATAATCAGGATACAAAATTATTTTCTTAAAAAAAATGTTGTCATAGCCTTGGTGAAATTCTCATGAAAGCATGAATAGTGACCAAAAATTACAATGGATGATGATTGTGATATATATAATATTAAGGATAAAATTTATCCATAAAAATTTTCTTTTTTATAAATAGAATATTCTCTATTTTCTCATTCTCTAATATAAATTTGAAATGTGATGTCTCTCTAATTTCCATTCATAAAAGATGGGGAATGTAAAGGATGACCATAATGTGCTTCAAAAAGATCTATATATAATGATTCCACACGATTAATATTTTATGATAACTCAACTACTGGAATATGGTCTCCCTATGAGCCTCCAAAGTCCATTAGATATTCATTATGCCTATCTTCCTATATTTTTATTTTCCTTTTAGATTGTCCAAATGTTTTTGGATTCTAAGTTGTGCTAATGGTGAACTGGGTTCTATGTGATTTATAAAATGAAAAAAATAATTGTATGTAACCATATTTCCCAACTATGAAGAATGTGTACTAGTACACTAATTATTTTTATAACTTCTCAAATGTCGTTTTTAGGTAAATCATACACCATATTGGATTCAAAAATATAAAATAAGTGTCCTGACATTGTCAAACAATCCATAATTAAACATAGAAAATAATATTTATGAACCTTTATTTATAGGCCTATAATAAAATATATCATTATATTCACCCACTTCTATATGGGTATAGGTGAATTTTGAAACATACATGCTGGTCGTCAAAGCTCCACATTGACTTACTAAAAGGAGTGGCATCTAGAAACAAACAATGCTACTACTCATTTCGTTCCAACAAGCCAAAATTATTATTTCATTAATTTAAAAATTTTCTGAGTATTATGATGAACAAACATTATCAAATTTTGGTAGTCATTAAGAATATATTCTTGAATTTTTTAAGGTACCACAATGAATCGAAAAAAACATAACCATAAATTTTAATGTTTCATTTATCCCTCAATCGACTCCCCACCCTTATTTTTTTAACACAACACTATATATTTTAAATTATATATTTAATAATTTTAACGTACAAAACAATATAATGAATAAGAGAAATTGGAAATAAATCTATAACATTACCCTTCTAACCACAATCTAGATGCTTTTAAGATATTATAGAAATTATATTCCAATAAGACAAAATCCTTTTTACAACTAGTTAAATGAATTCATTCTTAATGTGTCCATCAATGAATTACATTTAACTGGTGTAAACATCAATCCAAAGGCAGGCATCAATAGATATTACATCCATATATATTGTCTCATATTCAAGTAACATTGTGTGAAAATGATATTTAAGCTCTTATGATCCATAAACACAAGGAATTACTTATGAAATAGATTATGATCCAAAGATAACAATTCAGGTATTACGAAGGATAATATAAAATAAAGGTGTCAGGATTCTTTTCTCAAGTACCTAAAAATATCATGAGAAAACAATATCATCTTACATCAGAAAACAACCCTTCCTAGATATAAAAGCATCACAATATAATACATATCATTGCCTTGATTTAGAAAAAATTAGGATAACTACATATGGGAGGTGAACATTATATTCTTAAAATGATCCATAACACCCATCACTCCATTTTGGGGGAACACTATTCCTTAAAAGAGATTAATATGGAGAAGAAAATAATGATAAATCATCAACAATCATTTCAAACTATCTATATAAAATGAAGAAACAATGCTTCTCAAAAACATTATTTGGGATTTACCAAGAGATAACAACCTAATTATTATGATGATTTACATAAAATAATTTATAAGAAATTACATTTCAAAGGGAACATTCCTATTATATCAATAAATCAAAATTATAATATATAGAAAAAAGGAGATGTTCTCACTAGATACCAAACTCTAGGTCTATGTACTGTTCTTAAAATACCATTATTCTGGAATACACTAGTAAAAAATCATAATAAACCACAATAAAAATTACAACATACCTTCATATGATACTATTAAGTAATTCCATAAACTCTATAATATCATTCGTAAGGCCAATTTAAATAACCACATCTTTTTATTGTCCATAATGAAATATATTTTGTTTTTCAAAAAAATATTCTATTTGAACTCGAATCTGATGATACCCGGATCATTAATGAATTATATAGAATAGCTGGGGGAACCAATGTTTATTAAATAGGTCTGTAATTTTAGAAATATAACCTCATGTTTTTATACAATCATTTTTTCTCATATGATAATCGACAAATGGTCATTGAGTTCAATCATCCTTATTTAAAAAATAGAATTTGGGTTTCCAATTGTGACATCCTAGGAAGAATTATCCCACTGATATGCATCTCTTTTAGTTAAACATTAAATTCAATTAATTCATTTTGTTCCTTCTTTTATATTGAAAATAATTTATTCTGGTCCCTAGTAGGAGAAAAATCATAAATTCCACAATCTTTTTGGGTATACACTCAAATAACATATCATGGAAAATGTTAGGAAATTAGTAAAAAGTGGGTGAAAAATTCTTATTCGTTATTACCTTAGTATATGATAGATTAACTGCTTACAAATTATAAGAAATCATCTCTATATCTAGTTCCAAATTTCTGTATCTTGTTGTCTTCACATCCAAATTTTCATTAAAGAGATGTTTAATGAAATCAAGAGTTAACAAACTAACATGATTGGAATAATAGTTGTTTTGGTCCATAACAATTTTCATCAAATCTGTTCTAATAATCAAGTAATAGATGTACAGATCAAGATTAAATAATCCATAAATCAATTTATTTCTATCTATAGTCATCGAACACATTGAAAAATTAAAATCTCAAGAGTCTAATTAGCCATGATAAGATTGATGTTTCCAAAAATAAGGAATCAACTCAACATGAACCGAATAAGGTTAATGACATAAGTTTCAGTAAAATTGTTGGACGCGACTACTCCAAAAAATTACATCGTAAGATAATAATTCATAAGAATAGGGCCTCAAACATTCAAATAGACATATTGATCACTTGTGATTGTCTACTCATCACCATAAAATAACTTAATCAATAATCATTTTTTCTATCTTGTTGAGATTTTGAAGTTTGAGGAGTCATGATGTTCATAAAATCACCCTGGATAAATAAATTTGGGGATTGATTATTGTTATTATGATATCATCTAATCCAATCACAGAACATTTGAGAAATATGAAACATCTATTTAAAACACGACAATGGAGAACCATGATAACAAAACTATATATATGATTACATTATTGAAATAATCTTGGTGGTAAAATATAATATCACATAATACTCTCAAGGGAACAACATTGAAAAATACCATCTTACATTATAGTTATGGATAATAGTTAGCTGATCTTGTGGTTTGACTATGGAATACTCCACCAATGTGGAAATATGTATCCATTTTCTATTTATTTCTAGAAATGGAATTCCCACCTATTCCCATGAGGACCAAAATACTCTATAGATTTGTATTTTATGAGTTTTTTCTTTCGTACACATCCTCTCTACTCACCATATCCCAATAGTTAATGTAAAAAATTGTTAATATCAATAATAAAATATCTATTCGAACACCATATTCAATTATGTATTCCTTGAAGGATGAACTTGAAAGAGAATATGGGTATACATGATCTATGATCTTAAACTATACTTTATATTCTAAAACTAATATTTTTCATACTTCAAGATAAATAAATCATCATTTTTATCATAAAACTACGAGGATTGAATTGTTTATTGAATAATTATCTATGTTTATCCAATGAATTTTAGTGCTAATGTTTATCTTGGGAAACTGACCAACACTATTAGAATGAAATATCATCAAAATAATATGTTTCCAGCATGAATTTCATCATGGAATATTTTGAACAAAATCTATGATTGGGTTCTTGTTCACATCCACCCATCATATTTATGAAGAATAAAATCCTCCCAAAAGATGGGTGGATTCTATTTATGATACTATATATAGTGGTATACCTATCAAGGATCATCATTCCTCATTCCTCTTACAATATCATGAAAATCCTAAACAATGCTCTGGACAATAATATGAAACAATTGTGGATCAAATTCAATGACATTTTCCACATCATCATCTTATTGATTCCAACAGCATGCTCATAGTTCTAATTTTAATATCATGGAAAAACAATATTTTTTCATTACACTAGATTAATATAAGTATTATAAATTTCATCGCACAATAAGTAGTATTCATTAGAACCATAACTGAAAATAATAATACATTTATCTAGATTTTCAAATATAATATCATTTAACCATCTTCATAAATCTTGAAACAAAAAATTAATAGTTTATTCACAGTATGAAGTCTTAATATAGTTACATGATATGAAAAACTATTTAAATACTCATTATTTGATGATATTAATTTTCCTAGATCACCACTTCACTTGGACTACCCTGGTAACAATAACTACAACATAAATATTTCATATATTCATTATAATCTACATGATTAATGTTCAGACATTCATATCTTTCTACTATCAACTAAATATGAAAAAAATAACTAACCAAGACTAATAATATTTTTAACATCTCTAACCTACTCACAATCTTTATTAGTGAATGAAGTGTTACCAGCATAAGAAGAAATCCCCAAAAGTGTTATGGATATGAATAAATTCCACGTTCATAAGAGAACATTGTGGGGATATCTTTCCTCAAAACTATGAGAAACCATCAAACACAATGAAAACATCAAAAGATTGTATATGATGCATCTGTAAAAAAATACATCTTAATGTTGAAATTAATTAAACAAAATTCAATGTTAATACATAAATAATAGATGAATATAAGAAAGGGGCCCATAATATTATTCAAATACATTGGATCCAATGTCACCCCATTAAAAAACTACTCAAACAACCTCCATCATCCTAATCAAAATTTCCAGAATATATTATCAAAATCCATAAATATAGAAATGTGAAAAATGTACAATATATATTTCTTGATATATGATATATGAAAAAACATTGCAGCAGCTGGTGAATAAAAGTATAGTAGGCACTCCCAAAATGATTCAAAAAATAACACCACTAGGATAATAACCAATTAACACCATCTAAATAAAAATGTTTAAAGGTTTGAATTATCTAATTAAAATTAAAAAGACAAATCCATGATATTAAACCATAAAAAATACAACAACAGTTCTTCTATAATTTGTAATAATAAAGTCAATTTCCCCAAACTCCAATGACACATTCACACAAGTTTGGTGTTTCACATTTGATAGTGGTACATCTTGACCATACCCTATCTACATTTAATGTGGTACTTCATGACCATTATCCTTCCCATTGACACATTCCAACTCAATTATGCCTATTTTTCCATAGTAGATATTTTCACATATACATATTTATTTGAATCATTTTTTCAAACACTTTTATTTCATCAAAATACATTCATAATTTTAAAACAATTTTTTTAAATTATCAACATAGAGGGAATTTTTAAAATCCTCCAAATTCCAAAATTTTGAAAATGACTAAAAACAAGTGTTTCCATAAAAAATCACACAATATTTTTATTTGAAAATAAAAGATATATATTTTTAAAATAAATTCCATTCTGTTCATGAAAAATTATAGATCAGAGAGAAGCTTCCTTCATATCAACAATTATCAAACATGGATAATGTTAGTAATAACATCTAGATCGAGGATTACAACACCATTACTTTAATAAATTCAACACATATCATTAATAATTATATCATAGAACCTATATATATCAATAATTGAAAATATATATATTTCCACGAGAATAAAGAACAATATATCTAAGGAGGTTAAGGAAGAATGTAAACATTCCATCGAATTTGTATCTCCAACACACATTGATTGAACAAAATATTCCTTTAGTTCAGAAGATATCTCAGTGGGGATCTCGAGACCCTAGATGTTAAAGAAAAAAAATGAGGGCATTGGGATATTAATCTGGATTAGATACTATTTTTTGGGTAATATGTGCTTTTCACATTGTCAAATAACATAAGCTTTCAAACCATGTGCCATCTGTGCACATGATATTGTCTCCCTATAGAGGTAGTTTTATGTTTATGTTGCACGACATGGATAATTGGGTGCCAACAAAGACGTTATACGATACAAATTCCACTTGAGACATGGGAAGATCAAATGACTATCCAAACTATGATCCAACCATGCTTTTTTCCCCATTTCCAAATTCATAGGTTCTTATTAAAACATGTATTGATAGGTCAAATCATGTTCAAACTATTTTCCATCGAAGTTACCCCTAAAAACAAAGGTAAAATTCTTGCAGGTAGTTCAAGTTTATACTATAAGTCCTCAAAAAATAAACACATTAAATAACCCCCAATACACTTAAAAATAATATAGATAATCTTGAAAAATAACCAATGTATTACATAATCATAAAACACCTAAAAAAAGATTTAAATTATATTAATAAAAAAATTAGATTTTTAAAATTCCTATCAATATAGATCATGTTATAATAGAATTACATAAAATTATTAAAACTAAAAACTTATGATCTGAATTCATTATTTATTTAATTTTTTAATTTAAACATGTATTATATTAAAACATGTATAACATATTTACCCCTATACGTAAATCTAATTATATAAACTATATATCAAAAAGAAAACATTATTTTTATAATATCGATGTTATATGTATAATAAGAATTATTTCTGGTTATTATAGTATATAAAAGCTTGATAAATAATTAAAGATTGAAAAATCCGAAAAAACAGTCCCATTTTTTGAATAAAATACAAAAAAATTAAATTCATTTCTACCCATTTGTGTAATTATTTTACATGGAGGTAATTATTTCCAAAAACATCCAGTTTTGGAAAAATAAATAATTTATTTTCTACATTTAATATTAATTTAAACATACTGAAATGTAAAAATATAAGATTTTAATTAGATTCTATAATTACAATGAATTATAAATTATCAAAATATTAAAATATCTCCCAGAAAATACGAATGAAATCTAATATATAAATTTCAAAAAATTATATTCTTATATAAAATAATAAATAATGTTAGAGAATATTTTATTTGATTTATAGAATCATTCAAACAATCATACCATTATCAAGAAAACATAGAAATTAAAAAATAAATAGATTTAATTATAGAATAATTCCAATTAAAATAAAATAAAAAATACAAGTAAAATAATCCATTCATGAAAAAATATATGACTCATTATAGGAAAAATATTTAAATAATTCACGCATTTATGTAACACCCCAAGATTTCATAGTGTGTTATTTCTTCTAAATAATTCAATAACTTGCACTACACACAACGCCGAGTTCAAGCACACCATGACTTACCAAACAAGTCGTTCAAAAGAGGTTATGAATAGTATTAACTAAATTTTGAACTTTATATAATCCTTATAATTTTATAATCCATATTATGAGTTTCTTAGACATAATGTAGGAACAAATTCATTTTCAGTATTGCACTTTTACCAACTTCTAATAGTGAACCCTTTTTAAATCCAATATTTTAAACTTTTATATATTCAATTTGACTAAATAAATTTACTTTTTAGAATAGGGAAATCCAAAATTTACAATGAAATATCCCAAGATTCCACAGTACACTTTCCTTTGAATAATACAATAGCGTGTGTTGTACACAACTTCGAGTTCTAACACACACCACTACCAATCAAACTAGCCGTTATGAATATTAATACATACTTTTTGAAATTTTATAAATATTATCTCTCAAAATGGACTTCATTTTTTGGATTTAGAGAATCGAATTTAGCATAGGGTTAAATTTTGGTACTTTTCGGAGAACTTTAATAGTTTGATAAATAGTGAAAATTACTAAATTTTAATTAAAAACAACTTTTTTAATCAAAATAATTAAAAGTGATAAATTATGAATTTGAGTGGTTTTGAAGTATATTTAGAATTCATTTTTACAATTTAATACAATGTTGGTCATTGGACATAATTTCACAATTAAACTGAACATAAACAAGTATCAATCTTTTGATAGTTATTACATCTTAAAAACACGCTTTTTTGTTTTGACAGCGGGAATTAATTTTAATTTATTTTCTGCCACTTCGGTGTTTTGAATTTGGAAAAATGGATTCCATATTTGAAATCATGATTTCGAAATTGTGTAAATAGGTAACTTTTGTTTTTAGACATTTTGAATAATGACTTCGCTAAATATTTTATTTACCATGGTTAAAGGGTAAATCTTGTAAATAAGTGTTAAAAGATAATATTATTATAATAATAAATTACCCTAAAATGTGTCCTAACATTATTTTTGGATACATGTACGACAATGGGTATCTTTGGGACGATTTTGGGATCCCACGGAGCCATTTGTAGGTGATAGGGACACTTTATTTTAATTAAGTTAAAATAAATACAAAAATGACAGAAGCATATATCTTATGGAAAAAAATTCTTTATATTGGGTTATATATGTTGGATTTTAGAATATAAATATTAATTATAAATATAAAAAGATTTAAAACATAATGTTATTTTATTTATAATTTTTAGACAATAAATAATTTTAATTTTTTATGACACAATGATGATGTAGTAATTTCCATTATAGTCAAAAATTAAAATAATTGATATTATAAATACCCAAATAAATATAATTTGAGACTTTTTATGAATTATCATAATTTTATAGGTTAATATGACATATTAGGATTGATTTAATTGACTTTTTTTAAGTAATCATTTTTTTATGATTTTCACAAAAATAATGTTTCCAAATAGTGTCAAAATTGACATAAAAGTGTTTTTAAAACAAATATTATATTATTAATTTATATTAAATTCATAAAATCTAAGGTTCGGCCATGAGACTTATATAATGATATTTTTATCATCAATGGACCACTTTGGGGTCTTTTGAAGGTATATAGTATGTTTATTAACTATATAATATATAAATACAAAGTGACAAGGTAAGTGTTAAACTAATTAACTAAGAGTTAAAACTAAAGGATAAGGTTAACATAGTATCCCAAACCTTTATAAGTCCTATTGGTTGAGTTTTTTTCGACTTATCCCCACCTTAACCTTTAAATATTCTAATTTGGAGCCATTAGGAACCGAATATGAATTTATTATAAAATAATATTTCTAGCTTTTCCAAAGGTGCCCCTCACCCCTCTTATAAAAGGGCACTCTCCCTTATCATTAATTCGCACCTTCAAAGCCTTTTGGTTCTTCCAGAACCTGCCCAAATACTCTCTCAACTTCCCTCAATTCATCCAAGAGGCTTTACTTTAGTCATAAATCCAACCTGAGGAGCCCTTTTGATCAAATCAAAAGGAAGAACCCGAAGAAGAGGTAATGATTTCCCCACCCTTTTTCAAGTTCCTTTCTTCTTCCACTTCTTCTTTCATTGTTATTACCATTCTAAAATAATAACTCCAGTATATTATATATACTTTGATGTTATTATAAACATGGTACCACCATATATCAGTATTCTATCCATCCTTTGAATGACATGTACCATACGTGCGTGTGTACGACTTACCGTCTCCACGTCGTGGTGTAATTGTTATTCAAAACATTATTATTTGGATGGGTATAATAATGATTTGTAATTCATGTAAATAATAAATATAATATGATAATGATTCTTTATATATGATATACCATCCAATTATATATTATTTTAATATCAAAAGAATGATATTGTTGCTCGTGCGTACGTACGGACTACCGTCTCCATGAACGCGATGAGATTCATTCTACATCGTATCCATCAAGTATAATTATCATTTCATGATTTAAAAATAAAGTTTAAGGACTTCATATAATTTTGGATATGAATAAGATACAACCTATACAGGAAAAACATGGCTTACGCAATAAAACATATAAAAGAAAATGAGTAAGTTAACACCCGAAACAACGATAATACTAAGATATTATTAACAATGCAATGTTAAAAGATCATATATGATATCATATTAATGTAAATGATTATTTTATAATTCAATAACAATTATTTCACCATTATACAGGAGTTTAACCTACCCCATCCAAGGAAAAGTACAAGTTAAGGGTTTATTTTGCAATATCTTCATTATCTGAGGTTGTTTATACGTAATAATCTACTGGGACTTCTTTATCATCCACATCCATGTTTCTTAAAAAAGTATTTCAAAACATTTTTACTATTTACTATAATATGGGATAAAGTCATTTATACCATTTTTTACTTTTAAAAGTGGTTTATAAAGGAATATTTTCGTCATTCTCCATACAAGGTCTTTTTTAACCTTTTCGATAGAATTAAGGTAAGAATGTTTTTTAACGTATATGGAGGGTGTGGCTATTTTCCACTATTATAAAATAGTCAAAGCTTACCATACAAGCTTATAATAATATTTTTAGATAAATTTTTTTATTCTATAAATATATAACTCTTAAATGATTTCCAAAGAGAAAGAGTTATTTCTCCAAAAAAGTTTTGATTTTATCTATGTCAACATCCTTTGATGGATTTTACGCTAATTTGAAGTTTATTTATTATGATAAAATATATATATATTGTATTGAAGGTTTTGTGATATGTTTGACTGTGGATGAGTTATTTTTATACCATTCATGGTTCATGGATGAAGTATTTACATTTCTTATGCTAGTTTTAATACGAATGTTTATGTTATGTTTAAACATTTTCATAAGGGAATGCATTAGACTTAATATGTGATGGGTGGAGCCCACTATAGCTCCTAGATGCATCGGTAGGTCTCATGAGACAAACTAGCATCTTGGCACTAGGCCTTGGTAAAATCATATTTGTAGTCTTGGCACGAGGCCTTGGCTTTGCGGTTATGATAGTCTGGCATTATGCATTCCATCATTATGAAAGTGGTTATTGATATTGCATGTGATTATTCGATTAGTAGAATATCCTTGTGAATAATTAAATGGCATTATTTCATTTTATTTTTTCCATACTATGTTGAAGTTCATGTTTAAAAGGCTTTTATTTTAGTTATACATTGCCTTAAATGTTTATTCTTATTTATGAAAGTTTCCTCTATATTGATATCCTTACTGGGCATTTGAGCTCACCCCATTTCTATGTTTTATTTTTCCCAGGATGTGAAGATGTATATAATGAATGACCTGTAGGGATAGTATGAGGGGATAAGAGTGTGGACTATGGATACTGTGTTGTTTTAGTAAACATTTCTATGATGTAATGTAAATATTTATGAATATATCTAGTGTTTCCAAGGCTACTAAACTAATAGGTCTTTAGAGATTTGATATTTCTTGTGATCATGCCAATGTTATGTAATAATGCACCGACTCTGGGTAACTGGGGTCGGGGCATTACAGTTGGTATCAGAGGATGTTTAGTACAAACCTTGGAAGATAGATTTAGATAAACTCTGATTAGAGCACATAGATTTAAGATGGACTTCGAGGATTAGTATAGAAGAACATCCTAGAATTTTGGCATTGTAGATATTTTTTGAGTTTTCCAAGCAATACATCCCTGTCTGGATACAGGTAAGTTGAGGTATCTTTGGGACATATGTAACTTAGGGTAAAACCTGAAAACACCTCTTTGAGCTAGACTCGAAAGGGTACTGGTGCACGACAACAGGCCTTGCTGCACTCTTGGTTACGACACTCCCGGGGGATATGCATAGGATAACTCTCATTTTATTTACAAATAATTATGAAGGGTTTATGAGTATATACTTACTCAAAGAAAACATTTTTATGATTATGGATTATATCCATAAATAGTTCAATTAATGTTATGTGTTTTATAAGTATGGAATTATGTATTTTGATTCATAAACTGATCTAGTGTATGCCATTGTTTAGAAATGGCGTCCATTAGAAGGAATGAGAACTCCAGAAAATGCACATGATCCAAAGAGAAAGAAGGATCATATTTTTCATGGCCTTAAGCTAGAATTTATAAGAGAAATCGTCTCCCATGTATTATCATCATATGAAGAAATAATATCATGTGTTTATAAGATAAGTAAAGAGTTTACTGAGTACTGTGGCTTTTAAGGGAAGCAAGCGAAGAAAAGGATATAAGAGAGAAAGATGGATAAAGGGAAGAGGGAAAAGAAGAATTTACCCATATGGGATAACAGTGGGAAGAAAAACCATGGAACTCTCCTGAAAGGAATGGGAGTTTGTTATAAGTGTGGAGGAAAAGGGCACAAAGTACGTGACTACAATGGTAAGAAAATGGTTTCAAATGTACAATGCTTCATTTGCAAGGAGTTTGCACACTACGTGAACCTATGTCCCAGTCATCAAACTATGTCTCAAATGATGCAATTGGATAATAATCAAGTTATGATACTGCAATACTATTTCATTAAGGACTTGTTATTGTGTAGAACATAGAAAAGTGACTCAATAAATTTTTGGAAAATATATTGTTGAGAGAAAAATAAACTATAATATGGTTCTGATACCGAGGTAGTGATTTTAGAATAATACATGATTGATTTGGATAAATTATATTGGGAATTCTTGACTACCTTGAAACTGATTAATTATTTGTATATTCCATCATTGTTGGGGTTTACAACATTTATGGATTGAAGGAGTACATCTATTATTCTTTAAGGAATAAGGGATCATGAATATAATTAATATGGTTTTTTGGCAATTCAGGATGTTTCAGTGTTTTAAAAGAATACATGATGAAGGTGATCACACGATATTACGTGGAAAAAAGGATCTTCATTCTGTTTACCTTCCTTATAAATTCTAGACTGAAGTATTTTGGATAGTTCTAGTCTGGATTATTTTGGATTGCCATAAAAGGAAAACCTGGAAGTCGTGCGGAAACCTGTCGCGTCCGGCATGGCCGCGAGACATGAACCCACAACCGAAGGGTGACAAGTGTGTATCACCTACCACTGACCCACGTGATGTCCTGGATTGAATAATATCATTTTTTATGGTTCTTATGGATTATTTATAAATTCATTTTTTTAAACCATATACGAATAGGATAAATTGAATATTTTTTTATGTTCTATTATCTTTTAGAGTGAAAGATGAGTTTTTGGTAGAACATAGTTAAAGGATGAGACTCTACTTGTCAATTATATATTTTTCTTCTTCTCTTATTCAATGAAGAAATTAATTCTTATACATTAGTGAAGGGATCTTAAACCAAAAAAAATGTCTTATCCTAATACAATATGTTTTGTTGAACCGATGGTATTTTAAATCATTATAGATTGATGAATTTAAGGCCATCAATTTTACACTTGTTTGTGATGTATGACCTCAATCACTAACTATAAATATTTACGTTTTTCCTCCAATTATATGTCTTTATTTTCCACTAATGTTCTTTGAATAGAGATAATATTTTGGTGGTGACCCTTTCATTTCTCTTTTCCTCTTATTAAGACTAAATTTTATTAACCCAATTTTTGATGTGGGTTTTCCCACAAAGATATTTTCTATATTCAACATTTTATTTTCTAAGAACAATTTTAAATTGAGAGGATACAATTTATTGAAGGAGGGGAGAATGAAACACCCCAAGATTTCATAGTATGTTATTTTCTCCAAATAATTCAATAACTTGCACTGCACGCAACACCAAGTTCAAGCGCACCATGACTTACCAAACAAGCCATTCAAAAGAGGTTATGAATAGTATCCACTATATATATTGTAGTTGGGTTACTCCAGCTGACTTTTCTACTCCACAAACACCCACATCACCTAAAAAACCTCCCGATTTTACCCCCTAACTATCAGGCTCATCGGCGAAGATGATTCCTCCTAACTCTAGGCGTTTCATTCTCTTTGCTCTGTATACATGCGCGTAGGGTTTCCAGAGAACTCCGTTCAATCGATACCGCATTCCAGATGACTTTCCTCCGCCGCTTACCATCGCCGACCATTTCTTTTTTCCCACCATCCACACCATCCGACTCTCAGGATATTCCTCTAATATGATTAGGTTTCTAAGAGACTACCCTCCTCCACTTCATCTGTTGTAGCCCTCAACCTTCTATGGCTACGACCCCTCCAATTTGGTTTAAGGGGTTCGCTGTTGTGATACCCCTCCCTGGATTTCTCCCCCCGCTCGTCCTGTCGACCGAGGGTGCTCGAAGCAATTAGCGACAGACTACTCGCTCCCCTCAATTGGGTTCTAGGGTTCAAGTTCGCTATACCCCTCCCTGGTCTACCCACAATGCATCCTCCACTTATCATCCGGTTTGATTAGTTTATTTCTGTTTAATTTCATCAACGTGATTCATTTATGCAAACTAGGGTTTTGCTGAAATACTCTTCGTAATCATGAAAATGCTACATATTAAGATCCAAACTTGAGTGGTCCATTGGTCTCTGGCGGCTCATCTTCATTGAGTTTTTTTTTTGTTTCTTTAATTAGATCTAGCTGAATGAAAATCATTTTTTTGATCGAGGATATTAGGTTTCAATTTCAATTTTGATTTCAACTTTAATGTGGGCAGATCGTCTACAAACTGTATGATCAAATCTAGTTTCCATTTGAATGTGGAGTGTAGAGACCCGGAGCTTGACGTACATGGAAATTACATTACTTTTGCGGAATACTTAGTACATAACAAAAGAAAACACACAAGGACCGTAATAGTTTCGTGTCTTTGGAAACTCGGAATATAAAAATCTAATCATGTTGAATGATCTTCAACAACTCCCTTAACGATCTTCGCCTTTTTGTTTCCTTACCTAAAACCATTCTTTATTTCCTGGGGAAAATATAACATAAAAAGGGTGAGTTCAAATGCTCAGTAAGGGAAAACATAGAGAAAATAAAACAATCCATAAACATTTGAATGAAAAAACTTGAACAAGAAATTTAAACATCAAAATCATGAGCAAAGACATAAATCGTGGAAGTACATAAGGAATATATCATAATGGAACATCAACCATGATAAAATATAATGGGAATAAAACATGTAATTGTGTAAACCATTCAGAACATGTTATGATTTCCATAGTAGCCAAGGAATTGCTTCCAAGACCATCTAAGTGGACAAAGTCCCTTTCTGAATCGAGTTCACTCCTCGTTTCAGTCTTGTAACACTGAACCAGATTAACTTACCTTTCCATCCATGTCTATATCACGAGATATAAATCATTACCCAATGCATTGGAGGGATATATAGGTCCCACCCATCTCATAATGAAATCATTCTTACTTGTTCCATAAAATAAACATACATCATTCTTAATAACCCAACGAATAATATGGGTTTCATAAACATCATCCCATCATCACATAATCCATATAAAAGAAATGGATATCATTTCATAATAAGAAAAGTGAAACCATGTAAATCATAGAGACTTTATACTTGAAACATTCACATATGAAATAATGTCATCTTAGATGAAAAATGGTTTTGATGAATCACTTGAAATGAATTCTTGAGGAAAATATCCTTTCTTCATCAAAAAAAATTCTTTTCACAAAACATCATGCAATTTTAAAAGAAAATGATTCTGTTGAAAATAGTCATGAAATCATTTGGAGGATGCTTCACGAAAATAAGGCTTTATAAAACAATAAAAACCCATTCAATCTGTATTAGTTAAAAATAATATTCTCCTCGAACTTTTGTCAGAAAAGTCAAGAAGTACTTTATATGGTAACCAAAGGAAAGATTCCATCCATACAATGTGGTAAAAAGTCAATAAAGGGTAAAAATGACTCTAAAAATTCATGGAAGAATGTTAAACATTTTATAAAAACATTTTTAGAAAACATGGTCATGGATGATAAATGTAACCCCTGTAAATACTTACGTATAAGCAATCTCAGATAAAAAATGAGATGGAAAATTTATCCCTTACCTTAGTTTTGATATTCTTTGTATGGATCCAAACCTCCAGTATATTTATATAAATAATTTCATTGACTTATTAAATTATCATATTCATTGTTATGATATCATATATGTTTCTATGATGACTTTATATTACCCGTTCTTTTTTAAATTCCATGTTAAAGATGCATTTTGGGTAAAATCATTTCCTTTATTGTATTTGTTTCGACTTGTCATTCTTGATAATATTAATTATATCCTGATTTACATAATTCCATAATGTAAAACATAATTTATATATAATATATATTCATCATATACATATATATTATAGATCAATAAAAGGAATGAAATACACCGTTCATGGAGACGGTAGGCCGTAGGTACGCATGAACGCATTTTTCATTTCATTATTGAATTGAATGAAACTAAATAGATGACATACATATATATATACATAAATCCAGTAGCATTATTATTTCATATATTTCATTATTATTCATTATATAAACTTTATAATCATTCATGTATGGTTATCTTGGAGAATGAATCTCATCGCGTCGTGGAGACAGTAATCCGTACGTTCGCACGAGTGATGATATCGTTACCATAATTATTTAATAGAATTGGAGTGGATGGTATAATATATCAGAATTAGTATGATTTTATAATAACCATATATATTTATTCTTTACACCATTATACCCATCCATGTAAGGTGTTGGAGGAAAAACATATTCCACCACGGCGTGGAGACGGTATTCCGTACGTACGCACGCGCGGTGATTTTGTTTTCCATAGGATGGATAGAAATTGAAATAGGTTTGTTTCATATTTATAATAACATATAATTATATGATTGATACTTATTTTATTACATAATAATGAAACAACCAAATAATATGGATTATAAGAAGAATGGAACTTGACAAAAATAGTAGAATGTATTACCTCTTTCTCGAAGTGCCTCCTTTAAACATTCTCTTAGGGCACAAAAATTGTTCTTTGAAGATAACCAGGACCTCTATGATGTTTCTATGGAAGTGGAGAATATAATTTTTCAAGTGTTAGCTGAGCTTGAAGGCTCAATGTGGGGTGAGGAAGAGAGGGATGAGGTTCCCTTTTATAAGGGAGGAGAGGGGCACCTTTGGAATAACAAAAATTATTATTTTATTATAAATTCATATTCGGTTTTTTATAGCACCAAATTGAGTTATTTCGAAGCTAAGGTGGGGATGGGTCGAAATACTCTCATCCAATAGAATTTAGAAATGTTTAGTTTTCTATTTTAACCTTATTATTTAGATTTAACATTAAGTTAAATAATTTTTCTTTTACCGTGTCTTCTTGTTTTCTTACACTATAAGGTTAAAAAACATACTATAACAAGCCAAAAGAACCCCATGATGTTTATTATTATTATATATAACCTTATCTAAGTCATTTTCCAATCCATAGATTTTTAAGAATAAAATAACAATTAATAATATAATATTTGTTTTAAAAACTTTTTATGTCAATTTTGACACTATTTTGTAATTGATTTTTGTGAAAATCATAACAGAATTATTAGTTCAAAAAAAGACAATTAAATCAATAATAACATTACATATTAACATAGAAAATTATTTTAATTCATAAAAATTCTGAAATTACATTTATTTGGGTATTCAAAACATCATTTATGTCAATATTTCATTACTAAGATAATTACTGTATAATCATTGTGTCATAAATAAAATAAATTATATAATGTCTCAAAATTAAAAATAAAATACCATTATGTAGGAAATATTTTTGTATTTTTAAATAATATTTATAGTGGAATTTATCTCATGTATAACTCTATATGAAAAATGATTTAGTTATTAAACTTTGATTTTAACTATTTTAACCCTACATTAAATAAATTAATAATAAATGTCTTAATCTAATCCAAGTGGGCCTAAAGGGTAATATTTTATCCCTAGTGTTGGTTTTGGTCGAATTAAACTTATCTAATAGAATTAGGACATGTGTTAGGGTAATAATAATATCATTTTTACCCTTATTTACCCTATTTACTTTTAGCCGTGGTAAAAAAAGTAAAAAGTTTTATTTTCATCACATGGAACCACATTTTACTTACTAACATCAACCGCGTCTCTCGAATTTTTGAAATTCCAATCACAAAAGCGGTAAAATAACGTTTTATGTAAATTTGCAAATTCTCCTAGGAGGTGGGTAAAAGACGGTCAAAAGTTGAATAAAATTTTTATATATTAAAAATTTTTATAAAAGCACTCCAATGAATTACATTGAACTTATATTGGTATTATGTATCAATTTTGACCTAAAATAAATTTAAATAAAATAAATAATTATTTAAATAAAAAGTATGTTTTTAAATAGTAACCCAGTGTTTTCACTATTCATCAAAAATTGAATGTTTTCATATAAATACCAATATTTAACCCTAGGAAAAATTTGATATTCCGAATCCAAAAATGAAGTCCATTTTGAAAGTTGAAATTTACAAAATTTCAAAAAGTTTTAATTACTATTCATAACGGCTATTTTTAATAATATTTTAATAGAATATCGTTGTTTAGTGAAACCTGGTATTGCGTACAACAAACACTATCGTGGAAGGTCGCGATTGCGTGTAATGCAATCCAAGATAGGGATGTGTGTTATGAAAGATCTTTTTTGTGTAGCGTACAATAGAAGATATTAATGAAATTAAAAAGAATATTTTTCATAAAATCTTAGGGTGTTACATGAAGTCTATTCATTTTTTTCATATTGGGAAATCTTATTAATTTTTTAGATGTTATGTCTATAGTGATTATTCTTTTTATATTTTCTGTATATTGCTTATCTGTTGCATGTTCTTCGGAATGCAATTTTATTAACAAATTGTACATTTGACTCTACATTCCAATAGCAATATAATGTTGCTCAATGATATTACATTTCTTCTTCTATTCAGGTTTCTTTATCAGAAACTCTAGTTATTCAATGTAGTATTCACAATGATTCATGGTAATTATTCATCTGGTACTGATTCTACATTGCATTATCATTATTTCTGTCCACTATGCATAATACGATTACATTGAACACATTGACTATTAAATACAATGAAAACCATTACAAACCTGCATTATTGAACAACCTTGAAATATGCAAGGTTTTAGATGAGATTACTAATGAAGGAATGCCCAAAAAATTGTGAGTTGTCATTTATGTTCACTTTAAAATTCTGTATTTATGATGTTTATTTTAGTATATATATACATTACAACTAACACAATAACAGTTTCGAAATCTATTGGGAATTATTCAATTATATCTATTCATCTCACTTGTACTACAATTATAGGACCGCTGCCAACAAATGGCATCACACATGGAGACGCACAAATGCCATTAACACCATTACCTATCAATGGTTAGTTCTGTCTAATTTTCCTGTCTAAAGCTATATTCTTATAACTACATTACAAACTAACACATATTAGTCATATCAAACATCTTCTATGTTGACAGTGCCTCCATAATTGGAATCTGAGAGAGCAATCTTCACAGGATCATACAATAAAAAGAAAATACAACATGCCTATGGACAATCTCCACTTCAATTATGTAATTATGATGTTAATGTTCTTCTAAATATCTTGTAGTTTTTAGTTGAATTTCCATTTTCTGAATAACTTGTAGATTTGAAGCTCATATCTGTTTTTTCATTTGCACTCTCAGATCAATTTTTGATTGAAATTGTTCATGACTATTTTGTTTATACTTTTCCAATTTAAAAGGAATGAGAAATTGCAGATTCGAAAGGCCAAAGATTCCTCAGGTTTAATGAGTTCGTTATAGTGATGCAGGTTGCACCATGATTCCTTCAATGCATTATTCTTCTTTCATTTTATTTAAAAGATTTAATACATACCTAGGTTGTATACTATATGTTTCAACCAGCCAATTTCTTCACCAAATGGAAGATATTAATTGATGTCAAATCTATTCACGTTTCTAGGCAAGAAAAATAATTTTTCTCAAATTTTTCCTTCATTCAGAATTGTTATATTATCATTGATGAATTTGGGGTTATATCCTTTTTCTCCAAAAATTTTAGTTAGCCACAAAATGAACTTTCTTATTTTTATATATAGTAGATTCAATTCACTACTTCACAGTGCATAAGAATCAGATTCTCTTATTTAATAACCAGACTACATCATCAAATAATTATTAAATGTTGATTTGATAGCTGATTTATTCCCATTCCATGGCATGTGGCATAAAGACATCGAAGCCTCCACTAATGTAAAGTACTGATGCCCTCACTACGATGAAGGTAAAAACTCTGATGAGCTATGCTGCATCACAAGTCAATGGTCAGTTTCTCATCACTCAATAATTAATTGGTCCCTATAGTTTCTTTACAGTAAAAAAATTACTTACCAGGACCGTACGGTTGAAGCCTTTATACCTTCCAAACAATGTTTTACTTAAAAATATCCAAAGCAGGTACAGCAGAAAATTGTAGTTACAACTAGATGTAAAATATCATAGTTTCTTATTTTTTATGTTTATATTATATACCATCACACGCAGTTACATAAAAAATTGATGGGTTGAAAATATTGACAATTGGAAAGCTTAAGCCATTGGAAGTTGCCTATCTTTTTAATAATTTAAGATCTCCATTATTGGTAAGAAGATTGAGCACATAATGAATATCTTTCACTACACTTATAAATTTAGTCATTTTCATGTGGGCTATATTTTTCCAAGGTTTTAAATTATATGTGGTTTCCGTTGCAACTTGGAGAAAAATAGTGATTTCGATTCAATGCCTGTGATTAAGCTTCTCGGTCAGTATTCAACTGGAAAAACTACCTATATAAAATAATTTCTTATGAGTGACTACCGGGGAAAGAAATCACCTTTTCCACATTTTTTTGGGTATCATCATTTTTGAAGAATGATTAATTATATGGGTATAACTAACTATTTCATTCATTCTTTTAATACGAGCACACATTGGACCGGAGCCTACCATTAATCGATTTTCTGTTCTTATGGTATCATGATTGTTATTATTAATAATACTCATATTTATTATTTATCTTTTCTTATGAAATTTTCTTCCTCTATTACAATACATCTAAAATTCCAAATTATCAATTAAATCATCCATTCCATTCGGTTTTACAACCATTATGTTTGTTGATTTAATTTTATGATGTCATTACATGTTGGGGTATTTCTTTGAATTTGATTAATTTGACTATTATTTATGACTGCTACGATTTTTTCTCATATTCAACTAACAATATAATGCTCAACCCATTCTAGGTTAGTTGGCATTTGTCATAAACCAAGTAGTACATCTAATATATTCATGAATAGCAGGAGTCATATGGTCTTCAACATACATCAACTTGCATTCCAGGACTGCTTTACATATTTTGAATTCTACTTACACATTAGGAATAATTTTACATCACAACAGATCTATTATTGTATGTTTTATTAGTATATTTTGACTACATTTAATGGTGGGGACTAACTTTATCAAGTCTAAAAAATCAGGGGAAAATTTTAAACAAACTAAAATGAATCTGATAACTTATTCGTAAATTGATATCATTCAAAAGGTTGGTCCTTTGATATTTCTGTTTCTAATGAGAACAAAAGTGGAACTCTAAATACATGCCTTGAGGGGGTTATTGAATAGAAACATAGACTGAGAATTACATTTTTTATAAACCTGTTTGATAGGTTAACATTATTATACATCTTCAGTTTATAATTTTTTTTCATAATATAGTAAAATATCACTAACACAATAACAAAATGTTAATTAGCATGATTACACACAATATCCTTGATATTCAAATACAGAAATTTTCTGATCTTGATGTGATAAATTCTACTGTGGAAGGCTACAATGATGAAATTGGTCACAAAAAATAACTATACTATGTTTGGATTAATGTAAAATCCCAAAACTGTCAATTTTAATACTACTATATTTTCTTTCATTTTTAGATTTGTTTTTCAGATTTAAATATTCCTTACTATTTATTTATCTTTTTAAATGTAATTGTATCTTTAGAATGTAGGGTAAGAAATATTTTCAAGCTGAATATTTATTACAAGAACACATTCTGATTGGAACTGTATAACTTCAGCATTCTGAGAAACATATAAAAATATCATCATAAATTATATTGAAATTACTGAGTTTTCGTCATTATATATTAAAAATAATCATCTCCACATTTCTCATTTTTTATATTTTCTTTTTGAAATTTTATGTTCTCTATTCTGATGTTTTTTATTTATTTCATTTTGAAATGTAAAATTTAATTAAAATATATTTGAATATATTATGAAATAAATATTATACTATTTATGTTTTCTATTTTGAATTCATTCTGAAACTGATTTTAAAATTTTCAATGAATTATTTCATTAATTATCCACGTTTTCCTGACTTTGTCAATGCCCCTTATCATTATCACATCATATTTTCTTTTCCCATCAACATCGAAGTAGATCATTAACTTAAGGTGAATATACAAACAGAACTGTTAAGGTAAATTTGGACCAACTAGTTTGCAACATGGTAGGCATTGATTCTAGTGGGTCCAATTATGAGGAAGTTAATGGGTGCATATAGAGCCATATCACAACACATATGGTATCCATATTCAGCCCCTTGAATTCTTCATTTCCAGAATTTGAATTATCAATTTCAAACATTTTTGATCATTTTTCCATAATGAGTTTTATGATTATAATTCTGACATGCTCCCAGTAGTTGAACCTACCATGGATATTTTATACTTATATTTGAAATAGGTATTCATAGGAAAAAATGGTCATAAAATCGGCTAACCTTTTATGTATTAAATCCACTGTTACACCTTTTAGTTCTTGATAATTTCTTTCACCTAACACATGAATTCTATGATAATACAAAGTACTCGGATCCTGTGATGTTTTTTGTGAATAATATCCATACCTCGATCATAATGATGTTTAAAAATCCAGTTTCTATTGAAAACGTGGGTAGCATGAAGCTGAATTTCTTACAAAGGTTTGATAGTAAATTATTTCAATACACTAATAATTTTATTGGGATTGTTCAATTTCAACACAATGTCAAATTGAATGTATTTCAGTAATAGCAATTAGATATTGTGAAATTAACACTTTTTATTATTTTTTGTGTTTTTGTTTACCTAATTTTAAGAATACAATTTTGAACAGACTGGATTTCCACAATGATAGATCCTACATCTGCTTCTACCCATAATTCACCAAGCTACTAAAAAAAATGTACACCACTGAGGCCGGTTCCTTCATGTCCAACCACTCCACACAGCTTTCTACACTGGACTCGAATAGGTTCAGACCAAACACTTGGTTGTCCTCCACCCTCACAGTGATGCTGAATCTTATCATGCATGTATATCTTAACTATTTCATTTTCCCACATTTATGTTTGTGGGTATATCTGTTTATGTTGAAGTAGATTTCAGTTGAGGTAATTTTATTGTGTCTAAATTTTTTATTATTTTAATTTATATAATCTTTTTATCATTATTCTTTTAATCTTACACATTCTGTTATAAAGAGGACAAACTAACCATGTTTGGTAAGCCCGAATTTTCCAGTTTTTAATCATCTTAATGAAATCATTTATCTTTGTAAATTCATAACTGTATAGGTTTTTCTTTAATAAATTTTTATATTTGATAGGTGTTAATTCATTATTGTTGTGTGTTTTTCCCCATTCTTGAAATTTCATTTGACCAAAGTCCTATTTCATGAGAATTATATCATTTCTATCAAATATATTTCAGTAATCAGTTTTTTTTACAATAAATTGTCTTCTACAGTTTTTCCCTTCACATATTTCTGTTGTGAATCTCGAATCATTGACTTGCTTTGATCACCATCATCATGAATAAAGACATCTTCGCTACAGCGGCATCGTATGAAATTCAAATCACTCCAACACTTTCATTCATATTCATAATTTATAGCAATGTAACATGTGCTAATTAAATTCTTACTGAAAACATGCTATCTGAACACGATTGAAATGAAAAGATCATGTTAATCAAAAGTATTGAACCTTTTGTAATAGGAAGAACTTCTGTTTTATATTCAACCTTGGTTATGCATTAAGGTAGGGCTGAAATTGTTTTTGTTGAATGGGTGTCATAACAGGTTTTGATTGTTAGAAATGTTTCTAATCAACTGGACATAGATGTAACATTAACATATTGACCTTTTTCATGCACCATTTCTTTCTTCAGACCAGGGGCACAATAGAATAATATATCATTGCTTGGCATGACCCCTCTCCATCCCATTATTCCATGGGCATATATCCATATTCACTTTTTCCAAATCCTGCTCAACGATTAACTATTGACTGAATCAGTGTCTGTTCATTGATGTCTGTTGTGCTGTAACCAGAAATTCACTTAGGTGATTCAAAGGGCGTTGAAGTGCATGTCTTTATGCTTTTGGAAATAGAAGGTGTCTTGCTAATGTTATGTTTTTCCACCAGAAATCCTGAGCTGCCCCCTCAAAATAGACGTACACGATATTAAACTGGAATGAATCTCTACCAGAATGACTAAACTGCTCCTCTGAAAGTTACCTATTAATTCTAGCCTCTTGAGTACCATGGAATATGCATCCAATTTGATGTTTCAAAATAACACTTTCAGGAAGTGGAGAATACTTATCACCGTGAATAATTCACTACGTCATTCCTACAGCCTCCTAGATCGAGTATGGTTTGTTTTTAATTTCCTGTATTGATTTCTTATAGACGGAAATGGATACTCATTATTTCAAGCGTTGTTTTTGTTATAATATGCTTTGTATTAAATTGAGTTTTAGTTCCTTACAAAAAACTTACGTTGAATACACTAATTCAGTTGTAGAGCTGAATTCAAATTTGTTTTGTGTTATAATATGTTATAATCTGTTTTATATTAAAGTGAGTTGTAGTACCTAATCAAATTTGTTAAAAAAAATTCTAATATTTTGCAAATACGTTACCCAGATCAGGTCTGCAACCAAGAGCTTGCAATTTGAGGATGGTCAGGTATATTCAAAAAATTATCCTGTATTGTCAATTTTAATAGATGAAGAATGTTCATGTGTCAAGTGTCACCTATATATTTTTTTCTTTTCATTATTAAGAGTCCCATATGAAATTGTGATTTTAATATGAAACAGTTTTTCCTTTTGTTTGTCACATGTTTTCTGTTACACTATCATTTTTATCTCAATAAATGAGTTAATACTCACAAATATTTTGTACCTTCTATTCCGTTTTATGTGCCACTCATTTCTATTAAACATTACCAATATTAATATGAATTATTATGTTTCAAAAGTGGTATTCTATTATTGATAATAAGAATTTTTTGTAGTGTCATGCGAATGCACGAGCGCAGTACAAGATAACTATATTTTAAACATTATATAATCCTTATAATTTTAGAATCCAGATTATGTGTTTCTTAGACATAATGTAAGAACAAATTCATTTTCAGTATTGCACTTTTACCAACTTTTAATAGTGAACCCTTTTTAAATCCAATATTTTAAACTTTTATATATTCAATTTGACTAAATAAATATACTTTTTATAATGGGGACATCAAAAATTTACAATGAAACACCCGAGCTTCCACGATATGCTTTCCTTTGAATAATACAATAGCATGTGTTGTACGCAACTTCGAGTTCTAACACACACCACAACCAATCAAACCAGCCCTTATGAATAGTAATACCAACTTTTTGAAATTTTATAAATTTTATCTTTCAAAATGGAATTCATTTTTCGATTCGGAGTATCACATTTAGCTTAAGGTGAAATTTTGGTACTTTTCGGATAACTTTAATATTTTGATGAGTAGTGAAAATTACTAAATTTTAATTAAAGAAATTTTTTTAATCAAAATAATTAATAGTGATAAATAATGAATTTGAGTGGTTTTAAAGTATATTCAGAATATATTTTTACTATTTAATACAATGTTGGTAATTGGACATAATTTCACAATTAAACCGAACATAAACAAGTATCAATCTTTTGATAGTTTTTATATCTTAAAATCACGCTTTTTGTTTTGGCAGCGAGAATTAATTTAAAATAATTTCTGCCACTTCTTTGTTTTTAATTTGGAAGAAAGGATTCCATATTTGGAATCAGGATGTCCAAATTGTGTAAATATGTAACTTTTATTTTTAGACATTTTGAATAATTACTTCGGTAAATATTTTATTTTACATGGTTAAAGGGTAAATCCGGTAAATAAGGGTTAAAAAATAATATTATAATAATACTAAATTACCCTAAAACGTGTCCTAACCTTATTGGTGGATAAATTTCCGAAAATGGGCATCTTTGGGTCGATTTTGGGACCCCATGGAGCCACTTGTTGGTGATAGAGACACTTTATTTTAGTTAAGTTAAAATAAATACAAAAATTACATAAGCATATATCATTTAGAAAAAAAATTTACGTAGGGTTATATATGTTAGATTATCGACTCTAAATATTTATTAGAAAGCTAAAAAGGTTTCTTACCTAATGGTATTTTATTTATAATTTTTAGACATTAATTAATTTAATTTATTTATGACACAATGATGATACAGAAATTACCATAATAGTGAAAATTAAAATAATTGATATTATAAATACCCAAATAAATATAATTAGAGACTTTTTATGAATTATAATAATTTTCTAGGTTAATATGATATATTAATATTTATTTAATTGACTTTTTTCGAAATAATAATTCTTTTATGATTTTCAAAAAAATCAATTTTCCAAATAGTTTCAAAATTGACATAAATGAGTTTTTAAAACAAATATTATATTATTAATTGATATTAAATTCCTAAAATATAATGTTTGGCCAAGAGACTTATATCATGATAGGTGTATCATTAATGGACCACTCGGGAGTCTCTTGAAGTATATAGTAATTATATTAACTATATAATATAAAAATACAAAGTGACATGGTAAGTGTCAAACTAATTAACTAAGACTTAAAACTAAATGATAAGGTTAATATAGTAACCCAAACCTGTCTAAATAGTATTGGTAGAGTGTTTTTCGAACTATACCCACCTTAAACTTTAAATAATACAATTAGGAGCTATTATAAACTGAATATAAATTTATTATAAAGTAATATTTCTAGCTTTTCCAAAGGTGCCCCTCACCCATATTATAAAAGGGCACTCCCCCTTCTCAATAATTCACACCTTCAAAGCCTTTTTGTTTGGACAACCCCTGCCCCAATACTCTCTAAACTTCCCTCACATCATCTTAAAGGACTTACTTTAGTCAGAAAGCCATCCAAAGATCCATTTTGATCAAATCAGAAGGAAGAACCTGAAGAAGAGGTAATGATTTCACTACCCTTTTTCAAGATCCTTTCTTCTTCCACTTCTTCTTTCTTTGTTATTACCATTCTAAAATAATTACTACAATATATTATATATAATTTGATGTTATTATAAATATTGTACAACCATATTTCAGTATTCTATCCATCCTTTGAATGACATGTCACCATATGTGCGTACGTACGGTTTACCGTCTCCACGTCGTGGTGTAATTGTTATTCAAAACATTATTATTTTGATGGGTATAATAATTATTTTTAATTCAAGTAAATAATAAATATAACATGATAATTATTCTTTATATATGATATTCCATCCAATTATATATTATTTTAATATCAAAAAATGATATTGTCACTTGTGCGTATGTACAGACTACCGTCTCCACGAACGCGATGAGATTCATTCTCCATCGTATCTATTCAAGTATAATTATCATTTGATGATTTAAAAAAATGTTTAAGGACTTCATATCATTCTGGATATGAATAAGATACAACCTATCCCTCAAAAACATGGCTTACATAACAAAACATATAAAAGAAAATGAGTAAGTTAACACCTGAAACAATGATAGTACTATGATATTATTAACAAAGCATTGTTAAAAGATCATATATGATATCATATTAACGTAAACGATTTTTGTATAATTCAATAACAATTATTTCACCATTATATAGGAGTTTAACCTACCCCAACCAAGGAAAAGTAGAAGGTAAGGGTTTATTTCACAATCTCTTCATTATCTGAGGTTTTTTATATATAATAATCTACTGTGACTTCTTTATCATCCACATCCATGTTTCTTAAAAATGTATCTCAAAACATTTTTACTATTTACTAGAATATGGGTTAAAGTCATTCATACCCTTGTTGACTTTTATAATTGGTTTATAAAGGTATCTTTTCGTCATTTTCCAAAGAAGGTCATTTTTAACCTTTTCGACAGAATTAAGGTAACAATGTTTTTTAACTTATACGGCGCATGCGGCTATTTTCTGCCGTTATAAAATCGTCGAAGCTTCCCTTACAATATTATAAGAATATTTTCAAATAAAATGTTTTATTTTATAAATATATGTCTCTTAAATTATTTCAAAATAGAAAGATACATTTCTCTAAAACGAGTTTTGATTTCATCTATGTCAACATCATTTGATGAATTTTACGCTTATTTGAAGATGATTTATTATGATACAAAACTTATATATTGTATTGAAGGTTTTGTGATATGTTTGACTATGGATGTTTTATTTTTATACCATTCATGGTTTATGGGTGAAGTATTTACATTTCGTATGCTAGTTTTAATATGAATGTTTATGTTATGTTTAAACATTTTCATATGGAAATGCATTGGACGTAATATTTGACGGGTGGAGCTCGCTATAGCTCCTCAATGAATCAGTTGGTTTCATGAGACAAACTAGTGTCTTGGCACAAGGCCTTGGCAAAGTCTTATTTGTAGTCTTGGCACGAGGCCTTGGCTATGTGGTTATGATAGTCGGACATTATGTGTTCCATCATTATGAAAGTGGTTATTGATATTGCATGTGATTATTCGTTTAGTAGAATATCCATGTGAATAAGTAAATGGAATTATTTCATTTTATTTTTTCCAAACTATGTTGAAGTTCTAGTTTAAAAGGTATTTATTTTAGTTATACATTACCTTAAATGTTATTCTTATTTATGAATGTTTACGCTATATTGTTATCCTTACTGGGCATTTGAGGTCACCCCTTTTCTATGTTTTATTTTTCCCAGGATGTGAAGAAGTAAATTATGAATGACCTACAGGGATAGTATGAGGGGATAAGAGTGTGGACTATAGAGACTACGTTGTTGTAGTAAACATTTTTATGATGTAATGTACAGCTTTATGAATATATCTAGTGTTTCCAAGTATACTAAACTAATTGGTCTTTTGAGACTTGATATTTCTTGTGATCATGCTAACGTTATGTAATAATGCATTTACTATGGGTAACTGGGGTCGGGGCATTACATTTATGTGATTTATATTAATCATAACCTAAAATTAGGCAATAATAATAAATAATGTAAATGTTCAGCTAGTGAAGATTCATATATTGACATAAAAAATATATAATAAGGGAAAAAATTATTTTTATTAAATAAAAAATTGAAAATATTTACAATACAAAATTAAAAATATATATATTAAAATGATAACCCCAATTTATGATTCTCTTGTATCTTAATGTTATATAAAAATGAATTAAAATTTTAACAACTCATCCTAAAAAATTACAACTCATATAAAAATGAAAATATGTTGATAATATTCATTATATTGACATGATAATATGAAATAAATTAAAAACTATATTACAAATATGTTCATTATAGAACAAAATTGTTCATAAATGTACAAAGAATCCATATTCAAACAACCCATAATCTAGGAGTTAGTATAAAATATTGTCATAAAACTGAATTAATATATTTATTACATGCCATTTATATAAATTATTGAAGATAATTAACTTATACATGACAAAAAAATACCAAGCATAAATTAAAAATTCATCACATGAATTAATAAAATAATTGAACACTTGTTTAATGATAAAACGAAAAACACATCCTTCGCAAATATTTTCATGTCAAAAAATACCCACATAGAAATATATATAACAATTTTATATAAGAATGGTTTTAATATAATTAAACAATTATTCTACTTTGTAACCCATAACATTATTTCTCTAATAGTATCAGAATACTATCCTTTATGAACCCCAGATTATTTAATCAACCATTTGTGGGTAAGCTAGAAGATATGTTCATGGAAATAAAAGTTTTAGGATGAACTAAAGATCAATTAAAAACCAAATATTTTTTAATTATTATATTTTACATTCATTCCATATACAAGGAATGTAAAATTAGATAAATATTCATAATAATTATTAATAAAATATGTTTTTAATAGTTTAGGAATATGAGGATTATCAACAAAACACGTTTTATATATATTTGATTTTCTTATTCCCATCATATTGTCCTAATTTTAATTTCCTTAAAAAAATATAGATATAATTCCATTAAAACTATAATCCTCTATTGTTAAATAATCATTCACCTAATGAAAATACTAAAAATCATTATAAATATGAATTCTCGAAACTGTATCTAAATTTCCCATGTAATCCATTTTTATCACTAATTTGATCATTTTATTTTTAAAAAATTACACTTTCTTAGAATATAATTAATTTAAAATGTTAATTGTGTTTAATAAGTTTACATATCCATTATTAACAATAAAAAAATTCTATCATAAGAATATTATTCCCCCATTTTAGTTATTTATACAATTCAATAACCTTCTGAACATCTTTTTGATGGTTTTGTTTAAATTAAGATGTTACAAAAATTAAAAATCAATATCCAAATCCTATCCAAATATAAGATATAAATGAATAATACAATTATTTTTATTCTTCACCATAATACATCTGTTAATGAACTCCTTTTATCATATGAATTCATCACTATAATCTTATTCTTCTATACTTCTCCACATAATATTTAATGAGAATAAATATTTATTTTGTTTATTATACATTTCATTGGGTTATAATTTTATATAATCTTATTTTATGTGGTTTTACCTATATTAAAATGTTGGTTTTTTGAACCACTAGTATATCTACTTGTTGTCCATTATTAAATTTTTTATATCCTTCTGATCATTTTTGGGACACACCATTAATGGTCTTTTTTTATTCATTAGATTGTAAATACCGTAACATATATATTCTATTTCTACAATTCCAAATTAATGTGCCAAAAATTCAGAAGTTTTAGAGGTAACATTTATATTTCATTTGAAATAAATACATTTTTTTTGTAGAGTATATTCATCCAAATTCTTCATTCATACAATTTTATATTGATAAAGTAATCTGATGTGTTCATATAATGTGTCCTGATATAAAATATTCATCTCATAAATGAAATTTTTTTCTATATTCCATTTATTTGGTAGGGATCTAAATACATTTTAAAAAATTCCTAAGGTTCTCCAATTTTCCTCAAAGGAATCCTAATATTCAGTATCATGATAATCTATGGAAATTTTGGTTTATGATTCCTATTTCAACGATCATTAAATCGTGGTATTCTATTTGAATAATTCCATCTTTGGTTCTAATAATGTTTTCTTTACCAAGGTGAGTAAATCAGGAAATCATCCAAATTTCATGATCTGTCCTATAAGAAGAAACATGAAGAAAAAAATTCTATTAATAGAATAATATTTAATAATTAAAATTATGTTATTAAAAACCTATATTTAGTCATCATTTCAAATAAGAGTATCCATGTCAACTTTATTGATTGGGTATTGTTTCACTATGATCAACCAATTTGCTATGCATTACTGAATGAGGACTACAACAATTCTAGTTTTATAGTGACCTTAATCATTGTTATTGTTTTGAGGTGGATTTGATGTTATACAAGAATCAATTACATTCATTCCTTCCATCCTACATGGATCTTATTATAATACAATGATGCCTTGTTTATGAAGGTTAGCATAATACAATATAAAAAATATAATTAAAACATAAGAGTATAAATTTAAGGATACTAGGTGTTATATGTAAATAATATATATACAAGATATAGCCTATACTTAACACGGTCCATGATAAGATACCAATTTTTAGGTAGAATATATAAATATCATATGGTGTAAATATGGATTTAATGGACCATATTAAAATAATTGAATTGACATGATAATTATCTTAATAAATTATCTGAGTTAATTTTTTGGATATTAAATGTATTGGACAATTAATTAATTTACAATAGTATTTCTTTAGTATTTTGGAAAAAGTGTACATATTGTTCTCTTTTAACTATTTATTCCTTTTGAATTGAATTGTTCATTATGAACATGTTTTTTTAGTCATAATGGGTTATAATCATAAATTTTCTATAGGAGGTTTAACTAGATACAACGAGTTCTGTCTTAGATATAATGCAATGGGGAGTGATGAGTCAAATATAGGTCATCCCATACACAACATAAATATGATATTGTAACAAACATAGTGGTGTTCATATAGAATATGACAAAATTAAAAAAAAACTAATCATATTGTTAGATTATTAAAATAATTCCTGAAAGAAAACTATTTTATAATAAATAACATAATAAAATCAGGTGCCTAGAACCATTGTCATCCTAAAAACATGACATTAACAATACCACAACACATATAATTATATGGATAAAAAACATTAGGCATACAAAAGATAATAAGTAGCCTTTTAAAAGAAAACAAACCACAAAATATGTAACATCTAGCACCACCATATTGGATTCAGAAGACACAATGTTTTTTATGTATTCAGGTTACATCCCTAATATAATAAAGGCTAGAAATATCTTCCATGAGATGAAGAGAAATTTTGGTTTTCCCTTATGAATATTACTAACATGAAAATACAATGAAAACAACCCAATTGTATAGATGAGGAATGAGTTATGAAATAAAAATAAAAGGATATATAATGTTAGACAAAAATATTAGAGATATAATGAAAACAAAATACCTCAACCTTCGTGGAGCAGAAAATATTAAATAAATATCATGACACCAAAGTGGAACTATCACAATGAAGCTGAACAAGAACTATGCTCCAACTCTGCAACTCTAAACCAAATAATCCCAATGTAACATTATAGAAGTGTGATACCATTATTTTACAAGTATAATGATATTTTATATCTAATAATTCACTAATTTTACCAATAATGGGGTGTGTATAAACAAAGTATGAATTACCCAATGTTTCTGAACACACACCACTAGGATGGTAATTCCCAACCATACCCCATGCCCATTTGATTGTGGTACTTCATGAACATGAAGCATCCCGTTAACACACCCAATGCAATTATGTCAATTTTTACATTCAATATCATTTAACATATGAATTTTTTTAATGAAATATTTTATCAAATAGTAAAATTTCATAAAAACACTTTAATAGATTAAAAAAATCATTTTAAAATTCAAAAAAGTGTGTTTTCTGAAAATCATATTATATTTACTAAAATTTACATATATATGAAAAATAAGGCTTTCCATTCCAAATCACACTACATTTCCATTTAAAACCCAATTAAATAAATTTAATAAAATAAATCCTTGAGGTTCTAGAGATATCTTAGATATGTTATAATCCTCATACCACTCAATGGACAATGAACACAATGAACATCAAAAATTTAATATACATACGAGTTTATAAAAAAATACCTTTAATAGATTCAATCATATCTAATCAATATTCACAAAATATAACATAAATATTTCATGACCATGAACCATGAACCATCCCATTAACACACCCAATGCAATTATGTCAATTTTTACATTCAATTTTATTTAACATATGAAATTTTTATAATGAAACATTTTATGAAATAGTAAAATGTCATAAAAATATTTTAATAGACTTAAAAACATCATTTTAAATTTCTAAAGAAAGTGTGTTTTCTAAAAAACATATTATATTTAATGAAATTTCCATATATATGAAAAATAATGGTTTCCTTTCCAAATCACACAACATTTTCATTTAAAACCCAATTTAATCAATTTAATTAAAAAAATACGTGAGGTTCTAGAAATATCTTAGATATGTTAGAATCCTCTTTCCACAAAATGGGCAATGAACACAATGAAATTCAAAAATTGCATCTACATAAGAGTTTATAAAAAAATATCTTTAATATATTCAATCATATCTAATCAATATTCCCAAAATAGAATATATATATTTATATAATAGTTTATATATGTATTTCTGCTAGAGAGAAGAAGAGTATATCTAAGAAGGGTGGAGAAGAACTAGGTAATACCATTTAATTTGGATCTCTATTACAAATTAAATATGTAAAATATTTATGTAGATAAAATGGAATCCACTTGAGAACCAATAGAGGATAAGGAGATAAATGCCAAAGATGAATAAGAAACAAATTATGGTTTTATGTTCTAAATCATGATTACATTCTATTTTCATTGAAATAAGTGAATGTTTTATATTAGGTCACATGATTAGTCAACCAATACACAAACAATTTTCGTACCACAATCCCCTAAAATAGGGAGTCACTTGATTGCTCCCCATGATCTAGAAGACCAGTTTTAGTCAACAGATAAAATATCCCAAAGTCCACCCCACACAGGGTTAGTATACACAGATATACAAACTGTGCATAATCAATTCCTTTCTCTATATTTCTATGTAACTGATTTATTCTACTAACAGACATGGTTTTTCCAAACCATGCGCCAATTGTGCATCTCCCCAGTGACCTCCAAATACAATGTAATAATTTACTTGGGTTGGTCATCATTTCTAATAATAATCTTCAAAACATGCACCATAAAAACACAAAAAATCACATAGAAACTACCCAAATACTCTTGAGAAATAACCATAATATTATATTATCTTAAAATACATAATAAAATGGAAATTTTATTAAAACTGGCGGTGATACATTCATTAGAGGAATATTCCTTCCATACTTATAATGAAGGTTATCGATGTTAGTTTTGAATATCTTGGGCCACTTATCTAGAATCCCCTTCTAACATTCCCATGATTCATAATGAATCTGACCATGTTTCCATAAAACCCACACCCAACAAATTATTTGACCATGTATGAAATTATATTTCTTTTTCACAATCAGTATCAGTACTAGAATCAATGTAACATTCTATTCAAGAACAATATAGTCCCATCAAATCTCATGGTCAGGGCCAAGATGGTAAATTCGGAATTGAGGTACATGAAATACATTTTGAATAGAATATATCCTTATCAGTGAATCCAAATGATAAATCAAATCACTAAATTTATCAGTTTCTCAGTAGCAAAAATATAATGAGGATAAAAATCATTTTCTTACAAAAAATTTTTATAATAGCCTTGGTTTGATTCTCAGGAATGCATGACTAGTCAAATGAAATTAAAATGGATGATGATGGTGGTCTGTATTTTATTTCAGATAACGTTTATCCATAAAAATTAACTTTATGATAAATAGAATATTCTATAATGTCTCATGATTCAATGTATATTTGAAATGATATATTTCACGTATTTCCATCCAAAATGGTGGATAATGTAAAAAATGACCATAAAGTGCTTCAAAAAGATCCATATATATCGAGTCCAGATGTTTATTATTTTTTGCGAACTAAACAACTAGAATATGGTCCTCCCACGAGCCTCTAATATCCATTATAGATGCTTTATTCATTTCTTCAAACATTTGTATTTTCCTTTCATAATTTTCTTAATTATTTGAATGATATGTTGTAATAATGCTGAACTGAGTTCCATGGGATTTATAAAAATAAATCAAAAAAAATTGATGTAACCATATTTCCCAGCTTTGAAGAATTGATACTAGTACACCGTAGATTATTATAGCTTCTCAAATTCATATTTTGGATAAATCATACACCATATTGGATTCACAAATATAAATTATGTGGGATGATATTATCGAATAATACATAATTAATAATAGATAATATTATTTATGAACCATTATTTATAGGCCTATAATAAAATACATCAAAATTTTCTACCATTTTCATATTGGTATAGGTAAATAAATAAACATACATGTTGGTGGTTGGAGATCCAAATTTACTTGTTGATAGGTGTAGAATCTTGAAAGAAACACTTTCACTAAGAATTTCATTATAACCCACTAAAAGTATTCATTCATTACATTAAACATTTTCTAGGCACTAGGATGTGAATAAATTATAAAAATTTGGTATCCATCAAGATTTTTTTTAAGCTTGAGGTACCATAATAAATTTAAAAAATATATAACCATGAATATGAATCTTTCATCCATCCCTAAAAAACCACCCCAACCATTTTCTTTTACATAAATACTATATATTATAAATTATATATCTAATCATTTTAAATATACTAAATAAAAAAATGAATAAGAGAAACATGAATAAAATCCAGAACAATACCTTTCTCAGCATAATCTAGATGTATTTGAGATATTAATAAAATTCGATTCTAGTAGGAAAAAACCCTTTTACATCTAATTATATGAATTAATGATTAATGTGTTCATCAATGAATTACCATTAACTGGTGTACATATCATGTCAAATTAAAACATCTACATATATTCTACACATCTAAATTTTCCCAGATTCAAAACATACGACGTGAAAATGATATTTAAGCTCTTATGATCCCTAAACACTATAAATTTCATTATGAAATAGATTATGATCCAATGTCATAAATTTATGGATTACAAAGGCAAATTTAAAATGAATTTTTGAGTTTTTTTATCATGTACCTAAAACTATCCTGAGTCATACGAGAAGCCATGATCATATTACATCATAATACAACCCAACCAAGATATTTATGAATGACAATATAATACATATCATTGCATCAATTCTCGAAACATTAGGATAAATAAATATGGGAGGAGAACATTATATTCATATAATAAGATATACCATACTCATCAATCCAATTGTAGGGAACACTATTTCTTATAAGAGAATCACTATTAAAGATAATGATGATGAATCATCAAGAAAGGCTTCCAAATATCACTAAAAAATGAGGAAACAACGCTTCTTAATAACATTTGTGGGTGTTTACCATGTGATACCAACTTATATATTCTGAGGATCCACAAACAATGTTTTTTAGAATATTACATGTAAAAGGAACATACCTTTAGTATCCATAAATCACAGTTATAATATATTGAATAATGGAGAGATTCCAACATGAAACCGAACTCCAGGTCTATGTATTGTTCATCCCCAACCAATGTTCTAGAATACAACAGAATATCATCGAAAAACACCAAAATAGAATATTAAAAGTACCTCTAAATGATCCTATACATTAATTTCATTAACACTATTGGTTCATTCATAAGGAAAAATGAAATAAAAACATTCTTATATTTTCCATAATAAATTCTAATTTGTTTTTTTTAAAAATCCACTATTTGAACTCGAAGCTGATGATACCCTAATCATTAGTGAATTATATAGAACAACATGGGACACCTAAATTTATTAAATAGGTATGTAATTTCTAAAATAGAACTTTATTTCATTATTAAAACTTTTTTGTTTATATGATAATCAAAAAAAATCATCAAGATAAGTCATCCATATTTAGAAAAGGAACATGTGTTTCCAATGGAGACATTCAAGGAAGAATGATCCCATTGATATCCAACTCTTTTAATTAAAAATTAAAGATAATTAATTCATTAGGTTACTTATTATAAGATTGAAGGGAATTTTTTCTAGGCCTTATAAGTAGAAAAGTCATAAAATACACATCCCTTTTGAGTGGAAACCAAACTAAGCTATTAGGGATAATCATTGAAAATTAGTCAATAGTGGGTGGAAAATACCTATTTGTTAATATATTAGCAGATAATAGATTAAGTGTTTCCAAATGTTATGATATCATGTCAAAATCTAATTCCAAATTTACATATATATTTTTCTTCACATACCAATCTCCCTAAAGGGATTTTTAATGCCATCAGATGTTGAGAAACTTGCATGGTTGGAATAATAGTTGATGCCATATTTGAAACTTTTCATCCAATCCTTTCACAAAATCAGGTTATACATGTACAATTTAAGATTAAAAAATCCACAAAATAAATTAAATATTTCTATAGTCCTATGATATGTTTCCCACATAAAAAATAAAGACTCTCATTGGTCAAGAAGAGATTGATATTAAAAAAAAATAGGGAATCAACTCAATAGAAAACTGAATAAGGTTAATGAATTGAGTATCAGTAAACGTGTTGGACATGACTATTCCAAACAATGTCGTCCTAAGATTATAATTCAAAATAATATGTCCTTGTAATTTCAAATGAACATATTAATAAATTTTTATTGTCTACTCTTCACCATATAATATCTTACTCATTCTTCTTTTTTTGTTATTTATCCTCTTGAGATTTCATATCTTGAGGAGTGATTATGTTCCTAGAATCACCCTATCTAAAACAATTTTGAGTTTTAGTTCAGTTCATATAATATAATGTACTCAAATAATAGAACATTTTAGAAACATGAAACATATATTTAAAACATGACCATGGAGAACTTTGATAAAAAAAATTATAAATATGATTTTATTTTTTAAATGATCTAGGTGGTACCATGTAATCTAACATGATATGCTCAAAGGAACAACCTAGAAAACATCACTTCTAACTTTTTGGTCATGGATAATAGATATTTGGCCTTATTGTATAATTGTAGAATACTCCACCCCATGGATATATATATTCCTTTTTTTGTTTGTTTTTGGAAATGTTGTTCCTACCTATTCACATGAGGATAATAATTATCAATAAATATGTATTTTAAGAGTTGAGCCTTTCTAGCACAGTCTCTCTACTCACCATGTCCAAATAGTTCATATTAAAAATTAATAATATCGTCAATAAAATCTCTATTCACACACCATATTCAATGATGAATTCCTTTAAGGTTGATTTAGAAGAAATGTTTTGGTTTACATGAATTGTGATCTTAAATTGTGATTTATATTATATTAAAAATAATTATTACTCCTTCAAGATGAATAAATACTCATTTTTTATAAAAAAACAATGACGTTTTAATTGTTTTTTGAATAATTATCTAATGTCCTCCTATGAATTTCATTGATAATTTTTATCTTGGAAAATCGAATTACACTATTAGAATGGAATATCTTCAGAAAATATTTTTCTAACATGAATTTTATGTTGGAAAAATTTTGAATAAAATCAATGATTTGATTCAGGTTACTCATCCACACATCATATTTATGAGTAATATAATCCCTAAAAAAGTTGGGTGGATTATATTTAAGATAATATATATAGTGTTACACATATCAAGTATCATTATTCATATTTCCTCTTAATACAACTTGAAAATATTGAATAATGCTCTGGACAATAATCTGATTCAATTGTGGCTCAAATTAAATGTCATTTTCCACATATTCATCCTATTGATTCATACATCATGTTCATAATTCCAATATCTATATCAATTAAAAAATAAATTTTGTTCATTAATCATTATTAATATAATTATAAGAAATATTTTATGAATATATGTAGTAATCTTCGAATCCATCATTCCAAAAATTATACAGTTAAACTACATTTTTTAAAAAAAAATTCATTTTACTGTCATCATAAATCATGAAAAAAAATGAATTTTTTAATAGTATGAAGTCTTAACATAGTTATATGATATAATAAACTAATTCAATACCCCCAATATGATGATATGAATTTTCATATATCTCCTTGGTACTCAGACTACCCTGGTAACATGAATTCCAATATAAATATGTTAGATATTTTTTATAAGATACATGATTCATGTTTAGAGATTAGTATCTCATTACTAACAACCCAGGATAAAAAAATGACTCACCAAGACTAATACTATTTTCACTATCTAGACCCTCCTCACTAGTTATAGTAATGAATGAGGTGTTACCATCCTATGGAGACATCCCAAAAACTATTATGGATATGAATAAATTCTATGGTCTTAAGAGAACATTGTGGGGGATATTTTTTCTCGTGAATATGAGAAACCTGTAAATACAATGAAAAAACTAAAGAATTTATATAATTCATGGGTGTAAACAATACAACTCAATATTGAAATTAATTAAGAAATAAATTTCATTGTAACTATATAAATAATGGAGAGATTTTTTAAAATCCATTCAAGTTTTCACAAAATTTGAAAATTACTGACAATAAGTGTTTCCATAAATAATAACACAATTTTTTTTTCAATATCAAGTATCTTTTAAAATTATCCTTGACTTTATAGAAAAATTATAGATGGGGGAGAGGCCTCCAACCTCAAAACAATTAACAAACCAGAAAAATGTAATAAATATGTTCTAGATCTAGGATTACAACACTATTATTTTTATAAATTCAACCACATATCATTAATAATTCCATCCTAGAACATATATATATGAATAATTGAGAATATATATATTTCCGATATAAATTAGAATAGTATATCTAAGAAGGATGACGAAGAACAAGGACTTTATATCAAATTTGTATATCCAAAGAACACATATTAAATAAACGATTCCTCTAGATAAAAAATATTCTCCATCGGTGTCTATGATGGAAGAAGATCCTGAGACCCTAGATAAATAGGGGAAATGAAGGGTTTGGGAGCTTAATCTAGATTGGATATTTTTTGGGGTATTATTTTTTTGTCACTTTGTTAGATCACATTGTTTTTCAAACCATGTGCCAACCATTTAAATTCTAGTGTCTCACAATAGGGGGAGTTTCGTGGTTGTGCTACATAATTTGGTTAATTGTGTGCCAACAATGTGTTTATACTATCCAAATTCCACCCAAGGAATGGTTGGATATCATGGATAAATAACTAATGAACCAACCATTTTATTCTTCCAATTTCAAAATTCACAAGTTTCTCTTGAAACATGTATAGTTTGGAAAAATCATGTTCCAACCATGTGCCCTCTTAGTGACCCCTAAAAACACGTGTACCATTTCTTTGAGGTAGTGAACTTTTATACTCTATGTCCACAAACCATAAACACGTTATATTACTCCAAAACTCTTCAGAACTTTGCAGATAATCCTGAAACATAAACAATGTTTTATATAATCTTGAAACACATAAAAAGAGAAAAAAAATAAATTAATAAAATTTTTGTATTGGTAAAATTCCAATAAATGTAGAGCATGATATAGAAAAATTACATAGAATTTTTAGACCTAAAAACATATGTTTTGAATTAATTTTTTATATAATTTTTATTTGAATTAAGGAATAATTTCTTACATGTAGCACACATTTATCCCTATACTAAAATATAATAATGAAAACTATATATCAAAAAACAATTTTTATTTCTATAATGTAGATTCTAGATGTTTAAAAAGAATTAATATCTGTTATTATAGTATTTCAATGGATGAAAAATAATTAAACAATGGAAAATCTCAAAAAACAATACCATTTTGTTGAATTAAAAAAAATACATTCTACCCAATAATAGATTTATTTTATATGTAAGTCATTCATTTAATAAAACATCATCCTTTGTGAAAAATAAATAATTTTTTTACATCATTTAAAAATAATATAAACATAATTAAATGTAAAAATATAAAATTTTAAATAGATATCATAGTTAGAATGAATTATAAATTAAGTAAATATAAAAAAACACTCCCAAAAAATATGAAATAAATAAAAATATAAATTAAAAAAAATATCCTCCTGAATAAAATACTAAAAAACATCCGAGAAAAATAGTTTTGATTTAAAAAATAAATCAAACAATCATATTATTATCAAGAAAACCTAGAAACTAAAGAAAAATAAATAGATTTAAATATAGAATAACTCTTGTAAAAATAAAAAAATAAAAATATTAGTAAAATAATTCTTTCTTGAAAAAATATATGACTCGCTAAATGGGAAAACTAAATAATCCCTTCATTAACGTGATTTGTATTCATCATAATAAAAACATATGGAATAATAATTAATAATGTAAATGTTCAGCAAGTTATGATTATTTTATTGAAATAAAAAATAATAATAAGATAAAAAATTATTCATTAATTAACAGTTAATAGAATACAATCCATATGACATAATTAACAAAAAAATAAAAATATATTAAATATAAAACCCCCATTTGTGGTTTTCATACATCTTAAGGAGACATAATAATGAATATCCATCTTAACCACTAAACCAAAATAAAAATATAACATCTCTTATATAAAAGAAAATTAGATGGTAATATTCAATATATATATATATATATTAAAATATGAAAAAAAATATCTTACAATTAAGTTCTTTATAGAAAAAAATAGTCAAAAACTTGCACAAAATCCATATACAACCAGCCCATAAACAAATAGTAAGAGTAAAATATTTTCAAAAAATTAAATTAATATATTTGTTACATGTCATTTATATAATGTATTGAAGATAATTAAATAATATATGTTAAAAAATGAATAAATTAAAACGTCATCACATGAAATAATAAAATAATGGAACACATGTTAACTCATAAAATGAAAAATAAATGCTTCAAAAATATTTTCATGTTAAAAAATTCCAATATACAAATATATAAAACTATTTTATGTAATCATGGTTGTAATATAACAAAATAATTATTCTACTTTGACACCCATACCAATTATGGTCCAATAGTATTAGAATACTATCCTTTCGGAACTCGAGATGATCTTAATCAATCATTAGTGGGTAACCTAGAAGATATGTTTTTGGAAATAAATGTTTTAGTATGACCTAAATATCAATGAAATCTCAAATAAGAATTCATTATTATATTTTAATTTCCTTTTATATATATGAAATGTTATATTAGATAAATATCCATTATTATTATTATTATTATTAAAAGTCATTAATAGTTTAGGAATATGAGGATTATTAGTAAAACAAGTTTTTTATATATTTGATTTCATTATTCCAATCACATTTTCCTAATTTTAATTTCCTTTAACAAATATAGAAAAAATTCAATTCATAATATATATTTTTTTTTATATTCTTTCACCTTAATAAAATATTAAAAATCATCATAAATATTAAGTTTTGAAAATGAATCATATTTTCCCAATTTCTTCCATTTTCTTCCCAAAATTTATGATTTAATTTTCAAAAAAATTTCACTTTATGAGATTAACAATTATTTAAAATATTAAATGAGTTTATTAAGTTTACACATACGTTATTATTAAATTTTATGATAATATTTATATTCCATTATTTTATTTATTTATACAATTCATTAACCTTCTAAACAAATTTTTGATGATTTTGTTTAAATTATAAAGAACATAAAAATTGTAAAAAAAAATATCGAAATCATAAAAAAATATAAAATATAAAGGAATAACAACTTTATAATTTTTTTTCGCCAAAAAAATAAATTAAACCACTCCCTTTTACATATGAATCCATCACTTGAATCTAATTCTTCAGTGCTTCTCCATCTAGTATTTTATGAGAATAATTATTTTTTGTATTTATTATTCCTTTTATCAAGTTTAAATTTTATATATTCTTATTTTATTTGGTTTTCCCTATATTCAAAAGCATGTTTTTCAAAACACCACAATACATACTTATTGTGATTTATTTTATTTTTTGTTATCCTTCTGATAATTTTTGTGACACTTTTTTAGTGATCATTTTTTTCATGATATTGTAAATATCATAACATATAATTTCAATTTCTACTTCTTAAAATTGATGTGCCTCAAATTTTTTTGTTTTGAGGTAAAATTTATATTTTATATGAATGAAATACATCCATTTTGTAGATTATAATCATCCAATTTTATCATAAACCTAATTTTATATAAAAGAAGTAATTTGATGTGTTCATTCAATGTTTCCTCATTGAAAATATTAGTCTCAAGAATTAAATACTTCTTTATATTCTATATATTTGGTAGGGTTCTAAAGACTCTATAAAAAATCCTTGTGTTCACCAATATTACTCAATAATAATTTTAACAATTAAATATCATGATAATTAATGTCTCATTTGGTTTATGATTTCTTTTTTCAACCATCATTGAATAATTGTGTTCTATTTGAATAATTACAGGTTTGGTTCTAATCATGTTTTCTAATCCAAGGATAGTAACTCAATAAATCTTTACTATTTCATGAACATTCCTATAAGTAGACACATAAAAAAATAAATCATACTAATAAAACATTATTAAATATTTATAATCATGTAATTAAAAACATGTATTTCTAAATCATTTAAAATAAGAGTATTCAGGTCACCTTTTGGTACATTGGATGGTTTCAATAGGATCCACCAATGATCTATTCTTAACTGAATGAGGCCTACAAAAATTATAATCTTATAGTAACCCTAATCTTTGGAGATAATGTGAGGTGGATTTGATGGAATATAAGCATCATTTACATTCATTACTTTCATATTAAATGGGTCTTTTTCATTAGGCTGTGATGCGGTATATATAAAAGTTATAATAATAAAATATAAAAAAATAATCTAAATCTAACAGGATCAATTTTAGGATACTAGCAATTATATATTAATAATGTATACACTATGGATAATTTATCCTTAACAAAGTCCATAATTAGATGCCAATTTTTAGGTACTACATCAAAATATAAAATGTTCTAGATGGGGATTGAATAGACCAAATAAAAATAATTAAAGTGATGTAATAATTATATAAATAAATAACCAGAGTTTTTTTCATGATATTAAATTTATTGGATAATTAAATAATCGAATCTATTTTTTTTAATATTTACCAAAAAGGATGAAATATTGGTCTCTTTTACCTCATTATTCCTTTATAAATGCATTGTTTATTATGAACCTATTTTCTTGTAAAACATAATCATTTATAATCGTAACTTTTCTTTAAGAGGTTTTATGATATACAATGACTACTATCGATGAACTCATGAGATGGGGAGGGATGAGTTAGATATAATTTATCCCATGCACAATAGAAACATGAGATCGTAATAGGCATGGAGGTGTTCATACACAAAAAGAAAGAAAGAAAATAATCTAAAAATATAGGAGAATGATTAAAAGAATTATAGAATGAAAATGATTTTATAATAAACAAAAAAAATATATTCATGGGATTTGAACCTAGATCCTTATAAAAACACAATATGAACAGAACCAACAAGATATATTGTTACATAGAGAAAAATATTAGGTATACAGAAGATAATAAGTATCCAAGTAAAGGAAAACACACTATAAAATATGTAACATCTAGCCCCTCCTCATTGAATTAAAAAGCTACAACGTTATTTAGTTCCTTAGGTAACATCCCAAAGACACTAATGTTTGGAAATAACATCCATGGGATTACGAAAATTTTGGGATTTTACCTTATAAATGTTACTAACTTGAAGATACAATGAAAACATCCAAATCCTCTATTTGATACATGAGTTATGAAATAAAAATAAAAGGTGAAAACATGTTAGGAAACAATAGTAGAGATAAAATGAAAACAAAATACCACAACCTTCAAGGAGAAAAATGATTAAAAATATATCATGGAACCAATGTGGAACCATCACAAACAACCTAAACAAGAACTTTGCTCTAACTCCACATATCCAAACCAAAGAATCACAATGTATCCCTTTAAAAGTGTGATACCTTTCCTGTACCAATTTCATAATATCTGATATCTAAATATTTGTTAATTTTACCAAGAAATCATTGAGTATAGACTTATTAAGAATTTAACAAGGATCTTGAACACACACCAATTTGAAAAGAACTGGCTAATATATTTTATATGAATCATTTGGATAGTAGTGAATCATTTTAATAAAACTATAAGGAAATATAAATGCATGTAAATCATAAATATTATTTTAAACATTCTTATATAATTTGGGACAACAAATTCCATGTCCATATGCTCACAAAATATTTTTTTTCACATTTAATGGTGGGACTTCACAAACATACCCATCCCCATTTGATAGTGGTACTTGATGACCGTGCACCATCCCATTAACACATCCAAACACAATTATGAGAATTTTTCCATTCCATTTTATTTTACATTTAACAATTTTTCTACTCAACCATTTTACCAAACTCTAAAATTTCATAAAAACAATTCATTGTTTATAAAACATCATATAAATATTATAGAAGAGGTGTTTTCTATTAATCGTATTATATATTCTCAAATATAAAAATGTATGAAAAATAATGGATTCCATCTCAAATCAAACAAAATTTCAATTTAAGACCCAATTAAATCAGTTTAACCAATTAAATAGTTGATGTTCTAGAAATATTTGAGATAAGTGAGAATCCTCCTACCTCTCAAAGGATAATGAAAACAATGAACATCAGAAATAGCTTGTAGATTCATGTTAACCAAGAAAATTCCTTTTATATATTCAATCAAATTTGACCAACATTCCTAACATAGAACATTGATATCACTATAACAGTATATATTTGTAGTTATGGTAGAGTGAAGAAGAGTATAACTAAGAAGGATGGGGAAGAACTGTGAAATACCATCGAATCTAGATATCTATTACATATTGAATATTTAAAATATACCTCTAGATAAATAGAAATCCCCTTGGGAACCTTCAATGGAGTAGGAGATGATGAACCGAGATCAATATAGAAAAATAATGGTCTTATTATCTTGATCAAGATTTTTTCATGGAAATAAGGGCACATTTCATAGTTGGTCACACGATTATTCCACCCATGCACTAACATTATTAATACCACTATCTCCATAAATAGATAGTAACTTCGTTTTTCCCCATGATTTGAAAGACCATTTTCCATTCATGTGAAAAAATATCCCAAATTCCATGGCTTACATAGTTTTCTTACATAGTTATTCAAACTGTGCAGAATCTATTAAATTCCACATGTTTCCACATATAGAGTTTATTGTAATAACTCAAGATTTTTGCACAAAGCATGTTCCAATTATGAATCTACCCAATGAATTCCAAATTCGTTGTCCCAATTTCATAATGTTTTTAATGGTTTCTAATAATCATGCTCAAAACATGAACCCTTAAAAACACAACAAATCACATAAAAACATCCCAGAGTCTCCTGAAACATAACCACGAAATTATATTATCTTAAATGAAGTACTAAAAGGAAAATTTTATTAAAACTATAAGTGATGTAGTATCACCAGTAATGATATTTCCATATTAATAAAGGTAGTGATCAGGGTTACTTTTAATGATATTAGGCCACTTATCTAGTATCTCATTGTCACATTCACATGTTTCAATATGAATCAGACCATGTTTTAGTAAAACCCATACACAACTAATTATTTTCCCATGTAATAATTTATATTTAATTTTACCAATCTGTATCAGCACTAGAATCAATGTAACATCATGTTCAAGAACAATACGATCCTATCGAATCACATGGTCAGGATGAGGATGGTAAATCTACAATTTTGATACATGAAATTAATTAATCATAGAGTATATCATTATTATTAAAGCCAAATTATAATCCAAAACACCAACTTGTTCAATTATCTTTATAGATAAAATTTACAGAGAATACAAAATTATTTTCTTACCAAAATAATGATGTCATAGCATTAACATGATTCTAAAGAAAGCATGACCAGTCACCAAAAATATCAATGGTTCTCGATGGTGATTTGTATATTATTTTGGATGAATTTTATCTATTTCCATTATCATTATGTTAAATATAATATTCACTATTGTCTCATGATCCAATGTATATTGGAAAAGTGATGTCTCACCAACTTCCTCCCAAAAAAATAGAAAATGTAAAGGATGAACATAATGTGCTTCACAAGAAGACATAGATATCAATTCCACATTCATAGCATTGTATGAGTACTCAACTACTAGAGTATGGTCCTCCCATGATCCTGGAAAATCCATTAAAAACACTTTAAGCATATCTTCCAAAAATTTTATTTTGCTTTCATATTTCCCATACATTTTTTGATCATAAGATGTGCTAATGGAGAACTAGGTTCCCTGGGATTTATAAAAGGTCAATAAAATGAGATATGTAACCACTTTTCACATCATAAATTCATTGATAGTACTATGTCATGGATGACTATAACTTCTCTAATATAGAGTCTGTATAAATCATCCACCATATTGGATTCACAAATAGAAATTATGTTGGATGACATCATCAGACAATCCATAAATACTTGTATAGAATGATATTTTGAAACAACTATTTATAGACCTTTAATAAATACATCACTATTTTCTCCCATTTCCACATGGTTGTTGGTAAATAATCAATCATACATGCTAGTTGTTGGAGCACCAAATTGACCTATGGATATGTGTGGAATCATAAAACAACATAGCCACTGCTCATTTCATTCCAACCCACCAAAAATATTATTTCATTACTTTGAAAATTTTCATTGTACCAAGATGAAAAAAATTTTAAAATGATGATAGTGACTAGGAATAAATTCTTGACAAGATTGAGGTACCATAATGAATCTAGAGAAATATAACCATGAATTTTCATGTTTCAACCATCCCTCAACACCCTTCCTCCATTATGATTTTCCCTAAATACTATATATTATAAATTATAAATCTATGAATTATTAATATACTAAATAAAACTCTGAATAAGAGAAACTTGGAATAAATCAACCATATTACCTTTCTCAAAACAATCTAGATTCATTTGAGATATAGTTGAAATTACCTTCTAGTAAGAAAAACCCATTTTTACAACTTATTATACCAATTAATGCTTAATGTTTCCATCAAAGAAATACCTTTTACTGGTGTACAGATCAAGTTAATGTTAAACATTTGTAGATACTACATCCATATACATTGTCTCAAATTCAAATCATCTTGTCTGAAATTGAAATTTAATTTCCTATTATCTATAAACACTATAAATTCCTCATGAAATAGATTATGATAAAAAACCTTTAATGCATTAAAAAAAGGAAAAATTAAATAACATATCAGGTTTTTTCACATGTACCTATAACTATCAAGAGATAAATGAGAGAACATGATCATCTTACATTAGAAAACAACATTACCCAGATATCAATGCATCACAATATACTAAATATTATTATCTTTATTCTGGAAACATTAGGATAATTACTGATGGGACGTAAACTTTATGGTCTCAAAATGATCCATTATACTCATCAATTCATTGGTATGGAAAACTTCTACTGGTATGAAATTCAATTGGGGGAGAATTTTATGACAAACCATCAAAAAAATATTTTGTAATATCCCTATCAGACGACAAAAAAAAATTCTCAAAAAAATCATTGGGTTTTAAAAAGAGATAACATACTCTATATTATGTGGATCCATATGAAATAATATTTAAAAAATTACATTTCAATGGTAACATGCCGCTTATATTAATAATTAACAATTATAATATATAGAATAAGGGAAATGTTCCCAAAAGATACTGATCTCTAGGTCTATCTATTATTCAGGATCCACCGTAGTTCTAGAATACATGAGAATATGATTAAAAAACATGACCATAAAATATTCAATATACCTATTAATTATTTGATTTATTAATTCATAAAATAATTTTGGAGCATTTATAAGGAAAAATGAAATAACCACATCTTTGATTTGTCTATAAGGACATCTTTTTTTTCAAAATTAACCCAATTTTAACTTGAAGATGATTATAACCATATCCTTAATGAATTTCAGTGAACCACTAGGGACCCATTCCTTTATTTAATAGGTTACTAATTTGTTTAATAGAACATCGGTTCATTTTCCTAACTTTTTGACCATAAGATAATCCATACAAGTCATAGAGTTTAATCATTCTAATTTAAAAGATAATAGGTGATACCAATGGATACATACTATGATGAATGTTCCCTTTGATATCAAAATATTTTAGAAAACCCACTATTTAAATTACTTCATTAGGGTACTTTTCAAATGAATGAAGTGAAATTTTTCTGGTCCCTTGTATGTGAAAAATAATAAATTCGACACCCCTTATTTGTGGAACCCCAAATAAGCTATCAGAGAATTTTTTTAAAATCAGACAGGAGTGGGAGGAAAATCCCTATTTTTTATTACATCAGCAGATAGTAGATTAATTATTTCCAAATGATAAGATATCAACTCAAGGTCTAGTTTCAAAATTCAATATCTTGTTTTTTTGACATCCCAATCTCTCCAATGATATGTTTAATGCCATTAGGAGTTCAAAAAATTACATGATTGGAATAACATTTGATGCGGTCCTTGAAACATTGTATCTAATAATTTCCCAAAATCAGGTTATATTTGTACATCTCATGAATAGATTATCCCAAAACCAAATTAGTTCTATCTATAGTCATCGAACACATTGCACATTTAATAACTCTAGAATCTCATTATAAAAGAGATGATTAATGTTTCACAAAATAATGAATCAACTCAACATGAAACCCAATAATTTTAATGACATGGTAATCAGAAAAAGTGTTAGACCTGACTATACCATTAAATGTCATCCTAATATTATAATTCAAAAGAATCAAGAACTGTACTGTCAAATGATTATAATGATCACATGTGATTGTCTACTCATCACCATAGAGTAACTTTATTATTATTCATTTATATTTTCTACCCTGTTGATATTTTATTTCTTGGGGAGTCATGATGTTCCTAGATTCACCCTGGCTCAATTGATTTTGAGTTTGAGTATTGTTCTTATTATATCATACATTCTAATCATCAAAATTTTCAGAAACATGAGACATATCTAAAAAACATGGAATTGGAAAACTATGATAATAAAACGTTATATACGATTACATTTTTGTAATGATCTAGGTGGTACCAAATAATATCACATGATATGCTAAAGGGAAGCACATTAAAAACATCCCTTCTTACTTTTTGATCAAGGATATTAGTTGGTTGATCATGTTGTATGATTCTAGAATAAGCTACCACCATGGAAATATGTATCCATTTTTCTATTTATTTCATGTTTGGTATTCTAACCTATTTCCATGGGGACCAGAATACTCCGTACATCTGTATTTCATGATTTTCAACTTTCAAAAAGAGTATTTCCTCTCACCATATCAAAATAGTTCATAATAAAAAATTATAATGTCTTCAATAAAATCTCTATTCACACACTAGATTAAAAGATGTATGCCTTAAGGAATGAACTAAAAGAAACATTTGGGTTGACATGAACTTTGTTTATTGGAATGGATTTATATTGTATTATGAGTAGTTTTTTCTGCAAGAAGATGAAGAAATCCACATATTTTTGTCACAAATATATGAGGATGGAATTTTTTCATGTATAATTATCTAAATTCCAAAAATGAATTTCATTGGTCAAGATTATCATAGAAAACCAAATAACACCATTATGGTGAAATTTCAACATGAATATACATTTAAAAAATTCATTTCTTCTTGGATATTGTTTGAATGAAATCAAAGATTTTACTCATTCTACATTGTCATACATCATAATTACAAGGAATATAATCCCACATAAAGATGGTTGGATTCTATTTGAGATACTATATGGATCAGTTTACCTATCAAGGATTATAATTACAATTTCCTATTACAACAGCTTGAAAATACTAATCAATGCTCTGGACAACAATCTGGTTCAATTAAGGCTCATTGAAACTACATTTTTCACATCATCATCCAAAAAATTGCAATATCATGTACATAGTTCTATTTTCTATATCCTGAAAAACTCCATTTTTCATTACACATTTTTAACATATGTCTAGAGTTATTTTTATCACAAATATGTATTATTAATTACATCCATCATTCATAAAATATTAATTTTAAACAATATTTTTAAAAAAATCATTTAACCTTCTTTATATATCTTCAATCACAAAATGAACAATATTTTAATAGTATGAAGACTTACTATATTTTCAGGATATGAAAAAATCATTAACTACACCAAAGACGATCATATAAATTTTCCTTGATAAAAAATTCAAATCAATTTTGAAATTATATGATTCCTGATTAAAAAAAATTCAAATCAATGTTGAAATTAATAAAGACAAAAAAATCATATTTAAGACATAATTTATAGATAAAAACATGGATGGACCTCATAATATAACAGAAGTCCCTTGGAACCAATGTGGTATCATGCCAAACAACCCAAAAAACCGCCATCATCCAACTCCACATTTCGTGAATATATTATCACAAGGAATCTATAATAAAATGTGATTAAATTACATTCAATATGTCTTGATATATAATATATGAAATGAAAAAAAATCTGAAGAATATAGAGAATAAAAACTTTGTAGGAACCCCTAAATGTATTTCTACGAAACACCTCTATGACAAGAACAAATTAATTCCTATTAAATAAAACTATTTAAAAGAGTGAAATATCATAATAAAAATCTAAATGGAAATCCATTATATTAAACCAAAAAAAATACTTAAATCGTTCTTAGAAAATTGGTAATAACAATTTCTATTTCCCCATACTCAAATGACATATAAAGAGGGAGATCATGTTTCACATTTGATAGTGGTTCTTCCGAGCCACACTCTATCCCATATAGAATGGGGAACTTCATGTCCATGATCCACCTTATTCACACATGAAAACTCAATTATGCCAATTTTTAACTGCCAAATATTTTCACATTCATATCTATTTAGTGAATCAATTTATCAAACACATTTATTGCATCAAAATAACATCACAATGTTAAAATAATTATTTTAAATATATAATCATTGAATGATTTTCTAAAATCTATCCAAATTTTCCAAACTTGTAAAATTTAATAACCAAAAGTGTTTCCGTAAAAAATAGAATAAACTTTTCTTTGAAAATATATGATATTTTTTTTAAAAAAAATTCTTTATGTATTAAAAAATTTATAGATGGAGAGAAGCCTCATACCTCTCAACAATTAACAAATATGAAGAATGTCACAAATATCCTCCACAACTAGGTATACAACACCATTCCTTTAATCAATTCAGACATATATGATTAATAATTCTATCATATAACCTATATATATCAATAATTGAAAATATATATATTTCCATGAAAATTCAAATGAGTATATCTAATAAGGATGATGAATAACAAGGAATTTCCATATAATCTATATCTCCAACAGACATTGATTACATAGATGATTCCTCTATATTAAAAGGAGTCTCATTGGGTGTCAAGAGAGGAATATGATCCTAAGACCCTATATGAAGAGGTATAAATGAAGGGTTAGGTATTATAATCTTGAATAGACACTATTATTGGGGTATTAGGTGTATGTCACATTGTCAGATCACCCAGTTTTTCAAACAATAGCCATCATTATACATGCCAGTGTATCCCTATATAGGGAATTTCATGGGTGTGATACGCAACATTGAATACTGTGTTCCTAAAATGAGGTTCTACAATCCAAATTCCACTAGAGGCATGGTTGGATCACATTTTTATAAAAACAATGAACCAAAAAATCATTTCCCTTCATTTCCAAATTCACGGGTTACTCATGAAACTTGAATTTTATGAACAAATCCATTTATAACCATGTTACATTATAGTGACCCCTAAAAATACAATATCAATTTCTTAAAGGTAGTTCAATTTTATAGTATATGTCCTCAAACCATAATGACATTAAATAACCCCAAAAAACCTCAAAACTCTCCAGATACCCAGAAAAAATTACCAAAGTATTATATAATCTTAAAAACATGAAAATGGAAAATTACCTAAAAACCATGTTCTAAAATATGTATATGATAATATGGACACCATAACTCTAAGAGATAGGGGAAAAACGCATTGATAGTAATATACACCTTTGAGCAGGATGTAATCGCACAAGAAACCCCATAATGAATAGAAATGAAAGAGAAAAGGGAAGAAAACTATGATGATCCTAAAAGTAGTATCTAAACTCCTTTAAATAGTCGGCCTACATTATTAACATAAGAATATAGTCATAAAAAGTGAAAATGGGGAATACTAGAGATGATTTTGTATAAAAACTACATGAACCACACAGATCTAACATGATAAGAGCACTCAAATATAGATTATAAATAGAGATATGGATCAAAATAAATTGATGAATGATGATAATGGTCCGACACGATCTCTATTTATTTTCGAAAATTGTGATGAAGGGTTGCAATGGTCCCATATGATCTCTCTTCACTCTCTTAAATGGAATCCATTCATTAAAATCACAAAAAACCTCTAGAATAATCTAATCAATGGATATAGATGATATAAATTTTGAAAATCATAGAACTATATTGGAGAACACAACAAGTTTTGTGAGCTATCTAAAGATGACCTGATTTTGAACCATGGCGGTCTGGATGATTTAAGAACCACACCCGAGAAAAAAAACTATAGAAGAACAATATATGAGATAGATAAGGGGAACATGTGTTTAGTTAACATCACATAGTTTCTCCATATGGAATAACAAACTATCCACTGATTTTTCAGACCTCAATATAGTCACATAGAGTAAATTTATGGTGTGTCAAACTAGATTCCAATAATGTGAAATACCACTATTGTAAAACAAGACACATCACATGGTTTCTTGGTAATTCCACATATTTCGGACAAAATATGCACCAACATTGCACTTTACAAAACCTATACAATACCAAAAAATAAAAAAAATTAAACAAACTCTTGAAAATGATAAAATATTCCTCAATAAGAAGAATAAAAATACAAAAAATTAATAGTGATATGTGACAATTCTCCCATCCTTATCACATTATCTCTCTAGAGATTCACAATAAGGATTCGTGGTAAAAAAATAGATGAGGCCATTGATCCATCATCATCAATTCCCATTCAACCATCTAATAATATTATAATCTATGTTTCTATAACAATTAGACCAAAATAATATACACTAAACATAGAATCATTTCCAATTAATTATCAATTTAAACTATTTATCTTATTAGTACAATATCTGTTTCCAATTCATACACTTCTAAGTTTAAAACATGAGAGGGATCAAGATGAAACATATTAAGATAAGAATCATTATAAAAACATGGATATTATTCATTTTAGATGAAAAATATAAACAATAATATATTTTTTAAACCACTATCTTATAACACAAGCACTTACATATATTGTAGAAAATTTACTATGCTTTCCAAGATGATAGTGACCCAACTAAGGTAACTCATTAAATAACACTTTTTAACCAACAGAAAATACTAAATAATGAGAAAAATGATATACATAATGATTTTCAGGTTATGGCCAGTCTTTAATAACTGGCGAATAATAAGAATATTCTTTTCCCTCTCCTAATAAATGCTTTGTCCAACACGGGAAACATCACCTGCCTCTAACTAACAAAGAGTTGATTTGTTGTGATGACTGTATAATTCCTTTAATAGATCTATTTTAATTTATTATTTGTAAATATTGTTATAATAATAACTCAACCAATCCAAATTATATATAAAATGATATTGTAATGTATATGATGTATGAATAGAGTATATCCTATAATATTTAACATCTTATTTTGTCTATCCATCTGTTTGAAGATGTTATGTTCTTATTTACTTTTCTTGAGAGCCCATCATTTCCAAAGGCCATTCCAAATCTATTAGGAAAACCAAGGAAACCTATCTTAAATAATATCATATATCACCCCATTTAATTTCATGATCTACAAAACATACAACATTCCAAAATCTTCAACCATGGTGGTGTCTCAAATAATATTGAAAATAAAAAAGTTGGAAAGTCAAAAAAACACCACAAATATTGAATTATTAATTTAGTGAGAACATGGTAATATTAATGTGAAATCCATGAATATATATCCACCCATTTATATATTGTTATTTATTGGGGATGAATTAATCCTAATTCATTTTAGTGTTCTTCATTAATCTAGTGAATTTTATGGTAAAGGGGAAAAAGTCAACTATGTCATGTAATATAACATGTCTCTAAAATTTATTTTTTATTTATTGTTACATATTAATTATACAAGGATGATTAGATATTTAAAAAAATTGATAAATTTAAATCATATCCTTCCTCGCAGATCAGGGAATGCAAATATGTTTTACAAAATATTGATTACATTCTAAATAAAAAGGTGACTAAAAAATAATCTTCCTACCATATAAATATTTCTTAATACACATAAAATGATTGTCTACTTTGTTTATTGAAGATACAATTTGATAATAGATTATGACATTTGAGATCTATGAAGAAAAATACCATTCTATTCCATTATCACATCTTTGTGGATCTAGGAAAAGATTCATATTATGTTCCATTCATCATTTTATTCAATTACCAATTGAGAAGTAAACATTCCTCTAAAAATCAATAGAAACATTGAACATTATTTTGTTATAGGAAATATTTATGTTAAATTAATCTAAATACTCTTCCCATTCTCATTTCATAATGTTCATGTATTTCAATGTAAATAATTGACTTATACTCTTTTAATAAGAATTTATTGTGATACTTTCCCAAAAGAGGTAATGTCACTAACACATGATATCCTTTAAAATAGATGAAAAAACAAAATCATGTGTGGAATAATATTTCATAGGATAGAGAAGATGAATATATAAATAATATAACACCTAATCTTCTTAAATTTGATCAAAACCAAAACTAGAACTCAAAGAATAAAAAAAACTTGGTAGACCACTGATACATATAGTAAAATAAATAGAGTAATGTAGGATAGATATAAATTCAAATCATCATAGGGATTATGAATCATAGAAACCAAATTAATTTTTACCCCATTCATTGAAAGAGTAGTTAGCGGAGATACACTATTCAATTATCCCATTAGGAAATATTGACAATAACTTTTAGAAAATAGGAACCTTTGAATCTCAATAAAATTTTGTGGATCCTCTCATGAAAAGAAATATTTCACCTTTTCATGATAAACTATGATTACATATTCAGAAACCATATGTCCTATGAAGCTAACATCTGAAAATTGGTGAATTATATTTCTATGTCATAGAAAATTTTTAGCAAACCATCAAGAATTTTTAAATAGATTTAGGTTAAAATTATTCTCTCCATTAGTTATCATGCAAACTAGAATTTCATATACGAATTGTATGATATATAATAATGTTTGCTTTCTGAAAATTTCAATTCATTTGGTCCATATAAATTTTTGGATCAATATTCTAGCCAAAACTTGCCAAAAGATCTTCAATGTGCATATACGTACTTCTAATGATTGTAAATGGAATATCTATTTCCTTAAATCTTGGTTGATGATATATAGTCCAATTTTTAGTATTTTAAAACAATATCCTACTATTAATTGATAAATTAATTCCTCAATACAGGGAGAATGAAACTTAATATTTATCCTCACTCCATTGATTTTCCAATAATAGACACACTGATGGGGAGTCCCATCAGCCTTCATGTATAAAATCTTAGGGGTTTCAAAGATGATAATGTTGGGTGAATGAAGAATTTATCATTCAATTCATCCAAATGTTTCTCCAATTCCATTAATTCCTTATGATCCTTAATGTGTGGAGGAATAGTTATAAAATTAGTTCCAAACACCAAATCAGTCAAAAATAGTACTTACACCACTGGAGTAATACTATACAGTTCTTCTAGATACACTTCTTTAAATCAAATAACCATAGATAGAAGATCAAAACAAGGAATTTAATCCCCCATATCAAATAAAATAGGTGGAAAAAGTTACATGTTTTTGTAAGGGGGTCTCGATCTACTAGATATTGGATCACATTCTCCATGGAATATGGGGGATTTCCCATCAATGATCGTAAAGAACACATGCTAGTTATATATACCATTACCATATTTATGGGAAACCAACTAAACCATCCTAAGGATAACATCAAATAGATCCATGTAATAAGTTAATAAATCTGCAACTATCTCAGTTTCGGATATTAAAATACAATATAACCCATATTTTTTTCTAAATATAATTTTAAATAGGAATAATCTACTATATATAAACTGGCATGATATTTCTTAGATGTTTTAAAATAATTACACATCAAGTAAATAAAAATCAATGAGAGGAACCAATATGAAATATATCAATTTATAAATGAAAATAAATAAATATAATACCAATCTTTTTTTAGAGAGCACATCAATATCCACCTAATACTCTACTACTAAATATAACATCATCATTAATAATGTATATGATACAGACTCGGTTGTCTTTGAAGCATCCTATTATACCACATAACCATTAGGATTCAATGATCACATAACAAACTATGGAGAATATATTTCATTATAGAGAATTTATAAGTTACCTATATGTCCACATGAGTTATATATTATTGGAGGAATGGGGAAAGAATGTCTCATATTACCAATTTTGGCACACTAGAATCACATAAATGGACTACTAATAACATCGAATTATTATATGGTATATGCCATGTCCTGAGATCCACTACCACCCCCCTTATTATTCTAATTACCCAAACTCTAATTTACATTGGGGACATTGTAACATTCAATAGGTAAAAGAGAAATCTCAACTAGCCCTGACATACATGAGATCAAATAACCTTTCAGAATCCCATCTAAATACTATTACTCTTTAATTTATTACTCAATAAAATATAAAATGAGAAATAATATATCTTGTTGCAGTAATCAACATACACTATACTATTTTAATTAGATTATTTAAGGTAATAGAAAACAAGGGACTTGGTAGTCATCAAGAATTATAGATAAAATAATTGTAACAATATTGTATTGAATACTTTTTACTCCAAACCATCCCAATTTATTTCATAAACCATTATATCATACGATAATCATCAAGGACCCTGATCTAAAAAGTCTCAGACATCAATATGATTGAAAATTTAATTTAAAATGTATTTAAAATCCAATGGATCGTCGTTATGAAGTATTATTATTTATGTGTATCAATCATTCCTTGGATGTATGGTGGATTCTAGAGAAAAAAACCCTTAGAAATGCCTTTTTTCTCATATATTCATTGTTATCACTTCCCTAGATTGAGTTGGAGAGGGGAAATCACCATTTTCAATAATAAAGACATATTTCACGATTACATCAAGAAGATTCTAATTTTCTGTAGGGATTCCTCACAGTACATCATGCACAACAACATCTTAAAGAACTCTAAGAATCCTTATACTAGTAGTGGTACTATATATAATAAATTTAGAAATCATCATACATGTTATTCATATTAGTTTTATTAAATATTACATAATGAAACTATGTTGGTTATGTCAATACTCTACACTAGAGACATGGTTCCCCAAATCTAATGGTAACATAATGATCATTATAATTAATGATAGCATGAAACTCTCTCATAACAAAATTCATAAGTAATAAAACCCAATCTCTTATCTATCATAATGTCCCCACACATGAATACCATGGGAATGAAAATACACCATTTGATAACAATTTTTCACAAAGAAACATAAGTCATTCAGAAACTAGACACATGAACGGTTCCTTGGAATGCCCTGAAGGGGTTTCCTTATCTCTACAAACTATAGAACAAAACATAATAACCATGAAATATCATTCAAGATTATTTATAACTAAAATAATAATCAAAAAATATTTTTAATAAATAAATGACTGAAAAAATTCAAATATAAATTCAGACAATGAAATTCGATGAATATTAAGGAATTACAAGTTCCACACCCTGATAAATAAACCAATGTAGTCATTATAAATGACATCTCATCTCCAAATTATATATTTGAAAAAAATGAACCATTTTAGCACAGAAAATTACAACCCACTATGATAATAACCACCCACAACATATGGCTTCTCGCCTTTATATATATGATATAGATCAAGGTCTAAACCTACCCAAAAATATATTTAGGATCCTCACAAGTTTTACATAAGAATCATTTTTCAAATGAAATATTTATTCTCATTTAAAAAATTAAAGGAATATTAGTTTTACATAGTCCAATGTAAATCATGGGAATCCACCATTTTATCATAGTTTATAAATGGGGAATAAATTAACCATAATTATATCATTTACAACTATAAAATTTTTAACATAATTTATAAATAACTAATTAGAAATTATGAACCATGGAATATATTCCATTGGATGGTTAGGTCCCTTTACGAGAAGATACATAAACCACATTGATGAATTGTCAATATGTGAAAATTCCACTATAACATGTGTCTATGGATGAAAATATTCCATGATTGTGGAACCCCCAATCTTATTAATGATTCATTAGAGTTATTATGTATTTCCATTCATGATGTACAAAAACCATCCAAGTGTTCTTATCACAGTCGACCACTCTTTTGTAGTGTGGGAGTTGGGGTGGGACCCACTAGCTCCAAACTTATCTTGTTAAGATATTTGTGAGGTGGTTCCCACACAAAACCCACCCCTTCACATTCCTTTAACTCCTTAACTCCCCCCTTTCTTTGAGTAACTCATCCCTCTCACCCTCATTAAGCTTACCAACATAACACCCTATTTAATTAGATAACTCAAGTGTAATTAATTAAGTGAGGTGTATTTGAATTTTAAAATTTAATTTCATGGATTGAAGTAATAAAATTCGATAAGTCTTATTTTATTTTGGGGGATAGTGGTTGTGTGTAGATATTGGGGGAGAGAGCTCTAATCTCTGGAAGAACTTCATCTTCTTTGTTGAATATTGCCAAGACTCCGAGGAAGAGCAATGACTCAGCGGCTCCGGGTTTTCCATCCCTTTTCTCCTCCGCGACAGGGGAAGAGACACTGATGCAGGTGTTCTCCAATGATGTGCTTCCTTTTCATTTATCCATGACGAAAAGGGGAGACGCCGCTTCCTCCTCAGAAACTCTTCGTCGACGACTATAGAACCTCACCTCGTGACTCTATTTTCCGCGACGCTCGTCGTTTGACAATTTCCATTGAGGTAGGGGTTTGATTCTAGAATGCTAATATTCTTGTGATTGTTCCCATATAAACAAGGATGGTAGATAAATTCATTATCAAGTTGATCTGTGAAAGTTATTATTTTCGGGACTTGAATTTTTATTTATGGGAGTGTTGTTGGGAACTAGGTTCAATTTTAATTGATTAAAATTAAGCCTTTTTATGTTGTTGAAATCGTGTGTTGATTATTTAAAATTGATAACACCTAACACGGAGTATGCATGCCGAACTAACATGGCCCGACAACCCTCTGCATATTGTTTGTTGATGTCCGGATTGACAGGTGATGACGAAATGGGCTGCAATGGCGATTTGAAGTCTCTGTAGTGAAGTTCGGGTCCCGTAGTGACCTTAGGAGCAGATGGTGGGAGAAACAGACTAGTGGTGCACGTTCGGTGGTCTGCGGAAAGCGGCGGCAGCGCACCACCAATGAAGACCGCCGTGGCTAAGCAGTGGGTGACCAGAATGGGAAATCCGTTTCGGATTTTGGGTGGTGCGGCTTTAAAGCCATGTCGGTTCGCTGTCAACAGGGGGAACATCGCCCCCCCCCGCTCCGCGTCCGCTCGACCACGCTGGCCGAGCCTCAACAGGCCGGGTTGGGTAGCCCACACAGGGTCGGGCCACCCGTGCCGGGCCAGGCCATGCCCAATTGGGCCAGACTCGAACCTAGGTCTGGTCGACCCGGATCGGACCGACCCAGTGGTATTCGGCCAGTTCAGACCGGGCCCTAACCCCCTAATTTTCGGGCAGTTTCGTTCAAACACCCATATCATGGGCTTAGTACCCTTGATCGACACACCGTCAGTTGCATTGGGATCCTTTAATCGATTAGGTTGTTTTGGTATATTACACTTATGGTTTCGATAGAGTTCTCGTATGTCCAGGTTGGTTCGAACCCAAAACCAACCAGGCCCTCGTAGCGGAAATGCTTATAACATGTGTTTTGGATGACCAAATGACATGTCGTCAACTTTGCTCGATTCCTCATGATGAGAAGGAACTATTGTCATACTTCACCTGAGGTTTGGACGCAGTTTGAGTAAGGATGGATTGTATTGTACCCGAAATCCAACCGGGCCCCTGGAACGGAAAAGCCAACTACTTTCAGACCGTACGTCCGTTTGACGAACTGTCAATGGTGTTGGTAATCATTTTGAGAAATGGTCACTATGAGTATACCGTATGAGAGTTTTGGGTATAGTTTAGATACGATCGGGTTGGTTCGTACACGAAACCAACTGGGCCCCCAGGATGAAAAGGCTAATAAAACACAGACCGGGCATCTGATTGATGTGTCATCTATTGTGTTGAGATTCCTATTACGTGGTAGAGCTTTGAGATAATTCTTCATGGGACTTTGTGATACTTGGAGTATCGACCAGTGTCTCGTGGAGCAGACCCTCCCGATGATGAGTGAGCGGAGTGCAGAGACCTGGTAGCTAGATAAGACTTGACGACTACTGATCGATCGACTTGGAGAGATTTGGAAAGCCCACTGGGGAGTCCTTGGTTGTAGCGGTAGACCCACGATAGAGGAGTGCCTGGTTGTATTGGAAGACCCACGGTACTCGACAGAAGGAATTCCTCTGTAGGCTATGAGGGGGTTCACATGGTTGTAGCGGCAGACCAATGGTGGGAAGTGCTTGGTTATAGGAGCAGGCCCACAGTAATCGACAGGTGGAGTACTTCAGCAGTCCAAGGTTAGTGGGAAGTGCCTGATTGTAGCAGCATGCCCACTGTACTTGACTAAGGAAGAGTTCTCCAGCTGTTGTGGTTTTGACATCATGAATAAAATATTGGGTTGAGATGAGTCATTGACCTTTGTGAATTTTTCATGATTGAGATGGGTTACTAGATAACTTAGTCATATGTATGGTCATATGCCTATGTATTGGTTATCCGTTGATTTCATATCTGTGTGATACCTCATGATTGAGATGGGCTACTTGATATCTTATGTATAAGTATGGGCTTATACCTAAGTAAGGATTACATGTTAGATCCTTCTTTTTCGTTATCCTTGTTGTATTTAGTGATACCTTAAGGGTCTCAGGGTCCTTACTGAGTATCATTATACTCACCCCTATATGGGATATGCTCACACCTCGTTGTGTTGGATGCAGATGACGAACAGCACTGACAGAGGCTGAGTGTTCGAGGACTGGACGGTACCCAGAGGTGGATCTCACGATGAGTCAGTATCTGGAGGTGTAATTCACAACAAGATGGTAATTAGAGGAGGTTGAGGGGCGAGATAATTTAGGAGGATATCTGTAGCTACCCTTCAGGTAGGCTTTGAGGTGGACGATCCAGGAGCTGCATTATCTGTACCTACCCATCAGGTAGGATTCGAGGTGGACAACCCAGGAGCTACTTCTATTCTTCCAGCTTCTTGTCTTTTCTGTTGTACTTTGGATCAGTTGTAGCTGTACTTTTCTGTTGGGTTTGTATTCTGGCCCATTTACATTTCAGCACATTCTATTGTACTTAGTGATTTACTTCCGCTTGTACTCTGTAGTGTTTGATTACTTTTATATAGGCAATGCCTTCCCACTTATCGGGATTTACGCCGTTGGTGCTCTTCTCCAGCCCCTGGCCTATGGAAGGCGGGCTTGGGGTAATCACGGCACGAGTCTCGAGGGAGGGTCATGACATAAAATTTCCCAGAAAGTAAACCCTTGTATCTAGAACTAGCACTTCGAGAGCCTACCGTAAAGCAGGTTCTCTCACAGTGTGTCTAGAACAATCTGCAGATGTTAGGTATGATCCTCCTCTATCACCGAGTATATCCAGATGTCATCGATGAAGACTATCACAAAATGAACGAGGTATGGATGGATGATCATATTAATGAGTCATATGTACACTGATGAGGAATTGTTCACACCTAGTGGCACAACAATGATCTCATAGTGGCCATACAAACATCTAAAGGACGTCTTCTACACATCCTCTTCTCGTACCCAATGGTGGGGATAACCTGATCTGTGGTCTATCTCTAGAAACCATCGTGCTACCTTTAGCTGATCAATGACATATTAAATCCTCAGCAGTTGTTACTTGTCCTTTATGTTAACTTGGTTCAGGCACTGATAGTTCACACAGAGTCTCAAACTCCCACACTCCTTCTTGTAGAACAAAATCGGGGCTACCCAAGGGGAAACACTAGGCCTAATGAACCCGTTCCTCTATAAGTCCTCTAGTTTTACCTGCAGCTCTGGAAGCTCTATAAGATCCATTCAGTATGCTACTGTAGATATCAGTGTTGTCTCGGGGTACAAGTTGATATATAAATCCACCTATGTACGAGAATGTAGACCTGAAACACCGTCATGAAAAACATCAGTGTACTGGTCCACCACAAAAAGATTGCTCGGGCTCTCAACAAAAACTGCTCTGAGGTTACGGTAAGCCAACTGATTTTTGATCGACTACACCCTCCTCTAGGTAAGTCCATATTTTTATACAGTGGTTCCCATCTCACTAGTGATGGAAAACCTAGTCCCATCCTTGTGAACACACCGCACTTGGCGCTTAATAATGTCAATATGAGTCGGGACTGTTAATAACCAGTCCATACCGAAGTTAATGTTGTAAGGCCTCGATGTTGTTACTAGGAGATACCAGCCAAAGCTCTCTCCTCCTAGTGTATGCTCACACTTCTAGAACTAGTGCGTAATCATCGAATCAGCTCTCTTAAGAGTCTCTAGATGTAAGGATCTATCCATCGGCTCCACTGGTATCTCTGAGATTCGAACAAGGGTCATGGAAATGAAACATTTACTCGAACTCATGTCTATTAGTACTATAGCTTGGGTTTATTAGACACAAATTGTAACTCTTATCATCTCCGGAGAATTGTGGTGATATTCCTCAGGTGGATGGAGCTGATCTCATCTCTATCCAGCTACTCCATGTGGTCGGGTGGACCTCTTGGTTAAGGTGGCAGTATAACCTCAAATCACCACCCACCACCTGCTACACGACCTTCTCCTCTACCACATCTAACTCCAAACTGAAGACCTCCTTGATAAAATCTTCACATCTCCCAATGTGGTCCTTGGATTGTCTACTAGTAGTCTATACAGTGGGTCGGGAAATCACGATCCATGTGACTTTTCCTACTGCTTGAGTAACACTGCATGTTCCTAACCTATCCTGTTCTTCCTTGATATCCCCTCACCATCGAACTTGTATCTTACAGTGGTCCACCTGTAGGTATAGTCCTATGGGACCTCTGCATTATCTGTCTGCTGCCAGCTTCTGATGAACCAGCTGCGTGTCGTCTGGTGGTGGGTCTCACTTTTGGTGACTTCTCAACAAGAAACATCTCCACTAAGAGAGCTCTCTCTAACACCCCCACCAACATCTGAATATTTAGAGAAACCATCGAAGCTCTAATATCCTATTTGAGCCTCTTCTTGAAGTTCTGGGCCCTGAAGAAAGGGTCTCACACCATATCAGTGGATTAATGTGAGAGGTCATTGAACCACATTGAATACTGAGATACAGTCTTGCTACCATGCTTTAATTGGAGAAGCTCTTGTATACACACTGAGCATAGGGTGGCTGGGAAGAAATATACCCTAAAACAGCTCCCAAAGATCACCCAAAATAATGTCACCTCATCCTAAACATGGAGAATCATGATCCACTATATGCCCACGGCTTCCAGAAGAAGACTGGCGACAAGGATCACCCTGGGATCAGCTGGTGTCCCTACTAGTCAGAAATCTCTCAGCACGAACTCCTGCCAATCCCCTACCACCTGTTGATTTGTCTCACCCTGGAACCTCAGTGGCCTCTACCACTGGAACTCATGAAAAGTGCTCAAATTTCATGTATCGTCTACTACTGGGGCTCGTGTCATTGGTTTCCCATCATGTAGTGGTGCTTCTGGTACACCACCCGATGGTAAAACATCCATATGAGGGCCATGCACTGACACCTCATCGCTTGGTGGGCTTTCCTCAAGTACTCTTACTGGAATCCAGGTTGGTTTTCATCATGGAGGCATCTTGAAAAGAAACAGGTGTTTTGTGGTCATTATGTTTATACATGGTGTGCTAACTCAAATATATCACAAAGAAAACTCTTCCAAAACACATACGCAATCAATTATATCATGCACTGAGTTGGAAATTGGATGTTAGGGTCATTAGGTAGAGATACATCAGCCGCCGCACCAAAACTGGACTCCCTAAACTCAAAACCAATCTCTTAACAATTAACACTATTACTTCACAGAAAATATTACAGTCATAGTTCATAGGAAAAACTGAGCTCCTCTAATATCAATTTGTCATGACTCATCCCCTAGGGCCAGTGTAGTGACTACCCCAAACCCACCTTCCATAGCCCAGGGGCTGGCGAAAATCACCAAAAGGTATATTCCAAAAAATGGGAAGGCGTTTCCGTTATAAACTGTAAACTCGCACAAATCAAGCACACAACCGGATACAAGAACAATGAAATCTGTATAGTAAACAGGGTGTGTACAGAAAGTAAAGGGTCCTGAATACAAGACCAACCAGAAAGTACAAGAAAAAATGTGTACAGATCCTATTAACACCCACCAAGGATTATACCTAAAGGGTACGTATAACTCTCGAACGATCATCTCTGTGGATCACCTCACCAAATCTCCACCTCTGAGTAGTCTGTAGTCTAGGTACCCTCATCCTCAATCAGCGTTTTTCGTCGTCTTCACTAGACACAACAAGGTGCGGGCGTAGCCCATGCAGGGGTGAGTATAACAATAGTCAGTAGGGACCCTGAGACCCCTATAGGTCTCTCAAATCCACAAAGGATAAACCAAAAAACATAAAAAAACAGTCCATCCTACTTAGGTATATGCCAATACATATACCTAAGTTATCAAAATATAGCCTCCTCACAAAGGAGGGAAGAATACCATACATGTAATTGTTTGAAGATAAAGTACGATACAGGTACACCATGAAGAAATAATACTCAGCTCAAACTAGGTATACAACTCTGAGAAACAAGACTATGATGCTGACCCACACATGATCACAATGAAACCTGATTCCCAGTCACAAGATTCTCTAGGGATAATAACTAGTAAATTCCCTTTTCACAACGTCGAACACCTCAACTGATGGAGAAGTCATCACCTATGGAGTACGATGGGCATGTCGTGATACACAGAGGTGCTTCCCACTAACCGTGGACAACTAAGGTACACCTTTTATCGAGTTTTGTGGGTCTGCTGCATCACACAAAGGCACTCCACACTGTGGGTCTGCTACGTCACACAGAGGCACTCCCACTTATGGCCTACTAAGGTACTCCTCCTGTTGAGTACTGTGGGTCTGCCACATCACATAGAGGTTCTCCCCACCATGGGTCTACCATGTGACACAAAGGCGCTCCCCAATGGGGCTATTGAGTCACTCCCGGTCGAAATGGTAAATGGTCATCAAGTCTCATCCAGTCGCATGGTTCCATATGTAACACACTTTGGAGAACCGCTCCCCAGGACATCGATCATACCTAAACCGCACTGAATTCCCTGGAGAAGGACCCTGATAGTTTTCATGTCATACGAGATCCATCGCAATAGACAGCGCACCAATCGGACGCCCAATAAATATGTTATTTATGTTTCCGCTCTAAGGGCATGGACAGATTAGGGGTCGGATCCAACTCGGAGATACTCCAAAATTATAAAAAACTCATGTGGAGTATACCAAAAAGAAATTATTGATTCATGGGTTCTGGTTCCATAGACGGTTTATCAAATGGATTCCAGGTTCTCATGTTACGGAAAAAAAGGTGAAATTGGGTCTGGCTAGGCCTGGTTCCGGTCCAACCCTATTGGACTGACCCGACCCAACCTGAGTCTGGCCCAGATTGATTGGGCCTTGGCTGGACAGGCCCAGAACGCGTAGGGGGCTTCCCAGCCCAGCCTGCTGGGCATGGCCTGGCTCACACTGGGCCCGACCTGAAAGTGAGGTCCGCTGGCACATTCCGGTGATGTGGTCCACTCATGCTGGCACTGAAGGGGGAGAGTAACCCCCCCCCCCCCTCCATTCAAAACATTAATGTTACATCCCCTCTAGGCGTTTCCAAAACACCACGGGACCCATGCAGGTCTTGCCAAACAAAAACAGTCGACCCGTGTTCTGGGCGGTCCTACACCTAGCGACACGGTCACGCGCCACTGCTCCACTATGGCCAGGACGGCCAGCCACTCTTCGGCATCTTCCGCGGCCTCCTACTCCTCCAATAGCACAGATGTGTGTCCCCGCTCTACCACGTGGTTGGCCAGATGACTTCTTCCACCCTACCCCACCAAGGATGATGGTCCGCGACTTCCTCATCATCCGGTGGCACAGACACTTGCCAACCTACCTTCCTCACTACCGACCGGCTTTCATCCGTCGCCTTCATCCGCATGCCATTGTGTCTTCGTTCCAAGCCCAAAAAAATAAACGATTTCATATTCAAGAACCTTGGGTTCTGGGATCTGCATCCATATGTCATGCTTAATAGATTATTGATATCCCAGCGTCATTAAATCTTTGTCGTTGAAGAACACATGAAGAACGCACAGAGAATCATTAGATAAGAGGCAACATATATTCACGGGATGATGGCCAAGTTATTTTCCCATCGTTGTTGTGAAACCAGAATATGAAGAATCGATAAATAAATTTAATCATATATAAATAAACCCTCTATCTAGATTTTCCATTCAAGGTGTCGCGAGGAAGAAGATGAAATTTTTTAAGATTCACGTCATCGTTTGTCATGCCTGCAAGACGCTCCAAGGTCTGTTGCTCATTCTACAATTCTGGAAGACGTTCATCATTGTAGGATATCCTTTGTTGGAGAAATATCATTCCATCTTTCTAAATATCTCCCCTCCATTTCCAATCCCCTTTTCCTATGAGAGGTGCGGTGGAAAATTTTATAAGCTTTAGAAATAATTTAGTTTATGATTTTACATTAATTAAATTACGTCGGAAAATTTAATATGGAGAAAGAAAAGTGTTTAATGTTTATTCATTAATTATGAATTAATGAATCTTATTAATTAATGTGGAATGTGGTTATAAATTTTTTGTAACCGAGCATTTAATGCCCATGATTAAATACCTGACCACCCTCGTGTGGTCCCCACAATCATGTATCCAATGGGAGGTTTAAATTTTAAAAAAAATAATGATTATTTTATTTTCTCCCATGAAAAGTCTGAAAAATACGTTCCACCCACAACATACTATGTTCAAGGTAATGGTCTACTTAAGGGAATATCGGCACTGTGAGTTCAATGGTGCCCTCTAACATCAATTCCGAGCACCGGTTCAAAAGTAAATAAATCTCACTCACACATTTACTAAAAGTACCAGCAAAATGTATAGAAATTCATTCCAGCCACACCAGGCCTCAGAATCACATGTCGTCAATTTTTTCATACTCATAATATTACCATATAATTAAAAAATTACATGAAAAAATATGGGTCCATACATTTATTTCATTTAAATTTCATATTTTTAAGTAATATTTATTCTTATTTGCGTTATATCATGTTTTTATATCACATAATAGTATTCCCTATTTTTGGTGTTATAGTCTACTATTACAACACAATACAGTATACCCTGGTATAAGTGCTACCGAATGTGCAAATAAAGGAATCCTTTATGAGTGATAACAAATGTTCTGATAAAGTAAAACTTTATCAGGACTATTAAAATCACTAATAAAGGATTATTTTATCAGCAAATGTAGAGGAACTGATAAATGGGGTCTTTTATCAGTGATTGTTTTTCAATGATAGAACCCTAGGTATATTAATCTTGTGATAATAGTCAAAAAAAATTGAGATGATAAAGTCTCATTATAGTTCAATTAAAGTATAATTTTGAAGTAGTGAAACGATTCTTCATAACCAAGGAAAGGAAAAATATGAAAGGGTGAGAATAGAATCTCATTTAGGGTAAAATTGTGAGATACATAAGAATAACATGATAATAAGGGTATGATAACATGAACATAATATTTGAAAAACTATACCTTTCATATCAACATTCATATTCTTGAGTCATGGAATAAATATTGGCAGTACATTAGACCTAAATCATAATGAATTCACATAACAGGATTCATGAGAGAATAAAATTTGCATAAGACCTTGAATTATTTCATACATACAAGCATATAAATTCTTATTTCAAGGATACCAACCAACACATTCATAACTTGTTAGGGCTGGGATAACCACCGATGTACCTACTTTGGCCTTAAGAAGACCATCATTGTACTCTTTGTTGGTCATGAAATAATAATGGATTCACCCTTTGATATCATATCAGATTAGTCAATAACCATTGAATTAGAGGAATACATTTGTACCACCCAAACCATAATTAAAACAATATTCATATGTCTCATAATATCATAAAATTGTGTTCATATCAAATACAATGAAATGAAATGACTTATATAAACATTTTACCATATCATATCCTATTAAAAAGATATAGGTTTCATAATCATTTCATCATTTATTAATAGCTTTACCCATGATGAAGTGGGTTTCATAATAATTATTATAATGTATAACCCATATAAAGGAACTGGGTTTCATAAAAATCATGTAATCATAAACAAAAAACCATTCAGACAAATAATAAGAATTCTATCCCTAGACAATATCCCCATTAAAGTATATATTTCCTCAAAGGATGTCATCTTATATAGTGAATGATTTTGAATGAAACATAACTTGTATGTTTTCATGAGTAAAATACCCATTATTTGATAATAAATTTCTAAAATTAAATTATGGAAAGTTGTTCATAAATTATTTTTCATTGAAAATAATATAAAAACCCTATAAAAAATTATTAAAAATTATATAAAAATTTTCATATGGAAAATAACCTTTCTAATTTAGTAAAAACATTTTCAAACATAAAACAATTCAAAAATCCTTTCCATTGAAAATGAAATTTAAAAAATATAACATAATCTTCCAATAAAATAGTTTTCACGATGATGGGTTGTTTCGTTAATGTCGTCCATTATAAAATAAAGATTCCATTAACATTTTCGCTAAGACCCAAATAGGAATTTTTTAGAATATGACAATAATTTTCCATTAAAAAACATTTAAAAAATTATGTATAAAAATAAATTTTGTAAAAATTCATACAAATATAAAAAAAACTGTTTAAAAACTTTGGCAGTTTTGGAAGAAAACATATTTCTAACTGAAGAGAGAAATAATGTAAAATTTTGTTAAAAAATAATTTTCAGTTATTTTTAGTACCAATGAATTTAAAATTGAATTATTAATTGAAAGTATGATGAGTTACCAAAGGATAATAAAATTCATGGATTTATTGATAGATAGATAATTACATTTTATCTTTATCAACACAATCATAAATAATGCTGTTAAATAATGAGATTGTAACATTAAATTATTAACACTTTGGTAAAATTGAATCCATTTTCCCCATTAAATAATGATAAAAAATAAACATTCAATAACATTAGTATCAATAAATTCAAGATATTATTTTTCAATGTGGCTTTATATACACCTTGAAAAAGAATAATGTTTTATAACATAACATTTTTTCTTATCGAAAGAAAATATAGAAACAAATAAAATACCACATTTAAACCATTGAAAACATTAACCCCCTGAAAGCGGTATCCTGAAATGGATATAAAAAAACATGATTTCAGGATATTCATCCTGAAATACTTTCCTTAGAGTTATATACATCACATAAAATAAAAATGTGGGGAATATTGATTTGTCTCATAGAAGTAAAAAAGTGACACAAAAGTCAATTTTATTATGTTTTGACATTAACCATAGATGTTAAAACCTCCTGTATAATTAATATATGTTTATTATAAATATATTATTGAAAATTATTTTTAAATAAAATTACATATAAAATTTTCTTATGACCTTTTATTATCCACTTATTAACAAATTTATGTTGAAGTTATGTTTTGGGTAATATCTGCTTTGTTATTCATGTTCCCTTGATTTGTTAATTTTTTAAATTATTAAATTGATAAAAGCCAAATACTATCAGGAATTTTAACCATGACATAAATATCTATATACTTATTTATATATGTATTTATAAAAATCTATAAAATTCAGCGATTGAAAATGAAATACACCATTCATGGAGATGGTAGGTCGTGTGTTTGTAAAAACATTGTCTACATTTTCATGTAAGATTGAAATAAAGCAAGGGAAATTATATATTATTTTTAAGTATTATTTTTTTATATATGTATATCACATATTTTCAATAAAACCATCCTTATTACCATCTGTTTAATTTGGGAACAAATCACATCGCTTCACGAGGCCATAATCCGCCACACACCCGAGTTACATTATCATAGTCCCAAAAAATATAAATCAAGACAATATGTTTGATATAACAATTATAGAAGAATATTAATATAATTAAAATGATATATAAACCTTAAATCCATCATTATTTCCATCCATGAGAGGTGGTAATTTAAAAATGAATGACATAAGTTCACTAGAGGGTAGTCCACTACACACATAAATGATGATTTCGTAACACATTTTATGGTAGCGGTGAAGGTTATAGGTCATTAACATAACATAAAAAAAACATAGTTTATTTTTTATAATGTGTTTTTTATGTCGTCATTGTATAATAAGAATTAAATGTGGAAGAGGAGGATATAAAACAAAAATGTTTGGTGATAAACCTTACCTCTTCTTCAGGTATCATTAAAAGGATTTCATAAGAAGTGTTCCTTTAATGGATTTGAGTCTAATAAAACACTTCGATGATGATATGAGGTAATTTTGGGAGTTATTTTGGTAGATATTTAAAGGTTTGAATAATATAGGATATGGGTCGGTCTTTTATTTGTTAGGTGAGTAGAACACATGTAATTTTTTAAAATAAAGAACCTCACCCCTGTTTTTTATATAAAAAGGCTCCTATAATAAGAAATTATTTTTCCCAGAAAAATTATGTTCAAAATATTTATATAAAAGGAGTTTTTTACATGTTTCTGGTTATTTTGAAATCTAATCATTTTAGTTTAACCCACCGAAAAACCCATTTTTACCTTAAACATGAAAATTCTATTTACTATTTTAAATATTAATTATGGTAAATAATTAATTTTAAAAATATAGAAAATATTTATTATTAAATTATAAATATGTAATAAATTTTTAAAAATTCTACTTAAATATTTTTAAAATTTTAATTTAAAATTAATCCCACAGGCATTATGATAATGATTGTTTTTAAGAGACAATGTTCAAATGTTTACAATGTTTTTATATCAAAATTTCTATATGAAATTAAATGCAATGTAATAAATTGAGTTAATGGATATAAATTTGAACTCATTTTACAGGGAATAAAATTTTAAAAATATTTTAACTTTCTAAATAAATTAACGAAAAATGAAATTTCCAATTAAGATTCAGTATTTTTCACTATTCATAAATAAATTGATCTTTTCAAAAAAATATGAAAAATTCATCCAATGATAATATTAACATGTTTATTTTGAAAATTTATTATATTTTATAATTTTTTTATAAATTTTTTAAAATTAGGTTTTATGAATTTTCGCAAAATGAAATAAAAACCCATTTTTGAGAAAATTGTTTTTTATAATATATAAAGACTATAGAAAAAATTAATTATTTTTTATCAATATGTTTCATTTATATTGAAATTTTTTTATTTATATTTAAAAATTTATTATTAATATTTATATCACTAATTTTAAAGGATATGTTATAAGAGTAGTGTTTAAATATCCAAGTTAATAATATATTGGTTTTGTTAGAACACAGTGTCGTGTGTAATGCAAGCTCGCCCTGTGTTCATGTAATACAATCCTAACATGGTGTTTTGTGTTGTGAAAACATAACTTGTTATTGATTGTAGTTAATATTTAACATGGTGTTTATTAGAATACAATCCATCAAATAAACTTAATTTATTCGAATAAAAGATGCATAATAACTAAGGGTGTTACACTATCATAGTGGAATGGATTCATCCCCTAAATAATCATAGTTTTCATGTTTAAATAACAACACTATCATAATGGAAATATTTATGTAAATAAATAGATTTGATACCAATTATATTCATGTTTATCCCCGAATATTTGAATCTTTACCAAATTCATTGGAGGGAGATATAGTTCTCACAAGAAGCATAACGAAAATCAAATACATGTGTGCCACAAGATAAAAAATCATTCATCATATCTGAATCAATGAAATAAAAAAGGGTTAATAAAAAATTCATCATAACAAAACCTATGAAAAAAGATGTATCATAATATCTTCATAATTTAACACTAGAACAACCTAATGAAAATGATGTGGTTTTCATTACAACTTTATCATGGTATAACCCATGGAAGAGAAAGAGGTTTCACGAAAATATTTTCATCTTAAAAAAACATCCCATGAATGTAAAATAATGATAATGTAGGATTTTATTCTTATAAAACCATACATAACATAAAATTATTTAATATTATTTGGAAATTTATTTTTAAAGAAAATAAACCTCAAATGAATCTTAAGAAAAATATCCTTTCTTAGAAAATCACCATTTTTTAATTACAAGTTAATAAAATATTGTTGAAATAATTTTCATTAAAAATAATATTTAAAAATTATAAATTAATATTAAATTAAAATAATGGAAATGAAGTCCTGAAATTTCAATTCATGTCATACAATTTTAAATGAATATTCCATCCACATTTTCGGTAAAAAAATGTGTCTTGTTAGGAAAATGATATTAAGAATCCTTTCAATTTTTTTTAAAAAAATAAAAAATTGGTAAAAATTTATTTAATAATTATTTGTATAATTTTAAAACTATTCATAACATTTTTATAATACATGGTTTGGAATTATTTGTTTTTCATCCGTAGAGAGAAATTAAGATGATTTTTATTAAAAACATCATTCTAAACTATTGAGTACATAAACAGAGGAAAATGAATGGAAAAATGTATTTTTTATAAATAACTAAAAAATAATAAAAATAATTAGTTTATTGATATAAATATATATATATATATCCTAACATTTCAATATTGGAATCATAATCAGGAACAATCTCGATAAATGGTGACATTATATCATAAAACCACTACCACTTAGGTAAACTTGAATCAAAATCCCCATGAAAGAATAAAATAAAATAAAAAATATAATATAAATAGAATAATTATATTCATGATATTAAATTTCAAATGGTCTGTAATTACACCATGTAAAATAATTTTTGTGCATAACATAACAAATGTCTTAAAGTTGAAAAATTGAGACAGAATCTCTTACATTAATTTTTTACTTCCTTCTAACATGTTAAAACCTCTAATATAATGAATATAAGTTTATTATAAATATAATAATGAAACATAAATATATATAATATGTAATATTTGTTATACATATGTCCTTTTATTATACTTTTATCAATAATTCCATGTTAAAGTCGTGTATTGGGAAACAACTACAATATTATTCTTGTATGATTTTCTTATATTTTTTCCTCTTAATTTTGACCATTTTTCTATCATCTCATAACTTTTAAACATTAAATAAATATATTATATATTTTTATATATTTTTCATATTTATATATAATATTTAGTGATAGGAAATGAAATACACAATTCAGGGAGATAGTTGGTTGTGCATACAGATGAATGCTATTTCCATCTTCGTGAAGGATTGAATGAAATATTGGAAAAAAATACATTATAATTAAAGAATAATTTATTTAATATATATCACATATTTTCAATAAGCATGTACTTAACCATCCATGTAATGTGTGAATTAATCTCATCACTTAGTCCACTATACACAGGAGTGGCTTTATATTATTATAAAAAAATGGAAATTAAGATGGTATATGTGATAAAATAATTCTAGAATTATATTAATATAATAAATTTAATATATAAACATTTATCCCATCGTTATATAAATTCAAGAGAAATGGTGATGCATAATTAAAAACATCAGTTCGTGATGGTATAGTTCTCCATACATACAAAGGGTTATTTCCTATGCCATTTGATAGATGTGGAGAAGGATATAGACCATAAATTGAACAAAAAAATTTAATTAAATGTAAAATTCTATTTTTATTATATCATAATCATTTAAAAATATTTTAATGAGGTGTATGAAGAAGAAGGAAGATCATCATTTAAGATCATTACCTCATCTTTGGGTAACCTCATTAGGTTTGCACTAAAAGACATCTTAGGTTATATTTATGGCCACACTAATGATTATAGTATTAAAGGGGGTATTAGGGAATATATTTGGGTTTTTATTCGATTAACCAAATTTTATTGTAATTTGTATCAAATGAGGAGAATATGTGGCCTTTTATAAGTGATGTGAGTGGAATACGTGTAATTTTTTAGAAGAATAAGGTGTGACATTGTTTTTCACATGACACAAGAATAAAGAAATGAATATTATTGAGGCATAGAAATTATAAGGTCTCAAAAGATCTAAAAATATTGTTTTGGACATAGTATGGGTCATTTTTATCCAATATATTTTTAATATAATCCTCAGAAAACCCATTTAAACATTAATCACAATAAATAATTTTTTTTAGTTTTTACTATTTATTTTGGTGAAATAATATGTTTCACATATTATATAATATTGATTATTCTAATTCCAAATATGAAATCCATTTTTATAAATTCTGTTAACATAAGTGGAAAAACATAATTTATAATTAATCACACAGAGTTGATATGAAAGCGGGTTTTGAAATATAAAATTTTTGAAAGTGTGAAACATTATAATATAAAAATTAAATATGAAATTGTTTCTAATGGACTAAATTGTTTTAATTAATATATATTGGATCTATTTTTACATTTAAAATAATTTAGAAAAACTTATTATCCATTAAATATTTTAAATGAAAATTTAATTTTTAAAATGAACTTGTATTTTTTACTATTCATTTAATAAATAAATGTTTTTCAACAAATTCCATCAAATTCAACCTGAATTTTTTTTGAATTTTTTTTTCAATTTTTATTATTATTTATAAATATTTTTCTTAAAGGATCAAATATTAATTTAATTATTTATCTTAAGAAGAACTAAAAAACAATTTTTTAGAAAATAATATTTTAGCAACATATAAATACTTCCCAAAAAATTAGTTATTTTTTTATCAATATTTCTGTCATATAAAAATTTTATACATAATATATAATTTTTTATCACTATTTATTAATCCAAATTTAATTGATTTCTTATAACGGACATGTATAGATAATAATATTAATAATATATCAAAGTTTGTGAACAAAAGTGTTGTTTGTAACAGAATCTATCAAATAAGATAATATTCATTTGAAAACATTTTTAAAAAAATAATGGGGTATCATATAAAAAAATTTGCATGATTAGGCTTGATGTATTTTTTTCCAGCCATTTTGTAACATAATATACTTCAAGAAAGATAAAATAATATCTAATGACATTGAGAAGTTACCCTTAAAATCTAACCCCAAACTTTAAAAATATCATATAAATTGAGTGTATTTTAGTGTATTTATTCCCTATTTTAAATATTTCTTGAAAATTCTAAATTTTAAAACATTTTTCAAAATTTATTTACATTTCAAAAATGAATGGGAAAATAAATACCATGTAATAAAACATTACCTGATTTATTTTGAGGTCCAAATATGCATCCAAAATCAATGTTATGAAAAGACTAAAAATTGACTTAATTTTAGATTCAAGGAATCATTTTATTATAACATATTCATTGTAAATTTTCTAAGTAAACAGATCCGTAAAAATGTAAAATCTAGTTTCATATTTAAATATATGAATTTTGTAAGGATTTAAGTGTGATTGAAGATATGATATGATGAGATAATTAAAAATGCAAAAATTAAAAGTCACTTATAATTAAGTCAAGTACAGTTTAACTCTTATAATGTGAACATTTAGTGGGTATTTTTTTAATTTCAACATTAGAAATGTTGGTAGGTCCATTCATCTGACCCATCTATTTTTTCTCTACTCTCTTCATTCCATTTATTTTTATGTTTAACTCCACCAATAGAATAATTAATCGCAATATCCTTGGTTTAGCTTCATAATTATTCAACATGTAGCTATGATCTACAATATCTAAATACAAAATAAATTTGGTATAAATTATATATTATCTAAATAATTCCAAACCCAAAACAAATTCTAAATACTCATTTTCTATTCTTGTGAATTGTATTTCTCCACATCTAATTTTATATTAGAAATGGTAATGACTTATTTATTTCCATTAATTCATGGAGAAAGGACATCCCCAATTTCTTGATTAGAAGAATCACAATGTTTCTCAAATGGTTCTCTTTAATTTTGTGGATACATGATTAATGGAGTTATCGTTCTCTTATTTAACACATCAAATGATTTACTAAACTCACCATTGAAACTAAAATTTGAATCTTTAAAATGTAATATAGGGACAAGGATAGAACATTACATGGGAATATTTGATACATCACATGTAGAATCATACATTTACTATAAATGATCAAAAATGTTTCACATGTTTGGTAAGGAAATGAATTTATCACTTGAAATTTTGATTTATCTAATTCAAATCCTATTTATGAAATGGAATGCCCAAGGTCAATTATTCTCCCAAATATGAAGTGTTACTTTTCAAAATTTAAAATAATATTCTTTGGAATGTTATTTTTTCAAGTAATTTTCCATAGTTTCAAATAATAATGAAAATAATTTTCATATACTGTGAAATCATCCAATAATATCACAAATGAAACCAAAATGTGATTATAAAATAGAAATTCCATAATCCTAATAAATATAACAAGAGTATTACATAATCCAAATGGAATTCATTTTTAATAAAAATATCTTATAGAATAAGTAAATATAGTTTTATCTTGATCCCAGGGAGTAATGGGTACCAGAAAATATGTTGAAAATAAATACAAAAATGAAATATTGATTCCTCCCCTCCAATACTTCTAGAATTTAATCAATGAAGGGGATATGTAAACAACATTTACTGAGTGACCTGATTCAAATTTCAATTGTCTATGAACACTTTACTACATTTTAGTATAATCATGGGTATTAATTAAATTGTTTTATTCCATTTAGTGGTTATTCCTATTTTCAATGGGACTTCATGAATGATGCTAAAACATTATGAATCTAAAATGGGCTAAATGATCCCAAATTCAACGATTTTCTCTATATTAATAATTAATACCTATATTAAGGTTTTTTTCAGCCTCCTTGGAGAATATCTGAAATATTTTTAATGTCCCTCAAGAAGAATTCTATTTGAGAGTATTTTTGGTTTTATTTATGGGAAATACCTAAGATCTAACATATATCATAGAAATTATATCTCAAAATATCAATGAAACAATTTTCATGTGATTTAGACATATTATTAACAATTATAATTGGTAAATGTTCTCCATACATGATGTAAACATATAGAAAATCAATTTGATGTGGATTAAATTCTAGATTTATGGGTTTTTTATGTGATGAGAGGGAATTTATGTTTCCCATATCAAAAGATTGAATATCTTATATATAATAAATCATAGTAGCTTCTTCATCATTAAATAAATTATCAATGAAATCGTATTTTACCTCATCATCCAACATTTTATAAGAATTTATATTTTTTTGGGAACCCACATGTTCCATGGTCTTTATAATGGGAATTTTCTCTCCAATGGATAAGAAATCATGTAAAATAATTGTTTCATCAATGTGATTAGTACCATATTAATGGGAGAGTGAAAAGAGTGAGTGATTATCTAAATGGATCTTTATGGAGTATTTTTTTTCTAATTTTGATAGTTTTATACCAAAACTTCATAATGAGTGTTCCATTATAGGAATTTATCATTCTCTTTTCTGTAATTATAAAATTTATCCAAAAAATAATGGGTGAGTTTAATAGGATAATATAATATTGCATTCATAGTACATATAACTCATATGGGATAATGAGGTCTTTGACCTTAATAAAGAAATCTATATAAAATCATGCTTATAAGATCATGATTGTATTTGTCATATTGACTTCCAATATTGTGGGATTGAAGTCTCTCAATAATAAAGAAGTGTATACCATGTTGGGATATACATTAATAAAAGTACCTATATCAAAAAATGTATAATAGAATGTTATAGATCCAAAATTTCTTGTAATGGAAAATGTTCTAGGATCATGAAATTTTCATTGAAATTATAGTGTGATAAGGGATGATAAACTTATTCCCATGAGGATTTTCTAATTCCCTTAATGTCTCATATTCTTGTTGAATAGGTCCGTGAGATTTTTTTTTAATTTGGAGTTTTTTGATATATTCCAAATGAGTAATGTTTATTTCATCTTATTTAAATATTTATCATATTTTCATTTTCTTTTTTTATCCTTCAATATTATTTAATATAGTTATACTGCAATATAACAATAAGGGAATATAACTCATCTCCCACTGTTAACTTTATAGGGGTGTGTTAGGTATTTCCTTTATAAAAAATTTTCATGTTTCCCATTATTTTCTACTTTTAGTTGAATGGATTAAGCATCAAAATTCTACTCAATATTATCATCTTTATTTATTCAAGATGATTTTGATCTTTCATAGGTTTCGGTGGATAAATATAATTAACCATCCTTGTTCTAATCATTATTATATTCTCCTTTAGAAATACGATTTTTAGTCTAGATGTTTCCTTATATTTTTAGATAACATGTCCATAAGAATTATGATCTCATTTTCAATATTATCCAAATTATCTTTTATCCCCTAAAACATTGAATTTTGTTGATGATATTTATATGTTTTCTCAATTTTTAATGGATGATCGTAATTAATTTTTTTGGAAAAAGGTTGTTTTATATAGGATGTATGGTAACGAGATTGTAATAGTTGATATGGTGATGTATTTTGAAATTTATTCTATAATAAGGGTTTGTTTAGGAACTAATTTTTATAGGACTATCCTGATGATGGTAATTTATAAGCCATTATTTTAATTGTCTATTATCTCTTCATGAATGATTTATTTGTGTAATTTAATTAATTAAAATTTGTTTCAAAACTTTATATTGCTTTAACTTTAGTACAATAATCAGTGAAATGATTGGTTTATTTTTAGAAATCAGAAATCATAGGTACTTCTTATGGTCAAATCAGTTGTTTCTTGGAAATGTGTCTCAGTAATATATTTATCTATTCAATATTAGATTCCAAAAAGGGTGATGGATGAAAATATATTACATCATTAATAAACCTTGCTCCAATACCACTTATACCAAAATGGTGTATGTTCTATGAAATATTATCAATCAAGCCATTGGTTATTGATGGTGAATTTTCTAAAAAACCTCATCTAAATGATGCATCTATTAGTTTATATAATTATAAATTAATCCAGAGTAAAATAAAATAATTATGTGATGATCCTAAATTATCAAATATTGTAAAATTGCACATAACTACTTAAACTTATCATAGTACTCATAGTGGCTATATCTATAATATTTTTGGAAGGAATAGATCATCTTTTTGAAGGATGCTATTTTGGAGGTGGAGAAGAATATTTTCGTGAAACATATCAGTTTGTTAACTTATTCATGCACATCATCTAGTAATATTGTGCACAACCATTATTTTGTATCCCATTACGTTGAAATTAAAAATTCCTTCCACTTTACATACTCATGACCTACTCCTCATGATCTGAATGTGGGGAAAACATATCTGAACAAATTAATTTTTTTTCAATTTATTCTATTAGAAATCCATTTAATTTAGAGAGAATTTGTATTACGTTAAGATTAATTTCTATGTCATTTTATTCATTCCAGAATGATATGTTTATTATTTAGTATAAGGAATTATTGTGCATAGAGGTCTCCAAGGGTTTGGTTCATATTTCTAGCAATGATGATTGGATCAAAGTGAATAGTTGAAGTTTCACATGACTCCACCAGAATAATTTACTCAAATTATGATTTTTAATTAATTTTACTATTTATTTTCAATATGGTTCATTATATTTTAATATCTAAGATATATGGAATTATTTTAGTGGTTATATTCATGAAATTGGAAAAACATTTTGTTTGAACCACCTCTATGAAAATACACCATGTTTTATGACATTAAACTTACGGGTGTTAGGATGGTATGTCGGAGTATGATATACTATAATACCAAAAATAGGATAGAATATGTAAAATGAGATACAAATACAAGAGGGGGGGTGAAATTTATACTTTAAAAATTATTTTGGAACTTTTACTTATAACCAAAATTCACAACACCTCTAAGTTCTAATAACATGCTTGATTGCAGAAAAATTACTCCAGAAATGAAACATAACAAAAGTTTACAACATATAAGATTATACCTTAAAGCATATAGAAACTAACTAAATAAGAGTACAAAAATTAGGAGGTATAAGGAAGTTATACATTCCTCAACAATTAAAAAGTATTAGAAAAACACAGTAGAAAAACTATTAAGTAAAAAAAATAAACTCTTTTAACCCAACGATGAGGGTATCCAACAACCCTAGATAAGTGGTCCCTTGATTTATACATTCAAGAAAGTCTGTATTACCCAATACCAAGTAATCCCTCAATCTAAAGATCAGTATCTGTCTTGCTATCCCCGCAAGCCCTCGATTTGTAAAGAAATCGGCACCTCTGAACTCCCAACTCGAAGTCTCTGATTTTAAAGGTAATTGATCCTCCTCAATAAGAAAGTCTACACGAATAAAATTTTGAACGAGCCATTCAAATATTTTTGCACAAAGATTGAGAGTTTATAAGATCCTCTCTCTCTACAAATCACTTCACCAGCACTTTGTCTAAAGTCTCAAAAGGTTGTTAGCTCTTTCCAATTGAGCTTCTATTTGTAGGTGTGGTTCCAATGGTCGGCTCCGTCGTCCAACGGTCATATTTTTCCCACAATTTTAGAGGGACCTATACACCTATCACTCAAACAATGGTTAGTGAGTAACTAAAGGCACACCATAGTTTTATAATAGAACAAGTGAAAACATAACTAAAACTGATATTCAGAATAGAGAAAATGAATGTTCAGAGTGATGAATGATAAAGTTCGAAGTCTAACCAAAATATGAATTTGGAGTCTATAATACAAGAATAGTCAAATTCTATTTATCAGAAGAATTTATAATCTAACTTCATACAAGTTCATACCCATAATTCATAATCAAAATTCACAATCAGAATTTGTAATGAGAATTCATAATTAGAATTCATCATCAGAATTCGTAATGAGAATTCGTAATCAGAATTCATCATCAGAATTCATAATATGAATTTGTAATTAGAATTCATCATCAGAATTCATAATGAGAATTCGTAATCAGAATTCATCATCAGAATTCCTAATGAGAATTCGTAATCAAAATTCATCATCAGAATTCATAATGAGAATTTGTAATCAGATTTCATCATCAGAATTCGTAATGGGAATTAGTAATCAGAATTCATCATCTGAATTCGTAATGAGAATCCGTAATCATAATTTATATATATAACTTTATAATAGATCGCAATCATAATTCAGAGATGAACTTCACAGAAGTTCATAACAAGAATTCAGAGTATAACTTCATAATAGTTCATAACAGGAATTCAGATCCTAAAACAGAATGCCTCATATTTCAGTATTATACGATTCTGAGTTTTTTAGATGTGAATATGATTTTCATACTTGAAAAATATAGATATGAAAAATGAAATCAATGTAGGGGTAAATTTCCTTTAGGATGGAAATTTTCCTTATGGACGTAAAACAGGGGTAACATGAGTTTTTCCTTGAAATAAGGTGTTTGGGATTTTCAAAACAAGAGGAATGGTCAAGTCATAAGGAATCCTTGATGACTTAACAATATCCCCTTATATGAATGAATGGAATTGTCATAAGGAAAACCTTATTGACTCAACAATCTCCCTTTTTGTTAAGCACAAACATCCTCATGAAAATGAATGTGGGAACATAGAATAAATTTTTAGACTTTCAAATTAAAGCTTATCTCCATTTGTTTATGACCAATGGTGAATATAACTAACTCCCCATTAGGCTTTGGAACACTAAGGATTGTATTCTATATTTTTGGAATTAAAAATTTCATTTGGATGTGAAAAATATTCGTAATTAGAACTCCCCCATGAATAAACTCCCCCTTACTTAGGGATGTATCTTCTTAACTTATACATTTTTTCCATATCCTTTTTATAATTATTTTTCCTCATCCCCCTTCGAGGTTTTCAAAAAGAGTATCAAGGAATGAAAAATAATAAATTACCTGAAATATTATTATAGACAACCAAACACACAACCAAAAAACCATAATGATTGAAAGAATTAGTACAGGGGAAAAATACAACAAAAGATCAAAGTGGTCTATTTTGTTTATTTTTCCATGGGAATTAGCATTTTGACAATGGTATTCAAATTCTACACCTCTTTGTGATCTTCCTTAGCTTGCTTTTCTAATGGCGTGATCTGGTCTTCCTGAGCCTTCAAGACCTCTACCTAGGCTTTCATGGCCTCTTCTTGAACCTTCATCAATTCATCATTCTTTACAAGTTTCTCTTCGATCTCAATCCGGAGATCTCTTTACCCCTTCTAGATTTGAGTAACATAGTTAAGCTTCCCATTCAGATCTCTCACCTATTGAATCCGAGTATTTTGTTCAAGGGTTATATTTTCCTGAAAACAATCTGAATGATTTTTTATTTTGATATATTCAGTACCGAAAGCTTCCTTGATATCTTCTTATAACTAATCAAGCTCTTCCATATCTTTAATAATTTTCTTAGACCATTTGGTCATATGCTTGCACGATTTCCTATGGGATCCCGAGTTGATCGGGAAATTTTTGTGATCAACCTCTATCTTAACACATATGTCCATTACTATTGATACAGATTCTGATTTCTGATTCATACTATGATGAAGTATCTGGAATCTAGATTCCATTGCTGGAAAGATCGGAATGGTATCCACTAGCTTCACCAGGGACTAAACCACTAAATCATGACCCAGGGCAGATGACTCTGAATCAGACGTTCTTCTTTGAGATGGTTCTTCCTTTATCTATACCAATATCCTCTTAGAAGTTCCTCCAGCTTCTTTCCTTATGATAATGTTTTTTGTTAGGGTGTTAACAACCACTTTCTTACCCTTGCTGATTTTTGGTATGGCTTCCTCATCCAGTGATTCATGCTCACTTCCTGATAGTTTTACAATCTTGTCTTCAACAATATTCTCTTTTTCATCACAAGGAACAATATCCTCGGGATGGATAAATTCATGATTATGACTTCCTTCTTCAGATAGCTTGTTCACATCCTCTTCACCCTTCTCTTCATCTACAGGTGTAGTGAATTTTGAGGATCTGTCTTGAGAAGTCTGGAGTGAAAATATCTCAGAAGCACTATCCTTGTCAGGATATTCTTAAACATTCTTGATTACATCATTAGAGCCACCACTCATCTCAGCATGCTGATCTTCTTTTACAGCTTCATTCTCTTTCACAGTCTTCTCTTGTGGTTTTTCCGGAGTGAAGAAATTATTCCCCAGACTCTCATGTAATGATTCTACCAAAAAGGATTTTAGTACAAGAATTTTTTTGTATGCAACCTCAGCATCCTTCAAAAGTGATTCCAAAATATCTGCCTCAAAAAAATTTCTTCATTAGCTTCTTCTCCTGGGCCTACTTCTCTAACTCATCAGAAACTTTTTCTTTTAAGGCCATAGCCTCAGCAGGATCCAAACCGAACTATGGATCCCATGATTTTCTAGTCTTTTTATATTCCCTACACTTTGAAAATACTTCATGAGGGTAGGATTTTTTTTTCTTTTTGGGTTTAGGATATGCGTATTGGACTTCCTTCGATTTTGGGTTTTTATCTTCAGCTTGCACTTCCATCAATTTCCTCTTCTTACCGGTCTTCATTGAAGGTTCATCCTTTTCCACATTTTGCAGAATGGGTTCTACCTCCTCCTCTGCCAAATCATAAAATTTAATTATCTCTTTGGAAAAGTCGACTTTCATCCACTTTAAGGTGTCATCACTAATCAGCATCACCTTGCAATTTCTCTGTGTGGAGCTACATAGGATATTGAAAGATTCTAGGCACCAAATTATAATCTTAGAAAGAAATGATGGATACATAATGATCTGAGATATAAAATTTCCATTAATTATGTTCTTAATCATAATGAGGATATGTCTCATGAGATTCACTTTCCTTAGATTTACCAAAAAATCTATAATATACATGTCACTCTTCTTAAGGGTATCCTTATCACCGTTCCATGGAATGATAAACCCTTGCACCCAAAGATGCAGAATCTGATTGTTGGTTGGAATATGGGTGATCTTCATTGTAGTGTTTATATGAGAAAGACCAAGGAACTCTATAGCCTTTTCCATGAAAAAACTTCCCTGAACTTCTGGAAGCTTATCAGAGGAAAATTATGCCTCTCTTTCATAGGGTATTCCAACAAGGCTAGCTACCACGGTATAAGATAAAGCATGCGTCCTCACATAGCTTATGAAGAAGAACTTCTCCCTTCCATCTTCCTTCAAAAAACTTGATGACTCATAAAACTCTATGAGCATGTCCGGATACACCACATCTTGAGCTTGAGTTTTATAAATAGATACATCTTTCCATCCATTGAGTATGATGTTCTTGGAATTTAGAGAATCATACTTATTGAAAAAGTTTAGGTGTACCTGTCTCTCCCTATATATTTTCCATTCAGAGATGGGATTGATAGAAGACATATCTTGAGAGGTATCTTCTACAGACATTCAGACTGGGCACTTCTGAAGAATTTGGAACGATATTTTGTAGAGGGTCAGAGGTTCAACATGCACAAGCTAGAAAATATATGTGGGACTACCATCGGGGGTCCCCTTTATACAGGAGATGGAGGAAACCTTTAGACTTCCAAATCCAATCTAACGGTTGAGAAATGATCTGATCTAATCTGGCGGTTGAAAACATACCCGTATGGAAATCTTGAATCCAATCTTTTGACGTTTTAAGAAAAACATTCATATTTAAGGAAAAACGAATCTAAAAAAATTAAAAGAAAATACCAGCAAGTAAAAATGATTATGAAAACATATGTAATGAAATCATACCTCTCAGATTAACTAGGAAGATTATTCGTAATAGGTGATATTATTCTTGAAAAAAACATGACTACGAAAAACTCACTACGAAATATATAAGATCTATACGTTTTATTTCAAAAATCATGAGTACCAAAACTATATTACAAAAATTATGAATACGTAAATTAATATTTATAAAATTATGAGTACGGAAATTTCCATTACGAAAATTTTTAAAACCCAAAGACGAATTTTTTTTTTGAAAACTTATTTAATAAATATACTCCCCCCTATGAAAAGGATTTTATTACTGTAAGGAGATTAGTTGAACAGAATGTTAATGGAGGAAGATTATCTCACGGTTATCATTCATAACTTCTATTAATTTATTCAAATCTATTAGAAGGTAATTATTTTGTAAAAATGTCAGCAAATTGATATTGTGTTCCGATAAATTAATGAATGATATCTCTATCTTGTGTGTGATCTCAAAGAAAGTGATGCCGAATATCTATGTGTCCTGCCCGGGAGTGATGTGCAGGGTTTTTACTAAGAGAAATGGAACTTGTGTTATCACATTGAATTTGAGTATTAGTAAAACTCAAGCCATAGTCGGAGAGTGTGTGTTTCATCCACAATACATGATCACAATAACATCCCGCTGCTAAATATTCTGCTTCAGCAGTGTAATGTACTACTGAGTGTTGTTTCTTATAAGACTAAGAAAGTAATCAATCCCCTAAGATATTATATGTTTTGTGTGTGAACATTCTCTTGGATTTTGGTTGAAAGAAAAAATTATTCATTGGAGTTTTTTACTATTCACTTATTATTCCTAAAATTCACAAGGTATGCTTTATCACATAATTGGATTACGCTAATGAGGTTGTTCTTAAGAACCTTAACAAATAACACATTTGAAATCAATGTTTTTCCATGATGAACAATGTTACCTAAAACAATAATTTCTCCCTAAGCATTATCTCCAAAAGTAACCTTTCCTACTTTCGTCTTGAGAATATTTTAAAAATAGTTTTTGTTACCAGTCATATCCCTCGAACATCCACTATTAATATACCACGAATTAATGTTGGTATAATCTCTATTTTCTCGAAGATAAGAACGATTTGGTTTTCGGAATCCAGACCTGCTTGGATCGGGAATTGTTAGACAACAAAATTTTGGGTATCCACATCTGTTTCGAAAAATATGCTTTATGAAAGCCATGAGATTCAATTTTATTCAATGAGAAATTTTTCTTCCAATGCCCACCAATATGACACATAGTTCAAAAAGAAGCTTTATAAGGAACAAAATAATTATTTTTGAAAACCGGTTTTTGGTTAGTATAACCTACTCCAGTAGTGTTTCCTTGATGGTTGATATGAGAATACGTCTTGTCAAAAGTTTCCTTCCCATAGGTAAATTTTTCTAGAAGCTTCTTAAGAGAAAATATTTCAGATTTTTGTCTGGTGAATAAATTCATATCCTCAGGAATCATTTCCTTAGAGATATATTATTCCTCAAAAACATTTATCTTTGAAATAGCATTGTTAAGAACATTAAAAAGTTATTACTTAGTAGAATAATCTTTCTCATGGTCTTTATAATGTTTTTATAAAATCTCATCATTATCTTCTAGATATCTAGAATGATATGAAATCTCTTTTATAAAAATGTATTACCTAGTATTTGACTTGTCTAATTTCTACAAAATTTTACAATTTTTTTCATCAAGTAACTTGGAAAATCTAGATACTTCTTCATATAAAGGTTCTACCTTTTCTGATGATGAAGTATCTTCATTATAAGTATTATTTTCAAAATAGTAATTCTTATCAAGAGATAAATTTTTCAAAGCCTCAGTGGAGCATACCTAGGCCATAAGAGATGTATTTGGGAAAGAAGTAGTAGTAGCAAAGAATCACACATTCTTCTCAGCTGATGAATCATATTCATATGATTCACTCTTTGATGAGTCTCCACAACTAGCACTTCATGTATCATTAGCTTTAATACTTTTCTTGTTCTTTGATCTATAAAATTCTTTCTTGTTCCTTTATAAATTCATTTCCTTCTTTTCCTTCTTCTTCGACAAAGGACAATCAGGTCTGATGTGAGTTGTTCTTCTACATTCATAACAATTAACTTCTCTATCTTTCTTATCTCTGTAGTATTTCTTCTTCTATATATTCTGATGGTTCCTTTGAGCTAAAATCTTTTTCATTATCTGAGAACGATTAGCCAATTCATTTTCAGTCCTTTCTATATCACCCGATTCTGACTGAATAATGACTTTCTTTGAGTTTGATCTAGTTACCATTTCTAGGGTCTTGGATTTCATATGTTTAGAAGTGATAGTAAAAGAAAAGCCTCCATTTCCATTCTTCTTCTTAACATTTTCTTCATATCTCTTCATTCAGGTTTCATGTTGAAGATGAGTTCCAAACAACTCATCTAAGGAAATCTAAGTGACTTTTATGTTCTCATCAATATCTATCCTCTTGGACTCCCATTCATTTGGAATGATATCTATGATCTTATTCACAAGTGCCTCATAATACAAACCTTTTTCTCCAAAAGATTGTAAGATATTTACAATAGTCATAAACCTTTGCATTACTTTGCTTATAGTTTCTCCATAAGGAAATTTAAAAATATGATATTCAACTCTCAACATAGCTCTTCAGGTCTCTATGACTTTGGAAGTACCAAAATGTGTAACTTCAAGTTTCGTCCAGACACTAATTGCAGCTTCACACAAAGATATTTTACTATATATATTCCTTGTCATGGAACACAATAAAGTATTTCTGACTCTGAAATTTGATTGATATTCTGATTTCTCCTGATTCGTAATGGTCCTCAATTCCTTATCTGGAATCTTATAATATCCAGTTATCATTAGATAGTTATCAACTCTAGTATTGATAATGAATGTTTTGATCATATCTCTCCAGTACTCATTATCATTTCCATCAAAAACAGGAGGTCTTGTAGGATTTAGATTATCTTTAGAACCAACCATTAAACCTTCCATTCTTAAGAAAAAATTTGGAACACAAACTTGTTAGTAGTATAAATTCGTAATCCAGGAAAATATTCCTAAGAAAGGAAAAAATAGAGAAATGGTATCTCTAATCAGAAAATAATATAAATCCTAAAATATGAATCCAAATATATGAAACCGAAGAAAAACCTGCTTGATTCCGGAAAAGTGACTCTGAAAATGAAACTTAACAGACGTTTACAATAGATAAGATTCTACCTTAAAGAGTATAGAATATAACTAAATTAGAGTACAAAATGTGGAGGTATAAGAAAGTTATACTTTCCTCAACAATAAAAATGCTACGGAAAAACACAGAAGTCAAATTACAAGTAACAAGAATAAGATCTTTTAACCCAAAGAGGAGGATATCCAACAACCCTGGAAAAGAGGTCCCTTGATTTAAAATTTCAAGTATGTCTGTCTTACCCAAATAGAGGTAGGCCCTCAATCCAAAGATCAGCATTTATCTAGCTATCCCGGAAAGCCCTCGATTTGTAAGGAAATCAGAACCTCTGACTTCACAACCTGATGTCTCTGATTTTAAAGGTAATAGAACCTCTCCACTAAGCAAGTCTGCATGAAGAAATGTTTGAACGAGCAGTTCAAAACATTCTGCACGAAGCTTGAGAGTTTATAAGAGCCTCTCTCTCTATAAATCACTTAACTAGAACTTTTTCTAAAGTCTTGAAATGTTTTTAGCTCTTTTCAAATGAGCTCCTATTTATAGGCGTGGCTCCAACTATCGGCTCCCTCCTCCAACGGTCATATTTTTCCTTGAATTTTGGAGGGACTTGTACACATGTCACTCAAACAAAGGATTAAGGATTAACTGAACGCATGAGATCGTTTTATAAAAGAACAAGTGAAAGAATAACTAACACTGATATTCAAAATGGAGAAAATGAAAGTTTGAAGAGATGAAAGTAAATGTTCGAAGTCTAACCAGAAAATGAATTCGGAGTCTATAAGACAAGGATATTAGTATTCTATTTATCAAAAGAATTTGGAGACTAACATCATACATCTTCGTATCCATATTTTTTAATCATAATTGACAATCAGAATTTGTAATGAGAGTTCATAATCAGTATTCATCATCAGAATTCGTAATGGGAATTCGTAATCAGAATTCATCATCAGAAGTTGTAAAGAGAATTTGTAATCAGAATTCATCATCAGAATTCGGGATGAGAATTCGTAATCAAAATTCATCATCAGAATTCATAATGAGAATTCACAATAAGAATTCGACATCAAATTTCTAATCAGAATTCGTAATCAGAATTCATCATCAAAATTCATAATGAGAATTCATAATCAGAAATCATCATCAGAATTCTTAATGAGAATTTATTATCAGAATTCGTAGTTATAACTATATACAAGATCGTATTCAGAATTCAGAGTTAAAATTCATAAATTTTCGTTATAAGAATTTAGAGTAGAACATCATAAATGTTCGTAATAGGAATTCAGCTCCTAAAATAGAATGTTGCATATTTAAGTATTATACGATTATGAGGTTTTTAGATATAAATCTGATCTTTATACTTAATAAAAATATTGATATGAACAATGAAAACAAGGTTGGGGTAAATTTACTTTGAGAAGGAAATTTTCCATATGGATGTAAAACAGGGGTAAAAGGAGTTTATCCTTGAAATAAGGTGTCTGTGATTTCCAAAACCAGAGGAATGGTCAAGTCATAAGGAATACTTGAAGACTTAACAATCTCCCCCTTATATTAAGGAATTGAAAAGTCATAAGGAAAAACTTATTAACTCAACAAGAGGGTATTGAAAAACCAATTATATCCTATGTTAAAATAAAATATTGTGGATATCCTAGGTTTCCTTCTATGAGGAGATAACAATAATCACATTTTAACTTTCAATTTTTAAAATGGTCTTTTTAAAAAAAATTATTATGAAAAAATGAATGAAATTAAAAAAATTTGAAAATAGTGAAATGAGATGTGTGATTCAATCAGGGTATGCCTCCAAAATGAAATACTATCATAGTTCATTGATATCCAATACACATCTTCTAATCTGAATAATGTGAGACTCTACAATTGATTTATATCACTACCTTAGTCAAATTGTATGACTGAGAATAATGATTTCTAAAATATCATCTTAGCTTATCCTCCTTCCAATGTGTGAGATATTATCAATGAATACCCCCAATTACATATTAAATATCCAATCAACTATTGAGTTACAAAAATAATCATGTGTTTCCACAACCCCACCTAACAATCACTTAGTACTTCACCATTAATCCCATGTATATTAAAACATATTTAAACTAGAACCTAGTTGAGGTATATAATGATAATCAACCAAGTCATAATTAATAACTGTATATAAAAATAATATTGACCATACATGATAATAAAAACTACTTTTAGAATATTAAAATTATCATAACAGAAGAATGAAACGGATCTAATAAAGGAAGTGTAAGAAGAGAAGAAATAAAAATTGATAACATCCCCTTCTTGAATCACACAGAGTTTTACCCCACAATGATAAGGGAATCTTAGAAAAATGTGGAATAATAAGGAATTAAAAAAATATGAAAATTGATAATGAAAAATAGAAAAATTCTTCTCTAGAATCCTTCCATCAAAGGTTCACATATTTTTTCTCAGTAAATAGTTGAACCCCAAGAAGATGTACTCTTAATAATTTTCCAAAATTATATTGTATGTTTACCCTAAAATAATTATTGATTTATGACACATATAAAATATCTTATATCCAAATTATTGATGCCTTGTTTTTTTGGATGAACAAACTCTTTAAATTACCTCACTTATATTCAGGCATCAACTAACATAATAATCACATGTCACCATGATATTTAATATGTAAATGAATATTATAATTATATTTCATAATCCATTATAATCACAACATTTTGATCCTTATAACAATAGAAGGGAATCCTTTATTGGGAAGTGTTCAATTTTTCCAGAAAAACAATTTTCTACATTTATTGAATTAGTTGGGCCCCATGGATTTTAAATGAGAACCCGGTTCAGTTTAAGAAGTTGAATACCATGAACTTATAAAGCCTAATGTTTTTAAAAAAAAATTAGTGATATATAAAATTTTATGCTTGAAATACCAATGTGATAGAAAAAAATAAAAAATATATAATTAAGAAACATTTACACATAAGCTCAAAACATTCCAAATAAAATGATCCAATTCATCTCAAATTTATAAAATTGTTATGATAAAATAATTGAAATATACATAAAAATAATGTTGATATCATATCTATTACTTTTCTAAGCCCATTCATGCCCTGTCCAAGCATGAACCACCACCCGGGCACCAATCTCATAACACAAATCAAAACTAATTTATCATTCATTATTAAATTTAAAAAAACGAGGCATAATGTGCAAATAAATAATCTAGAACAACCATCATATAAATAAATCAACCAACCACTAATAAAATGTTTGTAATGTACCCTCAACAACATCTAGAGAAAAACCTCTATATCATGATTCCCAAATACCAATGAATTTAATACATTTTTTTTCAACTTTCATAAGTAAAATAAGGGAATTGAATTACCTCCAATAAAATAAAGATTGATACTATATAAAATAAACATCAGGTACTCTTTAAGAAACATTATATAAAAAAACCATCAAGATCAAATTATTTGACTCTTCTTTAGTGAAATCATCACCAAACCATATATCGATATTGAACAAGTCTACATGTAATTAAGGGATGAAAGAAAAATGATAGGATAAAACATACAATCAATATGAAGATAAAAAAAATCTACTAAAAATTAAGGGTAAGAAGATTGGTTAAACACTAACCATACACACCAACCTTGTATGCTCTATTGGTGAAAAATATGGGTGATCTTGCCTTTTTATTTTCAAAAATACTATATCTTCTGTCTAGTAGTGATCCAAATAATCATTCTCTAAACCGCTACTGAATCTCCCAATATTCAAACAGATTGTTCAATTCATGAATTCCTACATCATGGTGTGAATTACCTACTATATATTTCCCTATTGTAAACTTAGCAACTCAGACCATCATTCGTTTCTTTCTCGAACACACTATGTATCCCTCAAACCTTCAACACTAGCTGAATACATTGTTTCAAGATGCTCACACCTTAAATTTTTCATCTTGAGTTACTATTATCAAAATGAACCATCCAAAAAAATGAAAATTCAAACTCATGATCATTAAATAATGATGTTAAATATATAGGGCATTATGACGCCCTTTAATTAATCCTCAAATGAACAAATTCCTATCACTTTAATTTTTCACTAACAACCCCCCCCCCCAACACACACACACTGAATCACCCTCATTCGTATTTACTGAAACTAGCCTTCCTAGAAGCACATTAATTTTTAATTGAACTAACACCCTCTTGATACATCGTCACTTTATTCACTTGCTTGAATCATGTGATGAATACAATTCACCTTTAAACTACATCACACAACATGTTTTCACCCCGTTAATAATTCAACAAAACTAGTTCACCACTAAACCACTGGGTGAAATCGTTTCACCCCCAATAACATGTGATAAATCTTGGATTACCCCATAAATCACTATTAGATCTCAATAAAACTACGACGATCAGGAATCAGACACACCAAATCCACCTTCCACCTTATACAAACATAAAATATAGAATTACCTGAAGAACTAAATTTCAGTAGATCTTACCCCATATAATCACCCTATTGTCCCCTTAGTCATCCACTACTCAGTATGTCCATTCCCATGACCCATCCAACAAGAGGTTAATTCACCCACAACCTATACAATTCTCACCGTTATAAGAGTATCCCTATTTTCACTTCTAAGAACCTAAATTCTAATTTTAAATGTCCCACACTCTATCCATACCACACATATTGACTGGTCATGGAAATCCCACTCATTCCATAGTGAATGCACGAAAAAAACCCCAATTCATTCCTAATATACCTAGAAAAATATTATTGATGTTAAAAAATCTATTGAATACAAATGTCACATGCTACAACAAAAAATAAATCCATTTACACCAAATATATATTTTTACTCTTCTCTTTAAGAGTTGACCAAAATGGGTCCCTAAAAATCTTTTGTGTCACCTTTACCCAGCCACGCTCACATCCAACCTACCTTAGAAACTATGCCTCCATAAAAACACATGTAAATTCATATCCCTGGGTCAACCACACCATTGAATCATGATACATAATCAGTGTCAACTCTCATAAATAAGGGACATTTCCCATCACACAAAACTCTAGGTAACTAGACCCATGGGAATCCTACCACTACACTACAATTGAATCATATATTTGATTCATCCATAACATAATCTTATTTAACAGACATAAACATGACCATTTCACTGATCTATACCACAATAGGACAACATTCATAAAAAATACACAACATCCCAAAACACTGATACATTTCTAAAAAAGCCTAAAAAACCTAATCTCATATATTTAAGGATGTGTGCTTCTTTGAGAACCATTCCTCGGGTCCTTACCCACCATCAACCCTATTCATAATTAACCCAGTAGCTACTCACATCCAAGGAACCCTGATCGCATAAACATTTCACTCTCCTATGAGTCATTTCCCATTTTATCCAATCTCACATGCCTAATCCATTGACAACCCTCCACACAGATTCTAGTTGGAACCAATAGATAATTGTATCTCACTCATTCTAAGACTAATCGTATGATCACATACCAAAGGTGTATAAATCCTTATGTTGTGATGGCCAACCCATTATACCACTATAGAATGTTAATTAATAAAACAATTGGGCAACAAACCAACTAGTACAACCAACTAAAATTACCCTATAGACTAGAGACTCTACATGAGTTCAGTATCACAAAATCTAATGGAATTACAAATGCATTTTCTCAAATTATATGTTATGTAAAGTAGATTTATTCCAAGACCTTAAGTGGGAAACTACCATATATGTTGTTATTGACACTTTAAATAAAAAAACTGGCATCCCAACAACCCACAAGGGTCCGTAATTCTCTAGGAAATACGTTACAACCCTAAATAATATCTCAATCATGGAATACCCTTGACGATCCATTACTAGGAAATCAAATAGCCATAGTGACCCATAATGGATCTCCATACATCCCTTATTCTGTGAAATATATTCACATCCCATGAGAACCTCCCATCTTATGTTCCACCTGACCTACCCTCAGAAGGAAACACCATGATCCAGGTGTGTAAAATTTAATAAAAAGTTTATATATAAATACTTAATATAATTTGTTAACACATTAAAATTGTGAACCTTTCATTAGAAAACCACTATAGGTAATACAAAATATCTCAGTAGAATTCTACATCACTACGAAAATTCAAGAATATGGACACATTCTAATGGTACAATAGCCCAAAACCACAATAAACCATTTCCTCAATCATTTGTGTGTCACATAGAGTGAAATAATAAATCTGTAACAAAAAACACCCAAAAACTCCAAACCCCTAGAAATAGTTAATTATTTTCAGAACATGTTTCCATGACTAACCAGTCCAATATATAACTCATTTTGAACACATTTCTAGACCACACTCCCAGAATCTCTCATAATAAAAAAACAAAAAATATGAATCCACATTATGATACCAACAACACACAAATACTTGATATAATTCCATTTTATAACACCTCACCCATGCAAATCAGTATTTCCAAAACCAAATACATCATAAAAACTCAATCATGTCTCCCCATATGTTATAGGCTAAGAACCAGTAGTGAGAAGCTAATCTATACTTTGGGGAGATTATTACATCAAATTAGAGTCATTCCACCAACGTAAAATAACCAAGAATCATAAAAATATTATAACATAAGATAAATAGTCACACTTAATCAAATACATTGTGTTTTAATAAAAAAAAATTCATACACAGATCAACAATGGGATGAACACAAAACAAAAAAAAATGCAACACACACACACTGATCTGGATGACACCCATGGATTTCATTTACACTAAAAATACCCATACCTTCCTTACATTGATAAAAAAATCATAATATATGGATATAAATTACATAACATAGTGATTTACACTAGAAATGTAGAGGTCGTGTGCCATTGGAAACATGGTCATATCAACAGTTGGTTCATAAGGGAACTATATATTCTATGTCTAAGTAATTCACATGTATAATCCTTCTTGGGGGTTCCATACTTGATACCTTTCTTCATAAACTGGGGAAATGAAACATAAGAAAGTGTGAGATCAGATTTTAGTAAGGGTAGAAAAGGGATATATCAAAGATCACCTAAGAATAACTTGAGCATAAGGGTATGAGAACATGAGAATACAATATAAAAAAATCCACTAAATCTAAATGATCATATTCTTGAGTCATGGAATAAAACATCGATGCTCATAATACATGAATCACAAAGGAATCAATGTACATGATCCATGAGATAATTATATTAGAATTATACATATATTTGTGGCATATACACAAGTATAAAAAATAAATTCCTAATTATATTATACTCATTTCAATGAATATCCAAGGGGAATGTGTTCACTCCAGAAACCATAATACAATTAACGGTTCACTCCTCAAATAATCATAGTGGATTTAGTTTAATCCACAAACCAATATAGTAGTCAAGGTTCACTCCCAATATAATTAACGTAGATAATGTCCCTTACTAAACTATTTTTACTCACTATTCTAGTCTTGTTGATCAAACCACATACTATTTTTATTTTAAAAAATACCATCTTTGAGAATAAGAGTTAACCACATAAGTCACGCGGGATACCGAATTATAATTTTAGACCAAATTTAAAATTCAAAAAGGGAAACCCAGCACTAGGAGGCCTCGAGCCATGGGCCACATGTGAGGGTGTAGTCATGTCTCCTGCATCTGCCATCATCGCTTGATATCCGCCATCATTTAACCATCTTCATCATAAGTACCCTCCATCACAACAGGAGAGGGTGACCTGGGAAAAAGAAACAATAGAGCCATTCAAAGTAATTGAAAACTGCAAAAAAATACAACTGAAAACTTCTCCACGCATCAACACTATCATCGCTGCCATCCAAACACCATTCAACAGAGGCCGTCAAAGAAAACAAAACGCAAAAACATGAACAAATCTCAACAAAAAACAGAACCATCACCAAAAACGCATCATAACCTTTAAATGATAACACAAATTTGAAATCTAAACCATATCCAAAGTTGACACTGCAGTCACCAACGAAAAATCTTTCAGACCTCTGAATAAGAACCATCCGCATCAATGATTAAGAAGACCAACACAGCTCAGATAGAGTCCTACGCTTTCCTTCTAGAACACCATGTCTGACCGATCTTACATCCTAGAGCCTCCTTGAATCTATCACAACAGTCCGAACTAGAGAGTGGTGAAGGCACATGATGCTAGAGCAGCAATGAATCAGACACATCCTCGACATAGAACCATCCTCGCTAGGACCTCTAACTCGAACTCCTGAAGCCATGAGAAAGAAGAGGCTGGACGCAAGCCATGGATCTGGGAAACACAAAAACCTCGACCCGATCATCCCAAACCTTCCAAAGAAGGACCAGCGCACCAATATTTTTTATCTCATCAGATATCCATCATTACCTAATGCATTAGAGGGATATAGAATTATGGGATCACCCTTCAAATAATTTAAATCATCTAGACGTGTTGAAGAATATTATAAAACATTAATCTTATTATGACCGATGAAAAGGAAATAGGTTTCATAAACATTCATAATAGCATAAAACATAGATTTGAAATGGGATGCATAATGAATTAACCAATTCATCATAGAGTATCATGGGTAAAATGGATGTATTTTAAATACATTTCATCATAGAATAACCCATAGAAAATATATTTGTTTCAAAATATTTTCATCAATTTATCATAGAATAAAATATCATAAAAAATGTATTTCATGAATATTTTTTCATCATAATATTAAATAATCCAAAGAAATAACATGGACAATGACATTAGATAATATCCTGGGTAATTATAAGGTTACATCAAATGATGTATTAATTGTTGAAAAATTCCATTAAAAATGAACATGGAGTATTTTTAGAGGAAAATAAATTTTTAAATTTCAAATCATTTATCTAAAAAGTTCCAAGGTATCAACGAAATAAATTTCCTAAAAAATATCATTGGAAACATTATAATTCGAATATAAATTATTTTATATTCAATGTAGTCGAATTTTCAATTCATGTTGTGTACATTAGAATAATGATTCTATTCACACTTTTAGTAAAAAAAAATTTTACCATGTTCAGAAAATGATAAGATGATTCTTTTTAAACATTCTTTTAAAAATAAAAAATTAGTAATAATATATTTCATAATTAATTGAATATTTGTAAAATAATAATGAATTTTTTTTAAACATGATGTAGGAAGTGAATGTATTTTCGATTGATGAAAGAAATAAAGCAGTTTTTCCTTGAAAATATTATTTTGATATATATAGTTATTAAAGAGATAAAAATTAATAGATAATATGTTTCACTACAAATAAAAATAGGAGAGTAAAATTCATGATTTTTTTGAGAGATATATCATAATTTTTCCTCTTCCAAAACATTATTATAAACAATATTAATAAATAATGTGATTATCACATAAAACCCTTACCACTTTAGTGAAATTTGAATTAAAATACCAATTAAAGAAAAACCATTATATGTATATATTAAAACCCATAATTTCAATAATAATAATCATATAATACATTTATGAGTAGTATATACACCATATAAAATAAATTAGTGGTGAATATGACATGCATCCAACATAAATAAAAATTAGAAAAAAATACCTTACCTAAAGTTCCAGTTGCATAGATTGAAATATAATCTCCTATATAATAAATTTAAATTTATTATACTTATATAATAGATCCATTTTTATTTATATAATATAATATTTTATATCTTATAACCTTTTATCACCAATTTATTAACAGTTCTTTAATAAAATCAATTTTCGGGTGATAACTACTTTTTTCATGTATGTTTGGGATCAATAACATCGGTCATTGTAGTTTTATCATGGTTACGTAATATCTGTAATTAAAATATTTATATAAATATCATATATATTCATCTCTAAACTATATAGATAGAAACATGAGTTAAATCATTCATTGAGATGGTAAGCAGTATGTATAGATGAACGTTCTTTCCTTTTTTTAATGGATGGAAGTAAATAATGTTAAAAATAATTTTAATTTAATTTATTAATTTATATATCATATATATAATGAAAATTAATTAAATATATACTCATTTCCATCCATGACATAAAAAATGAAAAATGAATGACATCGCATCATGGAGAAGATAGGGTACACGAATGGTCGAGTGACATTATCATTTTCCAATAGAGTGAAAACTAAAAAGGTATATTTGATTTTATAATTTATGGAATATACTTATTTCATTAATATAATATATAAAAATTTAATTCATCATTATATTCATCCATGATAAGTGGTTATAAAAAACAAATTACATAGTTTCACGGGGTGGTAGTCCGCCAAAGAAATGGTCAACGACATCATTTCTAAATATATGGAAGAGGAAACTGATGAAAGTTATAATATTAATATGATAACATATAGGTATATAGTATAAACTGATTATATTTTATCATAATGGTTTAATAATATTTAAATGAGATGGATGATAAAATAAAACAAAAATTCTCTGTTAAAAATGATATCTCTTCTTCAAAAATCCTATTTTGGATTATATATAAATCCTTCTTAGGGATGTTTTATAATAAATAAACGAAATATATTTCATGGATATGTATGTAAATATGTTATTTAGGTGTGTATTTGTTGATCCAAATGGATCTTAAATTATGAATATGGGAGGATATGGGATGACCATTTATAAGTGGTGGAGAGGACCCACATAGAAATTTCAAAATGGAATACAAAATGATAAAGTCATTATAAAGAAAAATAATTACCAATAGATAAATAATTGAATATGGGGTAGTATAATTTAATAATAATATAATAAAATAGTATTTATAAATGTTTATTTGAAAAAATACCCTTATTTTGTGGTGCAACCCCTTGTAAACCCAATTATCCTAACCCATATCAATTAATTTTTACTATTATTTATGACCAAAGAATATGTTGAACACATTAACTAATACCAATTATTATTACTCAAAATATGGAATCAATTTTTCCAAATTAAATTCAAATAAGTGGAATGTTTTAATTTATTATTAAACCCACAAGCATAATAAAATGTGGTTTCCAATGAATTTTTTTTCATAAGTATAAATTTTTTATGTAACAATTAAACATTAAATTTATTCTAATTAATTAAATAGTATTAATAATATTATATTTGAACAAATTTTTCTATTTAAGACAAATTTTTAACAAAATTAAACACTGTAAATTCTTGAAAAGAAAATTAAATTCTTCTAGAAATAAATATTTTTCACTATTCGTTGAAAAATTAATCATTTTAGAAAATTATGAAAAATTAAATCTAACCTAATTTTAACATAAATATTTCAAAAATTAAATTTATTTTATGAAATTAATTCACAAAAAGTGGAATGAAATAATTTTAAATTTATTGTGCATAATGTGATGAAAATGAATTTTAGAAAAAATAAATTTTTGAGAATAAAATTAAATATATCCTTATCTCATCCATAGAAATGATATTATATGAATGAATAAATAATATTACAATTTCTTTACAATAATTCACTAATAGTGGTAAATTTAATTTATTATGTTAAAATATAATTGCTCATTAAATATAGTTGTTTAGAAACAAATTATTTTAGTTCAAATTATTTATTTTTATTTCCAATCATTTTGTAAAAATGAATTTATTTTTCTCACATGTAAACAATATATTTGAAATACATTATATAATAATTTTTATAACAACCAATTTAAATTTTCAATTATAATTCTATATTATGTTATTGTTCATTTAGACTCAGTGTTACATGTATTGTAATCTCTCTATGAAATTAATCTTATGTTAAATAATACATTTCCTTCAATGTCAAATTGATACATTATAACCCCACTAAAATTAATATCACAAACGAAATTTCCTCACATGGATTGAAAAAAATAATGGTACTTATACCTCATCAAATCTATAGATGCCCATCTTGCTTCATCAAATTAGTAGTTTCTCCACAAAACATTGACCAAGATAGTGGTATTTTTTATTCTACTTTTTCCTAAAATCTATAATCTCCAACAATTTTTACTGATAAGAGATATCATTATCTAGTGGTATAACCTTTGAGTTCATTACATGTGAATGTTCTGGTAAGTAATTTCTCGGGAGAGATACATGGAACACATTGTTAACTTGATAGAGGTTTAGGGGAAGTGCCAAGTGATATCTACCAACATAACTTGATCAAGACTCTAGAAAGAGAAAAATAACTAAGGAATAAAGTTCCATTATTTATGAATTTTATAATCTTTTTCCATGGTGTGATTTAATGAAAAAACTTCTCACTAACTTTAAATTCTAAATCCCACTAACAATTGGGAACATCATTTTTTCTTAATTTTTTATTACCATATGTTTTATTGAATGGATCAAACCATTTCTACCATTTATTTAGCTATATCAAGGCCTAACACAATTATATGTACAAATTCATTCTATTTCATTTGAGTTCTACACTTCTTTGTATAAGGGATTGATAAGGATCCATCAAAATGCTAGAGTGAATGCTATTGTTGTAAGAAAAATAATGTAGAGGAAGGTGTTGAACTTAAAAACCTTTGAAATCCACAAAAAAGATCTCATAAAATCCTCTATGTTTTTAAGCGTACCCATAGAATAACCATCAATGTAAGTATGATACATAGTTCTTAAACATAACTACATATACTAATCCTGCAGATAACTTCTCTATAGCTTCATGGAAAACCTCTTATACTAGCTAGATACAATAGAATGTGTCACTCTGTGAAGCCTTATCACTTCCTTAATATGAATTATCGTAATTTATCAATAGATAGATATTATGTAGTAGAAATTATTTATGCTGAAATTGTTAAGAGATCAAATATATCCCATATAACATTATATCCTTTAGATTTTTTTGGGCTTCTAATAAAAAAATACACTGTTTTTTTCATTTTCATTCTGTTATGAGTAATGACTGTAACATTCCCTTGAAATATTATATCACATCCTTAAATTTTAGACATACTATGTACTGAAATAAAAACACTACAATATATCTCATCATGTTGGCCCACTATAAATACTATTTTAGATCAATATACTTCTTTGTACTTCTAGGATAAATAGATAATTATGAAATGCGAGCTTCCTCTAATTGATCCTTCTTCAAATGTTTTATGGACATAACACATATACTATTACTAAATATTATCCTTATATCATAATCAAAAATTAACTCAAGATGTTTTCTCTCCTTCATATATTATTCTATATCTTCATTCTAGGAATATTTATTCCTATCATGGATAGATAATTGAGAACTAATTTAATAATGTTTATATTTCCCCTCATCCCATAAAATTTCATGATCCATCCTTTTAAAATAGAAAAAATATTTATTCTTTTATGACTCTCATTATAGATAAGATAGAATGATATTTTAGACACAAATCATATTTGTCCATGTTCATTTTCCCAATGAGGTAATGTATTTAGAATTTGTAATCCTTAATCAGTTTTAACCACAGTCTCTATAACATATTAAACTATTTCTGTTTGAACATGTATAAAATATTTCATCAAAATATATATCATACCTAACTTTATAAAAATAACACTACCATTTTTAATTAAAAAATTAATGCAGCTAACTCCAAATCATTACTTGGGTAATATTTATCATGGATATTTTTTTCCATGATGTATAATCTATTAGCATATCATTATTCCCGATGATGAATCACATTACCTTATATTATATATAAATGTAGATTACAAACCATTCTACACTATTAGGTAATATAAACACAGGTTCACTGACTGAATTTACCTTCTATTCTTTGAGATTTTCCTTAAATTAATTTTTCCAAAAGATCATGGAAACCTTCCACAATAACATGGTGAGTGTATTAGATAGTCATGATAAAATATTCCAAAAATTCATAGATAATATCAATCTGAACCAAAAAAATTATAGATCTATATCACCATGGTTTCTCTAGGAAAACAATAAATGTAATCCACACTTTATGGATCCACCAATATACACTCATTCGTGATTATATAGCCTAAAATTGATACGTTATATAAAAAAATCACACATTTTAAATTTATCATAAAATAATTCAACAGTATAGGTATTTTGTACATTCCTAAAGTGATTTTCATTCTTTTCAATTATATTTTGAATATATAATAATATTTTCTATAAAGGATACCAATAACAGATCAAGGTAATCTCTAAAGACTCTATTCATTAAATAAATGATGATATAACATACATTAGTAAGACTAAATGACATCACTATATATTCATAGTTTCCATTCCTTATAGAAAATTTCATATTTGGTATACCCTCATTTTTAACACTCAATTGATGATATCAAAAGTAAATATAAATCTTGGAAATGTATTTGGTTCCAGAAAATTGATTAAAAAAGTCAAAATTACTAGGCTGTGGATACATTTTATTTATTATGATCTTCTTCAGTTCTAGATAATAAATTAAGAGTCGCACCAATCCATATTTATTTTCACCATAGGAACACGTTCTCTACAAGGTGACATAATTATCAGAATGAATCATTTTTCAAGATAATCTAGGATTTTATTCCTTAATTCCTATAATTCAATCAATGTTATTCTAGTTGGATTCTTTTTAGTAGGTGTATTAGTAAGTATGATTTATATTGATAACTCAACTTCATGATATGGTGGAAGACTAAGAGATTATTCTGGAAAGATATCATACAAAATACCAAACATTATACATATAATAGTACATGAATTACGTATACATATCACATAAACATTAATGAATATTTATAACATAACGTACCAAAAACCATGCTAGGACCTTATAGGTTTAGTGTCTTCAGAAATAGGGAATCATCACAAATTGTCAATAAAAAATCAACAGTGTTTCCCACTTATTTCATCATAACTAGAATTCTTTTTGACTAATATTACATAATAACCTTCTTTATGACTTGGGGAAAAGATAAATAATAAGGGGTGATCTCAAATTATTAGTATGTTTAAACAAAGGATATATCAATCATATCATAATCATAAGCACATAACATTCCAAAATCGTACCCTACATATAAAAGAAAATAATATAATCTCATAAGATAAATCACAAAAGTTCTATGTAATCCCAATAGTCATAACATAATATGTGAAATTTCGTGGTACACACGCATAATAATATAAAATAATTTCATATAATTCATGGCTCATTGTCGAGACCATCATAGCGGGCTATGTCCATTATTGGACTGAGTTCACTCCTCATTCTTTCCCTGTATTACTAAACTAGATTTACTCACCATTCCAGTCATGTATATCTCATGGGATATAAATCATTACCAAATTAATTAGATGGAGATATAGGTCTCACACATCTCATAATGAAAACATTATTATGTGTTCCACAAAAAATAAAAACATTCACCATTGCATAACCCTTGAAATAAAATGGGTTTCTTAAACATCATTCCATCATAATTGATATAAAAAATGGATTTACTAAATAACACTCCATAATTAACACAATAAAATCATAGTAATAACATCAATATAAATATAACCCTATTTAATGTGTGTCATCATATATGGAAAATAATTTTCCGATAAAAATAGAAAATAATTCATGAGGAAAATATCCATTCTTCTTCAAAAACGTTTTCTTTCATCAAAATGTCACACAACAATAGAAGAAATAATTATATGTGAAAGTAACATTGTATGTTTGTAGGGGATGAATAAATGAACTATATAATTATTAAAGTGCGAAAATCTATTCATTCTGGATAAGTTAAAAAATCATTATTCTCATAATTTTGCAAAAAAAGTCCAAAAGCACCTCGTACTGGAAATGAAAAAATATTCCATTCATTCCATTAATTAAATATTCACCAATGGGAAATAAAATATAAGGTTTTAATGAATATTTTTAAATAAATATTCATAAAATTTGGATGTTGATGATAAATATACCATAGTAAATACTTACGAATAAAAAATCATTGTCAAAAAAAGATTTACAACGTTATCTCGTACCATAGGTCGGATATGATTTTTATGTATCCAAACCTCATGTATAATAATTCAAGTAATTTAAATTATTTTTTCTAGAATCATAATAATTTTTATAAAAACACTTATGATCATATTTTCATCTATTTACTATTAAAATTTCCTTTTTAATCATTTTTCGGGTATTAACAAATTTATGTTCTTTTGTATATTTTGATGGTAATGTTGTTATACCTATTTTTAGGTTAGCATTATATATTTTAAATCATAGTATTATTATAATATATATAATTTTAATTCATTCAATTAATTTATATAATCATTCTTTAGTGAATATTATGTAGAATGAATCACATCACACTGTGGAGATGGGACGTTGTACATATGCATGAGTGACGATATCCATTCTATAATTGAGGAATGGTGTTGATGGGGATGGTTTATAGTATCTAATAATCAATATAATTATTTATTATTCATATATATAAATATATATTTATTAATTCCATCATTATACCCATCCATGTATGGTGGTGGTGAGGAAAAGATTACACCACGACCCGGCGACTGTAAGTTGTACGTATGCGTCCGTGGTGATTTCATATTTCATAGGATGGATAGAAGGTGGAAAATGTTTCTCTAATAATAATAATAACCTATTAATATAAATTGAAGATAAGATTTATAAATTTATAATTAAAACACTCATGATTTGGATGTATTAGAATAAATAAGATTGAATGAATTGGTAAATAATATTACCTCTTATTCAACGTTCCTCCTCTAAATATACTCTTAGAGAACAAGAGTCGGTATTTGAAGAAGACAAGGCCCTCTATAATTATTATATTGAATTTTATAAGGGAAATTGGTAGGTTGTGGTTGATCATAATGGCTTAAAATGAATTTAAGAGTTGAAGGAGGAAGTGACCATTTATAATTCAGGTGAGGGGCACTTTTCCAAACCTCAAAAAATATTAATTTATTACAAACCCAATACCCACATAAAAACTACCAAAATGTCCCTATTTTGAATATTATATGTGATAAGGATGTATTATCATAAAAAATAAATTTTACACAAGTTTCTATACCCATTTAAGAATTATATTTATAATTAATTCTTAGGTAACCTATTTAAATTTTAATTACTATAAGAAATATTTCCGTGATAAAAGTTGAAATATTAACTTATTTGAAGTAAACTATACCATAAATGAATAATTAAAATATTTTAGACCATATAATAATTATTATATAATTTTCAAAATGATTTTTTATTTTCAAATAATTTAAGAAATCCTTATTTTGGAATAATATCAACAATGTTAATTTTTACACTATTTATTTCATGGATTTTTAAAAATATAAAATTATGAATTGAAACTCGATACAAATATTTTATTATATCCATAAGGGGTAAAGGTAATCTATAAAATTCAGTATACATAACAATTATCTGAAATTATATTTATTAATATATTTTTATTAACAATTATTTAATCTCTTCATTAATAAAATAGTTAATGCTTTAATTTTGTGTAATTATTTAATAAAATTATTTTTTGACTAAAAATATAAAAAATTATGGTGAAGATAAATACATTATATTTTATAAATTAATTTTAGTTGAATTTATCCTTTGAAAACCCATCATTAAAAATGTTATAATTTTTTAAATCATGAATGTGACAAATTTGTCATCACTTTAAATAATATAACATAAGTTGCATAATCTCTTATATAAGCCTAAAAATGAAAAATAAGTCATCACATGGATGATATTGGTCATGATATACTCAATAAATGATTATTGGTCATGTTTTTGGTCCTTTTGATGATTAGTAATATTTTAATAAAAATTATTTTATTGATTTCTCATTAGTTAATTAAATTTTGCATAATCCAAGTATAATTCATTAAAGAAATTATTTATTTCATAAAAATAAAAATAAATTATAATGATAAATACAAATACTTGAGATTATAAATTATTATTTATAATCAGATTTACCTTCTATATAACCTTATATAAAAAATAATTTAATTATTAAAGTTTGAGTGAGACATATTTCACTTTTCATTAAAAAAAATAAATTAAATGTACTAATCTCATTGTAGGGGGTTTAAAGGATACCATTTAGACCCATGTATGTTTTAGGGAAAATTATAATCATAAAATTATATAATAAAAACTATTAGTGTTACTTCATAATATTATTTTTACCCTTAATTACCCGATTTACTCTTTTACGTTGTTAATAAAATTTAACAAAGTTACTATTTATGTTTCCCAAAATTAAATTAAATAAATTTACATAATTTGGAACAAGTAATTATAAATATTAAATCAATTTTTGAAACTTAATAACACATAATTTTTAGTAATTAATTTAAAATTTATCCTATTGGTGAAATGAGAATACCATTTTTGAAATATATATTATATAAAATATTGATAAGATTTTACATTTTAATTTAATGTAAAATAAATTAAAATGACTGTTTCGTGCGGAATCCGGGGATGACCTCCTGGACGGGAGATTCAAACGTTCCGATCGGTTTCTAACGGGTTTGTTCGTAGAACCGGAAACATCCAATGATTCCACATCCGTTTGGACCTACTTTCCAAAGGCAGGCGCTCATTAGCTTGTGGGCTAATGAGGCTTAGGAATTTGCATTGGTCGAGAGGATGGGAGGTCGGACTCATCACACCTTTTTTAGGGGAATTATTGTCTACTCCGGGACTCTCTTTATAGATTTAAGTTAAGTTCGTGAATCCTTATTACATTACCAAGTATAAAATGAGCTTTCCTTTAGTTTTAAAAATCAATGATTAAATATGAAAGAAATTTAGAGAATCTTTTATATGTATTCGAGGTTCTTCATCAATATAGAATCATCTATATTTGTTTAGAGATTCTTGGTCAATGGTATCCTTCAAAACATTTATATAAAAGTCTCTTGGTCATTTTGATGACCAAGCTGGTTTTAAAGCCAATCAGTGGGGCATTTGAAGTTTATTGTCATTCAGAAGGACAGAGATTATTTCAATGTTGGGATCGAACCCATAAATGGGATACCTACGTATCCTTTGTTTTGAAAAAGGAATCAGAACCCACGTATTTCGAGGAATGGGATATGATGTTTTATGATTGATGGCTCAAAGATGAATGTCATAATTACTTTTATACTCTAAGCTCACGTGAGTCATGCTCGGTGTGAGAAACAAGAGGTATTGGTAAAATTTAGGCAATTGTGCCATAAAAGATGTAATCATAAGAATTTGTTTTGGGGCTTATGTATAGATGACTGCCCAGATAGATGAAGGTTTAGGATTTACTTTTAGGGAGAAAATCCAAGAACAGGGTCCACAAAGTTATATGTGCTTCATGGAGATTTGAAAACTCTAATCTTGGGGCTTACTCCTAAGGAGGATGCCCAAGTTAGGAGGGGACTTATGATTGGGTTTTATTCCTGAAAAGGAAACCCAAATCAAAGGTAATTTATAACTGGTTAAGAGAAATTTTAAGAGACTTGGGGCTTACTCCTGAAAAGGAAGCCCAAGGTTATGACTGAGTCTTATTCCTGAAAAGGAGACCCAGGTTAGGGATTAAGGTTTGGGGCTTACTCCTGAGGAGGATGCCCAAGATTAAAGGACTTGATTGGGGCTTATTCATAAGAAAGAAGCCCCAAATTTATGACTAGGACTTATTCCTGAGAAGGAAGCCTAGGTTAGGGGACTTGGGGCTTACTCTTGAAAAGGAAGCCCAAGGTTATGACAGAGTCTTATTCCTGAAAAGGAGACCCAGGTTAGGGATTAAGGTTTGGGGCTTACTCCTGAGGAGGATGCCCAAGATTAAAGGACTTGATTGGGGCTTATTCTTAAGAAAGATGCCCAAAATTTATGACTAGGACTTATTCCTGAGAAGGAAGCCTAGGTTAGGGGACTTGGGGCTTACTCCTGAAAAGGAAGCCCAAGGTTATGACTGAGTCTTATTCCTGAAAAGAAGACCCAGGTTAGGGATTAAGGTTTGGGGCTTACTCCTGAGGAGGATGCCCAAGATTAAAGGACTTGATTGGGGCTTATTCTTAAGAAAGATGCCCAGATCAAAGGTTTTTATAACTGGGGATTTATTCCTGAAAAGGAGACCCAGGTTAGGATTCTCTCATCTTAAAGGATGAGGTTGAAATGAATGAACTCTCAATCTTTGGTGACATAAAAATGTTTAAATCACTAGGTTTTGAGAGATATTTCACAGAATTCCTTTCAGATAAGGATGTCAAATCAAGAAATCATGCCATAAATGGCTTTGAAGAGTATCTTGAAGACTGAATCTTGAATAGGATGGGTGAAATGGCTTAAGAGGGGTAAAAATGGGCAAGATGGGCACCCAAAAAGCTTGGGGCGCGCAAGTCTTGAAAGGCGCGCAAGTACTGCAGTGGCGCGCAAGTATTGGTCGCGCAAGTATACTTGCGCGACATTAGGGGTACTTGCGCGATTTTCAACCAGTATTGAAATGCTTGAGCGACTCTTTATTAAACCCTTTACCATCCTCTTGAGGTTCTTCCAGAATATGGACGCGCAAGTTATATTGAATGAATTAAGTAGGCGCGCAATTGTTTGATAATTTTCAACACTTAGGCCTTCCTTTTTCTCTTTAGATCTTCCGTTCTAGGTAAGAAATTACCTTAGAAGTGTTCCGGAAGCTTTGAGAAGAGACTTGGGCGTCGGGAGATTCAATCTGAGTTTCTGGAAAAAGATCTTCCTAAATGGGGGGCCCACAGGGTCTATTTATAGTCAAAAGAAGACCTCGGGCGGTTACTGGGCGGTTACCAGGCGGTTACCACATATGTCGCGCAAGTCCCTTGCACGAACATGAGGAGTCGCGCAAGTATTGAGGCGGCGTGCAAGTGTACTTGCGCTACCAAGAGGGAACTTGCGCGATATATGGGCAACGTTCTCCTTTTTTATCCCTTTGTCGATTTTTGATGTTTCTTCAAAGGATTACTCACTTTGAGCTCAGATATTCCCTCTTCCGATCTTTAGATTCTGTGACGAAAGGAGCGTCAACAAAAGTCCCCCCTCAGAGTTGGATCCGGAGAGCAAATGAGGATTTGACTCTGAGGAAATTGAATTCCTCAAAAGGAAAAGGGAGGCGCGCAAGTCTTCAGTGCACAGAGGGCGGCGCGCAAGTTTGCGCCGCGCAGGCCCTAGACGCTTCTGGGTATGGCGCGCAGGTAGGCTTCCTGGCCTATAAATACACGGCCTCACCTCCGTACAAGTATCCGGATTTCCGGACATCATCCCTTCTCGAGCTCTCGCCGCGCAGGTCACCTTGACCGCGCAGGTTGCTCTGTTTTCTAGGGTTTCCTCGATGTCGCGCCACTGTAAAGGTATTTGTATTTGCGCGGTTTATACTTGCGCGTCAAAAACTAGCGCGACAAACGAATACTTGCGCGCCATGTTTAGACTTGCGCGACTTAAATGCCTTAGCCATTTTTCCAAATTTCTTTACAAATTTTATGAAAATAAACCCATTTAAGAGTTAGTTTATTCATCTTTTGTGCAGATTCAGTGGTTCCCAAGGGAATTGAAATGGCTGATGAACTGGCTAGCAAGCGGATTGATGACATGATGAACATTATTGGCCATGATTACTATGATATCTGCGACAGCACTTTCCCAGATTTGGATAAGTATTTGCAGAAATATCATCATAATTTCCCACAGAGCATCAACCTGTCTCTGTGTGTTCATAGTCATCTGCAAGGAGTCAATGTTCCAAATGCAAACAATTATACACCTGAGATGCAGCTGCACTGATACTTCTCTATTTCGGTTATGTTGTGCATTAAGAGTAACAACAATGGTGTGAACTTTCAAATTCTTCCTCCATGTCATTCCTTTGCAGATATGAAAATGGCAAACCCATGGGCAGAAATGTTTTCCACTGCCGGTTGGTGGAGAGAAGACAAACATGGTATTAGAGCAATATCTGAAAAGAGTACTCTCTCCAAATGGCTCTTTACTTCCAATGCTCCATTCTGAAATCCACGTATCCATCTTCCAAGTCTCTTGGACAGAAACAGAGTCACTGTTTGATCAGCAGAAAATTTTCTCAAACCGCACTCAAGAACATCCTTTTACAATTGTTCCAAGAAGAGCTGGTATCACTGCATCTCTTATTGTATCCAGTTGAATGAATGAATTCTAGGTGGTTTCTAATGAAGATCGGGATGCCGTAAATCAAATGAAGTGTTATGTTGAAAGCCTCTTGTAATTTTTGAAAGAAGAGAAGAGACTCCAGTCTGTGGATGTCCTTCTAACTCTTGTGTATCAATGAAAAACACTTTTGTCTTCAATCATTTGTACCTGCATTCTTCCATTACCTGCATCAAATTTACTTAAGCCAATGGGCCTAGTAAGCATAGTTTGATTTTTACTAGGATTATTACAAATAACCCTACAAACTTTGAACCTTTTAACTGCTCAATATTACCTAAATCATACAAAAAATGTATATTTAGTGAGATGGAACTTGACTTTTATTCAGAGTTCCTTTGTCTTTTGTGTGGGCAGTTTAAAGTCATGCAAGCCGGACATAAAGGGGCTAATGTTTAAGGTCGAAATATCTTTGACCGGAAATGGATTAGAATTGACACAATTCCTTGACAATTTATCTGAAAACAAATTACCATACTCAAGTATGAGATAAAATATGTAAACTATGGCTTAAGAGTATTTGAATCTGAGGAATGATATGAAAAAGAGCTAAAAGGCATTAGAAGAAGTAGTTTCCAAGAATGAAGTTACTTTTATTTAACAAAACCCGTTAGGGGGTTGAAATATGCAGGGCCACCTATGGGCATTGGCTGCATAGTCAAATAAAATAGCATCTTTTGGCTGACAAGTCTGTTATGTGGACTGTTTATGGAAGGCCACCTATGGGCACGTGCTGCATAGTCAGGAAAAAGAACTCCCAGAAATTTACTTTCCTAGTGCTAAAAGCTAGTGAAAGTTTATGGAGATTCAAATTTTCTAAAGCATAGAGTTTGTTGTATGGAAAGAGGTACTTGAATATGGAGAAGATATTTCCAAACAAGAATATCAAAGAACTGGATGAATATCACTCCTACGAAGGTCTGACCCAAACGTAGGGAAGAAGAATAAACCATAGACTTGAATACTTTCAGATCATGAAAAAGGATATGGGACAAATACGTTAAGGATGGCTATTTTTGCGGATCCCTACATACTGTCGTTTAAGACAAATAAGGACAAAAGAGGCATTCTTCCCAAGAATGAAGTTACTATTATTTAACAAACCCGTTAGGGGGTTGAAAACATGCAGGGCCACCTATGGGCATTGGCTGCATGGTCAAATAAATAGCATCTCTTGGCTGACAAGTCTGTTATGTGGACTGTTTATGCAAGGCCACCTATGGGCACGTGCTGCATAGTCAGGCAAAAGAATTCTCAGAAGTTTGACATTTTTGTGACTATAAGTCATGAAAAGGGTTATGAAGATCTGAAAATATTTAAGGTTAGGATTATAATACATAAAGATGGGTATTTTCCAATGTATATAGAGATACATAGGTCAATGAAAACCATAATCATGTTGTGGATGGGTCCTGAATTGAAACTTGGACTTCACTACGTATCTCTTAAGAATGAGAATCAAGCCATACGTAGTTCTTGAAATGCAGTTTAACGTCGTGCAGGACGAAAGTATGAGTGATCTTAGTTTAGGGTCATAGAATTCGGACCATAATAATGAATACACAGTGTGTGTCTTCATGAGGACTTTTCAGCCAAGGGACTGAAAGTGAAATTTGGGGTTAGGCCCAAAAGACTTGGGACTGGATTCGAGGGACACTCGAATGTTCCTACGTATCCCATAAGGATGGGAATCAAGTCCACGTAGTTCTAGAGCTACCCTTTGTACAAATTTGGTTCGTACATGTGAAGGGTGAAAGGGGACTTTAGTGCAATGATGGTTTTAACCTAAGATAAAAAGTTTAGGCATTACCATGTATGTACGTAGTCTTTTGAAAATGAAAACCATGATTGAAAAAAGAATCAATGTTAATAATGGTTCCTTCTCAAATGAGGAAATCAAAGAATATTGTAGTTTATTGTCATACTGGACAAAAGTGTTGTATAGTTTAACGTCATATAACAAGGACGAAAGTGAATCAATGTAAAGATATTGATTCCAGGGGTGGTTTCACAAATCATCATCTTATGAGATGGTGGTGAACCAATGTGAAGAGATTGTTTTTGGGCTTGAACCTTTGAGAGGTTGCCTACATACCCAGCCTGGAGGGCAAGGATCAAAGTCCGTGTAGTTCAATTAAAGAATGAATCAATGATCAAGTTGTTCTTGTGGACAATGATCTAATAAAAAATATTGTTGGGACTTACACATGGTTAGTGGCCCAAAGGGAGTGTTATGGTTGATGTTCGCTCTAAGCTCACGTGAGTCATACTCGGTGTGAGAAACAAGAGGTAATAACAACCTTAACGATGTACAGTTTAATGTCATGTAGGACATAAAAAAGGGACTTTCTGTACAGTTTAGCGTCATGTAGTTAAGACGATGGGGACAATATAGTTTAACGTCATATTGGACGAAAGGGGGATTGTGCGGTTTTAATGTCATGCTGGACTTTTGATGATTATATAGTTTAACGTCTTTCCGGACGTGAGGGACTTTTATACAGTTTAAATTCATGTAGCTAGGACTAAGGTGAACCAATATGAGGATATCAGTTCTGGGGATTTTTATTTTTTTTTACAGTTTAATGTCATGCTGGACGATGAAAGTGCCACACAGTTTAATGTCATGTTTCTAGGACACAATATAGTTTAATGTCATCTCGGACAAAATATAGTTTAATTTCATCTCGGACATATATAGTTTAGTGTCATGTAGGACATATTAGTAACCAATGTGACAGTTTAACGTCATGTTGGACGATAAGGGAACTGACACAGTTTAACGTCATGTTGGACGATGAAAGTGCCACACAGTTTAATGTCATGTTGCTAGGACACAATATAGTTTAATGTCATCTCGGACAAAATATAGGAACTTCTATACAGTTTATTTTCATGTAGGACAAAATCAGGGACTATGCAGTTTAAAGTCTTGCAGTTAGGACTATTGGTGCTGCACAGTTTAGTGTCATGTTGCAGGGACATAAGTGCGAATAATTTAAGGTCATATGCATGGACCGTACAGTTTATCGTCATGCTGGACGTATTATAGTTTAATGTCATCTCGGACAGAAGTGTGACACAGTTTAATGTCATGTTGGACGAATTTGTAGTTTAAGGTCATACTGGACCATTACTATATAGTTTAACGTCATATGCATGGACCGTACAGTTTATCGTCATGCTGGACGTATTATAGTTTAATGTCATCTCGGACAAAGTTGTAGTTTAAGGTCATACTGGACCATTGCTGTATAGTTTAACGTCATATGCATGGACCGTACAGTTTATCGGCATGCTGGACGTATTATAGTTTAATGTCATCTCGGACAAAGTTGTAGTTTAAGGTCATACTGGACCATTGCTGTATAGTTTAACGTCATATGCATGGACCGTACAGTTTATCGTCATGCTGGACGTATTATAGTTTAATGTCATCTCGGACAAAGTTGTAGTTTAAGGTCATACTGGACCATTGCTGTATGAACCAAATGTAAGAGTCTTGGTTCTGGGAACAATATTTTGTGTTTATACAAAATACTTCTTCAGAAATCTGGCATTAGTTGGAGTCGTGATGTGTTCTCCATCCATTGAGATTAGAGAATATGCTCCATTGGAGTAGACCTTATGTATTGAATAAGGTCCTTCCCATTTTGGTTCAAGCTTGGGAGGCTTCTTTCCTGGTATCATTGGTGTTCTGAGAACTAATACCAATTCTCCCTGAATGAATGAACGAAGACGAACTTTTTTGTTAAAAGCTCGTGCTATTCGATTCTGATAGATTTCCAAGTGGTGCAAAGTGCACAATCTTTTCTCATCTAACTGTTCCAATTCATTCAACCGCTTTTGGGATTGCTCATCTGTTGATAACTGATCACAAATGGCTATTCTGAGTGAGGGCAATTGAACTTCAATTGGCAAGACTGCTTCTGTTCCATATACCAATGAATATGGAGTAGACCGCGTTGCATTACGAGTGGTAGTCCGATAAGCCCATAAAGCATGATAGAGTTTATCAGGCCATGACCTCTTATCTTTATCCACCATCTTTTGCAGTATATTTGAAAGAGTCTTGTTGAAGGCCTCTATCTGGACATTAGCCGCTGCATGATATCGAGATGAATGGTTGGACTTAATGTCGTATTCTTGATACAATTTCTTTACCTCAGAAGAACAGAAGTTGGTGCCGTTGTCTGTCAATATGGTATGAGGGACACCAAATCTAGTAATGATGTTAGACTTGATGAAGCTAACAATGCATTTAGAACTGACTTCTTTGAGAGGTACTGCCTCTGCCCATTTGGAAAAGAAATCAGTAGCAGTAAGAATGTACTTAAACTGCTTGGCCGTAGCTGAAGGGTAAGGTCCCACCACATCCATTCCCCATGTGGAAAATGGCCATGAGTATTTAGCTGTATGAAGCAACTCTGGAGGTTGATGAATGAAGTTGGAATATACTTGGCATGAATGACACTTCTTTGTGAAATTAACACAATCTTGTATCATTGAAGGCCAGAAGTATCCAAGCCTTCGAATTTGATCAGACAATCTATGTCTAGACTGGTGGGCACCACAGACTCCTGCATGCACTTCTTTTATGACAGCCATTGTCTCTTCACCATCAATACATATGAAGAGAACTCCATCAAAACCACGTTTGTAGAGAATTTTCTCGAGGTGGTTTGGACCATCATAAAGAGTAAAATTGACCACACGTCGCCGAATTTGTTCTCTCTCGGCTCTATCAGGTGGAAGTGTTCCATTTTGAAGGTATTCCCTGATAGGTGACATCCATCCTGTAGTATGACCATATGGTTCAGGAATGGGACTAATTTCATTAATTTTCTCTATTCTGACTTGAACATAAGGTGAAATTGCACGACGGTGGGCAATACAGATGGTTGTCTCGTCCCGATTTGGATCTGCTAAAGCTGTGGCTATATTAGCCAGTGCGTCAGCTTGAGCATTTTGTGATCTTGGGACATAAGAAAATGTCGGTTCTGTAGGGAATTCCGACATTAACTCTCTGACGTAATCATACAAAGGGATTAATTCTTCTTTTCTGATGGCATAATCCCCATTGATTTGTTTGATTACCAGGTCTGAATCACCTTTCACCTTTAAGTGATTCACTTGTGCTTGAAGCGCTAACTCCAAGCCTGCAATGAGAGCTTGGTATTCAGCTTCATTATTGGTACCACCTTCCCACAACAAAAAAGAATAAGGTAACACTGCCTTATCTGGAGAAATGAGCACAATTCCTAAACCAACTTTGTTGAATTTAGGATTTTCCATTTTCTTCCCTGTTGGACTTCTAGAAGCACCATCAAAATGCATTTCCCATGTTTGAGGACTCTCTTGAATAGAAAAAACTTCCTCATCAGGGAGTTCGATATCTGAATAAGTGTCTTCCACTGAAGGGTGTTCATCCAGGAAATCAGCCAGAGCTTGGCCCTTAATTGCCTTTTGAGACACATACTGGATGTCGAACTGCTGTAGAATAACTGCCCACCTTTCCAGACGTCCTGTAAGCATTGGACGACTAAGGATGAATTTGAGTGGATTATTACGAGATACCAATTGGACCTCGTGATGTTGCAGGTAGTGTCTCAGTTTCTGAACTGCAAAGATTAATGCTAGGCAGCATTTTTCAATACTCGAATACCGGGTTTCTGCTTCAAGCATAGTTCTACTAAGATAGTAGAGACAATTTTCATTCCCAGCATCATTCTTTTGAGCAATAAAGGCACCCAATGATCGCTCTAAAGCTGTCACATAGAGGATAAGAGGCCTACCCTCAACAGGTGGCATGATTACTGGTGGACTTAAGAGGTATTTCTTGAGAACATCAATTGCTTCTTGACATTCTTCAGTCCACTGGTAAGTGACTCCTTTCTTCAATAATTTGGTAAAAGGTAATCTTTTTCCTGCCAAATTGGCGATGAAACGCCGAATATAGGCTAAGTGTCCTTGAAGTCCTCTTAATTCTTTCAAATTCTGAGGAGGTGACATACCAAGGATTGATTTGGTCTTCTCAGGATCGACTTCAATACCACGATGGCGTACAACAAAGCCGAGGAATTTTCCTGAGGTTACCCCACAAGCACATTTTAAGGGGTTCATCTTCAAATTATGTTGTCGAAGCTTGTGGAATATGATTTCCAAATCAGCCAAGTGATCAAAACGTTGTTTGGATTTAACCACAAAATCATCTACATAGCATTCAACAAATTTCCCTAGAAAAGGTTTGAAGATACGATGCATGGCGCGTTGATATGTTTCACCTGCATTCTTTAAACCAAAGGGCATCACCCGGTAACAAAACACACCTTGAGGAGCTCTGAAGGCTGTATATTCCTCATCTTCTGGAGCCATTCGGATCTGATTATATCCAGAATATCCATCCATGAAAGAAAGTACTTCATAGCCAGCCGTCACATCAATTAAGAGTTCTGTAATCAGAACTGGAAAATCATCTTTGGGACAATACCGATTAAGATCTCTGAAATCGATGCAAACCCTAATTTGTCCGTTCTTTTTCTTTACTGGGACAATATTAGCCAACCACTTGGGATATTGAACTTCTCTGACGAAGTTAGCTTTGATAAGCTTATCCACTTCAGCCTCGATTTTGGAAGCATAGGTTGGGTGTGTTCTTCTCGCGGCTTGCTTGAATCCTCGATGTTCTTTTGGCAAACCCAAATGATGGGTGGCAACATCAGGATCAAGGCCAGGCATCTCTGTATAATTCCAAGCAAAAATATCTTTATTTTGCTTTAGAAAAGAAATATACATCTCTTGTTCTTCAAGGGTCATGGCCGCACTAATTAAAGTGGGGTGTGGATCTTTCTCTGTACCCAGATTTACATCTCTGAGTTCATCCACAGTGGTAGAGATACCCTCTTCAAATGCTGGAGGAGCATCTCTAAGATCTTCCTCTTCCTCTTCATCATGTGTTATTTCTTCCGTTTCTACTTTCAAAGTAGATGAAAAAACGAAATTCTCATGATCATAATAGATGTCAAAATTTTCACATTTTGAAGAAGAAGCTTCCATTTCCGACCCTATTGATGAAAAAGGGTCTTCTTTGGGAAATAAAGAGGAGATGATGGATTGAGAATCGACATCAACATTCACCTCTGGTGTTGCTATAACTTCTTCTGGCCTGATTAGCGAAGTATAGACTTGTTGGATTTCAGCAGACGAAATGAAAACGTCACCACTTATGCTTTCATCACTGCTTGGTAAGTTACCAATTTCTCCCATGTTGTCTGGCTCGATTGCCGTAATTGACATTATGGATCTTTCCATAAGTGTATTTTGATTTGGGCCTATTTTGCCAATTTGACTGATAGGTAACACATAATCTGTACTCACATGTGAAAATGGATTTATTGGAATTTTTTCCAAACCATATGGATCATTAACTTTGGTAATTTCCTTCATTGTAGATTTTTCTCTTCCCTTCATGTGATAAAATTCCGCCTCAATGTATTGAGACTCACATGTTTTGAACGGGGCCTTATCACCATACAATGTTCCAACTTGACCATCAAAACAGTATTTGAGACATTGGTGGTATGATGACGGAATAGCTGCATGCTGATGTAACCAGGGTCTTCCAAGCAAGATATTGAAAGCTGAGTCTTGATCAACAATCATGAAATCTGAATTGGAAACATGATCTCCAAACTGAGTTCTGAGCGTAACTTCTCCCAGTGGTTCTTGTTCATTTTTATCATATCCTTGCAACATCATGGTAGAAGGAGATAAATCAGATTCCGTGAGGCCCAATCGACGAAGTGTGCGAATGGGCATGAGGTTGACTCCTGAACCATTGTCAATAAAAGCTCTTCGAACATCTATACCATTGACTTTTCCAGATAGGTACAAAGGTTTTATGTGCCCATGCACAACATCATCTTCATCTTTATCAGTAAAAGATATCACTGCATGGAATTCTACAGGATTATTCTCTATGTGATAAATTTCAGCTACAGCAATTTCAGCTTCAAACTCCTGAGGACTTGACAAAGCTTCGATGAGTGCTTCCCGAAGATCTTTTGATAGATTCAAAGCATCCAAAATTGATAATTTGTCTGGTACTTGGGCCAAGTGTTTCAATATATCATACTTTTGATCTAGAGGCCTGCGTTTCCCAATGGGAATATGCGGTTTAGCAGGTACCTTGGAAGCAGATGCTTTGGAAGCTGATGCATCTTGTATTGAAGTCGGCAACATCCTTGGTTTTGGAAAATTAGACTGATTAGATCCATTTGCTTGATGAGATAAACAAGATGGAACCTTTAATCGGTCTTCCAAAATAACTGTGCCGAAGCTGAGTTGGCCATTTGCAGAAGAACTTGCTTGTTCTTTTTGAGCTCGCTGAAGGGCTCTACCACGAGTTTCTACTGCATATACAGTGCTAGCAGGGGTAGAATTAGAGTAGTGGCTTCGGAAAGATCCACGTCTTCCCCTATATCCTGAACCTCTAGAACTTCCTCGGGTTCCTTTATTTGATACAGGGAATTCAGGCTCATCAAGACTGGAATATGAATCTGTTAATTGAATCATATTAACAGAACCAAAGATTAACTCTTCGTCTGATAAAGACTCTGCCTGGTTAGCCTGTTTAGGCTGTGCCGTTTGGTGGGACGGTGCCCGTGGCTTTGAAGTAGATGGCATGAAATCTGCCAGAGTCAAAGACAATTTAGGCTTTGATACATACTCATCTTCTCCTGATTCATCTTTCTTCTTTGAATTGCGCTGCCCTTTTGAGGATTTATCCTTTGATGGAGGCTTTACTGCAGCTTTTGTAGGAGACACAATTGGCTTCTTCAATTGTGTTCGCAAAATGGAATGGGTCCGATTGATTGTCTTTCTGACCATCCAATCATCATATTTTTTCGCAGTTTTGCTTTTGACTTCCTGCCACTCGCCTCCTTCCTCTAGATCTGTAGCGGTAATACACGCTACATGAGCTGAAGAACCCTTCAATTTGACTTGTCCCAAGTCGACCATATTTTGTAGGAGGTCTTTAAAGACAAAACACTCCTGGATGGGATGTCCCAACATTTGATGAAAGGGACAATAATTGGGACGGTCTTCATCTCCTTCCTTGTTTGGTTTCTTCGGCACTGGTAATTGAACCAAATTATTTTCCAGAGCTGAAATGAAGTAACCAGGAACTTGCTCACTTCGGAAAGAGTATGTTTTACTCTTCATATCCTCAAATTGTTTTCGTCGTTGATCTTTTTGATCATTTGGACGAAACAGCCTTTGTTGTTGGCGTTCAGGAGGTGGAGCCCTTCGAGAAGATGAAGGTTTTGAAGTAGAAATAGGTACAGGTGCCTGTTTAAGCATAACTGTAGCAGTTTCTGCTTTACCCATTCTTCTTCCTGGAGCTGATGGAATTACACGAGATTTAACCTTAGCCTGCATAAGGGAATCTTCAATCTGTTGAGCGATTGAAGTAAGGTCTCGAAACCCTCCTGTGTATTTTTCAGGGATCAATGGCGTGCGTAATTCGTCACGCAAATTTGCCACACAGATTGGCAACAATTCCTCCTGAGGGAGTGATAAACTCAAGGAATATGTTAATCCCTTCCAACGAGCAATGAAATCAGAGACTCTTTCATTCTCCCTTTGCTTGCAGTTTGTAAGATCGAAAACTGTCGTTTTTGGCAAAGTTGAGCTAAACTGAAGAAGGAATTTTTGACGAAGATCCTCCCATCCGATGACTGACCGGGATTGCAAGCTTGTATACCAGACAAAAGCTGGTCCTTGCAAGGTTCGCACGAAGCATCTGAGTTTCACTGCTTCTTTTTGCTCTGGATTTCCCATCATAGGATCACAACAAGACACGTAATGCGTCAAATGTTTTTCAGGGTCGCCTGATCCATTGAAAGTAGGGAAAATAGGGTTTCCAAAACTGGATGGAGGAGAAATTGAATCTACCCATTCAGGGTAAACATTCTTTTCAGGTTGAACTTGCACCCGTTTCCCTTCCATAGTTTCTAACCGAGCTGTTAATGACTCAATAGTAGTTATTAACTTTTGAGAAACGTCAGGTTGAACTTGGTTTTGGGTAGGTGCAATGAATGGAGCTTGGACAGCCGTGGAGGTTAGTGCTGCAACTAATGGTAGTGCTGCCAACCGTTGTTGCGTTTGACCCGTAGGATTAGACCTCTGTGGGTGTACTGATAAAGGAGGATATTTCTGATCCATCTCAGTAGTTACAACAAATTCCTTCGGCTGTCGGACTTCAGCATTCTTAAGAAGAAGACTACTCTGAAGTAGTTCTGCATTCAACCTTTTTAATTCTTTCATTTCTTCCTCCTGTTGTGCAAATCTTTGCTCTAATGAGAGCGATTGACCTCCTTCAGAGGAAGGGTGAGAAGTAACCTGATTTTTAACTTTCCCCTTATTGGATCCTTTTCGGAGAGGGGGAAGTGGGTTACTTGAAGGAATACCCAGATTTTGGGTAAGCCTTTGATTACGTGTGCGCACACCTTCTTCATTTAGGTCTGTGTGCGCGACTTCTTGAGCAGGAAACTCTTCGTCTGATCCCTCTGATTGAGCCTCATCTGGTGAATCAGCAGCAATGGCAGTGATGACATTAATGGATGCATATTGCATGGAATCCTTTCTATCAGCATTTCTGTGATATTGTCTCCTTCTATGTCCATGATAAGACATGGCATTCCGTTGACTTGATCCCTCAGGAATTTCTTGGAGAACCGTCACTTGGAGAGAATCTCCTGACATCTTGGCTCTTCGTTCCTTTTGAGGCTTATTCCCTAATCGAGAGAATACTGACTTTCTCTGAGGGAGGGATTGAAGATTTGAAAAAGTACCCAGTCCGGTGGATTGGGGGTGTTCCTGTTGCTTCCGCTCAACTCCTCGAATCCCATTTGTTGATTCTGAGGGTTGGGTTAGAGAAGTCCCCAGTCTGGCAAGCTGGGGTGTCTCTTGACATGCTATGTTTGAGATCTTTTTAAAATCTCTCTTGATCTTGCGAATCTTAGTTCGGAAATTAGCTGGATGCATTAACCTATATCCACTTTTATCACCTGGTTCAACAGACCGTTGGATAATTTCCGAAACTTCTGTCATTTGATGACGTGTTTGCTCCAGACGAGAGGCTTGTGAAATATTCTCTCCTGCTTGATGTAGGAGCAATTCAACAACCTGTTCTCTATATACTTGACTTTGAGAGGAACTAGTTGAAGCTTGATCTCGAGCAAGCTTTTGATTATGAACAAAGCCCATTGACTGTGGCTGGCCATGGGCAATAACATTGCATGAGACCATTTTCGGCGGGCTCTGATGACCGGAAAGCACTGTGAAATGTAGTGCTCCGTGAACACCCCATCCTCTGATATGAACATTAGATGGAGCATTGTAAATTAACTGACGCAATCTTCTTAGGGCGCCAAGGCATGAACGTTGAAGGGTTCTCTGTTGCTTTTCAGCCTTCGGATACCGAGAGACTGATAGAGATGCCAAATCAATCTGGCGTTGTAACCCTTCTATTATCTTAAGATGATTTTCATATTCATCGTAAGATAATACCTTCTTCTTTAATTGACAAAGAGTTTTCCATATGTTGAGACGAATATCATGGATTCCATCATCCGTCAACATCTTTGGAATGTCATACTGTGACTCAGCCAAAGGCCAAAACATGACTGGTACTTCACCTTTTGCCAGTTTTTTCCTCATGTTCAGCATTTCCTCTTTATCATTAAATGAAGATTCTTCTACCTGTTTGGACCAGAGTTGGTGTTTCCTTGTTGCTTCATCGGATTCAACAAGATTGGTAGAGGAATCACTATTCATGCTGGAAGATGAATGACCCAGGGAAGGTTCGGAGAATAACCTGAACCCCAAGCTATCTTCTGATGGAGAAAGAGTTTCACCTGCCGATAGTAAAGCATCAGACATGACTGGTTTTACGTTTGCAAGTGCCTCGAGATAGGAGGGCTTTCTCGTCACTACATTGCCTTCGGAAGAATTTTCGAGACAACGTGAATCACTACTGCGGAGAGGACTTTCGCAGCGAAGTTCATCACCATGAGGAGGACCATCATGATGGGTTACAGCAAAAGATGAAATCTCTTGCTCCTTTGACTTCTGACCACACAGAGGGTTCATGTGGCTCTCATCTGAAGAAGAAACTTCAAGATTGACCGAATTTTCATGAAGCAAGTCTTCATGAGGAAGTGTCTGTTGAAGACCTTCGGGATTAATGTTCCTGTTTTTGGGAACTGAGGGAGTAGAATCTTGAATTTCGACAGATAAATGTCTGAGGGCTTCAAGAACTCCAGCATCGAGCAAGGCCTTGTTGCAGATTGGCCTTTGATCTCCTGACTGTGTTGGGCGGATCTTTTTATTAGATGCCTTCTTACTCGCTTTAGAAACCACTTGATGACGAAAGTGATTGCTCTGAGCAGGTGTATGTGCCTGATCAGGAAAGATGGTCAGGTTAGGCTGACGATCATCGCTCAAATCAGGTGTATGTGCCTGACTTGGTTGTCCATATGATATGGGGGAGTAGGCCCCACAACCCTCTTGGACTGGAACAGATGTGTGTGTCTGTTCCGGAGTGAATTGTTGATGTGTCACTCCACTGCTAGGGATATATTTATGTGTCTGTCCCTGAGATGATGCTGAAGCTGTTATGATATCCTGGCAAGCATCCAGAATATGAGCAGGAATTTTCTTCTGCTCTTTCACCATTGACAAAATATGTTTGGTGACTTCAGCCGCCGGAACGGGGATATACGTCCATTCCGGGCTTAGAGTAGGTGTATGTGCCTGCTCCTGTCCTCCTTTTCCTGTCAGTGAATCCTGACCGTACTCAAGTGTGGAGGCAGAGAGTTTAGTCTGCCTTCTGTTTGTCGTCGGGGCTTTCCGACTGACTTCTCCGTGCGCTACCAAGCGAGACTGTTGGTAGGCTTGATTAGTATTAGCAGGTGTATGTGCCTGCTGATTACACTTCGCCAAACGTGGTTGACGAGATCCATCATATGTAGTCAGACGAGCCTGCTGACTAACTGCTGATGTATAAGCAGGTGTATGTTCCTGCCTATGGTACTCCGCCGGAATTGCCTGGCGGGATCGGCTTGTTGCTGCCAGACGAGTCTGCTGGACAGCGGGATTAAAACGAACAGGTGTGTATGCCTGCTCGTTATTTGCCACCAAGTTAGGTTGGTGGACTTCTCCGGAGATGGCAGGGATGACAACCTGCCTATTGTTAACCGGATTCCGTCTCTGGCGGTTCATCTTGCCTGCTCGGGTTCGAGGAACCTGAGCTGAATGCCTGGAGTCGGTACCCTCATCATGTTGAGGGCGCACTACCGCATGAGTCTGGCGGCGATTTTTGATGGGAGCCTTTGAGAAGGACTCCTGTCTTTTTGAATTAAGGTCATGCGGGACCTGCTCATTCACTTCCTCGGAGTAAGGGAGTGAATGGAAATTGCGTTCCGGGGATAACGACCCGAAACGGTTGGAGACGATAGTCAGCACCGTCTGCTTCTTGATTGCTGGTCGCCGTTGTCCGGACGACCAGGTAGAATTGTTAACTTGGAGGGCTTGACGAGCGGCCTCCAGAGTTGGGATAGTACCATTGCGACGGTACTCCTTAACCAGTGCATTAGAAACACAGCGTTGAAGACGCTGAGTTGGTGATGTCATCCTCAGAGCGGATGACGTTCCAGCAGGAGTAGCAGCATTGGTTTTCATAGCAGTAGACCTCACAGTAGAGGTGTTCCCAGCAGCAGTATTCATAGGGGTGAATTTAAGGAAAGCCATTTTTGTAGAAGATCTTGAAAAAAAAAGAGTGCCTGTTCCATGTAACAGACATAATCAAGATGAATCCGGCTACTGCATCTTTTGGATGATCATATGTCAATGATTGCCTTGTTGGCCCAAATGGCCTAACAGATAAGAAGAACATCACTTTAACTTGGTTAAGGATTCACGTCGGGTTCACCATTTTTGTTTCGCGCGGAATCCGGGGATGACCTCCTGGACGGGAGATTCAAACGTTCCGATCGGTTTCTAACGGGTTTGTTCGTAGAACCGGAAACATCCAATGATTCCACATCCGTTTGGACCTACTTTCCAAAGGCAGGCGCTCATTAGCTTGTGGGCTAATGAGGCTTAGGAATTTGCATTGGTCGAGAGGATGGGAGGTCGGACTCATCACACCTTTTTGAGGGTAATTATTGTCTACTCCGGGACTCTCTTTATAGATTTAAGTTAAGTTCGTGAATCCTTATTACATTACCAAGTATAAAATGATCTTTCCTTTAGTTTTAACAATCAATGATTAAATATGAAAGAAATTTAGAGAATATTTTATATGTATTCGAGGTTCTTCATCAATATAGAATCATCTATATTTGTTTAGAGATTCTTGGTCAATGGTATCCTTCAAAACATTTATATAAAAGTCTCTTGGTCATTTTGATGACCAGGCTGGTTTTAAAGCCACTCAGTGGGGCATTTGAAGTTTATTGTCATTCAGAAGGACAGAGATTATTTCAATGTTGGGATCGAACCCATAAATGGGCTACCTACGTATCCTTTGTTTTGAAAAAGGAATCAGAACCCACGTAGTTCGAGGAATGGGATATGATGTTTTATGATTGATGGCTCAAAGATGAATGTCATAATTACTTTTACACTCTAAGCTCACGTGAGTCATGCTCGGTGTGAGAAACAAGAGGTATTGGTAAAATTTAGACAATTGTGCCATAAAAGATGCAATCATAAGAATTTGTTTTGGGGCTTATGTATAGATGACTGCCCAGATAGATGAAGGTTTAGGATTTACTTTTAGGGAGAAAATCCAAGAACAGGGTCCACAAAGTTATATGTGCATCATGGAGATTTGAATACTCTAATCTTGGGGCTTACTCCTAAGGAGGATGCCCAAGTTAGGAGGGGACTTATGATTGGGTTTTATTCCTGAAAAGGAAACCCAAATCAAAGGTAATTTATGACTGGTTAAGAGAAATTTTAAGAGACTTGGGGCTTACTCCTGAAAAGGAAGCCCAAGGTTATGACTGAGTCTTATTCCTGAAAAGGAGACCCAGGTTAGGGATTAAGGTTTGGGGCTTACTCCTGAGTAGGATGCCCAAGATTAAAGTACTTGATTGGGGCTTATTCTTAAGAAAGAAGCCCAAAATTTATGACTAGGACTTATTCCTGAGAAGGAAGCCTAGGTTAGGGGACTTGGGGCTTACTCCTGAAAAGGAAGCCCAAGGTTATGACTGAGTCTTATTCCTGAAAAGGAGACCCAGGTTAGGGATTAAGGTTTGGGGCTTACTCCTGAGGAGGATGCCCAAGATTAAAGGACTTGATTGGGGCTTATTCTTAAGAAAGATGCCCAAAATTTATGACTAGGACTTATTCCTGAGAAGGAAGCCTAGGTTAGGGGACTTGGGGCTTACTCCTGAAAAGGAAGCCCAAGGTTATGACTGAGTCTTATTCCTGAAAAGGAGACCCAGGTTAGGGATTAAGGTTTGGGGCTTACTCCTGAGGAGGATGCCCAAGATTAAAGGACTTGATTGGGGCTTATTCTTAAGAAAGATGCCCAGATCAAAGGTTTTTATAACTGGGGATTTATTCCTGAAAAGGAGACCCAGGTTAGGATTCTCTCATCTTAAAGGATGAGGTTGAAATGAATGAACTCTCAATCTTTGGTGACATAAAAATGTTTAAATCACTAGGTTTTGAGAGATATTTCACAGAATTCCTTTCAGATAAGGATGTCAAATCAAGAAATCATGCCATAAATGGCTTTGAAGAGTATCTTGAAGACTGAATCTTGAATAGGAAGGGTGAAATGGATTAAGAGGGGTAAAAATGGGCAAGATGGGCACCCAAAAAGCTAGGGGCGCGCAAGTCTTGAAAGGCGCGCAAGTCCTGCGGCGGCGCGCAAGTATTGGTCGCGCAAGTATACTTGCGCGACATTAGGGGTACTTGCGCGATTTTCAACCAGTATTGAAATGCTTGAGCGACTCTTTATTAAACCCTTTACCATCCTCTTGAGGTTCTTCCAGAAGATGGACGCGCAAGTTATATTGAAGGAATTAACTAGGCGTGCAAGTGTTTGATAAGTTTCAACACTTAGGCCTTCCTTTTTCTCTTTAGATCTTCCGTTCTAGGTAAGAAATTACCTTAGAAGTGTTCCGGAAGCTTTGAGAAGAGACTTGGGCGTCGGGAGCTTCAATCCGAGTTTCTGGAAAAAGATCTTCCTGAATGGGGGGCCCACAGGGTCTATTTATAGGCAAAAGAAGACCCCGGGCGGTTACTTGGCGGTTACCAGGCGGTTACCACATATGTCGCGCAAGTCCCTTGCACGAACATGAGGAGTCGCGCAAGTATTGAGGCGGCGCGCAAGTGTACTTGCGCGACCAAGAGGGAACTTGCGTGATATATGGGCAATGTTCTCCTTTTTTATCCCTTTGTCGATTTTTGATGTTTCTTCAAAGGATTACTCACTTTGAGCTCAGATATTCCCTTTTCCGATCTTTAGATTCTGTGACGAAAGGAGCGTCAACAATGACCCAGATAATATTAAATGGTTAAAATATATTCTATTTAAACTTTTAAACAATTAAATAACATAATTTTACCATATAAATTATTTCAATGAAAAATGACATTTACAATTAAAAATTGCATATTTTTACAATTCATCAAAACATGAAAGTTGTCAGAAAAATATCAGAAATTCATTAAATGTAAATTTTTATATCCTACATAAAAATAACATGTTTAAATTGTAATAAAAAATAATTTCTATGTCAAAATATTAATTTAAAATGGTTTACCATTTGAAGGTGTAAAATTAATCTTTTTAAAAACATTTGTTTTTATACATAAAATAGGGTTTTATTCATACCCTATTACTAAAATATTCATTATATAAAAATAAAAAATATATTATTAAGTAAATAACACATATATTTATAATATATTTTATTAAAAAATGTAATTCACAAAATATTAGAAAATTCTAATTGATTTTTAATATTAATAAATTATTGATAACCAATAAATTCAAAATGCATTTTCATAAATTAGTTATAATTATTCCTGCAAACCAAACAGCTATGCTATAAGGGTATTTTTAAAATAGTTGACACTCATAGTTTATTTAAACTAAATATTTTGTGCAATGTAATCTATTAATGAATAAAATTTCTTTAAAGAAAATATTTCACAAAAAAAATTCGGGTGTTACATTCTAACCCCCTTAAACTAAATTTCTCCCAGGAAATTATTCACTTGGAAACAAACAAATGAGGATAACTCTCTCTCATCTTATTCTCATGTTCCCATGTAGCTTATTAAATTTGATGGTTCCTCCATAAAATGACAACCAAGCAAGTGGACTTTTTCGTAGAACCTTTTCTCTATGATCTAGAATCTATATAGGTTTTTATTCTTAAGAGAGATCGTGGTCCAACGTTAAGAATTCTAAGATTATTACATGTTATGAATTGTGTATTTAATTTCATAAGAGAGATACATAGAACAATCATGGACTTGAGATAGATTATTTGGAAGTTTTAATCAATACTCTACCATCACAACATGATCCAGAATTTCTAAAGGACTGATATACCTAGGGCTCAACATTCCATTCTTTTCAAATCTCATCACTCTCTTCCTGGGATATATTCATAGAAACACCTTGTCACCAACTTCAATCTATAGTAATTTTATTTAGTTTTCAGCATTACGTTTTTGTTAAATCTTAGATACACTTAAGTGCTTTTGAATAGATCTGACCTTTTGTTCTAATATATCAACATGATAAGTTCCTAGTATCTCTCTTTCCCAAATTTCATCCAAGTACGTTGGTGTTCCAAACATTTTCCATAGAGGGATTCATAAGTAGCCATTTGAATAGTGGATTGAAAGATATTATTGTAAAAAAATACGACCAAATGTTGTGGTTGATCCCAACCACATTTTAAATCCAATGAACAATATCTCAACATGTATTCTACTGTATGAGTTTTCCACTCAAACTGACCATTTTTATAAGGATGATAAGTAGTGATGAAACATAAAATGTATCAAGAGCATGTTGAAAAATTCAGTTGAATGTTGAGGTAAACATCATATCAAAATCAGATATAATGGAAATTGGTACTCCATGCATTCTTACCACATCCAATATATATAACTTGGACAGTTGATCTAGAGAGAAATCCTATCTAATAGTAACGAACTGTGCTGACATCATAAGGAGATCAAATACAACCTATATAGTATTTTGGGAATTATATGTTTTGGGATGTTAGACAATAAAGTCCATAGCTATAATTTCACATTTCCATTCTGGTGTGGGTAATGGTTGTAATACCCCCTTAGACTTATGTCTTTGAACCAGAACTTACTTAAAAAAAGCATCAAAATACATATTTAAAAACATATCTTTTTATTACATCCCCCCAGAAATACTCTTTTAGGTCCGTATATATCTTTGTGCTTATAGGGTGATCAGTGAAGGAAGAACTATAAGCCTCATACAGTAGTTCCGTCTTTAATTCTGGTATTGGAGTAATACAAATCCAATTACTGAAACATATTATTTCATCAAAATCAATGATAAATTTAGGAACATTTATCACCATTTGTAGTAACACTACATATTTCTTCTGTGCCTCCATAATATTCACTTTTATAGATGGTTGAGAATTAATTTGAGAAAGATAATATTTTTCCCCTTTATAATTTCACGACCTATCATTTTAAAATCCAAAAATATTGGATATTTCGTGATCCTCATCAATGACAGTATAACATGGTCTTGTCGACTCAAAGCATCTACCACCATGTTCAAAATCCCAGGGTGGTAATGTATAAAGAAGTTGTAATCTTTAATCAACTCGAACCATCTTCTTTAGCATATATTATCTCCTTATTTGTGAAAATATAACTTTAATTTATATGATCATTATAAATATAATACCTTTGACCATAAACATAAGTAATCCATATCATTAATTTAAAGTTTACCACATATAACTTCAAATCGTGAGTTGGGTAATTTTTCTCAGAAATTTTTCAACTGCCGTGAGGGATAAGATAATTCCTTATCATTTTTCATGAGAACACATATCATCCCCTTCATGAATACATCACTTTATATCCCAAACAATTCTCCACAATAAGGTAGCGTGAGAAGAGGTTCCTTAACTATTTTTTTTGATATTGGAAATTCTCCTCACATTCCTCAGTCTAAATGAACATAAATCCTTCCGGAGTAAACATTATAATTTAATTAAATAATTATGGAATATCATTCAAAAAAAGATAATATCCATCTAAACCATGAAAACATAGAATCTAGGTTACCATTTTTTATCTCGGCCAACTTTAAATAACTTCTGTTTTTTATAGATCCACATATATCCATTCTATGGGGATTATGTGACCAAAATAATAAAAATTTTAAATCCAAAATTCACACTTGGAAAATTTCCCATAAACCTTATCCTTTTCCAATGTCATTAGTATAATTATCATGGGTTTATCATGTTCTTTCCTTTTTTTCAAATAAAAAAGTATATCAATTATAAAGACTTCCAAAAATTGATCAAGATAGTCTCTAAAGACACTATTCATTAGATAATAATGAAATTAGGGGAGTTAGTAAGACCAAATGGAATCACCATAAATTCATAGTGTCTATACCTTGTACAGAATATCATCTTTGTAACGACCAAATTTTTTTCAATGGAAATTCCCATCTCATAAGTATGTCATAAAATCACATGAAAACATAGAATAATTATCTACTAAGTTCTAAGTGACCTTTAAACAATATTTTCCCACTTCTGTGTTTGCAATTTAAAAAATCCCGTATACACGGTTATAATCAAAACGTTATTTGAAGTCCTATAAGAAAAACATATTTTTTATTGAATAGTAACCTACCTTAATGAATAGTAACATACCCGTATGAATAGTAATATACCCTAATGAATAGTAACCTCACAAATGATAATATAAAAATATTATTCACGTTGTAAGTACAATATACCTATATTTTAGAATAAGTTAACGAATGTTTTAAAACTCTTTTTGATAATAAATTATTATTCATAAGAAATATTAAAATATTCATATTTAGAAAATTATTTTTGAAAATTGAACATTATTTTTGGATTATACACAACAAAAAATGGTTATAGTGAATTTTTGGGATTTTTCTAAAGTACTTGAATTTTTTTTAACATTAAAATACAATAATTTACAATAAATGATAAAAATGGATTTATTTAGTCATTTATGATGTTCTGTTGATGTATGCCCACTTGATTCAGGATCACATGATAAAATTACGATTCTTGGTCATGGAATACTTACTATTCCATGTCTTGTGAAGAAATAATAAATTAATGATTTTAATATTATGAAATCCCCCGTCTCCTCCACTATAACCCCCCTTCACTCCCTCTTCTCTCCACTCTTCTCAAACCTTATAACATTCCATTATTCTTCCCAAATCATTCCTCAAGGTCATCCCCCACTTCCAAAATCTCATAGCCTCTTTAAAATACCATGACCTCTCCCCTTAAGAGGTTCTGAAAGGAGAAATTCTCAAGAGGTAAAATTCATATTCCCAATTTCTTCTTTTCTTTTTAGTTCTTTTCTTTTTAGTTCTTTTCTTTTTATTTATTTCCTCTCCTCCCCTCACCAAAATAGTTTGATACATCCAGTAACAACAATGTAATGTAATATTTTCATTCTAATGGTATATTTCATTATCATCTCTCTTTTCCCCACCCATTTATTTGAAATAAATGACAGCACCATTTGAGATGTGCTAATTTAGCACATTCATGGATAATGATTTATCAATTTCTATTATTATCATTGATTCTGCTCATTAAACCATTTGTGTTATAGTTGATAGAAATTATAATATATGAAATATATCCTATTTTTGGTCATGTAATCATTTTGTACATATAGAATTATGTTATAAATGAAAACATGTTCTTCGTAACCAAATCCACTGATTAACAAAAACGGTGACCACTAAGGATATATATATAATATTTTGACATCACTATAAGTAACCTAATTAAAATTAAAACCATGTAATCAATTTTATCTTCACTAAAGAATATAACTTCATTTATGTAAAACCACTTTCATCTTACATATAATCCAAAATTGAATATAAGTGAACCGATCTTCAATAGCCTAGTAGAAAAACTTGTCCGAACAATGAAATTGAACCTTATAACTAATAAAAAAGGATTAAATAAACTAAAAAGGGTTATGATAATTAAATTACATATAGAAGTGGTTCTGAACTTATTGATTAATAACCCTACATTTTTTTATTCAGTACATTAATAACAAGTGGATAAGACCAATAGATTTAAGGTAAGGGATCCTCTCATTTTCACTCTCAATCAAGATTGTTCTTTATGCTATGCCTTTTTTGTGTAATACCAGGTGATGGGGTATGTTTTATCACCTCCCCCATAATGTCAATTTTTTTTATAAGTTATGATAAACCCTTTATATCTCTCACCGTTCTCTCTTAGTAACACCCTATAACATGCTGATAAACAGTAATGGATTCTACATGAAATTCCTTTATTCCTTCGGGTTCCTCTATCATTTTTTTTTACCAAAATGTCGTTTTATTTTATTTTTACGTAAAACTTATAAATTTTGTTTATATGTTCCCTAATAATTTTCCAAGGTCCATATATCATTCACTTTTGGGTATATAAATGATTTTAAGTGAATCCCAACTCAATACTCCCCAATAAGCGCACTCGTTTTAAAGGAACATCTGGAACACTTACCCAATATCATGTGCACTATATCCTCGATTTTAAGACACAATTGTCTTTATAAAATCAGTATTTTTATTATAAAAACCCTCTTAGTTCAATTATGGTTTTATATAAAATAACATCCTCTTTACTATTTTAAAATCTCTATAGTATTTTCCTTAAAACCGCACAAAAATATTTTAATGATAATATTTCACAAATAAATTTATTATATGATGTTACTTCTATTTGTCACAACCTACCATGTTATATTCCAATTTTACAATGTGAAAATTCATTCATTTTCTAATTCTTTCCTTACATGGAGACTTTCATGATACACCCATTGTTTATGATTTATGTTATGAATGTGGTACCCAATTCTTTCCATGGGTACCCATATGTTTATGTTTGGTTGATTATATATGATTGTATATGTGGTATTAATATTTATGTGGAAAGTATAATCATGAAATTTTTGATATGGGTGCACCCAGATAGTGCCCCAATGCATTGGGTAAGGCTATGTCTCATGATATGAGATGTGAAATGTGATTGGCAGTTAGCATTGACCCATACTGAAATGGGAAACCGGATTGGCGGTAAGCCTTGACCCGTACTAAAGAATTGCTTTAGGATTCTGCCACATTTATATGATTCCATTTTTATACGATCCCATGATTATATGATATTATATTTTTGATTTTTTGGATATCAATATGTCATGCATTCAAACTCATGTGCTTAAGATGTATCCTTATAATTATTCCCTTGCTGGGCTTCTCAGCTCATCCCTTTTTTCATGGGTTCCCTATGATACCCTATGCATATGTAAGGGATCAAAATAAATTAGAATATATTTTTGGAGATTAAATAAAGAAGTGTTTTTTAGCCCCATTTTTTATGTTATATGTACCTAGTATTCCAAGACACTAGACCTAACAATCCTTGGCTTGTACTTTGATGATTAATTATGCTTAAAATCATGAAATGTTATTTTTAAAAGGCTCTAGTAGCTATAGTTGGTATCATAGGACGGTCTAGTTATATTTGGAGATTAGGAATAGGGAATCTTACTGAGAACCTTATGGATGAGACTATGTATTAGAAAACATTGTAGAATTTTGTTGAGTATTAAGTAACTGGTTTATCATGTAAATGCATCCATGTCTGGATACGAGCAGGTAGAGACGGCTCGGGCACTGATATATATAGGTATAAAACATGAAAACACCGCTTTGATATAGACTCGGATGAAAACTGGTTCACAACAACGGGCCTTGTTGCACTCTAGTTTATGATATTCTGAGGGGATATGCATTGGTAGATTCATGAGATTATTACAAACTATTATTAGTGGACAAAAATAAGCCTGTTAGAAAATACGTTAAGAAATAGATTGAAGATAACCTGGATATAAACCTAAGAAATCACATGTCAGGATATACTTCTTCTTTATAAGTTTAAACTTTTATGTTCAATGTTTCCTTTTTATGATCAATAGCTAAGTATTCAAGACCTCTAATTATATGTTCTTTTTCATAGTTAATGGAGGGAAAAAGGAAAAATGTTCCAAAAACCAATGGGATAGGAAATGTGATGACTGCCCTAGTGATATGCATGATGTGATGGAAGACGGTGCTCAAAACTTCATAGAAGTACTTACACAACTACCTTGAGTAATGAATAATAACTTGAATCATGTGGAACTTCCTCCATCTCCAAGGAAAGTTAAAATTGTCATATAATCCTTCATGTGGAAAAGGCCTCCCATGTTTAGCAAGTCTTCTGATCCCCTCCCCACAGAATAATGTATTAACTCCACTAAAAAGATTTTCTTTGTCTTCTAGTGCTCAGAAGATGAGAATTTTGTACTAGTGGTCTGTCATTTTCATGGGGAAACTGATCAGTGGTGGAAACTGATCAATAATATAATTTACCAAGAGGAAATTGATTCCACAGATTGGGAGGAATTCAAGAGGTTGTTTTTCAAAAAATATTTTCCACAAACCCTCTATCAGAAGACGGAAAGAGAGTTCATTGGACTTAATTAGATAGAAGATGAGTCCATTGGGGCATACGAAGGGAACATTACAAGGCTTTCAAGGTAAACCTCTTGCTTTTTCATAAACACCGAAAACAAGGTGGATCGATTCTTTAGCAGACTAAAGCTGAGTCTACAAAAAGTGTTGGCGATTCGAGACTTTGACAGCTATGAGGAGATTTTCTACTATGCACTCAAGTATGAAATGGAGATTGGAGACTCTCAGTGGTCTCCTGGTCCTAGTGACAAGAAGCAGAAAATGGAGAACAGCATGGGTGGTTAATCAAACAAATCACATGATGGAAATAAGATTCACTTTACCGTTTACAAAAATTATGGGAAGAAGAATCATGGTGACTGTCTCAATGGAACCAATAATTGATTTAAATGATGATTGTTTGGTTATCCTGCCAATAACATCAGAAGGCATAAGAAAAATCCCGCTAATGTTGAAGAAGAAAAGAAGGTTCAGATCAAAACTCAGCATGTAGTGCAGTGTTACAACTGAAAGGATCCTGTGAATTATGAAAACAATTTCCCTAATCCGTGGGTTGTCAGAGGAAATAAGCAACCACCTCCAAGGCAACAAGGATGGGCTTATGCTGTCAATACTACTAAGGTGGAGCCAGAAAATGAGGTGGTTAAAGGTGTGCTTGTTATTCATTCATGAAAAGAGAACATAATATTTGATTCCATTTCTATGCATTTTTTCATATCTTGCATGTTTGGTAGAACTATTAAAAAACCACCCCAAAATTATGAGGAATAGTTTTCTGTGAGATCATAAAATTGGGAAATTATTGTGTCCTGGTTTATAAATCCTCCCTAGTTAACTTTTGTTGACTAAACCTCCTACAAAATCTCTTCATACATACTTTTGTGGAGTTAGATTCTATCTTGGGCATGGATTGACTATCTTTGCATAAGGCCAGAATCAATTGTCGGGAAAGGGAAATCACTATTCACATCCTGAAGCATCCTCTGATTTTTTACAACTGTAAGGCGGAAGATGAGTCTCCTTTAGAATATTCATCTCATGTTTGGATAATGCTTCCCTGTGAGAATGAATATCTAGCTCAAATGATGGGGACAATTGATATAATCATGCTTGATGACATGCCCATCATGAGGGATTACACTGATGTATTCCCTGAAGAGTTTCCTGGTCTTCCTCATAACCAAGAGGTTGAGTTCTCAATTGAACATATCGCTAGATCACTTCAAATCTCAAATAAACCTTATAGAATGGCCACAGTAGAGCTGTAAGATCTGAAGAAGCAGTTACAGGAGAACATGGAGAAGGGTTTTATATACTTGAGTGCTTCACCATGGGGTGTTCTGATTCTCTTCATCGAGAAGAATGACGAATCAATGTTCCTCTACAATGATTATCATGATATCAATAAAATCTTGAAAAAGAAAAAGTATCCCCTTCCACTGATAGATGAATTGTTCGATCAGCTTCATGGGGCTAGTTATTGCTCTAAAATAGACCTTCGGTCATGATATCACAAACTAAAGGTTAGTCAAAAAGATATTCCCAAGACTGCCTTTCGAATGAGGTATGAACAATATGAGTTCCTAGTGATGATTTTCAGACCCACTAATGCCCAATAAATTTTCATGGATTTAATGAAAAGAGTCCTTAGATATTACATTGAAAAATTTGTGGTGGTCTTTATTAATGATATTAAGATATACTCCAAGAGCAAGGGGGAACATGAAGAGCATTTGGAAATTGTTTTAAAGATGTTGTCATGGGAGGAGTTGTATGAAAAGTATTGAAAATGTGTGTTCTGTAAGGAGGAAGTATCAATCATGGGGCATGTTATCACTAGGAAAGGGAAATCTGTAGACCCTTGAATGACAAAAGAAATTAAAGAGTGGTCAAGGCCAACATCTGTAACAGATATCCGAAGCTTTTTGGGTCTAGCTGGGTATTATCGACGATTCATGAACAAATTTTCACCGTTATCAAACCCAATGATCATGCTGACATGGAAGGGGGTAATGTTTTTCTAGATATAGGAATGTGAAAACTGTTTCAAGGAGTTCAAAAAGAGTCTTATCACTACGACAATACTCACACTCCCTTCATGTTGATAACTCTTTATGGTTTATAATGATGATTCTATAAAAGGATTAGGCTGTACGATAATGAAAAATGATAAATTGACAGCCTATGGTTCAGGGAATCTGAAAATCTATGAGCAAAAATATCATACGCGTAATCTAGAGTTAGCGGTGTTGATATTTGCGTTGAAAATCTAGCGGCATTATCTTTATGGAAAATGGGAGATATATACTAACCACAAGAATCTCAAATATATATTCATATATAAAGTGCTTAATATGTGCAGTGTAGATGGATACATATCATCAAGGATTCTGACTAATCAATCCAATACCATCCCGTTATGGAGAATAAGGTGGCAGATGCTCTATGTAGAATGAATCCTACATATTTATCAATGATGAGAATTGAAAAGGATCAAATTTTCCTAGATTTTAAAAGGATGGACATGGGAATCATTAAGGGATAAACATCATCAATTCGTTCTCAAAATAATTCTCAACTATCCCTCTTGGAGAAAATAAAGGATGATTAATAAATGGATGTAGAAATTTAGAAACACGTAGAAGCTGTAAAAAATGGAAAATCATCATATTTCAAAAATTGATGAGGAAGGAGTTGTAAGATTTGGGAAATGATTATGTGTACCATCTGATCCAAATATAAATAAGGAGCTATTAGATGATGCACATAACTCAACCTTCTCTAGCCACCAAGGGAGCCCAAAGATATATTGATATCTCTGAGAAAATGTTCGGTGGGACAATTTGAAAAGGTATATTTCCTAATATACATCAGTGTTCCTCATATGACAGTAAGTGAATGGTGAGTGACAAAAGTCTAAGGGGATGATGCAACCACTATCCATACCATCATGGAAGTGGGAGAACATTACCTTGGACATTTCCACTAGACTTCAATAGACATCTAGTGAAAACAATTCTATATGGTTCCTTGTGTATCATCTTACAAAGACAAATCACTTTATCTTGGTTCAAGAGTACTTCTCATTAGATCAATTTTCACAATTATACAACAAATAAGTGGTAAGGATTCATGGATTACCAATATCTATTGTATCTGATTGTGACCCGAGGTTCACCGAAAAGTTATGGAAAATCCTCCATGATGCTTTATGCACTAAACTGAACATCATTATAGCCTATCATCATCAAAATGATGGCCAATATAAGAAAACTATTCAGACTTTGGAAAACTTGATGAGAGAATGTTCAATGGAATTCAATGGAGGATGGGACCGACATCTTCCACTTGTTGATTTCTCCTACCACAACAGTTTATACACGAGCATCTAAATGGCACCAAATGAATCCCTTTATGGGAAAAGATGAAGAACATCGGCGTGTTGGGATGAAGTTGGTGAGTGTATGCTGCAAGGACCTGAAATGGTCGATGAAATGGTGGAGAAGGTGAAAACCATCCAGTAGCATATCAAGGTAGCCCAAAGTCGATATAAGAGTTATGTAGATTACCATCGATGAAAAATTGAGATAAATTTTGGAAGCATGAGATTTCTACGCATATGTTAGTGGAATAAGGTCATGAGGTTTGGAAAGAAAGGGAAGTTAAGTCACATATACATCTTCCCCTTCGAGATCCTTGAATGAGTTGGAGTTTTGGCCTATCGACTGGCACTTCCAACTACCATGTCAAAAGTACATGATGTCTTTAATGTATCCCTCTTAATAATGTACATACCAGACCCTTCACATGTACTCTCTTCGGAGGTGGTACAGTTAGAGGATGACCTCTCTTACGAAGAGCATCCAGTGATGATCTTGGATCATAGAGACAATGTAATATGCAACAAGACTACTCATCTATTCAAGGTACTATGGAGAAACTATAAGTATAAAGATGAAACATGGGAACTGGAGGATTCAGTGAAGGAAAATTACCCACACCTGTTTTTGGCTTATAATGTTAACATAAATTTCGAGGGTGAAATTTCATAAAGGGGGAAGAATGTAACGACCCAATGTTTTCAATGAAAATTCCCTTCTCATAAGTATGTCATAAATTCTCATGAAAACACAACATAATGAACTAATAATTTCCATGTGAATAATAAATTCTGTGTTTGGAAATTTGAAAATCTGGCATACACGATTGTAATCAGTAAGTTATTTGGAGTCCGATAAGAAAAATGTAATTTTTAGTGAATAATAACCTACCATAAAGAATAGTAACATAACCTTATGAATAGTAATATATACTAATGAATAGTAACTTCACCTATGATAGTATAAAAATAATATTCTAGTTTGAAGTACGATATACCTATATTTTAGAATAAGTTAATGAATGTTTTAAAACTGGTTTGGATAATACATTATTATTTTTATTAAATATTAAAATATTCATATTTATAAATTTATTTTTGAAAATTAGACTTCATTTTTAGATTATACACTTCCAAAAATATTTAGGGTGAATTTTTGGGATTTTTCTGAAATACTTGAATTTCTAATGAATAGTAAAATATTATAATTTACAATAAATGTTAAATAAGGTATTTATTGAGTCCCTGATGATGTTCTGCTCATGTAATCACACATGGTTTGGGATCACATGATACAATTAATATTCATGGTCATGGAATAATTACTATTACTTGTCTTGTGAAAAAAATAATAAATTAAATAATATAATATTATGAAATCTCCCTTCCTCCACTATAAAACCCCCCTTCACTCCCACTTCCCTCCACTCCTTTGATTCCATGTGTCATGCAATTATTATACCCCAATAAATCTCCAAATTCCTCCCCCATGACCAAAAGCTCCTAGACTCTTAAAAATTCCAAGACCTCACCCCTTAAGAGGATCTCAAAGGAGAAATTCTGAAGTGGTAAAAATCACCATCCCAGTTTCTTATTTTCTTTTAAGTTCATTTATTTTTATTTCTTTACTCACCTCCATTCACCATAATAGCATGATAAATCTAGTAACATACATGTACTAGAATGTTTTCATGAAAATTTTCTATTTCATTATCTTCTCTTCTTTCCCCACCCTTTTGTTTGAAAAAAATAAATCACTATTTAAGATGTGTTAATTTATCACATTCAAGGACAAAGATTTATCAATTTCTATTATTATATTTAATTATGATCACGAAACCATTTATGTTATGGTTGGACCAGATTATTATATATTTTATATATCCTATTTTTTTTGTTCTGTAATCCTTTTGTACATATGATATTATGTTATAAAGAAAATCATGTTCTTTGTAATCAAATACACCGATTAACAAAAACGGTTATCACTAATGTTATATATATAATAATAATTTGACATCACTCTAAGAAACCTATTTAAAATTAAAACCATGTAATCTCATGTATGATAACTAAATAATATAACATCAATTATTGAAAGCCACTATCATCTTACATATAATCCAATCTTGAATATAAGTGAACCAATATTTTAAAGCCATGTAAACAAACATGTCTGAACAATGAAATTGAAGATTATAAATAATCATAAAGTATTTCAGTGAACTAAAAAGGGTTATAACAAATAAATTAAATATATAAGAGGTTTTGGAATTAGTAATTAATATTCCTAATTTTTTTTATTCAGGACATTAATATCAAGTGGAGAAAACCAATGGATTTAAGGTAAGGGATATCTTCTTATCACTCTTAATCATGATTGTTCTCTATGCTATTCCTTTTTTGTGAAATAGAAAGGGATGGGGTATATTTTACCACCTACCCCACACTGTACTAATGTTTTATATGTGTTGATAAACCCATTATATCTCTCATCAAGCTCTCTTAGATACACCCCATACCATGCCGATAAACTGTAATGGATTCTACCAGAACTTCCTTTATTATTTCGAGTTTCTCTATCTTTCTTTTTTTTTACCAAAATGTAGCTGTATTTTATTTTTAATTAAAACTTCTAAATTCTCTTTCTATGCTTCATAATCATGTTCCATGATCCACATCTCATTCTCTTTCGATGATATACATGTTTTTAAGTGAATCCATCTTTGATACTCCACAATAAACACACTCATTTTAAAGGAACTTCCCAAACATTTACCCAATATAATGTGAAATATAACCTCTATTTTAAGACACAATTGTCTTTATAAAATCAGTATTTTTATTATTAAATCCTTCTTGGTTCAATTCTGGTTTTATATACAAAAATGTCTTCTTTACTATTTTAAAATCCATAAAGTATTATCCTTAAAACTTCCAAAAAATGTTTTAACACTAATGTTTCTCAAATTCATTTCTTATATGACTTCACTTCTAATTGTTACCACCTACCATGTTATATGACAATTTTAACCTATGAACATCCTTGTATTTTCGAATTATTTCCTTACGTGGACACTTTCATGATACGCCCATTGGTTATGATTTATGCAATGATTGTGGTACCCTATTCTTTCCATGGATACACTTATGTTTATGTATGGTTGATTATGTATGATTGTATATGTGGTAAGAATATTAATGTGTCAAGAATATTCATAATTTTATTTTGATTGGTGCACCCATATAGCGCTCCAATGCATTGGATGAGGGTAAGCCTCATGAGATGCGATGTGAAATGGGATTAGCGGTTATCCTTGACCCATACTGAAATGGGAAACCTGATTGGTGGATAGCCATGACCCGTACTAAAGAAAAAATTTATGATTATGCCACATTTATATGATTCCTTGTTTATATGATCCCATGATTATATGATATTATATGTTCAATGGTTTGGTTATCAATATGTCATGCATCCTAACTCATGTGATTAAGATGTATCCTTATCACTACTATAAATAAGGCCATTAGTGACCGCCATTGGCGGTCGTTGTTGCCTCGTCGCTAGAGGCCTTGAGCGACCGCTAGCGGTCGCTGAAGGCCGATCTGCCGGGCACCCTATAGCGACCGCCTATGGCGGTCGCTATTCTAAAAAAAAAATTTAATTTTTTTTTTGAATTCAATATAAATATATATATATATATATATATGTAAAAATATTCATATATATACTATTAAATACAATATTTTAAATATATATATATATATATATAATATATTTTAAATGTTTTAATATATATTTAATATATATATAATATCAAATCATTGTGCTATAATAATTTAAAAACTTCGATTCAAGAAAATAATCTCATTTCAGGTCGTTCGGAGCACGTTTGCTCCGAATTGGACCGCCGCACGCCGTTTTGGTGTTTTATGGCGCCAGAAACGCGTTTCCGGCCGCCGCGGTCACACGGCACCTCCGAATGAGGTGCCGTCTGGCTGACCATTTCACAATTCACGCCCCGGATGTTGTCGTACGGTTTCGTGGCATTCGGAGGTCGTTCGGGTGGTTTTGACCCCCCAACGCGCCATTTCAGCGCGCGCCGCGCTGCTGAAAATGACACAATCGGACGTTCCGCGCGCACCGCACGTCCGATGGACGTGCGGCCTCCTCCTGCATCTCAAGAATAATATTTCTATCGTTCCCGTGCGGTTTCAGGTCGTTCGGAGCACGTTTTCTCCGAATGGGACCGCCGCACGCCGTTTTGGTGTTTTGTGGCGCCGGAAACGCGTTTCCGGCCGCCGCGGTCACATGGCACCTCCGAATTAGGTTCCGTCTGGCTGACCATTTCACAATTCATTCCTCGGATGTTGTCGTACGGTTTCGTGGCATTCGGAGGTCGTTCGGGAGGTTTTGACCCCCCAACGCTCCATTTCAGCGCGCGTCGCGCTACTGAAAACGACACAATCGGACGTGCCACGCGTACCGCACGTCCGATGGACGTGCGGCCTCCTCTTGCATCTCAGGAATAATATTTCTATCATTTCCATGCGGTTTCAGGTCGTTCGGAGCACGTTTGCTCCAAATTGGACCGTCGCACGCCGTTTTGGTGTTTAATGGTGCCAGAATCGCGTTTCCGGCCGCCGCGGTCACACGGCACCTCCGAATGAGATGCCGTCTGGCCGACCATTTCAAAATTCACGCCCCGGATGTTGTCGTACGGTTTCGTGGCATTCGGAGGTCGTTCGGGTGGTTTTGACCCCCCAACGCGCCATTTCAGCGCACGCCGCGCTGCTGAAACGACACAATCGGATGTGCCACGCGCACCGCACATCCGATGGGCGTGCGGCCTCCTCCTGCATCTCAGGAATAATATTTCTATCGTTCCCGTGCGGTTTCAGGTCGTTCGGAGCACGTTTTCTCCGAATTTGACCGCCGCACTCCGTTTTGGTGTTTTATGGCGCCGGAAACGCGTTTCCGGCCGCCGCGGTCACACGGCACCTCCGAATGAGGTTCCGTCTGGCCGACCATTTCACAATTCACGCCCCGGATGTTTTCGTACGGTTTCGTGGCATTCGGAGGTCGTTCGGGTGGTTTTGACCCCCCAACGCGCCATTTCAGCGCGCGCCGCGCTGCTGAAAACGACACAATCAGACGTGCCGCGCGAACCGCACGTCCGATGGATGTACAGACTCCTCCTGCATCTCAGGAATTACATTTCTATCGTTCCCATGCGGTTTCAGGTCGTTCGGAGCACGTTTGCTCTGAATGGGACCGCCGCACGCCGTTTTGGTGTTTTTTGCGCCGGAAACACGTTTCCGGCCGCCGCGGTCACACGGCACCTCCGAATGAGGTTCCGTCTGGCCGACCATTTCACAATTCCCGCCCCGGATGTTGTCGTACGATTTCGTGGCATTCAGAGGTCGTTCGGGTGGTTTTGACCCCCCAACGTGCCATTTCAGCGCGCGCCGCGCTGCTGAAAACGACACAATCGGTCGTGCCGCGCGCACCGCACGTCCGATGGATGTGCGGCCTCCTCCTGCATCTCAGGAATAATATTTCTATCATTCCCGTGCGGTTTCAGGTGGTTCGGAGGACGTTTTCTCCGAATCGGACCGCCGCACGCCGTTTTGGTGTTTTGTGGCGCCGGAAACGTGTTTCCGGCCTCCGCGGTCACACGGCACCTCCGAATGAGGTGCCGTCTAGCCGACCATTTCACAATTCACGCCCCGGATGTTGTCGTACGGTTTCGTGGCATTCGGAGGTCGTTCGGGTGGTTTTGACCCCCCAACGCGCCATTTCAGCGCGCGCCGCGCTGCTGAAAACGACAAAATCGGACGTGCCGTGCGCACCGCACGTCTGATGGACGTGCGGCATCCTCCTGCATCTCAGTAATAATATTTCTATCGTTCCCGTGCGGTTTTAGGTCGTTCGAAGCACGTTTGCTCCGAATTGGACCGCCGCACGCCGTTTTGGTGTTTTATGGCGCCGGAAACGCGTTTCCGGCCGCCGCGGTCACACGGCACCTCCGAATGAGGTGCCCTCTGGCCGACCATTTCCCAATTCACGCCCCGGATGCTGTCGTACGGTTTCGTGGCATTCGGAGGTCGTTCGGGTGGTTTTGACCCCCCAACGTGCCATTTCAGCGCGCGCCGCGCTGCTGAAAACGACACAATAGGACGTGCCGCGCGCACCGCACGTCCGATGGATGTGCGGTTTCAGGTCGTTCGGAGCACGTTTTCTCCGAATTGGACCGCCGCACTCCGTTTTGGTGTTTTATGGCGCCGGAAACGCGTTTCCGGCCGCCGCGGTCACACGGCACCTCCGAATGAGGTGCCGTCTAGCCGACCATTTCACAATTCACGCCCCGAATGTTTTCGTACGGTTTCGTGGCATTCGGAGGTCGTTCGGGTGGTTTTGACCCCGCAACGCGCCATTTCAGCGCGCGCCGCGCTGCTGAAAACGACACAATCGGACGTGCCGCGCGAACCGCACGTCCGATGGACGTGAGGCCTCCTTCTTCATCTCAGGAATAATATTTCTATCGTTCCCGTGCGGTTTCAGGTCGTTCGAAGCACGTTTTCTCCGAATGGGACCACCGCACGCCGTTTTGGTGTTTTATGGCGCCAGAAACACGTTTCCGGCCGCCGCGGTCACACGGCACCTCCGAATGAGGTGCCGTCTGGCCGACCATTTCACAATTCACGCCCCTGATGTTGTCGTACGGTTTCGTGGCATTCGGAGGTCGTTCGGGTGGTTTTGACCCCCCAACGCGCCATTTCAGCGCGCGTCGCGCTGCTGAAAACGACACAATCGGACGTGCCACGCGCACCGCACGTCCGATGGACGTGCGTCCTCCTCCTGCATCTCAGGAATAATATTTCTATCGTTCCCGTGCGGTTTCAGGTGGTTCGGAGCACGTTTGCTCCGAATTGGACCACCGCACGCCGTTTTGGTGTTTTATGGCGCCGGAAACGCGTTTCCGGCCGCCGCGGTCACACGGCACCTCCGAATGAGGTGCCGTCTGGCCGACCATTTCACAATTCACGCCCCGGATGTTGTCGTACGGGGGTGCGGGGGGCTCTCCGGGGGTGCGGGGGGCTCTCCGGGGGTGCAAAGGCCATCCCATTGATTAGAAAAGTGAAAAATAAAAGTGATAACATCTAATTAGTACATATATCTTTTATCGATACCATACAGAAATTTATAAAAAATATATTGGATAATACATAATCTTTAATATCAGATTTATTGATCTGTTGGAATTAGTTCGACTTTTTCAAATGTAGAATCATTCAAGATTATCTGATCAAAAACTCAATATGGGTATAAAATATTTAAAAGACCACCATGGATGGTAATAATGCATTACTTAAATGAATAAATACAGTACATCAATGTCAACCCTACCAGTAAAAACAAAAAACATATCTCGTGAATATATGGTGCGTCACGCGTTGCCATCACTGCTACCTCCTTCTGGTGGGCCAGGTGCCTACAACAAATAAACATTATAAATATTTTAATAACAAAAATAATTTAAATTAAATAAATAAATACAGTATATACCTGCGTCGTATGATCCCCTGTACCATCAACTCGACGCACATATTCCCGCAGTGCTCTAACCTCAGCTGTCAATTGCGCATTTGTCTCCTCGGAAGCGCGCAGCCGTGCCTCAAAATCTGACATCTGCTGTGTCATATGAGCAACAGCAGGACCGACAACCGCAGCGCGTGACACTACAGAACGAGGAATCCCTGCTCTATAGGTCAAACTATAGCCATGCCCGTCCCGACCAATAATGCGATGAAAGATCTCATCCCGTCGCATGGGAAGCTGTCGCTGGTCCTCTGGCAGATGTTCTAACTCAGCTTCAAATTGATCCTGTGAAATATTTAAATATATATAAATATATATATATGTTAATATATAGATTTATGTAATTATTGGTAAGTACAGACACTTACTATCAATGCTGCAACCTCTGGATCATTGCGATCACGAGTCCTTATCCACACCGACATTTTATCAGTTGCTGCACCTTGCCCTCACAGCTGTATATTAAAAGAATATAAACACAAAACCATATTAATTAATAAATTAAAAAATGAATAATATATACCTCATGTCGGATCTGAGACACGTGACGAGTCCCGAGCCTGTGATCTGGTCCCTACAACGCTCGATTCTCCGAATGGCGTGTTGACACCTCCTACATTCAATTCATTCAAATTTCAAACAAATCACATATTCTTGAAAATATATATACAGCAAAATAATTAATATACAAACCGCAACACCCTCAGTAGACCAATATGCAACCAAGTCACGCCACTGAGCTGGGAGTGTAACGGCCCGAAATTTTGAATAAATCTTGTTTCCTAATTTCATGTGTTATTTTATTTTATTTTTACACTCAACAAAAATGTTTTATTTGATAAACATGATTATAATTAAAATGAGACCATTGGGTTTTGATTGATATATGACCATCGGTCAATATGACCACTGTGAACAAAATGTTTTGATTATTGTCTCTAAATACAAGTAATCTTGGTTAATTATTATTGAAAGAAGATTCGATGGCCTCACCTAATAGTCTTGGACCGATCGAATCCCATCTAACAGAGCTTGGGAAGGAGGTAGTACCATTGGGCTTTGCTCTGGATCAAATCCAAGCCGAACTTCATCATGTGAAGCTAGAACGGAATCGCCTTCGCGAGAAGTTCAAACTGATAGAAATTACTACTCGGGCAATGTTGACCAAGCCGCCCCAAGATTCTATCACCCTAGCACACCTTACTCTTAGGTCCTATGCTCGTATTATAAGGGGCTATGTAACGAGACCGTAACTGCCTTGTGTAATCCATGTTTTAAATAAAAATTGGCATTTCTTCTTATGATGAAGTTTATGAATTTTGAAATGACTGGATAAATATAGTATGCAAATTTTTGATGAATTTTAGAAAAAGGATATTTTAAAAATGGTTGTGTAAACCTTAAATAATTAAAAATGTGTAATGATTTTCAAAAAATGGTCTTCTACAATTATGTTCAGTACGAAATTTGGAGTCTAATAAGATCAACTTGATTTTTGATGAATAGTAAATTATGAATAGTGATTTTATGATTAGGATTAGTAATATGACCAAATGGATTAGTAATCTAACTTAAAGAAAGTTTTAAAATAATCTAGGCACCTTGATTAAGTAATGTGATTCAATAAAATGGTTAAATAATGGTATCATAAATTATTATTCAAGTATTAGTTTTTTCGGGTGAATAGTGTTTTTTAATTAAAAATTTAATTAAAATTATTTAGAAAACTATTTTTATAAAACAGATTTCATTTTTGAACTCAGAGCACCGATATTATGCTATGGTAATTTTTGGGGTTTTTTCTGAAAAAACGAATTTTCAGTGAATAGTGTTTTTATTTAAAAATTAAATTAAAAATATTTAGAAAATTATTTTTATAAAATGGAGTTCATATTTGTAATCAGAGCGTTGATATTTGATTATGGTGAAATTTTGGGATCTTTCTGAGAAAGTTGAATTTTCAGTGAATAGTAAAAATGCAGTTTTAGGGTTTCGGTATGTTTAATGACATCATAGTTGTGTCATGATGATGTCATGAGTTATTTTAAGGGTTGTACGGCCAAGGGTGATGAATTATTGTTTTGGGGGCCCCATGTGGCCTAACTCCATGATAAATGCCAAGGGAGAGAACATGGGTTTGAGAAAAGCACATGTGAGGTGTCCTTTGGCCATTAATGCCTTGTCCCCTCATTTTCCCTATAAATACCAAGCCCTCCTCTCATCCATTCGACTCCCCACTCATTACCAACGAATTTATGCTCTCATTACCTCCCAAGGAGCCCTCCCAAGGTTCCCCCAAGCCCTCAAGGTCCCAACCTTTGAGGTTTAAGAGTTACATTTTAAGGTAAGGGATCCGATCTTTCTCTTTCTTTTCAAGTGATCTCTTTTATTTCATTTCTTTTATGCTCCATGTTATTATGTTAGAGGATGTTATTTTATACTCCTCTTACTGCCCTTTTCATGTTCATATAATGAGAGTCCCCTTTTTACTCTCATTATTTCGTTTTATGATTTTTTAAGTGGCGCCGTTAGGCTGCCGAAATTTTTGTAACAGATTCTTTCTCCCTTCTCATTTTTCAAGATCTATTTTCATGTAAAGAATTTCAAGTTCCTTTGTATTATGTTGGGGTATGATCTCTAAATTTATCATACTGATATTTTATGATCATATGATGAGAGACCCCATTTGATCTCTTCAATTCAGTACTTTGATGTTTAAGTGGCGCCGTTAGGCTGCCGAATTTTTAAGTGGTTCTTCACCCTTCTCATTTTGAAGTTCTACTTTCATGTCAATTCTATCAAGTTCCTTTTTGTTATGTTGGGGTATGATCTCTATATCTATTATACTGGACTCTTATGTTCATATGATGAGAGATCCCATTTCATCTCTTCAATTCAGTATTTTGATGTTTTAAGTGGCGCCGTTAGGCTGCCGAATTTTTTTAGGGGATTCTTTCACCCTTCTCATTCTTTTCAAAGTTCAACTTTCATGTCATGTCTTTCAAGTTCCCTTTTAATTATGTTGGGGAATTATCTCTATATCTATCATACTGAACTCTTATGTTCACATGATGAGAGATCCTATTTGATCTTTTCAAATCATTTTTGTTGAAGTTTAAGTAACGCCGTTAGGCTGCCGAACTTTCATAAGAGAAATCTAATTTTTGTCTTCCTTCCATGTTTTTCATTTCAAATGGTATGTCCTTGAAATTTCATTACCATGATCATGTATCATTCTTATTCTTTCCATCTACTGTTTTATGGGTCATTTATGAATGTTTGACCCATTTTCCCTCTCTTTTTAATGTCTTCTAAACGTCGTAACATAGCCGTTATGCTGCAGAATTTCCGTCTCAAAATGTCTCTCTCTTTTTATAAAGTTCTTTTATATTATTAAGTGAATAATCAAAGCTCTTTCTTATAAAGGGGTATTCACATATATACCAAAATGTCTATTTTAAATTCTGGGATTTACATACATGAGACCCACCTTCCTTTTCTGTGGGTTTTAAAGTGACGTAAAGATCATGTCTTTAAAGCAGTTTTTAAAACGTTATGATTATGAAATGAAACCCATTTATTTTATGCTATATGGGTTATTTATGAAATGTATGATGATGATATATGTGGCTCACATGATAATAAAGGCAAATTTAAGGGTGCGCCCTGATAGCGCTCCAATGCATTGGGTAAAGACTTAATCTCTAGAGATGACCATTTTAACGACGCCTTGGTGAATAACCTTGGTAATTTTTAACGACACCTTGGGGATGGACCTTGGTGAAACGAAACGATTGTCAATATTAAATGTTGCAGCCACATCTTCAAGTTATGAAAAAGTTTTATTTTTATTATGATATGCCTCATGATTTCATTTTCATGGCTTAAAGTTCTTTTCATGACTTTATTGATGTATCTCAAGTTCATATGTAAAATGTTTCACTTGTTTCCCTTGCTGGGCCTTCTGCTCATCCTTTCTTTTGATGTATGTCCCCAGGTTATGAGATGCGGTAATGAACCTAGGATAACTTAAGGATAAGCCTTTCAAGTGTTTAAGAAGAATGTTTTATGTTTTTTTATGTATATTGATCCTTGTTTCCAAGACACTAAACCTTAACGATCCTCAGTTTTGTGCAATGTAATGAATGTTTATGTGATAAAAAGGCGGGATTCTATAGTTGGTATCAAAGGATGGTTTAGTTATTTTTGGAAATTAGGATATGAAAACTTTAGGAAGAAGCCTATAGAAAAGTTAAAATATAGGAAATATTCCTGGTATTTTGTTGAGTATTGAGTAAGGGGTTGCCAAGCAAATACATCCCTGTCTGGATACGAGCAGGTAGAGGTGGCTCTGGCACAGATGTACATAGGGGTAAAACCCGAAAACACTGCTTTGAGCTAGACTCGAACGGGAACTGGTACACGACAACGGGCCTTGCTGCACTCTTGGTTACGACACTCCCGGGGGATATGCTTTGGTAAATTCATAAGCTTAGTATGAACCATTGTTAAAGTAACAAAGATAAAATAAAATGAAGATTCACATAAGAATATATGATCATGGATAACCTAGATGGGAACCTAGGGGATCACAAGTTAGGGTATACTTTTCAACTACAAGTTATCCTTATATGATTTAAGTTTCTTTTCATGATTATTGGCTAAGTATTTAAGCCCCTAATTATAGTTTCTTTTCTTAGTTAATGGCGGGAAATGGAAGAACATGTCTCAACAACCAATGTGATAGGAAATGCTACGATTGCCGTATTAATATGACAGAGATGATTAGGGGATTAAAATATGATTTTTATTTTGGAATACATTCACTATTTTGGGGACCCTATATGATCGAGGTAAATAGATTACAACAGTATTTTCATTGAGGAGTAAGGTTGATTTATATTTGAAGAATCGATGAATTTAAGGTGGATTTATAGTAATTTAGGTTACTTTTGGGAATGATTAACCTATCTTGGGTTAAATATGTTTATATTAGATACTTTTGTTATAAGATGTTAGGAGTGGTTGATGTTGTTTGGAGATGAACAATGAAGTTTATTTTGGAAGACTATGTTATCAAATCCTTCTTGTATTTGGGTTTCAATCTTAGTTTGGTTTATTTTGAGGAATTTTAAGGACCGTTATTTATGGAATGGACTATGATGAACTTTGGGTAGTACCATGGAACCTTGAAGATTTAAAAGTAGTTTCCATTCCAATGGGATTCTTTCTTTTTGAAGAGTTGTTTTACCTTACCCTTTCGGTTTTTGGGATAATGTTTAAAGATAGAAGAAATAGATAGTTGATCTTTTGTGGATTATGAGATTCTCTAGAAGATGATTCTTGTGTTTTGATGAGACCAAGTAGTTTTGAATGCTCATCATTTGGAGAAAAGATTATTTTTGGTAGAAACTTATTAAAGTATGAAACTCTACATGAAGGTAGATATATTTCCTTATGTTTTTGTTCTATGTTGTAAATGAATTCCTCAAAGTTATTAAAAGGAACGTAAAACAAAAACATTGTTGGTTTACGTTTCCTACAAGTTAATCAATGACCGCTTACACACATCATAAGTTTGGGATTTTCTTATGGTTAACTTTCTCCTAATCATGTTCTCCATCACTCTCCCTCAGAACGTGACCCTTTGTTTTCTCCTCCATGTCCATGTTTCCTACATGGAATCCTAGTATGAGTAAACTCGGGTGGCCTTTGTACTCCCTTTTATTTCTTTTAAAGTAATAGTGTTACTGACTCTTTTTCCGATGTGGGACTTTCAATGAAATTTCAAAACCCAATTTTAAAAAATTGCGAGGACGCAATTTCTTAAGGGGGGAAGATTGTAACGGCCCGAAATTTTGAATAAATCTTGTTTCCTAATTTCATGTGTTATTTTATTTTATTTTTATACTAAACAAAAATGTTTTATTTGATAAACATGATTATAATTAAAATGAGACCATTGGGTTTTTATTGTTATATGACCATCGGTCAATATGACCACTGTGAACAAAATGTTTTGATTATTGTCTCTAAATACAAGTAATCTTGGTTAATTATTATAGAAAGAAGATTCGATGGCCTCACCTAATAGTCTTGGACCGATCGAAGCCCATCTAACAGAGCTTGGGAAGGAGGTAGCACCATTGGGCTTTGCTCTGGATCAAATCCAAGCCGAACTTCATCATGTGAAGCTAGAACGGAATCGCCTTCGCAAGAAGTTCAAACTGATAGAAATTACTACTCGGGAAATGTTGACCAAGCCGCCCCAAGATTCTATCACCCTAGCACACCTTACTCTTAGGTCCTATGCTGGTATTATAAGGGGCTATGTAACGAGACCGTAATTGCCTTGTGTAATCCTTGTTTTAAATAAAAATTGGGATTTCTTCTTATGATGAAGTTTATGAATTTTGAAATGACTGGATAAATATAGTATGCATATTTTTGATGAATTTTAGAAAAAGGATATTTTAAAAATGGTTGTGTAAACCTTAAATAATTAAAAATGTGTAATGATTTTCAAAAAATGGTCTTCTACAATTATGTTCAGTACGAAATTTGGAGTCTAATAAGATCAACTTGATTTTTGATGAATAGTAAATTATGAATAGTTATTTTATGATTAGGATTAGTAATATGACCAAATGGATTAGTAATCTAACTTAAAGAAAGTTTTAAAATAATCTAGGCACCTTGATTAAGTAATGTGATTCAATAAATTGGTTAAATAATGGTTTCATAAATTATTATTCAAGTATTAGTTTTTTCGGGTGAATAGTGTTTTTAATTAAAAATTTAATTAAAATTATTTAGAAAACTATTTTTATAAAACAGATTTCATTTTTGAACTCAGAGCACCGATATTATGCTATGGTAATTTTTGGGGTTTTTTCTGAAAAAACGAATTTTCGGTGAATAGTGTTTTTATTTAAAAATTAAATTAAAAATATTTAGAAAATTATTTTTATAAAATGGAGTCCATATTTGTAATCAGAGCGTTGATATTTGATTATGGTGAAATTTTGGGATCTTTCTGAGAAAGTTGAATTTTCAGTGAATAGTAAAAATGCAGTTTTAGGGTTTCGGTATGTTTAATGACATCATAGTTGTGTCATGATGATGTCATGAGTTATCTTAAGGGTTGGCCGGCCAAGGGTGATGAATTATTGTTTTGGGGGCCCCATGTGGCCTAACTCCATGATAAATGCCAAGGGAGAGAACATGGGTTTGAGAAAAGCACATGTGAGGTGTCCTTTGTCCATTAATGCCTTGTCCCCTCACTTTCCCTATAAATACCAAGCCCTCCTCTCATCAATTCGACTCCCCAATCATTACCAACGAATTTATGATCTCATTACCTCCCAAGGAGCCCTCCCAAGGTGCCCCCAAGCCCTCAAGGCCCCAACCTTTGAGGTTTAAGAGTTACATTTTAAGGTAAGGGATCCGATCTTTCTCTTTCTTTTCAAGTGATCTCTTTTATGTCATTTCTTTTATGCTCCATGTTATTATGTTAGAGGATGTTCTTTTATACTACTATTACTGCCCTTTTCATGTTCATATAATGAGAGTCCCCTTTTTACTCTCATTATTTCGTTTTATGATGTTTTTAGTGGCGCCGTTAGGCTGCCGAAATTTTTGTAATAGATTCTTTCTCCCTTCTCATTTTTCAAGATCTATTTTCATGTAAAGAATTTCAAGTTCCTTTGTATTATGTTGGGGTATGATCTCTAAATTTGTCATACTGATCTTTTATGATCATATGATGCGAGACCCCATTTGATCTCTTCAATTCAGTACTTTGATGTTTAAGTGGCGCCGTTAGGCTGCCAAATTTTTAAGTGGTTCTTCACCCTTCTCGTTTTGAAGTTCTACTTTCATGTCAATTCTTTCAAGTTCCTTTTTGTTATGTTGGGGTATGATCTCTATATCTATTATACTGGACTATTATGTTCATATGATGAGAGATCCCATTTGATCTCTTCAATTCAGTATTTTGAAGTTTTAAGTGGCGCAGTTAGGCTGCCGAATTTTTTTAGGGGATTCTTTCACCCTTCTCATTCTTTTCAAAGTTCTACTTTCATGTCATGTCTTTCAAGTTCCCTTTTAATTATGTTGGGGAATTATCTCTATATCTATCATACTGAAATCTTATGTTCACATTATGAGAGATCCTATTTGATCTTTTCAAATCATTTTTGTTGAAGTTTAAGTAACGCCGTTAGGCTGCCGAACTTTCATAAGAGAAATCTAATTTTTGTCTTCCTTCTATGTTTTTCATTTAAAATGGTATGTCCTTGAAATTTCATTACCATGATCATGTATCATTCTTATTCTGTCCATCTACTGTTTTATGGGTCATTTATGAATGTTTGACCCATTTTCCCTCTCTTTTTAATGTCTTCTAAACGTCGTAACATAGCCGTTATGCTGCAGAATTTCCATCTCAAAATGTCTCTCTCTTTTTCTAAAGTTCTTTTATATTATTAAGTAAATACTCAAAGCTCTTTCTTCTAAAGGGGTATTCACATATATACCAAAATGTCTATTTTAAATTCTGGGATTTACATACATGATACCCACCTTCTTTTTCTGTGGGTTTTAAAGTGACGTAAAGATCATGTCTTTAAAGCAGTTTTTAAAACGTTATGATTATGAAATGAAACCCATTTATTTTATGCTATATGGGTTATTTATGAAATGTTTGATGATGATATATGTGGCTGACATGATAATAAAGGAAAATTTAAGGGTGCACCCTGATAGCGCTCCAATGCATTGGGTAAAGAATTAATCTCTAGAGATGACCATTTTAACAACGCCTTGGTGAATAACCTTGGTAATTTTTAACGACACCTTGGGGATGGACCTTGGTGAAACGAAACGATTGTCAATATTAAATGTTGCAGCCACATCTTCAAGTTATGAAAATTTTTTATTTTTATTATGATATGCCTCATGATTTCATTTTCATGGCTTAAAGTTCTTCTCATGACTTTATTTATGTATCTCAAGTTCATATGTAAAATGTTTCACTTGTTTCCCTTGTTGGGACTTCTGCTCATCCTTTCTTTTGATGTATGTTCCCAGGTTATGAGATGCAGTAATGAACCTAGGATGAACTTAAGGAGAAGCCTTTCAAGTGTTTAAGAAGAATGTTTTATGTTTTTTTTATGTATATTGATCCTTGTTTCCAAGACACTAAACCTTAACGATCCTCAGTTTTGTGCAATGTAATGAATGTATATGTGATAAAAAGCCGGGATGCTATAGGGAGGACACCTCTCGGGACTTTTTCCAAAATGTCAAGGGCACCCACATTTGGTACCCAGTGGTCCCTCTTCACTTTGCCTTTATAATCTTTCCACAGCTTACGACATTTGCTCATACACACGGGCCGAAACTCTTCAGGGCATACTTTCAAATTTTTCTATAATGAAAATAATCAAACATATTAGTATTATTTTTAAATAGAAAATAAAGTAAAATTATTTTCTTACCTGAACCTCCCTCCATAGACGATCTAATGTGTCCTGAGGGATATAAGCCCAATCACGCGTGGTCAATGGAAATCAATGTGGGTCACGTATGATATGACCCAGCTGACGAATAAATGCCGGGGCATTCGGTCCCACGGGATGAAATACCTCATCAAATGAAACATCTATCATCGTGTCGGAATTCCATGATAATATGCCACGACCAGGGCCTCTCCTGCGAGAGGAAGAAGAAGCCGAGTCTGATACCGTTGAAAACAATTTTATATATAAATAGACAAATGTTATATATATATATATATGTCAATTACATTAAAAATATAGACAATGACATTCAAACATACCTCAACCCTGAGACGTAGATGCATCAGATGGATGATGTGGATTTTCTGCCTCTTCCCCTGACATGTCTGCAGTCATACAAAATATCAGTAATGAGTCAAAAGTGTTTAAAAGATAAATTGGATTGTTCTTAATAAATCAAACTTGTACAACTGTTAATCAAACAAAAAATGGATTGAATAATTAGTTGTGAATGAATTTTAAAAAATCAGAAAGTTAATCAACCTAAATATTTATGACTGAATTAACTTACAAAAGTGAGGATTAAAACTTATAAGGATTTATAAAATGATTAGATAATTTATGATATCCTAGGAAATTCTACTGAATAGCGGGAAAACAATTATACCTTTCATTAAGCATACAAATCGACCGTTTCTCCTTCAACAGCCGCTCTGACCCAATAAATATCTTCTTCACGTTGAACTACGGTATGTTGATCAAGTTGTTGGTAAACAAACGGAATAGTCTCGGGTTCATCTTCTTCAAATAAAAACACTCCTCGCCGAGACATTTTGACAACAACTTGCCAACATGGATCTGAAGGCAAAGTAACGAAGAATACTTGTTCCTCTTGTGATGTCAAAATGAAAGGTTCATTCTCAACTCGTTCATTATTTCTGTATAACATATAGTTAAAATTCACCAATGAAAACTGATATTGATCGACTTTACATCCACGCACTGGATCAACCCAATTACACTTTAACAATATGTACTTCAAACCATGTGTGTATACAACTTCAATGATGTCTATCAATTGACCATAGTAATAACCAGAATTGACAAAGGGACAACTGATGCCACTGTTTTGTGTTGCTCGTTTGTCATCAACATCTTTAATGCGAAATCGAAAACCATTAGCATCAATAGCTTTATAACGACGAGCCGTTATAGATGGACCCTCAGCCAGTTGGATAAATACTTCAGGTAGTGTGGGGTCCCCTAACTCCCTCAGCTTACGAACCTACATAATTTATAAAAATCAATACTGATATATGCAGAAAGAATTAGTTTAATACTTCACTCATAATCAAAATCAATTTATACATATATAATCCTTGAACCAATCATGAAATGCCGCATAATGAGATTGTTGAATTTGCAACTCAGTCGCACGATGCATCTCTTCTTTTATCTCATTAATGTGTTTCCTGCAAATGATTACGCGATGTTTAAAAGATCAACTTATGCAAAGAAAACATGTAAAAGTTATACAAGCACATTGATAAGATACTTACTGCATTAATGGTGCAACTGATGGAGTATTGAACAAGATATATCGATGTGCTTGTATCCACTCGATGTTGTCCATATCAAATGTGGTTCCTTCTCCAACTGGACCATCATGAATCTGAGAGGGCTTATCTAATTTTGTTTCAACATCCGTAAGATATTCTGCACAAAAGCTAGTACACTCATCCATCAAATAACCATTGGCTATTGATGCCTCTGGATGAGCTCTGTTGCGTACAAATCTTTTCAATGTACTCAAATATCGTTCAATAGGATACATCCATCTGAATTGCACTGGACCAGCAGCCATTACTTCATCAGTTAGGTGCACTGTCAAGTGGACCATAACATCGAAAAATTAGGGGGGGAAAAGTTTCTCAAAGTGACAAAGCGTAAGTACAATTTGGTCCTGCAAACTTTTTAAATCACTCATTCGTTGATTTCTTAAACAAAGCTGTCTAAAAAAATTACTCATCTCAATCAAGGGCTGAACAACATTGGGGGATAAACAATCACAAATTGCGATTGGAATCAACTACTGAAGTAATATGTGATTGTCATGACTTTTCAACCCTTGCAATGTCTTGCTCGTCAGATTCACACACTTTGAAATATTAGAAGAGTAACCATGAGGCACCTTGACCATCTTCAAAATGGAAAGAAATGTCTCTTTCTCCTCTGTAGTCATCTAATACTATGCAGCAGGCATATATGCCTTGTTTCCCTCAGCTAACTGTAAATGCAACTGTTTCCTTAAACCCATTTCTTCCAAATCACGGCGTGCATTAACATGGTCCTTTGACTTTCCACTGACACCTAAAATGGTCCACAATATGTTATCACAAACATTTTTTTCAATGTGCATGACATCCAAATTATGCCTCAACATGTTAGTTTTCTAATACGGAAGACTATCAAAAATACTTTTCTTTTTCCAATTGTGACTGTGCTGCCTACCCGCAGCACGAATATTACGTACTGGAGGAGCCACCAAATCCTGAATTTCATATACCGTGCGGATGTTTTCTTCCTCAATCTGCGATAACATTTCGACTCCTGTCATGATCTTTGGTGCTGGGATGAACTCTCTAGAACCATCAAATGCCACTCTGTCCTTTCTGAACCTGTGCTGGGGAGGGAGAAAACACCTGTGACCCATGTATGCCCATTTTTTGGAATGTTTAAGCCATACAGATTTTTTACTTTTATTGCAACAAGGGCAAGCAAATTCCCCTTTCGTACTCCATCCTGATAAATTTGCATAAGCTGGGAAGTCATTGATTGTCCACAATAAAGCAGCATGCAGTTTGAACATTTCATTCGTTTCGCAGTCATAAGTCATCACACCATCGCCCCAAAATTCATTCAACTCATCAATCAATGGCTGAAGGTAAACATCAATCTTATCCCCCGGACTTTTAGGTCCATCAATAAGAGTGGAAAGTAATATAAATTGTTGCTTCATACAAAGCCACAGAGGAAGATTATATGGAACCAACACCACGGGCCATGTGCTATGAGTTGCACCAACCATAGACTTGAATGGATTGAAACCATCTGCTGCCAATCCCAATCGGACATTACAAACATCTTTAGCAATGTCGGGATGTCTCTTATCAAAATCCTTCCATGCATGAGAGTCTGCCGGGTGGGTTAACATGTCACTTTCATGAACTCTTTCTGCATGTCATCTCATTAAATTAGAAACTTTAGATGACATAAAAATCTTTTCAACCTTGGTTTAAGGGGAAAGTAACACATTTGCTTTACGGAAATCGGTTTCCCCTGTATCGCAATCTGACTTTGATGAGTCTTATTTCCCATGTTCTCTTTCCACCTGGAAGCGCCACAAACCGTACAAATATCCAAATGAGCAGTTTCATTTCTAAACAACATACAGTTGTTTGCACATGCATCTATAGTCTAATATGTAAAACCTAAGTTCTCTGTCAACTTACGAGCATAGTAATACGACTCAGGAATCTTAGCGTCGACAGGAAGAACTTTTTTCAATAAAACCAAAAGCATGTCGAATGATGTGTCTGACCAATTATTCAAAGTCTTCAAATGCAACAACTCCACGATAAACGACAGTTTATTGTAAGAAGTACATCCAGGATATAATTCTATTTTCGCATCATCAAGTACTTCATAAAACCTCCTCAAATCACGATCTACACCAGAGCGAAGATTTATCTCACCGGTCTCAAGATTCTGGATGTCAATGCCTTCAGGATCAAACCCACGTACCATTTCAGTAAGCATTTCATGCATTGGATCAGTCATCCTTGCATCAAAATCCATCTGAGCTGCATCTGTATTTTGACAACGAACATATTCTTCTCCATGACGATTCCAACTCTTATAATTTTTCAGAAATTCATTAAAGAAAAGGTGCTCCCTCATAGTATCTCGTGTGAATTGATATCTGTTAGCACATTTTCTACATGGACAACTAATATAGTCACTTTCAAATCCTCTCGTGAAGTCAATAAACTGCATAATGCCATTGAAATATTCTCTAGACGTTCGACTTGGAAGATCAATCCAACTCTTATCCATAATAATATCTGTATAACAAACATTTACACAATACTTATTACATTTACATTTTTCAAATCAACTATATTCAAAATAAATATTAACCATTTGTTTATGAACCATTGATAAAATAATAATGTAACTGAAAGCTCATGTTACCTGATTGAGCTACGAACCTGAAAGGGAGGGGAGCCGAAGGCGGTGCTGCGAGGGAGAGGAGGCAGCGAAGGGGAGCCGGAGCCAAAGGCGGTGCGGGAAGGGAGGGGACGGGCAGCGGCGGTGGAGGGGAGCTGGAGGAGAGGAGGCGGTGAGGGGACGGGGGACGGGCAGCGAGGGGGGGGGGGGGGTGTCCGGGGTCGGGGGGGGGGGGGGGGGGGGCTGTCCGAGGTGCGCGGAGGGGTGTCGGGGGTGTCGGGGGCCTGTCAGGGGTGCGGGCAGGGGTGTTCGGGGTGCGGGGGTGTCCGAGGTGCGGGGGAAGGGGGGCTGTCTGGGGTGCAGGGGGGCTGTCGGGGGTGCGGGGTGGGGTGTCCGGGGTGCGGGGGGCCTGTCCGGGGTGCGGGGGGGCTGTCCGGGTTCGGAGGGGGGGTGTCCGAGTGAAGGGGGGGCTGTCCGGGGTGCGGGGGGGCTGTCCGGGTTCGGAGGGGGGTGTCCGAGTGAAGGGGGGGCTGTCCGGGGTGCGGGGGGCGGTCCGGAGTGCGCGGGGGGGGGGGGGGGGGGGGGCTGTCCGGGGTGCGGGGAGGCGTCCGGGGTGCGGGGGGCGGTCCGAAGTGCGCAGGGGGGGGGGGGGTGCTGTCCGGGGTGCGGGGAGGCGTCCGGGGTGCGGGGGGCGGTCCAGAGTGCGCGCCGGGGGCTGTCCGGGGTGCGGGTGCCGTCCGGGGTGGGGGGGGGGGGAGGGCCGAGTGGCCGGAGGCCGGATGGCAGTCGGCGGGGGAGGCCGGGCGGCGGGGGAGGCCGGGCGGCGGGGGAGGCCGGGCGGCGGGGGAGGCCGGGCGGCGGGGGAGGTCGGGCGGCGGGGGAGGCCGGGCGGCGGGGGAGGTCGGGCGGCGGGGGAGGGGAGGGCGGCGTGAGGGAGGGCGGCGAGGGAGGGAGGGGGTTAGGGCGGAGGGAGATCGAGGGCGCGGGGGGGGGGGGGGGCGCAGAAACCCCCCGAATTTTTTTATGCAGGTTAGCGACCGCCATTGGCGGTCGCTAATGTTTAGCTATAGCGACCGCCAATGGTGGTCGCCCGAGTCTGGGGGGCTCCAATGCCCCCTTTTCTAGTAGTGTATGTTCATTCCCATACTGGGCTTTTCAGCTCGTCCCTTTGTTCATGTGTTTCCTAGGGTACCCAATGTTGATGTAAGGGCTCAAATAAGGTTAGAATCTATTTATAGAGTTTAAATAAAGAAGTTTTTTTAACCCCATGTTTTGGGTTATATGTACCTAGACTTCCATGACAGTAGACTTAATTATCCTTGTCTTCTAATCTGATGATTAATTATGCATAAAAATATGAAATGTTATATGTAAAATGCACGGGTCGCTATAGTATTTGGTATATCCTATTTGGACCCTTAATTGATGATATCCTAAACAATGATCAATATTTGAAAGTTTTGAGCTCCATGTAGTTGATAAAATAATTCATCAATGATTAGAAGAGGATACTTGTTATTGATTGTGATCTTGTTATGTTCTCAATAATCAATGAAGAGTCTTATTGATCCATATATCTTCTTAAAAAACAGAACAAGTGCTCCCCATGGTGACACACTAGAGTGTTTGGATCCCTTATCAATATTTTATTGGATTTTCTTCTTCAATTCGTTCAATACAATTGGGTCCATTATGTAATGTGTCTTTGAAATAGGAATGACACCCGATATTAGTTATATTGAAAAACAAATTCACGATTTGGTGGAAGACCTGAAAATTCCTCCAGAATGAAATCATCAAACTTGAATACAATGGTTTTATTTTTAATCATGACTTTCACTCCAACCATTTTAGATAAATAACTGCCATTTTAGGAATCTAGACCCATAAAAGGGATGAAATTTCTACTGGAATGTTATTTTCATCCTTGCATCAATATATGATCATAAATTGATCTGCAATATGAAATGTGACTTCCCTTCCATGGAAATTGATATGAGATCCAAATAGAGAATGAAAATACATACCAAGAATCACATAAAATTCCTCTATAGGAAGGGGCATATGACTTTTATGAATCACTTTACTGCAAACTTCAAATGAAGAAGAAATATAAACTATTGATGCTGTCATTGTTCCATTAAGAGTTGTCATAGAGATCTCAACATCAAATTGATGAGGAAATGTGACAATACCATTAGAGAATTATTTATAAATAAAAGAGTTAGTGGATATAGAATCAAATAAAAAGTATTCTACATTCGAGGGGATAGTAATTATACCTTTCACCACATCATTATCAGACTCCATGTCGCTGATAGTGTTTGAATGTGACTTTACATTTTCGTTGTCGTTAAGAGTTGGTTGAAATGTATCATCATCAATAACCTTTTTATTAGGGATTTTATTATAATAATACCTCATTTCATTTAACATGTTGCATTAGAGAGTAAGAGGTTCATTCAATGTAGCATTTTCTTTATTCAAATCATTAGACATTTTTTCCAATCACATCAGAATTTAACTTTTCGATGACCTTATTTTCCTCACATCAAAAATTTAATTGTCCCTTTAAAATAATTCCCTCAATGTTTCTTTACACACTTTGAGAATAAGAGAAAACTCATCTTCTTTTTCATGTGGTCTTTAAATTTTCCATTGAAATCCATTTTTCTTTTCTTATCAAACCCATAAGATATATAGGTTACTCCAATATCTATATATTCCTTCAAAGTACATCAAATAGTTTCCTTGTACCTATTAAATTCTCTTATGGCTAATTCCTTTTGGGGACATGGTTTAATCCTCTAAATAATCTATTAATATAACTCTTTTTAGGTTAATAATTTCAGAATATTACCATGAATTCCTTGTAAAATTTTATTTATTGTTACCAATATAATGATCTTATTTTGTATTATGTTCAAGGATCTTCTTCTATAGGTTTTATTGAATAACTTCAGAGAATAACTTATTAAAAATTATGTTCTTGAACTCATACCCTTCTACAAACTCAATTTTATCTATTTGACTCATATTCTTGATAAGATTCCCACATTTATCATTTTCACCTTACAAACGATATACTACTAATATGAATTTATCATGTTCAGAAAATTGTAGAACTAAAAATATATATTTAGAGGTAATCTATCATGTTCAAGAATGAAGGTTGAAATATCCTCATGAAGGATTCAACAGAATGTTTCTATCTCTTCAGCTCATTTAGAAATCTAGTATGATTCATAGATTCAATATTTTTTGTAAGCATGTATACAATATTTTTCATTCTATCACCCAAAACTTTTGTTTGTTTAGGGGTTCAATCATTGCATTCCCATTGCATTCAGCATCAACATAGTTCCTTCGGGTTCCATCAATTAACTAATACAAAGAATCATAGTGTGAGAAACACTAATCATAGTGTGAAAACCATATAATTCATGAATAAAATTTCAATTTAGTATAGATTAGTTTTTATCCATGGTTATTCAGGAACATCTCTATAACACTAGGATAAGATTACAACCTATTCTTAGACAAATCCATTTGGTTCTTACTACGGTTCTATCATACTAGTTTCCAAAGGATAACTATACATTTGCGTTAATACAAACTATAAGGGCCTATAATTTAAACATATATATATATCACTTCAACATTGAATAATATTTATTACATAACATAACAAAAAATGCCAGGACCTTATAGGTTTAGTGTCTTTAAAAACTGGAAAACATAAACAACTGGTTCATAAAACATCCACATTGTCTCCCACTTATTTCTTTATAACCAGACTGATTATTGAAATATCTTACTTAATACCCTTATTCATGACCAGAGGAAAAGAAACATGTGAAATGGTGAGCTCAAATTCTACGTAAGGGTAAATAAGGGAAATATCAATCATATCATAATCATAAGAACATAACATTTTAAAATCATATCATGTATATATGAGATTATAATATCATGCCATGAGATAAATCATATTTGTGAAATGTGATCCCAATAGTCATATATTATAAGGTGAAATTTAATGGAATACACAAATAAAAATATAAAATCGTTTCATATTATTCTTCACTCATTACCATGATAATTATAGCAGACAAAGTCCATTGATGAACTGAGTTCACTCCTTGTTCCAACCCTACATTACTAAACAAGATTTACTTTCCATTCCATTCATGTCCATATAATGAGATATAAATCTTTACCAAATGCATTGTGGGGCAATATAGGTCCCACCCATCTCATAATGAAACCATTCTTATATGTTCCACAAAAACACAAAAAATTCACCATAGCCTAACCCCATTAAATAAAATAGGCTTCTTAAACATAATTCCAAAATAACTGATATAAAATAAATTTATTTACTAAATAAAATTCCATCATAACCAAAAATAAATCATAGTAATAATAAAGATATAAATACAACACTATTAAATTAGTTTCATCAATGATATAAAATAATTTTGAGAAAACACTTTAAAATAATTCATGTGGAAAATTTCATTTATTCTTCAAAAATGTTTTCCTTCATAAAAAAGTCACCCAATATTAGAAGAAATCATTTTATGTGAAAATAACCATGTAATGTTTTTGGGTAAGATTCAATGAAATAAAATATTATTAATTTGTAAAAATCCATTCATGCTATACAAGTTAAAAAACATTCTTCTTGTATATTTGCTGAAAAACTCAAAAAGGACCTCATACCAAAAACGAAAAAAAGATTCAATTCATTCCATTTAGTAAAAACTAACCAATGGGTAAAATTATAGATATATAAAAAAATATTTTGGAAGACATATTTAGGAAACATGGATGAGGATGATAAATATACCCCATCAAATATTTATGAATAAACAATCTCGAATTAAAACGAGATTGGAAAAATTATCCCTTACCTTAGGTCTGATATACATTATATGTATATGAAAATACTATATAGTGATTTATATAATGTTACTAGTTTTTCAATAATCATTTTCATTTTTATGATAATATTTATGATCATATTTTTATCTGTTTGTTTGTAGCATTTTATTTTCACTCTTTATTTGGGTATTAACTGCTTTATATTCTTATGCATATTTTTTCGAATAAGTTATTGGTACTCTTTTTAGGTTATAGTTATAAAATTTTAAACATGGTATTATTATTATATATTTCATTTTACTCATTTAATTCATTTATATAATCAGGATTTAATGAATATTATGTAGAATTATTCACATCACATCGTGGACACGGTAAGCCGTACATACCCACGAGTGACGATATCATTCAGAAAATTTATGAATGGTATTGAAGTGGGTGGTGTATAGTATCTTATATTTAATATCATTTTATATTAATAATATATATTTAATAATTAAATCATTATACCCATCCATGCATGGTGGTGGTGAAAATTGGATTACATCACATCGTGGAGATTGTAAGTCGTACGTACGCACACGTGGTGATTTAATTTTACATTGGATGGTAGAAAGTTAAATATGGTTGAATATTAATCATAATAACATCTTACTATATAATAAATAATAGATTTATTTAATTATAATTAATAAAGTCAAGAGGTGGATGTAGAATAATATATAAATATGAATGAATCGGTAAATAATATTACCTCTTCTTCGACATGCCTCCTCTAAATATTCTCTTAGAGAACTAGAGGTGATTGTTGAAGAAGAAAAGGACCTCTATAATGTTTATAGGGAAGTTTATAAGGGAAATGTTCATGGTATGGTTAAACATGACAGCTCAAAATGAATTAATGTGTTGAGGTAGGAAGTGCCCTTTTATAATTGTGGTGATGGGCACTTTTGGAAACCTCAAAAAATAATAATTTATAATAATACCAAACCCCACATAAAAACATCTAAAATTCTAAATTTCAAATATTATATGATATATGGCTGTAATATCATCAACCAATAATTTTTACATATGTGTTTATGTAAATTTAATCATTCTCGTTTTATTTAATACTTATTTATTCTATATAAATATTAACTATGCTAAAAAATATTTCTATGTTAAATGGGTGAAATATTTACTTATTTGAAGTCAATAAGGACATAAATAAATCATTTATAACATTTTAGACCAAATCAAAATTGTTCTATATTTTTTTACAATGTTTTATATTTTTTATTTAATTTAATAAAACAATATTTTGACAAAATATCTATCATGTCAATTATGACAATATTTATATCGTAGTTTTTTAAAAATATAAAAATGTAAATTGAAAATTGATAGAATTATTTTATTATATCTCTAAGGGGTAAAGTTAATCAATAAAATTAATTTTACATAATAATTAACCGAAATGGTATCTATTAAATTATTTTTATTAATAATTATTTGATCACTTCATTAATAAAATAGTTACTACATCAATTTGTTTTGTAATTATTTAATATATTTTTGTAAAAAATTAATAAAATTTGATTAAGATAAATCTATTATCATTGAAAATAATACTTTTAGATGAATTTAACTTCTGAAAACCCCATCATTTAAAATTGTATACTCTTTTAAAATATGAATGTGACAAATTTAACTTCACCTTAAATAAAATAATATAACTAACATAATCTCTTCTATAAGACTCCAAATGGTCAATAAGTCGACTCTTGGATACTTATGGTCATGACATACTCAACCTATAATGTTTGTTCAGGTGTTTGGGCATTTTTATGGTTATTAATATTTTAATAAAAATTGTTTTATTAATTTCTCATCAATTAATCAATTTTTCATCTTCCAAGTATAAGTCTTTAATGTAATTATTTATTTCCAAACAACTAAAAATAAATTTTTATAATAAATAAAAAAATTATCTTTTGTATGATTATTTATAATCAAATTTATCTTTTTATAACATTATATTAAAAATAATTTAATTATTAAAGTTTCAGTGTGACATATTTCCCTTTTCATTAAGTGAAATAAATTAAATGTCCTAATCTTAACCGAGTGGGAAAAAATAGACACCATTTCTACCCGAGTATGTTTTAAGGAAAATTTTAATTATACAAATATATTAAGACAATTTTTTAGGTAATTCTATCATATAATATTTACCATTAATTACCTGATTTATCTTTTTACTATGTTAATAAAATTTACCGAAGTTACTATTCATATGGCCCAAAAATAAAATCAAGCTATTTAAAAAATTTGGAATTAATAAATAAAAATATGGAACCCATTTTTCAAAAATAAAAACACACAATTCGTAGAAATTATTTTAAAATTAATCTCGTTGTTGGAATGAGAAAAAATATCTGAAAAGTTTAAATATTACAATAGATTGAAATGATTTTACATATCAATTTAATGAAAAAATAATTCCAAAGACCTAAATTATATTAAATGGTACAAATATATTCTATTTATACATTGAAACCATTCAATAATATAATTTAACCATATAAAATATTTCAATGACAAAACTTATAATCAATTAAAATTTAGTGTATTTTTACTATCCATCAAAAAATGAAAGATGTCAGAAAAATATTAGAAATTAATCTATTGTAAATTTGTATATCCCGAATAAAATTAAAACACCTTTGTTTTAATATAAAATTATTTATGTGTCAAAATCATAATTAAAAAGGGGTTCTCCATTCAAATGTGTGAAATTAACATTTACAAAATGTTTTTTATACAACAAATAAGGTTTTATTCATACCCTATGACTAAAATATCCATTGGATGAATAGAAAATATATTTTATTAAATATATAACATAGATGTATCTCATTAATTTTATTACCAAAAGTAATTCACTCAAAAATAAAAATATTAAATTAATTTATATTTGTTATAGATAATTGATAGCCAATGAATTTAAAATTCATTTTCATAACTTAGTTATAAATTTTCTATATAACCTAATAGTTGTGCTATAACGGTAGTTTTATAAAAAAGGCCTCTCACAGTTCATTTAAACTCATGATTTTCGGCCATTCATGCTACATAAGAATTTGAATTATTTAAAGAAAATATTTCATAAAAAATTTTTGGTGTTTCATTCTACCCACCCTTAAACTGAATTTCACCGTTGAAATTTTTTACATGGAAGAAAATGAGGATACATATCCTTCCACATATCCTAAATTTCCCATGTGGCTTCTTAAAATTGGTGGTTCCTCTATAAAACATTAACCAAAGAAGTGGTCTTGTTCCATAGAAATTTTTTTGTCACAATCTAGGATCTTTGTAGGTTATTATTCATAAGAATGATCTTGCTCTAGCGGCACGACTAGTGAGATTTGTACATGTTAAAGATCAGGTGGGCACACTCTCAAGAGAGATATGTAGAACACATCATGAACATGAGAGACATTCGGTAAAAGTGCCAATCGGTAATCTACTTTCACAATAAGATGAAGAATTTCAAAAGGAATGATATACCTAGGGCTCAGCTTTCCCTTCTTTCCAAATATTATTACTATCTTCCATGGAGATATTTGTAGAAACACATTATCACCCAATTCAATCTTTATGACTATTTTTTGTCATCATAAATTTTTTTTTTCTAAATCTGAGTTGCTATAATTATTTGTGGAATAGATCTGACCTTTTAATACATTTAATGAACAAGATTATGTACAAAAAAATTTCTTTTCCCAAATTCATCCCTACAATTTGGAGTTTTGAAATTTTTTCATAGGTGGATTCATTAAGAGCCATATGAATACTGGAGTGAAAGATATTGTTTTAAGAAAAATCTACCAAATTTATGTGTTGATACCAACCACCATTGAAATCCAAAGAGAATGATCTAAACTAGTCTTTCAGAGTTTGAATTGTCCTCCCAGACTGACCCTCTGTCTAAGGATGATAAGTAGTTCGGAAACATTACTCTATACCAATATCATGCTAATGAATTCGCTATAATTTTTGGGTAATCATTGTAACCTAATCAGATATAATGTAAAGTGGTACTCTGTGCAATATTTACACTTATTTTACATATAACCTGGATATTTGATCATGAGTGAAGTTCTCTCTAATAGAAATGAAGTGTGTTGACTTCATAATGCAATCAACTATATCCCATATATAATTATGGCCTTTAGATGTTTTGGGAAGATTGATAATAATGTCCAGAGGGATGTTTTCCCATCTCCATTCTGGTATGGGTAATGGTTGCAATATCCCCTTAGACTTGTATCTCTCAACCTTAACTTACTAAAAATACAAGCATTGAAAGACATATTTGGAAACATAACTTTTCATGTCATCCCACCAGAAATACTCTTTCATGTCACTATACATCTTTGTTATTCTAGGGTGATTAAATAATGATGAATTATGAGCCTCATCCAATATCTCAATCTTTAATTTTGTTATGGGAGGAATACAAACCATATTCTTGATCCTTATCAATTCATCATAATCAAGGTTGAATTTAGGAACATTTTTCACCTTATTTTGTATCTCTACATCTTTATTCTGCACCTCCTTATTCTTAAATTGTATAGATGCTTAAGAATTTATTAGAGAAAGATAATATTCCTCGCCTTCCTTTAAAATTTCAAGATCTATCCTTTGAAAATACAAAAATATTGGATCATTTTATATCCTCGTCAAGGATAGACTAACATGGTATTGTTTACTAAAATCATCTACCACATTGTTCGCTTTCCTTGGGTGGTAATGGATTGAGTAGTAACAACCTTTATTAAACTCTATCCATCTTCTATGGCATATAATAAGCACATTTTTTCTGAAAATATGCATCAAACATTTATGATCAATATGAATATCACACCATTCACCATAATTATAATTCCTCTATATCTTTAATACCAAGATTACTACATCTAACTACAAGTCATGAGTTGGGTAATATTTCTCATGAATATTCACCTTCCACAAGGAAGAAGCTATCACAACATCATTTTGAATGAGAACACATCCAGTCCTCATTTTGAATTCATCACTATAGATCACAAACCTTTAACCATAATATGGTAGTGTGAGAATAGGTGCACTGGAAAAACTGCATTTTAGCTCTTTGAAATTCTCTTCACATTCCTTCTTCTAGTTGAACATAAATCCTTTCTCAGTAAATATTGTGAGTGAATTAGATAATAAGGATAAAGCATTAACAAAAAATTAATAATATCCAGCCAAACCAAGAATCCTTCAAATCCATGTTACCATTTTTGGTCTCATCAACATTCAACAACTTCTATTTTGGATGGATTCATAGATATCCCTTCTCTTGAGATTATGTGACCCAAAAATTAAAACTTCTAAAGCCAAAATTCAAACTTGGATAATTTCTCATAATGCTTCTTCTTTCTCGGGGTCTTAAGTAAAATTCTCAATTGGTCTTCATATCCATACATTCTCTTTTAGTAGACAAGAATATCATATATAAATACTATCAAAAATTAATCATGATATTATCTAATGACTCTATTCATTATATAAAAGACGATAGTGGGGGAATTAATAAGACCAAAAGGGATCACTAGAAATTCATAGTGTCCATACCTTGTACAAAATAGCGCCCTTGGTATATACTCATTTTGAACCATAATTGATGATATCAAAAATGATGATCAATCATGGAAAAGTTTTGATCTCCGCTTAGTTATACAAATAATTCATCAATGCGGGGAAGATGATATTTTTTCTTGACAGTGATCTTGTTATGTTCTCGATAATCAATGTAGAGTCCCAATGATACTATTTTATTCCTATCAAACAGAACAAGATCTCCCCAAGGTGACACAGTAGGGAGTATTTATGCCTTATCAATATTCTCTTGGAGATGAGTTTTCACGTCTTGTAACTCAATTGGGTCAATTTTATATGGTTTTTTTCATATAGGCATAGCACCCGGTATGAGTTCTATTGAAAACTAAATTTCATGATTTTGTTGAAGACCTAGAGATTCCTCCAGAAAGACATCCTCAAACACACGTACAATGGGTATTATCTTAATTAAGGGTTTCTCTCTAACAATTTGAGATAAATAACCATAATTTATAGGAATCAAAACCAATAAGATTGAATAAATTTCGACTTGAATGTTATATTCATCATTGCATTGATTGATGACCATAGATTGATCTGGAATATGAATTGTGAGTTCCCTTACTTGGAAATTGATATGAGATCCATATAAGGAAAGATAATACATGCCATGAATCACATAAAATTAAAAAATAGGAAGGATCACATGATTTTTATAAAGCACTTTCCCGCAGACTTCAATCAGAGAATAATTATAAAAATTTTATGTGATCGTAGTTCCATTAAGAGTTGTCATAACAGACGCGACATCTTATTGTTGGTGTAATACGACAATCCCATAGAAAATTCTTTATAAATAAATGAGTGGGTGGATCTATAATCATATAAAACAATGTCTACTTAAGAGTGTATGGTATGTGTACCCTTCCTCACATCATTAGCATACTCCACATCGCCAACAATGATTGATGTTGACTTTAAATTTTCATTTTCATTAAGAGTTTATTGACAACTATCATCACCAATAACCATTTGATTACAACTTTCATTGGCATATGACCCTATTTACTTGCACTTGTATCATTGAAGTGTATGAGGTTTATTAGGTATAGCCTTTTCTTTGTTAGCTTCATTTGAATTATTTTTCCCTTAAAATCGGAATTCAACTATCCAGTGATATTATTTCCCACAGTTAAAACATTTATTTTCCCATTAAAGAAAAATAATTCCATGTTTAATTCAACACTTTGAGCATAAGGGAAAACTCATCTTCTTTTCAGTGTGCTCTTTATATTTTCTTTTGAATCCCATTATTATCATCTTATCATACTCTCAGGATTGATGGGTTACTCTAATATACATTGTAACCTTTAGGGAACATCGAAAAATTTCCTCATATATATTGAAATCCCTTAAAGATAATTCCCTTTGAATAGTTATTTTTATGCCTCTAATTAATTGATCAATTTCCCTCTAAAGTAGTGTAATAATTCAAGAATTGAACCTTTATTGTCTTGTAATATTTTTTTCATAGTTACCAACAAATACAACATTCTATTTATTTAGTTTAAGGAACTCTTTCTACAACTTTATTTGAATAATATAAGAAAATTACTTATTGATAAATAAGTTCTTATACTCCTCCCATTATGTAGACTCAATTTCTTCTATTTTCCTCATTTTCTTGATAATATTCCACCATTTATTAGCTTAACATTCTAAATGACATAATGATAAGATGAATTTATCATGATAAAAAAATTTATAACTAAATATATCTTTTCAATGGTATGGGTCTATTGTATAGTAAATAATGGATCAGAAGACCCACAGAATGATGGAAGATGCCACCTGATGGAGGATTTAGCATAATATATCTCCCTCTTTTTTCTTGTTTGGAATTATAACTTCATTCATAGCTTGAGAATGTTTTGTGAGCATGGATACAATATTTTTTATTCCATATCCCATAAGATTTGTAGCTTTAGGGTACAATCATTTCATTGCCTGTCATATTCAGCATTAACATTGTTCCTCTGGGTTCCAAACATTGACTAAAACAAAGAATAATAATGTGAGAAACCCTAATAAAAATAGTAAAACCGCATAATTCAAGAAAAAAAAAACATCCAAGGAAAATTTTGTTTTTATCCTATGTAATTAATAATAATATCTAAAAAACTAGGATAGTATTGTAACCTATACATATACATATGTAGTGGGTTCTTAATAAGGTTCTCTCATCATAGTTTCCAATGATTAACTAAACGTTTCTCTGATACCAACTATAACTGACCATACATTACATACATATATTACATACAAATTGAATAATATTTATTTCATAACCTCACAAAATCTACACCAGAACTGTATAGGGTTATTATCTTTAGAAATTGGGAAACATAAACAACTGGTTCATAAAACATCCACATTGTATCATTCTTATTTCTTCATAAATAGATTGATTTTTGACATATCTTACTTAACACCCTTCTTCATGACCATGGGAAAAGAAATATATGAATGGGTGAGCTCAAATTCATAGTAATGGTAATCAAGGGAAATGTCAATCGTATCATAATCATAAGAACATAACATTTTAAAATTTTATCCTTCATATATAAGATCAAAACATCTTGTCATGGTATAAATAAAAAATGTTCAATATATTCCTATTAATCATAACATAAGACATGAAATTTTTTTGAATACACATATAAGAATAAAAAATTATATCATATTATCCAAGGATCATTACCAAGACTATGATAGCAGAAAAAGTGCATTATTGAACCGAGTTCAGTCCTCGTTCCAGCCCAATATTACATAACCGGATTTACTTTACATTATTTTCAGGTCTATCTCATGATATATAAATCATTACCAAGTACATTGAAGGTAGATATAGATTCCACCCATCCCATACTGAATCCTTTCTTATGAATTCTAAAAAACATAAAAACAATAACCATAACATAACCCATGAAATAATATGGGTTTCTTAAACATCATTCAATCATAATTGATATAAAACAAATAGATAAACTAAATAACATTGCATCATAAAAATAATAAAATCACAATAATAACAAGTTTATTAATGAATCCTTATTTAAATAGTGTCATCTTAGATGGAAAATAATTATGAGAAAACACATGAAAAAATTCATGAGGAAAAATATACTTTATTCTTCAAATTTTCTTTCCTTCCGAAAAATGAAACAAAATCGTATAAGAAATAATTTTATGTGAAAATAACCATGTAATAATGTAGTGGAAGCATCAATAAAATAATACATTATTAATGTTCAAAAATCCATTAATGTCGTACATGTTTAAAAACATTCTTCTTGTACATTTTCCAAAAAACACAAAAAAGTACCTCATACAGAAAACAAAAAAAGATTCAATTCATACCATTTTATAAAAATTAACCAATTGGAAAAATTATAGTGTGATATAATGTATATTTTTGAATAATTATTTATGAAACTTGGACGTGGATGATAAATATACCCCAGAAAATACATACCGATAAACAAACTCAATTAAAAATGAGAAATGCAATGTTGTCCCTTACCTTAGGTATGATATGCTCTGTATGTATCCAAACCATCGGTATAATGATTTAAATAATGTTACTGATTTTTTCCAGAATCATAATCATTTTTATGATAAAATTTATGTTCATATTTTCATCCATTTTTTAGTAAATGTTCATTGTAACTCATTATTCGGGTATTAACTGCTTTTTGTTCTTTTTCATATTTTGTCAGATAAGTTCTTATTAATCTATTCAAGATATAGTTATATAATTTAAATCATGGTATTTATATAATATATATCATTTTTACCCATTTAATTATTTTATTTAATCATTATTTAATGAATATTATGTATAATTAATCACATCGCACCGTGATTTGGTAAGCCGTACATACCCACGGGAAACGATATCATTCTCATAATTGTTGAATGGTATTGAAGTGGATGATGTATAGTATCTTTGAATCGGTATCATTTTATGTCAATGATATATATATATCTTAATTCCATCATTATACCCATTCGTGTAAGGTCTTGTTGAAAATTAGAATATAGCACAACATGTGGGTTACATGCCGTACGTACACATGCATGGAGATTTCATTTTTCATATGATGGGTAGAAGGAGGGAAATGATTTTTTAATAATAATAATTATTTCTATTCATATAATTAATAATGGATTTATTAATTTATAATGAAACAACTCATGGGGTGGAAATATAAGAAGAATAATGTTTGAAAGAATCAATAAATACTGTTACTTTTTCTTCGATGTACCTCCTCTGAATATAACCTTAGAGAACTAGATTTGGTGTTTGAGGAAGTCCAGGACAAATATAAAGTTTCTAGGGATGTTTATAAGATAATGTTTCATGGTATGGTAGAGCATGAAGGCTCAAAATTAATTAAAGAGTTGTGGTAGGACGTTTCCTTCTATAATTGAGGCGAGGGGCACTTTTGGAAACCTCAAAAAATATTAATTTATAATAAAACAAAACCTAACATTAAAACCTCCAAAATGACCCAATTTCAAATATGAGATGAGATATTGATGTAATCTAATGAAAAAAAAAATTTACTACTTTTTATGTCAATTTAAGCATTATCATTTTAATTAATGCTTTGTTATTCTATTTAAATTTTATCTAGGGTAACATATATTTCCATAAAAAAAGGGTGAAATATTAACTTATTTAAAGAACATTAGAAAAAAAATTTAAAACAATTTAGACCATATAATTATTATTATATATTTTTAAATATGTTTTATGATAATTAAATAATTTAAGATAACCTGATTTTGACTAAATATCAATAGTGTCAATTTTGACACTATTTATTTCATGGATTTATAAAAATATACAAACAAGATGTGAATCCTGATATTAATATTTTATTATATAACTATTGAGTCAAGGTAATCTATAAAATTATATTTACATAATGATTCTCCCAAATTATATTTATTACAATATTTTTAATAACAATTATTTGTACTATTTATTAATAAAATAGTTACTACCTCTATTTTTTGTAATTTTTTAATAAACATATTTTTTGAATAAAAATATAATAAAAGACAATGAAGATAAATCCATTATCATTCAAAAGAATAATTTTAGTTTAATTTATCTTATAAAAAACCCAACATTAAAAATGTTATACTCTTTTAAAACATGAATGTGACAAATTTATCTTCACTTCACATAATATTATATAACTGTCATAATCTCTTCAATAAGCCTCTAAATGGTCAATAAGTCAATAAATTGAAGATTATGGTTTATATATACTCAACCTAAATGGGTTGGTCAAGTGTTTGGACCTAATTTTGGTTATTAATATTTTAATGAAAGTTTTTTTGTTTTCTCATCAATTAATTAATTTTTTCATCATCCATGTATTAGTAATTAAGGTAATTATTTATTTCTGAAAAATTAAAAATAAATTTTCATGATAATGAAAAACATTTTATCTTTAAAATTAGTATATATAATAAAATTTATCTATTGTATAAACTTCTATTAAAAGTAATATAATTATTAAAGTTTGAGTGCGACATATTTCACTTTTCTTTAAATGGAATAAATTAAATGTCATAATCTCATCCAAGTGAGTTCACATGGATACCATTTATACCCATGTATGTTTTAGGGAAAATTATAATAATCCAATGATATTAAAATAAGTGTTAGGGAAATTTTATAATATTATTTTTTCCTTAAATTACCTGATTTACCCTTTAATGTTTTAAATAAAATTTCGAAAGTTTTTATTCCTATTCCCCAAAAACATTATCTATTTATATAATATTTTCTAAATTATTCAAACATGGAATCAGTTTTTCCATATTCAAAACAAATATTTTCTCTTAGTATTTAAGACTTAATCTCGTTGTTGAAATGAGAAAAGTAGTTTTAAATGTTAAAATATTATAAAATATAGAAATGTATTTACATCTAAATATAATGTAAAATTAATTCCAATGACCTAAATAAAATTAAATGGTAAAAATATATTATATTTATAATTTTTAATTATTAAATAATATATTTTAACCATGTAAATTACCTCAACAAAAAATGTTATTTTCAATTAAAATTTAGCTTATTTTTAATACTCATCAAAACATGAAAGATGTCTGAAAAATTTCAGAAATTCATCCGACGTAAATTTGTATATACCAATTCAAAATAACATGATTGTGTTTCCATATAATATTTATTAATGTTTCAAAATATTAATTTAATAGGGGTTCCCCATTCAATGTTGTATAATTAAACTTTTTTTAGAAATAGATTTTATACTTAAAATATGTTTATATTCATACCCTCTGTCTAAAATATTCATTGAATGAATATCAAAAATAATTTTTTAATTATATAACAAAAATATAACTCATTATTTTTGTTCCCAAAATTTATTCACTAAAAAATAAAAATATATAATTGAATTATATTTTTCATAAATAATTGATAGCCAATGAATTCACAATGCATTTTCATCAGTAAGTTATAATTATTCCTGCTAATATAGCATCTATGATGTAATAGTAGTTTTTTAATAAGGGCTTCTTGGGATTGTTTAAAATCATGATTGTGTGAAATGAAATCAATTGAATAATAAATATTATTTAAAGAAAATATTTTATAAAAATTATTCAGGTGTTTCTTTCTACCCTCTTTATACTCAATTTATCCCTTGAAATTTGTCACTTCGAAAAAAATAAATTGGGATATGTAACTTATTAAAATTGGTGGTTCCTCTATAATACATTAAACAAGTGAGTGGTATTGTTTCTTAGAATTTGTTTTCTACGATCCATAATCTCTATATGTTAATATTCATAATAATGATCTTGCTCCAACTGTATGACATCTAAGCTTAGTACATTTGATGGTTCGGGTATGAAGCTTCTTAGGAGAGATGCATGGAACACATAACTAAGATGATAGTTATTTTGTGGAAGTTCCAATCAGTAAGCTACCTTCTGTACATTATCCAGAATTTCAAAAGGACTAATATACCTAAGGCTTCGCTTTCCCTTCATTCCAAATCTCATCACTCTTTTCATGAGGGATATTCATAGAAACAACTTATCACCCACTTCAATATCTAGGAAATTTATTCTGTTGTAAAGATGAATTTTTTGTCATATATATGCCGATATTATGTGTTTTGGAATTAGTATGACCTTTTATGAAATTTTATCAACCTGATCATGTCCTAACAGCTTTCCTTCCCCAACAACATCCCAGCAAGTTGGAGATCAGATCATTTTTCAATATAGGAATTCATAATGAGACATTTTAATACTAGAGTGAAATTTATTATTGTAATAAAATTCTAACAATGGTAGGTGTTTATCCCAAAAACCATTGAAAATGGAAGACAATGATCTCAACATTTCATTCTGAGTTTGAATTGTCACCATAGAATGACTGTCTATCTAAGGGTGATAAGCAGTTCTGAAACATAACTAAGTATCTAGGGAATGCTGAAGACATTTCTAGAAATTTAAGGTAAAAATCATATCTTGATCATATATAATTGAAGGAGGTACTCCATTAAATCTTATCACTTCCACTAAATATGTCCTAGAATCTTTATCAAGAGTGAAATCCACTATAATAGCAAATAAGTGTTCCAACATCATAAGGAAATCAATTATAACCCATATATCACAATGGCATTTAGATGTTTGGATATTTTGACAATAACGTGCATAGTGATGTTTTCTCATTTATATTATATTATGGGTAATGGTTGTGACATACTGGTATACTTATGTCACTTTACCGTAAATTACTAAAAACCCAGGCATTGTAAGACATATTCAGTGACATCTCTTTTCATTCCATCCCTCTAGAAATACACTTTTAGGCCCTTGTACAACATTGTGCTTCAAGGTTTAATAGATAATGAAGAACTTTGAGACACATAAAATATCTACATCTTTAATTTTTATATGGGAGGAACACAAAATCTTTTCCTAAAACATATTATTTCATCACAATCAAGGTTGAATTCAGGAACATTTATCACATTCGTTTGTAGCTCTACATCTTTCTTCTGCTCTTCATTAATCCTCACTTGTATTGATGGTTCAACATTCATTTGAAATAGATAATATTTATCTCATTGCATTAAAATTTCATTATCCATCATTTTAAAATAAAAATATTTGATATTTTTTATCATCGTCTAGGGTAGGATAACATGGTCTTGTTGTCTCAAATCATCTACCTCCTTGTTTTATTTCCCAGGGTGGTAATATATAGAGAAGTTGTAATCATTAATCAACTCCAATCATATTTGATGGAACATATTAAACTACATTTGTGTGAAAATATACATTAAAATTTTATTTTCAATATAATTATCACACCTTTTACCATAAAGATAATGCCTCCATATATTTAATGAAATGATTATTGCATGTAATTCGAAATCATGATTTTTTTATATTTTCACATGGATTTTCAACATCACTAAATAATAAGCTATCACCATATCATTTTTCATGATAATGTATCCCATACCCTTATTGGATGCATTATTGTAGATCACAAACGTTTCTCCGGTACAAGGCAGTGTGAGAACAGGTGCACTGGATAACATACTTTCTATGTATATGAAATTATACTCCTATTACTCTATCAAAATGAACTTAAATCCTTTCCAAGTCAAATTGGTGGTTTAATTAGATAATCATGAAAAAGAATTAACAAAAAATTGATAATATCCAGAAAAAATAAGGAATATTTGAATATCAGTTATCTTTTTTGGTATTAACCAAATTTGAACAGTTTTTGTTTTTATGGATCCACCTATATAATTTTTTTTTAAATTATGTTACCGGAAAATAAAATTTTAAGAAGAAAAAATTCACACTGGGAAAATTTCTCAAAAATATTATCCATTCTCATTGTCTTTAGTATAATTATCAAGTGGTCTTCATATTCTTACTTTATCTTAAAAAAGACATGAATATCAACTATAATGACTACCACTAATTGACCAAGATAGTCTCTAAAGACTTTTTTTATTATATCCATGAAGATAGTGGGGTAATTAGTAAGATCAAAAGTCATCACCATTATTTTAGAGTGTCCATACCTTGTACGAAATGTCGTATTTGGATTATGATCATTTTTTACCCTTAATTGATGATATCTTGAATGAAGATGAATCTTGGAAAATTATTGAGATCCATGTACATGGTAAAATATTTCCTCAATATTGGGAAGATGATATTTTTTCTTGATAGTCATGTTGTTCAGTTCTAGATAATCAATGAAGAGTCTCATTGATCCATCTCTTTTGTTATCAAACAGAAGAGGTTCTACTAAAGGTTACACACTAGGGAGTATGGATACATTATCAATATTAAATTTTATTTTATTCTTCAATTCATATAGCTCAAATGGAGAAATTCTATAAGGTGTCTTTGAAATAGTCATAACACTCGGTATGAGTTATATTGAAAACTGAACGTCACTATTTGTTGGAAGATCTATGTATTCTTCAAAAAAGATATCATCAAACTCCCATAAGATGATGGTATTCATCATTATAATTTTATCTCCAACTATTTTTGATAAATAACCATCATTTATTGGAATCAAAACCCATAATATGGAAGAAATTTCTACTATATGGTTAAATTCATCCTTGCATCAATAAATAATCATAGATTTGTATTTAATTTGAAATTTTAATCCCTTACTAGGAAATTGATTTGATATCTATATATAGAAATCAAATCCATGCAAAAAATCAAACAAAATTACACTATATGAAGGATCACATGATATTTAGGAATCAAGTTTCCCTAAACATCAACTGGAAATGAATTATAAACTTTTTATGCGATTGTTTTTCTAATAAGAGTTTTCACATCTATATCAACATCTAATTGTTGAGGTTATATGAAGTTACCCTTCAAAAATTATTTGGAAATAAAATATTGAGTGTATCAGAAATAAAATGAAACATTTTCTACTTTAGAGTGAATGGTATGTATACCTTTCACCACTTCCATATCATACTCCACGTCGCTGATAGTGATTCAATGTGACATTACTTTGTTGTTGGCCTTTAGATTTTTTTAAATTTGATGATCATTAATAACACATTGATTAGGGAATTTATTGGTGTAAGTCCAAATATCAATTAAATTTTATCACTGATGTGTAGGAGGTTCATTCTATGTAGCCTTCGCTTTTCAAACATCATTAGATATCTTTTTCCCATCACTTCAGCATTTAATTGCCCGATGACCTGCTTTTCCACAATTAAATCTTATACATGTACCTTTATAACAATTCCCTCCATATTTCTTTCCACATTTTGAGCATAAGAGAAAAATCATCTTCCTCTCAATGTGCTCTTTATATTTTCCTTTGAATTCCATTTTTCTCTTCATATCAAACCCATATGACTAATTGGTTACTCTAATCTCTATCTCAACCTCTAGAGCACATTTAAAAAATTCCTCATAGCTATTGGAGTCCCTTTTGTCTAATTCCCTTTAGAGAATTAGATTAAAGACACTAAAAAATAACTTAACTTTACTCCTAGGTAGGATAATAATTCCAAAATCAACCATTTAATGTCTAGTAAAATATTCTATGTAGTGCCCAAAAAATTCATCATCCTTTCTCTTATGTTCAAATAACTCCTTCTCCATCCTTGTTCTAATAATAAGATGAAGTTACTTATTGAAAAATAAGTTCTTATACTCATCCTATAACGACCCAATATTTTTTAAAGGAAATTACATTCTTATAAATATTTCACAATCACATTAACTACTAATTTATATGGGGCCCTTAAAACATAAGTTTTTCACTTCTGTGATGTGAATTTCAAAAATCCGACATACACATTCACGATCAATAAGTTATTTAGAGTCCAATAATAAAAAATTAATTTTGGTAAATATTAACCTACCCCTATGAATAGTAACATAACCTTTTGAATAGTAATATACACTAATGAATAGTTACATTACCAATGAAAATATATAAATAATATTCCAAATGAAAGTACGATATACCTATATTTTAGAAAAAGATAATGAATGTTTTAAAACTGGTATTTGATAATAAATTATGATTTTAATTTAATATTAAATTAATAATATTTAGAAAATAATTTTTGAAAAATTGACTTCATTTTTGAATTCGACATGTCAAAAAATCGTTAGGGTGAATTTTTGGGATTTTTCTGAAATACTTGATTTTTTTATTAATAGTAGAATACAGTAATTTACCGTATATTTACATTATAAGCTAAATAGACTATTCCTAGAATAATGGTTGATTTCACTACACTTAACCCAAATTCAAATGATAAAATTAATATTCTTGGTCATGTAATACTTACTATTACTTGTCTTGTGAAGAAATAATAAATTAATGAGTATTATATTAAAAAATCCTCTCTCTCCTCCACTATAAAAAACCCCCTCTCACCCCCTCTTCCAATCACTCCTCTCATGCCTTGTGCATTCTATAAATTATGTAAAAATACCCTCCCAACCTCCTCTACCACGTCTAGCACACTTCGGTATCATTAAAAGACCAAAACCTCTCCCTTAAGGAGGTTCTCAAGTAAGTTTGGTTCAAGAGGTAAATTCCTCTTTTCAATTCTTTGTCTTTCCATTCAAGTTCAAATGTTTTCTTTTTCAATTACCTCTCTTTATCAAAATTTTCGATGACTCTAGTTCCTCATATGTAATGGAATGTTTCATGATAGTGGAATAATTTATCATCATCTCCCCCTTTTTACCTTCTATTATAATAGTAGCAAGAACACCAGCCGAGATGTGTCAATTTTACACATTCAAGGATGATTAACATTTGATTTCTTTTATCATTATATATTCTGGTCATGAAACCATTATTATTATGGTTTAACCAGATTATTATATATAATATAACCTATTTATGATTTTGTAATTACTTTGTTCAAATGGTCCTAGGTTATAAAGAAAAATTAGTTCGTTGTAATCAAAACCCACAATTTAACCGAATCAATTATCATTAAAGTTATATATGATAATTCATCCTCATTCCATTTAAAAAATTTATATAATTTAACAACAACATCTATTTATTTTCATAAATAATTTATAATATCAATTCTGGAGATTTACATCCATTCCACTTAATTACATAAAATCATGTGAACCGTATATGAAAAAATGAGAAACGAACACTCAAAAACGACTAAATTCAATATAATAACTTATCAATAAAGACATAAATGAACTAACCAGAATTATGGTAAACTTAATACATGTCTAATAAGTTCTTAAATAAGTTACTAACTCATATAATTTCATATTCTAGGTTCTTAAGTACAAGAGCGGAACACGTTTGGATTTAAGGTAAAGGTTTTTCCACCCAAGCTTCCATTTTCATTCGGGATACTTTAATTGTCTAATTACCTCGATGAAATTCTTATGTATTATTATGTACTCATCATATGTTATGTTCGACTATCAGATATATTTTTACAAACCATAATCCTTCATTATTTTAGGGATAGTTACACATTTTAAAAGAAACTTTCAAAATTGTTTAAAAATTACAACCCCGATTCAATCGAATTTCTAAAATTCTTACCTATTTTCAAGGGCACTCTATAATCTGTTTTTGGAAGAAATAATCTTTATAAAATCACACATTTTATTATGAACATACTATCTTACTTCACTTCTGGTTTTATACAATAATATTTCCCAAAGAACTCTCCTTTTCATAATTAAAGAGTATTTACCTCTAGAATTTCTTAATGAATTTAGAAAACTATTTTCATCTAATTCAACACTCTTGTTGATTCCATGGTATTATTGAGTTTAATAATTTATGAAGTAATATACCATATTTTATTTAGTGGTTTATGACTAACTCTATTTTGGATGATCTATCCTAAAACCATTCACCATATTATTCGAAAGAGTTAGTGTTTTATGTTTAAGGATTGGGGAAAGATAGTTACATTTCATATGATAGTTTCAATATGAATGTATATGTTGTTTATGATTATCCCAACTCATATGAAGGATGCATTGGACTTATTATGTGACGGCTGGGGCCTACTATAGCCCCTCGATGCATCGGTAGGTCTCCTGAGATAAATAGATGTGGAATTGGTCGAGGCCTTTCCCAATGTGATATAGATTATGAACAAGGCCTTAATCATTATACGTATTGGTTGAGGACTTGAAAAAATGTTTCAGAATTTCTGGCATTATGCATTCCATCATTATGAGTTCATCTATTGATATTTCATGTGGTTATTTAACAAGTACAATACCCATGATTATGTTTTATTATGGCATTATTTACTCTGCTCATATTACTGCCATAATGTGTTCATGTTTATTATTAAAAGAATGTGTTTTCAATTATTCACCATGTGTAATGTTTATATTATCTTCCGCTATATTTCTTACTCTTACTGAGCATTTGAGCTCACCCCTTTCTTATGTTTCATTTTCTCAGGATATGGAGAAGTAATTTATGAATAAATTTCAAGGATAATCTTGGAGACGTGATGTTTCTAGTGTAATAAAATAGATTTGTTTTTACTTTACTTATGTAAATTTCAAGTTATGTATGAATCTTGTCTCCAATAATACTAAACTACTTGGTCCTTTGGGATTTTTATTACATATATTTAGGCCAACATAATCAAATAAGGAACCAACTCAGGGCAACTAGGTTCGGGTACTTATAGTTGGTATAAGAGGAAGTTTAGTAGAATACACAAACATTAGATTTAGAAAACATAGAATTAGGGAAGAGTCCCAAAGTTAGTCTTTGAGGATAAACATACAAGAATGTCTGGGTATTTTGGTACGGAATATTTTATGTGGATATTTTAAGCAATACATACCGGTCTGGATACGAGCAGGTAGAGGCAGCTCTGGCACATATGTATCTAGGGGTAAAACCTGAAAACACCTCTTTGATATTGACTTGAAAAGGAACTGGTGCATGAAAATGGGCCTTGCTGCACTCTTGGTTACAACACTCCCTGGGGATATGGTTTGGATAATTCACATTTTCATTACAAGACATTATGAATAAGTTTAATGTAAATATTCCTCAAAGAATCCATTTTTGTAAACATGGGATTATCCATGCGAGGGATCTCATTTTTTATGAGTATTTTTATGTTAAGATTTTACATTGTGATTCATAACCTAATATATTGTATGCAATTATCTAGATATAGCTCCTAGTGGAAGGAATATAAATCGCATGAAAGCATGTTTCCCCTATAGGGATTTTCCTTCAAAGCAATATAATGATGTTGGCTATAGTGCTATGACTAGTGCTGAGAAACTCATAACTATACTAGGAAATCTAACTCAGGTTATGAATAATATCATTACCCATATGGAGCATCTAGATCCACCACGTGGAGGAGCCATGCTAGATCACTTTATGCGAAAACAGCCTCCATCATTAAACAGGACTACAAACCAGTTTGAAGAAGAGTAGTGGCCATGTTCCCTTGAGAAGATATTTCTCACTTTGGGATGTAATGAAAGAGAGAAGGTTGTCATGGAAGTATATCTTCTATCGGGAGATTCGGATCAGTGGGGGTCATTAATCCAAAACAAAAAGGTGGTGGAAGAAATAGAAGAGATAGAATGCATAGATTTTATAGAAATCTACTTAGAAAGATATTTCCCTCAAGAAAAAATTTGCAGATGTAGAGAAGAAATTATTGAATATAAGGAAAAAGGAGGATGAAAATTTCGCCAAGTATGAAGCCAATTTTATAAGGCTGGCAAGACATGCTATCGACTATATACGAAATCCAAGGACAAAAATCGATCGATTCGTTGATGGCCTAAAGCCATTCCTCTAGCAGGCACTGGTCTCCCAAAATTTTTCATCATATGAGGACATAGATTTTTATGCTATCAAGACCAAAAAATAATTCTCTAAGTCTTATGACTTTAATGGAAAGCAAGAAAAGTAGAGGGCTGCTGAAAACCATGAAAAAAGAAATAAGTAAATCGGGAAGAAGGGGAGAGTTGAATTTCCACCATGTGACAATTATGAAAGGAAACACCCTAGTTCGTGCTTAAAAGGAAAAGGATTATGCTAAAAATTTCATCAGAAAGGCCATCTTGCTGGTGATTGCAATGGAAAGAAGGAATCCAAGGATGTTCTATGCTATAACTATTAAGAGATGGGGAACTATGCTAATAATTGTCTAAAACGTCAAGGAAATATTCAACAGAAGAGGCCAAGGGAGCAGGGAAAAGTATATGTGGTTAAAACTACAGAGGTTTATGTTCCACGTGATATTGTGGCAGGTACTTTGATCGTTCCCTCAAGCATAGCCAATGCTTTATTTGATTCTGGATCATCGCTTTGTTTCATATCATCCCAGATTTCTAAGTAAATTAGATATTTCCAATTTGATTTAACAAGGGAGTTGTCAGTCAAAACTCCCAAGGGAAGTACATTGATACAATGTTTTGTGAATCAATTCCCATTAGGGCATAAAAATGTTCTTTATCAGCTGATATCATCGTCATACCCATGATTTAATTTGATATAATCTTCAATATGGATTGGATTTCAGACCATGATGCAAAAATTTATTGTAAGACGATGAAGGTTATGATTTTTGATGACAATGATAAAGAACAACTTATCTTTAGAGCATAATCGTCACCACCTGATTCTTATCTAGATCCACCCCCAGTAGCTCAAATATATTCAATTATTGTGGAAGAAGTGAATGAAATAACTGTGGATGAGGAAAGTAATGTTCAAATTGAAGATGTACCTATTGTGCAAGAGGATATTGATGTATTTCCAAAAGATTTACCTCGACGTCCTCCAGAGCGAAATATTGAGTTTTCCATTGACTTAATTCCTAGTTCAAGACCCTTATGAAAGACCGCATATAGAATGTCCACTGTGAAGTTAGTGGAACTAAAGAAACAACTAGAATAATAGAGTGATAAAGGATTTATTTGACCTAGTTTTTCTCTATGGGGAGCCCATGTCCTCATTGTTAAGAAGAAAGATGGATCTATGAGGCTGTGCATTGATTACAGGGAAATCAATGATATTACAATAAAGAATAAATATCCTCTACCAAGAATTGATAATTTATTCAACCAACTTAATGGAGCGCAATATTTTTCAATGATTGATCTTTTATTTGGTTATGATCAGTTACTTGTGAGGAAGGAAGACATTCCAAAAACAGCATTCCAAACCAGAAATGGGCATTACGAGTTTACAGTAATGTCTTTTTGACTAACTAATGCACCATCTTTTTTTATGGATCTGATGAATATAGTCTTCAAGGAATATATTGATGAATTTCTAGTGGTTTTTATTGATGATATCATGGTGTGATCTAGAATCTATAAAGAACATGAAAATCACTTTTGCATTATCCTAAAGAATCTTAAAAGACATGAATTATATGCGATGTTTAGCAAGTGTGAATTATGGATTCAATAGATTTCATTTCTTGGCTATATTGTCTCTAAGGATGGAATCCTAGTTGATCCTGCAAAGACAAAGGCAATCCACGATTGGCCCACTCCAACACACATAACTGATGTACGCAGTTTTATTTGCTAAGAAAGTTATATTCGGCTTATCGTATAGAATTTTTCCCGACTGGCTAACCCGCTAACAAAGCTCACACGTAAAGGGGTAAAAAAAATTTGGACAAAAGATTCTAAAGAATGTTTCGATGAACTGAAGAGAAGATTAGTCAATGCTCTTATATTGACTCTACCATCAGGGAATGATGGGTTTGTTATTTATAATGATGCTTCAAAGAAAGAAATCGGTTGAGTCCTTATGCAGAATGATATGGTTATTGCTTATGCATCACGACAGCTAAAAACTAATCAGCAACACTATACTACTCATGATCTTGAGTTCGCTACTGTAACATTTTCTTTGATGATATGGAGACATTATCTCTATGGTGAAAAATGTGAGATTTATACTGATCACAAGAGTTTGAAGTATATTTTCTCACAGAAATAAATCAACATGAGGTAAAGGAGATGGCTTGAACAACTCGAGGATTATGACTGCATGATACTCTACCACCCGGGGAAGGAAAATAAGGTGGAAGATGATTTGAGCAGAAAGGATAATGGAGTTTTGAACAAGATGAGAGTTGAAAGGGATCGTATTTTTATAGATCTAGTAACGATGGATATGTGAATAGCCATGGAAGGCGAAACATCAATGCTTTTTCAAATTGTTTACAAACCATCTTTACTAGAAAGGATAAAAAGTTCTCAGGCTAATGATGAGGGGTTTCAAAAGAATATTAAAGTTGTGAATGATGGATGATTGAGTGACTTCGTATATGAATATGGAATTTTGAAATTTGGGAAGAGACATTGTGTTCTCGATATATGTTATCTAAAAAGGAAATTTTTGGATGATTTTCATATTTCCCATTTCTCTATACACCCTAGTAGCACTATGATGTATGGAGATTTGAAGGAAATTTTTTTGTGGGACAACAAGAAGAGGGAGATTGCTGATTTTGTGTCAAGATGTATGGTTTGTCAACAAGTGAAAGCTGGAAGGCAATAGCCTGGAGGAGTATTTCAACCTATTCCCATACCTTAATGGAAATGTGATAATATCACAATGGACTTTGTCATGGGAATACCAAAGTCTCCTAGAAGGAATGATGCAATATGGGTCATTGTTGACCGTCATACCAAGTCAGCGCATTTTCTTGCTATAAGAGATGATCTACCACTTGAACTTCTAGCAATACTGTATATTAATGAAGTTGCTAGACTTCATGGAGTACCCTTATCGATTTTTTTTATCATGATCCACGTTTTATGTAATGATTCTGGAAAAGTCTTCAAAAGTCCCTAGATACTAATCTTTATTTGAGCACTACCTACCACCCACAAACTGATTGACAATCAGAACGAACTATTCAAACATTGGAAGACATGTAGAGGTCTTATTAACATGATTTTCATGAACTGTTGGATCAGTATTTACCTCTTGTAAAATTTTCCTACAAAAATAGATTCCATTCAATTATACAGATTCCACCCTATGAAGCATTATATGGGAGACGATGTCGTACACCAACTTGTTGGGATGATGTTGGTGAACCAAATCTCATTGGCCCAGAACATGTTGAAGAAATAATGGAAAAGGTGAATATTATCTAGAACCATATCAAAGTAGCTCAAAGTAGGAAAAAGAGCTATGTAGATAACTGAAGGATTTTTTTGGAGTTTAAAAAAGGTGGTTACATTTTCTTAAAGGTATCTCCATGGAAGGGTATTCAACGATTTGGTGTGAAGGGAAAGTTAAGTCCTAGGTACATCTAACCTTATGATGTTTTGGACCAAATTGGAGTCGTAGGTTACCATTTGGCAATGCCCCCCCAAGTCTCTCCAAGGTTCACAATGTGTTCAACGGTTCAATGTTAAGAAATTACATGCCAGACCCAACACATGTACTCACTTATGAAGAAGTGGAACTTGAGCCCGATCTATCTTACTGTGAAGAGCCTATCAAGATTCGTGATACAAGAAAACAAGTATTGAGAAATAGAATGACTCTCCTGGTAAATGTTCAATGAAGGAACTATAAGATTGAGGAAGAAACAAGGGGGCCTGAGGAGCTTATTTTAAAGACATATCGAAATCATTTTAGTTAATATTTTTTTAATTTCGAGGACGAAATTTTTGTAAAGAGGGGAGAATGTAACGACCCAATATTTTTTTTAAAGGAAATTACTTTCATATAAATATTTCATAATCACATTAACTACTAAGTGTTATTTGACCCTTATAACATAAGTTTTTCACTTCTGTGATGTCAATTTCAATAATCTGACATACATTGTCGCAATCAGTATGTTATTTAGAGTCCAATAAGAAAAACATAATTTTTGGTGAAAATTAACCTTCCCTTATGAATTTTAACATACCCTTAAGAATAGCGATATACCATAATGAATAGTAACCTTACCTATGATAATATACAAAATAATATTCAAGTTGAAAGTATAATATACCTATATTTTAGAATATGTTAATGAATTTTTTAAAACTAATTTTTGATAATAAATTATGATTTTAATTAAATATTAAATTAATAATATTTATAAAATTATTTTTGAAAAATGGAGTTCATTTTTATACTCTACACGTCGAAAAATGGTAAGGGTTAATTTTTTGGATTTTCGTAAAATACTTGATTTTTTGATGAATAGTAAAATACGGTAATTTATTGTATATATACATTATGAGCTAAATAGACTATTCCAAGCATCATGGCTAATGTCACCACCCTTAATCTGAATTCACATGATAAAATTTCTATTCTTGGTAATGGAATACTTAATATTTCTTAACTTGTGAGAAAAATAATACATTAATGAGTTTCATATTAAGGAATCCCCTCTCTCCACTATAAAACCCCCTCTCACCCCCTCTTTGAATCAATCCTCTCAAGCCTTGTGCCTTCTCCAAATTCTGGAAAAATACCCCTCCAACCTCCTCTCCCACTTCAATAAATCATTGGCCTCATTAAAAGACCAAAACCTCTCCCTTATGGAGGTTTTCAAGGAAGTTTCGTTCAAGAGGTAAATTCCTCTTTTCAATTCATTGCATTTCCTTTCAAATTCATTGGTTTTATTTTTCTATTACCTCTCTCTATGACAATTTTTAGATGACTCCAGTACCTTATATGTAATGGAATTTTGTCATTATATTTGAATAAGTTATCATCATCTCCCCCTTTTTACCTTCTTTTATACTAGTAGCAAGAACCCCAACCGAGATGTGTCCATTTTACACATTCCAGGATGATGGACATTAGATTTATTTTATCATTCTAAATAATGGTCATGAAACCATTATGGTTATGGTTGAACCAGATTATTATATATAATATAACCTATTTAATATTCGTTAATCACTTTGTTCAAATGGTGTTAGGTTATAAAGAAAAATTAGTTTGTTGTAATCAAATCCCACAAATTAACCGATATAATTATCATTAATGTTCTATATGATAATTCATCTTCATTATAGGAAACCATGTTATATAAATGAAAAATAACACCTATTTATGTTCATAAATAATATATAATTTCAATTATGGATATTTAAATCAATTCCACTTCATTACATATAAACAAGTGAACCGAATATGAAAATAAGAGAAACGGGCACTCCAGAACGACGAAATTAAATACAATTACTTGTAAATAAATACCTAAATTAACTAACCATAATTATGGTAAAATAAATACATTTCTAATAGGTTCTGAAATAATTTATTAAAAATAATAATTTCATATTTTAGGAACTTAAGTACAAGAGAGGGACACGTTTGGAGTTTAGGTAAGGTTTTTTCCACCCAAACATCCATTTTCATTCGAAATACATTCAATGTCTAATTACCTAGAAGTAATTTTATGTATTTTTATGCACTAATCATATTTTATGTGTGAGAATCAGATATATTATTACATACCATAATCATTTCTTATTTTATGGATAGTTATATGTTTTAAAAGAAACTTTCATAATTGTTTTAAAAATACATGCCCGATTCAAAGGAATTTCTCAAATTCGTACCTATTTTAAAAGGCACTCTATAATATTTTTTTAGAAACCATTATATTTATAAAATCATTAATTTTATTATGAAAATACTATCGTAATTAAATTATGGTTTTATACAAATATTTTTCAAAAAGAACTCTTCATTTCAAAATAAAAGAGTATTTATCTCCAGAATTGGTTAATGATTTTATAAGAGTGTTTCCATATAAATCAACACTCTTGTTGATTCCATGGTATTATTGAGTTTAATCATTAATGACATCATATAAAATATTTTATTTAATTTTTTATGACTAACTCTATTGCGGATGATCTATCCTAAAACCAATCACCATATTATTCTGAATGGTTAGTGTTTTATATTTAATGATTTAGGAAAGATATTTACATTTCATATGATAGTTTAAATATGAATGTATATGATTTTTATGTTTATCCCTGATAATATGAGGAATTCAATGGACTTATTAAGTGATGGGTGGGGCCTTCTATAGCCCCTAGATGCACCAGTGGGTCTCATGAGACAAATAGATGTGGAATAGGCCGAGGCCATTCGAAATTTGATATAGATTTTGGCTGAAGCCTTAATCATTAGACGTCTAGGATGAGGACTTACAAAAATGTTTCAGAATGTTCGGCATTATGCATTCTATCATTATGAGTTTAGATATTGATATTTCATGTTGTTATTCGACTAGTATAATAACCATGAATATGTTTTATTATGGCATTATTTACTCAGCTCATATTCTTTCCATAATGTGTTCATGTTTATTATTAAAGGAATGTGTTTTCAATTATTCACCATGTGTAATGTTTATATTATCTTACGCTATATTGCTTACTCTTATTGAGAATTTGAGCTCAACCCTTTCTTATGGTTCATTTTCTCAGGATATGAAGAAGTAATTTATAAATAAATTTCAACCATAATCTAGGAGACGTGATGTTTATAGTATAATAAAATAGTTTTGTTTTTACTTTATTTATGTAAATTTGAAATTATATATGTATCTTGTTTCCAATAATACTAAACTACTTGGTCATTTGGTATTCATATTCCTTGTATGTATTCCAACTTAATCATATAAGAACCAACATCGGGAAACTATGGTTGGGTCCTTACACATCCCATTCCACAGAGTCAATTTTATCTCTTTTCCTAGTATTGCTGATAAGGTTACACCATTTATCAGCATAAAATTCTAAGAAATATACTTCTAAGATGAATCTATCATTTTCAAAAAACTGTAGAACTGAAAATATCTTTTCACCAGTACTGATCCATTGTTCAGCAACTAATGGATCAGAAGTCTCACTGGATGAAGGTGGAAAATACCTCATGAAGGATCAAAAAAATTTTTCTCCCTTATTTTATCATTTGGATGTTTAGAAGGGTTCATAGCTGAAGAAAATTGTGTGATTATGGCTATAATATTCTGAATTACATCTCCCATAACAATTAGCTGTTCAGGGCATAATCATTTTATTTCCCTTCGCATTTAGTTTGAGTACAGTTCTTTTAGGTTCCCGCCATTGACTTAAACCAAGAATCATAGTGTGTGAAACCATAATTATAATGTTAAAAACACATAATTCAAGAATAAAATTTCAATTTAAGACACATTATGTTTTATACTAGCTCATTAATGAACATAAAACATGGATATGATTGTAACCAATAATTAGACATTTCCATTGGGTACATACAAAGGTTCTCTTTTCCTAGTTTTAAAGGTTAGCTATAACATTTCTAGGTTACCAACAATAACTGCGCATAATTTACATAATGATATTACATCAGCATTGAATAATATTTATACATAACTTAACTAAAACAACACCAGGGTCATATAGGATTAGTTTCATTATAAATTTGGAAACATAAATAACTAGTTCATAAACATCCACATTATCTCCAACTTATTTTTGCATAACTATACTCCTTTTAGACATATATTAATTAATACCCTTCTTCATGACCTTGGGAATATACAAATAAAAAAGTGTGATCTAAAATTCTCAGTATGGATAAATATATGAAATATCAATCATATCATAATAATAAAAACATAACATTTTAAAATCTTGTCCTCCAAATAATATATCATAATATAGTGTCCTGGGATATATCATAAAAGATAAATGTAATTTCATTATTCATAACATAATATGTGACATTTCATGTCATACAAACATAATCATATAAAATCATTTCATATTAGTCAAGGCTTATTATCAATACCATCATAGCGGACAAAGTCCATTACTGAACCAGGTTCACTACTCCTTCCATCCCTATATTAGTAAACTAGAGATACATTCCATTCCAGTAAAGTATATCTCCTAAGATATAAATCATTACTTAATTATTTGGTGGGATATAATTGTTTCCACCCATCTCATAATTAAATCATTCTTATGTGTGCCAAAAAATCATATAAACATTCCCCAAAGCATAACCCCTGAAAAAATGGGTTTCTTAAAAATCCTTCAATCATAATTGATATAAAAAATATGGATTTAATAAATAACATTCCATCATAAACACAATGAAATTATAGATATAACAAGGTTTTAAATATACCTCTATTTAAAGAGTGTCATCTTATATGGAAAATAATTTTGAGAAAACACTAGAAAATAATTCATGAGGAAAATATCCATTCTTCTTCAAAAAAGTATTCCTTACTCATAATGAAAAACAATCATAGAAGAAATAATTTTATTTTTACATTACATTGTAATCATTTAGTAGATTAATTATGGAAATAAGTCATTATGAAAGCTTATTATCGCATTCATGTCATACAAGATAAGAAAACATTCTTCTCTTTTTCCGAATAAGTCCAAATCTAACTTGTACTTAAAATGAGAAAGGATTCCATTCATACCATTTTTTAAAAATTAACCATTGTGTAAAATTTTATGGGGATATAATGAATATTTTCAAATACATATTATGGAAAAATGGGCGTGGATGATAAATATACCCTAGTAAGTACTTACAAATAAACAATCTCGAATAAAAACAATATTTGAAAAGTTATCCCTTACCATAGGTCTAATATGCTTTTTATGTATCTACAACTTCTATATAATGATTTAAATAATGTTACAGATTTTTTACTGAATCATAATCACTTTTAGGATATCATTTATGATAATATTTTCATCTGTTTCTTATTAATATTTCATTGGTACTCATTATTCAAATATTAACTATTTTATCATATAATGCATATTTTTTTGATAAGTTATTAATAAATTTTTAGGTTATTGTTATATCATTTATATAATGGTATTATTATAATATAGATCAATTTTATTCATTCAATTCATTTATATAGTAATTCATTGATGGATATTATGTAGAATGAATCACATCGCACCGTGGAGATGGTAAGTCGTATATACGTATGACTGACGATATCATTCCGATAATTGTTGAATCGTATTGAAGTGGATGGTGTATAGTATCTAACAATATATATAATTTTATATTAATCATATATATATTTATTTATTCCATCATTATACCCATACATGTAATTTGGTGGTGAAACAAGGATTACACAACGACATGGAGATGATAAGTCATACATATGTACGCATGCTGGTTTAATTTTTCATAGGATGGGAAGAAGGTGGATTGTGGTTGTTTCATAATCATAATAACATATTATCATATAGTTACTTATATAGTTTTTAATTTATAATCAAATAACACATTAGGTAGAACTGTAATAAGAAATAACTATAAACGAATCTGTAAATAATGTTAAATCTTCTTCGACATGCCTCCTCTAAATAACCTTTTAGAGCACTATAGTTGGTCTTTGAAGAAGACTAGAACATATAGAATGATGATAGGGAAGTTAATAAGAGAACATTTTTTGGTTATTTTTGAACATTAAGTCTCAAAATTAAGTGAATAGTTGAGGGAGGAAGTTCTATTTTATAATTGAGGTGAGGGGAACTTTTGGAAACCTCAAAAAATATTACTTTATAATAAAAAATATCTGACATAAAACCCCCAAAATGTACCAATTTTGAATATGAGAAAATATAACATTGTAATATAATAAATAAATATATTTTATACATGTTTTTATTTCTATTTAAGCATTCTCATTTTAATTAATACTTATATATTTTATTTAATATTTAATTAGGGTATCTAATATTTCAATATTAAAAGGGTGAAATATTATTTATTGGAAGTTAATTAGACCATAAATTAATAATTTTGAACATTTTAGACCATATAATGATTATTATATATTTTTTTTAAAAAATGATATTTACATAATTTAAGAAAACATTATTTTGTCAAAATATCAATTCTATCAATTTGGACATTATTTATTTCATATATTTTTAAAAATATAAAAATTTTAACAGCACCTTAATAGAATTATTTTATTAATTTATAAGGGGTCAAGATAATATCTAATAAATTATTTTACATAATAATTATCCCAAATTATATTTATTAATATATTTTTAATAACATGTTTTTGATCTTTTAATTAATAAAATAATTACTCCTTCAATTCTTGGGTAATTAATTAATATAATTATTTGTTATCTAAAAATTAAAAATAAAAAAATATGATGAATATAAATTCATGATATTTTATAATAATACTTTTAGTGTAATTTATCTTCTGAAAAAACCTTAATTAGAAATGATATACCATTTTGAAACATGAATGTGATAAATTTATATTCACATTAAATTAAATAATATAAGTGTCAAAATCTATTATATAATCCTCAAAATACTCAATATGTCGACCCATGGATGATTATGGTCGAGAAATACTCGACCAATATGATTTGGTCATGTTTTTTCGCCTTTTATAGTTATTAATATTTTAATAAAAAATGTTTTATTAATTTATTATCAATTAATTTTGTTTTTCATTATTGAAGTAAAAGACTTTATGGTAATTATTTATTTCCTAGAAATTAAAAATAGATTTTTATGATAAAAAATTTATATTTAAAATCAGTATTTATAATCTAATATATCTCCTTTGTAACCTTATGTTAAAAATAATTTAATTATTAATGTTTGAGTGAGACATATTTCCTTTTTCTATAAATTAAATAAATTAGATGTTATAATATCATCCAAGTGGGTTCAAATTTTTACTATTTACAAAAAAGTATGTTTTAGGGAAAATTATAATCATCCAATTGTATTAATCAAGTGTTAGTGTAATTTTATAGTATTATTTGTTTTCTTAATTACCCAATTTACCATTTCACCGTGGTAATAAAATTTAGCAAGTTATTATTCTTACTTCCCAAAAATAAAATAATGATTTTTACATTGTTTGTTCGTAATGATTAGAAATATAGAATCCATTTTTCAAAATTCGAAACAAAAAAGCTTTATTAATTCATTTAAAATTAATCTCGTTGTTGAAATGAGAAAACGAGTTATAAATGTTTAAATATTGCAAAAGATTCAAATGTTTTTAAATCTGAGTTTAATTTATAATTAATTCCAAGAACCTAAATTATATTAAATAGTAAAAATATATTCTATATATAATATTAAACCATTCAATTATATAATTTACCCATATAAATTATTTAAATGAGAAAACCCTAATTTCAATTAAAATTTATCGTATTTCTACTATTCATCAAAAAATTAATGTTATTAGAAAAATATCATAAATTCAATAAAAGTATATTTTTATATTCCTAATCAATATAAAATGTTTATGTTTTCTTATAAATTTTTTTAATGTTTTAAAATCATAATTTACATGTGGTTCACCACTCAAAGGTGTAAAATTAACTATTTTAAGAAAATAGGTTTTTAAACATTAAATAGTGGTTTATTCGTACTCTATGACTAAAATATCCATTGTGTGAATATAATAAATATTTTATTAAGTATATAACACACACATATATATATATAATTAATTTTATTATCAATAGTAATTTACTCAAAATTAGGAATATCTAATTTATTTATATTTTTCATAAACAATTGATAGCCAATGAATTCCCAATACATTTTCATAAGTTAGATATAATTATTCATGGTAACATAAAGAATAAGATATCACTATAATTTTATAGTAAGGGTGTCTCATAGTCCGTTTAATCTCACTATTGCATGCATTGAGATCTACTAATGAATAAAAATAATTTAAATAAAATATCTCATAAAAAACATTAGGTTGTTACAATACATATCATTGATGTTTATTTTTTTCCCAAACATCTATTTTTAAAACCCATTTTGAATAAGAATTGAAACTAAAACAATGGATGAGATTTTCATCAGAAGAGCATATTTTTCACCACATTGATAGTTGAAAATATGTTAGTTATGAATATAAAACCTAACTTACATACCTTAAAAATTAACGTGGTATTGATTTAGAGAAATATACTCCATGCCTTGGATAACATCAAATTCAACTAGAGGGTAAATAAAATCTTTTTCAGAAAGAACATTCCCACAAAAATAAACTTGAGAATAATCAGTGACTTGATATTTGATCATCTTACCCTTAGGTGTTTTGAATTCCAATTAAACAAATAATAATTATGGAGATTAATTAACATTCATAAATAATTTTCATGATAAAATTTTATTTATATAACTATGATAAAATTAGATACTTCAATATTTGATAAAACATGTCACCACCCCAAATTCATTGTTCTTTTTTTAATGAAATAATAAATTAATAATTGTTGGTATTATTGCCATGGATCATTTATCATAGTGATCAGTCATTCATAATATTTCTAAATCATGACCCCTTAATTTATATCAATGAAACATTAGTTTTTACCTAGGTTATTCATGGTCATAATCTATTCAAATCCTTCATGATGGAGTAAAATGTAAATTTTAATTAAACCAATAATATTTATTGGGAGTTCCAAAATAGTTGATATGTAACAGCACAATCACCATACAGTAGAATGACAAAAAAATATAATTAACAAACTGTTTTCAGGGGTCTTACCATATGATTCATCATTTTCATAACCATATCTATTTGTAATATCAAGACAGTGATTTTTTTCTAGGAAAACCACAACCCTATCTTTACCAAATCATAAGATATTTTCATATTTATAGGGTTATCCTTAATGTTCCCTATTAATATTTCTTATCATAATTTCAAAGGATCACTAAAACATTTTTTATAACAACAATATATTACCGTACTTTTCATAAAAAGATTTTATATTTTAATTGAGGAATATTCATTTCATAACATAATTATCCACACCAGAATATTATAGGTCTACTGTCTTTAGAAACCCGAATGTTTAAAAAAAATTGTTTCTAAGTGATCCCTCACAATGTTCATCATAACTTGAACTCTTATTTGAAATATCATAATTAATACCTTTATTTACAACATGCGGAAATGGTACATAAGGAATAGTGATTTTAGATGCTCAATATGGGTAAAAATGGGAGATATCAAATGTTACATAACTAACACATGAGCATAAGTGTGTGTCAATATGATATTAAAATTTTAAAACTATACTCTAAATATCTTTGATCATATTCTTGATCTATTTCATGAATAATTAATTTTCAATAGTCATGAATCATAATGTAATCAAATATCATGATCCATGAGAAAATAACATTAGAATAAGGCATATATTTGTAAAATACACATAAACATAGAAAATCATTTCCTTCATAAGAAATTATCATTACCAAGACTATCAATGTAGAATGGGTTCACTAACCAAACCTTTGTAGTTTTTAGGGATCTCTATGAAAAATATCATAGTGGATTGGACTTACTCCCCTTGCTATCATAACATTAATGGTTCACTCCCTTGATTATCTTAGAGGATTGGGTCCCTCAATGAATTTGGTTCACATCCCATTCTAGTAATCCTTATCTCATGTGATATCCATATTTAAAAAATTATTTTGTGGGATATATAACTATTATCTCACTCATCAAATAATGAAACCCATATATATATGTAGAACATGATCATAAACCATTCATCGTAGCATAACCCTTGAAATGGAAAATTATTTTATAAAAATTTCATCATTGAATAACTCGTTCAAAATAAATGGGTTTCATAATAATTTCATCAATTCATCATATCAAAACCCATTTAAAAGTGACAAGTTTTATTAACATTGCATCATAGCATAACATGTAGAAAATAAATGGATTTCTTTTTCATTTCATCAATTCCTATTGCATAACCCGTGGAAAATGAAAGGGATTCATAAATTTTTTTTTCATAATAATATTAAACCATATAGAGAATGAATAATGATGGTATCATTGGATCATAATCCTAGTAAATATTAGGTAACATATTAATATTCCATCTTAGATAAAAAATTCCATAAAAAGATCACATGGAACATTTAAGGTGGAAAACAACATAATGAATTTGAAATAATTTATCTATGAATTTATAAAGTTATTATGGAAAAATATTTCTATAAAAATAATCTTCGAATCATTTAAATTAATATTCAAAAATTTAGTGGTCATGAAAGTGTAAAATTATGATCACGTAGTCTACTTTAAAACAAATATTCTTTTTAGTTTTTTGGTAAAAATTCAAATGTAAAACTTTTAGAATACAACAAGAATATTACATTTAAAAATTTTGTAAATTTTAAAACATGAAAAAAATTCATTAATAAATCAATAAAGAGTACTAAAAATAGTTTTGAAAACATTGATTGAAAATAATGTCTTGTTTGAGAATGGATTTTCAACCAAAGAAAAAAATTATGTAAGTTTTTGTTAAAATATTATTTTGTTCACTTTTGTTCTTAAGGAGATTAAAATGAAAGGGAAAAGTATATTCTCTAGAAATAAATATAGGAAAATAATATTTATGTTTTTCATGAAGGATAAATCATTATTTTTCATCATAATAAACCTAATTATAAATAATCCTTAAAAATAATGAAATTTTAACATAATACCTTTACACATTAGTTACTTTTGAGTCCCAAGCCCCATGAAAGAATTAAACCTATAGGGATTTGTAAATACAGATAGATTTAATAAAAATATTAATATAAAAAATTTATGAGTTTAATATTTATCACATTAAATAATCAAGTCGTAAATATGGAATATTTTTCCATATAAATAAAATTGACACGAAAATATCTTACCATGAGTTATAATTTCTTCAAAATCAATATGAAATACTATATAGAAAATAAAAATTTAATATAATTATATAAAAAATGATATTCATATATAGTCTATCATATTATACTTACTTATAACCTTTAATAACCTATTTATGAAGAAATATTTATTGAAATCACTCTTTAACGTGATAACTTCTATGATTTCATATATGATTTGTTTTGGTTATTTTGGTCTTTTTACTTTCATCATGGTGAAAAAATATATAAAATATTAATATTAATAAATATATATATCTTATATTTATTATATAAATATTTATATTCATCCATAAAATTTATAGATAGATAAATTAATTACACCATTCATCGATACAGTAAGTTTTAAACATGTAAGAACGTTGTTTCCATTTTTTAATGGATGGAAGGAAAGAATGATAAATAATAATTAACATTCAAATAATAATAAATATTTAATATATATATATATTATATTTATTTAATAAATCATTATTACCATCATTTTGAAAATTAAATGAAAACAGAATCCTTTCACATTGTACACATGGTAGTCCACACGTACATATGAGCGATGTTATCATTTTCAAATAGATTGGTAGATAATAATTTGTGTGGTATATTATAATTTCTTGATTATATTTTTGTTATAAATATCATATATAAAAATTAAATTCATCATTATCTCTACTTTTGATAGGAGGGGATGGAAAAACCATTACAATGGTCGGTAAAGTTGTAGTCCCCTATACACACAAATGACAGTTTCGTGTCCCATTTCATTTAAGAGGAGATTGATGTAAGGTATGAAATTAACCTAACAAATTATATATATAGGATATACTTATTTTAAAATATAATAACAGTTTAATTAAATTTTATGTCAATGGAATAAGAAATAAAATAATAATGATCAATTAAGAATGATTCCTATTTTTCAGACAAACTCTATAAGATTATATGTAATGAATTTCTAGGATTTTTTCTTTCAAAATATTGACTTGGGGACATGGCGAGGGTTTTAGGGAAGGTATTTCTTGACTTATATTTTGATCCAAATTCCTTTTTATGTGAGAGATGAAGAGGATAAAGGGATTCCCATTTATATATGGGGGAGAGGACCCATTAGGAAATTTCATAAAATAATACCAAATGAAAATTTTATTATCAATTAAACGTATACCAAATAAATAGATACTAAATAGAGGAATAATAAATGATCAAAATGTATCCAAAAAAATATTTTTCTAAATTTTTACTTAGAAAAGATAACATTATCAGTTGATGTTACCACACAGTAAACTCGTTTTATCTTTAACACCGATAATTAATTTTCACTATTTTTACAGTCCATTATGAACAAAAAATAACTCTACCTTGTTAAATAAAATTATTTACTTTTTTTGAGAAATGGAATCCATTTTATCAAATTAAATTATTATTAGTGATAAATTTAATTTAAAATTAAACCCATAAGGAAGAGGAAAAATATTTTCCCAAATAAATATTTTTCTTATATATAAAATGTTTTTATATTGAATGAAATATAAAATTCATTAAAATGAATTAAATTTTATTAGAAATAATATAATAAAAATAATATTACATTTAAGTCCATTTTATATCAAAATTAAACTATTTATATTTTTTAAAATAAATGAAATTTTTTAACAAAATCATTATTTTTCATTACTCATCAAAAAATAATATTTTTTGATAATTATAAAAAAACTAAATATAATTATATTGAGAAATTATTATTTAAAAATTGAATTCCATTTTTAATTTTTTTCATAAAATAGAAAAAAAAATATATTTGTGAAAAATGCGAAAAGAAAATATTTTTTAAAAAATATTCTATTTTATGTATAAAATAATATTTATTATTATCCCATTATTAGGATAAAAAAATATATTGATGATAAAAAATTAGATTGATTATATAAAATATAAATTACATTAAAATTATTCACCAATGCTGATGAATTTAATTATTTAATAATAAAACACAACCCTAACATAAAAATCATTTTCAGGAAAAAACATTTACATTATTTTAATTTTTTTATTCTTTTAAAATATGTTGATAACTAATTTATTTATTTTCTACATGTGAAAACAATATAATTTTCCTAATTTATTTTGTCCTATTAATACCCAAAAATTATAATAGCTATGTTATAATGTTATGAAATAATAATGTTCATTTAGAATCGGGGTTTTATGTATCAAAAGCTATATAGATTCATAAATTTATTAAAAAACAACATATACTAAAATAACTTTGTGTTACATACACCTCATATTCATACATTTCAAGTCACCCTAGAACAATCCATGAAAAACCAATTTCCTTGACCATAAATGAATATATAAGGAATACACATGCACCATGATTCCTGTGGAGGATATGATAATAATACACATAGGGTTTCACATAACCACCCCTAATATACACTATCATATGCATGTGTATACATGAGGAAAAGAAACACATAAATTAACATGATCATTGAGTTTATCTTCTCTAACATGGTTGCCACAACACTCGATTGTATAATCTCCACTTGCTAACTTCTGTTAACCTGGGTGACATGACCCTGAGAGAAGCAGCTTTGGTGCTATGTTGAAATCAATTTACCACTTTTTTTACCATACTGGTGATAGATATAATCATAAAGACATAGGTAGGGTGGAATTTATAACCTTCTCCCAATACCCTCTAACAATGGGTATAGTCATACACCCATAAGCCCCATCCCCTCAAAAGTGCAGACTAGGATTAGTTTCCTCCATTGTGAGGGGAGGTGAATAAATAGAGGATATTTTTTATTTTTTAAGTAAAAAAACCATATATTACTTATTATAGTATTATGGAATAAAAAATACCATATCCTTACACAACAATATAGAAAATAAATGACAATTGGCACACAAATTTTTTAACAGTTTGAATCTAGTTAGGAACAGTACTCCATATCGTGGATAATTTCTCCCTCAACCATTGATTCATGTGTCTATATCCCTAATATAAATTAACTTGCTATGAATCATGCAGAATCACACCATAATACAAAACTTATCTATGCAATGTAAAAGATGATTACTGAAATGGAATAAAATCAATATAAAATCTTGTTTCCTCAGTAATAAAGAATGTTTATATCTATATTTAAAGAATTCCTACTCCTATTCATGAATTAAATCACTAAAAAATATTCTAATACAAAAACCTCATCAATCATGAAGACACGAGATTGTCCAGATATTTGTAGATGTAGAACCATAATACTTCTGGTTTATAGACCCCTTTTTTCTGAATCTCACCATAAATAGTCCAACATGTGTTAATAGGGTTACAAATTTTTCTCTCACTCTACCCACATTTCATGATGACCATTTTATCAAAATAATATCTCCAATGTGTGTCAATATAATCCAATTATTTTTTGTTAAAAAAACAGGCATTAAATCCCCACAATCTCTGTAAAAGAATTTTAAATGAAAACATAATCTCATGGAGGCCTAAAAACCCTCCATGTAAAATAAAATTCCTAAAAGTACATTAATTATGAAATTCCACTACTAAAAATATTAATATAATATTTATTTATTATTATCAATGTGGAATAAACAACTATGTGGATCTTAACATGAATCAGCTACGTCATTCAATTGGACATGTGTATCAATAGTCAATGTGATTCAACAAGATGGATGAATCAATCTACTTCATAGAATATTTTTCTCTATTATTCAATATTCAACAATATCATAGACCTGTTATATCGTTCACATATCAAAAAGGATTCATGGGTGAAATTCTTATGTGATTCCCTTATATAGCTATAATGACTACATGAATCACTTATGTATATTATCCTTCACAAATTTGGATTTTTATGTAAATCATATAAATTATTTAACCCCATTGCATGATGATTTTTTTTATCAAATACCACTCAAACACCAACAAAAAAATTCATCTAATGTCCATAATTTCTCAAGCATCATGGAACTCCCTTCCATGATATATGAACCCAAAAAACTAGATAAAAACACATTAGACCTATGAATAACTTATATATGGTTTTCCAAAAATAAAATAACCTAAAAGAACCAAAGACTAGGGGTTCATTATGTTTTTTAAAATTAGACCAACATCCAATGGAGTTTTTCAATATACCCGTTTTTTATTTTTTTTAAAAAATGGAAATTCACAGACCTACCATTCAGTAAACATATGAAGGAATCCTGAAGGAAAAAATTTATTTAATCATCTCCCATGAGGATAATTATCGTAGACAACTACTAAAAAAGTTGATATCACTCATAGTACTTTTGTCACATCATCGTGATAAAATATACCCCATCAAGGTTCACTCCCCCAACATGGGTTTCTCTCCCCCTTTTGAAGAAATCCAAGTCTTGGAGGGGAGCTCAAAACAGTTGAAATTAAATTTTATGGGGAAGGATGAACATGATGTTTTATCCTAAACTCCATAGTCCTCTCCATCAGCATAATTTTGATGAAAATTTATGAAATTTGGTAATTTTTAGAAATATATTCCTGTTTTATATCTCCACTAACCAACATTACTATGATAAAATGATATTAGATATCAATGATTTCGGATCTCTAATGTTGCACTAGTTATTTAGATATCCTAATATAAAATTAATCAGTATAAAAAAATTTTAGCAGTCTCTCAATGTAATGACCCAAAATTGTGAATAAATATTGTTTCCTAATTTTATGTGCTATTTTATTTTATTTTTATACTCAAAAAAATGATTCATTTGATAAAATGATTATAACTAAAATGAGACCGTTGGGTTTTGACTATTATATGACCATTGGTCAATATGACCGTTGGAAACTAAACATTTTGATTTTTGTCTCTAAATACAAGTAATCTTGGTTAATTATTATAGAAAGAAGATTCGATGGCGTCGCCCAGTAGTCTTAGATCGATCGAAGCCCATCTAACAGAACATGGGATGGAGGTTGCACCACTGGGCATTGCTCTAGACCAAACCCAAGCCGAACATCATTGTGTGAAGCTAGAACAGAATCGCCTTCGCGAGAAGTTCAACCTGGTAGTAATTACTACTCGTGCGATGTTGGCCGAGCCTCTCTCAGATTCTCTCACCATAGCACACCTTACACTTAGGTCCTACGCTGGCGTGATAAGGGGCTATTTTAGGAGACCGTAACTGCCTTGTGTAATCCTTTATCTTAAATAAAAATTGGGATTTCTTCTTATGATGATGTTTATGAATTTTCAAATGACTGGATAAATATAGTATACATATTTTTGATGAATATTAGAAAAAAGGATATTTTAAAAAATGTTTATGTAAACATTAAATAATTAAAAATGTGTAATGATTTTAAAAAAATGGTCTTCTACAATTATGTTCAGTATAAAATTTAGAGTCTAATAAGATCAACATAATTGTTGATGAATAGTAAATTATGAATAGTGATTTTGTGCTTAGTATTAGTAATGTGACCAAATGGATTATTAATCTCACTTAATGAAAGTATTAATATAATCTAGGCACCTTGATTAAGTAATGTGATTCAATAAAATGGTTAAATAACGGTTTCATAAATTATTATTCAAGTATTAGTTTTTTCGGGTGAATAGTGTTTTTTAATTAAAAATTAAATTTAAAATATTAAGAAAATTATTTTTATAAAATGGATTTCATTTTTGAACTCAGAGCATCGATATTATGTTATGGTAATTTTTGGGGATTTTTCTGAAAAAATGAATTTTCGATGAATAGTGTATTTATTTAAAAAAATAATTTAAAATATTTAGAAAAATATTTTTATAAAATGGAGTTAATTTTTGAAATCATAGAATTGACATTTGGTTAAGGTGAAATTTTGGGATTTTTCTGAGAAAGTGGAATTTTCAGTGAATAGTAAAAATACAGTTTTAGGGTTTCGGTATGTTTAATGACATCATAACTGTGTCATGATGATGTCATGAGATATTTTAAGGGTTGGACGACCTAAGGTGATAACTTATTGTATTTGGGGCCCCATGTGGCCTAACTTCCTGGGAAATATCATGGGAGAGCACATGGTTTTTCGAAAACCACTTTTGAGGTGTCCCTTGGACATTAATGCTTTGTCCCCTCACTTTCCCTATAAATACCAATCCCTCCTCTCATCCATTCGACTCCAAAACCATCCTCAACGAAGTTCTGGTATCCTTACCTCCCAAGGAGTCCTCCCAAGGTTCCCCCAAGCCCTCAAGGTCCCAACCTTTGAGTTTTAAGAGTTTCGTTTTAAGGTAAGGGATCCGACCTCTCTCTTTCTTTTCAAGTAATCTCTTTTATGTCATTTCTTTTATGCTCCATGATCTTATGTTGTAGGATGCTCTTTTATATTACATTTAATGCCATTTTCATGTTCATATTATGATAGGCCCCCTCTTACTCTCATTATTTAATTTTATGAATGATTAAGTAGCGCCGTTAGGCTGCCGAAATTTTTGTAACAGATTCTTTCTCCCTTCTCATTTTTCAAGATCTATTTTCATGTAAAGTCTTTCAAGTTCCCTTTTATTATGTTGGGGTAAATTCAATATTTTTATGTTTTAAGTGGCACCGTTAGGCTGTCGAATTTTTAAGTGGTTCTTTCACCTTTCTCATTTTTCAAAGTTCTAATTCCATGTCATGTCTTGCAAGTTCCTTTTTTTTATGTTGGGGTATGATCTCTAAATATATCATACTGATCTTTTATGTTCATATGATGAGAGACCCTATTTTATCTCATCAATTAATTTTTGTTGATGTTTAAGTGGCGCCGTTAGGCTGCCAAATTTCTAAGGGGTTCTTTCACCCTTCTCATTTTCAAGATCTACATTCATGTCAAGTCTTTCAAGTTCCTTTTTATTATGTTGGGGTATGATCTATATATCTATCATACTGATAATTTATGTTCATATGATGAGAGACCCTGTTTGATCTCATCAATCCATTTTTTAAAGTTTTAAGTGACGTCGTTAGGCTGCTGAGTTCTCATAAGAGAAATCTTATTTTTGTCTCCCTTTCATGTTCTTCGTTTCATATGGTATATCATTAAAATTTCATTACCATGTTCTTAAATACTATATATTCTGTTCCCCTACTGTTTTATGTATCATTTTTGAGTGGGTGACCCATGTCCCCTCTCTTTTCAATGTCTTCTAAAACCATGTATCATAGACGTTATGCTGCATAGTTTTCGTCTCAAAATGCCTCCCTCTTTATCTCAAAATTATTTTATGTTATTAAGTGAATACTCAGAGCTCTTATTTCTACAGGGGTATTCACATATATATCAAAATTTTCTATTTTAAATTTTGGGATTTACATACATGAAACCCACTTTCCCTTTTTCGTGGGTTTAAAGTGACATAAAGATCATGTCTTTAAAGAAGTTTTTAAAACGTTATGATTATGAAATGAAACCTATTTCTTTTATGCTATATGGGTTGTTTATGAAATGATTGATGATGATATATGTGGCTCACAAGATAATAAAGACATGTCAAGGGTGCGCCCAGATAGAGCTCTAATGCATTGTGTAAAGACTTAATCTCTAGAGATGACTTTTTAGACTGATACCCTGGTGAATAACCTTCGTAATTTTTAATGACACCATGGGGATGGACCTTGGTGAAACGAAATGATTGTCAATATTAAATGTTGTATCCACATATTCAAGTTAAGAAAAAAAAATTATTTTTATTATGATATGCCTCATGATTTCATTTTCATGCCTTAATGTTTTTTTCATGACTTTATTAATGTATCTCATGTTCACATGTTAAATGTTTCCCTTGTTTCCCTTACTGGGCCTTATACTCACCCTTTATTTTGATGTATGTCCCCAGGTTATGAGATGCAGTAATGAACCTAGGGTGAACATGAGGAGAATCCTTTCAAGTGTTTAAGAAGAATGTTTTATGTTTTCATGTTTTAAGTTCCTGGTTTCCAAGACACTAAACCTTAAAGATCCTCAGTTTTGTAAAATGTAATGAAAGTTTATGTGATAAAAAGGTGGGATGTTATAGTTGGTACCAAAGGATGGTTTAGTTATTTGTGGAAATTAGGATATGAAAACTCTTGGAAGAACCCTATATAAAAGTTTAAATATAGGAAATCTTCCATGTATTTTGGGGAGTATTGAGTAAGGGGTTTCCAAGAAAATACATCCATGTCTGGATACGAGCAGGTAGATGTGGCTCTGGCACAGATGTACATAGGGGTAAAACCTGAAAACACCGCTTTGAGCTAGACTCAAATGGGAACTGGTACACGACAACGGGCCTTGCTGCACTCTTGGTTACGACACTCCCGGGGGATATGCTTTGGTAAATTCATAAGCTTAGTATGAACCATTATTAAAGGAACAAAGATAAAATAAAATATAGATTCACATAAGAATATATGATCATGGATATCCTAGATTGGAACCTAGGGGATCACAAGGTAGGATATAATTTTATTCTACATGTTTATCGTTTTATGCTTAAAGTTTCCATTTCATGATTATTGGATAAGTATTTAAGCCCCTAATTATAGTTTATTTTCTTAGTTAATGGCGAGAAATGGAAGAACATGTCCCAACAACCAATGTGATAGGAAATGCGACGATTTCCATATTAATATGATAGAGATGATTAGGGGATTAAAAGATGATTATTATTTTGGAAGACGTTCACTATTTTGGAGACCCTATATGATCGAGGTAAATATATTACTATGGTATTTTCATTGAGGAGTAAGGTTGACTTATATTTTGAAGAATTGATGAATTTAAGGTGGACTTATAGTAATTTAGGTTACTTATGGAAATGATTAACCAATCATGGGTAAAATATGTTTAGGTTAGCAACTTTTTTATAAGATGTTAGGTGTGGTTGATGTTGTTTGGAGATGAACAATGAAGTTTATTTTGGAAGACTGTGTTATCAAATCCTTCTTGTATTTGGGTTTCAATCTTAGTTTAGTTAATTTGGAGGAATTTTAAGGACCGTTACTTATGGAATGGTATATGATGAACTTTGGGTAGTGCCTTGGATCTATGAAGATTTAAAAGTAGTTTCCATTCCTATGGGATTATTTCATTTTGAAGAGTTGTTTTACCTTACCCTTTCTGTTTTGGGATACTGTTTAAAGATAGAAGAAATATATAGTTAATCTTTTGTGGATTATGCGATTCTCTAGAAGATGATTCTTGTGTTTTGATGAGACCAAGTAGTTTTGAATGCTCATCGCTTGGGGAAAAGATTAGTTTTGGGTAGAAACTTATTATAGGATTTTACTATACATAAAGGTAGGTATATTTTCTATGTAGTAAATGAATTCCTCAAAATTATGAAAAGGAACGTAAAACAAAAACGGTGTTGGTTTACGTTTCCTAATAGGTAATCAACGACCGTTTACACACATCATATGTTTGGGATTTTCTTATGGTTAACTTTCTCTTAATCATGTTCTCTATCAATCTCCATCAGAACCTGACCCGTTGTTTTTCTTCCATGTCCATGTTTTCCTACATGGAATCCAAGTGTGGGTTAACTCGGGTGACCTTTGTACTTCCATTTCTTTCTTTTAAAGTAATAATTTTACTGACTCCTTTTTTGATGTGGTACGTTCAATGAAATTTCAAAACCCAATTTTAAAAATTACGAGGACGCAATTTCTTAAGGGGGGAAGATTGTAACGACCCAAAATTGTGAATAAATATTGTTTCCTAATATTATGTGTTATTTTATTTTATTTTTATACTCAACAAAAATGTTTCATTTGAAAACATGATTATAATTAAAATGAGACCATTGGGTTTTGACTATTATATGACCATTGGTCAATATGACCGTTGGAAACTAAACATTTTTATTTTTGTCTCTAAATACAAGTAATCTTGGTTAATTATTATAGAAAGAAGATTTGATGGCCTCGCCCAGTAGTCTTAGACCGATCGAAGCCCATCTAACATAACATGGGAAGGAGGTAGCACCACTGGGCTTTGCTCTGGACCAAACCCAAGCCGAACATCATCGTGTGAAGTTAGAACAGAATCGCTTTTGCGAGAAGTTCAACCTGATAAAAATTACTACTCGTGCGATGTTGGCAGAGCCTCCCTCAGATTCTATCACCGTAGCCCACCTTACACTTAAGTCCTATGCTGGCGTGATAAGGGGCTCTTTAAGGAGTCCGTAACTGCCTTGTGTAATCCTTTGTTTTAAATAAAAATTGGGATTTCTTCTTATGATAATGTTTATGAATTTTTAAATGGCCGGATAAATATAGTATACATATTTTTGATGAATTTTAGAAAAAGAATATTTTAAAAAATGTTTATGTAAACATTAAATAATTAAAAATGTGTAATGATTTTAAAAAAATGGTCTTCAATAATTATGTTCAGTACGAAATTTAGAGTCTAATAAGATCAACTTAATTTTTGATGAATAGTAAATTATGAATAGTGATTTTATGCTTAGGATTAGTAATGTGACCAAATGGATTAGTAATCTCACTTCATGAAAGTATTAATATAATCTAGGCACATTGATTAAGTAATGTGATTCAATAAAATGGTTAAATAACAGTTTCATAAATTATTATTCAAGTATTAGTTTTTTCGGGTGAATAGTGTTTTTAATTAAAAATTAAATTAAAAATATTTGGAAAATTATTTTTATATAATGGATTTCATTTTTGAACTCAGAGCATCGATATTATTTTAAGGTAATTTTGGGGGATTTTTATGAAAAAATGAATTTTCGATGAATAGTGTATATATTTAAAAAAATAAATTAAAAATATTTAGAAAAATATTTTTATAAAATGGGGTTCATTTTTGAAATCATAGCATTGATAATTGGTTAAGGTGAAATTTTGGGATTTTTCTGAGAAAGTTGAGTTTTCAATGAATAGTAAAAATACAGTTTTAGGGTTTCAGTATGTTTAATGACATCATAACTGTGTCATGATGATGTCATGAGATATCTTAAGGGTTGGCCGACCAGAGGTGATGAATTATTGTATTGGGGGGGGGGGCCAAGTGGACTAACTTCAGGGGAAATATCATGGGAGAGAACATGGTTTTGAGAAACCCACTTTTGAGGTGTCCCTTGGCCATTAATACTTTGTCCCCTCACTTTCCCTATAAATACCAAGCCCTCCTCTCATCCATTCGACTCCAAAACCATCCTCAACGAAGTTCTGGTCTCCTTACCTCCCAGGAGTCCTCCCAAGGTGCCCCCAAGCCCTCAAGGTCTGAACCATTTTGTTTTAAGAGTTACGTTTTAAGGTAAGGGATCCGACCTCTCTCTTTCTTTTCAAGTAATCTCTTTTATGTCATTTCTTTTATGCTCCATGATCTTATGTTGGAGGATGCTCTTTTATATTCCTTTTACTTCCCTTTTCATGTTTTTATGATGATAGGACCCCTCTTACTCTCATTATTTCATTTTATGAATGTTTAAGTGGCGCCGTTAGGCTGCCGAAATTTTTGTAACGGATTCTTTCTCCCTTCTCATTTTTCATGATCTATTTTCATGTAAAGTCTTTCATGTTACCTTTTATTATGTTGGGGAATTATCTATATATTTATCATACTGATATTTTATTATCATATGATGAGAGAGCCCATTTGATCTCTTCAATTCAGTATTTTGATGTTTTAAGTGGCACTGTTAGGCTGCCGAATTTTTAAGTGGTTCTTTCACCTTTCTCCTTTTTCAAAGTTCTAATTCCTTGTCAAGTCATGCAAGTTACTTTTTATTATGTTGGGGTATGATCTCTAAATATATCATACTTATCTTTTATGTTCATATGATGAGAGACCCTATTTGATCTCATCAATTCATTTTTGTTGATGTTTAAGTGGCGCCGTTAGGCTGCCAAATTTCTAAGGGGTTCTTTCACCCTTAACGTTTGCAAGATCTACTTTCATGTCAAGTCATTCAAGTTTCTTTTTATTATGTTGGGGTATGATCTATATATCTATCATACTGATCATTTATGTTCATATGATGAGAGCCCTATTTGATCTCGTCAATCCATTTTTGGATGTTTTAAGTGACGTCGTTAGGCTGCCGAGTTCACATAAGAGAAATCATATTTTTGTCTTCCTTTCAAGTTCTTCGTTTCATATGGTATATCATTCAAATTTCATTACCATGTTCTTAAATACTATATATTCTGTTCCCCTACTGTTTTATGTATCATTTTTGAGTGGGTGACCCATGTCCCCTCTCTTTTCAATGTTTTCTAAAACCATGTATCGTAGATGTTATGCTGTATAGTTTTCGTCTCAAAATGCCTCCCTCTTTATCTCAAAATTATGTTATGTTATCAAGTGAATACTCAAAGATCTTATTTATACAGGGGTATTCACATATATATCAAAATTTTATATTTTAAATTCTGGGATTTACATACATGAAACCCGCTTTCCCTTTTCCGTGGGTTTAATGTGACATAAAGATCATGTCTTTAAAGCAGTTTTTAAAACGTTATGATTAGGAAATGAAAACCATTTCTTTTATGCTATATGGGTTGTTTATGAAATGATTGATGATGATATATGTGGCTCACATGATAATAAAGACATGTCAAGGGTGCACCCAGATAGCGCTCCAATGCATTGGGTAATGACTTAATCTCTAGAGATGACTTTTTAGACTGATACCTTGGTGAATAACCACGGTAATTTTTATTAACACCTTGGGTATGGACCTTGGTGAAACTAAATGATTTTCAATATTAAATATTGTAGCCACATCTTCAAGTTAGGAAAAAAATGTTATTTTTATTATGATATGCCTCATGATTTCATTTTCATTCCTTAAAATTATTTTCATGACTTTATTGATGTATCTCAAGTTCACATGTTAAATGTTTCCCTTGTTTCCCTTACTGGGCCTTCTGCTCACCCTTTATTTTGATGTATGTCCCCAGGTTATGAGATGCAGTAATGAACCTAGGGTGAACATGAGGAGAATCCTTTCAAGTGTTTAAGAAGAATGTTTTATGTTTTCATGTTTTAAGTTCCTGGTTTCCAAGACACTAAACCTTAAAGATCCTCAGTTTTGTAAAATGTAATGAAAGTTTATGTGATAAAAAGGCGGGATGCTATACTCAACCTCTATATATAGATCATATAATTGGACATTAATCTAAATCATCTTTGTTAAAGAATTTGTTTCTGTAGTATATTATACCTCAACTATCCTTAGAGACACTAAGTTCTTCTTTTTATATTAGATGAAAAATTTATCTCTTAAAAGATAATTCCACGGGATGTTGAGAATATATTTGTATAGTCATCATCCCAATCCATAACCATTAATACCAACAAGCTTTAATTAGTTTTGTCTCTATATAGATACCCAACATTAGCATTACATTCATGTATCTCCATATTCTCTTACAAGACAACTAGTGAGAATAATTGGGTTTACCGTAAAATCGGGCACATTGTGTCACATGATAAGTTATGTCTGTCCTCAATGCAACTACATAAATAAGAATTCAACTATGTCTTCTAAATAATTTATTCTATAAATTTCATCTCACTTTTTCTATTCATAGTTTAGTACAAATGGATAATTATTTTGAAACCACTTTTTCATTGTCCCTGCCAACCCTATTCAATAATTCCACAAAATACCATTCTTTAGATAAAAGTATTTAATTCGTTATCAATTTAATCTAAATCCTTTAAAAGTATTCAATTTCATCAAGCATGTATATCTCACCATGATGTTTATTTACATAGAAAACTCTTAACCGAGACATTCATCATCACCATAAATTAACATCCCAAGTAAGTAATGAATAATAGATAGTTTTATCTATGTCTATTAATGATTAAGATAGTGTTTTAGAGGCTTAAAATGAAAATAAATACAATATTATGCATGGAATACACTAATATTCTTAAAAGATTGTTTTATTGCCTTTTGATGGCAAAACCTTTTTAAATCAAAATTTTGACAATTTTATAATCTATATTTGTCAAAATAAAAATATTCATTATTATTGGGACATTGAAATTTACATTGGATAAATTTTTGATATTTTTCTTACAATGTTCAGTTTTTAATGAATAGTGAAAAAATACTGTATTTTACATCAAAATTGATTTTTCATTTAATTTAATTATATGGTTAGATTATACTTTTAATTGGTCTTCAAGTGTAATATGAATATATTTTTACCATTTAATCAAATGGTGGTCATTAGGATCAATTTCACTTTTAAATTGGACTTAAACTAGTGTCAATCTTTTGATACGTATTGTTTCATAAAAACACGCTATTTGTCATGACATCGAGAATTAATCATTAAATTAATTAATATGACTTATATTATTTGAATTTTGTAAAATAGACATCATTTTTGAATTCGGAATATCAGATATAGCTTAGGGTGATGTTTTGGTATTTTTCTGAAAAACTTCAATTTTTGATGAATAGTGAAACCACTAAGTGGTAGTTAAAGAAACTGATTTTTCGTTTAAATGAAACTTTTCCAGTTCTATGATTTCATTTTAAAAAAATCCGACGTACATGGTTGTCATTAAGAAGTAAAATGTGGTTCAATGAGACTAAAATAATTTTTTGGTGAATAGTAACTTTTAAGTTCTTAATCACGATTAATGGTAATTAGTGTAGTTTAAGGTAAAAATAATGTTTTAATAATACGAGATGAGCTTGAAACATGTCCTACACTCATTGGATGTGTCATGGCATACCAAGAAAATCCATGGGTCAACTTGGGGACCCCATGGAGCCACTTTGGTTGGGAAATGACATAAATAACTTTTTATTTAATGTAAAAGTAAAAATGACACAAACATGAAATGTTTTACTAAAACAATTTTTACATGGGGTTATAAAGATCAGATTTTTTATTATAAATATTAATTGGAAAGCTAAAACGATTTCCTACATCATAGTATTTTTTTATAATTTTTAGACTTTAAATAAATTAAATTATTTATGACATCATGATGATGCAGCGATGACCTCATTATTTAACGATTTAAATAAAATGGAATGATAATGTAAAATCTAAGACCTAAACATGGCCAAAACCTATTGTATGGGTGTATTTAGAACCTTTATCACCTTATCCTCGAAACACATCAATGTGGGTCCTCTTAAATCCGAATACCATTTTAAAATAAATTGACTTTTCTTTACCTTCCAAGAGTGCCCCTCCTCTCCTCTTATAAAAGGCCCCCACCTCTACCTCCTTACCCACACTTCCAAAGCCCTTGGATAAGCAAAACACTGCCAATTTTGTCTCTCCACTTCCCTCTATTACTCCTTGAAGCCTTACATTGGGCAGGAGTCTTCCCAAGGAAGCCTTTGAGCTCAAACCAAAGGGAGTTACCCGATTTTAAGGTAATGTCTTCACTTGAGTCCTTTTGTTTTATTTTGCTTCTACAACCCCCTAAACTCTTTTTATTAATTTATTTTGTAACAACACCAGTATCTTAAATATACTAGGATGTTGTTATAAGAAGTATTCGAGCTACACTTACACACACCTACATCTAATGGTTAAAGAACATAATGTTTCTGTGGATGGTGAATTTATGCCTCCCGAAACGATGATTGTTCAACATTCTTTTAACACCATCAAAGGTGGCCATTAAGATGTCACTATATTTATATATGATATATAATATGTTTATTTTTTTCTTAAGCTTTTGTATTTTTCATTTTGGGCATACCTTTATGGTTTCCATTACGGGTAAACGCGATATCTTCATTTAAGGATGTGCAGACTACCGCCCCCTCAAAGTGATTTGATTCGTTAAATACCATATTTGGGACGTATAAAGGATGGATCTATGAAATTACATATGATATTATACTTGAATTATAATATACCTTTACATCATTATTATTCCATTCTATAAAATACGAAATAGAAATGAAAGTAGCGTTCATGCGTACGTACGGCTTACCGTCTCCATGAACGGTGCATTTCATTTATTACCTCTAAATGATTATGTAATATTATAAATGCATCTATATACTGGATATATATGATATATACATAATGATTATAATTCTGGATATAATGGATACATGAACAACATGTAATTATAAAGGGTTTATTTTTGACTCAAGTACCAATGATCGTTAAAACGACCGTTATTAACTTAAATAATTACATATTGTTCGTGACATGGCAATAAGTCATATAAAAGGAATAATGAACTTGAAAAAGGTTCTTAAACAAGTAGAAATTAACACAAGTTTATTATTCAGGAGATTAAAGAACGACCGAGTCATGTCGAACCCGAGGTATGGGACTTCGTCTCAATCTCCTTTCATTGAGGCATATTTTGTTTTATACACAACCTTATTTTATACGGTGTATAAACCCCTTTTAATTTTACGTTTATCCAAAAGGAATCTTTTTTATACAAAGCATTTTACTAAACGACAAAAGGGAATGTTTTTTTTCGTACGTACGCAGTGACAACAACTTCTCCGCCGCCGTGACCGTTATTTGAGTTCCGGCTTCCTCTACAAGCCATACCATCTTTTTAAAGAAAAATAAATACCATGTTTTAATTTTCTTTTATTTTGGTATTGAAAATGGTTTTCATAATGTTTTTATATCAATGTGTTGTATTGATATCTTGTGATTTAAAGGTGAAAATGTTATGTTTCCTTTATGCATGTTTTATGTGATACGATTATGTTGAGGTTCTTGGGCATTATTATGAAGATGGGTGGTTCCGTGATAAACTAAGGGAGGGTGAGCCCGATATAGCTCTCCAATGCATTGGGTAACCCGAAGGAGTGAATCGTTAAGGTTTCTCCGAAGAGATTTAGGGAATATAATGTGATGGGTATTCCAAACGTAACCAAGAGTGTTACTCCCTACGTAAGAATGTTATGAATGCCTCATGTTACCTTTATGTCTTATGATTTCCATGATTTATTCATGATTTTATGAGGTATGTTAAAGTGATTATGTTTTATGGGTAAAGTATGATTTCATTTTTTTGTATATATGTACCCATGTTTCCTTTCCATATTTTTATATCCTTTACTGAGCTTTTTATGCTCATCCCAAGTTTTTTTGAAATGTTTTTCACAGGTCAAAGGAAAGGTACATGATATGATGAAAGTGTCAAGGAAGTGTCAAAAAAGAATCCATGTTTTATTTTAAATATGTTTCCATTGATGGGAAAGAAGAATACTATCTTTATGTAACCACTTTGTTTATACGTGGAATGTAACGCATATTTTATGATCTAATTCTCTAAAACTCTAAACCCGAAAAGATCCTCAATGTGTAATCATTTAATAACTCAAGATTAAGTAAGGTTTAAGGCTGGGGCCTTATATTTGGTATCAGAGGTCAATTTAGATAACATTAGGAGTTAGAATTTTATTAAATGATTATCCAAATTTTTTTATGGTCAAATTGAAGTGATATAGTATTTGAAGATTACCATGTTGCTTCATCTAAGACATGTTTGTTCAGAATGGTTTTCCGCAGAGGAAATAGGGAAGCAGTGCTAGGAAGGCATACAGAAGGAAATAACCTTCCGAATCAGCAACCTGAGATGGTCGGAATTGGAACTGAACAGTTTGTTGCAATATTGGCACAGCTGACTCAAGCGATAAATGGCGGTGGTATCCATACACGAGATCAGCCAGATCAACTGCAGAGGAACATGTCAGTGGTGGAAAATTTCATGAGGCAACATCCCCCATCATTCAGAGGATCATCTGACCCTATGCTAGCTTAAGTGTGGATTAAAGCACTGGATAAGATTTTTGATGTCATGGGGTGTTTAGACAATCAAAAGGTTAGTCTTTCTATTTACCGTTTGGAGGGTGAAGCAGATCAGTGGTGGTCGATGGTTAAAAATATTCGGGACGCTGATGAGATTTATTCTCTCGACTGGGATGAATTCAATGGTATGTTTCATGAGAAGTATTTTCCTAAGGCTGTTCGACTTAGGATGGAAAAGCAATTCTTGGAATTGAGGTAAGAGGAAGACTCAGTGGCTGCCTATGAAGAAAGGTTCACTCGATTGGCAAGGTATGCTCCAAATTTTATCCGAGACCTTGATAGTAAAATCAATTATTTTTACTCTGGATTAAAGCAAAAATATCGAAGGGCCTTAGCTTCTCGTGAGTTTAAAAGTTATGAAAAGCTTTTTCGATGTGCTGAGAAAGTGCAAATGGAGTTTTCCGATGATCAAGTGTTCTATAACAACCAACAGAAGAAGAGATCGAGGTGGCAGGAGAATGGTAAGAATTCTTCAAAAAAGTCTGATGGTAAGAAATCTAAGTTTCCACTTTGTGATAAATGTGGGAAAAGGCATGCTGGGGAATGCCTTCTGAACTCTAGAAAGTGCTACCGATGTGGTAAGATGGGACATAAGGCTCGTGATTGCACTGAAAAAGATCAAGGTGAAGGTAATACCAAATTTGATTTATAGTTAGTGAACTGTTTTAAGTGCAATGAGATGGGTCACTATGAAAACGAGTGTCTGACAAAGAGCTTGAGTGATGGGAAGCAGTTAGACTACAAGCAGAAAGGGGTGGTGAAAACCGTTGCAACTACTTCAGCAGATGTCGGGTCATCAAATGAAGTTGTTTCAGGTACTTTGTTTGTTTTTTCAGATTATTCCAGTGTGTTGTTTGATTCGGGGTCTACACATTCTTTCATCTCTGAATCCTTTTCTAGTAAAATGGGAATACCATCTCAAGAAATGACTCCTGAACTTTTGGTAAAAACACCTGGGGGAAATGTTGAGGCAAAAAGAATTTATAAGAATCTTCCTATCCTTATCTGTAGAAAGAACCTACTTGCAAACCTTATTGTTCTACCTCAAGTAGAGTTTGATGTTATCCTGGGTATGGATTGGCTCTCTATTTACCATGCTAAGATTGACTGTAGAGCTAAAGAAGTTTATTTTCAAAAATAATTTCAGTTTGTGTGCAAGAATGAACACTTAATGTTGATAACTTATCAAGAGGCCAAGAAAATTGTAAAAGATGGAAATGAATGTTACCTTGCACACATCGTTGAAAATAAAGGAACTGTTCAGATTAATGATGTGCCAGTGGAAAATGAGTATCCTAATGTTTTTCCTGATGAGTTTCCTAGAATTATACCAGATCGGGAAGTTGAGTTTACTGTTGACTTAGTTCCTGATGCTAAGCCAATTTCAAAACCCCCTTATTGAATGGATCAAATTGATCTTTTAGAGTTGAAGGATCAATTGCAAGATTTATTAGAGAATAGTTTCATTCGACCTAGCACATCACCATGGGGTGCTCCTGTTTTATTTGTTAAAAATAAAGATGGTTCAATGAGACTTTGCATTGATTATAGATCCTTGAATAACATCACTATTAAGAACAAATATCCTTTGCCTCATATCGATGATTTGTTTGATCAGCTCCAGGGAGCTCAGTATTTTTCAAAGATTGACTTGAGATCGGGGTACCATCAGCGGAAGGTAAAAGAAGAAGATGTTCTGAAGACCGCGTTCCGTACAAGATATGGCCATTATGAATTTGTAGTAATTCCTTTTTGGCTAACCAATGCACCTTCTGTATTCATGGACTTAATGAATAGAATTTTCCATGAGTTCTTGGGTAAGTTTTTGGTGGTTTTCATTGATGATATTTTGGTGTTTTCTAAACGTAAATAGGAGAATGAAAGACATTTAAGGGTTGTCTTTCAAACTATAAAAGAAAATAAACTGTATGGGAAATTAATCAAGTGTGAGTTTTGGTTGCAAAAAATTTCTTTCCTTGGTCATATTGTTTCTAAAGATGGGATAACTGTTGATCCTGCAAAAACAAAGGTTGTTGAAGAATGGCCATGAACCACAAATGTAACTAAGATTCGTAGCTTCCTTGGTTTGGAAGACTATTACCGAAGGTTTGTTAGAAATTTTTCACGATTATCTAGTCCAATGACTAAGCTAACTCAGAAGGGTGTTAAGTTTATCTGGACAAAATAATGTGATGATTGTTTTCAAGAATTGAAAAGATGATTGGTGAATGCTCCAGTTTTGGCACTACCTTCCAGGAATGGTGCGTTTGTTATCTACAATGATGCTTCATTGAAAGGACTTGGTTGTGTCCTATTGCAGAATGATCAGGTAATTGCTTATACTTCACGATAGTTGAAAACTCATGAGGTAAATTACCCTACACATGATTTTGAATTAGCTGCTGTTGTTTTTGCTTTAAAAATTTGGAGGCATCATTTGTATGGAGTAAAGTGTGAAATATATACTGATAAAAAAAGTTTAAAGTATATATTTACTCAAAAAGAGTTAAACATGAGACAGAGGAGATGGCTGGAATTAATCAAGGATTATGATTGTACAATTCATTACCATCCGGGAAAAGTAAATAAAGTGGATGATGCTTTGATTCGAAAAAGTAATGCTTCATTAGAAATGTTGTGTTTGGAACGTGATCCTTTGGTTAAGGATTTGATGAACTTTGGCATAGAAGTTTTTGGTGCAGGAAGTTCTTCTATTTTTTTTCAGGTATCAGTGAGATCATCTCTATCAGATAGAATCAAGCAAGCACAGAAGCAAGAAAGTGAGTTGCAGAAAAAGGTAGAGCTGGTTCAGAAAGGTAAGTTTCCTGAATTCAACATTGATAATGATTGCATTTTGAGATTTGGGAAGATATTGTGTGTGACTTGTGACTCACAGTTGAAGATAGAGTTGTTATGTGAAGCTCATAGTTCTCCATTTTCAGTTCCTCCTAGAAGTACTAAGATGTACAGAGATCCACGGGAGTATTACTGGTGGGATGGAATGAAAAGAGATATTGTTGATTTTACTGTGAAGTGTTTGACATGTCAACAGGTTAAAGCAGAGTGGCAGTTACCGAAAGGGATGCTTCATCCTTTAACAGTGCCAGAGTGGAAATGGGAGAATATATCCATGGACATTGTTGTGGGATTACCGAAGACATCTCGAGGTAATAATTCAATCTGGGTTATTGTTGATCGCTTGACTAATACTGCACATTTCCTTTCTATATGAGATAATTTTTCCCTAGATCAACTTTCCCGTTTGTATCTTAAGGAGATAGTCAGGTTACATGGAGTTCCCCTCCTCATTGTATCTGATCGTGATCCCAGGTTCACTTCTAACTTTTGGAGAAGCCTTCATAAGTCGTTGGGTACTAAATTAAATTTTAGTACAGATTTTCATCCTCAATCAGATGGGCAGTCAGAATGAACAATTCAGACATTGGAGGATATGCTACGTTCTTTCTCTATGGATTATCAGGGAAGTTGGGACCAACATATTTCTTTGATTGAATTTTCATATAATAACAGTTTTCATTCCAGTATACAGATGGAACCATTTCAGGCATTATATGGGAAGCGGTGTTGAACTCTAGATTTCTGGGATGAAGTGGGTGAAAGGAAGTTGATGGGACAAGAATTGGTAGAAGATATGGAAGAAAAAGTTCAGCTGATTCAGAAGCACATGAGAATAGCTCAGAGCAGGAAGAAGAGTTATACGGATAACCGGATGAAGGATCTATCTTTCGAGGTAGGTGATCATGTTTTTCTCAAGGTTTCTCCTTGGAGAAGTGTGATGAGATTTAGTAAGAAAGGAAAGTTGAGCCCAAGGTTTATTGGACCATATGAAATTCTGGAGAGAGTTGGATCAGTTGCATACCGGGTGGCTTTACCTCCGAGTTTATCTCAGGTACACAATTTTTTTCACGTTTCGATGATGAGAAAGTATATGCCAGATCCATCTCATGTTTTGAGTCCAGAGGTAGTTCAGCTGGAAGAGAACCTATCTTATAAGGAACAACTAGTCCAGATTCTTGACCACAGGGAGCAAGTGTTATGAAATAAGGTGACTAATCAGGTAAAGGTTTTTTGGAAAAACCACATGATGGTGGAGGCAACATGGGAATCTAAAAATGCAATGAGGGAAAAGTACCCCCATTTATTCGATAAGTAAATAAATTGCAGGGACACAATTTTCTAAAGGGGGGAAGGATGTAACATCCCAAGTAATTAATGAATAATATAGATTTTTATCTTTGTTTATTAAGGATTAAGATAGTGTTTTAGAGGCTTAAAATGAAAATAAATACAATCTTATGCATGGAATACACTAATATTCTTAAATGATTGTTTTACTGCCTTTTGATGGAAATTTTTTTTAAATCAAACTTTTGACAATTTTATAATCTATATTTTTTCAAAATAAACATATTCATTATGATTGAGACATTGAAATTTACATTGGATAAATTTTTGGTATTTTTCTGACAATGTTCATTTTTTAATGAATAGTGAAAAAATAGTGCATTTTACATCAAAACTGCTTTTTCATTTAATTTAATTATATTGATAGATTATCCATTTAATTGGTCTTAAAGTTTAATCTGAATATATTTTTACCTTTTAATCCAATGGTGGTCATTAGGATCAATTTCACTTTGAAATTGGACTTAAACTAGTGTTAATCTTTTGATACGTATTGTTTCATAAAAACACGCTATTTGTCATGACAGCGGGAATTAATCATTAAATTAATTAATGTGACTTATATGATTTGAATTTTGTAAAATAGACATCATTTTTGTATTCGGAATATCAAATATAGCTTAGGGTGATGTTTTGGTATTTTTCTGAAAAACATCATTTTTTGATGAATAGTGAAACCACTAATTGGTAGTTAAAGTAACTAATTTTTCGTTTAAATGAAACTTTGCCACTTCTGTGATTTGATTTTCAAAAAATCCGACATAAATGGTTGTCATTAAGAAGTAAAATGTGGTTCAATGAGATTAAAATAATTTTTTGGTGAATAGTAACTTTTAAGTTCTTAATCGCGATTAGTGGTAATTAGTGTAGTTTAAGGTAAAAATAATGTTTTAAAAATATGAGATGATCATGAAAAATGCCCTACCCTCATTTTATGTGTCATTTCCGACCAATAACATCCATGGGTCAACTTGGGGACCCCATTGAGCCACTTTGTTTGGGAAATGACATAAATAACTTTTTATTTAATGTAAAAGTAAAAATGAAACAAACATGAGATGTTTTACTAAAACAATTTTTACATGGGGTAATAAAGATCAAATTTTTTATTATAAATAATAATTGGAAATATAAAAATATTTCCTACATAATAGTATTTTTTTATATTTTTTATACATTCAATAAATTAAATTATTTATGACCTCATGATGATGCAGCGATGACCTCATTATTTAACGATTTAAATAAAATGGAATGATAATGTAAAATCTAAGACCTACACATGGCCAAAACCTATTGGATGGGTGGATTTATAACCCTTATCACCTTATCCTAGAAACACATCAATGTGGGACCTCTTAAATCCGAATACCATTTTAAAATAAAGTGACTTTTCATTACCTTCCAAGAGTGCCCCTCATCTCCTCTTATAAAAGGCCCCCACCTCGACCTCCTTACCCACACTTCCTAAACCTTTGGCTCGCCCAACCCCTGCCCATTATGTCTCTCAACTTCCCTCTCTTACTCCTTGAAGCCTCACATTGGGCAGAAGTCTTCCCAAGGAAGCCTTTTAGCTCAACCCAAAGGGAGTTACCCGATTTTTAGGTAATGTCTTCACTTGAGTCCTTTTGTTTTATTTTGCTTCTCCAACCCCCTAAACTCTTTTAATTCATTTATTTTTTAACAAATCAAGTATCTTAAATATACTAGGATGTTTTTATAAGAAGTATTCGAGCTAAACTTACACACACCTACCTCTAATGGTTAAAGAACATACTGTTTCCTTGGATGGTGAATTTATGCCTCCCGAAACGATGATTGTTCAACATTCTTTTAACACCTTCAAAGTTGGCCATTAAGATGTCACTATATTTATATATGATATATAATATGTTAATGTTTTCCTAATGCTTCTGTATTTTTCATTTTGGGCATACCTTTATGGTTTCCATTATGGGTAAACTCGATATCTTCATTTAAGGAAGTGCGGACTACCGCCCCCTCAAAGTGATTTGATTCGTTAAATACCATACATGGGACGTATAAAGGATGGAACTATGATAATATATATGATATTATACTGGAATTATAATATACAATTATATCATTATTATTCCATTCTATAAAATATGAAATAGTAATGAAAGTAGCGTTCATGCGTACGGACAACATACCGTCTCCATGAACGGTGCATTTCATTTCTTACCTCTAAATGATTATGTAATATTATAAATTCATTTATATACTGGATATATATGATATATACATAATGATTATAATTCTGGATATAATGGATACATGAACAACATGTAATTATAAAGGGTTTATTTTTGATTCAAGTACCAATGATCGTTAAAACGACCATTATTAACTTAAATAATTACATAGTGTTCGTGACATGGAAATAAGTGATATAAAAGGAATAATGAACATGAAAAAGGTTCTTAAAAAAGTAGAAATTAACTCAAGTTTATTATTCAGGAGATTAAAGAATGACCGAGTCAAGTCGGACCCAAGGTATGGGACATCGTCTCAATCTCCTTTCATTGAGGCATATTTTGTTTTATACACAACCTTATTTTATACGGTGTATAAACCCCTTTGACATTTAGGTTTATCCAAAATGAATCTTTTTTATACGAAGCGTTTTACTAAACGAAAAAAGGGAATGTTTTTGTCGTACGTATGCGGCGACAACGACTTCCCCGCCGCCGTGATGGTTATTTGGGTTTCGGCTTCCTCTACAAGCCATACCTTTTTTTAAAAGAAAAATAAATACCATGTTTTAATTTTCTTTTATTTTGGTATTGAAAATGGTTTTCATAATGTTTTTATATCAATGTGTTGTATTGACATCATGTGATTGTAAGGTGGAAATGTTATGTTTCCTTTATGCATGTTTTATGTGATACGATTATGTTGAGGTTCTTGGGCATTATTATGAAGATGGGTGGTTCCGTGATAAACTAAGGGTGGGTGAGCCCGATATAGCTCTCCAATGCATTGGGTAACGCGAAGGAGTGAAACGTTAAGGTTTCTCTGAAGAGATTTAGGGAATATACTATGATGGGTATTCCAAACGTAACCAAGAGTGTTACTCTCTACGTAAGAGTGTTATGAATGCCTCATGTTACCTTTATGTATTATGATTTCTATGATTTATTCATGATTTGATGAGGTATGTTAAAGTGTTTATGTTTAATTGGTAAAGTATGATTTCATTCTTATGTATATATGTACCCATGTTTCCTTTCCATATTTTTATATCCCTTACTGAGCATTTTATGCTCATCCCAAGTTTTTTTGAAATGTTTTTCACAGGTCAAGGGAAAGGTACATGATATGATGATAGTGTCAAGGAAGTGACAAGAAAGAATCCATGTTTTATTTTAAATATGTTTCCATTGATGGGAAAGAAAAATAAAATTTTTATGTAACCACTTTGTTTATACGTGGAATGTAATTCATGTTTTATGATCTAATTCTCTAAAACTATAATCCCGAAAAGATCCTCAATGTGTAGTCTTGTAATAACTCAAGATTAAGTAAGGTTTAAGGCTATGGCCTTATAATAATGATGATGACATGCACATAGTAAATTACAATTATATTTCCATTTCTCATGTATTTCACATAATGATTATAATCTAATTTAACATTACTGTAATTAATATACCATATTAATCCATCTAATTTTAAATAGTAGTCTCTAGTGTAAAATTTCAAAGAATATAATACATTCTTTAATATTACAACCATGCTTTCATCCTTTCCTAATATAAAAACATCAGGTTGTTCAATATAGACTTATTCCAAAAAATCACCATTTACAAGGGAATACATCACATCAATTTGATAATATTTATAAGGTTTGTGTTAATAAACATCCAAGAAGATTTTTATGTCATCCACATTGTCAATTATAATGGTCTTGTGGATTTAATATCCACCTTCTTGGGAATATTGTGTGTTATCTATCATTTATCACATGTTATACAAACATCATATTGATATGTATTGGGATTTGGTAAATCTATTACATATTTATATTTCATAATATTTATGATGATCACATTCATATGATGCCCCAGTCTTCTATTCCATATAATGTCCTCAACATTCATCGATAAGTAGCATGATTTTGATAGATCACAAATCAAGAATAGAATTACACTTATTCTAAAGTCATAAAAATTAGTTCTTTATAACATATTCATTTAATTATATATTTATTTTTCTTTAATAAATTCTCATTAAAAATATTAAAATGTTACATAATATTCAATATGTTTTGTTTTCTCCCTTCAATATAAATATGGTCCCGTAATTTAAATTTATTATTTTCAATATGTGTTATGACAATTCCCTTAATATTCAACTAGGATTCAGTAACAAGAATTAATTCACCTAAATCAGATTTTTAAATATTCTTAATATTTTTTTCATCACTAGTCATGTGAGTGTAACACCCAATATCAAGTGTTTAAGCATATGTTTTCTTTCTTTCTTTGAAATCACTTCTAAAAAGAATGGATTTTATTCCATGTAAATTTGAACAAGTTTTTGTTTATATTTTAGTGGTACCTTAACAAGGTAATATAGTTATACATTTATTAGTTCTATTTTCCTTTTTATCACAACAACTACACAACTCTCCTGGATAAAAAAATCTATTTTGTGTTGTTAGCATGCGACAAGTTTCCTTCTTCTTATTTTTATTTCATTATTATAGAACCTATTTTATTCTCATTATAAATACTCCACATGTGTTTTTTTATTATCCTTATTAAATATATGTTATAAAACCATGTATTTGGTATATGTTGTATTATTCTACAGAAGTATCAATAACCTTGAATTAAAACTTCTCTTGAGAAATGAATGTGGTATTGAGAAATATTTTTTTGAGAACTTCACATTCAAAGAACTACTTATGTATTATTTCATCCCTTATTTTGAATATAATATATTTAAAATATTCTCACATCATCATGTTATTTTATAATAAATTTTAACTCTGATATTTTTGAGAAATAAAATTTTAAATAATTTGATTAATTTGATGGAGTTTTTTCAACGCAATAAAATGTTTAGATGAACCATAAAATATTATATCTCTATTATAACCATGTCATTAAATTTTTGAAAATAAATTTGAATAACTAAAATTATGAAATAAATATATTCGTCCAACTCAATATGAATTTAATTTTACCTTATTTGAAAATTATTAAAGCATTTTTAGTAATGCCATTCAAATCATCATGAAATAATTTTTCATCGAAAACTTATACTTATTTATTTTTTGTAGATCTGCGGTGGTTTGTTCTACGTCGGCGATTTTTGATGTGAGCGGTAGCGGCTTGGATCCAGTCATACTTGGAAGGATGCTTACCATAGCATCTATCAGAGAATGTAGTGCACATGTTTCTGTGATGATGACTGTTGCGAGGATACGTGGAGAAGATGTAGCGGGGGTGACCAGTGTGGGCAGGTCACTTATGGTCGATGCCATGTGGATAAGAACATGAGCTATGGCTGATTTCCATATAGTTTTTGTGAACAACATAGATAGAGCGCGTATGTATTTGGAATGTACATCAGATGGTGTGGTTGCAGTGGAAACTAAGATGATAGTTGATGGTGCGGTTGCGGAAGAAGTTGAACATTATGCCTTACTGGATAAAGCAGATAATTTTCCACCTGGTCCTCCCGTGGTTATGTAATCTGGTAAATTGAAATCTATATTTGGTGTTGCAGATGCTAAACAGGTCCCCAATGACAGATATGTTCCACATATTAAATAAATTGCTCTGGATAAAATATTCAAGAAAGGTGACATTGCCTGTGTGACTACTAATAAGGAGGTGATTCTTGAAAATTTAAACTTTGTGAATACTCAATAATTTCGATACTTATTCTTCCTTCTGGAGGAAAATCATGGACAATTGACGAATTAGTTCGGAATATGACTTCTATATGGGGTTTCTATGGTTGGAAATGTATTCCTTTGGGTCATGGTTTCTCCCACATCATATTTTCATCAGAGGATCTAAAGTGCAGTGCATAGGGTATTGGAACAATCGCCTTTAAACTTGGAATGATATGATTTCAAGAGTCAGAAATTAGGTTTAATCCATTTTCCATTAAAAATACTAGAGATCTGGTTTGGAACAAATTTTTTGGTCTTAATTGGGTCTTGTGGAATCCCCAGATCTTATATGATATTTCCTCAGATATGGGAATTCCGATCAAAATGGATAGGAATACTGAGATTTCTCAATTTGGTCATTATGATAGGGTCTTAGTGAAAATTGATCTATGTTTGTGATTGATTCATAATGTTATTCTCTCAAAATTGGATAATGATATATCTTTAAAAGTTATATATTAAGGACTTCCTATTTTTTGTTCAAAGTGTCGAACTATTGATTATGTTAAGGACATAGGCCGCAAGGATGTGGTTTTCTGTTTTTTCATTATAAATGGGCACCATGAGGATTATTGCAGGAAGAAATTGAACAAACAGAATACAAAAATCAATGTAGATCCACTTGGAGGAAAATAATCTATTCCTGACAAGTCACCGAAGGCAGCACATATAACTCATGGGTTATGGTTAGGAATGACCCTGGCGTTGGTGTCTGAGCATGGAGAGCATTCTCAAGCGGATGAAGGTAGACTCACACTAGGAGTGTCTCCTAAGAATACTGCTTCTGTAATTGAGGAGAAAAAATTAAAATGATGATGGAAATCTATCAAAGATTCAAGAGTAAATTAATAAATTAAGGGAAACTCACGGTATTCGTGGAAAGTGGTATGATGTTAACGATGAATCCCCCATAAAACGATCATATAGTCTAAATTTGGTTAAATGAAAAATGATGTTATGGATGAGGATGGTTTTCAAACTGTTCCTTCTAGGAATGAGAGATGTAAGAAGGACTATTCCTATTTGAACCCAACTATGGTCACCAGATCTCATGGTCCCTTACCCGATTATTACTTGTATTGTGATTTTGAGTATTCATATGATTTTGATATTTGATTTTCCTTGATTTCTATTTTCATTAGGGAAGAAATGCTTTTATGACCTCATCCATCTCCTTTCAGTTCTTTTCCTATACCTTTTTAATAAAAGGTCTATGCCATAACTTTTTCAAAAGAAAAAAGTAAATAGTGAAAATATATATTTTTAATTGAAAATATATTTTTCAAGTATTTAAAAGGAAATTTATATTTTATGTTAGTTTAAAATTGAAATTGGTTAGTTTTTTTATATCAATCTAATTATTTTCAAGTTATATTGGATGCATGAATTTACTATAAAAACATTATTGATTTAAAAAAAGAATTTTTTAGAAAAAAAAATTTATCATTTCATTTTTCCGTTTAAAATTCAAATTTAATTCTATAACATATATATTTTTGGTTTTTTTAAAAAATGGTCATCATATTTGGATTCACGTGTTTCTAATTATTTAAATATTTAAATTTAATTTTTTCCAAACTGATTGATAATTTTATTAGTTTCTACTACCACAATAAAATGTAAATAGGGTTATTAAGGGTGAAAATAATTTTATAACAACTAAAAAATTCCCTTAACACATAGAAAAAATTATTTCATGATTTATTTTCATACAATATTAATATATATTCGAATATGTGGAATTTGGTTTCAATTTTTAGGTGATTAATATGTTTATAATACTTATTCAAAGAAAGGTTAAAGATATTATACTCATGTCTTTAGTAAATATAAAATTTATAATATTAGGTTACTCAGAAGATATATTCAACTATAAATAGTAACAAGAAATATAAAATATTTACTGTAAACAACGTATTTTATTTTTGATTTTTAGTGAAGAAATAGTTATATTCAATAACTATACAATGGAGATCAAATAATTTTTGTATTAATGTAAATATGAAATGAATGAAATTAAAAATAATAAAAATAATATAATTTGAGAAAATTAATGGCATCCAAAAAAAATCATATTATTTTGACATATTTGGGATTTTTTATAAGATTTTTTCTGAAATAATTTTTTTGTTTTCATTTTAGTAATGTATATGAAATTAACCATTCTTAAAAATGTCATTATGAATATTTTTACTAAATAATATATTATCAAATGATAAAAAATTCCAAAAAATATTAATTTATAAAAAATAATTTGTATAAGGGTCAAAATGTCATTCATTCATTATTTATGGTTTTGTTGATATTTTATTTTAAATATATTCACCCTCAATGAGTAAAACAATAATGTTGTAACTATAATAGTTCGTCAGGACCCATCCCCCAGGGCTCGTGCCATGACTAACCCAAGACCACCATCCATAGGCCACGGGTTGGAAAATAGCACCAAATAGGCATATCCTAAAAAGGGATGGAATATTCCTTCAAAACTATACACATGCTCAAAGCACAAACTATGGAATGGTTAACACTATGTAAATCACAAATATCACAAGACATCTATTGTGAGTACAAAACAAAAAGAAAGTAAATGAGATAGAATACAAACCCAAAAAAAGTAATCTGTAAATTAAATGGTGTACAAGATCCATGATAAGCCTTCTGTTAAAAAGGACAAATAATGGGTAATTGTATTATAGCTTCCGAAATCCGTAGAAAGATTCCCCACCTTCCTAATCTCTCTAAGTACTGTCGAGTCCATGGCCACTAATTCCTTCATCAAGGTGTCAGTCGTATCAACAAGACACAACACGTGCAGGCGAAGCCTGTGCAGGGGTGAGTAACACAATACTCATTAGGTACCCCCAACCCACAACAGATTTACCATAAAGGATAAACACAATGAAAGAAACTCACACCGGGATTAACACAAAGTATATGATGTTGAATTATCAAACGTAAAGTTGAACATTTGTACTATTCATGGATTCATCATCTAGGCCCGCTCATCACCTGGTCCAGCTGGATCACTGAGACCTACTCGTCTCTGGAGAAAGTTGGATCATATAGACCCGCTCAACTCAGGGCTAGCTAGATCACTTAGACCCGCTTGTATCTGGGTGGACTGGATCATGTGGACCCACTCATCTCTGCACCATGTTGATCAATTAAACCCATCCATCTCTGGTCCAATTGGATTACTAAAAACATATCATCACTATGCTAGCTAAATCACTTAGAACTACTCTTTTATGGGCCAGTTGTATCAAATATACACTCTCATCTCAAGGCCAGCTGGATCACTAAGACCCACTCATCTCTGGGCCACCGGGATCAATAATAATCACTCGTCTCTAGGCCAGTTGGATCACTAAGAGCCTCTCATATTATCCTTCACCTTACAACTAGTCATAGGATTACTACTTGAAACACACATGATTCTAGGAGAATCTACTCCTCAAACCATTGGTCTCATATCAACTACCATGCAACATCACTCATATCATTCTAAAAGGACCGCCTCATCACAAGGGTCCCAACACTGAAGACGACGCATCAATCAAATTCCTGTTTTAAATGATATTGGTTATTTATGGAATATGGGCCAGTTCTGTCCAGGCCCAGTCTAAACTGGTGGGACCAACCTCACCAACCTGACCTAGGGGTCACACATGACCAGAACTAGTTTAGCCGACCAGAGTTGACCTGGATCGGTCGACCTAACCAGGCTTGGCAGACGAGACCTGACCAAGTTCTGATGACCTTGTTTTGCCAGGACACTAGGACAAGACCATTAGGCCTGGATGGACCTGGACCGGTTTAGCTGTGGGTCCATCCCACTTGGTCACCCAGCGACCCAATTTCATCCTACCCGACCCGGAACTGGCTGACCGGTTTATTCCTAGCTCTTAGTACTCAACAGCTCAGTTTGTCCTATTTGCCCGACCTGCATTGGCAGATCACCTATTCTCCATCCTAGCCTGCTCAGGAGCCTAATTCAGGCCACTAGCCTGACCCACATGGCAGGCTGGTTCTCCCCCTGCTCGGATGACCATGGGGCATCTGATTCTTGTTTCGTGCTGCTTTCTGAGGCCTACATCTCTTTCTCCATATGTGGTCCTATGGGGACCACATGCAAGAAACTACTGCAACCAATTGACATGGTAAACTCCTCAAACGTGATTCCCTAGTGGTTTCACCCTCTTAAACTTATCTATGGACCTCATGAAAACTTATATGTAGCTAAATGGATGAATATTCCATATTCGAGACTCCATCTTTCGTGTATGCAGCACATGTCACTACTTCACCACACTATCTGCACACTACCTCCCACATGTCCCTGCGGTAGGGGTGCCCCACGACTGGGTGTTGCAGCATCGTTCCACTAATGCAGTCTCTTGCACATTTTTTAACCTTCTTGGATGTGGACCTTCCTCCTAGAGTCAATGTGTTCAATGCATTGTTGACATTGTTTCTTGAAGAATGGGATGGATGAATGGAGAGAGATGGCGAAGGAGTCCCACATTGAAACACCCAATGAACGATCTAAGTCATTTTTCATGTTGAACCATATGAATTGTTGTTATAAGGATCATGGAGAAAAATAAATAAGGTGGAATGATCACTAAGATAAATATTTAATTTTTATTTGAATCATTATCCACCCCGTATGAATGATCGGTTCACAGGTTAACCCGTTTGTGAGTTAACCTGCGTTATTCGTTTGAAGAAAATAACGACTAAAAGAAAGAATTAACTGAAAATAAAACCCCCTACCTAGGATAGGATTGTTGGTCAACAATTAATGGGATGAAACACCTCCATTATTCATTCGAGAAATACTACCCTCTATCACTAACGATTCTTCAAACGATAGTGGATGGTGCATTCATTGTTAATCGTCTCCACAAACCAAAGCCTCACCGAAATTCAAAGATTTTTTCATCAATCTTTCATTTCTTGTAAGGATATTAATTGATGAATGTGAATTAGAATTTCTGTTATGCTATGTTGCAGCATTTTTTGGCTGACACGTTAATGAGGTTCATTAATGATATTCATTGTTGCATCATCACTGCACAACTGTGCTGACTTTTCACTTCTCAACAATTAAGAAAACAATTAAAATAACTTTTTAAGTTATTTTATTTTTCTTAAAAAATGTTCAAAAATTAACATTCACCCTTGAACAGTGCTAGTTTAGGTTAGTCTCCAGCTAAGGGAAACACACCCTGACGAGCTCAATAGTACTCTCAAACTTTTAATTTGAGTTTAAATTTAGGAGTTATAAGGATTTGAAAATAAAATAATTGCTAAATTATAATTTTATTTACATTAAACAACAAATTTACATTGTTGGCCTCGGCTTGCCAATTACATTCCCTTTCTTGGTGAATCTTAATTTTCTGAGTTCAATGGTAACCTCATATTTTTGAACTGGTCACCAGTTTAAAGATATAAAAAAGACTACACTTTTATTTAATAATCCTTATAAATATTTCAAAAATACATTTTGGGCACTCTGGGCCCCACATTTACGTGCCTTCATAGGAACTGGTCTCAAAATAATTCCCTTAAAATTTCAATAAAAAATCATGGAATTTCTGGGTATTACATTACTCCTCCCTTTAAGGATTTACATCCTCGTAATCTAAAACATGTTCTAATAAAAAACAAGGGTATTGGGCAAAAATCTAAGACTCAATCTCCCATGTTATTTCCAATGTGTTTCCATGATACCAACGAACATGTACAATAGGTATCCACCATGAATGAAGCATCTTATCCTATTGATCATGTATCTCAACTAGGTACTCCATGAGTGTTTCCACATCGTCAATCTACAACTCTCTATTTTCGATGACATGAGAAGGGTTGTGCATGTATATCCTCAGATCAGATTCCTCAAAGACATCAGGAACCCTCTTTAATTGCAGTGTTAGATCCAATCAGTATGCCACCTCACCTAATCTACATAGTATCAGGAATGGTTGGATGAACATAACAGATAACTTTCCCCCCTGACCAAATATTTATATCACTCATTGAGGAGAGTATTATAGGAATATGCAGTCCCCCTCCTTGAACTCCAATATTCAATGTGACCTATCAACATAAGACTTATGTCAACTCATTGCAGTCTTCATATGCTCTCAGATGACCTACAACCTCTTAGAGGAATCTAGTACCATCTCCAGACCCATGACTGCGGAATACCCTAGGTCTGTCTAGTATACCAGTGAACTTCATGGTCATCCTTACAATATCTATAATGGTTCCATATTTATGGTGTATTGGTATCAATTTTTGTAATCAAACTACTATAATGGTAGGTGGTACTCCCAGTAAAAACCCATATAAAGGACATACGCAGAATGCGTGTCCTCAAATTTCTGAATGGTTTGATCCATCTAACTATTGATTAATGGGTGAAAGGCTGGGATCAAGCATAGATGAGTCCCAAAAGCCTCCTGTAACTCCTTACACAATGAGGATGTAAAGAGTGCGTAATGATCTATGAGTATCGTATATGGGAATCCATGGAGTCAAACTATCTCCTGCATGTAGAGGTATCCCAATATCTCTACTAATCCCTACTCCTGAATGGGTAGGACGTGGAATGACATGGTAAGTCGGTCTACGATCAACCATATGGTATCTTGCCTCAAGGACATAGGATTTAATCTCATCATGAAGTCCATCGATATCCCTTCCCACTTTCACTTTTTTACCTCGAGGGGTTGTTCCAATCCTGCTATAACCAAGTTGTGAACCTTCACTTACTAAAAAGTGATGCATCATGAGACAAACTCTACCACCGCCTTCTTCATCCTCATCCACCAGTACAGACATCAGAGGTCCTGGAATATCTTCTCCACACATTGATGAACAACTTAAGAGGATGCGTGGAACTCCCTCAACACTTCTTCCTATCAAGGAACTAATACAATGATGCATCCTCCTAAAAGGATGATGAGCTCCCCACCTTTAGAATATCCATTAGGGGCAGGCCCTATGAACATCTGGGCATGTGTGTTCTCGTAGATGGAATCATCCACCACGATCCCCTTCCTAGGAGTGTAGACTATCTCAAAGTCATTTTCATAGAGGAACTCTATCCAAAGTTCCTATCTCAGATTCAATTCCTTTTGATAAAATCAATACATAAGACTCTTGTGGTTATAGTAGGAGATGAATCATTCACTCATATGGTAGTTCCGCTACATCTTTAGTGTGAAGACTACCATAAACATCTCAAGGCCATGAGTCTCATAGTTCTATTATTGTGGTGTCAACTGTCCTAAGCCATAAGAAATCGATACTTTCCCCTTCATTAAGAAACAACCAATCCTATTTTTTGATATGTCAATGTATACCGTGAAGTCATTTCCCTCCTCCGAAAGCCTCATGATAAGAGCACTTGTCAATCAATGCCTCAGCACCTGAAAGATCTTCTAGAACCTTTCTATCCACATGAATAGTTTTCCCTTCCTTACAATCACTATCATGGGTGCTTCCTGTAACATCCCAAGTAAGTAGTGAATAATAGATATTTTTATCTATGTCTATTAATGATTAATATAGTGTTATAGAGGCTTAAAATGAAAATAAATACAATCTTATGCATGGAATACACTAATATTCTTAAAAGATTGTTTTAGTGCCTTTTGATGGCAAACCATTTTTGAATCTATATTTTGACAATTTTATAAACTATGTTTGTCAAAATAAACTTATCCTTTATGATTTGGACATCAAAATTTACCTTGTGTGAATTTTTGGTATTTTTCTGACAATGGTCATTTTTTAATGAATAGTGAAAAATAAGGCATTTTACATCAAAACTGCTTTTTAATCTAATTTATTTATATGATTAGATTATGGTTTGAATTGGTTTTGAAGTGAAATTAGAATATGTTTTTACCATTTTATCCAATGGTGGTCATTGGAATCAATTTCACTTTGAAATTAGACTTAAACTGGTGTCAATCTTTTGATACTTATTGTTTTGTAAAAACACGCTATTTGCTCTGGCAGCGGGAATTAATTATTAAATTAATTAATGTGACTTATATGATTTGAATTTTGTAAAATAGACTTCATTTTTGAATTCGTAATATCAAATATAGCTTAGGGTGAATTTTTGGTAATTTTCTGAAAAACTTCAATTTTTGATGAATAGTGAAACCACTAAGTGGTAATCAAGCAAACTGATTTTTCAGTTAAATGAAAGTTTACCACTAATGTGTATTGAATTTTGAAAATCCGACATATATTGTTGTCATTAAGAAGTAAAATGTGGTTCAATGAGATTAAAATAATTTTTTGGTGAATAGTAACTTATTAAGTTTTTAATCGCGATTAGTGGTAATTAGTGTAGTTTAAGGTATAAATAATGCTTTAATAATAGAAAATGACCTAGACACATGTCCCAACCTTATTTTTTGTGTCATGGCCGACCAAGAAAAGCCATGGGTAAACTTGGGGACCCCATGGAGACACTTTGTTTTGGAAATGACATAAATAACTTTTTATTTAATGTTAAAGTAAAAATGACACAAACAAGAGATGTTTTACGAAAACAATTTTTACATGGGGTTATAAAGATCCGATTTTTGATTATAAATAGTAATTGGAAATATAAAAATATTTCCTACATAATAGTATTTTTTTATGATTTTTAGACATTAAATAAATTATATTATTTATGACATAATAATGATGCAGCGATGACATCATTATTTGACGATTTAAATAAAATGGAAAGATAATGTAAAATCTATGAACTACACATGTCCAAAACTTATTGGATGAGTGTATTTCGAAGCCTTATCACCTTATACACGAATTATATCAATGTGGGACCTTTTGAAACCGAAACACATTTTCAAATAAAGTAATATTTCTTTACTTTCCAAAGTGCCCCTCCTCTCCTCTTATAAAAGGCCCCCAACTCTACCTCATTTCACACACACCTCAAGCCTTTGGCTCGGCCAAACCCTGCCCATTTACTCTCTCCACATTCCTCTCCTCATACTAGAGGATTCCCTTTGGGCAGAATCCTTTCAAAGGAATCCTTTAGGCTCAAATCAAAAGGAGATACACTTTTAAAGGTAATTCATTCTCTCATGTTCATTTGTTTTATTTTGCTTCTCCAACCCCCTAAAATCTTTTTATTTACTTATTTTGTAACAAAACCAGTATCGTAAATATACAAGGATGTTGTTATAATATTTATTTGAGCTACACTCTCACACAACTACATCAAATGGTTAAAGAACATACGGTTTCCGTGGATGGCGAAATTCTGCCTCCTGAAACGATGATTGTTCAACACTCATTTAACACCTTCAAAGGTGGCCATTATGATGTCACTATTTTTATATATGATATATAATATGTTTATGTTTTCATTAAGCTTCTGTTTTTTTCATTTTGGGCATACCTTTATGGTTTCCATTATGGGTAAACACGATATCTTCATTTTAGGAAGTGCAGACTATCAGCCCCTCAAAGTGATTTGATTCGTTAAATACCATATGTGGGACATGTAAAGTATGGAACTATGATATTATATATGATATTATACTAGAATTATAATATACCTTTATATCATTATGATTCCATTCTATAAAATACGAAATAGAAATGAAAGTAGCGTTCATGCGTACGTACGGCTTACCGTCTCCATGAACGGTGCATTTCATTTCTTACCTCTAAATGATTATGTGATATTATAAATGCAAGTATGTACTGGATATATATGACATATATGATATCTACATCATGAATACCATTCTGGATATAATGACCCTTTTACCAAATTAACAACATGTATGTGTAAGAAGTCTATTTTTGACTTAAGAACCAAATACCGACAAAATGAACATTATTAACTTAACTGATTACATGATGTTCATAACATGGTATAAAAGGAATAATAAACTTGAAAAGATTCATAATCAAGTAGAGATTAACTCAAGTTTATTATTCAGGAGATTAAAGAACGGTTGGGTCAAGTCGGATACGAGGTATGGGACTTCGTCTCAGTCTCCTTTCGTTGAGGCATATTTTATTTTATACACAACTTTCTTTTATACGGTGTATAAACAACTTTGACTTTTACGTTTATTCAAAAGGAATCTTTTTTATACAAAGCGTTTACTAAACGACAAAAGGGAATGTTTTTGTCGTACGTATGCGGCGACAACGACTTCTCCGCCGTCGTGACCGTCATTTGAGTTTCGGCTTCCTCTACAAGCCATACCTTCTTTTTAAAAGAAAAATAAATACCATGTTTTACTTTTCTTTTATTTTGGTATTGAAAATGGTTTTCATAATGTTTTTATATCAATGTGTTGTATTGATATCTCGTGATTGATATGTGGAAATTTTATGTTTCCTTTATGCATGTTTTATGTGATATGATTATGTTATGGTTCTTGGGCATTATTATGAAGACGGGTGGTTCCGTGATAAACTAAGGGCGGGTGAGCCCGTTATAGCTCTCCAATGCATTGGGTAACGAAAATGATTGAAACGTTAAGGTTTCTCCGAAGAGATTTTAGGGAATATAATGTGATGGGTATTCCAAACGTAACCAAGAGGGTTACTCCCTACGTAAGAACGTTATGAATGCCTCAAGTTACCTCTATGTCTTATGATTTCTATGATTTATTCATGATTTTATGAGGTATGTAAAAGTACCTATGTTTTATGGGTAAAGTATGATTTCATTCTTATGTATATATGAACTCATGTTTCCATTCCATGTTTTTTTTATAACCCATACTGAGTTTTTATGCTCATCCCAAGTTTTTGAAATGTTTGTCACAGGTCAAGGGAAAGGTACATGATAAGATGATATAGTTAAGGATGTGTCAAGAAATAATCCATGTTTTATTTTAAATGTGTTTCCATTGATGGGAATTAAGAATACTATCTTTATGTAACCACTTTGTTTATATGTGGAATGTAATGCAAGTTTTATGATCTAATTCTCTAAAACTCTAACCCCGAAAAGATCCTCAATGTGTAATCTTGTAATAACTCAAGATTAAGCAAGGTTTAAGGCTGGGGCCTTATAGTTGGTATCAAAGGTCGGTTTAGATAACTTTAGGAGTTATAATTCTATTAAATGATTATCCAAAAATATTTTTTTTGAAATGATATAGCATTTAAAGATTACCATGTTGCTTCATCTAAGACATGTTTGTTCAGAATGGTTTTCCACAGAGGAAACAGGGAAGCCGTGCTAGGAAGGCATACAGAAGGAAATAACCTTCCGAATCAGCATCCAGAAATGGTTGGAATTGGAACTGAACATTTTGTTGCAGTAATGGTGCAGTTGACTCAAGAGATAAATGGCGGTGGTATCCATGCATGAGATCAGCCAGAACAACCGCAGAGGAACATGTCAGTTGTGGAACATTTCATGAGGCAACATCCACCATCATTCAGAGGATCATCTGACCCTGTGCTAGCTGAAGGGTGGATTAAAGCACTGGAGAAGATTTTTGATGTCATGGGGTGTTCAGACAATCAAAAGGTTAGTCTTGCTATTTACCGTTTGGAGGGTGAAGCAGATCAGTGGTGGTCTATGGTTAAAAATATCAGGGATGCTGATGAGATTGATGCACTTTACTGGGATGAATTCAAAGGTATGTTTCTTGAGAAGTATTTTCCTAAGGCTTTTCGACTTAGGATGGAAAAGCAATTATTTGAATTGAGGCAAGAGGAAGACTCAATGGCTGCCTATGAAGAAAGGTTCACTCGATTGGCAAGGTATGCTCCAAATTTTATCCGGGACCTTGATAGTAAAATCAATCGTTTTTACTCAGGATTAAAGCCAAAGTATCGAAGGGAATTAGCTTCTCGTGAGTTTAAAAGTTATGAAAAGCTTGTTCGATGTGCTGAGAAGGTGGAAATGGAGTTTGCCGATGACCAAGTTTTCTATAACAACCAGCAGAAGAAGAGACCGAGGTGGCAGGAGAAAGGTATGAATTCTTCAAAAAAGTCTGATGGTAAGAGAACTAAGTTTCCAGTTTGCGATAAATGTGGAAAAAGACATGCTGGGGAATGTCTTCTGAATTCTGGGAAGTGCTACCGATGTGGTAAGATGGGACATAAGGCTCGTGATTGCACTGAAAAGGATCAAGGTGAAGGTAAGAACAAATTTGATTTAAAGTTAGTGAAATGTTATAAGCGCAATGAGATGGGTCACTATGCAAACGAGTGTCCGACAAGGATCTTGAGTGATGGGAAGCAGTTAGACTACAAGCAGAAAGGGGTGGTGAAATCCTTTGCAACTACTTCAGCAGATGTCGGGCCATCAAATGAAGTTGTATCAGGTACTTTGTTTGTTTTTTCAGATTATGCCAGTGTGTTGTTTGATTCGGGGTCTACACATTCTTTCATCTCTGAATCCTTTTCTAGTAAAATGGGAATACCATCTCAAGAAATGACTCCTGAACTTTTGGTAAAAACACCTGGGGGAAGTGTCGAGGGAAAAAGAATTTATAAGAATCTTCCTATCCTTATCTCTGGAAAGAACCTACTTGCAAACCTTATTGTTCTACCTCTAGTAGAGTTTGATGTTATCCTAGGTATGGATTGGCTCTCTATTTACCATGCTAATATTGACTGTAGAGCTAAAGAAGTTTCCTTTCAGAAACACTTTCAGTTTGTTTACAAGAATGAATCCTTACTTTTGATAACATATCAAGAGGCTGAGAAACTTATAAAAGATGTAAATGAATGTTACCTTGCACACGTCGTTGAAAATAAAGGAACTGTTCAGATTAATGATGTGCCAGTGGTAAATGAGTATCCTGATGTTTTTCCTGATGAGTTGCCTGGAATAATACTAGATCGGGAAGTTGAGTTTACTTTTGACTTAGTTCCTGATGCTAAGCCAATTTCAAAACCCCCTTATCGAATGGCACAAATTGAACTTTTAGAGTTGAAGGAGCAATTGCAAGATTTATTAGAGAAAGGTTTCATTAGACCTAGCACATCACCATGGGGTGCTCCTATTTTTTTGTTAAAAATAAAGATGGTTCTATGAGACTTTGCATTGATTATAGTGCCTTGAATAATATCACTGTTAAGAACAAATATCATTTGCCTCATATCGATGATTTGTTTGATCAGCTCCAGGGAGCTCAGTTTTTTTCAAAGATTGACTTGAGATCGGGGTACCATCAGCTGAAGGTAAAGGAGGCAGATATTCCGAAAACCGCGTTCCGTACGAGATATGGCCATTATGAATTTGTAGTAATTCCTTTTGGGCTAACCAATGCACCTGCTGTATTCATGGACTTAATGAATAGAATTTTCCATGAGTTCTTGGATAAGTTTGTGGTGGTTTTCATTGATGATATTTTTGTGTTTTCTAAAAGTAAAGAGGAGCATGAAAAACATTTAAGGGTTATCTTGCAAACCTTAAAAGAAAAGAAATTGTATGGAAAATTCAGCAAGTGTGAGTTTTGGTTGCAACAAATTTCTTTCCTTGGTCACATTGTTTCTAAAGATGGAATAACTGTTGATCCTGCAAAAACAAAAGTTGTGGAAGAATGGCCAAGACCCAAAAATGTAACCGAGATTCGTAGCTTCCTTGGTTTGGCGGGATATTACCGAAGGTCTGTTAGAAATTTTTCACAGTTATCTAGTCCAATGACTAAGCTAACTCGGAAGGATGTTAAGTTTATCTGGACAAAAGAATGTGATGATTGTTTTCAGGAATTGAAAAGAAGATTGGTGAATGCTCCAGTTTTGGCACTACCTTCCAGGAATGGTGAGTTTGTTATATACAGTGATGCTTCATTGAAAGGACTTGGTTGCGTCCTAATGCAGAATGATCAGGTAATTGCCTATGCTTCACGACAGTTGAAAACTCATGAGGTAAATTACCCTACACATGATTTGGAATTAGCTGCTGTTGTTTTTTCTTTAAAAATTTGGAGGCATCATTTGTATGGAGTAAAGTGTGAAATATATACTGATCACAAAATTTTAAAGAATATATTCACTCAGAAAGAGTTAAACATGAGACAAAGGAGATGGCTGGAATTAATCAAGTATTGTGATTGTACAATTCATTACCATCCGGGAAAAGCAAATAAAGTGGCTGATGCTTTGAGTCGAAAAAGTAATGCTTCATTAACAATGTTGCATTTGGCACGAGATCCTTTGGTTTAGGATTTGATGAACTTTGGCATAGAAGTTGTTGGTGCAGGAAGTCCTTCTGTTTTGTTTCAGGTATCAGTGAGATCATCTCTATCAGATAGAATCAAGCAAGCACAGAAGCAAGATAGTGAGTTGCAGAAAAAGGTAGAGCTGGTTCAGAAAGGTAAGTTGCCTGAATTCAACATTGATAATGATTGTGTTTTGAGATTTGGGAAGAGATTGTGTGTGCCTTGTGATTCACAGTTGAAGAGAGAGTCGTTATGTGAAGCTCATAGTTCTCCATTTTCAGTTCATCCGGGCTGTACTAAGATTTATAGAGATCTGCGGGAGTATTACTGGTGGGATGGAATGAAAAGAGATATTGCTGATTTTACTGTGAAGTGTTTGACATGTCAACAGGTTAAAGAAGAGCAGCAGTTACCAAAAGGGATGCTTCAACCTTTACCAGTGCCAGAGTGGAAATGGGAGAATATATCCATGGACATTGTTGTTGGATTACCGAAGACATCTCGAGGTAATAATGCAATCTGGGTTATTGTTGATCGCTTGACCAAATCTGCTCATTTCCTTGCTATACGAGATACTTTCTCTCTTGATCAACTTTCCCGTTTGTATCTTAAAGAGATAGTCAGGTTACATGGAGTTCCTCTCTCCATTGTATCGGATCGTGATCCCAGGATTACTTCTATCTTTTGGAAAGGCCTTCAGAAGTCGTTGGGTACTGAATTAAATTTTAGTACAGCTTTTCATCCTCAATCAGATGGGCAGTCAGAACGAACAATTCAAACATTGGAGGATATGCTACGAGCTTGTTCTATGGATTATCAGGGAAGTTGGGACCAACATCTTTCTTTGGTTGAGTTTTCATATAATAACAGTTTTCATTCCAGTATACAGATGGAACCATTTCAGGAATTATATGGGAAGCGGTGTCGAACTCCAGCTTTCTGGGATGAAGTGGGTGAAAGGAAGTTGATGGGACCAGAATTGGTAGAAGGGATGGCAGAAAAAGTTCAGATGATTCAGAAACACATGAGAACAGCTCAGAGAAGGCATAAGAGTTATGCGGATAACTGGAGGAAGGATCTATCTTTCGAGGTAGGTGATCATGTTTTTCTCAAGGTTTCTCCTTGGAAAAGCGTGATGAGATTTGGTAAGAAAGGAAAGTTGAGTCCAAGGTTTGTTGGACCATACGAAATTCTGGAGAGAGTTGGATCAGTTGCATACCGAGTGGCTTTACCTCTGAGTTTATCTCAGGTACACACTGTTTTTCACGTTTCGATGTTGAGAAAGTATATGCCAGATCCATCTCATGTTTTGAGTCCAGAGGTAGTTCCGCTGGAAGAGAACCTATCTTATGAGGAACAACCGGTCCAGATTCTTGACCACAGGGAGCAAGTGTTACGGAATAAGGTTATTCATCAGGTAAAGGTTTTGTGGAAGAACCACATGATTGAAGAGGCAACATGGGAATCTAAAAATGCAATGAGGGATAAGTACCCCCATTTATTCGATAAGTAAATGAATTGCGGGAACACAATTTTCTAAAGGGGGGAAGGATGTAACATCCCAAGTAAGTAATGAATAATAGATATTTTTATCTATGTCTATTAATGATTAATATAGTGTTATAAAGGCTTAAAATGAAAATAAATACAATCTTATGCATGGAATACACTAATATTCTTAAAAGATTGTTTTAGTGCCTTTTGATGGAAAACCATTTTTGAATCTATATTTTGACAATTTTATAAACTATGTTTGTCAAAATAAACTTATCCTTTATGATTGGGACATCAAAATTTACCTTGTGTGAATTTTTGGTATTTTTCTGACAATGTTCATTTTTTAATGAATAGTGAAAAATACTGCATTTTACATCAAAACTGATTTTTAATCTAATTTATTTATATGATTAGATTATGCTTTGTATTGGTTTTGAAGTGAAATTAGAATATATTTTTACCATTTTATCCAATGGTGGTCATTGGAATCAATTTCACTTTGAAATTAGACTTAAACTGGTGTTAATCTTTTGATACTTATTGTTTTGTAAAAACACGCTATTTGCTCTGACAGCGGGAATTAATTATTAAATTAATTAATGTGACTTATATGATTTGAATTTTGTAAAATAGACTTCATTTTTGAATTCGGAATATCAAATATAGCTTAGGGTGATTTTTTGGTAATTTTCTGAAAAACTTCAATTTTTGATGAATAGTGAAACCACTATGTGGTAATCAAGCAAACTGATTTTTCAGTTAAATGAAAGTTTACCACTAATGTGTATTGAATTTTGAAAATCCGACATATATGGTTGTCATTAAGAAGTAAAATCTGGTTCAATGAGATTAAAGTAATTTTTTGGTGAATAGTAACTTATTAAGTTTTTAATCGCGATTAGTGGTAATTAGTGTAGTTTAAGGTATAAATAATGCTTTAATAATAGGAAATGACCTAGACACATGTCCCAACCTTATTGGTTGTGTCATGGCCGACCAAGACAAGCCATGGGTAAACTTGGGGACCCCATGGAGACACTTTGGTTTGGAAATGACATAAATAACTTTTTATTAAATGTTAAAGTAAAAATGACACAAACAAGATATGTTTTACGAAAACAATTTTTACATGGGGTTATAAAGATCATATTTTTGATTATAAATAGTCATTGGAAAGATAAAATGATTTCCTACATCGTAGTATTTGTTTTATGATTTTTAGACATTAAATAAATTAAATTATTTATGACATAATAATGATGCACGATGACATCATTATTTGATGATTTAAATAAAATAGAAAGATAATGTAAAATCTATGAACTAAACATGCCCAAAACTTATTGGATGAGTGTATTTCGAAGACTTATCACCTTAGCCACGAATTATATCAATGTGGGACCTTTTGAAACTGAAAAACATTTTCAAATAATGTAATATTTCTTTACTTTCCAAAAGTGCCCCTCCTCTCCTCTTATGAAAGGCCCCCACCTCTACCTCATTCCACACACACCTCAAGCCTTTGGCTCGGCCAACCCCTGCCCATTTACTCTCTCCACATCCCTATCCTCATCCTAGAGGATTCCCTTTGGGCATAATCCTTTCAAAGGAAGCCTTTAGGCTCAAATCAAAAGGAGTTACACTTTTAAAGGTAATTCATTCTCTCATGTTCAATTGTTTTATTTTGCTTCTCCAACCCCCTAAACTCTTTTTATTTACTTATTTTGTAACAATACCAGTATCTTAAATATACAAGGATGTTTTTATAATATTTATTTGAGCTACACTCTCACACAACTACATCAAATGGTTAAAGAACATACGGTTTCCGTGGATGGCAAAATTCTGCCTCCCGAAACGATGATTGTTCAACACTCATTTAACACCTTCAAAGGTGGCCATTATGATGTCACTATTTTTATATATGATATATAATATTTTTATGTTTTCCTTAAGCTTCTGTTTTTTTTCATTTTGGGCATACCTTTATGGTTTCCATTATGGGTAAACACGATATCTTCATTTTAGGAAGTGCGGACTACCGCCCCCTCAAAGTGATTTGATTCGTTAAATACCATATGTGGGACATGTAAAGGATGGAACTATGATATTATATATAATATTATACTAGAATTATAATATACCTTTATATCATTATGATTCCATTCTATAAAATACGAAATAGAAATGAAAGTAGCGTTCATGCGTACGTACGGCTTACCGTCTCCATGAACGGTGCATTTCATTTCTTAACTATAAATGATTATGTAATATTATAAATGAAAGTATTTACTGGATATATATGACATATATGATATCTACATCATGAATACCATTCTGGATATAATGAAATTTTGACCAAATTAACAACATGTAAGTGTAAGAAGTCTATTTTTGACTTAAGAACCAAATACCGACAAAATGAACATTATTAACTTAACTGATTACATGATGTTCATAACATGGTATAAAAGGAATAATGAACTTGAAAAAGATTCATAATCAAGTAGAGATTAACACAAATTTATTATTCAAGAGATTAAAGAACGGTCGGGTCAAGTCGGATACAAGGTATGGGACTTCGTCTCAATCTCCTTTCGTTGAGGCATATTTTATTTTATACACAACTTTCTTTTATACGGTGTATAAACCACTTTGACTTTTACGTTTATTCAAAAGGAATCTTTTTTATACAAATCGTTTACTAAACGACAAAAGGTAATGTTTTTGTCGTACGTATGCGGCAACAACGACTTCTCCGCCGTCGTGACCGTCATTTGAGTTTCGTCTTCCTCTACAAGCCATACCGTCTTTTTAAAAGAAAAATAAATACCATGTTTTACTTTTATTTTATTTTGGTATTGAAAATGGTTTCCATAATGTTTTTATATCAATGTGTTGTATTGATATCTCGTGATTGAAATGTGGAAATTTTATGTTTCCTTTATGCATGTTTTATGTGATATGATTATGTTATGGTTCTTGGGCATTATTATGAAGACGGGTGGTTCCGTGATAAACTAAGGGCAGGTGAGCCCGTTATATCTCTCCAATGCATTGGGTAACGCGAAGAAGTGAAACGTTAATGTTTCTCCGAAGAGATTTTAGGGAATATATTGTGATGGGTATTCCAAACATAACCAAGAGGGTTACTCCCTACGTAAGAATGTTATGAATGCCTCAAGTTACCTTTATGTCTTATGATTTATATGATTTATTCATGATTTTATGAGGTATGTTAAAGTGACTATGTTTTATGGGTAAAGTATGATTTCATTCTTATGTATATATGAACTCATGTTTCCTTTCCATGTTTTTTTTATAACCCATACTGAGTTTTTATGCTCATCCCATGTTTTTGAAATGTTTTTCACAGGTCAAGGGAATGGTACATGATAAGATGATAGAGTCAAGGATGTGTCAAGAAATAATCCATGTTTTATTTTAAATGTGTTTCCATTGATGGGAATGAAGAATACTATCTTTATGTAACCACTTTGTTTATATGTGGAATGTAATGCAAGTTTTATGACTTAATTCTCTAAAACTCTAAACCCGAAAAGATCCTCAATGTGTAATCTTGTAATAACTCAATATTAAGCAATTTTTAAGGCTGGGGCCTTATACTTCCAGTATGGTGAAGTTAGGTACAACCCTATGATAGTACCTAGCCAACACAAGGAAACTCTAAATCTCGGTAATTCTCTTGGGTGACTCTCAAGAAAGAGATACCTCAATCTTCGATGGATCCACTGAAACTCCATCCTATGAGATGTAATTTCCATGGAAGCGGACCATTTGAATCCAAAACTCACACATCAAGAGATTACTATAAAGCTACTGGTCTTGGCGTGTTTTCAGAACCATCATCAGGTGTATCGTGAGCTTCTTCTCTGATGTTGAATACAATTCGACATCATCAATGACTACCACTACAAACTGGGTGAAATTAGGGTTGAAGATCATATTCAGGAATCTCATGAACACTGCTGGGGAATTACTCCCCCCAAATGGAATAACTAAGAACACGTAGTAGATGTAGAGAAATCTAAAATCAGTCTTTGAGATTTCCTCATTTCACACACGAAGATGGTGATAGCATAATCCATGTTTTATCATTGAGAACAATCTCGCTCCCTTCAGCTGATCGAAGAGGTTATAAATCCTCAGAATAAGATACTTGTTCTTCATGGTCAACTACTTTAGGAACCAGAAGTCCATGGATAGCCTCATTATTCTTCATTACTTCTTGTAGAATAACAATGGGGCCTCCCATGGAGAAACTTTTGGGCCTTATGAACCCCTTCTTATGCAAGTCCTCCAAATATTCCCCCAAATCCCAGAGCTCTATTGGAGACATTCAATATATAGGTGTGGATATCAGTGTCATCCCGAGGTACAAATCGATATATAATTCTATATATCTGTGAAGAGATAGTCCAGGGATATCCTCTAGAAATACATCCTCGTACTCAGCCACCACTATAGTAAATTGTGGACTCATCTGATCCATTGCACTGGGGGTCATGCTAGCCATCTGATGAGTTATCAGCATCACTCTCTTATTTACATGTCTATCATGAACTGATCCAGTTTTTTGTCACTTATAAAGGAAAAAATGGTCCCATATCTGCCGACACACCACACTGTGTGCATAAAAAGTCAATCTAGGCCTAAACTGTGGTTTCCCAGAATATACCCAGGATGACATCATATGTATCAATGATACTAATTATAGATCCTATATGAAGCTCCCTCCTAAAATAGTATTGTAACACTATTGGCTCCAATGTTTAATCATTGAATCCCCTATCATCGGTGTCTTTCATCGTAAGGATCAAGCCAATTTCTCCACCAGAGTCTCTGATATTCGAACAAGGTTTTTGGTAAGGAAGGAGTTTTTGGAACCTATACCTATAAGAACTATTGGTAATGTGGAGAATACATAGATCATACCTTTTAAAATATTTGGAGTATCATGGCCATAAGAATATATCACCTGAAGCAGGCCTAACTCTAGTCCATCGGCTCTCAGAGCCCATGGTGGACCACATGGGGGTTGTGGTGGCAGAACCTCAAACCTCCATCCACTGCCTGAAACTCTTCTTGATCCCATACCACATTCACCACCATATGTACCACCTCTTACCAAACCTCTATTTCTTCTTTGGTATCCCTTTGACTATCCACTAATTATCTGTGAGCTGGGTCGGGAAGTCACGAGCCATGGGTCCCTACCCGCCGCAAGAGTAGAATTCCTTACACCTCTGCTATATCTCGCTACCCCGGTGGAATTGTTCCACTAACTCAAGTCTTGGGGTATTCCTATTGATGGTCTATATTGCATGGATCTTTATTTCATTTTTCGGATACCTTATATGGATGAATTAACCACCTATCACCTAATGGTGGTTCCCACAATTGGTGCATGCTCTACGGGGAAGCTCTCTACTAGTAGAGTTCACATCATTTTTCCAACAAGTGTAGGGATGATGAGGGATATCATTAATGCCCAGATATCCCATCATATTCTATGATCAATGGTATGGGCCCTGAATAAAGTTTCCCACACAATATCCATAGTGTAATTGCAGAGGTATGTTAACCTCGCAGAGTACTCAAACCCTATCAGGCTACACTGCTGTAAGTGAAGAAAATTTTGTTTCCACACTAAGTGCAATGTTGTAGGTAATAAATCATCACTAAAAAGACTCTCAATTTCTGACCATGTGTGGGTTGGCTCCTTGTGGGTCCTGATTATGAAACTCCACCATCTACCTGTCAAGCCTTTATGAAGACTCGCTGCTAGAACCATCATCTGGTCATGTTGTATCCTCACTAAGAGGAAGAATCACATCACTAGCTCTAGCCAATCCATAACGACCTGAGTATCTATCCCTTACCAAAACATGTAAGGTCTCTGTTACAAGAACTCATTTAAGCCATTGAGCCTACCTGTATCCTATACCAGTAGATTTGGTAGTAACTGTTGACCAACAGGTGGTGGTATCAATGGGACACTGCCCAAAAGTTCCATCTAATGAAATAGTCCCTATACCAAAGTCTCATTTCTGTATGAACCTTACTTGGGGTCATACGCTGGAATTATAGCTGGTTGTGTATGTGTGGGAATCCAGAAATAGATTGAGATGAACCATAGTCAGTATATTACACTTGGTGAGCTAACTCTGACCAAAAAAGATCCTGAGGGAATACTCAAAGACGCATGCAAATAATGTTTTCCTGAACTCAGTTGAAAAGTAGAATTCCTGGTACTTGTGTATGGATACATTTTCTTCCACACCAACACTATAGGACTTTTCTTGAAATCTAATATTGAAACACTTATCATTTTTTCCCCATAAAAATTTATAGACTCTTAGTTATTCGTCTAGAACAAACAACTTTTGATACCACTTTGTGATGACCCATCACCTTGGTCCAGTGCTGGGACTAACCCAATACTCCCTTACATGGGATGGCGGATGGAGACTAGAACCTAAAAATAATATACCAAAAAGGGAAGGAATTTTTCATTAAACTAGTACACGAGCACAAAGCTCAAACTACAGAAATGTAAACACTAAGTAAACCACAATGGCCACAAGAAAACTACTATGAATACAATACAGACATAATGTAAATAGGAAAAAATATAAACCCATCATTAGATAACTAAAAATAAAAATGATTTCAAGATCAATGATAAGATGTCCGTCTAAAATCCCACAAAATGCATATGTGTAGAGTAACTGCCAGAAGCCATAAAATAATGCCTCGCCTGCCTAATCTCACTGGGCATCGCCTAGTTCTAGGCCATCGAGTCCTCTAGCAAGGTTTCTGTCGTCTTCTAATGTAACGACATGTGTGGGTGAAGCCCTTGTTGGGGTGAGTTACACTATACTCACTAGGTACCCCAATCCATAAAGTAAATACCACAAAGTATAACCACAATGAAAAAATAGATCACACCAGTTATAACCCAAATTATATGAATTAGAATTATCAGTCATACAGATAATCATTTTTACTACTAAAGAATTTTTCATCAAGGCCTTCTCATCACTTGGGCCATCTTGATCATTATAATTTTCTCATCTCTGGGGCCAGTTGGATCACAAAGACCCACTCATCTCTTGGCTAGCTCGATCAATTAGACACACTCATCTCTTGTCCAGCTTGTTCACTATGACTCTATCATCTCTGGGATAGTTAGATCACCTAGACCCACTTGTCTCTGGGCCAAGGGGATCACTATGACCCCTTATTCTCTTGGATTGATGGATCACTTATACTCGCTTGTCTCTAGGCCAGCTAGATCACTATGACCACTCGTCTCTAGGCCGGCTGGATCACTAAGACCCACTTTTCGTATCCTTTGTGTCACAGAAAACCGTGTGATTCTTGCTCCTAGTGACCATGATTCTGGGAGAATATAATCCTGAAGCCATCAATCTCATATCATCTTCCAAAAAATATCACGTAGATTATTCCCTAAGAAAAAACATTTTTAAAGGGTCCCAACACTGTAGATGGTACGTCAATACGATACATGGTCTTATAGATATTTTCATTTAGTGATCATGGGGAATGTTGTGTCTTGGTATAGTCCGACCTAGTTGGACCGACCCGACCTACCTAGCTTGGGGGTCCTGCATAACCCAACGCAGTTCATCTGACCAGACCCGGTGGGGTTTGGTGCAGTTTGGTCTAGACAGGCCATTGGTTAAAGCCCATTGGGTCATGCTATACTCGGCCCAATTTATCCTATCTGACGTGCCCGCATCGACAGACCTACTCCTCTCCATCCAGGGCCTCTTGGCCATCCGTTTTGCACCATCAGATCATTTTTCACCACAATCCTGGCACACATGGGGGCTAGTTCTCCCCAAGCATGGATTCCCACTAGGCATCCAGTTCATGGCGCACATGGCCATCTCAGTTCAGTCTCCCATTTTCTAAACACGATCTTATAGTGATCAAATTCAAGATGCTTGTGGGGGCCAACTAATGCAGGCCTATCCTCAATCATGGTGGCCTATCTGTGCCACCGTCCTACACCAGTATTCTCACATGGATACGTTTCCCCTGTGTGGCATGTGGATTTTCATTGTCCGCCTCCGATGTAGTTGGGTGGCCGCGTCTGCCTACCGGCCTCCGTGCCGGTAGCCACTCTCATCGCCGCATTATGCTACCAGTGCATTGCTTCTCGCATATCGTTGTGGCTAGGGAGGCATAGCCTGGTGCCAATATCGATGTGGCCTTGCGCCATGTCCTCTCTCTAGGGTCGCAACCATTCTTCCTAGTGTCTCCTCGGTCAATTTGCAACCACCATTGCATCTCGAAGAATGAGAGGGATGAATGGAGAGAAGAGGAGAAGTAGTTTCACACATTAACACCCAAATAATGAACTAGGCCATTTTTTGTGTTGACCAAGATGCATTCTTATTAGCAAGATCATAGAAAATAATAATTAAGGTGGAAGGATTACAATGATAAATATCCCCTTTACCTCGCATCATTATCCTCCCTACATGAACGATCTATTCGTGGGTTAACTTACTTGTGAGTTAACTAAAAATAATCATTTTAATAAAAGAATGTGGAAATGAAAAAATTCACATAAAATAAAACCCCTACATGGGATAGGATTTTTGGTCAAGGAAGAATAAGATCACATGCCTCCATTATTTAATCTTGATCCGCAGCCCACCGTCCAAGCGATTCTTTGAATGGTGGAAGAATGTGTGTTCGCTGTTCGTCATCACCATCCACCAAAGCCTTAGAGCAATTCTAAGATGGTTGTAACAATACTAAACTTCATTTTAGGAATTTAATTGACAAAAGTGAATAAATTTTTTTGTTTCACTGTGTTGCAGCATCGTTACATTGACACATTAATGAGGTTCATTAATGAGATTCATTATCACCTCATCGATGCACCATAGCGTTGACGTGCCCCTTCTCAGTAATGAAGAAAAAAAATAAATGGATTTTTATGTTATTTTATTATTCTTCCATAAAGTCTAAAACTTAACTTTCACCCTCGACCTGTGTTGGTTGAGGTTGGGCTATGCCTAAGGGAAACACACCCTCACTTTCTCAATAGTGTTTTCATATTTCTATTGTGAGATACTGTTTAGTAGTTATATGGATTTGAAAATTAAATAATTGTTACTTTATTATTTTATTTATTTCCAAAAAACATTTTTCAACTTTTGGCCTGCACCATCCAATTTTATGGTCGTTTCTTGGAAAATCTCCATGATCTATGTTCAATAGTGCCCTAAATTTTTTTTTCTAGGAACCGTTTTAAAAGTTAGAAAAACCCACTCAGATGAAAATTTAATGAACCATAAAAATAATTCAAAAATAAGTTCGGAACCCTCATTGCCTCATATTTATGTTCCATCTTAAGGCCTAGTTTTGATATAATCCCAATAAATTTATAAAAAAACATGCAATTATGGGGTATAAAACAGTTAATGGGGTTGAATAAGGGTAAAATTCAAAAGATAAGGGTATTACCATGACCTAAACATGTTCAAAAAATTATTGGATCAGCAGTATTCAACCCATATCAACTTATTCATGAATACTAATGGTTTAATAAAAAAATTTCATGAAAATAACTTCTATATTTTTTAAATCAAATACTGTTACAAGATGTCACTCTCTTTTTATTTCATATCTTTTATTTGTCCAAATACGGACTATATGACAATATAAACTAACATAATTGTGTATATTTATATTTAAGAAAATTTAATAATTATTTATATTTATATTTAATTTTTATAAATTATATAATTACCTTAAATTCTTACGAAATGCTAACATAATATTTATTTACATAAAAAGTTATTTAAAAAATACTATTTTAGATATATTTTAATTATTAAATGGATGAAATGAATAATGTGGATAAATATTAAATATATTAGAGTTTTTATCGAATTATATTTTAATTACCCCTTTGTGTGGATGTATATTAAATCAATGTAAATGTATAGTTTTGAATTGATATTAATGACAATTTATCAAAATAATATTTTATTAAATTGTATGAAATTCATATGAAAACTATATTTGTCCATATTAATGGAATATATTTTTAAAAAATCATAAATTGTGAATTTATATTTCATTTTCCTATTTATATTAACATTATCATCAATTTATAATTAAAATAATGGTTACTGGATTTAAGGTAAATAATAATTAACCGAGGGGTTAAACAAATATAAGTTTTATTATAATACCAAAAGATATTTAAAATGTATTGGTTTATAATATTCGAATCATTTATTATCGTATATTCTCAATAATGTATATTTGGTTTTATTTAGATAAAATTTTAATTTTTTATAACTTAATGTTTTAATAAATTACAAAAGTGTGCATCCCTGTAATTATAAAATTGATACTCATTCCTCACCACTTTACATAAAATTGAGGATATTAACTCAACAATAATCTAAAAATTTGTCTAATCCCCTTCCCTAGACACATTATAGAGTTTTTTTATTCTCAAAATTCCAATCTTAGAGCCTTTAGAGAGGATCCAGAGGCGACATTTTGAAGAAGAGTTAATTTCTCTAACCAATAACATTTATTTCTACTATTCTTTGAAAAATGTAGATATATGATATTTATATGATAATAATAAATCATGTATCCTAAATTTGATTAATGTTTATTATAATTTAGAAAAAACAATTATACGACCTTTGTTTTGTCAAACAAGAAGTTAAAGTATTAATCGTGGTACGTACGACTTACCATATCCACCTATCGATACAATTCATTTCCATCACCAAACAATATAGAAAGGTATTATGATGTGATTAGTGATTATATATAATATTCATAATATAAATATACCTCAATTTTTATAAAATTAAGTCCATCTTAAGATCATCCAATATTTTTAGAAAGGATAATATTACTAGTGCGAACGTATGGGAATCAATCTCCATATTGCGATGTGATTCATATCCACATATATTATACCTGGATGGTAATCAGGATTATTTTTTGGAACATATATGATATATAGAAAACAATATTTATTCTTTAATGGTTAATTATTATTTATATTTTTTTTCATTCCATGGGATGAAAAATTGAAACAACAATCATGTGTACGCACAACCTATTATGTCCATGAACAGTGTAATACATTAATATATCAATAAATATTATTAATGACCTTAAATACCTAAAAATTTAATATATATGATGTTTATAAAATGATTAATATTCTAGAAATTAATTTACCACGATCAATGTATAACGACTGGGACTATGTAACTGAAGCATGCTTCGAAAATGAAGTAGTTATCACCCATATCAGTGATTTTAATAAAAAATTATTTGTAAATGGGTGATAAAATTTTATAAAAAATAATTACATATATTTTGGACATATGGTAATATAATAATTTTAATATGAATTAATAACTATTATACAAGGTGATTAAAAGTGAAAATTTATATTCAAGACTAGAGGGAATGAATTTTTGTCTCAGTTTTATTTCTGTGGGATAAATGCCATATATTTTAATTGTTTGTTTTGTGAACTATATAAACTAGCCTAAAATGTTTTTAAAGAGTATTATCATTAATATTAATTTATTTTAATATCCATATAAATTAATTTCATTCATGGGACATACGATTCAGATGATTACAAAGTGGAATGGTTTTATTTCAAAATCTCATCAATATTACTGATTTTTTCATTTTTAGTCCTCATTAGGGAATATTTCTCTTCTATTACCACGTTTCCAAAAAAATTAAAAGAAATTTTTCTATTATACAACAATTATTTGAACCCATTATAATTTTTTTTAACAATTTCCAAAATGGTTTGAAATTTTTTTTTCTTCTATTTTCTAAATAATGATACTCGTAAGTTTTCCGAAAAAAATGAACGGAATGTTTTTTTGGCATATAAAAAATGAGTTGAATTTCTCAATTTCATGACTTTTTAATGTCTTGATTATTCAATTACAATATTACTATTCTATTTTCGAAAAAATTGTTTCTTCTATAATTATAGGGAACTTAACAAAATGTTTTCAAAATGGAAATGATTTTTTGTTGAAGAATTATTTCATGTGGTATTTATGTAATTTTCTATATACAATTACCATATTTGATGTGAAATATGGTTTAATGGGGTCATGATTCATGGATACTATCCTTATTATTTCTATATTTGGTCTATGATTATGATTTAATGATGTTTACTAAACCAATTTATTTTCATTGGTTATGATACAAAGAGTAATTTATGTCTATGTGATACACATATATGGTGTTTTCATTATGTGTAGGATGGGACTAATATGTCCCTCCAAAGAATATTGTCATGAATTATATCTCATGAGATATTTATATTAAACAAGTAAATGTGCTTGATCCACTAGAAGAAATATGTCGATGTGCTTGATCTGTTATTGTATACAAGTCAAAGTGCTTGATAAGTTATCAGAAAGAGGTTTTGTGGGTTTATCTGATGGTCTTGGTAATTAAAAATGACATATCAAATTGTTTCTATACTTATAATTTTTACATTCCGATTTATTTTAAAAAATTATGTTTCATTATTGAGTTATGATGAATTATTATTCTAATGATTCATGTATTTTTAAAAGATTATTCATATGGAATAAATCTTGTTTTTTGCAATACGATTAGTTTGTATGCACATCATAATTTATTTTCAGGATCAAATAACATTATTTTTAAATTATATATTCTTATGATCATGGATTGATATGAGTTATGTTTACACTTACCAAGTATATAATCTCTCACTTTCTTATGTTTCCTTACCTAGGTAATGAAGAGAGGATTAGGTAGGATACTACAAAGAGGATTAATATATAGAATATCCTTACAGGAGATCATGATGAACATTCATAAACAAGGATGAATGTATTTATAATCACCATAGACTAAAAACCATTATGTTTATAGCATTTATAATATTTTTTTGATCTAAAATGTTATAATATATATATAAAAAATTCATGGGTTATTAGATTTTGTATCAGAGCAGGGTGAAGAAAATGATTGAATATTAGGATTATAAATATTTTATGAATATCATGGGGATATGATTAAGTATAGGATAAAATAATATGTTTTGATAATGTTCAAGATTTACCTAGAATAACACAAAGGTTTTATTTATTAAAAATAATATGTCATGATTTAGACATCATGTCTCATGATTATGTGGTTTACCCATTATAATTAGTGTTTCTCAAACTATAAATAATGGTTTTGGTAAATGGATGTATCATGAAAAAACCATGTTAGTACTAAATGTGAATGAAAATGAAATGATTACCTTCATGATCAATCTAATTATATATGAGTAGGAATGAAAAATATTTTTTTATGTTCCTATAAAACTTTCTCAAGGTATGAATCATGATGGACTTACCAATGAATAATAGAGGGAACAACATTATATTGATTCCTTCAAGATGTACCTCCAACTTTTTTCAGTAAGTTTGATAATCCAAATGTTGATGAGAAATGAACTAGTACCATTAAGAATATATATTTTTTCCAATGTTTATATCATGAGAAATTCATTTTCTCTATCATTTGGATGGTGTAGGAGATAAATAGTGGAGACTTGCATAAATATGAGGAAACATGTTGAAAATCACTCAACGGAATGGGATGAGTTAAATAACTAATCTTTCAACTTGAAAATTACTCATATTCCATTTACAAAAAAGGATAATATATTACCTTTGATATAGAAAAATGAAAATTAATCTATTTTAACATGTGATGAAAAACCTTCAAGGATTGGGAGGTATGTTTCTTGCATTAACATTTAACATCAATGTAATGTTTTTATATTATTTATTTTCATAAAACATGTCTCTAAATATAATTATACATAAGGGAAATAAGTATATATTAAAAAATAATGTGATGTTCCATAATTTTGTAAATGTTGGCTAGAGATACATATCAATCTCATGGTATTTATAAGAAAATGAAGATGAATCTTAATGGAAGGTATAAAATCCATGAAGAAAAGAATATGAGATTGAATTTATGATCAATATTTGGAAATAAATATGGATGAAAATTGTCTTATGTAGACTAGTAAATTTTTTATATGTGGGAATGAAGGTCACCATCAATTTACTAACAAATTGATGTGAAAAAAGTTGGATAATAATGTTAAGGGAGAGATGAATGCACTCAATGAAATCTTCACACTTCAATGCATCATGAATAAGAAAAATGTTCATTATGTTCATAAGTAACAAAATAAAAGGGTTTATAATGATGAACAAAATCAGAAATTAATTAAATCCAAATACAAATGGAAATCTATTGAAATCACTATTAGAAATGTGGAGTATGAAAACTAAGTGGTTGAATGATTGAGTGTTTATGTATTGTAATTAAAAATAATTTTAAAGATTTAATTTTATGGTACTATGGAAGAATGAAACATATACGGTTTGATCCACGATAGTTTTCCATACGTATTTGGTAGTATATTTTGAATTGTAATAGTAACAATGTAAAGTGTTTAAGGTGTTGTTTTTGGGAAAAAAAGATTAAGGGAATGATAACCCTTAATATGTGCATGATGTTGGGATTATGAGATAAAAAAATTATTAATTATGGTAATACAAATTTTATTTTCATTAGGACCACAGAAATGATTATAAATATAATGAAAATGTGGTTTATGGATTTATGATATGAGTTAAGAGATAATGATTGGAAGAATTCATGTTTTCACTAACGTTTTATGGGTAATTCAGGTTGTTAACAAGTTTCAAGACAATAAATGAAAATTATATTAACATTTTTAGTCTTTGAATCATAATATCTATGTTAATATGTTTGTGGGATAAATCATACCTAACTTTTTATAAATTTAGTGACATTTCAAAAGCTTTGGATTTTATTCTTTTAAAGGATCATAAGGGTAACCATTTATGAAATATTATAAGAAGTGGTTTTAGAGAATTAATGTACTTATTTACAATATTAATATTTATGAATATTGAAAAACATGTACTAACCATTTTTTATGATGATTAATAGACACCAAATGAATGACTTATAATCTAATTATGGATATTATGATCCATTAGTTCTTCATGAATTACAATTTTATCTTAATTTCTTGGAGTAAGAGATGAAGAGAAAATTGATAATGGTAAAATGAAAGAGTGAGATTTTATTTTTTAAATGAAATAAAATATTTATATATTCCCAAATAATTTTGAAATAAAATTTTATCATATTATCATCATTTTTTAGGATAACAATGACTTTTTCTCAGACTATTTTGGTCAATAGTTTTGTGGTCAGTAACCTTATCTTGAATATATAATATTCCACTCTCTATTAGATCATGGGTGATAGTTTTACAATTAAAATCCAACTATAATTGATTTTCTATGTGGAATCCTCGTTATTCATTATATTAGGTAACATTTATGTTTCTACCTTTCCATTTTGAATGGATGTTTTATTTTTAAACGTTACGATTTGGGTTTATATGAATGAATTATAAAATATTAAATAATACATAGATGAGACAAATTTCTATCGATAAACTAATTTATAGTGAATTTAATATAATAACCATAAATTTTTTATGAAATAGATATTTAAATTGTTTTATTTCATTGATAGCTTTTATTTCATACAATAGAAATTTTATACAAACCACACAATATTATATGTCTGTTATAATCTAGAAATTAAATTATTGATAATTAAGAAGAATAACTATAATATGAAATAATTATAAAGGTAAAACTAAATATTAAAGTAGTTAAATGTTGTTATAAAATAGTCAAAAAAATTTAGAAGTCCTTAAAATCATTAGAAAATACATTCTCTTTAAAAAAAATTAGAATTTATTTTTATGAAAGAATATTATAATTAATATCTAGAATTTATAATTTTTTTTTGATAAAATTAACATAAATATTGAAATTATCATTTAAAAACCTTCTTATGGTGATATTTTTAAAATTATATGAAAATTTCAATGTTTTAATGAAGAGTAATGAATAATGATTTTTATTGAAAAATGTATATTGGATGTATTTAAATGGTAAAATAATGTTTTGGATTATATTTCAATTTTAATTAGTTTTTAAAAAAAATGCACTTATAGAATTTTAAATAGATTTTATATATTATTTTAGTATACAAACATTTTAAATATAAAAATGGTATTTTTCCAAAAAAACTATGAATTATTGCATTTCTGTGATTTATGTTTAAATTAAATTATATAACTTCTCTATTTTAAATATTGGAGAATATATTACATATATTTTTTGGAGGTCCAAATTAATTAAACCCAACACATAAATTTGTATCCAATATGAAAAGTTACTTTAGTAATTTTTCTTACCATTGTAAAAGGTAAATCAGGTAATTGAGGGTAAAAAAATGATAAGGACAAAAAATGATACTGAAACTCGGTCAAATTTTATTTTATTATTAATTTCCATACATAATTGATAAATATTCTAATAAATGTAATTTGAATTCCATTTATAAGTTATTATGATGTTTATAATAATTTATTTTAAGAAAAGCCAAGGATTCCATACTCATTATTTTAATATCTATAAAAATTCCAAAATAGGTTTATTTAGAAGAAATATTTTTCTATAAATATTAATTAGGGTTATAATCTATTTAGATACATTAGGTTATTTTATTTGTAATTTTTATTGAATTAATAATTCCCTAAAATAATTACACAATGTTGATATATTAATTATTTTATTAATATAAATATAAAATAAATGTTATTAAAAATATTAAAATAATAAGAGTTTAGATAATTAACATCATCCACACATTTTATTAATGGATTTTACATATTAAGGATGTATTAATATTTTTTTTAAATTTATGTTTTAATTGATTTATTCAAATCAATTTGTTTAATAGACCTTAAAATTGACATATGAATATTTTATAATAAACAATATTTAATTAAATGCTACTAAATACCTAAAATTAATTTATTCTTGAAAATAATTTGGATATGGTTTAAAATATCATACATGAACCATTAATGGTTCATTTGATGTTTTATTTTAAATATTTAAACCATTAATGATTAAAAAAAACATTATTGTCATGGTAATAGTTAAAAAGGGTAAATATGGGATAATACCGAAAGAAAAGGGTATAACCATGACCAAAGGTTGTCTACTTTTTTGTGAATATTATTATTCCCTTATCACCTTATTATATATTTTTTGGTTTTAATATATACTTTTATAATAAAATTACTTATATATTTTTTAAATCAAATATAGTTACAAAACGTCACTCTCTTTGTATTTATTATATTTTATGAGTCGACATTGGGAAAAAATAAATACATGAAAAAAACTAAATATATATTTTGATCTTAATGAAGTTATTTTCATAATATAAATTAATTTTAAATTTTATTATATTACATGTATACATAAAATGATTTTGAAATTTTAAACATTACTTATTTAATTAACAAAAAATGAAAAAAATGATTTTAAAATATTATTTTAAATGTAATTTTAATGATTTAACGTGTGAAATTTATTTTATAGAACAATTTGACATATTATACTGGTTTTAAGAGAATAAATTTGAATTCCACCACTTTCTAGATGTATTTTTAGTCAAATTAAATTTATAGTGTTATAATTGACATTAATGATAACTTATTAGAAAAATAATACAATATATTATTTTTAAATTCATAGGAATATTATCTTCATACACATGAATTTAATATAGTTTATAAAATAATTAATATTCCATTTAAAAATATTTTCCCCATTTATATTAATAGTATTGTCCCATTATAGTTAAAATAATGGTTACTATGGTACTAGTCAAAAGTAATTAACCAAGGGTTTTATAAAAAATAATTGGTTTATAATAATATCAAACATTCCTAAATTTTTTTTCAACCATATATTATATTACCATATAATCCATGCCCATATGGTGTTATTAGAATGAAAATTAATTTATTACAATACATTCATTTGATAAACATCAAAAGTGCCCCTTAAATAAATTACAAAAGTGAACCTCTTACATCACAACAATACATAACATTGGTCCTTTTCTCACAACCACAATCTAACAATTTCTATCTTAAAATTCCCTAGACACAATATAGAGGTATTATTTTGCTGAAAAGACTAATCATGTTGCTTTTGTGGACAACTAAAGGTGACGTTTCGATGAAGAGATAATTGGTCCAACTGATCTATTTCTTTTTCTACTCTTCATTAACTCCTTTAAATTGATGATGTTTATCATACAATAATATCGTATGTATCCTATATATTCTGAATTTTTATTATGATTTTTATAACACTGTTAAAAAACCTTCTTCCAATCAAATAAGTATCTGATGTATATCTTGTTTGGACGTATGACATACCATCTCAACCTAATAATACAATTTATTTTTCTTCACTATCTTATATGGATGGGAATTGTGACTAGATTAGTGATTATATATGATATTTATAATATAATTATTCTACTGCGATTATAATATCTTTTCAACCGTATCATCATTTAATCTCTTAAGAAATGACAACATCACTTGTGTATATGTATGTACTACAATATCCCAGATATGATGTGATTCACTTTCACTTACATTTTAGATGGAAGGTCATAAAGATTTTTTTATAAAAATTTATGATATATATAAATTATTCTAGAATGGTGTATTAATATTTTCTTTTATTTCATTCAATTATATGAAAAATGAAAATAATATGCAGGTGTACGTACGACCTACCTTATCATTGAACATTACTATTAATTTTCATAACTACAGATTATATAAAGGAATATAAACCTGATATAATGATTATTAATGAATTTTTAAACAAAAAATAACATTATTTAAATTATGGGCCAATGATCAATTTATAATTACTATTACTAAAAAGTGGAAATATTCCTCAAAAATAAATTTGTTATCACCCATAACATTGATTATAATCATAAATTATTAATAAAATGCGATACGATGTCATAATAATAACATAAATGTTATATTTGAAATTTTTTTATTGGATAAATTTATAAATTAATTTATATTTTATAATATAGTTGGTAACAAAGTGAACAATTACAAGTAAGACTCGAGGTAATGGATTTTTTTCTCACTTTTATTTTTTTGGTAAAAATGCATAATATATTACTTGATTCTTTTATGTGGTTTATATAATACCAATGAATGAATATCAAGAGTATTATCCTTATTATTAAGGTATTTTCAAATTAATTTATTTTTTTGACTTTTAAAGGGAATATGATTCGACTAATTACAGAGTGGCAGGAAATTATTTCTCAATCTTATCAATATTCAAGAATGCTTCATTTTATTTACATATTGGGATATTTAGATTCCATAACCATGTTTCCTAATTTTTATTAAAATATTTTTTCTATTCTAACAGAATTTTTTAATTCATTCCACACATTTTATAATTTTTACAAAATGTTTTGAAAGGTATATTTTTTTATTTCCTAATCAGGGTTCTTCTGTAAATTTTTTAAGAAAAAAAGGAACTTTTTTAAATTATAAATCAAGAGAGGATTTTCCCACATCCATGAATCCTTAATTACTTGAAGCTTAATATTAAATCTTACAATATTCCTTTAAAATAAAAGATTTTCTTTTCTAATTGTGTGACTTTTTTAAAAAAATGTTCTCAAAATGGAAAAGATATTGTCCCAAAGAGTCGTTAAAATTGAACTTTAAATGTAATTTTCCATATAAGATAACATTATTTTCTTTTAATAATTCATTAATGGTGTTATGATTCAATGATAATTCTTTATTATTATTCTATAGTCGGTTTATGTGTATGAAGGAATGATGTTTCTAAAACCCATTTTTTTCTTGTGTTATGATATGAGGATTGATTTAAGTTCTTGTAGAATGCATATTTATCGATTTCATTATGTTATCATTTAGTCCTATATCTACTTCCAATTCATTGTGTAATCAATTAGACCTCATGATTAATTAAAAAGAAACAAGTCGACGTTCTTAATTTATTACAATAAACAAGTCGATGTGTGGGATCTGTTATGGGAAACAAGTCTAAGTGCTTGATCCTTTGTAGGAAACATGTGTATTTCTCTGATCCAATGTTCTCGTTTATTATACTTTCCTTTTGAAATGGTTTCTATACATATGATGATTCCACACACATTTTTGGAATTTCATATGGTTCATGATTGAGTTATGATGAATTTAAATTATTATGATTCATGTCTTTTGGAATGATAATGTTTATTTCAAAAAAATGTTTCTGATCTATGACATTTTGTGACTAAAAATACTATGTAATTTTGATTATCACATAAAATTATTCTTATTTATGCTTTGATATGATAATGGAATGATATATCTTATATTAACCCTTACAGAGCATTTAATCTCACACATTCATATGTATCCTTGAAAATGTAATGAATAATGTTTTATGAATGGTATGACTATTGGGATTACTATAGAAAAAGATATTTTTTATATATGTTGGAAATCTATAATAAATTAATAATTATGTATTTATATTCTCTAAATAATCTAAACCATTACTATTCTGGAATGGTCTATGAAGTTATTGATCTAAAAATATTTCATATCTATGTATGAAAATATTTTTCAATTAAAAAAATTTTCATCATTATTCTTGTAAAATATTTGATATGATATTTGACTAAAACATTCAATTTCAATACCAACAGTTTGGGAAATTGAATTATCAAATAATTATATTACAAAAAAAAATCTTCCATCTTTGGAGGATTCTCTCATGTATTCAATATTTATTTTGAAGTCAATATTAATATATTCTAGATCCTCCTCTATATATATATTTTTTTATTATGTAATTTTAAATTTTTCCCCTTTCAAAGATTGTTTTTGTTTGAAATATTTGATTATTTTATCATTGAATATAGCCATAAATTTGAATTTTTTTAATTTATTCTATAATAATTATCTCAATTTTTTATGTTAAAAATTTTAATCTATGTTTTTATTTTTAACCATTACAGAAAATATATTCTCTTTTCATATCGTGGTATTTTATTCACTAAATGCATCAACTTCATCATTGATGATGTATTAATAATATGTTGGTCCTGAATCATCCTTATCACTACTATGTAAATAAAAATCCATTTGACCATCTATCCTAAAATTTGTAATTTTTTCTTATGTCTCATCATCGTTGTCACTATAAGTGACAAGATTAGATTAATAATCTATAATAATTTTTTTATCATTTTTTCTTAAAAGTATCTTATTTCTCCCACTAGATCTAGGATATCCATTAGAATTTCTTCACTAAATTTTCTCAAAAAAAATTGATCATATTTAGTGTTTTAATGTTATCATTTATTCTTTAGGAAATTAATTTCATTATTTATTAAAACATTTAATGTTTATAATTTTATAGAAAAATTAAATTTGAAATATATTTTTCACTTTTGATGTTGTTTTGATATGAATGTAAGAAATCATTGATATTCCTATTCATTCTTACAATCACTAGTGATGAAAACACCTTCATCATTTCAAATTTTTTCGTTTCTCATGGATTTAAAATATATCTATTCTTTTTCATTATTTTGGAAAGATGTAATTTTCTAACATTTCCTAAAAAAATATAATATTATGTTACTCATAATGAAAAATATTTTCTATATCATGAAAAGAAGACATTTTTGGACAAAATCAATCCATAAAATTTCTCATGAATTTCTAAAAAATAAAAATTTCATCAACATTCTCACTAAATCCTAGATTATTACTCACAATTTTATTTACTTTAGTAAATAATTCATCAAAACATCCATCATCTACAATATAAATTCTTAAATTTTTATTATCTAGATCTTTATATTTGTTTCTTTGATATTCACATGGCTTCATAACTACTTTATAACTTATCCCAAAATTATTTTTCAATTTATAGACCCATAAATTACATTATATTTTATAGTTTAATAAGAGAAACAATATGAAATTCTCCGTATATTTCAATGTATATCTTGTAATAAAATTCTAAATCACCATATTTATTAAATTTTGAAAAACCCACTATCACTGTATCACAAGGTTCCATACCTAGAGATAAAATATATTGAAATAATCTATTTTCTCAATTATGATAACATATTACCATGAATGTTGTAACACCCATTATGTTAATTTAGTTGATAATATTCAAGGTTTAATATATAAATTACTGGATCATATAGAGAGATCCTAACTTTGATAACAATGGAAGTGCCAATCATGATTAGTTTCATCCTCTAGGGGGAATTCTTTAATTGATGCAATTTTTGACAATTACATTTGAATATAAAAACCCATTATTGATTATTAGTGTATGATCTACTTGAAATAGAACTGAACAATTATAAATTGATCATATAAAAAATAATGATAAACTGTTGCAATGACTTTTAAACGGTTCAAATAGAATATAGAATCTCACTCTTTATCATGGCTAGTTACCACCAGCCCTATATTATTTTCACTATAGCCCAAAGTGAAATTCACTTCTAAGAAATAATGTGTCATCCCACCACAAAAAATAATTTTTTATAAAATAAAATATATTTTTTAAAAAATTGAATAATATAAAATAAAAACATGGTTTATTTAGTAATAAATATTATGGATCTCCTTCCATGAGCCTCAAAAATATGAAAGGTTGTATTACACATATTAATGTAATGAAATTACTGTAACAATATTATCGTAAAAAACCTGAGAACTCTTGAGGATGAATGAACCATAATATATTTATCAATAAATAATTACATTATATTATCTTTAGAAAAAAATTATTCTCCCAATCAATGTTCCATCATGTGTCAATTGTTTTCACAATTTTTTTCTCACACTACCAGCACTACACATCTAAATTTTTATCATAATTAGATCTTCATATGGTTTTAATATGATCCAACACATTTTATGTATATAAATGTATAAACATTAAAGATAAATTATCTCCAAAATGGATGTTAACTACTGATTCTTTTTCATAGAATATGATGTTGGCACCAAATATCGATGAGGTATGTTGAAACATCTGGTTGGAAATTGTCTCAAAATAGATTAAATTTGAAGCACTGCCAAAAAATAATATCAATGCATTAAAGATTCTGAATTTGTTATATAGAATATGTTTTAATGTGGATCTCAACATTTGTCAACTATGTAATTAAATTAGCTACATGAATCAGTATGTTATATAAATCAATCGTGTATGTGAATCAATTGACTATGTAGCATATCCACCCTATTGATTTGACATTAGACTACATCACATGTTATCTAGGTTTTTCAAATATCAAAACATGTAAATGGATATTGTATTCCCTTACATTGATAAAATAATGATGAGGATTTATTATGTATATCTTTCTTTGTGAATTCATCTATTTAGCTCAAATAGATATGTGACTCATCCACTTTACAAAAAAATTTAACTTATATCAAAATCTAGTCAAACTAAAATAAAACATATTCATCCATTCTCCATATTTTTCTCAATTCACTTCAATGAATCATGGAACTCCATTCCATGATATTTAATCTCATACAAGCTACATCAAGAACTATCAGATATAATATTACATCAAATATGGTTTTCAACAAATAAAACTACATAAAATCAAAAATAAACATGGTGTAAAAAAGTGTTTCCATACTAGACCCCAATTACTTGGGGTTATTCACCATCACTTTTCCCTCGAGTGAGGTGAAATAATCTCAAATCACATCAAACCCCAAATCAACCCACATGGTAGTCCTCAACCCAATATTTCTCAAGAAGGTTCCAATTCTTACACACTGGCCCAATACACATATGAAATGTTACCTAAAACAATTCCCATAGGAATATGGAATTCTCATCACATCAACCAATTCTTGATGATTCTAAGGAGGTCACATTCACACCAACCCATCTCCACACACTCTTGGGTGGTCACTAGCACATCGACCCATCCCCATATAATCTAGGGAGGAATGAAAACTCTAAAACATTCCCACCTTGATTAGGGTGGTCTAATAGGAACATGAAACACAAGTATGTACCATAGGCTACGACACAACTCCCTAGATAATATGGTGGTTCTAGTCTCTTGAGAAATAGATCCTTTCCATAACATCACACCTTGATTAGGGTGGTCTAATAGGAACATGAAACACAAGTATGTACCATAGGCTATGACACAACCCACTAGATAATATGGTGGTTTCTAGTCTCTTGAGAAAAAGATCCTTACCATAACACCACTCATCTCACCTGGTAGGGCATCCAGTGAGTCCCCCAAAACCATCATAGTATGCTCTCATCGATACAATATCATGATATTCATCCATCTGTGACAAAAGAACCCAAATTATCATCTCCACCCATACCCCATGTGCCAAAAAAACCTAAAAAATCCCTTATAAGTCATTTTCCTACTACCCATGGACTCTCCCAATACAACACATTCTACCAAACCAGTGATACAATATGAGGGTCCAAATACCATCCAAATTCCCCATTAAATATGATCCTTATGTAATAGAGGTCTCCTTTCACCCCAATCACGCATCAAGACATTCCTCAAACATCAGATGTGAGTTCTTAGTCTCTCTCAACACTTATGTCTTTATCATCCATGTTTACTCATCCTTAGTATTAAAATGCATGGAAAATTTTCATATAAACATATAAAATATCATATCTCATATTCGGATGATCCATAGGTCTCTTGTCTAGTCACATGGAATCCAATCCCCTTGAAGACATAATATTGAGGTGATTTTTATTCATCCATATTCTAAAGAACACTTAATCAAAGTATATAAGGCCAATAACCATCACATATCATCTACCAAGGGATCATTTAATCCCAAAATCACATTCATAAACCCAATTAATTATAATTGATGTACTCTTATGGAAAAACATATATGGTTTAGTATTATTGTGGCCACCTGAATCAATATTGTATTCAACCCCTCATCGAGCTCCATATACCCCTATCAACGCCAATAATATCCCATACACAATCTTGAACACCTATCTCAGATTAGAAATCACAAAAGTTAATTTAAAAAAATATATTATTCGTTATTAAATTTAAATTAAATAGTTATAATCACATAAATAAACATATTGATCCATTCAACTATATAAACCTTAAGTAAAAATGCGCATATTACTCCGGACATACACCAGGAACTAGGCCCTAAAAAATCCCCAGTTAATACCTCGATACTAATGACTAATTTAATGAGAAATAACCAAAAAAACTATAAGAAAACATATGCATACATACCATTACATAATAACCTTCCAAATAAGTGTAGTCATAATCTCCATACATACACTATGTATGCCAAGAAAATCCCACATCTCATGCAGTCAATTCTACCCTGATCTATAGGAAATAGTTCCAAACCCTAAAATAGAATTTTAAAAAATTAGTGGCAATGGTTGTAGAAAAATGATAAGGAATGGTAAGGAAAAAATATAACATGAAATTAAATTTAATCCCACACAAGATCTTCCTAAATTTAGGGAAGAAGAGAAAGTGTGTGTTCCATGTGAGATCCTCCTCATGAATTCCCATATTTCAATAATAAATGGGACTAATAATCTTTTTTAGAAATATATCCCCAACCATTTCCTAGAATGAACATATTGTTCATTCCCTGAATATCCTAGGTAGAGGAAACCCAAGTCCTATATGCGGAAAAATCCTATCATGAATGTTTTCATCCCGGTGTGAAGGACCTACAGTGTCACCCTATTATATACAATCCAATTTAATTTTTCTTTCATTATTTCATAAACCCCTATTACACATAATGGGTCTCAAAAAAAATTGAAAATACCATTTTAGGAAACATAGACTGTTATAACTTCAACCCTATTTTTGTTTCTCAAAAATAATTTTCCACTATTTTAAACGATTAAATTCACTATGGAATATCTAATTTCTAATGATATATGTCATTAAACTTACATAAATATCAATTCAATATGTGGATCCCCATGCATAAATCAAAATATATATTATATTCACTAAATGTGATTTTATTCCAGATACATTAAGATCTATCCTTATATAGATCCACATATATGGTATCATACACCTATGCGGTCACCCATACATGGATTTCTGTTTATCTAATTTTTCATCTTCATCATAATAATTCCAAATTTTCCCCACCTAAACTAAATTAATATTAAGGACAACTCTAGAAAATAAAAATATATTAGAATAGATTTTAATAATATATAGAATTATCAAAATAATTCTATTCCATATCAAATAATTTCAATAGTCTTACAACTAGTTAAATACTAAAGATAGAGTATTTTATACAGCTCATTACCTTCTTATTCACCCTGTATCTCATACTTTTAAAAACTTTATCCAATTTTCATCACTATTGATTCCTATATCCTTCTTTAAAAATAAATAATTGAAATATTCTAGAATATTTCGGTAACATTGTCTAAAGAGTTTGATCATTTTTTAGGTTTTTTAATGATAAATTAGGAATCTATCAAGTAAATTACAGTTCATACAACTCCTATCTCACCTACTCTTCCATGTAAACATGTTGTAGATAGTGTAAATGAATTTTTTTTTACTTTTCTACAAATATGATAAAATTTATACATTTAAATATTTTTTAGGGACACTAAATTAAATATATTCATCTAGAAAGTAAGGTTCATAACATTTATCCTTTTCCATTTTTGATGAAATATCCAATATCCTTTAATGATAAATGTACAGTAATTCCTTTAGCTTCATTTCATGTAATATCACTCCATGACATATTAACAAAACAAATTAACAATGTTCCATATCACCTTGTTGGGAAAAAATAAAACATAAAATCCAACAATCCATTTGGGTACATCAATTCCCTTTAATATATATTGATAATAAAAACTTCATGTCTAATGTTAATTTCAACTCCCCCCTTATTGACTATAAATTAAATGGTTAATTTTAGTTGTATCCCCCTTTTGAGATGTCAAGAATATAAAAAAATGTTTTCTTAGTGGAAAATTTTTACCCTTTACTCTTATAATTTTAGGAAAAAATATCTTCCCATAATGTTATATACATTTTTTAGTCTCTCCCTTTTGAGAGAGTAATCAATTCCATGAGATATGGGTAAAACCACATTCATCCTAGATATATACCACAAACTATCCATCTCTATGTATAATTGTGATTACAAATTATAGACAAGAATATGTGATAATTTTATAAAACAATTATATACATAAAATTCTCACAATGTGATATAAACTCAAACTATCAGTTAATTCAGGTTTGGAAAAAAAACAATATATTATTTTTTCTGAACATGCATTCATCAAGAACAAACACATAAAATTCATTTAAATGCAAGGTAATCACTCTAATTGATAATCTCTTTTAATAGATAATGAAACTATTAGTAATTATAGTAATTAAGAACAATAGAAATGAAGGTAAATTAGAAATCATACATCAATATTCAATTCTATAGGGGGTGTCCATAATTCCATAATTAACAAAAGAAATAAATATTTCTACATGCAATTTTGATTTCCCCCACATCTGCTGCTTTCCAATAAACATCATCATGGATGGTTTTATATTCCAGAAAAAATTCATATAAATTTGTTGTTATTTTATTTTTGATACCAATTGAGATTTATAAGGTCATGTGTTTCTAGAAATCAACTTGAAAGAAATAGAAATATTCTATGATGTGTTGACTCTCTCCATGCTATATTTAGATCATAGAATTAACCATTTCTATTTTTTTAAATTCAACTTCAATTAAATATTCTATAAATAATTTCATGACCCCAATATTACAAGTATTCTTCCTTGTATTACGATAGATAATAACCATATAGTCCTTCCCCATGTATTCTCTATGTTGTATAATAGTACCAAGGGTATAAAAATTACATTTATGGGTGGAATGACCCACTATAAATAACAACATGATGGGACATTGGATAAAACCAACCAGAAATCTCTATATTCTAATATAAATGCATCCAAAAAAACTATCCTCAATTTATTAATTTAAATCTACTTATATAGAAAACGGTCTTCAATATTTATACAAAACAATTATTATTGTAGTTACTCTTCAACACCTCCAAAAAGTAAGCTAGAAATGTCTAGTTGGGTCCCCATTATCCTAATTTAATTCAAATATTTTTTACATATATAGGGTGATAATCACATGTAAACATTATATAGACTCAATCAATGTCTCATGTGCACATGTGAAAAATAAAATTATAATGCACCATTGAATAAACAACTGCGCTAACCAGCATGTAGATTGGTAAACTAACAAATCTAGACTCAGCATGGCTTAATTACCAAATCACACATCTAATATAGTAATGTATAATCTTGATCATTACAAATAAAGGTTCCCTTCCACTACTTTGCAACATATTTACTTCTCTCACACCCCAACATTGAAGGTCTAATTCTCCCATACGTTCCATACATGTTATATCATAACCACATCACATCACATCAAATCTCACACAATGACACTAGCGATATATCAGATGTGGGTTGAGATGAATCCCTACCAACCCCACCATCGCATGGTCTAAAATCAAGTGCTACATTCTAGAATTACCGCACCACATTTCATCCAAAGACACCTGGGCTCACACAATAAGTACCAAGCCTTAAAACATTTCTTAATATTGAATTTTACAGATGGACATACATTATTACACATTGAGGATCTGTTTGTGTTTATATTTTTAAAGAATTAGGATATCTTATGTACATTACATACCACATTCATACAATATGATAATACTGAAAAGGTATCCATTTTTTTAAATATAAAACATTAAAACTTAAAACATGATTTCATTAACAACACTATGTATCAAACTTCATGACTCCCTTATTTAACATATCGATCATTATATATTTTGAGAACAATTTTGAAAAATTTGGATGAGTATAATACTCAGTAAGGGATATAGAGAATGAATGTGTTAGTCATGTGATAACATAAAACCCAATAAACCCTATAATCATAAGAATCATCTACATAGAAAAATCATATAGTTTCCTTGGGACAAATTTACCCTAACACTCTTACATTAACCCTTACACATGAAATATCATTTTTAACAACTTCTATCTCTGGGGTACCCAATGCATTGGAGTGCTATAATGGGGCTCACCCATCATATCTTGAGCTATAATGGGCTCAATCTAACATACCTTAAGCTATAATTGGATCAACAAAACATACCATGAGCTATAATGGGCTCAAACAAACAAATAATGAGCTATAATGGGATAAACCAAGCATAAATAATGTCATGTAACATATCATGGTAATAAAGTATCATGAAAAATAGAATAAACCACTCGTTCCATATACAAAAAAACAATCCCTTTGAAATTTGTTAATGATATATTTAAAATGATTTTAAAAAGAAAGATCCTTAAAATATATTTAGAGTGAAAATTAATAGAATGGAAAGGATATTTGTATAAAATGTGTGTACACATATTCCAACATAATATAAATAAAAAATAATCACACCAATAATCATAATACCACAAAAAGAATAAATAAAAAAGTTAACCCAAAAATGGAAATTGGGATTAGAAATCTGTTACCTTTGGTTCTTCTCACTTCAAAAGTGTTTTAACCTCTTGTATAATGGTTAATGGAATGTTATTAATTTGTTAATAAAACATATTAATGATTATAACACCTTATATGATAATTTTAAGACATCATTTAACACATTTTTTAGTAATAATTTTTTATTTACTTTGTGTCAGGTGCGTTCATTACATGGTTTCCATGATCAGTTAATGATGGATATTCTTGTTGATTGGAAGTGAAAATCCAGAATTGAAATGGAATGGTATTTAGATATTTCCATAAGCATAAATAATAAAATTTATATTTTTTAATTATAAAATGAGGATAATTAATAAGTCAAAACATAATTGTTATTTGTTTAGGTCATTTTGGTGATTCTTCGATCTTAAGGACTCATTTGTTTTACAAATCAATAACATGTGAATAAAATGATTCCAGAACATCATATAAGATATAATACATAAATTATAATATTTTTAAACTAAAAAAATGGTTTCATTGAATGTATTGAATACATTATATGAAATTAAAATCATAGCGTCCACGAGGTTGGTAAATCAACACATTATAGATGGTGTTTTAATTTCATGAATGAGTGGGAGAGAAGAAGAAGATTGAGGAATAATATGACATGAACATGAGAAAGTATAGAATATAAAATATTATGGAGTTTTCATGACTCTTGGTTAAGAAGAGGTGAATATGGATTCACAAAAGAAAAGGAAATGAAAGGAAAAAACGTCGGAATGAAAGAAGATTCTTACCCCCTGATCTCTTCTCCTTGAGATCCTCCTTAAGGCCTTTGGTTTTGGCCTTTAATGAGACCATAACATATACGAAGTGGGGAAGATACTTGGGAGATGTATTGGGTTGAACTCAGGAATGGATAAAGGCTTTAGAGGTATGGGAGGATGTGTAGAATGAGTGTGGTATTTATAGTGGAGGAGAATATGTGTTTTACATTATTTAAATCATTATTATAATATTTTTGATCAAGACTATGAATAATATTAATTCATGTGACCAAAAATAGTAATAATATCATGTGAGTTCGAATAAATTTATATTAAATCACTTATGTAATCATAAATAGTGTATTTAACTGATTATTTGAATATACAGTATTTTACTGTATTTCACTATTCATAAAAAATTCAAGAATTTCAGAAAAAACCAAAAAAATCACCCTAATAATTTATTGACATGTATAATTCAAAAATGAAATCAATTTTTGGAAATAAATATTCAATATATTATTAATTTAGATTTTAAATAAAATCATTCTTAATTCATTAATTAACAATTTTAATTCTATAACTGCTTTTATATCACGTTGAAAAATTAACCATGAAGTCAGTATCTTAAACCCTTAAAAAATTTAAAAAAAGAATTCAATTTACTATTTATTATGGTCATATTACTATTCATATTACTATTCATAAGGGTATGTTACTATTCAGAAAAAACTAGTTGGTTCTATCAAACTTCAAATAACTTGCTGAACACAATTGTAGATTACAGTTTTTCGAAATTTTAATACATAGAAGCCACAAAATTATGCATGAAGGATTGTTATAAATATCTACTTAAAACAAAGTTTTATGCATTTCATTTATTTTTTTAAAACCTGTGGTGGTACACACACACATCATCTCATAATATAACCATTGTAGTAGGGTATAATGAATGTGAAGAAATCAACATCCATCTATCCTCCTACCATCCATGAACCAATGATATATCATATCACATAATTGACACACCACATCCCACCTCACCCAAAAAAACCTGGTCTATAAAATGTTGGATAATCTAAAATACTAACCCCTATCATCATTTCTGTTGAAGGAAGAGAAAAGATGATGGGGGTAAATAGCCATCTATGTCACTACTATCCAAGATATTCAGTAAAATACTTAGAACCCATAACCTATGAGTGATGGTGTGGTTATCCAAACTAAGTGGGGTATGACTATAAATCCCATAAAATACATGATATTTAAATACAACACTATACTAAACCTGTGCATTCAAATAAACTACACTAGCGCACACCACATCACCACAACCATACCATATCCCAACCATCATTACCATTGATTCCACTATATGTAACAAATTATCTAACCATTACACAACTTGCACATATACATACATTAACAAAGTCACTTCATTAACATTAAAATTTACAATTTTTAATGTTCAATTAATTAACCCATTTTCCACAAAACCATTTATTTTACATATTTTGTAGTTACTAGACAATTTTTTTGTTTTATCATAATAATTTAGTTCCTGGAAAACCAGGAAACTAACACATCCAATAGACAACAACTCACCCAACTCAAAAAAAACATATACATAACAAAATAAATACCATTGTTTCTCACACATCGACCTACCCATCTCTCCACAAAAAAACCACACATCACTATATCCACACAACCACAACCACATGAAACAATACCCCTATGAAATAGATCTCATAACACAACCAAACATATTCCAACATTTCATCCATTATAACCCACCACTTCATCACCTCCCCAAGAATCATACAACCTAGTTAGGATCCTCCATCACTACATAACATCCCTAACCACATAAGGAAAACAAAACAATTATGTACATACTACAATAACAGAATCCATCTTCTATAAATATTCAAGGTATTTCAACATAATACTTATTTATTTAGCATGGGTCATATCACACACAATAGATACCTTAGTCAAGGAGTTCAATATCCAAATATACATTCATTATCTTTATATTCCAAGAGTGAACACACAACAACATAGAAAGGATTATCATATCATATCATACAAATCACAAATACAATTTCCAATAGTCAATATTTTCAATACGTCATCAACATGAAACATTATCATCAGAAATAATATCAAATTAGTGAGAACATGTATTCACACCCCATACACATTAATTTAAATTATTAAAATTTAATATATTGTTATTCCAACCCTTGATATCTACTTAAATGAAAGAAAAATTATGCAGATCTGAAAAATATTACATGAAAAGGGATAGAGCAAGGATCCCCTATATAAAAAATTCTTTTTGATCACACTGTGAACCATAAGGAATAGTGGAAACAATCTAGAAAACATAACAATGCTATAAATCTTAAGGTTAATTGGAACTAAATAAAGGATCATAAAATATGCATCCTAAAATCACCATAAACACACACAAAAATTTCAAAGAAGAACTCTATTTTATAATGTATGGAAAGCAACTAGAGAAGGATTTAGAACTCACAAATGATCATCAAAGATCAATTACTAGAACCCATAAAAATAAGGAGTAGTAAAGGGATTGGAATCACTCTGAAAACTATATAATGTTAAATCTAGCCCAAGAATTTTTACCAATTGAATGAGGATATAATCATCCTAATAATTTATATAAATAGGATATAATTTTCCTGATTTATATAATAAACCTTACTTTTGAAATGTAAAATCCACAGTTCTACAAAAATTATTATATATACTACACTCTTTCAGAATAAATACTCAAACACTGATTTTTTTCCTAAAAGCATGGAACATATATATATAATTAACTAACATCATACTTTACACTTTTATATTTTATACCATTTGTTTTCTCTACACCAATTCAACACACAAGATGAAAACCACCATCTTGTCAAGTAATAAACATCTTGTTTACACCATAATTTTCTCTTTTAGGATGTATATAGCTTCTTGTAGTTCTCTTGTATCTCTAACCTAGGAAAAAAGTGTTACCTCCTCATAAGCTCCCACAACAAAACAACCTTGAAATTTAATGATCTAGGAAGGAAAATACCTTTACATTAGATTCCTCTCAAGTTATTATCACCTTTGAGAATCAAAATGAAACCCATCAAAAAGGGAAGGGGTTTGAATTGTCACCTTGGGATATACCACTCCAGGATCTCATTACGCATAATCACTACCACGAGTCCAAAAACCCAAAAAAAAAACCACAAAATATCCCTCACAAAAATATCACCATATCACAACACAAATACATCACAACATCTCACTAGGAAAAACACTACTCAAAAAATAATTTCCACAAGCCACTAAATTACACACATACATCTAAATTAATATATCATCCTCAAAAAAACAAATACAAAAAACATACACAACTAAAACACATCACTTCTCCATGAATAAAAATTAGGGAATCCCATCTTCAATTTCAAGATGTTATTCATATTTGGTGGCATTGATTCACTAGAGAGGTTATAATCACATCTTAGTATAACCTATATCTATAAAGAATTTGGACTTTCTATATTCTTATTCTAGGAGATTTATCACACATCAGAAAATCTAAAAAATTAACTTCCCATCAAATATTAAGATCCTAAAATAAAATATAAAAGAAAAACAAAGTAGAGAAACACTAAAAACAACTAAGGGTACTAGGAACAAATCTATGCCTATCACTACGAAGTACTCTCCTCCAAGCCACCATTCCTCAAATAATACATGAACCAAAAGAATGTTTCTTCCACAAAACACCTTTTATAAAAAATACATTATCTCTATATAATTGGTACTTCATGAACGATACCTTATCTAGGAGTCATCATGACATTTCTAATGAAGCTAAGACACAAGAAAGATGTTATGGGTCCTCAAAAATTGTAATGAAAATTCCAACTGACAAAACAACTCACAATAACTCACCAATATGTCAAAGCTATAAACAAAATAGTGTTATACATTTCCACCATTCCAAACATCTACTCCCCATACCATGGAGAAACTATTATAGACACATGGTCTACCACCGTGAACTCCAGGGGCCTCCAAATATGATCATCATAAGATTTTATAAAATTTTCCATTACCCTCATCCACTAATGAACAAACAGGAACTTCTCAGTTGTTCCCTTTATTAAATCAGGACCAATAACTACTAACTCCCCAACATTCATTAAACATAATGGAGAACAATATAATAATATATCAATGAACTTGTACCCATGTGGTACATGCTTCTGCTTAGCATCCAAAAGAATGAAGATCAAATCTGGGAAGGGAAAAAAATTTCGGGACTACAGTAGTGTAGGAGCAGGGCACTATAGAATTACTATAGTAGCGGTAGAACTATAGAAGTGGAAGCACTATAGCGGTGTACACACTGTAGTAATCATTTTCATGGTAGCGGTACTGTAACATGTACTGTAGTAGCGCAGGTACTGTAGTAGTAATGTTCACTAAGGGGTCCTTTGGGCCAAAAAAATGGGCTTTTAAGCCTTGTATTCAGGCCACCTGGCCTTGGGCCTTTGGGCTGGGTAATGGGTCTCCCTCGACCCACAAAAAAGAGGTTATTGCTTTTAATAATAAATTGAGGCTTTGGCCCCACCCTTTTAGAAAAACAACATAATAACATGTAAAACCTCTCAAATGGATACATGATAATGGATGAGGGATAGTTTTTGTTTAATTAAATCTTAACCAATTGAAATTATATTTCCCATGATCCACCAAAGTCTATGATGAGAGATCACAAAATTCCTCAAACATTTGGATGGTCAGCTCTATCATCCCATCTGACATGGGTGGAATGCAGTGATAAGGTCGAACTTGGAGGAAAATTCTTGTTATATTATCCCCTAGATCTTTGAGGTAAAACTATGATCCCAATTAGTTGTGTTATTAATTCGTACCATACAGAGCCTAATGACATCATCCATATACCTCCCCACCAAAACACCCACTGTAATTGAGTAATATATTTCTAGAAAATGAGATAAGATTTTTAGTGGGCCCACAATCACGAGAACCCCATTATAAACTGCCTGATCTGGAGGTAACCTGATGATAAAATCCATATATATGTCTTCCTATTTGAAATCAAGAATATAAAATGACTATAATAAACCTATATGAACATAATTCTATTCAATCACCTATTGAAATACTAGACACATTTATATAATCTTAGCTACTGACCATGTCATCCCTAGCCTAAAAATATTTCTCGTAATGCAATGATACATCTTCCACACACCAAGATGTACTCCTAATGATGAGATATTAAACTCAAAAAGAACTCACATACACATTATATCTGCACTGAACATCCTCCCATGGGAAAAACTTATTTTCAATCATCCTCTAATGAGCCATATTGAGCACCACCATGTCCAACATGAACTTGCCTCATATCCTCCTATGATTATCCCAACTAAGACTCCTCCACCTATGGAAAGAAGGAATAGTCTATAGTTATATGATAAATAAATCCCTTCCACTGGTCTTTATATCATCACGATGGATCAATTTAAGCTCCTCATTTCTTTTACAAACCTATTCAGGATCATGAACCATATTCTATCTTGATTTCTGACTCAAAACATTAGAAACAACATTCCCCTTTCTCAAGGTGTAAGATATATAAAAATAATAATACTAAAGAAACAATATCTACCATTACTAGTTTAAAATAAAATATACCTGAGAGAAAACATATTTTAGGACCTTATGGTATATGGAAATCCCATTTCTCTGGCTGATGAGGTAATGCTACCAAAAAATAGTCTTTAATAAATTATTCAAAAACTCTATATCATGAGTTGTATAGTTATTCTCAGGGGGATATATCTTTCTAAACTAATAAGATATCACCACCCTTTTCTGTATCAATAAATATGACAAAAAATGATGATACGTGTCACAGAAAACCTAAAACAAAACAAAATTATTTGGAAACTAATACACTAAATCGCTGACCAACATCTCAGTTAGGTAACTGAACACTGTCTTTAACTCATCACCCAACACAAAATCCTGTACTTCATGGTCAATGATGTTAGGAGGGTTGTAACTATAGATAAATCGAGTACAAACATTTTATAATATCCTTCGAGACAAAGGAAATTGTAAACCTATTCTATGTTATTGGCTGATACATAAAAAACCACCTCAATATTGGATGCCACCACTTCTAAACCCTTCCAAAACACCACATGTGTAAGGAAACAAACCACCTACATCTAAAACATACACATTCATAACTTCCCATATAGAAAGTTGTTTCTTAGGCGATTTAAAAAACCTTCCAGATTCTTAACATGCTACTCCAATGACTCAGAGTATATAAATATATCATTGATGAATATGGTGATGAAATAGAATAGAAACACACATGATATGAATTTTATAAGCCCTATGAAATGGCGTGTCATATCATGACACACACAAAAAACAAATTAACCATACCGGCAACCGATGGATGTATTTGTGATATCCTAATATTTCATCATCAACTATTGATATCCAAACGAAAAATTATCCTCTAAAAACAAACTAAATCATCTCAAATAGAAAAACCTATCATAGATCCTTATAAGTGGGAAACAGTTATTGAACGTCCACAAATTCAACATCTGGTAGTCTATAAACAAAATTATACTATGATTCATCTTTTTGATGAATAACATTACTGAACCCCAATTAGATATTCTAGGTTGGATGAAACCCATATTTATTAGGTCATATTATTAAAATATCAACTCATGAAAATATGTTGTTTCTCATCTGATAGGGTTCCCTCAAATATGGATAGAAATTCAATTGATTATAAATTCCAAAATAGCCATAAAGTCAAGGGATTAATGGCATATCCTCCTCTGGGAAAACATATATGAACTATTAGAAAATACTACAAACATCCCCTACATGAAATTCCACCATCAACACTAATATTTATGATGACTGAGGCCATACATTTGTACCGTCTATCCAATATCCTTTCTTTCCAATGAACCGCAGTCTCTAGAACACCATGTCATAAAAAAACTATTCACTAGAAATTTTTTATTAATACACACACAAAATATAGACAATAAATATTGAGGATAATATTGTATGAATGTATGTTATTTAATAATATTTCCATTATTTACAAATTTTATTTCATCACCAGTCAGTATTCCCCAAACCCCTCAAATAAAGAATGAAAACCTCTAACAGGTGTAGGTAACACAAGGAACTAAAATATTCTTCTCAAAAAATAAAAAAGCATAGACCAAAGACGGAGAAAAAAGGTTTTTGTGGATACTGAATAAAAAATTAATAATATAAAAGGTTACATGATAAACTTATCATACAGAAAACAACTATCTGTAGTACTGGTACTACTGCAATTAATGCTTGTATATATCCACATCTTGTTCTTTATTGTCACTATTGTTTTCCTACACCACCATACTATGGCCAATGTCCATATTGAAATAGACTATTATGAGGATTCCATATACCAAAAACACATTCCCTTGACTTCTAAAAAAAATTAAAGGCCCATGATAATGAACATTCTACTAAAAAAACTCTTTATACTGTCCAAAAGGGGGTTTAACACCTACCTGATTCTTGACTCCATATGTGGCTAAGAACAGATCCAAGAAGCGACCATGTCCTCCAAATAAGATACATGGAAATCTATGGCCCCTGGTAGGTTATTGAGATAAACCATCAATAAAAAATATAAACAGACCAGCCATAGTTGGCTCTACAATAACCAAAACCCTAATGGCCCGAACCCCCATGACCAACCACTTGAAGCCATACTCTTCACGATTCTCTAATGTCCACTCTCTTGATGTTCAACTACCATAGATTGAATATTATCGATATCCTATGAATTATTATGAATCTCTAGTAATGTAAGGATAATAAATTGTGTTACTACAAACATAATAATTTGGAGTAAATCCTCCTCAACATTTTTCACTCTAGGCTCCTCATCTAGAAAAACATCTAATGAAATACAAAATTGTTCCATAAACCTGATCCCAAGATCCCACAAAATCAAATATACCTACTAAAGTGCGAAGAAAAACCCTTTGATTTTATAAATTTGATCATCATCTAATGTAACTCTAAATAAAACACCCTATTAATGTCTGGCCCCAACACATCTTCCCCCATTTAGTCACCACGAAATAGTGTCCGTAATTTTTTGTATCATATTGAAATATAATAAATACCAACAACACCAAAAACTCAGCATGTTCTTAGATAAAATTGAAAGTGTTCTATAGATTCTTAAAATAGTTCCCTATATCATGATCTGAGAGTATCCACGAATACTTCTGAAATCTCTATCGTTGAAAGGATCACACAGATCTCTTACATTCATCATCCTCCCCTATTAGGTAGACTCAACAATGACCAACTACATTAGCATACAAAATCTCAACTACCTGACCTACTCATGGATGATGAAAAATACCAATTAATTTAAAGAAATAAGAACATTTTATTTTCAGTTGAGTGAGATGTTTTAAAAAAATTACTTTTTTCATTTTATTTACATAGCAGGAACCCAAATCCATACATGAACACAATCAGTGATGTTAAATGTACCTCTACAAGGATAGTTCACTAAAAATTGGTCCACCTCAATTGGAAATTCAGTAATATTAGAGTCCATATAGTAGATCGTGGGGGTCCCTAAAATACCTTTTCATAGAAAATCTCCCTACATTATGTCACTCACCAAGGCTGAAAACAAACACTACCCACCAGTCCATGAAATACCTACCATTCCTAACTCCAAACACAATTATATATCTCAAGGGTAATATCTAATACAACTCTATTATGACCACCTCCCTCCAAATATTCAAAAATTAAGGAATATAGATAATTCACTTAATTCCCTCCTCTAATAGGCCATGGGTTGGTGACTAGTAATGTGGGTATAAAAATCCCACATTTGCGATAAATTACCATATAGTAATAAAATAGAAGTATGATATATGAAAAAAACAAATAAAATATATCATATAATATAAAAGAAATTGACAACCATCCCATAATGCATGAATAGAAATAAACTGATATAATAAAAAGTCTCTAATGAATATTTAAATAATTCTTGTGATAGTGACTCAGCAATAACTCTAAACCCTATGCGTGAAATTTCTAGATAGGTCCCAAAAATCATCAATGAAACTGGAATATTTTTTTATATATATTGGGTGACCATAACATGTATAATTAGTATTGACTTACCCAAGGTCTCACATGAAAATGTTAAATGTGGTTGCTAATGTTCTAGTAAAATATAACGTTACAAAAAAGAAAAAGGACTGCTCAACACACTAACCCAACCTCAGAATAGCTCACTCAGAAACAAAATATCTAATTTAGTTTTATAACATTGAGATCGTAACAAATCATGGAACACCACTACCGCATCCCAACTAATTTTCCAGAGTCACACCCCATCCTTCCATGTTATATGATCTTATCCCATCCATATATGTCACATCAAAACCACATGAAATCACATCATGCTCGAAGACACCGGGTACATTTATGATGTGGGATGGGATGTATCCTTTCCTACCCAACTCTCACAAGGTTTACAATCCTATGCTAGATTTATGAATCATCGCCACATGATCCACCAAAATTATCCTAGTCTATCACATCTCTTTTCATCACATGACTGGAGAATTTGTGTGTCATGAATGTTGAGGATATAAATCTCATTACCCCACATACCATATAGTACCCCCAACAAATATCATATCTCAACACAACCTCGTCACATCAAACATCGACAAGGAAAACCTTGAGAAAAACTATTTAGTAATCTCCAACACCAACTAGAATCTTCAATAATGCTGAAGGAACAACAATGAAGAGGGTGAATACAACCCTATGTATCTCCATAATTCTAGATTTTGAGGAAAACACCTAGAACCTAGAATCTAGGAGGGTTGGTATGGTTATCCATCTTGGGTGGGGATTATACAAAAACTTATAAAATAATATATATATATATATATATATATATATACTCAACTTATGGGTTCACATAAAATGCAGTAGCACACACCACATAACCACCATCATACCAGACACTAACCATCAATACTACTTCCTCCTCTATATGAAACTCATCAAACAACTACTATTCATGCCACACATCTGATTCCATTTACTAAAATAGTTCATTCACAATTACAATTTTAAATAGTTTAACAGTAAATTAATTAATTTGTTTACAATAAAATAATTTACATCCCATATCATTTATTTACTAACCTATGTTGTTTCATTTTATCATCTCACTTTATTACATGGTTAACCAATCAAATAACACCACCACAACACCAATATTCATCCAAATAAAGAAAACCATAGCTATGTCACCACTACCACCATTGTCGCAATTCCAAATAAAAAAATATATTTTCAATAATATCCAAAAATCACAACCACCTCACAACAATTTCCACAATGCACCTCAACAATTACCAACCACATTTCATACCACAACCAAACATCAACCAACATCTCATCCATGAAAACCAACCACCGAATCGCAACCCCAAACATCTCATAACCCAGTCAGAAACCTCCATAACTATATAATATCCCAATACAGACATGGAAAACATAACAAGGAAACCAGACACATCAAAAAAAATACATCATCTAAATTATTTAGGGGTTTTCATCATATTAATTCTTAATTTATAATGGGTTTTATAAAAAAGGATTCAATAGGAAAACAATTTATTTGAAAAATATATCTTCTTTATCTTTTTATTTTTGTGTGAATAGGTAATATCACAATAAGGGTCATCACATTATATCATACAAAATGTAATCAAGGCTTCGACAATCGTTGGTTATTTAAGGGAATAAACATGGAAAAATATTATCACCAAAAATATCACTGATGTGAAAACATGTGATATCTACCCATAACCATAAATTTAAATAAATACAATTTATTATCATATTACAATTACTGTTAATACCCACCTAATAGAAAGAAATAAAATTAAAATATCATAAAAAATATGTAAAAAGTGTGAGAATGAAGATCCCAACCTAAAAGACAGTTTTTGATATCAATATTCACCTCATGGAGAAGAATAAATAGGAGTCAAATGACACAGACGTAATAAAATAATTTATAAACTTAAAAAAATGAAATTATCATTAAAAAATGCATCTATATCTCACCTAAAAAATAAAAAACAACACTACCCCAGAACCTAGATGAAGAATGAAAAGAAAATATCAGGGAAAGAAAAATTACATCCCATAGATCACCAGAACTCAATCATTGGAACACTTGGATCGATGCTGGAGGATATGGGTTGGAATATTACAAAAACCCATCCAAGGTTCACCTAGAACTAATAATAAGTGGTGACTGAATGGTGATAATAATTACTAAATAAATTATATATATATATAAATAGGACATAAGTTTTTTAATTTCTTGAAAAAACCACAGTTTTACATTGTTAAATCCACGAATCAGCAAAACAGACATCATATAATACACTCTTACGGAGTAAAAAATCAAAATTTTTAATTATTCCAAATAACATTGATTTTGATATGAAATTAACTATCATAATCAGTTACACTACTGTGATATAAACATGTTTTATGTTGTGCACCTCATAAACACAAAAGTAGTAAACCATCTGTTTCTCAAGCCATAGACAACCCTTTTGTTCCATAAACACATATTTTATGACATAAAAGGTTCATTTTAGTTTTTATATAAATCCAAACCCCAAAAAATTACTAAACAATCTTTAAAAAACCTCCAACAACAAAACATGGCAATGTAAATAGCTGAGAAGGCACATAGCATTGCAGAATACCACCATGATATGGAAATAATGTTGGTCATTATCAACTCATTAGTATGAGTAATTAGGATGTGATTTCAAAATCAACCTATAAATACTTCTCTATGAAGATAAGAAGTGTTTGGTTATCTTCATTCTTCTTTTACCCTTGATTTTCAAAATATTTTTATTCTTGGTAAGATCATGTTTTTTTCCATTATTAACATATTACATCATATCTAAAATGGCCTCTATAACAATATAAATAATGTAACGTTGATTATTTAGTTCCAATTATTTCTTCTTAGAAATTTACAACTACTGTGGTTATATAGTAAAAAATTATTTATCCACATGGTCATAATTCATCTTGAGTATGTATTTATTTATTATAGAAAAAATATTTGAACCTAATGTTATTGGTTCTTTTTCTTTATAATTCAAATAATTATCTTACTATGGAAGAAATTACTTGAATTTGGTTTCTATATAACCAAATTTATTTCACATTTTATAGAATCATTCAATATTAATTAGGTTTCCATTATTATACACCATTTTTTTATCAATATTTTCAACTACAATGTCAATCCTACTCAAACTTTTTTTGATTAAATATTTTATTTTATAATCCATCATTCTCCATTTGACTATTATATTTATGTCCATTTTAAAATGGTCATCATGTGGCCTCCCCTAACACATTTAAGAATATTATTTTCTCTATAGTAATGAAACCCTTTTTACACATCACCACTAAATTATTAGGTAATATTTAATCAAAAACATACATCACATGTTTTATTAAAAAGGTATGATTTCATTTATTAACATTTTATGACCTTCACTAATATGGAATTATCTATGGAATATGTTTTATTAATGGATCATAAAATAAAAAAAAATAATCCTATCTTTTCCCATATATGTTACGGACATCACATAATCTATCCAATCTTTCAAATCTATTTTTTAGGATAAATTTATCCACTAATGTGCAGTTTGATTTTTTCTGTATGTTTTTTATTTTTTTCCCTCATATCTCTTATCCATGAATATTGGAATTCTATATATTCTATGTACTAAAATATTTTCTATACATTAGTATACCTATATGAAATCTTTAATAACACTAACAACTTCCAACTAATCTTATTTATCCGTCTATAATAGTTGTCTATCTAGTTTTATTAGAGAGTATGTGTAGATATTAATGGGTATATTTACTACTATTTTCCACATTATTTAGGTTGTTTTTATTCATGAGCATTCTTTCATACATACTAGATAATTTACAGGGTTTTAGTATTTTCTCCGATTGATTTTTTCTATATCTCAACATTTCCCGTACATTATTTACTCAAAACAAAATTAGAATATAGATATTTAAAATTATAAAGGGATGCCTTTTTACATTAGTTGGTTGCTGGTTGATAAAGAGATGATTTCTAGTTTTTTCCCACCATTGTAATTTTAATATGAATAAATTATTAATTCATATGTTTAGGTGGGAAAATTTAATTTCTCAGTATTTTGGGAATTTCAAGATTGTGTCACATCTATCTTTTCTAATTTATCTTCTATCTCATGTTTCTAAATAGCAACCCAATCTTACCAGACATAGATATCATATCTTAAAATAAAAATATTTCTTAATTAACATAACAATAAACAGTTTAATAGTATATGTTTATTATCTTTGGAAAGTTGGATACATAAAGAACTTGTTCATAAGTGAATTTCATTATCACACACAATGTTCTTCATAACTAAAACCATTAATAGAAATATCATAAATAATAAATTTCATAATAACTCTAGGAAAATATACATAATAAAGGGTGATATCAGATTCTTCGTAAGGGAAGACAAGAGAAACATCAACCTAACATGGTCATAAGGTTTTGAGATTTGTGAATGAAATTTTAAAACCATACCTTACATACTATAGACTATAAACTTGAGTGATTTAACAAATCCTAGACATTAATAACAAATGAAACATATGAAATTAAAATATCTTAAACAATGAGACCATAAAATTTTCAGAAGTCATATATTTTTTTCATACACATCGGTATAGAAAATCTTATGTCAGGGTAACCACCAAGACATTCAGTACATGTTATAATTGGAAAAACCACCCATGTACCTGCATAGAGATTTGTATAACCTCCTGTAACCCCATTTTGGGATTCAGATAACATTCCACATACCCTATTTGTTCTACTAGAACATTAATAATTATACAATTTGTTAGAGATATATATATTTAATCACCCACCTATTACATAACAAATATCATACATATGTTTTCCATATAATCATTCATTATATCATAACCCTTGAAAAATAAACTAATTTCATAAATATTTCATCACAACATAAGCCATGGGAATGAATATTGTTTCATAAAACATTTCCAAAAGATTGGATGTTGTTGTCGTTAAAGAATTGAAATTCCGTAAAATCAACATTACAACATTATTGATGAAAATATTCTATCCAATTTGAAATTACTTTTTTAAATCATAAAATTTTCCAAAATTTTTAATGATAATTTTTATTATATAATTACCTTAGAAATGTATAAAATTATCTCTACGTCATATAGTTTTCATGATGGTGAGAAATTTCATTCATTATTAATATGTTAAATTAAAATATTCCTATCACACATTTGTAAAAAATGATGAAAAGACCTTGTTCATTAAATAAATAAAGATACATTTCAAACCATTTAATAGAAAGTAAAAAATTGATTAAAAATATTTCAATTTTTTTCAGAATCTTAAAAAATTTCTTGAAGACATTTTTAGAAAGCATGGACATGGAACATAATGAATTTTCAATAAATGAGTGAAAAGAATTCAATTTTCCATAGAAACTTATTTTTAGTTACCAAAATAATTAAGGGGAGGAAAATTAAAGAAAATATTTAATCCTCATTAAATCGCTCATGGAGAATAAAAATCATGAGTTTCTTGATAGTTATATCATAATCTTCCATAATCGGAAGTAAAATCATAATTTTTCCCTATAAAGCATTGAGATTGTAACATGAAACATTTACGACATTTGTAACTTTAGAGTTGTAAGAAACATTTAATTTAGAACCTTATATGGTTATTTTCTTATAATTTTTATGATAATAATCATAAAATATATATTTTTAGGTACTATATACACCGCATAAATCAAACATGTGGTAATATAGCATGTGTCTCATAAAAATAAAAGTGAGAATAAAATCTACTACCTTAAGTTTTAAATTATTTAATACACATTCAAACCTCTAGTATAATAAATATAAGTCTATAATAGAGATATTTTAGAAAAAAATCATATATATCATACCATATATGATTTAATTATAACCAATTATCACCCATTTATTAACAGTTATTTATTTATATAACTGTTCTAGGTTATAACTGCTACGTTTTTCAGGTATGTTTTGGTTCTGTAGTTTCGGTTAGAGTACTTTTATTATTGGTATATTATATTTATAATTTTATTAATCATATAAATATCATATATATGAATAATATAAATATTTTTGTTTCCTATATAAATGTTATTGTTAGGAAAATCTAACTAAAGTTTACATAGATGGTGGTAATAAAAACACATGAACGCAATTTACATTTTCTCCGCGAATAGAATGAAATAAAGGAAAATAATAATTAAAAATTGAATTATAATTTATATATTATATATTATATATATATTATTTCTATCATTATTACTAACCACATCAAAATAATATAAAAAACACATCACATATCTTTATAAAGGGGGTGGTTATATATACGCCTAAGCGACATTACCATTTTACAATGGATTGAAAGGTTATAAAGTATATGTAATATTATAATTTTATAAGTATTAATATTTTATTAATAATATATATATATAATCAATTATTATATCAATTTTTGAGTACTGGTGGTGGAAGAAGAATTACATCTGTTTGCAAGATAGTTGTTCACCGCACACACGAAGGACAATTTTGTTTCTCATTTGATGTAGGTGGAGATGAATAAACATTATTCCATTAACATTATAATATATAAAGATAGTAATTATAACTAGTTTTCCATCATATTTTTATAATTTTTAAAGGAGGTGGAAGAATAAGTAAAATGGAGACACATGGTTAACAAGTATTCCTCATCATTAGAGAACCGACATAGGTTAATAACTAAATCCTTCTTTGGATGAATTTATGAAAAAACTAGTGACAATTAGAAATAGTGAGGGATTTAAGTTAGGGATTTGTGTAATTATTTTCTAAACCAAGAGAATTTTATATGTGAATATGAGAGGAGAGGGGGTTTTCATTTATTATTTAGGTGAGTGGAAAACATGTATTTTTTAAATGTGTTGGAATAATGTCTTGTCTATTTCAAAAAAAGGTTCCAAAATGTATTATTATAGAACCCTTGATGAGTTAAGATTAAAATAAATCCATAAAATAGTTATTAAAAATGTTATTATTCTATTTTAAACCTTATCATTTTAGTTTAATTCTATAGTAAACCCATTTTAAATGTAACTGTGGAAACAAATTTTTCATATTTTTACTATTAATTAAGACAATAAATCATATTTTACTTATTAATTAATAGTAAATTTTATTAATACAAATATGGAACCCATTTTACCAAATCAATTTCAGTGAAGTGGTATAATTTAATATTAGCTTAAATCTACAATTATGATAAAAATGAGGTTTTCCCAAGAAATAATTTTCATAACTATAAAATGTTTTTATAATAAAATTGAATAAGAAACTGATTAAAATAAACAAAAATGGATTAGTAATAAAATAATTTTGCGAAATTTATTTTAAAAAAGCCTTATAACAATATGGATTTCTGTAAATTATTTAAATTAAAAGGAATTTTTTAATAAAAATATGTATTTATTCACCATTCATCAAAAAATCAATTTCCTTTGAGAATTCACAAAAATTAACTCAATTTTTTTTTAATTTTCTTCTGAAAATTTATTATCACTTTTTTAAACATAATTTAAAAAAATTTAAAATTTTAATTTCAAAATAAGGACGCAAAACCTGATGATACATTTTTTAGAAAAATAAAATTTTTAAGCATAAAAATAGATTTATTATTCTTCCATTGAAAGAAACAAAATTTGATGATTGATAATTTATTTATTTGAAAATTTATATAAAAATTATTGACATTAATATAATTATTAAATAGCGACTATTTTATTTTATTAGGTTAAAAACACAATTATTTCATTAAAATAGTTTTTTATAAAAAAAATTTCTTTTAATTTAAAATGTTTTTTATTTTTATTTATAATATATTAAAAACAAAAGAATTTATTTCACACATGTTTAAACAATATAATTTCAAAATATTCATTACTAATAATCATACCCAATATCATATAATCTAGGTTATAACATTCACTTAAAATAAATATATTTTAACTGTATATCATGGTTCGTTTAGACTTAATGCTGCGTGTAATGCAATCCATCAAAGAAATTAAATATTAATGGAAAATAACATTCATTAAATGATGGGGTATTACACGACACATTCTGTGAGAAAAAATAATATCTTCCAGTTCCATTAATCATTATTCTTATTTAATATGTATATCCTGAGTTTAATCCTTAAAAAAAATTAAATATACTTATATGAAACTATCATTATTATTTAACCATTTGGGTTCACATTCTAGTTGGGACTCGATGAAAGTCTAACTTTCCTTAAGTTACTCCAACTATATATGGATCTTTTGTTGACAATATTTTCCAAACTTAAACTTCTAATTAATTTGTATTTCTTGTTTTCATAAATAGTCGAGAACTTTTCAAAACTGGTTTTTTTGTATTTGTCCTTCGATTCAAGATCGTTGATTAGAGAGTTGAATTTTCTTCTTCAATAATGACAATTCTGTTCTCATTTCTTCAAAACTATCTCATAGCTATTATTTTTCATTATATTAATCCTCAATGAACACAACTAAATATACTATAACTTTACAAAGGATTTTATTCTTGAATTCCAAAACCATAAACTATATATCCATAATATACTTTACAATTCCTTCATCATCCATACATCAATAATAATTAATATATTTTGTTAAAACATTTCCTAGTTAATTACTGTCATCTAGTGATGTATCCTCCATTAAATTTATATTATTTATTCTCTTATTTTCCTTATTCATCAATCTATTTTCAATTTTATTCCTGAAACATATAAATCAATGTTGACAACAATGGAACCAAAATATTTGATGTAAATTTCATCTATTTCAAATATGCAATTCCAATATTGTAATAAAAAAAATGTAAAGGTAGATTTAGATCCACTTTTATGGTATAATTACTTTGATACCAATAGAAATGATGCTGGAGATCTGGTGTAAAACATGTGGTTGGGGGGATTATGTGTTCCTATTTTTTTTTAAAAAAAATCAAATATTAGTTTAACATTATTTCCCCATTAGTATTTGAACAATTTTTTTTATTTTAAATTAATATTTTTATATTTAACCTATAATAAAACCTATATTAAATGATGAACGATAAATAGATATCAAATCATGTGTCTTTACAAGGCTTTCCCCTCTATATAAACATACTTCTTACTGTTCTAGTGATATCCAAGTCATATATTCTTGGCTATAGTCGTAACTAAAAACATTATTGGGTTGGAAGGTAATATTCTCTTCAAAAATTTCATCTAAAAATACTTCACTATATGAAACAAGTTAAGGGTATTCATACTACATCTAACAATTTTAAGTCTCTTGTATGGTATTTTAATCATCCTCTAATCTATTGCAGTAAAACTTCTCTGAGATTTTGATGTCACTACATATAAAAACATAAATCTTATAATTCCAAAATAAAAATTTTAAAGCCCTAAAAAATATTTTATCACATCATGAAACTCAGTATCTTCTGGTTAAAATACATCGAGTTCATATTTAGTAACTATTTACCTAGAACATCACACTCAAATATTAATGTTTTCAACAACTAGAAATATTTCGTAATTGTCCCTACATGTGAGAGTTCCTCTCACACTTATTATTATCTTCACACTCAATGATTTTGTAATATAGGTATCATAGGAAATGGTATTTGAACCAGTATATTCATTTTCATAATATATAGTGTCGATATTCTAGTTCTGATCAACAAAACCTTTCACACTTCTCTTCTTCTTTTATAATGAGGCATTATCTTTTCTTTATAATTTTTTTCATGCACTCTTTATAATTTAGATATATATAAATTATCTCATTAATCATAAATCAAAAATTATTCTATTTCTTGATTTTCATATTTTCTATCACACAGATCACATTTTTCAAGAGGATCACACACATATTTTTCATGTGTTTCATCACGTTTTATCTTAGGGTTCTATCAAATTTCCATTAATGGAATTATCATAGAAGATATGTGAATGAAAAGAAAATCATATATTTTTTGCTTATGATACTCATTATATTTTCATAATTATTTTACATGGGTCTTCAACCTTATTTCTATAACAATTGTCTCACAGAAAATAAAATAAATATTCATTTATTTTTTTCTTTATCAATTTTCCTCTCCATTAATAATATATTCTCTTTTGTACTAGTAGCCTCCAATTTATATTCTTATAAAAATTATATGACTAAAAGACAATAATTTAAATCATTCATTAAATATTCCTAAACATACAACAACACAACATTAGACATGGTTATTTCCCTACATGGCTATTGTGATTTCCATAAAAATATATAAAAATTATGCCTGATTTTATACACACATATTAGAAGCTCATCAAAATTTTACACTTTAGATTGAATTAATTTTTTTTTTTGGAATTTCAAAAAAAATCTATGTTCCATGAGTATATTCATGTTTTTCATTTATAATTTTATTTATCCCTAATTTACTCACATATATACAATTTAAATTCTTTTCATTCCATAATATCTTGACCTTCTTATTATTATATTATATAATGTATATTTCCCTTACATTTATTGAATCAATATTAATTTTTTGTTATTTTAAACATTGCAGGAAATCCCTTAAAGTATCTTATTTATATCCTATAATGATCACTAAAATTTTTTACATATATTTCCATTAAAAATTAATAATGTAAGGATAAATTTATATTTTTATCTCATATTTTCAATATTATTCACTTCATGACTGAATCATGTCTTAATAATAGTTCATTTTATTTTTAGAAAAATTTATTTACATCAACACCATCACAAATTATTTCTTCCTCAAAATATACAATTTTAAAAGGAATATGATTTTTATCCAGAACCTAATGATGTAATGATTAGTATTTGGAGAAGAACCTTATAAATATGATCCCCCTATATATGTTTCACAAATTCACATTGTTAAAAATAATCTTATATATTTATTTTACGGGGTTGGATTACTTCTATATTTTCCTTATAACCATTATATCAATGTTCATAAATTTTACAATCTTAAATCGGTCCCCATAGGTGATGTGGATACCCTTAAACTAAGTTCCATCCTCACATCAAACTCCATACATGATAGGATAAATATGATTATTGAGTTCCAAACTAATTTATTTACTCAAATTTAGTGTAAGACTCTTTCTTGGAAACAGTTATGTTGGTCTAGGATTAACCAATTTTTCTTCTTTAGAACATTAATTATATATTAATTTCATTCCATATTAATTGTTCTTTATTCCTTCCCTGACACCTCGAATCACCTCATAATTTATTCTAATAATATTAAGAAATATGAATATAATTCCAATACTCTTTATCTATCTTTAAATGTCTTATAACAAATTAAATAATAAATTTTTAGTATTTCAAGTTTCTCTTTACCATATCATTAAACATAAATTCTAGATTTCAGTATTCTATATATAATAGGTAATTCATAATTGATTCCATTATCTATATGTGTAAATAAATATTTGATGTATCCTATACTATTGAATATATACAAACTGAAAAAATTAGAACTATTCTAGGTCTCTAAATGTTAACAATATAGGCTATCTATTATAGTATAATTCATATTTCTCTTTTTTCCTCTCTTATATTCCTTGTAATAATATTGTATACTACGATAATATAAAATCCATAACTTATTTGAGACATAAGAACCAACTCAAAAAACGTCATAATTGTTTTTTGATTCTAACATGAATTTTTATATCAAGATATTATATGAAAGTTACTTTATCCATTTCCATTTTGATGGTATAGTCAATCTATTTTTCATATCTATATTTGGGAACCACCTTCATATTACATGGGAGTAATATCCTTCAAACCAAAAACTTAAAAAATGTTTACATTATTACATTTTGGTATAATAAAAAGAATAAAAATAAACTCTAATAATCCATTTTTTTACATTTGGTTTCATAAAAATTCATACAGTAAATGTACATTTTCTTGTTGGTGTAGTTTATTATTAAGGAACTATGATGTACATATATTTTTATCTGGTGAACCAATATGTAGCTATTTTTTATGTTGATATTCCTTATGGGGGAATCCATATCCCACCAGTTTTTTTAAATTCCAATTTTTAACGTCATAGTATGATTATTGGAAGGTTCACATGAGGTGTTCTAGGAATATTTCATGGTATTGTTTGGGTGAGGAGGTCGTGTAGGTCACACATTCAATAGCTTAAATGGATGGTATAAAGTGTAAATAACATGTAATTACATGTCACATAACATGATATCCATATAAGTTTTTTCATTTCATTTATATTACATTAAATAATATATAAATGGAACTTTATATCACTCCAAGAGATATAATCATTCCATAGGATGTGATAAGGTATAATAGTTTTCAAATATCTTTAAATTACTACTTACATGATGTCTTCACATCATAAAAAATAGATTAAGAATCCATACCCCACAACTCTTCTTGATATCCTCCAAAACTATTTTAGATAAGTCATTAAGAAAGACCCTAATCTTTATACGAACATTTTATAGTAAAAAAAATCCTCATTCATAAAACATTTTATTGTAACCTACAGGTAAATCAAGCATTGAAATTTAATCTGAAGTCCCAATTTAAAACCCTAAAAAAATAGAAGATTATAGAAAATAATAAATGAAAATAAATATATATAAAAATACAACATGATATCCATCTATATTGTCTATCACTATACAGTTTTCCACAATATATATCTCAGAAATCATTTATAATAATAGGATTTCTTTTACAATGTCACCATTCAATCAAAGATACATATAATATTTCAATCATTTTGACATAAATAAATTCCATTTTTCATATTATATGTATTCATATAATTTTATATAGATTTTAGGGTATCCTATGGTGAAGATTTATATTTGTATAACATTTCTAGGAGTTCATTGATTTGTTTAAGATTTTTAAAAATCGTGTTCTGGAAACTGTGTGACTTTGGATTTTTTAGATAGTGGAAATAACATAGTCACCAAATAGTTTGTTAAACCACTCCAATATATCGTCTGACCTATTTAGGTTTTGGTATTTTTAGTATTTTGCGATATTTTTTGTGGGTTAACCCAAAATATTCCCCCACATAACTTTCTAATTGATGGAACCTCCCGAATACATCTCCACAAATTTCGTGATCTTCCTTGGTCAATTTATAGTGGTTTCATAGTGTATTTCCACATGAATCTAATGCTAATTGTTCCTTTTGAAATATCTCCTGGTTTCTACCATTTTTATATAATAATATAAACATTATTTCCAGGGATGAAAGATTTTCATGGATTTCGTAGTTGCATAATTTTATATTTTGTTGTACAAAAGTAGTAATCAATCTTAGGATACCAATTATGATGGTTTCCATCAAATGTGACATGGTTACATTAGTTATGTGTGGTGATTAAATTCTATTTCTATTTATTAATTAATTTCATTGATGTGTGGTATTGCAAATAAATTTTTTACTTAAAAATAAAGATGTGTATGATACCTATTTTTGTGTTATCAATGGTTACCCTTGATTTTTTGGTTTGTTCTTTGAAAAAAATAGTTTAATTTTTAGTTCCATTAATTTCTTTCCAATTATATTTGATTCCTTACAAGTGTTTTATGAAATTCCATTGATGGATTTTTATATGAAAAATCATTGGTTCATTGTGATTTGGGTATATTTTAAATTATAAATGTGAGTGTTATTTTTTATTGAGGTTTCTTTATTTTAAGAGTCATTCCAATTTTTTAAAATGAATTTTAATTAATTTATAAATGGTTTCTATCTTTTTATAAATTGGTTCTCTTATTTTAATGTGTTATCCTTTTTTATAATTGCATCTGTTGATTTATTATATTACATATCAGTTTCATTGTATTAATTTATGAACTATTATTTGGTGTTAGTGGTGACTTCTTGTGTAGTATTCATTATTTTAAAATGTTGTTCTGAAATGGGTTTAAAATTATGTACCTCTTGATTTTAAAATCTAATACACATTGGGAATTTTTGAGATAATTTTATTTTTGGTTGATTTATAAAGCCTATTTAGTCCCATTGTTATCTTTTTTTATGCATGAATTCATGTGTTAATAGGTATATAGATTGTGATTCATGGTTATTCAGTTTAAGTTGAGGTATAATTCATGAATTGGGTGTGTTGTAGGTGGGAATAATTTTATAGGGGTGTTTTGTTTCCATTTGGAAATGTGATTCTCATGTAATTTACATTGTACTCATAGTGGTTCAATTGAATTTAAAATTAGATAAGGATCTATATTATACAATGTAGGGAGTCATGGGATGATATATATGCAATTGGATGTTTTTTCTCTATCAATGAGTCTTTGGTTGAATGTTGTGACCTATATTGTGTAATCTTACTAAAGATTTTAATTATAGTGATTCATGTGATGGGTTTCATGACTATTAATTTATTGTTAGTAAGTTCTACATTTTCATATTTATTACATGTCATAAAAGTCCCTACGATGTTTCCTCATGATATGTATCTTATTTTAGGCCTCTTAATTTTGTATTGGGGTGAATTGTTTTATAGGTTTTTTAGTTAACTATGATATATTAGTTATTTATGTCTGAGAAATAACATTGTATGTATTAAATTATATTATTATTTTAATTGTTAGGTATATTAGTATATTTTCATTTCATAATTCATTCAATTGTCCTTAACACATATTATAAGTGTGTTTGTGTGTGTGTTGAGTATTGTAAAAAAGGAAAATGGGTGATTTATTTAATATAATGCCTTTAACCCAATTTCCTTCAATTTCATTTTATAAGATGTGGTACTTTTTTTCAAAAAATGTGTATTTTAATTAAAAAAAATGTTTGAAATTATTCTTTTTGAATTAAAAGTTTATTAAAGAATGTAGATGTTGGGTTTTGAAATCATATTACCATTGTTAGTCTAATTTGAGTCAATTTTTATAAATGGTGTATTTTATGAAATGATATAAGATATTAAATGTTATATATATATTGTATTAAGAAAATTAATGATTATCCTATTATTAATTTCAAACTAGTGAACTCAGTTTCTTTATAAAATGAATGTAGTGGACTCCTGGTTGTATCCTACTAAGACATAGCTGAGACATAATATACTCATATTGATGGTTCTGTAATTTATAATATTTATAATTTTTTTCATAGTTAGGGATTGTTGGTTGGTTTTCTACCACACTCCATTCGGAAGTGGGTGTTTCTGGATTTATGGTGGTAGCTGATGAGTTACATGGTGATGTTTGTAGTTTGTCTCCTAAGTTATTTTTACCAGTTTTGGTTTTTTGGTGTATAATCCTCTCCATACCCTACCTAATTTTACTTTTGTATTCTAGTTATGGATTACAATATCATAATCAAATTATTAATTGTTTGTGTGAAATATATTTGGGGAAATATTTTAGTGTTATTTATATATTTTTGTTATTTTTTTGATATTCTTTTTTTATAATTTCTTAATTATAATGAAACAGAAGTACAACAAATAGAGAGATATGGTTCTTTATTGGGACCTATTATTGATCCTATTTTCTTTTAATGGTGAATCATTTAGACAGGTATCTAGGTGTATTGATTTTTCATGGATTTTCTTTATTTTTTTTAATTTATTATTTACTATTTTTATTCAAGAGATATTTCAGTATGTTTTTTTATACTCTATATAGTAGGAGAACCACATAAGATATCTTGGTAAAATAACAGTTCGAATGTGTATAAGTGTAAATATAGGGGGGAAATGTTTAATATGCATGGTATGTCAAATTTTTACATATCTTAGAACCATTCTAGAAATCATATAGTGGTACTAATAGGATTGGATCACAACTATAAAAATATTGTGACCAAACTATATATAGTGGAGATAGGAGGCAATATTTACTATATTACATCATTTTTTCTTTTCATTCCAAATTATTTTAGTTGGGGATTTTTTTATAGATAATATAGTGATTATTTCATTATATTATTACTTGTTTGATAAAAATTTAATTTAACTTGTTGTTCAATAGTATTTAATTTTGTTTTAAATAAAATGTTTTGGGTATTTTATTTTTGTTTCATTAATGTTTTTGAACTCTGGAATAAGTTATTTATGTAGAAGAAATATCTTTTTTGTTGTAATAGAATTTATGGAAATTATTTCACAAGTTTTATGTTTTTTTTAATTCATGAAATGGTTGTTGGGATATATTTGGTCTTCTAGAGCGAATTATTTTAGTGTGTTTGTTTTGAACACAAAATTGGTTTTTAAGAAATATGATCCTTGTTATTATTGGCATTGAAATTTAATAATGTTCTCCAAATTCAAAATTCAAATAGATATTTATAAACCATTTTGTTGTTTTAAAATAGAATAAAAACATGTTAAGTTAATTATAAAGGGTTTTTTGTGATGTGTCTCTATATAATTTTTACTTTTATGTCAGTTTTTTTAAACACGAGATGGTATGATTAACATTTATGTCTTGGTGAAGTTCTAAAATATGACCCCGAAAAAAGAAATAATAAATTCAAGAAGGGAATCCCTTGACTAGTTGTTCTAGTGATCTATATATTTCCTTCTTAGTTTTTAACTCTAACAAAAATCTAGATATAGTAGAATGGCCATGTTCCCTTCATATTTAGGATCATGTGTAAGATATGTAAAATGAAAATAATGATGTGTTTTGTGGAGCTTGAAGATCCCAGGAGGTGATGGGGTGGATAGATAGGGTCAAAGATGTATTTGAGTATATATTAACTCTTGGATCATTGAGGGAGAGTTGAAATACTCAATTAATTTAAGTATTAGTATTTGATTATAAGAAGATAATTATCCCAACCAAACCATTTAATGCATTTTCTTGGGAAAATTTCACAGTCTCCTTAATCAGGTGGTTTTATCTCTACGTGGAAATAATTAAGATGGTGATTGATTATTGAGTGTCCATCAGATTGATTAGTCAGTGTAGTACTATGTAAAATGATTCAATGTAATGGTTCATTTCTCCTATGAGTTGGCTACATAAGAGTTTAAAAAGGATTGGTTCTTTTCAAGAATACATCTCATTGATCTTAGTTTAAAGGTGTTTAATTATATCCTAACATCCTTTGTAGATGATATATATATAGGGTTTTTTAGTAATGAAACCTATGATAAGTGGTGATTTAACCCAATATAGTGAGAGTAAAAGTGTTTTGGGTAGGGAAAATAGTAATTCAGTTTTGAACATAATGTGTGGATAATTAAGGAATTTTATTTCCTCTTGTAAAATGTCCCAGAGGACCTATAAATTGTGTGGTTATCCCAGTGACATTCAAAGGTTTTGTAAGCTGACCAAACCATATAATAATAATCCTTATACACAAATTTGATTCGAGATGTCATTTTTGCCTTTATTATACCTGAGAGTAAAAAAACATTTGGTGGTCTTGGGAGTGTGCTATTTTAAAAAATCTATATTTTTGAAATTTAATTTCTTCTTTGTACACCATATATCATTTTTTAAATGATGAAATTTATTTTGAATTGCGTTCCAATTTTTTTATGATCAGGCCTCATTTTATTTTGATTCTTTTATCATTTTTATGGTTTGGACCATAGTTTGTGGTTTTATTTATAGATGATATGCGAACTCAATATGAGTGAAATTTACAAAACATTTATAAGATATTGGTTTTCAGGTAGATCATGAGAGCTATTATGTTAAGGTTTTTATTCGATGTCTCCATTTGTATGTGTTCTATGATTTTGGCCTCGAGTTACCATTTATGTAGTTTAATGACATAAATTTATATCTATTCCATTCATTATTTATTAATATTTTTTGGGGTGTTTCTATTGTTTTGTGAGAAGTGATGTCTTTTTCTTCTTGTTTAGTGACATCTTCAGGTTTTTTTTCCAAAAATATGTGTTCTGTTGTTTTTTTGAGTATTTTTTTTATTACTGGAACAATAATTCTTGTTACACAAGATATTTGTGGAGTCTATATACATTAGTGATAATAGATATTTTGGGTTTGTTTATTTAGTGGTCCACCATTTTATTAAAATTCAAAAATTATCGGTAGGCCATTAATCAGTCTTTTTGTGCTTCCCTTGTTCATTGAGTTTCCTTCTAGGATGTTTTTTAATGGGACCTACTATTTATTATAGATTTTGTGACCTATAATGTTCTATAGGTGTTAGTGTATTTTTTTTAATTTGCTTTTGATTGGATCTCGAAAGGAACTTATGATTTTTGGTATGTTCATTTTTTGGAGTTCCTAAAATCAATGTATGACACAATAATGGTTATCCCAAAATTTCATTTCGTGTGGGATACAAATTTTTTATTCATAGGGATTTTATTATTATTAAATAATAAATCCTTTTGATCATTATTCCATGTGAGTGGGCTTCACAGGTCACGTGTTATTGGTTTTAGGTTCAGGAAGGTGTCCCCTCAAAAGATTCCATTATTTATGTTAGTTGGTCTCAAAATTTATTTAACCTACATTTTCAATGACATTAAATATATATAGTGTAGAATTGTGACACCCTGAAATCCAATTTTCATTCTTATGTTTATGGGGTTAATTTATCCTTCTATTTAGGGGAATATAAGGGTGAAATTTTTGAGTGTTTGCAATAAATCCAAGGGTTCATGTCTCAGGTCTATAGTTTAAGAAGCTGTGATGTGGAAAATGAGTATATTTTGTATCTTTGGATAGTGGAGACCACATAGAAACCACATGGTTTAGTAAGGAAAGTTAGCAAACAAATAAACCTACTTCGGTTTGGATAATTTTTAGAATTTTTAGTTCTTTCTTATTTTGGTCTTCTCCAATAAGATTCCCCCACTCAAACCCATGAACCCTCGCTCCACCCAAACACCACTAATAATATTGAATGATTGTCCAAGGTTGTTTTATTGTGACTTATTAGTGTATTTCTACCTAAATCAAAAGATAATATATCATATTTTATTCATCTATCAGTTTATCACATTTTTTTCTTCATCACAATCATTTTTGGCCATGGATGGTGAATATTCATGGTTTGGGTTGTTGTTGATTTGGGGATTTTTATTTTTAAATGTTCAGAGCTATATTAGGACAGATATATTACATTTTTTTCATTTATGGTGACATGGTTTTATCTCCCTATGTTTTTATTTCCATTCCACTTCGACTTCTTAAAGATTTCCTTGAATTCATGGTAATTATTTGTTTCTTGAACCAAATAAAAGGATATGTATGATACTAATTTTTCTGTCATAAAACGTTATTTAGTATCCTTTAGAAAAAATGATGAATTGTTTACTTCGATGGAACATTGTTTTGAAATGGGTTTTTAGGGTTTTTATGTGGTCGATAACATCCCATTTATGGATTTCTATAAGAAAAATTCATTATACAAGGTGATTTGGGCCAATTTGGATTCATAAAGTGTAGTATTCATTTTTTTAATGTGGATTCATTATTTTAAGTAGCGTTTTATTTTGTTAAAAAAATATTCTATATTTTAAAAATGATTTTCCTTGTTTTTATGAATGGATTCTATGGTATTGAATATTCCTCCTTCATTTAAAAATAATTTTGTTGATTTTAAGTATTCAGTACTAATTTGATTGTATTCATTTAAGAATGATACCTTTGTATTATTGGTGATTTAACATGGAATGTTTTTTTTCAAAATTAGGTTTTAAAGGGGTTTCTACAAATGTTACTCTTGATTTCAAAATCTATGTCACATTTGGAATATTGATATGAGGGGATGTATTGGTTGTTTTGTATACCCTATTTATTACCAATCATTATCATTTGTATATATTATTATGCATGTTTCAATAATAATATGAATTTTAATTCATATTTATGTAGATTGGGTTGAGGGGACTTTATTGAAGGGTGTGTATTGGAGGTGGAATGTATTTGAAATTTTTGTTTTATAAATTTTATGCGATATGATTTTCCTGAGATTTACATTGGATTGATGGTGGAACACCTCTATTATGTATAACAGGAATAACCCATGGATACTATATAGATATTTAAGTGAGGATAGATATAATAGTTTGGATTTACACACTGGTTAATTAATTTTGTTGAATGGTATATTTTGGCCAGGGGTTCAACTCATTGAGACCAATTGAGAGTGATTTAGGTGATCATTTGTGTGTATTTTAACTTTCTCAAAGTTGGTTCCAATATTACTCATATAGTGTAGGTCCCATTAGTCCCTATTGTGTTTCCAAATAATTTTTATTTAATTTTACATCCCTTAATAATGCATTAAAATGTAATTTTTCTATCTATTGTTCTGATCCTACTCTGATGTATTAGTTATTTATATTTTAAAATTATAAATATAAGTTTTTTCCTTGTATAATTATTTTAATTCTTAATAATATTGATGGATTTTTAATTTATTCTTCTTTCCATTAACATTTTCTCATATTATATGTGTGTGTATTTATTGAGTTTTGAAAAGTATTATTTTTTGTTGCTATAAATTCTAGGATTGTGTAATTTTTTATGAAACTTATTTTAAACCATATGATGGTCTGTTTTAGATATATGATGTTTTAAAAAAATAGAGAAGGTATAAGATCATTATTTTTTAATAGATTGTTATTTTATTATGGTAATGCTTGGTTATTGAAATGATATTACCTTGGTAAGTCCTTTTTGAGAAATGTTTTATAGATTTGGTGTTTTATGAAATGATAAAAGTTATTTTATGTTTATTTCTATTTTGTATATAATTAAATAAAAAACTTTCTTTATATTACTTTAAAACTATTGTAATTGAATTCTTCATAAAATAAAATAAATGAACTCATGGAGGTATCCTTTTGGACTTTGTATCACTCCATACAATCAAATGTTGGTTGGTATACTATGTTCATGTTTTCTTCATGTGTTCAAGGTTATGGTTTTAAAGTTAGTTTTCACTACTCTCTATTGGTATGTGAGTGTATTTGGGTTTATGTTGTCGACTCAAGAGTCACACGGGGATATTAGGGGCCTCCGCCCCCATGAGATATTAACACTAGTTTGGGTCATGTGGTGTATTGGATTCTCCCATAACCGTCCCTATTTTTTTCTAGATGTGATTTGAAAAATATTTGATAAATGGTTTCATTTGTGTGTAAAATTTTTGAGAAAATGATTCTAGTATTATTCGTATATTTTTATTCATTGATTTTATTTTAATGTTTCAAAACTACTTATTTATATTGGAATTGTTTTCTAATGAATGGGTACCTAATGTTGGGTCTTCAGTGTGGACACATTATTTCTCCAAGTTTCTTTTGGGAGATGAAATAATTCCTATGTGTTCCCTTTTGATACCTTGGTGATTTTCACCAGTAAGAGGTGATGATGAATGTGCTTCAGGTATAATGGCAGAACAATTTGTGTGATAATTTTTTTAGATGTCAATGTGAGTTTTTTGTAATCTAATATAGGCTAAGGTATACATTTTTTTGGTTTGAGTATAACTAATCAATACAGTTGGATTTATCAAACTTCATTCAAATAGGCGAACAGACAGACTGATGATAATATAATTTGGACAGTGAATCACATGTTTCTCAACTAGTTATGATCATAAACTTCATCAACCATTCATATTGAGGGTTCATATGTCATACGTGTCACACATGAGGTCAAATAACATATTGGATTAGAAGAAATATACTAAATAATCAAAAATATATCTGGCCACCCCTATATATTGCATCTTAACGGTGAATATTATTGTGAACAACGTATTACATATATTAACTATTAGTTATAAAATTATTTCAATAATAAATTCATGTTGTATAAATGAGGTATTATTTTTTGTGTTTTGTTATGGAATTTAAATCTAATTCAGGTAATGAATTAAAGGATTTTTCTATGTTATTTTGGATATTTAAGTTGTTGATAATTGGGTCATGCATTGTAGAAGGAGGATTCATATTAATCATGTAGCTGCATATGGTACTTCTTTCCTTGTTGGGGCTCACTATGTACTCAAAAAACGTGTAGATAATGAATATGGCATAGGGAAACCATCAGTCGGGTACCCACTTGTGGGATAATAGGCATCTAATAGAAAAATAATGGATATTTCAATTTTTCCTTGTTTAATTATATTGTTTTGTAATTTTAATTTTGTACCTAATTATATATAGCCGAAAAATAAATTATTATTATGGGTAATCTTGTTTTATATAAATTGAATGATTGTTATTGAGGATATTTTTTTGTTATCATTTGATAAATTAATTGAGTTAAGTTATTATTGAATTCTTTATATTATATAAATATTTATATATATTTTGGGATATAATTAAGATATGGAAATATTAAATAAAAAACTATTATATTTCTGAATTAAAGGTGAAATTTTGGATAAGTATGTATTCATATATAATATATTATGGTTTGAATAGAACTGAGCCTTTAGAAATGGATTGACTGATGCATATGAAATTATAAAATACATAATAATTACATATAAGTAGAAGATGATAATTTAGAAATGTAATAAGATTCTTAAGATGATTGAAATGTAGGTGTAATATGTTTTTTTGAGTATTGAATACTAAAATTTAAAAAAGTTAGATGATATGTAAGATGATTTCATGATATGTAATATTTTTTACTCCTGATGAATTGTTAAATAAACAATGGTAAGAATCTTATGTGAATATGTATGATGTTAGTTTAATTAAAATATTATGGAATTCGGTTAAGTACAATGGTGTATGTGGTATATAATTTTTTTTCTTACATAGCTATCACATAAGATGTGTTGGTGAAAATCAGTTTTATTTTGAGGTAAATGGTAAACATATAACATATAATGTTATATTTTTAATTATAAAAAATTCTACACATAAGATATTTTAAGTCACTACATTATATGTTTCACTTAGGGTAAAAATTAGTTTCCTAAAGATGAGTGGTTTCCATGGAAATTATATAAAATGATGCTAAATTTATTATTAATGAAAAAAATATCATGATTCTTTTTTAATAAATGATTGATGGGTTTATTTTAATAAAATTAAATGTGATGTTATTGAGTAGGTCAATAGACTATTAATTTATGATTTTCAAATATGAAAATTTGGAAATAAATAATTTTGATAAGGCTTGAATTAATTCTTAAAATTTAATCCATTCGATGCTGGAAATAGAAATTAATGTATTAAACATTAAAAATTAATTTCATTCTAGATTTTAATGAAACCTATAAACTTTCATGGATCCTAGCACTCTCGATTCATCTTCATCCATTCATCCTAGGGTTTTGTGGGTCTGATCGATGGTGAATGCACTTCACTTCGTATGGTTTCATCTAATATTCCTTATGTTCCTCTCTCCTTCCCCTCCTTGACTGATGCGGCTTATAGGAGTGGGAATTAAACATTTATCACCACCATTATTTAATCCTAACCCTAGGCATCATAACAGTATGTTGGGTCTATGAACAGAAACACGAGACTCTTTTGGTGGGAGCTGGTGGCGGTGTCTTCTGTCTTCAGTCTCTGCATACCTTGCAAGAATACACAATATGTCTGACACCATTTTGTCAAAGATCGATCTAGGATCCATGCCTACTTGGTATAATGTGGGGGGGGTGTCTTTCAAAGGTTTGAGTTCATGATCTTCATCATCGATGGCCTTTTCTGCTATTCATATCAGATCCTTATCTATTTTTCATGTTTTGTGATCCTTTGTGTGATTGTTCCCAATTTTGTAATGTATTTCACATTATTTGGTATGTTTATTTTTTATAAGGAATGAGATCATGAATAGTGATGTCTTTTGTAGGGCTTGGAGCATGGAGCCATAGTGGAATTAGTCGTTGTAGGAAACACACCAGAGGAGAAGATTTCACCTAAAGGCCTTTTATCGCCCGAAATATTTTACACATACTCACCTGAAGGGTATTTCTCTCAGAAAATTAACACCCATAAACATACCATTATTTTCAACCAATGATCATCTCAACTGGGACATGATGTTTGATCTCTGCAACCAATAGGACTTTCGATACATGGTATCATCATGAATCTCTTTGAACGTCCTCATCGACAATTCTCTCTTCATCATCGCACGCCATCATCTTTGCACACATGCCTTTATTTTCCATCATTGAAATTCCATCATCACTTCCATCATCACCTATCCTTCATTCATATTCATCATCTTCACATCGCACCGGTTACTGCAAATGCAGTAACCCCTCCCTTGTTTCTCTCTTGGCGACTACTTCTTTGCCTGCTCACATTAAAAAACATGTTACCACATCCTCTTATATATACATCATGTCCATATTTCCATTAATTTGGTCAAAATTCATAATTCCATCATAATTCCATCAATTAATATTGAGAATAACTCTTGATTATTTTTGGGAGATAATCCTCCAATAATGTTGAGAAAATCCCGCCATTAAATTTTTTATCTCTCCTCATTACTTAAATTTAAAATAAAAAATCCCAAAAATATCAACCTTGATTTAAAATTAAAATAATCCAAATTCATACCCACCATCTGGTCCAATTTGATCTCCAACTCCACCAAGATCTGAATATCAACCAATGAACGGACCACAGCACATGACACCTACGGCCATGAAGACTTTCGATATTCCAGCAACACAGCTAATAACACCATCATTTTTTGATGACATCTGAGTCAGGATTCCTTGATAAGTTTCTCCAACAGATGCTTGCCACCAAGTTATGTATCCATGCACTTCATCCAATCCCTCTGATACCACTGTTCAGGCTCGAAGCCTTGCATCGTTGCGCAATTAGTCGTTGGAGAAAACACACAAGAGGACCAGATTTCACCCGAAGGCCTTTTATCACACTAAGGAATTTTTCACATACTCACCTGAATGATTTTTCTCTCGACACACCATCAACATAGAACATCCATTTTTGTTGTATCGCCGATCATCGCAATCGAGACACGCAGTTTGGCATTTTCAACGAAGGGGATATTCGATACATGACATCTTCATGAATCTCATTGCATGTCATAATAGAAAATTATCTCCCCATCGTTGCACACCATCTTCATCACGCAAATGCCTTCATTTTCTCTCATTTACTCACCTTCATCGTCTTCATCTTCACCTCTTCTTCATTCGTATTCATCATCTTCGCTTCATACTAGTTATCACGAATGTGGAAACCCCTCCCTTGTTTCTCTCTTGGAGGCTACATCTTTGGAAGCCCGCAATCCAAAATATGTTACCACATCCTCTTATATATAAATCATGTCTATATTTCCATTAATTAGGGCTAGATTAAAAATTCCATCATTAATCCATCATTTAATTTGGGGAATAACTCTTCAATAATGTTGGGAGAAAATCCACTTTTAATGTTGAGAAAATCCTTCAAGTAATAATTTTCTCTCTCCTCGTTATTTAAATTTGAAATCAAAGAATACAAACAACTTTTTCGACTCATTATTACTCTAGGAGATTTGAATCGTGAGGTATTATTTTCCGGATGCTTTGTTTTTGGTTCTATGTTTTGATAAAGATATGCAATTTTATCTTCTATGAGGATGATGATGTGGTCTCTAGTGTAGTCCCCTACTGAGGCCTATATCCTCTCAACTATTCTCTAAAATCTTGGTCCAGTGATCATTTCCCATCCATTTTGGTTTGATAGTCTAAAAGGAGCATCTGGGTTGTGTTTTACTGAGTGGAATATTGTCTCGTGGATGGTGGAGGGAATTTTCTTTTCTCAGATCGAAGAAGCTTCATAAATATGTGAAGTTCTATTATGATGCTTTTACGGATGACTCATTTTTGTTCTAAAATTGAGATAATTTAAAAAAACACTGAATTATCAACCATAAGGTTGAAATATTGAAGGTAAATTCTCATTTTTATTTCTCATGACATCATCTTTGATGGTGATAGAACATAATGATAATGAGGTATACTAACTGATGAGGTCGAATGGTAGGCAATGTGACTCTGACTAATATGGGTGCCTCATGGTTCGAGGCCTACTCGGGTTTGGTGTTTTTTTGAATATTAAATTTAGTTTCTAGATCATGGTATATTGGATTCCCTTCTTCTATTATGATTACCACATAAAATTTATGTGGAGATTTATAAAATCAAAAAATACAATATTCAGTCAGTTTGTTTGTGATTTAAGATAAATGATTAATAATAGTATCTTCACTATAAAAAAAGTATAAGAATAGTAATATTATATAATTAAATTCATGACAAATCAAATTCTATATTCTTAGAGACTTCCATTCTAGGAAGATCTAATACACATTGATCATATAATAATTTTATATTTGTATACAGCCAGGGGTAATGAATTAATTGGTATTTATGCAGATTTATTATTGAGTTGTGTTACCCGATGTATTTGGGTGAATTAAAATAAATAATTATTCAAAAAGAATTGAATGTTGAATAAATGAGAAATGGTAACTCTTTTATAAATAATGGAAATTTTTTGTGGAGGAAAATATAATATTTAATGGTTGTGGGGACAAGCCAATGTAAATGTATTGAAGAAATATTCAAAGATCCCAAAAGTAATTTTGAATAGGATATATTATATAATAATGAATATAGAATGACTTTTTTACTAGAAAATACAATATGTTAAGAATAAAGAGATAATAGATATCTGTGTTAAAAACATAGAACCCAATACTACTTAGAGAGGAAGAACATTCTCTATATCATGGATGAATAATTTAATTTGATTTCGATATTTCTAATCAAGTGTGTTGATGTTGATTTCCTAGAAGAATGTTGTACTATCCTAATGTGTTCATTCTGGATAGGTCCTTATGATAGTTTGTATAATGCCCCAAGATATTATGATTTATTTTCAAATAAATTTAATTTCGTTGATAACTAGCATTTGACACAACACAGAGTATAAACTAATCAAAATATAAAATTAAATTATAGTTATCCAAATGAATATAGATATACGAGTATGAGTAATACTAACTAGATTATGAAAAATATATGGTTACATATGTATAAATTAATTTTTTATAATAAATTATTTAGAAATAAAAATAATAATCTTTTAAAGTTCAAAGAGTTATGTTTATGAAAAACTATTTTATTGTAATCAATTTATTTTTAACATAATAAATTGAATTAATCACTATTAAAAAATTATTTTGATAAAATTTATTTATAATATACTAAATAAAATGTTTTAACATTCACTTAATATTTTTTTATACGCTTGAGATACGAATAAACCATATTTATACTTTAAAATGTATTTCCAAAAAAGAATTTTCCATCACATGTTGCACAGTTACATTTAAAATAATTATATCCAATTCAATAAATTGAATTTGGTAAAATGGATTCCATATTTTATAATATTGAGGTTTAAATTTGATAAATATTTCCCTTTTATGTTTGGCCAATATTTACAGTAAGCATGATAAACTTTATTACCTCAATATACGTAAATTCATGTTAATTTAGGTTTAAATTTTTTGAGAAGTCTATAAATTTACATTATAATTTTTATTAGAGTAATTAAATTATAATATTATCACTTTACCCTTTGAAAATTGGTTTTTATGGAATATTTTACCTGAAAATGTTTTATATAATATTTAAGGAAAATAATGTTACAAAATATCCCTCTGTTAGTTTTAAATATCTATGATGTGTCAACATATGTAAAAAAACAAATTTATCAATTAATAGTTGTTAATATTATTATATTAATGAAATTTCTTTCATGATATAAATTTGTTTTTTATTTTTTGTAAATATATAATGCCATTAAATTCATATGAAACAGTAGTGAGAAAATTCTCTATTTGGTAAAAAAATATATATAATGATTTAAAAGTAATAAAAGTAATATAAATTTAGTGATTTATGGTATGACATGAATTTTTTAGTTGAATGTTATATATTAGTGTCATGTTAAATAATTATATTTGAAATATACTTTTTTAATTTATGTATTTTAAGTAAAATTAAACGAATTTTGTCTAAATTAGAAATAAATCTATTTTACAAAAAAAATATTTTATTAAATTACATATAAATTATATAAATATTAAAATAAGAATATGGGGATATTATTTTGTCAATAATTTATTCACTCTCCCATTTATTTTCTATTTTTTTCTATTTTATTGTTGAATGAATTTAATATATTTTAATCTTTTATGAAATTCCAAGGTTGTCCCTACCCTTAATTATATATGTGGACCGTCCTTTATATTTTTCACAAAAATATGTTACTTATTTATTCACCAAAATCTAATAATTTATTTTATCCACTTCCCTAAAACAATTATAGAGGTTCTAGTCTTCCCAAAATATAACAACCCTCCTCTTTATTACTTACTTAATAATGATTTACAATATAAAATATTCACTTGATACAACATAGAAGATCGAGTGGTCTAGTGTCTTTGTGTATTGGGAACATTACATAATGACTTAAAACATGAAACACAACATCTTTATTGAAAACATCCTTTACATGACCACTACATTCGCTTGAACTTAGAATTGCATGGGATAGCCTAAGGATATGCATAAAAATGGATAGCGATAAAGCATAATGAGGGAGTAATTAGGGAATACCTTTAAGAATACAATACTTGTTAGGAAATAGAAATATCAATGGAGCATAATAGAAACAATAACATAAAGGCAAGATATAGATGATTATCATAACATGGAAATGTGGAAACAACACTTAACATGATATTATCATGAGCCAAGGCACAAGGAGCATGATTAAACCGCCATTTCACTTGAATTATCATTAGTAAACCATCCTTGAACATTAATTGCCAGGATACTAATCTTTACACAATGCATTTGAGAGATATTATGGTGCACACTTCATAAACATTTCATTTCATGTATAAGTGTGCCACATGGATCATATAACATGGATTCATAAAACATCATCTTTTATTCCACTGTAAAGGAATGATGAATTAATACATGAAACACTATAATCAATTATTAAATCTGTACAAAATTGAATATTTTATATAGATAAATGGGAATGGTATTCACTACATAATGACTTTGACTTAGAAAAACACAGTGCAACTTCGGGGGAAAAACAACGCGACATAAGTGATCATAAAAATGGTTTATGATAGTGGAATGGGTGTCTCATCATATTTACATGAAATGGAAAGGATGAAGGTAATATAAAAACAGATCCCAACATATTTAATGGGATTTAGATTTGTAAGACAAATGAATAGCATGAATGTAAATGAGAAGATGGAAATCCCTTATGGAATTTCGGCATGGTAATAGGTGTATGTGAGAGTCATTAATGAGAGGAAAAAGAGTTATATCATCATTAAAAATAAAAAGGGAGGTATGGGAGAGGTGAAAAATCATACCCCATCATTTATAATTGAAAATAAAAAGGAATCACATTATTAAGAAACTTGGATAAAATGAGAACGGAAGTAATGCCCTTACTTTGGAAGTGTGATCCCAAAGGCTTGGGAGAGGATTTTGGGAGATTTGGGCTGCTTTAAAGGATTATAGGGAGAATAGGGAAGATGTTGGAAGAACAAAAAAGGCATTTAGTGATGAGGAAGTGGGAGGTTGGGTGAGTTTTTATAGGAAATGAGAGGGAATTCATTATTATTTAGGTTTGGGACACCACACATTAAACTAATCAAAAACACAATCCAGACCATGGTCTTTTTCCAATATTTTTTCCCAAGGGGATTGGAAAAAAATATTTTTTATGTCCAATGGCCGAACATATTAAAATAATAGGTTTTCTTATGTGGTGGTTAGTCACACTCTCAAGGAAATCAATTTAAAAACGTAAAATGTTTTATATGTCTTGAAGGGTCCACTATGGCTTTGTAAAATAAATCAAACAAACCGAAAATCATATTATTTTAATGGTAAATTATATATTGGCCAAACATAATGTTTATAGTATATTATTACATCAATTGGGTCATTATGATGTCATAAAACACATTTTATATTAAAACGGTTTTTAAATTTTACCCAAAAAATTGATTTCTATGAAAACTATGAAAACATTACAACTAGATAATTTTGATGTCATGATTCCAAAGATAATATTTATTTTATCCAAAAAAATTTATAAATATGAGAATTTTATCGTTTAAATTAAAAACTGACATTTGTCGAAAATTCCTGGGTTTTGACAAAAACTGCTTTCAAACTGTAATAAAAATAAAAATTGTATTCAAAACTATTATACAATTATTAATAAATAATAAAAATAAATTCAAAAATAATATTTTATTAAAATATTATTTAATTAAAAATTCCATTAATTTATCAAAATACATTTCTTAGTTGAATGTTAACAAATAATACTATTTTTCATTAGAAACTATTTACAAAGTAACAATAATAAAATGAATGTATATTCATTATTATAATAGAAAATAATGCACATAATAATAGTTATAAGGTCTTGTTACATAACACATTATAACACCCACATAAGACAGAAGGGTAAGGTGTGCGATGGTGACAGACTCTTGGGGTGGCTTGGATAACATCACTCAGGTGGTAATCTCTATCAACTTCTAATTCTCCCATAGGTTGTTATGTTCAAGCATAACATGATAGAGATTAGATAGTTATTGGTCAAAAGTGAAGACAAATTATGCCACCTTGATTCTGAGATCAGACAAATTGGATTCATACAAGGCATGTCTTCTGGATGAGGCCATAGCTTCTTTTTTCTGAGTAAATTTGATTTATTAAACCCTATATTTATACTAATCACGTGATCTATGTTCGATGACTATATTCACAATGGTCACAATTCTTAATGGTATTTTAGAAATACAAAATCATAAAACCAAATAAGTTCATATGTTATATAACTATTTCACATAATAGTGCATTAAATTATATCAAGATGACTTTACATTAACAATATTTTGGGTCGTTATAATCTCCCCCCCCCTAAGGAATTTTTCCTTAAAAATTTCCTTTTCCCACACTAAAATAGATGTGGGAAACTCTACTTAATCACTTCCTCTGCTACCCACATTGCTTCTACAAACATGTGGTTTTTCCCCAACACCTTGAAGAGGGGAATTGTCTTATGTTGTAGAACATTTTCTCTACAATCTAAGATATTCACTAGTTCCTCCTCGTAAAAAAGATCATATTTTAACAATACTACCACTGAAGAGTGTACATGTGAAGGTTCTAGTATGTACTTCCCTAAGAGGGATACATGAAATACGTCATGTACTTTGTTCATGGTCAGTGGAAGTGATGGTCGATAGGCCACATCCCCGACACGATCAAGAATCTCAAAGGGTCCGATGTAAATAGGACTTAAATCCCTTTTCTTTACAAACCTCATGACCTTTTTCCGTGGAGTTATGTATAGAAATACCATGTCTCCAACTTTGAAAACAAAGTCCTGTTGACGATTATCTACATAACACTTCTGTCGACATTGGGCTTCCATGATAAGATTATGAACGGTTTTCAACATCTCCATTATTTCTTCGACCATTTCAGGTTCTAGCCGCTTATGATCACCAAATTCATCCCAACACACTAGTGTTCTGCACCTTTTCCAATAATGGGATTCACATGGTGCCATTCAAATTCTTGATGGGAAACTATTTTTGTTAGAGAATTCAACCATTGAATGATGTTGGTTCAATCCTCCTTGGAAGTCCATAGAAAATGATCTTAACATATCTTCTAGTGTCTGAATAGATTGCTCAGATTGACCACTAGTTTGAGGATGATAGACCTTACGGATGTTCAGTTCAGTTCTTAGAGCTTGTTAGAGACTTTTCCAGAACATTTTGGCGAACCACGGATCACGACCAGATATAATAGATAGTTTTATTCCAAGAAGCCTTACACCTTCTTTGATGTAAATCCGTGCAATTTTATCCAATGATATGTCCTCTTGAATCGTGGTAAAGTGAGTTGTCTTCATAAGACGATCCACAACAACCCATATATCATTTCTCACTCTATATGTCCTTGGACATCCAGTGAAAAATTACATGGAAATGTTTTCCCACTTACATGTTGGTAAGGGTAGTGGTCACATCATCCCCATAGACTTCTGCCTCTCAGCCTTCACATGCGGACACCACAAGCCGTTTGATGTACATTCAGAAATCTCCTTTTTCATATTGTCTGACAAAAATTTCTCTCGGAGATCTCGATACATCATTGTTCTCCCCAGGTTAATAGATAAGGTTATGCTATGTACATTATACAGAATCTCATTCATCATCTCTCGATTAGATGGTCCACATAATCCTGACCCAAATCTCACAATTATGTCCTTTTCAACCACGGACTGTGAGGATTTTCCATTTCAGATAGCTTCCACCCTTTTCCAAATTTCCACATCCTTTCTTTGAGCATCTATTATTTTCTCCAGGATGGACGGTTGAGCATTCAATTGAGAAAGGATTGATGATGTTCTAAACTTAATGATTCCTAGGTCCATCATCTGCAAATATAAGAAGATTGGGTCCTATTCAATTCACATAATTGATAAAGATGCATGATCTTTTCTACATAGAGGATCTGCCACCTTGTTTGCCTTAATGGGATGGTAGTGGAATAAACATTCATAGTCCATGTTTAGTTCTATCCATCTTTTTTGGCTCATATTAAGATATTTTTGTGTTAATATAAATTTGAGGCTCTTATGATCAGTACATACATCACACTTCTCCCCATAGAGATAATGTCGTCAGATTTTCAATGTAATGATCATAACCTACAACTCCATATCATGTTTAGGATAGATTTTCTCATAGATTTTCATCTTCCATGAGGTGTAGGTTATCACTTTATCATTCAACATGAACACACAATCCAATACATTTTTCAAAGGATCACTAAATACCCCAAAAATGTTCATCAGTCATGGGTAATGTGAGCACGAGCGCAGTGATAAGCCTCCTTTTCAACTTCTTGATGCTCTCTTCGCATTCATAACTCCATGAAAACATTACTCCCTACTGAGTTAGCTTGGTAAGAGGGGTGGAAAATTGTGAGAAATTTCTCACAAATCATTGATAATATCTGGCTAACCTCAAGAAGCTATGGATATTTGTTAGTAATATTATCCTAGGACATCCCTCAATTGCAGTTCCCATGGAGTGATACATAGATATTCCATTGATTGTGATGATAGGACCCATGAATGAGACCTCCTTAAACAAAAACTCAGTCTTTTTATACTTTTCATAGAGCTTCTCCTTTAGTAAGGTCTCTAGTACAGTTCTTATATTATCATCATGATCCTCCTTAGTATTGGAGTATATTATAATATCATCTATAAGGACATCCACAAATTCCTCAAGGTAATCTTTAAATACTATATTAATCATGTCCGTGAATATTGATGGAGCATTAGAGATTCCAAAAGAAATTTCTATGAATTCATAGTGCATGTATCTTATACGAAACGTAGTCTTGGGGATATATTCCTTCTTCAACCTTACTTGATAATATCCTGAATACAAATCTACCTTGGAGAAGTATTTTTCTCCACACAGCTAATTGAAAAAGTCATCAATTCATGGATGAGGATACTTGTTCTTTATAGTGATTTTGTTATGCTCAGTACAATCGATGCAAAGTCTGATGAACCATCCCTCTTCTTGATAGAGAGGACGGGTTCACCCCATGGTAAAGGACTTGGGCATATAAACCCTTTATCCATATTATTCAGTAGCTATTTCATCATCTCCTCAAGCTCTACAATATCCATTCTATATAGAGTCTTGGATATTGGAAACTCCCTAGGTATAATGTCAATTGATAATTCATCATCCCTTCTCTAAGAGGAAGACCATGCAATTTCTCGAAAAATACTTTAGTGAATTCCCTCACAATAGGCATGTCTTAAAGGATGGTTTCCTTCATGGACTAAATAATCTGAGCCAGATATGCATGCCCATAGGGAAGTATTCTCTATTCTCGAGATTATGGTGCTAAAGTAAATTCACCTTCTTCTTTGCACTTGTATAGAATTGGGGATCTATTCTCCATATGGAGAGTGATTTCCCTATCACAATAATTTATATTTGCTCTATTAAAGGAAAGTTGATTCATGCCGAGAATTGCATCAAATTCCACCATAGGGAGTATGATGAGATTTTATTGGATGTTCAATCCACTGATTATTGTTTGGAAAAAATCCCACAAGGTTTCATTTAAGCATTTTTGAGGTTATTGTGTTTGTTGACAAAGTGGACATCTGTGTTGTGATTGTTGAAAAAGAACACAATGACATAAAAATTTGTTGACAAAACGTATTTCATAGTGGAATGTAGAGTTCAAGTATTGTGGTTAACAATCCATGTTTTATTCAAGAACATCAAAAAAGGAATAGATAATCTGGAGGCAGTACAAAAAGAGCGGATACAATGTGGCGTCGTTTTCCAGTGTTTGCTAAATTTTTGGCCCTAAAAATCGACGAATAGAGAAATGTGTTTTTGGAAAAGGGAGTTGCACGCCGAGGTCTTGGAGGGTATGAAACATGTTTTCCATATTGTTTTGAAGATTAAAACATCAAAATACGGCAATGGAAGTAGGGTTATGAAATTTTTAGTGTCGGTCACGCAGTTTAGTTGGGCAGCAGAGACTTGCATGCCGAAACATGCGCGCCGAGGGGAGACTTGCACACTGTTGCGCAGGGTGTCCAAATGACTATAAATATAGTTCGACCTCTCCTCATTTGGTTTAGAGTTCAACACTTAGGAAAACCAGAGCTCTCGTCGAGCAGGTGTGGTGGTCGCGCAAGTATAAGTTGCGCGCCAGATTTTGAAGAAGCGCGAAAGTTTTTGGCTGCATGCCAATAGTGGTTTGGGAGAGAATGGAAGTTCATCGCACATGTTTGGAGTTCTAGAAGCTTGTGTCATGCAAGTGGGTGAGGAGGACTTGTGCACCAGTTTTGACTTGCGCACCGAGACTTGCGTGCTGGCCTTGTGAAGGGGTCCAATTAAGGTTGTTTCAAAGCAGAGGATCAGGGCTGTGTGGAGGCTGGAAGATTTTCTGATACCCTCAATGCAAAGAGAGATTAATCTACGGGTGAATGTTGGACTTCAATATAGTATCTACATACAACCAATGATACATTCATTAGTGAAAACGAAGAGACCTGCAGGTCTATAAATTGTGACTGGATCATTTCCAAAGCAGTGAGCGAAGGAAGAGGAAAACGGTGATCCTCTCCACTGGCAGTGAGCTAGAGAGAGAGAAACACTGAGTGACCCTTGGGAATGTAGTGAGATGACCCTAAACATTGTAAAGGCAGTGAGCCTTGTAATAGAGGTGATTTATCCCAAATCTTGTAAATAGTAGTGTGTTATAGTGGATTTGGTACGTCGGCACATTTCCGATGTATGCTCCATGGACGTAGACCAGTGAGGGAGAACCATGTAAAAATATATGTGTTATGTGCATGCTTTACATTCTTTTTTTATTGTGAAAGGGTAAAGTGAGAGAATAGTGTTTTTCTTAACAGCAAAACAGGATCAGAACTGGCTTTAATTTTCAATTATACATACCATGATTCACCCCCCCCCCTCTCTGGGTATTCTACCTTGTGCACCTAACAAGTTGTATCAGAGTGAAAGGTTGATATTAGTTTTTCTCTTAATGGAGGTCACCAATCATAAAGGGATTCCGATCTTTGATTCTAACAATTTACATCTACGGAATAATCGGATGCAACAGTACTTCCGATCATTGGGAATGGGTGTATTCACGGCAGCAATGCATGGAATAACAACTGATATTAATAGTGGCACATTATTAGAAGCTGAATGTAGAGAGTTGTATGTAGATTCCAAAGTAGTTAATGCCTTAGGGGATAACTATCCAATCCTTTATATACAAAGGTGATGTCATATGAAACGTCACATTTCATGTGGGAATAACTATTGAATATATATGAGGGAGATACAATGGTTGGAGAGGCAAAGCTGCAATTGTTGTGGAATAAGTATAAATATCTAAAGATGAACCTGAATGAGTCTGTTGATGCATTCTTTGATAGGGTAAATATTGTTGTGGAAGATATGAAATGTCTTGGTGAAGTCATTGAAGATATAAAGATCATAAAGCACATATTGAAGAAGCTTCCACCTCGGTTCAATCTGAATGTTTCAGTACTAGAAGATAAAGATCCTAAAGAGCTTACACTAGACACTTTTCATAGTAACATGGTTGCATTTGAAATGAGGAATGATGATAATGAGGCTGTGGAAAAGGGGAAATCAAAAGTGGTGGAATTTAAGGCCTTGAATAAGCTCACCATTGAAGATTCTCAGGATGATGAAGAAACATATGAGGTAATTTCATTTCTCTCCACAAATATTCAAAGAGGAAAAGGAAAGTTCAATGGGAAACTTCCACTTTCTTGCTTTAGGTGTGGAAAAGTTGGTCATATTTCCACAAGGTTCCCCAAAAAGATTCATGAATAAAAAGATGAAGATGAAGTTGAAATTCCCAAGAATAAATCTTCAGTCTATGTGAAAAGGAAGAAGCAGATCAAGAGAAATTTCATCCAGAAAAAGAATCTTATTTCACAAGAAATAGACATTTCAGATGAGTCTGAGGTTGAAGAGGTGGAGGAGATTGAAAATTGAAAAGATCATTGAGAAAATGCTTTTGTGACAGTCTTCGGTTGTTCTCAAGAGAAGAACAAAACTGAAGGTGATGATAAATAAGAAGAAGTTGAAGGATGAATAGATATGAAAGCTGAGTTATAGGCTGCTCTTGAGGAGATATATGTTTGGAGAGCCAAAACAAAGAAATCTAAAAAAATTGTTCATGATGCCAAAATCTATATGCAGCTGCAGGAAGAAGAGAAGTCTGAGATGATGGAAGAAATTGAGAAACTCAAGTTATCAATACCAGAGAACTCAAAATCAGTTAGTGAGTATAAGTCAATATTTAAGAACAGAAAGGGAGATCGATGGCTTGATTAGAAAAGTGATAGATCAAGTCAAGCATATCAAAGAGCTTGAAGAAGAAGTGGCCAGTCTTTGACGAAAAGTGAAGGATCAAGAAAAAATCTTGACTCCCAATGTGATATCAGAAAATCTGGCGATTCAGAAGACAGAAAGGATGAATGAGGAGGCTAGCAGTTTAGCAGGAATGATGCAGCAATTGAGCACATATTCCTAGGCCGAATTGGGCTTGATCAAAAAAAAGATTGTAAATAATGATGTTAGATAGAAATCATGCACTCTGATATTGAAGGTTGATTTGGGCAGAAAACAAATACAGAATATTCAAAGAACCCAAAGAAAAACTCATAGTGTTGATGTAAAATGAAGGAATTCACCTTATATTAGGGTTATTGTTGTGGAAATATGGGACATTCACAATAAGTGTGTTCCATAACCAAGAGACATCGAAGAGAACAAGAACATAGGTGGAATCCAAACAGAGAATGGTTTTCCAGAACATATTATGAAGGACACTGTTTTTGGTGTAGAGGATTTGGGAAAATGGCAAGGTACTGCACTTTGACCTTATAGTAGAATTTACCAAATTAGAATCCAAATGTTCTCAACCAGCAGATCAATAAACCAACCGCCAAGTTAAAAATGAAGAATAGATTTGTGTATATGAAAGACGAAGTCGGTCCATCATACTCTGAGAAAGAACAGAAGTCTCAATTCATGCCGAGTGTGAAGGAAAAAATATGGACCATGAAAAAGAAGAATGAAAAGGAAATGGTGGCAGAAATTTCCCTTCAGGCATCAGATCATTCTGGTGTGTGGATACTTGATAGTGGTTTCACATCCCATATGTCATGCAACAAGGATCTTGTTACAGGCGTAGAATATGATGAAGAAGGAGTTGTAATATTTGGAAAAGATGAAGGACTGAAGATTGTTGGCTCAGGAAAGGACAAGTTTGGGGGTAAAGAGATGAGACCTGTTGATGTCTTGGTAGTAGATGGTCTTATTCATAACTTGCTTAGTGTCAGTCAACTAAGTGACTCTGGTGTGCACTCTATCCGATTTACCAAGTTGATGTGCGTTGTGAAAGGAAAAGAAGGGGCAGTCATTCTACAGGGAAAAATAACAAAGGGAATCTTTACCTTGTAAGTGGGGAAGAATATATGCATCTTTTATATAGAGAAGAAGAAAAAAATTTGTGGCATAAGCGACTTGGTCATCCATGCCAACCATCTATGGAATATCTTGTAATATGTGATGCTCCTAGAGACCTTCCCAAATTATCATGTGATCACACTCATACGTGGGATTCTTGCCAACAAGGTAAAATCATCAGAAATACATACAATACAAAGGAACATAAATCAACCAGAGTTCTCGAATTGGTGCATGAAGATGTTTGTGGACTTATCTCACGACAAGCCATAAATGGGAAAAGGTATTATTTCCATTTCAATGATGATTATAGAAGACTGGATTGGGTATTTTTCATTACCTACAAGACAGAAATGTTTAGTTGTATTGAGTAGTATAGGAGGGAATTAGAAAGGATGCTTGGGAAGAACGTTCTGATGTTTCGTACTGATAACGGTACAGAATTCACAAACAGTGAAGAAGAAGAATATCTCAAGAAACACGGGATAAGGAATCATTTTTCATCAGTGATAACTCTCAAACAGAATGGAGTAGTTAAAAGGATAAATTGGATCATTAACCACATGGCCAGAAAATTTATTATTGAAAAGGACCTAGCAGAGAAATTTTGGAAGGAAGTAGTTTTGACATCAGTCTATATTTCGAACAGAGCTATGTTGATTCCGAATGAAGGGAAGACTCTGTATGAATTGTGGTATGGAAAGAAACCAACATTGAAGTGCTTTTAGATCATTGGATGTAGGTGTTTCCTTCTCAACAAAGAAAACCATAGGAAGTTTGAGTCACGGAGAGATGAGGGGATATTCCTTGGCTACTCAGGAATAATAAAAGCATATAAATGCTTCAACAAAAGTCTGGGAATTTTTTTTAGAGAAATGATGTTACTATAGTTGAAAATGAATAGAATTCTCAATAACCTAGTGAACAGTTTCTGGATGAAAGTGATGAAGAGGTAAGCAACATAGGGGGAGTAGATGTTGTAGAGGCTAAATCAGAATAAGATACTAATGATGAGCAGGAGGAAACAAAATCTGAATTTGATATGAATCCAAAGATTCGAGCTGAAATTGATAGGAAAAATATCATTGGTGATCAGACAGCTCATGTTTAGACTCAAATAAAGAAATCATCATAGCACACATCATTTTTATGTCAGGTGGATCCAAAAAAAATTTCCGATGCTGCTGAAGATGAGTACTGGGTTCAGGCTATGAATGAAGAATTAGACCAGATTGAGAGGAATCATATATGGGATATTGTTTTGAGACCAGGAGATAATAATGTCATCGAGACTAAATGGGTCTTTCACCACAAGATTAATAATGATGGTGTAGTTCTTCTAAACAAATCACGACTAGTGTTCAAAGGATACTCCCAGATTGAGGGAATAGATGTTGATGAGACTTTTTCACTGGTTTCTAGGCTGGAGACAATCAAATTATTTTTAGACATAGCAGTGCAAAAAAAGTTCAAAGTGTTCCATATGGACGTCAAATCATTATTTCTGAATTGAGTTCTAGAATAGGAAGTGTATATTGAGCAGCCATATGGTTTTCTCATTCATGAGGATGAGAACAATGTTTATAGACTGAAGAAGGAATTGTGTGGGCAGAAACAAGCACCATGAGCATGATACTTAAGGCATGATCAGTACTTGAAGAAGCTTGGTTTCCAACATGAGGGAGTTTATTAAAAGATCATTTTCAGAAATGATAGTAATCAAATGATGATGGTATTGGTTTATGTCCATAATATAATATTTGGCGGATCATATGAAGCTCAGTGTAGACAGTTTTCCGAATTCATGAAAAATTAGTTTGAAATGACAATGATGGGAGAGCTAACATTTTTTCTTGGTCAACAGGTGACACAATGAAGGAATAGAACATTCATTTCTCAATCCAAATATGTCAAGGAATTTTTAAAATGTTATGGAATGGAAAATTCCAATGAGATGAAAACTACGGTTGCTACCAGAATGAAATTATTCAAAGATGAGGATAGAAAGTCAATTAATATCACAGAATACAGGAAAATTATTGGATGTTTGTTGTAGTTGACCGCAAAATCCCTGACATTGTTCTTTCCACATGCCAAGCAGCAAGATATTAGAGTAATCCCAAGTAAATACACATGCTTGCAGTAAAAAAGAATACTTCGGTATATGAAGGACATGGTGGGCTTCGGCTTGACATATAATGACAAATCTCAGACAGAGTTATTGGGACATACTGATTCAGACTGGGCAGGTTCAGTGGATGACATGAAGTCAACATCTGGAGGTGCATTGTATCTTGGTGGACTATGTATTGCTTTTTTAAGAAAAAATCAGTATTTAATTTCATTAAGAACCATAAAAGAAGAGTATATTGTATCCACTCAAGCATTCAAACAGTTATTATGGATGAAGCAGCAGCTTTTAGATATGGGAGTTGGAGTGAAGTCTCCGATCGGAATCCAGTGTGATAACTCAAGTGTTATCAATCATAGAAAAAATATCATTCATCACTTGAGGACAATGAACATTGAGATAAAGTATCATTTTATCAAGGAGAAAGTTGACCAAGGAATCGTGAAGTTAGAGTATGCTCATACAGAGCAAGAGGTTGTATAAATTTTGACAAAGGCTATAACGAAAGAATCTTTTGAGAGGCATCGACTGGCTCTGGGAGTTCGGTCCACTCCCCTAACTTGAAAGAGTGTGGATGTGGACCCCCCTCCTCTTGTTATGATGTGTTTTTTCCTAATGTGTTGATATGTGTTCTCTATTCTCTTACAGACTCCAAACTAGTGACCTTTGGGTTCGTTGACAAAGGGGGAGAAAATTGTGATTGTTCAAGGGGGAGACAATGTGGCAATATGATAAATCACGAATGATACGGGGAGAAGCTGACAGGTCGAGTAGCAATATTGGGGGAGAGCAATGAGAAAGAGGAAGAGTATTAAATCTAACAATGCTAGAAGTGATCGATCAAATAATAGATCTCATGATAGTTGGGGATCGTAATAAAAGCAGAAGAGTGGCGTTGGAATGTTGTAAGAATATTTCCAAAAATTGGTTTCAGTTTGGTAAAAATTGGTATCAATTTAGTGTTAATGGTGGGTTTCATAAATTAAGTGATTCATTGATTATATTTTCATTTACTCTTGTTTCTCATGCCAAGAATTGCTCATGTGGGATTATAGTATGTGTTGAGTTAATCATTGATCTCTATTGAAATCGCAATAGGTAAATGGTGGATGATGAATTAATGATTTATATTTTTATGTAAGAGTTTTCAACAAACCCATAGGGGGATATTGTTGGGAAAAAATCCCTTAAGGTATAATTGATTCATTTTTTGGGTGATTGTGTTTGTTGACAAAGTGGACATCTGTGATGTGATTGTTGACAGAGAAAACCATGACATAAAAATTTTTTGACAAAGGGGATTTCATAGTGGAATGTCGAGTTCCGAGGCTGTGGATAATGATCCATGTTTCATTCAAGAGCGTCGACAGATGAATGGATGATCCGAAGGCAGTACAAAAAGAGTAGATAAAAGGAGGTGCCATTTTCCAGTGTTTGCAGAATTTTTGGGGCTAGAAATCGACAAATGGAGAAAATTGTTTTTGGAAAAGGGGAATGCATGCTTAGGTCTTTGAGGATAGGAAACCTGCGTACCATAAGCTTTTGAAGATGAAAACATCAAAATATGGAAGTGGAAGAAGGGTCGTGCATGTTTTAGTGTTGTTCGCGCAAGTAAGCTGGGCGACAGAGTCTTGTGCGCCAAAACAAGCGCGCTGAGGGGAGACTTCTATACCATTGAACATGGTGTCCAAATGCCTATAAATACAGGTCGACCCATCCTCATTCGGTGTAGATTTAAACACTTAGAAAAATACGAGCTCTCATCGAGCAGGTGTGGTGGTCGCGCATGTATAATTTGTGCGCCATATTTTGAAGAAGCGCAAATGTTTTTGGATGCATGCCTAAGGTGGTTTGGGAAAGAAATTAAGTGTGTCTCACAAGTTTGGAGTTCCATAAGCTTGTGTCACACAAGTGTTTCATGGAAGTGGTTCACGGATGCATGGAGGCTAGAATATTTCCTGATACCCTTGGTGAAATGAGAGATTCATCTACGGGTGAATGTTGGAATTCAACAGAGCATCAACATACATCGGAGGATGAATTCATTAGGGTTAATGAAGAGACCTACAGGTCTAAAAACTGTGAATGGATCCTTTCCAGAGTAGTGAGTGAACGAAGTAGAAGAAGGTGATCATCTCTATTGGTAGTGAGCTAGAGAGAGAGAAACAGAGAGTGACCCTTGGGAAAGAAGTGAGATGACCATAAACATTGTAAAGGCCATGAGCCTGGAAATATAAGTGATCTATCCTGATCCTTGTAAATAGCAGTGTGCGTATAGTGGATTTTCTACATTGGCACATTACCGGTGTATGCTCCTTGGACATAGCCCAGTGAGGTTGAACCAAGTAAAAATTTATATGTCATGTGCATGCTTTACTTTTGTTTTATTTTGCAACAAGAAAGAGAGGGAAGAGTGATTTTTTTAACATCGAAACAAGATCATAATGGGATTTAATTTTCAATAAATCATAACCTGAATCACCCCCCTCAGGTTATTAATCCTTATGGACTAAACAATTATGATAGAGGAGGACTTATATTCATGGAATATAATGATTTCCCCAATTTCCATACTCACCGACATCATTACTTCAATGATTCGTGGTGGTGCTGGGATTTCTCTAACAATCCTTCTAGATATAAAAGAATGCGTAGAAACATAATAAAAAAGTATACTCTCTATTATTTAATGAATAACTAGCATGCCTATCACCACTTAATTGTCAGGGTTCACTTCGGTGGTATTCATGGAAAAATATATGACTTTCTGCCTTAGAGGTTGTTGGTTTCCTCCGAAAACCTATGGCATCAGACGCTAATTTTCAAGGTTCTCCGGTTCATTGCATTTGAAGCAATGAACAATGAATTGAGGATCGATTGGAGTGTTCCTCACCTCTGTTATAACTGTATGTTTTTTTTATAAAAATCTAATGACTAGGTTCCCTTCTCTTACACACATAAATCATTTACTCATCCCCTTCAGAAAATTTATGGGGTTCTCCATTCCAAAAATTTGGTAAGTGGGGTTCTGTATTTTCAGAGCACTATTGAATTTATCTATAGGACTACCATAATTGAATTCCACCATATTCTTCTTATCCCCATGATACCCTTGATATTCTCTGATCTCCATTTCGACCTTGAGTGCACATTGGAAAATTTCCCCATATATGTCGAAGTCACTGATCACCAGGGCATTCCACATGATTGGTTTTATCCCACCAACGATGTGGTAAACCATGAATTCAGGGGTAATGACAAATTCAGAGGCGTATCGTGCAATCCTTGTGATGTTTTCCTCATACGATCTGATGGATTATTCATCTTTCTATTTGAGGGCATGGAAGTCCCTTTACATCCTAAGTCGGAGGGAGTGAGGAAAATATTTATCGAAACACATTTTCATTAAATCCAACCATTCCAATGCCTCAATATCCTCCTAAGGCTTGGTATTTTTAATCAATGTCCACCATTGATCTTCTTTAACCTTAATATGATAATAATCCATAAGAACCATCTCTTGTTTGAATCATTGAAAGATGAATAAGATATTTTCAATGGATTTGATCCATTGTTCGACAATTGAGGGATCAGATGATCCATTAAAAGTAGGAGGCCTTTGTCTCATGATTCTCACGATAGAGACTTGTTCTTTCATAGGGGTGGGGGTTGAATGTTCCTCTTGACCCATTTTTCTATTCAACGATTGATTTAACTAAGAGAGTATGATGATAATGTTCATGATTCCAACTCCCATCGAATTGGGATTCTTATTAGAACAGTCATCACATTGATCTTAGTATCGGTTGTTAGCCTGAGCACTCATATTACCAGCCATTGTCTGGTATAAAAGGAATATTATGGGTAACACATTAAGGGTAATCCAGGGAAAAAAATAGATGACTTATAAATAACTTTTATTTCCTTAACTTTTGAACCCATAGGCTTCAATTTATGTTATCCATGATCTAGTTTATAAATTATTCTCTTAGGGATATATTTTTTAATTCCCTTAATAATGGTTCACACAAAACATGTGAATTTAACAAATCATATCCCCAAGGAGTTTCTTAACCAAGGGTGAATCCATGTTCGTTGTTGTGTACTAGGATACCCTGGGTCAAGCCTGAATCTCCTAGTATCCAGATAGGGATGTATTTTCTTGATAAATAACTTACTCAATACTAACCTAGTAATAGGGTTGTTTTTATTATACTGAGACTTATCCCTAAGGCATTTAATAGTGTTTTCTAATACTAATCCCAAAAATAATGAAACATATCATCTAATACCAACTATAGCAACCCTAACCTTTATTACACACTTATACACATTTTTTAACATAAAATATTCACTTGATATAACATAGGACATCAAGAGGACTAGTGTCTATCTTGTTATGACCCAATGTTTTTCAATGGAAAATTCCCTTCTTATATTTAGGTCATAAATTACTCAATATAATGAACTACTATGTGATAAGTGACCTTTAAACAAAAATTTGTCACTCCTATGTTTAGAATTTTGAAAATTCGACATACACGGTTGTGTTCAAGATAATTTTTGTGAGTCTAATGAAACAAAAATAATTTTTTGTGGATATTATTATACCCATAGGAATAGTAACATACCCTTATGAATAGTAATATTACCCTTATGAATAGTAAATCATACAAAATAATAGTAACATCACCTATGAGTAATAAAACAAAATTTAGACATCTTAGAAAGTGACAAATTGATCTTGGTAAATGTTTTGGTATTTTGTAAGTCATTATTAACTATTTATAATCGATTAATTAATTTAAAAGAATATTTATTTCCCTAAAATGTATTAATAAATTTTTGAATCAATGTCTTATAGTTTTTAGGTATTTTTATAAGACCCTACGTAATTTTTGACAGCACTATAAATCAGTTTTAATCTTAAAAACTTTTTTTAAATAAATTATGATTTTAATTAAATATTAAATTAATAAAATGTAGAATTTTTTTTCGAAAAATGGACTTAATTTTTGGATTCTACACGTCATAAAATGGTTGGGGTAACTTTTTGGGATTTGTCCGAGCTACCTAAATTTTTTATGAATAGTGAAATACCGTAATTTACAAAATAATCTAAATAAGCAAATTATAGGGTCATGTGTGATGTCCTACTAATGTAAGCAAAATTGTTTTAGGATTAAATTGTAAAATTACTATTCTCGGTCATTCAAGACTCACTATTCCTTGTCTTGTGGGGAAATAATAAACTAATGAATTTTATATTAAGGAAACCCATATCCCCTCCACTATAAAAGCCACACTTCACACACTCATTTCCTCACACCTCTCAAGCTCCAAGACATCTCTAAACTCTTCCCAAACACTTTCACTATCCCCACCCTCATGTCCAATAGCTATTGGTATTCTCAAAAGTCCAATCTTAGGCCCTTAAAGAGGTTCTCAAAAGCTGGATTCAAGAGGTAATTTCTCTCCCTCTTCTCCATTAATTTCCTTTCAAGTTCAAGTTCACTTCTTAATCTCTCCCCACATATCATCATCAAAATTTTATTTTAACTCCATTATTATAAATATTCTATAATTTTATGATTCTAATAGGATATTATATCATCAAACCCCCTCTCCCTCTACCTTTTATTTTATTAAAGATAACATTATTCGTGAGGTGTTAATTGATCATCTTCAAGAAAAACATTCGTTCTTCTTCCATTTCTACCTTCAGATCTGTTCATTAAACCATTTTTATGGTTTAACCAGAATAAGTTATATGTATTATGTTCTATTTAAAGTTCTAGAAATAACAAATGGCCATATTACTAAGTGATAAGTTAAAACAAGTTCGTTGTGATCCAAAAACCGCCCAAATTGACCCAAATAACCATCATTTAATTCTTATCTAATTGTTCATCCCCATGGATATAATACAATTAATTATAAGATAATTAAAACTACTTTAATATCATTAATGAAATTTAATATCATTTCTCAATGTTTACACATGTTCTACAAAAACTTCAATTTAAGAATACAAGTGAACCAACGAAGAAAAACCATAAAAACAAACATCCCCGAACTATGTTTTTAAACTCTATAAGTCATCCAAAGGAACATAATATGACATAATGAAACATGAATGAACCCTATTAATGTACCCATGGTTCTGGATTTCTAATTAATTAATATAATGTCATTATACAGGAGAATTAAGAGAAGAAGCATCCAGGTACATGTTAAGGGGAAATTCTCAAACCCAAATTTCATCCTTTGGGTTCTCCCTCTTTCAATCAATTTTTTGATGTGGTTACTTCTAAAGAATCATTTTTTAATCATTATATTTTTTTTCTGGGATATAAAAGTTTACCACTTTTGTTTATGTAAAACAATGTTTTTTCCAAAAGAACTCTTCTTTCAAGAACACACCTTTTACTTATCATTCAAGATTGACAGTCCTTGTAACATGTATGTTATACCCTCATTATTTTGGGAACCGAAAGATTATAAATGTGTTCATATGAGATGAAACACATTCCATTACAAGTGTTATTTATGTGAATTTTTTATATGATTTTTATGTGGCAAGCGTAATGATGATAATGTTATGATGTGATGGGTGAGCCCGGAATTATATAGCGTAATATTAATGTATCAAAGGGATGGGTGCGCTCGAAATTATACTGTGCTCCAATGATTTGGGTAATGTGATGAATCTCATGAGTAATTGTGAAAAGATTTGTGAACAAGATGCTAGCTTGGTTCACAAGTATGTGTGGTAGTTAACCACTAAGACACGATGTTTCATTTCTATGCATTACCACATTTCAAGTCTTATATTTATGCATCTTATCATGTTAATGATCTTTTGCCTATGTCATGATTATTCACACCCCATGATGTATTATTATTTTGTATCCTATTATTGGGATTCTAGATCACCCCTTTTTATGTATATCCTCTGGTGGATACATTTACTAAGGAGGTGACAAGTGCCAAAATGAAGGTAGAGAAGAAGAAATTAAATAAATGATTATGCTAGATGTTGTATTTGTAATGTGTGGTCCTAGTTTTCCCAAGACACTAATCCTTTGGAACCTATATGTGTAATAAAATTATGTTGTTTATCTTTAAAACGATGTAATATTAATGTATGAAATGGCAGGGTCACCATAGTTGGTATTAGAGGCAGGGTTTAGTTAATTTGTGAATTTGGATTATTGAACCCTGGAGAAAACCTTTACTATGAGACTAAGTAAAAAATATGCACACAAGAATATTTAACTAGGGATATCATATGTTATGTTTTTTTTATAATTGTTTAAATGAATAAGTTATTCATGACTTGTTTAGTTATTTTTTGTTCTACACTTTTCTATTTTAGAAAATGGTGGGAACCAGGAGAAATTAGGCCAACAACTCATGTGAGGGCCAATGAAACGATTTCCCAAATGACATCCCTAATTATTTGGTAGGTGGAGTTAAAAACTTCATACCGTTTCTTACCCAATTATCTTAGGTTATGAATAATAACCATAATAATGGGGAATTTCCTCCTTCACCAAATAGGGTGCAATTGGCTATTGAATGTTTTATGCGGCAACAACCACTGAAATTTTGTAGATTTTCTGATCCACTAGTTGTGGAATAGTGGGTCAACTCCAAGGAGAATATCTTTTATGTGCTTCGTTGTTCTGAGATGGAGAAGGTTACTCTAGTGGTTTATCGTCTTGACGGATAAGTTGATCAATGGTGGGATTTGACTAAGAACATCAAGCAAAGGGAGGAAATTAAAGAGATGGAATGGGAATACATTAAAATAATTTTTCTTAATAAGTGTTTCCCACGAACTCTCCTCACAAATATGGGGAGATAATTCATTGTGCTCAAGAAAAAAGAAGGAGAATATTTCAAAACCAATGAAGAAAATTTCACAAGGATCGCAAGGTATGCTTTGTGTTTTGTTATCAACAATGATAGAAAAATTGATAGATTATTTAGTGGATTGAAACCACACCATCGAAAGGCTCTTGAAATTCGATGCTTTGGGAGTTATGAAGAAGTTTTTTGGTGTGCTCTCAAAGTGGGGATGGAGTTTGGAGAATCGTCCCATGTATATGGGGATAAGAATTGAAATATGGATTTTCAAGCTGGTGGATCTAGTGATAAAGGTGGGAAGAAAAATCAATGACCCACATACCAAAAATGTTGGAAGTTGCACCATGGGAACTGCCTCAAAGGGACGGGGAAATTCTTCAAGTGTGGGAAAGAAGTACACCATTCTCAAGAGAGTCGAAAAGACAAGAAATGGAAGGAGAATTTAGCCGATGAAAGGAGAGAACCACTCTTGGTTCAATGCTACAACTGTAAGGTGCTAGGGCACTATGAAAATCAGTGTACTAAACCTCATGTTCTCGACGGTAATCTGTGTCTGTAGCCACCAAAGCCAAAGGAAAAAATGAAGGCTAACGCCATCACTACTACGGAGGTAGAGCATGATAATGAAGTCAAACAAGGTACACATCCTATTCAGTCAAGAATGGAAAAAGTCTTATTTGATTCTGGTTCTAGCTATACCTTTATATCTTGCAAGTTCGCTAGAACTATAGAATTGAAGCCCCAAAACATTGAAGTAGTGATATCTGTAAAAACAACTAGTGGTGCAATCATTGCAACCCATGTGTTTGACTCTTCTCTCATTGGTGTATGTGGGAAGATTTTTCTAGAAAATCACGTAATACTTCCCTTAATGGAATTCGATGCTATAATGGGAATGGATTGGCTCTCGTTATATAGAGAACATATCAACTATCTGGAAAAGGAAATATCTTTTCATATTACGAACCATCCCATGCTCTTCTACAAATGAAAGGAAGATCATGAATCTCCTTTGAAAAAATCCATCAATGGTGTAGGTGTTGATTCCTAATGAAGAAGCATACCTCTCCCAAATTGTTGAGTCGAAGGAAAGTTCCAACCTTGAGGAAATTCCCATTGTGAGGTAATACGGTGGTGTATTTCTTGAAGAGTATCTCGGAATTCCCCCAGATCGCTAGGTAGAGTTATCAATTGAACTCATACCCAGAGCTACTCCTATCTCGAAGTTTCCCTTTAGGATGGATCGTATTGAACTGGAGGAGTTAAAGAAGCAGCTGCAAGACCATCTGGAAAAAGGGTTCAAACTCCTAAATGCATCACCTTGGGGTGCGTCGATGCTCTTTTTGATGAAGAAGGATGGAAAAATGTGGTTGTGTATCGATTATAGGTAACTCAAAAAGATCACCAGAAAGAGAAAGTTTCCTCTCCCAAGGATTGATGACTTGTTCAACAAGTTTAGAAGAGCTCAATAATTCTCAAAGGTGTATCTTCGTTCTGGATATCATCAGGTAAAGGTGAAGAAGGAATATATTTAATAGAATACCATCCGTACAAGGTATGGGCACTATGAGTTTTTGGTGACGCCCTTTGGACTTACTAATGCCCCTGCAATCTACATAGATTTGATGAATAGAGACTTTAGACATTACCTCGAAAAATTTGTGGTAGTGTTTATTGAGGATATTGTAATCTACTCCAAGAACAAGGAGGAACATGAAGAACATCTAAGACTTGTGTTAGTGACATTGAGTAAGGATAATTTTTACACCAAGTTCAGAAAGTGTGAATTTTGGATGAATCAAGTCATGTTCTGGTGACATGTGATCACAAGTGAGGGAATTTATGTGGATCCTTCAAAGACAAAGAAGATTGTGGAATGGCCCAGGCCCTCTAGTGTCGCATAAATCCGTAGTTTTCTTGGATTAGCTGGGTACTACTGACGTTTTGTGAGAAACTTTTCACGATTGTCAAGCCCGCTAACTAAGTTAACAAGGAAAGGGCTAAAGTATGTCTGGGTGGAAGAATGTGAGGGAAGCTTCAAGGAGATAATGTGAATGATGATCACAACACCTGTACTCACACTACAGAAAAGTGGAGAACATTTAGTGATATACAATGATGCTTCGTAGAAAGTATTGGGTTGTGTACTCATGAAAAATGATAATGTGATAGCCTACGCCTCACGACAGTTGAAGATCCATGAGCAGAACTACCTGACACATGATCTAGAGCTGGCAGCTGTGATTTTTGCCTTAAAAATCTGGAGGCACTACCTTTATGGCGAGAAATGTGACATATATACAGACCAAAAGAGACTAGCGTATATATTCACACAAAAGGAGCTCAACATGTGTCAAAGGAGATGGATAGAGATAATCATGGATTACTATTTCTCTATTTTCTACCATTCTGGAAAGGCAAACAAGGTAGCTGATGCTCTAAGTAGAAAAGAACATGCTACTCTATCCATGTTGCAGATTGAGAAAGACCATATCTTCATTGATGTGAAATGAATGGATTTGGAAATCATAAGGGAAGGGGATACATCCTACCTTGCCCAAATGATTGCACAACCATCCATCTAGAAGAATATTAAGGAAGCACTAAGGGATGACGTGGAGATACAAAAGAGGTTGAATGCAGTAAAGGAAGAGAAGCTGCAAGAGTTCCATATCGACGATGATGGTGTGATTTGGTTTGGAATGTGGCTTTGTGTGCCTTCATAACCCGAGATAAAGAATGATATTTTGGATAATGCACATAGCTCAATTTTCTCTATCCATCCCAGGAGTACCAAGATGTATCGTGGTCTCCAAGAACACTTCTGGTGGGATAACATAAAGAATGAGATTGTGCAATATATATCAAGGTGCTTGGTATGTCAGCAAGTTAAAGATGAGTGACAAGAGTCCAAAGGTATGATGCATCCATTCCCTATACCCATGTTGAAATGGGAAAATGTTATTATGTACTTTTTCACGGGTCTCCCGAATAAGTCAAAGGGAAATAATGTGATATGGGTTGTGGTTGACAGACTCACCAAGACTGCCCATTTTATCACTATTCGGGAAGACCTATCACTTGAACATCATGTAAAGATATATGTGAAGGAAGTGGTGAGACTGCACGGTGTTCCACTCTCAATTTCCTCTGACCGTGATGAAAGGTTAACATCTAAATTCTGGAGGATCCTTCAACACGATATTGAGTACTGAATTAAATTTCAGCAGGGCCTATCACCCCCAAACTGATGTCCAGTCCGAAAGGACTATTCAGATGCTTGAAGATATGCTTAGAGCCTTCTCTCTTGAATTCAAAGGTGGTTGGAATCAGCATCTCCCATTGGTTGATTTCTCGTACAACAATAGCTTCCACTCGAGTATTCAGATGGCTCCATATGAAGCTCTGTATGGAAAGCGATGTAGAACTCCAACCTATTGGGATGAAGTTTGAGAAAGAAAGCTACTTGGACCCGATCTTGTTCAAGAGATGACCAAGAAGGTTCAAGTAAACCAAAAACACATCAAAGCCACTCAAAGTCGGAAAAAGAGCTATGCTGACAATCGTCGAAGGGACTTTCAGTTCGACATTGGAGATAAAGTCTTACATTGAATATCTCCATGGAAGCGATTCATGTGATTCGGTAAGAAAGGGAGGCTACACCCAAGGTATATTGGCCCCTTTGAGATCCTTGGCCGCATAGGAGTCATGGAATATCATCTTGAACTTCCACCCAATATGGCACAAGTTCATGATTTGTTTCATGTATCACTACTGAGTAAGTACATACAAGACCCATTACATGAACTAAACACAGAGGTGGTGCAACTAAAGATGATCTCTCTTATGAGGAGTATCCAGTAATGTTTCTGGATCGGAGAGATAAGGTTCTACAAAACAAGATTACCCATATTTTGAATGTGTTTTAGAGGAACCATATGTTTGAAGAAGAAACTTGGGAACCAGAAGAGGCAATGAAGGAGAAGTACCCTCACCTGTTTGTGTAAAGTGAAATTTCAGGGGTGAAATTCCTTAAGGGGGAAAGAATATAACGACCTAATGATTTTCAATGGAAAATTCCCTTCTTATATTTATGTCATAAATACACAAAATAATGAACTATTAAGTGATAAGTGAACTTTAAACATATGTTTGTCACTCCTATGTTTGGAATTTTGAAAATCCGACATACACGGTTGTGTTCATGATGATTATTGGAGTCTAATGAAACAAAAATATTTTTTTGTGAATAGTAACGTACCCTTAGGATTTGTAACATACCCTTATGAATAGTAATATGACCATTATAAATATTAAATCATCCACCATAAGAGTAACATCACCTATGAATAATAAAATAAAATTTAGGCATCTTAGAAAGTGACAATTTGACCCTGGTAAACGTTTTGGTATTTTGTAAGTCCTAAATAATTAATTATAAATAATTAATTAATTTAAAAGAATACTTATTTCCCTAAAATGTGTTCATAAATTATTGAATCAATGTTTTATAGTTTTTATATAATTTTATAAGACCCAACATAATTTTTTAAAGCACTACAAATCAGTTTTAATCATAAAAACTGTTTTGTTAAGTAAATTTTGATTTTAATTAAATATTAAATTAATAATATTTAGAAAATTATTTTAGAAAAATGGAATTCATTTTTTGATTATAAACATCTATAAATGGTTGGGGTAAATGTTTGGGATTTTTCTGAGATACTTGAATTTTTTTTGAATAGTGAAATAATGTAATTTACAAAATAAGCTAAATGACCTAATTATAGGGTCATGTGTGATGTTATTATGATGTAAGCCCACATGGTTCGGGATTTAATTATAAAATTACTATTCTTGGCCATTCAAGACTCTCTATTCCTTGTATTGTGGGGAAATAATAAACTAATGAATTTTATATTAAGGAAACCCCTCTCCCCTCCACTATAAAAGCCACCCTTCACACCCACATTTCCTCAAACCTTTCAAGCTCCAAGCCTTCTATAAATTCTGAAACAAAACTAACTTAGCCCCTCCTCTAAATACATGAGCTTCTGGTCTCACCAAAATACTAAGCCTAGGCCCTTAAAGAGGTTCTCAAGAGAAGGATTATAGAGGTATTTTCTCTCCCTCTTCTCCTTTAATTTCCTTTCAAGTTAAAGTCCATTTCTTGATCTCTCCCCACCTATCGTCATCCAAATTGTATTTTAAATCTATTATTATAAATATTATGTAATTTTATGATTCTAATGGGATATTATATTATCCACCCCACTTTCCCTCTTCCTTTTTTTATTAAAGAGAACGTTGTTCGTGAGGTGTTAATTTGTCATCATCAAGAACGAAATGCTTTCTTCTTACATTTCTATCTTCAAATATGGTCATGAAACCATTTTTATGGTTGAAACAGAATATTTTCTATGTATTATGTTATATTTAATGTTCTAGAAATATACTATGGCCATATTACTATGTGATAAGTTAAAACAAGTTCGTTTTGATCCAAAAATCACCCAAATTGACCCAAATAACCATCATGTAATTCTTATATAATGATTCATCCACATTGATCTAATATAATTCATTATAAGATCATAAAATGTCCTATAATTTAATTAATTACTTGTAATATCATTTCTGGATTTTTACTCGTGTTCTACCCAAATTTCAATTTTAGAATACAAGTGAAACACCCAAGAAAAACCATAAAAATGAACATCCCTGAACAATGTTTTTAAACTCCATAAGTCATCCAAAGGAACATAATATGAAATTATGAATCCATAATGAACCATATCAATGTAAACATTGTTCAGGATTTCTAATTAATGAATATAATTTCATTATACATGACATTAAAGAGAAGGATGCATTCAGGTACAAGGTAAGGGTAAATTCTCGAACCCAAATTTCATCCTTTGGGTTCTCCCTCTTTCACTCTATTTTTGATATTGTTACTTCTAATGAATCATTTGTTCATAATTAAATTTCCTTTTCTGGGATATAAATGTTTACTAATATTTTTTATGTTACGAAAAATGTTTCCAAATGAATTCTTCTTTCAATAACACACCTTTTACTTCTCATTCAAGATTGACGGTTCTTGTAACATGTATGTTATTCCTTCATTATTCTAGGAACCCAAATTTTATGAATGTGTTCATATGAGATGAAACCCATTCCATTCCATGGGTTATTTATGTAAATTTTTTATATTTGTTCTATGTGGCAAGAATAATGATGATAATGTTATGATGGGACGGCTGCACCCAGAATTATATAGCGCAATATGAATGTTTCAATGTGATGGGTGTGCCAGGAAATATACGGCGCTCGAATGCATTGGGTAAAGTGATGAATCTCATGAGTAATTGTGAAATTGTGTGTGAAAAATCTGATAGCTTGGTTCACAAGTATGTGTCATAGTTAACCACTAAGACATGATTTTTCATTTTTATGCATTGCCACATTTCATGTCTTATATTTATGCTTCTTCTCATGTTCATAGTCTTTTTCCTATTTAATGATTATACTCACTACATGATGTATTATTCTTATCCATCCTCTTAATGGGATTATATCTCACCCCTTTTGATTTATATCCTCAGGTGGCAACATGTACTAATGAGAGGACAAGTGCCAATAAGAAACTAGAGAAGAATAAATTAAATAAATGTTTATTCTAGATGTTGAAATTTGTTATGTGTGGTCCTAGTTTTCCCAAGCCACTAAACCATTGGATCCTCTATGTGTAATAATATTATGTTATTTATCTTAAAAATGATGTAATATTAATGTAAGAAAAGTCTGGGTCACTATATACGTGGCTTAGGAACATTACATAACGACTTGAAACATTAATCACAACATCTTTATTGAAAACTTCCTTTACATGACCACAAAATTCTCTCGTACATAACTTTTCATTGGATAACAAGAGGACATGCATAAAAAAGTGATAAATAAAGCACATTAAGGGAGTAAAAAATACATAACATGATGAATAAAATACTTATTAGGAAATAGGAATATTAATGGAGTATAATAGAAACAATAACAGAGAGGCAAGATATAGCATGATTATCATAACAAGGAAATGTGGAAACAATGATTCATATGGTATAAGCATTATCCAAGTTTCATTTCTCATGTATCATGGGTAAAACCTCATTAAACTCGAATTAGCTTGAGTAAAACCTCATTGCACTTGACGTATCATGATACTAATCTTTAGCCAATGCATTGGGGCGCTATCAGGGCACACCCTTCAATGAATTTCATTTAAGGCATAAGTGTGCCACATGAATCATATATTATGGATTCATAAAATATCCTATTTTATTCAATGATAAATGAATGTTTAATTAATAATGAAACTATATAATCAGTAAGTAATTGTGCACAAAGTTGAATACCATTGATAGATAAATGTGCATGGTATTCACTACACAATGACTTTGGCTTGGAAAATTACGGTGTAATTTCAATAGCATAACGGTGTGAAATTAGAGTTCATATGAATGTTTGATGAGATTGGATGGGGTGTCTCATAATATTCATATAAAATTTAATATAATGGGGTCATATATATACAAGTCCCAACAAATGTAATGTAATTCAGATTTTTTATACAAAACATTTTCTTGAATGTAAACGAGGGGAGAGAAATCCCTAATAGAATTTTGGCTTGGTAACGAGTGTACATTAGAGGCATTAATGACTGATAAAAGGGGTATATCATCATTAAAACACAAATAGGGTATTTGGGGGTGGGGTGAAAAATCATACACCAACATTTATAATTGAAAATAAAAGGGTATAACATTATTTAAAAACATGGATTAAATGAGAGAGGAAGGAATCCCTTACTTGGAAGTGTGATATCAATTTCTTGGGAGAGGCCTCTTAGGAGATTGGGGGGACATGGGATGATTCTAGAGAGGGTAAGGAAGAAGATGGATAAAACTCCAATGGCTTTGAGTGAAGATGAAGTGCGATATTGGGTGGGATTATATAGGAAAAGGGAGTGATTCTTTATTATTTAGGTTTGGGACACCGCACATTAATCTAATCAAAACAATATACAAACCCATGGTTTTTTTCTCATGGTTTTTTCCAAAGGGGAGTGGAGAACAATATTTTATAAGTCCAATGGCCAAAATTCTTAAAATAATAGGGTTTGTTATAGTGGTGGTGAGTCACACTCTCAAGGAAATCATTTTAAAAACTTAAAATGTTTTATAAGTCTTGGAGGGTCCATTAGGTCTTTGTAAAATAAATCAAACAAACCTAAAATCAAACTATGTTAACGGTAATACATATATTGGCTGAACATTAGGTTTATTGTATTTTATTTCATCGGTATTGGTTCAATATTTTCTCATAAAACACACTATATTTAAACAGTATTTAATTTTGACCCAAAATTTCTACTGTCTCAAAAAACAATGAAAAATTCACCATTGGATAATTTATACATCAAGATTCCAAAAGTAATATTAATTTTAGCGAAATTATTATCTAAATATGTGATTTTTTTACTTTTAAAATAAAAACTGACATTTATTAAAAATCCATGGGTTTTGATAAAAATAGCATCCAAACCATAATAGATATTACAATTGTAATCATAGATATTATAAGATCATTTATACTTAATAAAAACTAATTTAATAATAATATTTTATAAAAAGATTATTTAATTAAAAATCTATTAATTTTTTAAAATTTATTTCTTAATTATATATAAATCAAAAATACTATTTGTTCATTAAAAACTATTTCAAAAGTAACAATAAAAAAATGAATGTATATTTTTTGTTATATACTAAAATAATTCTCATAATTACAGTGCTACAACCTTGTTACATAACCCCCTATAACACCCATAGAGGACCAAAGGGTATGATGTGTGATGTTGATATGCTCTTGGGGTGGCTCGAATAACATTTCTCGGGTGGTAATCTATATCTACATCTACATCTCTCATATGCGGTTCAATTCACGCTTAATGTGTTGAAGCTAGGCTTGGGTTTGTTCAAGAGAGAATCCCAATGAAGCTGCCTCCTTTATGAAATACAAAAAATGGAATTCTTATAGGGAAAGTATACTGGATGAGGTCATCGCGTCCTTTTACGGAGTAAATTGGATTTTTAAAAACCTATATTTATACTAATCATGTGATCACCAACAACTATTTTAGTAACAATCCTAATTCTAACAGTATTTTAAAAACCCAAAATCATAAAACCAAATAAGTTCATATGTTATATAGCCATTTCACATAATAATACATTTAATTAGATCAATATGAATTTTCATTAATAAAATATTGGGTCATTACATAAAATACCAACTCTATGGCACATATAAGGAGATATGAAAGAGTTATTTCGAAGATGAGGTAAAAACCTTAACCAATCAATTCCTTTTAAATTATTAATTTAACTCCTATAAATATATTATATTAAATTGTAAAACAATAAATTAAGTATCCTAAATATAATGAAATATTTTTATTATTAGGAAAAATATTTTATTTATCCTCTTTCAATAAAATGAGAAATGAAAGTATCACTTGGGTGTATATTCTGCTTACCGTCTCCACAAAGCAATATAATTAATTTCTTATCGCCATATTTTATGCATTAATATTATGATGGTTTTTATGATTATATGTAATATTTATGAAATTATTATACTTCCTTAATGGTAACATCATATCTACCTTATTTCCTTCCAAACTATTGGAATATAATAGTGTTATCGTATTTACCAGTGGAATACCCTCTCCACAAAGTGATGTGATTCATTTTTAATTAATTTTTTACATGTACGGTAATAAAAATGGATTTAATGAATATATATTATATATTATATAATTCTTATTCTAGGATTGATATTTATTATTTTCCTTTCTATCATTGCATCCGTCGAAAAATGGAAGCAACATTTATGTGTACGTGCAACATAGCATCTTCAGGAAAAATGTAATTATTTTTTACACACACACACAGATATATATATATATATATATATCAATTATGAATGACTATAAATATGTATATAATTAATGTATATGATATTCATATCAATTTAAATTATCACCATGATGCAACCATTATAAAAATACATGGACCACTACTACCAAACTAAACCATTAATGAAAAGGAAGCAGATATCACATTGGACAATGATGTTAAAAAATACGTGTTAAAAAACAGATGATAAAAGGTTATAAGTAAATCATATATGAGATTAAATATATAATTATAGTTATTTATTAAGTTTATAATAAATATATATTAATTATTTATGATATTTTGATGTGTTTAAAGGAGCTCAGATATAAGGTAATGGATTTTCATCTCACCTTTATATTTCTACGACACATATCATATTCACAACTTTATTCTGTTAAATTGATTATATACTTCTTAAAAATGACTTTTTTTTATATTAATTATATATTTTATTAGGATTTAAATTTTTATGTTTCGTTTTTTATTTCATGGGGATTACGATTCAAATATTACCAATAAGGTATGGGTTTTATGTTACAGTCTAATTATTTATCAGGATAGTTTGTGATTATGTTTATAAAGATGAAATCTTGTGATATACCTCTCAATAAACTCATTGGTTTTATATTAATATTTTTCTTTAAATAAAATAAATTTATCTATTTATTTTCCTCACCTTAATAACTCAAGTGACTAAAAATATTTTTTTTTAAAATAGACTTTATTTCTCTCTTCGAGTGAAATCTGTTCAATTACATGTCCACATTTTATAAAAATACTCTTATAAATGATTTTACTATTTTCCAATGATTTCTCAAAGTAATTTTTATTGTTGTTTGACTTCCTAATTTTCTTTACAAATATATATTCTTATAATTTTTTATATGGGATATTTTTTTTATTTTTGAAAATGTATTAATGAAATGTTTTTTAAACATTTATTGAAGGAAATTATATCCCACTATCACAACCAATCAATGATTTTATGATTCTGTTACACTGTTATAGGGTTATTCCAAAATAATTTTCTTCCATAATATTTTGAATTTTTTTTATATTTTAATGATGTGATAACAAAACAAAAATGATAATTTCCTCATTAATTTTTCAATAATCAATATAATATATTTATATTGATCAAACAAATGAAAACCTAATTTCACTTATGATTTATTGGGGATATGATCTATGGATACAATCACTATTCTTACTCTGAAAAATTTATGTTTATGTAAAAAAAATTATCTATGAAACATGTTTCTTTTCCATAGGATATACTATGATGAAATGATGAGAGTTATATAATAACTGTTTCTTTTATATTGGTTATGCTATGAGGAAATATTTAGGAAACCCAATTATTTTTTTGTGTGTTATGATATGGTAAAATTTAGTGATTTTTTGGAACACATATGTATGATTTTTATCATGTATGGTGGTTATTCTATAACCAAGGATGGTGTTCAAGTTATAACTAAGACTGGTGGGACATATATTTCCCTACAACTAATTGAATAAGGATTGATATCTCTTCAGAAAAAATAGACCATAAATGGGAGTGAACCTGGTTTAGTAAGGGCCTTTCTCCACTATGATTTTATTTTCACTAAACTACAACAAATATTATAGTTTAGGAAGTGAACCCATTAAACTATGATATTATTTTAATTGATCCATTACTACATATGAAATTTTTTTCTATTATTATATGTGTTACACAATTCATTAAATTATAAAAATATTGTGATTCCATGAATTATATTGCTTGATTACCTTATGATAATACATTATGATATACCATTATTTATTAAACAACTCAAAATTTAGATTTATGATATGAGATGTATGATTTTAAAATGATATGATCATGTTCTCAAAACCTTATGTTCACATAATTCTCATGTGATCACCAACATTTCCCATTTTAACTCTTACTAATCATCTGAGATCACACTATATTTAGTTTACATTCCCTATATTATGAATAAAGGTACTAACTATGAGATGGTTATGATGGGTGCTAGTTTGGGTGATCATATTGTAGGATAGTGTAGATCTTTCATGAACCAATTTTTTTAAGTGTCTAGGATTCCAATAACACTAGACCAATATGATTATTGCATTGATCATTATGTTTCCTAATGAATTTTATTCTATTTAGATATGATATATATGTATGAATTTTTTGTATTATTGTATTTTCTATCTAGGTATGGTTTATTTAACATTTGGAATATATGAACATAAACCTAAAGTAAGAACACTAGGGATATGATTATGTATAAGAAAAAATCCTAATGTTTTGGTAATAATAATGAATAAACTGGGAAAAATATTTGTGGTCATAGAAGTAGATTTTAATATTTAAATATACTAGTAATTATTTTTTAGGATAATGTGGTTTTCCACTATGATCATTGTTTCTCACAATATGGTTTTTTGGTTTTTCTGATGGAAGGATCCCAAATGAATCATGTTAATGCTGAATCTGATGGACAATGCAATGATTTTCCTCCTGAGAAATCTAATGTTATATGATATAGAATATTTTTTTATATTTCCAATATAATATTTTCATGCTATGAATCAAATTGATATTACAAATGAGAAAATAAGGGAACAACATTTAGTTATGTGCTTCACAGGGCAACGTCCAAAATCTTTTAGTGACTATGATAATCCACTAGTTCATAAGAAATGGAAGAGTAAAAAATAAAAGATATTTTATATTCTACATAATTTAGAACATTATAATGTTATCCAAAATATTTATTAATTTGATGATAAAGGGGATCAATGTTGTAAAATTATAAATAACATGAGGCAAATTGATGAAAATCACTCCATATAGTTGATGAGTATATGATTTTACTTTTCGGTAAGTAATTTCTATATATTATTCACAGAAAAATGGTTAAGTAATGTTTTGAGATTATATAGAAGGATGATTAATCCATTGTTACCTATGGGGAAAATTTTACAAAACTTTTAAGGTATGATTCTAGAATTATAATCCAACATGAAAGAATGATTGAACAATTTTTCAGCGGCTAAAAACCGTGGTAATTAACATTTTTTATTTATTTTGAAAAGATCACCGTACAAAAAACCCTAAAAGGAGAAACCACATGGTGGTATAAAGTAATGTAAACACATATCATCATTGACAACCAAATTCATCCCCTCATTTGGGAAAGGCCCCATGCAAAAGAAATAATGAATTCTCTGATCTGTTGAATCTAGAGGTGTTGAGAAGTGTGCTACCATGTTCACCTCCCGCCATGTATGAGTGACCTCCAAGTGTTTATCCATGAGAAATTTTCACTTTCTTATTGTATATGTGACATTCCAAAGAATATTTTCCTTACCCATAAAATCATTAAACAAAAACATGGATTCTGTCTCCGATAATTTAAGACTGATCTGCCTTTTCTTGCATAACTCTAGCCCGGTCTCCATGGCCATTGCCTCCACCTGTAAGACATCTCCCCTTCCATATGTAGTAGCCAACACTGTAATGACTAATCCACATTCATCTCTCATGACTCCGCCCCCACGCATCTCACCCATGACTAGACACCCATCAGTATTATGCTTAAAACCCTGTCCTGGAAGATGCCATTGATCCCACCTTCCCAGCCCTAAAAGATACGCCAGGTTGAAATTTGAGAGATTCAGGAATGTATAATTCACCAAGGGAGCTGAGGTGCACTCTGGGCATAGTAGAAACTAGTCCATCAGTATATTATTCATTCATAAAATAACAATAACGTGAGAACTCAAGGCATGATAATGGAGAACCGTGTTTTGGACCTGCCAGATTATCCAGCTACTAGTAACAAGGATGATGGTTATAGACTTCCTCTCAGCCCCATTGGACTATGTCCCCCTGAACCAAGAGCTTATAGAAATCTCCTGCACCCCTCCCGATGCCTCCCAACCAAAAAACACCTCAAACGTCTTCCAACACCCCTAGCTTATTCAATGTCATAGAAACGATATCCCATTATTTCCTAATTTAATGACCTACAACGCCAGCACTTAGAGGCCATCTTCCCACCCATACGCTGCAAATTTTCATCTATAGGCAATGATTAGTTCCTCACACACCACAAAATAAAATTATATTTGGATGGAATCTCCTTGCACCATGGATTCACTCCCCACGGGTCTCCATTTGACATTTCCATTGACACATGAATGTAATCCTTAATAGAAAAGATACCTGACGTCGAGCCTGTGAAAATAAAATTATCAGGATCATAACTGATGACTGTTCCATTAAAAATAGCGGGTTTAATCTCATCAAGGATGGCATGAAGAAATTGAAAATACCCACAATCCTCACTAAAAGATTTTTCTGGGATGGGGAAACCTGGGAAATATAGCCTGCCCTCCCCCTAATCAAACATCCAGAAGTTGATGCTCCATGTTCCCACTAACAACTGAGTGTGACAATTCAAAACCTCCATAAAATAATGAATCAGATGCCATAACCAATAATAATTGGACCATTTCTCTCACATATTCTGACTGAATATGTCTTGTATAGTCCTGCCCCAAAGGGACCGACCTTCCATCACTTCCCACACAAGCTTTGAATGAAGGGCCTATATGGATGTGGAGAACTCCTCAGATTAATCCCACCTTTGAAGAGAGGTATTGCAAGACATGTTTCTGAAGCCCAATGGTGTCTTCCCTCCATCATCACATCCAATATAAAGGACACCATAAACTTATCCAGTTTAGAAACTACACTTTTTGGAACCTTCAGGGTAGAGAAAATATGCATGGTAATGCAGACCAATACAATATTCACTAATTTTATATGATCTCTGAAGGAATGAAATCAAATTTTCCAATTATAAATCCACTCAGAGATTTTTCTGATAATTTTATCAAAATGATGGACCCTAAGAGAGGAGGGAGTAACTGAGGCCCTAAGATACACCTTGGGAAAAGATCCCCTATCCATGTTCAAACTTAGCTCCACATCCCTCACCCTCCTATCAGGGAAATTCCTGGTTATATAAAAGGAAATTTTCTCTTTATTCACAACCTGCCCACTCCACTTACATTATTCCCCAGAAGATCATTCAACCCCTACACTAAACGTCTACTACCATTGATAAAGACAATTGTGTCATCTGCAAAAATCAAGTGTTAGATACCACTTGAAGCATTCCAATTATGGTAAGGGATAATTTTACCCATGTTCAAACTTGGTTTAATAAAGCAGCTAAAATAATTTTGAGAGAGAATGAAAAGAGTGGGGGACAGAGGATCCCCTTTCCAGAGACAACGACATATCTTGAAAAAACAAAATTGTTAAACCATAAATGAGGTTGAAAACCATGTCGAGCTGAAAAAATGGAAAATCAGGTCCCTAATCCTAATAGAGAACCCCATGCTTATCAAGACTATGAGAACAAAACCCCATTCCATCCCATAATATGCCTTTAATGATATATCACGGTATAGATGGATATTGGTGATAACCATTATATTTATTGTTTTGATATGAAAATAATGGTAGACTTCCAAATAAATCCTAAATATCATGGATAGAAGAAGTTGGCATTTCCAACATGATAAATGTCTGGAAGTAAACATGTAGAAACGTTTCTTAAGGGAACATGTAATTGATTTAAATGTCATAGGTATTATCATTAAGTAATTGAATACCTATTTGATTTGGATAACTTATCGGATGATATGAATATAGAGATAGATCAACGAAATGTATGACCCACACTCTATTGTTTTAAATAGAATGATTATGGGAATTTTTCCCACTAATTCCCAAATATGAATTTTGATGATGTTTATCGACATTAACAACCTCTTAAGTCCAAATAAAAAGAGAAATCACATGAAATCACTATTTATGATGAGGAGTATGATAATTTTGTAGTGAATGGTACATATAAAAACCACTCTTGAACTATTGATATCTTATTTAATTTTGGATCTACAAACTGATTAATCTCTAAATAATTTTCAATGGGTATCACTATACCACATTTGTGATAAGATTTTGATTTAATAATAATAATCCTTATAGTAAAATGATAACTTCTCACATATATGAATATCCTTGGATTGATGTTTGGGGGATTGTGCTTCCTATATATATTGTTATTCTCCAATTGGTCGAAATTTATGTTATCCTAGGAATGTATTGTGTTTTTTTACCTAAATCCCTGATCAATTTCTAATTAAGGGATATTATATTTTATATTCTAATCCAACCTATGATCATATATCACTATGATAATAAATATGAACTTCTGATGGAAATCACATCCATTGTATAGGTATTTATTCATATTAAAAAATGTTTTTTTTATCATATATGGTTGTGGAGAATCTCATAATCAATGATATGTCTATAGTCTAGGATTTGTTTTATGAATTTATCATTGAATTTCATGGTCTTCCACTAAATTGTGATGCTGTGTTCCTGATAAAACTCCAACCTAGTTCATAACCTATTTCAAATACTTTATATTGAGAGGACTTGATTATGATTTGGGAACTAAAGAATAAACTCATATATTACCTTTCTAAGGTATTCATTTGACCATGTGCATCACCAGGTGGTGAACTAATTCTTTATGATAGGAATAATGATGGAGAAATGCGAATCTACATTGATTATCATAGAATCAATAGAATATTATCATGATCATGTATCATTTACCATGCATTGATGATATATTTGATCAACTGTGTCTATTTCCAAACTTTTATATGATTGGTCTCCATTAGGGATATCACCAGTTGATGAATAAGAAGAAGGGTATGTGAAAGATAAAATTATGTACATGGTATAGAAAATATGAATTTATAGTGATGTCATTTTTTCTTACTAATGGCTCCAAAATTTTCATATAAATAGTGAATAAATTATTCCAAGAGTTCCTTGATCTGTTTGTGGTATTTAATGCTAATGATATTTTGATATTTTTAATGCGAATATAATTATTTTAATATCAATTAATAAATTAAATAAAGTCCCTATGGAAAGAGAATCATTATTAAAAATTATCCAAGGGTGAATTCTGGTTCCTTAATGTTTCATTCATGGGACACATAATCTCACATGAGGGTATATGAGTGAATCCATAAATGGAATAAGTTATTAAATTTTTTCCCATACCAACCAGTATGACTGCGATCCATAATTTTGTTTGGATTGGATATATATAATCTATTATTTTTCATAAATTCTCATGAATTTATTATTCACTAACCAAGTTGACTCAGAAGGGAGATAAGTTCTTTTTGTTTGATGAATATGAAGAAAATTTCAAGGAACTAATTAGAAGGTTATTTTATGCTCCTATTATTACATTACCCTATATTTATAAAGAGTTTTTAATCTATCGTGACACAACAAATAAAATATTGTGATTTATTCTCATGGAGAATGTTAAGGTGATAACTTATGCCTCAGTTCAAATGATGATTCAAGAAAAAAATTACCCACCTGATGAGTTGGAAATAGACGTGCTAATTATTTCATTAATGATATGGAAGAATTATCATTATGGGTAAATGTGTAATATATATACTGATCAAAAATATTAAAGTATATTTTCACATATAAATAGTTGAATATGAAAAGGATAAGATGATTGGAGATGATTAAAGATTCTGATTTCTGAATACATTACCACCATGGGGATGAAAATTGAGTGGTATATTCATTCATTTAGAAGAATCATGCTAGATTATCTATGATGAGGATAAAAAAATATATGATTGTAGGATCGAATATGTAAAAATGTGATGCTCAAATATAAGAGGGGTTTGAATAGTATACTTTAAAAAAATTGGAACCTTTATTGTTAAGATTAATAAGGATAAACAAACATTTAAAATACCTCTTAAAGAAACCTTTTCTACATTCATAAAAGAATGATACTACCTTAAAGCATATAGAATAATTAATATAATCAGAGTAATTGAATTACAAGTATAAAAAGGTTATACTTTATAACTTTAACAAAGTTAACATACAACAGCGGAATTAAAACAACTTGTAATAGAAAACAAGTAATAATGAGTTTTTTTTAACCAAGAGTGAAGGGTATCCAATTACCTTGGATAACGGTTCTTTGTTTTATACTTTCAAAAATATCTGTCTTACCAAAACCCAGGTAAGCCCACAATCCAAAGATCGGTATATGTCTTGATATCTTTGAAATCCCTCGATTTAGAAGTAAATCAGAACCACTGTCTTCCATCCCAAAAGCCATCGATCAGCACGATCAGTATCTACATAAATCATGTCTGAACAAGTTATTCATGCCTGAAAAAGTTTTCCACGCCATCCGCATGAGGCACTGAGAGTTGGAGTAGATTCTCTCGCTTTAAATCACATCACCGATTTATTCTATCGAAGTTAGTTATCAAAGTTGAAATAGTTTTACCATTCTAATGGGATTGTATTTATAAGAAAAATTTCCCAACAGTCGACTCCACTATAATAGTAATATTTTCCTTAAATTATTGAGGTTCCCAGACACATGGAAAACATAAAAAATTTAGTTTTTAATAGATTATATGACATCGTTTTAGGTAATAGAAATGATGTTTAATTACAGATAAAAATTAAATATCAGAAATCTTAGAATCTGATAATATTGGAATGATATATTCTGAAACTCTAACATTATCAAGAGGACATATTCTTGAGAAAAACATTATCAAGAAAACTGATTCATATAGAAAAGTAAATCAGTTTTAGAAACTAGTATTGTATTTGTTCTGGAACTGGAATCCAATAAATCAGAGTCACTTATACACCAGATTCGGTATCATGAAGATAGTATCATATATACACTATAATCGTTATTGTTAAGATCAGAATCATATATAAACTGTAATCATTATTTTGATTATTGACATCATATATACACCAGAATCAGAATCATAAAAACTGAATCATATATACACCAAAGTCAAAATCATAAAAACTAAATTATAATTCCCAATGGCATATCTATAAGTGTAACAGAATGGAAAAAAGTAATCATATATCTGTAATCATAATAAAATGTCAATTCCGGATCATAAGAAAAATACAAAACCTAAAACAAAATATTCAGAATATAGAAAAAATTTTGTGATTTTCAAAACATAAAACAATATGGAATGGAAAATTCATAAAATATATTTATTAACTCAAAAATCTCCCACTTTTTGGAAAGCAGAAAAAAACATGCTAAGTAATAATATTTGGACTTGGATAAACAAGTAGGCAAAAACATCTATCCCATTTTGAATAAGATTTTGGATGAATACGACTAACTCCCCCTTTGGTTTTGTTTCCTGAGGATCATATTATTGATCTTTGAATTCATGTTTATTAAGGGAATATATCCCCCTTAGATAAACATTTCTTCTTAAAAGAAAACTACCCCTTACTTGGAAATTATCATTTCCTTCCATACTCCCCCTTTCTATATTCCCCATGCTAGAGATTAAATTCTTCTTTTATATAAATTCTCCCCTTTGTTATTTTCATAAAGAGGGAATGGAATGGAGAATTATAAGATGTACCTGGATGTTTACGCATGAATATATTCGAAAATAAAAGAAATATATGCAAGAAAATTCTTAAGAAAATTTTAGAAATAAGGTTTACATTACATCAAAACATCAAAATGGAAAAAAATAATCCATCCTTCATTTTCTCAAAAAACATCTGATTCATGAAGGATTTGAGGTTCTTTAGTTCCTTATGATATTATTAAAACTTCTTCAATATGATCTACTAACCCTGATTCTTCATCTCTAAAGATAGGCTCCTTTCTTCTTGAGCAGCCACATATCTCTCTAATTCGGCTCTGACTTCCATCTCACTGCAAACAGATTAAGCAACAAAATTGTGTTGATTAGGTTTCTCATAGATTAGTCCCTTGACCTTGTTGCAATCATTTTCACAAGTATTAAAAGCTCCATTTTTTTAATCCATTTAGACAACAAACATTCTTAGATCTTCATTGATTGCTTTGGTACGGTTAATGACTTTCATACAAGTTGCCTTCAGAGCTTTGTAATCAATCAAAAGATTACTAAATTCTTCTTCTTTCTTGGAAACCATGTTCAAAATCATATTGGTCAATTCTGTGTTTTGACTCAGGGTCTCTTGCATCATTTGACTCTGGGTGTAGAGACCTAAAGCTTAACGTACATGGACATTACATTAATTTTTCGGAATACTTAATATATAACAAAAACAGACACACAAGGACCGTAATAATTTAGTGTCTTTGGAAAATCTGAATGTAATCTTCTAATCGTGGTGAATGATCTTCAACATCTCCCATAAATATCTTCCCCTTTTGTTTTCTTACCTAAAACCTTTCTTTAAATCCTGGGGAAAAGAAAACATATAAAGGGTGAGCTCAAATGCTCAGTAAGGGTAAGCATAGAGAACATAAAACAATCCATAAAAATTTTAATGCAAAAACATGAACATAAAAATTTTAATGCAAAAACATGAACATCAAAATCTAAACATCAAAATCATGAGCAAGGACATAAATCGTGGAAGTACGTAAGGAATATATCAAAAAGGAACATAAATCATCATAAAATAGAATGGGAATAAAAATTATAATTGTGGCATCCATTAAGCCCATGTAATGATTTCCATAGAGGCCAAGGCATTTCTTCCAAGACCATCTTATTGGAAAAAGTCCCTTACTGAACTGGGTTTACTTATCATTCCAGCTCTATCTTCTTGAATAGGATTTACTTGTCGTTCTAGCCCTGTCTTACTGAACCAGATTTACTTGTATTTTCAGCCATGCTTATCTCATGATATATAAATCCTTACCCAATGCATTGTAGAGAGATATAGGTCCCACCCATCTCATAATGATATCATTCTTACTTCTGCCACAACATAAACATAAATCATTCATCATAACCCAAAGAATAAAATGGGTATCATAAACATCATCCCATCATAACATAATCCATATAATATAGATGGATATCATTTCATCATAAGAATAGTGAAACCAGGTAAATCATAGAGACATTATACTTGAAACATACACATTTGAAATAATGTCATCTTATATGGAAAAATGGTTTTGATAAAACATTTAAAATGAATTCTTGAGAAAAATATCATTTCTTCTTCAAAATCAATTTCTTTTCACAAAACATCATGCAATTTTAAAAGAAAGAGATTTTGTTGAAAATACTCATGAAATCTTCTGGAGGAAGCTTCATGAAATTAAGGCATTATAAAATCGTAAAAATAATTTCATGCCTTATATGTTTAAAAAAACATTCTTCTCATTCTTTTGCCGAAAAAGTCAAAAAGTACCTCGTACGAAAAATGACAAAAGATTCCTTTCATATCTATTACTAAAATATCACCGAAGGGTATAATTGTATTTTAACAATTGTAGGAGGATAGAAATAATATATCAAATTTATGAAACATGTACGTGGATGATAAAATACACCCCATTAAATACCAAAGTATAAACTATCTCAGATAAAAATGAGATTGTGAGATTTTCCCTTACCTTAGGTCTGATATCCTTATTATGTATCTGAACCTCCTGCATAATGATTTAAATAATGTCATTGAATTATTACAGATTCATATTCATTGTTATGATATCATATATGGTTCACTTATGACTCTATATTACCAGTTCTTTTGTAAATCCCATGTTAAAGCAACATTTTGGGTAAAATCTTCTTATTTATCGTACGTGTTTGGACTTGTTGTTATTGATGTTGTAATTACATATATCATGATTTACATACTTCATAATGTAAATCATGAATTATATATCATATATATTCATTATATATCCAGCATATACATGTATTTATAATAGTACATAACATATGGAGGTAAGAAAGGAAATGCACCGTTCATGGAGATGGTAAACATTACGTATGCATGAACGCTACTTTCATTTCTATTTATAATTTTATTGGAATAAGTTTTTTATATTTCCATTATGATATCATATATAATATCATTAACTTCTTCATTTATACATTCCACATAAGGCATTACTGAAACACATCACTTTGAGGGGCGGTAGTCCGCACTTCCTCAAATGAGATTGTCGTAATTACCGACTATGGAAACCATAAAGGATTGATATAATTGGGAAGTAAAGAAGTATAAAGAAATCATAAAAATAATATATATCATATATAAATACATTTACATCATAATGTCCACCATGAGATGTGTTAGGAGGAAATTGAACAATCATCATTTCGTAAGGCTTTAGTTTTCCATCCACGGAAACATTATGTTCTTCCTCCATTAGATGGAGGTGTGTGTAAGTGTTGTTCTAATACTTCTCATAAAAAAATTCTCGTATTTTGAGGATACTTGTGTTGTTACAAAACAATGTATTAATAAGTGTTTAGGGGTTGGAGAAGTAGAATAAATGAAAACAACTTAAGAGAAAATATTACCTTAAATTTGGGTAACTTCCTTTGGATTGAACCAAAAGGACTTCTTGAAGTGCCTTATTCATAATGAAAGGCTTCTAGTGGGAGGATATGTATGTTGGGAGCTTAGTTGGGTAGAGTTTGGATAAGCAAAAAGGCTTTATAGGTGTGAGGAATTGCATAGAAGTGGTCTCTTTTTATAAGGGAGGGGAGGGGCTCTTTAAGAAAGTGTGAAAACATTATTTTATTATAAACTTATCTTCTGTTTCAAGAGGTCCAAAACTCATTAATGTAAATGATAAGATGACTCATATTCTAAATAAAATCATCCAAATAGAATTGTATAGTTTTTGGATGATATTTTAATCATTATAATCATATTTATTTAAATCATTTATCAATGAGGTATATACTGCATCATTATTGTGTCATAAATAATTTAATTTATTTGATGTCTAAAAATTATAAAAAAAACTTTTAGGAAATATTTTTAGCTTTCTAATGAATATTTATAGTTGAAAAGATAATTTATATAGCCCCATAAAAAAATTAATGGCTAAAGGATTTTTGTTAATGCTAATTTTGTCTTTAGAATAAATTAATAAATCTAATGTGTCATTTTCTTTCATAAGTGGCTCCATGGGGTCCCAAAATCGACCCAAGTATGCCCATGGTCGGCCATTACTCATCCAATAAGTTTTGGACAAGTGTTAAGGTAATTTTGACTTATTATAATATTCTTTTATCCTTGAATTACCCTATTTACCTTTAACCGTAGTAAATAAAAGTAAAAAGTTACTATTCACCAAATATTATTTTTACCTAATTTAACCACATTTTACTTCTTGATATTAACCGTGTCTCTCAGATTTTTTAAATTCAACTCACAGAAGTGGTAAAATTAAGTTTTATGAACAATTGCAAAAGCTCCTAGGAGGTGGGTAAAAGACGGTGAAAAGTTGAATACAATTTTTATAAATCAAAAATAATTATAAAATGATTCCAAATAATTTCATTGAACTTATATAAGTATTATGTTTCTATTTTGACCTAAAATAAATTTAAATAAAATAAATGATTATTTAAATAAAAAGTCGGTTTTAACCAAATACTCAGTGTTTTCACTATTCATCAAAAATTGATGTTTTTCAGAAAAATATGAAAAATTCAGCCTAAGATATATTTGGTATTCTGAATTCAAAAATGATATCTATTTTTAAAAATTAAAAACATATAGTTGGAAATAATTAATTTTAAAATTAATTCTCATTATCAAAACAAATAGGGTGTTTTTAAGAAACAATAACTATCAAAAGATCATCACTTGTTCATGTCCAATTTCAAAGTGAAATTAATTCCAATGAACAACATTGGATTAAATGGTAAAAGTATATTATAATTACAATTAAAACAAATTAAAAAGAAAATCTAGCAATATAAATTATTGCGATGAAAAAATTTGTTTATAAATAAAATATAGCATGTTTTTACTGTTCATCAAAATATGAAAGCTATCAGAATAATTTGAAATCTTAATCCAAATTAAATTTATATATCCTGATTCCAAGGAAGAATTTTATTTTGTCAAATTGGACTTATAAACATCTTAAAAACTAGATTTAAAGTGGGTGCGCCATCAAAAGGTGGCAAAACTGCATTTTTTTAAAATTACTTATTTTACCTGAAAAAATTATTTTGTCCTCATACCATGTTATTGAAAATATGAAAGATGAATAATAGTGTTATAAAATTTAAAATGTAGTTAATACTATTCATAACGGGTAGTCCACAATAACAATATATCGTTGTTTAGTGAAACTAGGTATTGCGTACTACACACATTATCGAGGAAGGTCGTCGTTGCATGTAATGCAAGCCAAGTCAGGGTTGCGTGTGAATCAAGACTCCTTTGTTGTTTCGTATAACAGAATCCAACCATATTTCAATTATACATTGAATATATATATGTATATACACACTCAATGTTGCGTAGAATAACTACTATCAAAATTGTGTGTAACATTATCAAATAATAGTATTGCGTATACTACAAGATAATACGGTGTTGCGTATAACACAAGGTAATCTTGGTGTAGCGTACAACACAAGACATCAATGAAATTGAAAGAATATTTTTCATAAAATCTCGGGGTGTAACATTCTTCCCCCCTTAAAATGAATTTCGCCCTCGAAATTCGTCGGGGTTATAAATCGTTTATTATTCATAGAAACCCACATTGAAAAAGGAATACTAAAACATGATTTTAAAAAAAAAAGTATGAAAATAAAGATTACCCAAAGTAACTCATCACTGGATTTCCATATAGGATAACATAGGTGAAAATATGGATATGGATGAAAAATCTAACCATCAAGTTCTGATGGATATTGGTAGAGAACATGGCTATGAAAAAGCCAATAATAACAAAGCCATAAATTTGTGATAATCTAAGGTACCATCTGATTCATCGGATATGAGGGCACTGGGACAAATTTTTTTGGTTTTCAATATCATTTCCCTAATGCTGATGAATTAAAAGAAATACTTACATAGTTTTGGTATTATTTCACTCTTTTTCTTGCCTTGAACAATTTCCACTTCATCTCTTAACGAAATGAAGTTGAATTTTTTATTCGTGTAGTTTCATCAGATCAAGTGATAGATTGATGGGTCATTCCATCTGTTTCAAACAAAAGGTTAGAAAAAGCTATCAAATATACATAAGTTCATCAATGGTGAAGTTAATTGTATATGATTCCAAAAATGGACTTATACTTCAACTATCATACTACATAATAAAATAAACCTGTTTTCTACTATCCAGGGACTTCCTGTAGGCCAGTGGTAGGCGATAAAGGCCTGTCACACTTCGGTTGTGGGTTTGATTCTCATAGCCTTGTTCGACGCGATGGGTTGTCGCCCATCCTGCAGGTTTTCCTTTTTATAAAATTACATCATTATGACATTACATCATTAATATAGAAAACAGTTCTAGCCTTAAACAATACCAACTTACCTCCAACATAATCCATTTCAAATCTCTAGGCTTATCCAAAATACTTCTGTCCAAGATTATAGTATAAAGAAAACAATTACTAGAAATATCATCTACCGATCATGTTAATAACATCATTTATCCCTGATATATCTTTTTGATCACATTCTAATCATGTGAATACCTTAATCATGTATTCTCTTGAAAAAATAAAACCCATTGAACCTTAGTGAAAACATGAATCTTGTCAAATGTTAACTCTTTCCACATACCAAAATCGTAAAAATTCTTTATAATCAAACCATGATATTAACTTGTCCTTATATAACTCATGAGCTCATTAATACTATAAAAAATTTCATTATCTCCTTAGCACTTCATTATGCGTATATTAGGTGCTTTCCAAAAATATCTGAATAACCTTTCATGGTCACCGGTACTATTCATCATACACTTTCAAAACTTAAGGAAAGACAATAGTGTAACAATCCTTAGATGTCTCTTTATTCCATAGTACCCTGAGATTACTTATACAACATTACTCTTGATAAACATGTAATCATTCCACTACCTTCCTAAACCATTGAATGAGCTTCAACAATTCTTTTATCTCGCCTATCATTTGTAGTCTCTTCATCGTCATCCACATAAATACTACCCATATGAAAATGCTGATTCTCATTATGAGATTTTCCCTTAGGGCATTGGTTTGCATAATTCCCATACATTCCACATTTAAAACACTTAACCGTTGTTGATGTCTTAGCAATACCATTATCCTTGTCCATGGTCTTAACTGAACCTTTTCCTTTACAATTACTAGCTTTTTGTCCTTCTTTTCCACACCCAAATCATCTTCCAGTTCCTTTGATACATTCTCATTGATTACTCTTCCCACATGTCTTACATGAGGGAAATTGAACATTCTTTCCTCTATGGTCATCATGAAACTCCATATTTCTCTTATTAGCTGAGTCAGGAAACTTACCAAAGCTGAGATTATTGATCATATTATGAGATTAATAATTAGACATAATAACGATGTTTCGCCTTCTAAATCCCATTTCATTTTCTTGATCATGAATAATATCATTCCATTGTCCATTATATTCTCCATTATCGTGAATCTTCATGTTTCCATCCATTTTCTAAAACCCAAAAAGAATAGTGTGAGAGGTAAAAAATCATGATAGGTAAAACAACATAATAAAGGGGGAGTAACTTCAATATCTAACATCTTAGGTTTAATTCTAAGATTGTTACTATAATTCTAGTACTATTACCTATAATTATACTTATCCTTAGGGACATCCCTAGACTAACCATAGAAAGATATCTAGGGATCTCACTAAAGTTTTCACATCCTAGTTTCCAAAGGTTAACGAAACCTTTCCTCTGATACCAACTTCAGAGACCCAAATATTGATGTACATGGACATTACATTACTTTTGATGAATACCTAATACATAAAAAACAGACACAAAATGATTGTAATAGTTTAGTGTCTTTGGAAACTCTGAACGTAATCTTCTAATCATGGTGAAAGATCTTAACATCTCCCATAAAGATCTTACCCTTTTGTTTTCATACCTAAAAACTTTCTTTAAATCCTTGGGAAAAGAAAACATATAAAGGGTGAGCTCAAATTCTTAGTAAGGGTAAGAATATAGAACCTAAAAAACTCCATAAACATTTGAATGAAAAAACATGAACATAATTATCTAAACATCAAAATCATGAGCAAGGAAATAAATCATAGAAGTACGTAAGGCATATATCATAAAAAAAACATAAATCATGATAAAATAGCATGGGAATAAAAAATGTAATTGTAGCATCCATTAAGCACATGTAATGATTTCCATAGTAGACAAGGTATTTCTGCCAAGACCATCTTAGTCGAAAAAGTCCCTTACTAAACTGGGTTTACTTGCCATTCCAGCCCTGTCTTACTGAACCGGATTTACTTGTCGTTCCATCCCAGTCTTACTGAACCGGATTTACTTTACGTTTCAGCCATGTCTATCTCATGAGATATAAATCTTTACCCAATGCATTGTTGGGAGATATAGATCCCACCCATCTCATAATGAAATCATTATTAATTGTTCCACAACAGAAATATAAATCATTCATCATAACCCAAAGAATAAAATTGGTATCATAAACATCATCCCATCATAACATATTCCATATAAACAGATGGATATCATTTCATCATAAGAACAGTGAAACATGGTAAATCATAGATACATTATACATGAAACATACAAATCTGAAATAATGTCATCTTATATGGAAAAATGGTTTTGATAAAACATTTGAAATGAATTCATGAGGAAAATATCCTTTCTTCTTCAAAATCAATTTCATTTCACAAAACATCATGCAATTTTAAAAGAAAGAGATTATGTAGAAAATAGTCATGAAGTATTTTTTAATAATATCCATGAAAATATTTCCTTATAAAACCATAAAAATCCTTTCATTCCAAATAAGATAAAAAACATTCTTCTCGTTCTTTTGCCGAAAATGTCAAAAAGTCTCTCGTATGAAAAACGACAAAAGATTCCAATCATATCTTTTACTAAATACTCACCAACAGGTAAAATTGGATTTAAAAAATTGAAGGTGGATTTAAATAATATTACATATTGAGGAAACATGGATGTTTATGATAAAATACACCCCAGTAAATACCAATGTATAAACAATCTCGGATAAAAATGAGATTGTGAGATTTTCCCTTACCTTATGTCTGATATGCTTCGTATGTATCTAAACCTCCTATATAATGATTTAAATAATTTAATTGACTTATTAAAGAATCATATTTATTGTTATGATATTATATATGGTTCACTTATGACTTTATATTACCCGTTCTTTTGAAAATCCCATGTTAAAGCAATGTTTTGGGTAAAATCATCTTATTTATCGTATGTGTTTGGACTTGTTGTTTTTGATGTTATTATTAAATATATCATGATTTAATTACTTAAAAAAATGTAAATCATGATTTATATATCATATATATTCATTATTTATCCATAATATACATGTATTTATAATAGTATATAACATATGGACGTAAGAAATGAAATGCACCGTTCATGGAGACGCTAAACTGTACGTGCGCATGAACGCTACTTCCATTTATATTTATTATTTTAATGGAATAGGTATATTATAATTTCAGTATAATATCATATATAATATCATTTACTGCATCCTTTATACATTCCACCTATGGCATTAACAAAGCACAACACTTTGAGGGGGCGGTAGCCCGCACTTCCTCAAATGAGATTATCGTAATTACCGACTATGGAAACCATAAAGGCTTGATATAATTTTGAAGTAAAGAAGAATAAGGAAATCATAAAAATAATATATATCATTTATAAATACAGTTCCATCATAATGGCCACCATGAGAGGCGGTAGGAGAAAATTTAACAATCATCGTTTCATGTGGCGTTAGTTTTCCATCCACAGAAACATTATGTTCATCATCCATTAGATGGAGGTGGGTTGAATTGTAGTTCTAATAATTCTCATAAAAACATCCTAGTATTTTGATGATACTGGTGTTGTTACAGAAGAAATGATTAAAAATATTTTAGGGCTTGGAGAAGTAGAATAAAAGAAAACAACTTAAGAGAAAATATTACCTCTAATTTGGGTAACTTCCTTTAATTTGAACCAAAAGGAATTCTTGAAGTGCCTTCTGCCTAATGTAATTCTTCTAGGGGAAGTAGAGGGATTTTGGGAGATTATTTGGGCAGAGTTTGGATGATCCAAAAGGCTTGAGAGGTGTGAGGAATTGCATAGAAGGGGTCCCCTTTTATAAGGGAGTGGAGGGGCTCTTTATGAAAGTGTAAAATCATTATTTTATTATAAACATATCTTCGGTTTCAAGAGGTCCAAAACAAATTAATTCCGAATATGAGATGACTCATATTATAAATAAAATCATTCAATAGGAATTGGACAGGTTTTGGATGATATTTTAATGATTATAATATTATTTATTTAATTCATTTATTAATGATGTAAATACTGCATAATTATTGTGTCATAAATAATTTAATTTATTTGATGTCTAAAAATTATAAAAAAATACCAACATGTAGGAAATATTTTTAGAATTCCAATTAGTATTTATATTAAAAAATATAATTTATATATCCCCTTATAAAAATTAATTACTATTGGATTTTTCTTAATGCTAATTTTGTCTTTACATTAAATTAATTAATCTAATGTGTCATTGTCTTTCATATGTGGCTCCATGGGGTCCCAAAATCGTCCCAAGGATGCCCATGGTCGGCCATTACTCATCCAATATGTTTTGGAGATGTTTTAAGTTAATAATGAATTATTATAATATTCTTTTAACCTTGAATTACCCTATTTACCTTTAACTGTGGTAAATAAAAGTAAAACGTTACTATTCACCAAAAATTATTTTTATCTAATTGAACCACATTTTACTCCTTGATATTTACCGTGCCTCTCATTTTTTCGAAATTCAACTCACAGAAGTGGTAATATTATGTTTTATGAACAATTGCAAATGCTCCTAGGAGGTGGGTAAAAGACTGTGAAAAGTTCAATACAATTTTTATAAATCTAAAATTATTATAAAATGATTCAAATGGATTTTATTGAACTTATAAATGTATTATGTATCTATTTTTACATAAAATAAATTTAAATCAAATAAATTATTATTTAAATAAAAATTCGGTTTTTACAAAAAACTCAGTGTTTTCAATATTCATCAAAAATTGAAGTTTTTCTGAAAAATACAAAAAATTCATCCTAAGATATATTTGAAATTATGAATTCAAAAATGATGTCTATTTTTTCAAATTAAAAACATAGAAGTGGCATTTATTTATTTCAAAAGTAATTCCTGTTATCAAAACAAATAGTGTGTTTTGAAGAAACAATAACTATCAAAAGATCATCACCTGTTCATGTACAATTTCAATGTGAAATTATTTCCAATGACCTACATTGGATTAAATGGTAAAAATATATTCTAATTACACTTTAAAACAAATTAAAAAGATAATATAGCCATATAAATTATTATGATGAAAAAAGTTTTTTTAATTAAAATATAGCGTGTTTTTACTATTCATCAAAATATGAAAGTTATCGAATAATATGAAAAATTTATTAAAATTAAATTTATATATCCTGATTCCAAGTAAGAATTTTATTTTTTCAAATTGAACTTATAAACATGTCAACAACTAGATTTAATGTGGGTGCGCCATTAAAAGGCAGCAAAACTACATTTTTTTAAAAAATATTTATTTTACCTGAAAAATATATTTTGTTCTCATACCTTGTTCTAGAAAATATATAAGACGAATAATAATGTAATAAAATTCAAAATGTAGTTAATACTATTCATAATGGATAGTCCATAATAATAATATATCATTGTTTAGTGAAATCTGGTATTGCGTACTATCGACGCTATCGAGGAAGGTCTCGATTGCGTGTAATGCATGCCAAGTCAGGGTTGCGTGTGATGCAAGACTCCTTCGTTGTTTTGTATAACAGAATCCAACCATATTTAATTTATATATTGAATATATATATATATGTATATACACACTCAATGTTGCGTAGAATAACTACTATCAAAATTGTGTGTAACATGATCCAAGAATAGTGTTGCGTATACTGCAAGCTAATACGGTGTTGCGTATAGCGCAAGGTAAGATTGGTGTGGCATACAACACAAGACATTAATGAAATTGAAAGAATATTTTTCACAAAATCTTAGGGTGTTGCACCGGGAAACATTTTTTGCAAGAACCATAATGGTGCTGATCATTTTTTTATTAAATATTGCTTGAAAAATCATTTTTGATAGATGAAGAGGACTCAGATCATGAAACATCTTTTATTTTCTCAACTATTCTTGGAGTTAAGGAGGTTGGTCTCGAAATTCCATTAGATTACTTTTGATGTCTCTCCTTATTAGATTAAGAAACCAAAACATTCATGCCTTTCACAGGATCTCAAATTTAATATTTTTCATCTAAAACATGAAAAACATTTAGATTTCCATGTTCATATTCTTCTTTTTCACACTCATGATGTTGATATTCTCCATGTCCCTCTTCTTCTTGAAATTCCTCATATTTTTACCATGTTTTTCAACCTGTTCTTTCTATAATTTTTCTTCTATTCAAATTCAACATCTTCTTTATCATCAACTTCAACCTCTTCCTCAACTTCTATTTCTTCCTCATGTTATTCTTCAACCTATTCTTTGACTTGTTCTTCTAAATCGGATTTAGAAACTGAACTCGAGGGAGTTCCAACATAATCTTTCACCTCCCTTAAATCATCATCACCATCATCATTTATTATTTGGTCTTCCATTTCTTGACCTGGTTTTGAAAATTCTAGGACATTATTATCTTTTTGGATTTCTGGAGTGGACACCGGTTTCTTATGAACAAATTTAGATTTGGGTACATCCTGATATTTCTTTTCTACAGCTTTTAAAAAATGCTGACAAACGTTCTCTTCCAAAGATTTCATCTTTAACATCATCTCCTTCTTTTCATTCTCATGATATGCAGCTTTCTTGTTTTTTAGAGGCTTAGACTCTGAAGGATTTGCACCACAAAAAGGATCTACTTATTTTATAGTATTACCATTTCTCCCCACTTTTCAACTATTGCATCTGAATAAGCATTTGGTTTCATTGCAAAAGGTGGTTCTGAAACCGGGACATCAGGAACTGGTACTAGCAAGATCGGTTTGTCATCATTCATTTTCTTGGGAACCGACATTGATGATTCTGGAAAATTACCCTTATTCTGGACAACTATTTATTCAATGCTTTGTGATTATAGAATAAACGCGACTTTCATCCTCCTTAGAGAGTCATCACTAAGAAAAAAAATCTTGAAAGGCATTGAGACTGATCGGAATTGAACATGCAGCTCTTGAAGACACATAACAATTATCCTGGAAATAGTTGCTAGATACACGAGGTTCTGAGATTTGATGGTTCTTCTTTTTATTGGTTGGATGGTCAGAAAGATGTACTTCACAAATTTGATCATCCTTAGGTTGAAAATAAAGTTTAACAGAAAGATATCACATATCTTTAGAGAATCCTTATCTACCTTTCTTGGAATAATAAATCCTTACATCCAGAGAGCCACCATCTTGTGGTTTATTGAATGATTCATAATCTTTGGATTCGTAACATACATAAGACCAAGAATATCCAATTCCTAGACATTTTCAAAAGAGCCTTCCTTCTCGGGAAGTTTTTGAGAACAAAGAATATCCTCCCCTTCATACAGAATATTTAGAACATGTGATGCCTTCTTGTAGGGGACTGTATATGATTTATCATAGCATTTGAACATAAACAAATTTTTATCATTCTTTTGACATAAAGTAATAGATTCATAGCATTGAATAAGGATGCAAGGATAAATTGTATCTGGAGATTTCTTCTCAGCCACATAGACAATTTCCCATACATTAGATATAATCACCATATAAATAAGGGAGTAATATTTTTCAAAGAAATTATGGAACACTGTGCATTCCCTAAAGATTGACCAGTCCTTAATCTCCTTGGTAACCATAATCTGATCTGCTGAGGATTCTGGAGTCATTAGGGATGATAGAGGAAAAATAATCGAAATTAAATATTTTATGGATACCAAACTTCGGCACTGAGATTAGTAAGGATGGTTCGATACTTGAAAACAAGTCACCCCTTATATAGACATTGCTATGTCTTTTCAACAACCATAAGATAATCAAACTGATGACAAAAAACCTGATCTGATTTGATGGTTGAGAAAAGATATAGAAAATATGAATTCCGATATTCTGAAGTAAGGTAAACAGGAATTTAAGATAATTTAAAACACCAACAACTAAAAAAAGATAAAGAAAATAAACAGAAAGAAAGATTACCTATTGGAATACTCTTAGATATTTATCGGTATTATAAGAATTTTTCTTGGAATTTTTAATGTCCCAAAATATCATATTTGATATTTTCAAATCCAAAATTTTCAAATCCAAAATTTTCAAGTTTGTAATTTTCAATTAAAAAATTCTCAAATATGAAATTTTCAAATCATAAATATTAAAAAAAAGAATTTATTAAGGAAATAAAAAGTTATTATAGAAAGAAAATAAAAAAAGATAAGTACTCACCCTGAAATAAGGAGTAGTTTTATGTTAGGAAATGATTTAAACAAGAAGTGGATATGAATGACTACCTTATCGAAATCATTCCTACATTTTGTTTAATATATAAAAATCTTTCGGAAGGTAGATGTTTTGTAAAAATATTAGCATGTTTCTCTTCCATTACGATGAATTGAAAAATAATATCTCCTTTAAATGTGTGATCCTTATGAAAGTGACGTATACTGTCTATGTGCTTTGCACAAGAGTGATGCTCCATGTTTTTCCTTAGGGAAATGGCACGTGTGTTATCACAAATAATTTGAGCCTTAATAAAAGTCTTACCATAGTCTGTGACTGTGTGTTGCATCCACAACACCTGAGCACAACAACATTGATCTGCTACATATTTAGCTTCAACAATGGAGAGTGCTAAAGAATGTTGTTTCTTGCAAGACCAATAAATTTAGGAATATCCTAGTAAATGACATCTTCTAGATGTACTTTTTCTACCCATTTTACAACCACTAAAGTTAGCATCCAAAAAAATATTAATCTCTAATTCATTTCCATAGGAATAAAATAGTCCCAAATCTAATGTTACCTTTAAATACTGGAAATTTTTTTATAGATTTTAAATGTGATTCTATAGGATTTATTTGAAATCTTACACATAATCATACTGATAACAATACGTTAGGTTGACTAGTTGTTAAGTGATGTAAGATTCCTTCAATCCTTCTAGAAGATGTTTGATCTATAGGTTTCCCTAATACATCAATATCAAGAGTATTAGAGGTTCTAATAAGAGTACTTATACTCTTCGTATTTTCATACCTGAAAATCTTTAGAAGATATTTGATATAATTATGTTGAGATATATAAGTTCCCTATAGTATTTGTGAAATTTGAAAACCAAGAAATGTTTTTAACTTACCCATGGTACTCATCTCAATCTCAGATTTCATAAGATTCGCAAAGGAATCTATTAAGGATTGGTGAATTTATCCAAAAATGATGTCATCAACATAAATTTGAATAATAAAAACATATTTATTATTTTTCTTAATGAAATGGGTTGGATCCACAGTTCCCTTAATATAGTTATTTTAAAACAAATATTGTGAAAGTCTATCATACCAAGCTCTAGGGACTTGTTTAAATCCATATAAAGCTTTGGAATGTTTATAAACATGATTAGGATATTATGTCTCTTCCAAGATAGGGGGTTGATCTACACAGACTTTCGCCTGTACAAAACCATTTTGAAAAGAACACATAACATGAATTTGATTGAGTTTAAAATTTATGAGTGATTTAAAGGATAGAAGAATACAAATAGATTCATGTCTTTCTACAAGAGCATAAGATTCTTCAAAGTCTATTCCTTCTTGTTGGTTATAGCATTTTGAAGCTAATATTTATCTATTTCTAATAATATCTCCATTTTCATCGCATTTGTTTCTAAAAACCCATTTTACTCCAATAACAGACGTTTCCTTAGGTTTCTCAACCAAGGTCCAAAATTTATTTCATACAAATTCATTTAGTTAATATTGCATAGCCTTTATCCAATATTGATCACCTAAGGCTTCTTCAAGAGTCATTGGATCGAATTGGAAAATAAATTCAATATGTTCATCTTTATTTCTTAAAGAAATTCTAGTGCATACTAGTTGATTAACATTTCCAATGATATTATCACCGGGATGATTCCTAAGTAACAACTGACATTGATTTTGAAAAACCTGTTCATCAATACAAGGTAGGGAATATTCCAGAATAAATGTTTCAAAAACATTTTCTTGAACATTATCCTTGTTTGAAATATCTTCTATCAAATGATGGTGATTAGTTTTGGAAAATATATCCAAAAAATATTCAGGGAATTTGAAAACTAAATGATCATTTTCATCAAAATTAACATGTACTGTTTCTTCGACAGTATATGTGTTTTTATTAAAAACTCTATATGGCTTAGAGTTTGTAGAGTAACCTAAGAAAATTCCATAAACCTATTTGGGTGAAAATTAATGTAAGTTATCCTTGGTATTCATGATAAATACTCTAAATCCAAAAATTATGAAGTAAGAAACTTTTGGTTTTCGGCCATTTCACAACTCATAAGTTGTTTTATTAAGAAACAGTCTTATTAAAACATGATTTAGAGTATAACAAGCCGTACTTACAGCTTCATCCCAAAAATGATTAGCTATAGAATATTTACTCAACAGAGTTCTTATCATCTCTTTAAGAATACAATTTCTCTTTTCGACAAAACCATTTTGTTGAGGAGTTATTGGATATAAGAAGTTGTGAGTAATTATTTTTTTACTTCAAAAAGTTTCAAAATCAGAATATTCAAATTCTCCACCATGATAACTATGAATAGTTCTCAATGATAGGTTGTTATCTTTTTTAACTTGTGCTCTAATTATTTTGAAAATAATGCTTCAGATTTCATTGCGAGCAAAGTGACCCAAGTAAATCTAGTATAGTCATAAACTAGGAAAAACACATAGTATTTTCCTCCAATACTTACATTTTGTTTTGGAATAAATAAATCCAAGTTCACTAGCTGTATGGTAATAGAATTTTTAAATTCACATATAGATTTAAAGATATATTTTTTTTCATATTGACAAGGATCATAGACTTTCGAAGAATCAAACATAAGTTCTAGTATATCCTGAACAAGTCTTTCATAGAAAGCTAATTAAGATTCCTTATGTTACAGAGTCATAGTGTACTATTCCAAAGCCATGATTGATCTTAAAACACAGTATGGAAAGGTATATGTTGACTTTTATGTTCTTCTAGGTTTAAGGTGTACACATTCTAATGCCTAAGGGTTGTGAAAATAAACTCAGCCTTGACATTGTTTACTCCACATTTATAATTTCTAAAATTCAAAAGTTAACCTTCATCACATAATTGGATTATGCTTATGAAGTTGTGCCTAAGGCCTATTTCAAAAATAACATTTGAAATATCAGCTTCACCAAGAAGAATAATGTTACCTATACTGATAATTTCTCCTTTAGAGTTATCCCAAAAATTTAACTTTCCACCTTTTGTTTTTAAAATAATTTTGAAATAGACTTTGTTGCTAGTCATGTGATGAGAACATCCACTATCCATGTACCATATGTTGTTGGTACTTCCTTAATTTTCCTAAAAAATAATGAGTTAGTATTTCAGAATCAAAACATTCTTGAATCCAGAACTATTAGATAATATATGATTTGGTAACCATTTTTGTTTAAAACAAAAAGATTTATGAAACCCCGGAGATTGCACATTATTTAAAGAGCAGTTTTGCTTCCAATTCCCACCACGTTGGCATTTACTACAAAAAGGGGCTCTAGAAGGAATTACATAATTATTTTTAAAAATATGTTTTTCATGAGAATAACCTAATCCCTGATTATTACCATGAGGTCAGATCAGAGAAAAAATATTGTCTAAATTTTCCTTACCAGAAGTGAAATTTGCAAGATGTTTCTTCAAGGAAAATATTTCAGATTTTAGTCTTAGGGCAAAATTCTTATCTTCAAGAATAATAGGATTATATTTAAATTTATCCTCTAAAATATGTTTTTCTAAAAATAGATTTTTATGATCCTTAGAATGTTTATCCTTTTCAGAATTAACTTCCTCATGTATCGTAGAATTATTTTATAAAACATCAATTTTCTCATCAAGATCATTGGAAGGATCTATAAATTCTTTGGTTAAAATAGATTCCCTATAATTTGATTTATCAGGTTTCTCAAAAACTTTACAATTTAACTTTTCTAACAACATAGAAAATCTAGAAACTTCTTCATAGGAAGGAAAATCATTATCATTATCTGATGAAGAATATTCATCATCTGATGAAAAACCTCTATCTAGGAATTTTTCACTTAATGATATATTTGTTAATGATTCAGCAGTTCGTACCTTATCCATAAGACAATGTTTTTGAAACGGTTCTCTGGATATTATACCAATATTCATTTACCCAAAATATTAATATTTTGAAGAATCATCACAAGAATCTCTACCACTGGTACTCCATGTGTCAATGGATTTCAAGGAATTATTATGCTTTTATTTGTAAAAATTCTTCTTGTTTGTTTTAGAATTCTCATATTTCTTGTCTCTCTTATTAATGAAGGGACAATTAGGTCTATTATGACCAGTTCTTCTACATTAATAGAATGTCAAATATAAATCTTTCTTATCTTTTCCATCTTTCTTCCTGAATCTATATTTAATGTTCTTCTATCTAACAACATTTTTCATCCTCTGAGAAATATTTACTAATTCATTTTTTGAAGCTACACATTCACTAGAATCAGATTGAATACTGACCTTATTAGATTTAGATATTTTAACTCCCTTGGGAGTCTTGGGTTTTGTATGACTTGAAGTATTTTTAAAAGAAACACCTCTATCTAAATTCATCTACTAAATATTATCATAATATCTCTTCATTCTAGATTCATGTTGAAGAATAGTTCCAAATTGTTCATCGAGAGAAATTTGAGTAACTTTCCCATTCTCATCTGTAGCATTCCTCTTGGATTCCAATTCATTTGGAATTATGTCAGTAATAATTTCCAAAAGAGCTTAATCATCTAAGCATTTGTCACCCATGGATTGTAAGCTGTTGATGATAGTCATAAATCATTGTTGTACCTTTCATATTGGTTATCTATAAGGGATGTAGAAACCATGATAGTTAGCCCTGAGCATAGCTCTTTGGGTTTCAAATCTTTGGAAGTTCAAAAGTGAGTTACTTCAAGATTCATCGAAATACTATATACAACTTCACAAGATGAAATATGGCTATATATATTTCTAGTCATGGAACAATGAAAAGTATTACGTGCCTTAAACTTCATCTAATATTCACCCTTTTTGGAATTAGTAACATTTCTATGTTCCTTATTAAAAATCATATAATATCTAGTTAACCTAATGTAGATGTCTACACCTATGATTATAACAAAGGTATTCATTCTATCTCTATTTTACTGATAGTAATTTCCATCAATGATCAGTACTCTAGTAGGATTGAGATTATATAACGAAGAAACAAGAATGCATGCCATAATAAACATAATTTTATTTCCACAAAACTTATTAGGAGTAAAAGTGTAGAGAAAATATGAAGAACTTATGAAAAGGAATAAATGAAAAGAATACTTATATGTAGATGTAAGTATTTCAGACACCTTCTCTGATTCCAATTGAATGATTGGTTTAGAGCATGAGGTATCTAACCACTGATACCAATTGTAAGATCAAATATGTAAAAATGAGAAGCTCAAATATAAGAGGGGGTCAATTGTATACTTTAAAAATTCCATTGGAACCTTTAAAGTAATGTTTAACAAGGTTAAACAAACATTCACAAGACCTCTTAAAGAAAACTTTTCTGTTTTCTTAAAATAATGATTCTTCCTTAAAGAATATTTAATTTGTAATCTAATCAGAGTAACAGAATTACAAAGTATAAAAAGGTTATAATTTCTATCATTAAAAAAGTTAACATACAATAGTTGAATTAAGACAACTAGTAATTGTAAACATATAATAATAAGATTCTTTTTACCCAAAGATAAGGGTATCCATCAACCAAGGATAAAGGTTCCTTGATTTATAATTTCAAGAAAGTCTGTATTACCCAATCCCAGGTAAGCAATCAATCTAAAGATCAATATCAGTCTTGCTATCCCTACAAGCCATCGATTTAGAAAGAAATCGGAACCTAAGTCTTCCAATCTCGGAAGCCCATGATCAGCAAAATCAGAGTCTACACAAAGCAAGTCTGAACAAGTTTTTAATGCCTGAACAAGTTTTTCATGACATCCGAACAATGCACTAAGATTTGTAAGAGACACTATCCCTAGAAATCACTTCACATATTTATTCCATCAAAGTCAATTATCAAATTTGATGTAGTTTTACCGTTCATATGGGGTTGAATTCATAGGCCAAATTTCCCAACATTCGGGTCAAAACCAACAAGAATATTTTCCTTAAATTTTGGAGGGACCTGGACAGGTGGAAAACATACAATAGTTAGTTTGTAACAGATTGTATGACATCATTTTAAGTAACAGAAATGATGTTATGTTAAAGATAAAATTTAAGCATAATAAATCATTTAATCCGACAATATTGGAATAATACATTTGGAAACTGTAATATTATGAGGAAGACATATTCATAAGAAAAACATTATCAAGAAAAATGATTCGTAAGGAAAATTAAATCAGATTGAGAAACTGATATTGCATTTTTTCTCGAACCAGCATAAAAAAACAAAGTCACTTGTACACCAGATTTGGTATCATAAAGACAATATCATATATACACCAGAATCGGTATTTTGAATATCATCATCATATATACACCGTAATATGTATTGTGAAGATCGAAATAATATATACACTAGACTAAGAATCATAAAAACCGAATCATATAAACACCAGAATCAAAACCATACAAACAGAATTAAAAATCGTTATGAAAGATCTGTAAGTATAATAGAATGGAAAAATGTAATGATGTATCAATAAGCATAACAGAATGAAAATTCTAGATCTTAAAAAAAAATACCAAACATGAAATAAAATATTCAAAACACAAAAAAGTGGTTGTGATTTTCATAACATAAATCCATATGGAATGGAAAAGTCATAATATATCCTTATTGACTCAATAACAATATTTATATATGGTCAAGGAATATATCATAAAATAAAAAATGAAGGAGTGAAATAATATATTTATTAAATGAGTGTACAACCATATATTGATGTGATGATTAAAAACTCACATAAAGAAGATATGAAACTATAAAAAGGGTGGGATTTTTTTTTGAGTTTACCCATAATTTTGAAATAACTATAAGATTCATGAACTATGTATATGTTCTATTCCAACTAGATCTGATGAAGGACCTATATGATGAATCTCATATCTCACCATTCCCTATTCATCATAGAATTAAAAATATGTAGAAATGTTTAGAAGAGTATTTGTAGTGTTATGACATGAAAAGATATTATAGATTTTTTATATTGATTTATGAAATGTCTTCAAGTTATGGATGAGAGAAAAAATCCTAATGGAAATTAACAACCATTACCCATACATGAATGAAAATGGGAAAACATAACCAAGTATTTTTTTCAATGGACTCCCCAAATCCTTGAAAGGGAACAATTATATATGGGTTGTATTCGATCTCTATAAGAACACATGACACATCATTATGATTATTGGATATTTCTATTAAGATCATCATTCTAGAATTTATATTGAGAATTCTATAAGGTTATATTTTGTGTGACATTCTATTATATCAGATCAGGGTTGTAGTTTTATGTTTATTTTATAATAAAGTATTCAATAGGGTCTAAATATAGAGTTGAGTTTAACTATGGTTTATTATCCTCAAGTAGATTATTATTTTGATATATCAATTTAAACCCTAGTGTATATACTAATATATTTTTATATTTATTTTAATGGAGGCTGGATCAACACCTTCCAATAATTTATATTTCCTACAACAAAATCTTCCACTTATTCATTCAGATTGAACCTTATGATGTAATATTTTTAATGATGTTTAGAACTCCGATAGGATAACATCACATTAGAGAAGGGATTATATTAGTAGCTCAACTAATTTATTTCATGGAAGTGAAAGTAAGATCTATTCAATATCACATCAACACAACATAGATTCAATAAAAACGTTATGATGATAATTATTAATGTGACCTTTAATTTTAGGTCATTGTTAACATTTTTCTAAGTATTTGACAATGGAATAATGTTATGTTATTCAAAAAGAAGGAAATTATAATCCCTAGGTACATTGGACCTTTTGAGATTCTCGATCATGTAGAGAAGGTATCTTATGGTTTTCCACATCCACCGAAACACTCTCATGTTCATGATGTGTTTCACGTATATATCTTCTATAAGTACATAACTCACCCATAACATACACCAAACTAAAAGGTAATACCAATCGAACATGATATTTATTATGAGGAACAACCACTATAAATCATTGATCATAGAGATAAATTACTATAGAACAAGATTACACACATTTTGAATGTTATATATAAAATTCCAAAATTTTGTGATGATCCTAGGAATATGAGGATTTAATGAAAAAAAAGATATCATCGTTTTTTATATCACTATGAGTTATTTTGAGGAAAAATTTTATCTTATGGGGGGTATAATGTTACACCCTAAGATTTTATGAATTTTTTTTCCAATAAATTTAATTTACTTGATAGCTTGCATTATATGAAACATAGAATTTAATAAAACTCTGAGATACTGTTAAAATATTTTTATCTCCAAGCCATTGGATTTATGTATATGAATAGGAATATATAAATTATAAAATATTAATTAATTTAAATTTATAAATAAATTATATGTCTATATATTAATAATAAATAAAAATAAAAATATTATAAATGTAAAAGAGATTATTTTTTGAGATAATATTATTATGTGCACAATGTATTTTTATCTTAATAAAATAAATTATCCCCTAGTAGTGATTTATTTTATTGAAATTCATATCATATATATTAAATCAATTTTGTAAACATTCATTCACTATTATTTCAAGTCAATTGATAAAAATAAACTATGATTTTTGCTAAAAAATGAATTTTCCTTAAAAGATATTTTCATCGTGTGTTATAGATTTATATTGAAATTAATTTCATAAATTTATAGTAATTGAAATTGATAAATTTGATTATAATTTTGTAATTATCATGTATTAATTTTGTAAATTTGTCAGTTTTATTTTAGGTCAACATGAATAGTAATAGTGTGAACATTTATCACATCGGTAAATTGTAAATACAGTTAATATTGGTTGAAAATAAATGATTTGTCCACAGTTTATTCTCATAACTCTTATAAGATGAATTTAATTTTAAAATTATAACATTAGTCTCTAAATTGAATTTTTTTAAAGGAAAATGTTCCATTAAAGGACCAATATAATATTTAATGCAACAAAATATGAAAAATGTCACTCACTTAATTTTAAAAATATCTTATGTGCACAAAAAGAGACAAATGAATGTAAATAATTAATTTATGTGTCTCTTTTTAGATTAAAATAATTATAATCATGGTAAAAAATTATTTCAAATTTTTTGTAATTATATAATGACCTAAAATGCTTAGGGAAGACTGAGACAATATTTCAGGAATTAATTAAAAATATGTAAAAGGATTTAAAAATAATAATATCAATATTATTTGAGTGAGTTATGGCGTTACACAATATTTTTAGATGAATATGATATTTTTTTATTTTAATGAATTAGATTCGTTTTACAACTCTGTATTTATTATTTTTATGTCAAATTAGTTGAATAATGATTAAATTTTAAAAATTGATATTTTATTAAATTATTTCAAAATCATAAAAAATTAAAATTTGAAAAGGACCGACCCTTGATCACTTAAGACAACATATTAAATAATTATTTCAAAAAAGAGGCAATCACCAAAACAGAACAATTTTTTTATAATTATTCTTTTAAGTTGATTAAATATATTATATTATTCCAAAAATATTACAATTAGAATAAAAAATATACTAAAATTTTATTATTAATAGGAAAACACCTTTATGTACATTTTTACCATCAAATTGGATCTGAAAATACCGCACGTGTAAAAATATAACTTACAGTATCCGCATAGCGATACAGTTATTTTCTCATCACAATATTTTTTAACGAGTATAATAAATGGTTTAATGTTTGTATATGATATTTATGGAAATGTTATAATTTTTTAATGATAATATAAAATCTTCCGTACCACATTCTAAATAGTTAGAAAATAATAACCTCAATCATGCGTACTTATGGACTATCACCTATATGAATCTATGTGATTCGTTTTTCATTCAAGTATTTATTGTAGACTAATAGGGGTTTATTTAATGAATAAATAATAAATATATGATATAATATGTATTATTTAAAATATACTTACTATTTACCATTCTTTCGTTACATATATTGAAAAATGGAAAAAACATTCTTGTGTACGTACAACCTACCATCTCCAGGAATGATGTAATTATTTTTCTTATATTTTATGAATGAATATAAAAATTAATATAATGAATATATATTATATTTTTATATTTATTTAAACTATGAATAACCTATAACCATAACCAATATACATGGAACAAAAATACCTAAGCAATTTATACTAGAAAAACCAAGTAGATATCACCCAAAATAACGATTTTAATATAGAAGTGTTATCAAATTGGTGATAAACCTTTATAAGTAAATAATATATGGTATGAAATTTATTTATATTATTATATAATATATCTATTATTAATATATATTTACTGTGTAGGAAGTTCCAAAGCATATAAAAGAGGTCAAATCTAATATAAGTAATTTTTATCTATCTTTTATTTATGTGACACACATGTCATATTCACTATTTGATTCTATTATGTGGAGTATATATTGAACATAAATATATTTTATGATATTTATTATGAATTTATGTGGATTTATGTATCTATATAAAGAAACTTATCTTATATGGATTATGAATCAAATGTTACCTAAATAGTAAATGGTTTATACAATAAAATTATTTATCTAGATTGTTAATGATTATGTTTCTGATGAAGAAATATTATAATATACCTATAAAAAATATCATAAATTTTATTCTAATATTTGTGTTTTTAAAAATACATATTTTCATTTCTTTTAATTCACCCAAAGTTGTGAAGACACATAAAATATTTTTTTAAAGTAATTGCAACTTGACTTCTCTCGTCGGTTGAGAACCCTTTATATTCGATGTCAATGTTTTCTAAAAATGTGTACAAGAATGTCAATAATATTATATAATGAATTTTAGAATTTAATTTTACCCATGTTATAAATTTTAAATAATTTTTTAAAATAATATTCTTATTATTTTCTGAATGAGATAATTTTATATTTCTTACAAAATTATAAAACGAATACATTTTAACTAATATGAAATGAAATTAATTTCCTTACATAATGATTTATTTGGGCCTTAAAGATCAATTTAATATTTTCTATGTTATTTAAAAAAATTATATCCATAATATTTTATAATTTTTTATATCGTAAAAATGTGAGTTCAATATAGAGATGATATTTTACTCAAGAATGTATTAATAGTATATAATTGTATTTATACTACTTAAAGGAAAAACCCTTGATTTAACATATGATTTATGGGGGATTTATCAATGGATACAATACTTAGTATTTCATATGGTAATTTATGTTTACGATATCAATATGACTAGGAAAAATATTTCTCTTCATGTGGTTATACTATGATGAAACAACAAAATGTTTATGAAACCATTTTCTTCTCAATAGGTAATGATATAATAAAATGTTTATGAAAACTATTTATTTTCATGGGTTCTAATATTATTATTGTTTTAGGATCTTGTTGAACACATATTTGTGGTTTTAATTTTGTGTTAGTGGTTACATTAATGAAAAGGATAGTGGTAATAGTATATCCAAGGATAGGTGGGACCTATATCTTCCTCCAATGCATTGGGTAATGGTTGATATTTAATGAAACAAACAAGACTAGAATAGATATTGAACCCTATTTAGTAAGGGATTTCATACAATATGTTGTTATTATTTTGAACGTTGACTTTGTGATGGTTTTGGGAGTAATCCCATTTCACTATGACAATCTTGGAAATATTAATTTACTAATATACAGATGATTTTATGTTTATGATTATTCCAAAATTCCATGTCTTATGCCAGTGTTATGATCCACCTAATTATGTTCTTTGATTTATATATGATTCATGTATTTTACAATAGAAATATTTTTTAAATGACACATGATTATTATATTTTATATATAGGTTATGATTTTCAAATTATATGCCCTTGTTATCACACCATTATATTCATGTTATACTTATGTGATCATTGATATTTTCTTTTCATACCATTAAAATGAATCTAAACTCAACCATTATTATGTATCATTTTACTCGGTTATAAAGAAACACACTAAGTATGATATGTCTAATAATGGTTATTTTTATGAGGAACTTAGTTGGAGATAATGTTGATCTTTTATGAATGAGTAGTTTATGTGATCGTGTTTCCAACGATACTATACCTATATGATTTTTTCATGGATAATTATGTTATGTAATAAATATAAATCAATTTCAAAGTGATATATATTTTTGAAATTTATGGGTCTCTATAGTTTCGACGACCAAGTTATTGGGTTTATTCTTGATTTAACCTGACGGTATGTATAATAATTTAATTTTTTAGGAACTACTTAGGGGACTAGTGATCTGAGAACCATTTATAGTTTCTTCATATGAGGGAATAATGAGTTTCCCATGATTCCAAGATCCCCTTAGATATTATTCATAGTATTTTATACCATATATTTTTATATAGAGTACGATGATCTAATCCCATGACACAATTGAATGTTTTTTGTTCTATTTTGTACCTCATCAATGACTTTGCCTTTGTGATGGTTGTTCTCCATAATTTTAATTATTATATTTCAATAAAATTATTATTTAAATGGGTTCTATAATGCAATTATAAATGAAAAAAATTATGGGTTCTCCTTAAACTGATTTTAAAAAACGGTTTCTTAATTATTAGGAAAATAATATTTTTTTCATATACATTTAAAGCTTTTATTTCTCATGAATTTGAATTATATTTAAAAGGATGTATTAATTTTTTATTGGGGTTTTAATTGTTAATCTTAAATTAGGTATTAATTTTTTTTATAAAAAACATTACATAATGATTTTTAAAGTAAATTTTTAAATCTCGATATTTTTTTCTTATAATAATTTTTATAAAAAGTGAATAACCTATTTTAATATAATTTCCAAAAATTGGATTTTTAAAATAGATAAGTAGGGAGTTGGAGTGACTATTTGGTGAAATCCATATGATAAATCTTGGATCACATCTTATATATGAGCTATTGAGTGGGTATATATAAAAATATCTTATTTTCTCTTAGGATCCCTATTTGAGAATATTGATCATTTCTTATTTAAGTTGATTTTTCATGGTTTTTCATTATAAGAAACCCTAGTTCCCATAGTGTTGTGATATGAGTAATTTAGGATCCATTATATAATTCATTGTGTCTTATTATACAAATCATATTGGTTTATATCTTATTCTTTATTTGGATTTATTTCATACTATATATTTTTATTCAGACAGCTTAGTTTTATTTTCTTATAGTTATTTATCTTTTTATCCCCTATCCTGATTTTTTTATTTTCCTTTTATTTATTTATTATATATAGAAATCCACCAAATATAGGGAATATTTATGATACATGGTTGTATCTGGTGATTTTTACGTTTTCATATGAGGGATAACATTCTCCTATGCATGTTATTGAAACACAATGATTAGTTTCCAAAACCTGGGGATCCAGAATGTCCTTCGGTCCCAATATATACTTGTGCATGATAAAGCATTGGGTCAGTCATGTCCAGTTCTTTAAAAATGGTATCAGAGATGTTTATATCCAGAGGGACTAGGTTCTTGATGATCCCTCTAGTTATTTGAAGAATCTAGTTGAAATAGGATAAGGTCTTCAAGACTCAAAAGGTAGTTTTGAGAATAGTCTTACTAATGTTTTTCCCCTTGAGACTTTAGTTTCCATGAGTTATTTGGATTTATTATTATAATCATTATACTGAAATTTATGTTGGTTCTATTTTGAAACTCATTATCATTATTTGAGTTTCTTTGGGGGTTTCTCATCAAAATTTCCAATGAAAAGGGTTCGATAATCATAGACTTGTGGTCGGAATATATGGCATAAAAAACAATTCAGTATCCAAGAACATGTTTTTTGAAACATATTAATAGTTTTTTCATTATTGAAACATGGTTTTGAATACATTTTTTCCATGGTAAACATAACTCAGTATCATGTTTTTTTTCTATTTATTCCTCTTTATTTTATGAATTAATTTATTTTTTTAGTAATAGAAAAAGAATTAAGGAGTGTATTAGGATATGTTTATATGATATATTGGGTTTTAGTTCAGTATTTAGACATTATTTTTCTATGTTTTTCCTTGTGAAACAAATTTTTTTGTGTTATAGTTTGATTTCATTGTAATTTTTTAAGATAAAATAGGTCATTGTGTCTTGTTTGTATAATTAATGTGGTATTATGTGATTCTTTCAGAATTATTTTTATTAATCATGAAAATATGAAATTGTTATAGTTTCAAAATTTGTTTATTGGTTTATGTGGAAATGTTTTTCACTCTTTTTTTAAGGTGATTTTATGGGGGGTTTATTTTAAAAGTTTGTATCTAAATATTTTAACAATAAATTTGACTTCATTAAATATTTTTATTGAATTTTTTTAAAACCATATTTGTTTTGGTGTGTTTATAAAGTCAAACCCTATATGATTAATTAAATGGTGAATGATTTTGAAAATTTTTAATGTCAAATGTGTATTAAAATAAAGAAAAATTATTCATGAGAACATTTTAGTTTTACAATATGCGTTATTTTAACATAGATATTAATTTGATTATAATGTCACATGATATATGGTTTCATGGATTTATAAAGGAATGTTTTGAAAATGTTTACTAATATTAGTAAATTTGGCTATTCATATTTTCTATCAGTTTTTATTGGGGAAAGTTAGTGTTAATGGGAAGAATATTTTATTTCATCAATCTACCGTACACCTTATATAATATGTATGAATAAAAATAATATGTTTACTTTTTAAGATTTTTTCTTATTATTTTTTGTTTTTATAGTATATGATTCTTCCCAAACCTCTAAGGGATTGGTGAATAATATAGTTTTTTCATAGTAATGTCATGGTACATATAGATTACTTAAGGAAAATCATGTTTGGTGGCTTTATTATGAGAAATTTGTTTTATCTGGGTCATAAATTGGGACCAATGTGTTTATGTGTGAAGAGTTGTTCTAGTTGATTCATCATCTTTGGGATTCCTTGTTGAATAGTTTCAATCTATTTTGGTTTTATGAAATTCCCCGAACTAGATGACACTAAATAAACATGGTCGAAGGATACCATGACATTATGTTCACCTCCTAGTATACCATAGGTTGATGACTTGTAGTAGGGGACTAGGTTCTAACCATATTATTAATTTATACCCATATTATAGCAAAAAAGTATAGCAAATAATTGAACACAATCCATAAATAACAAACATTGATTAGAGTATGTATAAGAAACAAACATATATAAATAACTAAATAAATGTGGAAGTATAAATTCATATAGAATCATTGTCATATTTCAAGATTGATCTCCCACTGGGATGAACACATGTAAAAAATAAAATGAAGTATAAAAATATATAAAATCTCTATAATTGTCCCTAAGCCTCACCACACCTTGATCTACAATCATGTCCAAGAAATTATACTCAATAAATATTGACTGATCATCTCGCAAACATGAGCCATTGATCAGGAATGTCTGTTAAGGTATACATTAATCATGGCCTTCTAAGAAGGGTGTAAGTACAATTTTGTAGGCAACCACCATTGCGACCCCATACATAACCAGTAAATTCTGTTTATACAACTGATATTATTAGTTGAATAAATGAAACAAATTTATATGTGTATTTAAATAATTAGAATTTATATATAGGTTATAATTTTATGCTTAGTATAAATTTTACCAACTTCAACCAATTTTAGAATGTTTATGATTATAAGTAAACACAAAGGGTAAATATATCCATCTGTGGAACATAAGGAACCAACCAAGGGAAATATACCCATCCCGAGAACTATATGAATCTATATAGGGGAAATATACCCATCCCTAGAATATCATGAATCCCCATGGTGTAAATATACTGATTTATAAAATATTATAAAACACCTTGGGGAATTGTACACATCCACAGAACATAATGAATCCTCAATGGGGGAATATACCCATCCTCAAAACATAAATGCTTACACCTAGGGGGGTCATATCCCATAACAAGATGCAATTGTATTCCTTAATTAACTGGGGGTTTTATCATATCCCAATGTCATGCATTATTATTCACACATAAATATATAACATATAGTAGAGGCCATATCTCAACTGGAACCTCATTTCAGACATCACACATACCTGAGGTGCATCCACAAAAAAACACTATCACAAATCACATGAGTTAGTCAGTCACTTGAACTAGACATATATAATAATAAAAATAATAATAATAATAATAATAACAACAATAATACAATTTAAATATAAGCTTCCAACCCCATATAATGTACCCAAGGTTGTCCTCTCATGTTCATAACATATCATTTCCCTTGTATCATTATGGGGGTAAGATTATCAATCTTGGTTTTATGATAAAACATAAAATAATAACTATAAATTCCAAGAAATTACGATATAAGGGTTAATATTGCACTAGGTAATCCACAAGGAACCATAGGATATATTAATTATGGATACCCCACATGGGTTCTTTGATCTTAGTCACATCTCATGTGTCAAAACTATTCCTTCCATGGGAATATCATCCCATAAAATAGTAATAAAAATAACATGACCTCATTGACCTTAGAATCATAGTCACACATGGGGAGTGGCATCAATTCTCCAACTTATTATGTCCTCCTATGTTAATCCTAACACCCAACCTATCAAAATATGACCCATGGGATGCAAAAAATATTTTCATATCCAAATGGTGAAGAAACACTAAACGCATACTAATTGTTTGGGCATGGTGACATTAAGGTATATTATAGTTCCATCATGGAGTAATTGGTCCACTATGTAACAATACAATTAAATCTTCTATAATGAGGAATCTATGACACATAAACTAGTGTATTTTATATTATTTTATTTTATTTTTGTTCCACCTCTCAGGGTCCATTCATATAAATATATAAAATTATATTCAAGGTCTCAACCCTCAATGTCTATAGCATCAATCCAAGGAACAGTGACCCATATGGTCATAGATAATTATTCAATCAAATAATGTATTTTTATATGTAAATTAAATTATTTATATAATTAATGTAGGATGATTTAAAAGAGTGTAAATATCAAACATCATATTCCATATAATAAAATGAATAAACCACTTGGAAATTCATAAGGGCCACTTACCAGATCCATAAAACAACTTGTTTTCAATTTATATAATGATATATCTACAAAATCCAATCCAAGATCAACTATTTATCCCCCATCCAACCAAGTAACAATCTCATTCAATGTTTAACTAAAAAATTAATTATAACATTTTAATATTTATTGAACAATTTAATTTTAACAAGAATAATCACATTAATCTAACTATTCACTTTCATACACTAGAATGATGAACAACCATCTGTAGATGATTAATGAAACCACTAATACTATTCTAAGAATAATAATAGACATGAAACATTGATTCACATCCCTAATTAATTTATTTTAAATGAAAAATTGTGAAATCTTCATACAGTGACAGTACTAGATCGAAACAATGTGTGATGGTGGGATGACAATATTTGAGGATTCCCAATTAACATGATGAGAAAAATACCATTTCAAAATGGACCATTCCACCATGAAATGGTGGAATCGCCATTAAAAACCTAAACCAGATTGAGCGTTAAATTAATGAACATTGGTGTCGGAGAATAATAAATGATGGAAGAGAAAATAAAATTTCTTACATCCCATGCAACACACCTAAAACCCCATAGGATTTTAATGGATGAAGGGAGGAGAGAGATGGATGATTTATCTCTCATGTACATATCTCCTGAAATTGTCCATTTCATGGGGGGGGGGGGGGGGTTACCCCCTTTTATTTTCATTTAAAACAACTTTTGTCACTCCTGGTGTGAACCTCTAGTCACATCTCACACCATTTGTTGTGGAGGGGTCCTCCCCATGGTTAATAGTATTCATTTGATGATCCATGGATAATTCTATAAAAGCCATACTTTATAGTATTCTAATCCATTCTCCATTCCCCATAACCTACACCATTCCTGATGTAAATTATTTTTCACAACATGAATATCTGTAGGGAGGTGAATTTTATCCTCTTGTACAAGATTCCCTTCATTGATGGTCCCCCAACCCCTGTAACATCCATAAAGTCTCAAAAAAATTCCTGAATGAACATCCTATGAGGTTCCAACTCTTGAAAATATAATTTGAACTTAAAATCAAGAAATTATCCCTAAATGGATCCAATATTTATATTACATCAAAATTTTCATGAACCACATAGATCTAAGTCTTTACAACCTCCTCACTAGAAATATTTTAATTCTGATAAAGTTTCATCAGCTATCCAGTAAATGATATTGACATACTAATTCAACACATACAATCTTAATTAATATATTTTTACTCTAAATCTCCAAAAAAATGTCATGCTATGTAAATCTGTTCATTCACAAAATATTCCCTAGAAAATAGGAATCCAGTCATCACAACCAAAAATACCTCAAGGAGATTTTTTTCTCACACCAATATATCCTTAGATAACATAATTTTGTCAACCATCTAATATCCAATCATATGGGATCCGTGCTATATGTTTCAGATCACAAGGGATGGTTTCAATATATAGTTAACCCCACCATTTGATTCACTTACTGAAACATATAATCAATGTTTTAACAACATTCCTAGTATGGTCTCCTCATGAAACCAAAAAATTTCCAAGTAAAAACAAAAGAGGAAATAAATTACAATTATTTATATCAAATTAAAGAATATAGGAGGAAAGCTCTCAATTAGTTTCAAAAAAAATTACTGACCCACTTCTCGTTGACATGACATAGATAATACATGAAATACATTGATCATATAAAACATAGAGTTTTTTCTATATTTTACACTCCTCGACATCCAATAACCTGAAAACACACCTATAAAACCTCCTCTGGAAAACCTTCTCTAGAAATTATTTCCCATATCTACTATTTTTTTAAAAACAATAAATATTGAAATAAATTTAATTGGAAAGTAATCACATGACCATTAAATTAACATAGTTAACTCCATTACCAAATAACTATGTAATTCTATGATTGGATCACCGGTCAAACATCTAGACCAATCTTTATAGTCTCATGCTGAGCATTTGTACATATCAGATAAGAAACATTCTCAAATCATATTAAATTATCAGGATCTAAATATCACTTCATAGACTCCATCCAATATAATATTTTAATATTTAATATTTTATTTGAAACAAAAACAAATAATTCAAAATCACATACTCACTTGTATCCAATGACACGTTGACAGTCCATTGAATAGTCCCATTATGCATGTGACCATTCCAACACGGGGTTCTACCTCCACAACTCACATTCCATCAATCACCATACATAATTACTGAGTATGATAATACCCCTAATACAATATCACTATATTTAATAACTCATAAACACCCAACACAATACACAGGGGTCGAATTAGAGAACAGATGCTCGATCGGGGGCTCTGGGAAGAATCATGACTGTACAGATGCTCTTGGATGAACTAGGTCGAGAAGGAGGTGTTTCTGTATGTTAGACATGACCTTGTACGTTTAATAAAAAAAGTACAAGGTGTGTACCTTTTAGGTAGACAGCATGTACTTCCCCTTACCGAGCCCCGCTATTGGAAACCTCCTAGTCACCAAACATGGCAATGTGTACAGCCATTACATGGTCAGCACATGGATACCTACGGTAACTGTGTACACATCATGCACTCATAAAATACATGGCATGTACTTAAAAAATTCCCAGAAACTCCTCTTTTCCTGAAAAACACCAGAAAAAGGAAAACATACCTGAAAAGAAAATCCAGGTTCTTACACAAATTGTCCAATTCCACTATGCTTTATTGGAATCGCAACTAAAACCCAAAACTAGGATAAAATATTATGAGAAAATAAATATAAACCACTATAAAATATAATACGTTGAAGAATAATAGCATTTACAACACAAAATTGACACCCAAATGCCTCAGATCATAATTCAGAGAAGAGCAGGGCATGTTCCATCTGATGACCCCTCCCTACCTTCCCCACACACACCTAATTTGGAAAGACCCAAAAGAGATGATCGTCAAAAAAATAAGTAGTCCTGCCAATTTTATAAATGATTAAATGGTTAAAAACATTTACTAATAAGGTAGTATACACCCCCAAACCTACCAAGTTTATTCATACCAAGATGCCTTTCTTTGGGGTGTGAATTGTCTGCATTTGGCCCCTCCTACCACAAGACCTCTCCAGATCCCTCCTGATGTTATACCAAACACACAATACATATAATAATCATTATAATATGTCAATTGGAATTAAAATATTCAAAACCTTGTTCTGAGTCCCCATTCTCCAAAATGAATAATCACCAAACTAATTAATTCTCATCCATAAGATGTATCGTCATCCATTTTACCAAAATTCTATACCCACACATTTCATAATTTCACATTCAACTCATCACATTCCATATTCAAACAGCCAGGGACCTAATATAATGTAACTATGGACAAGAGGAGAACTATCCATTAAATGATGAGTTATCTCTTACTGATCTCACTAAAATATTGAGATGCCACTTTGAAACTCTTTTCTATCTTGAGGCACCACAGTGACATCAATAAACTCATCATCAGAATAATTTTACTATCCAAAATAAACTAAATCTAACCTATGTCAATTTACAAAAAAATTACCCCCCCCCCAAATCAGAATTTTCTACCAACATTCACTCTTAATGGTTTAATGAATTTTTTTTTCTATTTATATACCACTCTACCCAAACATATATAAATGATATATTAATATTTCAGTATTTCCTCTATTCCCTAATCCTAAACTGGTCCATATGATTATTTATAACCAATTCACATGGATCACCTACACCAATCGTTACTTGAAAGGGTTTTTTTCCAAACCATGTAATTTCTCTAACATTACAAATATGATGTACATGAATCATTATACTATATTCCCTTACTTCCCATGAATTTTAATCTCAATAGATGCCATCGGTAAATATCATCTTGTGATTCACCCCTAGAATCACATATAAAATTAGGTTCACCCCCTAAACAATGTCATAAATAACTAGTTCACTCCTTGAACCAAGTCATGAGTAACTTGCTTCCCCCTAAACCATGTGATGAAATCTCAATTCACGTTATTAAACATGTTAGGAAATGGGATTGACCCCTTGAGTCACCAATATATTACATAAATGGCATCCTATATTTTTTGGAAACTCGTATAATCCATCTAAAACCACCTAAATATCCAAAATATATTGGTTTTCACAAAAATAGATAAATTGGATCCACTGCTCACTGATATCCCAATTACATAACGACTATCCTATGACCATTCAGAACTCACAAACAACAATACCAATATGGGATCATTCCTTTGGATCTCATTCCATATCCAATACCACACATAATGAATGTATGAGACCGTACAACTCATACATTATCATCAATTAAAATTATCAATTAGAACCCACTCCCTGATCCCCATAACATCGTCCTCTAAAACCATTGAAATTACATTTAAAATGAGTGTCACACCCTCCTTCATACTATTATTTACTCCCCACCATTTCTGTTCCATTATATTGTGCCTTTAGCATAACCTTGATGGATTTAATCGTCACACATGTTTCTCACCACATGATTAAGACTCATCAATCCTATGTAACATATTCCTTGGATTAACATTAGATACGTTGTGCCACCCCACCCAATCTATTTTCAAAAGTATTCCCCACCACATTGGAATTTAATTATAAAATATAACCTTAGTCACCCAATCCTACAAGAATATTTCCAATTCCATTGGTCCTTGGCTAACACACGACCGCTCACTGATCTATAATTCAATGACAACATGTATAACAATTGTGTTCCACCTAAAAATCATCAAAACATAACATGATTATGTTTTAGAACAACCTAGAAAAATAACATGACATATAATTGAATGATTTTAAACTCATATAAACATGTTTCACACATCAAAATAAATTACCATGCTATGCAGTATGTCAATCCAATCTAACTAGAATTACTCTTGGTTCTCCTATTAAAAATCAATCATCTCCCGCATTCCAAGATTTATCTTATAATAACGCACTATTTTACATTTTTCCAAAGAAATTAGAACCCACCCATTCTCCTACAATGCCATTGGAAGTGATCCCAAAATACACAGGTCCATGTATCCTACAAATCCTTCCTTCGAATTCTTGATTCAATATTTAATTCTTTATCTCAAGGATGTTTCATAATTAAAACACAAAGTAACTCCATGGATATACTTTCACCCCCTTGGAATCACAATAAAAAAATAACTCCACTCATAGTTTATCATTATAATACACATATCATTTCCCCCATGTAACCCAAATTTTTAATCCAGAGATGTATATAAAAAAGACTAGGCTCACCCACTAGAACCACATGTTATATCTAATCTATGTCATTGCACACAGGTAACACCTCCCTATTCCCATATCAGGAATCACATGATAACTCACATGCCAAACTATCAACTCTATGATCTCATAAATATATATATATATATATATATATATATATATTTATATATATATATATGAATCACATAACAACTCAATTACTACTAGGTAATGGATTCCTATTGGTCACTTGAATAGAGTATATGACAACCTATGTCTCTAATACACATTATTAAATGATTTATTACATAAAAACACCCATAGTAAAGAATATAAGATTATGAATTATAGTGTATTTTAGATATTAGGTACATATAAAATCAACATGATACATAGATACAAAATAATTATTGAATACTTTCTTAACAGTCTTCTAATTTTCCATATATTTTAAAACATCCAGGGATAACCTATATACATACACAAGAAAAGGGTGAGATAGAAATCCTAGTAAGGAAATAAAAAAATCATAAGATGGTAAAATATTAAAAATATAGTTATTTGTAATATCATTTGAACATAAAAGGGATGAGAATCATAGTATAAAACAATTATCTATGATAATAAATGATATCATATAGGAATCTTGGGAATATCAAAACAACATTGAACATGACACGATAAAAATTGGTCATGTATAACTATATATACATCATAAAATGGTAGAAAAGTTCCCATAATGGATTAAGATTACTCCCTAATCCCATACAGGAAGTCTCATGACACTAAAATGACACCAAATTCATTGGAGAACTATATAAATCATGGATGATTCTTCACATTCATATCATGTATATGCATCGGTTTTCCACATAGATCATTCAATATAACATAATATTTCGTCAAATTCAATCCCATAATTAAATAATGTAGAATAAATACATGGAATTACCCTATAAAATAATTTTATTTATGTCTAAGGTAATACCATTTAGTTAAAATGGTGATGGTATTCACAATAAAAATGCTTCTCCTGGAAAAAATCTCATAATAATTTCGCAGACATAATGGGGGAACATAATGAATTTTGGGAGTGAGAAATGATATTCAAAAGGATTTATCATCACTAGAAAATAATAATGGTATTAATATGAATATATATGATCAAAATAGGATATGAATAATTTTGAATTAAAAGGTATAAGACAAAAAGGGTGGTTGAGTTAATTTATTGCATGGGAATTTAGTCAGAAACTTTTAGCAGTGAAATGAGGGAATATAATTAATCATGGGAGGGGGGGTTAACTACAGTAAAAGGAGAAAATAATGAAACTTAAATGATAATTGTTGTAATAGGTATTTTCTAGAACATAACTCAACATGAATAAATGGGAAAAAAGCATAACACAAAGGAGGTTCTTGATTAAAGAGGGGAAGGAGTGAATACCTTACCTTGAGAGGGTGTTTCCAAAAGATTGAGAAGTTATTATAAATATATTTTGGGCACCATAGGAGGAATATAAATATTAATGGGTAGTTTATAGTCATGACACAATTATTTTTAGTGAAGAGGAAAAAGTACATGCGATGGATTATATAGGAAAACGGAGTTATGCTCATTATTATTTTCCAAAAATAGGTTTTTGAATATGTACAAAAAAGTAATGAAAACCACAATTGTTACCATGGTTATTTCCCATTTTTTATTAATAAGTGGAGTTGTTTAAATTTTTTTATAATTCCATGATCCGAGAAAATTAAAATAATACCGTCGGTGATGTGGATGTGAGTGCTTTTTTAAAATAATTTATTTTAAAATATTAATGTATAATGTAGATTTTAGACGATACATTATGAGTATATAAAATTAATTAAATATTCTAAAAACAAGTTATTTTAAATGGGACGTATATATTTGGTCTTGGGTGCCTTTCTTGCACATATTAAATAAATTTTTATTCTTTATTATGTCATATTACTCAGAATATATATATGTCGTATTTTTTTATCTGAAAATTAGACTATCTCATTAAAATATGAAAAATTTAATATTGGATAATTTATATGCTACAATTAAAAAAAAACTATTTAATGATTCAAAAGTAATTAATAAATGAAAAATTATAATTTTAAATGAGAATATATATTTTATGAAAAATAATTTTTTTTAAAGTACAGTTTTATTGACCTTATAAAAAATATATTTGTAATTAATAAAAATTTTATTCTCATTTATATTTAATATATACTATGTAATATTTATATTTTATTATAATATATTTTTTCAAAAATTCAATATTTTATCAAAAATAATTTCTTAATTGAAAATTCATATTATCGGAAAATAAAATTCATTTTTTGTCATAGTAAAATATTTTTTCATTAAACTCATTACATAATAATTTATAAATAAAAACAATAAGAAATAAATATGATTTTTTTTGAAAAAAAGATATTTATTCATACTTTTAGGGTTGATATACATATCCCTTTATTAATCTAGAGAATGTTTTAAGGGTATAGTGTGCGATGATGAGGTTTTCATAGGGTGTTTTGGTTAATATGGTTTGGCCCTTTATATCAATGAGTCTGAACTTCTCCAGTAAATGTGATTTCTCATACAATAGTTGTTAAATCTTAGCATGGTATTAGATAATTTAAAATCCTTGATATTATCTCCCTTTCGGATGGTCAAATAAATGGGATTCATAGAGTATAATCCTACTAGTCATGTTCATCACATACCTTATCTATGTTAATATGATATTCTAAAAACCCATAATATATTTTAGTACTATGATTCGTGTTCAATGAATATGTTATCTAGGGTTAAGATACCAAACAGTCAATTGAATCTAATTAGACATAGTAATTAATTGTCCAATATAACCAAATTAGTTCATGTTTTTACCATTATTACATTACATAAATAAGTAACATATTCATTTAAAAGTGAATTTATTTTATAGAAGTTTGGCTCATTACATTATTCCTTCCATTATAAATTTCACCCTCATAATTTTAATTTCAGGCCCCAAAATAGATGAGGGTACTTTTTTTGATTTACACTTCATGTTACCATGTTTATTTCTTAAACATGTTCTTCCACAACACTTTGACTTGGTGCATTTCCTTTTTCCAATGAATATCATCTTTTTTATATAATATCTTCACTAGATGATCCTTATATGAAATATAATTCATTAATGGTACCACTTATGGATTCAACACATGTGATGGGTCTAGTATGTAATTTCACATGAGGGATACATCAAACACCTATTGTACATTAGTTGGGTTAGGTAGGTGTTCCAGTCGATAGGCTAATGCATCGATTCGATAATGAATCTGAAAGGGTATAATGAATATATGAAAAGGTTTTCCCCTCTTCAAAAATCACATGAATTTCTTACATGGTGATATATAAAGGAACACATTATCGACATCCTAAAACTCTAGGTATCATCCATGATTTTCTACATATATTTTCTGTCAGATTTAATATAATTCTGAATATTATAAACCTTAATGTTCTTATCATGGATAATATCATGTCCCATCAGCTTCCTATCCCAAAAGTCATCCTAAAATGATGTATTTCAACACTACTTCCCATTCGTAGTATCATACAGTTCCATTTTATTTCTACAACTCAAAATACTATTATATAAGAACTCCACCAAGGAAATTTGGTGATGCTAACATCCTTATAAATCTATTCAACATTATCTCGACATATCATCTATAGTATGAATTTTATTTTTAGACCAACCATCTATTTGAGAATGATAAGTAGTACCAAATCATTGTTCAATATCAAATAGGTTCTCAATTAATCTCCAAATCCTTCATATAAACTTCATTTATTGACCAAATAAAAAAGATATTTTCACAACATGAATTCTTACAAGTATGGGGTTATTTCCATTAGGTGTCGTGGGGTGAAAAAATAAATTCATGGTAATCTTTTCCCACTTCTATATTGGTGTGGGAAATGTTTACATCATACTCTTAGATTTATATAATTCAACTTTATCTTACATCTATATCAATCATTGAGATAAAATTACACAATCTCTCTCTTCATGTTATCCCACTAGAAATTTATCATTCACTTTTTGTACATCATAGTGCATCCTCAAAGAATAATGAAGGATGGGATATTCACATCATCCATATGTTGCCACATTAGTTCGGGTGTGTATGGGACAATTATCTGGGTTACCAACATTATAACTTCATCTTCAAAAAATATTAACTCTGAAATATTCACTACCTTATTCTAAAGAAACTAATCATAATATTGCATCTTTGGAACTATTCGTGGTAAATTTAGACTATTATAGATCATGACTAGGGTATTTATTCTCATTTAACTATTCATGGTAGTGGGAATTTTCTATCACTTTTTCATTTTTTGTGCACACACACCAAGGGTCTTCTAAATTTATCCATATATATAAAGAATTGTTCCCCACTTGTGTGTAATTTAAGAATATGTTAAGTTATTAACCTCTACTTCTACTATTTAAAAAATTAATCACATTCAATATTGTAGAAAAACGTGACTCCTATTTAAGATTTATTGGTTATATTCCATGAAAGACATGTGATGTTTATCAAAAATAGATGATAATATCGAGCCAATCCACTGAAAATATGGATTTCTATCATAGAGGTTGGTCTAATCCACCCATTGATCTTATGCATTTTTAATGATCCATATATATCCCCTTGATGGTTTTTTCATTCCACGGGAAGATTAATTTCTATATCTAGAGCTCATATTTACTAATCATTTCATAAATATTTTATTTCGATTTGGAGCATCAAAAATTAGTGAAGTTATCCTCTAGGTATTCCATGATTTTGGGGCATATAATAACATCATCACTAATGTCTTCCAAAAATTTTTCTACAAATCTATAATGACACTATTCATAAATTCAAGGGAGATTAAATTTGTCATTTTTTATTCCAAATAGAACATTGTGAAATCTTTGTGCCATTACCTTTTATGAAATGAATTCGTGGGGATATTGTCCTTATTCACCTTTATATGAAAATATCAAAATAAATGATAAACATTAAATAAATAAATGTCTCTACATAGTTGATCAATCATGTCCCCAATTTATAAAATAAAATACTTTTTTTCTATCCTGAAACTATAGATCTCATAATAATCAATATATAGGTTCATTAGACCATCAATTTTCTCAATGAAGAAGAATAGTGCACCTCTTGGTGATGCACTTGATAATATAAATTCGTTATATTGATTCTCAGGTATTTTCGTATTCATCTTATCATGTTTTCCAATATACATTCAATATACTGTATTGGATATTGTAAAATCTCTAGGTATAAGATCGATTAAAAATTTATCATTACAGCTTGGAGGATGGCCATGATATTCTTCAAGAAACACATCAATGTATTCCCTTAAAATGAGAATGTATCTAAGGATTATCTTTTCCTTAGTCTCAACCATATATGTTAGGTATCTTTTCTCAGAAGGATATAATTTCAATTATTATGATTTTGATACTAAAAAAGATTCATCTTCATACATTCACATTCATAGGACGAGATGGCGATTTTTGATAGAGAGGGTGAATTTATTATCCCAGAAATTCAGGTTGGATCTATATAATGGAAGCTAATCCAATCCTATAATTACTTTAAATTTCACAAAAGATAGTATAATAAGGTTCACTAATAAATTTTGAAAAAAAAAATTAATTTTCGAGGGGTTACATACTTGCAATGAAATAATTTCCACATTAAACAATTTCAATAATATATCCACATATATTTTTTATTGGTGTTTGAAATGTTATAATAAAAATTAATGATATTGGAGAATTCAAAATTCCTAAATCAATAAGAATATTCAGTATTCTTGAAAAAATAAGTATAGTTCTTTTCACCACTTCATTTCCAGGATCCAGAATTACAGTTGTGAAGGAATAAGATCCCCCTTTCTCTCAAGTCCTTTTGGGATTATGTTTTTAGTTTTTATCAATAACAATTAGATTAGTGGAATTAATATTATATTTTTAATGTTCCTTTCTATTGAAACATTTGAAAATTGGATGATGGTTGTTATGAGAATCCATTATTCCATCTCATTTGTGGGTTTATCATGTCACAAAACATTAGGTACTTCCCTTTCTTCCCACGCCTAAAAAATTCCCTCAACCCCTTCAGGGAATTTTTTGGTTCTTCTTCCCACTCCATTGAAAAATAGGTTGATTAAATTTTATTCCATAATTAGATTTATCCATCACTCCACAAGAATTAATCTCCAATTTCAAATTTTTATCCCCATGATACACTTGTGATTTTCTGATATCTAATTTGATTTTATGGTAAATCAATAAAATTTCCTCATAACTATCAATATAATGAGTAGATATGGGTTTTCATATACTTATATTTATTCCACCATAGAAGAAGTTAAATTTACATTTTGGGTTAATGGAAAAGAGGGAGGAATATCATTAAATTATTATGGAGTTTTCCTCATACACCCTGATAGATTCATCACTGATTTTCTTTTTTAAAAAAATAGTCCCTATATATTAACAATTAGAGAATGGGAGGAATATATTTATCCAAAATAATTTTCTAGAACACCTTCCACTCTATCACTTCTATAACCCCCTTGTTCTTCAAATTTATGAACAAATCCATGATTTTTTAGCTTCACCTTACATATGATAAACAACCAACATTACCTTATCTCTTAAAGAGAATAGAAAGTTATAGATGATATTTTCATTGGATATGATGCATTATTTGGAAAAATAAGAGAATGAAGTATTCACTAAATGTTAATGGTATTTACCGTGTAAAGGTATCAATTTAAAAACCCTATTTCTTAAGAGGATTTGGGAATTCCTCTGGATTCAATTTAAAAAAACGATTCAATTAAGAATGTATAGTAATGATGTTTGTGATTCATTCTCCAATAATATTGTTCTTCTAATTTTCAAAGTCATCACATTTTTTGTCACATTAGTTCTTGACTCAATTATTTCTATTTCTATCCATCCACTATAATAAATAAAAAAATTGGGATTAATAATTTTAAATTGTTAAAAACCAAACAGAGAAATTATAGAAATTAAATGGATAACTTGTAAATTATTCATATTCATTAGCCTTGGAATTTATGTGCTTTAATCTATGTTATCCAGGATATTTTTTCAAAAATAAAATATTACGGTCATTTCCATAATAAATAATGAATCATTAGAAGATTTTTTAGTTAACAAATCATATCCCATAGTAGGGTTAAACATGGCGTGCAACAAGGGCCCTTTTAATAACCCATTTCATAATAAGGTTTAGATCAATATTTTTTTTGTTGTTGATACCCCTACGCACATATGTGCTATATCCACATCCACTTATAGTATCCAAAAAAAAGATATATTAACGTGGAAACAAATAAATATATACATTAACAAATTTTAAGATTGTATTCATATGCTTATTATTATCTATAAAGCATTCTATTTTGTTTTCAAATACTAATACCCAAAAAAGGACTTTCCTTTGATGTAGATTATGAAAAATCATGTAATTAGTATACTTTATTTTAGGATTTATTAGGTAAAAACACAAATAGTAAAACCCATAAGATCCTGAAGCATAGTTTCATTGGTATATTATGTATATAAAACATCTATATGACACATTATTACAAAAACATTATTTAAAACTTCCTTAAAAATATTTTAATACTAAATAACTTTGAAAACTATAATGGATTACATGAAGACATACATAAGAATAGGATGATCTATAAATACTAGTAAGGGAATAAAAATATAATATGATGAAAGTATAAAATTCAATAGGAATATCTAATCAACATAATGGGATGATAATAAAAATATTAATCAATGATGCATGATAAAACACGATAGAATAAATGCAACAAAGGAATGTGGGCACAACATTAAACATTACAACATAATCATAGGTCAATGATAACTACTGAGAAATAATAACATGGTAAAAAATTTCTATAATGGATTTGGTTTACTCCAAAATCCCATAAATTATTTATCATGCATCTAAAATATTATTGAGTGTCATTAAGAACTATATAAATCCAGCATCACTCATTACTAACATATCATTTACATGCATTAGTGTTCCACAAAGATCATTTAGAATATGATACTATTTTATCACATTTAACCACAAGATTAATTAATATGGTATAAAAACATGTAATTACATAATTAAATAAGGATAGGTAAGTCTAGGTTAATACCCTTGAGTGGAAATGGGGATGATATTCATATTTCAACGATTTGTCTAGGAAGAAATTGCTGGATTATTTTGGCTTCATGACATGGGTACATAATTAATTTTGGAAAGGATTAATGTGAGTGAAATGGGATAATAAAAAATTAAAAATAATAATGGAACTATTTTCTAATTTTAATAACATAATTCAATAAGGAAAATTTTTAATTAAAATGTATAATACAAAAAGCGTTCTTGATTAAATGTGTGTCCTGGAAAAGAAAATAAAATTTTTGCAGAATAAAAGGGGTAAATAATGATTCGTGTGAGTGATTAAGGAGAGTGAAAGGTCTCTCTAAAAAAAATAATAAGGGTTGTAATGTGGATTTATGATAATATACCCGAACGTGAATAAATAGAAAAGGCATAACACAAATGTGGTTCTTGAAAAAACGTAGAGAACGAGAGGATCCATTACAATGAGAGGGTGTTTCTCAAAAGAAAGAAGGATATTATTGATTGATTGTGAGAACATTCAAAGTAATATATGGATTGAATGTTATATTATAGTCATGTAGCAAAGTTTATTAGTAATGATGAATGGGAAAATGGGATAGTTTATATAGGACAAGAGAGGGGAGTTCTTTATTATATTCCAAACATAGGTCTTAGAACCTATAAAATAATGTAATAAAAATAGAAACCTTCCCATGAATTTTTTCGATATTAAATTCTAAATTAATGTATTTTAATTTATTTTATATTTACATTAACTATTTACATTAAAGTAATACCCATGTCGATGTGGAAGTGAGTCATGTTTAAAAATAATTGAAATTAAGAACAAAAAATAAAATATTTTTTTGGAGGATTCATACATGTTTTAAAAAACTAATTATGTTACCTAAAAAGGAAATTATATTAAGGGGGAAACATATATTTGTTCATTTATAAATTTTATGTCACATAATACACCAATTATTGGTCATTATTTTGTTATAATACACACTATATATTTATATCGTATTTAATTATTTATTAAAAATTCAAATATCTCAGAAATTATAAAAAAGTAACCATTATATAATATAAACATGATGATTAAAAAAATAATATTTACTGAATTTAAATATGTATCCATATATGAAAAATTATACTTTTAAATTAAAATCCTCTTTGACGAAATATACTTTGTTTTTTCAACAGTGACATTTTCCTAACACATATAAAAAATACATTTTCAATTCCTAAAAAGTATATTATCATTTATATTTAATATGTACCATTTAATAATAATATATTATAAAGAAATAATTTATTTATAAAATTAATTAATTCAATTAAAGTATATCCTTAATTGAAATTACATTTTAAAAAAACATAAAATTCAATTTTTATTGTATTAAAATATGATTCTTTAAATACTCATTATTTTATAATTTATAAATTATAAAAAATTCGGAAAAAATATCATAATTATTTTATTTAAAATAACATATACATATTCATAAGGATATAGATGAGATACATATCCCTTGGTTACACAAATGAACTCTTTGAAGGTAAGGTTCGTGATGATTTGATTTTCATGGGGTGGTTTGATGAACCTGGTTTGGGACATGATATTAGTGATCTTGAAATTACCCTATATATGTTTTAGATCCAGATTTATTTATGGGATCTAGGATTGGCCTTGGTCAATGTAAAATCAATGAGATGTTCGCTCCCTTTGAAGATCCGATAAATAAGATTCATAGTGTATGATCCTTCTTGTTGAGCCCATCACTTGTTTTTTATATGTCTTTTGGAAATTATCAAATTCCTTTATATATATTAATTATATGATAATTATTAAATGACTTTGTTATAAATGGTTAAAATTTATTATTTTATTTTGAATTTTATAGGAAATAACTTATAAAAGTCCAATAAAACCAATGAGGTGCATGTCTTTTCAATATTTACATTAAAATAATTAGCCAAATGACCATTTAAATGGGAACATAATTTTTAATAGTTTGAGTTGTTATATAGGAAATCCTACTCAATAATTTGAAATCTTAGGCTATTCATTATTGGGATGCAAAAAAATTTATTCACCCCTTCAGGGGTCACTGTCTTGACCTGTAACTCAGGACCCGTGTCGTGACTTCCCAATGCCTACCTCTAATGGGATAGGGGGTGGAGACTAGCACCTCATAGGTATTTCCCAAAAATGCGATCAATTTTTCTAAGTACCTATACACATGCACACGTCTCTCAGAAAAAATTTGAATTGAAAAAAATAAATAAAAAATCATTCATACCTCTATGATGCCAGCAACAGAGTATGATAGTGCATAATTGAAAAGTAAATTGATCTTGAATAAAAGCCCAACTAAAAAAAGAATAAGATCTTAAATTTGTCTAGAAAAAAACCCTACATGAGGGAATGTATAGAAATAGTTGTCTGAATTCATTGAAGCGATCCTCATCTTTTGGGCCTCTATCTAAGAACCACCTAGCACCAGTCCACCAAGGACTCCGTCAAAATTTCGGTCGTCAACACAATACCCGACAGATGCATGAATAGGTTGTGTAGGAGTGAGAAATACAATTCTCAGCAGGGGCCATGAAACAAAGAATGAAGATACAACTAGAATTAGAAGAAGTAAATCAAAAAGGACTCACATGATGTAAGACACAATGGAAACACACCAAGAACACCACAATGAAAGCACTAAAATTATAGTCAATACACTCTGCTCAAATAGGTTGAAGTATAAATAAAAAAATATGGATTTATAGTTGTAGTACATAGATACCTTAGTATCTATGACAATAGAAGTGTCGGTAGTGTACGGATCATCAATGGAGCATGGAGAATCCATTGTGCATGGAGTGTCGATGGCACACATAGTGTCAGTGGAGAAAAAATAATGAGTGGTGCATAGAGATTTGGTGGAACCTGGAGTAGTGATGGAATTTAGGACGTTTTTATCTAATGCAGAATCAATGGAGCATGGAGTATCAATGGAACACAGAGCATCGATGGCCCACTGGGCATCGATGGTGCACATGGCATTGGGGGTCAAGAAATCCCCCAAGTGACATTGTCACAACCCTCCATAAGACTCCACTCATAGCGCGCTTGTTTCAGGAGAACCTACAACTCAATAATTTATCTTATAAACCAACATCCAAAAAAAATATCTTAAAGTATCTCAAAAGGACTACCTTATCTCATAGGTCCCAACAAAGTAAACAGATCATCAAATGGACACAAAATTTGAAAGACACAACTAATTTTGTAAAAAGTGTCTCATCTGGGTTTGACCCGACCAGGTCTCGCCGACCTTACCTAGCCCGGTTTTCCCGACTAGACCCAACCCAGTCTATCCGGCTCGACCAAGATGATTTTTCCAAGCCCAATGGACCGCTATACCATAGCTTGGTAATCCACCAGAGCGGGAATGATCCTTTAGTGCATGGATCATAGTTCACTCCCGGTCAACTCGGTCGCCACATTCATCATAGACGACACCACATACCGAACCCCTAGTCTAAAAGCCATGTTTTCATGGGGTCCTCCTCTACCATAACCTCTGAGCCAAGTCCTGCCGTATCCACCACCACAACTACCTACCGTGGCGCATAAGGCAACCCTTCTTTTATTACAAACTTAAACATGATTTATTACATAAATTGTCACTTGATACAACATGGATGATCGAGAGGTCTTGTGTCTTTGGGGATTAGGATCATTACATAACCACTTAAAACATGAAATACAACATATTTATTGAAAACATCCTTTACATGACCACTACATTCCCTCGTACCTTGCATTTCATGGGATAACCTGGGGACATGCATAAGAAAATGGTGAGCTATAAAGCTCAGTAAGGGAATAAAAATGGAATACATGATGAGTAAAATACTTGTTATACAATAGGCATATCAATAGATCATAAGAGAAACATTAACACAAAGGCATGATAAATAATGATAATCATAACATGGAAATGTGGCAACAACACTTAACATGGAATTAGCATGAGACAAGGCTCATTTCATATGGAGCATGAGTAAATCCTCATTACACATGAATCATGAGTAAACCCACGTTGCACTTGAATTATCATGATTCAACACTCATTTCACATGACGTATCATGATACTATACATTACCCAATGCATTGGAGTGCTATAAGGGGACACCGATCTTAAATATTTCATTTCTTGGAAAAGTGTGCCACATGGATCATTAAACATTGATTCATAAAACACAATCATTTATTCAATGATAAAGGAATGTGGAATTCATACATGAAGCTTTATAATAAATAAGTTGATGTGCATAAAGGTTAATACCCTTGATGGTGAAATTGGCATGGTATTCACTACACAATGACATTGGCTTAGAAAATCAGTGTGATTTCGGCAGCGTAACTGCATGACATAAGAGTTCATAAAAATGGTTTATGAAAGAGAAAGGGGTTCCTCATCATATTTAAATGTAATGGACAGTATGTAGGTTATATAGATAGATATACAAACAATTTTAATGGAATTTAGATTCATGATACAAATGTATTTCTTGAATGTAAAAGTGGAGAGAGAATTTCCTTTCTGAATTTTGGCATAGTAACGGGTGTACATGGGAGGCATTTACTGAGAGATAAAGGGGTCTCCCATCATTAAAACATAAAGAGGGCAGTATTAGGGAGGTGATAAACCATACCCCAACATTCATAATTGAAATTAAAATGGCAAAACAACTTAAATAAAATTGGACAAAATTGAGAAGGGAAGAAAAAACCCTTACTTGGAAGTGTGCTTCCAAAGGATTGAGAGAGGCTTGAGAGAGGATTCTTGGGAGGTTTGGGCACCTTGAGAGGATTATAGAGTGATTAGGGAAGAGGTTTGACGAACTCCAAAGGATTTGAGTAAGGAGGAAGTGGGAGCTTGAGTGGATTTATATAGGAAAGGTGAGGGAATTCTTTATTATTTAGGTTTGGGACCTCGTATATTAAATTAGTCGAAACGACAAACCTTATCATGGTATTTTACCATGGTTTTAGGAAAATGGAAGAGGTAAACTATATTTTATAAGGCAAAATTCTGATCTTCTTAAAATTATATGGTAGCTTATGTGGAGGTGAGTCACACTCCCATGGAAAACAATTTAAAAAGACAAGTTGTTTAACAAGTTTTGAAGGGTCCATTAATGCTTTGAAAAGTAAGTCATAAAAACCCAAAATCACATTATTTTAATCTTAAAACATATATTGGCCGAACATAAAGCTTATTGTATTTTTTTACATCACTATTTGTTCATTATGATGTCATAAAACACATTATATATTTAAACAGTATTTAATTTTTACCCAAAAAAATGACTCTCTCAGAAAATTATGAAAAATTCACCATTGGATAATTTCGAAATCCTGATTCTATAAATAACATTTATTTTATCTATATAATTTTCTATGTATTCTAATTTTTACTTTTAAAATAAAAACCAACATTTATCGAAAATTCACAGGTTTTCACAAAAATGGCTTTCAAACCTTAATAAAAATTTCAATTTCATTCATAAAATTATATGATCATTTATATATAATAAAATTAATATAATAATAATAATAATATTTTATTAAAATATTATTTAATTCAAAAATCACTTAATTTAATAAAATAGAGTTGTTAAATTAAATAATAACAAAAAACACTATTTTCACTTAAAAACTATTTAAAATGTATCAATAATGACAAGAATGTATATTCATTATTATATAAAAAAACAATGTACATGAACATAGTTATAGAGATTTGTTACATAACCCCTTAAAACAGCCCCATAAGACCTTAGGGTAAGGTGTGCGATGGTGATAGACTCTTGGGGTGGCTCGAATAACATCGCTCGAGTGGTAATTTCTATCAACTTCCACTTTTCCCGTAGACGGTCACGTTCAATCTTGACATGATGGACCTCACCTTGGGCTTGAGCGAAGCCCAAGGACACCACCTCTTTTCTGAGCTCTGACAAATGGGATTCGTATGGAGCAATTCTACTGGATGAGGCCATCAGTTCCTTTGACTGAGTAAATTGGATTTGTTAAATCCCTATATTTATACTAATCATGTGATCACTGTTCAATAGCAATAAAAGTAACGGTCACAATTGATAACATAAAAACATAGAAGTTGACATTTTATAAAAACATATTATATAAAGAGACATTTATTATGATCTTGGGGGATTTCCATTAATGAAACTTTGTGTCGTTATAGTATTCCCCCTTAAGAAATTTCTCCCTCGAAATTTCCTTTTCCCACACTAAAATAGATGTGGGTAACTCAGCTTCATCATTTCCTCCAATTCCCAAGTCTCTTCTTCAAACATGTGGTTTCTCCACAACACATTGACGAGGGGCATCGTCTTATTTCGTAGAACATTTTCTCTACTATCTAAGATCTTCACTGGTTGCTCCTCATAAGAAAGATCATCCTCCAATTGTACCACCTCAGAAGTGAGTACATGTGAAGGGTCTTGTATATACTTCCTTAAGAGGGATACATGGAAGACATCATGTACTTTGGCCATGGTAGTTGGATGTGCTAGTCAATAGGCCACAACCCCGACATGATCAAGTATATAGAAGGGGCCGATTTACCATGGACTTAACTTCCCTTTCTTTCCAAACGTCATGACCTTCTTCAACGGAGATTTGCGTAGAAAAACCATGTCTCCAACTTTAAACTCATGGTCTCATCGATGATTATCTGCATAACACTTCTATCGACTCTGGTCTTCCTTGATATGTTGTTGTATGGTTTTCACCTTCTACACCATTTCCTCGACCATTTCCAGTCCAATCAGCTTACGTACACTGACCTCATCCCAACACGTCGGTGTTCTATACCTCTTCCTATAAAGGGCTTCATATGGTGCCATTTGGACGCTCAAGTGGAAACTGTTATTATAAGCGAACTCAACCAGAGGAATATGTTGATCCCATCCTCCTTTAAAGTCCATTTTGCATGCTCTCGTCATGTCCTCAAGTGTTTGGATAGTTCGCTCAGATTGGACATCAGTTTGAGGATGATAGGCCATACAGAAGTTCAGTTCAGTATTCAGAGCATATTGAAGACTCTTCCAAAACATAGAGGTGAATGTTGGATCTCAGTCAGACACAATAGTTAGTGGTACTCCATGTAGCCTTACCACTCCCCTAATATATATCTGTGCCAGTTGATCCAAAGATAAATTTTCCCGAATAGTAATTAATTGAGCAGTCTTTGTAAGACGATCCACAACAACCCAGATTGCAGTGCTTCCTTCCGATGTCCTTGTATGTCTGGTGACAATGTCCATGGTGATGTTCTGCCATATCCATTCTAGTATGGGCAATGGTTGCATCATCCCCTTAGACTTCAGCCTCTCTACATTCACTTGCTGGCACACTAGGCACTTTGATGTATACTCAGTGATCTCTTTTTTCATATTATCCCACCAAAAGTTTTCTCGGAGATCTCGTTACATCTTTTTGCTCCCTGGGTGAATAGAGAAATTTGAACTATGTGCATAATCCAAAAGTTCCTTCTTCAGCTCAGGACATAATGGAATGCATAGCCTTTTCCAAAATCGCACAATTCTTTCTTCATTAACATTAAACACTGAGGATTTCCCTTTTTTGATAGTTTCTACTATATCCTGAATTCCTACATCATCATTTCGAGCATTATTTAACCTTTCCCAAAGAGACAGTTGAGCAATCATTTTTGAAAGTATTGATGATGTTCCATTCTTTATGATTACCATGTCCATCTTCATCATGTCTAAGAATATTGGATCCTTCTCAATTCTCATCATTGATAGAATTGTAGGGTCCTTTCTACTTAGGTATTCTTCCACCTTGTTTGCTTTCCCATGGTGGTAATGTATTGAAAATTCCTAATCCTTGATGATATCTATCTATCTTCTCTGGCGCATATTAAGCTCTTTGTGTCTGAATATATATTTAACACTCTTGTGGTAAGTATATATCTCACATTTCTCCCCATTGAGATAATGCTTCCATATTTTCAATGCAAATATCACCACGGACAACTCCAAATCATGAGTTGGATAGATTTTCTCATAGATTTTCAACTGCCTTGAGTCATGGGATATCACTTTATCATTTTGCATCAACACACATCCTAAGACCTACTTCGATGCATCACTGAATACAACAAACATTTCCCCACATGTGGGTAACGTGAGCACAGGAGCAGTGATAATCCTCCTATTCAACGCCTTGAAGCTTTCTTCACATTCATCACTCCAAGAAAACTTTAGTCCCTTTCGAGTTAGCTTGGTATTTGGGTAGGAAAATCGTGAGAAATTCCTCACAAACCATCGATAATATCCAGCTAAACCTAAGAATCTACGGATATCCGTTACCAATGTTGGCCTCGTCCATCCCTCAATTGCCTCTGTTTTGGAGGGATCCATTGATATACCATTTATTGTAATGATATGGCCCATGAATGAGACCTCCTTCAACCAGAACTCACACTTGTTGTACTTTTCATAGAGTTTCTCCTTGCACAAAGTCTCTGGTACAGTTCTTAAATGCTCCTCATTGGTTTTGGACCATATTAAAATATCATCTATAAAGACTACCAAAAATTTGTCAACGTAATCTCTAAAGACTCTATTCATCAAGTCCATGAAGATTTGATGGAGCATTGGTGGGTCTGAAAGGCATTACTATGAATTCATAGTTCCCATATCTTGTTTAAAAAGCATCCTTGGGGACATTTTCCTTCTTCATCCTTACTTGATAATATCCCAACCACAAATCTACCTTGGAGAAGTATTGTGCTCCACATAGCTGATCGAACAAGTCATCGATCCGTGGAAGAGGATACTTGTTCTTTATCAGGATTTTTTTATGTTCATGATAATCGATGCAATGCCACATTGACCCATCCTTTTTCTAGATGAAGAGGACCGGTGCACCCCATGGTGAAACACATGGGTGTATAAACCCTTTATCCAGATTCTCCTATAGTTTTTCTTCATCTATTCAAGCTCCACGACATCCATTATATATGGATTCGTGGATATTGGTAGTGCCTCGGGTATAAGTTCAATTGAGAATTCAACATCTCTTCTAGGCGGAAGACCATGCAGTTCCTCGGGAAACACCTCAGTGAATTCCCTCACGATAAGAATTTCGCCAAGGATGGTTTCTTCCATGGACACAATCATTTAAGCCTGATACACGTGCCCATAGGGAAATAATATCCATTATTGAGATGATAGTGCGAATGGAGATTCATATTCCTCCTTATAATTTAAAAGAATCGGGGGTATATTCTCAATATAGAGTGTGATTTACCTCTCCCGACAATTTATGTTGGCTCTATATAAAGAAATCCAATCCCTACCATGAATTGAATCAAATTCCCCCAGAGGGAGTATGATGAGGTTCTTTTGGAAATTCAATCCACATATTATGATAGGGGAGGACTTATATTCATGGGATGCAATGATTTCCCCATTTCCCATACTCACTGACATCTTCACATCAGTGATTTGTAGTGGTGATGGGATTATTCTACTAAACATTCGAGATATGAAAGAATGCATAGAACCTGAATCAAAATGTTCATTCCCTATTCTTGATTGAATAACTAGTGTACATATCACCACTTCTTTGTCGGGGTTTGCTTCGGATGAAGTGATGGAAAAAGATCTTCCTTTCTACCTTGTAGGTTGTTGGATGCCTCTGAAAACCCATGGTTTAGGGAACTGATTTGAAAAGTGCCCCAGTTCTTTTTAGTTGTAGTAATGAACAATGCGATGAGGTTCGAACGGAGTTTTCCTCTCCTCTATCGTAGCTATGGGTCTTTCTTCCAGATAGTTAACAGCTAGGTGCCCTTTTCTTCCACACCTAAAGCATTTCCTCATCCCCTTGAGGCAATTTACAGTGTGCTTCTTCCCGCACTTTTGTAAAGTGGGGTGTTGGATCATCTTATCACTATTGGATTTATCCATTGGACCACCAGCATTAAATTACACCTTACGCTTCTTTTCTCCATGATACCCCTGTGATTCCTCAATCTCCATTTCGACATTGAGGGAACATAGGACAATTTCCTCATAGCTGTCGAAGTCACAGATCGCTAATTCTTTCCGCAGGCTAGGATTCAGCCCACCAAAGAAGCGGTCAACCGTGCATTCGGGGGTAACGACAAAGCCGAAAGCATATCGTGCAAGACATGTGATGTTTTCCTTGTATGCTCCAACAGATTATTCTTCTTTTTGTTTGAGGGAAATTAAGTCCCTTTCCTTCTTAACCCGGAGGGTGTGTGGAAAATATTTATCGAAAAAAATATTCTGGAAATCCTTCCATTACAATGCCTCTATCTCCTCCTTATGCTTCGTATTTTTTATCAACGTTCACCATTGATCAGCTTCACCCTCCATAGGAAAATGCTGCCAGGATAACCTTCTCTTGTTCATAACATTGAATGATGGAGAAGATCTTTTAAATGGAGTTGATCCATTGTTCAGCGATCGTGGGATGGGATGATCCACTAAAAGTAGGAGGCCTTTGTCTCATTAAGCTCTCGATAGAGACTTGTTCGTTCTTATGGGGGGTTGAACATTCCTCTTGACCCATGTTTCTATTCAAATCTTGAGTTATCTAAGAGAGAAGCATGACAAACTTTGCGATTCCCGCTCCCATTGGATTGGGCATCTAATTAGTACAGTCATCACACTAATCTTCACATCAGTTGTTAGCCCGAGTCCTCTTATTCCTGGCCATTGGCTAGAATAAAAGGAATGTTAGGGGTTAACACATAAAGTGTAATCCAAATACAAAAGTTGATGAATTATATATAAACTTTTATTTCCTTAAATCATGAGTCTATAGGATTCAATCTAGCATTTTCATGATATACTTTCTAACATATATTCTTAGGGGCATTTTTTTAATTCCCTTAATAAGGGTTCATACTAAGCATGGGAATTTACCAAAACATACCCACCGGGAGTGTCATAACCAAGAGTGCATTAAGGCCCTTTGTTGTGCACCAGTTCTCGTTTGAGTCTAACTCAAAGTGGTGTTTTCGGGTTTTACCCCTAGGATACATCTGTGCCAGAGCCACCTCTACCTACTCGTATCCAAATAGGGATGTATTTTCTTGATAAACAACTTACTCAGTACATACCAAAAATTGGGGATGTTTTTATTATACTTAGTCTTGTCTCTAAGGCTTTACTGGGGTTTTCAAATCCTAATCCCTAAAATAACTAAACCTATCCTCTGATACCAACTAAGACAACCCTACTTTTATTACAAACTTAAACATGATTTATTACATAAACTATTCACTTGGTACAACATAGAAGATCTAGAGGTCTAGTGTCTTTGGGGCTTAGGATCATTACATAACAACTTAAAACATGAAATACAACATCTTTATTGAAATCATCCTTTACATGACCACTACATTCCCTCGTACTTAGCATTGCATGGGATAACCTGAGGACATGCATAAGAAAAGGGTGAGCTATAAAGCCCAGTAAGGGAATAAACATGGAATACATGAGGAGTAAAATACATGTTAGGAAATAGGCATATCAATATATCACAAGAGAAACATGAACATAAATGCATGATAAAGAATGATAATCATAACATGGAAATGTGGCAACAACACTTAACATGGAATTTGCAATAGCCAAGGCTCATTGCACATGGAGCGTCAGTAAATCCTCATTGCACATGAAGCATGAGTAAACCATCATTTCACTTGAATTATCATGATTCAACACTCATTTCACATGACTTTCCATGATACTATACATTACCCAATGCATTGGAGCACTATAAGGGAACACCCTTCTTAAACATTTCATTTCATAAATAAGTGTCCCACTTGGATCATAAAACATGGATTCATAAAACATAATCATTTATTCCATGATAAAGGAATGTGGAATTCATACATGAAACATTATAATCAATATGTAAATGTGCATAAAGGTTAATACCCTTGATGGAGAAATGAGAATGGTATTCACTACACAATGACATTGGTATAGAAAATCGGTGCGATTTCAGCAGCGTAACGACGTGACATAAGAATTCATAAAAATGGTTGATGAGAGGGAAAGGGGATCCTCATCATTTTTACAGGTAATTTACAGTACATAGGTCTTATATATACATTTACCAACAATTGTATTGGAATTTAGATTCAAGATACAAAAGTATTTCTTGAATGTAAAAGAGGAGAGACAAGTTCCTTTCGGAATTTCGGCATTGTAACTGGTGTACATGGGAGGAATTTAATGAGTGAGAAAGGGGTATCCCATAATTCAAACATAAATAACGAAAAATGAGGGAGGTGAAAAAATATAACCCAACATTCATAATTGAAATTAAAAGGGAAAACGACTTAAAGAAAACTGGACAAAAATGAGAAAGGAAGAAACAATCTTTACATAGAAGTGTGCTTCCAAAGGATTGAGAGAGGCTTGAGAGAGGCTTCTTGGGAGCTTGGAAAACCCTAAAAGGATTATAGAGAGAATAGGTCAGAGGTTGGATGAACTCCAAAGGCTTTGAGTGAGGTGGAAGTGGTATATTGAGTGGGTTTATATAGGAAAGGTGAGGGAATTCTTTATTTTTTAGGTTTGGGACCCCTAAAATTAAATTAGTCCAAACCACAAACCATCCCATGCTTTTTGCCCATGTTTTTTGGAAAAGGGAAGAGAAAAAAAATTATAAGGCCAAAGTCCGAACTTCTTAAAATAATAGGTTTTCTTATGTGGAGGTGAGTCACACTCCCATGGAAAACAATTTAAAAATACTATGTGTTTAATAAGTCTCGAAGGGTCCATTATGGCTTTGAAAAGTAAGTCAAACATACCCAAAATCACATTATTTTAATGTTAAAACATATAATAGCCGAACATAAAGCTTATAATATTTTATTACATCACTATTAGGTCATTATGAGGTCATAAAACACATTATATATTTAAACAATATTTAATTTTTACCCAAAAAATTGACTGTCTTTGAAAATTATGAAAAATTGACCATTGGATAATTTCGGTGTCTTGATTCCAGAAATAAAATTTATTTTATCTAAATAATTTTATAAATATGTTAATTTTCACTTTTAAAATAAGAACTGACATTTATAAAAAATTCACCAGTTTTGACAATAACAGCTTTCAAACATTAATAAAAATTTCAAATGCATTCATAAAATTATATGATAATTTATATATAATAAAATTAATTTAATAATAATAATAATAATAATATTTTATTAAAATAGTATTTTTTTCAAAAATCCCTTAATTTAATAAAATATAATTCTTATTTAAATAATAACAAAAAAACTATTTTCACTTTAAAAACTATTTACAATGTATCAATAATGTCAACAATGTATATTCGTTATTATATACAAAAAATAATGTACATGAACATAGTACTAGATATTTGTTACGTAACCCCTTAAAACAGATGCATAAGACCTAAGGGTAAGGTGTTCGATGGTGACAGACTCTTGGGGTGGCTCAGATAACATCGTTCGAGTGGTAATTTCTAAAAACTTCCACTTTTCCCATAGAAGGTCACGTTCGAGCTTCACATGATGAAGTTCAGCTTGGGCTTGGTCAAGAGCGAAGCCCAAAGACACCACCTATTTTCTGAGCTCTGAAAAATGGGCTTCGTGTGGACCAATTCTATAGGATGATCCCATCACTTCCCTTGTCTGGGTAAATTGGATTTGTTAAAGCCCTATATTTATATAATCATGTGATCATTGCTCAACGGATATAAAAGTAACAGTCAAAATTCATAAAATAAAACCAAATAAGTTGACATTTTATAAAATTATTTTCTATAAAGCGAAATTTATTAAGATCAAGGGGGGTTTCCATTAAAAAAAATTAAGTTCGTTACAGCGCATGGCTGCCGCCCACAGCATGTGCCACTGCAGGCTCCTCCTCTATCACTACCTCATTGCACAGTCACTGTGCGCCCCACCAGAACCCAACCTCACGCTAGGATGCACACTACCCTACTTTATTTCCACCCTACCAGACACCCACCGATCATCCTTCCCTCCACTATGAGCTATTTCATTCCTTCTATTATCATATCACACCTCTACAATTCTGTCACCGATCACAAAATTAGGTCCCAGATCATTGTAGCTTGGATAGTGGGTGAAATGATCAATCATTCGAAAGGGATTAAAATTTGGAATACTTCACAAAGAATGTGATATATTTAGGGGGTGGTATTATGAACATGAACACCCAATGAACTTATCTTTTCTTTGTTTGATCAGATTTTATCCATTAATGTTGGTGGGATCATTAAGAAACCAACAACTAAATATTCACCAAGATTTATTCCTTTTAATCCTGCAATAATTATCCACTCAACAATAGTGAACGTACTATAGATCATCCTATTCATGGGTTGTTTTTTATTCGTTGTTTTATTATAAGAAGGGGAAATTAAATCACAAAAGGATTGACACTATGTATTGATGATTTAATCATTCCTTGAAGAAAACAAAGTTTTGTGTTGTTATTGATCCTCGATTTGCCGACGTTCTTCGTCGAGAAATATCTACTTTCACCATGGCTAAGGGAAATTCTAGGGTTATGGAGATAGACATAAATTCTTATGATGTGGTTTATTAAAAAAATAAACCACCACTCTGTCAACACGTAATTTTTAATAAAATATTTCTATTAGAGATTTTAATGATATCTACATCCAAAATCAATCATTGAAAAGTGGCACATACTGGTCATGATTATTCCCTGCCTAAGGAAAATACCCCCTAATAGACTAAATAGTGGTCTTGTATTTCAAATCTGAGTTACCATTTATGAGTTATTAGGATTTAAAAATAATATATTATTTATTAAATTATTTTAATAATAGTAATTCCACTAGTGGCATTTTCTACATAGGACTCTCATTGACCAATGATAGATTGCACCAAGGGTGAAGCCACTACTCTATGCTAAAGGGTGCCACCATATATATAATCTGTTTAACATTTAGGATTTATTTAACTTTTTTATAAAGGTCATGTATGTATGCTATTAAAAACATAACATTTTTCAAATAATCATTCCAGGAACCCCATGCCTCAGAATCACATTCCATCTCAGTGAATGGTCTCATAATTATCTTAAATAATATCTAAAAATAAATTAGGAAAATATCAGTTATTATATTCTCCCCACTATAGGGATTTATATCCCAGAAATCCAAAAAGCGTTACTCAAAAAAAGGTGATAGTACTATGCATGAATCTAATCATCCTACTCCCAAGTGCTCTTCTGGATATTCTGGGTCATCCTTCGAATCCATGCTAGAGGAATCAACCACCAAAAATGGATCTTCTAATGTGGATCCTCAATATCCATTGGGTACTATATAAAAGTCAATCAATCATCAATATCCAACTCACACCAATCGACAACATGAAATGGATCGTGCACATACCTCCTCAGCTGAGACATGTGGAAGACCTCATGAACTAGGCGCGACTACGACTGCAGAGCATGGTGGTACACCACGTCTACAAGTCTACAAAGAATCTGGAAAGGGACGATTTATCTCGATAATAAATTATCACCCCAACTAAATTTCTGCAATCCCCACTGAGGCGAGACAAGAAAGAACACATGGCCTCCCTCCTCAAACTTCAAATTACTCTCCCGCCTATCACCATATGACTTATACTAGATCTGTGGAGTCTTTATTTGATCACTAATGATCTACACCTTCTTGGTGGTACCCCAAATGAACTTTGGAACCATGAGTGATGACTCTCATTGGTTTATCCAGCATAGTGGTAACCTACATGGTCACCCATAAAATTTGAAAAATAGTTGCATACCAATGGTGGAGTGGTATATATTATTATACAAAAAATCCACCATAGGAAAGTAGTCCTCAAAACAATGTCTAAAGTATAGGATGCCAGAACATATCATATCCTATAGAACAGAGGTGGTCCTCTCTGTCTGTCCATCCGTTTGGGGTTGAAACACTGTTCTCAAGCGCAACTGAGTCCCAAACACATCCTAAAATCAATTTGATAATTGAAATGTAATGTTATCATCGTGATCTGAGACTATCATCAATTTGACACCATGGGGTAAAACTATATTTTACATATAGAGGAGCCCAATATCTCTACTAATTTATGTCCACAGATCTTTATGAAGTGGGCAGACATGTTATGTTGGTCAATGATCACCCAAATGGTACCATATCCCCTATAATTGTATTGTAAACCCATAAAAAAGTCCATCGATATCACATTTCACATACAATTTTTCACCTCAAGTGGTTTATCCAAACACGTTTTAGCCTAGTGAACAACCTTCACTTGATGAAAAGTGAGGCATTGAGAAATAAACTCTGCCACCACCTTCATCCTCCCCGAACACCAGAACTGACGTTGGACTTCCGAATACAACTTTTCTACTCATTGATGTACTAGATAATGGGAAGCATGTAAATAATTCAATACTTTCACCCACAAAATCACGGGAAATACACTTCTCCCTATGAAGAGAAAGACATGCTCCCATCAATTCAAATATCCATTAGGTGCATGCCATGTAGACATCTGAGTAGGTGTTTTCTCATAGATGATATCTTTGAGTTGCGCCTCACTGACACTATATATTATTGTAGTGGTATCCACCATCAAATAAATATAATATGCTTCATATCTATCCAAAAAGTATATTTTTAAAGAGGCTAACTGGTTTGATGCCTTGATAAGTAGTTGTGTACTCGATCACTGGCTGATAGCATCTTCCTCCATGTTCCCATTACTGGGAGTATAGACTATATAGAAGTAATAGTCCTGGAGTAACTCTATCCAAATCCTTTTTATCAAGATTAAATAATTATGAGAGAATAATTACTTGAGGATCTTGTGGTCAGAGTAGACGTTAAACTGCTCTAACAACAAGTAGATTATCCACATCATAAACACGAATACTACCATTGCGAACTCATGATAATGAGTTGTGTAATTACTCTCATGCTTCGTCAACTAGAGATAACTATAGTCCATTAACACTTTCCCCTACATCAATAAAAAACTTTGACCGGTCCTTCATGCATCAGAGAACACCACGCACTCAACACGCTCCTATGATAATCTCATGATGGGAGAACTGTTCAACCACAAACATAGCTCCCAAAAGTAGTGTTGGTAATTCTCTTTCCACAAAAAAGGATTAAAGTTCTCATTAACAGCTATAAAATTTGCTACTAACCAATAAAATTTGGGTAAAAAGATCTGATAGTATCCATCCAAACCCAGAAAACTTCTCACCATGTAACACTCTTGGGTGGATCCCATTGAATAACTTATTCAATCATCAAAGGATCTACTACTACTATAGCCTCTGAAATAATGTGTCCCAGAACATTGATCTCTTGTTTCCAAAATAGAAACATTAAAATATTTCACTAAATTTGGTGCTCCTCCTTAGATGTTGATTACCCTAGAATTCCATCAATGAAGACCACGACAAACTAGTCTATGTAAGGTTGGAATATACATTTAATGTGTCCCATGAACACTTTTAGGGAATTATTCATGCGAAATGGAATCACTATGTACAACTAGTGGTATTACTAACATCTTATGTATATCATCGAGATGTCCTCATCCCGTTCTTAAAGCTATTGATAGCCAGATATGTTGTCTATCTTCGAGAACCACCTTGATCCCTTAATACGATTGAAGAGGTCTTCAATCCTTGGTTGAGGATACTTGTTCATCATAATCACCTAGATCATGTTTTTTAATTCCAAACAAAATAGAAATATCCCATATTCCTTATTGGATAATAAAATTGGGGCCAACCAGGGTTAAACTCTGGGTATGAAGAATACCGTTCTCTCCAAGTCCTCCAGTTATACCCTTAACTCATGAAGCTCCAGAGGAGCCTTCTGATATGCAATTGTAGATATCAATACCATCCCGGGGAATATATTAATTTATAAATCCACATACATATGAGGAGATAATCTGGGAACATATTTTGGAAAGACATCCATATACTCATCCACCACTGTAGGAAACTGTGGGCTCGTCACATCCACTGTACCAGGGGTCATGTTTGTTAACTGGTGTGTGATCGGCCACACCATCCCGTGTGAAAGTTCATCCTACACTAATTTGGTTTCATTTTCACCTAAAAAGGAATACCTAGTTCCATATTTGTGGAAACAGAACACTATGTGTAGAAAACAATCAATCTGGACATCAACTGTGGATAACTAGTCTATACCAAGGATGACATCGTAAGACCCCGATGATTCCACCAAGAGATAACAACTGAAACTCTTTCCACTATAGTAAGGGAACACTATCGACACTAATGTGTGATCACTAAATCTCTTCCCATTAGAATCTCTATGCATAGGGATCGAGTCAAAAGTTATGATGGAGTCTCTTTGTCTCGAGCAAGTGTCATTAAGAGAAAAGAGTGAATGGAACCTGTGTCTATCAAAACTGCATCTAGGATGGAAAATAAATAGATCGTACGTCTAATAAAATATTGTGAAATAGTGTTATAAGCCTCCATCACATGATGTTGGACTCATCCCTGTCCACCAGCTCCCTAAGCCTATGATGGACCACCTGGGGTGGTGGTGGTAGTACCTTGAACCTCCACCCACCACCCACTGCCTATCTAACTCCTATTCCATGTTCATTTCCTAGAAGACCACACTATTCATCCCTTGTCCTCTAAATCGTTGGTCCCTAGATTGCCTTATAATAATATATATGATGAGTTGGGAAATCTGGAGCCACTTGTCCCTAATCACCACACGAGTAGTACAACCTGTTCATTGGCTGACTCGTATTACCCTGGGATCCTCGCACTTCTGAACCCATGTGATGGAGTCATCATCTAAACATTATGTTACACATGGATCCCAACAACTATTGTCAACTATATACTGCTGAATACTCAGCTCCATGACCTCCGGTGTTAGCTCCCATAGCCTGTGTCTACTATGATATAAATCTATCTTCTAGAAGAGCTCTCTCCAATACCCCAGTATATGTCGGAAAACTAAATGATAACATGGATTCCCTAACTTCCTAGTTTAAACCCTGCATGAAGGTGTGGGTATTGAATAATGGGTCCCGCAATATATCCATCGAGTAGCGATAATGATCTATAAATCTTGTCATGTACTCTATTACTATCTAGCTTCCTCATTAAAGATGCAGTAGCTCCTGTATACACATGGATAATAATGTCACTAAGAAGAAATCCTCCCAAAATAGATGATTTATGCTTTCCCTAGTGAGGGTCATCACCTCATTCATCTGGATCACTATACTCCACAATCACCCCATTGGGCCATTTATAATACTCGTGACTAGGATTTCCACTAGGTCAACAGGAATACTCACTAGGTGAAAGACATGCATAACCACCATTATCCAATCCTCACCTTCTTGGGGGTCAGGATCACCCCTTAATCTAGGAGGTCACTACCTCTTGAAGTCATGAAACACACTCATCTTGCGTGCATACTCTACCGATAATGCTGGTACTAACTGCTACTCTCAGGGTGGTGGTGACATTGGTACACAACCCTGAGGTGATATCTCTAGTACAGGTCCGTATCAAATTGCCTTATTTCTAGGAGGATTATCCTTGTGATCATGCATCATATTCTTGGATGGATATCATTGTGTATGCATCCTGAAATTTATTGTGATGTACCGTAGTCAACAGAGTATACTTGGTGATCTAACACTTACATAAGAAGGACATGAGAATAGAATCAATCCAATATGATTCATGTAACATTTATTATTTCCCTCTAACAATATTTTTCATGTACTCAGTTTGAGATGAAAATTTAGGGTCCTATTGTACGGATATGTCGGCCACCACACCAACACTGGAATCATTGGCCTAATAGTCAACCTCGAAACACTCAACATTGTTTCCCCAATCCAACCTCATAGACACCTGGTTTGATAGGTATAATAAAACTCCTTTGAAACCACTCTATCATGACCTATATCCCAGGGTCTATTCCATGACTACCCCAATCACACCTCTAAGAGTTATGGGGCTGGAATTTATTACCGAGTAGAAATATCCCACAAATGGGTTTCATTTTATAAATTACCTGTACACATGAACATGTCTACTTAAATATGTTCAAAACTAAAAAACTATTCTAAAAAGCATTCATAACACAAGGATACCAACAAAAGAGTACAACACTAAAAAAATGTAGAGTAAAAGGGGCATGAATACAATCCCAGCGAAAAGTATAATTACAATCTCCTAAATTTCATCTATAGAAATCCCTACGTGAAGGGTAGGTACAAAAAAATAATCTAATGTCACTAAACCACACCTATTCTATTGGGGATCTCTCTAAGAAACACCATAATTTTTTCCACTGAGTATTCCATCAAAGCGTTGTTCTTAAACAGAAGAAACAACCCGTGTAGGCATAGTCCATACAGTGTGAGTCAAGAAATACTCAGTTGGGGCCCTGAAACCATGAATAAATATAAAACTATGAAGTACATGTTGTATAAAAAACACAAAAAATATGTAACAATGTAAACACATTACGTAGACCACAAATGAAACACATAATGGGTGGTCAATGTGGTCATCTCACACATGTACAATTCTAATGCATGAAGAGATGGATTTCCAGTTGTAGTCCACATATTCGTATGTATCTGATAAATTAGAAGCTTTGTGGCAACATAGAGCATCAATGATTCATGGAGCACCAATGAAAAATATAATTTCAATTAATCGATGATTATTAGTGGCACACAATGCTTTAGTGGTGCACATAGTGTCAGTGGTGCCCAGAGTGGTTATGGTGCCTAGGATGTTAATGGAGCACATAGCGTCGAAGGTGCACAGACAATCGATGGTGCAAGAAGCATATATGGTGCCCATAATATTAATGATGCATGGGGCATCCATGGTTCATGGAGCGGCGATGGTGCATGATGGGTCATTGGGTCAAGTATTCCCAAAATACACAGAGTCACAACCAACCACAAGATTGTTCTTGTAGCACACTAGTTTGGGGAGAACCTAATAATAAAGTGATTAGGTTCTAATCCATATTCCAAAAAAAAAGTCATTCAACGTATGTCAAAAGGACTACCTCTCCGTAAGGTTCCCAACGCTGCAAACAGATCATCAAAAGGACACATAGTTTAAATATATATCAAATTTTGTAAAAACGGTCTGGTCTGCTCTAGGTCCGAACCGACCCAACCTGGTTTTCCAAACATGACCCCACCTGGTTGGTGTCGGCAAGTCCGAACCGGCCATACCCAATGGGATGAGCAGTCTAGCCCATTGGGCCTCCAAAGAGGCCTCGTACTCCTAGACCATCCCAACACATGTGGGCCATCTTCTTCAGTGCATAGCCATTCCGTGCGCTCTTCGTCAATGCAGCAGTTGTGTTGAACAATGATATCACTATTGCCCAGTCCCTAGGTCTCGTAACTCTTCTTTCCCAATTTAATATTCTTCTACATCCTCAAAGATGCATCCCAACATAGGCACCTCATCTAGTGCGGTCACGCTAGACCATGGCTTTATGCCCCAATGGAACCCAACCTCTTTCCGGGGTACACACATCCCTCATCATCGAGCACCCTACCAATGAAACATCGTTTATCACACAATATACCATAATATTAATCCTTCCTGTCGTGCTCACGTCGTACCTCTGAAATTTCATCACATATCACATCCTTTGGTCTTGGATTGTTGCTCCATGTATCGTGGTTTCATTAAATTGCGGACACGATGGGTTTTAAAGGGAGACGAATGCACAAATAATGTGATAGATTTACGGTGATTGATTAAGAACACAAACACCCATGGAGTGGACCATGAACTTCTACATTAAATGTATATGCGCTCATGATAGAATGATCATGATGAAACCCACAGTAGAATAATCACCGAGATTCACTCCATTTAATCTCACAAAAATTATCCACCCCGCAAGAATGACTGAACCACAAATCAACCTATTTGTTGATTGGTCCCCATTTGTTGTTTGATTATATTAATGGGAAAAAATTACAAAAAATTGAAACACTACCTCATTAATTGGATAGATCTTTGACATAGAAGTGTCATTGTCAATCCTTGATCTGCCAATGTTGATCATTAAGAGGTATGGTTCATCTCCTAACCTCAGGGGAATTATAGGGTTATAGAGTAATCTATGAATTCTTCTAATATGGATTATTTTAAATGTTATATGACACTGCATGAACACATAATGATCAATAAAATATTTATATTAGAAATTTTAATGATGTCTAAATAAAAAATCTAACTTTGACTCTCGACCCACAATGGTCGAGGTTAGGCCTCGCCTAAATAAAAAAACCATTACAAACTCAACAGTGGTCTTAGATTTCCTTTGTAAGTTACCATTTATGAGATTTTAGGATTTCAAAATAAAATAATTTTTATGTGAATATTCTTAATTTTAGTTATGACCCTAGTGATTGTTTCTATAGATAACTCGTGCTGACAAATGTTAACTCACGCCTATGTTAAAGCCACTACTCTGAGCTTATCAGTGCCCTTATTTTTTTGAATCCAGTATCGTATTTAAGAGTTATTTAACTTTTAAAAAAAATTTACACATGAATTCAATTAAAAACTTAATATTTTTTGACCAATCATTTTAGGAACCTCAAACCACAAAATTTCATGGTGTCTCAGTGTCTGGTACTATAATTTCCCCAAATGAATTCTAAAAATAAAATCGTGGAAATATGAGTAATCATATAAACATTCTCATATGTTAGTATATAAATACATAAAAACATTATCCTTCCATGATCCATGTCACAAAATCCCATAAACATAGAGTTCAGTTAGGTTAATAATACCACCATGTTATAAACACCATATAATTTTTACAATCACTTTAACTAATTGGGATCATTTTTGTTTTTTTAGAACTAGTATCACAATTAACCTAAAGGTGGATTTTTATTAGGAATATAACTCCAATAATAACCTACTAGACTGAAAACGCTTACCCATACCCCCAGAAACCAGTACGAATGAAAACCATATTTACAAACAAGATTTTAAATAAACCTCAGCAACCCAATTTTAACCATAAATAATTTCATTGTTACTAAAAATATTGAGTTAGTTATATTCAAATAACTTTTTAGGTTTAGAGTTATAATTATTAAAGAAAAAAATAAAACTACAAAAACCAGGTATATTGAAAAAAAAACTATTTTACCATTATATAAGAATCATCCTAATTCATAATAATTCCTTAAAATATCGAACACAATTTTCTAAACAAGATATTCTATTAGACATATCTGGTGTAATACATTTCTTCATTATGAACATGTGATTATATTAATGAATAATAAAATCCATTTTATTCGGTTCCTTATTAGGAACCTTATACATCCATATTTCATTTAATATATACTATTTATTACCATATTTTACAAATTTTTTATTCTTAGTTTTTTACATTATTTTGAAAATTTAATCATTGTTAGTTTATTTCTATAATTTTAGAAATAGAAGATGATATTTTGGTAATACATTAAATTATTAATATAACCATTATAATACCATGAATGATTCATAATTTGATAATTAACATATAATGACATCATTATTTATCTTTTTTATATTCATCCATGAAATAGATTATAGAATTGTTCACGTAGGTTTTTAAAAAAGCCCTAAACATAAAGAAAAAATATCTCAATGGGTGAGTATGGAAAATGAAGTATAATATATCATTATAAAAAAATATTTTTCAATATATCTATATGTTTTTGAGTCATATTTGATGTGGATTTTATAAATAATGAAATTCAATAGGAGAAACTAAACTATGTTATTTTGTGGAGGCGGTAGTCTTCATAATATACATTCACCATTATTTTGTTTTTTATATGCTTATGGGAAGGAATAAATATTTAGTAACATATTAGTATAATTAAATTTAAATTTACTAATTATAATTAATTCATTATATTATTACGGTTAAGGTAATTATGGAAGATAAAGTACAAAAAGATAAAGATAAATATTAAGTAATACTTACTTTTGGGACTCAAACACTATATTGGATGTGTCTTTGGAAGTGAAGGTATATATATAATTTATGAGTTTTATTGGATGGTAAAATTGTTGCTTTTTGTTGGTAATAAAATGTAATGTCTGTGTCATGATGCGGAGTAGGTACCCCATTTTATATGTGAATAAATGGGATCCTTTACAAACATCAATTCTTTTGGAATAATTACATGAAACTATAAAAGGGGTAATTATTATAAATATTATAAATTATGGATGTTTTAGTGATATTGGTTTTATAAATTATCAAAAATGGTTCTTTATATATATTTTAAAGAATCATAAGTCATTTAACCTTATATTTTGTACTTTTAATTTATATTTGTTTTTACAAGCGTAACTAGTTTTTACCCAAACAACTTAGGTTTTACTAAACATATAATATAACAAATATTAACAAATTTGGCTGTGATAAAACACAATTTATTATCCATTTAAAATAATTATTTTATAAATAATATGAAATTATATTTTAAATTATAATATCTTAAATAATTTTTTTATAGAATAATGTTGTCTTAATACTTATGTGTTCTTAATGTTAAATAAAATTGAATAAAAACTAAATGTGTCTTACTATAATTATATGAATTTAAAAAATATTATATTTATTATATAAAATATATAAATTTATTTATTTTATTAAAATTTCATATTATTTTAAAAATCTATTCTAAAATAAAAATTTTTCCATTATCATGGCCATTAACATTAATATTAGTATTCATAATTTTATTCCCAAATGTAAATTTGAAATTATTAAATAATATTATCATTTTTATCTAATTTATTAAATCTATTTTAGATATTTCTAATATATATAATTGATGAAATCAATTATTTAATATTAGAAACCACTTATAGATTTTAGTGGAAAATATTATTTCAAATCATAAAATGTTAAACATGGTTCTTATAATTTCATAATAGTATTTAAAAATTTATAGTATCAAAATATAAATAAATAATTGATCAATTAAAAGGATTCATAAAATTATTTCACTCGATTATATTATAACAATTTTATAAAAGTTTCTATTTTAGTAAAACATGTATTTTTTACTATTCACCTAAAGATAATTATTTTAGAAAGATACAAAAAATTCGTCTTATGATTATATAAAAAATTTAAAAATAAAAATGTTTTTTATGTTATCAACTTCATATTCTCATATTTTTTAATTTAACATTGCAATAATAACATTAAAATATTATTTAAATGATTTTCATGGGAAAATATTTCTTTTTAATTTATTACTGTTATTTATTTCTATTAGTTACAATTAAAATTGTTTCTAATATGTTATTCATATAAAAACAAATATCTTATCACTAAAGTCTTTATTTTTTTAAAATATATGATAAAAATAAATTTTTATAAAGGTCACATTATAAATTATAAAACAATATTATTAGTTATTTAGATACAATAATTTAATCTCTTTGTGCCTTAGATTTGAGGATAACGTTTTTTATTTTTACATATATTAAAAAATTCAATTACATTAATTTTTACAATAAAATTATATGTCATTCATTTAATAGTTATATATTATTCCACAATAAATTTATGGTTTGTTGTGGAATTAATTACATGATATTAACATTTTAGGTTTCAAAAAAATAATTAAAATCTCTTTGTTTTACAATTCCATACTTCAATAAATTTCATCATCACAATTATAATTATTAAAAAATAATGAAGTTGTTAAGGGTGTTCATAAGGTAAATACGACTCTATAATTAAATAATAATGTAGTTTCATCATCACTATAATGATTTTACTGGAAATATATTTTTTCCCTAATTATAGGAACATAAAAAATGTTTCCTTTTTTTCTAATCATTAATTTTAAATACCCCAATATAATCAAATTATTTTTCAGATGGAGTTTATAGTCATTCTCGTATTAATAGGTGATCATGGGATAATTTTTATATGTTATTTTCATATCAAGTAAATTATCATAGTGTTTATGTTAATAGTTCCAGCCCATAACTAATATAACATAAAATATGATTAAATAAATGATAATAGTATTTTATTAGAAATAAATTCCTATAAACATCTATTAGAGATGATTTATATATTTGGGGTATATTATTTATAACACTATTTTTTTGTTAATATATCATTACCTAGACATTGGAGTGGAGATATTATGTTCCCCAAAAGTGTACTAGGTGTAGGAGAATGAGACTAATTATATTTCAATAAAATACCCATATTTATTGAGTTAATGATCATTGTTCCTCACTCCAAATTATGTTCATAACTCAATTTCATAGCTATGGTTTTAAGATAATTTCACTATCTAGGATGTTTCAAGTGTCTATAATTTTCATTATCCCTTGGATTAAGGATTTTACACAGATACCTTCCAAGTTATCCATATTTATGAAAATGAATTTTCAATAGTACATTCATATGAGTTCTGTTATCGTTTCACTATGTCCACGGAGCCCTTCACATTTATTCAATAATTTTTTTCTGTTTTCCCTCATTTAACATGGATAAAATACCATTCAATTATTTTTATTATTGTTTCTCAATGATTCTTCCGAAATTTTGGACATGTAAGAAATTTAAAATTCTTTTCTTTCGTCTTTATTATTACGAGGACTTACATTATTCCCTTCACTAATCTTATTTTTTTTGGAAACACGACTATGTTCACATTGTTAGTCATAACTCTTTAAAAATGGTTGAAATAATCAAAAGGTTTCTCACTTCATTTTTTACAATTTTATGTTTCTAATTTTAAACATATTTTCATTTTCCTTCTTATCAATATATAAATAGATTCCTTCATGGTTAAACCATTATTAAATCCAAAATTATTGAATTTGAGGGATGAATACCATAAGATACAATTGTAAGATAACTAAATTCAACCTCAAAATATATTACACTTCAATATAATCAAATGAGCCTTTAGTTTAACCTAAATAACCCTAGGTTAAATCTAGGTTACATAATCATGGGGAATATTATTTTTTATACTAATTTCATGACATAAAAAATACTTCATAACTAGTTTAAAAAGAGAATGTGATTAAAAAATAATATTCCGGTGAGTTTAAAATTAGGTGTACATTTAGGCCTCATTTTCATGAATGGGGATCTAATTAAGTTGATACACAAGACACTATTTTAATCTTTATTACCCATATAATAATATATTTTAGAGCCTAATTCCCTATATATAATCAAGGAATGGATATAATTGATAGGAAAACCACACAATTTATACTTTACCAAAATTTAATTATTCTCCCATATACATAGAATTATCCCTATAATTTTTATAAAATACACATTTTATCAATCCTAGTGTATCCAATATTACATCAGCTAAAATAAATGGTCATATATAAAATCTAATTTATAATAAATCATAACTTATAAACCATTAAATTATTGTCAATAGATATCTTAACCACTATAGTTGTCTAAACCCTCCTATGATACTGATTGTGATGTCATAAAATCTTACTCCCTAATACAAGGAAAATAAAAACCATTTTTATATACTGGTTTATAATCAACTAGAGGGACCAAATTTTAACTATAAATAATTACAATATCACTAAAAAATATTGATCTACTTACATTCAAATGAACATTTAGGATTTGTGAAAAAGGTCAACAAAAAAATAAATATATATTATAAAATAGGAATTTTTATACTATATAATAAACCACTTAGTCCACAAAATTCCTTTAACATCCCAAAACAAATTCTCCAAACAAGATATTCCATTAAATTATTGTGTGTAGTTCAATTCATTATAAGCTGGGTAAATTGAAACATTAGAATTAATGATCCCAAATTCTCCATAAGGGTAAACATATGTGATGAAAATAAAATATTCAATGATTTCATAAAATGATCATACATAATATTAAATGAAACAATAATTAATTTAATCCCATTTTCAAAAGACACAATGAGGATAACTATACATGGTTGATATATCAATAAATAAACACATGGATAATATAAACTAGTTCCTTAAAGAATATATGCATAATTCCATATATCTACTTCCATGCCAAAATATAGGTCATCTTAATATTAAATGTCACGATCTTACCAATAAATCCATTTGTTTAGGAAATAATTTGTTAAATATAGGAATACAATAAGTTACGCAAGCTAGTAAATCGAATAAGAACAATAAATTAATTTAGGGGTTATGTACACTTGTCTATTTACATCAGTAATTAGGTCCAATTAATTCAAGATATAATGGAATGAATAAACTATGTAATATATTACCAACATTACTCATAAATCAACAACTATTCCTATTTAAATAAAATGTACACAGATTTTAAATATTTAACTAATAAATAATTTGAATAAAATTCTTTTTAATCATCCCAAAAACTAAAACAATATATTGTAAGTGTTATATGGTTAATTTAATAATTTTTTCAATTATCCTGAATACTGAAACCCTTTAGAGAAATAGGTATACACTTATGTGAATAATTTATGCAATAAAAAAATATAATAGTTTTTAGGTATGAATCCCTTATGATAAAACAAAATAGTGTAATTATATATGGTTGAGTAAAAAATATCCAATTTAATAGATGATTTAGATCTAGTTGATGAGACTTCAATTAAAATATAAAATTTTAGAGTGTTCATAGGGGAAATGTATTGGTTGAAAAAGTATGCCAGCAAATAAGGATGATTTTTACAAGAAAAAGTTACGGATGGATTTCAAAGTGTTTAATAACATAAAATTAAATTTAATGAGAGGATATAAAATTTATTCTCTGACTAATATAAAGTCCATATAAATGAAACAATAGGTGAATATGAATAATATCTCCATGAAGAAAAATTGAGAGGAATAGCCCAAATGGAAATGGTATTGTAAAAAACATAAGTACATGAGTGGGATACCTTGAAATTAAAATATAATTAAATTAATCATATTAATTATATTTAGAGGAAATTTCTTAGTGAGGACACTATTTAAATAAAAATATAGTGTGAAATATCATGAATGTCTCCTGGAAGTGGAAACAAGACAATGAAACCAATATAACCATATATAAATTCAAGTCATACCACCTTGAGAAATATACTTTCAAATATAAAAATATATTCCCATAATAATGATATGATATTGATATAAATTTTTAACGAGAACCATATCAACTATATAAATAAAAATATGGGGTACATAATACAACATGTATCAAAGTGTATTTATTGAGAACAATAATCCCTTATAATTAATTTAATCGTTGAGGTAAGAACCATTTGATGATGTGGATATATGGAATAATTGTATAAACATATAAATTATTTAATAAATAGACTTATAGGTCATAATTTTGTATAATAAATCAATATTTTAGTAAAATATTTTCCAAAATAATGTATGTAACTCAATGCAAGAGAGATAGGTTTTACGAAACCCTTTAAACCTGTATATTTTTTCTGATAAAACTAAAAAAGATAATGAAAATAATATTTAAAAATGAATAAAATTAAATATCAGATAAAAAAGTAAAAAATATTAATTTTTCATCAGATTAATCAACCCATATAAAATGTGGTTTATAATATGAAATAATTCTCAAGGGGTGAAACCTTGAACACTGATTCCTTATATTGATCCTTGTTTGTTATGCACATCTTCCGAACATACAAAACAAAAAATTGATATTTATTAACTATCTTATCAAGAAAAATATTCACCTAAATTTCATGGAATATATACCATTTATAATTATGTACTATTTTTTAAATATTAATATTTTTCTTCTGTTTTCATGAAAATTGATCGGATGTCAAATTATATTGCTATTTTTAGAGGAAAAAAGATAATATATTATTAATAAGTTAAATAAATAAAATTTACTATTATAGGAAATATTCCAATGAATATTTTATTATTAAATTTTATAACATTATTATTTACATTCAAATAGTCATCTATGATAGTGTTTTAGATAGTGTTCAAGTATGTTGTTAAAATAACCCCAAACATGAACATTCTATTTCTAGAAGGTGGAGTATGGTAAATGAAGTGTATAATATCATTATAATATCATTATAATATTATAATTGATATAAATTTAACTTATTGAATTATATTGAATATATCTAATATAAATAATGAAAATAATGATAAAAAATGGATAAAAATTGTTATCTAATAGAGGAGGTTGTCTACATATGGAATGAAAGACATTGCTTTGTCTTTACAATTAGTCTAGAAGGAATACATAATTCTTGTTACATTAATATAATTAAACGTAAGTATACTAGTGATACATAGTTCATTCTATTACTTTGTATTTGGTAGGTTTGGAAGGTAAATAATATGATAAAAAAGTTAGGGATTAAGTGATACACCCATTGAGACCTTGAACATAGTCTTGGATGTCACCTTATAAATTAAAGAATTAAGATAAATAATTGAGACCAAAACATTATGAGATTGGGGGAGGATTATAGGAGTTTTTTAATGGGATATATTATGTAATAAATTATAAGTAATTGGTTGGACCTGAAGGGGTTTATTTCTCCCCTTTTTTATGTGAACAAATTGGATCCTTTGCGAACACCATTTTTTTTCAAAAAATAAGATAACACTATTCAATGAGAAATGGTTCCAAATGTAATAAATAATAGATTTTATGGTGAATTTGGGTTGATAAAGAATCATACAATTATTTAATCACACGGTTTTAATCATTATTTATTTCATTTACACATTTATTTTTTCTGTTACCTTTTTTTGATTTTACTAGGGTAAATTATATTTACACAAGTACCATATGTTTTAATAAATAGATAAACCTACCCATATTAAGTAAATATTACCTATGATTTCCTAAATTCAATATCAATTAAGTGTCATTATGTTTATGAATAATAGAATGTTAACTTTTAAATTAAAACAATATATATATATATATATTATTTTTATAAAAAAGATGTTTTAGACAATTATGTGTTCTTTATATTATTTTTCAATAATTTACAATTAAATTCGTTTTAATATAATTATATATGTATTTAAAAATTGAATTTGGTTCAATTTTTAAATTATATCATTTTAATTTTTTCGATTATAATTTCACAACATTAATTAAAAAATTCTTTGAATAGAATAGTTTTACCATTATCAAGGTCATTATGTTTAGTCATACTATTTATATAGTTATAACCAAAAAATAAAATTTAACATATTAAATAATATTAATTTTTTTATCGAAATTAGGAAATCCATTTTGATATATTTAATTTTTACAAGTGATAAAATTGATTATTAATATATGAAAACAAAAATAGTTAGTGAAAAAAATTATAAATGTTTATAAAATTTTATAAATTGGTTTTATACATTAATATTGGTATTTGAACATGTATATTATTAGTTCTTAACAAAATTTTTAGTCAAATAAAATATTTCATAAAGTTATAATTTAATATTATATTATGAAAATGAAAAAAATTTATAGTTATGGTAAAAAATGTATTTTTTAAAATTCACTTATATATTATCTATTTCATAAAATTATAAAAAATTATTATTAATATAATATTGAATTATATATTCCAAAAAATATAGTTTATTATATGATGTTGAAATTTTAAATTTTGAGAATGTAACATTTAAATAATAACATAAAAATATAATTAAATCAATTTTCATAGAAAAATAAAGTTTTTTTATTATATATTAACTACTCTTTTTTTCTATAAATTAATAATTTTTTTAATATATTATTCATATAAAAAATTTATTCCTTAACTATCATATTTATGTTCTCTGAAAATACATATACTGTAAATTTTTAGATAAAATAAATTTTAAATTAGAAATAATTCTTTATAGTTATTTGATTAAACTAATTTATGTTACCAATCCACTTTCATTGATATTGACATTTATTTATTTCTTACACATATATTTCATAATCTTTGTACATCTATTTTTACTAAAAAATAATAAAATTATATTTTAATTGTCATATATTATACTACGGGTTTTTTTGGTTCGGTTTGGCTTTCATTTCAAGATAGAAAACACATTAGTATTGAAATGAATATATAATTTAAAATAATAGGGTGTTCCAACTAGAAAACCTATACATCATGTAGATCTAGGTTCTACATATCATTCATCTTGAAGCATGTCACCATTGATCCACATGACATTCCATTAAAAGGAAACTATAATGTGGTCCATTTGAGTACTACAACAAAAATCTATATAGAAAATCAACATTAATGCTGGTTTTAAAAACTTTAAAACCCAAATTATTATTTCAATGGTATAATCACTAGTAATAATGAATATTCTATGTGAATGCTATTTTATAAATATGATTCATTAACACATCCTATTTCCATAATGGTATGATCCAAAAATATAATAAAATATAAATCATAAAACCTAAACTGCACGTACCTCACAATATATGAAATTCAAAAAACAATATAACAACAAACAAACAAAAATTCTCGGACCAAGGTATCCTATACTTCTAACCCGATTTTTTTTATTAATTCACTTTTCCAATGTCAAACATAATCCTCAACACATCCCAATGTAACCTAACAAGTGTCTCCCAAAATATTAACAATGAAGTAAAACTCTGATATAATCTATGTTATTATTCATATAAAATCATTTATAACACATTATAATGACCATAACCTGGTTCAATATGAATATAAATAAGACCATGTTGTCAGGGGACCTCAGGGTTACCTACCCATATACCATAGGTTATTAAATAATAGTTAGGGACTAGTGTAGTACCATGGGGAGAATATTCACCTAAATAAATTTTCAAAGTAAAAGATAAATAATCAAACAGAAATATAAAAATAATAAACATCAATCAAAGAATAAAGAATCAAAAAAACATATTCTAAATTTCAAATATTATGAAAAATCATGAAATCATACAACAAAGATCGCCCAACAAGATGATCACATTTATAATAAAATAAGTATAAAAATATATTGATGATCCATTACATGTTTTAGTCCTTCCTAAATCCAAGTCTCTAATACAGTCTATGTTACTCTAATCAGTCATACATCAATAGGAATTTTCGAAACAATAACATTCATCTAGTGAGGTATTCATAGGTATCTATGTTCCAGGGTCTCCTCAGAAAGGAGAGGGTAAATATTTTTATGGTTCCACCAAATAGGGACAATTAATTACTAGTAAATTCATTGTATATGTGAATGTGACATGCTCATGAAATAAATGAATAGTGTTGAAAAATAAATGAATACCCGCTATAGATCCTTTGGTCTGACGTAACCCTCAGGATCAACCTAAAGGTAATTTTCCAAGTTTCAATGATTCTTTGAGCATGTCATGAAACCATGTTGAAAAATATTAGGCCCGTTGAAAATTAACTTGAGAAGGAACCCTTTTTAGGTCTTATATCATAGGATCTGTAAATATCCATTGTGTTGGTTAATGATTGGTGGAACTTCTTTGGTTGAGATGAATTTGGTATAGATATAATAATCAAAATTCAATTGATTCAATCGGGGATGATGATGGAACATTTTTTGTGTAATTTATATGTTGATCATCATCATAAAACCTTGGAGTTCATTTTTAGTTACATGTTATTTTTTAGAGTTTCACCCCATTTGGTTCATATATTTCATTAGAGGAAAGGGAAGCATTTCCAAATTTTATGGGACATTTTGTGGTTATTTTGAAGGTAGACAATGTGTATTACCATTTGTAACATCCACCATATAATAATTCAGTACATAATTTTTTTCAAGTATCCCATATTTAGAAGTTTCTTTCTGACCCTTATCACATCATGAGTTAGGAGGATCATGATGTTGTGACTAATTTTTTCATGACTTGGCATCTAGTAAGGGTAGTTAAGTATGTGACAAAGATACATCATGAGAGGACGATACCACTCTATATTGATCTATGGAAGCATATTTTTTATTAACATTTGACTTGGGATCCTGAGGCACTGATGTGTGAGAATTTGATTCATCTCTTTGATATAGAATCTTTTTTACTACCTTTTTGGGGATAAATTGTTTTTTTGTTGGATTTTTGTGACATCCAGTTACTTTTTTTACAATTGATCCTCAAAACATTGCATTGATAATTATTCAATTGGGTCATGTTACTTGTTCGTTTGGGAAATTTTGGTGAAATTTGGATGTGATTTAGGATGTGAATGGTTAGTGAACAATTTCGGTTAATTGTTTTATTTGGATGAAATAATAGTGCACCCTTTAATGGTGATCAAGATGAGCCACATGATTAATCCAAACCATTTGGAAATAATCTCAAAACAATGTATCCCTAGTTAAGGGGATCTATCACATTTGGAAAATGATTAATACAATGTTGCAACCTACTAGGAGAGACACTGCACCAATGATAGTATTGGCACAAGTTATGGGACCACAATTTGATTAATCATTTATCCATATCCTGGAAACAATGTGGGGGGGGGGGGGTTTATTTACCAAATTTTTATCTAAAAGTAAAAAAACACACCCTTTAAGACCCAAAATACCTCCATTTTATCTATCATTATATCATTGGATTTGGAAGCTCTCAAGATGTGGTTTTTGACTCCTCAAACCCCTTCTCTGGGCAGACTAAATTGTGGTATATCTTGTTTGATCTCTAATGGGTAAGTGGATCTTCTATCATGAAGTTTACACCATTATTTATTTCTCTCCTGCATATATTTTAATAGATAATATAGATACACTTATTTTCTTATAGGATTATTTAATCATTTTAATGATAAATAACATAAAATCATTACACTACTAGGATTCCTAAGTGCAGTGTCTTTGGAAAATTAAAACAATACAAATCATTTACATAATAAATATTAAAAATTATTTAATTTTTTCTTCTCTAGATTATTATTTTCCCATGTATTATGTATAGTAATAGTATTCACCTGAATATATATATCAAAATAATGGCTAAGCTAATAACCATGTAAGAGTATGGATTAGTGACATGAATCATTAATGTGCTATATAATTTCATGTTCATGCATAACATATATTAATAATCATAACATCATCATCATTTTAAACAATTATATCAAGATTTTTATATGTATTTAACATTATCTCATGCGATAAATAACTTTAAATAATTCATTGGTGTGCTATATAATTCCATGTGCACCTATCAAGTCATAACATTTACATAATCATGTATTCCACAAGGAATATATATTAATATTAGACATAAAATAATACCTGGAATGGTAATACATTTATTGAGAATTTCAAAGTCCATATATTAATGAAAAAACCATTTCATTCCCAAATGAAAAATGTAATACCAATATTGTTATAAGAATAATAAATCTTGTGTGATGGGAAATAATCTCAAGAGAAGTAAAACACATGTTTTTAAAAGGAATATTCCTTTTGAAAAAATTGTTGAATTTGGAAAAAAAATGTATTATAAACATATATATCCCATAAACGATAAGGGAATGAAAAAATAAATGATATTTATATACCATTATAGGAATATCTATACTCAAAATGTATTAAAATAGGGAAACCACAATGAATGAGAGTTGTGATTGTGAATCCCCTTACCTAATGTCAGGATTATTTTTTCTCATTGATTTAAAAGATAATAAAATTATATTAATTAATTAATATCTCCATACCCTATTATAAATTTATTTTATTAATTATTATTTATTTTGTTCATTTATGGACATTATGATGTGTTATAGATTATAATTTAATTATTTGAGAGTGTTCATTTTCAATGTTTTCATGATTGGTTCACTTGTATACATGTTTGGATGATTATGTAAATTAACGATAATTATATAGAATTTAGATGAGTTTTTATTAATGAAATTAAATTTTATTAAATGTTATTATATATCATTTGGTAATATTAGATGAGGATTAATAATTAGATAAATAGATATCGAAAATGAATTAATTTATATTTGTGTATTTTACGACCATTATGGGATTATATCGTTATTTTTATATGTATAGGTTACATAAAATTATATATTTTATAATATGTATAATACAATCTTATATGACCATAATAATGATTTTATGACCAGTCTTAAAGGTTTTTTTTCAGAAAAGAAAATTCATCATCCATGCTTGTAGAAAATTGATACATCACAAACGATATTTCTATTTTTAGAATAAAAGAAAAAGGGAAGAAACATGAAGACGAATTATTACATTAAAATAATAAAATTAGAATATTTTAAATATATCTATGTTTTCATTCAACTTTTAAATGTGTAGAATAAGAGAGGATTAAAGAATAACTAAAATACAAATTAAATTAAAAGAAAAAGAAATATGATTTTACCTATTGATTTTATCTTCCCTTGGAATCTCCTTACGGAAAATGGGATAGTATTTTGATCATACCAATAGATCCTAGACATGAGTTAGTGGATTGAGATGTGTATTGGATATAGCTTGGAAAATCATTAAGGCTTGGAATGTGTGAGGGGAAAAGTTGGTGAGAGGTGGTTTGCATTATTTTAATCATTTGTTTACTTTTTGGGCTTAGGAATATGAATATTTTGAACCTTATCACTATATATATTAACAAAATAATTAGAGTTTGATATTTTGGGTCTACATCATACTTACATCAACAATGACTAAAAAATTCATGAATTTATCTTTTATTGTATATTATCAAATTTTTCTATTCATCAAAAAATAAAGTATTTTTAAAAAATAATAAATAATTACTCAAAATTTTTTATAAATTTATATACAAATTTTTTATGATTTTATGAAAATAATTTTATAGATATGGGTAATTTAATTTTAAACCAATATGTTCATTTATTAAAAAAATAATTATTTAAATATTATAACTTATTTTCTGAAACATTGAAAAATTAATTAATATCTCATAAAATAATATTACAATTATTAAAAACAAAATATTAATTTATTAATATATTTTTTAAAAATAATTTTTATTTTAAATCATTATATTAATTATAAAAGTGTAAATAATTATTTTTGTTTTATGAAAATTCCAAAACATAATTAATAATTTTTAAGAGTTTATTTACATATATTATGATATAATTATATCATTTTATCATTTATAAGATGATTAAATTTTATTTACACATGCATAGGTGAGATTTCTGTTTAATTTGATCATTTAATATTCGTAATGGTAACATTAATATTTCAATATTCAAGATACAATTTCATTATTATAGGTTCCTTAATTTTATTATTTACATATTATTACAGTCATTATTCTTTTAAATTATTTTATTTTGTTCTCAATGGGATTTTATTTTTATTATGCTATATAAAATAATTATAAGAAGGGGTTTTCCATTGTCAAAATTATGGGATGTTAAATTTTCACCCTTATGATATTTCATCTTTGAGATTTTGTTTCAAAAACTATAGGGAAAACAAGTGAGTGTACATATCCTTAACCACATCCTTTGGTTTCCTTGTTGCCTCTTTGTACTTATGGTTTCTCCATAGTACTTTGACAAGGTGAGTATACTTGTAACATATAAATTTTTCCCTATTGTCTGTCATTTTTACAACATAGTCCTTGTAAGAGAGATCATTTTCCAGTTGTAACACCCCTAGATTCAGTACATATGAGAGATATGTTATGTAAATTCTCAATAGGAATATATGGAATTAATTATGCACATGAGTAACGGTTGTTGGAAGTACAAGTCGTTATGACATAGTTTTAACACTATCAAGAATCTAGAAGATTATAATGCTACTAGGAAATCACTTTACCTTTTCATTAAATGTCATGGACATCTTACATGGATATTTTTCGAGGAATAACATGTATCTCTCCTTACTCTCTAGGTCATATCTACGATTGTCCACATAGATAATTTTTTGACTTTAGGATTATTTGATGTGATGCTGATTGATTTTAACATATTCCACCACTTCATTTACCCATTAAGGTAATATAATCTCAAATTTACCAACATCACCCGACAACGATGGTGTTCTAAATCTTTTTCCAAAAAAGTACGTCAAATGGAGCAATATATATTCTTGAGTGGAAACTATTGTTGTAAGGGAAGTAAACCATAATAAAAATTTGGTCTCATCCGTCATTGAATCCCACACAACATGCCCATAACATGTCTTCTAGTTTTTGAATATTACATTAAGATTGTCCAAATGTTTGAGGATGATAATATTTTATGAAGTTCAACTCATTTTCTAGAGCTTTTTGGTATCTTTTACAAAACAATAAGGTGAATATGTAATCTTGATCTGATACAATTGATATCGACACTACATGAATCCCTACCACTTCTATGATATATATATTTGAATCTTTTTCTAGTGATAAATAATATTGTATTTCGATAATGTGAGAAATATTTTTAAGATGATTCACAACAACCCATACAACATTATTTCATCTAGATGTCTTTGGGAGGCTAGTTTCGATGTGAATGGTGATTTTTTCTGATTTTCATTAAGGTATAGTTAATGGTTTCTTCATCCATTTAGACTTTTATCTTCATTACTTCACTTGTAAACATACCAAGCACTTTTATGAATATTCAATGATCTCCATCTTTATATTCTCTAACCAATAGTTCTCTTAGAGATATTGATACATATTTGTGATTAGTTGGGGAACAGATAATGTTGATCTATATTCATCATTGAGAATCCATTTCATTATATTTGGATTGGATTGTAAAAATAGTTCTAACCCAAATATTAAAACTCCTTCCTTGTCAATGTTGATCTCTAAGGATTTCCCAATTTTGATAAATTCCACTTTCATCTAAATTTTCACATTATTTAAATATGATTCATTTAATTACTTGATGAGGGATTGTTATAAAGTCTTTTTATAAAGGCTTGATTATGTTCCTTACTTAATGGTTCTCATTTCCATCTCTTTCCAATCTTAGAAGATTTTATCCTTTCAATTCACATCATTGATTATTTTCGAGGATCATTTATGCATAGATAGTATGACACTTTATTCATGTTTTGAGGATATTAGTGGATTGAGCATTCAAAATCCTTGAGGAGCTCTTACCATCTTCATCGGAAAAAATTAATCTCATTCTATGTGAATATATATTTGGTGCTCTTATAGTCAATATATATTTCAATCTCTCTCCCAATAGAGATATTGATTCCATATTTTACATGCGAAGATAAAAATTGCTAACTCCAAATCATGCGTGGGATAGTTTTTCTCATGTTTTATCATCTTCATTGAGTCATAGGCTACAATTTTAAAAAAAATCATATGTAAAAATCATAATACCTTCATTGAATAATTTTTTTAAACCCGAAAGTGTTCCCCACTTACTAGAAGTGTGAGTAATAGAGTAGTGATAAACCTCTTTTCTAACCCATTAAAGTGGTATTCACATTCACTACTAAATTAAAACTATTTTACCTTCAATGTTTACTTCATTAGAGGGTTTTAAAATCATGATATGTTCTTAAAAAATCAACAGTAATACCCCGAGAGATGAAGGAAACTATGGATTTCTGTGATGGAGGTTTGATATTGGAACTCTTTGATTGCCTTTTTCATGGAATGGTGTATAGATATTCCTTTTATAGTGATAAAATTCACTAATAATGATACTTCCTCAATCTAGTAATCATATTTACTACAATTTTTATAAAAAATTTCGATTTGAAAAGTTGTTAGAACAATATTCATGTGATGCTCATGTTCCCTTTACTCTTGTAGTATGTCAGACTATCATTAATAAATACTACCAAAAATATGTCTAGGTAATCTATAAGGATTAAACTCTTTAATAATATTAATATTTATGTTGAATTAGTGAGTTTTAATGGAATACCTATGAGTAAATAGTGTCTATACCTAATTTTAAAGGTATTCTTAGGAATATATTTCTTTTCCACATTTAATTATAGCTATCTTGACTGAAGGTCCACCTTTATGAAATACTTGGGCCCATAGAGTTTTTCAGACAAGTTCACTATCCATTTAAGGGGATATGTTTTATTTATTTTGATTCAATTTAGGTTGTGATAATTATTGAAGAGGTGGATTTATCCATCATTTTTCCTGATAAAGAGGGTTGGTGGACCCCTAGGGGAAGCATTGTGGCATATAAAAACCTTGTACATATTACCTTATAAATTCTTCTTCAGATCCTCAAACTCAATGGTGTTCATTATATATTTTATATTTGATATCGGAAGAGATCCTATAATAATTTCAACTTAGAACTAAAAATCGTGGTCATGATGAAGGCCATGAAAATATTCTAGGAAAACATTAGTTTAGTCTTTTATAATGGGAATTTCTTTAATCATGACTCTATCCTTTGTATCGATATTCTAATCTAGATAATAAATTGCATCTCTATTGAATTGACCCACTATATCATGACTACTGGATTAGAAGATCCATTAAACATTGGTCGTCATTACCGCATATAATACTAGATATCTAGTTTCTCCCACTTAGGTTAGCGATGAAATTCCATGGTATTCAGGTACTGTTCATATTCTGAGATAGTTGAGTAAGTTCCTCCATGAAAATTGGAGCACCTCCTCTGAAGGCATTGAGGACGTCATTTAGGAAATCACTATGTTTTACCTAACATAGATTGTTGGTATGGTTTCTCCTCATTCATTCCATTTAAATAAATTAAAATGGTATGAACAAATCATATGAAAAAAATTCATGAATAAGTAAATTCTTCCATGGTGAAATTAACTCTAAAGGAATATCTTTTCGGATCCATATGTTTAGATGTTTTTGAAAAAATATCTATAGTGAATAGCCTCATAATTAAGGATTGTCTATAATATTATATATTCCTAATACCCAAATTTACTAAACTTGTCTTTGATACCACTTATAGTGACCCAACATTTCAAACATTATTGTACCATAATTTAAATGAATAAGAACATAAAATACATGGACATATAAATTCCAAATGTTTAGTGCCTTGGGAAAATAAAGACAATAAAAAATTACATAATAAAGTATAAGAATTATTTAATTCTATTTTCAATAGCTTCATATTGTCCCTTGTTTTCTCCTTATTAGAAGTTTTCAATGGATGATATACATAAAATTAAAGGGTGACCTAGAATCCAAGTAAGAAGTTAAATAAGAGACACAAAACTTGGGTCAACATAATCATTATCATTATAACATAAGAAATAATCATCATGGTAATCATGAGAGGGAGAATTGGATGAAGGAAAGGAATGTAGAAATGAATAAAATTGAGACATCATGTCCTAGTAGCTAACTACCAGACCTAGTTGTGAAAAAATCTAGCAACATGTTCACACATAACATATATATATATAATCATAACATCATCGTAATTATGAATAAATATATCTTCATGATCAAGCATATTTCAAATGATATAATGAAATAATTAATATTTCCCAAATAATTGGTGTACTATATAATTTCAATCACACCTGTCTCACATTAACATAATCATTTATACCTTATTGAATGTATATACATATTGAACATAAAGTAACCCACACAAAGGTAATGAGATTCATGTAAATTTCATAAATAATAAATTCATGAATAATATTTATAGTTCCCAAAAGAAAGATTTAAAATCATACATTGTATAATATTAATCAGTATTAATTATAGAATAAACAATCTTAAGGAAAGTAAAAAAAATTAGGAAGAAGAGTTCATTTGGAATAATATTTTCAGTTATCGTAAAATTAGATTAAAAAAATTTATATTACAAAAACAAGTAAGAAAAAAATAATTATATATATTTAATATTAAAGGTAAATCCCTATTGGAAATGGAATGAAGGAGGGAAATTCCAAAGAATGATAGTTGGGTTCAAAAATCACCTTACCTTATGTCTGGATTTTTTTCACATTAATATACTAGATAATCAAATTAGATTACTTAATTAATAAATCTAGAACAACTTATACATGTTTATTTTCATTAAAATTTTATTAAGACTATTCATGGACATTGGTATGTATTATAGTGTACAATTTCATCATTCGATATTGTTCATTTTCTTGGTTTTCATGATTGGTTCACTAGTATACATGAATGGAAGGTAGTGTAAAATGAATAAAATTATCCAGAATTGAGATTATATATTATTAATGAACATAATGATGATTTTAAGAACTTATATATCATTTTTATATGATATGGGTATGAATCATAAGATTAATAGTTAATAAAAATGATTTAATTTATTTTTGTGGATTTTATGACCATTATGAGCGTATATCATCATATGTATATATATTTTTTCAAAAAATTTATATGAATTAAAATATATATATAATAAAATATTATTTAATCATAATAAGTTTTTAATGATCTTCCTTGAAGTCATAAGTGAAAAATGAAATTGCATCATCCATAGTGGTGGTAGATCGACACATCACGAACAATATTTTTATTTTTAGAATAGATAAAAAAGGGAAGAGACTTGAAGATGAATTATTACATTAAAAAAATTTCATTATAAAAATTATAATAGATTTATCATAACACTTATATAAATATATGTTAATATATTATAAGGAATGATAAGAAATTTTAAATAAATTAATTGAAAAAGCAAGAGGACTTTAACTATAGTTTTCTCCTCCATAATAACCTATATAGGAAAATGAATTTAGTTTTTTGAACAGACCAGTGGTTAAAATATGTGGGGTAGGGTCTTGGTATTAGTATTGGTTAGATAATGGAAAATATTTACGGTTTTGAAGGTGTTAGGAAGAGAGGTAATGAGGGGTGGTATTTATTGGGGAGGAGAGAGTGTTTTCTCATTACATTATTCATTAGTTTCATAATTTTGCAGAACACTATGAATAATTTGATTCCTATCAGTAAATATATGAAAACATGAATTATTATTTGATATTTGGGACCTACATCATCTTTACATCATCCATGGTTCAAAAAATTCTATATTTAGATTTTATTATACATTATCATATTTTCTTGTTCACAAGAAAATCTTGTATTTTAGAAGAATCCAAAAAAATTACCCTAATAATTTCTTGACATGTATAATAAAAAATAAAAATAATTTTATAAAAATAATTTTCTAAATATGATTAATTTATTATTTAATTAAAATCATCATTTATTCAAAAAATAGTGATTTAAAAATATTAAGAGATTTTATGGATAAAAAAATTAATTACGTTATCATAAATTTTTTGTATAATCACAAGAAACAGAAATATTAATTTTTTAATTTATTTTGAGAAAATAAATACTATTTTAAATCATTATCTAATTTATCAGATTGTAGATATAATTTTAGGTTTTTTAAAAAACCAACTCGAAATTTATTGTTTTAAAAATATTTATTTTCACATACTATGATATAATTATATAATATTATAATTTATAAGATGAAGAAATTTTATTTACACTTTCTCATGTGAGTTTATTATACTATTGGCTGATTTACTATTTTGAATTTCCACATTAATATTTTAAAGGTAATGTTACTATTCAATTTTCATAGGTTCCTTAATTTCTAAAAGTACCGATTATTTCATTTATTATTCATTTATACAGTTTTTATTGTATTATCAATGGTATTTTATGTGGTTTATACTATATTAAATATTTATAAGATGGAATTTTCCATTGATAAAATTATCATTTTTCACAGATCATCATGAAATTTATGGTTCTAAACTAGGTTTCATTGGATCTTAATTCTAGGTTACCTTCATAGATCATCCACTACTTCTTTCTTAGTTGGTGAGTCCCTTTTTGGTTATTTTTCTATTTTAATTTGTAAAATGGAGGTGGTTCTAGGATTCTATACACAATTATTGAAACCATTAATGGATTTACTAAATTTTAATGTGTTTTTTATTGATACAAAAACCTGAATATAATGCGTTATTTGAAATGTTATAGAAATTGAAGAAAACCCCCAATTTCTACGAAATTGATACTTTGGGTTATATTTATGAGAATTTTTTTTTATTTTGGAAATCATTTAATGAAATTTAGTGATGACTCTTTAGAAATTTTATAATTTTTTAAATCCTGTGATAAAATTAAAAATAATATGATTGATTACAAATTTAAAATATAATTCGTTAATTGGGTTATGGGAAAATAAAATTGGGTTACTATATTTCAAATTTATATAAATTCATTTCTTAAAAATAATTTTGATTGATTTGTAAAATTTGGGATCCTAGTCAGTTATTTGATGGTTATAATTGGAAATATAATATCTTAATCCCATAGATCTAGATTTATGATAATAACAATAACTAAAAAATGTTCAACAATTAATTTTACCTTATGTGGTAGTTGATGAGGGTAATTATCACTTGAGTGGGAGAGGATTTTGAGATTTTTTCGACAATGTGTTGTGTATGGATCCTCTATCTGGTATCTAATTTTCTATAGGGTGTTTGACCATGGGGATATGATAAGATTGGTTTGAAATTCATGTTGTTGATTTATGGAACTGTTTTATTCATTCCATTAAATTAATATAAGTTTAATTATATAAAAAAATTTCATTTAATATTGTTTGAATTTATTTTTATGTCTTCATATTATTTGAATGAAATTATATTTCATTTTGAAAATAAAAATGAAATTTAATTCCAGGATTTTTTAAAAGTATTACGATGATTGGCCTAATTCTTTTGAAATTTGAATGGGACACATGGTGAGAACTTACTATATTTTTTAGCTCACAACATACCATTTCATTCAATCATTGTTATATTTTATTATGATAGGTATGAGTCAATTGATTTAGCCTCTTTTAGGATGTTGATTTTCTGATCTTTTGGGCTCATAGTGAAGGAGGTGGACAATGGTTATTTTTAACACTAAATTCATTGGGTGTTTTATTTTTATCATGAAAGATATTCAATAATTTAATTATATACTACTTTGGGTTTTGTGATATTTTTATTGTTTCAGTTATTTTATCCATTTTCAGTTTTAAGTAGACTGACATGTATTTTTTATCTTCTGATTTTTCTATAAAATTCATTCCATCTTTAATTATGTATGATTTCTGATGTAAATCTCCGACCCATGGGGATTGTGAATTCCCTTCGGATCCTATCCGGGTGGACTCAAGTATCAGGTTTCCATGTATCTAAGATGGTTTACGACTAGTATTTTGGGCCCCAATAATATTCACTCTATATTCGGTCAATTTGAAAAACCAATAATCATATTGGTATGAATCTAATGTAGAGCGTGAAGTTGGTTAATTATATGTTTTGGGGCTTAGAAAAAACATTGTTGGGATGTACATGTTATTTTTGGTAGACATGAAAATATGTATAGGATGTATTTTGAAGAACGTTTCCTTTAAAACATATATCATTAGATGTTAAGCATAGGTTGATCCTATGATTTCGTGGATTTGATGCAGATTGAGATACTGGTCATGAATTATGCAGCTAATTTCATGGATTTTCTATGTTTTTCACCAGTAAAATGAGGATATGTGTTTTTATGGTAGGATTATTTGAGGGTAGAATTAGGTATTTAACTATAGTACAAGTAGATATTTTTTAGTTAACATAATTTTATAAAATTGAGAAAAATTCATTGATAGAGAAGCAAAAGTCTACTGAATAAAATGTACACAACTAGAAAATGGAGTCATGTTAGGATAGAACTAAGGATTTGTGTATAAGGATGTAGGGGACTGTGGAGACCTAGTTGGGAGAAAAATGTAAGGGACTCTAATTTTCACCTTTCAGTGGGTTATGCTTCATGATTAATCTTTATTAAAATATAGGACTTTTTTATCATTTTTCGACCAACCTTCATAAGAGTGATGATATTTTGGGAATGTGAGGCATTTAGAGAGGATTTGTTTTTTAGATTTTATAGTCAGTTGGTGTACATGGATCTATTCAGTCACCAGAATAATTAGAAAGACCTAGATTAGTGTAGGGAGGATATACATTAATAACATCTACATGGAAATTCCACTATATACAGATGGGTCATCCATAGTTGGTCTACAAACGTAATAGAACATAAATTTTTAATGTTGAAAAATATATTGAGCTTAGGTATTAGGTCAGGGGCATATGATTTATACATCATTTTCTAATCACCATATAGATCCATTTATGGTCATAGGTATTCCATTATTGAATTGATTTTGAAAATTAATGATGGGTAATAGTGATCCTTTTATTTTATTTTTGAAGGGATCAACTATCTGATGGTTGATGTTTGGGAATCGAGCATGATTCTTGTTTATTGTGTAATGGTGACTGGTATGTGTGAATCCTATGATTATGGTCAATTTTGATGTTATCATCAAATATTTAATTTATTTGTAGTGTGACAGGGATGTAATTCCTATGTATGGGAGTTACCACAAATATAACTAATATTTTTTATTACATTATTCATGATAATGGGGAAATGATGAATTAAACAAACTATTGATCAATGTTCTAGGCATGTGGGGAGTGAGAACATAGGGTCTTGGTTGAGGATAGTTTGTTTCATGGTTAGAGACCACTAGAAGATGAGATGATTTACAGAGAGCATTTTTAATAGTGTAGGCATATATATGAGGTATTTTGGTTCTTTTTTTATCAAACAACATGTAATGGGATTTGTTGGGTTATAAGAGGGGTCAATAATGGATTGAGAAATTGTTTTGTAAATATTATCACTATTTGGGACATATTTCATTGATTATAGAATGAAATGTGTACTAATTGAATTTTTTCTAAGTACCAAGCACAATGGGTGGTTTTTTGAGGTCCTTTACCACCTAGTAGACCTGGGATTGGTTCCCTATGAATATTTACTAGGTTCCATGTGGGGATTGATTTTTAATTTTATTTATTAAATAATTTAAATTGTTATTTTTTATTAAATTATGTAGTATTCTAAATGTTTTCCATCCTAGAAAGATAATGAATGTCTCTCTCCCACTCCATATCCCTCTCTCTTACTCTCTCACTATCTGTCCCTCCCTCCCTCCCTACCTATTCCCCTCTCCCCCGCTCACACGATTTCTCCCTCATGCTCGGTCTCTCTCACCATCTCTCTCTCTCACACAGAAAAACACACAATATATATATATATACAACTATCTATTTATCCACCCCTCCATCCCTCCCCACATCATTCTATATCTATCAAACCTAGAAACAAACAAAAACTCACCCAAACACAAACTCACACAGACACTCTTATTTCTCTCCATCTCAGTCTCCCTCCTTCCTTACTAAAGCTATCAAATACATGGGATTGATATTAGTATGTTTATTGACAAAATCCATATAATCTATGATTTTCTTACCATTTTCCAACTCTACATATTTATGAACTAAATTTAAGTTTTATACTTTGATTTTGGTTTCTATGAATAATATATGAACCATATTTTCACCATTTTTGAACGGTCTCATTTCTGTACTTGGTAATTTGATCTTAAATAATTTCATTGTTATATTTTTATTTTTAATCCTTGTGTATAATTCCCCGTATATTTTAGTATTGTTAAACTTGGAGATAGGTAAATTCTTAATAAACTTATTTACTAGTTAAATTTTTCTTTTTGAATTTTTATTCTATGAATTTTATCTGGACCATGCTTGATATATTTGTTTTATATTTTATAGGTGGAATTTTCATGGTAAAATGTATAATATTTTTAATTGGGTGTTGATCGATTAATTTTTACTATAAACATAATATCAAGTTTCAATGTAGTGGTTTAAAAAATTATGATGATGGTTGCACCCAAAAAGGCGTATACCATGTTATGGTCTCACATTAGCAAGGTGATGGTTCTAGGTGCATGAGGTAGGTGATTCCTCAATATAAGGAATTATTCCATGATCCTAATATAAAAAAATATATTTTGAATTCTTGATTACATCATGCCATCATAGATTGGTTACATCATGAAATAATTGACTTGGTACTAATGATGGTTAAAGGTTTCATGGAGTGTTTCTTCTTCCAAAAAAGGGTTATGTTTCATCAACCTCAAGAACTATATATTGGGTAGCTATCATGAAAAATCCATGGATACTCATGACTTGGTACCTAAGCATGGCCATGGAATGGCCTGTATGGTGTTCCAGATCCCCATATGCTAGCAACTAATAAAGGGAATTATGAACAAAACTATGAGAATTTTTTTCCAATAAATCTGTGTACCATTAAGAGGGTCGTAATTAATAACCCAACATGACCTCATTGTATGCTGTTGAGTTATAAAATTGGAAAATATTGTATTACAAGATAAAAAAATCACATGAAGTATAGAAAATTAAATCTCTAATGATACCATTCCAAATATTTGACAATTTTTATCGTCTATAATATAATCAAGTGTTCATACATACATATAAAGGATTTTTAAATGAGAAAAAAATAGAAAAATGGGATGATAATATTACATGGAAAAAATAATGACTCTAAAATAACCAAATATAAAATATAAAAAAATAACCACTTCCATCTCCAGGTGACATAGAAACTAACTTGCAAAACAACACATCCTTTATCACAAAATTAACTACAATTATTATTCATTACCTCTATGTGGTGCCCTACATTTACCTAACAGTCAAAAAAGGTCTACATATACCCAAAGAGTGTATGTTGAGTATGAATATAACTACCCCGTACTATCCAATCAATAGTTCTAATATCATTATTTTTTACAGAATCCATTCATGTCAGGTTGAAAATAATGATATGAATATAATATTTTATCATTAAAAATATAAGTAACATGTAACACACGTCAAATAATCATAACCATCAATGTAAAATACATGTAAATAATATTTCCAAAAAATCATCATCGGATATTCTGTAGGTCAACTAAGGTCTAGTGCTCCTAAAATATTCATATTAATCCACATCCTGACATCTTAGCACTATACAAACTAGTATCTAGAGAAGAATCATAAAATACATTTAATAATAAATTTCAATTTCATAATACTAAACCAGTAATATAATCTCATATTTATAATACATAGTGTCATCCATGACCAGTCGTATTTTTACTAGGATCCCTACATAAGAACCCAAGGTTATTAGGAATTAAAAACATTTTTTAGGGTTCTAACATTTATTACAAGACCATTAAATGGAAAAAATTGATATATTTTTTATAATAATAGATAATTATGATAAATTAGAAATATAAAACATGGAATTAAAACCACTTCAATATATAATATCATAAGAGGGATATTTGAAGCAATTATAAAATATATAAATCATTCCAAAAATGTGTGATATAGTACTATTGAAATATTTGGAATATTTATTTATGAGAATTTTGTATATTTTGTTCTTAAAATAAATGGAGTAAATCAAACCCCAAAAATTGAACCAATAAAACCATTTACGAGAAATGAAATTCTACCAAATAGGAGATGAACATCCCTAAACAGTAGATTAAGATATATAAAATATAAATATCCTCATAATAATTTTATTCAATAAGAATACTAGGAAACCTTGTCCACAGGTAAAGAATAAATACATGGAGATAAATAGAGTATAAAAATAATAAGGGAGCCACATCATTCATAATTCCATAATCAATAATTACGAAGACCAACTAGAAATCATGTGGCATGTGAGGAGAATTATAAATGTTTATTCCCAAGGCCTATAATGTTCGAATGTGGATGGAATGATGATAGACTTGGGAAGCACAAAATTCATCAAATTATTTATTATAGAACTCTATACCATGGTAAATTAGAAAGGAAAAGATATTATATCCATTTTAATTTCATAATTTCTTATAAAAATTGACAAAAACCATATATGTTTTATATTTATATTATAAGAGATAAACACAGGTACATCTAGTATTGTCATCAATAATTTAAAAGGTGTAATATTTACCTCCAATACCATTAACTACAATTAGTCAAAAAATTAAAAGTAGACAATATGTACGAATTTAGGGTTGTTGAATTCTTTTTTTGAGGTAAATATGATTTATATTTCTTACTGAGTAGGAATGATTCAAAAACAACGTTATCTTCCAAAGGAAAATTTGATAATTCCCATAGTAGATAGTTATGATTGAGATTAAATACTGTGTTTGTACTAAAATGAATAAGGATTATATTCCCAATATAAGACTCATTATATTTTCCACATAAACACCTATAAATTTTTTTTAATATATTTTAGATATATAATATAAAATTGTAGAAAATGAAATTTTGTAAATAAATGTTTTCCTTTTGAATTAAAAACTTTTAAAAACGATGTTTCAATATAATTTAGTAAAAAATCATATAATGAAATAATACATAGTAAATTATGTTTTCATCGATCATTAAATATATTTTAAAATTATATTTTTTTAATAAAACCCAATCATACAAATACTTATGATTTGAATTTCTGAATCCTCTCTTAACATGACATGTCCTTAATTCAATTATTCAAGATTATTGAATTCAGTAAGGTTAATAAAAATGTTCATAGAATTTACACTATCCAAATACCAAGTATCTTCTTGGGTTTTTTCCTTGAGACATTGTTTTTATAGAAAATATTATGAATATACTTTTGGTACCCATATCTTGGGAATGATTAATTTAGTGAATAATTACTTTTAAATCGTATTATTTTTTTATGAGGTTTTCTTTTAAAAATAATTAATGATATTTTAATTATCATTGGTTTATCATGTGTTTAATTATTTTAGTTTCATTCCTAAATAAGATGACCAAATTTCACAAAATATTTACAACATCTATTTTGAGAATATCCCTTTCAAAATTATGTATTTTTATTATTTTTATAAAAACAAGATTGTTTTGAAAAATTCAATTCAAACATTACTTTTTACAAAACATTGTGATCCAAAAATGATATTTAATTATCTATCACCATAAGTGAATATTGAAAGTGAATTTTTTCAACTAATAATTTCAGATTTAAAATTTTACATTTTTTGTTATTCGTTTAAATTTTAAAATAAATTGACTTTTTCTTTTGAGAGTTATTTTAAAAAAACAACCAGATTCCATATCTTATTAATATCCTTAAATTTTTATGTTATTTTAAAAAAAATCAATAGATATGTTGAGTAGTTCTGATCTTCATAACTTTGATAATTTGTTAAAACATTAAATGAAAAAGAAAGATTGGCTTACTTAATTGAATGGACATCATCACATACCTCAATTTTGACCATAAGTAACTTGTGAATTTTATCACAAGATTATTATTGTAATGTATCATATTTTCCATGTATTATTATTAAATATTATGTGTATTAATTTTAGGAAATTAGAACATAGTGAGATTCTGAGACCTATTGTGTCAGGAATACATGTTTGAAATTTATTAAATATTTTGAATATCACGTGCAAATAATTTACCTTAAAAGTGGAATAACTATTAAAATGGTACCGGATTAATAAATCAAAACGTATAGCTTAGTTCAGAATGGAGTTGTTTCAATAGGAATGAACTAACATGGGTCTATTATGCCATTTTAAAAAAATCCATCTATGTAAAATGAATAAAATATTTGAATAAAATTATTTTATTCTATTTTTAATACGTAAACAGTTATTATTTTAATTGATTTTTAGTTCAGAGTACTAGGGATAGCCTCATAACCCCATAGATATTCAAGGATATCTAAGGAGATGATTGGAAAATCCACTAAGGTGAATTATTGCATAACATGGATCAATCGATAAATTGAACATAAAATTTGACAGATATCACAACTGAATGTGACACGCTGACCATTTTTCATCAACAATAGAACCGAATCGAGGTAGCGTATGTGTTTAAATCAATTTACTCCATATTAATTTAGTGTATTAGTAATTTGAACCAATTGATGAATATGTTGATTCATAGATTTTACATATTGTGGGATGGGATTATATTGACGGGGTTTTATGGTATGATTTTTACATTCCATATTGATGTGTTGATATATTAATTTTCCCTTTAATCATAAAAGAATTGAGATCTATATGAACATCAATTTAGATACATTCATAATATTGGGATTTATGTCCCTCGGATTCACCATTCATCAAGATTTTCTTCACCTTTTCATTGTTGTTCACCATTTCATTGAAGGAACATTCATTTTTCAATTGATTCCTGGCGCAATAATCTGAAATTGTAGATCCAAAATCAGTACAACTAGATGGAGGTGTGATTGTGGTTGCAGAAGTGGATCAAATGATGGTTTGTGCTGATTTCATGTTCATTGGTGATTAAATGTGAACAAAAAAATCTTGTATTCTGAGTAGATCGATGGCCTGAATCTTGTAGATTTGGTGCTGGAATGGATAGAAAAGGTTGGATCTCAAGTTTTATAGCATGGTGACTGACTGACCAGAGGCTGGAGGATCGACCAGTCTGACTCGGGGGATGAAGGGTTATAAAAAACCCCATAAACATGACATCTAATCCTTGAATACATGGTGTATAGTCCCCTTGGATGACTTGGAGTGTACATGAGAAAGTATAAGGATAGAGGGTGGAGTACAAGAGAAACCTAAATATCGTGTACTGCCCCATAAGGCATGGCTTCGACAATGTTCATGGGTTACCCCATATACTAATACCCGAGCCCAAATACACGAAATGGCACCATGTAATGACACACGGCCAGAGTAGATAGGACGAACCCTAGATACATGGACATGGCATGTAACCCATATACATGTCGTGTACTCTTAGGCACGACACAATTTGATAAAACATTCCATTTAAATGGGTAGTACCCTAGGTCAAGTGACATAGTGTGGACCCTTACTACATGTCTTGAACTCCTTTCGACATAGCTTGAATCTCTTCTCATCCATATTTGGGACATGTTTAGTTAGCATTCGTTCCCCTTATCCAATACCTAAAGGTAGTTATGAATCATTTAATACTCATAGGAAAACAATACATTTTATGGGACATCCAATAGAGAGTCATTGAAATCCCACAAAGAGGCCCATAGCGAGATCCTCTATTCATCTTCATGACCTATGTGGTGTTCATGGAATCATTGTTACCAATAATACATAATAAATGATCATATATATAGAGGGGTTAATCCAGATTGATTTTGTTGGTTTCACCCCAACGACTTTATTGTGATCTTTATTTCTATATGTTATTCTATTTTCATCCATTAGGGTATCTTTCTCATGATGAGACCAGACAATATTAACTCTTACATATACATCAACAGTGTTATTGGATTTATTATTATGTTATCTTGGATGAGTGATTTGTGGTATCTTTTATATGGAATCATATTCTTTGTATACTATGGTTGTATCTTACCTTTATACTATGAGTCTTGGATTGAGTATATCTAGATATTATTTTTATATGTGATGTAGACATACTTCATTTAGAGATTATTGTACCTCCCTTTTTTGTAAACATCAGGGTTTTAGGGAGTCCTATATAGTTTTGTTATAAAAAACCTGCAAGTGATTTGACCTCAAGTGTCATGCATCATGTAACAGGTCAGGATTTTGATAGATTCCTAAGAGGACTAGGAATAGATGGGTATTACTAAGACCATATAGACTGATTTGTGTTCCTGCAGCTTTCAATCATCAGTCCCAGTACCATTACATTCATGTTGGAATTTTGTTATATATTTCATTGTGGTGGTATTGTATTTTTCTCTGTTTACTTCCATTACTTCTTTAAATACTCTGGTTGTGGTATATATATTTATGAATTCATTGGTTGTTCAATTCATTTTATGTTTCATCATTTTTTGTTTTTAGAGATATGATCATGTTAACATGTAATTAGGAAATAAATCCATCATTAGTGATATGCCTACCTAGTTCTAGTCACCCTACCCTATCTAATTAGTGGCAGACATGGAATGTCGAGGAACGGGCTCCCCTAGTATGGGCTATGACATAGTGGTGTTAGAGGGAGTTTGTTTCTACTTTAGTTCTAAGGGTTTGTAATATTGGTTTGGGGAAACAATGTCATGTTTTTTGAATTCCCTTTCTGGCTAGGGACTCCAATGTTGGCACGATGGTCAACGTATCCATACACAAGGACATTGATCATCCTATTTTCCACATGGTACATTAAAACACTTGTTTTCCGGGATAATGGTACATGCATCATGTACAAATGGGTTTCATTCTCCATGTCCATCTTAAGTTATCTCTCCTGATAAATTCAGTAACAATGGTACATCTTGGTTATATTCATGATGACTCTGATGTATTCCATCAATAATTCAGCCTGATAATCATGAGGATGATACCATCACTAATGAGGAATTTATTTAGGGATTGTTTCCAAATATGATACCACTAGGTAGTGCACTAGCAATTCCACCAACTTTAGATCTTCACATGGTAACCATAGTACCAACGAATGATATGCATTGGAAGAGTGTGCTTCACGTGATTCATCTGTACAGATACCTTAGGTTGTTAAGTGAGGCCGAACCACAGGTGAATGAGGATTGTCTTGAGGCGGTGACATGAGTTTTCCATCTAGTCAAGACACTATTGGATAAGATGTTGGTCCTGGAATCGATCCTTATTGATGGATCCATAGGGAAATTATAAGGCCCCAACCTTAAACATTATTTAATCTTTAGTTAAGTCATGAATTCACATTGAGGACCTTTCAATTTTTAGAGTTTTAGAGAATTAGTCCATAACTATTACTTTACATCTCAAATACTAAATAGCAAACACTTCTACTCTATCCAATTTTTTTCACAATAATAAAACTCTTTAAATTAAACAATAATTCCTTTCTAGATATAAATATTATTGAATTATTCCTTTCTCTTAACCTTCCATATATCCAGTGAAGAACATTTAAAATACATTGGATGAGTATAAAAATATTAGGATGGGTTATAAAATATGGAAATAAAACATTTTCCATGAATAAATACAAATCAAATAAATCATACATTTCAATCATAAAATATAAGATCTTTATCATACCTCGTGAAATCATATTATATTTTAATAACACAAATAAATCATAAATAATACTGGTATCTTTTGGAATCCATAAAATACTTACATTGTAGCTTTCACAGTTACAATGGGAGTTACGTTTGGAATACCCATCACCATATATTCCCTTAATCTCTTATAATAAACATTATATTTTACCTATTTCATGTTACCAAATGTATTTGAGAGCTATATTGGGTTGCCCGCCGTAGTCTTATCATAGAACCACCAATATTTGGTTTATCACCTAACCACCTATCAAATTTAAAAGTAATAATACATAATAATAACACATAAAATATTCAAATTATCAATTTTTCCCTCATCAATAATAAGAAATATATTCAATATATTGAAATATTCAATCCATTTTCAAAACCATTTAAATCATTTAGTAAAAATATTTTTGAATCCAAGAGTCCCATATCACTTTAAAAAATTTAAAGGAATTAAAATTTTTATAAATTAATGTCCATATATATAAATCCTAAAATCCATTTTGAAAATATGGACATTAATTAGAATGATTTAAAACATTAAATCATTAAAAAAAATTAAAACAATGTTTTTATGAAAGAGTCCCTTTCCACTTTTGAAAATAATTGATTAAAAATAATTATGGAATAACATTAATTAAGTCTTATAATATCATGAGAATAAGTAGATTCATGATATACTATAGAAAAGGGAATTATATACACTATATAAAGATAATTGGTAACCACAAATTAGTCTCAATGGAATGTATAATGAGACAAGACCCCTTACAATGATCATATCCGTAGATTAATGATGTATCAATGACATAATTATGTGTGGAAAGTATATATACATCCAAAATATGTGTATATTTATTATAAAATAATCATATGAAAATAAAACATATTCTTGGAAAAACAATACCTATGACATGGATATTTAACTCAATGAATGGAGATTGAGCTATGAATTCGCATACAATGTTTGTATAAATTACATAAGAATTTATCAATGGGGATGATTATTTGTTGCAAAGTATATACACAAAAAGATAAGGTAAATTATAACACAAATAAATAAACAGTGATTCTGCACATAATCCTGGCATAATAAAATCCACAAATTATGTGTAAAACCCAATGAGTGGAAATTTAGTTTAAGAATTCCCTTACGAAAATTCTCCAGCATAACAAAATCACTTACATTTTTTTAAAATGAGTTGATGAGAGAGAAAACAGTCTATAATAACATGGAAATTAAATTTATTGCAATAAGGATATAGAATAACATATCCCAACAAAAGAAAATTTAAATGAAAATATATAACATAAAAGAAGACTTTGACTAAAAGATGAAGGAGAAAGGTTCCCTTACCTTGAGTCCAACTTTTCTCATTCATTATTTATTTTACTGAATAATAAACATAGGTTAATTTATACTTTCATCATAACTTTTTCATATTTATTATTAATTTTATGTTATTTATCATCATTTTATAAAAGTTAAAATATTAATTATGTTTGTATCAATCATTTTGTCGATATTCGGTACTTGCGTCATAAATAAACTTATTAAAATTACAAAATTTCCATGTTGTCAAAAGTCCATTATCTCTAGAATCGTATTCATGATTTAAATAAATCATATATATAATATATATTTATTTACGTCCTGTATATATATATAGAATAGTTCATAACATTCAAATATAAAAATTAAATGCACCATTCAAGGAGACAGTAAGCCGTACATAAGCATGGACGCTACATATATTTCTTTTTATTATTTAATGGAATTAAAACTAAATGATACATAGGTATATTTTCATTCCAGTATAATATAATATTTTATATATGTAACATAATTTCATTAACTCCATCATTTATATGTTTCGTGTATAACATGAATGAGTCATATCACATTTAGGGGGTGGTAGTCTGCACTTCCTCAAATGAAATTATTGTATTTGCACATTATAGAAAGCATAAAGGATTATTATTAATGAAAAATAAATAATCATATAGAAAATATGAATATAATATATATCACATATAAATGTAGTTCCATCACAATATCCACCATGATAGGTGTTAGGAAAAAATCGAACAATCGTCGTTTCGTGAGGTAGCAGTTCGTCATACCCAGAAATAGTATGATTGTATCTATTAGATAGAGGTGTGTGTAAGTGTTGTAAGAATACTACTCATAACAGCATCATTTTATATTGATTATACTAGTGTTTTTATGTAATAAAATAATAAGAATATAATATGGAGTGATGAAGTAAAATAATTCTAACGAACTTGAGAGAAGACGCTACCTCTTAAAACATGTTACTCGATATAATTTTAGTCAAAAAGCATTATTTAATTTGATTATTTCTAAAGTAAGGCTTCTAGTATGAATATAGGGACATAAGGATATTATTTGGGTAGAGTTTGGGTAATCCAAGGGACTTGAGAGGTCTGAGTTAGGGTTAGATATTATACCCTTTTATAAGAGGGGTGAGGGATACATTAGGAAGGTATTGAAATATTATTTTATTATAAAACTATTTTCAGCTTGAAATGGTCTCAGAGTCATTTATTTCAAATATAAGATGATTTTGGGTCTAAAACCTCTCAACCTATAGTTTTTAGGAAAGGCATTGTCACAAATTTAACCTTATCTTTTAACAATATCCCATTGTTAACTAATTTAACTCTTATCATGTCTTCTTGTATATTCCTACTATTTAGAAAACATAGTTACTATAAAATTCCAATAGAACCTGAAGTAGTTCAATAATAAAGTTATAAAAATTAGCTATGTTATTTTTCTGAATATCATATTTTTAGGAGTATTATATAATTTATTAATATATTATTTGTTTTAAAATCTCATTTATGTCAATTGTTATACAATTTATGTCATGAAAGTTTTAAAAATCCATAAAAACATAATTATTTAGAAGAAAAATCATTAATTCAATAATAAAAACTCATAATCATCCAGAAAATTTTGGTATGAGATAAAAAGTTTAAAAATGAATTTATTTTAATATTTATATTCTCATTTATTTAAATCATTGGTTATCAAGGTAATCAATACATCATCATAATGTGATAAATATATTTATTTATTTTAAATCAAAAATTTATAAATAAACTAAAATGATGTAGTAAATCATTTTATCTTTATAATGACTATTTTTAGTAAACAAATATCACTTATATAACCTCATATTAAAATTGTTTTACTAAAAGGTACATGTTTAGGTTAAATGTTTCTTTTCATTAAATTAATTCTTAAAAAATGTCATTTTCATATCCATGTGGCTCCATGGGGTCCTAAAAACGACCTGAAGATGCCCATGACCGGAAATATATAATCCAATTGGATTAAAACACATGTTAGGGAAGTTTAATATTATTATAATATTATTTTTTACCCTTATTTACAAGATTTACTCTTTAACCATTTTAAATAAAAAAATTACTGAAGTTTCTATTCATAATTTCTAAAAATAAAAGGTACATATTTACACAATTTGGAAATCTTGATTCCAAATATGTATTCCATTTTCCAAATTTTAAACGCATAAGTTTAATTAATTAAATTAAAATTAATTCCTGTTGTTGAAACCAAAATGTTGTTTTTTAAGATGTAATGACTATCAGAAAATTGAAAAGATGGTTTTGATTTAAAATGGAGTATTTTTTCACTATTCATTAAAAAACATGAATTTTTCCGAAATAAAATTCATCAATTGTTAATTTGGATGTCCCGATTCTATAAAAGATGTTTATTTTGTAAATAGAAAATATAAAATTTACGAAAATTGGATTTAAAAAGGATTTTCCATTAAAATGAGATAAAACTGCATTTTTAGAAAAAACATTTCTTTTATCCAAAAAAAAATTGAATATATTCTTCTATCAAATCTTGAAAACATATATGATGAAATTAAACTAGAACATTGATCATATATCACATATAAAAATCCATAAAGAGTGATATAAAAACACAATTATTCTCTTTTAAACATGTTTTCATAAATACACATCTTTTATATTCAATTGGTTTTTGTTTTAATTTTCTAATAATTTAGGGAACCAATGTATAACAATTTAAACATTTTTCAGACATATATTAAAATTAAGTTGATATTATTAATTCATTATATTTCAATAGCTAGGTGTTAACTACCATTAAATATAATAAAATAATTATTGTATTAATTTTTATTATATATCAATGTTGTGTACAACGTAAGATTTCAGAGAAACCCCTTGTTGCATGTAGAGTACGCTATCGGAAAAACTTTCCCTTTAACATAAAATTAATTTCATATTCATAAGTATTAATAAAAATAAAAAAAATACTATTCTATAAATTCTTGGTTCATTAAATCCTTACCCCTTTTTTGGAAATTTCATCCTCACAATTTTAAAATTTGGCTCAGAAACATCATTTAATGTCCTACATTGAAAAAAAAACAATCAATATAACTATCTCTTTAAAAGAAGGAAAGGGAAGTACAATGGACACCCATGATAAAACATATTCAGATTATATGTTGAAAAACATGGATATGTAAGAGAAATTATCCATTATGTATTGATGGAGAGTTATAGAAAACCTGATAAGGAGAAACTTAACCACCAGAAGGAAAAACATGTGGTGGGTTAAATGGTCTTTGATTACATAGTAGGAAAAGTAAACGAATAATATTATAGTTTTAATTTAATTTTCATAATTTTGAGTGAATTATATATAATATTTACTAATAACATGAGGATATATACTTACTTTTCAAGTATAGTTTCATCCATTAATAAATTTCTTCTACAAACTCATCTTTTCTTCAAATGACAAGTTTTCAAGATAACTTGTTTACACCTAAAGTGCTAGTATCAAATTCTAGAGAATCACATAATCCAAAAAATATTAAAAATATATTTTCCCATTCCTTGTATACTAAAATACCAAAATGGTTAGTTCTAGATCAGATAATCCCAAAAAAGGATAATCCATTATAAAAAGAAATACTACTCTTAATCTCCAAAATTCATCAATAAATACTCAATGTTCAATAAAGACCATTCAATAAACAAGTGTCCTTAAAGATCACCAATATAATTGAAACTAATACTGAAACCCAAAACTCAGAAGGATTTGAACACGTAGCCTTTAACATTAAATCATAAAATTTATCACCAAAAAACATTGAATACTCATAAAGTAGCATATGAAAAGGTATTTAACCTAATAAAATATTCTCTATGATAGGTTAATCATTTCCATATATAACACAAATCACCGTATGTCCAAAATAAGAATATAGATTCTTCAAAAATTATTTTTCAACCATTACTCTACAAATGTAATCCCATAGTATTATATTTTCATTAAGAATACAGAGTTTCTAATAGAGGCAAAGTCTTCCAAAACAACATTTATCACTTAATCACCCAATAATTTTCTTATACAAAGGATATCCATTTGATAAAACATATGTTCCAAAAATAAATTTACTGTTGAACCATAAAATAAATTAACTAAAAATAATTTATCATATTATCGAGGAACTTCATAATGTCTAGTGGTAGGCGATGCACCCTTATCACAGTTCGATTGAGGTTTCGATTCCCATGGACTTTCCAGATGTGACAGGTTGTCACTCATCTTGGAGGTTGACTCTTTTATTAAACTCAAAAATAACTCAATCTTATTTTATCCTCAATGGTTTTCTTATACTTCCCATTTTAATCCCAATTCATAATGACCTCAACATATTATTTCATGATGTATTATACATATTTATTTTTTTATTTCACCATCATATGTTCAAATAAAACTATTTCCAAAGGAAGAATATCATACCTTTATCATGGTGTCCACCTAGTTTCATCATTATACTGTTCACATTGACAGAAGTTACACGCATTTAAGCAATTATTTTGAGATCCTTCAACATCATTTTATTCCGTCATCCAAATACACCAAGTACAACTTTTTTCATATGGGTGTTTAGAGAAAAATAGTTCGGAAAATAATCATGTATGAGATATAATTTCAAAACATCTAATAAAACATGATTTTTATAAAATAGTAGGATATTGTTTGAGTTGAAACAATCAATTAATGATCCTTTTAAAATACTATAAGTATGTACTAAAAGACATTATTTTAAAAGTAAATATAAGAAAGTTTCAAAAGGGTATCCTTCTTCAGAACCTTTTTCAAAATCATAATTTTCTTAAAAATATTTTTTTAAGGTAAAATATTTGAAAATTCTTTGATAATATTTACATTTATTGAAAATATGAGAATATTGTGAAAATAGGATTTAATTAAATACAAACTATGATCCACGATGGTATTGATGTATATTGGAGGTGTTTTATATCTCAAACAACTAATTATAAGTGAGTTGTATTCTAGAAAATGATTCAAAATCATCTGAACATGAAATTGAAAGAATAATTGAAATCATGTCATCAGGAAGAGATAGTAATTATGTCTGAGATCCTCCTCCTTCATTTTTTAACCAAATTTCCATGATCAGAGAAAGTTATAAAACAAGAATTTATCTGAAGGAAATTACATAGGGGATAACCATGTGTTTAAAAAAACACATATTCCCTAATGTTGTCTAAACCTTTCCATTGATACTAACTATAAGTCCCCAGCCTTAAACATTACATAATATTTATTGATGTTAGGAATTATCATTAAGGATCTTTCCAGGTTTTGAGTTTTAGAGAATTAGGCCATAACTATTACATTACACCTCAAGTATTACAAATTAGACAATTTTACTCTATCCTATTTTTTCACAACAATAACACTCCTTAAATAAAACAATAAATATTTTCTAGAAATAAATCTTAATTAATTATTTCTTTCTCTTACCCTTCCTTATACCATATGAAAAATATTTCAAAAACATGGGATGAGCATAAAAATCTCAGCAACAGTTATAAAATATGGAAGGAAAACATTATTCCATGAAACATACAAATAAAATAAATCATTATTTTCATTCATAAAACAATAATCTCTTTAACATACCTCATGAAATCATAATATTTATGAATAAAAAAATTGAAATAAAAAATCATAAAGGTAACTTGTGGAATCTATAACATACATACATTATGGATTTAACATCTACACAGAGTGTTACATTTGGAATACCCATCACAATATATTCCCAACATATCATATGATAATCATTAATGTTTACATCAGTTACGTTACCCAATGAATTGGAGAGATATCTCAGGCTCACCCACCATAGGTTTATCATGGAACCACCCGTATTTGGTTAATCACATAACCAACCATCAAATGTCAAAGTACCATTACATAATCATAAAACCTAAAATATTGAAATTTAAAACATTTAAATCATGATTCAGAATAAATCAATTCAATGAATTGAAATATTCAATCCATTTCCAAAATCATTTAAAAAATATATTTTTGAAACAAGTTATCCAGTATCATATTGACACTTTTAATGGAATTACTATTTCAAAACATTAATTTCAATATAAATAAACCATAAAAACCATTTATAAAACACGAACATTAGTGATGATGATTTAGAAGAATAAATCATTAAAACATTTAAATCAATGTTTTAGTTAAAGTGTCCCTTACCACATGAGAAATTCCATGAATAAAAATAATTATGGAATACCATTAAAGAAGGTTATAATATCATGAGAATAAGGAGATCTATGATATAAAATTTAAACAGGTATTATATACACCATATAATGTTAATTGGTGTATAACAACAAATAAGACTCAATGGATTGTAAATTGAGACAAAACCCCTTTCAAAGATCGTATCCTTAGATTGAGGATAAATTTATGAAATAATTATGTGTGATAAATATAAATACACCAAATATAATTGGATATTTAGTGTAAAATATTCATAGGTCATTAACACACATTCATTGAAAAACAAAACCAATGACAAAGATATTTGTATCAATGAATGCATATTGAGCTAAGATTTCCCATACAAAGTTCATATAAATGACGTAAAAATTTATCAATGGGGTGATTATGTGTTGAAAAATTATATCCACAAAAAGGGAAGTGGAAGTTAATGAAAATGTGATCCCACATAAAAATAATGGCATAATATAATCAACGAAATATGCGTAAAACCCAAATAGTGGAAATTTAGTTTTTAAATTCCCTTATGAAAATTTGACAGCATAACTACATCACTTAAAAAATTTAAAAATTGGTTTATGAGAGATAAAAGGGTATCTCATCACATAGAAATAAAATATAAATTAATATGGATATATAATAACATATTCCAATGTAAGAAAATGGAAATTAAAATATATAACATAAAATATATCTTCGACAAAATGAATAAGGTTAAAGGTTCCCTTACCTTGAGTCCGACTTGTCTCATCATTTTTTATTTTCCTGAATAATAATTTTTAGTTAATTTATACATATATCAGAACATATTCCATTTCTATTATCAATTTTCTATTACTTATATCCAGGTTATAAAATTTCTAATATTATTAAATTTGGTATCATTCATTTTGTCGATATTCGGCACATGAGTCAAAAATGAACTAATTATAATTACAAAAATGTCTATGTTCTCAAAATTACATTATATCCTAAATAGTATTCATTATTTAAATATAATATATATCTATTAAATATTTATTTAGATACTTTTTATATGTATTTATAATAGTCCATTACATTTGGAGATAAGAAATGAAATGCAGCGTTCAGGTAGACGGTAAGCCATACATAAACATGATTGCTACTTTCTTTTATTTTTCATACTTAATGGATTAAAACTAAATGATACATAGTTATATTATAATTACCTTATAATATATTATTTTATATATGTTACATAAGTTCATTAACTCTATCCATTATATGTTCCATGTATGGAATGAACGAGTCAAATCATTTTAAAGGGGCGGTAGTCCACACTTACTCAAAAGAAATTATCATATTTACACATTATTGAATGCATAAAGGTATGTTGTAAATGATAAAAAAATAATCATAGAGAAAATATAAATATAGTATGTAACACATATATCTATATTTCTATAATAATGACAACCATCAGCGATGTTAGGGAAAAATCAAACAATCATTCTTTCGTGAGGCTGTAGTTTTTCATACACAGAAATAGTATGTTTGAATCAATTAGATGGAGGTGTGTGTAAGTGATGTTTGAATATTTTTCATAACAACATCCTAGTATATTCAGGATACTGGTTTATTTATTTAATCAAATTATGTAATAAAATAAATAGTTAAGATAGAAAATAATGTAAAGGAACTTGATAGAAGGCGCTACCTCTTAAAACGCTTAACTCCCTTTGATTGGAGTCAATAGGATATCTTTAATTGACTTATACATAAGGTAAGAATGATAAGAGAAAGATAGGGATATTTGGATATTATTTGAGATGATTTTTTATTATCCATGGGGCTGGAGAGGTGTGATTAAGGGTTATAGGTGATTCCCTTTTATAAGAGGGGGAGGGGCACTTAAGAATTAATTGTAATATTATTTTATTATAAATATATTTTCGGCATAAAATGGTACCAAAATCATTTATTTCAAATATAATATTCTTTTTGGTGGAAAAACTCACAACTAATATGTTTTATACAAGTATATGTCAGAAATTTAACCTTATATTTTAGCTTTAACACTATGCTAACTAATTTAACTGTTACCATGTCCTCTTGTATATTCATACTATATGGTTAATTTAGTTACTATAAAAATCCAATCAAACCTGAAGTGGTTAATTAATTATATTTTAAAAAATATTTAAGTTATGAGGTTGAATCCGATATTTTTAGGACTATTATACCATTTAATAAAATAGTATTTGTTTAAAAAACTCATTTATCTAAATTTTTATACTATTCATATCATGACATTTTTAAAATTGCATAACCACTTGATTTTTTCATAAAAAACTAGTTAATTCAAAGATAAAAAGTCATAATCATCCATAAAAATATTTTATTGAATAAAAAATTTCAAATTAAATTAGTTTAATATTTATAATCTCATTTATGTAATTCATTCATTAATATGGTAATCACTACATAATCATTGTGTCATAAATATATTTATTTATTTGATATCTCTAAATTATAAAGAAAATACCATGATATAGGAAATTTATTTACATTTTTAATGAATTTTTATAGTAAAAAATATCACTTATATAACTCCATATAAAATTGTTTTACTAAAATATACATGTTTAGGTTACAATATTCTTTAATTTAAATTTATTCTTAAAAAATGTGTTTTTCACATCCAAATGGATCCATGGGGTCCCAAAATCGTCCCAAGGATGCCCATGGTCTGAGATATGGCATAAAATAGGATTATAACACATTTTAAGGTAGTTTAAAAATATTATAATATTTTTTACCCTTATTAACCAGATTTACCATTTATCCATTATAAAATAAAATAATTATTGAAGTTACTAGTCATAATTTCTAAAAATAAAATTTACATATTTATTAAATTTGGACCTCCTGATTCCAAATAAGGAATCAATTTTTTCTATATTCAAAACACATAAGTTGTTGTAATTAATATTAAATTAATTCCAATTGTCGAAACCAAAAAGCGGCTTTCCAAGAAGTAATAACTATCAAAAGATCGACATGTGTTTACGTAGAATTTCAATATGAAATTGCATAAAATGATTATAATTGTATTATGTGATAAAAATATAATTCAATAATACATTAAAAACAATTAAAAGGACATTTTTACTATAATAAAAAATCGGATGAAAATGCAATTTTGAATTAAAATGCTGTATTTTTTCACTATTCATTAAAAATGATGTTTTTCAGAAAATAAAAAAATTTAAACCATTGAAAATTTTTATGTTCTTCTTTCATAAAAGTAATTTATTTTATCTAATAGAACATATAAACGTAAAAAAAGATATTTAATAAGTGTTCACCATCAAAAGGCAGAAAAAATACTTCATTGGAAAAAAATACTTCTCTTATCTGAAAAATTGAATTTGTTCTTATATCATATCTAGAAATCGTATAATATATATTTAAAACATTACAATGAATATATATCATATATAAACAACCATAAAAAATATATTAAAACAAAATTAATATCTTTTAAATAGGTTTTCATAAAAACACATCCTTTATATTAAATTGGTTTTTATTTCCATTTCTAATAAATTTTGTAACCAATGAATCATTATTTAAACATGTGTGAACCATAATTCAAAATTCAGCTGATATTATTCATTCTCGTCTTTCCAACATCTAAGAATTAACTACCATTTAAAATAATAATATTATTTTGGTATTATTTTTTTATTTTATCTCAATCTTGTGTGCAACATATGATTTTGGAGAAACCCCTTATTGCCTATCGAGTATGCTATCAGAAAATGAATACCATTTAATGTATAATTAATATCTTATTAATAAGTATTTATAGAAAAAAAATACTTCTCTATAAATATCTTGGTAATCATAGCGAGGGGGGGCTTAAAAACCGAGTCTTATGTCATGGTGACTCCTTCATGGGAAGAGTTCAAGAATGTCATTAGAGAGGAGTTATCACCAGCTACATAGATGGATGTGCATATCTATGAAGCTTCTGTAACTCAATCAGGGCATCATGGAAACAAATTATTATTCATCTAGGTTTACCATTCTTTCTAGGTACTCGATGGATGTGGTTTTAGATCATTTGTTTAATTATTAGACATTTGATAGAGTTCTACATAGAGTCAGATGAGCCATCATTATTACTAAATTAATTCATAACTATGCAAGGGTGATATAGGGAGAATTTTTTATTGATACTTTCTTTGTTGAGTAGATATAGTTGATGGTTGGGGGTTGTGGGCTTGTAGAAGTAGATACCTTAGTTTTAGTGATCCAGAAATAGTCTCAGAGGCCTAGAGGTGGGATACATTTTGGGATGAGATCTCAAGATATTTGATATACATTACATGGCTCATAGGGGTGGTCTAGTTCTTTTAGAGAGAGGTTGTTCTACTCAAGTGATACACTAGGACATCTCTCTTGGGATTGGCTAACCCACTGTACAGCTGACAGAGACACTATATATGGGCCTCCAAGTCCGAGAAATTGTAGGAGGAGGAATGTTCACAGGTAGGGGGAAGAGGAAAAGGATCTTAGAGAGTATCATGAGGTGGTGGATGTTTCAACTTGTTTCCACCACCACCCCTAGGTGGCCAATGTCAGGCACATGGGGGTGGTATATAAGGGAGGGGGCAATTTTTGGTGGTTGAGGCATATTATCCAAGGTCCCTAGGAAGTATTAGAGGTGTGATATGTTACTTTTATACCTTATATATAGTACAAATATACAATGTTTCTAGTCATTACTTTCTTTCCACAAATCTTATGCGAGACATACAGATTTAATTTGAACTGTGGGCTCAACCCTTCTACTTGGAGACACATACTAGATAAGACTCATTGATCATGTTCTTATGCTAATAGTGTGACCTGAATCTTAGTGGAGATACTTTTAGTTGGAACCTCTGGGTATTAGAATCAAGTCCTTATGAAATCATTATTTGTATATATTTGTTATCCATAGTTCATTCTAATATGACTATTTTAGGTGTAGGGTGTGGTATTTATGTAATCATGAAACAATGTCATATTTTCTTGGTGAAAAGGAAACCCATGTAGCATAAGATGAATGATTTCATAGGAATGTGCAACCAATCACTTGTCTCTTTGGTATCGTGATCGTTGGTGTAGTAGATTTTATGTGTTTCTAATTTCCTACAGTGGTGGTGGAGTATAAGGAAATATTTCTTCAATGTGTTATAGGTTTACCTTAATATCAATAGATAAACATTTGCATTGATCAAAACCCCCTGGAAGACACCAATATCTATGAAATAATAATGTATGGCTCCTAGAGAGATTCACAATCTAATGGTGATCTTCAATGACATGTAAAGTAAGTTTTTCTTGAGATCCAACATTTCTCAGTGGTAATCCCCAGTTTTTTTCCATTAATGAATAAAATAACTTCAATCTATGATTGGACTATTGGTGATTGAACTAGGAGACCGAGTAGAACATACATCCATTATCAAGGATCAATGATATCTTTTATTTTTTGGGAGGGGAATTATAGTTTTTAAAGGTTGATCATTGATCAAGCTATTACCAGCTATGAGTAGGGGTGAGGATAAACTGAAGATGACATAAAGATGTCTCTATAATCATGTTGATTACTTTTTGATGCCCATTATCATTAAAAAACCCCAAGAAGTGTTCATGGGACTCGTGAACTAGAACATATATCCTTTATTAGATATGTTTGTGATAGTATTCATCAATGATATCCTTGTGTACTCAACATTTTAAAAGGAGCATGATAGACACATAAAGACAGTTTTAGCCATACTCTGAGAGAACCATTTAAATATAATGATCATGAAGTTCTAGTTATGGATGAAAGTGGTATACCTTCTGAGACATGTTTCCTCAAAATATTTAGTGGTAGTGGACTCGGTCAAGGTTGAGAAAGTCATAGAGTGGGAGCCACCTAAGAGTGTAAAGGGGTTTCATAGCATATTGGGTTGGCAGACTATTACCAGAGATTTATACATGATTTATATAGTGTATCATAACCCATGATAGAGTTGACTCAAAAGGGGAAACCATTTTTTTGAAAGAAGGGTGTCAATAATATTTTTATCAGTTGAGGTAGATTTTGAAAAGAAATCAAAGCCGGATATTTCCATAAGACAATGTCAAGTACATAGTGTTTTGTGATGCATCAGGGACTAGGCTTGGTTTTTTTGGATGTAGAGGCAAGAGGTGATTTTCTATGGTTCACTCCATCTAAGACCACATGAGAAGACCTATGAAACCCAAAAACATGATTTGGTAGTGGTAGTCTTCTCTTTAAATATGTGGAGACACTTCCTGATGGGTGAGCAATTAATCTTCTATTCTAATCACAAGATTCTCAAGTATATCTTATCTTGAAAGAGTCTTAACATGAAGTAGAGGATATGGATAGATTTCCTCTAGTATTATGACTTCAAAATTGTCTGCAATCCTAGGAACATGAATATGCAAGAAGATTCCCTCAGCAAGAGATCAAGTATGTAGTTTTTGAATGAGGCGTTTAAGTAGTTAGCATAGTTTCAATTATTTTTTATGGATGGAGATGGATAATTTTACCTCTAGTCGATGGTTGTCACCTATCCACTCTTACACTATGTTAGGGAGGAAAAACATGGGGATACCGACTAAGAGACCCTACATGATCATATTTTCAAAGGGCATGCTCCTGATTGATAGTCTAAAAGGTGGATATCTTGTTGTTATTTTCAGTGGATGAACTATGGTACCAGTAAAATTGATATAATAGGTTCTCAGAGAGCATTACACAAATCCTTTTTCGGTACATATAGGTTTTTAAATGATCTACTCATACCTAGGATGTAGTTTTGGTGTCCATAGATAAAGAAATCAGTTGAAAAGTTCATCTCTTGATGCCTTGTTAGAAATTGAGAGCTGAGCACGATGTTCCAGCAGATTTGGCTCAACACCTTGAGGATTTGAAATGAATTTGGTATAGAATATCTATGGAATACATGAAAATTTTACCACATTAATCCAGATTAAACCATCCTATTTGGGTGATCGTAGCCTGAATCACCATTTTGGATCACTTACATGATATTCATGAAAAAAGAGTTCAATAGAGAACATGGGAGATATCTACATTTAGTAGATTGTCTGATTTCATGGATTTCCTTCGAAGTTTGTTTCTAATCCTGAAGATCGCATTATGTCCCAATTGTGGAAGTGATTAAAGGAGGAATTTCTGACCTAGTTATGCTTGAGAAAAATATTTCAACCATATACTAATTCCTAGAATGAGCAGACCATTTATGTTTTGGAGGACGTGCTATGAGATTTCATGTTAGACTTTGGCCATTGTTGGGAGGATCAAATACCATGGGTATAGTATTTGTAAAAAAATATATCATTACATCATCCATAAGGAACCATGCATGGCTTTGTATGGGGGACCGAATGGGTCACTACTTTGTTTGGATGACCCGAGAGATTCTGCACTCATGTGCAAGGACTAGGTATGAATTACATCAGAGAAGTTGTAGACCATATAAGAGTGGATGAAAACTATAAAAAAGAAATTAGAACTCTTATTGTTATTGGTGAAATTAGCCTTTAGAGTTTGAGTAAGGGGTCCATGTGTTCTTAAATGTTTATCCTCGTTGAGGATTGAAGATATTATTTTGGGGGTTACAAGCTATCTCCATGGTTCGTTAGCACTTTCCAAATACTGTGTAGATTTGGTGATGTGGCATACTTCATGGATATACCTTCATAGCTAAAATGAGTACACGATGTATTCTATGTGTCTCATATGAGGTGGTACATGAATGAACCATTTCACGTTATCGATTGGGGAGAGCATGACATAGAGGAAGGGTTGACCTTTAGACAGTACCCTATAAAGATCGAGGATCAAAAGGAGAGGATCAATCATGGGTTATCGTTTCCTTTTGTGAATGTTAAGTGGAATCACAAGAACATCTATGTGAGAACATTGGAGTGGGATCTATAGATTCATGATCATTACCATCATCTTTTTATATAGCCAATGTTTGGATTTTTCATCACGTAAATCCCTAAGGAAGGTATAATGTAATGTCTTGGATTATATGTTAGTTATTTTTAAATATTATATGGATTAATTTTGAGAAAATTCACTAAGAAGATGTGAGATTTTGAGACATGGTGTGTCTAGAATAAATGTTTTAAATATATTAAATATATTAAATATGACACAGGTAAGAGTTTCCTAGAAATTTTGTATAACTCCAAAATGGGTTCCCAGATCAGAATTTCATGGTCACTATTGAGTTTCGAATAGCAGTCTTACCTTGGGCACAACCAAATCTTTTTTGCATGCTTCATTTTAGAAAAAATTTTCTTGGTAGTATAATGAATAAAATTATTTAATAAAATTATTTAAAAAAAATTATTTACATTTTGTAAATGCAGTGACTATTCTTTATTTAAATGTATCCTTATCATTTAATCCTAGGGTTATCCCCATAACATGAGAGACTCTAAAGGGTAAATAAAGTTAGATTTGAAGAATCCACTCAGCTGTATGATGAAGGATTTTCGTTCGATCGATCGACATAACCTCAAATTTGACAAGTCATATCAAAAAACCTAAAACGATGAATGTTCATTGTCAGTAATCAAAATAAATTGATTTAAGATGTGTATTTTATTTTTTATTATTTGTTATTTATTTCTATAACGAATCTGATTCAATTGATGAATATATTAATTCATCGACTATGTATATTGCGGTATGAGATTATATTTTTGGGGATTTATTAGTAGATCATTAACTCAATTATTAAACTATTGATTGATTTGTTTTCTATTCCAATAGAAATGAAACGGGGTTGAAATGAACATTTATCAAAGATAATTCCTCTTGTTCAGATTTGTGCTTTTCTCTCATGATTCACCCTTCTTCATGATGTTCTTAATCTTTTCTATGTGGTTCTATGTATCTTTGAATTATTGATTGATGGACATTCGATTCATAGAAAAATTATTGGAAATCATAGACTCGTCATCAATATGTTTGGACAAAGGTGTGATGTTTTTTATTGAAGTGGATCTTATGATAATTATTGCTGATTCAATGTTATTCAGTGTAAAATAAAGAAAAAGTTATGATCATATTTTTTTAGCAGATCAAAGGACGAAATCTTTTTGATTCATCGATGGAATGAATAGAAGAGGCTGGATCATCAGTTTCATGGAATATTGTTGAAGGATCAAAGGTTGGAGGAGCGACCAGGGAAAGTGGGTGGAAGAAGAAGGGTTATGGGAAATCCAGATACACATGGCATGTAATCCCCTTAGATCAATCAATGTGTACATGGGAAAGTACATGGACACGAGGGGGAGTATACGAGTTTCTTACTTGGCATGTACTCACCCATAAGGCATTTTTTGGACTATATACATGGGTTACACCATGTACTCGTACACAAACACAGAAACACAGGATGACTTCTTATACTAACACATGGATTGAGTACACAGGTGAGACCCTAGAAAAAGGGACATTATGTGCACCCCCCCTACAGGCCGTGTACTCTTCTACATCACATGGGTTGATGACATGAGACATTTTCATTGGTAGTAACCAGGGTCGAGGGACACCACATGTATCCCTACTACTCGATGTGTACTCCTTTCTACATGGCTTGTATCACATATCCTCTATATCAGGGACATGTTTTATTAGGGTTTATTTCCCTTATTCGTTCCTTGAAGGTAGGAATGAATTTTTTCATACTGATAGGACTAAAATACCTCCATCAAAAAATCATAGATATAGTTGTTGAAATCCCTCCATTTTTCCTAGCGTGAGATACTATATTTATCTTTAGAACCTATGTAGAGTACATGGTATCCACATGATAGACACTATGATGGCTCTGATACTCAACATAGTGGGGTTATTTGAGATCGAGTTTGTTGGTATCACCCCATTTTCATTGTATCAATCCTTATCTACGTATCATATTCCCTTCAGATCCATCAGTGTATATTTATCATGAAAGACCATTTGACTAATACCTCTCAGAAAAATGTCTTCAATACTCTCAAACTCAGGATTGTGTTTTCCTAGATGAGTGTATCATAGAATCTTTGAGCTGTAATCTGAGGTTTTTTATAATACTATTGTGGCTTACATCTAGGTTGTGAGTCTTTTACTGAGTTACTATAGACAAACTTTTTATATGGGTTTTAGACATATACCTATTTAGAGATGACTATAAATTTTTTAATTGTATGATTTGTGGTTTAGAGGTGTCCTCATGACTATTTTTATACTCACACCAACACGGTCATTTCCCACATGAGTTATATCAATTGAATATGTTTGAACATTGGACATATTCCTCGGAGGACCAAGAACATATAGTGATTATTGATATCGGACAGATCGAGGTTTGTTCCTACATATTTCAGATAATAGTACTAGTTCCTTTTCTCTCATGTTGGACTTGAGTTACATAATTCTTTTTTTGAGGTTTATATTTGTACCAATGTACTTTATATAATTCATATCATACTGTAGTTGTTGGATATAGAGTATTCATGCATTGGTTGTTTATTTGTGTTGACATTTCGTCATTTTTTGTTCTTAGAGATGTTTGTATGTATACAAGTACCTTGTAAATTCTTCCCATGTTAGTGAAATTAATTCATGGTTCTAGTCACCATCCCCTAGCCTATAGGAGAAGGGCATGGGTAGTACTGGAATGGGCCCCTCTAGGATAGGTTGTGACACTTATGATGAATGATAGTCATCACTAACCCTCAATTTTTTGACATTAAGAGAAGTTTGAAATTGTTTTTTGTTATTAAATTTATTCTTTTCCAAGGGAAAATATTATTCAATATGACCTTTCCTTTTATAAAAAATTTATTTAATTTCATAATATTGATTTTATTTTTATGTTCAGTAGTTAGATAATTTATTAATCATGATCATGTTTATCTTTCAGATTAGATGAGTGATTTTAATTTCACATAATAATGTACCACCATTTATGTCATTAATCTAAATTTAAATTTCACCCCCCATGAATTTAATATCATGTTTTCATCTTCTCACTTCATATTAATCTCATAGGTCATTTGATATATAATATTCTCTTCGCACAACATGTTCTTTATGTCTTTAGATTATTGGATCACCATTACATTCATTTAACCATTTCATGGTAAAACCCAATGAATTTTATTTAATAATGTTTCAATATAAAAAGTATCACCTACTTATTTTAAAAAATTTCATATATCTGTAAAATGTAATGAAATATCTTCAATAGATTAATTTATTTTAATAGAAAAACATTAAAATAATTTCCTATATATATAATGTCTAATATCTTTAACTCTATTTTATCATTCATGAGTGAAATCTATGTGTTTCTAGATTCCATTCGTAATGTTTTATATAGATATAAATTAAATGCATTTTGTCCTAACCCACAGTGGAGATTGTTCAAAGACATACCATATTACACAAAAGGGGAAATATCATTGTCTGCCAAATTCTATAATTTTCCAGTAGTAGAAGTATGAACATAAATGAATGTTTTCCATAAAAGATAACCAATACTTCTATGAATTATTTATATATGATTCTTTCAATTACCATAGTTAAAAGCTATGAAATAAGGATTATGACACATATATTTTCCTTTGGGTGAACCGTCGGTATAAGAAGTAGTTTCAATTAAAAAAAAATTTTGTAAAACACATAAAAATATTTTTAAAACTAATTAATCTTTGAACATCCTAAAAATAATAAACAAAATTCAAATCAAGATTCTATTTATTAACAAATTTAAGTTGGGGTATGATAAATGGAAATATTGATGGGGGTGGGGAAATTTTTTTTTAAATAAAATTTTAAAAAAGAGAACATAAGTAAAAAAAACATTTTTTTATATATTTTTTATAAAATTAAAGATGTTTTATTAAATATAAAAATATATAATTATAAGAATATAGGTAAGAATATTGAAAATTTTATCATTTGAGCACAATGGATGTTTATTGATTAGTTATATCATAATTTAAGTATATATTTTCATGATAATTATATAAAAAACTATATTAATAATTGGTGTATTAAACAAAAAATTATTAAGAATAATAGATTTAAAAAAAAAATTATTAAATAATTAAATGAATAAAGTATATCATTTGGTAAAGGATTACAACAAAATATATTTTATGAGATCCTACTTATCCTGCCCTAATTTCTTGAGAGATGAAAATATTAGTAATTGAATTTAATGATAACCATGATAGAAAAACACCATTCATTTTTAAAAAGTAATAGTTATAATTCATTATTATTAAAGACCATATAATTTTAAAGGTTATTGATAAAAACCAAAATTGAATGACATACCTTTCCTTTTATAGGGTATTGAATGAAAATTGAATCCCAAAATTTAAATAGTTGTGTGCACTGAAATTTATTGAAGGAAAATGATAGTTGATTGTTTAGAAAAAATCCCTTTGATGATTGATCTAAATCCCACGTGAAACAATATTTAACATTAAGAGATATACATAGTAACAATGCAGGAGTGAGAATGATTTGTTAAGAATAATTTTCGTATTTGATTTGAGTGTTCTAGAATAAACATGAGTGATTTGTTGATCATGGAGAAAATTCAATGAATATAATGTTTAGGTATATTTCCATGCCTCCATGGTGTCTACTTATAGAATCTCGGTCCATCTAGAATATTCTCAAATATATTTGGGGTAAATGAATTTTTAAAAGACCAAATTATGTAATTTTGACCATAATAAATGACCTATTGGACTTGCTTCAATGAAACCATAATGGATCCTTTGGAAAGCATAGGGTTTCTGGTGATCTACCTAGAAGTTCACTTCATTTTAAAAATCTCCACTAGCTAGCCGATGCTATCATCGGATTGTCGATAAGATTATTAAAGTGTTTTTGGCTATATATAATACTATTGGATGACATATTCCCTATTATTTTTTAGCTGATGGTCCTCTAACAAAATTCTTCTACGTTATACCACTATCAGGAATCTGTTTTTATGCGACTAGGTTATCAGTGATCCAATCTAGTGTGGGGGAATGAAAATTAAATCCCCATTATGCTTTATTTTGTTATTTTCACATATTACTTGATAAAAAGTGAAACTATAATGATAGAAATTCATTTAATGGAAATTTTTAGAAAACATAATGAGTGTTTTTAATCATTAAAAAATCATGTGAGAAGCCCAAAACCCTCATTGTACACCAATACAAGAACCAAATAGATAGATTTTCCATAGAATTATTTATTCTAGTAGTTGAAAATAGGAATCAATTGCTCTGATATTAAAGAATCATTCCATATCTACTGATTATTCGGACAGAACGAAATTTTAACACCCCAAGATTACATAGTTTGTTATTTGTTCAAAGTAATTCAATAAGTTACACTACACAGAACAATGAGTTCGAGCGCACCACAACTTACCAAATTAGTCATTCAAAAAGTTTTTATGAATAATATTAACTGAATTTTTAATTTTATATACTCCATATAATTTTAGAATCCATATTATATGTTTCTTATACATAATATAAGAACAAATTCCTTTTTTCAGATAAAGGATGTATTTTTAGAAAATGAAATTTTACCACATTTTAATGGAGAACCATTTTTAAATCCAATATTTGACACTTTTATATATTCAATTTTACAAAATAATTTTCTTTTTCAGAATCAGGATATAAAAATATAGTTTCAATAAATTTTTGTTATTTTTCTGATAACTTTTATATTTCGCCGAATAGTTAAAAATAATAAATTTTAATTGAAAACAACTATTATAATCAAAATGAAATATAGTGTGGAATTATAAATTTGAATGTTTTGAAGTATAATATGATTATATATTAATAATCTAATACAATATAGGTCATTATATGTTATTTCATATTTAAATTTGACATAAACACATGTAAATCTTTTGATATTTTTTACTTTTTAAAAACATGCTTTTCTGTTTTGAGAACAGTAATTAATTTTAAATTAATAAATTCAACTTCTTTGCTTTTAATTTGGTATAATATACTTCATGTTTTAATTCATAATATCTACATTATCTTAGGGAATTTTTTTTTGTATATTTCTGAAAGCATTCAATTTTTGATGAATAGTGAAAAGTACTGCATTATTATTTAAAAACTAGTTTTTATATAAAGAATTGGTTTTTTTATTTTAATATATTTGTTGTCAAAATAGATACATAATACATATATATTTTCAGATTAATTTATTGGAGTCATTATTTAATTAGTTTAGATATATAAAATTTTATCGAACTTTTTACCGTCTTTTTCCTACCTCCTTGGTGCATTTACAAATTTTCATATAAAATTATTTTACCACATTTTTGAGTTGAATTTAAAAAATCCGAGAGACACGGTTGATATGAGTAAGTGAAATTTGCATCAATAAGATGAAAAAAAATTTGTTGAATAATAACTTTTGACTTTTATTTACCACGATTAAAAGTAAATAGGGTAATTAAGGGTAAAAATGATATGATAATTCCCGTAAAACGTGTCCTAATTCTATTGGATAAGTATAATTCAACCAAAAACAAACTTATGAATAAAATATTATCCTCTTTGGTCCACTTTGATTAGATAACGACATTTATTATTATTTTATTTAGTGAAGAGATAAAAGTGTTAAATTCAATGTTTAATAACTAAACGATTTTTTATATAGGGTTACACAAAATATAAATTCTACTATAAATAATCATTAGAAACATAAAACTATTTCCTAAATAATTATATTTTATTTATAATTTTTACTCAATAGATAATTGAACTTATTTATGACACAATGATGATGCACTAATTATCATATTAATGAACAATTAAACTAATTGATATTATAAATAACCAAATAAATTTAAATTGAGACTTATGATTAATTCCACTATTTTTCTAGATTAACATGACATGTTAGGGTTTATTGGATTTTTTTTGATCTGATAAGGTTGTTATAACTTTCAGAAAAACAAAATTCCAAATAGTGTCAAAATTGAAATAAATTAATTTTTTAAATCAAATACAATATTATTTGTTAATATAATATTCCTAAAAATATGTGGTCATCCAAAGGGCACGAATAATATTTTATATGTCATTAATGAACTACTTGATGTTCTTTTTGATGTTTAGTGTTTTTTTGTTTACCATATACTGTAAGAATACAAGAAGGCACGGTAAAATTTAAACTATTTAACTAAGAGTTAAATATAAAAGATAAGGTTAAAATAGAAAATCAAACATGTCTTAAATCAATTGGATGATATTTTTTAGACCCATACCCACCTTATCTTCTATTTAATTAATTTTGGATCCATTATAAACAGAAAATGAATTTATTATACAATAATATTTCTAGCTTTTCCTAAAGGGACCCTAACCTCTCTTATAAAAGGGAACTTTCCCTTCTCTTTATTCGACACCTAGAAAGACTTTTGGCTCGGCCAAAACCTTCCCAAATATCCTCCAAACTTCCTTCATTTAAAACTAGATTCCTTACTTCGATTATAAATCCATCCTATTGAGCCCTTTTGATCAACTCAAAAGGAAACACCTGAAGAAGTGGTATTAATTTAACCACCCCCTTTCAAGTTTTTTTCATCTTCCACTTCCACTTTATGTGTTGTTTTCATACCAAAATAATTTCTCCATTACCTCTTACATACATTTATGTTATTATAAATATGGTACAACAATATTTTTTATCCTATCGATCCTCTAAATGACAAAGTCACCATACGTGTGTTCGCACGGCTTACCTACTCCACGTCATAGTGTTGTTTCTTATTCGAACAATTAATTATGTGGATGGGTGTAATAATGAATATAAATGTTGTAAATAATATATAAAAAATGTAAATTATTCTTTATATATGATATACCATCTAATTAAAAATTATTTCACCATCAATATAATTATATTTTGACTCGTGCGTACGTACGGATTACCGTCTCCACGACATGATGAGATTCATTCCCATGTTCACCATTAAATGATGATTATAAAAATATATATTATTATTAAGTATTTAATATATGACATAATAATTCTACTGGGAATATATATATATTTTTGTGTTTTTATGTTTACTTACTTATAAATTATTCACTTACTTTTGTTCAATACAATATGAAAACGGAAACAACGTTTATGCATACGTACGGCCTACCATCTCCATAAATGGTGCCTTACATTTCATATATATATATATATTATAAATATTAATATTCTAAATATATATTCTATATAAATCAAGGATTATATTCTAGACGTATTTAAATCATGATTTAAATGATACGATCAGGAATAACAAGTTAAAACACGCACGATAAAGAATGCCATTATTACACAAAATGTCAATTTAACATGGAAATAATTATTAAATGGATATAATAAAGTAATAAATGAATCATTTATGATATAATAAATATTAATATGGTTATGGTATTATTTAATAACAATCTATGGTCATTATACAGGATGTTAAACACACCCTCGACCAAAGGAAAGTGTAATTTAAGGGTTAATTTAACAATCTATTTATTATCTGAGGTTGTTTTTATGTAATTATCTACTAGTACGGATTTATTATCCATATCCATGTTTCATAAAAGGGATTTAAAAGGGATTATTTTTAAGTTAATTTTTTAATAAAACATCAGTTTAAATGTTTTAATGATTTATGTTTCTATTTCTTTCTCTTTAATGTCCATGTTTTAAAAATGGTTTTATGGATTTATTTATATGGACATGAATGTGATCAAATATTAATTAAATTCAAAAGTTTCAAATTGGAATGAGACAATTTTATTAAAAACTATATTCTAAATTACTTCCTTTATAAATTATGTGGCATTTAAATTATTTCATGAAAAATTGATATTTCTCTAAATGATTTTTACTGAGCATATTCAACAATGTCAACATAATTTATAGGATATTATTCATGATTGATGTTTATTTATTATGATACAAATAATCCATATTGTATTTAAGGTTTTGTGATATGTTTGACTATGGATGTGTTACTTTAATACCTTTCATGATTTATGGATAAAGTATAGACATTTTGTATGCTAGTTTTAATACGAATGTTTCTGTTATGTTTAAAACATTTCATTTGAGCAATGAATTGGACTCATTAAGTTATAGGGTGGAGCCCTCTATAACTCCTTGATGCACCAATAGGTCTCATGATACCAACATGTGTCTTGTTACAGGGCCTTGTAAAAATATTATATGTATTATTGGAACAAGGCCTTGACTATGAGGATATGAAGTGTAACATTTTTAATTCCATCACTATGAAATTGTCTAATGATATTACATTTGATTATTTGACTAGTAGAATATCCATGTGAATAAGAAAATGACATTATTTGATTAATATTTTCCATATTATGATATATTATATGTTTAAAATGACTGTGTTTTAGTTTTATACATTGTTTTAAATTTTTATTCTCATTTGTGAAATTTTCCACTACATAGTTATACATACTAAGCGTTTGAGCTCACCCCATTCTTATCTTTATTTTACCAGGATTATAAGAAGTGTATTATAATTGATAAGAAGGGTTAAGCTAGGGAATTAATGTCATTATCAAAGGATAATTTATTTTGTGATTTATTTCAAAATATATAATGTAATGTTCATTTATGTAATCTATTTTCCAAGACTGCTAAATTGTTCGGTCCTTCGGGACATGATTCCTTGTAATAATGCCAATGTATTAAAATAATACACTGACTCTTGGGAACTAGGTTCAGGGAATTACAAAAATAGTGGGATGATTATTATTCTTCTTTAATGTAGGGTCATAAAAAATTATGTTCTAAAATAATTCTGGGAGATAATTTTCGTCTATATACACCATTCCCAATCAATTAAGTGATGTCAAAGTATCCCACATACAGTTAAGTGAGTTTCACTTCATTATAAAGTTGTTGGTTACCAAATTGTGGTATTATATTTAGAAACACAAGGTTAGTAATTAGAAATTACAAAGGATGATTTTGATGATTGATATAATATTTATGGTAGATCTGATCCACCACTATTTATGGTTGGATAATCTAAATCTATTCACTCATCATCATAATAGTGTTCTAACCCACCATATATTTCCCACCTATTGTAGTAAAAAAAATGGACTTCCAATACAGATAACCATATAAATCATGTAAAGGGTCTATTTTTATATTGAAATGATTGATATTATTGTAAAAAAATTCAATAAATAAATTATGGGAATCGCTTGAGTCTCTAAAATAAATGGCATAAGTAAAGGGTATTTATTATAAAATCTAGATCACCCAATCCTCATAGAGGACATTCCATGTACATGAAACAAATTCCATGTACTATCCCTTTTATGGACAATTTCATATCTTCTCACCCTATATTCTTTATTGACACTTAAGTTGTCCATTCCTTGTTTTTTTCTAGAAACATTGTGAGGATGAAATCCTTTTTCATTTGAGAGGCCATATAGATGGTGTTTTGTTATGGGATAGTGTTGGAAGGAGGATTTATATGTGGTTTTGTTTCAGAATATTCTTATAGGTCTGATCTTTCTAATGTGTGGACTAAGTGATGGTCGTGAGTTTTTTCATGATAGAATGTGAATGTTTAGTTGATATGTTTGTTGTTATTTTTGATGGCTCCATATAGTGGGACACAATAATCTATTGGAAAAAGGAGTTTTATTTTGGATTCCTGAGGAATTGTTGGTCACAATTCTAGATCTATTGTTTGATTTTTTAGATCCAATGTTTGTGGGTTGGTTTTCTATGATCATTTGGGCTGAGTTGACATTGTGGGTTTTGATTATGGTTAGGATCTATTAATGAGATGTTGATACTAGTTTTAGTGACCCATTTTGTAATCCTTTTTGTGTGAGGTAATACCGGAAGATGGGTATTATTTCACGGTGGCTGATTGGAGTTTTCATGTGAATGGATTTATCTAATGTTTTTTATTGTGATGAGGAGACCCATTAGGGGTTTTTACTATAGATGTGATCTTGAGAATCATTAATTATTCCATTTACAACATGGTGATTCGTTATGGATTCTCTTATAGGAGTGTTAGTGGTAATCGTTGGTTCAAGTCATTGGTTATCATTTGATCTTTCTTATGTTGTGTATCTCCTATGTTTTGATGTATGTGATCATGGGGACCATAACATACCAATTTCTTAATTTTAAAATATGAGAGGACAGCTCTTGCTCAATGTTGGCTTAGTTGGGTGCCCCCGTATGAACTGGAGATAACTGGTGGAAGCCCATGTGGGCTATTTTCAAGATGTTTTTAAGAGTGGATTATCCCAAACCTTGATGAAAATATATCTTTTTTAATTTATTTTATGATCTTATTTTGGATATGAGATGAATTTTTCTATATATCAAAAGACCAATGATTATTACTGATTAGGATCTAATATTATCCCCATTTCAACGAGGATGTTGTTGTGTGTCTAGGGGGATGTTAGATAATATGGCTGAGTCTACCAACTATATTTATATATACGAACATCCTAGATGGGAAAATATGTAGATGTTGAGCACTCTCAACTACTTACATGGGAACACTTTAATAGTGTTTTTATTAGGCCCAAGGATGGAAGGAACCATAGGGAAATGTACAATTGTGGACCTTCATTATTAGCCTAATTGGTTCTTCAACAGATTCAATACATTATTGTTTCCCAAAGGTCTAATATTGAGTCTTGTCTCTAGTTTAGATCATGTTATTAGAGTGCTATAGTATGATAGTGTTTTCTGTTGATATCTTGAAAAACTATGGTTATTCCATGTGGTTTGACATTCATGCTTGGTATGTTTTAGATGTCTTAGAGATCTAGTGTATATCTGGTAGGCACAAAAAAATTCTATCTCTATGTGAGGCATGAGAAATTCGTACCCTAGAATGTGATAGAGTAGGGGATGATATAACTCAGGTGTATAGATAGAACCTAGAGTTTCAGGTTTTATTTTTTTATTTTTATCCACCAAATTATTTATTTTACATAGTTGTTTATTTTATACCAAATAATATACAAGAATAAAAAACCATCATAATAAAATATATATCAATTTAACAATATATTAAATCCACAAGGAAGAAAACATTAATAAAAAGATATATAAACACCATAAAAATAATTCCCCAAACTCAAACCTTATGGGGGAAAACAAAAAACAACAGTCTATCACAAAAAATATGTTAAATAACCATAAAATTTATCACTTACTATATTCTCTCAAAAACCAACAATAAAAAATATTTATTTTGTATTTATAAAAACAATATCACCTATAAAACCCTTGAGTTTATTATCGATCCACATTTTCAAAAAAAATCACAAACATTAAATTGATATTATTATATATAAGATTAAAAAAACCCATTTAAATGAAAAGAATCATTCATTATTTAGTTTAATATTTAAATACTTTTTCATATTTTGGTAAAAAAACTCCTAAAATTAAAATATTTCAACACATTCTATTTTATATTTAATACCTACATTAACCCTTTTAAAATAATAATTAAACACTATTAACATCACTTGAAATCCATGAAATTAATTTCAACTGTCCATTTATTCCTAATATGTTAATTGAAATTGAAAAAACAAGTCATCATTTTAAATTCAAAACATTTAATACACATTTCAAAATCAATATATTTTTTGAATGTATATCGATTTTTTTTATAACAATAAATTCCTTTTCAAAAACAATTTTCAAACCATCCAATTTAAAAATTCCATTAAAATAATATCCCAAAAAATAAAAACACTCATAAGATATTGTGATACCTCATAAAAAACAATTTGGAAATGTAAATATCTCAAATTTCATAAAGAAAAAAAAATAAAAGATCATAGTGAATCCTAAAAACACAAAGATTTACTACATCATCTAAGAAACCACACGCTAACCATATAAGGTACATTGTATTTCACATAAGGTATACTCTCTAAAAATGTTTCTACAAACATTATGAAAGTAACAAATTCAAAAAACTAGATTATTTATCAATTAAAACTCATAAATCAGAAATAATTAAAGTCCTAGAGTAAAAAAAATAGAGAGAAATGGTTGATCAAAATATGTACACATCCTGAGAAACCCTTGAAGATTGTCATCTTTAGTAATGATGATTATTATATAAATACCCAAGATTTACCTGTTTATTTAAAATGATAATAAATCATAATGACCAAAAATTCCAAAATTACAAGATGAATATAGCATTTGGAAACAATTAATCATGATCCAAATTGGGTCACCCTTATACCAGACACATTATCCAGCCCACAAAAATACTCGAAGAGCATTCTGGGACTCCAAAATCTAGTGAAAAGAACATGAAAATCAATAATAACTAATTGGTAATGATTTCAACCGAAAATAATAATATGTAAGAGAAAACAGACAACAATAAAAGAGAAATATTCCAGTAAAAACAATATAATTAATAAAAGTACATGATAAATGACATTAGAATATATGATTAATGGCTAGTAAAACTAACCATAATGAAAAATAAATACAAAAAGGACAACAAAATCTAGTCTAAAATTGCATGTTTGGAAACCCTAATTTCACCACAACCAAATTAGAACCATGATACCCATGAATATCCTCTATATTTGAGTATCCTATTAACCTAAAAAGATATAGGCCTGAGATAAAAATATGATAAGGTCTCCACTTACTGGCCAATGAATGACACATTAAAAGTAAAGATAAAAAATTAATTTTTTTCAAAAGAAATGTATAAAATAGGACTACAAGATTCTCAGAATTTTTAAATAGTAACTAATAGATTACCTTTAAAAAGAACCTCATCTTCAAATTGTTTTATTTTATTTAGTATAAAAATATTATTTTCATTGAAAAAATCATTCATAAATTATTGTTAAAATAGTATTACAAAAAAACATTAATGATACTAGATTACATTTCGACAAACATTAATAAATTGTACATTCGAAAGTCTATAATCATCAATTAATTTTATTTGGTCATTAGAAACATTATTTTCATAATTTTATAAAAGATTATAAGTATAGACACTTTATAATATTATTAAAACTAATTCTTGACATTACATTTTTACATTTCAAAACAAAAAATGGAAGTCAACCATTTGATAACAGTATAAAATATATATATATATACAATTCAATTTGAAAACATGAATCAACAACCAATATAGAAGTAATATAATTTATATATATGGTAAGAATTATTAAATTGTATTTGTTTTGGTAAATCTAATGTCCTCACACCTTAAATGAAAATGGAAAAATAATTCGGGGTGAACTCATATCCCAATAACTCATTATTAGGGATTAGAGATTTCCAACATATGTCTCTATCCTCTCCAATTTTTATATAGAATATTCATATATTCCGAATATATAGTGGATAACCATACATATATGTGCTTTTCCAAGACTACCAATCTAATACCCCAGCTCTCATGTGTTATCCCCCTCTCAAGGAGGAACCATTTACAAAATTTAAATCATTTACATGGGTTTTTTTGTCAATCAAAATCAATAATTATAAAGAAACCCCAGAATAAATATGCCTAATTTTCTTGTATGGACTCATTTTAACATTCCAAAAAAACTTCTGGAATTCAAAAACATGACTTATCATTTCAAACCCTATTTTGAAAATAAAACGTTTTCAGGTTTAACTGTATGAATACTTTTATTTGAAACCTTATACTAGTGGGTTCTTATCACATTAAATTCAACAACCATTAATATACAAAACATATAGAGGATCATTTAAACATTGTTTTCTTTCTATGAAACCATTATATATTCCAACCACATCATCCCAATGTCCACTAGGTATCGAGGCTTTCAATGAAATTAAAATACATTTAAACACATAAATAAATATAAAATTTCCAAAATGTTTTCAAAAAGGAAAAACCTGACATTTCAAAATTTATATTTTTCCATAATCTTTGAAATAAATATCATATGAAATTTAAATATTCAACCATCAAAGAGAATACTCAGAATATCAATTTCCAAAATAATTATTGAACATTAAAAATATATTTAATGATAAATTTCCTTAAAAACGTCATTTTCCCATTTTATAAAAACTATAGAAAGAATTTATTCATTGATATAGGTACCAAAATATAAATGGATACATTTTAATAAATTAATATGACAACATGATAGAAATATCAATTATTTATTTAATTTTAAAGAGATCAGCAAGGGACAATTTGTAACACCCCGAGATTTTATGAAAAATATTCTTTTTAATTTCGTTGATGTCTTCTGTTGTAAGCTACACCAAAAGGAGCTTGCACTACATGCATCCCTGAATTGGATTGCATTACACGCAATCATGACCTTCCACGATATCATGTGTTGTACGCAATAGCGAGTTTCAATAAACAACGATATGTTATTAAAATATTATATAAACTTGCCATTATGAATACTAAAATAAACTTTTTAAATTTTTATAAATTTTATCATTAAATATGGACTTAATTTTTGGATTCTTAATATCGAAATTAGCCTAGGTTGAATTTCTTGTATTTTTCTAAAAACATTCAATTTTTGATGAATTGTGAAAACACTTGGATACTATTTAAAAACCGACTTTTTATTTAAATAATTGATTATTTTATTTAAATTTATTTTAGGTCAAAATTGATATATAATACCTATATAAGTAGAATTTAATTCATTTGATTCATTTTATAATAATTTTATATATATATAAACTTTATTTAACTTTTCACCATCTTTTGCCCACCTCCTAGGAGAATTTGAAAATTTACATAAAACGTAATTTTACCGCTTCTGTGAGTGGAATTTCAAAAATCCAAGAGACACAGTTAATATCATGGAGTAAAATGTGGTTCAATAATATAAAAATAATTTTTGGTGAATAGTAACTTTATACTTGTATTTACCAAGGTTAAAAGTAAATAGGTAAATTAAGGTTAAAAATGATATTATTATTACCCAAAAAAATGTCCTAATTATATTGTATAAGTTTAATTAGACTAAAAACAACCTTAGTAATAAAATATTACCCTTTAGGTACCCTTGGATTAGATTAGGACATTTATTATTATTTTATTTAAAAAAGAGTTAAAATAGTTATAATCAATGTATAATAAATATAACATTTTTAATACTAGGTTATACATAAGATAAATTAGACTAAAAATATTAATTAGAAAGATAAAACAATTTACTACCTAATGGTATTTTATTTTTAATTTTTAGACATTATATATGTTAATTTATTTATGACAGAATGGTGATGCAGTAATTACCTAAATAATGAAATATTAAAATAATTGATATTATAAATACACAAATAAATGTAATTTGAGACTTTTTATGAATTACAATAATTTTATAGGTTAATAAGACATTTTATTATTGATTTAATTAAATTTTTTCGAACTAATCATGTGGTTATGATTTTCACAAATATCAATTAACAAATAGTGTCAAAGTTGACATAAAAAAGTTTTTAAAACAAATATTATATTATTAATTGATATTCTATTCCTAAAAATATAAGGATAGGCCAAAAGACTTATATAATAACAAAAATGTAATTAATTAACCAATTTGGGTTCTATTGGCAGTTTATAGTATGTTTACTAACCATATAGTGTAAGAAAACAGGAAGATATGGTAAAAGTTAATTTATTTAACTTAGAGTTAAATCTAAATGATAAGGTTAAAATAGTAACCTAAACTTGTCTAAAACCTATTGGTTGAGATTATTTGGACCCATCCCCACATTATCTTTAAAATAAGAGTCATTGGAGCCATTATAATATGAATATTACTTTATTATAAAATAATATTTTATGTTTTCTCTAAAGTACCCCTCTCCTCTTTACACAATTTTGAGCCTTCAAGATCTACCAACCCATGCACAATTATCTTATCAACTTCCCTAGAAACATTCTAGAGGTTCTGGTTTTTTAAAAAGACCATCTCTAGTCCCTTAAGAGCAAGCTAAAAGAATGTACGTTAAAGAAGAAGTAATGTCTTCTACCGATTCTTTCAAGTTTCTTTCTTCTTCAAATTCTTCTTATTTAGTTGTTTCATTATAGTGTAATAATGACCATATTTATAATATACTGATATGTTATTATTAATATGAAACAACCCCAATTCAAATTCTGTCCATCCTACATAAAGTGAAATCACCACGCGTGCGTACGTACGGAATATTGTCTCCACGCCGTTGTGTAATTTGTTTTTCCAACACCACCTTATGTGGAAGGGTATAATAGTGTAAAGAATAAATACATATAGTTATAATAATATCATAGATATTCTTAGATATTATATCATCTACTCCAATTCAATTGAATATTTATGGTAACGATATCATCACTCGTGCGTACGTACGGATTACCGTCTCCACGACGTGATGCGATTCATTATCCATGTTAACCATTAAAGAATGATTATAAAATATATATAATTAATAATAATGAAATATATGAAATGATAAATCTAATGGATTTATGTATATATATATTTCATCTACTTACTTCCATTCAAGTCAATAAGGAATGGAAAACATCGTCCATGCGTATGTACGGTCTCCTGTCTCCATGAATGGTGTATTTAATTTATTTTATCTATCTATTATAAATATATATATATATACTGAATATATATTGATATATAAATCATGATTTACATTATGGAATTAAGTAAATCATGATATAAGTAATAATAATATCATGAACCACAAGTCCAAACACATAAGATAAATAAGACAATTTTACCCAAAACGCAGCTTTAACATGGAATTTCCAAAAGAACGGGTAATTTAAATTCATAAGTCAACCATATATGATATCATAACAGTTAATATGATTCTGTAATAAGTAAATGACATTATTTAAATCATTATATATGAGTTTCATATAAGTAAGAAGCATATCAGACCTAAGTTAAGGGATAACTTTTCCCATCTTATGTTTATCCGAGATTGTTTATTCGTAAGTATTTACTGGGGTTATATTTTTCATCCATGTACCGGTTTTATTAAACTGGTTTCATGTATGTTTAAAGTCATTTTTACCGATTTTTGACTTTTACTACATGGTATGTAAGGAATTTTTCTTTTTTTACCATATGAGGTACTTTTTGACTTTACCAGAAAAAGTACAAGAGGAATGATTTTTTAACATATACGGCATGAACAGATTTGTAAGGTTTTATAACGCCTTTTTCATGAAGATTACTCTACAATATTTCATGAATATTTTCAGAAAAAAACTGTTTCTTTTAAAATTGCATTGAATTTTGTGAAAAGAATATGATTTTGAAGAAGAAAGGATATTTTCCTCAAGAATTCTTTTCAAGTGTTTTATCAAAAACATTTTCCATATAAGATTACATGATTTAATATGTGTATGATTCGTGTATAATGTCTCTAAGAATTACATGGTTTCACATTTCTTATGATGAAATGATAACAATTTGTTTTATGTGGATTATGTTATGATGTGATGATGTTTATGAAACCCATTTTTATTCTTTGGGTTATGATGAATGATTTATGTTTATGTTGCGGCACATGTAATAATGATTTCATTATGAGATGGGTGGTACCTATATCTCCCTAAAATTCATTGGTTAATTATTTATATCTCATGAGATAGACATGGCAGGAATGGTAAGTTAATCTGGTTGAGTGATACAGGACTGCAACGAGGAGTGATCTCGATTCAGAAAGGGACTTTGTCCACTAAAATGGTCTTAGCAGAAAAGCCTTGGGTACTATGGAAATCATATCATGTGCTTAATGGTTTTCTATAATTACATGTTTTATTCCCATTCAATTTTATCATGATTGATGTTCCATTATGATCTATGCCTTATGTACTGCCATGTTTTATTTCATTTCTCAATATTTTTATGTTAAATCATTGTGTTTATGTTTTTATGTTCAAATGTATATGGTTTGTTTTATTTTCTCCATTCTTACCCTTAATGAGTATTTGAGCTCACCCTTTATTTGTTTTTTTCCCCAGGATATAAAGAAAGGGTTTTTGTAAGAAAACAAAGGGGTAAGATCTTTATGGGGGATGTTGAAGATCTTTCACCACGATTAGAAGATTATGTTCTGATATTCCAAAGAAACTAAACTATTAATGTCATTGAGGGTTGGTTTTTGTTATGTATTAAGTATTTCTCAAAAGTAATGTAATGCCCATGTACATCAAGTTTGGGGTCTCTAATATTGGTATTAGAGGAAAGGTTTAGTTAACCATTGTAAACTAGGATGCGAAAACATTAGTGAGATCCCTAGATATATTTTTAAGTCATGCCTCGGGATGTCCCTAAGGATAAGTATAAGTACAGGTTATAGTCCTAGAATTAAGGTAACAATATTATAATTAAACCTAAGATGTTATATGTTGAAGGTACTCGCCCTTTATTAGGTTGTTTTCCTAGCACGATTTTTTCCTCTCACACTGTTCTTTTTGGGTTTTAGACAGTGGATGGAACCCGAAGGAACCGTGTTGATCAATGTAATGGACAATGTAATGATTTTCCTCCGGAGCAACCAAATGTGATGGGATATGGTGTGAAAAATATTATTGCTATTCTTACACAAGCTATGAATCATTCTGGATTTCCAAATGATCAAAAAAGGGAACAATATTCTATTGAGTCCTTCATGAGGCAACATCCACCATCTTTCAATGGGTCTTCTGATCCACTTGTTGCAGAACAATGGATCAGTATCATTGAAAAGATATTATCCATACTTCACTGTTCATGACAAGAAAAATTCGTTTTAGCTGTTTACCGTTTCGAAGGTGAAGCAGACCAGTGGTGGACTCTAGTTAAGAATACAAGGACCCCAGATGAAATTGAATCCATGGAATGGGACGAGTTCAGGAACATGTTTTTCATTAAATACTTCCCTCATATTCTTTGAACAAATATGGAAAAGGAGTTCCTTGAGCTTATGCAGAAGGATGATGAATCTGTTGGTATATACAAAGCGAATTTTACATGACTTCTAAGGTATGGATATGGCTTTATCATCAAACCTGAAAGTAAAGTTGATCGATTCTTCTGTTTCTTAAAACCAAGTCTTCGAAGGGCATTAGCAATAAAAGACTTCAGTAGCTATAAATAAATTGTGCATTGTGCTGTCAAGGTAGAACTAGAAGTCGGTGTAATATATCCATCTCATGGTTTTGACAAGAAACAAATGATGGAGTTCAAGGAAAAACCTCATAACATTGGTGAAAAGTAGGTGAATGTTTCTTTATGCTCAAAGTGTGTAAAGAAGCATAGTGGAGATTGTCTAAAAGGTACTAGAAAATGTTTTAATTGTAGAGAATAATGTCATCAAACAGTTTAGTACCGAAGTAATGGGAAAAAGGTTTCTAATGACGTGAATAATGAAAAGACTATAGGGATGGATCCACCAACACTTCAATTCTTCAAGTGCAAGAAAACGGGGCATTATGCTAACCAATGACCAAATACAAGGGTTAATGATGATCGAAATCAACAACCTCTTAAGGAAATGGGAAAAGGGAAGTCACATGCGATCACTTTTGGCGATGTTGAATATGAAAATGATGTGGTGGAATGATTAAGTGTTTATGTAATGGGATTGCTAAATAATGTTGTATATAGTATCGTGGAATATAGGAATATTTTTGTATTTGTCTATTGTGGTTTTCGATAAATTTATGGTACCAGTAACCATGAAATGTGATTCTGCAATGCAGTTGATATGATAAGGATAAAAGCAAATGTTTAATAGTTTTCATGAGCTCATGATTGATATATAGACTAATTAATATCGTGGTTTGAGTTTATTGAATTTTTGGGATTTTGGTATATGGAAAGAGTTAACTTTTGACAGAACTCATGTTTTCACTAAGGTTTTATGGTAATTCATGTTTCAAAAGAATACATGATTATGGTATTTACATGTTTAGAATGAAATCAACAAGATATATCTTATGATATATGGGGGATAAATGATGGTATTCACATGCTTGGTTAATAAAATTTCTAGTAATAATTTTCTTTATATTATGAGATTGGACAGATGTATTTTCGATAAGTCAAAAGACTGGAATGGATTATGTCGGACATCATATAGTATTTTTTAAGGATGGAACTTTTTTTGATATTATTTTTATAATGTTATAATATTGAATTTTTAGAGAAAAAAAAAAGACAACCTGCAGGATGGGAGACAACCCGTCACATCGGACAAGGTTGCGGGAATTGAACTCACAACCGAAGTGCAACAAGCCTTTATTTCCTACCACTGGCCTTCAAAAAGTACCTGGTTAGTAGAAAATAGTTTTATTTTATTATGCGGTATGATAAATGAAGTATAAGTACATTGTTGGAATCATATACGATTAATCTCACCATAGATTGACTTATGTATATTTAATAACTTATGCTATCCTTTTTGTGATAGAAACAGATGAGATGACTTATCATTCTATCGAATGATCTCCTAAGACTTCATGAATGACAAAAATCAGCTTCATTTCCTTCAATAAAGATGAAGTGTAAATTGTTTATTGAATTACCAATGATGATATTACACTGAAATCAAGTAAGTATTTCTCCTTATGTAAAAGTTCATCAACATTAGGGAAATGATCTTGAAAACCCAAAATGATGTCCTAGTGCCCTTATATCCGATAAATCAGATGGTACCTTAGATCGTCAAAAATTTATGGCATTGTGACTGTTGGATTTTCCATAGCCATGTTCTCTACCTCTCCCCATCAGAACATGATGGTTAGATTTCTCTTCCATATTCATATTTTCACCAATGTTCTCCTGTGTGGAAACCGAGTGATTAGTTAATTTGGGTAACCATTACATTTTATACTTTAGTTTTTTAAAATATGTTTTGGTATTCCTTTTTACGATGTGGGTTTCTATTAAAGAAACATTCGAGTAGTAAACCATTTATAACCCCGACGAATTTTGAGGGCGAAATTCATTTTAAGGGGGTAGAATGTAACACCCTGAGATTGTATGAATAATATTCTTTTTAATTTCATTGATATCTTGTGTTGTACGCTACACCAAATTTAGTTTTCACTACATGCATCCCTGACTTGGCTTGCATTACACGCAATTGCGACCTTCCAAGATAATGTGTTTTGTACGCAATAGCGAATTTCACAAAACAATGATATGTTATTAAAATATTATATGAAATATACATTATGAATAATAATACCAACTTTTTGAAATTTTATAAATTTTTTCCTTCAAAATGGACTTCATTTTTGGATTTGGAATATGGAAATTAGCCTAGGGTAAATTTTTGATATTTTTCTGAAAACATTTAATTTTTGATGAATAGTGAAAACATTAGGTTACTATTTAAAAACTGATTTTTTATTTAAATAATTATGTATTTTATTTAAATTTATTTTATGTCAAAATTGATATATAATACCTATATAAGTTCAATTTAATTCATTTGAGTCATTTTATAATAATTTTATATATATAAAAAATTAACTTTTCACCGTCTTTTACCCACCTCTTAGGAAAATTTGAAAATTAACATAAAACATAATTTTACCGCTTCTGTGAGTGGAATTTCGAAAATCCGAGAGAAAAAGTTAATATCAAGTAGTAAAATGTGGTCCAATAAGATTAAAATAATTTTTTGTGAATAGTAACATTTTACTTTTATTTACCACGGTAAAATGTAAATTGGGTGATTAAGGGTAAAAATGATATTATTATTACCTTAACTCGTGTCCTAATTCTATTTTATAAGTTTAATTCTATTAAATACAACCTTAGGAATAAAATATTACGCTTTAGGTCCACTTGGATTAGATTAGGACTTTTATTATCATTTTATTTAAAAAAGATTTAAAATAGTTAAAATCCAAGTTTAATAACTAAAACATTTTTAATATTGGGATATAAATAAGATAAATTCGACTATACATATTTATTAGAAATATAAAACTATTTCCTACCTAATTGTATTTTATTTATATATTTAAAAATTAAATTATAAAATTTATTTAAGACACAATGGTGATGCAGTAATTACCTAAATAATGAAATATTAAAATAATTGATATTATAAGTACCCAAATAAACGAAATTTGAGACTTTTTATGAATTAAACTAATTTTATAAGTTAATATGAAATGTTATTATTGATTTAATTAACTGTTTTCAAACTAATCACGCTGTTATTATTTTCACAAAAATAAATTACCAAATAGTGTCAAAATTGACATAAAATGGTTTTTAAAACCAATATTATATTATAAATTGATATTCTATTCCTAAAAATCGATGGATCGGAAAAAATACTTATATAATAATATATATGACATTAATGAACCTATTGGGTTTTGATTGGTAGTTTATAGTATGTTTACTAACCATATAGTGTAATAAAATAAGAAGACACAGTAAGAGTTAAATTAATTAACATAGAGTTAAATATAAATGATAAGGTTAAAAAAGTAACCTAAACTTGTATAAAACCTATTGGTTGAGTGGATTTCTACCCATCCCCACATTATATTCAAAATAAGTCACATTGGAGCCATTATAAACTGAATATGACTTTATTATATAATAAAAATTTATGTTTTTTCTAAAGTGCCCCTCTCCTCCTTTATAAAAGGGAACCTCCTCCCTCTTCTGTTTACAAAATCTTGAGCCTTCATGACCGGAAAAACCCTGACCATTTCACTTATACACTTCCCTATAAACATTTTGGATGTTCTAGTATTCTAAAAATACCATCTCTAGTCCCTATTGAGCAAGCTAAAAGAAGGTTCATCGAAGAAGAGGTAATATCTTCTACCAATTCTTTCAAGTTTCTTTTTTTTCAACTTCATCATATTTAGTTGTTTAATTATAAAGTAATAACATAAGTATCTATAATATAATGATATGTTATTATAAATATCAAACAACCCCAATTCAAATTTTATCCATCCTACGGAAAGTGAAATCACTGCGCGTGCGTACGTACAGAATACCATCTCCACGCCGTAGTGTAATCTATTTTTCCACCACCACCTTACATGGATGGGTATAATGGTGTAAATAATAACTATATATAGTTATTATAATATCATACTGATTCTGAGATATTATATCATCCACTCCAATTCAATTCAATAAGAATGGGAATGATATCATTGCTCGTGCGTACGTACGGATTACCATCACCACGACGCGTTGAGATTCATTCTCCATGTTAACAATTAATGAATGATTATAACGTATATATAATGAATAATAATTAAATATAAGACAAGATAAATATACTGGATTTATGTATATATATTTTATCTACTTACTTCCATTCACGTCAATAAGGAAAGGAAAACAGCGTTCAGGCGTACGTACGGTCTACCGTCTCCATGAACGGTGTATGTCATTTAATTTATCTATCTATTACATATATATATATATACTGAATATTTATTGATATATAAATCATGATTTACATTATGTAAGTAAGTAAATCATGATATAATTAATAATAATTTCATGAAAAACAAGTTCAAACTTGTACGATAAATAAGACGATTTTACCCAAAACACTGCTTTAACATGGAATTTACAAAAGAAATGGTAATATAAAGTCATAAGTCAACCATATATGATATCATAACAATTAATATGATTCTATAATATGTAAATGACATTATTTAAATCATTATATAGGAGGTTCAGATACGTACAAAGCATATCGGTCCTAACTTAAGGGATAACTTTTCCAATATCGTTATTATCTTACATTGTTTATTTGAATGTATTTACTGGGGTTATATTTATCATCCATGTCACTATTTTATTAAAATAGTTTCATGTATTTTTAACGTCAATTTTACCCATTTTTTACTCTTACTTCATGGTACGTAAGGAATCTTTTTTTTACCATACGAGGTCCTTTTTGACTTTTCTGGAAAAAGTACGAGAAGAATTTTTTTAACTTATACGACATGAATGGATTTTTATGGTTTTATAATGCCTTATTTTCATTAAGATTACTCTACAATATTTCATGAATATTTTCAAAATAATCATTTTCTTTTAAAATTTCATGGCATTTTGTGAAAATAAAATTATTTTGAAGAAGAAATGATATTTTCCTAGAGAATCATTTTCAAGTGTTTTATCAAAACCATTTTCCATCTAAGATGATATTATTTCATATGTGATTGTTTCAAGTATAATGTCTCTATGATTTACATGGTTTCACTTTTCTTATGATGAAATGATATTCATTTGTTCTCTATGGATTATGTTATGATGGGATGATGTTTATAAAACCAATTTTTATTCATTAGGTTATGATGAATGATTTACGTTTATTTTATGTCACATGTAAGAATGATTTCATAATAAGAAGGGTGGGACCCATATCTCCCTCCAATTAATTGGGTAAATATTTATATCTCATGAGATAGACATGGTTGGAATGGTAAGTTAATCTGGTTGAGATATATAGGATTGTAATGAGAAGTGAACTCGATTCAGAAAGGGACTTTTTTCCACTAAGATGGTCTGGGTAGCAATGCCTTGGCTTCTATGGAAATCATATCATATGCTTAATGGTTTTGAAAAATTACATGATTAATTCCCATGCTATTTTATCATTATTGATGTTCCATTATGATCTATTTCTCACGTACTGTCATGTTTTATTTCATTTCTCATGATTTTAATGTTTAAACATTATGTTCATGTTTTTAAGTTCAAATGTATATGGTTTGTTTTATTTTCTCCATGAATACCCTCACTAAGCACTTGAGCCCACCATTTATATGTTTTCTTTTCCCCGGGATATAAAGAATGGTTTTAGGTAAGAAAACAAAAGGGTAAGATCTTTATGGGAGATGTTGAAGATCTTACACCAGGATTAGATGATTATGTTCCGAGTTTCCAAAGACACTACACTATTATTGTCCTTGAGTGTTGGTTGTTGTTATGTTTTACATACTCTAAAAAAGTATTGTAATTTCCATGTAAATAATGTTTGGGGTCTTTACAGTTGGTATCAGAGTAAAGGTTTAGTTAACCATTCTAAACATGGATGTGAAAACATTAGTGAGATCTGTCACGACCCGTCCTCGGGGCCCGTGTCGTGACTACCCCAAGCCCACCTTCCATAGGCCAGGGGCTGGCGACTAGCACCAAGGCGTAAATCCCGATAAACAGGGAAGGAATTGCCTTTGTAAAGTAAACAACCATCACAGAGTAAGCAAGCGGAATGAGTAAACACTAAGTAAAAACTATAACAAGCTGTGCTGAAAGAAAAAAGGGCCGAAAATACACGCCCAACTGTAAAGTACAACTGAAAGGGGAAAACAACAACTGAAAAGAAAAGCTGCAGCGTCGAGCCATCCTCTGGAAGTCCCACCTGAAGGGTGGGTACAGATAGCCTCCACTGCTCCTCGGGTCCACCTGGACGCTCCGAGTACGTTCTTCCCAGTGGTCCACCTCCAGGTACTGTCCTGCTCCGGAAGCCTCCACCACGATCAGCGCTGTCTGTCGTCTGCAACCAACACAACGAAGTGCGGGAAAATCCCGTGCATGGGTGTGTATAAGCTACTCAGTAGGGACCCCGAGACCCCCTAAGGTCTCCCGAAATCCACAATGGATAAACCACAAGGGAAAGATACAATCATGAAGTAACAACCGACACTGCTTAGGTATATGCCTATACATATACCTAAGTCATCAATTCCAATACACTCCAACCTCTGAGCCCAAGTACAACTCTGTCCACACAGGAAAGTATATATATTCCACACAGGAAAGCAAAGCGTAATCCACATAGGATAGCACAACACAATCCACACAGGAAAGCAAACAGGATTCATCTCACACAGGATATACTTCTTCATAAGACGATAGAGATGATCATATGTAGCCACTGATTCATCTAAGCTGTCGGACATACAATGGATCGGTAGGTACTATCCCCCGCAATGACCCACACATGATCGATCATGAAGTTGAACCCAGCCATTGGGAAACTCCCTCTCCATCAAGTACAGTGGTAATGCCGCTACAACCAAGCGCTTCCCTCTTACCTTGGACTGCTGTAGTACTCCACCTATTGAGTACTGTGGGCCTGTTGCTACAACCAAGCGCTCCCCCATGCCACTGCAACCAAGCGCCACTCTATCGTGGGACTTCCGCTACAACCAAGCTCTCCCCTGTGCCTCTACAACCAAACGCACCTCCGTCATGGGTCTGCTGCTACAACCAAGCGCTCCCATGTGCCGCTACAACCAAGCGCACCTCCGTCGTGGGTCTGCCGCTACAACCAAGCGCTCCCCTGTGCCGCTACAACCAAGCGCACCTCCATCGTGGGTCTTCCGCTACAACCAAGCGCTCCCCTGTGCCGCTACAATGAAGCGCACCTCTGTCGTGGGTCTGCCGCTACAACCAAGCACTCCCCTGTGCCGCTACAACCAAGCACACCTCCGTCGTGGGTCTGCCGCAACAAACAGGCTCTCCCTTGTGCCACTACAAACAAGCGCATCTCACCAGGATATCCGTAACACACCGAGTTATTCGATCAGCAGTCGTCAAGTATCAACCGTCTCTAGGGTTTCCGCCCATGGCATGCTCCTTCCGGGAGGGTCCACTCCATGAGCTAAGAGGTCGATGCATCAACTGACATGTAGTCCGGAGTTGACGTATCCCAAGATGTACCTTAGTAGTCACTGCCGAAAACACGGAGGATTCCCGTACGGTTTTCATCATCGTCGCAGTCGAATCCACTGAGGATCTTTGTACAGTCATCATCGTCAAAGCAGCAGTAGCAGCCAGCTCTAGGGTTCTCGCACACAGCAAGTTCGTTCGGGAGGGTCCGCCCCACAAGCCGAGAGGCTGATACATCAACTGACTCAAAGTCCAGAGTTGATGTATCCAAAAGTTCCGTATTGTCAACAGAAACTCAACGTCGCATATGGCGCATCAATCGGACGCCCGGTCTGAGAGTGATTGGCTTTTTCGTCCTAGGGGGCCGGTTGGTTTTTAAGGAAAACCAACCGACCATACTCCACCAACGTCTTAACCTCGGGCGGAGTATGCAAAAAGATCTGTCTCACTTAAAGGAATCCACCAAAGTCTACGGCACGTCAATCTGACGTCCGAAGCTCAAGATATGAGTGTTTCCGCTCCGAGGGCCCGGTTGGTTTCGTGTACGAACCAACCCGGCCGAATCAAAAGTATTCCAAAACCTTGAGTGCGATATACTGAAACGACCGTCTCGATCCAAGGATCACATCGCCATTGACGGCACGTCGTTCGGAGGCCCGTATCTCATGTTACGTGAAAAAGACAGAAACGCTCCGAAGACGGGGGGTCTGGGCCAGGGCCGACCCGGCCCGACCCCCCTGGGTCGGCCGAAGCGGGTCGACCTAACCCGGGTCCGGGTCAGACCAGGTTCGGCGCGGCCCGGTCTGGCCAGGGCGCGACCCGGCCGGTCGGGCCGGCCCGGCTCGGCTCGGCCGTGCGGCCGAGCGAGGCAGCCGCGGGTCCGATGGCCGCCGCCGCCTCCGGCCGCCGGCACCGCCGGTGGCTTCCGCGGGCCACCGAAGTTGCTCTGGTGGTCCGTTTTCCTTCCCGTCTACGCCGAAGCTCCTCCTGGGTCTCGTTCTTCACTGCGGAAACAATGGATCTTCCCTGCGGAAACAATGGATCTTCCCTGCGGCACGTTTTGTCGTCGCCCGCCAAATCCGCACAACAATGAAGAACTGCGAAGGGTTGTCGGGCCGTGTTCGTTTGGTCCGCACCCTCCGCGTTAGGCGATAACCATCAGGAAGAAAATTCAACATATCAAATAACAATTTTAATAAATTAAAATTGTTCTTTATGAAACCGTGTTCTTTATTTTAAAAGAAACGATCACGGGAATATAAAAAAATTATATCACAACAAACCCCTACCTCGTCAAGTCGTCGCACGCGCGTTCTTCGCGGAATTGATCGTCGCGGAAGGAGGCGATCATCGCGTCGCGGAAGGGCATCGCGTCGTCGCGGAAGGGTGTCGTGTCATCGCAGAATACGGTGCGCGTTGACGATCTCCGAGGTTCAAGAACATATAGATTTAATTAATAATAATTAAATCCATATTGTTGTTTTAATCCAGAAAGAAAATTAAAGAACCGAAATCTCTCACCTCAACGGATGATCGATGATTTTGTTTCGGATTAAGGAACGTCGCCGAAGAACGTCGCGGGAGAGGAAACATCGGCGACTTGGCACACGGCGTCGTGTCGTCGATTTCCGCGGGTTCGGCGTTCTTTGTCGGAGACCGGCATTCTTCGCGTTCTTCGCGTTCTTCGCGTTCTTCGCAAAGGAGGATGAAGGCACAAAACTTGTCAAACCTCCCAACGAGCATTTTTCTAGAAGTCATGCGGAGGTCTTATTTTATTAATACTCCAACGGATTGAAAACAGGTTAAGAAATGAATAAATTAATTCAAAGAATTTAATTCAATGAAGAAAACCTCCCAATTAATTGGTGCGTTATGAAATTAAGAAAACGCGTCAGTTGACTTTCATAATGACGGGTTTTTGCGGGTGCGTTACTTAGCGGAAAAGAAAATGTGGGGCTTGTGCGGGCCCCACCTCACAAATATCCTAAAAAGAGGGTAGGACATTTTTGGATAGCACCATATCTGCATCCAATCAGCTTAAGTAGCTTTAAGTGGCTTCCAAGTGGCTTAAGTGAAATAAAATAATGTTTGTCGTACAATTTATTTTATTTCCTAACTTTAAGCCCAAAAATTTAAAAACCATACCCGAGCAAACGCAACTCCGGAAGAGGTGTTTCTAAGAAAATACCGGCACTGTGATTCCATCGGTGCCCTCAGAATTTGATTCCAGGCACCAGTTCAAAAGTTAGAAAAACCCGATCGTTCGTTCACTGAACGTACCCGAGCCAAACTTCGGAAAATGATTCCGGCACACCGGGCCTTGGAATAAGGTGCCGTCAGAAGCTGCGTTCTTGTAAAATTCCTAAGAAAATTAAGAAAAAAAATTTACTTGGAATTTACGGGTCATTACACTACTCCCACCACAGGGATTTACGTCCTCGTAAAGCTTCACCACAAACATAGGGATACAAAGGCGGTACTGAGCACGCATCTGAGCCTCCCACTCCCAAGTGCTCTCCTGAAGGTTCCTGAGCTTCTATATGAAGCGCACTAGAGGAATCGATCATCCATGTAGGACCCGCTCCTGTCGATCCTCGTTCTCCCCTGGGACCTCCGCAAAAGTCGCCCCATCATCAAAGACCATCTCTCCATGGTCAAAGATTTGCGTCGGGTCGTGCACGTATCTCCTCTGCTGAGATTCGGGGAAAACTTCGTGCACCCGGTGCAACTGAGGTGGTAGAGCCAGGCGATAAGTCACCTCGCCAAATTTCCATAAACCCCATCGAGGTGAGACCCGCAAAAGTCATGGTCGCCATCCTCGAACTCTAGTGGCCTCCGCCTCCTGTCAGTAAAATACTTCTGTCGGCTCTATGCTATCCTCACCCGCTCCTGGATGACCTGGACCTTCTCTGTCGTGGCCTGGACCATCTCCGGTCCCACACGAGCTTCTAAGATTTCTCCTTTGCCGATAAGAGAAATCTGGTCTAATCCCCTGGATGAACCACTTCCTTTTCCTAATACAGTAAATCCAAACATGTATGTTACTAATCCATACCAAAGATGACGTCGTAAGTCCTCGATGCTACTACCAAGAGATCCAACCGTTACTCTAGCCTCCAATGGTTGAGTCACACTGTCGGCATCAGTGTGTGGTAACTGGGTCTCCTCCAGTAAATGTCTCACAAGTGAGGGTCAAGTCAACAGTCTAACTGGAACCTCTTAGTAACAACACAAAATAGGACACGAATGAAAACATCACAAAGGTAAGCGTCTTTTACTATTGCATCTCATAATACAAAGACACTACACAGTATAAACAAGGAACTAGAAGTACAAAAGGCGTATCTACTAGTTCCGCTCCTGTCCAACTCCTCCCGGAGCTCCATGATCATAGGCCTCATCTGCCTGAAGCTGAGCTCTCCCATTTCCTCCTATCCCCTGCGGTCGGGGTGGACCTCCTGGTGGTGGTGGTGGCAACACCCCGAAGCGTCATCCACCTCCAACTGCACGGCCAGCTCCCCTGCCATGGCCACCTTCTCCTTGCGGCCTGCCCGGATCGAACCTCTGCCTCTACCTGGGAGGTCCTTCGTTCATCTTCTGGTCATCCATATGGTGGGTCGGACAGTCACGAGCCATGTGACCAATCCCGCCGCAGGAGTAACACTACCCTCTCATGGCAAGTCGTTGTCCACCCTGAGTGCCTCGCACAAACGATCCAGAGTCATGCTGTCGACCACCTGTAGGTCTAGTTCTCTTGGACCCCTACATCATCTGTCTACTGCCAGCTGCAGAAGACTCTGCCGCATGCCATCTAGTGGTGGGTCCTACTGGTGGAGACTGCTCAGCAAGGAAAATCTCTACTAAGAGGGCTCGCTCCAACACCCCTGCCTGAGTCGGAATGTTGAGGGAGATCATCGAAGCCCTGATCTCGTTCCTCAGTCCCTGCTCGAAGGTCCGACCCCGGAAGAACGGGTCCCGTACCATATCTGTGGAGTAGCACGAGAGATCAGTAAATCTCGCCGAGTACTGGGCCAATGTCATGCTGTACTGCCACAGCTGTTGTAGCTCCTGGATTCGCACCGCTCGGAGGGTGGCTGGGACGAACTCAGAGCGGAATATGCTCTCAAAGTCTGTCCAGAGAAGAGATGTCTCGTCGTGCACCTGGAGCATCAAGCTCCACCATCTGCCTGCTGCCGCGTGCAGGAGGCTCACTGCGAGGATCACCATGAGATCTACTGGTGTCCTCACTAGCCTGAAAACTCGTACGACCGCCTCCAGCCAGTCCTCAGCTGCATGGGGGTCCGTCTCCCCACGAAACTTGGGTGGTCGCTGGCACTAGAACTCATGTAGTTCACTAAGGCGACGTGCATCGTCAGCGGCTGGGGCTGGTAGCATCGGTGGCTCGGTAGCTAAAGGTACCGCCGGTGCCTCTGCAGAAAAGGAGCCCTGCACCGAGGCCTCGTCGCTCGGTGGGATGTCATCACGCTCCACTCTCGGAACCCTAGATGGCTGTCATCGTGGGGCCATCCTGAAGAGAAACAGGTGCACCACGGTCAGAAATGTATACCTAGTGAGCTGACACAAGTAATCAGAAAGAAAACTTGAACACACAAGCAATCAATGATTTCGTGCATTAAGTCGGAAATCAGAAGTCAGGGTCCTGGTGTACGGATACGTCAGCCGCCGCACCAAAACTGGAATCCCTGGACTGATAACCACACCCAATACGCTAAACACTATTGCTTCACATAGATGAAATATCAGAGTCTGCGGTAGAACCAAACTCCTCTGATACCAATTTGTCACAACCCATCCTCGGGGCCCGTGTCGTGACTACCCCATGCCCGCCTTCTATAGGCCAGGGGCTGGCGACTAGAACCAAGGTGTAAATCCAAATAAAAAGGGAAGACATTGCCTTTGTAAAGTAAACAACCATCACAGAGTAAGCAAGCGGAATGAGTAAACACTAAGTAAAAACTGTAACAAGCTGTGCTGAAAGAAAAAGGGGCCGGAAATACAAGCCCAACTGTAAAGTACAACTGAAAGGGGAAAGCAACAACTGAAAAGAATAGCCACAGCGTCGAGCCGTCCTCTGGAAGTCCCACCTGATGGGTGGGTACAGATTGCCTCCACTGCTCCTCGGGTCCACCTGGCCGCTCCGAGTACGTTCCGCCCAGTGGTCCACCTCCAGGTATCGTCCTGCTCCGCAAGCCTCCACCACGATCAGCGTTGTCCGTCGTCTGCAACCAACACAACGAAGTGCGGGCATAGCCCGTGCAGGGGTGAGTATAAGCTACTCAGTAGGGACCCTGAGACCCCCAAAGGTCTCCCGAAATCCACAAAGGATAAACCACAAAGGAAAGATACAATCACAAAGTAACAACCGAAACTTCTTAGGTATATGCCCATACATATACCTAAGTCATCAATTACAATACACTCCAACCTCCGAGCCCAAGTACAACTCAGTCCACACAGGAAAGTATACGTATTCCACAAAGGAAAGAAAAACGTAATCCACATAGGATAGCACAATATAATCCACACAGGAAAGCAAATAGGATTCAGCTCACACAGGATATACTTCTTCATAAGACGATAGAGATGATCAGATGTATCCACTGATTCATCTAAGCCGTCGGACCTATAAAGGATCGGTAGGTACTAACCCCCGTAATGACCCACACATGATCGATCATGAAGTTGAACCCAGCCATTGGGAAACTCCCTCTCCATCAAGTACAATGGTAATGCCGCTACAACCAAGTGCTTCCCTCTTACCTTGGACTGTTGTAGTACTCCACCTATTGAGTACTGTGGGCCTGTTGCTACAACCTAGTGCTCCCTCGTGCCACTACAACCAAGCGCACCTCTGTCGTGGGTCTGCCGCTACAACCAAGCGCTCCCCTGTGCCGCTACAACCAAGCACACCTCCGTCGTGGGTCTGCCCCTACAACCAAGCGCTCCCATGTGCCGCTACAACCAAGCGCACCTCCATCGTGGGTCTGCCGCTCCAACCAAGCACTCCCCTATGCCGCTACAACCAAGCGCACCTCCGTCGTGGGTCTGCCGCTACAACCAAGCACTCCCCTATGCCGCTACAACCAAGCGCACCTCCGTCATGGGTCTGCCGCTACAACCAAGCGCTCCCCTGTGCCGCTAAAACCAAGCGCACCTCCGTCGTGGGTCTGCCGCTACAACCGAGCGCTCCCTTGTGCCGCTACAACCAAGCGCACCTCACCAGGCTATCCATAACACACCGAGTTATTTGATCAGCTGTCATCAAGTCTCAACCGTCTCTAGGGTTTCCGCACATGGCATGCTCGTTCCGGGAGGGTCCACTCCATGAGATAAGAGGTCGATGCATCAACTGACATGTAGTATGGAGTTTACGTATCCCAAGATGTACTGTAGTAGTCACTGCTGAAAACAAGGAGGATTCCCTTACGGTTTTCAACATCGTTGCAGTCGAATACACTGAGGATCTCTGTACAGTCATATTCGTCACAGCAGCAGTAGCAGCCAGCTCTAGGGTTCCCGCACACAGCAAGCTCATTCGGGAGGGTCCGCCCCACGAGCCGAGAGGCTGATACATCAACTGACTCAAAATCCAGAGTTGATGTATCCAAAATTTTTGTATCGTCAACAGGAACTCAACGTCGCAGACGGCGCGTCAATCGGACGCCCGGTCTGAGAGTTATTGGCTTTTTCGTCCCAGGGGCCCGGTTGGTTTTAAAGGAAAACCAACCCGAACGTACTCCACCTACGTCCAAACCTCGGGAAGATTATGCCAAAATATCCTTCTCACTTAGAGGAATCCACCAAATTCGACGGCACGTCAATCAGACGTCCGGAGCTCAAGATATGAGCGTTTTTGCTCCGAGGGCCCGGTTGGTTTCGTTTACGAACCAACCCAGCCGAACCCAAAGTATTCCGAAACTTTGAGTGCGATATACCGAAACGACCGTATCGATCCAAGGATTGTATCGCCATTGACGGCGTGTCGTTCGGAGGCCCGTAGATCAAGTTACAGGCAAAAGACCGAAACGGTCCGAAGACAGGGGGTCTGGGCCCGGGCCGACCCGGCCGGACCCCCTGGGTCGGCCGAACCAGGTCGACCCGACCAGGGTCTGGGTCGGACCCGGTTCTACGCGGCCTGGTCTGGCCAGGGCGCGACCCAGCCGGTCAGGCCGGCCCGGCTCGGCTCGGCCGAGCGGCCGAGCGAGGCAGCCGCGGGGCGCTGCCCCCGCGGAATGGGGGTGTCACGGCCCCACGTGGGGCCGCGCTGGAGACAGCGGACGCAGCCTTCACCGCATCCTGTGCATGTGAGCCGGACCTGCTTGGCCGCGGGTCCGCCGCGGCAGCCCTATCCGGCGGCGCGCCGGGGCGCCGGCGCCGGCTTCCGCGAGCCACCAGAGTTGCTCCGGTGGTCTGTTTTCCTTCCCGTCTGTGCCGAAGCTCCTCTCGGGTCCTGTTCTTCACTACGGAAACAATGGATCGTCCCTACGGCACATTTGTTCGTCGCCCGCAAAATCCACAAAACAACGAAGAACTGGGGAGGGTTTTCTGGCCGTGTTCGTTTGGCCCGCACCCTCTGCGTTAGGCGATAACCATCGGGAAGAAAATTCGACATATCAAATAAAAATTTTAATAAATTAAAATTTTTCTTTATGAAACTGGGTTCTTTATTTTAAAAGAAACGATCATGGGAATATAAAATAAATTATATCACAATAAACCCCTACCTCGTCAAGTCGTCGCATGCTCATTCTTCGCGGAATTGATCGCCGCGGAAGGAGGCGATCGTCGCGTCATGGAAGGGCGTTGTGTCGTCTCGGAAGGGCGTCGCGTCGTCGCGGAAGGGCGTCACGTCATCGCGGAATACGGTTCGTGTCGACGAACTCTGAGGTTCAAGAACATATATATTTAATTAACAATAATTAAATCCATATTGTTGTTTTAATCCACAATGAAAATTAAAGAACCGCAATCTCTCACCTCAACAGATGATCGAAGATTTGTTGCGGATTAAGGAACGTCGCCGAAGAACGTCGCGGGAGAGGAAACATCGGCGTCGCAGCACACGGCGTCGCGTCGTCGATTTCTGCGGGTTCGGAGTTCTTCGTTGGAGACCGGCGTTCTTCGGGTTCTTCGCGTTCTTCGCGAAGGAGGATGAAGGCACAAAACTTGTCAAACCTCTCAACGAGCATTTTTCCAGAAGTTGTGTGTTGGTCTTATTTTATTAATACGCCAACGGATTGAAAACAGGTTAAGAAACGAATGAATTAATTCAAAGAATTTAATTCAACAATGAAAACCGCCCAATTAATTGATGCGTTAAGAAATTAAGAAAACGTGTCAGTTGACTTTCATAATGACGGGTTTTCGCGGGTGCGTTACTTACTGGAAAAGAAATGGTGGGGCTCGTTCGGGCCCCACCTCACAAATATCCTACCAAGAGGGTAGGATATTTTTGGATAGCACCCTCTCTGTATCCACTCAGCTTAAGCAGCTTTAAGTGGCTTCCAAGTGGCTTAAGTGAAATAAAATAAAGTTTGTCGTACAATTTATTTTATTTCCTACCTTTAAGCCAAAAAAATTTAAAAACCATACCTGAGCAAACGCAACTCCAGAAGAGGCGTTTCTATGAAAATACTGGCGCTGTGATTCCATCGGTTCCCTCGGAATTAGATTCCGGACACTGGTTCAAAAGTTAGGAAAACTCGTTCGTCCGTTCACTGAACGTACCCGAGCAAAACTTCAGAAAATGATTCCGGCACACCAGGCCTTGGAATCTGGTGCCGTCAGAAGCTGCGCTTAAAATTCCAAAGAAAATTAAGAAAAAAAAATTCCTTGATATTTACAGGTCTTTAAAAGATCCCTAGAAATATTTCTAAGGTATGCCTAGATATATCCGTAAGGTTAAATATAAGTATAGGTAATAGTCCTATAATTATGGTAACGATATTAGAATTAAATCTAAGATGTTAGATATTGAAGGTAATCCCCCTTTATTATGTTGTCTTCCTAGAATGATTTTTTCCTCTCACACTATTCTTTTAGGGTTTTAGATGATGGTTGGAACCCGAAGGAACCATGTTGATCAATGTAATGGACAATGTAATGATTGTCCTCCCGAGCAACCAAATGTGATGGGAGATGGTGTGAAAAATATTATTGCTATACATACACAAGATATGAATCATTATGAATTTATAAATGATCAGAGAAGGGAACAATATTCTATTGAGTCCTTCATTAGGCAACATCCACCGTCTTTCAATGGGTCTTCTGATCCACTTGTTGATGAACAATGGATTAGTACCATTGAAAGGATATTTTCCATACTTCGCTGATTAGAACATGATAAAGACATTTAATCTGTTTACCATTTAGAAGGTGAAGCAGAGCAGTGGTGGAATCTAATTAATAATACAAGGCCCCAAGATGAAATTGAATCCATGGAATGGGACGAGTTCAAGAACTTTGCTTTCAGTAAGTACTTCCGTCGTATTCTTCAAACAAAGATGGAAATGGAGTTCCATGAGCATAAGCATAAGGATGATGAATCTGTTGGTATATATAATGAGAATTATACAAGACTTTCATGGTATGCATATGGATTTTTCATCTAACCTGAACATGATGAATCTGTTGAGATATAATGTACCTTTACATGAATTCTACATGTATTATTGACATGTTCCAAGATTTTTCTTGGTCATGTGATATTAAGGAACTCATTATAATTAAATAATAAATTCAGAATGAAATATGAAATTATAATATGACTAAAAAATTCATACATTAATGAAAAAAAAATTATAAAATTGAATTTTACACTTTGATACCACATAAATATTTTTGGAATAGAGGAATTTTCAATCAATCCAATCCCCAAATTTTATTTTTGAACTAAATTTATAACCATTAATAACATGATTAATAATTGATATATAAAATGACTAAAATATAGAAATTGATAAAAAAATTCATGAACCAAGAGTATAATATCTTTCATAAAAAACGTATAATTAATTTAATATTAAGAAAAGTTCATCGGTCTTTTGTTATTTAATAATGGGGATGTTAGAAGATCTAAACATATTCTAGTTGAGTTTTTTCTCCCATAGGATTGAAAAACAAATTTAGGTGATATAAAAATATTTTCAATAATCTATGAATTAAATCAAAATAACTATATTTATTAGCATAGATGACCTAATCTCCTTTTGTTGTTCTTGCTGATAGTAACACCATAATTTAGGCTCACGTGTTTTTTCTCTCATTATCTCACCATTGAGATAGAGGAATAATGTGTATGAAATATTTATTTCATGAGAGTAGCCTTTCATATGTAGTTTTTATAGATGATTCCCAAGGGAGATAAATAATTTTTTTTAGTTAATTATGTTACTTTAATTAAAAATATATAATAGGGTAGATATAGATGAATGGTTTATTATTGTCAATTTATCAAAGTCTATTTATCAAATAATAAATCAAATATATTCCCATTTCCATTAATAATAAAAATAATATGGAAGTAATTAAATTGTAAAAAATAAATATCAATTTTATAAATAAATAATTATTTATTTACATAAATTTAATTTAAGATTATATCATTTATGTTACTTGGTACATAAATTTGTATGTTATCATTCCATGGAATTTACTGAACCACTAATTATAAATATTATTCCTTATATAAATATATATATAGAATATTCATGTTATTGTTTATAAAATTTTCAATATTTATGAAACTAAAAAAACATTATTTACAGAAATGGAAATAAAAAATAGGTAAATAAATAAACTATTTGATAGTTTTTTTAATAAATATTTCTTTGAATATTAAACCAACATAAAAATAGTGACAGTATATTTCAATTAATAAATCCTGAATAAATATTATTTCTTTTTCATAGGAAGAATATTTATTCAAAATATTTAATACAAATAGTATTTAACTAATATTGATGGATACAATATATGAAAGACCCAGTAATACTCTTATATAACCACACTACTATTTTTAATAGGAAAACACATGATTTATTACATAATATTTCACTTAATAAATTTTAGGAGAATGATAACTTCAGTTCCCTTGAGAATTTGGAATATATAGTTAAATATTTAACATGGTATAAAACAACATTATTGAAAACAACCATAGCATGTTTCTAAAATTACATGGATTTTAAAACAGCACCAGATAACCTGGGAATATTCAGAGGAATGGAGTCATCTATGAAGTCTAGAAATATAATAAACATGTAAGATGGTGATACATGATAGAAAATTGGAATATAAATGCGGAATAAAAGGAATTATAATCATAAAAATAAATAATAAGGTGTGATATATCATGATAATCACAACATGGGAAATTTGGAAACAACATGAAACACAACAAGATAAACATTACTCAATGATAAAAACCAAGACATCATGGTGGGAAAATTACCATAAAGAAATAATCATCACTCCTTATCCCAACATGATGTATCATGAGATAAAACATTACCACTGTATTAGAGTGCTATATAATTCTAGGAACACCCATCGCTTTCATTTCATTCACGTGCTTAAGTGTGAAATATATATCATACAACATGGATTCATTCATGATCAAAACATAATGAATTAAAAAGGGGTTTGGAATAAATATATGTAAGTACCTATTAAAATGTGTATCTGTGTATTAATGCTAATACCCTTGTTAGGATATGGTTATGGCATTCGTGAAACATTTGTTTTTGAATGGAAAATATTTTGGAAATTTCAGCAGCCTAACGACATTACATAAAACATCATAAAATGGGTTTATGAGAGAAATATAGGTCTCCAATAATTTTTAAATAAACTTTTCAGTAATTGGGACAAATAAATACACATCCTGGCATTAGGAATTCGAAATAGAAGTCATGAGATATTAAAAAATGTTAATAACGAAGAGGAGGAAAGGATCCCTTAATTGAGTGTGTTGATCATAATTCTTGGGAAAAGATTCTTGAATGAATTGGGGAAACATGGTAGGACTGTAGAGATTTGAGGGAAGAGTAAGGAAGTTATCTAAGGTGTTATTGTTAAGATAAATGGGATATATTGTTGGTTTATAAAGGAAATGATTGAGGGATTTTGGTATTATTTCTTAATATTAGGTTTTGGAAACTATAAAATAAAATAAATAAAAACACAAACCATTACATGATTTTTACCATGGTTTCATGTAAATTGTATTTTTTTCATTACATTAAAATTTCAAGGCTGAAAAATAATAAAATAATATTTTTTCTTATGTGGAGTTGAATCATATTCTCAAAAAAATTATTTTAAATTCCTGAAATATGTTAATAGTTTTTGATGATTTATAAAGTTAAAACATATATATATTCCTTTATGACTTTTATATTATTTATATTATCACTTTTGGGTAATTATGATATAATAATACATGATTTGTATTTATATGTTATTTAATTTTTACTCAATAATTCTTCTGTCTAAAAAAATTATGAAAAATTCATCATTATATAATTTATAAATTATAATTCAAATAATTATATTCATTTTAACTATATAAATTTATAAATATAATAATTTTTAATTTTTAAATGAAATCGATTTTCATTGAGAAGTGATGGGTTTTCTGACAACAACACTTTTGAACCCTTATAAATATTATATTTGACCTAATAGAAAAATATAATCATTTATATTAAATAAATATTAGAAAATATTAATAATTATTGAAATTTTATTTATTTTAAAAATTTATTAATTCACAAAAAAAATTCTTTTTTTGAATTTGAAAATTATCCAAAAATACTATTTGTATTTTATTGTATAAAAATAAAAATCATTTATAATGAAAAAATAATAGTATATAAATATATTCCCATTATATAAAAAAATAATGTATATTCTAATATTTCTATGGTAATGATATATATCCATTTAATACACCAGAAAACACCCTCTGAGTACGGTGCGAGATAGTGAGACATTTATGGGGTGATTCAATGAACATGGTTTGGTCCATGATTTAATTGAGCTTGAACTTCTCCAATTAAAAGATTCAGATATGCTTAAGTTAGTGGTTCTTGACATGGTCTTGGTCATGGAAAAAATACATTGACTTTATATTTTGTGAAATCATAGATAAATGGGATTCATATTATATGACCCTGTTTATTGAGGTCATCGCTTCTTATGTTGGAGTCAATTAGTTTTGTTAAAACCCTCTATTTTTACAATTCATCTGAACACTTCTCAATTACTATATTATTAACAATAATGAAGATTAATGGTCATTTAAATCTGATAGAATATAAAAAACCAAAAAAGGTCATGTGTTTTCTTTAACCATATTACATAATAATACTTTTAATTAAATTATAGGGTAATAATTATTTATAACTATTCGAGTTATCACAATCATACCCCCTTAAAAAATTCACACTCAAAATTTTCATTTCCCACATTAAAAAAGATGATGGTAACTATGTATCATCACCCCTATTGTTCCTATATTTCTTCTTTAAACATATGGTTAATCAATAGTACTTTGAGAGTGTTAATAATTTTATTTCATAGAAATTGGACTATACAATATTAGATTTTCACTAACAGTTCTTTATATGAAAGATCACTCTTTAATGGTTCCACATATGGATTGGGAACTTGTGAGGGTTCCAGTATGTACTTCCCCAAGAGGGATACATAGAATACATCATGTACTTGGGACATTCTAGGTGTGGGAGATAATCAATAGAACACCACTCGGATGTGATCATTGATTTCAATGGGGACAATGTATCATGGGCAATACTTTCACTGATTACCCATTCTCATAAATTTCTTTCGTTGAGATATGTAGAGCAATACCTTGTCAGAAAAAACATACTATATGTATCATTAATGATTTTCATCATAGTTATTCTATTAACTTTGAGAATATTTGATGCATTGTATAATGTTCTTAACCTTTTCCTCTATTTCCTATACCCTATTAGGAACTAGCTATTTTCATTCCCTATATTCATCACAACATGTAGGTGTTCTAAACCTCTTCGCATAATGGGATTCATACATGGACATTTGTATTCTTGAGTGTAAACTAGTGTTGTAAGATAACTCGACTAAAGGAACATGTTGATCACATCATCCTGTTAAGTCAATTTATCAAGATCACAACTTGTCATCTTGTTTCTTGATAGTTCACTCAGATTGGAGACTAGATTGAGAATCATAGTCAATGATGATTTTCAAACAAGATAATTAGAGAATGTTGGAGTATCATCTAGAATGTAGAATAAATTCGTAAATCATGATCTGATGAAATCATTAGTGGTACTCCATTCATCCATACTACTTATTTGATGTATACTTGTGCATGTGTATCATAGGATAAATCCTCTCAAATCCCGACGATGTGTGCAGTACCTATATGGAAATCCGTGACAACCATGATATAATTATTCAAAATAGTTGTCTTTGAGAGACTAGTTACAAAGTCCATGGTGATTTTTTCACACATCCATGTAGGTATGAGTAACGGTTTCATCATCATCTTATATTTTTTCATTTCCTCATTCACTTGCTGACATTCAAGAGTTCATGATGCATATTATATAATCTCCTTACTCATATCATCCCAACTATAGTGTTTCTAGAGACCTCAATACATCTATGTGTTTCTAGGACAGATTGAGAAGTTAAACTATGTGCATCGTCCAACAACACCTTCGCTTACTTAATATTTAATGGTACAAATAATTGTGACCAAAATCATACAACTCTTTATACATTAACATTGCCCTTGAGGATTTAACATTTATTATAGTTTCCAGTATCTTCGGAACTCCCACATCATCCAATTGAGAATCCTTTAACCTCTCTAGATGATATGGTAGAGAAATCATTTATGAAAGGATTGATTATGTTACTTTATGGTTACTCTATCCATCCTTTTCATATCTAAGAATTTCAGATACCTATCCATTCTCATAAATTATATAATATCTAGATCCTTTCTACTTAGAGCATTCTCTACAATTTTCATTTTACCAGGATGGTAGTGGATTGAGCTTTCAAAGCCCTTTAGCAGATCTGACCATCTTCTTTTTTGAATATTCATCTATTTATGTGTGAATATATACTTGAGGTTTTTTTATCCTTTTATATATAACACATCTCTTAAAAGAGATAATTCCAACATAATATTAAAAGTGAGAAATAATAAAACGAACTCCCAATCAGGTGTTGGGTTGTAATGTTTGTGAAGTTTTAACTTCCCTGATAAATAGGCTATGACTTTTTCATTCTACATTAACACACATCCCAATACCTTCTTTGAAAAATCAATGAGCACCCTGAGAATTTATCCACATGAGGGTAGTATGATAACAATCACAATGATAAGCATATTTTTATCTCCTTGAAGCTCTCTTCACAAATATCATTCCATGAAAACATGACCCCTTCCGACCTATCTTGGTTAGAGGGTTTGATAGTCATGAGATGTTTCCAACAGATCTGTGATAATAACCCACTAATCCAAGAAAACTATGAATATCTATCATACATGATTGCCTCATCCATCCACTAATTGCTTCATTTTTTAAGGGCTCATAGATTCCCCATTACGTGGAATGATATAATCCAATAATGATAATTTTGTCAACCAGAACTCACATATTCATTAATTTTCATAAATCTTATCCATTCATATGGTATTTAGCACAGTGCATATATGCTTCTCCTACTACTGCTTAGTTTCAGATATTATTAGGATATCATTTATAAATACTACCATAAATTTGATATTATAATATATGAATAATCATTTCATCATGTCCATGATGATTTTTGGGGCATTAGTGAGTATGAAGGGCATTAAAATGAACTCATAGTTCCCATACACTATACAGAAACATGTCTAGAAGATATCTGCCATCTTTACCCTAACACGAAAATATCCGAACCATAAATCCCTATTCGATACTGTTTTTCACCATGTATCTAATTGAGCAAGTTAGAAAAATATGTAATATGGAACTTTTTCTTTATCATGATTTTGTTTTACTCTTATTAATCAATAAAAAAGAAAAGTGACCCATCCTTTTTTTACAAAGAGGACGGGTGCACCCACTTGTGAAGCACTTGGGAATATGAAACCTTTATCCAGATTCCCATGTAGATAATTCTCAAACTCCTAAAATTACATAATAAATATTGGGTATGGAGTATTGGATTATGGTATTTCTTTTTGTATAAGCTCTATTGAACATTCAACCCTTCAACTATAAGGAATACTAGAAAATTACTTTATAAATACACGGGCGCATGCCTTCATAATCAACATGACTTTAATGGAGATTATTTCTTTAGAAATAATAATTTGAGCAAGATATGATTTCTCATATTTAAATAATATACATTCTTGTAATGTTAGTGATAAAGAAGAGTCAACCTCCTCCTTGAACATTTATGGATTAAGGGGGTCCATTCATGAATCAGAGTTTCATTTCCTTCTCATAGAAACATTTTATGTCTTTATATAGGTAAAGGAAATACACTCTAATAGTTGAATAAAATTCTAAAAAATATAGTATGAAAAGGTACATTGGGAAGTTTATCAAGAAAATTTTGACAATGTAGGACTTATATACTAGGAATAATATAATTTCACCATTTCTAATTTCACTATCATATTTCCTTCGGTTCCTTTTGGGAATGTTTGAATAGTTCAAATAAATATACATGAAATAAAGGTATGTGTCAAACCATCACCAAATGTACATTATCTATTCATGAATGAAAAACTATTGTACATATCACTACCTCATTGTGGGGATCCACCATTGTGGTTGTGATGAAAAAAATATCACCCCTTCTACCTTGATGGTTATTAGTTGTCCCTATAAACCCCTGTATTAGAGAATTGGCTTGAAAAGTACCCTTGTTCTATGAATTGGTTTACTCCTTAACCTTAAGAAATTCTTAGGGTGATTCTTTCCGCACCTTTGAAAACTAAGATACCGAAATATCCTGGAACTGTTGGATTTCTCCATCATTCCAGTAGAAATAAACTCAAATTTAAACTAACTATTAATTTGATACCCTTGTTAATATTTGATAACTATTTTGACTATGGGGGCACATCATAAAATTTACAAATTTCTATCAATGTCATGGATAACTAGTTATATTCAAATATTAGGTTTTAACTAAACAAAGAATTGGTAAACCATGAATTTGGAGGTAAAAGAAAGATAAATGTGTATCATGGATGTATAATGATGTTTTCAAAATACACCCAAATAGTTTCACAGTATTTTTTCTAAAGGTAATGGAAATGAATTACCATTTTAAGTCAGATAGTGTGAGGAAAATATTTATCAAAAAATAATTTCCAGAATTAGTTCCACCCAAATTATCCAATATATATATTGGGAATGTTATTCTTGATCAATGTATACAAATAATTAATTTTTCATAATTTATAATATACATGCAGTACAACACTCTCTTTTTCTGAATATTCAAGGATGTAGAATATCATCTCAATTGAGTTGATCCATTATTTCACAATAAATTTTTTAAATGGTCCACTGAAAGGTGGATGCCTTCATCCCATAAAATAATCGATTATATCTTGTTATTTCTTAGGGGAATTTGGGGGCTCCTCCTAATCTAGTTTTCTATTTAGAAGATGAATCATATGAGATTGTATAACCATATGGTCTATGATTCATTCTCCCATCAGGTTGTGTATCTCAATGGGGAATTTATCACATTTCCTATCTCATTGATTTTTTTACCTAATTAATCTTATTTTTGTCCCTTTCCATGAATAATTGTAAAATAAGGGATGAATATATTTTGACAATAGAATGAACAAATGTAAATTTAATTACATTAAAGGCATTACATATAACTTACATTTATTTATTTAACCTATAAATTTCTAGGATTCAATCATAGTTTTACATGATCTATTTCTATAAATATAATATTATGGGTACTTTTTCCCTTAATGATGGTTCACAATGTGTTTTGAATTAAGAAAACCATATTCCCCTAGAGTGTCAAACCTCAGGCAGTGTATGTTATGTAGTCATGTACCAAGTTCTATCGTGTATGGATTGACACAACTTGTTGTAGTCTTTACCACTATATACATCTATACGAGAACCACGCCCATTTCAGTTCTTAGACAAAGATATATTTTATTGAGAATAAAATACACTATACATACCAAAATTTAGGGGTGTTTTCATATGTGTTTTCTTATCCCCGAGTCATTCTACAACGTTTTCTAGTCCTATTCCAAAAATATTTAATCTTTCCCTCATACACCATCTATAAAAACCTTGTTTTTTATTTCACAGTAAAACTTAATTTTTTATATAAGATTGAATTTAATATAACCCATGAGATTGATACAACTAGTTTATTTGAGAATTAGGTTATTTCATAAAATCGCGACATGTGATACTTCAACATTTATAAAAATATCCTTATCATGCTACTAAAATTCCATTTCCTTTAAAACAATAATGGATAACATAAGGACATACTTAAGAAAGGTGTGATGTATAAATCCCACTGAGGGAATAAACATGGAATGTGTTGATAATTTATAGATAATATCTATATTAATGGATAATAAAATGAAATTAAATCATAAAAATAAATAATATTTCATGATATATCATGATGTTAAAAACATGTGAAATGTCTAAGCAACATAAAACACTCCATCATAAACATAGGCCAAGGATAACTATGAAGACATCATAATGAAAATTTCCCATAAAGTAATATGGTTCACTCCATATACCAAAATGATATCTCGTGAGATTAAAATTACCCAATAAATTGGATAATTATATAATTTATGGAACACCTGTTACATTCATTTCATTATCAAGCTAATGTGTGCCACATAGATCATAAAACATGGATTCATTCATAATCATAATTTATTCCACAATAAAGGAGTTTGAAATAAATACATGTAATTCCCAATTAAAATAATTATATGTGTATAAATTTTAATTACCTTGACATGAAATGGGTATGGTATTCACTACAGAATTGTTTTGGTATGAAAAATTGTAGTGAAATTTCAGCACCAAAACAATGTTACTTATAAATACATAAAACATGTTTATAAGAGAAAATGGGTTTATAATCATTCATAAATAAAATTGTAATTAATGGGGAAATTAAAATAAATATCCCATCATTATTAATGAGAATGATAAGTTATATTATAATAATGAAACTTTAATAAAGAGGAAAAGGAAGAGAACCATTACTTGAGTGTGTGAATCCAAATGCTTTGGAGGACCTTCTTGAGAGATTTGGGGCACCTTTTTTGGACTCTAGATAAGGGAGGGAATAATATGGATGTTATAAAAGTAGTTTTAGTTATGTTATATGATGGATTCAGCAGGTTTATATTGGAAATGAGTGATGATTGTTTTATTACCTTAATGCTGGTTTTGGACTCTATATAATAAAATTAGGAAAATCAAAAAATATGAAATGGGTTTTCCCATGGTTTCTGCAAAATTAGATTGGATTTAATTATATTATAGTTCTAAGGACTGAATGTAATAATATAACCTCCTTTCTCATCAAAAAAAATTCACTCGAAAATTTAACTGACATGAAAAATTTTAAAAATTTCACCATTTGAAAAATTTCAGGTTCTCGTTAAAAAAATAATTTTCATTTTATCAAAATAAATTTTTAAATATTTTCATTTCATATGTAAAAAATAAAATTAACATTTAATAAGAAATGTTTGGTTTTTAACAATAACTGTTTTTGAACCCATATAAAAATTACATTTGACTTCAAAAAAATGATATGATCATTTATATTTTTTAAAAAATATGCAATAATAATATATTTTAAAAATATTATTCATTTATAAAATCCATTAGTTCTTAAAAATAATTTCCTGAATTGATTTTTTATATTATATAAAATAAAATTGTGTTTTTTATTATGTTAAAAAATTAATTTATAATTTAACAAAAATAGAGTGAATATATAATAATATTTTATAAAAAATAATTTGAATACACTAGATTTCTAGGGTTATTAAAATTTTCCAATTAATAAAACATAAAACACCATATGAGTAAGGTGCATAAAAATGAGATTTTAATTCGGTGGCTCGGTGAACAATGTTTGGGTCGTAATCTAGATGAGAATGAACCTCTCTTACAAAATGTTTGGGGTTTTTTTGATCTATTCTTGGGATTGTTCAAGGGAAAGTCCCAATGATAATATCTCCCTTAATACCTATAATAAATGGGCTACATAGGTTATGATCCAACTAGTTGAGACCAAAAGTTCATTTTCTGAGAAATTTTTTTTTTAAATCCATATAATTAACTAATCATATGATTAATTTTTCATAATTATATTGTCGATGGTAATGATTCTTAATAGTCATTTAAATGTGACATGATATAATGAAACCAAATAAGTGCATGATTTTATATAACCATATGATATTAAAATACATATAATTATATCACATGAGAAAGATTTTTTATAACTATTCAGGTCATTACATCTTATGTAGTTGAATTTCGTGGGATCACCTAAATTCCAAGATCGATAAAAAAATATTCGAACTCCAAAAGAAAGATATTTAATTTCACAATTGTAGTAATAACATACGAATGGGAAGTTTTGGTATAACCCTTTTGTATCAATATCTATTAATCAAGAAGGTTGTAGACTTGTGTCCCCAACATATGTACAAAATTTCATATTCTTTGAAAATGTAAAATGAATTCATCAATCTACATGACCATGCATTTCTATTTTTTAGTTAAAATTAAATTAACATCTTAGTGAAATGAACATACCTAAATAATAAGGAAAAATCCCATGTTGACTTATTAAATAATGAAATAAAACTCATTCTGTAGTGAAAAAACCCAAGTTAACATAATGCATCACCCGAGAGGCTCACCACAAGTTTAAGTTCTACAATAGAACCAAATAAGATTTATGATTATCCAAAAGGAGAAAACCCGATAAATTAAAAATTTGAGGCGATGTAAAAATCCATGATATATACAAAATCAATTCAAAAGGTGAAACTAAAAAATAAATCATGGGAATATAGAGTCAGTGTCTCCATGTGTCAAACCATTACTACCAATCCATCTCCCAAAGAAGCCGATGAAAACAAAGGGAAGCTGATGAACTACATGACTCATCTCCCTTAACATCAGTCCAATATAAACATATCTATAAATTAAAATAGTAAAAATTATCATGTGAGAACTAATGCCCAATATGATTCCACATAATATATATATATATATATTAAGAAATTATAACACCAAGAAAGTTTTATTTCTTCTATTAAAACAAAAAAATGATTATAATTAAATTTCCGTGGAAAATCATTATTATAAAAATTCTATCTATTTTCATAAAATCATTATACATTCTTATTAATTAATAATATTGTAAGAAAAAGAAAATATGTATAAATGGAATAAAAAAATTGTCCCTTGAAATACCAAATGCTAAATATGTGAGTTACAAACATAAACAATACTATCATGTATAAACCCTGAAATATTGAGATCTATCCTATGACAATAATTAATCCGAATTGAGAAGTAACACTAGTATAAGAATACCATGAATCTAACCATTATTTACTTCATTAATAGTCTATCGATATCATATGAATAAACTATATTAATTCCAAACTCAATAGGGATGTATATATCCATAACCTCATGCACCCATGGCACCCAATGTGAAATGATTTTCCAAAAATATAATCAAAAAATTATAAAAATTTGTAAAACATTTTCATAGAAAGGAAGCACTACTCATTTTCTTGAAAATAAATTTTACAGTGAAAATTATCTTTGTAGAATTTAATCTAATAAAGAGAGAGCACACTTTTTTTAATGAAACCCCTTCTCTAAAAACCCCATTTCAATGCCACCTAATATAAATTATATTAAATCATTCAATTAAAAAATAAATTATTTATAAAAAAATCATGTAAATCATGAATTAGAATCCTTTTATAGAAACACCTACCTCAATAATGGTGTAAAACCGGCCCCCTTCGAAATTTGATATTTAAATTGAAGAGATTGAGTCCTCATGATCGAATATCCATAAGAAACATCATTAATACCCTTTAAAACCCTTTATAGTCTGAAATATCATTTCAAAAAAGTTCCAATAGAATAAGGGAAACGAATGTCTACGATATATCTTAAAAGAGGATAATAAATATGATAAGAATGTAATATAACATGAAGAGATAAATTATAGAAAATGGGATATCTCTAAGGAAACATGGGGAGAATCCTCTAGATCACTTGGTAGAGGATAATTCAATCCTAATAGATATTATGAGGTGATTAAGTGTAAAAAATTCATGTTAAAAGTGGTAAATTTTAACCATTATGTTATTCATATTAGGAAAAATTGTTTTGATTGACAGTTAAACATATCATGATCCAATAGTGAATGAAATTTTTTCCTTTCAAAAAAAGAGGTTAACAACTAACTATGGTGATCTACATGGTTTGAACAACAAAGTTAAATACATGAAAAAAAAATTAGAAAAAAACACAAGGCACCCACACAGTTTTCTTGGTCATCCAGAATGTTTTAATAACCATTATTAAATCCTGAAAACACCAATATAGATCACTAACCATGCACAAACTGTGAAAGACTCCAATGTAGATCACAATACCATGTCAAATGGATAATTCATGGTTAATTCTAACTATGAACCTAAATAATGTTCATATGTTATTGTTTTTAAATATTTAAATTTTAAAAACATATTACTTAGTATCCATTAAAACATATCAATTGATAAACGAGGATAAAATAAGAATTTACATATAATCCATCGGGGATTAAAATTCCCCCCACCATAATATATTTCTTCGTACAAAAAGTTCTCATCGTTTTGGAATAAAAAATTGGGAAGGCTACATCTACCTAATCAATGATTTTTATCCCCACATATCTTGGATATTGTACCCATATGACCACAATACACATGTTTATGGAAATGTTTACCATATATGAGCATGTCTGAGAGATCCATAGTTTTAATTGGTTGTTAAATCATGGGGGTGTCAGTATTAAGATCAACACCTTATAACTTTTTATTGAGGTAAGGGTCTTATTTATATAACCACATTACTAAAACTGGACCATATCATGAATCATTGTCAACTGAGAATCCAATAACTACAAATACGATAACTTCACAATACATTAACTGATCCTTAAATGTGAAACAAACATTTGTTCCAACTGGCTCTATATACACAATTTGATATATGCCAAAATAATTATAAAAATGATAACTACCTACTCACCAACCTCAAACTTGAATGTGTTAAAAAGATGGTCCTCATTAGAATTTTGAAAAATATGAGCTATGAATAACCACTTAGGACACATCTGAATATTTTTCATCATCTATAGATCAGGGAAGGACCCAAATAAGAACCATTTTCACATTACATCCCATGATAAAGGATATTTTACTGTCCTTATATATAATTCTATCAATGGATATATATTAATCAATATCAATAATAAATGATAGAGGATAATTTGATTAATGGTAGATGATTTTCCCATGAACCACAAAATTTGACTATGAATGGCTGAAGAATATCCCAAATGATCTAAATATATTTCTCTTTATACCCATCCATCTGAAGGTGATACACCGTGGATAATGTTGACTTGGAAACTATTGCAATTTTTTTAAAAAAATATAGCATAAATGAAAACTACGATTCATTATTAGAAACATTTACTTAAGGTCCTCTATAATGATTAATTATCCCTCAGACATATAAGAATCTGAGTTCATTTTTCTTCATCCTCGCCTTAATAGGACGGTAATTATCAGATTTAATATATTTAATTTTGATCACACAATCCATATCATCACTGGTAGGATTCTATTATAAAGGTAGAGATGAATGGTTTAGAAAAATCTTTCTAAAGAATTGTGACATCATTCTAAAAACAAACAAGGAACCATATTAATTTCCTTGAGAGATGTAAAGATTGAATAACCATGATGAAACCATATAAAACACTATTAGAGATCTCAGTTTCAAGTGACATGGTTATTATAATTTCAGTATTAACAACACACCAAAAACGTGATCCTATTCTATTTTAATTATATCTCCACATTTTCAAACATTATTTCTCAAAATCTTCTAAAATTTTTGAAGTGATAAACCACACTCAAAAAATAAAAAACCTATCACCCAGACGGAATCACCCATGACACAACCAATATATCCTAAAACATAATAAGTATATGTTATCAAGGATTACATCAATATGTCACAGTATGGTATTTATGATATACATTAATAATAATCTCAACTATAAGGATCATTAATCAATTTTACATATAATAATTTAAAGAAAATGAAATTATGTTGATGTCGTTATTGTGAGTATCCCATCATAAGCTCTCCTCAAGGATATTATAAAATTAGTACTCTATGAGATGAAGTTTCACTAAATTATGAGAATAACTACATTATATTAAAATATATATTGTGTCCAATAATTATTTTATCTTGATCATAGGAAATAAGTTTAGGCATTTCCTCCTAGAACATCATAGTTATCATCATATTGGGGAGATATTATGACATTTTCACTAAGACAAATACTCTACTAGATTATCAAATTAATGGTACATACTATAATAATCAAATTTTTGAATGAAATTTATTAATATTTCACTCAATGAATATATAAGTAATCTAAAGTAAAAACATTATTGTTTTAGGGAAATAACTCAAACCTACATGTACCCCTAAAGGATTTAGAATTGTGTACTCAATGAGGTATAATACAATATTAAATAATGTAAATAATAATCATTAAATTTAAATAGATTATTAACATTAGTTGAACTCATAAAAAATACCTGAAATAGATATATAAATCATTAAAAATAATTTGAAATATAAAAATAAAAATTACTTATAAAATTATAAATATCATGGTTAAGTCACATAGTTTACATAAACATGTCTCTGCCATATTGTTCATACTAAAAATCTACTAATAGATAAATGGTTTCTTCAAATGTTGTTACAAATTATGCACTAGGAATATAGGGCACACATGAATTATCCTGCAGTATAGGTTGCACTATTTTCAACATTATTTTAGTCATGTGTTCCTTAATAGTATTACCTATATATTCTCTCTAAACAACCATTAAGTTAACTAAAATTTCAAAAAATCCATGACTAAGTCATTATAAATGTAAAAATACACATTTCATAACATCCCATAGTGAAATAAGTCTCATTATGATGAGTTTTGGCTAAAAACTAATGCATAATAGATCATTATTTCTTTATGATGTTATCTCCTAGATATTTTATGTTCCAAAATATCAAAACAGATAAATCATGTTTTGATTCCATTTTATCATGAACCTACTAAATATACTCCTAAAATTTTACTGGAGATGGCTCAACATAAGGCACGAAGGGATTTTTGGATTGATAGACCCAAATGCATTAGTGGTAAAATTGTTTTATTTGTTTTCAATATAGTTATATAATGGATTTTCAATGTGTAATGATGTTGGGTGATGATTAATGATCCTAATGAATATTCATACCATATATTGAAAGGTTTATGAATTGTAGATCAATAAATTATTATAGGAAAACCCTAATGTATTGTGATCATAGAGATAACCTTAATATCTATAAAAAAATGATGATGTTTGTTTAATAGAATGTGTTGTTTTCAATAGTTTCTATTGATGTGGGGATTATATAAACTCTAAAAAATTTGATGTAGTAATTAAAAATGAGAAAAATAAAATAAAAGATTTTAGAAACATTCCATGAAATTATCAGTAGAGATGAACACTGTGTCCAATGTTGAATACCTCTTAGATGAATTTTTTAGGAAGAAAATGTGTATTTGATATTAATAGATTTTTAAATTAGACTATAAATTATCAATAACAGTATTCATATTTTGAAAAGACATTGGATTTTATTTTGAAGGGGTAATAATAGAGTTAATTAATTATAAAATCTGTTTGAGAATCGAGCGATGATTTGGAGTGATTGAGAATGTCATAGAAATAATTAATGAGATTTTTTGTTGATTTGAATGAAATTTTTATTTTTATATTGATTGTGATATTAGATATACGTTGGGATTCATATTTAAAATTTTGTTATAGGTTTAAAATTGAACATTTTTTAGTGGAATGATTAATATTTATAAATATTTCATAAAAATTAAGAAGATTATATTATCCAAACCTATGAATTTTTCAATGGTATATGATATATATAAACATTGAAACCAATATGTAATATTATTTCATGAGTTTATTAGACTGAAACTTCACGATAGTAGATAAATAATATGATGTTTTTATAATAAATAATATTATTTTCTACCTTAGAAATAGGAAAATGGAAATGGTTTGAATCGTATATATATATATATGAAAGTAGTGCATTACAGTTTTTGGTACTTGAACCCTTTAAGTACAATGTTATAACTGGTACATAATATGTTTGGTTATCAAACTATTAATAAGTAATATTATTTTGAATATCAGTAAATTTATGTAGTAATGGTAGCTTTCTTACAAAAGGATAAGATGTAAACTTCCCAAAAATATTAGTACACATGACGTTTGAAGTCAATATGAATGATATTTGTCCTAATGGAAAAAAATAAATTACATCGATGTGATATTTTTGAAAAAAAATTATCAGATGAGGGTAAAGTAGTTATTTGATATCAAAATATCATAATACATTGTAAGACATTATTAAAAACATGATTTATAGAAATTTATATAATTAAATAATGTGGATCCCACAATTACTTTAATCTGTGATTTTTAAATATAGAAATATTAAAACAAATATTAGTAGTAAATTTTGAAGTTATTCTTATAATTTAATTTAGATAAATCTAGAAAAAAAACTATGGATTTGACTATACAAATGAGTTTTCTATTAAAGATATATTATTGAGAATATTATATTCAATATTAGAAAAATAATATCAAAATGTCATTTATTTATGGAATTATATTTTGGATGAAACTAGTTATATATTATTAATGACTATAATTCCACTAAATGATTTTCCACAACACACCATATAATTTTATTATATTTTTACATAGTCCTGAAGAATGATGCATTATTTTTTTTATTGTTATATTGGAGGTTAAGTATTTGAATTATTTAGATTAATTATAAGGAATAATAATTTACTGTTATTAAATCGAGAATAAAATGAGAAATAATTATTTATAAAAATTTAGTGAAGACAAAATGTTGAGTTAAATATAATATTTGGAAATGATTATAAAAAACCCCATACATTTATTGATGAAATAATATGTTATCATTATTACATGATTTATTGAGATATTTTATTTTTTCATGAATATTTATATGATATTAAATGATAATTGAATATAAAATGTGGGAAGAAAAAATAGTACACTAACATATCTATGAAAATGAATGAAAATGATAATACTATGAGAGGAAGAAAATTTCATGTTTCAAGGAAGAAGATTTATTCAGTAGGATTTATATAAATTTGATCAAGGTAGTTAAAGTTGAAGAGAAATAGAAAAACTAGTATTAAATTTTTTAGTTCCTTAATTTAATATAAAGTATTATATTTTATATTATTAAAGATGATGAAGTTTGATTAAGATTTTTATGATGATTAACGCACATGAAATGTATATGATCAACCATTCATTGTTGATATACTTGATCAATGAGATGAGTGAAGTATATCATTAATTCTCTATATCATTATAAGAAGTTTAAAATTAGTTCTATTATTTATGATTATTTTCATAGAACATGGAGAATATTGATGAAAATTACAACATTATGTTCCTTATATCCATAGAAAAATTAATTTTGATATTATGATTGCCCATATTACCCAATTTTTAATAAGACATGGTTGTTTAGTTTCTTGTAGAGATATATATGTTTGGTAATTTTCTCAAAGATACTATTATAGTTAATGAAACTATTCAATTAAAATGATATTTTATGATTATGTAGTGACATTCAATAAATTAATTTTAATCACTATGAATAGTATTAGATAAAAACATTTCAAGTTGACGTCCAAATTTGATGAACACAAGTTGTTGCTGTGAAAATAAAGAGACACTGTATGAGTAAAATATGCACTGCAATATTGTATTAATTCCATGTTCCACCACCTGAGTTATATATTGGATAAACTAGGGATTAGGATAATTACTAGATATTATAAGGTGTATGTTTCTTATAATGGGGAAAAATTTTGAAAAAAATATCTTGAGTATTACATTACATTATATTTTTTATTTCATATCTATGTTGTGTGTTAGGTAATCTAAAGACATGTTCACATTACATAACTAGGAAATGATGTTTAAATATGAAAGCCAGTATATTTTTAAAATAATCATTAGAAATGGGTAAAAATATGTGATACCTAAGTCACCCCTCATATGTTATTATACAAGATACTTCTAGTGAAACAATTTGTATAAAAACTTGTTCCTTATAGTTTGATATATTCTTGAGACATATAAATCTTTTTAGGATTGATATTTGGTGTATATTTGAATAATTTCCAGAATATTTTTATATTGAAAACTTTATTTCTACTGTAGTCACTATAAAATTGGATCCTTGCAACTATAATCTCAAAAATAGGATGAAAGGAGAGGTAGATAAGGTGAATTACATATCAATGGTGAAAATTAATAAACCACTAACTCAATGTAATATATTTGGTATTTGTTCAATTATATATGTCTCATATAAAATTTTTATAAAAAAATTTATAACTTGGATGAATAGGGATCAAATATATTATTTGAAATGATATACTCATATGTTAATGATTATATGAATAAAGTTTATATTATGGTTATCAGTCAAAAATTTCTTATTATTGAGTGCCAAAGTGGTGAAAAAATTAAACTAGTATACGAAGATGATGCAATTAATGATGAATTCATTAAAAAGGTAATAATATTTAACACTTTGTAAAATATTTTGAAATCCAAGAAAAAATGTATCTTATATTTCCCAGATATATATTTTATTTTTTAAAAAAAGATTTAAAGGTGTGTTTGTGAGAAATTTGTCTTCAATGAAATGATATTTGTATTATAGAAACAATTAAAACTACTTTGAATTTCAAATAATCTAATCTAATATTTTATTAAAATAAAATAAAAATGATTGAAAATTATTAAAAATAGGTAAGTAAGGTGCAAGAAGATAAAATTGAAGAGTTAAAAATTTAATTTGAAGAATTGATGAAATCACATAATGGACTAAGGAGTTTTATGAATCTGTATTGTCTTGAGATGTAGATTAAAATGAGAGATATAGAAAATAGTAGTGTGGAATGATTAAAATATAATACATTCATGATTAATTTAACAAAATCAAAAAGTTGTACCTTTAAAAACACTCTTAATAATGGTAAGAAGATATTGATTTTTCTTGGATATTGATCCTCTTTATCTTTAGGAAGGAAGTAACTAATACTATAGTTATTTCTTCTAGAGCATGACTAATGTCAAAATATATAAATAATTGGGTAGGGAAAATAATCCCCCCTCCTAACACTATAAATGGTGTATTTTATCAAGAGTAGTAATTGTAGTTCAGTAATGAAGAACCTAAAATTGTGGCTAATCTAGTTGTAATAAACATGAAATTAGTTGTTTGAGTATATTTCTACAATCATTGTGGTGCGTGATGTTTGTGTCCTTAAATATAAATAGTATTTACCCACTAAAGGGATATGCATGGGTTAATTAAAATTTTCAATATGTATCAATTTCTATGCTTGGAATAAACGATAACCATGGATGACATAAGTTAAAACTATTTACTCCAATATTGGAATGATTATTTTGCAATTTAAACGTTCAATAAATTATTTTTCATGATCTCTCATTATAATTATGGTTTCTCACACTATGGATTTTGGTTTAGGACAATGTATGGAACCTAGAGGATTCATGTCAATGGTAAATGTGATGGAAATTTGAATGATTGTTCTCCTGAGAAACTAAATGAAATAGGAACAAAATGGTGAAACCTTATGATCATTCCAACTTGGTTGTCAAGCTATATGATTAATAATGGATACCTAATTGAGTATTCAAATGTGTCAAAAATGAAGAAGGGATTTTATGACTGTTCATGTGGTAATGATAATATAGAAAAAATAACAATTTTTTTATATTAGGAATTTTGGAAGGATTACCTAAGAGAATGTCACAAAAAAGTCGAATATTTTTTCTATATAGAAATGATAGTAATAGAAATATGATTCACCAGGGAATTAAATTTGTTTTTAGAGGTAACTTGGGAATTATCTGAGTCAAATCGAAATTCAATGTGTTAAATTATAGATCAAAGAATGAACTATTTTATGCCAATCATTTATTTGTATGGATTTAAGTGTGTCTCTATTTGGATTTAAGAATTAGGTTGTAAAAGTTCCATATTAATGATATAAAAGATATAATATTCTTTAAATATATAATGAATTTTACATATTATTTATTATTTAAGGATTTAACACAATATTGAATGGTATAAATAACCATGAAAATTGATTTATTGGTAAGGTGATGTATTTGAAGAAAACATGATTAATGGAATTATAACACTTAATATGTTCCTAATTATGATTTAATAAATTTTATTTGCGATAAAAATATGATTGAAATTGATAAAATAAATGGGATGTTGTTGGCAGACAATAAATTGGTTAGTCATTTGATGAAAAAGAGATTACGGTCATATTTGATAATGTTTATATCAATTATTTTTATATGTTACAAATTCAATAGTTTTTTATTTTACATGAGGAATAATGATAGTGTTAATTTTTAAATAATATAGGTTTTCATTAAGGTATTATGGTGATTCAGGTTATCAACATGTTTGTAATAGATTCAAGGTATTCACATGTTTGGTGTGTGACATTATGAGATACGTATATTTTGTATGGATAAATGTTAATTTTGGTCTTTAAAAAAATATTTTTTATCAAATATTTCTAAATTTTAGGTTAGGAATTCGATCATAAACATTTTGGAGTATTTTTATAGTTATCTATTTATTAAATTGATTATGTTAGATGTTGGGTTTATTTATTTAGCTTTTGGATATAAATGTATTGTATTTATCCGTATTGGATAATTTATATTACCCAATACAATTTTGGTTTGTATTTGTTGCTATAAGTAATTTATTATGGAATTTAAGATTCATTGAAAGTTAATTTTAGTGATTTAGGCAAGAAAAACTGATCTCTAATATCCATTTCCTAGAGATTGTGGTGAGATATAAGTGTTATTGATCGAAGATATATAAAAGGATAAATTTGATCTTATAAAATATAAAGATATCAAATTACCATATTTTCTCATTTACTCTACAATAAATGTAAAAAATTACATCAACATTAGGAAAAATATCTTGAAATTAAGATGTTATTATTATAACTTCATTTATGACCAATTTATGGTCTTTTAACCCCTCATAAACATATTGTAATCTATTCATTAACTTTCTAATGACTTTGTTCTATATCACTATTTATTTATTACTGGATGCTAGTTTTCTTATCCATATATATATTTAAAACATTCCACCAACATTTTATTTAACTTTGAACCCAAATATATATTTTTATGGGTAACCAATAAATTTCATACATCCCATTTTTGGAGTATGTTTTATTATACAATTTCACAATGTGTGTTTTTAAAAAAGATATTTTTAAATTTTTATCGTTTTTTTCCAATATAAACAGTTTGTGGGATTAATTAATTTAAGGTGGGAAAAATGTAACACCATGATATTTTAAAATATAGTTCTCTTCCAATAAATTAAAAGTGTTTGATATCTTTAATAATATTGAACTCATAGATAAAAATGAACCATGATATATTATAAAACATCCGATGAATATGTGGTTATAAATAGCATAAATATTTCTGATATATACATAGAAATATTTAATATAATTAAAATATAGTTTTTAATTCACTATATATATGTATTTATTTTTTAAATTTAGTTTCTATTTCAAAAATATGTTTTCATCAAAGTGGCTATTATTACATTTTCTGTGAAATTATTATAATTAATTGACACCACCCATAAAAATAGAATATGTTAAAAAAACATAATTCTAATGTTATAATATCATAATAAACTTCTGGTGAGTTTTTTGGATTTTTCTAAAAGGATATATTATTTAGTGAATAGTGACAAATACATATTTTTAAAAGAATGTCATTTATTTTTATTAAATTAATGAAGATAGTGGTTCCATTATATTAATGATTTTTGTATAAACTGAAATTTTATGCATTATATTTTTAATAATATAAATATTTCTATTCAATTAATAAAATTCCATATTTTTATAAAACTCAATTTTTATGCTAAAAAGCTCATCCTTTTCAATCGTGGATTTCATTTAAATTTGTGTATTTATATTAAAAGTGATTTAGAACTTTTCTATGTATTCAATCATGAAAATTTGATACCATATTTTAAATTAATATTTTCAAATTTGGTATATTAACATTTATAATTTCATGTCATTGTGATTAGTATTCATTGTAAATATTTCTCACCTATATATGAGTAAAATAGAAAAAATAGGGTTAAAACCTTGTGATAAGGTCTCCAAATCAACCCAAAATAAGTATATAATTCATTGGGTGGAATAATGTTTAACAAATATTTCACAAATTCAAATATATTGTAATTTGGTTCCATTTTTAATGAAAATGTAATTTAATTTATTTTAATTAAGGAATATTTCAAAATGTCCCTATCTTGAATTTAATATCTCTAATATATTATATCCAGATAAAAAATAGGTTACTTTTGGTTATAAATTTATATTTCAAAAATTAATTTAATTTTTATCATGTTAATTTATAATTACCTTTTATTTATGACATAATTACCTATATACTTTCAAAACATCGACATATTGCTTGTACAATCTAAAAAAAATAAAATATTTGTTTCATAAAAAATAAATGTAATTTTTTTGATGAGTTATTACTAAAAACCAATATAATATATTAATATAACATATTAGTTATGTGATAATGGTTTATATTTTAATTATACTTCTGACTTCGGGCCCTTTGTGTAAAAATAAATTATATATTTTGAAAATTCAATTAATTATATTTTATGTTCTATAATATTTTATTAAATTAAATAAAAATCATAAAATTTGTAAATATTGATAGTTAGGATTGTAATTTGTTTAATATGTGACCAAATTACAATTTTTTATCAAATTTGTATCTTTTAACTAATATTATAACACATTAAGATTAAAAACTTTGTTATCACAATTATGTTTTAAATTAGTTTGTAGAGGGGATCAACCCAAATATGAGTTTAATATGGCTCCAAAACATATAAAAATTTTGTTAGGAGATGATATATAGATATTCTATTATTTTTTAAAAATTTATGGGAATTTTCAAAAAATTTGTGTCAAATGACCTAATTATAGTCTAATATTTTTATAATTCGAAGTGTGTCCTTCCCCCCCTCCCTTTTAAAAGGACACCACTTCTCTCTTTTAATTACACTACATTGATCCATATATGTATTCAAAACCTAACATATTGTCCTCTAAAATTTACTAGAAATAAATTTGTGGTTTTGGCATTCATGGATTTTGATTTTAAGGGTTTTAAATAAGATATTTTAAATAGGCTTACTGAGTAAGTGTTATTGTTGTGACCATACGTCATTTTGTATAATTATTAATCATAATTATATAAATATATGGTATTAATCATAAATTTTTAAATTTTTTATCCACAATATACATAGATATTATTATTATTATGGAATTACCATTATCCACCCTCTTTCCAAACACATGGAATGAGAATGTATCTCTTGTGCATACCTGTGGACAACCACCTCAATGTTTTGAAGTAATTAATTTTTTATCACAATTATTAATCCTTAATTATTAGGTTTATTTTAGTATTTTAATATTATAATTAGTTAATAACTACTATTAATTAACTATAATAGCATATCTACCTCTTAACATTTTCTTTTTTGTAAAATATTCAAATCACTCATACGTTTGTGTGGATTTCCACCTGCACAAATCGATGTGATTCGTTGATCAATTTCTATTTACTTTTATAATAACAGGGATAGATTTAATAAATATTAATTATTATCTTCATATAATAATGATTATTTTACAGTGAATTATGTTTTTCCTTTATTTACTTCTATCCATCAGAAACTGAAAATCGTGTTCAAACATACATTTGACCTACCATCTACATGAGTGGTGTAATTCATTTTCCATTATAAAAATTTTATTGATATATATATATATATAATAAATATAATATTTATATCCGGATTATATTTTTTAGATTTTGTAACCATGGTCAATTAACATGATTTAGAACCACATTACTGAAATTCTCCTGAAAAAATGAAAATGTCATCACTCGGAAATGAATAATTTAATAGGGAGTTTGTAATAAATAGGAATTATAATTTTAAAAGTAAAAAGTATATAATATTATAAATATGTAAATTAATTATTTTATAATTATATAAAATTTAAATATATTATATGAGATGTTAATGAGTATTCAAAAGATGTCGAACTTGAAGAAAGGTATTTATCCAACTCTTATTTCGATGAGACATATGTAATATTAACAACATGTTTCATTTTAGTGGTGTACATAATTACCAAGAATTTATTTTATTATTTGTATCATGAAAATTATATACATATTATTATACATATATTATTTCCTTTTTTTTGAGTTTTGTATTTGAAAATTAACAAAGTGGTAAGGGATATATGATAAAATCTCATTATTTATTAGTATTATTAATAATTATGTCTTCGAAGATAAAATATTATGATATACCTCTCATGAATCCCCTGAATATTATTCTTATCAAGATATAAAATTTTTTCCTATCAATTCAATCTCATTATTTACCCTAGACAATGAAATATAATTTATATGTAGTACCAACATTTGTTCTATCAAAAGATGAAAAACTTGTTTTTCCCATCTCCATGTTTTATAAAAATATTATATAGATTGTTTTTAATCACTCCTATGATTATTAATGTAATTTTTAACAATGTTTTAATTTTACAAAAATTTATTAATATTAATCATATTTTAATATTTAAAATGAGGATATTTTTAATTTTAAATGAAAATGGTAAAATAATAATTATTTTAACATACAGAACATGATGGGATTTTCCCAAAATCACAACTGATAAATCTTTCCAAGAATCTAAATTTTTTTTCGAAATATATTTTTATTTAAAATGTTCTACCAAATATTAAGTAGTTTTTTAGTTTTTAAATAATTTATTTCCAAGTGAAAGGGTATTTTCCTCAAGAAAAGTTCTAGTAAAAATTTAAATATACTTTAGACATATAATAACATCCTTTGATTTTATTGATGATTAAATTGGTATATGATCCAATGATACCATCCAATTTCTTTATCTGGATGGATTCTAATGATGGTGATCTAAGGATGATTATGTTAAACCTATTTCTTTCCCATGGGAAAATAATAATATTATTAATATTTTTTGAATCCTTTTCCCTTTCTACAGGTTATTCTCTAATGAATGTTTTATGATTTTTTGGGATATATATGTACGATTTTCATTATAAGATAGGTGTTTCCAGAATTATATATCCCTCCATAGAGTTTTATAAATATATATATTTCATTTGATAATGTGGTCTGAAATGTAAATTGAACCCAATTATGTAAGGGAATTTTTCCCACTTTGATAATATTGGGAGTGAACATTTATAATGGATTTGCGGAAATATTGAGTAAACCAAATATACTATGATAGTCATAGAAGTGAGAATTGACTAATGAATTGATTTTACACACTTATGAGTATGAAAAAAACTAATTTAACAAGCCAACGTTATGTCCTCATGGATCATGTACATTTTTCATGCAGTGCTTCTAATCATATAAACTGCCATGAATTGTGTCAGGAATCTTGTTTTATATCTAGGAATTTTAGGATATGATAGTAAATGGTTAATCTCATGTTTTTAACCATTTATTCTCATGTTATGATAAAATCATAATTAACATCTCTCAAGTTTACCCTTAATATGATTATGATATCATTATTTATTAGGATTAATTTTCCCAAAGAATTGAATAAATTTTTTATGTATGATTTGTTTGAAAAGGTTTCTTATTGTGATGAACTATGTGGTAGATGTCATAAATCACTTATGAATATGTTTCTTTTGTATCCATGTTTCCACATATAGAAAACATATATAATTTTGTTGTGTATATGATTTTTATTCAATGAACATATATCTAATATTATGTAATACTTATGTGTCAAATGTGTGGGTCTCTATATGGATAGTCTTCAAGGGAAATTATTGGATGTAGTCACACAGTTTGAGTTAATTTTTTATTTTTTGAGGATGAATCAAAACCTTTTATATATCCCACAAGAAGGCACAACTATTCCATAATTGATGTTTTAAAAAATTAAATCGAAATAATTTTAGGAGCTAGTACTATATACACTATTTTCGCATCCCATTGGTTAAGTTCCATATTTATTTTACATAAAAATACCATTATAACCATTTTCAATATTGAAAAAAAATAAACCAAAACACAATAAAATTCAAAATAACAAGCTTTTCTATATTTATTACTAAAAACTGAACCACTTGATGAAAAAATAATTTACCCATTCCATCTATAGATCAAATATTTGAGTGTTTAGTTGGTATAAACTATTTAGTTCTTGATCTATTTTTTATTTAATTTTTGTTTTCCATAACACCATATGTTAAATGCAGAACTCTATTTAGATTCACCTTTAATATGTTTAAATATATAAGGATTCCTCCTAGGGTTTTTAAAATGCTAATTACAATACAAAAATTTATAGTAAATATATTTTTATATATGATTCTAATATTCTTATTGGTATTTTAGCAGTAATTTATAGTTTGTGGAACCTATTTTCTAATATTAATTGAAGATAAATGTTTTTAAAATAGATTCATTGAAATAAATATGGTTTAAATACTAAAAAATTGCATTTTATGGTCGTAAAATGTAGTCTCAATGGTTATATTTTCCTAATTAATTGATGTTTAAAATGTAATTGTTGATAAAATTTCCATACTACCATGTACAACCACTATAAAACATGTTTAATCATTTCTAGGACATGATGGATTTTATATTAGTTATATAACAACTTATCAAAATCACATTTCCTCTAACTATCAATAACAAGATAGATACTAATGTAATCAATGATTAATCTTTCAGGAATTAATTGTAAAAAATTAGAATAAAACAAGAAAGAAACATTTATAATTAGGCCACCATACTAAGAAGTTCTCTTTGATGTGAACTATGATGCCACAAATCACATAGTAACAGAAATGGTATCTTAAAAAATGAATGAAAACACTATTTTGATATATTATTCTTTATAGAACCTAGATATAACTCAAATAAATTACATAACAACATAGGAGGGATTTGTTTATATAGATTTTAGTTAGAAAATTACAACCATGTTTATTAATAAGTAAAATAAAAAATTCATTCTAATTTTTAAAATCTCAGTTATGTTATATATGTCATTGATGAAAAATCTTATTTTCATAGGTTTACTATTCTAATATAATAATTTATCTTTTAAATAATCGATAATAATGGTTGTGATATATTTATTTCCTATAACATTAGTATATTTTGCAGCACCATTGAAATAGAAGACACTAATGTAACAACCCAAAATGATTCTATCCCTAATAAGAAACTATAAAGAATTATAATTTATGAACCCTATTATACTGACATGGGGAACTATTTGGTCACATCAAAATTACCCTCCTTATTCTCTTTGAATTAATTTCTAATGAAAAAACATGAATCAAAATAGTATATTTTGGAGAATGTATATTTTTTGGTATCAATATTTATAATGTAATTTGGTTATGTATACCTCAGGAAGAGGTATTCTATGTGATTTAATTTTTTTCATATCCAATCATGTGAAGGACACTTTATACCCCTCATAATTGATGAGAAACTGTTAGAAGTTCTTTTTTAGCTTATTTTTTAAAAAATACACATAAATTTCGAATATCATGTCAGAACCACTAATTTAATCGGTGAAATTCTAAAAGATATGAAAATTATCCCAAAAAAATACATGTTATGTGAAATAATTGATATATTTTCTACAGCTTTCATGGGGCCATTTCCTATTTCATTTTAATTTACTTATATTCTATTAGCAGTATATTATTTTTTCAATGGATTGAATCCCAAACTACTAGAACTGATGATTCAGAAGATGCTATCTAATTTATAAGATCAAATATTATTTATAGTTATATAATACCTAGCTAAATCATAATTTATTAGGGAAGATAATTTTTTTAAAAATTATGGAAGCAATCACGATGAGATATGGAGTTAAAAACAAAACCTCTATATCCTATCACCCATAGACCAATAAAAATGACAGGGTATGCAATAGGTAAATGAAAACAATTATAGAATGGAAATTATTAGACAATATAATGTACTAGAAAAAAGAATATTATAGATGAACCATGGTCCAATATGACTAATGATAAGAACCCATGGTTTTTCCCCTTATAGGTCAATTTTTTTGAAAATGCATCCACTTAACCATTGAATTTCGAAAGAAATCCATATAGGCTCTAATGTAAATAAACCTGATATTTAATAATAATAGGGATCATAATATGTTATAAATTATAGAACATGAGATGATAATGATAAAATAATATCAGAACACCCTAATTTACAATGGAAGGACCAAGAATGTCCATGATAGACTCATTCATAAAAAAACATCCAATTTATTGATAAATTTATTTATTTTTATTAGATGAAACTCAATCCAGATAGGAATAAATACAAATATACTAGTCCACCTATAGTGATCAAAAGAATTACATTTGGTTTAGTTAATATCTGATGTTTATAATCACATCATCCGTTTAATGTGAATATGTAGTATCTTAATAAATTTCTAGATGATTCTTGAATGGAAAAAATAGGTGTGTTCATACTCCTCCACATACATTATGAATTAAAACTAATAGGTTTTCAATTTTTTAATCACTATTCTAGAAACAAATATCTCAAATATATATTTCATTAAAAATATAATGATGAACTTAGTAGAATGTGGTGTATGTGATAAGTTAGGGGATGTGAAAAATTAGATTGGATATAAATATTTATACTAAATTACTCACTTATTTTCATTTTTTATGGAAAAAAATAAAAAAATAAAATAAAAATGAAAATATTATTTTGAAAATTTCCCCTGCTCTTCACTAAAATGAAAATAAACAAGTTGTTATTATAATCATGCAAAAAATAACCCTTAAAACTCGGGAAACTATTGTAATGGTAAATAATTAATTGAGAAAAAAATTATGATTGGGAAATTGGAATTTTTATGATAAACAATGGTAAAATTCCCATATTTATTTATTAGAACCATAGAGAGCCTCATTAAATTGAATTTTGATTTCTCATATAAAAAAATGTAAAACAACTAGAGGATAAATTATATAAATATATTCCAATGTCAATAAATCACTTGTGTGTGTGAGTTATCCATTAAATATGTGTTATTTTAGAGACTCTAGATTTTTTTGTTTAAGACTTCGGAATATTCCTTTAAAAATATATTGAGCCTGTCCCTGGGACAATGCATGATTATGAGGCCCTATGAGATCAGAATAAATATTATAAAAACCTATAATATATTTTTATTTTCTGAATAAAGTTTTCATAAAAATATGTATAACTACTGAATGGAGGCTTAGATCCAAAATATGATACAATATTTTCATCTAGAGCATGTGTTTTACCATATCCAAGAAATAATGTCGGTCGGTGCAAGACATTTCAACAAGACAGTCTTCAGCGGGTGCATAGAATCAAGATCAAACATTAGTAGATGATTAGATTGTGGTTTTTTATATTCAGGAAGTATACATAAGTTATCATATTCATCACTTGAAGATATTTTCTTTATCAAAAATCAATAAATAATTGATTTAGGACTCATACTTTTTGGTTTATTCCCTTATGAATAAAATATTAAGCACAATCAAATCTTTTTTCTTTGATCTTTGTTTAAATTAGCCTTCACATGGGCTCATATATCAAAATAAATTATTATTCCAATTTATTTCTAGTCATTTCCATGCATCTCACCCCAGTTTCCCAACTATGATATCATTTTCCTATAAATATTTTCTATTGATGTTTATAACCTTTTTAATGTTTTCTCCAATACCATTAATCATGTTCTTCATTTTAGACCAAGGGGTCATAGTTCGACATTACCCATGTGGTTTTGAGTGTGATAGAACCCCTGAAGATGTTATTGTGGTATGAAGGACATGAGAATCGATGGATTGTGGATGGAGTGATAAAGGAGAAGGATTATGTTTTGTGAAATGATCATATTAGCATAGGGGGTACAAATATCTGATCACTATTGGTTTGAGATCAAATTGTTGATCCCATATTTCTTATTTTTCATGTGGAGATGACATGAGGCGTAACTATGTCGGTTTTGAGTGGAGGCCATACATGGGGTCCTAATGTGTAGGAAGAATAGAATGGACGTAACGGTGGTGGACCTGTAACTCCCACACAATGGTCAGATATAGGAAACATGTTCAGAAATAATAATAATATTATTATTATTATTATTAATGTTTATGAGTTAAAAAAATTAAATGAGATTAAATTTTAAAAAATAAATAAAATAAATATTTGGTGGAATTCATTATAATTTATTTAAATAAGAAAATTTAATAATTGATAGGAATAGAGTCAAATATCTCCTCTCAATATTAAATAAAAAAATAGACATAAATATATTTTTGATTTTGGCGCTTGGATTGAGTATCAATGAGATGTGTGTTACCCTTTTTTCATAAAATATAATAATAAAAATAATAAATAAATAAATAAATATTTTTTTATTTTTTTTAATATTAGATGGAGAGACACCTTTTTATATTCCCAAAAACAATTTGTGAGATTGTTCTTGGAAATAAATTTCAATAAGGACAAAAAATATTTAATATAGTAAAATAATGATATTATTTTTTTATAGTTAAAAAAATCATTCAAGAATAACATCATTTTATGAATTTGGATTGATGAATCATCAATTGAAATGTGACCCTGACTTTTGAGATGGTAATTTAAAACTAATTAATGAAATCTTTTTTATGAAATGTGTCCATGTTCTATGGTGTAACCAATAATATAATGATAAGAATTATATTGAGGAATCTAGTATCTGATATAACATCTTCATACAATTTCTTATTGAAAACCCATATATTGTATCCTGATCCTGATATTCAGGTAGTCATTTTGAGACCAATGTCATCTTTTCAATTAAAACTATTGGTGGGGCCAATGAATCATTGTTCTTCTCTTAAATGTGAAATGTAAATTTTTCACATGATCACTGATTTGGTATAGTTTATACCCTATTCCAAGATTTTTTCCACCAGTATTGAACTGTTGTGATTCATTTTGAAATTCTGAGAAATTTATAAAAAAATATCAGGGGAATTATGTCCTACAAATTTGGACCAATGAAGAGCCTCATGCGTTCAATAATCTTTTCGTTTAAGACATGTTATGTAGTACCCTTACACATTGCATAAATCTAAATGGAAAATAAATAATATGATGGGGATGAAATGGAACTGTAGTAGAGAAGTACCACACATCATTCAGGTCCCTTACATTCCTTGTACTTCATTATGGATCTTCTACCTCTTGTATATTCTACATATAGACTCATATTTTTTCCATATAGTATCTTAATATGAGTTTTTTCAATGTAGAACATGTCAGTAGACTAAGTAGTGGATTGTTAGATACAATATGATATGTTCTGAGAATAATTATTTTTAGAAACCTCTTGATGATGTTAGTGAGTACAAACGACAATCAAAGACTATAGATTGATATGATAATGCTATGATGGATCGGAACACGTGTCCTTTATCTATAGAGGTGGTACACACCAATTGTACAAAGTTAAGTGTCCTCTATTTTTATTATACTTATATATATGGAAACCCCGGTTGGACCAAAGAATGATTCCTCTATCCACAAATATGATATGACTTGTTTTACCTGGGCTTGATTCCTCTATACTTCTTATATAGATAGATCCAATAACTCCCCTCCACCCTTGATGGTCCTTGGTTCAGGGACCTCTATCCGGTGAGATGCTACCCCCAATCATTTTAGGGTGTGGTTCATCCATCCATAATATAAAAATAGATATTGTACCCCCTAACAGACTAGGGAATCTGTCCCCTAACCACATAGATGGTACCAACTATCATTCTGGGCCATGAGACCTCCATACATTTTACGCAGATAGAGATAGTAACCTCATGAAGGAAAAGAGCACAGGTTATCTACAAATGGAGACGATGACCCTTTCATACTAGGGTTTGGGTGATCCAACGGTCTTGTAAAAATATTGAATGCACCCCTATTTCGCATCAAGGAGTGGGTCATTTATCCCTATTGATGGTACCCCTATCAAAACATGGTTCATGACCTCTATAATTCATATATAGATTACATTTTACCACCTAGTGGCCTAGGGAACATGTCCACTATATATAGAGAATGGTACCCCCATTGATTCTAGGGAGCAGTTCATCCATATATCTAAAATTTATAGAGACGGTACCCCACTAACGAACTTGTTCAGTAGTCCTCTATCAATGGAGATGGTACCCCCTATCATACTAGGGAGAGTGTCATCCAAATTTCTTTTATAGATAAAGACGGTACCCCAAGTTTTATTAGGGAACATGTCTTATATCCATTAAGATGGTACCCCATATTGGACCTTGGTTCAAGTCCACCTCAATTATTATTCAGATTGAGATGACACCACCCAGCCTCATCAGGTTGCAGAACCTCTATCTACTGAGTGATACCCCCCTAACAGACTAGGGCACCAGTCCTCTATCTACTACATGGTATCACTGAGGGACTAGGTTGTGAGTCATATACTTGTATATTTCTTCCCCTCAATTTTGTGACATAATAATAAGGTTTGTGTCCTCTACATAGTTATTATTCGTAGAGAAACATGAGATTATAGGCATCATAGATGGTCCCATTTTAGAGCTATAGGAAAAATCAATTTTCATAGCTAAGTTATAGAGATGGAGATCCCCGTTTCTCTATAATTTGGGATTTTTTTATCATATATGGTTTTTTTGTTATGGTAGTTTTGCCATATACTGATTGACATACATTGATTATGATGAGTTAACAACATTTTTTATCCCTTCTATCACTCCTTCAAATTTTAGGGCATCCTAACATGTGTGTATATACTCACTTCTGAATGGGAATTTCTCATATATGTTAGGTCTTATGAAGTTGAAACAAATATCGCTTGTGATATCATAAGATCATAGGGATACTCGAATTCATAGACTGTGTATATTGGTCAATCATGGAGATCTATATCTAGGCTCTCTTGACATTTACTATTATATTTGTTGTCATGATTGTGAATATTTTCTACTTGATCATGTATTTTTCTCATATTATTTTTAGTTTCCACAATATTACACTTTTTTATTTCCCAGAACATCTTAAATTCAGATATTTTACTCTATATGTTATTGTCCTTTATTTATATTCCTATTCACTTCATCATGGATATTTTTGGTTGCATTTATATAAGTACTATATGAAATGTTATCCCATTTTAGATATTCATTTTATCTCTTGTCCTCATACCTTGGCCTATGGAGGTGGTCTTGGGTAGTTGTATCTATGCCTTTGGTTGGCCAGGTGGGGCCCAGTGGGTAGGGTTATGACGTATTTGTATCATAGGTAATACCCAGTCTGATCTATTATGAAACTTGTTGTTTTTTAGATTTATTTTGATCCTAAATTCGATGAATTGAGTTTGTCCCATGATGAAGATTTTTTCAGGACAAAGGGAAACAATTTCAATGATTCTCGAGTTTATCTTTTAGGGTTGGGAACCCAGTGTTAGTGCGGTGGATGACATATTGATAAACCTAGACTCTAAAAACATTCTTTTCAAATTGGGATGCTAAGACATCAATTGTAGGTTTCCATGGTACAAAAACATATGGATTAAGTACTTTGACAATATGTATTGTGTTATCCTTCTACATATGATCTTGGACAAAGGTATGTCTTGATAAATTTCATGATGACTGTATCAAGAAGGCCTACTAGGATTTCAAAACTATGTCATGACAATGACCATTTGAGAGATGAGTCCTCAGCAAAAGTACCCACCCATGAGGTGTTATCTCTTGGAAAACACTGAGTGGTGTTACCTCTAGTTGAGTAGCACATAGATCCTTATATGGATTAGGTATATAATCAACAGTGTGTTGAATGGTCGTTATCTCATGCATGGTACCATGATGGTATGATCATGATTATCATGTTATGCGAGTTCTAGGGATAGTGATCGCTGATGTTCCTTGTTGAGAAAAAACCAAAGGAAATAGAACCTCGACTCAAGGTAGTGGTCCTACTATTCTAGCTTGTATAGACCTTTATTGATCAAATTGATTCATTGGTGAATAGAATCATATAATGAGTGTATTTTATATCAAGAGGAATTGAATGATAATGTACCATTGTTATGTGTGAATCATGGGTTTCAATGATAGATATTTCCCTAGTTTATTATTCATATATACTCCCTTCTCATAGGGTAGAGGGATTTTGTGAGCATATGTTGCGAATTTACCACTGGATAGGACCCGTATTGATTGTGGCCCAAGCAGTGAGACTTCTACAGGGTAGAATGAGGCTTCAGTAGAGTAACATGTTCATTTTTTTCTATGTGGATTCATACATGAATGGAATATGCACACATCCCAATTGAGATTCATTTCTATGACACAATACAAAATCATGTTGGCATGTTAGTGTCATCCCAAGGTGAATTGTCTTAAGGATTGGTGGATGAGTTCCATTGAATAGTGCATTTATAGTCTAAATGATGAGATAAAGTGTTTGATTTGGCCCTTGTTGAGGTCAAAAGGTCAAAAATGGGATGGATTACTTCTTGTGGTAGGATCATGTGGCTCAGTGGTATCGATTGTGGTTTAGGGTTTGTCATGGGTCTCCACTTCTCCAGTTGTAGTTAGAGTATAGAGTCATACAACACATTTACAAATATGAATCACATATTTGAGACATAGAAATCCCATTAGAGGCATTCTTTCTTGACCCTTCTGATAGAGGATACTATAGGGAGGATTAATAATCACTCACTTCTAGAAATTTTGTGTCTTTAATTGACAAAGAGATTGTGTTCATCTCACATGATATCTTCCCATAGTGGAAGAGGGTCCAGATGATGTTTTCCCTAGCATATATTTGTCATCTTCCATCCTTGTTATGATGATTTATAATAGTGAGTGGGGTAGTAATTTTATTAATTAGATAGATTTTTTGACCATTGATAATGTTTGATCCCCATGTATGGTAGGAATAACACATTCATATGTGGTTAGATGTGTATAATTATCAGTTTTCTATAATTACTATTTCAGTAGTAGATTCCATGATCTTTTATTTTCCTATGATGCTGGTGATTTATGAGGGAATCCTTTTTGATGGTGTGAGTGGTTTACATCATGATCAGGTTTTTTCATTCTACCCGATGTTTCACCTAGTGAGACTTTATATTTTTTTCATATTGGATGAACTCATACAACTCTGAGATCTAGAGGTTTGGTTGGACGAGTCTGCAGAGAGGGGGATTTTTAAGACTCATTGTTTATCTTTAGGTAGATTTCTCTCATTAACCTATGGGGTGGGTGTGAACATGGGTTCAGATGTTTATTAGTTTCACATGAAACATGTGAACTAAGGAAGTGTATCCACCCTAGACAATCATTTAGTTTTTTTACCTGTGTGGTAGGATAAAGTGGTTCTTAGAGTTTTACAAAAATTTGGGTTCTCACCTATTCCATAATCTAGAGGTGGATGTACCGAGTGTGGATTCCTAGAGATATTGTAGTTTTTTAGGGTTCTTGGTTACAATTTTTTCATTTTCAATTCCACATAATAGTTTTAAAGATATATGAGATAGATCCCTAAACATTCATGGGATGTTTCATGGTGGTATTCTACATTGGTAACTTAGTGTCCTTATTTTCATTGTTAGATCATGAAAGGCACATGAGGATTGTGATTGACATTCTTAGGATGTTCTAGTCGCATGCCATCACTCATGGATTTAGTTTTGGATTACAAGGTTGACTACTTGGTTTATGTATTCTCCAGAATGAGAGTGATCGTAAACCCCAAAAGGCTAAGACAACATGAAATTGAGAGTGTCCAGTGGTGTGTTCGTGGAATAATATGATCACTATGAGGTTTTTCCTTCGATGTTATCGATTGAAGTGTTGATTTAGAAAACCACTTTTTAGATGACCCTTGTGGGTAAAGATGGGTAAATATAAATCAAGTTGAGAGTTTTTATCCATCTTATTCCTATGCATGTTGGGGTGGCACAACATGTTGATATCTCTTGGGAGATCTTGCATGATCATATAACCAATAGATACATTCCGTATGTATTCTATGAATTGGGTAATCAAATCATATTTTTCATTATATGGATGGTGGTTCTTGTCACTATATCTGAGAATGACTGGTCGATGTTGGACACATATCCGTTGTTTGTACATCTCAGTGTTTGGAGTGCGGGATAAATATGATAGATAATTACCCCCACCATTTTATATTTTTTATGCTATTCATGGATGAAAATATTAGAAAGAGGTAATAATGTAGAGGAACTTGTTTTCTCATGTATAAAATTGGAATATTCTTGGGAATATTTTTAGAGCCAGGCCCTGAGAAGGAGCATGATTCTGAGGCCTAGTGATTCCTGAATTAGTTGTATAATAATATTAAGTATATTTTTATTCCAAGTGAATATTTTTCCTCATAATGTAGGATAAATCTTCAATAGAGGCTTAGATCAGATAGTTGATACCATAGTTTCATATGTAGCATGGGGTTTACCCATTATAAGGCATGTGGTTTTTCAATAAGGGATGTCTAGAAAAGGAAGCTATTGGTAGGAGCATCGGATACATTTATAAATTTATATAATAATATAATGCTAAATAACACATAATACTGACTCAAATTGAAAATATGAGACCATCATTGAGTCCATAATTTTTGTTTTACCTTAGGTACGACAAAACCTTGGTCGAAGTTGTGTGCCTATCTTCAGTGCCATCATGGGAAAAATATTTATATAAATAAATCATTATTTAATTAATTATTTAATTTCATACCGAAATCCATTTTTCCTCTTTAAATTTTTATTATGGAAAATATCATGGGGTAACCACATAATCTTGATATTATTGAGAGGAGAATTCATTTTCAATCATTGTAGAATCAAGATCATATGATGACATGTGATCTTATAAATGTGGATTGACTGGCAATGGACACAATATATCATCTTTCTCCCATAGAAATTTCATTCTTCACCATCTATTGATTCATAATCGATGTGGGAATCATCATTTTTTTCAACTTTATGATTAAAATATTAAACAAGCTCAAATATATTTTATTTTTTCTATATTTAAATGATCATTCACTTGAGCCCATTTATCAAAATAAATTATTATTTTAGTTTATTTCTTATCTATGAAATGTTTTTCACCCTGTTTACCTATTATATAGTTTTGGGCCGAGAACGATTGAAAAATGATGTTTATCACCATTTTTATTTTTTTCCCCACCACACTATTCTTTATGTTTTATATCATTAGACAATGGGGTGATTATTCATCATCTTCAAGGAATTTTTTAGTGTGATCGAGCCCCATGATTCATCGTGGTAAAACAAACAACACGTATATAGATGGTCTGTGGATAGATTGATAAATGATCAGGATGATGTTTTTAATGGATCACATTGTTACCACATGAGTGGATTTGTGATCAAAGGTGGTTCAAGATAGGATATGTGGTCCTTGTTTTCCATGATGGAATGTGGAGATGACATAATATGTGATGCTATCTGTTTTGACTGGTGTCTATGCATGGTGTCTCAAGGTTGAGGCTATATGGAATAGATATATTTGTGATCAAACATTGATGTTTGTGGAGGTTGTTAGATGTGGTCAATGATGAGAGCATTAATATTAATATTGTTTATAATAAAGAGGGTAATGAGTTTATTAAATTGAAGAGATTTAATTTTAATAATATAAGAATATAATTATTTTCTTGAATTGATTGTAATTTATTTATATAATTATATTGAATAATTAATAAGGTGAGATTCTTGGATCTCCTCTCATGTTTAAAAAAAGAGTAAATCAATAAATCAAAGAAGGGTGTGGATATATGGAGGAATCACGAGCTATACGTGACCCCTTCTTTTGTCTTATAACAAAATATTTATAGTTATAAAAATAATTAAATTAAATGGGTTTTAATATTTTTATATTAGAAGTAGAGGTGCCATGATGTACGCTGAAAAGAGAGTTGGGGGCATCTGCATGGAAATCAAATGGAATAAGGATAAATAATCCAAATAATGATAACAATAATAAAATATTATTATTGTTGTTGTTGTTATTAAAACCATAATTTTATCATGAATTTTCATATAACCTAGAATTGATGAATCCTCAATGATAATAAGACCTAGAATTTGAGGCTTTTATTTTAAGATCTGTGATGAATACCTTTTTTGACTTATGGTGCAGCTCTATGAAGCACCAAATTACAATAATATTTTTATTATAAAAAAATCATGTATCCATACTATCTTCAAAATATGATGTTGGATTGAAAAACCATCTACAACATCATGATCTTGATATTGAGTTAGATGTTTTGAGACCAATATTAAGTGTTTAATTCAAATTAATGGGCGGTTCCCATGAAGGACCATTCAGACATTATTTAGTGAAATGTGTTTTTTTCACCAGGTGTCGGATTTAGGAATGTGAATAGACTATTCCAAGAATTTTTATATGAGGATCATAATTTTGTAGTCTTTTTAGACCTTTGGGCCTTTTTAGAGTAATATCATTTGAATTACAAATTTCCTTTCAGACTAATGATAAGCCATATGCTTTTATGGGGTTTTTTTAGTCGAGACATGTAGTGTAGTACCCTTACACCATGTGTAGTAAAGCATAGAAAACAATATATGTATTGGAGAGGATAAGGACATCTAGTAGAGTGGGACTACAAACCATGTGGGTCCCATACATGTAATTTACCAATTTATGAATCTTCTACAACTCATATCTTTTTCACCTAGAATAATATTGTTGGCAAAAGAGTAGCCTATCTTGGGTGTCTTTAAACATAGAATGTGATAGTAGACATAAAATTAAATTTTATTATAAGATGTGAGATGTTATGATAGTAACACTTATTTAGGAAGTGATTGATGATGGGAGTGATCAGACGTGATGATCAGAGAATACATATAGCGATTGTACTCCCTTGAAGGACTAGGGAACAAGTCCTCCAACCATGGAGATGGTGACCACTTATCCTACCCTAAAGAAGTTCCTCCATAAATAATATATGGATAGATATGATACCCCCAAATAGAGGAGGGTGTGATTCATTTATCCACTGAGATGGTACTACCCATCGTACCATGGCTTGAGTCCTCTAAACTTATACTGTAGATCATAACGAGCCCTCTGATAGACCAAGGTGAGTGTCATATATCCATAGAAATGGTACCCCCAAACATATCAGGGAGTGTGAAAATTAGCCCCAAACATAAATTCCTGAATATTATAATGAAATCCATTAATTTATATTTTTGAATATGATGCTAATAATTGTAACCCAATTATTTTCCATCAAACAATTGAAATAAAAAGGAAAACTTGTATCAATTACATTCAATAAACATATTTTTTTGATTATGATAGAATTAGAACCAACTCATACGTACAAAATTTACATCACCATTGACTAATAAATGGCTAGTTCATAATGTTTAACAAAATCTCCTATTATACTAAAAAAAATTATTTGACATTAGGTCATCAATATCATCCTCGATAAATCCTTCAAAGACATAAATCATTCAACATCATTCAATAAAACATGATGAGAATTAAATATATGATGGGTGAGCTCAGAATATCATTAAGTGTAAATATAATCATTAATAGTTAAATAGAATCAATTACTATAATAATACATAAGGGTATGATGACATAATAATGTTGAACTATCAAATAATAAAATAACTCATTCCCATAAATATCTAGAACATCAAATATGAAATCATGGAAAATGAAGGATTCGTGAAAATGATTAATCATAAACCACGTGACATAAATTGTGATCATTAATAATATTAAAAACCCATAGAAAGAATACATAAGACATGATGGTATCTTGGAACATCTTATCATTGAACCCTTATGAAACTAGTTCCAATTGGAATAACCATATGTCCAATTTATTATATAATTATATAGATAGAATACTCATTTTCAAATGTTTTAGAGTTCTATATAAGCACACCAATTATTTAAGATATAACAGGATCACCCAAAACATTCGGCCTTTACACATCATTTATAATGTCTCATAACTAAATTCATATATAACTCTTCAAAACTCATTGAAATAGTATTTATTTATTTCATAAAATGATTAACCCCTTGAAAGGAAATGAGTTTTACAACAATCTGATTGAATCATAGTTAATCCATGTAAATTAAATTGTTTCCATAATAATATATTTAAGACAAAAGCAATCCATGGAATATAAATGGGTTTCATAACAATCACTTTGAAACCTAATTAACCCATACAAAAAATCGGGTTCCATAACAATCTCATTGAAACATGACTAACCAATGGAAATGAAACGAATTCCACAATAATATATTATAATAAAAAATAACCCATGGGAAGAAATTGATATCATAAAAATCTATTTTAAACATGATTATCCCATGTAAAATAAGTTGTTTAGAAAACAATCTATTTAGGACATCATCTACTTATTGAAAATAAATGATTTTCAAAAAAATATCATTAGGAAATAGTCAAACCATAGAAATAAAATGTCTCTGATAATAATATATTTAGGACACAGTCAATCCTTATAAACTAACTGGGTTTCATAATGACATCTTTAGGACATAGTCAACTACTATAAAGGATACAAATTTCATAGTGATATCATTAGGACATAATCAACCCGTTGAAAATAAACAAATACCATCACGATCTGTTTGAATCAAAAATAATCTATCCAATAAAATAATTATGATTATATCAAAAAATATCCCAAATGTGGGAAAAGTAAAAACAAGGTGTTCTGACATTGACGATTTCAAATGGCCTTAAATGATCTATAAAACATTATTGAGGAAAATAATCATTATACATTATAAATATTATTATACTGCATTGAAAATTTTGAATTATTAACCCCATGAATGGAATACCAATTAATTAAACATAGAATATTATGATAATATGAAGATTCATGATATAACATGTCATATGAGAAGTATATATAGCTTATAAAATAATATTCATGTATCACATATAAAATGTCAGAAAGAAGGAATGTTGTGAAAAAAAACCAATCTCAATTTGGTGACATTGAAACAATTGACCCCATGAAATAGAGATCATAAAAAGTATATATATATATATATAAATAAATTTAATAATCATATAATACATTCAGGGGTAGTATATAAACCACAAAAAAAAATTGAATATAGAATATATCTTAGAGAAATAAATGTGATGTGAGAAAAACCCTTAAATATCATAGGATTGAGAATAAACCAATGATATAATTATGTGTTACCAATTTATGTCAACACTATAAATGTGGAAATACAAAATAATATAATCAGAGGTCAATTCACTAATATTCTTTTCATGACATATAAAATGATAAGGAATTTTCACTCAATGAATGAAAGTTGAGTTAAGAAATCCCTTACCACATGAGAAACATTAAAATTATCAGAGTCATTAATGAATAACCTAAAAAACATTAAATATTAGGAAATTATATAAATTCATTATAAAAATTGTTAATGTTAAACTTATTAAATAAATATTTTTCATAACATCAAGATATTCCTCAATGAAAGGGATTGAGATAAAGCCCCTTATTAGATGAGTACATTTTTAATGACGATATCCATGAAATAATAAAATAAAATGAAATATTAAATATCATTAAATAAATAGAAATCATGATATAAAAATTCATATAGAATTAGATAAATAGTCTAAAAGTAACTAGGTGTAGAATAAAAAAAGTCTCAATGGAATTTATATTGAAAAGAAACCCCTTACCATGAGTCCAATTTTTCATGTTGTATTCTATCCTATAGAATAATAAACATAAATAAATTATTTAATTACATGAAAAAAATTTCCAGGTTTATTATTACATTAATATTACATATAAATAAAATATATACAATTACATAATAAATAATTTTTTTGTTGGATTTTTTGACCATATTCAGCTTATGTACCCAAACTCACATTGATTGGTCCAATATGGTCATTAAGGTCATTATTTAAAAATATAAATAATAATTATCATGAAATTATTTTAATATTTATATGTATATTATTCTTTTAAACTGGCCACGAATTATTTTTATTAATAATTAACCAACATTACAAACATAGAGATGTTATGTAATATGTATGGATGAGTAACATTTTTATTTCCCAGTGGTCATTATTGAAAAAAGGTAAGTAACATTTTTCCTTAAAAAATGATAATTATATCAATAAAAAAATTATAATAATATAATAAAAACTATATTACATAATCATATATAATTATATCTATAATTCATGTGATGTAAAATTAATAACATTACATCAAGGAGGTGGTAGTCTACACATCCATGAAGGACGGTGACACATTTTATAAATTTGTGAAAGTATAATAAAAAAATGATATATTATATTTCCCGAAAGGGAATAATTTCATTAATATAATACATATTTTATTTATTTCACATTTTTTTTATTAATCTCATCCAAAATAAATTCTATATAATTTGTGAATGTATCAAATTTCTTTAAGGAGGCGGTAGTCTACACATCCCAAAAGTATTCTATAATATCTTCAAAAAATGGAAATAATGAAAGTATGTGTCATAATAAAATTACATAAAGATAAATAAATAAATATTATCATATATATAATATAAAAATATAGTGTCCATCTAAATTAATATCAATCATTGGTGGAAAAGGAAAAATGAACGACACCATTTCGGGGGGTGTTAGTTCTCCACACATGAATTATAATATCATTACTCATGTGATACATGTGTGTATATATGTAGGCCTAATTCATAAAATTAAAAAATTTCAAAATATTTTATATATTTATTTTAAAATATAGTCATGTAATAAAAATATTTTAATTTTTGGAGGAGGAAAAAATCATGAATTCACATTGAAAAATGTTAACTTTGTTTCAGAAAACACCTTTTTATTTGCAACAAAGGGATTCCTTGGATGGATTTTGGACCAATTATATGACTATAAGGTGAGTTGAGGTATCTTTGGAACTTATTTGGGATGGTTTTGGATGATCCTAAAGGACTTATATGTGTGATGAAATGGGGGATATTGAGTGCCTTTTAATAGTGGAGGGCGAGTGACACTCTGGTAATTATAAAAAGGTAAACACTACTGAGAGGTATAACTTACATAATGTGCCTCTAATAATGAACCCTATATTATAAAAGAGGTTATATGTTCTAATAATGTATATATAACGGTTTCCGAACATGTTTCTAGGTCATTTGTATTCGAAAGATTAATGTATAAGCACAAAGTAACAACGTTTGTTTTCTTGACTCAATTTAATTAGTTTTTATTTATATTACTATTTTTTATAAAAAACTAAGTTCACATTAATATTAGTTATAAATTATTATTATTTACAATATATAATCTATTTTTCCTTATTAAAACTCCATAAGTGGTTGAAATTAATTTAAAATTATTCCCGAAGAAACGGAGACAATGCAGTTTTTTAATGTGAAAATGTTCAAAAGTTTGTTATGTTTTCATATCTAAATTCATAATAAAAATGATTCAAAAGCCCAAAATTGGATTAAATGATATAATATATACCTAATTATACATTAAAACTAGTTAATTAAATAATTTTACACTATAAATTATTTAGATGATGAATAATTTTTCAATTATAATTTTGTGTCATTTACTAATAATAAAAATATGAATATTCTGAGAGAAATACCAAAAATTCACCGAAAATAAATTTTTTTATTAGGATTTAAAATTTTAATTTATTTTTTAAAAATAAAAAATAAAAAATAATCAAACATTATATTTATTATAGGTGTTCCATTAAGAGGTAGTAAAATTTCCATTTAAAAGTATATAGATTTTTATGCTTAAAATTGGATTTATTATTGTCATAACCCTATAAAAATATTGTATGAATTTAAAAATATATTAGTAAATATATTAGATGTAAATTTCTTTAAATTTTATCATTAATAATTATTAATTTAATATATTATTATAAAATGTTATTCTGTTCATAAAAATGTTTTTCATACAAACACATACTTTGTATTCAAACAAACATTATTTTCACATTGAAATAATTGGTAACTAATGAATCCCTTTTATAAAAAATATTATAAAATTATTTAATAATCTAATTAATCATATTCATTCTAACCATTATAACATCGGGTGATAAATAGTATGTTAAATAAATAACATTAGAAGTATATTTTTGTCGGGTGAGACTTATCCATGCATGTATTATAGGCAATGAAAGGGACTCGTTATTTTATGTACGTCAAGAAAAACAATGTATTGCATGTGATTCAAGATAACTTATAGATTTTTGTAACATAATCTATTAAATAATTTCAATTTATTTATAATAATACATTTCATAAAATTTCATGTTGTTACATCCTACACCTGTGAAATTATTTTTTTCATCAAAATTCCATTTTTTTATAAAAATATAAACATTTTAATAATAAATTTATTGAAACCCATATTGAAAAATATGATCACAAAAAATCAAATTAAAATTTGATATGGGGAAACATAAGGGTCATGAGAGGTTACACATAACTATGATTTCATATAGGGGAACATAGGTGGGAATTGAGAAAAAGGGTAAATAATTATAGAGAGTGATTGAGTTCATTGATAAAAAATGTGGAAGATAAATGTAAATTTAAGGACCTCAATAACATAAATATATAAATATATTGAAGTCTATCAGTTCATAAAAAATTATTATTTTAGGATGATATTATGTTTTAGGATAATTTTCTTATAGTTATATAATTATCTTACCATCCAAAACAAGACGGAAATAAAAATAAAATATACTTATTCATGAGTATAATTTCATTATTTAGAGAAAAATAGATTATTTTTCAACAAAAAATGATCATTAGTGATGAAGTTTTATTTACTAATTAAATAAAATCTACTTTTAAAGAACACATAACCATAAAAGGTACAGTCAAGCTATTCCACCAATCTTTAGAGATTAAATAAATCCCCAATTATTAGAGCATGGTGAGAAAATTCCAAAAATATAAAAACCACCATATGAAACACTAATATTAAAAATTAATTCCTATAGTTCAATTTAAATTATTCTATAAATAATTATTCTTAAGATTGCTCAAGCATTTCATGATTATTTTTTATGGCAGATGATTAGAAACATTTGACCATATATTATTCCAAGATAAATCAACCATTAATATTACTTTTGTTTCTATCATAATAATTACCCTTTAAAAAAGTGTGTTAATGATAAAATCTTGTAAGCTATTGTTAGTTCATGAAAACCTTATCATCCTTTGGTCACGGGTTCAGGTCCCACCACCATTCTAGATTCAAAGAGTTTCCACCGAGAATATTTGTTTTCCATTTTTTATTTTAACATGAAATATAATTTCTCCCAAAATAATCTTTTTGATCCTAGGGGTTAAAAATTCCTCATCCTAAGAAAATTTACCAAAATTCACCTTAAGATGTCACCATATAAACCTTATTGAGGTTTCTAGTAATTTATACTTATGATCATCATTATACTTATAGAACATTTATGGTATCCATAACTCTTAAGATAACCTCATATGAAAACATCCAAATCTCAAAAGTTATCTAAATCGACCATATATACCAAATATAACATCCTAGGACCGACATACCTTAATCATGTGCTGAAATCCATTATTTTTCATTTATGGAAATGATGTCGATAATTGTAACCCAATTTGATTCCATCAAATCCTAACAACATCAAAATCAAGTCTTGGGTCACATAAATTATGGAGGATATTTTTGTTTTAGAGTTGTAGATAATTTTAACTAACTCTGTCATAAATAATTCCTATGAACTTGGGATTATAAATGACTTGTTCATAAATTTGAACATCATGTATCATTGTACACAACTTTAATTATTTCATAGTAGGTCACCAAAATCATCCTTGAAAAATAATTTATATCTATAAATCATTCAATGACATTCATTATATCATTGGGTTAGCGAAACATAGAAGGGTGGGCTTAGATTATCGGTAAGGGTAAACATAATCCATAAAAATTAATTGTCATAAATTAGCATAAGTGTACCTAAGGGTATGATGACAAAATAAAACAGCATGATTTAATCAAAGAAGGACTCACTCCCCACAATACATAGACCATAAAATATGAAACCATGGAAAATTACAGTGTCATCAAAATAAATAATCATTATACATGTTATATAAATTATGATCATTAGAAACATTATAAACCCTCATAAAGTATACTTACAAAATTTTTGTATCTTGGAAGATCATTTAATTGAACCCCTACAAAACCCTTAAAAATCCATAAAATTAGAATAACAATCAAACTGACTTCCAATATAAATATCTGGAGAAAATAATAATTACCCATTGTGATAGACTACTATCTGGGTGAACCCATCATTTAAGCTATAAGGGGCTCAATTGAAGCTATAAGGGCTCATTCATCATCTATGATTTCCCAAAACATAATACAAAGAGAATTCATCATACTTTATTATTATTTTTATTATATTCAAAAAATGATTAAACCGTTTAAAAAATGGGTTCCACAAAAATATATTTGAAGTATGGTTAATCCATGTAAACAAACTAGTTTCTACAAATACTTATTTAGAACATATTGATCCCATTGAAAAATAATTGGTTTTCATAAAAACCTTTCTAAAACAAGATTAAACCTTATAAATTAATTTGTTTCATCACCATATCATTGAAAAATGAATGTCCAATGAAATGGAAATGGGTTTCATAACAATATCATTAAATCAAGATTAATCTAGGTACAGAAATGGATTTCAAAACAATCTATTCTAAACATGATTAACCCATTAAAAAGAAATTTGTTACAAAATAATCCCTTTCGAACATCATCAACCCATGTAAAAGAAGTGGGTTTCATATTAATATCATCAATACCGAGTCATACTTTGGAAAATAAACAAGTTTCATAATAGTCTCTTTAATAAATTATAAACCGATGGAAAATAAAAGGGTTTAAAAATGATTTATTTAGGACATATTAAACCCTGAAGTGCAATGTGTTTCATTTGTTGTCAATAAGGCATGATGTTGTCATAAGATGAATGTATGTCAAGGAATGTCAAGATGTGAATGACAAAGGATGTGATGGTGTTGGTGTGGAATGGAGAATGGCCATGGTACTAAGATGCATGTCAATTAGGAGATTCACTAAGTGACATAGGACGTTGTGGTTGAAACATTCTCTGTGAGTATCAGACGATTGTAGAACTGATCTTAATGTTTCAATACTTGTATCAAGATGATACTAAGTTACACCACTTGAAGAATGAATGATGATGGAATATCTGACGATTGTTGAACTGGTCTTTAAGTTCAAAGAACTTGTATCAAGTGGATACAATGTCACAACAATGTTAAAAGACCATGCATTGTTAAGACAATGCATGAGAAGATGAGGAGATCCATGAACAACTACTGAGTGGATGAAGTGGATTAAAGATGTCCATGCACTATCTCCTAGTGTATGTGAATTTGGAGAATTTGATCCAACTTGATCTCTGATTAGATCAATGAAGAACATTGAAGATTTGTTTGATTCAGGAGCTTCGGTTGATGAAGAACCTTCGGGAATTCCATTCCTAGGTGAAGATTAAATGTTGAAGAGAATTGGAGGAATTCTAATGAAGAAGAAGAAATAATGAAGAGTAAATGAAGATGAAGATGGATTGAAGTGGCATTTGGCATTTTCACTTGGTTACTTTGTTTTTATACAAAGTCCTATGTGTTTTACTTAGCAAAAAAGATGACAACCTCAAGGGCCAGCCTCAAGGGTTCAACCCAAGGAACATGTGGGATTAGGTCACCACGCCCAAGGGGGTCCCATGGGGCCAGCCCGAGAGAGGCCGGGGCCGTGTATAAGCCCCGAGGCCACGCGGTGATGAAGCCCGCGCAGCGTGAGCGCGAGGAGCGCGCTCGAGGATGCATAGTGGGCGCCAGTGGCGCGCCCGAGTGGCAGGGGTGGGCGCAAAGCGCGCCCGCAAGAAGAACTCGGTGCGGGGCGGCATCGAGAGGGTTGGAAGTTCAATTGCGGTGAAGGGGGGAGCGACTGGTTGATAAAATGCGGAAAATCCGCTCGCCGTTTCGATGTGGGACGCGCAAATTTCACTGGGAGCGCATCCTGGTCGCTCGATTGATCGCGTGCCAGATCTCGACCGCACATCTAATCCACCGCGGCCCATTCTGATCGCGGCCGTCCAAATCGTCGATCCGACGGCTCCCCGTCCATCCTCAACCTCAAGCCAGGCCGAAGCCTCCCCGCGTGCCTCCGTCGAACCAGGTGCAACCCGAGAGATGTTTTCGAGCTCCTGGCCACCTCTGAAGGAAGTAAAGGCTCCATTCGTTTCGTCTGGCCACACTGAACCGATCCATGCTTAAAAATACACTTGCATGCAATGTTTGGAGAGTTTTGGTATCTGGCCGAGGCAAGATGAAGTTGCTGAGGTTTGGGTGTTTATTCTTGCATGTTTTGGATCGAAGGAAGGTCGTGCATGCGTTCTAAGTCGCATGCACGTAGAGGAAATTAAAAATGAGTTAAGCCGCGTGAAACAGAGGAGAAACAAGATTTTGGAAATCATGAAAACCCGAGATATTCGGGAGTTTGAATTTATATCCACGCGGATTGAACGAGACGCCTCTACCTATATAAAGAGAGTCCTTGCTATTGAATTTGTTTGCTGAAACTTTTGAGAACCGTGAAGCTCTCTGCCTCGCAAAGAAAGAAGCATCGCGCAAGGTATTTGCGCGGCTGAGTCCCTTTCGCGCTACCTCTTTGTGCGACAAGAAGAAGGAGGAGGAGGAGATCCCTGCGCGCCTATCCCTTGCGCGGCAGGAAGACCCGAGGCGCAAGCATCTTGCGCGCCCCCGTGGTTTGTTGAGGCTTGCGCGGCCGAGTGTAACTTTGCACTTGCGCTCCCGAGCCTCTTGCACCGAGTGCTTGCGTGCCGCTTACCCATTGTGCGCCGCTTGCACCGAGGACCTTGCATGCCTTGTCCAGTGTGACCATGCGCGGCTGTGAAGAGAGGAAGGCCGCACCCCTTGCGTGCCTATTTTGAAGGTGGAGTTCGGGCAGTGTGTGCACAAGAAGTGGGAGGCAGAGACCATTGTGTCTCTAGTGCCCAAGGAGAACCGAGGCTTTGCCTTGAGTGTATGCCAAGTGATATACCCTTGCTTTTTGTGTGCAAGAGGAACAAAGAACCAAGTGGCCGAGACTTACACTTAAATTAACTAAGACTAAATGAGTTGGCCGTAGCCTTGGATGTGCGTAAGGAGGAGAATAGGCCAAGTCTCAAGTGTGTGCAAAGTGAAACAAGTGTGTGCAAAAAGACAACAAGGCCAAACCTTAGTGTGTGTGCAAACTAAAGTGTACACACTAAGAAGAAAGAGAAGAGGACTCTCACACTATTGTAGAACACACAATCTAAGTGTGTAGACAAATTGAATAAAGTGTTTGAAGTTTGAGAAGTTGGTGTGTGCTTAAAGTGTTACACCCTTTGTGGGTCTACTGCACCAAGAAGAAGAAGGGAAGTGCATGCTTGCATGCATGAACGTGAACACGTGAATAAAGCTTAAATCAGTGGTGTGCATCTGGGTTTTCCAAGACCAGAAGATCTTGAAGAATTTGAGAAGCCATGCAATCAGTGCATGAGGATGAAAAGATGCCATGCACTCAGTGCATGAAGTTGAATTGTTGTGAGACTGGACCAGACTGAAGTTAAAGATATCAGTTGTCTGAGTATTCAGTAGTTGGAGAGAAGTCAGGTCATCCTGAGAAGAAGGAGATAAATCCTGAGCAAGATGAGAAGACCTGATCAACTCAAGTGATCAGAGGTACAGAGCAAGGCCAGCAGTCTTTATCTCAGGCTGCTGAGGATACTTGAAGAGCTGAACAGAAGAAGAGCTACTCGTGTGACTCGAGGAGCCAGGAGAAGCCCCCTGTGAGACTCAGGGTGGAAGAAGTCTTCAATGGGATTCTGGATCAGGCCAGTGGGACTCTGGTAACACTGTGGGACGCAGTATAAAGACCCTCCTGTGGGACTCAGGTGAGATACAGTGGGATGCTGTATCGACCATTGTAATACTAACAGATTATAATGGGAGAAACCATGTTGGGGCGTATAACCAACATGGCAAGGACGTAGGCCTTTGGTGCCGAACCTTGTAAATCCTTGTGTCTTGTGCCTTTATATTTACTGCATCATTCGAGGAAAGGTGAGAGATACAAGAAGAGTGGATCGAGGCTTTAACCAGCCATAGAGGTTTAATTGATTAAGAATCAATTAGTAAAAAGTTTTAAAGGATCACTGATTCACCCCCTCCCCCTCTCAGTGATTCACACTGATCTGGGCACTTCAATTGGTATCAGAGGGAGGTTACCTCTAAAAGATCCGAGGGAGTCTTTATGAAGTGCAGATTTGAGGAAATGAGCGACCAGCCTCAAATGGAGATATCTGCCAAGACTCAGAAAAATAGAAAGAAGAAACAGGCCAAGAAGAAGAAGAAAGCCTGTCCTAGCTGTGATGAAGTTGGAATAATGAAAGATCTTCAAAGTGCAATCGAATATCTTCAGAAGACAGTCCCCAAGGAAGTGGAAATGTGTATAGATAAAGGCATCCTTGATCTTCAAGAAGAAAAATTACAGCTAGAAGAAGAAGCCAATACAATGGAAGATCAGTTGGCTAAAAGGGTTGGCATAACCAACACTCTCAGAAAGTTGGTGAAGGCTAAAGATGAAACAGTATCGCTTTGCAATGAAAGATATGAAGACACTACTGAAGAATTGCAAAGAATCCTTTCTGAGAAAGAATTCTTTAAGACTGTGGTCAAAGATGTTTTCCATGCACTGGAAAAGAGGCACAAAGTTTCAATGAATGTCAGAGATGCTCAACTCGAAGACAAAGTCAAAATGGTGAAGGAGCTTGACAATTCATTGCTATAATTGAAGAAGGTGCATGAAGACCAGTTAAAACAGCTGAAAGAAAATTGGGAAGGAAGGCTAAGAACTATTGAGGATGAGAAGAACTCCCTTAACATGAAATTCATAGAATTAGAGGTGATATTGAAAAATCTTCAATCACCCAAAGCCAAAGCCTCCCAGTCAGCTGAAAGGAGAAATGTTGCTACTCAAGTATGCATTGAGAAGGATGATTCTAAGAGAAAGACATCCTATAATAAAATGGAAACAACTCCCAAAAGGAAGGTACCATCCATCCCATCTTGTACTAATGCTTCTAATTGTGTTTCCACAAAAAGTGCAGGATGGAAGAATAATTCCAAACAGGTATGGATGAAGACAATGAAGAAAGAAAGCTCTCCTGAAGCAGCACAACAATTCAAGACAAGTACCCTACAATCATAAGGAATCAAAAAGTCAAGATTTGTGGGTCAATGTTGGTGTTGTAACAAGTATGGGCATTGTGCAAAGGATTTTTGGTACAATCCACTGAATGCCAAAGCACAGAGGAAGCCCATGCCTAGGGGGAGCAAGCCAGAAGAAAAGAAGAAACATCCACAAGTCCAGAGACATCTGTTTATTGCAAATAGATTTGGATTACTTGACAACATCTGGGATGTTTGCAAAAGTGTTCAAAAAGATACATGTCAATCTCCAACTGTATCCATAGCTAAAAAGAAGAAAATATCACAGAACCTGGCTCAGAAAGAATCCTTGGGAAGAAAGCATAAGAAAAGGGAAGATGCTCCATAGAAGATTATGAAAAGGGAAGAGAAGTCCTTGGAGTCTAAATCCAAGAAGGGTGATGCATCCATAAGGACCACCAAGAAAACATGCTTCTACTGTGGAAAGAAAGGACAGATCATGGATCTTTGTAAACAAGCCATGAAATTCAATAGAGGCAGACTGGACTCAAACAGACAATCAATCCTGATGAAGCAGAAGGGATTGGTTGAAAACAAGTTGCCTAAGAAAGGTATCTTGAAAGCATAAAAAGAACCATGTGGAACTTCTAGAACTGAGGCCACACTTCCAAGTGACTTACTAGTCATATGGCCAAATTAGTTGCAACTTGCCAAAGATCTACAAAGAGCTGAAGATGATGTTCTGGAAATTGCTACGGCAAAAGGGAAGAAGAAGATTTCACATGAAGATGTATTGAGATCCACACCAGCACAAACATCATTGAAGATCAAATGTGAAAGTGTGAAGAATGGTGAAAATGGGACATCTCGGTTGAGAGAATCTTCTCAACCTTGTTGTTCACATTGATGAACCAAGAAGGTTCCATCTTATTCCCTTATACTTCTGGTATTTACATGTGCTAACATTGCAGGGAATTGAAGTTGACGATCATTCTCAACTGGAGAGTGGTTTGGGTAGAATGGAGAGCACCCCTTGAGGGGGAGTCAATCTGTAGAAGATGGGATTCTAAGATTTAATACCATCTTGAGAAAAGTGAAGGTATTCCAATCATACTTTCATCCCTTGTTTCATAATTGTATTCATCATGACAAGTAAGGGGGAGTATTGATTGAAGTCAAATGGATGAAAGGGGAATCTTTATCTTTGCACCTGAACTTTCAAATGAGTTTTGTGAAGCATGTGCAGGATTTAGCAATTTATTGTTAAATTTGAAAAATTTCAAACCCCTGGAAGCTAAGCATGATCTCACATGCATAGTAAAATATGGACAGCATTGAAAAATCTTGGTTACATCACTCTTGTTTTCTACACTGGGTTAGCTTAAGTATACTTAGAGATGATTTACTAAAGGTTCTTTGCTAAAGTGTACATGTGACATCATCCCTCTCTTAGTGATTTTCAAGAAGATGCTATTCAAAGGAAGGAAGAAATATTTTGAAGAGAACCACACCACACCTTTGCATTTGATTGCCAATAAGGGGGAGAAAATATTGGCACACATATTGACCCATTCATATGTGCTGAAGAAGTGTATTGACAAAAAATACAAAGGGGGAGATTGAAGTGCAATGTGTTGCATTTGTTGTCAATAAGGCATGATGTTGTCATAAGATGAATGGATGTCAAGGAATGTCAAGATGTGAATGACAAAGGATGTGATGGTGTTGGTGAGGAATGAAGAATGGCCATGGTACTAAGATTCATGTCAATTAGGAGATTCACTAAGTGACAAAGGATGTTGTGGTTGAAACATTCTCTGTGAGTATCAGACGATTGTAGAGCTGATCTTAATGTTTCAATACTTGTATCAAGATGATACTAAGTTACACAACTTGAAGAATGAATGATGATGGAATATCTGACGATTTTTGAACTGGTCTTTATGTTCAAAGAACTTGTATCAAGTGGATACAATGTCACAACAATGTTAGAAGACCATGCATTGTTAAGACAATGCATGAGGAGATGAGGAGATCCATCCACAACTACTGAGTGGCTGAAGTGGATTAAAGATGTCCATGCACTATCTCCTAGTGTATGTGAATTTGGAGAATTTGATCCAACTTGATCTCTGATTAGATCAATGAAGAACATTGAAGATTTGTTTGATTCAGGAGCTTCGGTTGATGAAGAACCTTCAGGAATTCCATTCCTAGGTGAAGATTAAATGTTGAAGAGAATTGGAGGAATTATAATGAAGAAGAAGAAATAAAGAAGAGTAAATGAAGATGAAGATGGCTTGAAGTGGCATTTGGCATTTTCACTTGGTTACTTTGTTTTTATACAAAGTCCAAAGTGTTTTACTTAGCAAAAAAGATGCCAACCTCAAGGGCCAGCCTCAAGGGTTCAACCCAAGGCACATGTGGGACTAGGTCACCACGCCCAAGGGGATCCCATGGGGCCAGCCCGAGAGAGGTCGGGGCCGTGTATAAGCCCCGAGGCCATGCGGTGATGAAGCCCGCGCAGCGTGAGCACGAGGAGCGCGCTCGAGGATGCATAGTGGGCGCTAGTGGCGCGCCCAAGTGGCAGGGGTGGGTGCAAAGCGCGCCCGCAAGAAGAACTCGGTGCGGGGCGGCACCAAGAGGGTTGGAAGTTCAATTGCGGTGAAGGGGGGAGTGACTGGTTGATAAACCGCGGAAAATACACTCTCCGTTTCGATGTGGGACGCGCAAATTTCACCAGGAGCGAATCCTGGACGCTCGATTGATCGCGCGCCAGATATCAGCCGCACATCTAATCCGCGGCGGCCCATTATGATCGCGGCCGTCCAAATCGTCGATCTGACGGCTCCCCGTCCATCCTCAACCTCAAGCCAGGCCGAAGCCTCCCTGCATGCCTCCGTCGAACCAGGAGAAACCCGAGAGATGTTTTTGAGCTCCCGGCCACCTCTGAAGGAAGTAAAGGCTCCATTCGGTTCGTCTGGCCACACTGAACCGATCCATGCTTAAAAATACACTTGCATGAAATGTTTGGAGAGTTTTGGTATCCGGTCGAGGAAAGACGAAGTTGCCGAGGTTTGGGTGTTTATGCTTGCATGTTTTGGATCGAAGGAAGGTCGTGCATGCGTTCTAAGTCGCATGCACATAGAGGAAATTAAAAATGAGTTAAGTCGCGTGAAACAGAGGAGAAACAAGATTTTGGAAATCTTGAAAACCCGAGATATTCGGGAGTTTGAATTTATATCCACGCGGATTGAACGAGACGCCTCTGCCTATATAAAGAGATGCCTTGCTCTTGAATTTGTTTGCTGAAACTTTTGAGAACCGTGAAGCTCTCTGCCTTGTGAAGAAAGAAGCCCCGCGCAAGGTATTTGCGCGGCTGAGTCCCTTTCACGCTACCTCTTTGGGCGACAAGAAGAAGGAGGAGGAGGAGATCCCTGCGCGCCTATCCCTTGCGCGGCAGGAAGACCCGAGGCGCAATCATCTTGCATGCCCCCGTGGTTTGTTGAGGCTTGCACGGCCGAGTGTACCTTTGCACATGCGCTCCCGAGCCGCTTGCACCGAGTGCTTGTGCGCCGCTTACCCATTGTGTGCCGCTTGCACCGAGGACCTTGCACGCCTTGTCCAGTGTGACCCTGCGCGGCTGTGAAGAGAGGAAGGCCGCACCCCTTGCGTGCCTATTTTGAAGGTGGATTTCGGGCAGTGTGTGCACAAGAAGTGGGAGGCAGAGACCATTGTGTCTCTAGTGCCCAAGGAGAACCGAGGCTTTGCTTTGAGTGTATTCCAAGTGATATACCCTTTCTTTTTGTGTGCAAGAGGAACAAAGAACCACGTGGCCGAGACTTACACTTAAATGAACTAAGACTAAATGAGTTGGCTATAGCCTTGGATGTGCGCAAGGAGGAGAATAGGCCAAGTCTCAAGTGTGTGCAAAGTGAAACAAGTGTGTGCAAAAAGACAACAAGGCCGAACCTTAGTGTGTGAGAAAACTAAAGTGTACATGCTAAGAAGAAAGAGAAGAGGACTCTCACACTATTGTAGAACACACAATCTATGTGTGTAGACAAATTGAATAAAGTGTGTAAAGTTTGAGAAGTTGGTGTGTGCTTAAAGTATTACACCCTTTGTGGGTCTACTGCACCAAGAAGAAGAAGGGAAGTGCATGCTTGCATGCATGCACGTGCACACGTGAATAAAGATTAAATCAGTGGTGTGCATCTGAGGTGTACAAGACCAGAAGATCTTGAAGAATTTGAGAAGCCATGCAATCAGTGCATGAGGATGCAGAGATGCCATGCACTCAGTGCATGAAGTTGAATTGTTGTGAGACTGGACCAGACTGAAGTTAAAGATATCAGTTGTCTGAGTATTCAGTAGTTGGAGAGAAGCCAGGTCATCCTGAGAAGAAGGAGATAAATCCTGAGCAAGACGAGAAGACCTGATCAACTAAAGTGGTCAGAGGTACAAAGCAAGGCCAACAGTCTTTATCCCAGGCTGCTGAGGATACTTGAAGAGCTGAACAGAAGAAGAGCTACTCGTGTGACTCGAGGAGCCAGGAGAAGCCCCCTGTGAGACTCAGGGTGGAAGACGTCTTTAGTGGGATTCTGGAGCAGGCCAGTGGGACTCTGGTAACACTGTGGGACGCAGTATAAAGACCCTCCTGTGGGACTCAGGAGAGATAAAGTGGGATGCTGTATCGACCATTGTAATACTAACAGATTATAATGGGAGAAACCATGTTGGGGCGTATAACCAACATGGCAAGGACGTAGGCCTTTGGTGCTGAACCTTGTAAATCCTTGTGTCTTGTGCCTTTATATTTACTGCATCATTCGAGGAAAGGTGAGAGATACAAGAAGAGTGGATCGAGGCTTTAACCAGCCACAGAGGTTTAATTGATTAAGAATCAATTAGTAAAAAGTTTTAAAGGATCACTGATTCACCCCCTCCCCCTCTCAGTGATTCACACTGATCTGGGCACTTCAAACCCATGTAAAAGAAAAGGGTTTCATAATGATATCTTTAATACATTTTCAACCCATGGAAAAGAAAAATATTTCATAGAAATTTCTATAAAAATACATAGCCCATCTAATGAAGGAATTTAGATGGTGTATTCAAATATTTATCCCATTGAGGAATAAGTAACAACAATATTAGCTGGAATTGATGAACGTAAATATCTATATATTATCATTAAAACATTCTTAAATAAAATAATAATTAAACATTCCAAATCACCCCATAAAAATTTGAAACATTTGAATCATTAACCATATTAATGAAATAAAAATAAATTAAAACTATAATATCATGAGAATAAAGTGATTCAGGATATTACATGTCAAAGGATAAGTATATAAAACTCATAAAATAATATATTTGTATAACATAACAAACTTCAGACAGAATAAAAAATGTCCCAAAAATACAATAAGAGTTTGGTAACATTGAAATAGTAGTTCCCATTAAATAGAGATCATAAAAATATTATGAGAAACAAAATAAATTTATGGATAATAATAATCAAATACATTCATGGTTAGTATATACTCTACACAAAAATAATAATTTATGAATATAGAATGTATCTCACCAAAATAAAAGTGATATAAAAAACCCTTACAATGATCGTATAATTGGGGTGAGAATAAATAATTGATTTATTTATGTGTGTAAAATGTAAATGTTGAAAATAAAATTTAAAATTTATAACAACAAAATCTTAGGACATTTCAGTAATATTCTTGTCAAAACATAATAATAGATATATATGTTTAACCCGGTGAACTAAAATTTAGTTAAGAAATAACAGACCACATGATAAACACATGATTTATAAACCCCATTAAACAATAATAATAAAAAGGTAAATATCACGATAATCAATAAATTCATGATATGGAATGTCAAAGGGGTTGGACATACACCTTATAAAAGAAAAAAGGTGAATAACTTCTAGATATTCCTCGTTGAAAAAATATTCAGATGAAATCCTTACATGAGTAACAAATGAATCATGAGATACATGTATAAATAACATCAAATGAAACATTAAATATTAGTAAATAAATGAAATTCATTACATAAAAATTCATATAAAAGTACATACACGATATAAAAATAACTAGGTTCATAATAACAAATAAGACTTAATGGAATGTAAATTGAAACGAAAATAATTACATTGATTCTAATTTTCCATTCTTGTACTATATATTCCTTAATAATAAACTCAATATAATTATTTACTTGATTCATAACATTTTCCATGTATTTTATTACTTTTATTTCACTTATAAATTCGTTATAAACCATTATATAATCAACAATTTTTAAGTTAGATGTTTTGATCATATTCAGATTTTGTGTCCAAACTGACAGTGATCGGTCCAATACGATCAATGAGGTCATTATTTAAACATTTATAGTATAATAAATATGAAATAATTATCATATTTATGAATAAATTATACTTTTAAAACAAATTATTCAATATTTTTATGAAAAATTAACCACTATCACAATCATGGAGACAGAATGTCATACGTACGTGTGTGAAATTTTATCAGTCTACAATGATCATTATTGAATGAAGTAAAGTGACATTTATATTAAAAAAATAATTATATCATAAATAAAACATTATTTAAACATATATGCATGTATATATATATATAATGTTTTTGATATAAAATTAATCACATCGCATCGAGGAGGTGGTAGTCCACACATCCATGAATGACATTATTACATTTTTTCATTGTATGAAAGGGTAACAAAATAAAATGATATATAATAATTCAATGAAGTTAATTACTAATATCATGTATATCATTTAATGTCACATATTTTTAATTAAATTGATCCTTATTTTATTCCACATAATTTGTTAACATATCACATCGTTTTGAGGAGGTTGTAGTCCGTATGTCCACAAATGATGTTATTATATTTTTGAAAAATTGAATGAATGATGTTATGTGTTATATAATGATTAAATGAATATTAATATAGTATAATTATCTTATATATATCATTAAAAATTTGTGAACATCATTTTCCCCAACCATGTGTGGTTGTAAAGGAAAATTGAACGACATCGTTTCTAGAGGCGTTAGTTCACCTAACACAAATGGTAATTTCAATAACCATTTAGTAGAAGTGTGTGAAGGCCTAAAAAAATATTACATAAATAAATCTCAACATATTTTTTTTACTTACGTTATTATATAATAATTTAATAAATATAATTGAATGGGGGTACAAATAAATAAAAAATAAATGCATATTTAAGAAGGTTGCCTATTTTTCAGGTAATTCCTTTTGGTTTTCATCAAAGGGATTCCTTGAATGGAATTATTCCAAAAAGGAGGAATCTAAAGTTATATGGTAGATTTTGGGGGGGTTATCTGGGGATTTATTAGTTGTGAAAAATTATTTATAGGTTTTAAGAAATGGGGGATGGTGAGTGCCTTTTTATACTATAGGGGGAGTGGAATTGTGCTAAATATAGAATTGTAAAAATCATTGAGAGGTATCTCATACATCATGTGCCTAAAATAACAATAAAAATTAAATAAAATAGGGGATATGGTAGAATTAGGTCCATCTAATACATTATGGAAAATATTCTATGTCATTAAGACTCTTATGATTAATTTATTGCTACTTAGTAACCACATTGTTTCTTTAATCACTGTAATTAATTTTAATTTCCTTCCATAATATTATTGTTCCAAAAATAAGATAAATTTATTAAAAAATTTGAATTATTATTATTGAAAATATTGAATCCATTTTTCTAAATTCGTATCTCATAGGTAGCAATTATTACCTTAAAATTAATCCAGCAGAAGGGATGACAAAGTGGGTCTGTAAAGTGAAAATGTTCAAATGATTGGTATATTTTTATATCGAAAGTCACTATGAAAAGTATTAAAAATAACTAAATTCGATTAAATGATATAAAATTTATCAAATTTTAGATTAAAATATATTTTAAATATAATTTAATACTATTAATAATTTATAAATAAAGACGTTTTTATTTAAAATTTAATGCCATTTAGTATTCATCAAAATATGAATGTCCTAAAAAATAAAAAAAATTTACCCAACGTAAATTATAAAATAACTCTAAAAAAATTAGTTTATTCTCTCAAATGAAAAATATAAATGTGTTGTAATTATATTTATAATAGGTTCTCCCATAGAAGGCTTTAAAACTACCTCCTATAAATATACAAATATTTATTCTAAAAATTGGATTTATTATTATCTTATTCCAATCCAAATTATTGGATGAATTTAAAAACCATTATTTAAATATATATTATAGAAAATTCATTAATATGTTTCAATAATATAGATTTACTTAATTTTTTATGATAAAATTTCATATTTTTCATAAGTTTTTTTCATAAAAAATATCCTTCATATTCAATTGGTCGATTTGTTCATGTCAAATTAACTGATAACTAGTGAATAAATTTATATAAATGAGTAAACTATGATATCATAATTTATTTAGTCATATACAATTCCCCAAATTTCAATGGATTTGTGATAACTACTATTTTAAATATATACTATTAATAGTATATTATTGTCAATTAAGAATCATCATTGCATGTTACATAAGTCATCAAAGGGTCTCAATGTTGTATACAATGAATGGAAAACATGGTGTAGCGTGTGATGAATAATAAACAATGAATATTGTCAAAAAATAAATTAAATAATTTAAATTTATTTTAATGATTATATTTCACAAAATTTCAGAATGTTACAATATGTCCTACATACTTATTATACTAATATAGATGAAACCCCCTTATAGACATGTGCACGGGTATTATATCCACAATGATGGTACCCCTATATTTTACCCAAGTGTGGGTCCTCCATTCTTCTAATCTAGATAGAGATGACATGAACCTTTCATATTAGGGTTTTTTTCCTTTATCTACTGAGTGGTACCACACCCCGATAGACTAGTGGGTGGGTCCTCGATCTACTAAATGGTACCCATTGATGGACATGGGAGTGAGTCATTTATTTAGTTATATAAACCTGGTTTTCACTCAAGTATGGATAATATAATTTTCAGTCAAAATCTTTAAATTATACCTAATATTGATTATTAATGAGTTGTTAATGGTTAAGAGGGTGTCATGGGATTTTTTGGAGCCTAAAACCCATCTTTTGGGGAAAACTGGCTTCGCGAATGATTTAGAGATAACCATGTTGGTTTTCTGCATGGTTTGGAAAACTATGTGTATTTTTTTCGTATAGATAAACCTATAATGGTTGGCATATATCCATGTGACATATCCATGTGAATACCCTTTTTCCAGGAAACCATGCATGGATTGCACATGATCTGATCAAACGGTTCAGAAGGTGTTATTTCGGGAAAAACCATCTCGAACTGGTTGCACACATTTTGAAAAACCGTGTGAAAAAACCAAGAACATGCTAAAATTATGCGTAAAGTTTTAGTTTTTACCATAATGATTTATTTTACCCCTATTATTCCCTAATCCATGAACCATCGTGATTAAGCCCTTATCTTCTTGTATTGGATCTTTTTTAAGGCCAAATCCTGGGACAAACTGATCTTCTTCGCTTGACATTCAATCGATCTTATGCTCATCCCATTGGATGCACAATAGTAAATACCATAGTATCCTTTACCGTTATTATTCTCTCTTTCCCATGACCTACATATCATCATGTGCGATTTTTTACCTTTTCTTAGATATACACTGATCCGAGTAAAATCAAGTTCTAATACTAGATGAGGAGAGTCACAAAACCCTATGATGTGTGGCCTAAAACTCATCCCTAATGTTAATTTCTTTGATATATTTATATGGGTCCCACCCATTTCATAGGAAACTCTTTCTTAAATTTACATGCCCTGAATATAATTGTTAGAATTGTATGGTTATGCTTATTCCAAATATGTGATTAGTTATTAGCGGTTACACCCACAACTCAATCTGCATCATGTCGAAGGTTATTCTAGAATTGGTTTTATTTTTTTGGCACATCTGAGCCGCTATTCGGGTGTGACTTTGATTGACCATCCTAAATGTGATCATTTTTATAATAAATGGATTTTTTTTAACGAGATTTTCATAATGTATTGTACATGTATGCTCACTACATGAACCACCTATTGTAAGTGCTTCAAATTGATTATTAAATTTGAAATGTAAAATGTATAGTATACAATGTATATAACCTGGCCTTATCAAAAGAGATTGAATAAGAGTAACATGTCCATAGCAGCACTTTCCATATTGATGGAATGTAGAAGAGTGAACCTCTATAATTGAAAACTCTTTAAGAGTCAATTTAGAGTTGATTGAATGGTTTTATCACAACTTGAAATATCCACACTACTGGAAGACAAGGCATGAACCTAATGAAATATTAAATGATTACAATATCAAATAGGAATTAACTGACTCGTGTAATCCTTGTATTCTAAGAGGAGGATACCATGGGTCTCAAGAACCACATTCTAATTCAAGGATTTTTTTTCATAGGTTGATACACACGTAGACTCCAGTTCGTCTCTATTCCTTTGATTCCAGATATACTACCGTAGGGTATTTTACATTAATACATGATACCTCAAATACGCTCCTTGGATCCAACATTGACTAGTATGAGCCAAGGTAAAAACCCTATAGGGACCTGTCTTTACATAGCCATGTTTTACCTTGGTCAATCAATTTGAACTTGGTAGGATCTTTATTATAGAATGCCTTGGATTACACTCCTTAGATTACACTCCTACACCTTAGCTTTACTCAGGTACTATTGAGTTAGCATTCCATGAGATATAATTTACCTTTGTTATTACCATAGAAATCCCTCACCGGATATCATTTTTTGGTTGCCTTATTACATATTTAGACCATTACTATAACAACCATGCTCTTTATTACACACTAAAACCTGATTTATTACATAAACATCACTTGATACAACATATAAGATCGAGAGGTCTATTTTATTTGGGGATTAGGATCATAAAATAACAACCTAAAAAATTAAATACAATATCTTTATTGAAAACATCCTTAACATGACCACTACATTCCCTCGTACTTAGCATTTCATGGGATAACCTGAGGACATGCATAATAAAAGGGTGAGATATAAAGCCCAGTAAGGGAATAAACATGGAATAACAAGAGGAATACAATAATTTTTTGACAATAGTTATATCAATGGAGCACAAGAGAAACATGAACATAAAGGAATGATAAATCATTATTATCATTTCATAGAAATGTGGCAAAAACACTTAACATGGAATTTAGAATGAGTTAAGGCTCATTGCACTTGAAGCACGAGTAAACCAACATTGCACATGATGCATTAGTAAAACCATGTTGCACTTGAATTAGGATGAGTCAACACTAATTTCACATGATGTATCTTGATAATATACATTACCCAATGCATTGGAGAGCTATCGTGGAACACCCTTCTTAAACATTTCATTTCATTCATAAGTGTGCCACATGGGTCATAAAATATGGATCAATCAACATCAAATATTCCATGATAAAGGAATGTGTAATACATAAATAAATATTTATAATCAATAATAAAATGTGAATAATTTTGAATACCATTGATAGATAATTGGTCTTGATATTCACTACACAATGATTTTGGCTTGGAAGATGGCAGTGCAATTTCGGCAGTATAACAACATGACATTTAACATTATAAAAAAGGTTAATGAAATAGAAAGGGTTATCTCATCATATTTACCTGAAATGGAAATTAATGGGAGTAATATAGATATATGTACCAACATAGGTAATCTAATTTAGATTCATAATAAAAAATAATTGCTTGAATGTAAATGAGGAGAGAGAAATTCCGAATGGAATTTCTGCATGGTAAAGGGTGCACATGGGAGGAGTTTAATGAGAGGAAAATGGGTCTCTAAACATTATAAGATAAATAGGGATGTATTGGGGAGGTTATAAATCATACCACATTATTTATAATTGAAAATAAAAGGGCATTATAACTTAATGAAAATAAGACAAAAATGAGAAAGGAATAATTCCCTTACATGAAAGTGTGATCCCAAAAGCTTGGGAGAGGCTTGAGAGTGGCTTCATGGGAGATTGGTGCACCTTTGGATGATTATAGAGAGAAGAGGTCAAGTTTTGGTCTAACTCCAAAGGTTTTTCTTAAGAGTAAGTGGGAGATTTGGTGGGTTTATATAGCAAAGGAGAAGGAATTCGTTATTAATTAGGTTTGGGACACGTCACATTAAAATAAATATAACCACAAACTAGCCCATGGTTTTTTCACATGGTCTATTCCAGAGGGGAGTGGAAAAAAATTATAAGTTCAATGTCCATTATTTTTAAAATAATAGGGTTTATTTTGTTTAGGTGAGTCACCATATCAAGGAAAAAATTATAAAAAGAAAAAATGCGTTATAAGCCTTGAAAGGTCCACTAAAACATTTTAAAATAATGAAAAAAAACAAAAAAACAAAATATTTTAATGTTAAAACATATATTGGCAAAATGTAATGTTTATATTCTTTTATTACATCACTATGGGGTCATTATGAGGTCATAAAACACAGTATATATTTAAATGATATTTAATTTTTACCCAAAAAATTTGACTCTCAAAAAATTATGAAAAAATCACTGTTGGATAATTTTGACTTCCTGGTTCCAAAATTAATATTCATTTAATATATATAATTTTATAAATATGTTCATTTTTTTTGAAATAAAAACCGAAATTGATAGAAAATTCATTGGTTTTGAAAAAAACATCTTTCATACATTAATAAAAATTACAATTGCAATCATAAAATTTTACGATAATTTGTATTTATTAAAAATTAATTTAATAATAATAATAATTTATTATAATATTATTTAATTCAAAAATAAATTTCTTCAAAAACAAATTTCTTAGTTGAATGTTAATTAAAAATACTTCTTGTGCTTTAAAAACTATTTAGATGAAAAACATTAAGAAGAATATATAATATCTATAAAATAATAATGTACAAAGTCCTAATGCTAGGGTATCATTACATAACCCCTTATAACACTCACAAAAGACCTAAGAATAAGATGTGTGATGGTGACAGACTCTTGGGGTGGCTCATGTAACATCGATCGGGTGGTAATCTCTATTAACATCCACCACCCCCCCCCCCCCCCCCCCCCGTAGTCAGTTCCACTCAAACATAGAGTGTTCAAGAGTGGCTTGGGATTGGTCAATAGAGAAGCAAAATGATGCCACCTACTTTCTAAGCTCCGAAAAAAGGGCTTCTAATGGGGTAAGTCTATTGGATTAGGCGATCGCTTCCATTGTCTGTGTAAATTGGGTTTGTTAAAGCCCTATATTTAAATTAATCATGTGTTCACTGTTCAGCGACTATATTAGCATTAGTGACAATTTTTAATGGTATTTTAAAATCCAAAACATAAAAACAAATATGTGCATATGTTTTACATAACAATAATATGTCTTTTAAATAGACAAAGAGGAATTTTCAAAAATTAATTTTTGGGTCGTTACATTTAATTCTTATAATATCTTGAGCTGAAGTTAGTGCAATATATTCTTCATGTGACCTGTTAAAATTAAATTGTTATTACTTAATTAATGAATTGGTTAAATGTTTTGACACATGATGATGTCTAAAGAAGTTACTTGGGTATTATTTATATTGTACTGTTTCCTTTAATTTATATACGCATGCATGCACACTTCTATATTCCATTACATGAGATGGATGTTATAGAAACTCTTGGTGGTGGCCCACTATGATTTATTTCACACCCTCTTCAGGAACTATTTGGTTCCCAGATTAGATTACATCATTGGGGTTGTTGACCAAGGAATGAATAAGGATTCAAAAACATGATTTCTTTCTATTAGGATGGAGCAAGATAGTAGATGACTGAGTTAGATTTCAGGATTCTTGGAGTAATCTTTTTTTTCTTTTACCTTGTGAAACATGTTATGCCTATTCACTGGTATCCATGTTTTCAATTTTTCTAGTGACATGTCATTACATCATAATTGTTTTAGTTAATATAGTTATTTTTATTATCATTTATTTGTTGAATCAATTTACTTCTGCTACTTAATTACATTATTTCCCCATTTTACTAATATTTATATCCTTACATTGGCCTATACTATGTTAATGAGGGTATAGTCTCCCCATAGACACACCCTAGGCCCCACTGTTTGTCACCAACCACTGTAATTTGGGGATATGCGCTTGAGGAAAAGTGTCCCATAAGGTTATGGGCCACCATTAAGTGGAAATTGTGTCTTGGACATCATAACATGGTATCAAAGGTGGTTTCTTTTTTTCCTTATTATTTGGAGACAATATATTGGAAAATAAGAATTCGTGGGACTTTTTTATATTTCATGCTTGGGCATCAAGAACCCAGATTTGGGGTAAAAACCATGTTTCCTAAATTTTAATTGTTATTATTTTTTTCATATTTCAATTGACATTATTTCACCACTAGGTGACTCAAAAGATGTGTGGTGTTGTTTATTATTCTTCATATTGGAATATTTCTTTCATCCTTAGAAAAATGATATGAGGGAAAATAACATTTCTACATGAATCATTACATGCACCTAGACTTCACATGTTATGCATATTTCCATTCCATATTAGTGTATTTCACTTCTTTTCATTTCTTGATATCATTGTGATTTTCAGGTGATGTTGTGATATATTACTTGTAATTTTATTACTTCGGATGTGATTGAGTGATTTCTCTTCTCAATACATGAGGTCTATAGGCCCTCATGGGATGTGATATGTAATTTATCAAGTTCATCCATTATTTTATAAGTAAGTGGGATACATTTCTGGTTATAGTTGAATGGGAAATGATTCATCGGAAATGGATATCCATTATAAAGGGAATCCTAGAATCTAAAATGAATTGGCTGCACATCCTTATCCAACCTTGTAATGTCTATGAAATGTAAGTGAGTGAACCTATAAATTAACTGTAAAATGACAAAAATATTATACTTGATAACTTACCAATACCAAGATGTCTATGTTGATAGTTTTAGGTAGTATTCCTTTGTTAGTGAGTTTTCCTATGATCAATTTTTACTAGTTATGATATCTTATTCTTCAAATCTTGTTCTGAGGTGTGTAAATGGAATTTCTGGACTGATGATGCCATGAAGTCCTCGTGTATTTAACCTTGAGGGTGGTGATGACCCTGCTCTAGGCATGGTGGGTCTGGAGCCACCCTTATTACCTCCAGGAGTGATAGTTGAGGCACTACCTAGTTTACTAGATCGGAGCACTGATGGAAATGTCCATGATAGTTTCTAACATCTTATGCAATCCATTCATGGGGCTCTTTGGGTTGCACCTATGATAGCTTATCTGACCCACAAGTTCCACCAGCAACATCCACCTACATTTTTCAGGGAATGACATCTCTCAGGATATTGAGTCTTTGATAGAGTCCATGTTTCCTATCTTTGATAATATAGAAATGCCTCCGGAGAAGACATTCAAGCTTTCTACATTCATGATTCGAGATTTGGCCATGCATTGGTGGGAAATGGTTACCCAGGCTGGTTGTAATCATGGCATGTTAAGGGATGATTTCCATACTACCTTCTATGAATAGTTCTTTCCTTAGGCACTGAGTGATAAAAAAACCATAGAGTTCATGAATCTCGATCAAGGATCCTTTTTAGATATGGAATATTCAACATGTTTCACTAATTTACAGCGATTTACACCACTTCTAGCCGGTGAGAAAATTTTGCGTTCTTCACGTTTTGATGATGGGCCTGAATATACGATAAAAAAAGGTCAAAGTTTTTCGCCTTCCAACCCTTTCATAAATAGTTTATCAGACCCTTATCAATAAGTGTAACCGGAATGATGGCATAAGTACTAGTTTTAAGGGATCAATGCAGCGTCATGACAGTAGTTCACCCGATGGCAGGAGACATTCCCTTGAGGTTACTCATTAGGGTAGTGGAAGCTATAGTATCTAGTTTTATAGCTTGGTGTTGTGAAATTAGTATGGAAGAATAGGTCATTAGAAGACCCAATGTGATAGAGACCCTATGGAGTGTCGGTCTTGTAGTCTTTTGAGTCATCTTAAACATTTCTTGCATGACCTTTCCACTAGATTCAATGGAAAATAATCAACATCATATCCACCTATAGAAGTTATTTATTCTGCATCACATTTGGTGGGGAGTTGGAATTGCACTAGAAGGTTAGGTTGAGTAAGAGTTTGATTCCCTGGTAGTCTTACCCATGATCACCCGCAACATCAGTATAGAAATTATAATTGTGGTTTTCCATTTGTTTCACAGGGTCATGGATCAGGTTAGTTTCATTCTTTACAACAGATACCCGAGGATCAGTTTGCAGGACCATCTACAGTTGAGGTACTATTCTCATAGCCTCCACTATTGTCTCTTGTTTGTTTGATATAGGTGGTTCAAACTCTTTTATTTTTGTATATATCGTGGAATGTCTTAGAGAATTGATACAATATCACTATGGTGTAATGACCCTTGAAACACTATTGGGAATACAAACATAGGGAATAAGCCAGGGCAGGGACTGTCCCCTTGACCATGGAAGTTACCCGTTCATGTGGAATCTATTTTTTATCATGATAACACGCTTCAATGTCATTCTAGGGATGGAGGGATTTGTCCACTTTCATGCATTTTGAGACTTATATCACCATAGGGACTCTTTTACATCACCATATGGCATCAATTATCTTTTTAATGGTGGCTGGGATGCCCAGGCTGGGACAAGTGGACCGAATCATCATAGGCTAGGTGAAATAACATCCAAAATTGAAAATATTTTTATAGAGGATTTCGGTTTTCTTTATACTAATTTCCCTCTAGTTGTTGATCATTACAAAGAATTCATTCCCAATAACTTTTCGGGCATACTTCTTAAGAGAAGTAGAGTTCAAAATAAAGCTTGTTCTAGGAGTATATTTAGTGTCCATTTATCCATGGTGGATGGAACCTAATAAGAATCAGGAGATCAATATGAAGATAGAGGACCTAGATGCCAAAGGATATATACAGCCTAATACATCCTCTTGGTGTTCGGCCATTTTTTTTTTCTAATAAGGCCAATGAAACTCTTCGTCTATGCATGGATTATATAAGGTTGAACCATCTTACAATAAAAAATTGGTATCCAATTCCTTGAATATATGATCTCTCTGACCAGCTCTGAGGAGAAATAGTCTTCTCTAAGATATACCAGAGATCAGGTTATAATTGGTTGTGAATCTAACCATCATGCATACCTCATACAACTTTCTATAGAAGGTATGGTTTTTATGAGCATCTTTTTATTCCATTCAGTCTTAGGAACACACATAATGCTTTCATGTCTTTGATAAATAGGGTTTCCACCCTTATTTGAACTCTTTTTTCATAGTGTTTGTGGATGAAATCTTGGTGTATTCTCTCACTCATAATTACCATGAAAAAAACTTGAGGTCATTCTGAGTACACTGAGGGGGCATTGTCTTTTTTCCTTGTTTTATACATGTGACTTCTGGATCGACAAGGACCACATCTTGGGTTATTTTCTTTCAAAATTAGGAGTATCTGTTGACCTAGAAAAGGTTTGTGCAGTTTTTTCATGTGAGAAGCCTAAGAACATGTTTGATTTCAGCAGTTTATTGGGTCTCACTAGATATTATTGGCATTTCATACAAGACTTTACTTGAATTTCTTCACCTTTAAATGGTATTACAAAAAAGGGTTTCATATTCATAGGCTCCAAATCATGTGAGAAGTCATTTTATGAGTTTTAGGGATGTCTTGTATCGACACCGATTCTAATTCTCCCTGAACAATCTAATTCTTATATCATTCATTGCTATGAATTGCACATTTTTCTAGGAGAAGTATTGACGTATATAGACAATGTCGTGGCATATAGATCTCGGTAGTTGAGGCTGCATGAAAAACATTACCTGACACACAATCTTGAGATAACAACGGTTGTTCAAGCCTTACATTGCTAGAGATACTATCTATTGTGTAAATTGTTTGTGGTTTATACATATCCCAAAGAGCCTCAAGTATATCTTTTCCTATCTTGACATGATACAAAGACAATTAAGATAGGTCAAATATCTACAACCCATTTATTTTTGGATTTCCTTTACTACACCTAGAATGGAAAATGTGGTTGTTAATGCACTGAGTCATAAAACTCAATCATTGGTCATACATGAAGCCAATGATGAGTGGCAGTGAATGGAACTCTTTTCAAAACATTATATGGAGTTTCATAATATTCATGAGAAGTCTTACCTCTCAGCCATAACCTTTACCTCTTCCCCCATTGATAAGGTGAAGAGTATGAAGATTTCAAATCCTAATGTTTTGGTTCCCCATGAGAGTATATCAGGAGATAACCCATACATGGATTGGTATATTGACATATACGATGTCTCTCATGTACATGAATGTGTATGGGTTCGAAGAGACATGAGTGATGAGTTGTTGAAAGATGCCCACACTTCTCAGTGGGATGTACATCCATGAACCTCAAATATGTATCGAGATATGTGATTCCAGTATTGGTGGCCTGGAATGAAATGTCAGATTCCAAGATTCATCACTAGGTGTTCCACCATTCAGCAGGTGATGGAGGATCACTAGAGACCTAAAGGATGGTTACAACCACTTCTAGTACCATAATGGAAATTGGAAGATGTTTCTATGGATTTCATAGTTTCTTTACCTAGGTCACTGAGGGGTAGTGATGCTATCTTGGTAGCTACTGACCGACAAATGAAATAATCCCACTTCATTCCTATTCTGAATACATTCTCAATTGATGAATTGGGAAGACTTCATATCTGTGAGATCATATAACTGCATAGGTTTCCTCGTACTATTGTTTCAAATAAGGACACTCATTTCACATCACAGATCGTGCAGGGTTTGTAGAATTCTTTGGAGACATAAGTGCTTCCCAGCACAATATTTAACCCTATGACCGATGGGAAATCAGAACAAATAGTATACATTCTAGATGATATGATCTGAGCACGGGTCCTTGATTTCAGCTATTCTTGGAAGAATAATATCCTTCTCATTTATTTTTCTTATAATAACAGTTCATAGGTGATTATTTAGATGGATCCTTTTGAGTCCTTATATAATAGGCCATGATAGTCACCCTTGTGCTGGATAGAGGAGGGTGTTGTATCCCTACAAGGTCTTTGTATCATTAAAGAGACTTCAGAACTCTTTCATCTGATTAGGAAGTGTATGACTAATTATTAGTCTAAAAAATTATAATGCTGATCACCGTCGATGTTCTCTAGAGTTTGAGGTCGGGGATAATTTTTTTTCTTCAGATGTCGCTCATGTTTTAGCACAGACATCTAAGGAAACATGTGAAGACGTCACCTCATTACATAGCTTCATTCGATACTCTGGATAGCATCAATCAAGAAGCCTATCAGTTGTTACTGCCTCACAGGTACTGTGACATACTTGACATATTCCCTATCTCACAGCCTCAAAAATATCATGACAAACCGCCTCATCCTTTTGAACCTGAGGAAGTTTAGATAGATGTCAATTCTACCTTTGAGGAGTTTCCAGTATGCATCATTGATCAAAAGTTTATGGGTCCCCGAGGAAATTCTTTCCCTCTTGTACGGGTGTTATCAGGGCATGACTGAGTATAGGATGATAATTGGAAAAGGGAAGCTGATGTACTTTTCCAGTTCCCATTGTTTTTCTCATACATTGTTTCATTACCCTTATAAATTGAACTCGGGGGTGAGGGGAGAGTTATTTTAATGGGATAATACTATAGGAACATGGTTTTTCACATGGTTTTGGATCCTTTAATTTTCGGTATAAATCTTTGCGTTGGACCTAATATAGAAGCCAAATGAGTTTGTATTGGTTTTGAGGGTGTATAGGTCTTGTTCGGAGCCCGAAACACATCTATTGGGGAAAACTAGCTTGGAAAATGGTTTACAGTAAACCATGAAGGTATTTCAAATGGTTTGGAAAACCATAAAAATTTTGTTTTCATGGATAGATCCACCTCGCACGGTTGTTACATGGACATTCATCCTAAACAAATAAAAACCCTTTTTTCATATGTAATTGTTCATTACTTGCACATGATTTAATAAAAATTTGTGGAAGATGCTATTTTGGGGAGAACCGGCTTGCACAGTTTGTGCAGACTTTGAAAATTTTTATGGAGAAACCAGGCACCAGCTAAAATTCAGGGTAAATTTTTATTTTTTTTCCATACTAATCTATTTTACCCCTCTCATTCTCCATAATCCACAAACTAGTAGTATTATCACCTTTTCTTATCATTTTTGTGATTTTTGAATGCCAAAGCTTGGAATCAAGAGATCTACTTCATCTGGAATCTGATCTAGCTCCCATTCATCACGTTGGATGTGAAATTTTATGTACTCGAGTCCACTTTAGCCACTATTTCTCTCTTTTACTCTCGACCTTGATAGCGTCATTTGATCATTTTTTACATTTTCTTATTTCTACTATGATACGAGGCAAAAGAATTTCGGATATGAGAGGAGGATATTTGTACAACCCTAAGGTGGGTGGCCTATAACACATCCCTAAATTTCATTGATTTTGGAATATTCATGTGGGGACCACAAATTTCATCGGAGTATATTTATTAAATTTATATTACATGGTTATACATGTAAGAATCATAAGATTATTCTCCGTAAAATTATGTGATTAGTTGTTCACGGTTACACCCACTACTCAATCTGCCCCATGTGGAAGGTTATACGGTAATTGGGTTTTACTATTTTAGTCGCGTATCAGCCACCGTTTGGTTACGAAATCACTTAACCTTCCTAAAGTTGAGACTTTGAATAATAAATGGCTTTTTTAATGAAAATTTCATAATTCCATGTACCATGTATGCTCACCACTTGTCCCACCTAAGGTAAGTGTTAAAATGGATTATTAAATGTGAAACGTGAAATGGAAAGTATACTATGTATATTACATGGCCTTATCAAAAGTGATTGAATAAAGTTACTTATCTATTGAACTCCTTTCCATTATGATGGAAGGTAGTGCAGTAAGCCTCTATAATTAAATATGAAATAATGGTTAATGTAGACCTGACTAAATGGTTTCAAAGCTATTCTTCATGTCCACACTACAAGAAAACAAGGCTTAGACTTAACGAATGATTACATGATTATAATATCAAATAGTAATGGACTGACTCGAGCTCCTGTTGGATTCTAATATGAGGATACCATGGGTTTCTGGAACCCCATTCTGATTCAAGGATGTGGTTTTCTAAGGTTGACACCCACCTGGACTCTGGTTCTTGTCTATTTCTTGGATTTCTTATAAACCACTGAAGGGTGCATTACATTATTACTTGATTCATTTGATACACTCCTTTGATCCAACATTGAATAGTAAGTTCCATGGTGAAAGCCCATAGGGACCTATCCTTTATTATCCTCGTTTTACCTTGGTCGTTCACCTTGGACTCGGTAGGTACTTTATTGTAGAATTTCTTGGATTATTCTCCTTGCATTGCACTCTTACCCCATTAACTAGACTCAGATACTTCTATGTTAGCAATTTTTGAGATCAATGTTACCTTGGTCATTTCACTAGAACTCCCTCACCTGATATCATTTTTTGGTGGCCTTGTTACATTTTGGGACCTTCACTACATATACTATCATGAGGTGATGTCAATGATGGATATACCTCACATGACCTATTAAAATTAAATGGTAATTAGAAAATTTATGAACAATTTATGTGTTCTGACACTAGCTGAGGGTTGAAGCAGATACTTGGGTATTTAGTTATATTTATTTGTTTTCATTACTTTATATACACATTCCTACACACAACAATGTTCCATTACACGAGCCACATGTTATAGACACCATTGGTGGTGGCCCACTTAGATTTATGTCACAACCTCTCTGAGCTCAGTTTGGTACTCAGATTAGATTAAATGGTTTCATTTGTTGAAAAAGTATGCTTATGGCTTCAAAAACATGATTTCATTCTGTTAGGATAGAGCATGATACCACATGATGGAGTAGGATTTTTGATTTCAAGGAGTAATAATTTTTGACATTAAACAAGTGGACAATTTTATACCTATTTTCTTGTATCCATTATTTACATTGTTAAAATGACATGTCATTACATCATCATTGTTTCAGTTGACATAGATGTTGTTATTCTTGTTTATCAATTGCATCATTTTTCTTCCAAATATTTAATTACATTATTTCTTCTATTTACTAATATTTATATCCTTACACTTTGGTACACTATTATAATGAAGGCATTGTATCCCCACAAACACAACATAATCCATCACTACAAGTTGGAAACCTCTAGAATCTGGGAAGATGCACTTGAGGCCATGTGGCCCATAAGGCTCGTGGAACCTGCTTAGTGGAAACTGAGTTTTGAAAGACACATCAGAGATTGTTCCACTTGACTGTGTGAAATAGTGGTGAGGTTTGTTCCCTCCACATAGCCACATATTTGTATATATATTTGAAATTTTTTCCTCACATATGGTCACATTTTAGTGCTCTAGGTAGAATCAAGGTTCTTAGATGGGCTGTGGAGATGGAGATCCATTTTCTCCCTCACTTGGGATTGTTTATGAGAATATCTATGTTATTGTTTTTATTATGGTTTTTCTATCATATAATGATTGAAATATCTTATTTTTGATGATATGACTACTTCTATTGTTCCATATAATGCTCCATGTTCATTTTTTAGGGCATCTTACTATGCATGTATATATTATCACATACATGGGATTTACCCACACATGTAGTTTATTTTAAAGACGAAACAAAATCTATGTTGATTTCATAATATCATATGTATTATCATATTCATATAATTCATTTTTTCATTGAGCATGGATATAGATATATGGACTCTTTTAAAATTTTCTATTCTAGTTATTGTATCTTTTGGGAATCCTTTCTCATTGGGCATTTGTTTTTTCCCTTTACATTTCATTATAAGATTTCATACAATTTGTATTCCATATATGTTATTATATGATTGAATCTTACACTAGTTGTTATTGTATTTTATATTTATTCCTCCACTTCTTTAGGGAGATTCTTGGGTGCATGAGTATAGGTAATCTATTGAAATTCCACCCATTTTTATTTATTACTTTCAATGATTTTCCCCAGACTCTGCCCTATGGAGGTGGAATTGGGGTAGTTGTGTCTCATTAATCATATAGTAAAGTAGTATATGGTATACATAATATCATCGGATAGATTATTTTCATATTTCAATATACTCATTTAATTATTTTCTTTTACTAACATGGATAGAAAAAAATTCAATATGTACAAATTGAACAAGGGTATATAATGATTTGGGGAATTATTAACATGGATGAATAAGGTGAAACTTATATACATTTATGTCATATAGAATGTATAAAGGTAGTTTGAAAAATAAAATTGGAATATATATTTTAGGGGAGAAGTATTTTGAATGATTCAAATCATTAAAATCATAAATACAATAAATTATACCCTATTTAGAATCTGGGAACTGTAAAATTTATTTAAGATGAATTTTAACCATTATGAACATAGTGAAAATTTCATGTTTATGTGTGGTAGAGTGATCAAACTACAAATTTTAAAATAATGTTTTTGGAATTTATATATTTTCAACAATATTTTCTTTCAATTCAAAATAACCAGTCAAAATTTGATGATAATGTTTATACTAGATTAAAACTAAATATATTATATGAAAGTATTTTTGAATAGATAGAATCATTTGATAATTTAAAGGAATAAATCCTACAATTATTTAATTTCATTCATTTATTTTAATATTTAGCCAATAGAGATGATGAAGGAGCATAAAATATAAATCTTGAATTCAAAAATCACCAATGAAATTGGATGTCTTTTGATATGTAAAATTTTATATATTGAGAGGGAAAAAATATCATATTATATTTTTTCTAATTAGATTAATGTTTTTTAGGTTGGGATTCGTAATATTATTTAACCATTTAATTCTATTATGATACGAAAATCCTGGTATATGTTTTACAAAAACAACTTTTATGTTGTTGAATTTTTATGTCAATTGGTTAAATAATATAATTTTTTAAGATGAATTATTGAACTTTAAGATGTTTTTGGAGGAACATAGTGATATGTAAAATTATTTCAAATATAAACATATAGTAGAATAAATAGGTAAGGTTTTTCTCATAGTTATAAGGTAATTTATAACATCATATCTGTTTTCATTTTTGAAAAAATAAATTTAAACACAAGATGATATTTCCCACAAGATTTCATATGTATGAAGTGGTTGTTTGTGAAAAGTATAAATAATGATACAATGTATTATTTAACCTAGTGTAAAATTATATAGAGGAATGTAGAGGTTGAAAAAATTGGATCAGATTATATATAAGATGAATTTTCATTGGAGGATTCATATATTAGATACTAGATCTATCAAGCAATGTGGAAATTACTTAATTATAAAATATATTCTATGGAATATAGGGATACCTAATAAATTTGGGTTTTAAAGAATATAAATAAGAAAATTAAAATCATAATTTCACAATATATATTGGACATGAAAAATAGTAAAATATTATTCCTCTAATTTACCCAAATTGGGTAAGAAGATCTCAATGTTCTATATGGATCCCCTAAAACAGAAGAGGGAGGTAATGATCATGAGAATGTAAGAAATGATTCATGTGGTGATATTAATAAGGAAATATAGACCCATATTTTTGACTTGGGAAATACATCACCGAATATGGTATCTCGACATGAATTATAATTGGAGTCTTTTGTAACCATGAAAATATTGCACATATTCATGGAATAAATTTCCTATTAAATCACATGGGTGGATTCAATATAGTGTTATAGGATAATTATATAGATAGATATATAGTGTTATAATATTATATAAGTATCACTTTGAATAGGTGTCTTGGTTGAGTCATGTTAAGGATAAATTTTATAAATAACTATATTGTTTTCTTCTTTCTTTTTTGTAATTCTGCTCTAGTGGTGTAGCATTAGACCCATAATGATCATGGAATTGAGATTTATCCTACCCTTACTAATGGTTTCCATACATAATTGAATAATTATATTTTCTTTACCTTTATATATATTTTAATAGGTATTGAGAGTATGAGGTCTACAATATTTTATTATATTCAAGGATTATTTCTCTTATACTAGTGACACCCACACACCCCATTGGATTTTGAAATATTATTATATGATAGAGAGAAGTGGGGTGTTTTAGGAGTAATTTAAAGTGTCATATTACTAGTATATGATATAATAGGAGGTTTATGTATAATTGAACATCCCTTCTTCTTTCAAATGTTTTTATTGGAGAATCATTGTTGAGGACTTATGTTGTTGTTGAGAGAGGATTGTTCATTTAAGTGAATAATTATTTTACATGTACATTTATGAATATTTGAGTTTATTAAACTAATTTTAAAATTTAATTCCAAAAAAAAATTCATTAAATTATTAAATTGATAGAATATTTTTGATAACACTCTAGACACATCCGCACAATAATAAAGGAATTATAAAAACACTCCTCCTCTTTGGAGGAAACCTGAGTCCTAATTTTCACAGCATTGTACTTTGATTTAATTATGATTACTAAAGGGCCCATAAAAATTTCTAGACAATAATGTAAGATCAGGAGATGTTAGATAAATGAAATTTTTATATACGTTATTGTAAATTTAATGAGTATATATAGGCCATTGTGTCTGTAAGTTCATTGTATGGATAATGATTAATATTCATATGTGTTGTTTCTACTCAGTTATTTGGTGGTACATCATATGAGTGATTTACTAGTTTTATATTTTAGACTATGGGGGACATCATGTATTAATATCTACTGTTTATTTTTTTTTATGTTCATAATATGGATGGGTGATGTTTAATTGTCAATAAATTTAGGAAATTCTATGACACCTGGTAACTTAAGAAACCAATAAATACATGACTTATAACATGTTTTTACTTTTAATAAATGTTGTTCATATTTTTAGTTTTTGTTTTTTGAGAATTAAGAAATACTATTATATATAAAACTTTTATAAAACATTGTATACACCTTCACAAAAATTATATTTTTTGATAAATAATTTTCTTCTCCTTACACACTGATTTCATTCATGACATTTTTTTATAATTCAAGATGCATGACCATTGACCTTTCTATAATTCATGGAAATCCTTAAGACCTGTGTTTTTTTATTATTGAATGAGCACAAAAATACCATTAAGGGATATAAAAATATTGAAAAACTATAAATCCATTGAAAATTCATGAAAACATAAAAATAATTTACATTGTCTATATAATAATATTTTGAGACAAAAATATCAATTTACATACTAAAAAAATAATCTTCAAGGACCATAGTTTTTATTAAATATGAAAGTATAAATGAAAAATAATAATCATGAAATTTAATTTGAAAACATGAAACCTCATTAAAACAAATCATTCAGCTTTTGAATTTCATAAACATTCCATAATTAATGAGTTCATTTTCCTATATTACAAAATCATGTGATTCCATTTAAAAACTATAGAAAATATTTATAAACCATGTAGGAAATATTGGGTTATTATCCTTAAAATATCCAATAAATATAATCACTTATCCTAGTAGTTACCTAATATATTAAGAGTAACCTATCACTAGTAAACGCTATCAGTTGACCAAATTTTCTAGAGAGTTATGTTGTGCTAACCCATTATTCTAATTTTTTAGGTGAACCTTTCCCTGATAAAACATTTTAACGAACCATATAATTAATAAAACACTAATATTACTCAAATAATCCATTAAAATAATATAAATTGTCATTCAATCCCATAATCAATATCATATAAATAAACTAAAAATAATAAAAATAAATTTCCATTTCCATTTAAAAAATTATAAAAAAATAACATATATAATTTTAAGTAAAATATTTTCCTATAAATAACTATTGAAACATGTAAAATGTATTCAAAATAAAATAATTTTTATAATTGTTTGAAAACTCATTCTTTTTATTATAATTTAAAAAATATCTTTTTAACACATTGGTAATGAAAATAAAAAAAATACATCTAATGGAAAAGTTAGAAAGTTTCCTTTTATTCCATTGTAATGAAATTAATTAATTGTAAAATATAATATTCATAAAAATTTTAACCATTAATAAAAACATCAATGAAGAAATTTAATAGAAATAATACCATTAAATAAAATGAGTTTGAAGGTAAAAAATAAAATTAATTGTTTTAATGAATGTCCCTTACCTAAAGTCAAAACTAGTTTCCTTCATATGTATACCTTTATGCGAAATAATATTATATTAGTTTTATAAAATATAAATATATGTTTCCATGATAATTTCATTAAATTTCAAGAATATATTTTTTTTACCAGGATTTATTTGGTTGTAAATTGGTTATGTTCAAGTTTTATGCTTTGTAGACGTTCGATTCACAAGTAAAAAATGTATTTTTTAGGTTAAATATTGTCAATGTGATCATGTTTATATAATATCAATAATATTATTCATGAAAATTTTATTATTTTTTTATATTAAATATTCTTTATTATCATCTTGGGATGGTGGACATAAAAAATCTAAATATGTTGTATCATAGAGGTAGTAGTCCCCACATACAAATGAGTGACGTTTCTATTTTTTACATGAAGAAAAATATATAAGGTAAATAATATTTTAATCATATAAAATCAGATTTAAATTTTTTATTTTGTATTTATTAATTATTTTCATCCTTATTACCAACCCAGTTAGACAGTAATTAAAAAATTGCATCGCTTCATGGATGTTTCATCTCATAAGTATGTACAAGAAACATTTCCATTTTCCAAAAAATGATAATGTTAACCAGTACCGAAATATTTTTTCATTATATACACCAAATAATATCATAAAACTCATATATAATCATTAATTAAATAATTTTATCCATATTTTTGATATGGTGATTGAAAATGAAGCACACCTCTTCGTAGAGGTGGTAGTCTACATGTAAGCACAAGAAAATTTTTAATTTCCCATAAGTTAGAAAATGAGATGTGAAAGGGTTGTAAAAAAATAATAATAGAATTATGTCGTATTTAAAATAATGATTTTATTAATTTGAAATGGTAAAATAATATTTTAATGAGGAATAATTAATAAACATGAAACAATTTATTAAAAACTATACATCATTGGGATGCCACCCTTTTCGTAGACCTTATTCCTTCATAGGATAACATTTTGGTTGGAAAAAACCTTTAGGGCATCTGATGAGATAATTGGAAGGAATATTTTCCAAGATTTTTCAAGATAAATTTATTAGTATGTGTTTGAAAGATAGGGTATGAGATTTGATTTTATATCTGAGGAGGGTGGTTATCTTATAAAAATATGGAATATTAATATATAATAAGTATATCTAACTCCCCTAAAATTATCCAAGGTACCATGTATTTTAATAAATGTTGGACGTGGTGTTAATATAATCTACCAACCAAATTTATTCAAGTTTAAGAGTCCAAATAATCCTTATCATTTGGTTTAACCACCTCGTGTTCCCTATTTGAAAATAACTATTGTAACACATCAGTCAATGTTTACAGGTCAAGAGATTAATTTTATAAATGTTAGGTGCAACATAAATGTACCATTAATAAATAAATCATTAATATCCATTTACATTGAGTTATTATTATATTTTCATGATTTTATAATTATTTTATAATATTTTTTAACATTAAACACCATTATAGTTAATTTTTTTGATTAATGAAAATAATTTATTTTAAAGGAATCATGATATTCATGTTATTTAATTTTTTGACTTAAATGATAAATTATACTTATAAATTAATAATAAACTTCATGAAATATGGTAAATTATACAAATATTATCAGTTTTGATATTTTTAAAACCCATAATTTAAATTTTTTCTATTAATTCATGACTATATTATTGATGCTACATAATAATTTTAAATAATTATACTATATTTATATATTAAAAAGTAATTAATAAAAATTAATTAAATTATTATACATCATTAGGATCTTGATGGTTCATTTATAATGTATATTTAATTTTAACCTAACCATATCATGTTTTTTATTTTAGAAAATGATAGAAAATGAAATTTATTAATTATAACACATCATTATCCTTGATTGCAAATAATATTTAAATTGATGAAAGATAAGATAGAAATGAAGTATGATAATTTCATCCAGAACTCATTCAATAATAACATGATCTTTTGGCCACCTGAGTGGGTCCCCATCCAAGTTATCCATATGACCATAGGCGAACCTCCCAGAATTCCAGTAGCTGCTGACTAGTAAGAGTGGTCAAATGAGGATCATGGGGAGGAAATACCCCCTATATCAGAGTGAAAAGTATAATAGTCAATGACTAGTTTTCATTAATAATGAATAATCTAATAGTGGAAATTTTATAAATAAAAATTAAAACTAACTTCTGAAATATAATAAAGGATCGATCAACCCTGTAAACCAATAGTCGACATCCAACATGGATATTCACATATACATACTAGTTGAAAATAAAATTTAAAAACACTTGCCTCACAAAAACACCAAGACTCGCCAAAACCTAATCTCTAACATCATTTGATTATTCCTCTTGATCACTCTATCCTCAAACTCATCCTAATACAAATCATGCAAAAATAAAATAGGAGCTACTCCAGTACCAATATGAAATAGTGTCTCGAGAAGGGTGTGAGTATGAAACTTGAAAAGGAACCATAGATGTCGTCCCATAACAACCAATATATTCCTTGATTTGGGTATATGGAATCCAAAAACATAAATAAATAAACATTGAAACATTAATTAAAATAAATCAATAATATATACTTCAGACTAATGCCAAAATGTCCCGTGGACTATGCCGACACATATAATAACCATACCAATATAAATCCTCATGTTTTGGGCCCTTATAAACCATAAATTTATTATCCATCACATGAGTGTCTTCGAGCCTAATATATTTTGATGCCAATATAAATATCGAATCGTAGTGTAACCCAAACAACCCTCATATCTAGCCTCAAATGACCAAAAAAATAACTAATAACGGCCTCCTGAAAAAATACATGGAATCAAAAGAATCTCTATAAAATATAATAATATAAATTGATTGAGGATAATTCACATTAATCCCAACTAGTCATTAAATCAAAATCATCCCTTAATTTACCAGGGTAAATGACCAAATCCAAGACATCACTGGTACCCCCATCAAGAATGGGTAACACTTTATAAATGAATGGCTAGATTTTGGGTCTGATCAAGGAATATCATCATTATAATAAAAATCACTACAAATTCATACCCCATTCCTATGTGGAGGGGTTATAGTAAAGATAGAAATACTAGGTACTTATGTATTCCATGGTGTAAAACCTAGACAATAGGATGAATCCTGATGTTGTGGGTATTCTTCCGGTGTCTCTATATCCATATACTATCAATCAACTAAATTCCATGTTGGCATTATCATAGAGTCCCCATCATAACCATATCACCTAAGTCCCAAGGATATATCCAAGAAAGGACTTTTGGTTATCCCAAGAATTACATTTTTATCACAACAGGACTACATGTTGGGTTATAGGAAGAACATATGGATGTCATAGTTGTATTAAAAATAAATACAAGAAAGACTAAAAATAAATAGTTTGGATTTTTAAACACCTAAACCCATCACAGTGATTAGAAGCCCCATATTCTTACATGTTCGGTGTAGGTTATAAGGTGACTCCCACAACCAACTCTACATAGTCAATATGTATCTACTCATGGTCGACCAATCATTGGGGTTTCTGCTAGGTCTATAGGTCACAATAATGTAGAGGAACCATCACATGGGTCCTCAATCCCATCTAGGTCTCATGTCAACATCCAACTCCCGATGAAAATTGCATCCCACTATGTCATTGAAAGGGTAGAACCACTACATCAACTGTATAGGTTACACCATATTGGAAAACATTCAATAGATTGAACCTAAAACATCTATTTCTTGATGGTTTCACTCGTCCTATTCTACCACCCATCCCAGGTTCATTCAACATTATAATCATGAAGCACCCCTGAGGGTCTTGGTATAAAAGGATGCCTGACTAACGGTCAAGGACTAGTCCACTAGTATCCAAATTTTCTATCTAGAGAAAAAGGTCCCATCATGTGGCTTGAATCACTGTCGGTATATGAGATATAATTTATTTAAACCATTTAATTAATTAAAAATTTATAAGTTAGTTTACTTATTAAATAATTCTTTTTGTTCAATGCATGAACATCATATGGTTGTGAGGTCATGGGTTACAATGCATATAATCAAAGGCATAAAAAATATGGTTTGAATGCTAGACCAACTACCTTTAACTGACGTATTCCACTTATTTTAATGGTTTCATGTCACTTTAATGGTTTTCATAGGACTTACCAACCTCATACAATGTCTACTTAACCCACATTATGTTCTTGTTCTTAAAATAATAGAATTTTACTAGAACAGCCTTCAAAGGATCCCTAATGGATCATCTCACATCCCTAGACCTACATTGAATGAGATATACTATAATTAATTTAAAAAAACTTGGATTTAAAATTTAATTTTTAAATACATATGAAAAAACATAATGATTTAAAACGTTAATGAATCACAAAAAAAATTTTGTAGATGGAATCCTAAGACGACATCAAACTCAGATTCATGAATCCCCCTTGAGAATTGATATATTCAACTATACATAGATGGAATTTAAAATTAGAACCTTGCCTATAGAAAATAAAATAATAAATTAAGGTAGTATGAGGCAAGCCCAGATTAATATAATTATGAAAATACTTTAAAACACTAGGAAACACCAAAAAAACACCACCTTGAAGTGGCATAAGGAATGAAGGAAAGGGGTGGGAAACCAATACTGGGTGATGAAAAACCAATTGGGGGATGGGGATTCCCATATAAAAACATGGGGGTAATTAACCCCTATAAAATAACTATTGGTTAGATGGTAGAAGCCAACGAGAAGTCATTGGATCCTAGAAGTGAATACTACCACTCTCAAACCCTTCCGTCCAACCGATCACTCTATTGAAAATTTAATAATTGTATCCACTAACCTCTCTCATGTATCCTTTAAGGCTATATTGATGACTCTTAATCCTTTATCCAGGTCTAAAACACCCATTATAGGTTCTTAGACTCCGTAAAATTAATTTTTATGCAAGTTCTCAAAATGATTCAACCCCTAATTTGAAAAATACAATTTCACCGCATATTTCAAAGGAGAATATAGGCATATGTCCTTTAAAAATACCCTCCATAACACATATTTTCCCAATGATGTATTGTTGGGCACTCAAGAAATATTCTCGGCCTACTCAGGTCATCCTCCTGACACTATAACCTGGTTTCCCATCTCGAATACTCAAACACACTCTTAAAGAATAGATAGAAACATATTTTTCTAATGACACCAAACCATGATTCAATGCTCTTATGAAATTTATGAAACTCAGAAATGGTTCTCCATGATACCTTACCATCTCTAGAGACAAATAGATCAACATCGAACTCATTATTAGTTTCATGGTTCCAACAACATTGGTAATAAATCATATCTTCTAATTATAAATATTTGGCATCCCCGTCCCTTTTAATTGAACATTTTAAGTCCATATCTATGATAAAAAATACATGAATAATATGTTAATCACCATACAACACTGAATTATATATAAATTCGCCAACCCACAATAGTTCCTCTCTTTTTTTCTAAACATATTATATATATGGTTGAGAATGCCTCATGAAATCATATCATGATCAAAATATATTTCCCAAAAATCCCGGGCCAGTTCATGAAAAAACAAGTCTTATAACAAATAACATACACAATGTGGTTTTAGACTCACCAAATTCCATATTACATAAAACATTTGGTCAGAAAACCTCTAACTGACTATTATCTAAAAAGATTTTCTACCTCAACTGATGTGACTAAAACACCAGATCCCAAGGCTCTGATTCCCATGGAATTCTAATATCCCCCAAGAACACTCATGAAATCCCATGAAATAATATTTTTATATTCTATGGTTGAGTAATAAATTTCCATTTCCACTATCTATACATACTATGAGCACCAAGACACCACCAACCCGACCATGTTTGAGTTACTTCAAAACCACCCATATACTGATTCCCACACTCACACTCCACCAAATACTATGTTCATATTTTTATCTACAATTCACCATTTAATCCCAATTTAACTGGGACTATTTATCCACCAGAATAATATAATCCATCCAATGTCTGGTCTCACTCTCTTGTACACCTTTTTTATGAGGGTTACATATCCCATGAAAAACAACACACTCCAAACTATAATATTTCATATGTGTAAATACCCGGAATTTCCATGGAATTTTTTTTAAAAATACATGGTAATTTTACAAGTCCCTGAAAATTTACGGTGCTTGATTCTAAGGCCCAGTGTGAACGTAATCAATTTCTAATGTTTTGTTTGGGTACGTTCAGTAAACTTTCTAGAAGAATTTTATAACTTTTGAACCGGTTCTTGAAAATGAAATCTGAGGGAACCGTTGAACTTGCATCACTGTTATTCACATACAAATACTTTCATCTCGATGGAAGTTGGTTGAGAAGGAATGTTAGTTTTTTGGAGTTTTTATGAATAAAATTAAATAAAATAAGTATGTATCTTTTATTGGTGCTTAAAACCACCAAGAGGATGTTAGGAGTGGGGGCCACCACACCATAACATCCAATGAGAGGTTATGTTGGTAGGGCCCACCCTAGGTTTAAACACCTCTATTCAATTAATGTGGTGGGGACCACCTGACGATGAAACCCATGAACTCCCCATTTATTGAGCTACCACCCATTAAACCTCTTGAACTGAGTTAATTAATTTGAGCCTACATAGAAGAATTAATTAAGTGGAGCCCCCCATTCAATTAATCCTACATTTGAATTCATGCCAACCATTAAAATAATGGATCATCTATTATTTAATTGTGGATAGAAACATTCTTTTGGTGGAACGGAGGAAGAGGAGAGCTAGTGAGAACCATCCTCCCAATGAAGAACGCAATGAATAACGGTGATTCTTCTTCCTCAGTCTTCTACCCGGACACTTTCCAATTCGTGAGCTTAAAATTTAGAGTGTGTGACAAATGTGGTGAACAAATATATGACGTTATCTTTCCAAAACATTGTCAATGAACAACAATACAATGTAAGTGTTGTTTTATGATTTGAGTTCAAAATTGTTCTGTTCTACGTCGTTTAGTCATGGGTAATGTTTTTTCCAACTGATAACACCATAACATGGAGGAAACAAATAGCACGAACACAGCCCGACCCACCCCCTTAATTTTTTTCCTTGCTTTTTGATGACCACGGTGGAGCAATAGCATCCAGCATTAGACCGGCCGTGGAGAAACCAGTGGCGCAAGGCTACCGGGTCACCGGAGAGTGTGGCACTGTTGCGCCGCGCGAAGTAGAATGGGGATTCGGCCAGGCCGGGCCGCGGCGGAAGGGTGCGGCTCCATCGCATTATGGCCAGGGTGGGCTGCAGTGGAGGAGCAGGGGCGGTCAGCGTCAGGCCGACCCCCAGTAGTGTTGAGCGGCGGGTCACTCGGCCAGCAGGGAGGACCGGGACCCCACTGTGTCCCGCGTAAGCTGGACTGACACCACCTGGTGCCGGTTGGGACTCCACATGAATGGATCTTCCATTCAGGATCTAGGGGGTTCTGGGCCTCCCACCAAGACAAGGTTGAGCTGGACCCCCCACGGGCCACTAGGCCACTGGGCCGGACCCAGCACGGGTCAAACCCAGCGCAGGCCGAACCTTGCGCGAGCCGGGCTGCCCCACGGGCCGGGCCACCCACTCAGGTCGGGCCGCCGCCATGATCCGGGTTGGACCCACATACTAGGTCGAACCCCATCCAGGTCCTGGGACTGGTCGGGACGGTCCAACTGGGTCGGACCAGACCCGTACCCGCTATGGCATGTTTTCACCTTTTCAAACATACCTTGGGCAACGGGTGTCCGATCGACGAATCGTCTGCGAAGATGGAAGTCATGGAGTGAGGCTTCTATTTTGGCATACCCCACATGATTCTTAGACATAGTTGGTGTACGTTCGGGTTGGTTGGAACCAATGATCCAACCGGTCCCCTGGAACGGAAATTCTAATAACTCACTGACTGAGCGTTCGATTTCCACTCCATCTTTTGTGTTGGGACCCCAATGAAGAGGCAGAACAATGAGATACTATTTTGTGGGACTTCATGACATTTGGTGGATCGACCAATAGCTTGTGGAGTGGATCCTCCCAGAGACGAGCGAGCGGAGTACTGAAACCTAGTATCTGGTTGATGCATCATGACTACTGACCTTTCGAATCTGAGTGTTTCGACTAGCCTAGTGAGGAGCACCTCTGTGTGATGCGGCAGACCCATAGTGGGGAGCACCAATGTGTGATGCGGCAGACCCAGGATACTTGACAGGAGAAGTACATCAGCAGGCTACGAGGAGAACCACCTCTGTGTGACGCGGAAGACCCACCGTGGGGAGCGTCTCTATATTACACCGCAGCCCCACGGTACTCTACAGGAGGAGGACCAAAACAGTCCAGGATAGTGGGAAGCGCCTCTATGTGATGTGGCATTCCCACAGTACTCTATAGAGGAGGAATACACCAGTATCTGAGGTTTCCAAATTTAGATTGGGAATTTTACATATTACCACCCCTTGAATAATATTCTTTTTTTGACCTAGGTCAATTACTTTTGTGTTTTCTTCATGATTGAGATGGGTTACTAGGTAACTTAGGTATATGTATGGGCATATACCCAAGTATTGTTTATCTGTTGATTTCATACTTTGTGGTTTATCCTTGTTGGATTTTCTAAGACCTTGAGGGTCTCAGGGTCCCTACTGAGTATCGTTATACTCACTCCAGTACGGGATATGCCCGCAACTCGTTGTGTTGGTTTCAAATGACGGACAGCGTTGACTAAGGCAGAGAGTAGTAGAATTGGACGGTTTCCGAGGATGGAAAACTCAGTGTGATGGTACACGGAGTGGACGGATAGACTTGGAGTGTAGAGGAGGTCATATGTACCTACCATTCAGGTAGGAACCTTGGAGGACGACCCAATAGCTGCTTACTTTTCCTCAGTTGTACTTTTTTTAGTTGTACTGTTAATTTTCTGTTTCCTTGTAATTTGTTGTTGGGCTTGCATTTCTAGCCCCTTTTTACTTTCCAGCACTCATTTTTGTATATAGTTTTTACTTAGTGTCCGTTTCTAGTTGTACTATGTGTTTACAATTTATAAAGTAAATGCTTTCCCAGCTTAGAGATTTATGGATTTGGTGATATTCGCCATCCCCTGGGCAATGGAAGGTGGGCTTGGGGTAGTCACGACACGAGCCCCGAGGACGGGTCGTGACAAATTGTTATCAGAGGATTCGGTTCTACCAAAAAACATAGAACTTCGATCATTCTCTTCTGTGAAGAAATACTCTTAATGGTACTAAGTGTGGTTTTTAGTTCAGGGAGTCCAGTGTTGGTGTGTGTGGCCGACGTATCCATACATCGGGATGCTGAATACTGATTTCCAACATAGTGCATGAAAACACTTATTGAGTGCATGTATCTAAATTATTTCTTAATTCATCTAAACCTGGTCATCTCACCAAGTATAATCTTTTTATCATGTCACAATTGTTTCATTCAGGATGCCTCCCCGCAGAGCCCCGATAGTAGTACGCTCTGACAGCCCACTGAGCGATGAAGCCTTAGTATAGGGCCCTTTACAAACAGAGGTACCAGTAGTACCACTTTCTATTTGGCCATTGATGCCACCATCCCCAGCAGTACATGATGCACGCCGTTTGAGCGGGTTGCATGTGTTCCAGTGCTAGAGGACACCAAGGTTCTAGGGAGAGATAAACCCACATGCCGCTGAGGATTGGATGGAGGATATGGTGAAAGTATTCAAGATATTAGGGACACAAGCAGATTTCATGGTGATCCTTGCTGCAAGCCTCCTTCAGGTGGCAGCAGGTAGATGGTGGAGCCTGATGCTCCAGGTGCATGATGAGGCAGCGCTTCTCTGGGCAGACATCGAGATCCTGTTCTGGGAGGATTTTTTTCCAGTGACTCTATGAGCAGTGTAGATATAGGAGCTATTGTATCTATAGCAGGGTAGAGTGAAGGTAGCTTAATACACAGTGAGGTTCACCAACCTATCGTGATACTCCAAAGATAAGGTATGAGACCCATTCTTCAGGGCCCGAACCTTCAAGAAAGGGTTCAGGCGAGATATAAGGGCATCAATGATCTCTCTCAACATCCTGATACAGGAGGGGGTGTTAGAGAGAGCCCTCCTAGTAGAGAGTTTCCGGGATGAGCAGTCACCAGTAGTGAGACCCACTACTGGTCGACATGCAGCGAGGTCTTCGGTGGCTAGCAGTAGACAGATGACGTAGAGGTCCAAGAGGACCAGAAACACCGATGGACGACTATGCGAATCAGGATCAGATGTGCGAGGCACCTGGGGCAGTGAGGATATCATCGTGTAGCTAGCAGTGGACAACCTTATGAGGTGTTACCACCACCACCACCAAGAGGTCCTCCCTGACCATAGGGAGCAGGTGGATAGGGGAGAGCTCGGCTTCGGGCAGCTGAGGCTTACGATCACAGTTCTCCGAAGATGATTCGAGGTATTATCTATGTCTACTCCACCATAGATGCAGTTTTTATAGACATAGGTGTTAGAAAATCTTTCATTTCCAATTCCCTCTTTCACATCATGGAGATTCCGACACAGCCGTTGGCTCGATCCTTACAGCTAGAGACTCCAACGAGAGTAGAAATGACGATTACGCACTAGTTCTGGCACTGTGAGATTACTCTTGGAGGAGAGTGCTTCGGTCAGGATCAACTCGAAGCTGGTTCAAGGCCTTATGACATTATCTTGGGTATGGACTGGTTATCTACATTCCATGCACAGATAGAATGTATTAGGAACAAAGTGTGGTGTGTCCACATGGATGGGAGAAGGTTCAACATCACCAGTGAGAAGGGAACCTTTTTTGACAGGACGAGCTTAATCGAAGGAGGGTGTAGCCGATCACTCACCAGTTGGGTTTCCTTACACTCAGAGTAGTTGATGTGGAGAGTACGACATATCCTGCAGTGGTGGACCAGTACATGGATATGACAACCCTGCTTTTTATTACAACTTAAACATGCTTTATTACATAAAACTTCACTTGATACAACAAAGAAGATCGAGAGGTTTAGTGTCTTTGGGGCTTAGGATCATTACATAAAAACTTTAAACTTGAAATACAACATCCTTATTGAAAACTTCCTTTACATGACCACTACATTCCTTCGTACTTAGCATTGCATGGGATAACCTGAGGACATGCATAAGAAAAGGGTGAGCTATAAAGCCCAGTAAGGGAGTACACAATGAATAACATGAGGAGTACAAAACATGTTAGGCAATAGGCATATCAATAGAGCATAATAGAGACATGAACATAAAGGCATGATAAAGCATGATAATCATAACATGGAAATGTGGCAACAACACTTAACATTGAATTAGCATGAGCCAAGGCTCATTGCACATGGAGCATGAGTAAACCCTCATTGCACTTGAAGCACGAGTAAACCCTCGTTGCACTTGAATTAGCATGAGTCAACACTCATTGCACATGACGTATCATGATACTATACTTTACCCAATGCATTGGAGCGCTATAAAGGGAGCACCCTTCTTAAACATTTCATTTTATGCATAAGTGTGCCACATGGATCATAAAACATGGATACATAAAACATAATCATTTCTTCCACGATAAAGGAATGTGGAATTCATACATGAAACTTTACAATCAATATGTATATGTGCATAAAGGTGAATACCCTTGATGGAGAAATGGGCATGGTATTCAGTACACAAAGACCTTGGCTTAGAAAATCGGTGCGATTTCGGCAGCGTAACGGCGTGACATAAGAATTCATAAAAAAGGTTGATGAGAGAGAAAGGGGTTACTCATCATATTTACATGTAATGGACAGTAAGGAGATCATATATATATATGTCCCAACAATAGAAATGGAATTTAGATTCATGATACAAAAGTATAGCTTGAATATAAAAGAGGAGAAAAAGGTTCCTTTCGGAATTTCGGCATAGTAACGGGTGTACATGGGAGGCATTTAATGAGAGAGAAAGGGGTCTCCCATCATTAAAACAATAAGAGGGCAGTATGGGAGAGGTGAGAAACCATACCCCAACATTCATAAATGAAATTAAAAGGGCAATACAACTTAAAGAAAATTGACAAAAATGAGAAAGGAAGAAAAAACCCTTACTTGGAAGTGTGCTTCCAAAGGCTAGAGAGAGGCTTGTGAGAGGCTTCTTGGGAGCTTGGGGCACCTTGAGAGGATTCTAGAGAGAGTAGGGCAGAGGTTGGACGAACTTCAAGGGCTTTGAGTGAGGAGGAAGTGGGAGCTTGGGTGGGTTTATATAGGAAAGGTGAGAGAATTCTTTATTATTTAGGTTTGGGACCCCTTATATTAAAATAATCCAAACCACAAACCATCCCATGGTATTTGCCCATGGTTTCTGGAAAAGGAAAGAGGAAAACAATATTTTACAAGGCCAAGGTCCGAAATTATTAAAAAATTAGGGTTGCTTATGTGGAGGTGAGTCACACTCCCATGGAAATTAATTTAAAAAGGCAAAGTGTTGAATAAGTCTTGAGGGCTCCATTAATGCTTTGAAAAGTGAGTCAAACAAACCCAAAACCTCATTATTTTAATGATAAAACACATATTGGCCGAACATAAGGATTATGGTATTTTATTACATCACCATTGGGTCATTATGATGTCATAAAACACATTATATATTTAAATAGTATTTAATTTTTACCCAAAAATTTGACTGTCTCAGAAAATTATGAAAAATTCACCGTTGGATAATTTCGACGTCCTGATTCCAAAAATAATATTTATTTTATCTAAATAATTTTCTAAATATGTGAATTTTTACTTTTAAAATAAAAACCGACATTTATAAAAAATTCACGGGTTTTGACAGAAATGGCTTTCAAACCTTAATAAAAATTTTAATTGCATTCATAAAATTATAAGATCATTTATATTTAATAAAAATTAATTTAATATTAATAATAATATTTTATTAAAATATTATTTAATTCAAAAATCCTTTAATTTAATAAAATATAATTCTTAATTAAATAATAACTAAAAACATCATTTGTACTTTAAAAACTAATTACAATGCATCAAAAATGACTAGAAATTATATTCATTATTATATACAAAAAAATAATGTACATGAACATGGTGCTACTTATTTGTTACATAACCCCTTAAAATAGCCGCATAAGACCTAAGGGTAAGGTGTGCGATGGTGACAGACTCTTGGGGTTGCTCGGATAACATCGCTCGAGTGGTAATCTCTATCAACTTCCATTTTTCCCGTAGACGATCACGTTCGAGCTTGACTTGATGAAGCTCAGCTTGGGCTTGGTCAAGGGAAAAGCCCAAAGACGCCACCTCCTTTTCGAGATCCGACAAATGGGCTTCGTAAGGGGAAATTCTACTGGATGAGGCCATCGCTTCCTTTGTCTGAGTAGAAAATTGGTTCGTTAAAGCCTTATATTTAAACTACCCAGACGATCACTGTTCAACGGCTATAAAAGTAACGGTCACAAATCTTAACGTAAAACTTAAAGAAGTTGACATCTTATAAAAACATTTTTCATAAAGAAACATTTAACTGGATCAAGAGGGATTTTCCATTAATGAAACTTTGGGTCGTTACAACATTCCCCCCTTAAGAAATTTTGCCCTCGAAATTTTCCTTTTCCCACACTAAAACAAATGTGGGTAACTTAGCTTCATCATATCCTCCGACTCCCAAGTTGCTTCTTCAAACTTGTGGTTTCTCCACAACACCTTGACGAGGGGCATTGTCTTATTTCGTAGAACTTTTTCTCTACGATCCAAGATCTTCACTGGTTGCTCCTCATAAGAAAGATCGTATTCTAATTGTACCACCTCGGAAGAGAGTACATGTGAAGGGTCTGGTATGTACTTCCTTAAGAGGGATACATGGAAGACATCATGCACCTTGGCCATAGTAGGTGGAAGTGCTAGTAGATAGGCCACAGCCCCAACACGATCAAGAATCTCGAAGGGGCCGATGTACCTTGGACTTAACTTCCCTTTCTTTCCAAACCTCATGACCTTCTTCCACGGAGATATGCGTAAAAACACCATGTCTCCGACTTTAAACTCAAGGTCTCGTCGACGATTATCTGCATAAATCTTCTGTCGACTTTGGGCTGCCTTGATATGCTGCTGAATGGTTTTCACCTTCTCCACCATTTCTTCGACCATTTCTGGTCCAAGCAGCTTACGTTCACCGACCTCATCCCAACATGCCGGTGTTCTACACCTTTTCCCATACAGGGCTTCATATGGTGCCATTTGGATGCTCGAGTGGAAACTATTATTATAAGAGAACTCAACTAGAGGAAGATGTTGATCCCATCCTCCTTTAAAGTCCATTGAGCACGCTCTCAACATATCCTCAAGTGTTTGGATAGTCCGCTCGGATTGGCCATCAGTTTGAGGATGATAGGCCGTACTGAAGTTCAGTTCAGTATTCAGAGCATGTTGAAGACTCTTCCAAAACTTAGAGGTAAATCTTGGATCTCGGTCCGACACAATAGATAGTGGTACTCCATGCAACCGTACCACTTCCCTGATATATATCTGTGCCAGTTGATCCAAAGAGAAATCCTCTCGAATAGCAATGAAGTGTGCAGTCTTTGTAAGACGATCCACAATAACCCAGATTGCATTATTGCTTTTGGATGTCCTTGGAAGTCCAGTGACGAAGTCCATGGTGATGTTCTCCCATTTCCATTCTGGTATGGGCAATGGTTGCATCATCCCCTTATACTTCTGCCTCTCTGCCTTCACTTGCTGGCACACCAGGCACTTTGATGTATATTCGGCGATCTCTTTCTTCATATTATCCCACCAAAAGTTTTCTCGGAGATCTCGATACATCTTTGTGCTCCCTGGGTGAATAGAGAAATTTGAACTATGTGCATCATCCAAAAGTTCCTTCTTCAGCTCCGAACATGATGGGACACATAGTCTTTTCCCAAACCGCACAATTACTTCTTCATTAACATTAAACTCTGAGGATTTTCCCTTTTTGATAGCTTCCACTTTTTCTTGGATTCTCACGTCATCCTTTTGAGCATCCTTTAACCTTTCCAAAGGAGATGGTTGAGCAATCATTTGTGAAAGGATTGATGATGTTCCCTTCTTTATGATTCCCACGTCCATCTTCATCAAGTCTAAGAAGATTGGATCCTTCTCAATTCTCATCATTGATAGAATTGCTAGATCCTTTCTACTTAGGGCATCCGCCACCTTGTTCGCCTTCCCAGGGTGGTAATGTATTGAACAATCATAATCCTTTATGAGCTCTATCCATCTTCTCTGGCGCATATTAAGATCTTTCTGTGTGAATATATATTTAAGACTCTTGTGGTCAGTATATATCTCACATTTCTCTCCATAGAGATAATGCCGCCAGATTTTCAAGGCAAAGATCACCGTCTCCAACTCCAGATCATGCGTTGGATAGTTTCGTTCATGGATTTTCAACTGTCTTGAGGCATAGGATATCACTTTATCATTCTGCATTAGCACACATCCTAAGCCCTTCTTCGAAGCATCACTGAATACCACAAAAAGCTCCCCACTTGTGGGTAAAGTGAGCACAGGTGCAGTGATAAGCCTCCTTTTCAACTCCTTGAAGCTTTATTCGCATTCATCACTCCAAGCAAACTTTACTCCCTTTCGAGTTAGCTTGGTAAGAGGGTTGGACAATCGTGAGAAGTTTCTCACAAATCGTCGATAATATCCAGCTAACCCCAAGAAGCTACGGATATCAGTTACCGATGTTGGCCTCGGCCATCCCTCAATTGCATCTGTTTTGGAGGGGTCCACAGATATCCCATTGCTTGTGATGATATGGCCCAAGAATGAGACCTCCATCAACCAGAACTCACACTTGCTGTACTTGGAATAGAGCTTCTCCTTGCGCAAAGTCTCCAGTACAGTTCTTAAATGCTCCTCATGGTCCTCCTTGGTTTTGGAGTATATTAGAATATCATCTATAAAGATTACCACAAATTTATCTAGGTAATCTCTAAAGACTCTATTCATCAAGTCCATGAATATTGCTGGAGCATTGGTGAGTCCAAAAGGCATTACTATGAATTCATAGTGCCCGTACCTTGTACGAAAAGCAGTCTTGGGGATATCTTCCTTCTTCACCCTTACTTGATAATATCCCGACCGCAAGTCGACCTTGGAGAAGTATTGTGCTCCACGCAGCTGATCAAACAAGTCATCGATTCTTGGGAGAGGATACTTGTTCTTTATCGTGATTTTGTTAAGTTCACGATAATCGATGCAAAGCCGCATTGACCCATCCTTCTTCTTGACGAAGAGGACTGGTGCACCCCATGGTGATGCACTTGGGCGTATAAACCCTTTATCCAGATTCTCCTGTAGTTGTTTCTTCAGTTCTTCAAGCTCAACCACAGCCATTCTATATGGAGTCTTGGATATTGGTAGCGCCCCAGGTATAAGTTCAATTGAGAACTCAACATCTCTTCTTGGAGGAAGACCAGGAAGTTCCTCGGGAAATACTTCAGTGAATTCCCTCACAATAGGCATTTCTCCAAGGGTGGTTTCTTCCTTGGACTCAATCATCTGATCCAGATATGCGTGCTCATAAGGCAGTAATATCCATTCTTGAGATGATGGAGCTAAAGGAGATTCATCTTCCTCCTGACACTTGTAAAGAATCGGGGGTCGATTCTCCATATGGAGTGTGATTTCCCTCTCCCGACAATTTATGTTGGCTCTATATAAGGAAAGCCAATCCATGCCAAGAATTGCATCAAATTCCACCAAAGGGAGTATGACGAGGTTCGCCGGGAAATTCAATCCACAGATTATAACAGGGGAGGACTTATACTCATGGGATGCAATGATTGCCCCATTTGCTGTACTCACCGACATATTTAATTCCAGGATTTGTGGTGGTGCAGGGATTGTTCTACTAAACTTTTGAGATATAAAATAATGCGTAGAACCTGAATCAAAAAATATGTTCGCTATTCTTGAATGAATAACTAGCGTACCTGTCACCACTTCGTTGTCGGGGTTCACTTCGGCAGAAGTGATGGCAAAAGCTCTTCCTTGCTGTCTTGGAGGTTGTTGATTGCCTCCAATAACCCTTGGATTAGGGCACTGATTCGCAAAATGACCCGGTTCTTTGCATTTGAAGCATTGAACAACGCGTTGAGGTTCAAACGGAGCGTTCCTCCCCTCCGTCGCAGCCGCGGGTCCTTCTTGCTGACAGTTAACAGCTAGGTGCCCTTCTCTTCCACACTTGAAGCATTTTCTTGTCCCCCTAAGACAATTTCCAGGGTGCTTTTTTCCACACTTTTGGCAAGTGGGGTGCTGGAATTTCTTAGCGCCGTTGGATTTATCCATCGGACCACCAGCATTGAAGTCCACCTTCCGCTTCTTGTCCCCATGATACCCCTGTGATTCTCCGATCTCCATTTCAACCTTGAGGGCACATCGGACAATTTCCTCATAGCTGTCGAAGTCACGGATCGCTAATGCTTTCCGCAAGCTAGGCTTTAGCCCACCAAAGAAGCGGTCAACCTTGCATTCGGGGTTAACGACAAAGCCGGAAGCGCATCGTGCAAGCCTTGTGAAGTTTTCCTCGTACGCTCCCACAGATTCCTCATCTTTCTGCTTGAGGGAAAGGAAGTCCCTTTCCATCTTAAGACGGAGGGTGCGTGGAAAATATTTATCGAAAAACATCTTCCGGAATACCTTCCATTCCAAAGCCTCGATCTCCTCCTCAGGCTTCGTATTTTTGATCAACGTCCACCATTGATCAGCTTCACCCTCCATATGATAAGCCGCCAGGAGAACCTTCTCTTTTTCAGAGCATTGGAGGATGGAGAATAACTTTTCAATGGAGTTGATCCATTGTTCAGCAATCGTGGGATCGGATGATCCACTAAAAGTAGGAGGCCTTTGTCTCATGAAGCTTTCAATAGCGACTTGTTCTTTCTTAGGGGGGGTTGAACGTTCCTCTTGACCAGTGTTTCTATTCAAAACTTGAGTTAGCTGAGAGAGAAGCGTGACAAAGTTCGCGATTCCCGCTCCCATTGGATTGGGCATCTCATAAGTACAATCATCACACTGATCTTCACAACGATTGTTAGCCCGAGTTCTCCTATTACTGGCCATTGGCTGGAATAAAAGGAAAGTTAGGGGTAACACATAGAGGGTAATCCAAAGACAAAAGTTGATGACTTATAAATAAACTTTAATCTCTTTAACTCATGAGTCTATAGGATTCAATCCTGGCTTTTCATGATCTTCCATCTAACATATATTCTTAGGGGCATTTTTCCCTTAATAAGGGTTCATACTAAGATTGTGAATTTATCAAAACATATCCCCCGGGAGTGTCGTAACCAAGAGTGCAGCAAGGCCCGTTGTCGTGCACCAGTTCCCGTTCGAGTCTAGCTCAAAGTGGTGTTTTCAGGTTTTACCCCTAGGATACATCTGTGCCAGAGCCGCCTCTACCTGCTCGTATCCAGACAGGGATGTATTTGTTTGATAAAACACTTAATTAGTATTTACCAAAATTTAGGGATGTTTTTATTATGCTTAGTCTTTTATATAAGGCTTTACTAGGGTTTCCTAATCCCAAAAATAACTAAACCTATCCTCTGATACCAACTATGACAACCCTGCTTTTTATTACAACATAAACATGCTTTATTACATAAAACTTCACTTGATACAACAAAGAAGATCGAGAGGTTTAGTGTCTTTGGGGCTTAGGATCATTACATAAAAACTTTAAACTTGAAATACAACATCCTTATTGAAAACTTCCTTTACATGACCACTACATTCCTTCGTACTTAGCATTGCATGGGATAACCTGAGGACATGCATAAGAAAAGGGTGAGCTATAAAGCCCAGTAAGGGAGTACACAATGAATAACATGAGGAGTACAAAACATGTTAGGCAATAGGCATATCAATAGAGCATAATAGAGACATGAACATAAAGGCATGATAAAGCATGATAATCATAACATGGAAATGTGGCAACAACACTTAACATTGAATTAGCATGAGCCAAGGCTCATTGCACATGGAGCATGAGTAAACCCTCATTGTACTTGAAGCACGAGTAAACCCTCGTTGCACTTGAATTAGAATGAGTCAACACTCATTGCACATGACGTATCATGATACTATACTTTACCCAATGCATTGGAGCGCTATAAAGGGCGCACCCTTCTTAAACATTTCATTTTATGCATAAGTGTGCCACATGGATCATAAAACATGGATTCATAAAACATAATCATTTCTTCCACGATAAAGGAATGTGGAATTCATACATGAAACTTTACAATCAATATGTATATGTGCATAAAGGTGAATACCCTTGATGGAGAAATGGGCATGGTATTCAGTACACAAAGACCTTGGCTTAGAAAATCGGTGCGATTTCGGCAGCGTAACGGCGTGACATAAGAATTCATAAAAAAGGTTGATGAGAGAGAAAGGGGTTACTCATCATATTTACATGTAATGGACAGTAAGGAGATCATATATATACATTTCCCAACAATAGAAATGGAATTTAGATTCATGATACAAAAGTATAGCTTGAATATAAAAGAGGAGAAAAAGGTTCCTTTCGGAATTTCGGCATAGTAACGGGTGTACATGGGAGGAATTTAATGAGAGAGAAAGGGGTCTCCCATCATTAAAACAATAAGAGGGTAGTATGGGAGAGGTGAGAAACCATACCCCAACATTCATAAATGAAATTAAAAGGGCAATACAACTTAAAGAAAATTGAAAAAAATGAGAAAGGAAGAAAAAACCCTTACTTGGAAGTGTGCTTCCAAAGGCTAGAGAGAGGCTTGTGAGAGGATTCTTGGGAGCTTGGGGCACCTTGAGAGGATTCTAGAGAGAGTAGGGCAGAGGTTGGACGAACTTCAAGGGCTTTGAGTGAGGAGGAAGTGGGAGCTTGGGTGGGTTTATATAGGAAAGGTGAGAGAATTCTTTATTATTTAGGTTTGGGACCCCTTATATTAAAATAATCCAAACCACAAACCATCCCATGGTATTTGCCCATGGTTTCTGGAAAAGGAAAGAGGAAAAAAATATTTTACAAGGCCAAGGTCCGAACTTATTAAAAAATTAGGGTTGCTTATGTGGAGGTGAGTCACACTCCCGTGGAAATTAATTTAAAAAGGCAAAGTGTTGAATAAGTCTTGAGGGCTCCATTAATGCTTTGAAAAGTGAGTCAAACAAACCCAAAACCTCATTATTTTAATGATAAAACACATATTGGCCGAACATAAGGATTATGGTATTTTATTACATCACCATTGGGTCATTATGATGTCATAAAACACATTATATATTTAAATAGTATTTAATTTTTACCCAAAAATTTGACTGTCTCAGAAAATTATGAAAAATTCACCGTTGGATAATTTCGACGTCCTGATTCCAAAAATAATATTTATTTTATCTAAATAATTTTCTAAATATGTGAATTTTTACTTTTAAAATAAAAACCGACATTTATAAAAAATTCACGGGTTTTGACAGAAATGGCTTTCAAACCTTAATAAAAATTTTAATTGCATTCATAAAATTATAAGATCATTTATATTTAATAAAAATTAATTTAATATTAATAATAATATTTTATTAAAATATTATTTAATTCAAAAATCCTTTAATTTAATAAAATATAATTCTTAATTAAATAATAACTAAAAACATCATTTGTACTTTAAAAACTAATTACAATGCATCAAAAATGACTAGAAATTATATTCATTATTATATACAAAAAAATAATGTACATGAACATGGTGATACTTATTTGTTACATAACCCCTTAAAATAGCCTCATAAGACCTAAGGGTAAGGTGTGCGATGGTGACAGACTCTTGGGGTTGCTCGGATAACATCGCTCGAGTGGTAATCTCTATCAACTTCCATTTTTCCCGTAGACGATCACGTTCGAGCTTGACTTGATGAAGCTCAGCTTGGGCTTGGTCAAGGGCAAAGCCCAAAGACGCCACCTCCTTTCCGAGATCCGACAAATGGGCTTCGTAAGGGGCAATTCTACTGGATGAGGCCATCGCTTCCTTTGTCTGAGTAGAAAATTGGTTCGTTAAAGCCTTATATTTAAACTACCCAGACGATCACTGTTCAACGGCTATAAAAGTAACGGTCACAAATCTTAACGTAAAACTTAAAGAAGTTGACATCTTATAAAAACATTTTTCATAAAGAAACATTTAACTGGATCAAGAGGGATTTTCCATTAATGAAACTTTGGGTCGTTACAATGGATGTTTTCCCTGATGATGTTCCAGGACTACCTCCTCATAGAGATGTGGACTTATACATTGAACTGTACCCCAGGATGACACCGATATCTACTCTAGAAAATAGGATGACTCTAGATGAGCTTCACAATCTTCGGGTAAAAATAGAGGACTTTCTAATAAAGGGATTCATCCGACCTAGTGTTTCTCCCTGGGTAGCCCTGATTCTATTGGCCAAGAAGGCGGATGGGAGCATAAGGCTCTGTGTCGTCTACTGTCGCCTGAACCAACTAACTGTAAAGAACAAGTACCCACTCCCAATGTTTGACATCCTATTTGACCAGCTAAGGGGAGCACGGTGGTTCTCGAAGATAGACCACAGATCAGGCAATCACCATCTTAGATTTCTAGACGAGGATGTGCAGAAGACTTCTTTCAGGTGTTGTTACGGCCACTACAAGTTCATGGTTATGCCCTGCATTGTAACCAGTGCCCCAACAGTGTTCATGAGTCTCAGGAATAGGATCTTCCATCCATACCCCAATCTCTTTGTTGTAGTCTTCATCGACGGCATTCTGATATACTCGACTACTTAGGAGGAGCATTCCTACCATTTTCAGGTAGAACTAAATACAATCTGAGAGCACTAGATTTATGGTAAGCTCTCTAAGTGCCAGTTTTGGATTTGAGAGGTTCACTTCTTGGGCCATGTTATCTCGGAGTCTATAGTTGTAGTAGATCTCGTAAATATTGAGGCGGTACTTTCTTGGGAACCACCTAGAAGTGTGAGGGAGTTACAAAGTTTCCTGGGCTTGGCTGGATACAATCAAAGATTCGTTCTAGACTTCTCTAGAGTTGTTGCACCCCTATCATCCTTGAACAAGATGGGGGAATCCTTCGTGTGGTTAGAAATATTCGAGCAGGGCATTAAAGAGATGAGGCAGAGGCTGACTAGTTCCCCCATCTTGAGGCTTCCAGAGGACGGCGTAGGGTATATAGTTTACTGTGACGCATCAGGGACCAGACTTGGATTTTTCTTGATGTAAGAAAGAGCAGTGATACCATATGGTTCTCGGTAGCTAAGACACCATGAACCGAACTACCCTACCAATGACCTAGAATTATCACTAGTGGTCTTCACCCTGAAGATGTGGCGACACAATCTTATGGGTGAATATTTTACCATGTACTCTGATCACAAGAGTCTTAGGTATATCTTCTCTCAGAAGAACCTGAATCTGAGACAACAATGTGGGAATGAGTTCCTCCCAGACTATGAATTCGAGATAGTCTATACTCCTGGGAAGGGGAATGATGTTGTAGATGCGCTCACCAGGAGGACTTTAATAAAGCTGATAGGAGAGGCGATATAGTAGCTGGATGACATACAGATATCCTTTGTGGGTAGAGATGGATAATCCTATCTAATGTCTCCTAAAGTCAATCCCCTAATACTTTAGCGATCCAGGGAGGTGAAACATGGGGACATTGACTGTGAGACATGATGTGCTCAGATATCCACAGGGCAGGAACCTGATTGATTTTCTGAAGGTGGGGAACACATCATCCCCTTTAGAGGATGTACCATGGTACCAGTAGCACTTTCGGAGGAACTATTGAGGGAGTTCCAGACATACCCTCTAGCGGTACATCCTGGAGTGGTGAAGATGTACCAGGACATTCGAAAATAGCCCTAGTGGCTAGGTATGAAAAGTGTAGTAGCTGAGTTTATCTCACGATGCCTCACTTGTCAGCAAGTGAAGGCGGACGACCAGGTACCAGCAGGATTGGTACAACCCTTAGAGGTCCCAGAGTGGAAGTAGTATGTGATTTCCATGGACTTCATGATGGGTCTTCCTCATATATACTACAGCCATGACTTGATTTGGGTGATTGTTAACTGACTCACCAAGTCATCCCACTTCCTACCACTCAGAGAGCAGGGATCAGTTGAGATCATGGGACGCTTCTATGTACAGGATATTGTGAGTTTTCATGGAATTCCTTATTCTATTGTCTCTGACCGTGACACTTGGTTTACTTATAAGCTATGGAAGGGGTTGCGAGATGATTTTGGGATGTAGCTATGTCTGAGCACCGCCTTCCATCCTCAGACAGATGGCCCGACCAAGCGAACCATCCAGACCCTCGAGGACATGCTCTGTGCATGTGTCCTCGTCATTGGTCATAGCTGAGAGCATCACTTACCTTTGGTGGAGTTTTCCTAAAACAATATCTATCACTCCACCATATGGATATCACCATTCGAAGCATTTTATGTGAGACCTTGCAGATCACCTTTGTGCGAGACAGACCTTGGGGAGTCAACACTGGTGGGACCAAAGATGGTGAGAGCTACCGCCGAGAAGTTGCAGATCATCCAGGAGGGGATGAAGACTGTACAGAGTAGGAAGAAGTTGTATGAATATATAATACAGAAGCCTATGAAGTTCGAGGATGGTGACCATGTCTTTCTAAGGGTCTCACCTTGATGAGGTCGATGGTGATTTGGCCGAGGTGGAATGTTATCTTTGTGATTCATAGGACATTTCCAGGTCCTCGGCAGTATAGGCGATGTGGCTTACCGCTTAAATCATTAACCTCAGTTTCAACGGGTGCACGATGTCTTCAACATATCTCCACTGTGGAGATACGTGCATGACCCATCCCACATCATCGACCACAGGGAGCTAGACATCGATGAAGGTGAGACTTTCACGGATGATCTAGTGGAGATTGAGGATCGATAGGATAGGGTCCTATATAGATGGTCGATACCTCTGGTGCGCATATGCTGGCAGTACGGAAACCTCCAGAAGAGCACATGGAGCGGGAGGCTCAGATATGTCCTTGGGTGGGGAGAATGTAAAGACACAGAATTTTCGTGGAAATTTTTTTAAATAAATTGGAATTTTACGTGTCTGCAAAAATTTACAGTTCTTGATTCTGAGGCCTGGTGTGCCCGTAATCAATTTCTGTTGTATTGTTTAGTTGCGTTCAGTAAACGCATGAGCGGGATTCTATAACATTTGATCTGGTGCTCCGAATTGAAATCTAAAGGCACCGTTGAACTCGCAGCACCAGTATTCTCTTATGAGGACTTTTATCTCGATGGCAGTTGGTCAGGAATGAATGTTAGTTTTTGGAGTTTTTAAGAATAAAATTAAATAAAATAAGTGTGTAGCTTATTTTTTTGGTGGATAAAACCTTCAAGAGGAGGTTAGGGGTGGGGTCCACCACACCATAACCTACCATGAGAGGTTATGTTGGTTGGGCCCACCCCATGTTTAAACACCTCATGTCAATTAATGTGGCGGGGAACACCAGAGGATGATACCCTTGAACTCCCCATTTATGGAGCTACCACCCATTAATCCTCTTGAACTCCTTTAATTAATTTGTTCATACACACAAGAATTAATTAAGTGGAGCCCCCCTTTAATTTATTCTCCATTTGAATTGATTCCAACCATTAAAATAATTGATAATCTATTATTTCATTTTTGTTGGCAACATTCTTTTGGTGAAACGTAGGAAGAGAGGAGCTACAAAGAACCATCCTCCCAACAAAGAACGTGAAGAATGCGAGTGACGCTTCTTCCTCGTTCTTGTACCCCAAACACTTTCCGATGAACGAGCTTGAAATTGGGATTGCGTGATGAACACGGTGAACGATGAATCAATGGTCACTTTCCACAACATCAATAACAAACAATAATATGAGGTAGGGGTTGTTTTATGATTTTAGTTCGAAATTGTTCCATTATACATCGTTAGCCCATGGGTAATGATTTTTACATTTGATATCACCATAATGTGGAGGACTAGGACCGCATGAACACAGCCTGACCCCCCCCCCTTCGTTTTTCCTCATTTTGAAGAAGACTGCAGTGGAGCAACAATGGCCAGAATCGGCCGGGAAGTCGAGAAACCGGCGGAGCAAAGCCGCCCGGTCATCAGAAGAATGTGGTGTCGTCGCACCACACAGAGGAGAAGAGGGACGCGGCTAGGCCGAGCCATAGCAGAAGGGCGCGACGTCATCGCACCATGTAGAGGAAGAGAGCTACCGCCAGGGCAGGCCGCGACGGGGGAGCAGGGGTGGCCAACGTTGGGTCGGCCGCTGGCGGTACGGAACGGCTGGTCGCTCGGCCAGCCGGGAGGTGTGGGACAACGTTGGGTCCCACCTGAGCTGGACTGATGCCACCTGCCACCGGTTGGGACTCCACCTGAACGGCTTTGATGTTCAGGAGATTGGGGTCGCACTGCTTCCACCCTAGATGCGACTGTGGCGGACCCCCTGCGGGCCGCCGAGCCGGACCCAATGCGGGTCGGACCGAGCGCGGGTCGGGGCGCCCCATGGGCTCGGCTGCCCCCTTGGGTCGGGCTGCCCCCACAGGTCGGGGTAGACCTGTGGACTAGGTCGGACACGCGGACCGAGTCGGAACCCGGTCCGGACCAGGGTCAGACTGAACCCGGACCCACTATGGCATGTTTTCACCTTTTCGCCCATAACATGTGCTACGGGTGTCTGATCTATGAACCGTCTGTGAAAACGGAAAGCTTGGAGAGAGACAGGTATTTTTTTCATACCCCATATAATGTTTGGAGATAGTTGGGGTTATGGTCGTGTTGGTTTGAACCTAAAATCCAACCGGACCCCTGGAACAGAAATGCCAATAACTCACAGACCGCACGTCTGATTGACGCACTATCTGATTCATTGAGACCCCTATGACGAGGCAGACCATTGAGATAGATTTTTTGGAACTTCGTGAATGTTGGTGGATCGACCAGTAGCTTGTGGAGATGATCCTCCTGGACATGAGCGAGTGGAGTACGGAAACCCAGTAGCTATCTGATACCTGACGACTGCTGACCTTTCAACTCGGAGTGTTTCAACTAGCCCCAGGGGGAGCTCCTCTGTGTGACACGACAGAACCACAGTGGGGAGCACCTCTATGTGATGCGGGAGACCCACAATGGGGAGTGCCTCTGTGTGACGCAGCACACCCATGGTACTCGACATGAGGAGTACCACTGTAGTCCAGGATAGTGGGAAGCACCATTGTGTGATGTGGTAGGCCCACAATTATCTATAGAGGGGGAGTACACTAGCAGCCGAGGTTTTGGAAGTTAGACTGGGAGTGTTACATGTTACCACCCCTAGAATGAAATCCTAGTTTTGTGTTGAGTCACTAAATTTTTTGTTTTCATCATGATTGAGATGAGTTATTAGATAACATAGGTATTTATATGGGCATATACCTAACTAATTGGTATCTATTGACTTCATACTTTGTGGTTAATCCTTGCTAGATTTTGTGAGACCTTGAGGGTGTCGGGGTCCCTTCTGTGTATCATTATATTCACCCCTACATAGGCTATGCCCACTCCTCATTGTATTGGTTTCAGATGACATACAATGTTGAATTAGGTAGAGATTAGCCAGACTGGATGGTAACCGAATGTGGACCACTCAGTGTGACTATACACAGAGTGGACGGACGAACGTGGAGGGCTGGGGAGGACATATTTACCTACCCTTCAGGTAGGAACCCCAGAGGATAACCCAATAACTGCATCATTTTCATCAGTTGTACATTCTTTCAGTTGTACTATTACTTTTCCATTTCCTTGTACATTACTGTTGGGCTTTTATTTCTAACCCCTTTTAACTTTTCAGCACTCCTTTTTTTATACAGTTTTTACTTAGTGTTTGCTTCCAGTTGTACACTGATTGTCTGTGTTAACAATTTATAAAGGCAATGCATTCCCAGCTTAGGGATTTATTCCTTCAGTGAAAGTCGCAATCCCTTGGCCTATGGAACGTGGGGTTGGGGTAGTCATGGAAGAGGCCTCGATGACAGTTCGTGACAAATTGGTATCAGAGGAGTTGGTTCTACCATAGAACATTGGTCTCTGATAATTATTTTTTATAAAGCAATAGTGTTAAGGGTAATAAGTGTGGTTTTCAGTTCAGGGAGTCCAGTGATGGTACGGGCGGCCGACATATCCATACACTGATACCCTGACAACTAATTTTGTACATTGTGCATGAAAACACTGATTGTGTGTGTGCCTTTAAATGTTTTCTTAAATCAGCTCAACTAGGTCATCTCACCAGGTATAATCTTTTGACTGTGTCACAATTGTTTCTTTCATGATGCCTCCCAGCAGAGCCCCAATAGTCGTACGCTTTAAAAGCCCACCGAGCGAGGAGGCCTCGGTGAACGGCCCTTTACCAGTGGTGGCACCAGCGGTACCACTTTCCTTTGGTACACCGATGCTACCATCCCTAGAAATAGAGGATGCACACTACTTGAGATTGTTTCATGAGTTCAAGCTCCAGAGGACACCCAGGTTCTGGGGAGAGACGGACCCACTGGCGGCTGAGGATTTGCTGGAGGTTGTGGTGAGTGTCTTCTGGCTAGTAGGTACACCAGCAGACTTCATTGTGATCCTTGCTTCCATCTTCCATTAGGCAGTAGCAGGAAGATGGCGGAGCCTGATGCTCCAGGTGCATGATGATCCAACACTACTCTGGGAAGACTTAGAGAGACTATCCCGGGAGGAGTTTGTCCCAGTGACTCTTCAAGCGGTGCAAATACAAGAGATATTGTATCTACATCAGGGTAGCATGATAGTAGCACAGTACTCAGCGAGGATCAATGACCTCTCGTGCTACTCAACAGATATGGTACAAGACCCATTCATTAAGTCCCAGACCTTCGAGTATGAGCTCAGGAGAGAGATCAGGGCATCTATGATCTCCCTTAGCATCCCGATATAGGATGGGGTGTTAGAGAAAGAGTGCTCCTAGTAGGGTGTTTCCTAGATGAGCATTCACCGGCAATGAGACCCACTACTAGTCGACATAGAGGGGTGTCTTCTGCAGCTGGAAGTAAACTGATGACGTCGAGGTCCAGGAGGAACAGACCCAAGGGTGGACGTACGCATGACTCAATATCAGATGTGTGGGCCACCATGTGAATTGACCTATATTACATGAGAAGATAGTGTTACTCATGCGACAGACAGGGTCACATGGCTCGTGACTGTCCGAACCTCCATTCAGATGATCAGTAGATAATTAAGGGACCTCCCAGGCAGAGGTAGAGGTTTGATCAAGGGTGTATGCAGGGAGCAAGCGGATGGCAGAGGAGCTTGTCATGCAGTTGGTGGTGGATGATGTTATGAGGTGTTACCACCACCACCACCAGGAGGTCCACCCCAACAATAGGGAGCAGGTGGATAAGAGAGAGATCAGCTTAAGGGAGATGAGTCTTACGATCACGGTGCTCCGCAGATGATTTGAGGTATGATCTATGTCTACTCTACCATAGATGCAGTTCTTATAGACACAGGTTCCAATCACCCTTTCATTTCCACTTCCCTTGTTCGAAGCTTGAAGATTCCGACAGAGTCATTGGCTCGATCCTTACTTCTAGAGACTCCTACGAGAGAAGACTTGATGATTACGCACTTTTTCTGGTAGTGTGAGCATACTCTTGGAGGTGAGAGCTTCGGTTGGGATCTCCTCGTAGTGGTTTTGAGGCCTTACGATGTCATCTATGGAATGGATTGGTTATCTACAGTATATGCTCAGAAAGACTGTATTAGGAAAAAAGTGTGGTGTGTCCACACGGATGGGACATTTTTAACCTTCACTGGCGAGAAGGGATCCTTTGAAGCACAGGACAGACTTACTCAGAGGAGGGTGTAGCTAATCACTCACCAGTTGGCTTGCCTTACCCTCTAAGCAATTGATGTGGAGAGCCCGACTTATCCTGTAGTGGTGGAACAATACGTATATGTTTTCACTAAAAATGTTCTAGGACTACCTCCTCATAGAGAGGTTTACTTCTACATTGACCTATACCACGGGACGATACTGATATCTACACCAGCATATCGGATGGCTCGGGCTATGCTTCATGAGTTTTGGGTACAACTAAGGTACTTACAGGATAACGGATTCATCTGGTCCAGTGTTTCTCCCTGGGTAGCCCCGATTATGTTCGCCAAGAAGGAGGATGGGAGATTGGGGCTCTATGTCGACTACAATCGACTGATCCAGGTGACGGTAAAGAACATGTACCCACTCTCGGGCATTGAAGACCTATTTGAAGAGATGAAGGGAGCATGGTTGTTCTCGAAGATAGCCCTCAGATCAGGTTATCACCAGCTCAAGGTTCAAGAAGAGGAAGTGAAGAAAATGTCCTTCAGGTGTCGTTATGACCACTATGAGTTCTTGGTTATTCCCTTCAACATAACCAATGCTCTACTAATGTTCATGAGTTACATGAACATGGTCTTCCAGACTTACCTCGATCACTTTGTCGTAGTCTTCAACAATGACATTCTGATATACTCGACTACTAAGGAGGAGTATGCCTACCATTTGCAGGTAGTACTGGACACACTCTAAGAGCACGAGCTTTATGGTAACCTCTTGATGATCCCGTTTAGTATTCGAGAGGTTCACTTCATTGTACATGTTACTTCAGAGGCTGGAGTTACAGTAGATCTAGAGAATATAGAGGAAGTACTAGCTTGTGATCCACCCAAGAGTGTGATGGAGGTACGGAGTTTCTTGGGCATGGCTGGATACTATTGGAGATTCATTCCTAACTTATCCAGATTTGTAGCTCCACTATCAGCCTTGACGAAGGAGGGGCAACCCTTCATGTGGTCAGAGAGATGCCAACAGATCTTTCAAGACCTGAGGCAGAGGCTGACTAGTGCCCCCATATTGAGGCTTACAAAGGAAGGTGTAGGGTACGTAGTTTACTGTGACGCATCAGGGACTGGACATTGGTGTGTCCTGATGGAGGAGCGAGCAGTGATCACATATGGTTCTTGGAAGCTGAGACAGAATGAGAAGAACTATGCTACCCATGAAATGGATTTAGCAGTAGTGGTCTTCGCCTTGAAGATGTGGAGACACTATCTTATGTTTGAACATTTTACCATGTACTCTGATCACAAGACTCTCAGGTATATCTTCTCTCATAAGGAATTGAATCTGAGACAACAACATTTCCTTGAGTTCCTCTAGGACTATGACTTCAAGATAGTCTACACTCCTGGGAAGGGGAACATTGTTGCAGATATGCTCAGTAGCAGGATTGGTATACATCTTCTAGGAGATGTGACAGAGCAGTTGGATACCTTATAGATATCCTTTGTGGATAGAGATGGAGTAGCCAATCTACAGTCTCTTACTGTCACTCCCCCACTACTTCAGTGAGTCAGGGAGACGCAACATGGGGAAAATGACTGTGAGACACGACGTACTCAGATATCCATAGGTCTAGCACCTGATTTATTTTTTAAAGGAGGGGAGCACGTCATCCTCTTCAGAGGACGTACCATGGTACTAGTAGCACTTTAGGAGGAAGGGTTGAGGGATTTCTACACTTCCCCTCTAATGGTACATCTAGGAGTAGAGAAGATGTACCAGGACTGTCGATGACAGAACTGGTGGCCAGGTATGAAGAAGGAAATAGATGAGTTTGTCTCACGATGCCTCACTTGTCCACAAGTAAAGGTGGAGTACTAGGTACCGTCATGATTGGTATAGCCCTTTGACGTCCGAGAGTGGAAGTGTGATGGGATATCCATGGACTTTGTGAAGGGTCTTCCATGTACAACCAGGAGTCATGACTCAATTTGGATGATTTTTGACAGACACACCAAGTCAGACCACTTCCTACCAATCAGTGAGCATGGATTAGTTGAGAGCTTGGGACGCTTTTATGTACAAGAGATTGTGCATTTTCATGGAGTAACTTCTTCTATTATCTCTAACCATGATGAAAGGAATACTTCATGGCTATGGAAGGGGTTGCATGCAGCTTTCGGGAAGCAGCTACGTCTGAGCACCGCCTTCCATCCTCAGAAAGACGGCCTAACCGATTGGACTATCTAGACCCTCAAGGACATGATCTGTGCATGTATCCTTAACATTGGTCGCACCTGGGAGGATCACTTACCTTTGGTGGATTTTTCATACAACAACAGTTATCACTCCACCATAGGGATGACACCTTTCGAAGTGTTGTATGGGAGACCTTGCATATCACCTTTGTGCTGGACAGACCCCGGGGAGTCAGCACTGGTAGGACCAGAGATGGTGCGAGCTACCACCGAGAGGTGAAGATCATCCTGGAGCGGATGAAGACTTTACATAGTAGGAAGAAGTCAAATGCTGATAGGAGACGGAGGCCTCTGGAGTTCGAGGATAGAGACCACGTCATTCTACAGGCCTCACCTCGACGTGGTTTATGGAGATTTGGCTGAGGCGGCAAGTTATCTTCGTGATTCATCGATCCTTTATAGGTCCTCAGTAGAGTAGGATAAGTGGCTTACCACTTAGCTCTTCCACCTTAGTTTCACCGAGTGCATGACGTCTTCCATGTATCTCAACTGAGGAGATACGTGCACAACCCATCCCACATCATCGAACACGGTGAGCTAGACATCGATGACGGGGTGACTTTCAAAGAGGTTCTAGTGGAGATTGAGGATCAACATGAGCGGGTCCTACATGCACGGTCGATACCTCTTGTGCGCTTACACTACCAGCACGTGAACCTTTAGGAGTGCACATGAGAGAGGGAGGCTCGGATGTGTGCCCAATACCCTTGTTTGTTCCCTTAGTTCGAGTTGTATATTATGGGGACATAAATCCCTTAGATGGGGAGAATTTTACGACCCGGAATTTCCTTGGAATTTTTTTAAATACATGGGAATTTTATGAGTCTGCGAAAATATACGGTGCTTGATTCTGAGGCCTAGTGTGCCCAAAATTAATTTCTGAAATTCTGCTCGGGTACGTTCAGTAAACGTATGAGGAGGATTTTATAACTTTTGAACCATTGCTCGGAATTTAAATTTGAGGGCACCTTTGAACTCGCAGCACCAGTATTCTCTTATGAAGACTTTCATCGTGATGACATTTGGTCGAGAATGAATGATAGTTTTTTGGAGTTTTGAAGAATAAAATTAAATAAAATAAGTGTGTAGCTTTCTTTGGTGGTTAAAACCTACAAGAGGAGGTTAGGGGTGGGGGCCACCACACCATAACCTTCCATAAGATGTTATGGTGGTAGGGCCCACCTGAGGTTTAAACAACTCTTGTCAATTAATGTGGTGTGGACCACCCGAGGATGAAACCCATCAAATTCCCATTTATAGATCTACCACCCATTAAACATCTTGAACTCCCTTAAATAATTTGCGCCTAAACATGGGAATTAATTAAGTGGAGCCCCCCCTTTAATTAATTCTCCATTTGAATTCACGCCAACCATTAAAATAATGGATAATCGATTATTTCACTTTGTTTGGGAACATTTTTTTGGTGGAATGGATTAAGAGGGGATCTAGGGAGAACCATCCTCCTAACGAAGAATGCAATGAACGCCGCTTATGCTTCTTCCTAGGTCTTCTACCCAAACACATTATAACGCACGATCTTCAAATTCAAAGTGTGTGACGAACGAGGTGACAGTGCACCACATGGAGAAGGAGAGTCGCAGCCAGGGCAGGCCACGACGGAGTAGTAGGGGTGGCCGGCATCGGGCCGGACATCTGCAGTGCAGAGAGGCTGGCCGCTCGGCCAGCCAGGAGGAGTGGGAGCCCGCTCGGTCCTATGTGAGCTGGACTGGTGCCACCGGGCACCTGTTGGGACTCCACCCAAATGAATTTTCCCTTCAGAAGACAATGGCGTGCGTATTCCCCCTATACATGGCTGAGGGGAACCCCCTGCGGGCTGCTGGGCCAGACCCTACTCAGGCCGGAACGCCCTCGGGCCGGGCCGCCCACTCGAGACGAGCAGCCCCCACGTCCCGGTTCGAACCCGCGGACTGAGTCAGCCCGAGGACCGGGTCGGACCCATGGACCTGGTCGGACCCACGGATAGGGTCAGACCCGCTGACCGGGTCGGTCACTGGTCTGGACCTGGGTTGGGCCATGTCTGGATGCCTGGGTTGGACCAGACCCAGACCCGATATGGAATGCTTTTACAATTTTTCCAAAAATGTGGGCTATGACTTTCTGATCGACAAACCCTCTGTAGTGACGGAAAGCATGGAGGGCGACGGTTCTTTTGGAAAACCCCACATGAGGTTTGGACATTGTTCGGGTACAGTCGGGTAGGTTTGAAACTAAAATCCAACCGGGCCCCTAGAACGGAAATACAAATAACTCGCAGACCAGGCATCCGATTGACACATCGTCAGTTGCGTTGAGACCCCTATGACGTGGAGAGCCTTTGAGATACTTTTTTGTGGGACATCGTTACAGTTGGTGGATCGACCAACAGCTCATGGAGTGGATCCTTCTAGATACGAGGGAGAAGAGTACAGAAACTTAGTAGATGGATGATACCTGAAAACTACTGAACTTTCGACTCAGAGTGTTTCGACTAGCCCAGTGGGGAGCACCTCTTTGTGACGCGGAAGACCCACAGTGGTGAGAACCTCTATGTGAAGCAGTTGACCCCTAGTACTCGACAGGAGGATTACCTCAGCAGGCTATGAGGGGGAGCACCTCTGTATGATGCGGCATACCCATAGTGGGGAGTGCCTCTATGTGACGTAGAAGACCCACGATACTCGACAGGAGGAGTACCACAGCAGTCCAGGATAGTGCGAAGTGCCTATATGTGACACGGTAGGCCCACATTACTCTATAGTGGAGGAGTACACCAGCAGCCAAGGTTTCAAAAGTTATACTGGGAGTGTTAAATGTTACCAACCCTAGAATAAAATTCCAGTTTTGAGCTGAGTAAATGGCTTTTGTGTTTTCCTCTTGATTGAGATGGGTTACTTGATAACTTATGTTAATTTATGGTCATGTACATAAGTAATGGTTATCCATTGATTTCATACATTGTGGATTATCCTTTTTGGATTTTGTGAGTCCTTGAGGGTCTCAGGGTCCCTACTGAGTATCGTTATACTCACCCCTGCACGGGTATTCCCGCACCTCGTTGTGTTGGTTGCAGATGACAGACAGCGTTGACAGAGGCAGGGTGTAGCAAGACTGGATGGTACCCAAAGGTGGACCACTCGGCGTGTTGGTACACAGAGTGGACGGTTGGACGTAGAGTGATGAGGATTTCATCTGTACCTACCCTACAGTTTGGAACCCTGGAGGACAGCCTAGTAGATTCTTACTTTTCTTCAGTTGTACTTTCTTTTAGTTGTACTATTTCTTTTCCGTTTCCTTGTACTTTACTGTTGGGCTTGTATTTCTGGCCACTTTTTACTTTCCACCACTCCTATTTGTATAAATATTTACTTATTTTTTTCTTCCATTTGTACTCTGATTGTGTGTTTTTACAATTTATATTGGAAATTCTATCATAGCGTAGGCATTTATGCCTTTGGTAGTAGTCACCATCCTCTGGCATATGGAAGGCGGGCTTGGGGTAGTCACGACACAGGCCCCAAGGACGGGTCGTGATAGTATGTTATCATTTTATTGAGTAAAAATCAATATTTATAATAAGTTCCATTCTTTGAAATATCCAATAGTTGTCTCCCCAACATATGAAATTCATTATTCCACTCCTTGAGAAAAACCTCAATGGGTTTGATCAGATGAGAACATGCCCCACTCCATCCATGCCATAAAAATTCCATCCCAGAAATCCCTTGAATAATCCATGGATCAATCCAATTTTTATACCAAATTCATTTCCAATATATTTCATACTATGTAGTAACATCGTTTATTTTATTTAATGACCTCGGTGATTGTCCCTGTAAGTATCTATCCAAAATTTCAGCAGGGCTCAGCCCATTCCACACCATTCACCATTCCAAAACCATAATAGATTCTATATAAAGACAACATATGTCACCTAAATTTTTCTAATTAAAAATTGGAATTAAATTCTATACCACTTGATAACTCAAACCAAACTCACACTTCTATGAGTTATACAACATCGTATTGTTTTATCCATATTCAATGATATGTCAACTCACTAACCCAATATCTCTCTTGGAATTCATCTCCAAAAATGGTCACCTCAGATGTTCCATGGCGTATCCAATGATCACATTACACATGCTATAATTCATAAAAAACATGACTCTTCCCATTCAAAAATGATTTTCAATCTCATGAACACACTTATCTTCCACCCAGCACTATTCTAAACACTTGAACATCCCCCAATTATCACACCAGACTCAACTGTTTCCCCAAAACACTAGCAGTCATGGTTCCTTCACCATGAAAAATAAAAATTAATTATTCCCATATCTCACCTCAAATATATCAGTATCATATATAGAAACACATACTCATTATTACCATAACTATCGAAAACAAAAATTCATGTCAACCCCTATCAAGTGTTTACCTATGGCATCATTTAACACTAACCCACCATGGTCAAAGTCAAGCTAAGGGTATCTTGTTCTACCACATAGACCAACCAGTATGGTATCATTTCAGAACACATAGGAATCCTCATGAAATTTTCATCTCATCAAATGGAAAAAAGGATTCCATAACACCCATATCTAGTGTTTGTCCTAATATAACATGAAACAAAATTCCATACCATCTCTTAAAAAGAATTATAATTCTCATCATGATATCCCATAAACTATATAATTTTGGATAATATCATCTCACTATTAATTTCTTCCATATCCAATGATGTTATCCTAGATGTACCATTCCATGAAAAACACATTAGCTCAATCTATTTTGTAGTGTTCCATTGAATTAATTATTGTAAATTTAAATGTATATTGTTACTAGAAAATTAATTAAATGAAGCTAAATAATCTAATATGTTCTCACAAATCCCAACCCAAGGATCCCAATTAGTATCTACATCCTCATCAACCATCTAAATTATAAACTCAATTAAATTTCCATCATAATGACAAACAAATATATGTCGGACCGACTGAGTAGAATTTCACAAACTACTCATATTAGAAAGAAATATATGATTAGTTGTTTAAATATTAAAGAACCAAGACTCAATCATCCATGTAAATAGTCACACTAGAATACTAGTGACATGTTAATCCTATATTCTTAATATGTTTCGTGATACATCTATTTCCTCAAAAGGAAAATATTCAAAAACAAAATAATTGGTCTCATACCAATCAGTGAAGACACAATGTTCCTAAACAATATATCATCAATATAAAAATTTCACCATATATGAAAATATCAATATACATATCAACTCTAGGAATGATCATGGATCTCATACCCACTGTATCCTATTATTTCACTAAAAAGGGTTTTCCTACCACACCAATTCTGATTCCATCACAATCTCAAACACATCCCTAGGTGTTCTTTCTACCAAATCCTAAAAGAAAAAGAATTAATCCTTGATACCACTTTGTAATTTTGTGATCCTGAGGCCGGTTGAATGGTGCACTGATCTAGTTTTCCACATGACCTCATCCACACTTACTTAAATTTTAGATTATTTTGACTAGTAGTAATGGTATATGAAGGTACCTTGTTGAGCCTATATTACCTCTATAATTATTTCCCAATAAAATAATAAATAAATAGATATAATCTATCATAAATAATATTATATTTGAATTATAAATATAAACAAGAAATATACAAAAAATTAATTAAACAAAGGCTTAAAAACCATATCATACAATAGTATACCACCTACTAGGGATGACGCATATACATACCATTCTAAAATAAAATAAAATAAACACTGGCCCCTGACTACATTGAGCCTTGCCTCATAATAATATACAAAATCATCTAAGTAATATAATTGATCATCTATTCCATTTCCCAACCAAAACATATTATTAAAATAAATGTTTTGAAGATTCTCAGGTACCCATGTGAAATGGATTTCATAGAAGTGTGTGTGAATAGAACTCGGTAGGGAACCCCTAACATGGACCCGTATCAACAAGAATGTCCAGTGTTATGTACATATGATATGTGAATGTTACATGCTGAATAGAAATAAATAATCTATAAAATATATATAAACTAAATCAATAATATATTATTTATATTGATGTTTGAATGTCACTAAAAACATGTCATATACCCTACCAAACTATGTACCATCATACTATTGTCAATCCTCAGTACTATGCCATAGATTGAACATACCTAATTTTTCTAGTCCCATAGTGTCTTTGATAATTTCAAAATATTACTATTAAAATGTAAATATCAATTCCTAGTTTAAACAAGGCATAAAACATGTTCATTCATAATGATCCAGTAACACATGATCAATGGCTATGTGGTATGACACCAAGGTGTCATTAAAATCTCTCCAAACTCTAATAAAATGAATGTCTTGAGGCTGATTCGTTGTCATCCCAGGAATTCATTGAGTCCAAATCATACCCCAAGTTACAATTCCAAAAAAACAGATTAGAAGAATGCCATGAATACCGGTAACGAAAAAGTAATATCTTAAGGATAAATTGGAATGATCAGTTGTCTAACCTAGGAATATCTTCATCAAAAAAAATCACAATAAGAAAATCAAATGGCATGATGATAAGATCATAGTTCAACTTGGAATCTTAGGGACCCTAGGAATAAAATATAGATACGATGTCAAATCCATGTATCCTAGAAATTCATCAAATGGATTCATGGAAAAATCTGAAGAGGCATCAAGAATCCATTAATTCATCATCATCCAAGTCAACTCAATATATTATCACATAAGGCCCAAGGATGAGTCTTATAATGTTTCCATAGGCACCCCTACCATAAAATGTTCTTCATATATAGACCAAAGGATATGTTCTATATATCACATATGGACCCCCAATTGGATTATATAATAAATACACGAAATCATAAAAAGAAATAATGGGGTTGGCCGGAGTCCTAAATCCATCGCTATTATTCACATCCACACATGATTCGACATTTAGTGTGGGTTCTATGGTAAAACCTACTTCCATCACTACAAAATCCATGAAAACCATATAATTGTTTTTTATTTATTTGGAAACCCACTAGTTTTTTATTCGACAATATAATAGAGGTACCCTCACATGTTTCCTCGGTCACAACTAGGTCTCAGGTGGACACCTAAAGACATATGGACATAACGTTCTACTACATCATCAAAAGCGCAACACAACCATGTCAAAAAAAATTGGGTCCACCATACAGGTCGACCCCTAATATATGGAACCAAAAACATCTCATTCATTTAGGTTTCACATATTCATTTATCTCACCCAACCAAAGTCAATTCATCATTATAACATGAAGAACCCCCTATGGTTCTTATATTAATGGATGCTTAATCAAATTTAATGACCTCATAAATCATAAAACGATACATAAAACTAATGTAAAAAATATATCATGGATCTTGGATCCCTATAAGATGAAGGGATATCATTTAAGTAAACCATTTACAAAATTTCACATTTATAATTCAATTAACATATTTATTATTTTTTTATTCTATTGAAAAAACCCTAATGTGGAAATCTGGCATGCTACAATGAATATAATAAATGGAATAATCTATATGGTGATTGAAAATACCACCCACCTATTAATATTTATTTCAACTTATTTCCACTATTTTTTAGCTTTTCTAAGGTGCACAATAGACCATATAGTGGCATCATTGACCAGTTAGTCCCATCTAAAAGTCATGAGCTCCTCATCATCGTGTCCCAATAAAATCACCTCTAAAATCAACCTATGTGTCCTTCCAAAATCCTTTTTTCTTAAACCATGTGATAAAACCAAAATAAAAATAAAAATTGATTTGATGTTAAATTTATAATTTTTAATAAACCTAAGAAAAACCCTAGCAGTGACAAATTATAATGAATTGCTAGACATCAATGTGAAAATGGAATCTCAGGGAACACTCATTCATTGATATATGAAATGATTTTTTAATAATTTTATTTAACCATTATCATGTATAATCACTAGAAAAACCTTGGTTGGATAATATAAATTTCACAATTTAGAGATCATGAGACAAAAAATGAACAATTGATTTAAGGGAATGCCAAAAAATGAAGGGAAAAATTAATAAAACACCCTCTTGGAGGGTCTTGGAGATGTAGTAAAGGGGAAGGGTAACACTATCCATGTGAGGGAAATAAAGTGGGATTGGTTCCTACAACCTCTACAAATATGATAGGTAAAATGGGTAGTTTCCCTTACTAAAAAGCCCATGGATGGACGGTGGATCCCAGAAGTGGATGCTACCCCTACCAGAAACTAGTATCTAGTAATAAGATTTTCTTGAGATTTGAATTTACAATCCACCCAACAACCATTGAGGCTCTGTTGAGCACCCTAAAAAATTCATTAGCCTCCGTATTTTTTCAAAAGAACCTTTTAAGGGTGCTTCATCTCTTAAATATCGATTATGAGAAAAAATAATGGATAATTTTTAAAATAATAACTAAACATAAACATAGATATCTAATAATATTTTGGGTATTTATGATCTTTTCTAAAGAATTTCCATTTTATCATTAATTTACCAGTACAATGATAACTCATTTTTAACTCAGTAACTTGTTTTGTGACAAAAAATAATTTAACATATAAAAATATTTGTAAATTATTTTTCAATATTTGAATACTATTTAACACGTTTCATTTTTTAGAAGTGGGATAAATAATTTTTAATATTTTTCAGAAAAATACAAAGAAATATATTATTTAAAAAAAAATTCTTTTTAGGAAAACAAATAAATTTACACCAATAATCAAAGATGATTTTTTTATTATGAAATTAATTATATTATGTTTAATAAAATAGAATTAATGGAACTCTAAAATAAAATCCATTAAAATTAGACTCTTAAATTAATTAATTTAATGAATTTTAATGAATTTTTTTAAATCAAAATATTTATCTATTCACTCAAAAATAAATATTTTTATAAGGACACAAAAAAATTATAAGACTATTATGACATTATTATTTAAAAAAGATTTCCATTTATTAAAAAAATTAAGTAATTGGAACAAAAAAATTAAATAAATTCATAAAAAATGGAATAAAACCCATTTTTTAAGAAATTGTATTTGTGAATCATAAAATAACAATATTCAAATTACATGCTTAATATCCATAATTAAAAAAATTAAATTCATTACATTGGAAATATAATATAATTAATCTATTTGAATAATTTATAATTAGTAACAAAATTAATTTATTATGATAAAAATACATTTCACACATGAATTTTTTTTATAAAAAACAATTTTTTACAATAAAATTAATTTATCTTCATTTCTGTAAAGATGATATATAATTATTAATTGATTATTAATTATAATAAGGGAAAAAATTGAAATATATTTCACAATATGTTTAATATTATTTATAACAACTCAAATAATAGAGAGTTCATAATTGTTATAATATTGAAAATAATATATCAGTTAGTATATCGTGGTAAATTTATGCTCTTTTTTCCATATACCACGCACTATCTCATATATAATTTAAATAATTTAAATTATAAAATAATTTTCATTATATAATTCCCCAATAAATAATCTATTTCCTTGACATTATTTCTCGTCCCCAATAAAAATGGTTTATAATATTTTTTAAACCTTAATTTCAAGGAGTTGAAGATGAAACATATAATCATTATAGGGAAAAAAATTCTTATATTTTGAAAATATATTAGTTGAAATCCACTTTATTAAAAAATTGTTAATATAAATTTCATATGAAAATAGGATATTGGTAATATGAAAGTAAACTAAAATAAAACATAATCAGGTTCCCAAATAAGAAAAATATTGTAAGGAAGTGATAATATGGACATGGAAGGAAACTCAACACTAATGAACATGAAAATTAATATAAAAAAGGTAATAATTTAATAAAATTATTTCCTAAATGAAGATAATTTGAAAATATTTCTTTTCCCAAAATGGATAATATACCTTTAACTCATCAGAAATGATTATAAAAGGAAAATATTTATATTTCAAGAATATAGTTACAATATTTGGGAGATTCTTTTACTATTAAGTTAGAAAACATGAGATTATAAACTAGAAAGATTTATTTAAACACATACAGAAAATTAAATACAATAAATGTGTTTGATGATTTTATAGACCTATACACCATCCCATATTAAAAATTATAAATGAATTATTTTTTTATTCCAGAAGAGCTAAAATTACCTTTTGACCAATAACAAGCTCCAAAAAAGGATTATAGATTGTTTATCTTGTTTTTAACCATTAATAAAAACAAAAAAGGATTCACATGTTATGATAATATATAGTATGAATAAAAAATCATATTTAGAAATAATTTATTAATATATAAGGCCTCTAAAATAACACCCAAAGTTCAAATTAAATCATTCTATAAATAACATTCTTTGGAAATATTAATAATATACAAGACAAAAAAAGAATCCGAAATATTAATATTATTTCATCAATTATTATTTGTATATAAGTATAAATTTATCTCAAAATATCATTAATTTCTCCACAAGTCACATAAAAAATGTATATTACTTAATCAATGAGTCTCTAAAATATAAAAAAAATTCCATAAATAAACTATATTTTCTTAAGTTCGAACAAAAATAAAATCTATATTCAAAAGATAATTCAACAATTATTTTAGGCAATAATATTCCCATTTATATTATTCATATAATGTTTCAAATATAGTAAACATCATCAAAAATAAATTTCATCACTTTGTCACCAAATCACTTTTCAATCCCATTATTATATTTAAGATAGATCATATTTTCATAAAATATAATAACACATTTTTCATAATTATCCATTATTAATTAAATACAATAGATCATATTAACCTTAAAGGGTACCAATAACTTTCAAATAATTTCACAAAATTATAAAATTGTTCATTTTAGAAAAATATTATAACTAAAACACATGTTATATTTAAAGGATAAAACATAATAAAGGTCTCATAATGTAATCTCATCACATGTAGTACAAAAAGATTATTAGTTTCTTTAAACATTTGATCATCGTTAGATTTATGAAACCATAATGGTTCCTAAAAATCCTATAATATCATCATATCAATTATTGTAACCACTAAGGTTATCTATGTAATTAATTTCATACCACCTATGTTTCCAAGTAACATAAAAATCAAATAATTAAATTGGTTACAAAAAAGGATTGACTATCATGAATTTTTTATATCTTATTGGTATATTATTAAATATTAATGTTAAATAATCATACAAATAAAACACTTTCTATATAGATTAGAAACTTCCACTACAGTCTATATCACAGTAAAAACAGGTTCTTTTGTTTACATTATTTTTTCAATAATTTAACTTTTATACATTCATGAAGTGTTACTATTTACCATGCCATAATCACAAAAAATATTTAATCCTTATGATTTTTTTTCAAATGTGGGATAAACATAAAAATATTAGTAAATTTTATAAAAACATTGGGAACCCATTAATGAAAATTAAATTAATGAAAATCCATCAGTAAGTATACATTTTTTATATAATAATAATTTGAGCTCAAAATTATAATTTAAAATCTCCTGAAATAAACCTCAAAGAAATTTTCTTCATTAATATTTTTTTGTGATAAATAGTATATTCAAATAATATTCATGAATCATACGTAATAAGATATGAGAAATCATAAAAACTAAACTTTCACCCATATATGATCATAAACATTCCTTAAATCATTAGTTCATTTTAATACAGAATAAATTAGATATATTTTCATTTAAACCCATAAAACGTGTTGAAAATTCATGCCTAATACTTGGCAAATTATATTTATAATATTCCTATTAATTTAATAATATAATAAGATAATTATCATATATATTATAAGTAAACTATTGATTGTAAACAACATAACCTTACACAATGAATTAGAGAGCTAAATCCGGATCACCCATCATCGAATCAATTTATGGTCCACCAATCACTGATATAATATTATTAAGAACCATATCATGTAAAAAACACATTTATGTTCCCCTATATCCATAATATTAATTTTTATTTACATTCATGTGCCCTATCAAGAACATATTCAGTTATGTCATACAAATTAGAAGAAAATAACATTTCCCTAAAAAATATTATTTTTTTAATTACATAATATGAAAAATAATATTTAATTTAAAAATAACAATGTAATATTTTCAATTAATTATAAAATAATATAATATTCATTATGGTAGTAAAATATATTAATTCAATAATCTTTAAAATAATGTTTCCATCCACACCATGGTAAATAAAATAAAAATTGGCTTGTACAGATAGCATTGAAAAGAATTATTTTCAAAAACGTGTAATGAATGTTAAAAAAAATAAAAAAATACATTATCACCCATTATGTATTAATATTAACATTATTAAACTATTTTAAATATCATTGAAGCAGAATAAAAGTAAATGGAAGTAAAACTTTAAAAAAATATTTTTAAATAATTACCCTATAATAGGCCTTAACTCATTTCATTCCCTTGCGTACCCTTTGGAGTAATAAAATAATATTAAATTTATAATTTAATAAGATAATTTTAAATATTTTTTATAATTATTCTATTCATTTCATTTTTAACAATGTTCTATTTAGTAGTAAAACGGTTAACTTCACATTCGATGTTTTGTGGACATTCAGTTTATAAGTCCAAAATGACTTTGGTATTATAACTATGTTCAATGTTGTCAGTATTATATAAAATATGAAATTATAATCAATATAATAATATTATTTTTATAAAATAAATACATTTTTAGAACCATCAATGGATGGTGGATATGATAAATGAAATGATTCATATTGTGGAAGTGGTCATTTTCACGTACATAAGAGAGACATTTCCATTTTTATAAATGATGGAAAATAAAGAAGTTATATAATATTTTACCTATTCAGAATCATAATTATTCTATACTTATAATATATATTCATTAGTTTCATCCTTATTAAAGAAAATTTTAGGTGGTAATGAACAAAAAATCACATCAATTCATGAAGGTGGTATTCCTTAGGTTTATAGTAGCGACATTATCATTTTTCAGTGGATGAAAAATATATGAAGGTGTTTAATATTTTATTATATCATAAAAAAATAATATCATGAAAAAATATATATTCATTAATTATATATTTTTTACCATTCAATTGAGGAATTGTTTGGAAACCAAATGTGATTCTCTATAGAGGAGGTGGTCCACCTATATCCAGATGCGATGATTTGATTTCCCATAGGATATAAAAGTGGATGAAAATGGATTTATCATAGTCATAATAGAATTTAATAATATATAAGATAAAAATTTTATTATTTCATCAGGGATAAATAATATATTATAGAGTATAAGTTTAAATAAACATGAAATAATTAGTTAATAAATACATATTTTCCTTCGAAAATCTGCCTTGAATAACCCCTTAAGCATTCTAAGGGTGGCGTTTTAGTGAGATAAAAGCCTACAAGACATAAGAAGTATGTTTCAAATGGTATTTGGATTTTTATTGGTCAATATAAATGGATAATTATGTGTGAGGAATAGTGGAGAGAAGATTTCCTTTTATTAGTGAGGTGGGTGGAAATCTAGTAAATACCTGAAATATTATTATATAATATGGTTAAAAATCATTTCAAATGGATCCAAAAGTGAAATAGATTCAATTATAAGAAGGAAAAGGTAAGAATATAATCATCCATTTAAATTTATAAAGGTATATATGTCATTATAAACATTATATTATTGTTTAACCCCCTCATTAAGAATATATAACTTTAATCATTGTAACAAATTTTTCAATCCTTAATGGACATGAATGTAATATTAAATATGAAAAGTGATACATAACTGTAAATTTAATGATATACTTTAATATTTAAGAATAAATTGAGTTATTATATGGATTTATATTTTAATTATTTTTTAAAAATTATTTATAAACATTAAATACCATTTAAATTCATTTTCAGGACCATTAACAAAACGTGACTTTAAAAGAATGAGTATTATATTTTAAATAGAATTATAACATTTAGATAATCAACTATACTACATAAATTTTTATATAATTATTTTAATACATCAATTCAACTAAATATTATAACATTTAATATCATCAAAACCATTTAATTGATTTATTCATATGCATCCACAAGTATTTTATTGATGCTAAAAAAAATTACATAATTTTACTATTTTTAAAATTTGATAATAAAAAATTAACATTAAAATGAATCATTCATAAAAATTATGGTAATATTGCATTCTATAATATATAGTTACCCTTACCATGATCATGATAAATTATTTATGAAATAAAATAAGTAAAAATGACATTCAATTAATACAATTGTTCATTACCTTGGAAGCCACCCATGATTTAACTGGAATAAAACTAATATAGTATCATAAATATTATATGACAATTTACCTCTCATGTAAAAAAATAATTGATAGGTTTAAATGTATATTTGGAATTTTCTATTTTATTTTAATTTTCTCCATATTTTACCTTTATTGTGATAACTCATATTTTTAACTCGGTGGACTTGTAATAAAATTTAGACATTATGATTACAAAATAAAATAAAATTTTATATTATTCATTTTTTTAATATTTAAAATATTTTTAATATTATTACAAAACAAAGAAATTAAAATATGTTTAAAAAATTGGGTTTCAATAAATAAAAATGAACTTATACCAAAATAAAATATAATGCTTATTACTATGAAATTAATTTTATTATGTTAAATTAATGGGATGTTAGGATTCATTAATATTAAAACCAAAATATAATTATAAATTTAAATTATTAAATTTTATTAATCTAAATGATAGTTTTTCAAAAAATGTTATTTTTCACTATTCACTAATGAACAAAAACTTATCAAAAATTACCAAAAAATAATAACTATACTAGTATGAAATTATGATTTAAAAACTTATTTCCATTTTATAATACACAATTTCAAAAATTTAAAGGAATTTCATATAATATCTATGAACAAAATGAAATAAACCCCATTTTTTGAAGCATAACATTACTTTATTCTCATTTCATTCCTTATAAAAATAATTAAATGAATGTTAATTCATTAAATTGAATTTATTATATAACTATTTCATTGGATTCATAAATAAATAGTGATAAATTTAAAGTATTTTTATAAAAATACAATTCAAAGATAAATTTAATTTTCTGGAAAAACAAATCTTTCACATTCAAAATATTTTTCCTTTATTTCCAACCAATTGGAAATGCATGTCTTATTGATTAATAATTTCTTCAATAAGAAAATTTATATACATATTTCATAATAAATTAATTTTAATACATACCCTCTATTCTAATGACAATTTTATAAGGTTATAATTAAATAATAATATTTATGTTGTATATCATTATTTGTTTAAGTTTGTTTTAGGCATACCACCCACTATCAATTATATTATTAAATGAAAAAATATAAAATCTTGGGGTGTGTAATGTAATTCCAATCATCCATAACTATCTCAATCCATCAAATTCGGTTGAAAAACTCTATCAAATAGGTATGCGTACATGATATTGTGTAGTTCCCCCTACTCAAGTGTCATGTAGTAGGTTTGATATGGGGATTATAATGTGGTTCCAAAGTAAGGAATAATGTTTTTGTGTGGATATAATAAGGAATAATGTTTTTGTGTGGATATAATAAGGAATAATTGAGTTCTTTATGGTGTAATAGAGTTGAACTAGGGTTCTTTTTGTGCGGATCATTAGTTTTTGATCGAATCCATGTTGAGGCATATAGAGTGGAAGTTGAATCACCAAATCTTTCATATTGAGAATTTATTGTGGTTCCTTATAAATGATGAGAATAATATAATTTTTTGGTGGTGTATTTATTTTTGTTAATTTGGCAGTGATATATTATTAATCTATGGAGATATGTTTTGGTTCGTTGGGTTCATGGTTTTAGGATATTGGTATCGATGAACACCATTTGGGAAAAGGAAATTGGGTTCATGAGCATATGGGGATGGGTTATTGATGGTCCCCAGAATATTGATGGGGCCCACCATATATTCCGGAATTTGGATGATGATGATGATCATAATAAATAGTAGGGGTATTCTGTTGAGTTTTTTCATTGGTTTATTGTGGTATTATGGTCCTCCATAGAGAACATGACATCATTACATTATAGTGGGATGCTCACCAAATATGGGATCCATCAGTAATATTGAGATGGAATGTGGGATAGTAGGATGATGGTAAGTGGTTTTAGTGATGAATCATTCCCCAAGAGGTGGAATTTATGATGTTGACTTGTTTAATTTTATTATGGTATAATGTAAATAAGTAATTATCCTTTTATATGTGTTAAAAAATGATTTCATCCCCCCATTTCAGCCCTAGATGAATTAGGAGAGTGTCTCACCTATGAAAATTAGGACTAGAGTAATTCATAACTGGTTGATATATATATATATATAACATTTTATGAAATTATATTCATGTGGATATTATATAGGTACTCCATTGGTGGTTTCATACTGACTTAATAATCTCACCTTTCATGGACCCTCTAGGAAACATGTAGAATTCATATATCATGACCGAGGAAAGTGAAAAGGATTTATGTTTTTAGTATAGTTGTAGTGGTTATATAGATGTATGAGGTATATAGATGTTTATATTTTGGGAGATAAAATATGTCGTTACCCTGTATTTCATTTTATTTTCTTATTTTGTAAATATGGGATATTTATATATATAATCAGAATATGGGTGATCGAATTTACCATTTTAAAACTGTGAGACAATGTAAATATTTAATTTTTCTATCAATGCTCCCTACTGTGTTTTATATATTTTGTTGTTATATAGTGTTGGTCTATTAATATTTTTTATACATCCAATGTTACTATGGGTTCTTAGATATTATGATATTGTCTCCTTTGGATCATACCTTATATCCTCAACTCTATATTAAAGTTTCTAGTGTATATGGAAGTGTTTATGATGTATGTAACACTTTGGTATAGTCATAATAGAGGTGAACCATGTTTTGAATGATACAATTAACCTTTTTATGGGAAATATATGTGTAATTAAATTTGTATTAATTCATGAAAAAATACAGATTTTTATTATTAATTTAATACTTCTATTATATTTAAATTTATTATTATTTCATTATTATAGTTACGATATAAAAATATGACACAGTATAAAAAATTAATCGATAATAATAAGAGTAGAGTGTGGGGGACTAGATTTGAAAATTGAGCATTGTATATGGATTTACAATGTTGGGTAATATTGAGTGTTTCTTTATTTTTATTTTTTCTATAATTACACATTACCCTCATTTTACATTATTCATTTTAACCTTATTATATACTATTATTAGAGTGAATAATTAATTATATAGTCACAACCTAAATATTTTTTAATATTAATGATTTTGGAAATAGCTTGAACCTCTCCAGTCCATTACATTTGTAAAAATTTAGTGTTTGAGGTGTTTTTGGGAGTCACAGTGACTCAATTCTAGGGTTTTAAAACAATCTAATTTTCCAACTATATGTCGAGTCATTAGGTGGTAGAGGTAGGTGGCGTCGGTAGGTGATTTCAGTAGGAGACATCCTTTGGTGGCGTTAGTATGTGGTATTAGAATGTGGCATCAGTTGTGTCTTATATAGGTTGAGTTGGAAGGGGGCGTCCATATGAGTTTTTGGTAGGAAGTGTCTATAGGCGGTGTCGATGGGTGTAATCATTAGGTCTCATTAGTGACACACATCAGTGTCTCACGTCTGTGATTCACATTGGTGACTATCTATTTGTATGTTGAGTTAGTGAGTCATGTCGGTTATTTGCTGTCAGTGAGTGGATTTAGAGAGTGGTGTCGGTGACTCACTTCAGTGATTCACAAAATGATGAGCCATTCATGGATTTTACCAGTTTTTCTAGTTCTCCCCTCTTACATTTTATTTGACGTAAATCGAGTTTAACAAAAAAAATTACCATTTCTGAAATTTTTTCAATGAATATTAAATATATATTTAATATCCAAATACAAACATGAAATTGAAATATCCAATCCATGTGATCTTGGAAATGAAACAACTTTAATGAACATTTTAATTTCCTCCCTTATATTGATATACGATCTGTCATTTTTCTAACGCTGAGATGCTCTCTCCCTTGAACCGTTTTATTTTATCTCGGTATGCCATGAACCTTCCTTCCCTGTAGATTTTTCTATTGTGAGGAGGCCTTCAAATCCAATTTTCCCTTAGAGTCTTTCATGTTTCTTCTGCACCCCCTATTTTAGCACTAGGAGGAGGTGCCAATCAACTATATTTCTATGATTTTATTCATTTATATCTATTTTAATTGTGTATCATGTGGGGTGGGTATATTGATGTATTCATTTGAATACATTTTGATTCATTTTTATAAAATTAATAAATGTGGGGTAAAGGATGATGATGATGTTTATTTTGTTTCATATTCTACATTTGATCCATACGGTGAATTATATTGTTCATATGCCTTCTAAAACTCCTAGTCATTAGTGGTCTCTGTTACTAGACATCACTCATGGATACATGTGGATAACATTTTATTGAACAAATGGAAATATAAAAACATGATTATTCATATATATACAATTATTTAAATATATTCTCTAAGTTAATATTTTTTATGTGATAACCATTTAATTATCTAAGTGGAATTAAATAATGTGTGTGTAAAATAATAATATACCAATCCTTGTTGGTTGAGACCATGATCCATGTTTGGATATTTTCTGTCTTGTGTTTTGAATGGGTTTTGTGGTTCTACTATTGAAAGAATGAAGATGTGTGTGGATGGTTTGAGGGTATAATGGAATCTAATGTTGATAGATTGTTTTTTATGGAATGGGTGAGCAGTGATTTTTAATTGGACTCCAACTAGGTTTTGTTTTTTGTTATTGGGAACTGTGCAAATATACTACGAGGATGCTGAACATTTTTTTTACAAGATATGTTAGAGGGTGATGTTGTGAGTTGGGTGGTTTTCCTTAGGATGTGTGTAATTTCATTTAAGAGTGACAATGATTGTTGTTGTCATGGGTAGTAAGTGGGGAGGAACCGTGAAGTGGGCTATTTTACCCATGTTTTCTTCCTCTATTTGGTATAGTTGTGAGCCTGGATGTGTGTTTTGGTTTTTACTCGCCTGGATAGGGATGGAATAATGGGTAAATGCTCAATAACGTCCAAATTATTGGTTGATGAATGTATTTTGTTTATCAACTTCATGAGTGATCATTATTCATCCTAATATGTTTATTTAGAGGTTACAATAAAGGTTGTTGTGTTATGGGGTGCATATTTACTTGACAACCCATATGTGGGGATATGTGTTTGGTACATATATATATATACTTTTAATTTATATAGATTCTAAATGAAATCCACCCTAGTTGAGAACTATATTTTGGGCAACCCCATTGTCATGGGGGAGGGGTTCTTTCCCAAATATCTTACTGGGAGGATGGCTGGATGGGCACCCGCCCATCCTTGCTCGCTCTTAAAGGTGGCGATTTCCCAATATTTTTTGGTAGGTAGTGTTTTGTGTGGCCCATATGTGTTTGGGTGAGTTTCTGTTTTCCCAAGGGTCTTCGATATGAGGTATGTTTTGTTTCCAGGTGTTTGTGGGTTGTGATGTCATATGCCACCAAGGTTTCTATGTGAAAGATGTAGTTGGGAGGACCAAGTGTTTTCTGGTGGGTTGTGATGTGGTATGTGGCCCAAGTGTCTTTGGGAAATATGTAATTGTGAGGACTAGGTGTTTTAAGGATGGATATAATGTGGTATATGGTCTAGGGGTGTGTTAGTGGTTTTTTATGTGGGTTGGTATGTTCAGAATAGGGGGTGTGGGTACCATGATTCTTGCCGTTAGGGTGTGAGAGTGTCTAATCAGTGGGAATGTGGGATGGGTTATCCTATCATCAATGTGTTTACTATATTACCGTACATGATATGATTTATTTGGTGAGAATTTATTTGGTTAGGTTGGGGTGGCATGTATATCTTTTTAGCTGATTTTGGTTTCTACTATTTCTCATAAAGGCAATTGTATGCTTCTCCACATGTGCACAAGACAATTTGGTTTCTGCTACTGAGTATACATGTATGATCACCCTATGATTAGAAAACAATTTTTCAGTTTTATAAGAGGACAATGAGGAATGTGTTTGGCATTACCAGCTCAGACATTGGGACAATTGTTGTGATTCAACTTATCTTTGTTCTTTTGATATTTATGTTGGGTATTTTCATTGTATTTCTAGTATGATTTCATTAAACCTTCTTATGGGATGGGTTATGGATTATATTAAATAAATGTCTTGATGTCTTTTTATGTTTGATACATAGTATCTCCAGATCATGGTTTCTATAAAAAGGGAAGTGCCTCTAATTTCGGTTATATTTATATACCCTTGGCGATGGTCGCCAGCCGAGGCCTTTTTTAGGCAGAACTCAGGGGGTCAATACACTTATTTCTCCATTTCTAGCTCAGGAGGGGAATATTTGGAAAAACAATTCATGATATAATTGTATCAGAGGATGTAACTATCAAATGATAGTTGAGTCTTCTCTAATAAAGAAGTTGGAGGAGTCTTAGTGGGGAGTCTCTAAGGAAAAGGTTATGTGTGATCCTGTTTTCCATGGTAATTCCATGGAATGATAGTAATAGGATGGTTCAAATAAGATGTTTTTTCTTGTGTAACTATTTTTTCTAATCAGAATGCATGAGGGGGTTCTTGGGGAGTTTCACAGTTCATCTCTAATGGTACACCCATGAGTTTCCAAGATGTACCATGGCTTAAGGATGCAGTTTTATGGCCCAAAATGAAGCATGTAGTGGATAAGTTTGTTTCTATGTTCTTAGTGATTCAGCAGGTGATGGTTGTACAAATTTTTCCCAATGTTTTTTTCATCCAATAGATGTCACTGAATGGATGTGGGAAGATATGTTGATGGATTTCATCATATGATTACTTAGGGAATAGGGTGGCTATGATGCAATCTGGGTATTAGTGGATCAGATGATTAAATCAGTTCACATGTTTTCTATTATGGGGTCATGCACTCCGGATGCCTTAGCTAAGATGTATGTGGATTATGTAATGTGGATATATGTTGTTTTGAGATCCATCATCTATTATTAATACACATGGATTACTCCACGAGTCTATATGGGATTTTAGCTTTCTTTTTTCACTCAGTTACACCATAGCACTGCCTTCCACCCCTCATAAATATGGTCAGATAGATCAGACAATACAGAAATTGGAGGAAATGATGTGAGAATGCATCTTGGACTTTGGTGGGTCTTAGATACAACATTTTTCCTTGAATGAGTTCTCCTACAATAATACCTATCAATAATCCAATGAAATGGATCCATATGTATAATTGTATGGATGGATGTGTCATTCACCTTTGTGTTGGATAAATGTTGGGGGGATAGATTTTCTTAGTCCTAATGTGGTTCTATCCTTGACAGAGAAGGTTTAAATTGTTTGTGAGAGTATTAAGGTAGAACAAGACCATCCAATGTCATGTGTCGATCCTAGTAGGAGTCCATTATAGTTCAATGATGGGGACCATGTGTTTTTGAAGGTTCCCCTCGATGTGGGTAGAGGGGGTTCGTTAGAGGGAGAAAACTTTCTCCCAGGTCCATCGGACCCTTGAAGGTGTTCGTAGAGTTGGAGAAGTGGAATACTAGTTTGGGATTCCACAGTAGTTGGATACATTCCACAATGAGTTTCACATCTCTTTGCTACTTGGGTTTCTACACAATGACTCTCATTTCATTGAATGGGGAGAGATGGATATCATGGTTTGTGTGACAATTGTGGAAGGACCAGTGGAAAACTAAAATCTTTAGGAGAAGCTTCTACGTTGAAGGTAAATTCTTATGGTTCACAATTTGTGGAGGCATAGTGGCCTGGAGGAGAGTATATGGGAGAAATAAGTACAAATGTTTTCCTAGTAACCCGATTTGTTTTGAGTTTTCCTTCTGTGTTTTTCTTTGTTATGTAATGGTTGAACCTTGTTTTTTGTAAGATTATTTTTTCCTTGTTTTATAATATGTGATTATGTATTGATCATGAGGATAGGAAGACCTAATTCTTAATAAATATGCATTAATTGAAATGTGATTAAATACATGCAGGCGATTCAGAGCCACCCAAAGTGGATAATATCTTGACATAGAGGGAGAGATTCCCCATTTCATATATTCTGACAGTGGGTCTTTTGTGCTTGTGTGGTGTGTCTTGTGGTCCGTTGGGGTAGTAGATGTCGATGGAGAAGTTATTGGATATTGAGGTTTCACTCCATCATTAAAACAAACCATGGAGGTTTATCCATGAACCATGAAAATGGTAGCTGGGTTAAAAGTGTTTTAGGATCCTTGAGAGGTATCTCATGAGGTTGTGGTTTTCATCACTCTTTATTCTAGGTTTTTATTTGAATTCTATAGTGAGAGAATAGTTTGAGAGGTATCTTATGTAATGACATGGACTTCCCTAGTTTATTAATTGGTCAAAAATCAGTGTCTGAGGAGTTCAAGGGAGTCATGATGACTCCTTTCAAGAGATTTAAAAAATATTTTCTTCAAATGGTAGCTAGCATCAGTAGGTGGAATATATAGGCATCGTTAGTAGGTGGCATCGGTAGGTGGTGTCTATTGTAGGCGTTAGTGGGTGGCATTAGTTGGTTGTGTCAGTGACTTTCATTAGTGACTTGCATCGATGAATCACTATCGATTGGTCTCATCTGTGGGTTGCATCAATGACTCGCTTCCAATGAGTGGAATTGGTGAGTGGTGTCAGTGTATAGCATAAGTGATTCACCTAATGGTGTGTCAATTCCTACTTTTCCTTGTTTATCCAGTTTCACCCAACTTATGTTTTATTTGATGTAAATTGAGTTTAAAATCATGTTCGTTGTTTCTAAAGCAGTTTAAAATTATATTATTTATATATTTAATATATTAATTCCCATGAGACATTGAAATGTCCATTACACATGGTCTTAGCCACAACCAGACTTTGACCTACTTTGAAATCATGTCCCTTCCATTGATATAGGGTATAGTCTTTTTCTAAAGTTGATATCCTGTCTCTATTGAACCCTACCATTTTCTCTTCGCAGTCCCAAAGCCTTCTATCCTCGTGGAGTCATTTGTTATGTCGGGGCCTTCATATCCAGTTTTCCCTTGGATTCTTTCCTGCTCCTTGTGCACCCCTATATTTTTTTATAAATATGATTTTTTTGGTTAACTATTGTTCCAAGTAGGTATTCCTTCATCTATATATTAATTGTGCATCATGTAGGGTTGGTATACTGATGTTTTCCAATGAATCAAATTGGATACATTTTAAATAATGTAATAAATGAGGGGAAGATGATGATGATGATGTTTGTTTTGTTTTATCTACTATATTTGATCCATACTATCAATTGGTTTGGTCATATTCCATCTGAAAATTATAGTTATTTTTTTGTCTCTATTTACGCTCCGGAATCATGGATACTTGTTCTTAATATCATGTGGAATGGTTGTGAACATGAAAAATTGATTAATCACATATATCTGGTTAATTAAATGGATTTCCCATGTTCAAACATTTTTTCTGATAGCTCTTAATTTATCAAATTTGAATTAAATATTGAGTGTGTTGAATCTAGATAAACATTTCTATGTTTCATCTGGATATGAGTTTTGTGTGGATATTTTCTATCATGTAATTTTTACTGTTTGTCTAGGGAGGATTTTAAGAGAATGGTGGCATGTGTGGATGGTTTGAGGGTGTAATTTAATCTGAGGTTGAGAATTTTTTTTTGAGGAATAGCTGAGTTCTTTTGTATTTTGACTACAATCGAGTTATGTTTTGTATGTTTCTCTAGGAAAGGTGAAGATATGATATGGGGTTTCCATATATGGATGTGATATAATATTTTGCAGGGTTCTATTTTGAGTTGTTTTTTTTGACATAGGACATGGGGAATTACATTAAATAATGATAACTTAAGTGGATGGATTGATTACTAAGTGGGTAGGAAATGTGAAGTTGGGTATTTTATCATATTTTTCTTCCTCTGTTTGTCTTGGATGTGAGTCTGGTTGTGTGCTATAGTTGTTAGTTTCCTGGGTAGGTTTCGATTAACATGTAAATTCTTAATAACGTCAATATGGTTGGGTGTTGAGAAGATTTATTTTATGAACATTGGATGTGATGATCTTTTGTCCTGATACATACATTTACAGGTTGTAGTACAGGTGGAAGTGCTATGGGGATGTTTCTTTCTAGGGAGACAATATGTTTGGATGACTGTTTGGTACACACAGATATATATATTTATATATATATATTTATATATAATTGTACTTTCATAGGATTTTATAATCACCCCATCCTAGTTGATCACTATGTAACCAACACCCCCATTGTCAGGGGGTGTATTTTTCAAACATCCTAGTGATAGGATGGATGGATAACCACCTACTCCTACCTACTACCACTTCCAGGTAGTAATAGATCAAAATTATTCGGACTGGAAGAGAGTTTTGAGGCCAAGGTGTGTGCGGGTGAGTTTTGTTTTCCCTAGCGTATTTAGGATGAGGTGTGTTGTGTTCCTACGTTTTTGTGGGAATTGAATGGTATGTTGGCCAAGATTTTATGGGAATAATGTAGTTTTGGGGCCTTTATGTGTGTCAGTTGGATGTGATGTGGTATGTGGCCTTGGTGTCCATGTGAAAGATGTAATGGTGGGGCCTAGGTGTGTGTAGGTGGGATGTGATGTGGTATGTGTCCTATGTGTGTTCATGTGGGTTGTGAAAATGTTTTGTATTTTTATAATAGGTTTGAGGGCCATGGTATTTTCTATTAGGTTTTGAGGGAATGTAATTAATGGGAAATTTGGTCAGGTTACATAATCATAAATCTACTTACTATATTAATTTACATCAATTATGTTATTTTGTGAGTTTTCCTTGGTTGAGTTTGTGGTGGCTAGTATACCTTGTTAGCTTCATTAGGATTCTTTTGTTTCTCACAAGGGAATTTATATGCTTCTCCACTTTTATATGAGAAAATTTTGGTTTTCCCTTCTGGGTAGTTTTGTATGCTCACCCTATGTATATATAACTATTTTCATGTTTCCATGAGGATTATGGGGACCGCGCTGGGAATTACTAGCTATGAAGTTGAGATAGTTTTTTTTCACTTCATAGATTTTTTCTTTTGGTATTTACTTTTGGTATTTTAATTATATTTCTAGGATTTTTACTTTAAATCATTATGTGGGATGGATTTTGTCTTCTTTAATATATTTTCCTTGGAGTTTTTTATGGTTGATACATTTTATCTCCTGATATTTGTTACTATAAAAAGGTAAATTCCTCCCATGTTGGTAGGATTAGTATTCCCATGGTGCTAGTTCCCACCTTATAGCCTATTGTATATGGGTCTCGAGGTTCACTATCTATCTTTCTCTATTGCTAGCTCAAGAAGGGAATCCTTGGAGGGAGGGGGTCATGACCATTTCTTCTTATTTATTTGTTTTAATTATTATTCCTATTATTCTGAAATTTATGTGATGGATAGTTTTAAAAGGAAGAATATTATTTATGTAGTTTTAATGTAAATATATATTATGTAATTTCTAGATATCTTTCAATATCAGAATATTCTATATACCGGAATATATTTCATATGTATTGGAATTTTTAGATTTAGAAAATTCATATATATTAAATATTCAATAATATATACCATGTATTGAGATTTCAATGATTTGGACTTAATTAAATTATCTTATGTATTAAAATATATGTCACTGATCATGTTATGTATTAAATATTTTGATGAGAATCACATCTTATATATGAAATTATATTTCGTATGAATTGGATCCAGTTCCATACAAATTTGAATTCTGGATAAGTATGATATTTTTTATATCCTTTGATATTTAATAAATTATATAAAATTTTATTATAAATATCATAGATATGAAGATCAATATATTTCATGTCATTAGAATTGGAACACACCATTATTTTTTTACTTTTTATTTTTACAGTAATAGAAAAGTATTTTAATATTGAACTATATACTACGGTATCAAGAGACTACTATTTTAAATTATGAACATGATACTACATAAATGATTGAATTAATTATTATTATAGAACATGACATTAAATCACAAACAACATGTTATAAAGTATCGACATGAGTTTATGATGTTAAAATAATCATATCATTGTTATGATACTTGGTTCCAACATTGTTTGAAAATTTTGATATGCTATAAATTATATTTTTTCAATCACTTTGGTTTAACAATTAATAAATTATATGTTAATTATTATGATACCATTCATATCTAATTTTAAGAATGCGTTTTAGGATTTATTGAGATATAGATTTTATATTTCAGCTGTTATTCATGGAAGGATGAGATTACATTGAATCCAATGTATAATTTGAGTTCTACATGGTGTTTTGATTGATGTAAAATATACATATTGGGAGACATTTTGAGAATAAACTGAATGCATGGGAATATGTTTAATGGAGTGATGAGATTATATTCCATGGAAGAAAATAGCGTTATGTGCTATAATGAGATTATATTGATTAAGACACATCATTAATATGATTTTAAAATGGTATCTGCCATGAAACAATATTCAACATCCAATATTATTAGATGGAAAAATATGTGTGATACATTAGGGATTATACAATTCATTTTCTATTATTCTTCAAAGACTGATTATTATGGATACTATTTTGAATATTTTCATTTTTTTAATATTATTATAAATGATTGGTAATCTTTAGTGTAGTTTATTATTCACTAATTAATAGGTTGGAAAGATGAAAAAAATTAGGATGGATTAATAGAATTTGAAATTATAGTGACTGTCGTGGGTTGAATTATCATACATTTATGTCTTAATTTTTCAAAATCATATAATTAGTGTAATTATATTAGTTTCTATTACAATATATGTCTATAATATATTCTAGAAAAATATATATAATATGGAATTAATATTAAAAAGTGAAAAAATTTGAATGATACACAAGAGAGAACAAAAGAACTCTCATGATCACTTCTGACATCCTTTTACAATACATAATATTGATTCATTGATAAACTATTGGATGAGATGATTAACCTATTCTTACACATCCATCCTAGACTTTATTTGATATTATGAATTTTATATTCTTATCTATTCAACTGATCTATTACTGCATATTTTTTTTAATTTTCCATCACAAAATAATGATCAGTTTTGTCATTACTCCAAATAAGGATCATTTTTTAATATTTTTGTGACTCCCATTTAAAATATAGTTTTGTCATGGTTGTGATTCCACTATGAAAATTTATATTTTAATAGGGTTGTAACACTACTTTAAATTAATGTTTGTTTAGTAAATACCATACCTCTTAAGGAGTGGACTGAAGTGAAGATTAGACATAAAATCCTTTCTAACAGAAAGAACTGTAAAATTTTCATGAATTATTTTTTACTTTTAGAGAGTTAATTAATGTATATTATACATTAATTATCCCATATTATACTTTAATTAATTTTTCCAACTGTGAACAATAACTCATTTCAAAACCTATTCCTTTTTAGAGTTGTTCTATATTTCTTATTCTAATAGTATTATATTTATCATCATTTGATTTACTCAATTTGATTTATTTTCAATTACTACCCATTTTATAATCTTAACAATCTACGGGAATGATCATTAGGAATTGAGATCAAATTTATAAGTATAGTTTTATTCCATATAAACCTCATATTATTGATTAGAACAACTATGATTACTAGAACAAAAGCATGTATGTATATATTAAGAATCATAGCATTGAGTAATGCATTAAAATGATAAAAACTTATAAATTACCTAAGATATACCCAAAGGATACAACTAGTAATGATGATAGTATGTATTATATATGTAATAAATTCATGAATATTAATTATTTTTCTATTATTATATATTTTCTAGTCATGTATCTCTAAGTTAAACAGAACATATCATTTGGATAATATTAAAAGTTACTTAATAAAATATTTAAAAGTAAAAAAAAATAAGATATGCACATTCTTGGTTGATTACCCAGACATAAAAAAGGAAGAAAATGATATTTTCAATCAAATGTTCAATATTTTCAAAATCATTAGGAATGGAATATGTGATATTTGATCTAGGGGAGGAATTGGAAAATACTAATATGTAAGAAAGAGTTATAATATCGCTTCCATTGATGTGGAATTCTAGGAATGATTCATTTGATAAAATAAATAACATCATTGAGTACAAACTCACTGAAATAATTCATTCAGTTCTATAATATGAACTATTATTTAAGTCCACTAATGAAGAATAAACTACCAAAAATTACAGTTTGGATTTGAAATATATTAATTTCTTTTCACTTGAATCTTCTGATTTAGAGATAAATGGAATAAAAAAAGGTGACGTATCCCTAAATTTAAATGGTGTCTAAAAAAATATGAAAAGAAATAAATGTTTATATACTAATTTTTATGATATGATCAAAGAATTTATATCCATGGAAACATGAAAGGTAATACTTCTCCCAATTTCAATACACCATATGTCACTTGTTATTAGTATCAAAATAAATTCTATAACAGGAATGAATAACAAATATTAAATAATTAAAAGAAGTAAAAAATAATAAGGAATTAAAAGTAATATGGGGTTGCATTGATGAATCTGATTTTAGTGAATAATACAGATACCAAAAGGTATCTTCTAACTTGTGCTTCATTGATATTACAAAAGATTCTAGTGATTATAGTTTTGATTTTGGTTTTCCTTCCAATTATGAATCATATTTTCATTTGACTAATATTGTTGATTTTAAAGTAACGGCAGAATTTTTTTAAATATCTACTATTATTATTCTTATGTTGAATAAGGGACTCAAAAGAATAAAGAACAATATTTTGTAAATATAGATTCATTATTAAGATAATGAGAAGACAAATAACACTACATCAATATTTAATGAACAATTATATGAATATATATAGTCAATTTTGATATAGAATGATGATCTGATGAATAAAGTTGAAGGTTTGATGGAAAACATGTCAATATATTTTTCAAGGTACATAAATTAACGAAACAATTTTTTATGAAAATATTATAAGATAAAAAATTGAATTGGGGAAACAATTAACAACTATATAAGAACATAATTTTCATTGATTAAATAAATTAAGGTAGTGTCTCAAATCTAATGTGTATCAAATTATGTATGAAAGGAAATTATGATAGTGAATTATCTCTTATATTTCTACACTCATTAGGACAAACTAAAAAAGTTATTTTTATATAATTATATTATAAATTAACTATTATTATTTATTGGGAATTTGTATGGGAATCAAAAATATGTTTACTAATACTATATACACATAGATTCGTGGGAAACATAAAATCTATTAATTTAGGCTTCTTTAATGTTTATTACAACAACGAGAACATAATATGGAAATTCGTTATGTTTTTTCTACATGTACAAAAGGACATGATTTGATGTTCAATATATTAATGTGTGGTAGATTATTGGATAACCTAAAATAAATTTATTTTATTATTGATAATATAATTATTATGTATGAGAAAGGTTCTATAATAATTGGATTATTAATTTCATCCTTTACCTCTTTTGAATTATTGATTTATTCTAATTTTTTATTTCAAGGATGAAAGATAGAAAAATCACTAGTGGTATGTGTCATCTTCTCTGGAAATGTCTGGTATCGAATGGTTAAAAGTCGAAACATTAAATATATTTATGAAAAACTGGATATATTTCTATGTGAGTAGTAATTTTTTGTAACAAAACACCATGGATTAGATTAAATTCAGGTAAAGAAGTTGTGTTTTTATGGATGGATCCTTTGAAATACTCGTGATGATACCCCTTTTATTTTTGTATATTCATAAGACATTATTAGTATTTTTTAAAATATGAGATTATTCATGGGGGTTCCCAGGGGGATTTTGATTTGGTAATTGATCAGGATAAATAGTTTTTAGGTACATGTCTTTATTCAAGGTGTGAATAAATAACTCATATTAAAAACTTTTGTGAATAATTTAATGTGGGTTGGATTTAAAAGATTTATGAAATGAATAAATTTGTTCACGGAATGAAATATTTTTGTATATTACTAATAATTTTATTGGGTTTTCATCAGTTATAAACCACTTTATGTTCCTATTTTAGAACAATGATACTCATAATGAATGGGAAAATCTTTGTCCTATCTATAATGTCTGTATCCATCAACTTATCTTTGTTAAAAAACTATTCCACTTGAACACTTGGTCATTCCCCAAGATATATCAGAGATAATTGAGCCAATAATTTTTATATTAGATCCTTGTTATTCAAAGATAAATATTTCAAAACCTTATGAAACATGAGATTTTCATTGATGATTAAATTCTCTGATATCAATAATAAAATCATCCCATATTCATTTGGCTTCAATGAATGATCCAATGGTGGGTTAAGGCATCCCTATTAAATATTTTTCCCCTATCATTAATACCTCAGTCATAGAAAAATTATATACTTTTGAAACTTTGGACCAAATCATTGAAAATCCCTATAATAATTTTTTCCCCAATAAGATATATGGAATTCCCAAAATCACCTATTTTATTTGTGATTTCGAAACCTGTGATCGATATCGAAATCATTATAGATGTCAGTGATATTAATTTTATTTTATGAAAGATTTATCTCCATATTATTCACCTTATTCATCCTGGGCCTATGTGATAGGTTATTCCAATCCTTCCGAATTAGTTCTGTCATTATCATAACTATGGATACACTCTGAATATAATGATATTTATAAGAAACCTATCGATATGGGGTTCCATGAAAAGTTATAGTATCTTGTATTTTAGTGTCACAATCCACGCCAGAGTTCCATCAAATTTAAAATCTGAACTAGTCGGAGACATGTCCTGAAGGGTGTTCCCAATCTCTATGGGATGGAAAACAATGATGACCATTAAGTAAATCACAATGGAAAATATTTTTAACCCATATAAAAGGAATAAATAAAAATAAAATTAAAGCATGGAGGAACTCAAAACATCTAAATTTCATTAAATAAAGATGAAAATTTTAGATACAAGTACAATCGAAAAAGATTGAAACTCATACAAAATAAAATAAAACCAATACTAACATGATCTACATGTGGCCTCATTGTCACCACTGTAAACATGACCAAACCACTCAACGATCCAACTAGAACCCTAAAATATGAAGAATATGCTGAACTAGAAAAACAACTTGGGTCTAATGACCCTGAATGGTAAAATTAGGGAGTGAGATTCACAGCTCTGTAGGAAACCACCATTGAATCTATATGTATCCTTTCTAGAAAACAATCTATTAAAAGAAGTTTTAAATAAATATATAAAATAGTTTTATCACATTTTAATAAACAACACAACATTTCCTTTTTTAAAACATTACACAGCACAATGGTAGTTTGGAAACAGTTTACTATTTTATAATTAAAACCCAAACCAAAAAAGAAACAAATGATACCAAGCTATGATGAAAAATAAATAGGTTGAATACAAATTAAAATAAAAGAAGTAAAATATAAACAAACAAATACAAGTAGTTAGCATGGTACATATTAAGCATCACTTGAGAGATCCCTGAATGTACTCAAGTCTAATTTACCTTCCGTTGTATGGTTCACCTCTATAGTCTATAACCAACTAGCCACTCTAACTATCCAATCCAGTGGTACTACCCACCTAGAGTCTATTCCATCCAAGGGGTACTAACAAGTATAATTAAGGATGATAATAAACCTTCACTAAACCCTCTAAATATTCGTAAGAAACACATGTTAATTGAACATTTTTTATGTAGGAGGACATCACACATTTGAATCACCCTACCTGCCATCACTGCACTTTCCTAGAGCACACAAAGATATCACCTATATGATAACACATAATGTGAAATAATCAATATGGTTTCCCATCCTATAAGAAACAATTCACAAGTTCCAACTAGTTTGTCATATCACATATGATTTCAAACTATTTCACAAAACACCATATGTTTCTAAATGTGAATTCACATTTGAAAACCCACATTCATTTCACGACATTACAAAGTGTCAACTAGAAAAATAATTATTTCATTCCTTGTAAACTTTCAAAAAATTTATCATCTACTATCAAAATCATTTTAAACAACTAATTTCGAGGGTTAATTTCCAAATGGGCCTTAATACCAAATCTAATTTCATTTCTATCCTTATTTGAAGACCAAGATGAAAACACACATTGCACTTGAAGATTCCAAATGGACATCCACATGACTTGGAAAATCAACCATCTTCTAATGCACAAAATGGGTCAAATTTTTTGAACGCCAATTTAAAATCACTGTAATATAAATTTGAAATAAAATGAGTTTAGTTAAACACTGAGAGTTTACAAGAGACATATAAAAGTTTTAAAATATAGGTTTTATGTTAAATAAGTTGATCATAATTAGGGTGACAATACATGTGTGCACTCCAAGAACAGATGGATTCTCCCACATCTAATTACATACCACAATAATCATTTCCCCATACATTTTCAATTAAACATCACATGACTTCCAACAATCTTTTCAAACCACCCTATAAAAATAACCACATTCCACATTTAAATCCCAAATAAAAAACCAAAAAATTTAATAAAACATATATAATTGGAAAGACATCTCAAATAAATCCATATTACTCTAATGGATCAATTGAAATTTTATCAAACACATTATGTGCACATATACATAGGCATATTTAATGAATCACTTTGAATACCATTTTTATCAAATTCTACCAACACCAAAATGCTAAAAAACCAAAAAAACCCACATCAAAAAAATGAGAAACATGATTATAGTTTATTGAAAAACACTAAATCACCAAAGGATTATGTAAAAAAGAAAATATAATGGAAACAAATTCCCCAATAGTGTGAGAATGCAATGAAACACTTGGAGATTGAAGATTGGGACCCCATGAACTACCCACTTATCCTAGATCTAAATTAAATAGAATCACACACAAAACCTAACTTATAGTGTTCATGAAAGTGTGAAACCACCACTAATAGAGGCCAATATCTCAATATTGATAGAAGAAAAGAAGAATAATCATAAGTGGAAATTAGACAAAACCCTTAAAACTCTCCTCATATTTGACGGAGGATCAATCAAGGGGATGGAGAAACATGGGGAGAGGATTGGAGGATCCCTTTATGCACTAAAAAGCCAAAGGGGATGAAATAATGAAAGGGTCAAAATATGGGGGATAGAGAAATAGGGATTTAATGATTTTAAAAATATGAGTAGATCTCACGATTTGTCCACACTGGTTAACAAACCATGAACCAACCATGTGTTAGCTACTATCAAAGATGAGACCAGCTTCACAATCAACACACATGGTTTGATATACCTAGTGTAAAACCATTTTGTAGATTCTATCGTGAATCCTATAAATAATGAACGATTACCTGGGAGGGGCCAAAAGGTTTCCTAAAATGTTTATAGGATAAAAAGCTAACTGAAACATCTAAAAACATAAAAATTTAAACTCAGACTCAACCCATACATGAACACATGGTTCAAGATAAAGAATAGAATAAAATTTATGTATTTTCATGGTTAGCATGTGAACATTTTCCCCACCACAAACACTTTCTTCCCCCAGAAAGTCACCCAATTTGAAGATAAACAATACTTTATTTTATGATATATCAAAATCCAAAGAAAACACAAACCCCAAGGTGACATTTCAATCTAAAAATCAAAATGGAATAACCAAGAAGAAACTACATCATTATAATGAGTGGAGAACAAAATATGGTTCTTTTCACCATATCAACCCAACTAACACAATCTATTTTAACCTCCCAAAATAATTACATCTAATCAAGATCCCTAACCACTCTACAATGGGTTTTCTAACACGAGAACCCCCAAAAAAACTGGGAATAGAACGGGAACTGAAAAAAGTACTCTATACTAGCTTAGCAATATTCCAACAGCTATTAGGAATTCCCAACCAAACAAACACAACCTTCTATCATAGACTAGATAATAATTCCCCATGAAATGAAATTTCCAACAAATATTGAACCCCCAACACTAGGTAAAGCACACTAAAGGGATTCAATCCAAATAGTGAACCATAACCAAAATCCATCAAGTAAAAAAATTCAACCATCTCCAAATGAACAAAGATAAATATGATAAAAACATACAAAAGTAATAATAATATGAAAAGAAGGGGAAATTATTTAAGGAACCACATTAAGAACATAATCACAACTACCCATATTACAATAAAACAAGTCCATATGACTTTTACAACAAAATGATTAAAATATAAAAATTAGGAAAATTAAAAAATAGAAATTTCAAATGATTCCACACATGAAAAGAAGAAAAATCTAGACTAGGGATCCCTGCATGCCATTGAAAAATCCTGACTAAGGGTAAACTTCACTTCGGGGCCAATAGATAAGGAATTGATGGTTGAAGCATCCACTTCCTCATAGCCAGAATCTGACATCCTCCAATCAAAAATTATATTTCCGAGAAAAAACATCTAAAAACCTCTCAAGATGACCCAAATGGACACAATATTGTCAGGCCTCAAGATGATCATGATAAGATGATTTCAAATTCCTAATATGACTATACTAGAAACACTTGAGAAAAAATCCCAATGATCTGGGAGCATGAACCATGAAAGAGTTTCCTCAAGAACATGATCATCTAGAACACACCTCCCTCCATATGTTGAACCATATAGAGCATCAATACATACCATATTACCAATTTCCTATGCTCAAGAAGACAACTCTTCGATGAACACATCATCCACCAATTTCTCAAAATGAATATCCTTGGAGGAGAAGGCATTATCCTTGTTAACTGAATGAATACCCATGTAGAAAAGAAATGTATTCAATAAATCATATGATACTATTTACTAATAGAAAAAGCTAGATCATCAAAATGTTTAACATTAACCATCATTATCTAATAGAGTTGATGAATACTCATAAGCTCTCCCACATTTTCCATCCTCACCACCCCAGTTTTAAACCATTGAAAAAATTGACTTAATCACTTACCACATCATCTGAACATAAATTGATAATGGAGTAAAAAATTTCATTCATCCAAGGATACACCTTTAAATAAACCAATAATAGATCCAACATTAACAGATTTGGGAGTTCCCAACTATTTAATGAAACAATCAACCTCCTCTTAGCACTCCACTACCTCTAATGGTCCTCGATCACCACGATAAACATGCAACACTTTGGAAGAACTAGAAACTAGGCATGACTCATTATAGAATTTGGGATCCTTTTTTGGTTGTAATAATCTAATAAACACTTGAAAAACAAATCCATAACAAAAAATCAACATGAAGCACAATTGATGTGGACATCCTGAGCCAAAATAACATGCTTAGAAACAAAACACCAACAAACACAACACAAACCCTATTTATAAATATTAAATCTTCTATTTTAATTTCAAAAGTACCTTCTTCCAAAGACAATATCCAAAAACATAAACCCATTTTAACATTACAGTATCACACTTTTTCAATGAAAACTCAAACCTAAAACATTTTCCACTAAAATCACATCTTAGAATAACCAATCAAAATATATAATTTCAAAATCTAACCTATAGAATCATATAAACCATCACATGTCTGTTCATCTACTTCCACTTACATAATCCACATAAATGTGTCGATGTGCACTTCCACACATAGACACACACATGATGACGTTCATATACAACACTAAGGGTCTCAAATGCAACTTTTGGATAAAATTATGAAATTTAACTAATTCCATAACAAAATCACTTTTGTATTTTAAAAAAAAATCTAAGTCCAAAACTATTAAAAGAAAAAAATCCAATTTCAGAAACCATTTTCATTTTAAAAACATACTCAGAACAACCAGGACCAAAACAAAACACAACTCACACAAATCCACCTGAATGAGGAACTTGTGTTTGTGCCTAACTTGGAGACATGTTAGTGGGCCATGCCCTAGGTAATAATAAAAAACTATGTAGATCTTTAATGGTGTTCTAAGACTCTACATGGGTTACTAATCGATGTGATATCACAACATATCATTATCTCACCTCCATTGTCACTCCTCATCCAGAAAAATCCAAAAACAAGAAGAGTCCTCAAAACAAATACTACCCCTAAAATGTGAGGATTAAAAGGAGAAATAGTTCTAGATGCTCTCCCCATACCAACTTCATGAGTTTCAAGATTCCCAATCAACAACTAAAAAACACCCCAAATAACAAATAACCTCATATGATGTAATGTTTTTATAAACCAGGTTGATGTAACATCGGAATCGACTACTGACCTGGTCAAAGACATATCCCGAAGGTCAATACCGATCACCACGAGCTGGAAAATGGTGAGGGGTATCATGGAAATCACCATGGGAAAAAAATTAAAAAAAATTGGATTGAATATAAATTTATATAATGAATAGAATAACTAAAACCAACTGAGTTTCAATTATTACACATGAAAATAAATTAAAAAATTTGAAGATAACTAGAGTGAAAATAAAAAATAAACCAAACCCACTAAAAACATGATCTCTATGTGACCCTAATGTCACCACTATTTAAAAGACCAATTATCTCCATGAGCCAACATGAATCAGAAAACTGGAAAATGGAGATGAACCTTCAAAATAGATAGGGTCTACTGACACAAAATGCTACATGTAGACATTGGGCTTTAGAGATCAGTAGGAAACCCCAAAATAATCCTTATGTCTCCTTTCTTGAAAACATTACATTAACAATATTTTGAAATAAATATATAAAATGTTCTTATTATACGTTAATAAAAAACAATAATTTTCCATTTGTAAAATCTTACACATCACAATGCTAGTTTTGTAACAATTTAGAATTTTATAATTAAAACCCAATCCAAAACACCTAAAAGAGATACCAAGATATTCTGAAAAATAATGAGGAATAAATAGATAATTAAATAAAATAAATGTAAAACAAAAATTAAAAGTATTAACCATGTGTATTACTCGACATCCAAAGCGAAATACCATGATTTACTTAATTTAGATCTACCTACAGGAATTTGTGCAGCTCCATAGTCTATAACCAACTGGGTTTTCTAAATTTTACAATCTAATAGAATTACCCACCTGGCCTGTAATCAAACCATGTTGTACTATCCTTTCAAATTAGGGTTGATAAGATACCAAAACTCAACCCCCTAATAATGTTTCAGTGACCCATAGTAATAGTACACTATGTATGTAGGAGTCCCATGCACGTATGACTGAACTCCCATTCCATCACTTCACTTGCCTTCCCCAAACACTAAACCTGCCAATATGATAACCGATAAATAAAATCCTGAATATGGGTACTCTTCATATAAGATACCAATCACTAGAGCCAACCAGTGTGTCACATCACATAATCTTTAAAAAAATTCAAAAACCACCATAAGTTTCAAATCTATCATTAACATATACAAAACCGCATTCATTTCCCAACATTACAATGTGATAATCAGGCCTCACATCATGTCCATTCCAAGAAAACATTCAAAAAAATTCTCATCAATATTCAAAATTAATATAAACAACCACTATCAATAACTCAATTCCAAATGGACCTTATTACTAAATGAAATTTCATTTCCAAACTTATTTCAAGACCAAGATGGAAACACACAATGCACTTAAAGATGCAAAACTGGATTCCACACCTCATTAAAAATGAACCATCATCCAATGTATGAAATAGGTCACATTCTTTGAAAACAAATTTAGAATTACACTAATTTAATTTTTAAATAAACGATGTTTAGGTAAACTTAAAGAGATTAAAATATAATACAAGTTTTTTTAAAACCTGGTTTTAATCTAAATAAGGTCATAATCATTTGTGTGCCCATCCATGTCTACATTTTGGGCATGCATGTATGTTCCCACATCCAATTACAAACCATAACCATCTTTTCCCTAAACCATTTTCAATGACACATCACAAGTCTTCCAACCCACCCAAAAATCCACACACAAAAATCACCATGTTGAACATATAAATTCTATTTCACAATCCATCTAATTTAATAAAACATATCAATGGGAAACACCACTCCAATCATTCAATTTATCTATAATGGATTGATTGAAATTTTATAAAATACATTATGTGCCGATATAAATAGGAAATTTTAATTAATCAATTTAAAAACCATTTTTAACAAAATCTATGGACAAAAAACCCCAAAAAAACCAAAAAACCACCTCACAATAATGTGTAACATGTATAAAATTTATTTAAAAACATACAAGAACAAAATGATTATACCGGAAAATGGAATAATAGAAACAACAACCTCAATGGAGTGTGGATACGATAAAACTCTCCGATAAAGAAGAATAGGCTCCCAAGAATGATCCACATTCCCTAGATCCATAGGTAATATAATCACATCCTAACCCTTACTTATAGAGTATAGACAAGAGATAATACCACACCTGGAGAAGAAAATATTTAATGAGGGAAAATGGGAATAATAAAAAGAGGACAAAATTGTACAAAACCCCTAAAAATCACCTCTGATTTGATGGAGGAGGTCCAATGATAAAGGAGAACCATGGAGAGAGTCTTGGAGGATCCCTTCATGACCCAAAAATGACCCAAGGGGCGAAAATAATGAAAGGGTCTAAAAATGAAGGGTGAGATAATTTGGGATTTAATGAATTTAAAAAATATTGGAATCTCTCGTGGCTTGGAAGCATACTTTACCAATGTGGGTGCCAACAATGTAGTAGATTCTATCTAAGAGGAGACTAATCAGACAACCAACCCACACAATTTAACATACCATGAAAAAATCATGTGGTATCCTCTTCCCCAAATCATATACCTTCCAAACTGTTACCTGGGTTGGGGTACACGGTTTTCCAAACTGTGCACCCAAACCCTTTTTAATAAAAAAAGACACCTGAAACATCTAATAACATTAAATTTTTATCCTGGACTTTACCTGAACCTCAACCTATGTTTCATGATCAATAAAATAATAAAATAAAATGACATTCATGGTTAGTGTGTGACATGTTTGGGTAAAATATTGGAATTAATGGATGTGAAAAAAAGTTTATTGAATGGGGGAATTAGTGGAGAATCAAAAATTGGTTATGAATAGGGAAAAATATCACATTTTTATAGATGGTTGAGTGTAAATTGATTTATTTTGAGTACACATGTATGGTTGATGTGTCCTATGATATGTTCATTGTAAATAGTACCTGGTGTAGTGGGCACATTGAATAATAATTGGAACTATAGGATCTAAAGGTATTTTTAAGGATAAGATCAACTATGTAATGCCATGACTATTTTAGATCATGTGATTCAATGAATTAATCAGCATTCACCTTAATAACCTTTTATATGATATGTGTTTAGTTATGTAAATTAATAATGTGGAATGTTTGTCTTACTTCTCTCATTTAAAAGTTATAGTGAGGATATGTTAATTTCTAGAGCTAAATTTATGGTTATTATTAGGTTCAAGAGTGATTATCATAGTTGATGGTTGAGTTTTCCCTCCCTTGATGATGATACTATTAGGAAGTGGGCATCTTATATCCAATAAATAGGTTGAGTAGGGACTCCAAAAATTCATTAGGGAATTGGACCTCTATATTTGAATTTGTTACTTCCCTATCACTAAGATCTAATAAGGAATGATTCCATTAATAGAGTCTGAAATCCCTTACTTGAGGCATCTATCAGGGACACACATGCTCTCCATATTAATTTGGGGAGTTTTTCTTTAGATTTATGGCTTTACAACAACACTAATTCATAGACCAGTAGTAGACTCGTCGATCATTGTTGGATATGAAGATAACTTTCTCCCTATCAATTCTATTGGGGAATCATTATGAGAATACCATTATAGTTGGGTTTATACCTCCCATTTTTTGTGGATTTAGATTACCATTATATTTTACTATTCATTTTTTGGGAATTCTTTTGGGTTTTTTATACTCACCAGAACATGGGAGTTTCCTTCATATGTTGTGTGTAATTTTGATCAATGACATATTTGAAAAGATTTTTGAGGACATGGGGTTGGATCTATGTAGCAATACATGGGGGGGGGGGTTGAGCATGATCAGTGGTTATAATCGAAGATCATGAGTCACACCCACAAATTATTTTAAATATTTGTTATTATGATGTAATACATCAGGGTTAGCTGAATATTTTTCCTTATTTTAGTATTCATGTCATCATTTAACACCCTAACATTTTCTTATAGCCCATTATAAGCATTTTTTATATTTTAGAGGTTTAAATTTATTATTTATTTTCTATTATTCATATATCATGGTTGTGAACATTTCAAAATATGAATATATTCATATAATGGATACAGTTATAGTTTTATTCGTACTTTGTGCTAGTTTATTGGACCTATCCTTTTAGGGGTAGGCCAGGGGTATCAAACTCAACTTACTACAGGTCTAGATAGGTCCTCATAGGCTTGTTTATTTGACAATGTTGAATTAGAGGAGATTTTTACTAGGGAAAATGTTATGAGATAGATTCATTCCAATTATTTGTTTAGAAACATTGGGATAATCTTTTAAAGTGTTTTATATTTGACTATTATTCCATAGATCCCAATGATGGTGAAACCACTAAAGTATCTATACAGGAGGAATTTGATAACCTTATTTTCAACATTATACACTAATACACCAGTAGTAATGAATCTAATTGTGCGTCAATCAAATAATAATTATTCCTAAATTAGATATACTTCTCGAATTTTCTCCCCAAATATGATCATCTAATCGTTTTATGGCTTATTATATTTGAGGAATCCTATATGATTTCATCTAGATGGGGTTCTTAGATAGGCTCACTATGATGACTAGTTGCATGATGATGCCTAAATATAGGTGTATATCTTTGAGGTTTTCCCACAATAAAAGTTTTGAGTAATGATTATACATAATTAATGATGTATTGATCAAGATTATGTTGTTGAGGTCTTCGTTCATTTATATGTTGATCATCTAATAGTTATGTATGAATTGAAAGTGATGCATGGAGGATGATTAATCAACATGAGATTTAGTATTAAATACTTATCAAAATTCATGGTGTTCCTAACAATCATGTAGTTTAGGATTGTCTATAGTTAGAGGTCCATGTTTTCTATCTCATCTGGACCCCATACAATCACATGGTTGTGCTCACAACTAGTCATCTTCATATAGTAACATGTTTTATGTGGGGTGTGTTCAATCAGAACCATGGGGAGGAACATTCTCATGGAAATATTTTTAATACATTTTATGTGATGGGTATTATACATCTATCATAAGATCTTTGTTAATTCAAGAGCTTATTTAGTGAAACAGTGATGATATATTTGTTACAAACTATGAATCACAGTTAATTAATTTGGCATACTAATCTCTAGATATCATGTGATATGGTTACTTCTTAGTAGGGATGTTCGAATAGGGCCTCCACAGGTTTATCTATTCCATCATGGTCTTTCTATTCATTACCACCAATGTTGGGGAACTAGAGAGGGTCATTTGGGAAGTGATAATTTGGGTTGGGGAGATAGGCCACATGAGGGGGGTGGTTATAATGGAATTATATCATGTACGACATCTACTATGAATTATTTATTAGCATGTCTATGAAAGAGGAATATAGAGACCCAAACCCAAATGTTTGGACTTTTAGTGTGTGGATCACAAAAAGGATCAAATCAGCTTTGATATGGATGATGTTATTATTGTGATGTTTGGGGTCACATAGCACATGAATTATTTTCTTGAAAATATTTTGATGACGGTATGTTAGTGGAATGACCTCCATAATATTGGTAGTGTTAAAATTTTCGATTCTTTAGGGGTGATCAACGCATTCCCCATGGTCGTAGTTCGAATAGAGGTGTTTTCTGAGTCCGTGGAGGTGGGGGAAATTATGGGGAATGACACTATGACCTATTACCACCACCACCATTCAGTGGTCCATGTCAGGTTAATAGATATTGTGTTTAATGAAATGATTATTTTTAGGATATGGAAGGTTAAAATAAGGCTAAAAAGTTTGTGATTTCTGGCTTTATATATGTCATCTCAACTTTAACTAAAATATTTTTTATCACAGATGTGATTAATTCATTCATTTTCGTTACCAATCACTCAAAATTTTCAATAAGTGAGGAAAAATTATCCAAAAAATTTTATCTATAGGTTATTATAGGTATAGATTATTTTATTTGACACATATTTTAGAAGTGCGAGTCGACACACCAAGGACATATTTTCTCAACAGACCACTAGGTTGTTGCAATGAATCTATATGATTTTATACATTGTATGGAATTGTTATATGTAGTGTGTGTTCATATATTATGTCACCATGGAAGTGTACACATATTGAATGAGGGTTCTATATTTACATTCTATGGTTAGATAGTACTTCTACCAGAATGACTCGGTCTCGTGAGTATCATGTCGCAACCTATCTCCCACTATTTGGGGATTTTTTTCCCATTATGTAGGAGGCTCTTCATTTGATTGGATTCTAGAGATAGTAGAGGAAAAGAAGGATGTTTATATTAAATATATTATCTGATTAATTCCAAGATACTATATTGATATTTACATTATCTTATACCCTTATACTCAACTGATATCTTCTTGGACATATTGAATGGCCTATGATGAGCTTTAGGAGCTAAGGGAGAAGTTGGATAATAATCATGTGAAGGGATTTATTGGACCCCATTAGTTTCCATGGGTATCTCTGTTGTTTTTTAACATGAAAGTCAAAAACATTACAAGTATATGAATTGATTACCATCATAAAAATTAGGTTATGATTAATAATAATTACCCTTGTCATTGATCAATTCCCACATTGACTAGCTCAAAATCACAATATGGTTTTTGAGGATTGACCATAGTTATAGTTATAGCCACATTCATTTTCTCTAGGATGAAATGATATGAGTGAAATTTATATTTTTATCTAGGAACTATGAGTACTTGGTGATTACCTTTACACTAACTAATTCCCTTGATGTCTTTATAGAACATAAGAACTGAATTATCCAGCTATTTTTAGATCAGTTCGTGTTTTCCGGTATTGAGGACATTCTTCGGAAAGATTCATTTCAGGAGTAAAACATAGATCACTTGGGGATGGTCATAGGCATACATTTAGATCTCCAATTATATAGTAGTTTTCTGAACATTCAATTCTAGATTATAGAGGTCCACTTTTTTTGGAATGTGATTTCATAGAATAGTTTGGCTACAATCCTAGAAAAGATATAAGTTGTGCGAGAATTGGAGCCACCAATGAGTGTGTCAGAGGTGATGAGTTTACTTTGGGTGGAATGTTACTATTTGATGTATGTGGAAGAATACTATAGTTTTTTGGACAATTTTTCTACATTATCAAAGAAATGGAAACCATTTTAATAGAAAAACCATTTCAAGAGATACATTGATGAGATGAGGCAATGGTTGGCCGATGATATTGCGATGAGATAACCAGAGGAGGGAGTTGAGTACATAAGGAATTACAGTGCCTATAAAGTAGTTATTATATGTTTTTTGATGCAATGGTAAGTAGTAATTTCTTATTGGTTGAGGTAACAAATACCCCATTAACTGAACTTCACAACCAGTGAATTGGAATTAGAAGATATAATATTTAAATTTCATATATGAATACATTATATTTTGGGATATCATCATTAAAATATTTTACTAGATGGGCCTTCACATAAGGTAGAGTCATTAGTGAGAGTTCAAGTCGGACTTTCAATTCTGGATATTCTATATTCCATGAAATGGAAACATGGATGAACATTACCTTTGTAATAAATCATTCTCTTCCTTAGTGGATGATGCACTTGACCCATTTGCATCTTTTGACCTAAACCTGTAGGAGGAGATATGTTCTAACTATCTACCAACGATGGGGGTGAATCAAAAACTACATCAATATATGTGAGATAATTTATTAGGGGACATCAAATTGAATGTTTTCATGATTAGATATCCTCAATAGATACATGTGAAGGATTGTAGGAGAAAGGGACCATGTCATCCATTTATTATGATGGAAAATTATTTCATTTATGGTGTATGAAGAAGTTATTAGGGAGTGCCTCACCCATTTCAATTATATCCTTGATTTTTTAAGATGTACTAGTTCATTTTACTATATATTTTTCCACTAAATATAAGGCAATATGCCCTTGAGTTATTTTTTAAAATCCTAATTATTCTAAAGGTGGAGGAAGAACATCAGGTTCTAGCATGGTTGGCTAACATCATGAGATCCTAAAGTGAAAGCGGGATGTAAAAGTAGTTTATTTTTTATTGGGACATCCAAAAATAATGAGAGGTCATAAAATTATATAGGCTATTCAAAATTAATTTCTCCAGTAATATTAATTTCTTTCCATTAGGTATAATTGCATAGTAGATAGTTTTTGCAAAATGTACATGTAAGAGACCATATGGCATCCCGAGTTTCCCTTGAGGATTTTCTCCAACCACGATTCATGGTTCTTAGATGTTCTTTGGGTAAGTTATTTGATGGAATTCTGAACCAAATTATATATAATCAGGTAATTTCATCACAAAAAATATAGATAGACTAATTGAATACTTCAGGTTCTGGGGGATAAAATGAGAGACAACATATTCAGCTTTCATCATAGTTGGGAGGAACACTTTAATCCGAGAGAGTATAAATATGAAAATATCTACCACTCCCCTATCAGTATAACACCATTTATTGATTTGTATAGGAGAATATATATTCCACCCTTATACATAATTATTATTGTTAAGGCATATCTATATATATGAGAGCTGGTGTAGGTGACAAAAGAGAATGTTTTCGGGAGCCAAGAAAATATGAGGACTATTTAGAGTTGAAAATATTTTTATAGAGACAGAAATAATTGGCCTTTTGATTTCAATCTACGATTTATTATCTTCCAAAACATATACCCTCTATGGGGATGGTGTAGGATTGGTCATGGTAGTATGTTATCCCCGTTTTTCATCAACACACTACCGATACGAATTATTGTTAATGAGGTTTCCAGACTCTTGGTAATACCCTTGCCACTGGATTGAGTGAACTATGTCTTTCATGTATCATAATTGGGGAGATTCCAAAATGAATCATTTCACATTATTGAATATGGGGAGTTCAACATCATGGGTGAAGCAACCTATTTATAGGACTCAATGTTGATCAAGGATTAATAGGATAAAACCACAAGTGGGCGAGTAATTCCCTTAGTGTACATCATGTAGACACATGTAAATCATTGAGATACCTCAGGGACCATGAAACTAGATGTTGTCATATGGGACTCACCTATTTAGTAGGTTTTACTATTTAGGATGGAATGAAATAATGGTGGTGAGGTAGTAATGCCTCTTTTTTATGGGGGTATACTTTAAAATATTCTTGATAATAAACTTTTAATTATATATCATCAGTCGGCCATCCCAACAATTTTATGATAGGTTTTTGGTACCGAGAATTCTGTGAGGGAGATTTATGAGGAGAAGGATTATGTATTTATGACTGAAAATTATATTTTTATTTGATTTTTGAAATCGGCTTTTTGGGTGAGTGGGAACAGCGCAATTCCAGATAAATGATTCAAAAACACATCAAAAGACACAAATGCTTTTAACAAAGTAATATTCTTGTCGGTAAAATCCATATTCAAACAGGATTCCAACCATGAGATTTCCACGATGCAGACCATGGCACTTCTGCAAAACCAAACCCATCATCATCGACTGAACGAGAAACGTCCATCGAAGACAGTCCTCCTCATCGCTGAAACCCCTACATCAAGCCCACAAAAACACAATCTTCAAAGACACTAAAAATAGAATCAACCAGCACAAACCAGATCAAAGAAATTATCAAAACTTCACTATCGTCAACAACATCAATGTCGACTCCAATACCATACTAAAAAAATAAATACTCAAAATAGAAAAACTTCACCATGTGAGCGCAAATCACGCACAACAGATCACCCAAAATGAGAACGCGATTCAAAAACCCAGGAGTGAAATACATCACCAAAATTGAAGCCACCCGAATGTCAGACCATGACAGAAGAATAGAACCATCTCAAGATAGATCCACAAATCCATCAACGCCTTCAAGACCATACTTGAAGACCGCAAAAAACCACCCAAAGCTCCCACTTCTGGTGTAGAAACAAGGCTGAAACTCTTAGACCTCAAAGATGGAACTCAACCATGGACTCACCACGGAGCCATGAGAAACCCTAGCCATATCGGAGGACAGTGCATGAAGATCAGCCAGTGATAAATGCTAAGAGATGATCCTGCGAAGCCGCAGAAAGAGAAATGCACACCACAATCGCACCGAGAAGAGAAGCCAAGGAGAGGAGACGACGCAGCCTTGAGATGGAGAAGAGAATGTCGGCGATAGAGAGAAAACCTAGCGATGCAGAGCCCCTTATGGGCGCATTCTCGAAGGATTATGTATTTATAATTTCAAATACATGTGTTAAATAAATACTTGAATATATTAATCATGATGTGAATTTCCTGGATGAGTTTTATGAGGTTCAATCATTATATGATTGATAGTGTGAATAACATTGTTCATAGTGTGAAATCCTTCATGATATTTTGGATATGCTAATAGAAATTTTGGTAGATATAAACTACTTGAGGTTCATGAAATGAACAAATGATTCATGACATTAATGGGAAAATCCCCAGACTATATATAAGCACATGAAACCTCTAATTGATTTTTTATTTTACATCCATTTCTCTAAAAGAAAATTTGATTCACTAGAAATATTTTGAGATCCTGTTGCCGGAGACTCTTGGAATTGATCTCTATAATTTGAATATCATGTTTTAGTATCCTAAAACAATTTTTTTCATCGTTGAGGTTGAAATTATAGGATATCACAAATGAAATCATCACATATTGATTTTTCATCACTGATAAATTCAATAAAGTGGTATGGGTTTCTTATATGTACATTTAACAATGTATAAATTATTTAATTTTGAATCATAGGAAATTACAATTTCATAGACATAAGAAAACATTTTTTTCTTTCCCTGTCATTTTTTTTGTATTGGAATACTATTGTTTTATTTTTTATTTATGACTATAATATCGATGAAGAAATCATGATGGTCATTGGTGTTATTAAATTTTTCCTTTTATGGATTTGTCCTTAATTTTTTAATATTTTTCATCATCAATATTTTTAGTCTCTTATTCGATTATTTCGGGACCATTAAAAGAATGATCAGACATCCACATTTGTCGATGTTGGAAGGAAATATATCAACATGGGGTTCCACAGAACATTTTTATCATGGCGAATATTGGAATTTACATTGGATATTATTTTGTGAGATATATAAATTCTTAAATGGGAAATGCATCGATGATGAATATTAGGGGATACAGATGACCAAAGACCTCACTTTTCAAGATTGGGTGACCATAAATGATTTTCCAATGAGGTTATGTGACTGTTTGATTCGTCTTGACATGTCATTAGAATAAATAATAGCTGTAGAAGAGAATAAATTAAATTTCGAAGGGAGTTCACAGTTTTATAGGGCATGTTCAAAGAATGAACAACCATGTCACACCAAAAATATTTGAGACCTTGTGACTCAGGATGTGAATCCCACTTTTATAGTGTGAACCAAAAATATTTGATGTTTTTGACAGTATAGATTGATTATGTGATCCGGTTTCCCTACCATAAGGATTTGCGAGACATGATTTGATGATTTTCATTTCCTGAGATACATTTAGATCAACGATAGGGTTCATGTTTGATTATCTATATTGATGATTTGATCAGTCCTCCTTTGATGATGACATTATCATGGAATAGATCACCCATGTCATGTGTAAAGGTTGTGTTATTACTCCCCATATTTATTAAACCACAGTTCCGTTATTTTTTGACTGTTTTACCCCTTAACATTCCTTAATTGTGAGAGGGTCCTCCACCATAGACATACCCCCAACATAGGAATATACCAGTGAAGAATGTTTCTCTTCTATATTCCAATTAGTTGTATATTATACAGTTGTATTTAGCTCATAGAATGATCATGGAGATGTCAGATACTCGTCATCCATTAAGGGATGTTAATATAGACTTTTTCTTTAATGAACCATCATGGAAACCCACCCATAACAAAACCAAAATGACATGAACATTCTCAAAAGGGAATTCCAAACACCTACAGGATGGAGACATTCAATAGGGAATTAATAAATACTATAGGGAATGGTATAAGGAAACATAAAGTAGAAAATAAAGAATATATATAAAAATATATAAACACACAACATGAAGAAATTGTGTAAGATAAAATTTATAAATAATGTTGTTGAAAATAAGGAAACAATAGAAGTGATACAAAAAAATATTAGCTTAACACACTCCATGTTACATGTTTAACAATAACAAACAAAACCAAATATAAGAAACAACCACTCCTTGTGATAAATGAAAAATAAAATACTAGATCACCACCAGCTACACAACTATGATGATATAAATCCCCCCACCATATTTCGATGCATTAGAATTTCCTAAATCAATATACATAACAAGTTCTACATACCACTAATTAGGTGTGTCGGGTGTGTACAAATATAATCAATAGGAACCCACCTAGGTGTTCCATAAATATTCTTCACAAAGCAATTAAAAACATTCAAAATTTATGAAAATAGGGAATGATAATAAATTAATTTTTTTCTATATCATGATCATGGTAAAAAATTACCCTTTTCCCAGAATGTCAAATAATCTATGTAAAACAGTATTAAATCATATCACATATATTATAAAATGAAATTTAATCCATGTGGTATAACTCAAAATCATAGGTAACATCACCAAAATGATCTCTATTGTTTAGGATATTCATAAAACTCCATCCCAGACATAAAATAACTTGTGAATTAAGTCTCTAGAGATATGAATAAAAAATAGATAGTAGAAGAACATGCTAGAAATATAACCTTCTTGAAATTCTTAACAAGTTCCCAAAACAACAAGAATAGGGAGTAGAGTAAAACCTTCTAATTCAACCCCCAGATGGAATCAATGGATGATTCCTATTACTACACAATGTACCTATGCTTCTAAGGCATCTCATGTGATATATTTTCCAACCTATTTCATAAAAACCCTAATTCAGGTCCATTTTCCAAACCCATATCACAATTTAGTGAAAATAAGCATTTTCTTTTTATTTGAACAAGGGGAAAACAATCATTTAATAAAAAACCATTCTCATACACATGGAAAAATAAATAAATAAATTATTCCATGTTATATATAAAATGATTTATAAAACAGATCATCCAAGTTTCAAAAAACACATGTTATAGGCATAACCACCTGCTATAGACTTTGGTCACACATTCTTAAAACACGATCCACAACCATGTCAATGAATAAAAAATTAAAATAAAGGGAACTTCCTATGATTTCCACACATTATATTTTTTAAAAAATAATAAATAAGTTTGGAAGATAGGGTATGTCACACATACCTCAAATAAAACACACATTCCACACTAAATCTATCAATTGATAATCCCCCAGAAGGAGATCACAAAAGACATATATAAGGGATCAATAAGAACATCCTCACACGATTAATATATATATATATATATATATATGTAATTTAGCAACAAATATTATAAACAATGAAAATGACGAAGTACAATGATCTCTTTTCGAAAGAAAAGTATCATATCAACCAGTAATATCAAAGACCGAAAAAATGATCTCAATGGAGTGGAGTTCCAAAAAATTTCTAGTGGGATATTATAGGTTTTTTGAGAGAATCCTACATGTTTAATGAAAATAAAATCAAACACACATCATATTAAAAATAACTCTCCCTAAACTAATTTTGATGAAAAATCATTCAACAATATGAATTTCATTATATACCATTTATACTAAAACAGGAATTTCCTCCTATTAAAAATAACTCGGATCCACATTTTCATGATGTAAACCAGTTTTAAAGATTCTTAACCACTTATGCTCTAAACTAGTCCATGAAATTATCCCGGAAACATGTTCATATTAGGTAAATAGTTCACAAAGATAATGTGTAAAGTAGGAAGCTCTTAGTTAGGATTTTTTATAAGAATTCTGAACCACCAATTAATCATTATAACTCTAAAAAACCCTTGAAATCCATTAAACATTTATACATGGTATCCATTAATTCAAAAATACATATATCACTTATAACAACCCTAGTCATTTATTACACAATTAACTAATATTTATTACAAAAACGTCACTTGATACAACATAGAAGATTGAGAGGTTTCATGTCTTTGGGGATTAAGATCATTAAATAACCACATAAAACCTGAGAAACATCATCTTTACTGAAAACATCCTTTAAATGACCACGACATTCCCTCATACTTTGCATTTCATGGGATAACTTGAGGATAAGCATAAAAAGGGGTGAGCTATAATGCCCGGTAAAGGAATAAAAATGGAATTACATGAGAAATAAAATACATGTTATAAAATAGTAATATCAATAGAGAAAAATAGAATCATAAACATAAAGGTATGAAAAATCATGTTAATCATAACATGGAAATATGGAAACAACACTAAACATTTAATTATCATGAACTAAGGCTCATTGCCCATAGAGCATGAGTAAATCCTCATTGTACATGAAGCATGATTAAAACCTTGTTGCACATTAATTAGCATGATTAAATGCCCATTTCATATGAATTATCATGATACTATTCTTTATCTAATGCATTGGAGCGCTATAAGGGCACACCCTTCTTAAACCATTCATTTCATGCATAAGTGTGTCACATAGATCCTAAAACATTGAATCATTCAACATAATATTTTTTCTATGATAAATGAATGTGGAATACATACAAGAAACTAATTAAACAATAAGTAAATGTGCATAAAGTTTAATACCCTTGATTGTCATGTGAGCATGGTATTCACTACACATCGACTTAGGCTTGTAAAAGCATGATGCAATTTTAGCAGCTTAACGACGTGGCATCGGAACCCACAAAAATGGTTGATGAGAGAGAAATGTGTGTCTCATAATATTTACATGACATGGAATGTATGGGGGTCATATAGATACGTGTCCTAACAAATGTAATGGAATTTATATTCCTGATACAAAACAATTTCTTTAATGTAAATGATGAGAGAGAAAGTCCTTTCGGAATTTCAGCATAGTAATGGGTGTACATGGGAGGCATTTAATGAGAGATAATGTGTTACCCCATAATTAAAACATAAATAGGGAACTATCCGGGAGGTTCTGATACATACCTCAACATTTATAATTGAAATTAAAAGGGCATAACAACATTATGAAAATGGGATAAAAATGAAAATGGAAGAAGAAACCCTTACTTGGATGTATGCTTCCAAAGGCTTGAGAAAGGCTTGAGTGAAGCTTATTGTGTGATTAGGGAACCTTGGGAGGATTATAGAGAGAGTATATCAGAGGTTGGACGAAATCCAAAGGCTTTGAGTGATTAGGAAGTGGGAGCATGGGTCGGTTTAAATAGGAATGGTGAGGGAATTTTTTATTATTTAGGTTTGGGACCCTCACATTAAACTACTCCAAACCACAAAGAATACTATTGTTTTTTACCATGGATTTGGAAAAGGGAAGTTGAAAACAATATATTATAATGACAATGTCCAAAAAATTTAAAATAATGGGGTTTCTTTGTGGAGGTGAGTCACACTCTCAAGGAATATAATTTAAAAAGACATAATGATTAATAAGTCTTCGTGGGTCCACTAATGCTTTGTAAAATAAATAAAACAAACCCAAAATAACATTATTTTAATGGTAAAACATATATTTTCCAAACATATGGTTTATAGTATTTTATTACATCACTATTGGGTCATTATGATGTTATAAAACACATTTTATATTTAAACGGTAATTATTTTTTACCCAAAAATTTGACTGTCTCAAAAAATTATGAAAAACTCACAATTGGATGATTTAGACATCCTGACTCCAGATATAATATTCATTTTATCTAAATAATTTTCTACATATGTTAATTTTTAATTTTAAAATAAAAACTGATATTTATCTAAAATTCATGGGTTTTTTACAAAATTGTGTTCAAACCATAATAAAAATTAAAATTGCTTTCCTAAAATTATAAGATCATTAATATTTTATAAAAATTAATTTAATAATAATAATATTTTATTAAAATATTACTTAATTCAAAAATCCCTTAATTCATCAATATCGATTTCTTATTTGAACATTAACTAAAAATATTATTGGTGCATTAAAAACTACTTACCAGGTAACAATAATAAAATGAATATATATTCATTATTATAGACAAAAATAATTTACATAACCATAGTACTGGGTATTTGTTTCATAACCGCTTAAAACAGCCGCATATGACCTAAGGGTATGGGGTGCGACGATGACAGACTCCGGGGCTGGCTTGAATAACATTGCACGCGTTGTGATCTCTATCAACTTCCATTTATCCTGTAGATAGTTGCATTCGAGATTGGAAAGTTGATGATCGGCATGGGATTGGTCAAGAGTGAAGCCCAATGATGCCACCTCATTTCCAAGCTCCGAAAAATAGGCTTGGTATGGAGAAATTCTACTAGATGATGCCATCACTTCCTTTGTCAATGTAAAGTAAATTGTTAAAGCCCTATATTTATACTAATCATGTGATCACTATTCAACAACTATTTTAGCAAGGGTCACAATTCTTAAAATAAAACAAACATTATTGACATTTTATATAAACATTTTACATAAAGAGACATTTAATTAGATTAAAAGGCATTTACATTAATGAAATTTTGGGTCGTTACAATCTTCCCCTTTATGAAACTTTGCCCACGAAATTTCATTTTCCCATACTAAAACAGATGTGGGTAGCTCTAATTCATCATTTCCTCTGATTCCCATGTATGTTCCGAAAACTTTTGGTTTCACTACAATACCTTGATGAGGGGCATTGTATTATTTCATAGAACATTTTCTCTATGTTCTAAGTTCTTTACTCGTTTCATCTCATAATAAAGATCATCCTCTAACTGTTCAACCCATAAAGATAATACATGTGAAGGGTCTAGTATGTACTTCATTAAGAAGTGTACATTAAATACATCATGTAATTTGGCCATGGTAGGTCGAATTTCTAGTCAATTGTCCACATCCCCAACACGATCAAGAATCATGAAGGGGCCGATGAAACTTGGACTTAACATCCCTTTCTTTTCAAACCTCATAACCTTCTTCTATAGAGATATGCATAGAAATACCATGTCAGCAACTATAAACTCGTGATCTCATTGACAGTTATCTGCATAACTGTTCTGTTGACTCAAGGATGCCTTGATATGCTACTAAATGGTTTTCACCTTATCCACTATTTCTTCAACCATTTCTAGTCCAAGATGCTTACGCTCACTGACCTCATCCAAACACACCAGTGTTCTGCACCTTTTCCCATAAAAGGATTCATATGGTTCCATTTGGATGCTCGAGTGGAAACTGTTATTATAAGAGAAATCAACCAGAGGAAGACATTCATTCCATCTTCCTTTAATGTCCTTTGAGCACACTCTCAACATGTTCTCAATTGTTGGGATAGTCTTCTCAAGTTGGCCATCAGTTTGAGGATGATAGGCCGTAATGATGTTCATTTCAGTATTTAGAGCATTTTGAAGGCTCTTCCAAAACATATAGGTGAATCTTGGATCACAATCGGACACAATAGATAGTGGAACACCATGCATACTTACTACTTAATTGATTTATATCTGTTCCAGTTGATCGAATGAGAAATCCTTCCAAACAGAAATGAAGTGTGAAGCGTTTTTAAGATGATCCACAATAACCCATATTGCATTGTTGCCTTTGGATGTCTTTGGATGTAATGTGAAAAAGTCCATGGTGATGTTCTCCCATTTCCATTTTGGTATGGGAAATGGTTTCATCATCTCTTAAGACTTCTGCCTCTCTGCCTACACTTATAGTCACACTAGCCACTTTGATGTATATTCAGTGATCTCAATCTTCATATTATCCCACCAATAATTCTCTCACAGATCTCGATACTTCTTTATGTTTCATGGGTGAATAGTAAAATTTGAACTATGTGCATCTTCAAAATGTTGCTTCTTTAGCTCCGCACTAGATAGAAGACATAGTCTTTTCCCAAATCTCACAATCCCTTATTCATTAACATTAAACTCCAAGGATTTCCCTTTTCCAATAGCTTCAACTTTTTCATGAATTCCCACAGCATCATTTTGAGCATCCATTAATCTTTCCAAAAGTGATAGTTGATCAATCATTTGGGAATGAATTGATGATATTCCCTTCTTTTTTATTCCCATGTCCATCTTCATCAGGTCTAAGAAGATTGGATACTTTTCAATTCTCACCAATGATAAAATTTTTGGGTCCTTTCTACATGGGGAATATTACACCTTGTTCTCTTTCTTAGGGTGGTAATGGATTGTGTATTAATAGTCATTAATCATATCTAACCATCATCGTTGGTGCATGTTCAACTTTTTCTGTGTGAATACATACTTGAGGATTTTGTGGTCCGTATATATTTCAAACTTCTCCAAAAATAGGTAATGCCACTAAATTTTGAAAGTGAAGATCACTACAGCCAACTCGAGGTCATGTGTTGGATAGTTCTATTCATGAACATTCAACTTCCTTGAAGCATAGGTAATGAATTTTTTAATTTTTCATCAACACATATCCCAGGACCTTCTTCAAAGCATAACAGAATACCACAAAAAGTATTCCACTTGTGGGTAAAGTGATCATGGGAATAGTGATAAGACTCATTTTTAACTCCTTGAATCTTTCTTCAAATTCATCACCCCAAGAAAACTTTACTCCCTTCCGAGTTAGCATGGTAAGTGTGTTTTAATATCATGATAAATTTCTCAAAAATCGCCGATAATATTCATCTAATCCCAAAAAGCAACTGATATCTATTACCGATGTTAGCCTAAGTCATCCCTCAATTGCATCTGTTTTTAGAAGATCCCCAGATATCCCATTTTTTGTGATGATATGGCCGATGAATGAGACCTCCTTCAACAAGAACTCACTGTTTCTATATTTTTCATAGATCTTATCCTTCCACAAGGTCTCTAGTAAAAAATTTTAGATGCTCCTCATGATCCTCCTTGGTTATGGGATTATATATAAATACCATCTATAAATACTACCACAAATTTGTCAAGGTAATCTCTAAAGACTCTATTAATCAAGTCCTGAAACATTTCTAAAGCATTATTGACTACGAAAGGCAATACTATTAATTCATAGGGCCCGTATCTTTTATGAAATGCAGTCTTGGAGACATCTTCCTTCGTCACCCTTAATTGATAATATCCTCACTGCAAATCCACCTTGTAGAAGTATTGTGCTCCACGCAGCTGATCGAACAAGGCATTAATTCAAGGGAGAGGATTATTTTTCTTTATTGTGATTTTTTAAGCTCACAATGATCGATGCAAAGGCGCATTGACCCATCCTACTTCTTGATTAAGAGGACGCCTGCACCCCATGGTGAAGCACATGGGAATATAAACCCTTTATACATAATCTCGTGTAGTTTTTTCTTTAGATCCTTAAGCTCCATAATAGCAATTCAATATAGAGTCTTATTTATTGGAAATGCCACTGGTATACGTTCAATTGATAATTAAACATCACGTCTAGGAGGAAGACCTATAAATTTATCGGGAAACACTTTAGCCAATTAACTCATAATAGGCATGTATTCAAGGATGGTTGTCTACTTAGAATCAATCATCTGAGCCAGATATGCATCCTCATTGGGCAGTAATATCCACATGTGATATGATGGAGCTAAATAAGTTTCATCTTCCGCTTTTCACTTGTAAAGAATCGGGGGTCGATTCTCCACATGGAGAGGGATTTCCCTCTCACAACAATTTATGTTGGCTCTATATAAGGAATTCCAATCCTTTCTAAGGATTTCATCAATTTCTACCAGAGGGAGTATGACGAGGATTTCCAGAAATATCAATCCACATATTATGGGAGGGAAGGTGTTATATTCATGGGACACAATGAATTCCCCATTTTCTGTACTCACCGACATCTTCACTTCTATTATTTTTTGTGGTGCTAGGATTGTTTTTCTAAACATTTGAGATATAATATAATGCGTAAAACCTGAATCAAAAATTAAATTCTCTATTTTGGAATTAATAACTAGGGTACTTGTCACCACTTCATTTTCGGGGTTCACTTCCGCAGTAGTGATGGAAAAAGCTCACCCTTACTGCCTTGGAGGTTTTTGGTTGCCTCTAAAGACCCTTAGCACAGGGAACTGATATGCAAGATTCCCTGGTTCTTTGTAGTTGAAGTAATGAACCACATGTTGAGGTTCGAACGGAACATTCCTCACCTCTATCATAGTTGTGGGTCTTTCTTTCCAATAGTTAACATCTAGGTGCCCTTATCTTCCACACCTAAAGAATTTCCTCGTCCCCTTCAGGCAGTTTCTGGGGTGTTTCATTCCTCACCTTTGACATGTGGGGTGCTAGATCTTATTAACACCATTGGATTTATTCATCAGACAGCCAGCATTGAAGTCCACATTACACATCTTATCCCCAAGATACCCCTGAGACTCTCCGATCTCCATTTCATCCTTGAGGGCACATCAGAAAATTTTCTCATAGTTGTCGAAGTGATGGATCGCTAGAGCTTTCTAAAAGCTAGGTTTCCGAACACCAATGAAGTGGTCAACCTTGAATTCAGGGTTAATGACAAAGCTAGAAGTGTATAATGAAATCCTTGTGAAGTTTTCCTCGTACGTTCCAATAGATTGGTCGTCTTTTTGGTTGAGGGCAATGAATTCCCTTTCCATCATAAGACAGAGGGTTCCTAGAAAATATTTATTGAAAAACATCTTCTGGAAATCCTTCCATTCCAGCACCTCAATCACCTCCTCATGCTTCATAGTTTTGATCAATGTTCACCATTGATCAGCTTCACCCTCTATATGATAACCATCCATGAGAAACCTTCTCCTGTTCAGAACATTGAAGTATAGAGATGATATTTTCAATGGAGTTGATCCATTTTTCAGTGATCGATGAATCAGATGATCCATTAAATGTATAAGGCCTTTATCCCAGGAATCTCTCCACAGTGACTTGTTTTTTTAGGGGGGAGTTGAATGTGCATATTGACTCATGTTTATATTCAAATCTTGAGTTATCTGAAAAATAATCATGACAAAGTTCGCGATTACCACTCCCATTGGATTGGGCATCTCATTAGTACCATCGTCACACTGATCATCATGTCAGTTTTTATCCTGAGTCCTCAAATTACCGACTAATGGCTAGAATAAAAGGAACGTTAGGGGTAACCCGAGGACATGCATAAAAACTGGGTGAGATATAAAGCCCATTAAGGGTATAATCATGGAATAAAATTAGGAATAAAATACATGTTAGACAGTAGGCATATCAATAGTGAACAAGGGATTCTTAAACGTAAAGTCATGATAAATCATGATCATCATAATATGGAAATGTTGCAACAACACTTAACATGGAATTAGCATGAGCCAAGTCTCATTGGACATAGAGCATGAGTAAATCCTCATTGCACATGAATCATGAGTAAAATAGCATTGTACATAAATTAACATGATTCAACACCCATTTTACATGACTTATCATGATACTATACTTGACCCAAGTCATTGGAGTGTTATAAGGGCGCACCCTTCATAAACCTTTCAATTCATGCATAAGTGTGCCACAGGGATCATAAAAATGTGAATCATTCAACATAATCATTTATTTCATGAAAAACGAATGTCGAATACATAGATGAATCTCTTTAAACAATATGTAAATGTGCATAAAGGTGAAACCCTTGATAGATAAATGGGAATGGTATTCACAACACAATGACTTTGGCTTGGTAAAGTTTGATGCTATTTCGGCATCCTAACGGCATAACATAAGAACTCAAAAAAATCATTGATGAGAGAGAAATGTGTGTATCATCATATTTACATGACAAGGAATATAAGGGGGTCATATAGATACATGTCCCAAAAAAATTAATGGAATTTAGATTCATGATATAATAGAATTTCTTGAAAGTAAATGAGGAGAGAGAAATTCCTTTCAGAATGTTGGCATAGTAACAGGTGTACATGGGAGGCATTTAATCAGAGAGAAAGGGGTCTCTTATCATTCAAACATAAATATGGTAGTATGGGAGAGGTTTGAAATCATACCCCAACATTTATAATTGATATTAAAAGGGCATAAAACATTATTTAAATTTTTCAAAAATGAGGAAGGAAGAAAAACCCCTTACTTGAATGTATGCTTCCAAAGGCATGATAGAGGCTTGAGAGAGGATTATTGGGAGATTGGGGCACCATGGGAGAATTCTAGAGAGATGAGGTCAGATGTTGGATGAACTCCAAATACTTTGAGTGAGGAGGAAGTGGTAGCTTCTGTGGGTTTATATAAGAATGGTGAGAGAATTCTTTATTATTTTAGTTTGGGACCCTCACATTAAACTAATCCAATCCAAAAACCAACCCTTGGTTTTTGCCCATGACTTTTGGACAAGGGAAGTGGAAAACAAGAGTTTATAAGTCCAATTTCCGAACATATTAAAATAATGTGGTTTCTTATGTGGATGTGAGTACACTCTCAAGCAATACAATTTAAAAAGACAAAATGTTTAATAAGTATTGAAGGGTCCACTGATGCTTGGTAAAATAAATAAAACAATCCAAAAATCATATTATATTAATGGTAAAATATATATTTGAATTACATAAGGTTTATTGTATTTTATTACATCACTATTCGGTCATTATGATTTCATAAAACACATTATATATTTAAACGATATTTAATTTTTACACAAAAATTTCAATATCTCAAAAAAATTTGAAAAATTCTCCATTGGATAACTACGATGTCCTAATTCCTGAAATAATATTCATTATATTTAAATAATTTTATAAATATGTTAATTTTCACTTTTGAAATAAAAATCAGAATTTAATGAAAATTAATGGGGTTTGACAAAAAGGGCATTCAAACCATAATAAAAATTACAATTACATTCATAAAATTATACGATCATTTATATTAAATAAAAACTAAATTAATAATAACAATAATATTTTATTAAAATATAATTAAATTAAAAAATCCATTAATTCTTCAAAATTAATTTCTAAGTTGAACATTAACTAAAAATACTATTTGTGATGTAAAAACTATTTACAAGGTAACAATATTAAAAAGAAAATATATTAATTATTATATACAAAAATAATATAAATAACCATAGTACTAGGGATTTGTTACATAACCCCTTAAAAGCCGCATAAGACCTAAGGGTAAGGTGCGCAGTGTTAATAAGCTCTTTGGGTGGCTCAGCTAACATTACACGTGTGGTGGTCTCTATGAACTTCCACTTCTCCCATACACGATTATGTTCAAACTCGACATGTTGAAGCTCAGCTTGGGATTGGTCGAGAGTGAAGCCCAATGATGCCACCTCTTTTCCGAAATCCAAAAAATGTGCTTCATATGGATCAATTCTACTGGATGAGGCCATCACATACTTTGTCTGAGTAAATTAGATTGTTAAAGCCATATATTTATACTAATCATTTGATCACTAATCTATGACTATATTAGAAATGATCACAATTCTTAAAATAAAACCAAAGAATTTGATAGTTTATATATACATTTTACATAAAGATACATTTAATTAGATCAATGTGAATTTCCATTTATGATGTTTTGGGTTGTTACATACCTCAACATTTGTTCATTTTCCAAAATAAGTGATAACTATCCTCAAAAGGCCTGAGACACACCAAATGAGAATGGGAAATGAAAAGAGAGATGAGAAATAACCAAAATAATGTAATGAGATGTTATAATATCTCCACCATAACAATTTCTATCCTCAGGAAGTCATGTGGAACAATGAATCTCTAAAAATGTGTGAGGACACTGCTCCATTACTATTTCTCAAGACTCCCACATCTCACGTGTATCCAATAAATTTCTACATTACACTCTGACTAATGAAATGGAAATCCCATGAAATACTTTTACTAACAATCATCGATCATCACTAAATACTCCTCCATAGAAACATATGGATCTAACTCGATCTCCACCTAAATTAGAAAAATGGTAGGAGATAGAATGATGTTTTTTCAGTTGAGTTATATTAAAAAAATCATGCATACCTATCCAATAAATCAAAAATTCCAACCAATAATAATCTAGAAAAAAGTTACTTAGTGACCTCAAATAGTCTAACATGTCTTAGAGACATGTTCCCTATTATTCCTAGATGATAGTGATGCAATTTTCAAGAAAAAATCAATATGTCATTTTACTATATGAAAATCTACAAAGGATGATGTGAACGATATAAATATTATTTCATCCAAAACTGTGCTATAATCAGACAACAATGTATATCTTGAATTCTCATTGATGTCTCATGAATGTGACTCAGTCCAACACAAAGAGGTGCCACCTTCCTATTTTTAATAAAGAGGAAAATGGTACTGGTGATGTAAGAACCCAGGTTTTGGGACTCTAAGGCTTTGAAAATTTTCTTGATGTCATTATAGAGTAGGGAATTCGGACGACATGCAATTCTGAGGCCCGGTGTGCCCGAAATTAATTATATAAAAATGTTATGTGGTTTTATATTACCCACACGTGGTTAACTAATGAAAATGTGATATATCATATACGGTTGATCAGATCAGAAATCTGAGACCAAGGTTGGGTCCGGAATGTGGTGTTTACCCTAGAAATGACATAAAATGAGTTGTCGCGGGATGTTCAGAACCCTCGCTCATTGGTGGTATGTTGAATGGATAATTAAATTATAAAATTATTCATTTAATAGCTCAAACCTGAATAACTTGTAAATCATTACTCGGATGGGAAAACAGAGGGAAAGGTTGAGTCCAGAGTAGGCAGTTTACCCAAGGCGGGTTGTAAAAGTGGTGGGCGTGAGCCTACTATGAGAGATGTCACCCAGGAAAAAACCCGTCTTTTTGAATTAATGACTATGTGATTTTTATCACCGATGATATTTTTGAATAACTTTCGAATGAAGCCTCAGAATGGAAATCTGAGACTTCCGTTCAGTTTGAAATGTGGAATTTTGCCTAGGTGCGATATAAAATGAGAGGGCGCAGTGATTTCAGATCCCACGCTGAGTGGTTTTTCTATAAATAGAAGAATGTGGAATTGGGGGAAACCCATTTCATCCTCTCTCTCTATCTCTCTCTCTCTCTCTCTCTCTTTCATCCTCTCTATCTCTTTCATCCTCTCTATCTCTTTTTCCTCCTCTATCTCTCTCTCTCGATTTTTCTTCACTATTCTTTGGTATTCTTCATTGTTCATCGCCAGATTGAGGAGAAGATTCTGGAGGATTGAAGTAGGATCGACCAGACACGTTTCCAATGAAAAATGGATCCAACGAGGTATGATTTATGACTAAATTTCTCACCTTCGTGAAATTCATGGAATTTTGTCAATTTTTTCATTTTGAATTATAAAATTTTAGAATTTGTGGTGTTAGCCGAATGAACAAGGCCAATGCCCGAACCCCGTTTTATCTGTCGTTCTTGGGAGTTCTTCATCCAAATTTTTAGACGCGCCAATTGTGTCGGACCGACATTTGAGGGCAGGTGTTGTGATGGCCTAGTCCAGAGCACCCAAATTCCGGCCTCATAATTGAAATCTGACTTCTAATGAGGTATGAGTGGTCCATAGAAGGGAACACCAGATTTAGACGGAATGAGTGGCTGGTGGATGCCTGTGGTGGCCACGGTGTGTCGAGCGGTCGGAGGATGACCTGGAGCAGTCAGCTATTCGATGGTAGAATATGGTCAGAAGGCAGAGGCCAGAGGTGCAGCGATAGTGTCAGTGGTAGCCGGGGCAGTGGGCTCGGGAGCGGCCGATAGGGTTGGCTGTGGCGTGGCGCAGCAGGGGACCGGTGTTACTAGCAGTAGAGGTGGTTACCGGGAGCTGGTCTGGCCAGCGGATGAGGCTGAGGTGGACCGGAGAGCTCCGGGCGGTGTCGTGGCGGAGCGTTGCAGGTGTGGGAGTCCACGACTGCGGTCTGTCACACACGGCAGGGGGAACCCGGGGCGACGACCTTGGGGAACATGACTTGCTTGCTGTGGGTCCTAGTTGATGTGGCATGTGGGAGATGATTGGCCAGTTTGGCCAGTTGGTGGAGGCAGCGACCTCGGAGGGAGCAAGACCCGAATTTTGCGGGTCTTCCTTGACGCGGGGCGAGGGGGGAGACCGGCCAGGTTGGTCGGTTTGTTTGAAAAAAAAACCTGACCCGAGGTGGGTCCAGTGGCTTGAGGTATACCACAGCTAGTGGGCCATGAAGGAATGGACCGGATCCGTTGTTGGTCAGTGGGCCGGTGGTTCGGACTAGGCCGACCGGGGTGAACCGGCACAGTTAGATCCCCTTGCGTTCGAGGGGCCATAACTTCTAAACGGCGCATCCGTTTGACATGTATTCTGAAGATGTGGATTTTTATCTTCGAGACGGACCTTTTAAGATGGTTTATAGGGGTTTTTCGTTCCGTTAATGAAGTAATGTGACCTGAAATGTGTTAATTTAATAATTATAAATTATTATTAAAGTTGCGATGGATGTGGCTCGTTAGCCGGATGTCCGTTGGACGTGCTGTCAGAGGTGCGGTGGCCACATAGTTAAGACGGTCCGTCCAAAGATGGTTCAGAACCTTTGCGGGTTGGTTTCGTTGCTCAGTGGCATGAAACGCTAAATGTGAGTAATTAATTAATTAACTAATTAACTAATTAACTAATAAATTGTTGCGTCGGACCTAACTCCTGTCTGGGATGTCCGATTGAAGCGCCGTCAGCGGCAGTGTGACCCTAGTACTCGTGCAAACTTTTTGAGGTGATTTATGAAGTGTTGGTGTTGGAGAAAAGGTGCGGGCACCGAAGGGCCTAGTTTGCAAGTTTTATGGTGAAACACCACTTTTTCACCTGATATCCGTTTGGGGTGTCTGAGTACTCGTTTCTAAGTGTTTTTCGTAGGGGATTTCAATGGTGCAATCCTCCTGCCTATGTTCGGGCCCGAGGCATGGGACCCACGAGGTGGATTTCAGACATATGTTTTGTTTTTATGACTTATGCTACATAATTCCATTTAGGGAAAACGAATATCCTATCCCATGTGGTTATCTGCAAGGAACGTAATGGTATGATCTTCGTGATATGTTTGGGGATCGAGGTGTGAGCCCCACGGGCTCCCTCTAGCTTATACCGCTGGGAGTTGCAGCTTCTGCATCCGGAGTCCGTTTTAGGTGTCGTCAGTGATGTTGTGACCCTAGCATCAAGGCAAAGTTGACCAGGGTGGTTTCAGGCATTGAAGCTGGAGTTGAGGTGTGGGACCCACGTGCCGTCTCATAAGCTGCGTGCAGCGTGCGGTGCCTTTTTCTTTAGGTGTCTGTTTGGGGCGTATGAGTAGTCATTTCTTCATGTTCTTCTGAAAGCATTGTGATGGCGCAGTTCGCCCGACCTCTTTCGGGATCGAGGTGTGGGCCCCACGAGACATCGTATAGGCATAAAGTAGTGTTGAATAAATTTCCCACCAGAAGCCGTTTCTCAGGAGTAAGTATTCTATATCGAATGTTTTTCTTGTGAGGATTGCAACGTTTTGATCACTTTGGTCATGCCGAGCCATTTTTGAGATCTTATTAAATGTAGAATTATCAAAGGGCATTGGTCGGAGTTTCCTTTGACTCACTCCGATCCTACGCACGGTAGTAGTGCTAATGACACCCAGTGATGGCATAAGTAGTGCAGAGATGTCGGATCAGTTCCGGGTTTATCCTCTAGTGAGGCTAGGATGTGGGATAACCGTTGACCTTAAGATTTACCCTCCAAAAAGGCTAGGCAATGGGTCACCTTTGACTTATTTAGGGTTTATCCTCTAGTAGGGGTGGGCAGTGGGACACCTAATGTTTTATTATGGTTTACCCTCTAGTGGGGCAGGGTAGTGGGTCACCGTCTACTTATTTAGGGTTTGACCTCCACCAAGGTTGGGCAGTGGTTCCCCTGATGTTTTCTTACAATTTACCCTCTAATGGGGCTGGGAAGTGGGTCACTATTGACTTATTTAGGGTTTACCCTCCAGTAGGGTTGGGTAGTGTGTCACCCGATGATTTATTACGGTTTACACTCCAACTGGGCTGTGTAGTGGGTCACCTGATGATTTATTACAGTTTACCCTCCAGTAGGGCTGGGCAGTGGTCACCCAATGATTTATTACGGTTTACCCTCCAATGGGGCTAGGCAGTGGGTCATTATTGAGTTATTAGGGCTTACCCTCTAGTGGGGCTGGGTAGTGGGATACCCGATGACTTATTTCAGACTCGGTCCTTTTTATGAGGCTAATCTGTGACTTTACTCCAAGTTTACTAGAGTGGGACCCTTGGTTGTATGGTTCAGTGATGATGAAACTTTTTCATGCGGGATTTATGGGCATTAGTGATGGCTACCCTTAGAACTGTTGAAAATTTCTCTTGGGTTCAAGATGTAGATTGAGATCCCCTTACACACTAATTAGGGATTCTTGTTGAGAAAATATATACACACCCTACTTTTGTTCCCACTCCTTGGGTTCAGTTACTCTCCTTCGTGTAGGGGAAAAGACGCATAGGGTATGCCACAAGCTTTCCGTGTCTAGCTCCTCTTGGATTGGACAAGTATACTTTATTCCTTTTGTTTGGTTGAGTTGCACAATGACTTTTGTACTCTTGTTTTTTTCTTGTTCTATCGAGACTACGAAATAGCATAGAGGACATAAGAGTTTGGGATGCATTCAATGGTCGTATGAGGATTTCTGGGTATGAGACTCACCAGCGGTTTACATTCGTTTTACCTGTTGCCGGGTGGTGGAACCTTTCTAGTTGGGCACATGTTTTTCCCCTTTTACTATTCAGTTTACTTTTCAGTCTTCTTTTCAGCACATTACTTGTACTAGTTTTAGGTCGATGTATGTATTTTGTTTTACCTTTTGTATTAGTGTTGTATATTTCATTCATTTCTCTGTACTTTTGCATTGAGTTGCTGCATGTGGGCATAGAGCTTCTTAGGAAAATTTCTCCCCTATTTTTTTGAGCCTTTGGTGCTGGTCGCCCGCACTTGGCATATGAAGTCGGGCTTGGGGTTGTTGCGGCTCGAGCCCCATTACAGGTCAGGTCATGAATTAGTGGTATTAGAGGGAGGTTCATTCCTTAGGGAGTTGTTCGGACCTCCCTAAAAAGAAATTGGTTGAGTTTGGGGAAATAGTGACAATATGTCTCGAGAGCAGATCTCCATCCAGGTAGTTCGATGGTAGTGTGGCGGCCGACATATCCATTCACCAGGACCCTGATAACCCGCTTGTCGACTCGGCACATTGAGACAGTTGTTGTAGGGATTTTGGTTCGTGAATTATATTGGATTGAGTCATTGATTGTCCTTATTGAGTCAGCTGCCCATCGTTGTTGATATATATATGCTCATTTGACTACAGTACTTCTTGATCAAATTCTGGATGTATCCGCGATGATAGCCTGCCTGGATACTAGCTCTGGTTTGTGACGATGATTCTGTGAGTGACGGGGCCTCATTTTTAGATCCATATTATAATTACCATTTCTCCAGGAGGACAGGCAGTAGCACCTCCACCTATGGAGTAGTAGATAGTATGGGCAGTGAGGGCCGAAGAAGAGTGCAGGATTGGCATGCTACATGAGTTCCAGCATCAGAGACTGTTGAGGTTCCATGGTAAGTCATACCCTAAGATAGTAAAAAGTTGGCTAGAGTCAGTGGTCTACCTCTTCAGGATTGTTCAGACACTAACAAGTTAGATGGTGGCTTTGATGGCCAGTCTTTTTCCACCTTGCAGTTCGGCATTGTAGAGACTGTGTTACTCAGATACACGATGAGTTCGTACTCTTGTGGGATGAGTTCTAACAGCTGTTTATTGAGGAGTACTACCGCTCCTACTTATGCTTTTTGCGGTTTCGGGAGATGCTAGAGCTTCAGCGGGGAGTGATGGTAGTGGCTGAGTATGCGACTGGGTTCACAGACCATACTCAGTAATCATTGGATGTGGTCCATGATGGCATCTTTCAAGAATAGAATATTGAAATAGATCTCTTTAGAGGAGATTTGTGCCAGCGTAGTTCCCTTGTGCATCCAACCCCATCATGGGCTGCTGGAGCAGGCACTAGTGAGAGAGAAATTTTTGCTAGAGGGACATCGATTGGCAGGGCCTCGACACTGGAGGTCTCCCCTTGTTGAGACTCAGGCACATGGATGGGGATAGCCTAGAGCACCGAGATAGGCCAGGGAGGCCTAGTTCTATGTTTTTGAAGTGAGAGGTCATGTGGCCTGAGACTACTCGACCAACTGTGATGATTATTTCCAGATAGATGGTAGATGTGCCGGCACGACAGTGGTAGTGTTGTGATCAGAGAACTCCCATGTGAGGACAAGGTGGTCCCTGGGGAGGCGGTGTTGGTAGAAAAATATGAAGAACTGTGGTTGGTGGATGACATTTCAAGGTTCTTCCACCACAACTAGGCAGCCCATGTCAGGCTCAGGGAGCTGATGGATAGGGCGACGGGTGGCTTTGTACTATGGATGTCTACAGTCTTGCAACACAAGAGTTGATAAGAGGTACACTCTGTGTCATTTTATAATTTTCTCCGTAGAACTCTTTAGACACTACGTGAGGTACTCTTTTCATCTAAATCCATGTTCATGGGGTTACTGAGGGTGATGTAGGGTGTTGGTTTAACCCTATGTTGGTGTTGTCTGACATAGATTTGAATGCCTAGGTAAGAGGGGTTCTTCCCCCACTGAGACGCATTTTCATGGTGCGATCAAAACTGTGAGGGAGAGTCAGTACCACACAAAGGGGATAGTATTGAGGAATGGTGGATGAGTCCCTCTGACATGTGAATTCATGGAAGGGTTGTGCAGTGGAGTTTCAGCGCAGGTTCTAGTTTTGCCAGTGGGTCCTTTCTGCTGGACCTCCCATTGCATGAGGTGCCACTAGTGGGTTTGGAAGAGAGCCTGTTTTGTTGATAAATCCCCATCCAAGAGGGGAAAATACACGTGGGGTATGCCATGTGATTTCCGTGTATTGCCTCTAGGGGTTGGATGAGCTTTCTCGTCTTCCCTATTCGTTGGTACCTTGCATTCTCAACATCAATCTTGATATCGTTATCATGTACAGGTTGAGGTGATGTAAACCCCATTAACAGAACGATGTGTTTCACTATGTGGTGCTGGTGGTGGTCCTTGTGCTGAGAATGTGGAGATGATATCTTCTGATATAGCACTTTGTGGAATTCTTAGACCACCAGTTTCTTAGGTGTGTCCCCACCCAAAGAGACTTGAACATGAGACGACGGTGCGAGCTGGAGTTTCTTCAACAGGGTATGACATTTCTGTGGTCGATGACGTTGACTCTTTTATTTTTTGAGCATGTAAGAGTGTCTCGGTTGTGATGCACCGACTGTGAAAACATGTGTGACAAGATATCCATGGGTGTTTCACCAGATGTGTATTCTGAAGGAGGGATTCACAAGGCCATATTTCAAGAACAATATGTGATTTCGGCCTTGAGAAAGTACAAACCATCTATTTGGATCGCGTGATATTCCAACATGGTGTTGTGAATGTTTCCATGGGAGTGGGAGAGCTAGGTGTGTGCTCCGTATCCAGATTTGTTTTTCCTAGTTTTTTTTGGGGACGAAAATCATGAAGAATTGAATGGTGTAATAACCCAGGCTTTGGGACTCTAGAACTCTGAAAAATTTCTTGTTGTCATTCCAGAGTAGGGTGTTCAGACGGCGTGCAATTCCGAGGCCCAGTGTGCCCAGAATTAGTTAAATAAAAATGTTAAGTGTTTTTATATTACACAAGAGTGTTTAAATAAAAGAAAATGTGATATCTCTTTGATGGTTTATCAAATTGGAAATTCGAGACCATGGTTGGGTCTGGAACACGGTGTTTACCCTAGGCGCGACATAAAATGAGTCGGCGCAGGATGTTCAGACACCTTTCTCATTGGCGGTGTGCTGAATGGATAATTAAATAGTCAAATTATTCATTTAATTGCTCAAACCAAAATACCACCTAAACAGTTGCTCCAATGGGAAAACTGAGGGATTCGTTGAGTCCGGAGCCGGCCATTTACCCTAGGCAGGGTGTAAAAGTGGCGGGTGCGGGTGTTTCCGAAGCATTCGTCGAGGCGTGTGCATCCGTCCGTCCGCGGAGGAGGACGCGCTACACTGTTGCCCCACATTCCCACATTCCAAAGGCAGGTGGCATTCTCTCCTTATTCAGGGACGTCTACTCTTGGATCAAAACAGGATGATGGGACGTCGGTTCTTCCTTCTGTGGATTCCTCCTCAGAACTTGTCACCTAGTCTGGGTCTCCCTCAATTATTTAATACGGTGTTCGTGAAACTCTTCCCAGTTCCATGTTTCCATAGAAGCCAGTTAATTACACTACTTTTGTCGGGACATTCCAAAGGTTCTGGTCAGGGCAGCAACCTTTACTCGGGGGAGTAGACACGTTGAGGCATCAGTAGCGTGTTTGGATGCGGGAGAACCGACATGTCTGTCTACTATCCCTGGTCATAGGGCTTCTCGAGGGCGTGGAAGCCCGAGGTATCCCACATCAAGCGCGGGGAATTATATTCCATAGACACATAACTGAGGTTTTCCTCAGCTTCCTATGTTTAACACAAGGTATGCCGCGAGATTAACGTCCAGCGGAGACGGATCAGCCCGATCAGAGCATTAGCTAGAAAGGATCAGATTGAGGGATTTCCCTTGAAGGGGTGCCGTTACCGGGACCAGCCCATGGGTGGCTGTGAAGAGGAGCGTACAGACATTGTATCGCCGGGATATGACGGTCCGGATGAGAATCAGGGTGGATGATGGATGGATGAATGAAGTGGAGGGGGGAATGACAAGGGACCATCGTAAGGGCAATGGTGAAGTTGGGCTTGAGCCTCGAAGAGACCTCCTACGTATCCCCGTGGCAGAGAATCATAGTCCACGTAGTTCAGGAAGGACATCAGAAGGCCAACATGAATGAGGAGGACCAGGAGGGTCCTAGTGGTGGTGGGCTTGGACCTCGTGGAGGCTTCCTATGTACCATGTCGTGACATAGATCAAAGACCACGTAGTTCAGAGGGGCTTTTTCGGCGAACCGACGTGAAGGTGGACCTTGGTCCGATGGGTGGTGGGCATGAACCTCTGGGAGGCTTCCTATGTACCATACCTGGACATGGATCAAAGACCTCGTAGTTCAAAGGGTTTCATCGGTGAACCGACGTGAAAGTAGACCCAGGGGTCCACTAGTGGTGAGCTTGAACCTCATTGAGGCTTCCTACGTACCATGCCTTGACATGGATCAAAGTCCTCGTAGTTCAGATGGTGGGTGTCGGCGAACCCACATGAAGAAGGAGGGACCTTGATCCACATTGGAATGGGCTTGAACCTCAGGGTGGCTTCCTACGTACCAGGACATGACATGGATCAATGTCCTCGTAGTTCGGGTTGAAAATGGGGGCCTGAAACACCGACAGGGAGACGGTCTGGGCCAATGATTTTTGGGCATGAACCTCAGGGAGGATTCCTACGTACCATGCCATGACACAGATCAAAGTCCTCGTAGTTCGGGTGGTGACAACGGCTTGCCGTCGAACTCGAATGCGGTTTAACGTCATGCTAGACGAAGGTAGAACTCGACGTGAATTGGATGACAGGTGGGCTTGAACCTCGTGGAGCCTTCCTACATACCATGCCTTGACATGGATCAAAGACCTCGTAGTTCAAATGGGTGTGCACGTTAATTTCATGAGGGACAAGGGCATAAAGTTTAACGTCATGCTGGACGAGGGCATGCAGTTTAACGTCATGCTAGACGAGGTATTGTCATGGCCAATGCCAACTCTAAGCCCACGTGAGTCATGCTCGGTGTGAGAAACAAGAGACAGTAAGGACCTGATGATCACACCACGAAGGGTGCGTCCGTGGGAAGCGAAGAGGGTCTTACACGTTAGGTGGCCCATGGTGTTGGGACTTACTCCAGGATGGAGGCCCGAAGTGCGCTAAAGCGCAACGAAAGTGGTATTTGGGACCAATGATGGGAGGTGCCTCATTCCCTATCACGCCCTCCACTGACCTCGGTAGTAGGGAAGTATGGAGATGCAGGGGTGCAGCCTTCCGTTGGGGAACTAGGGTCGCCCTTCTCCTGAGAACATACGTTGCTCCAATAAGGAGGATATCATCCCTTGTGGAGGGGTGATTCCACTCCCGTAGAGATGAGTGGCGTAAAAAATGTTCGAGTTGGGGGGACCCTTCATGCGAGCATGAGGTTGGGTCACAGTTTAAAGTCATTTGTTGAGGACGTGGTGCTTAGTAGTTTAACGTCCTGCAGCTCGGACGAGGTGGCTTCACTCCACACCCCTAGGACATACATAACTGGTACCCTTTGCTCCATGGGGGAGGGAAGGTACTAGTAAGGCCTTGGTCGAGGGGGGTTGTGGAGCGAACCATTGAGGGGTCCACGTTAGCGTGGCTATGTGAAGAAGCAATAGCCGTTAGCGTGCCTATGTGAACAAGCATTGTGAGAAGTAACGTTACGAGTGGTATTGTTTGTGGGACTTTGAAATCACATCGCGCATACTTGGAGGGTCGCGCGGGAAGATGAATTGCCAAGAAAAGGAGTGTACTTTGGGAAGTGGAGTTCTGTGGCCTTAGCATGGCGTAGAGGTGTGAGTGGAGGGTGCATCGCGAAGTGGAACAGTATTCGCAGAGCACTGCGTCGCGAAGAGGAGGTGCCTCGTGAATCAGGGTGCTGCGAAGCAGTGTGCTTCGCGATGTGTAGCGATCCTGACTTAGCATATGGATCACTAGTATAGGTTGGGTGTTTTGCGAAGCATAAACGCTCCACGGGTGCCCGGGTTCCCTTGGGAATCCCCCTCCTTTGCGAATGCCCTTGAGCTTCGCGAGGGGAATCCCTCTAGGAAGAGGGGCTCAAAACAAGACAAAGCGAAGGGGTCACATGAAGTAGAAGTACCTCGCGGAGCTCATGATTCCCGAGGGAAAAGGGTGCTTCGCGATTCGGGAGAGGAGAAGCCAAAAGGTCAGATTTTCCATCCCCGGGACTCAGGGGGTGCCCAGTATTTATAGGCAAGGGGTTCCGCGAAGTAGAACTCACGCGGCGCGAAAGGGCGGCAGTTTCTTCGCGGTGGGGTCGCGAACGTCAAATTTGTTCCATGGGAGTTACCGCCTCCGGTCCATCGCAGCGCGCTCGCGAACGTCAAATTCGTTCGTGGAGAGTTACTACCTCCGAAACTTCGCGGAGGGCTCGTGAACGTCAAATTCATCCACGCAGAGGTACCGCCTCCGGAGCTTCGCGGCGGGCACGCGAACGTCAAATTCTTTCACGGAGAGGTACCGCCTCCGGAGCTTCACGGGACCGCGATGCTCGGGGTGCTTCACGTCGGTGCTTCGCGAGGCAGCGTGTGGGAAATCTTTTTCATCCCTTCCTTTCGTGCAATATTTTGGCGCCAACAAATTCCCCCCCTAAGACTTGGAGCCTCGGAAGGCTGAAGGGTCGAAGTCTGAGGGAAAATCTCCAAAATTATCAGTGGTGTGCGAAACGACTTCGCGAAGAGGGCCCACGGTGCTGACCGTGGCCATGGATCCGGATGCGCCGCGATGCCCCGCGCGGGTGGGGTGCGCCATGATGCTCCAGGGTCGCCGCCTATAAATAGGTTGGTCGACTTATTTTGTCTTCACGCAATTTTCTTGTCTTCTTGTTCTCTCAATTTCGCGAAGCTCCGCGTACTCCGCGTCTGCTCTCCGCAAATCGAGCTTTGCGGCGAACCTCAGGTCTCCGACTCCACGACTGTGCCAAGTGACCATCTATTTGCCGGCCTAGGTCAGACTCCGTGGCTTGTTCTCGTGACCAACCTTCGTGAGCCGGCTTCGCGATCCAGCTTCGCGATCCGTTCTGAGAAAAAAATTCTTTTCTTAGTGTCAGAAATGAAATGGCCCATCGAGAAGCTGTATTGTGGGTGCTTGTAGATTCCGCCCGTCTGGATGAGATAGCCTAATGTCCAGGCCTTGGAGAGATGGTTCGAAGCCACTCAGACCATGCTTCTTTGACAGATCTGCTATCAGAGTGTTATAAGAATTATCCGCCGTGTAAGAAGCTTCCATTATACGGCTTCAGGTTGAGGGATGACGTCTTCATCCATGAGGCGAGTAGAGACGAACCAGTTTGCTGGTTTAGGAGCACGCCATGTCAGCACCAATGGTTTAGGGAGGTCAATGGTCATGCGCCGGAGAACTTCACACCCATTTCCACCGACAGTCTCTACAACCACGTGAACAATATTGACGGGAAGCCACTGCAACTGGAGACGTCCCCTCCACTCTACCGTACTGTGCTGAAGGCGGCTTTGTAGGATTCGAAAAAAAGGGTGGTCTGATGTGTGGGACCTGCGCCAGGGCGGCAACTTTACTGATGACTGGGCCAAGGCCTACTGGGTAGGCACATCATGTGAGGATTTTGGGGCCAAGCTGAGGAGAGTGGGGTTATATGAGGCGGCATGGGGCTCCCAATTCCACATTTACCAACCGAATCAACTTATGCTGGAATTTCTGAGCAGATGGTCGTCTAGGATCAATACCCTTCACCTGCATCACGGGGAGGTGGGAATCATCATGTGGGACGTCCACCATATTTCTGGGGTTCTGATCTTGGGGGCCATGTATGATGAGTTCATCCCCATCATGAGCGCATGAGAGGATACAGAGAAAATGCCGTGACTGGCGTCAGTGCAGATGGCACTCATCCCTAGAGAGGACAGGGAGGCAGTGAGGGATTTCCACTTTAAGAGATGGTTCAAGTGCTTCTTGAATTTCCCAGAGAATCGAGAGTTGCCTTCGAGGCCTCGAACTTGTCCGAGGGTGGCCCAACGGGGTAAGGGGAACTTGTATTGGCGAGTCTTGGAGGATAGCCAATGGAAGACTTGGGGTTTCAGTGTCAGCACTGAACGACAGCTGATAGTCAGGCTGGCAGCATTCATCACGGCTCTTATCTGTGGTTGGATCCTACCGTTGAGGGATACAAGCATGGGGGTGCGGCCCAGCTCGTTTATTATGGCATCCATGTTGGCCATGGGGCAGTGGGTCAATCTGGGGATTCCAATGCTCTCCAAACTTTACAGAATGCTGTGGCACATTAGTGAGGGCAAGAAGCCTCCAAGGATATGTGGGCCCTTCCACCTCCTTTATGTGTCGATTGTGGTGCAAATCAGGGGGATCTATGAGTATCCACACCCTATTTCGCCGCCGGGATCAAACTTCTACCCCTCCATCCTGAATGCGGTCAGGGGGTTCCCGTTCAAACTAACCGTGCCGATGGTGCTGAATCGGGTGTGAAGGGCGGATGAGTTTAATTTCCACCCCTTCCCATTGCCGACGGGGGATACTTACTGACGACGGGCGGGGAACAGATGAACATCAGTCTTACCTCCTAACCTTTCGAGGTGGATTTTTGGTGGCACGAGTAGATCGTGATCCACTCTGCGAACCGTACACCCCGCATCGGTTTGTGAGCCAGTTCCGAGACCTCCAGTGGATGACCCCGCAAGTATACTGGGAGTTGCGTCATGAGGAGCACCCGTGTGTGATGAGGCAGCTGTGGATCATGTTCACGCAGGAAGATGGGAAGATGCGAATTGCATTTCCTCCATCCACCGCTGCTTTTGGATTGGTGAGGGTGTATTCCATTAGTTGGGAAGCTGCTTACCCAGGGGAGATGCTCTAGCAGCCAAATATTCGGGTCGATGACGGTGGGCCTCTGTTATCTCGAGGTCGGGGTCAGAGGGCATCTAGGGCCTCTCACGGTGGTGGGGCTACCATGGCGGCGAGACCCGCAGCGGCTGAGGGTGTTGCAACAGCGGCGGATCCGGTGATTTAGAAAGAGTAGGGCCATCCGGAGGGGCAGCCACTGAGGTGATTTCGTAGGATATCCACTCATGCTCCAGGTAAGCGGCTGCATCATATCGACATGGCAGAGGATGCCTTTTTCCCGGAATCCTGGGACATTTGGGATGTCAACCGGCAATTCCTCAGCCCACCGGAGATATGGGCGCCCTTGAATCGCCTCGGTATGGAGTTACCGGGAATAATCCTAGTTCAGGATGGTTTCATGGAATCTCTAGTGGAGGTATAGCAATACATGGACGAGCTAGAGGATTTCGTTCACTCCAGTGGTTTCCCTCACCCAATGATAGACCAGGTGAGGGTACTACTGAATCGAACGGTCCCCCCACAGTTGTCAGCCACCGATCTGATGGAGCGCTTCCCCCTGCTGGAAGAGTCAGAGGACTCCTCTCGGGAGGACGCGGCTGAAGGAGGGAGCCCGTTGGAGGAGGGGGAGGTCGGAGATCAAGGATCAGATTCCGACTACTTCGTAGAGGCTCTTGAGTTAGCATTCCGAAATTCTTTCTTCATGGTCCGTTCTTGGGCCAGCATGGACTTCTCACCGATGTTTGAGCCATGCAGGTGGAACTTGTACGCATTCCTCGTTCTCACCTCTCGGTGGGTGATGATGCTGGACCTTCAGAACTCGCGCCTATGGCCGCATCTAGTTCTGCGTCTGGTGGGACCAGAGCACCCGAGGTGGCTCCTCCAGAATTTCTAGACCTTCCAACAGTATACGGAGGGCCTCGTCTCGGGGTCCCGCCAGTATCAGCTGAAGAGCAGCACTAGGAGGTCGATCTTCGTAAGTTTCCTCTACCGGTTTCCTTGTCGTCATATGTAGACTATGCCCACTAACGTTCATGTCCCTCTCTATCGTACAGTTCTTCGACTAGCGTGGGCTGCTACGGTAAGGTTAGTCGGGATGTCTGGTCGCATTCCTCCTAGGGGCATGCCTGTGATGGTGGCCATAGTCCCCCCATCTCCCCGAGCTTCAACACACACCATAACTGGTGGGGCCACCACCAGGGTCATGCCCGAGGTCATTGAGGTAGACTTCAATTAAGAGGACCGACCGGCCAGTCCTAATCCTACCGCACCTGCCATGGAGCCAGATGTCGTGCCGAATTCAACGCCAGATGCAGATCCCACCGAGGACTTCCTGCAGGCGTATCCTGCATACGAGCCTGCCAATCGCGCAGACTAGGACGAAACGACCTCCGACGGGGAAGACAATAGCATAGTCCACCGCCGGTCGTGGAAGCTAATCACGCGCTTCATCAAGGTCACCCCCAAACCACTACGGTTGGACGAAATTGATAGACTTCACCCGCGGCTGCGCGAACTGTGCACTGGGTGAGTGGACGCCCAACGTCCTCACGCGCTCATCCGAGATCTTATGACTGAGAAGATCTTGGGGCATGATCGTGGACTCAGCATGGGCTGGCAATGGAGGAAGGCAACTAACATCAAGAAGCTCCAGGAGGACGAAAGTGAGGTTCAACAGCTGCAGACCAGGGAAGATGATCACTCGGCCTCTCTTAATGCGCAATCTTAGCTGATCCCCCAGTTGAAGGCCCAGCTGGCAGAGGCAGAGGAGCTTATGAGGCAGGCTTCTGGAAAGATGGCTGACATTCAGGCTGAGGTAGAGAGGGCCAGAGCCAAGGATGACGAACTGCGTCTAGCCGCTACTGCGGATGAGCGGGAGCTGAGTCAGCGGCAGCAAGTCTTGGATGCCACAAACCAACAGGTGGCGGAGCTGCAACTCTCTTTTGACGGGGTCAACCCATCCATGGGGGGAGTCGACCCCCCGAGTATTGTAACAAACCAAAAACCTTTCATTGGTACTTTCATGCTTCAATTTATTCCTTCTTTGTTTTGAATGTTGTAGCACGCACGATTTCCACTGTTTGAATCAGCTCGTTACATCCCTACAATGTTTGCGGGACGTTCGGTGACAATTCCCCAAGCCCACGTGGGTCAAGCCCGATGTGAGAAACAGGAGATAGTTGCCTTCTCGTCCCACATAACATAGGAGTGGAGACCATGCTCCGGGCATCCAGGATTTGGATTACCAGTCCCGATTTCCGAAAGATGGGAGAGGCCTGTCCGGAGGAGGAACGTTTCAGAACAGCCGAATTACCGTTTCTTTAGAATGCCCTTATGCACAAACAGTGAAACACTAGGGGCACTAGAATCAGTCCGAACAGACAGAAACGGGAAGCGTGGATTATGATGCCCAAGATTCGGAGCACTGTAGGTATGGCTTGACAATAGAGGACAACCGTTAACCATAGAGGGGAAGCGGTATCCTTACTGCGTTAGCCTGTAATGGGGAAAAAATGAGGGTCAACCGTTGACCATGTTCGAAACATGGGACCATGTCACAAATATTGTCGGTCAATCTTTCGGGACATTGACCCAGGACAGTAGGCAGATCATAGGTCAGACATCCATACTATTAGTGGGTGCTTCCAAACATGACCAGTCTTCCGGAACAATGGCCCAAAACGGAAGGTGAGCCGATGCGGTATGAGACCAGGCCATTAGGGGGTCCTGTCAGATATGAAAGGGGACGAGGGTCCGAATAAGCGGCACGCAAAGCATGGAATATGGAGTGATGGGTTGTCTGAATAGAATCTAACACCTAGGTAGTTACACCACCGTGGTGGGAGTACGCCAGATGGGCACGTTGGTTTGTTCATGGATCCTTCCTTCTTTGGGACATGGCCTCTCTAGCGAGGGGTCCGACCAGGGGGTCGGAATGGGGAAGTATGAGATTAATGATTTCTATGGGCTGGACCCTAGGCAAAATACCATGGTGTCTCTACGTATCCTATGAGGATGGGAATCAATCCATACGTAGTTCTGGGGGGGCGTATTTTAACCTCATGCAGGACGAGTGAATAAGTCGGGCCGTGTTGGTACACATCCTACCAAAACTACTAAGCCCACGTGAGTCATGCTCAATGTAGGAAACACGTAGTGGTGGGGCTTTCCTGACACAGAAAAGGGAAGGTTAGGGTGGAATGACATTTGGTGAATACCGGCCCCATGATACGAATACTCCCATGTGGCATACATGGATGCGTGAAGATATAGATCTGAATATGTTGGAATCCCACTTGAACATGAGGAAGTGGAAATGTGTGAATCATGATGCTCGAGATTGGGATCACAATGACGACGGTGTGACGATAGAGGGTAACTGTTATCTGTGGTGGAAACGCAGCGTCTATATCGCGTTAGCCTAGAAAGGGGACAAACAAATGAGGTTTGACCGCTGACCATGTTCGAAACACGGGACCATGCCGCAAATGTTGTCGAAGATCCTTAGGGATGTTGGCCCGAAACGATTGGAGGGCACTTAGGTCCATCATACATGGAGAGCACTTAATCCTAGTATCCATGTCGTCTGAGGGTCCTTTTGGATGTGGAAGAGGATGATGATCCAAATAGCGAGCTCACGGAGCTTGGTTACGGGACGAAGGGAATGTCCCCATGAAAATTCCAAACTTCGGGCTTTGTCAAAACACATCTGAATACGAAAATGAGACGTATTAGATAGAGGGAGGAAATATAAGAGGCACATGGTGGAGTAACTCAAACACATGTCGTGAATGGGAATAGGGGGTGTGGGCGCGGTGCGATGGACAACCTGACACGAATGAGGACACAATCCCATATCACACCGCACGGCCTCCTTGGGAGAGGTTAATGGTCATGGGAACGAAAGCGAAAGTTAGGTTGGGCCCACGGGGAAGTGCCCGGGCGCTCCTACGTATCTCATAAGGATGAGAATCAATCCTCACGTAGTTCATGATGGATCTTAGTTTATGGTCTTAGAGCTCGGACCATAAATGGGTAAAGGGGAAATAGTACACATGGAAACAAAACCCAACATGAATGAGGACATAGTCCCTAATTACCATGAGTTCTCTGGGGAAATGCTCAAGTCGAGGGACCGAACACGAAGGTTAGGATGGGCCCGCGAGGAAGTGCTCGGGCGCTCCTACGTATCTCATGAGGATGAGAATCAAGCCATACGTAGTTCTGAAGGGTGACATGGTATGATACCATTTCCAGGGGAAAGGGGGAGTGCGGCTGTGGGCCTTTCACTAAAAGAAGCGGAATTTGATAAATCTTATTTGTCCTTTAAGGTGAGTGGTTTTTTTTGGTGAAGCGACATGCCTAGAGTAGAAGGCCGTGGTGTCTCCACAAGAATCAAGACTTGATAGGCGTTGACAAATGGCATGGCACGAGACCAATACCTAACGTGATGTCCTCTATAATGAGGTCATCAGAATGCAGTGCCGTTTTTTGTCATGCAGCCAGGACGATAATGTCACAGTTTAGGGTCGTATGATAGGACCAAGCATGCATTTTAACGTCATACAGAGCAGATGTAGCAGAGGCGATGCTAGGTGGGGAATGTGCGCAGTGTCATGAGACACAATCGATGGAGAGATGATCCCACATCACACTATATTCCACTCCAAGAGGGAGACCTCAGGCCAAGGGGACTATATAGAGGTAAGATGTGGAAAGGTGGGGAGACTAGCTCCCCAAATGGGCTAGACCCGACAAGGCGTCCGGGAGGTCCTATGTATCCCATTAGGATGGGAATTAAGCTGAACACAGTTCTGAAGGGTGTCGTTTAATGTCATGCCAGACAAGGAATAGGAGGGTTAACTATCAGAACGGGGTGCGCGTGGTGTAGCTATTGCAAACCCGACATGAATGAGGACATAATCCCGCACTACGCCACGCGGTCCCGTAGTCGGGGTCCCGATGGCAGGATCAGAGAGGCGAATTAGCTGAACTCAAGATGGACCCAAAGACAGGAGGTCTGGGAATTCCTACGTATCCCATTAGGATGGGAATCAAGCTGAACCTAGTTCTGAGATGGATCTTAGGTTATGGTATTAGAGCTCGGACCATAAATGGTGACAACTTCCCATGTAAGCACTGACGTCAAACCGATCCCTAAGCCCACGTGAGTTAAAATCGGTGTGGGAAACAAGGGGAGGCATCCTTATCGCAATACTTGGGGCGCCCATCAAAGGGGAGTTGGTAGAGAGCCCCGAAGGACACCTTTGACGCGGCTTGTTTCCCCAACGCGCTGACGTGCATGGAGGAAAAGTACCAAGAGTTCCGAGACACTACATGGACACGATGAAGTGATGAAGGGTGTGAATTGTGTACCCGACATTTTGGGCTTAATCGGTTGGTGTGGAGATAGAGGAAAACTGTTAACCATGGTGGAAACGTAGCATCCATATCACGTTATCCTGAGGTGGGAACAATAAATGAGCATCGACTGCTGACCATATTCGCAACACGGGATTTTATCGATTTTTTGTCCAAAACCCTTGGGGGTGTTGGACCATAACGGTAGGAGAGACCTTGGGTGTAGTATCCAGGCTGTTCTTGGGGGTCCCTCTGGGTGTGAAATATGATCGAAGCCCTGATGCAGGGATACACAAATCCTGGAAAGCGGGTGAGGATGTGTCCGAGTAAAGTTTGGTATTCCAGGTAAAAGACCAGAGTCCCCTTGGGCACATTGGTGAACTGCCGAAAAAGGCTGACGAATCAGCTAAGGATGGAGAGGTACATGGTGTGGTCATTACGAGACCGACGTGAATGAGGACATAATCCCACACCACACCATATAATCCTCTCATGGAGGAAGGGTAGAACAAGGGGCCAAGGTGGGACGAAGATTCCCGAGAGATGGGGCTGGACCTGAATCCTAGACATTCAGGTGGTCCTATGTATCCAATGAGGATGGGAATCAAGCCACACATAGTTCTCTAGATGTATTTTAACGTCACACGGGATGAGGGGGGGGGGGGAGTAATATACCCCCAAACAAGGGAGGTGTACGGTACAGAGAATAAACCGACGTGAATGAGAAAATAATCTCATGCCACACCATACACTCCTATAAGAGAGGACCTGGGCCGGGGCCCGAAAAGTCCATGGGGCCTGATTGTTAGACATCGGTTAGGAAGGCCTGATCTGCTTGCAGTTTAATGTCTTGTAGTGAAGACGAGGGCTGGGGTCCCGAGGAGGCCAAGGGACCTGAGGCTGGGCCACATAAGGGAAGGCGTATGGCATGGTACATGATCCCGACGTGAATGAGGACATAGTCCCACACCACACCGTACACTCCGGGTAAGAGGTTGGGCGGAGGGGACCGAGAAGGCCAAGGGGCCTAAGGTCAGGCATCAGTCAGGAAGGCCTGACTGGTTTGCAGTTTAACGTCATACATGAGGACTGGGAGAGGGATAACTGTATCTAATCTGAGGGTGTGCACGTCATGGAAAGTAACCTAACGTGAATGAGGACATAATCCTACACCACGCCGTACATTCCTTATAGGGGAATCAGGGCCGTGGGCCTGACCGCTAGCACCACCCGGAGGGATGTTTGTCACTTCGGGGTGGCGTAGAACGAATCACTACACTCGATGTTTGGGACATCTCGGGGTGGACCCAAAGATCCAGGGCACTGTTGACTATGTTCGAAACACAGTGTTCCTATGGTGACCTGATATGGGAGCAACAAATGAGCATCGACCATTGACCAAATTCGCAATGCGGGACTTCTTTCGGCTTGTTGCTTGAAAACCCTCGGGGGCGTTGGCCCATATCGGTAGGAGAGCCCTTGGGCCTAGTATCCAGGCCGTTCTTGGGGGTCCCTCTGGGTGTGAAAAAATGATGGAATCCCAGTCAAGGAGTGGGTGCAGAATAGCTGTATACATCCATGAAAGAGGCAATCATCTCTAGGGGGATGTGCAGCCGGGTCGAGGTTTGCTCGATGTGAGTTGGGGAAAAAGTGTGCACCCTGCCATATATCTTGACCTGAGGGGAAGATTTTGGCTTTTGGGCTGGGCCAACGGACGAAATGCCCGGGCGTTCCTACGTATCCCATTAGGATGGAAATCAAGCCATACGTAGTTCTTGAAGGACATGCAGTTTAGAGTCATGCGGTGAGGACATGGGAGGATGAAATAATGGGAGTGGGAACATGGTGCAACCCTTAGAATCCTTGAATGAGCGGGGCTAAGAAAGCCTACTCCTCGCTACACAAGGACCCTCCAAGGAAACTATTACCAGGGGGGATAGTGGAAGATAAAAGCTTGGGGCTGGGCTCAAGACGAGGCATCAGAGCATTCCTACGTATCCCATTAGGAAGGGAATCAAGCCACACGTAGTTCTTGAAGCGCGGTTTAGCGTTGTTCTGTATGAGAAATGTGTCTCAACTGGGTATATGTATGGTACGGTGGGTAACCCGAAGTTGATGAGGATGTAATCCCATACCACACCATAAAATCACATTAGAGAGCCAGAGTCGACACAGGCCAAGAGGCCTGAGGCCGAGCCTCGGTCAGGAAGGCCGGACTGGCTTGCAGTTTAACGTCTTATAGCAAGGACGTGGGTCGGGGGCCCTAGGAGGCCATGGGGCCTGAGGCTGAGCCTCGGTCAGGAAGGCCTGACTGGCTTGCAGTTTAACGTCTTATAGTAAGGATGGGGGCCGGGGGCCCGAGGAGGCCAAGGGGCCTGTGGCTGAGCCTCGGTCAGGAAGGCATGAATGGATTGCAATATAACATCTTACAGTAAGGACGGGGGGAGATCTTAGTTTAAGGTCATAGAGCTCGGACCATTTTGCAGTTTATCGTCTTGCAAGACGAAGATGCAGTTTAAGGTCGTGTAGGACCCTATAGTTTAAGGTCGTGTTGGACCATAACATGCAGTTTAAGGTCGTGTGGGACCCTTTTTCCCTAGGCAAATTATCTCTTGAGGAACTTGGCGTTGGTGGGAGGGGTTATGCGCTTTCCATCTGTGGCCACCAAGGCATATGCTCCATTGGGGGTAAACCTTATGGATGATATAAGGCCCTTCCCATTTGGGTTCTAACATGGCCGGTTTCCTATCGGGGATCATTAGTGCTCGAAGGGACAATACTAGGTCACCCTATAGAAAATAACGGAGACGAACCTTCTTGTTGAAGTCCCTCGCTATCTTATCTGGATGCCTTTCAAGATTGTGCAGGGCACGAAGCCAGTTCTCATCCAGTGCTTCTAATTCAGCTAGAAGGATTTCGGCGACCTCATCCGATGTCTGGTGATCATAGACTGTAGTGCGTAACGATGGAAACTGGATCTCAATGGGTATGACGGCCTCAGATCCATACACCAGGGAATATGGGGTCACCTGGGTAGAGTTGCGAGTCATCATCCGATAAGCCCAGAGGGCGTTGGGGAGCTAGTCCGACCAACTTTTCTTATTCTAACCAACCGTCTTCTTCAGAATGTTAGAGAGGGTTTTCTTGAACGCCTCGATCTGTCTCTTTTCCTGCGCGTGGTAGTGGGAGGTATGGTTCGAACGGATGTTGTACATGGCGTACAATTTCTTCAGTTCAGCCGCTTGGAAGTTGGTGCCGTTATCAGTGAGGACGGCATGAGGGACCCCAAACCGGTGCATAATATTGGAGCTAAAAAAGTCGACGATGGAACGGGCCTTTACCTCTTTGAGTGGAACTGCCTCTACCCACTAGGAGAAGAAATATGTAGCAGTCAGGATGAACCTACACTGGCGGGCTGTTGCCGGTTGATATGGTCCCACCACATCAAGTCCCCATACCAAAAATGGCCAAGAGTACTTAGTGGGGTGGAGGGGCTCCAACGGCCGATGCAGTAAGCTGGCGTGAACTTGGCATGCATGGAATCACTTGGCATACCCAATACAACGTGGATCATAGAGGGCCAGAAGTACCCCAACCTCCGGATTTGATGGGACAGCTTCGGCCCAGCTTGATGGGCACCACAGGAACCGGCGTGAACCTCTTGCATAACTTGAGGAATATCTACTCCTTGAATGCAATGGAGGGGGACACCATCGAAGCTACGCTTATAAAGGACATGTTCAAGACTAGGGCCGCTCTGGAGGGTAAATTGCAGCGCGCGACGTCGGATTTGCTCGCACTCGGCCCGGTCGTCTGGGAGTCGACCATTTTGGAGATACTCGACAAAAGGTGCCCTCCAGTCGGGAGTGGCTTCAACCACTATATCTGACAAACCCGGGACCCCTGACGTAGAGGGTCCGACGGTGAGATGACTTACCCACAGGCCATCATTGTCCTCTTGGGCGACGAGGGCAGTGACTATCCGGTGTGCCACATGTATGATCAAATCAAATTGCTCGGGTTCTGAGAGTGATGCGGCTAAGCCAGCCAAGGCATCTGCTTGACCGTTCTATGACCGTGGGACATGGGTAGTCTATGGTTGAGAAGAAAACTGGGCCATTAGGCGGAGGGTGTACTCTAGCAACGGTACAAGCTCCGGCTTCCTGATGACATAGTCTCCATTAACCTATTTGATTACCAGCTCGGAATCTCCTTTCACATGTAGATGGGGCACGTCAATCTCAAGGGCCAACTCGAGGCCAGTGACGAGAGCCTGGTACTCTTCCTCGTTGTTCGTACAGCCTCCTGACAACAGGAATGAGTATGGCCGGATGGTTTGCGTCGGGGTAATGAAGACAATACCCAGGCCCACTCTGTTGATCTTAGGATCGTTGAGCCTCCTACTAGTGGGGCTCTGGGATGCACCGTCGAAGTGCATTTTCCAACACGGGACAACATGATCGACTGAGAGGATCGTCTGATCAGGAAAATCCAGGTCTAGGGATTGATCCGCGAAGGTTGGATGGGCAGCTAAAAATTCTGCCAACGCCTGTCCCTTAATGGCATTATGAGGTATGAACCTGATATCAAACTGCTGGAGTATCACCGCCCACCACGCTAGTCGGTCAGTCAGCATGGGGCAGTTCAGGATGTACTTTAGTGGGTCTACCCGGGAGACCAATTGTACCTCATGGTGTTGCAGTTAATGCCGAAACTTCTGTACAGAAAAGAGGAGCGCAAGGCAAATTTTTTCGATAGGGGAGTTTCTGACCTCCGTATCAAGAATCATGTGGCTGAGATAGTAGATACTGTTCTTAGTACCCTCGTTATTCTTCTGGGCGAGCAGTGCACCGAGGGATCGTTACAGGGCGGTCACGTAAAGGACCAGCGGCTTTCCGGAGATGGGTGACATCAAAACCTGAGGTTGGAGCAGATACTGCTTGATTTCCTCAAAGGTAGTCTGACACTCCTCATCCCATTCTTAGGCGGCACCCTTCTTCATGAGCCAAGAAAAGGGATTACACTTACCAGCCAGATTCGCGATGAATCAGCGTATATAGGCTAAGTGGCCTTGGAGGCCTCGATGTTCTCGAATGTTGCTCGGGAGAGGCATTTGGATGATGGATTTGATCATCTCTGGGTCGATCTCAATGCCTCGGTATCTAACAACAATGCTAAGAAACTTCCCAGAGGTGGCCCCGAAGGCACACTTCAACGGGTTCATCATCAGGTGATGGGAACGGAAGAAACCAAACACCTTCCCAAGGTCTTTGAGATGGTCCTGGCGCTGACATGATTTGACCACTAGGTCATCTACGTAGCATTCCACCAGTGTCCCGAGAATCAGCTGGAATATGCGGTGCATAGACCTCTGATAAGTGGCACCAGCATTTTCAAGCAGAATGGCATAACCTAGTAGCAGAAGGTACCTTGGGGAGCCCTGAAGGCGGTGGACTCCTCGTCCTCTCGGGCATCCAGATCTGGTTGTACCCAGAATACCCATCGATGAAAGAGAGAGCTTGGAACCCAGCTGTGGCATCAATCAATAACTCAGTCACCGGGAGGGGGATGTCATCCTTTGGGCAGTGGCGATTAAGGTCGCGGAAGTCGATGCAGACTCTGATCTGCCCATTCTTCTTCCTGACTGGCACAATGTTGGCAAGACACTTGGGGTACTGGACTTCCTTAAAGAAGTTGGATTTGATAATCTTGTCAACATTGGCCTCAACCATAGCACCATGAAAAGGGTGCATCTTCCAGGGAGGCTGCTTAAACCAACTATGGTTTGACGGGAGGCCCAGACGGTGAACGGATACCTGGGGATCCAGTCCTGGCATCTCGTTGTAACTCCAGGCAAACACGTCGCGGTGTTGTTTGAGAAAATCTATGTACCGCTGCCGCTCCTCGGGGGATATGGTTGTACTGATCAATGTGGGTTTCAGATCTGCCTCACTACCAATGTTCACCTGTACCAGTTCATCAACCGTGGTAGAGACACCTTCCTCAAAGGCGGGGGGAGCATCCTCCAAGTCTTCCTCTCCACCCGTGGGGGGATCTCCTACAACCGGAGATACTTCTGGGTTATCAAAAACTGAGGGGCAGTTGGTGCCGGCTTGGGCAGCAGTGGTCATCATATCAGGAGACTCACTCGCCATTGAGACCATAGCAATGAAGGCAGTCGACCCTATCCCATCTGGCCTTCAGCCTAAGGGGCCACGTTTGATGACATCAAAGTAGTGGTGAGGTGTCAGCCTGAGTCGGTTGATTCCAGCCCAGCAGAAGAGACACATATGGCGTACCGCCATTGTCATAAGCATGACATTCCGGTACCGTACAGGGGTAGGAGGTTTCGGGATCACCTGAGCCTGGTTGATGTAGGAGTACGAGGTGATTTTCTACCATCGCTTGGACACATGAACATGCCTTCCTTGTGTTCCCGAAACAACAAAACATTGACCCATGTCAGGGTTCGTGGCCTCCAATCGGTGGATCAGGAGGATGTAGGTGTCATCCATGCTTGCCCAGGGATCACTTGTGACTGGTGCGGGTTCATCCTCACTTACTAGGATTTTCTTATACTTACTCTTGTAATAATCAGCATTCATATAGTGGGCCTCATAAGAGGTTAAAGGAGACGCATCTCCTTGGAGCACACATACTCGACCGTTGAGTGAGTATTTGAGGCACTGGTGATAGGACGAAGGGACCGCTGCATGAAGATGGAGCCATGGCCTACCCATAAACGCGTTGTAGGCCGTGTCCTGAGAGACGACCATGAACTCGGTGATGGAAATTAAGCCACCGAATTGAGTCTTCAAGAAGATCTTGCTGACTGGGGTTTGCTCGGTCCTGTCGTACCCCTGGATTCTGAGGTCAGAGGGAGTTAAATCACCTTCAGACAGACCCAGATTTCGCAATGTCCGAGTCGAAATTAGGTTGACTCCGGAACCCGTGTCAACGAGGCAGCTGTGGACTTCCACACCATTGAAGTGGCCAGTGATGTACAACGGGTGAATATGCCCCTATATAAGAGGGTCATCATCTTCACCAGAGAACGAGATAACCGCCTGACATTCGGCGTTCTCAATTGTATCGGCATGGAAGGCTTCTGCAGCTGCTACCTCCATCTCAAACTGGAGGGGGCTCCTTAGGGAATCGGCAAGTGCCTCTCACATTTCAGATGACAGGCGATGGGCATCAAGGATATAAATCCTTACTGGAATGCCGACAAGGTGCTTCAGGACATCATACTTTCATTCCAAACACAAACCTCTACATATAGGAGGTTGTTCGATAGTTGGAGGCATAGTGGGTCCAGCCGGTTGAATCGGAGGTCGGCTAGTTCTGGGTACATCCTACTGCCTACTAGTTGAAGCCTGGAGAGTAGTCACTGGACTAGGATCGGACAACGGAGACTAGCCTGTATCTGGGCAAGAATTACTGTGATACGAATGGGGAAGCTATCCCTAATCTAGTACCACAAACGGCGGTGGGGGTGGAGCTGTGGGCGTCAGATGGGGTTGCGCGTGCTGAGCTCTGCGCTGAGCCTGCTGTCTTGTCTTAGTAGCGTGCACGAATTGGCTGGAAGTTCCCACTGATGTACCTCGATGACCGGCGTGGTTTTGGTTCCGCTGACGTTGACGTCGGCTGGAAACATAGGGGAGGCTCACCTAGAATTCCCCCTTGACGGGAGTCATATAGGGCTTTACCAACTCCATGGTGTTAACCGAAGTGCACCCCTGGCTGTCGCTCGACGAGTCATCCACCACCAGGTAGGTTCTGGGAGGAATCCCCATTTCAGGGGGCATAAATTTGCTGAGAGTGCGGGATAACGATGGCACCGGAGGAGCGCGTTGCTTCTTCTTGCGTCGTCGCTACTTTCCCTTTTGGGAAGAGGTCGGCTGTGAAGACGATGCAGAGGTACTGGCGAATTCTTTTGAAGGTTACGGCTGATTCAGGAACGCCCGGATGATACTATGGGCACAGACGATGGTTTTTCGAGCCATCCAGTCGTCGTATTTCTAGGATATGTGGCTGGGCACCTGCTGCCACTCACCTTCGCTATCACTATAGATCTCTGACCCTACAAAGACCCCCGCCACTTGTGTTGGTGTCGGGCCCAACCTGACTACGTTTTTGATGACCTGGTCTTGAATCCACTCTTTAAACACATAGCATTGCTTGAGGGTGTTCCCCAAAATCTAATGGTAAGGACAATAGTTGGGGTGATCAGTGAGATTCGCCTCTCCCGGCCTTCGGCACTCGGGTAGGCGCACAATCCCTTTCTCTAGAACACTTTGGAAGTATCCAGGGAACTGATTTTCATTGAACGAATAATTCTGGTGCCTTCTTTCCGGAGAGGGGCCCCTAGGGGCCTGGCGCTGATGAGGGGCCGGAGGGGCCTACCGTGGAGGCGGCGCCTGATTGTCTCTCCTAGGTGGAGGTGGCACATTGCGCGGGGGAACCTGTCGATTCTGAGGCTGTCACTGCTGGGTAGGAGCCTGTGCTTGAGGGGGAGGACTTCCGCGGGGTTGTGGGGATGGTGCCACTGGAAGTAATTCCAGCTGCCTATGGGATTCTATTTGGGCCACTGTGGCGGGTTCGGATCTGGCGGTCCTGCTGGCTGGGATCATTGGGGGCAACGAATGTGCCTGGCTAGCATGTTGCAGAGCCTCCTCAAGGCGCTGTTCCTTATCTGAGAAATCTCTGAACCCTTCAGGGTAGTTCTGGGAAATCAGGGACGGTACCAGCTCTATTTTGTTGTTCCCCACACACATCGTCAGTAATTGCTCCTGAGTCAGTGGCATATCTAGGGAATACATATGTCCCTTCCACCGGGCGATGAAATCTGCGACTCGCTCATCAGGCCTTTGCATGCACTTGAAGAGGTATGCAATGATGGTCTTCCATGTGGTGGAGCTGAACTGGTATAAGAACTGCCGGCGGAGATCCTCCCAACCGGTCACCGATCCGATAGGGAGCTGGCTGTACCAGATGAATACGGGACCTTCCAATGTCTGTACGAAACATCGGATCTTGGAGGCTTCTTGCTGGGTTGGGGTCCCCAGCATGGGGCCACACATGGAAGAAAAATGATCCAAGTGCTGTGGTGGGTCCCCTGTCCCGTTTAAGGGCAAGCAATTGGGGTTCCCAAAACATGGCGGTGCGGGCATATCATCCACCCACGTGGGATATGTCATGCCATCCTGTGGGACCGCCACCTGCCGCGTTTCCAACGCTTCGAGGCAGGCTATGAGTGCCGCTATAAGATCATCCGGGTGGGGGTTCCTGTCTTGACGGGGATCCCTAATCACAAGTGCATTGCCAGGTTCATCAACACGATAGATGGCTTCGGCAGCTCGTGGATCGACTGGCAGAACGACCTGTGGGGCGACTGGGGGAACCCGGACTGGATTCTTCAGATTGCCCTGTCGTTCGGGGGGGTTTGGCGAGACGTATCGCGCCCTCTTGTCGTAAGTACCATCTTCTGCCCTATCTGTGGTAGTAGCATGATCAGGTTTTCCCGAAGGCATCTCACCGGGAGAAATTGTTCCTTCCCCTGCTGCCCCGGCCTGGGATTAACATAGTCGGGTCGCCGCTCTACAGCGCACTCAGCCAAGAGTTCGTCAACCAGCCACTTCTGTTCAGCAAGCTGCTGGCGTAACGTGGCCTTCTCGGGATCTTCGTCTGTCTTCTGCACAGAGGCAGACGGGTCGGAGTGCTTGACAGTTCTGATGTGCTCCTTACCCTTGTCGGTATTTCGACTGAGTACCAGCGACTCGGTGGGTACAGGGAGGCCTAGAAGGTTCCTCTGCTGACTGGTAACCCTCCCTGATGGGTCCAGCAGTTGCAGTATTCCCTCGGGGGGTAAGTCTCCATCAAGAAATTCAATCTCATCCTCCTTGTCCACTATGTCAGCCATGTGGACCGCCACCCCTCTCGAGGGCATGTCTTCATTGTTGCATAACGAATCGGGCTGTCATCAGATAGGGTCGAATAGGAGACCGGCATAGAGTCCCCAACCACGGACTTGCACATGGGGGATAGCTTCCCTTACGACTCTACGGAGTACTTTGAAACTCTAAACACATTTCCGTTGAAGGGCGCTCTGACGGCCTAGCGACTCAGGGTGCTGGGCCACAAGGAGTGCTGCCAAATCGATCAGGCTGCATTGCTCGCCGATTTCTTCAAAGTGCTCTCGACTTCTGGGGTACACCACTCCCTCGTAATGAAGGCAGAAGTGTGTCTCCCATATGGTTCGACAAAAGCACCCACTTCTTTCGGGGTAAGGGACTCATGTGTGCGAAAGTTCGGCACCGCCGTCGGCCAGAACTTCTCCGGGAAGTGATCCGTTGTGGGAATGATCCAGAAGCTCCGGGGTTCAGACTCGGGGTATGGCCCTGTATTGCCCCACTGGTCTACCGGGGGCGGCGGAGGGACTGGTAGTGGTACCAAGGCGGACCTCTGGGATAGTAAACTCGGCGGTGGAGAATACGGCGAACGAGCTGACTGGCCGCCAAATTCCGGACCATCCTCTGAAGAGTGAGGTGACCTGACCATGATATCACGATACGATGGGCTGATAGCCACAACATTTGGCACAAGAGTCTCAGCTACCAGCGATAGGTCATGTCGTTTCTCTACCGCCGTTGGCCCCCCAAATAGCTCTTCGTGATCTCTGGTAGAGGTAGAGGGCGCTTCTGGTGACAATGGTGGTGATTGCACGGTCGAGACCTGCAGAATTTCCACGATTTCTTCCTCCTGGATGTACCTGCAGAGAGAGATGGGAATCTGGTGGACCTCACATTCTGGGAGAATGAGGAAAACGCGCCTGGTTCCTGCCCCAGTCCTTGATGCGGAGGAGCGGGGAGAAGATTCCATCATTGAGTCGCATTCCGCTTCAGAATCCGAGAAACAAGCCAGTTTGATCTCCACCTGGGCCTTCTCAGGACTCTTCTTGTGGCGGCGGGAACTCGCTCTCCTTCCCCGGGGTGGATCTTCAGGACAGGGTTGATTCTTAATATGAAGTCTTGGGGCGGCGATGGCACCGTGGCGGAGAGGGCCCCCGGTCGAGGTGGTCGGGGTGCGAAGGGCACCATGGCAAATGCCGAAGGGTACATCGGGAGGACCTCCATGGACGGTGTGGGCTGAGCGAGTATGACCTTCAATCCCCAAGTTTCGCGGGCGAGGAGGACCTTCGCCAGTTGCAGAGAGGACGTAGGGCGGGCCCCCACATTGGAGAAGGACCGGATGGACAGTGCCTTTAGATTAGTGGTCGGGGGCAGGAGGTTGGACTCCATACCCTGTATAGTGGGCACGAGAAAGGTTTCCGCACAGAGTGTCACTGCCGCGGGGTAGGTCTTCCTTCGGGATGGGGGTAGAACGAGGCATACCTCCATGATGAGTTTTGGAGCAGGGAAGGCCCACGCTCTGTGGAGTAGTGGTACGGGGAGGGCCTCAGTATGGGGTGACATCAGCGCGGGTTAGTTCGCGGCGATCACCACTCAGGCCTGCAACCCGGAGAGTCAACCCAGCCTGCCCGTGGGGAGGTTGGGGTCTCGATCCTAGTTGGGCGAAGGAGTGCCCCTTCTCAGTGTTTGTAGGTACTCCATGATGCATGTCGGCGGTGGCTCGGGCCACTGTAGCTGTTGACGTTGACACATCTGGGCGAGCGTCCTTAGCCCGGGCCCGGCGCTGTTGTCGGGCCAGACGAGCAGGCACTGGTGGTGTAGGGGAATGGTATGCCTGCTCTTCCTGTGGAGTCGGATGGCAGCTCTGATGTGGCCGAATGGGAGCCCCTGCCTGGAGCCCTTGGGTCGGGACCATGACCGGGCCGAGCCAGACATCACTCGCCTCATTAGCATAAGGCGAGGAGTCGTTGAGGCGTTCCGGGGACAAGCTCCTGTAACGATTGAACGTTGGGATGGGGAGGAAGGGCTCCCTGCACGGAATGTTAGGGCGGTGTTGACGGCGGGGCCTGGATGCCTCCTGGTCCAGGCGGGCCATGTCCCGAGTTGGGATGACCCCTTCCTCCTCATACCTGCGTACAAGGTTGTTGATCACCCTTCTCTAGATGGTCTCTATTAGGGATAGGGGACGTGGACGCCCCATATTCCGTGATGTAGCGGCCGTCGTGGCGGTAGCGGATCCATGCGGGGTGGATGTGCCGGTGATTCCCATGCCCCTGCGTAGGCAAGCGAGCAGTGATCGTGTCTCCGCAACAGCAACCTGGTTCCTGGGAAATGAAGGGATCAACTCATCAGTATTGTGAGGAAAAGGATTGCCAACCAGTGCCCCCACGTCCTTCCATTATCCATGTATGTAAGAAGGATCCACGCCAACACGTTGCAGAAAGGAGTGCCCCACTTTCTACTGCCCCAACTTCCGGTGAGTTTCACGACAGGCCCGTTATTTTCTTGGCGGGACCCGGCACCGGATATCCGGATCCGGTGACACGTCGATCTATTGGTGTCTCGAACGCTACTAATCTCAACATTGAGGAGAATAATTTCACGTCGGGTTCACCATTTCTATTTCCGACGCTTTCGTCGGGGCGCGCACATCCATCTGTCCGCGGAGGAGGACACACTGCACTGTTGCCCCGCATTACCGCTTTCCAAAGTCGGGCGGCATTCTCTCCTTATTCTGGGACGTCTGCTCCATGATCGAAATGGGATGATGGGACGTCAGTTCTTCCTTCTGCGGATTCCTCCTAAGAACTCGTCACCTAGTCCGAGTCTCCCTCATAGGTTTAATACATTGTTCGTGAAACTCTTCCCAGTTCCATGTTTCCATGGACGCCGGTTAATAACATGGCTTCTATCGGGACATTCCAAAGGGTCCGGTCATGGCAGCAACCTTCAGTCGGGGTATTAGTCACGTTGAGGCATCAGTAGCGTGTTTGGATGATGGGGAACCGGCTTGTCCGTCTACTATCCCTGGTGATAGGTCTTCTCGAGGGCATGGAAGCCCGAGACATCCCACATCTAGCGTGAGGAATTATATGCCATAGACACATATCTGAGGTTTTCCTCAGCTTCCTGTGTTTAACACAGGTATGCCACGAGTTTAACATCCAGTAGAGACAGATCAGCCCGATCAGAGCATTAGTTAGAATGGATCGGATGGAGGGATTTTCCTTGAAGGGGTGCCAGTGTCGGGACCAGCCCATGGGCAGCTGTGAAGAGGAGTGTACCAACATGGTCTCATCGGGATATGACGGTCTAGACGAGAATCAGGGAGGATGATGGATCGATGAATGAAGTCGAGGGGGGAATGGCAAGGGACCATCGCAAGGGAGATAGTGACGTTGGGCTTGAGCCTCGAAGAGACCTCCTACGTTTCCCTGGGGCAGGGAATCATAGTCCACGTAGTTCCGGAAGGACATCAGAAGGCCGGCGTGAATGAGGAGGACCTGGAGGGTCCAAGTGGTGGTGGTCCTGGACCTCGTGGAGGCTTCCTACGTGCCATGCCGTGACATGGATCAAAGACCACGTAGTTCAGAGGGGCTTTGTCGGAGAACCGATGTAAAGGTGGACCTTAGTCCGATGGGTGGTGGGCTTGAACCTCTGGAAGGCTTCCTACGTACCATGACTTGACATGGATCAAAGACCTCGTAGTTCAAAGGGTTTCATCGGTGAACCGATGTGAAAGTAGACCCAGGGGCCCACTAGTGGTGAGCTTGAATCTCATGGTGGCTTCCTATGTACCATGCCTTGACATGGATCAAAGTCCTTGTAGTTTGGATGGTGGGTGTCAGCGAACCGACGTGAAGAAGGAGGGACCTTGATCCACCAGGGAGTGGGCGTGAACCTCAGGGAGGATTCCTACGTACCGTGCCTTGACATGGGTCAATGTCCTCGTAGTTTGGGTTGAAAATGGGGGCTTGGCACACCGACATGGAGAAGGTCTGGTCCAATGATTGTTGGGCATGAACCTCAGGGAGGCTTCCTACTTACCATGCCTTGACACAGATCAAAGTCCTCGTAGTTCAAGTGGTGACAACGGATTGCCGTCGAACAGGAATGCAATTTAACGTCATGCTGGAATAAGGTAGAACTCGACGTGAATTGGATGACGGGTGGGCTTGAACCTCGTGGAGGCTTCCTACGTACCATGCCTTGACATGGATCAAAGACCTCGTAGTTCAAATGGGTGTGCAATTTAATGTCATGCAGGACAAGGGCATACAGTTTAACGTCATGCTGGACTAGGGAATGCAGTTTAATGTCATGCTGGACAAGTTATTGTCATGGCCAATGCCAACTCTAAGACCACGTGAGTCATGCTCGGTGTGAGAAAAAAGAGACAGAAAGGACCTGACGATCAAGCCATGAAGGGTGCATCCGTGAGAAGCAAAGAGGGGATTACGCGTTAGGTGGCCCATGGTGTTGGGACGTACTCCAGGATGGAGGCCCAAAGTGTGGCAAAGCGCAGCGAAAGAGGGATTTCGGACCAATGATGTGAGGTGCCTCTTTCCCTATCACGCCCTCCACTAACCTTGGTTGTGGGGAAGTACGGAGATGCAGGGGTGCAGCCATCCGTTGGGGAACTAGGGTCGCCCATCTCCTGAGAACATACACCGCTCCAATAAGGAGGGTAACTTCCCTTGTGGAGGGGTGATTCCACTCTCATGGAGACGAGTGGCATAAAAAATGTTCGAGCTGGGGGGACCCTTCGTGCGAGGCATGACGTCGGGTCACAGTTTAACGTCATGTGTTGAGGACATGGTACTTGGCAATTTAACATCCTGCAGCTCGGACGAGGTGGGTTCACTCCACACCCCACGGACTTACATAACTGGTACCCTTTGCTCCTTGGGGGAGGGAAGGTACAAGTAAGGCCATGGTCAAGGGGGGTTGTGGAGCCAACCATCGAGGGGTCCACGTGAGCGTGGCTATGCGAAGAAGCAATAGCCGTTAGCATGCCTATGAGAAGAAGCATTGGGCGAAGCAGCGCTACGAGTGGTATTGTCCGTGGGACTTTGAAATCACATCGCGCATACCTGGAGGGTCGCGCTGGAAGAGGAATTGCCAAGCAAAGGAGTGTACTTTGGAAGTGGAGTGCCTTGTCCTTAGCATGGGGCAGAGGTGTGAGTGGAGGGTGCTTCGAGAAGTGGTACAGTATTCGCGGAGCACTGCCTCGCGAAGAAGAGGTGCCTCGCGAAGCAGGGTGCTGCGAAGCAGTGTGCTTCGCAATGTGTAGCGATCCTGCCTTAGCATAGGGGTCACTAGTACAGGTTGGGTTTTTCGCGAAGCATAAATTCCCCGCGGCTGCCCGGGTTCCCTTGGGAATCCCCCTCCTTCGCGAATGCCCTTGTGCTTCGCGAAGGGAATCCCTCTCGAAAGAGGGGCTCAGAACGAGACAAAGTGAAGGAGTCACGCGAAGTATAAGTACATCGCAGAGCTCATGATTCCCGAGGGAAAAGGGTGCTTCGCGATTTGGGAGAGGAGAAGCTGAAAGGTCGGATTGTACATCCCCGGGACTCAGGGGGAGCCCAGTATTTATAAGCGATGGGCACCGCAAAGTAGAACTCACGCGGCGCGAAAGGGCGGCAGTTGCTTCACGACGGGGTCACGAACGCCAAATTCGTTCGTGGAGAGTTACCGCCTCCGGTCCTTCGCGGCGCGCTGGCATACGTAAAATTCGTTCATGGAGAGTTACTGCCTATGAAACTCTGCGGCGGGCTCACGAACGTCAAATTCGTTCGCGGAGAGGTACCGCCTCCGGAGCTTCATGGTGGGCTCACGAATGTCAAATTCGTTTGCGGAGAGGTACCACCTCCAGAACATTGTGGGACCGCGATGCTCGGGGTGCTTCGCATCGGTGCTTCGCGAGGCAGCCTGCGGGACATCTTTTTTGTCCCTTCCTTTCATGCAATATTTTGGCACCAACAGCGGGATTCCTATGAGAGATGTCACCCAGGGGGAAACCCGTCTTTTTGAAATAATGACATAGTGATTTTATCACTGAAGATCTTTTCGAATAACTTTTGAATGAAGCCTCAGAATGGAAATCCAATACTTCCATTGAGTTTTAAATGTGGAGTTTGTCCTAGGAACAATATAATGTGAGAGGGCGTGGTGATTTCTGATCCCGCACTATGTGGTTTTTATATGAATAGAAAAAAGTGGAATTGGGGGAAACCCATTTCTTCCTCTCTCTCTCTATATATTTTAGTCTCTCTCTCTCTTTATTCCTCTCTCACTATCTATCTCTCTCTCTCTCTCGAGCGTTTTTCACCATTATTCGGCATTCTTTCATGTTCATCACCAGATTGAGGATTGTGCTTCCGAGGATCAAAGAGGGATCGAGTAGGCGCATCGCCAATGACGAACGGATCCAATGAGGTAGGAATTATGATTAAATTTCGCAACATCCTGAAATTCTTGGAGTTTTCTCAATTTTGTCGTTTTGAATTATTAAATTATAGAATTTGTGGTGTTGGCCAATCTAACATAACCAATGCCTAAGCCCCACTTTATCTGTCATTCTTGGGGGTTCTTCGTCCAAATTTTCAGATGAGCCAATTATGTCGGATCAATGATCTGGGGTAGGCGCCGTGGAGACCTTGTCCTGAGCACCAAAATTCAGGCCTCATAATCGAAATTAGACCACCGATAAGGTCCTGGTGGTCCATGGAAGGGACCACTAGAGTTGGCCGGTAGGAGTGGATGGTGACGGTTGTGGTGTGTCGAGCAGCCGGAGGATGAGCCAGAGCGACCGTATTTTCGAAGGCGGAATAGGGACATGAGGTGGAGGTTGGAGGTGTACCGGTAGTGTCAGGGGGTACAGGTGCATCGGGATTGGGAGCGACCGGTAGAGTCTGATGCGGCATGGCGCAACAGGGGACCGAAGGTCCAGGAGAATACAAAGAGCTGGGATGGCCAGCAGCTGAGGCTAAGGCGGAGCAGAGAGCTCTGGGCGGTGTCACGGCGGAGCATTGCAGGAGGAGGAGTCGACGACTTCGGTCTGTCGTGCTCGGTAGGGGGAACCTGGGGCAGTGCCCTTGGGGAACATGACCAACTTGTTGCTGGTCCTCATTGATGCACTGTTCGGAAGATGACCAAAATGTTTTGCCGGTCAGTGGAGGCGGAAAACTCGGAGGGAGCAAGACTCGTGTGCTGTGGGTCTTCCTTGATGAAGCTCAAGGGGTGGGGGGAGACTGACCAGGATGACCGGTATATTTGAAAAAAAACCATACCCAAGGTGGCCGCAGCCAGTGGGTCGTGGCGGATTGGACCGGACCCATGGCTAGGCTGGGGGCCGGTAGTTCTGACCGGGCCGACTTGGGTGAACTGGCCTGGTTTATCCCCCATGCGTTCCAGGGGCCGTAACTTCTAAACGGCGTGTTCGTTTGACGCACAGTCTACAGGTATGGATTGGTCACTTCAAGACGGGATTTTTAAGATGGGTTTTGGGGTTTTGGGTTCTGTGCTCGAAGGCGGGTGACCCGAAACACGTTAATTTAATAATAGTAAATTATTATTAAAGTTTCGACGGACGTGGTTCGCGAGCCAGTCATCCATTTGACGTGCCTTCAGAGGCGTGATGGCCCCGGAGCAGAGACGGTTTTTCCAAAATTGGTTCGGAACCTTTGTAGGTTGGTTTCATTGCTCGATGGCATGAAATGCCAAATGTGAGTAATTAATTAATTAATTAATTTATTTATTGTTGCGTCAGACTTAACTCAATGTTTGGTATGTCCGATTGACACGTCGTTAGCGGCAGCCTGACCCCAGTCCTCATGCAGACTTTTTGAGGTGCTATCCGAAGCATTCGGGTTGGAGACAAGGTGCGGGCCCCATCGGGCCTAGTCCGCACGTTTTACGGCGAAACACAACTTTTTCACTCGACATCCAATTGGGGTGTTTGAGTACTCATTTATGAGTGTTTTTTCGAGGGGATTGTAGCAGTGCAATCAACCTGCCTATGTTCGGGCCCGAGGTATGGGCCCCATGAAGCGGATTTCAGACGCATGTTGAGTTTTTACGACTTATGCTACATAAGTCCATTCAGGGAAAAGGAATAGCCTATCTTGCATGGTTATCTTCAATTAAAGTAATTTTACAATCTGCATGACATATTTCGGGATCAAGGTGCGGGCCCCATGGGGTATCGTTGGCTTATAACATGGGGAGTTGCAGCTTCTGTGTCTGAAGTCCATTTTAGGCACCGTCATCAGCATTGTGACCCTAACATCGAGGCGATGTTGACTTGGGTGGTATCAGGTGTTGAATCTAGAGTTGAGGCATGGGCCCCATGGGTTGTCTCTTAAGCTATTTGCAGCGTGCTGTGCCTTTTTCTTCAGGAGTTCGTTTGGGGAGTATGAGTATTTGTTTCGGCATGCCATTCCAAGAGCATCGTGATGGCGCAGTTTGGCTGACCTCTTTTGAGATCAAGGTGTGGGCCCCACGAGACGTCGTACATGCATAATGTGGTGTGGAATTACGTTTCCTCCGGGAACCGTTTCCAGTGAGTAAAAATGTCTATCTCGCGTGTTATCCCATGAGGATTGCAACGGTGTGATCTGTTTGGGTGTGCTGAGCCTTTTTCAAGATCTTATTAAATATAGAAACATGAAAGGGCGTAGGTCGGTAGTTCATTTGACACACTATGAACCGATGAACGGTAGTGGTTCTAGTGACACCCATTGATGGCATGTGTAGTGTGGAGATGTCATAAGTGTTTTGGGCTTACCCTCTAGCGAGGTTGGGCAGTGGGACACCCATTGACCATACAGTTTAGCTTCCAGCAAGGCTGGGCAGTGGGTCACTGTAGGCTTATTTAGGGTTTACCGTCCAGAAAGGTAGGGCAATGGGTCACCTGATGTTTTATTACAGTTTACCCTCCATTGGGACTGGGTAGTGGGTCACCATCGACTTATTTAGTGTTACCCTCCAACAGGGCTTGGAAGTGGGTCACCTGATGTTCTGTTATGGTTTATCGTCTAGAGGGGCTGGGCAGTGGGTCATCATTGAATTATTTAGGGTTTACCCTCCAGTAGGGCTGGGCAGTGGGTCACCCGATGATTTATTACGGTTTACCCTCCAGCAGGGCTGTGTAGTGGGTCACCCGATGATTTATTATGGTTAACCCTCCAGCAGAGCTAGGCAGTGGGTTACCATTGACTTATTGGGGTTTACCCTCCAGCGGGGCTGGGGAGTAGGTTACCCGACGAATTATTTAATACTCGGTCCTTTCTATAAGGCTAGTCAGTGACTTTTCTTCATGTTAATTGGAGTGGGACCCTTGGTTGTACGGTTCAGTGATGAGGCAGTTTTGGCATGCGGTATTGTGGGGCATCAGGGATGGCTACCCTTAGAACTATTGGCAATTTCTCTTGGGCTGATCTTGGAGATAGATATCCCCTTACACACTTGTTTGGGTTTCTTGTTGAGAATATATATACACACCCTACTATTATTACCACTCCTTGGGATCAGTTACTCTCCTTCCACCTGGGGCAAAGATGCGTGGGGTATTCCACATGCTTTTCGTGTCTAGCTCCTCTTAGATTGGACGAGTCTACTTCCTTCCTTTTGATTGGTTGAGCTTCACTCTTTCTTTTTTAGTATTGCACTGCTCTTGTTCTATCTACTGCTCACCATTTAAGTATCATCATTGTTGATACCTCGAGATTTCAGGGCATCCCACTGAGTATCTTTATACTCAACCCTGCATGGGTTTTCCCACACTTGGTGTACCCTTGCAGACGACGTACAGGTCGATCCAGACTATGGAGGAGCATAGAGGACATAGGATCTTGGGCTATGTTCAATGGTAATAGAAGGATTTCCTATTGTGAGACTCACAAGTGGTTTACTTTCATTTTACATTTTGTCGGGTTGTGACACCTTTCTAGTTGGGCACGTGTTTTTCCCATTTTACTGTTCAGTTTACTTGTCATTCATCTTTTCTGCACTTTATTTGTACTGGTTAGAGGTCGATGCATGTACGTTGGTTTCCCTTTTGTAGCAATGTTGTATCTTGCTTTCTTTTCTCTGCACTTTTTCATTGAGTTTCTATATGTGTACATATAGTTTCTTAGGCAAATACCTCCCCTAGTTTTTTGAGCCTTTGGCGCTAGTGACCAGCCCCTGGCCAATGGAGGTGGGATTGTGGTAGTTGCGGTTTGAGCCCCGGTACAGTTCAGGTCGTGACAGGTGACCATAAAAAGACTCAAAGGGAACTATAATGATAAATGACTAATAGATATTGTTAAAACAGAACTAAACTAGTCTTAGATGGTTATCCAATGATTCCCTAAAATCTAAGACGTAGGAACCAAGGCTATCCTCCTAAATCAGAATAGTGCACTTCATTGGATAATCTATATGTGGATGGAATGTTATACTCAACCAGACCTAATTCCCACTTTCCTCCTAGAGAAATTTATTAAACCATGAGATAACACATGGATCCCTACCAAGAAAAATTTCATAGAGATCCCCATGTATCCTCACTATCATCTACAAATACAACTTACCTATGTCTTTATCTTTTTTGGTGTCAAGGATAAGAATGAAATTTGATAACATTTTCAACTAGTCAATCACCACCTAGATATTATTATTCCCATAGGGAGTCTATTTTAATCCAACAATAATTTAAATGGAAAAGTCATCATATTTCCAAACTAGAAATGGAAGTGGGTTTAAAAACCATAATGTTTCAAATGGAAATCATTTATCAACTGACTTGCATAATAGCAGGACAAATATTCTACAATTCCATGTTTCATACCGAGCCACCAAAATAACCATTTTTTCTCATTGTTAATATTTATATTACATAGAAGAATTAACCTCAAATAATTATGATAGTCAAACTAAAATGATCTCTTCAAATATACTATGATGATGAAATTACCCTAGAAAAGAGAATGTCATCTTAAGAGAGAGACCAACCATAAAATAATTCCCTACAAAAAATGATTTACTAAATTTTATTGAACTCATCATCATATTTTTGAACATTCAGTATAGTCTCATGGAGAGATGATGAAAACATAACACTGGTCAACATCATGTTTATAAAATACTACTAAGAAACTAGATGCAACAAAGAGATGATTCACATTCGGTCCTACTTTTCCTTAGATTTCATAATAGCCTTTGGTGGTATGTTCCTTTTGATAGAATCATGAAACAACATTCCCCTTACTATGGGTGTTGCTGATTTTGATGTAAAATTTGTGATGGTATTTCATCAACTATCTATATTGTATATTCATATCATTTTGAGAAATGATATAGCTCAAACTCTTATAACCATAAAACACTATCAACCGTTCCCTAAAGAGATAGTGTCACCGATATGTATATGCATGAACAAATGTGATAAATATATAAATAATTAATGGGTTAATTAATTTGACGTGGCCATAGTTTTTTAGATACATAAGACATAACATGATCATCCTATTTAAGAATGTCCCCAAAACCATCACAAGATGCATCATAGTACCCCATATACCTTATACTAGGATAAGGTAAGACCAGAATAGGAGTTTATGTCAGACTCCATTTCAACACATCAAAAGAAACCTGAAATTTTATATCCTAGATGATTTTATCCACTTACTTGTCATATTAGTCAATGATGATGAAAAATTTGATAAATCTTTGATGAATAGTGGATACAATCTACCAAGGCAATGGGATATCTAAATCTTAAAGAAATTATGTGGATCCTCCCATGATAAGGTGTCCTTCACCTCATCGAGATCAACTAACAATCTATCCATAGAATCCACATGCCCTAATACCATCACTTAATAGTTCCAATAGTTATATTTTAAAATTATTTTATACAAAAAGGCACTCCCCAGTATATTCAACACAAGAATAAAATGGTTCTTGTTATCACGGTCGAAAACAAATACACTATAATATCATCTACAAACATTACCACATTGTTGTCTATATTAGCAAGGAATATCTAGTTACTCAACGCCATAAAAACTAAATGGTAATTATTTAGAACAAAATTCATCACAAATTATACATAATAGAAATACATACTCCAAAAATTGGTCTCCGTTATATAACTCTCTTGAATTCCACGATAATGATAACCTAAACAAGAACTGGCCTTCAAAAAAACAATTCCCATTTAACTGGTCGTAAAAGTAATCCAAATGGGGTAAATGATACTTATTATTAACAATATCATTATTCAACATTATATAGTACTTAAACAATCCATGTGAACAATCTACCTTCTTGGAGAAGACCACATGTCCAGCCTTAGGAAAAACACTATGGTGAATGAAACCTTTCACCACCATATCATCCAAAAGAATCATGGGTACATTAATCTCTGATGCTTTGATATTATTTGGGGGTATTGATTCTGTCTATATACCTGCACCAATATCAATTTTTAACTTTACCTCCCTCTTGAGAAGACGAATATAGATGTCATCTAGAAAAAAATTGGAAATCCCCAAACAAATGTGGTAAGAACAACAACAATGAAATGACATTGGGATCAAATTATATTGTAGAAAACAAACTCTTGAGTTATGGGAGGGAATTACCTATAGGACCGAACCTCATCCAACTCTACATGAAACAATAGAGATCCCCAATCGGTAACAAAGAACAACACCCAACAATGATAAAAATCATTCTTGGCATGGTGAGAAATATTTTGATCCATCTTGATTATAATGTCAAAAAATTTGAACCGATAATGGAGAAATTACATACTAACTCCACATTAGATATCAAATTCTTATGAGAAGGACATAGATACCCCTACTCATTAATCATTCATAGAGGTTTCACTAACTCTATAAAAAATACATGATATCTATTGGATGTTTAATAATATAAAAAAATAGGCAGAAATAAATGACAAAGGGACACCAGTATTAAATTCATATGTCACTAAAAATATGAAATAATGATGGGGCCTCAAAATATCATTAGGATCTTGTCAACCTTCTATCAAAAACTCATCTAATTCATGAAGTTTAATTACTCATATATCCCATATCTAGATACTTATACTCATTGAAGAAACTGATTATATCATAGTTGCCTTTAGAGATTACGATCTATAAACACGACGATGAAAAGAAATATACTAAAAGAATCACTACAGATGGTCGCAGTGACCACTAAAATTACACATCATTTTAGGTACATAATAAAATTATTGGTGTGTTTAACCTTGACAAGATGATAACAACGCAGAGCAATACTACTGGATATAACTAATGGTGTGGTTGTTTCGCATTTCTGGGAACTACCTAAACAATCCCTATGATGCGTATAAAACTTCATCTTTACTCCATTTTCACCACATAATCATCCATTTAATGAAATAAAAGGTGAATAATGTATAAACATTCCTCCGATATCCATATCTGTTATCATTGATATCTCTACCATATCCTTATAGGTAGAAATATTCCACATAAATTCTTGATATCTAATATCTGATTATAAAACAAACATCTAAATTTGATACTTTAACTCATCATTCATTAATATAAAAATATCAAAATGAACAAACTCCATTAAATTCAATGGTTTACACTGACAATCACGACCCATCCCAGTGGGGCCTAGGCCAAGACTACCCCAACCCCACCTTCAAAAGGCCGTGGGCTGGAAAATAGCACCGAGTAGGCATAACTGAAAAATGGGATAAATTTACATTAAACCTGTATGCACACACATATTTTCAATCCCATAATGTTGAAAATTAAAAAATGAGTAAACCATGATTAACACTAAGATAACCACTAAGTGTTATAGTACAAATATAAAATTAAATGGGCCAGTATTGAAGCCCGAAAAAGGAATTATGTAAACAATTGAGTACACCAGTCACTGGAAGCACATATACAAAATACCTTACCTAATGGGTAGGTGGAGGGTTAATGCCTGAAGTCATAGGAGTACACCTCATTTATCGGATCTCACTTGGAACGACTTGGTCCCATACCACAAAGGTCTCTATCAAAACATTGGTTGACTGTACAAGGTGAGAAACATGTGCCGGTGAAGCCCATGAAGTGGGGAGTAAAACAAAACTCAGCAGGATATCACGAAACAAAAAATAAATGACCAAAATGTATATAGAACAAAGGAATAACTACTAATTAATAACAACTAAGGAATGTACACCAGAAGTATTGTTAGCTCCCACATGTATAAATCTAATATATCAAAAGAAAGTCTATAAGATGTAATCACAGAACTCCTAGTACTATTGAATCCTATAGAAATTCTATGTCACATAGAATTACTAAGTCACTTAGACCAACTGATTCACTTAGACCCATCAAGTCACATAGACCCGCAGTCATAGTCTTCTCATCACAACCACAAGAATCCAGCTCTTATCATGGTTGTTATGGTAGAGACCACTCCTCAAGAAAAAGGTTGTATTTCCAATTCCATGAAAACCCAACCAGAATATCTCAAAATAACCACATCATTTCGAGGTTCCCAATGCCGCAAAAGGCTTGTTAGTCAGACGTATGGTTTGAAATTTATGGACAATTATGTGAAAAGGGGATGATGTGGATCGGGTCTAGTTTGACACAAGTTGGGCCAACCTAACCTGTCCCAAGGTCCAATGACCTGAAAAATGTTTTTTACTCGACGAATTGACCTGGCCTACTAGAACTAGCAAGATGGGCCACCTGGGGTGGCATAGTTTTCCAATGGTCGGCCCTCTAGAGCTGTCTGACTCTTCTTTCATGGATGCAACGGTTATCGGGTTCTCTCCTTGTCAATGCATGAAGTGGCCAGACATATTCCTCCCCCACACATGGCCCCCTATACCACATTACAATGGAAAAATGCAGATGATACTTGAGTCTTCTATCCAGATATGGAACCCTACAGGCGTTTCTGCTCTGCACCACCAATGTCTGCCCAACGGCGGCCTCGTCTTTCCACCCTAGGCTCCTGTTGTGGGTCACTCTTCTACCATTCATCATGTCGGTGGCCCCTTCCACCACCATGGCCAACCTGGCCGTGAATTTTTTCCACTACATGCTCCCATGAAAACAGTCATCTGCCTGGGGCCACCATCTCCCATGGCCTCATTCTGATCTGCTTTTGTTGTCTGGCATGGACTGCAAATTTCTATCACCGCTAGCTAAAATCATGAAAACTATATACTTATTCCATGATAATTGGTAATAACATAATAATTAGAAAAATTTATGATTCTAGGCCTTGTTCAGGTGATTCATAATTCATCAATGCTAGATTTGAAATCAGTGGAGTGGAGATTAATAACTCTAAGAATGGATCACATCAAAACATGGATGAACCCGATTCAAATTCCCATAATAAAAAACCATCCCGCTTAAAAAATCGATCAAAAGCTCAACCTATTTGTGGGTTGATCCATGTTCATCATTCAAATAAATGAATGGGGAAAGAATGAAATCAATTAAAAAAACCATTTCCTTTGATTGGATCGGTTAAGGGGAAGTGCGGAGCCACACCACTATCATTCTTAGGCCCCCAATATGAAAACTGCCATCATTAGAGAAACCATTTGAAGGGGATGGGGTGTTTATTATCATTGGTGATCTGTCATTCTCCAACAAAATTCCATCAATGTTTTAAAGAAATCTATAGTATCCTCTCCTAATATTGTATCCTTATTAATCCGTTAAACGAAGGAAATGTGGTTCAGTGTTTCTATTACACCAAGTCATTGGGGTTTTATACTATTTCATTTATGAAAGGAAATAGTTAATGCGTCGATGCATTGCAGTGATAAATTTTGAATAAAATAAATTTTTTGATTTTTTTCTTTAAAATGCCCGAAAAGTAACTTTTACTCCTAACTCGTTCCCATCGATTTTATGTCCTAATAAAGGAAATGTCAATGTTCCAGACCAAATAGTGTCTTCAGATATTTAATCTGGGTACCTCGTTGGATGTTTAAAAAATCATGTTCGTGTGCTAAAAAAAATTGAACCATTCATTCTGGGCACCATGAGCCTTAGAATAACATGCCATATTAGCTTATGGTTTCAATAAAATCCATATAATTTCAGAAAAATACAAGTAAATACTGGGATATTAAATTCTCCCAACCTTGTTTATTTACATCCTCGAATGAAAAAAGAATGTATAAGGAAATAAATGGAGATACTGAGCAGGAATCTGAGCCTACTGCTTGGAACTTGTCTCCTGGTGATTCTCATGCTTCCAGGAAATGTGTACAAGAGGAATCGAACTACAACAAAGAACCTTCTCATGTTGATCCCCTATATCTATTGGGAACTCTGCTAATGTCTCCCACTCATCAAATTCAATCTCACCCAAGTCAATGAATTGTGATGGATCATGCACGTACCTCTTCATTTGTGACATGGGAACGAAATCATGCAGTCGATAACTCTATGGTGGAAGAGCTAGGAAGTATGCCACCACACCAACTCTAGTCAAAATATAGAATGGGCCAATGAATCTTGGAGAAAACATGTCACCCCATCCAAATATGCTCCATACCCCTCGAGGTGATAACCTATGGAACACATGATCTCCGTCCTCGAACTCTAAGGGCCACTGTATCCTATCATCATATGATTTTTGTCTACTCTGAGCAATAATCATCCAATCCTAAATGATCTTCACCTTCTCGGTGCTTGTCCATACCAACTCTGGACCCATTAGTACCGACTCCCCTAGGTCTGTCTAGCATAGCGGTGACATACATCATTTCCCATATTGTTCATCAAATGTTGTCATCACAATGCTGTAGTGGTTGATGTTATTTTCTGTGAACTCCACTAGATTTACATGGTCCTCCCATCTGCAATCAAAGTCATGGATGTAAGAACAATGCATTTCCAATAAAACCTAGATAGTCCTTTATATCTGGCCAAACTTTATGGATGTGATACCATTTTAAAGCACAAATGAATACCAAAAACATTTTGCAATTCCCTCTATATCCAGGATGTGAAGCGAGAATCCTAGTCTAAAAGGATCATCAAAGGGAACCCATGAAGTCATATTATTTATTGAACGTATAGGCTTCCCAATATTTTTATCATACCCTACTCTCGAATGGGTATGAAGTGGGCCGACATGGTGAGTTTTTCAACAATCTCTGTTATGGTATTCTACCCCTTGGACCTGAATGGTAAACCTATCATGAATTCCAAAGATATATCACCCCACTTCCACTCTGGTACCTATAGTGGTTAATACACTCCTACTGTAACATAATTATATACTGTAACTTGTTGGAATGTAAGGCACTGAGAGACAAACTATGCCATTGACTTTTCATTCCTAGGCACTAGTAATAACATCAGAGATCCTGGAACATATTTTCCACTCTTGCATGTACCTCCAAAGGGGAGGTGTGGAACTACCTGAACACAGCCTCTATCAACACTATTGGTAAAATGGTACAGCCTCTAAAAAGGACAATGTGATTTCCATCTATTGAATAACCATCAGGGGATTTCCTTGTGGACGAATGAGCACAACTGGTATCATAGTTGACATCCCATAGTTTTTCTTCCCTCACTCCCTAAAATGATGGATGGGTGAAAACCATGGACTTAAGATAGGAAAATCTATTACTATCCATGAAGGATATCTATATCACTACTAACTACTCCGACATATCACTCAGAAACTATATCTCAGATTTCCTGTTGAGGATGTCATACACCACGTTCCCCTTCCCAATGTTATAGGCAATTTTTATGTCATAATCTTATATAAACTCTTTCAACCGTCTCTATCTCATGTTTAGTTCCTTCTGGGAGAAGATATAGTTGAGTCTTATGTGGTAATAGTATACACTAAAATAATCACCCATCATGTAGTGTCTCAAAATATTCAAATAAAAGACCCCTACAACTAACTCAAGTTCATTGGTCATATACCTCAACATAGGATTCCTCAAATGCAACAAACCATAGGCCGTAACCACATTCTCTTACATGAGGACACAACCCTGTCTAGTCCCTAATGCATTTCCGAACACTGCATAACCAATGCCATCCTTTGGATGTTTCATGGTGGAGGCACTCGACAGTCTCCACCTCAGCTACTGGAAACTCTACTAGGACTTCTTTGTCCACACAAATGGATCCATTCAATGTCAAATATTATAAGGGTGTTTTTCTCCAAAAATAATTGGATTTAAAATACATTTAATATCCAACCAAACCCAAGAAATATTTCACCTCAATCACACTCATTGGTGGTTCCCAGAGATGCACTACCTATATCACTTCCAGATCCAATGGAGCTCCATCCCCTGAAATTACATGTCCCAGGAAGTGGACCTCTCAAATCCAGAACTCAATCTTCGAGGGATTCACTAAAATATAGTGCTCTTGGAGTGAATCTAAGAGCATCCTCAGGTGTGTCACGTGATCCTTATATGATGATGAGTACACTGTGATGTCGTCAATAAAGGCCACGGTGAACCAGTAAAGGTATGGGTCAAAGATCCAAATCATGATATTTATGAACACTACTAGAGAATTGGTCAAACCGAATGGCATCACCAATATCTCTTAGTGTTCATCCCGAAATCTATAAGATATCTTTATTAAATCCTCACCCCATACACAAAGATGATGATATTCATACCATAGGTATATCTTTGAAAACCACCACTCTACCTTTAGCTAATTGAATAGTTAATAGATTCTCAATAGTTGATATTTATTCTTCATGGGCACCTAGTCCTAGCACTGATAGTCCACATATTTCCTTAGACACCCGTATGCCTTCATGGAAAACAATCTAGGGGATTCCAAATGTGAAACACTAGGACTCGCAAAGACATGTCCTTACAGGTCCTCTAGCTCTACCATAAACTCAAGAATCTCCATGAGAGAAATCCAATATGCTAGTGTGGATATCAGTGTCGTCCCATGGTACAAGTCAATGCCGGCGTACACCTCCCTATGAAGAGGTAATACTGGAACATCCCCAAGGAATATATCCTCAAATTCATCCACCACTATAGGAAATTTAGGAATCTTCTCACCTGCTACACTAAGGTTAGGGCTAGCAAACTAGTGAGTGATCGACTGCACCCTCCTTTGAGAAATTCAATCATACTGTAAAAGAATTCTATTTTTAGCAGTAAAAGAAAAGATTGTCCATCTCCATAGCCACACCACATTTTCACCTAAAATAGTATATCTGAGCATGGATTATGGATAACCAGTCCATACCCAGAATATCGTTATAATGAGTTCTCTTCTCTACAAAGAGATTCATGTCAAATCTCTCAGCAAAAAGAGTAATCTCACACTTCTGACACCAATGTGTGATCATTGAATATCATCTCGTATGTGCCTCTACGTGTATGTTTCGAGCCAAAAACTCCGTTGAAATCTCCAAGCATCGAACAAGGTCAGTGAAAAAAAATTTGATTGGAACCTATGACTATAATAAACACAACTATGGTAGAGAATACACATATCATACCTCTAATAATATCTCAATTATTAGGATCATAGGAATTTATCACTTGAATATGGACCTTCCCCTATCCACTGACTCCCAGAGCCCATGGAGGACCCCCTGGTGGTGGTGGTGGTACATTGATCCTCTACCCACTTCCAGCCTCTTTGCCTGGTCCCATACCACGTCCTCCACCCTAAAGACAACCATAAATTAACCTATACCTCTTCCTCAGTGGTCCCTCGACTATCTACTGATCGTTTGTGCATCAATAAGTGAAATAATGTTCCATTATCCTATGACTATTTCAAGAGTAGCACCCCCTTATCTTATGCTAAATCCCTCTGTGCTAGAGGCCTCATACTACCAACCCTATGTCCTGAGGCCATCCACTAGATCGATTGACCCACTTGGGTCCCTACCTCTGCTACCTTCAACCTACTGCTAAAGATTCTTCCACATAGTGTGTATTCGTAGATCCTACTACTGGCGCCTACTCTGCTAGGAATCTCTTCATAATTAGAGGTCGCTCTATCACCCTAGCCAGAGTAGTGATGCTAAGAGACATCATGAATGCCCTGATCTCTCCGCATCATCCCCACTCAAAATCCTAAACCCACAATAATGGGTCTCACACCATGACTATGGATTAGCGAGAAAAATTAGTGAATCTCGCTGTGTTCTCCACTACTTTCAGGCTACCCTACTGTAGGTGCATTATCTCATGTATAGGAAGAGAGCGTAAAATCTCCAAAAATAACTCATCACTAAAGTGTCTCTAAATGTATATCCATGTGAGGGTCATCTCAACATGCATTTGGATCATCAAGATCCACCATCTCCCCACCGAGACCTGAAGAAGGATCATGGATAACTTCTTCATCTAGTCAAGAGGATTCCTCAGTTGATGAAATAATCATGTAACCACCTCAACACACTCATCAGCCTCATGGGGGTTAGTCTCAACCATGAAATTGGGCAGTATCTACCTATAGAACTCATGTAATTCACTAATCATGCATACTTCCTCTATAGATAGTCTTGGTATCAACTGTTAATCAATTTTCAGTGGTAACACTAGTGCACCACCCGATGGGGAAACCTCCGATGATAGTCTTAGTGATGCCTCATCATAAGGTTCACCATACTCATAGTAGTACAAAATAATATTTAATGGTTGGATTCATGAATAAATCATAAAATATATTAAGATGAAATACAGTCAATAGAATACACCTAGTGAGCTTAGTCAAGCAGAAAAAGAGGACACACAGAAAATCCTATATGATGCCTGTCCATTTATTTCCCAGTAACCAATGTATTCTCGTACCGAGTTTGATAGTAGGTGACTAGAGTCCTAGTGTATGGATATGTCAGCTTCCACACCAATACTAGAGCCACTTCCCTGAAAACTAAACTCAAAACACTTATCAATGTTTTCCCAAACCAATCTCACAGACTCTCGATTCCAATGTGGAACAGAATCGCTCTCATAGCACTATTATATGACCCGCCCCAGTGGGGCTTATTCCATGACTACCCCAAGACCTCATCCAATAGTTCATGGGCTAGAAAATTTCATGAAGTTGTCATATATCAATATTTGGAGACATTAACTTTAATCCTATATTCACTCACACAACTGCAAACCCACAAATCTAAAAAATAATCATTACGTAATCCTTTCATTCCACCAATACAACAACTAAGAGTGACATTAATATACTAAAAGTAAAGTGTCCATTATAGAAGCCTAAGAAAAGGAATGTTTTTGAAAGATGATTATAACAGTTGATTGAAGATCATTTATAGAAAACCGTACATGAAGAGTTGGTGAAGGGATGATGCCTAAAGTCCTAGGAGTTTTCATTTTTTGTTGGATCTCACTGAGAATTACCTGGTCCCGGACCACTAAGGTCACTGTCAAAATGTCAATCATCATCACAATACATGACATGTGTAGGTGAAGCACGTGTCGGAGTGAGTAAAACAATACTCATTAGGATACTCTAAAACCACAAATGAACAACCAAAAAGGAAAGACCACAAAAAGAATAATCATAAAGGAATGTACACATGAAGTATTTTCATCTCACACAAGTATATATCTAAACTATAGAAATTGATAATATCATATGTAATTATAGAACTCCTAGTATTGTTGAGTCACGTAGACCAACTAAGTCACTTAGATCCGCTATGTCATATAGACCCACTATGTAACTTAGACCCACAATCATTGTCTTCTCGTCACAACCAGCAACAGGATTCCCACTCGCAACATGCTTATTCCGGGAGTATCTACTTGTCATGAAAATGATCATATATCATCTGTCAGGAAAACCATCATAGATTTTCTCTAAAGGATAGAATCGTTATGGGGTTCCCAAAACCTTAAATGAATCATCAATCAGACATACAGTTTGAATTATATGGGAAATGATGTGAAAAGTGGCATGTTGGGTTTGGGTGTGGTCAGACCCGGGTGTATGGACCCAACCTAGCCCGGGGTCTATCAACCAAATATGGATCCTCTGACCTAACCCATTGGGTAAACCCTACCAACTGGGCCTTGTGTTTAGTTTGTGGGGCCACCTGACTTTCCCCAACCTGGACCACTACCGTGGGCTGTCTCGTCTTTCCCGAACATGGAGGCCTCCACGTATTCTCCTACTCCATGTGTTCAGAAGCTCTCCAGCCGCCTAATCCTCATGCAGTTTTGCAAACCTCGTACCAGCGCACACCCATGTCTATGTCACGGGTCATCTGACCTAACTTGGTTACCCTCCGGAATGGCTCCTCCGCATCGCCATGACCATCCTGACAGCGGCCTTCGCTCACCGACTATGGCTATTGTTGTTGGTTCCTCCGCCTCTACCGCGACCCCCTAGCCATGACATTCCATTACTGCTACAGGATTCCTGGTCATTTAATTCTACCACCACTGGATCCCATGCCTACATGCATCCTCATAGTGCCACCATCCCTCGCATGCTAATCTATTGTTGTGTTCCCGCATGGACCGTAGGTTGTCGTCACCACCGACAGAAAGCTGGAGGCCTCGATTGTTCTGCTGAGAGAAATGGGAAGAACAAAAGAACATCCAAAATATATTAATATAGGCCTTATTTTTGTGGTAGTATATTTATCCACATTATATTTGAAATTAGATGAGGAAGATATTAAGAACACAAAGCATGGATCACATCAAAACATTGATTACCCCGATTCAAATTTCTAAAATCAAAATAATCCTGCATACATGATTTATTCCCATGTCAACCTATTCATGGGTTGATCCATGTTAATAAATAAAATCAATAAATGGGGAACAAAATAAATCACATATAAATAATCCACTACCTAGAATTGGAATTATCCTTGGTGATGTAAGGACCCACACCACCAAAATTCGTCGACCCCCGATCCACAAACTGTCATCGTTGGAGAACCCCTTCAAAAGGGAGGGGGTGTTCATTATCATTGGTGATCCATCATTTTCCAATGAAACTACTTCAAAGAATGAGAGAAAATTCTGATATCATCTCTTAATACCATATCCTTACTAATCCATTAAATAAAGGAAATTCATTTCAGTGTTTCTGTTATGCTGAGTTGTAGCACCATTACATTGTTTCATTTATGAAATGAAACAGTTGAAATTTTGTTTCACATCACTAAGAAATTTTGAAAAATATAATATTTTTAATTTTTTTTTCTTTAAAATTTCCAAAATTAAAATTTTACTCTCAACCCACACCATTCGTGGATAGGACCTCCCAAAGGAAATGTTAGCATTCGAGATGTAATGGTTCCCTCAAATATTTAATCTGGGAACCCCTTTGGAGGTTTCAAAAACCTCACACAAGGGCTAAATAACATTTAGACAATTATTCTGGGAACCTTGGGACTCAGAATGACATTCCTCCTTAGGTACTTATTTCAAAATAATCTATATAATTTAAAAATATTTACAAGGATATTCTGGGAAATTATACTGACATTGAAAAATATCCATGATAAAAGGAAAAGAACACCATAGACATATCCATAAACAGAGACTCCAGATATAACTACTAGAATAAGAAATTATTTAATCCTTTCTAGTCAAATCCTATATGTATATTTGTATTTACCCTAGAATCCCATGTCCATTACAGGGAACCTTGATTTTGAACACTATATACTTTACCTTGATATTATCATGTGTATTGAAGAAGGAAAATATCTAATCAACCTTTTCCATAAAATCAACATTTTTTTGTGGTTAATTTATAACACTAAATGATGGTGGATTATCATTTGAGAAATCCTATGATTGATCCTTTTCACTTCATGTTCTTGTAAATACCCAAAAAACTGTGTTCTATTCTTGCAGTACATTTTGGTCCACTGTGTGAATTTCTCAAAAAAATCATCATAAGACTCTCACCCATACATACATTTACTTTAGGATCATCCACTTCACCCTATCATGGTACATTTGGTAAACTTCTTAGAGTCAAATTAATCCAAACCAAAAAGAGAATAAGTTATTAAATGATTATAAAATCTTTTATTAATAGAGAAAACAATAAGAAAATGTAATATTAAGACCAATAACACAGAATAGGAGACAGACATACATCATCCTATAGTAACACCGGTTTTATAGTGGTAATAGATAGTTTATAAATCACTGCAACTAAACCCTACTGTAATGAAAATCTTTTCAACATTGTAATATTCACCAAAGTTGATCACCAAACCTCCAATGGAGGCCACACTATTACAATAGAACATAGATATGCACCCAAACCACAACCTGACATGAGCTGTTATATTCCAAAAGGCTACTCCCAATACCCATAGAATTGAAAATAGCACCCAAAAATAAAAAAAATAGTGGGAACAATTTCACCCACCTGATGTAGACAAAATTTAATATATACATATATATATATATTAGGAAAAAACATAAAATCAAAATAGAAAATATATTTTATTGAAAAAAATGAAATATCATTTGGGATAAGACCCAAAATTTGATAAAATCCCGTATGAATGATTCTAAAAACGAATTTCAAAACTGAATATTAGAAAAAAAACTCGATGTGATAAGAAGGCAACATCACACTATGCCACCACCAACTACCCAAGTCAGAAAATAGAAACTTTACACCTCATTATGGGCCTTTCCATTCCATGCATTGAATTATATAACTGGTTATACAACCATTTAAATGGGTTATCATAGTTTGAGATAAAGTGATCAGTATGATCCCAAATAATTGTTTTATAACCAGTCTATATAAAAAAATTGTGAACATTCTCAACATTAACAAAATTATTCAATGATAATTTGTTAAAAACATTCATATAAAAATAATTGTAAAACATTTCCCTTTCCAATTGTTTCAAGTAACCCAAGTAAAACAGTTTCAAAACACATCCTATATATTCATTTTGGCAGTTAAAGAAAATTATTATAACCCAAAATTATAGAAAACATCATGATAAGAATCACTATGGGTCAGGATAGCTCGAAAATTTTTACAAATAAATAATCTTTTACATGAAATTGGCCTTTTGACATATGAATCCAATCATGAGATAAGAGGAAGAACCCATAAATTGATCCACCAAATAGTGTCTAACATGTCCCTAGAATAATAGGACATAGTGTTGAAGAACACTATATGAGTTAACCCCCAGATGGTATCAACATACAAGACACATAATTTACCTTCAACATTAATACCCAAGGAATCCTGGGTGATAAATTTTCTAAACTATTTCATCAAAATCTTACATGAAATTCATTTTGAAAAAAAATATCTCAATTCTTTGAAAACACACATTTTCATCATACCAAAATATGAGAAACCCATATTAAAAAAACCATTTAAAAACACATAAAAAATCATCCAATTTATCATTCCATTTTATTAATAAAACAATTTATAAGCTACATAAATAAAGCTTCATCTCCCATAGGCTTGACACGGAACCACCTATATCCAACATGGGTCGCACATGCACAAACATGGATACACAACCCGCAAAAGGAATGCAGAGTAAGAAATAAAGTCCATACTTATGGTTTCCACACTTTTGAATCATATTCCACAAAAAATAAAGTCCACATTGAGGTTAATTCAGACAAACATTGAATAAAACATTCCTACCATCCCAAAATTAATAAAAGATTGATCTTAGAAGAGGACCACATAATAGATCTATAAAGTATCAAAAATAATATCACCAGAAAATCTACACATATAGGAATATAATTCAATGAAATTACTATAAAAAAAAAATATTAGGATGAAAGATCACTTACCCGAAGAGGTAGTGTACATCCACCATGAATAACATTCTCCAAACAAAACGATCTTAAAGGAGAGGATGTCCCCAAAGTCTCATAAGAGAGACACAAGGATTCTAGATTTAATATTTCTTGATTAGTAACAAGAAAATAATAAATGAAACTTGGTTAAATCCATTATCCTCATACCCTTCATATTCTGAAACCCTTTCATGATGTGAATTACATGATTTATAAGATATAATAATAATGGTACCAAATCAGATTAAAAATAAATCTAATGGATATTTTCATGATGTGAAATAGTTTTAAAGCATATAATATTTTCATTTTTTAAAGGAGTTCACAAAATCATCGTGGTATTATATTCATGTCATGTAATTTGTTCATGATGAGAATGTTTCTAGTAAGAAATTTATAGTCTATAATCTTAAAAAAGAACTCAAAACACCTCCTATGATTTTCATTATCTGTGATAACACATCAAATCCATTTAAATATTTAATCCTAGACTAAATAATGTCAATATATATATATATATATAACCATGAACATTAGCTAATTTTTTCCAAAAAATACTCTCCATCCTTAAATGTCTCAAAACACACCCAAATATAATGGGAAATAAAAATAATAATGAGAAATACCTTAAAAAATATAACACTATGCAACATTTCCCTCCCTTTTGTTGGGGTATCATTATGGGAATATATGTATATTTGGGTTTCTACCTACCTTTTCACCATGGATGAGATGAAATTCTCCAATACTATTTCATTATCATTTTCAAGGTGTCCTATTATGTTTGTTTATACTCACCCTTGAATGGGATTTTCCTACATTATTCATGTATTATGAAAAATATATATACAATGGAAAAGGACATGGTAAACTCTATTTTGTAAGAGAAAAATATTACAAAGAGGTTTTTTACTTATTCAATGTCTAGGATGAGAAATAATGATTCCAGATCAATCGTCTTTTCTGATTTTGATTTTATGTTTGTATCCAAATGGGTTGAGAATGAATTTTTTCATTTTTTATGAACTATATCATTTGTGTACTATGATGTGTTTATATGAGGAAATTTCATCAATTGTTCACTCTCTATATGTTCATTATTTTTATTAATCTAATTTTTTCTTGGACATTGGTTGGGTGTGTGTAAATCTACATCACACTAAGTCCATCCATTTTAGTATTATTATATCTCATAACTACTTTCTAATCAATTTCATATTGCGGTTAGTCCTAGGGAATTTAACATGACTTACATTAAATGCATACATAGCCCCATATATTTGAGTAATGAAAATTTATAGAAAATTGATATTCATTATAAAAGAATAATGATTATAAGTGATAATTAATTAGTTGAAACTTTCTCTTAGAACCCTAAAAACCTTCCAGAACTAATCATATTTCTAAGGCCCCTGACTTAGACATTACAAATTCTTTAATTAAGTCAATAATTCACATTTTGGATATTTTTAGTTTTAGAGTTTTATATAATTAGACCATAACCGTTAAATTACATCTCTAATATTACAAAATAGACTCTTCTACTATATTAAAGTTTCTTATAACAATAATAAAACTCTTTAAGTAAACAATAATTCTTCTCTTGATATAAATCATCTTGAATTATTCATTTATCATACCCTTCCTTATACAATGTGAATAACATTTAAAAAACATGGTATGATCCTTAAAATCTTAGTAAGGGTTATTAAATAAGGAATGAAAACATTTGTCCATGAATACATGAAAAATAATGAAACCAAACTTGTCACTCATAAAAACTAAAATTTTAAACATACCTCATGAAATCATAAGATATAATAATAACACCTAAAAATTTTAAAAAAATTAATGTAACATGTGGAATCTATAACATACTTGAATTATACCTTTCACAACATCCTAGGGAATATCATTTGGAATAACCATTACAATATATTCCCTAAATATATTAGGAGATACATTAATGTTTAAATCTATCATGTTACCCATTTCATTGGAGAGATATCTTAGGCTCACCCACCCTTAGTTTATCATGGAGCCACCCATAAATGTCATCAATGACCAATGACCTGAACATGATCATAACACATAAAACAAGAAAAAAGGAAAGATAATAGTTCCACATTGCAATCACAATATATCATATCAAGATATTTACATAATCAATGCTTTATCAAAACCATTTTGAATACCAAAATATTTGAAAAGGGTATATGGTGTTTATTTTGCATTTAATAACATTACAAAATGTTAGGAAAGAAAATATCAAATATTTCTCACGATGGAGGAAAGGTTATTGTCACCACATGTGTTATAAAGAATCATTCCCTTTTTCATTTAGTAAAATTCATCATAAAAAATTCCTTTTGAAATATTTTCAAAGAAATTAAAAGAAAAAGTGTATAAATATACACCATATAAAATAAGGTCACGTATATACTGAAATATGTCTCAATAAAAGGTGATTGAGATGAAGTCCCTTATAATGTTTCTATAAATGATGTATGAATTTATCAATGGGGTGACTATATGTAGCGATAGTATATACACTGAAAGGGATGTGTAAATTAAACACATTAATAAATAAATAGTGATTACACACATAATCATGGCATAATATAATCAATGATATATGTGTAAAACCCAATGAGAGAAAATTGAGTTTTAAATTCCCTTATGAAAATTTTACAGTCTAACGACGTCACATAAAATATAGGAAAATGAGTTAATGAGATAAAAAAAGGTATCTCATAATTTTCACATAAAATTGACTAAAATAAGTATATAGTAGAACATATCACAACATAAGAAAATGGAAATTAAAATATATAACATAAAATAATTCATTGACTAAAAGAGGAGGATGAAAGGGTCCCTTAGCTTCTGTTTGACTTGTCTCGTACATTCTTTATATTACTGAATAAAAAACATAGGTTAATTTAAACCTTCTTCAGAACCTTTTTAATGATTATTATTCATTTTACATAACTTATCATCATGTTATACAAAAATACATAATTATTTATGGCCATATCAATCATTTTTGTCAATATTAAATACTTGAGTCGAAAATGAACTTGATATAATTACAAATTGTCCATGTGGAAAAATTTACATTATCTCTTGAATAGTATTTGTGATTTAAATTTCATATATATCCATTATAAATATATATATATATATATATATATGTATTTATAGTATTCCATAACATTTTAAGACAAAAAATTAAATGCATTGTTCATGGAGATTGTACGTCGTACGTATGCATGAATGTTACTTTCATTTATTTGTCATATAAAATAAATGAAAACAAAATTATACATAGATATATTATAATTATAGTATAATATTATATGTTATATATGATACATAAGTTCATTTACTCAATCCTTTATATGATCCATGTATGCCATGAATGAGTTATATCACATTGAGAGGGCGGTAGTCTGCACTCCCTCAAATGAAATTATCATATTTACACATTATGAAAAGCATAAAGTTATTTTTAAAATAAAAAATTAAAGAATAATAGAGTAAATATAAATTATATATATATAATATTTACATACAAGGCCATTATAATTTCCACCATGTGAGTTGTTTGGGTAAAATTGAACAATCATCGTTTTGTGAGGGAGTAGTTCATCGTCAACAGAAACAATATTTTCATCTGCATTAGATTGATGTGTGTGTAAGTTTTGTTAGATAAATTATCATTTAAAAATACCATTATATTGAGGATAACAGTGTTATTATCTAATCTATGTATAATAATAGAATAGCGAGTGAAGATGTAAAATAATGGAAAGGAACTTTAGAAAAGATGCTACCTCTTAAAACGTGTAACTCCCTTTCATTTTAGACTAAAGGTATTTTCGAATTTCCTTTTTTAGAAGGTAATGAATCTAAGAGGAATGGATGGATGGGGGAGATTATTTGGATAGAATTTGTAAGTCATAAGGGGCTTTAGAGGTGTGAGTTTTTTGGTTAGAGGTTGTGACCTTTTATAAGAGGCATGGGGTCACTTTAGGAATGTCTAGAAATATTAATTTATCATAAAATATATTTCAATTAAAAATTAGACTAAATTTATTTATATCTAATATAAGATGAATATAAGTACCAATAGAACAATCCAATAAGAATTAGATAGGTTTTTGATATTTTTTAATCCTAATCTTTTTGATTTAACCCTTTTTTACTCTTACTGTTTTATCAAGCATTAAACACTTTGAGGGTAAAAATAGTTACCAAATCATGAAAAATGTACAATTAAATATTAAATAATTTAATTCTATAATTATCATATCTATTTTTCCAAATATTAGATTTATTTTTAATTTTATAATATGTAATAATATATTTTATATTTTAAAATATGTTTTATGTTAATTTTGACTATATTCATATCAAGACCTTTTAAAAATCCATAACAACTTAATAACGTAGAAAAAACTTCATTAATACAAGTAAAATATTTCAATATCATCAAAAAATTTCATGTATGGAATCACAATAAATAAATTTATTTTATTTTATCATTTATAATATCATTTATTTGAAACCTTTATTAATGAAACAATCCCTACATCATCGATGTGTCATAACTAAATATATTTATTTAATTTCTAATAAATGTAAATAAAATAACCTGATGTAAAAATATTTTTTGATTTATTATTACTATTTATAGTTGAAGATGTCAATTATATAACACATATAATTTTATTAAAGATAGAGGATTATGTTATATTTAACTCTACATTAAATTTATTCTTATAAAATGTCATTTTTCACAACCATGTGGATCCATGGGGTCCAAAAATCGACCCAATGAAACCCATCAATGGAAAAATATCATCCATTAGTATTTGGACATCTGTATTTTCATATTATTATTATTTTATTTTTTATCCTTATTTTCCAGATTCTCCCTTTAACCAGGGTGAATAAAAATTTCTGAACTGACTATTTATAATGTCTCAAAATAAAAGGTACCTATTAAAAAAAATTTGACCTACTAAATCCAAATGTTGAATAAATTTTTACAAATTCAAAAAAATAATGTTTTATTAATTAAATCAAAATTAATTCTCTTTTTCAAAACCAAAAAGCGGGTTTTCAATAAGTATTAACTATCAGAATACTGACATGTCGATATATTCAATCCATAAGTGAAATTATGTATAATGATCAACATTGTATTAAATGATAAAATATATACTCCAAATAAACTTTATAAACTATTAAAATTACTGTCTAAATATATAAATAAATTAATTGAAAATGTAGTTTTGACATAAAATTTTGTATTTTTCAATATTCATTATAAAAATTTACTTTATCAAAAAATAACCAAAAATTTATCTAAAGTAAATTTTTATGTACCTCTTTAAAATTATATTTTTATTTTAAAAAATATATCATATAAATGTGTTGAAAATTATATTTAAAAAGGGTTCTCAATCAAAAGCTGATAAAACGACCTTTTAAATTTATTAGACAATTTCATGCTTAATATCAGATTCACTCTTATATTAAGGATATATAATTTACTAGATAAATTTAAATATATTTAAAAAATATGTATCATACTATATTTATATCTACTCATTTCAATCAATACAATGACTAGGAGTTAACTACCATTTAAAATAATGATAATATATTATTTTTTTGTATAACTCAATGTTGTGTGCAATGTACGATATCAAAGAAAACCATTATTATGGGTTGAGTACGCTATTATAAAAAACCCCCTTTAATGTAAACATTAAAATATCTTATACATATATATTAATAAAAATAAAAAAGTATTATTTTTTAAATACCCGTGTCTTTACATCCTTCCCCACTTTTGGAAATTGCATCCTCAAAATTTTAAAATTAGTCTTGGAAACATCATTAAACTCCTCACATTAGAAAATGTGTTAGTAAAACTGTCAGTTTAAAACAATGAAGGATAAGTACAAAGGTCACCCAAGACAATGCATACATGGATTCCATGTAAGAAAACATTTATATGTAAGAGAAACTGAGTTTTATGTTCTGATGGAGAGTGATCGATAACATGATTAGGAGAAAGTTAACTAACAAAAAAATGTAAATATGTGAAGGGTTAAATGGTATTTGGTTACCCAGTAGGAAAAGTGAATGGAATTTTTTTTATTTATGTTCATTTTCATAATTGGTAGGAATTTATTAATGATATTGACTAAGAACATAATGTAATATATTTACTTTTCATGTAGTGTTTGATCATTTAATAAATTTCTACCACAAACTCATCTTTTCTCCAAAATATGAGTGCCAAAGATGACTTGGTTATACATAATTCATATGAATAAACTTCTAATGAATTAAATAATCCACAAAATATGAACTATATATTTCCCATATCTTCAAACATTAACCAAAACCAAGATAGTCAGTACAAGATCAGATAATCCCCAGAAAATAATAACCTTTTAATCAACAAAATTTAACAAAAAACACCCAAAATTCATCGAAGACCATTAAATAAACAATTGTCCTTAAATTACATTAAAATTATCCAAAATAAGATGGAAACCCAAAATTTATTAGGAATTGATCACATAGTCTTCCACAATAAATATTAACATTTTTCTCCAAATAACATCAACTTCTCCTAATGTCTCATCCTAAAAAGATGTTAACATAATCACATATTCATGATTGGTTAATCATTTCTATAAATAAAAAAAATCATCATATGATCACAATAAAAACATAGTTTCTTATAAAATAAAGAATTAACCATTTATCCTCAAATGAAATCTTATACTAATCTATTTTCCTTAGGATTATACGGTTCCCAAAAGAGTAAATGTATTACAAAATACCCTTTATATATTAATCACCAAATCCTTTTCCAGTAGTAAGGATATACATATGATAAAACATAATATCCTAAATAAATATATTCATGGTCCATAAATCCGTTAAAGTAATATTAATAAGTCATACTAACAAGAGACTTCATTTAGGCCAATGGTAAGTGATAAATCATTGTCGCACGTTGGTTATGGGTTCGATTCCCGCATCATTGTCTCATGTGATGGGTTTTCACACATTCTGCATGTTTTCCTTCTTCAACAACTAAATAATTTTATAAAATTCAAAAAAATGAGATATATTCAACAAAAATAACAGAATGATATTTTTACGTCAATTTTTATCTCATAACTCGCATTTTCATCCAAAAAAGTAATAACCTATAATTTCATCAAATTCAAGGATCATATAAAACAAAATGGTTCTTTGTAACTATATCCACAGAAGAGAAAATAATTATTTCACAAAAAGAACTTTGAAATTACAAACTCCATGGTTAAACATACATATGTAAATTCATCCATAATAATCCCATCAACAAAAGAGCATTAATAATATCAAACATTCCATCACCCAAATTTCCTTCATAACTTTAAAATTTCAATAATTTAGACATATTAGTCATCCCTCAATCACTAGGATCCCTCAAATATTTTTTTCAAATTATTTCTTAATACTTAATTTTTACAATCAAAATAATGAATCATATCCTAACATTCAATAATGTCAAAACCTCAGCTGTGAAATAATCCATACCTTTCAAAGGTTATTTTTTGATTCATAATCCTAAATTGGAATGGAATTAGGTATTGGTAAAAATATATTTATATGGTCGTGTTGATCCCATTCTTGAACCTTCTTTATAGTAACTCTATTTGAAAAATGACCTTGTACACCACATTTAAGGCATTCCATTGATCCCTCAATGTGAAATTCTTTCCCTTTCCTGGAGTCAACTCAATGCTTCAGTTTTTCCCTAATAGGTTATTTATTTATGACATTATTTATCACATTTATAACATCTTTCTTCCCCTTTAAAGCATTTTCCTAAGAGTTTCCTTCCATAACCTTGACACATATTTTTTAATGTACTTACCTTTATGATTATTACCTAAACTTACATAGGGATTCATTTCTAGCATATAAAAAGACTTATAAAATTCACTAAGGGTGAAGTATTCAATCATGAATCTAGATATATGGTTGAGAATAACAATAATAGTTCTCATTGCAGCTCAAATCTCATTTAACTACTTATTTAGAATACCACCACATTTTTCTCTCACATCCATCGTGACATTGGTGCCAGATAGATCCATCCATTTACAAAAACCAAAAAGGTTAGTGTGAGTATATCAGTAAAATAATAATATATTATATTATGATGCGGGTAAATACTAATATATATTTATTAATGTTATCTTAAACTCATTCATGTATCTAAAATAACTATTACTCTTTATAATATGCTAACAATTATGGTTATTTCACTTATTCTTAAATAACACCCTAACCTCTAAAGTTATCTAAACTAACCTCTGATACAAACTATAAGGCCACATCCTTAATCATTACATAATCCTTATTTAAGTCATGAATTCACATTGAGGATCTTTTTTAGGTTTGGAGTTTTAGAGAATTAGTCCATAACTATTACCTTAAATCTCAAATATTACAAATTAGACAATTCTACTCTATCTAATTTTTTTACAAAAATAAATATACTTAAATAAAACAATAATTGATTTCATGATATAAATCATATTGAATCATTCATTTCTGAGACCCTTCCCTATACCCTGTGAAAAACATTTCAATAACATGGAATGATCATAAAATTCTAAGAAAGGGTTATAAAATAAGGAATGAAAACATTAGAGCACAAATACATACAAATAAAGAAAACAATACTTTTCACTAATAAAACATAATCTATTTAAAATACCTCCTAAAATAATAAGATTTACGAATAACACATAGAACTTATTTGTCAAAAAGTCAACTTTAGCCATCCATAACGTACTTACATTGTAGCATTCATACCTATATAGGGAGTTATGTTTGGAATACCCATCATAATATATTCCCTAAATATCATAGAAGGAATATTAAAATTTACATCCATCACATTAGCCAATGCATTGAAGAGATATATCAGGCTCACCCACCCTTAGTTTATCACTGATCTATCCATATACATAAATAATTCCCACGAACCATAAGATAACCATAACATATAAAACATGCATAATGGAAAGAAAACATTTCCACATTGCAATAACGATATATAATTTGAAAATTAACATAATCAATGATTTCTCAAATACACATTAAATTAAAAGATACATAAAAAGGGAATATAGTATTCATTTTCCTTTTAAATCATTAAAGATTATTATATAAGAGAAATATCAAATAATTACCACCATGACCGAAACGTCATTGTCACTGTGTATGTTAAAAAGAAACATTAATTTTGTTGTTTAGTAAAATGCTTCGTAAAAAAAATATTCCTTTTGAAATCCATTAAATTAAATTAAAAGAAAATGGTATAATTATACATCGTATAAAATATGGTAGTGTATATACCAGAATATTCCTCAATGAATGGAGATTGAGACGAATTCCTCTGAAAAGTAAGTATATATAACTTAATAATTTATCAATGGGGTGACTATGAGTAGCAATAGATATATCCACAGAATGGTAAGTGGAAATTATAAAATTAATATATAAATAATGATTCCACAAATAATCATGGCATAATATAATCATCAAAGTATACAGAAAACCCAATAAAAGGAAATTGAATTTAGAAATCCCCTTAAAAAAATTTAGAAAACAAATGACGTCACATTAAAATTTAGAAAATGAGCTGATGAGAGAGAAAATGGTATCCCATCATTTGGACAAATGATTTTCAGAAATAATGATATATAATAACATATACCAACTTAAGAAAATGGAAATTAAAATACAAAACATAAAATAAGTCTTTGACTAAAAGTGGAGGGTGAAATGGTCCCTTACCTTGAGTTTGACTGGTCTCGTACGTTCTTTATATTCTTGAATAAAAAAATTAGGTTCATTTATAATTTCATCAGAACCAATTTCAATTTAATTATTTATTTCATATTAAATATCATCATGTTAAGAAAAAATACATAACTATTTAAGTTAATATCAGTTGTTTTGTTGACATTCGGTACATGAGTCGAAAATCAACATGATATAATTACAAATTTTCAATGTGGGAAAAAGTCCATTATATCCAGAATAGTATTAATGATTCAAATACTATATATATCCAGTATATATATGTTTTTATGATTTTCCAAAACATTTTGAGATAATAAATTAAATGCACCATTCATGGAGATGGTGTGCAGTATGTACGCATGAACACTACTTTTTGTTATTTTTCATATTAAAAATTGAAACATAAATGATAAATAGGTATATTATAATTCCATTATAATATAACATGTTATATATGTTCCATAAGTTAATTAACACCAACCATTATAAATTCATTGCATTTCATGAACGAATCATATCACATTGAGAGGCGGTAGTCCACACATTCTCAAATGAAATTATCATATTTACACGTTATGGAAAGCATAAATTTTTTATGAAAAAAAATGAATCATAGAGAAAATATAAATATGATATATATCATATATATATATAGTTCCACCATAATTTCCACTATGAGAGGTGGTAGGGGAAAATTGAACAATCATCTTATAAGGCCTCAGCCTTAAACCTTACTTAATCTTGAGTTATTACAAGATTGCACATTGAGGATCTTTTCGGGTTTAGAGTTTTAGAGAATTACATCATAAAACATGCATTGCATTCCACATATAAAAAAAGTGGTTACATAAAGATAGTATTCTTATTTCTCATCAATGGAAACATATTTAAAATAAAACATGTATTCTTTCTTGACACTTCCTTGACACTATCATCATATCATGTACCTTTCCCGTGACCTGTGAAAAACATTTCAAAAAAACTTGGGATGAGCATAAAAAGCTCAGTAAGGGATATAAAAATATGGAATGGAAACATGGGTATATATATACATAAGAATTAAATTATACTTTACCAATAAAACATAAGCACTTTAACATACCTCAACAAATCATTAATAAATCATAGAAATCATAAGACATATAGGTAACATGAGGAATTCATAACATTCTTGCGTAGGGAGTAATCCTCTTGGTTACGTTTGGAATACCCATCAAAATATATTCCCTAAATCTCTTCGGGGAAACCTTAATGTTTCACTCCTTCGCGTTACCCAATGCATTGGAGAGCTATATCGGGCTCACCCGCCCTTAGTTTATCATGGAACCACCCGTCTTCATAATAATGACCAAGAACCTCAACATAATCGTATCACATAAAACATGCATAAAGGAAACATTACATTTCCACCATTCAATCACAAGATATCAATAAAACACATTGATATAAAAACATCATGAAAACCATTTTCAATACCAAAATAAAAGAAAAGTAAAACATGGTATTTATTTTTCTTTTAAAAACATGGTATGGCTTGTAGAGGAAGCCGAAACACAAATAACGGTCACGACAGTGGAGAAGTCGTTGTTGCCGCATATGTACGACAAAAACAGTCCCTTTTTTCATTTAGTAAAACTCTATGTATAAAAAATATTACTTTTGGATAAATTTAAAAGTCAAAGGGGTTCATACACCGTATAAAAGAAGGTTGTGTATAAAACAAAATATGCCTCAATTAAAGGAGATTGAGACGAAGTCCCATACCTCAGGTCCGACTTGAATCGATCGTTCTTTAATGTCCTGAATAATAAACTTGAGTTAATTTATACTTCTTTAAGAACCTTTTTCAAGTTCATTATTCCTTTTATATCACTTATTGCCATGTCATGAACACTATGTAATTATTTAAGTTAATAACGGTCGTTTTAACGATCATTGGTACTTGAGTCAAAAATAATTTCTTTATAATTACATGTTGTTCATGTATCCATTATATCCAGAATTATAATCATTATGTATATATCATATATATCCAGTATATACATGCATTTATAATATTACATAATCATTTATAGGTAAGAAATGAAATGCACCATTCATGGAGACGGTAAGCCGTACGTACGCATGAACGCTACTTTAATTTCTATTTCGTATTTTATAGAATGGAATCATAATGATATAAAGGTATATTATAATTCCAGTATAATATAATATAAAATATCAATTTTCCATCCTTTATATGTCTCACATATGGTATTTAACGAATCAAATCACTTTGAGGGGGCGGTAGTCCGCACTTCCTTAAATGAAGATATCGCGTTTACCCATAATGGAAACCATAAAGGTATGACCAAAAAGAAAAAAATAGAAGCTTAAGGAAAACATAAACATATTATATATCATATATAAATATAGTTACATCTTAATGGCCATCGTTTAAGTTGTTAAAAGAATGTTGAACAATCATCGTTTCAGGAGGCATAAATTCACCATCCACGGAAACAGTATATTCGTTAACCATTAGATGTAGGTGTGTGTAAGTGTAGCTCGAATCCTTATTATAAAAAAATCCTAGTATATTGAGGATAATGTATTTTTTACAAAATAAAAGAATAAAAAGAGTTTAGGGGGTTGGAGAAGAAAAATAAAACAAAAGGACTCAAAAGAAGACATTACCTTAAAATCGGGTAACTCCCATTGGTTTGAGCTAAAAGGCTTACTTGGGAAGAGTTCTGACCAAAGTGAGGAATCAAGGAGTAATAGAGGGAAGTGGAGAGACAAAATGGGCAGGGGTTGGCCGAGCCAAAGGCTTTGGAAGTGTGGTTAAGGAGGTAGAGGTGGGGGCCTTTTATAAGAGGAGAGGAGGGGCACTCTTGGAAAGTAAAGATAAGTTACATTATTTTAAAATGAGTTTCGGATTAAAAAGGTCCCACATTGATATAAGTATATGATAAGTTTATAAGGGTTCGAAATCCACTCATCCAATTGGTTTTGGCCATGTTTAGGTATTAGATTTTACATTATCTTTCCATTTTATTTAAATCGTTAAATAATGAGGTCATCGCTGCATCATCATGATGTCAAAAATAATTTAATTTATTTGATGTCTAAAAATTATAAAAAAAATACTATGATGTATAAAATCTTTTTATATTTCTAATGAATATTTATAGTCAAAACTCTGACTTGTATAACACCATGTAAAAATTGTTTTAGTAAAACACCTCATGTGTGTGTCATTTTTTACTTTAACATTTAATAAAAAGTTATTTATGTCATTTCCCAACCAAAGTGCCTCCATGGGGTCCCCATGTTGACCCATGGCTTGTCTTAGTAGGCCATGACACATCCAATAAGGGTAGGACATGTGTCTAGGTCATTTCATTTTATTAAAACATTATTCTTACCTTAAACTACATGAATTACCTCTAATCGCGTTTAAAAACTTAATAAGTTACTATTCACCAAAAAAATTATTATAATCTAATTGAACCACATTTTACTTCTTAATGACAACCATGTATGTCGGATTTTTGAAATTCAAAACACAAAGATGGCAAAATTTCATTTAAACCAAAAATCTGTTTTTATAAGTACCACTTAGTGATTTCACTATTCATCAAAAATTGAAGTTTTTCAGAAAATTACCAAAAATTCACCCTAAGATATATTTGATACACCAAATTAAAAAATGATGTCTATTTTAAAAAATTCAAATCATATAAGTTACATTAATTAATTAAATAAATAATTCCCGCTGTCATGACAAATATCATGTATTTATGAAACAATAAGTATCAAAAGATTGACACTAGTTTAAGTCCAATTTCAAAGTGAAATTGATTCCAAAGACCACCATTGGATTAAATGGTAAAAATATATTCTAATTTCACTTTAAAACTAATTCAAAATATAATCTAATCATATAAATAAATTATATTAAAATGCAGTTTTGATGTAAAATGCAGTATTTTTCACTATTCATAAAAAATGACCATTGTCAGAAAAATACAAAAAATTCACAAAAAGTAAATTTTGATGTCCCAATCATAAAGAATAAGTTTATTTTTAAAATCATAGCCTATAAAATTGTCAAAAGATATATTTAAAAATGGTTTTCCATCAAAAGGCAGTAAAACAATCTTTTAAAAATATTAGTGTATTCCATGCTTAAGATTGGATTTATTTTCATTTTAAGCCTCTAAAACACTATCTAATTCATTAATAGACATAGATAAAAATATCTATTATTCATTACTTACATGGGAAGTTACATCCTTCCCCCCTTTAGAAAATTGCGTCCCCGTAATTTATTTTCTTATCGAATAAATGGGGGTACTTATCCCTCATTGCATTTTCAGATTCCCATGTTGCCTCTTCCATCATGTCGTTTTTCCACAAAACCATTACCGGATTAATCACCTTATTTCGTAACACTTGCACCCTGTGGTCAAGAATCTGGACCGGTTGTTCCTCATAAGATAGGTTCTTTTCCAGCTGAACTACCTCTGGACTCAAAACATGAGATGGATCTGGCATATACTTCCTCAACATCAAAACATGAAAAACATTGTGTACCTGAGATAAACTTGGAGGTAAATCCACTCAGTAAGCAACTAATCCAACTCTCTCCAGAATTTCATATGGTCCAATGAACCTTGGACTCAGCTTTCCTTTCTTACCAAATCGCATCAAACTTTTCCATGGTGATGCTTTGAGAAAAACATGATCACCGACCTCAAAAGTTAGATCCCTCCTCCTGTTGTTTGCATAACTCTTCTGCCTACTCTGAGATGTTCTCATGTGTTTCTGTATCAGCTGAACTTTTTCTGCCAACACTTCTACCAATTCTAGTCCCATCAGCTTCCTTTCACCCACTTCATCCCAAAAAGCTGGAGTTCGGCACCGCTTCCCATATAATGCCTGAAATGGTGCCATCTGTATACTGGAATGAAAACTATTATTATATGAAAATTCAACCAAAGAAAGATGTTGGTCCCAACTTCCTTGATAATCCATAGAACAAGCTCATAGCATATCCTCCAAGGTCTTAATTGTTCGTTCTGACTACCCATCTGATTGAGGATGAAAAGCTGTACTAAAATTTAATTCAGTACCCAACGACTTCTAAAGGCCTTTCCAAAAGTTAGAAGTGAACTTGGGATCACGATCAGATACAATGGAGAGAGGAACTCCATTTAACCTGACTATCTCTTTAAGATAAAAACAGGAAAGTTGATCTAGGGAAAAAGTATCTCGTATAGCAAGGAAATGAGCAGATTTGGTCAAGCGATCAACAATAACCCAGATTGCATTATTACCTCACGATGTCTTCGGTAATCCCACAACAAAGTCCATGGATATATTCTCTCATTTCCACTCTGGCACTGGTAAAGGCTGGAGCATCCCTTTCGGTAACTGCCGCTCTGCTTTAACCTGTTGACATGTCAAACACTTCAGAGTAAAATCAACAATATCTCTCTTCATTCCATCCCACCAGTAATACTCCCGCAGATCTCTGTACATCTTAATACTGCTAGGATGAAGTGAAAACTGAGAACTATGAGCTTCACATAACAACTCTCTCTTCAACTGTGAATCACAAGGCACACACAATCTCTTCCCAAATCTCAAAACGCAATCATTATCAATGTTGAATTCAAGCAACTTACCATTCTGAACCAACTCTACCTTTTTCTGCAACTCACTGTCTTGCTTCAATGCTTGCTTGATTCTATCTGATAGAGATGATCTCACTGATACCTGAAAAAAAACAGAAGAACTTCCTTCACCCACAACTTCTATGGAAAAGTTCATCAAATCCTTAACCAAAGGATCACGTTCCAAATGCAACATTTCTAATGAAGCATTACTTTTTCGACTCAAAGCATCGGCCATATTATTTGTTTTTCCCGGATGGTAATGAATTGTACAATCATAATCCTTGATTAATTCTAGCCATCTCATTTGTCTCATGTTCAATTCTTTCTGAGTGAATATATACTTTAATCTTTTGTGATCGGTATACATTTCAAAATTTACTCCATAAAAATGATGCCTCCATATTTTTAAAGCAAAAACAACAGCAGCTAATTCCAAATCATGTGTAGGGTAATTTACCTCATGAGTTTTCAACTGTCCTGAAGCATAAGCAATTACCTGATCGTTCTGCATTAGGACGCAACCAATTCCTTTCAATGAAGCATCAATGTATATAACAAACTCACCATTCCTGGAAGGTAGTGCCAAAACTGGAGCATTCACCAATCTTCTTTTCAATTCCTGAAAACAATCATCACATTCTTTTGTCCAGATAAACTTAACTCCCTTCCGAGTTAGCTTAGTCATTGGACTAGATAACCGTGAAAAATTTCTAACAAACCTTCGGTAATAGCCTGCCAAACCAAGGAAGCTACGAATCTCAGTAACATTTGTGGGTCTTGGCCAGTCGTCCACAAATTTTGTTTATGCAGGATCAACAGTTATCCCATCTTTAGAAACAATGTGACCAAGGAATGAAATTTGTTGCAACCAAAACTCACAAATGCTGAATTTCCCATACAATTTCTTTTCTTTTAAGGTTTGCAAGATAACCCTTAAATGTCTTTCATGCTCCTCTTTACTTTTAGAAAACACCAAAATATCATCAATAAAAACCAGCACAAACTTATCCAAGAACTCATCAAAAATTCTATTCATTAAGTCAATGAATACAGCAGGTGCATTGGTTAGCCCAAAAGGCATTACTACAAACTCATAGTGGTCATATCTTGTACGGAACACGGTCTTCGGAACATCTTCTTCCTTTAACTTCAGTTGATGGTACCCCGATCTCAAGTCAATCTTTGAAAAATACTGAGCTCCCTAGAGCTGATCAAACAAATCATCGATATGAGGCAAAGGATATTTGTTCTTAATAGTGATATTATTCAAGGATCTATAATCAATGCAAAGTCTCATTGAACCATATTTATTTTTAACAAAGAAGACAGGAGCACCCCATGGTGATGTGCTATGTCGAATGAAACCTTTCTCTAATAAATATTTCAATTGCTCCTTCAACTCTAAAAGTTCAATTTGAGCCATTCGATAAGGCGGTTTTGAAATTGTCTTAGCATCAGGAACTAAGTAAACAGTAAACTCAACTTCCCGATCTGGTAATATTCCAGGAAACTCATCAGGAAAAACATCATGATACTCATTTACCACTGGCACATCATTAATCTGAACAGTTCCTTTATTTTCAACGATGTGTGCAAGGTAACATTCATTTCCATCTTTTACAAGTTTCTCGGCCTCTTGATATGTTATCAAAAGTAAGGGTTCATTCTTGTAAACAAATTGAAAGTCTTTCTGAAAAGAAACTTCTTTAGCTCTACAGTCAATCTTAGCATGGTAAATAGAGAGCCAATCCATACCCAGGATAACATCAAACTATACTAGAGGTAGAAAAATAAGGTTTGCAAGTAGGTTCTTTCCACAGATAAGGATATGAAGATTCTTATAAATTTTTTTGACCTCAACATTTCCCCCAGGTGTCTTTTCCACATGTTCAGGAGTCATTTCTTGAGACGGTATTCCCATTTTACTAGAAAAGGTTTCAGAGATGAAAGAATGTGTAGACCCCGAATCAAACAACACACTGGCATAATCTGAAAAAACAAACAAAGTACCTAATACAACTTCATTTGATGGCCCGACATCTACTGAAGTAGTTGCAAAGGATTTCACCACCCCTTTCTGATTGTAGTCTAACTGCTTCCCATCACTCAAGCTCTTTGTCGGACACTCGTTTTCATAGTGACCCAACTCATTGTACTTATAACATTTCACTAACTGTAAATCAAATTTGGTCTTACCTTCACCTTGATCCTTTTCAGTGCAATCACGAGCCTTATGTCCCATCTTACCACATCGGTAGCACTTTCCAGAATTCAGAAGACATTCCCCAGCATGCCTTTTTCCACATTTATCACAAACTGAAAACTTAGTTTTCTTACCATCAAACTTTTTTGAAGAATTCTTACCTTTCTCCTGCCACCTTGGTCTCTTCTTCTGTTGGTTGTTATAGAACACTTGATCATCGGCAAACTCCATTTCCACCTTCTCAGCACATTGAAAAATATTTTCATAACTTTTAAACTCACGAGAAGCTAATGCCCTTCGATATTTTGGCTTTAATCCTGAGTAAAAACGATTGATTTTACTATCAAGGTATCATATAAAATTTGGAGCATACCTTGCCAATCGAGTGAACCTTTCTTCATAGGTAGCCACTGAGTCTTCCTCTTGCATCAATTCCAAGAATTTATTTTCCATCCTAAGTTGAACAGCCTTAGGAAAATACTTCTCAAGAAACATACCTTTGAATTCTTCCCAGTCGAGAGCATCAATATCATCAGCGTCCCTGATATTTTTAACCATCGACCACCATTGATCTGCTTCACCCTCCAAACGATAAATAGCAAGACTAACCTTTTGATTGTCTGAAAACCCCATGACATCAAAAATATTCTCCAGTGCTTTAATCCACCCTTCAGCTAGCACAGGGTCAGATGATCCTCTGAATGATGGGGGATGTTGCCTCATGAAATGTTCCACCACTGACATGTTCCTCTGCAGTTGATCTGGCTGGTCTCATGTATGGATACCACCGCCATTTATTGCTTGAGTCAACTGCGCCATTACTGCAACAAACTGTTCAGTTCCAATTCCGACTATCTCAGGATGCTTATTCGGAAGGTTATTTCCTTCTGTATGCCTTCCTAGCACTGCTTCCCTATTTCCTCTGTGGAAAACCATTCTGAACAAACATGTCTTAGATGAAGCAACATGGTAATCTTAAAATACTATATCACTTCAATTTGACCATAAAAAAAATATTTTTGGATAATCATTTAACAAAATTATAACTCCTAAAGTTATCTAAACTGACCTCTGATACCAACTATAAGGCTCCAAGCTTAAACCTTACTTAATCTTGAGTTATTACAATATTACACATTGAGGATCTTTTCGGGTTTAGAGTTTTAGAGAATCAGACAATAAAACAAGTATTACATTCCACATATAAACAAAGTGGTTACATAAAGATAGTATTCTTATTTCCCATCAATGGAAACATATTTAAAATAAAACATGGATTCTTTCTTGACACTTCCTTGACACTATCATCATCTCATGTACCTTTCCCTTGACCTATGAAAAACATTTCAAAAAAAATTGGGATGAGCATAAAAAGCTCAGTAAGGGATATAAAAATATGGAAAGGAAACATGGGTACATATATACATAAGAATGAAATCATACTTTACCCATAAAACATAAGCACATTAACATACCTCATCAAATCATGAATAAATCATAGAAATCATAAGACATAAAGGTAACTTGAGGCATTCATAACATTCTTACGTAGGGAGTAACCCTCTTGGTTACGTTTGGAATACCCATCACAGTATATTCCCTAAATATCTTCGGGGAAACCATAACGTTTCACTCCTTCACGTTACCCAATGCATTGGAGAGCTATATTGGGCTCACCCGCCCTTAGTTTATCACAGAACTACCCGTCTTCATAATAATTCCCAAGAACCTCAACATAATCGTATCACATAAAACATGCATAATGGAAACATAACATTTCCACCTTTCAATCACAAGATATCAATACAACACATTGATATAAAAACATCATGAAAACCATTTTCAATACCAAAATAAAATAGAAGTAAAACATTGTGTTTATTTTTCTTTTAAAAACAAGGTATGGATTGTAGAGGAAGCCGAAACACAAATAACAGTCACATCGGCAGAGAAGTCGTTGTCCCCGCATACGTACGACAAAAACATTTCCTTTTGTCATTTAGTAAAACGCTTCGTATAAAAAATATTCCTTTTGGATAAATGTAAAAGTCATAGGGGTTTATACACCGTATAAAAGAAGGTTGTGTATAAAACAAAATATGCCTCAATGAAAGGAGATTGAGATGAAGTCCCATACCTCGGGTCCGACTTGACTCGATCGTTCTTTAATGTCCTGAATAATAAACTCGAGTTAATTTCTACTTCTTTAAGAAAATTTTTCAAGTTCATTATTCCTTTTATATCACTTATTTCCATGTCATGAACACTATGTAATTATTTAAGTTAATAACGGTCGTTTTAACGATCATTGGTACTTGAGTCAAAAATAAACCCTTTATAATTACATGTTGTTCATGTATCCATTATATCCATAATTATAACCATTATGAATATATAATATATATCCAGTATATACATGCATTTATAATATTACATAATCATTTAGAGGTAAGAAATGAAATGCACCGTTCATGGAGACGGTAAGCCGTACGTACGCATGAACGCTACTTTAATTTTTATTTCATATTTTATAGAATGGAATCATAATGATATAAAGGTATATTATAATTCCATTATAATATCATATATAATATCAAAGTTCCATCCTTTATACTTCCCACATATACTATTTAACGAATCAAATCACTTTGAGGGGGCGGTAGTCCGCACTTCCTTAAATGAAGATATCACGTTTACCCATAATGGAAACCATAAAGGTATGACCAAAAAGAAAAAAAACATAAGCTTAAGGAAAACATAAACATATTATATATCATATATAAATATAGTGACATCTTAATTTCCACCTTTTAAGGTGTTAAGAGAATGTTGAACAATCATCGTTTCAGGAGGCATAAATTCATCATCCATGGAAACAGTATGTTCGTTAACCATTAGATGAAGGTGTGTGTTAGTGTAGATCGAATCCTTGTTATAAAAACATCCTAGTATATTGAGGATACTGGAGTTGTTACAAAAGAAAATAATAAAAAGAGTTTAGGGGGTTGGAGGAGCAAAATAAAACAAAAGGACTCAAAAGAAGACATTACCTTAAAATCGGGTAACTCCCTTTGGTTTGAGCTCAAAGGCTTCCTTGGGAAGACTTCTGCCCAAATATAGGCTTCAAGGAGTACGAGAGGGAAGTGTAGAGACAAAATGGGCAGGGGTTGGCCGAGCCAAAGGCTTTGGAAGTGTTGGTAAGGAGGTAGAGGTGGGAGCCTTTTATAAGAGGAGAGTAGGGGCACTCTTGGAAAGTAAAGATAAGTTACTTTATTTTAAAATGAGTTTCCGATTCAAAAGGTTCCAAATTGATATAATTCGACGTTAAGGTGATAAGGGTTAGAAATAAACTCATCAAATTGATTTTTTCCATGTGTTGGTTTTAGATTTTACATTATCTTTCCATTTTAATTAAATCGTTAAATAATGAGGTCATCGCTGCATCATCATGATGTCATAAATAATTTAATTTATTTAATGTATAAAAATTATAAAACAAATAATATGATGTAAGAAATCTTTTTATCTTTCTAATGAATATTTATAGTAAAAAATCTGACTTGTATAACCCCATGTAAAAATTGTTTTAGTAAAACACCTCATGTGTGTGTCATTTTTACTTTAACATTTAATAAAAACCTATTTATGTCATTTCCCAACCAAAGTGGCTCCATGGGGTCCCAAAGATGACCCATGTCTTGTCTTGGTCTTCCATGACAAATAAAATAAGGGTAGGACATGTTTCTAGGTCATTTCATTTTATTAAAACATTATTCTTACCTTAAACTACACCAATTACCTCTAATCGCGATTAAAAACTTAATAAGTTACTATTCACCAAAAAATTATTATAATATCATTGAACCACATTTTACTTCTTAATGACAACCATGTATGTCAGATTTTTTAAATTCAAAACACAAATATGGAAAAATTTCATTTAAACCAAAAATTAGTTTTTATAAGTAGCACTTAGTGGTTTCACTATTCATCAAAAATTGATGTTTTTCAGAAAATTACCAAATATTCGCCCTAAGCTATATTTGATACTCCGAATTCAAAAATGATGTCTATTTTAAAAAATTCAAATCATATACGTTACATTAATTAATTTAAAAAATAATTCCCGCGGTCATGACAAATAGCGTGTTTTTATGAAACAATAAGTATCAAAAGATTGACACTAGTTTAACTCCAATTTCAAAGTGAAATTGATTCCAACGACCACCATTGGATTAAATGGTAAAAATATATTCTAATTTCACTTTAAAACCAATTCAAAATATAATATAATCATATAAATAAATTAGATTAAAAAGCAGTTTTGATGTAAAATGCAGTATTTTTCACTATTCATAAAAAATGAACATTGTCAGAAAAATACCAAAAATTCACACAAAGTAAATTTTGATGTCCCAATCATAAAGAATAAGTTTATTTTGACAAACATAGCTTATAAAATTGTCAAAAGATAGATTTAAAAATGGGTTTCCATCAAAAGGCAGTAAAACAATCTTTTAAAAATATTAGTGTATTCCATGCTTAAGATTGGATTTATTTCCATTTTAAGCCTCTAAAACACTATCTAATTCATTAATAGACATAGATAAAAATATATATTATTCATTACTTACTTGGGATGTTACACATCGTTTCAGGAGGCAGTAGTTCACTGTCCATAGAAATAGTATGTTCATATCAATTATATGGAGGTGTGTTTAAGTGAAGTTCAAATACATCTCATAAAAATTCATAGTATATTTAGTATACTGTGGTTTTTATATAATTAATAATAATAATATAATTGGGAGTTAATAAGTAAAATAATGGAAAGGAACTTTAGAAAAGACGCTACATCTTAAAACGTGCAACACTATTTCATTTGAGAAAAAATGGATTTTTTTAATATCCTTTTGTTCAAGGTATGGCCTCTAGGAGGAAGTTATTAATGTAAGTATCCTACTAGGACATAATTTTGATGACCCAAGTGGCTTTAGTGGTGTCTGTTATGTGGGCATAGGTGGTGACCTTTTATAAGAGGGATGATGGTCACTTTTAGAATGTTTAGAGATATTAATTTATTATAAAATATATATTGATTAAAAATGAATCCAGATTCAGTTATATAGAATATAAAATGAATATAAGCCACAATAGAATCTTCCAATAAAAATTATTAAGGTTTTGGAGATTTTTTTATCCTGTTCTTTTTTATTTAACCATTTTTTACTCTTACCATTTTATCAATCACTCAACACTTTGAGGATCCAAATAGTCACCAAAAAATGAAAAATGTCCATTTAAAGAGTCATTAATACAATTGTAGAATTATAATTATTATTTTTAGAAATCTTATAGTTCATTGAAATTTTATAATATTTAACAATTTTTTTTATATTTTAAAATATGAATTATGTGAATTATTACATTATTCATATTATAACATTTTAAAAATCCATAAAAACAAAATTTATTAAAAAAATTCATTAATAAAAATCTAAAATGTCAATATCAACCAGAAAATTCGTGTATGACAACAAAATAACAAAACTAAATTTATTTTAACATTTATCATATCATTTATTTGAATCCTTTGTTAATGAAACAATCAACGCATCATCATTGTGTCATAGTTAAAATTATTTATTTAAGGTCTAAAAATTTTAAATAAGATATAATGATATAGAAAATATTCTTATATTTAGAATTAATATTTATTGATTAATAGATCTATTATATAACCCCATATAAAAATTGGTTTAATAAAAGACACATGTTTATCTTATATTTATCTTTATTTGAAATTAATTTTTATAAAATTTTATTTTCAAACCCATGTGGATCCATGGGGCCTTCAAAATCTACCCAGGGATTACCATGGTCTGAAAAATATCATCAAATAAGATTAAGGCATGTGTTAGTGTAGTTGAATATTATTATACTATTATGTTTTGCCCTTATTTACGCGATTTCCCCTTTAACCATGGTAAATAAAATTATTACTTATGTTACTATTCATAATTTTTTAATATGATAGGTACTTATTCACACTATTTCAACATTATGATGCCCAATATGGAATCAAAATATTCAAATTCAAAATACAAAAGTTTCAGTAATTAATTTAAAAGTAATTCCTATTGTCAAAACAAAAAAATGTAGGTTTTTAAGAAGTAAAATCTTTCAAAAGATTGAAATGTATTGATGTCCAATTTAAAAGTGAAATTAAATCAAATGAACAAAATTGGATTAAATGATAAAAATATAATCCATTTACACATTAAAAACTATTAAATGTGAAATCTAACAACATTAAAAAATTATATGAAAGGTCAGTTTTTGACATAAAATGTGACATTTTTATCTATTCATTAAAAATAAACAATGTCAAAAAATTACTTGAAATTTATCCAAAGTAAATTTTGATGTTCCAATTCTAAAAAAAGGTTTATATTGTCAAATATAACATAAAAGGTGTCATATTAAATATTTTAAATGGTTTCTCCTTCAAAAGATGGTAAAAGTACATTTTAAAAATATTAGAGTACTTCATGCTTAAAATCGAATTCAATATTATTTTAAGCCTATAAAATTTATTGGATAAATCTAGTGATATTTAAAAAACATGTATAATCATACTGTATTATTTTATGTTAATTTTTTATAATACAATTCATTAACATTTACTACCAGTAATAATAATAATAATATATTATTTTTCGATATAACTCAGTTTTGTGTTCCACATTAGATTTCAATGAAACCTGTTGTCATGTGTTGAGTACTCTATCAGAAAAAAAACACCCACATTAATATAAAAATAATAATATATTATTCATAAATATTAATAGAAATAAAAAATGTAATATTCTATAAATACATGAGACATTACAATATTAATGTGAGAAATCATTTTATTAGAGATCATATGAAAAATTGTTATAATAGTATATAGATTATTCCTACGGTTGATCAAGTAGCTAAAATTTTCTTAAGACATTGTATTGATCAATCATTTATAATATTATGTTTAAGTTTGATAGGATAGAAGAAAGAAGTAATTTCAATATTATAGGATGTATCATATAATATATTATTACCTTTTATGCTTTATGGAGTTTATATGATCCATGGATTTTGATAATGTTTTTTTCAAGAAATGTTATCAAAATTATTCATTCACAATAATATATTTTACCAGATGAAGAAAGAATATATTTATATGGATTTTACCATACACTTTTTCTATTTATTTGGATAAACTAGTAATGATAATATTAAATCATGAATACTAATCTATAATATATCCAAAAATATTATTTAAGAACATTATTTATATTATTTAAATATCAATATGAACTACACATTATTTTGAATATTTTCTATCTGTAGAAATATTTTGAGTAATGTTTGGTTTTTTTAATTATCAAAAAATGGGAGAATGTTTAGTGGAAAATTATTATTATTTATTTTTTCATAAATAATCTATTCCATTACATTAATTTATTAAATTTTACACTTAATATTTTCTATGGCTATAATGATTATATTATTATTGATTCCCTTATTAATTATTTTTACACTTTTTTTTTAATTTAATTATACATTAATTATTTTTATTATTTTATTAACTTTTTTTAGAGAATACTATAATGGTTAATATTGTGTATGATGTTCCAAAAGGTAATGTATATTGTTTTTAAATAATTTGAGAAATATTCTTTAGTTATAATATATTATGCATTAGACTTTATTTATTGTTCATTATAATTTCACATATCAGTGAATGAAAAATATATTATGTACTCAATATAACATATTATATATTGAGATTTTAGTGATTTCAAAAAATGGAAATTATCTTAAAAATTATAGAATATATGTATGATACGTTATGTATTATAGATTTATTAATGTATCACCTTTTACATATGATTTTATTTTTATTATATAAATGAGTGGGCACCTTATGTATTAGAAATTTAGCTATGTAATATATGTTATATATCCTTTGATGTTGATGAAATTTTACATTGTATGATATTGAAGATATTATATACGAAGAACCTTATATTATGTATTGTTATAGGAGTAACATAATCTCACAGTTTTTTACTTTTGATTAAGATATCAGAAGAACATTTTCTTAATTTAAATATCGATGGTAAGATATCATGGAAGCAATATTATAAAGCATAAAATTTATACTACATAAATAAAAGAATTATTTATTATGTTGGAACAAAAAAATATATCACTACCAATTATTATAATGTATCAACATGATGTTAAGATGTTATTTCTAACACCATAAACATTATCAAACCACGTTTTATCACTGTTTTGATATTTAAAACCATTATAGATTATACTATTTTTTTCACTTTGATTTTATAGTTTTCATATTATTGTTTAATATTAAATTTTCTATGAATAGCATTTTGAGGTGAGTGTTTCATGATTAAATGAGATAACTTTGGTATATTTAAGTTAATATTAATTAATGGTTGAGATTACATTGATTCCAAAACATCATCTAGAATTAAATGGGATATTGATTAATCAAAAAATTGAATATTGTGATACAGTATGAGATTATGTTTCATAAATAGATTTATTATTAAGAGGTTAGTGATATTATGTTACATAGAAGAAAACCATATTATGTTCAATAAAAATACTACATTAGAAGAATATGCACAATTAAGATTATTTTCACACTATTGTTTTTGTGAAATTGTATTCAATTACAAATATTTTTATAAGGAAACTAACTCATTAGATTTCATGGGTTATTAAATATTTTTTAAATGATTATACAAGGAATTATTATTATCTATATCATTTTGAAGGTGTTTTTAATATAATTATAAATTATTTCTCAACACATAAGTAGTTCTTCATTAAAGGATTAATATTTTAGAATATTTTATGATTTTTTATCATGAATTTTTAGTAGTTGTTTTTATGAAAAATAACACGGGTAACATTATTATTCTTTGATTATTTAATTTTTCTAACTATTACCATTTTTTGCTATTATTGTTTCTTATATAATTTAATTTGATACTATAGGTGAGGCAAGAACATATAGGGTATACTTGGTAAACAAATAATAGTTTCAAGCAATATACATGTAATATCATATTAACATTCATTATAACTATTATCTTCCAAATAAATAATCGTATAAATAAGATAAATATTAATATTAATTGAGCAGGGTCCAATTCGTCTACTAGAACTGTTCACAATCAATATTCTGTAACTATTTATGATTTTTTCACTATATTTTAATATATATTCAATTGAGTAGTTATTATATATTGGTTAATTATTTTATATAAAAAAAATAATTTATATGTGGTTCTGTCTGCATAAAAGTTATGCATTGTAATTGGGTTATGAATCCCCTTTCAAATTTAAGTTGTTCAATGATTCAAATATCACTAAAAAAGGAAGGATATAAAATGGATGTCAATCCTTTTTAAAATATAGGTTATTTAGGGAATACTATATATGTTTAGGAGTGTTGTGGTTTAAAAATTAGATTATGATAAATTTTATCTTAACTATTATAAAAATAACATGTTCCATGTTTTTATTATCATTTTCACTATCTTACCGTCTAACAAAAACACATGATGCATCAGGTAGATCCAAGATATGGTGGATCAACCTATGATTATATACATCAATGAAAATATTCCTCTCATATTTTAAATTATATATCAATATGAGTGATTCTAACTAACCGTGTAATTTATTTCACTATTATTATTCAATTTATTCAATTAACCAAAATTAGGGACATGAGTTTGATTTCAAAAAAAAATCATAGAGAAATAATTACAATGATAAGGTATTATTCTATGTTAGTCTTGATTAATAAAATGGAATCCATATAAGTTATTTAATCACTTTTTTATTGACTGTTTAACTATTCTTTGGGTACCCTATGTTTTCTTTTGAGATTAATAAATTTCATAGTTTTATGAGTAAGTGGTTCATTAGAACACGGTGAAACCCATCAAAAATGATAATTTTAATTTCTTTTGAATAAAAATAGGGTGACCATTTAGATTAATCACTTTTCATTGGTAGGGTATTATCCACATTACAGGTTTACAAAAATTTCCCAATAAATTTTTATTAAAAATTTGGATTTCAAGGATATGAATTTTTAGAGATTTTAATTGTTTTATAGTTTCATTTGTTTAATAAGGTTTCTATAACATTTTTTCCAAATTTTTAGGTTTATTTGGATTACCAAATTAATTTATTGTATTAAATTATCTTTGTTCATGAGTTTTATTATATTAATGATGACATAGTCAAATTGTTGGGTCTGATAATGATTTTTAGGGGTAAATAGGTAGTTGGTCTCAACAATTAATTTTTATAAATGTGTTATTATTGAATCGGGTATTCACCTGATTTCATAAAAATTTAATATTTCAAAAAAATATTTCAAAGTATGAAATTGCAGTTTCAATTATTTTATATATTTTTTATTAGAAATATTATTGTTGAAATATAATAAAAAATTATCAATGTCTTCAGATAATATTTTTTATGATTGGACTATTTGTGTATTCTTATGAAAATTATAATTATTGTAATTGTGGTATCATCAATACAATCTATTATGTCTTCTGTGTCTTATATATATATTTATATTAAATTGATTTATTATTTTGGTAAAGAATCTATAATTTCATTATTTTTTTCTAATTATGGGTTTTAATTGAATTTAAAGGGGTCATGAAATTTTTAATCCTCTTGAATATATACAGTATACACATGTCATGATTGTGAAACAAAATTATAAGTAAAAAAGAATTTCATATGGTAATAATGCCTCTAATATATAGTTGACATTCAATATTAAATTTTTAGTTAAAATATTTAATTTAAAATTATTGTTTATAAACTATTTAGGAGAGAAGTTATTTTTAAACTAAAATTTGGTTCCATAATTTTTATTTATATCAATATGGGAAAATAAAGAATATGAATTTGGGTTTAACATAAATTATAAATGTGTAATATTTTATTGATAAATATAGAACATTTTTTATATATACTTATATTTAATATGTATCATAAAAACATATCATTACATTAAAATTTTATGGGAATATTTGTTATGGGGATGGTTTTTTAAAAATTTAAAACCCCTTTCATTAAATTAGCTTTACATATATTTTTAAACCTAAATTAAAAAAAAAAATTTGTTTTGAGTTTTTCTAGAATCATTTATTTCACATTAATACTAAATTGGTACTATAAAATCTTTATTATTTCTATAATTCAACCATGAATTCCATTATAAAATTATGTTCAATTACTTGAAATCAATGAAAAAATAAATATACATTTTTTTGATATTTCAAACCATTTTAATTACATTTTCTTTCGTAAAATAACATGATTTATTAATTTTTTACCATCCCATAGTGTTTGTTTTGATTTCTATTTTTTTGTATCATTAAATATGAATTTCTTACACCTTCTGTAACTCCATGATTAGATTTATTATTTAATAATCAAAAATATTGAAATTATTTGTTCCTTATGTTTCATGACATTCATATTTCTGGGTTATTAAAGATTCCATGTTTAGTACCCCATTTGGATTATTTGTTGAATAATTTCTTGAATTACATATTATAGTGTATCGTTGGATTATTCAATTAGCTTTATCCTTTTTATTTATATAAGTGATCAACATCTTTCTTATGTAATGATTGAGATTTTATATATGATATTTTCTCCTATTACTTTTATATTTATCATGTTAAAAATATGATATATTATTATTATTATTATTATTAGATTATATTGGTATTAACTATACTAAAACACGTGTATTGTTGATGGGATAAACTGACAATTACCTAACTCATTTAGAAAAAAATAAGGATGGTCACACAATTCCCCAATTCTTATATTAAATGGGATGGGCTGAAAGATTTATGTAACTCATTATATACTACTATTTCCCCCCTATGATGTGTTTTACATCCTATCTAATTTATAAATATGCTACTTATAATCTAAGAGCAGATTGAGGATGGTAAATATAGGTTTTGAACCCCTTGGTATATTGTGTTATTTCATGATTTTAATAGAATCTAATAAAACATTTTATAACAGTAGAAGAAAAATTGAAACAAAATCCAATATTAAAATATGGAAGATATATTAAGTCATGGAAAAATAGAAATGATGATACTATAAATATAAACCATTGTTTCTATAAAATAAAATTTAGATATTTTTTGAATAGAATTGATGAATATCAGAAAATTGGTATCCAAAAGATGTCCCACCCTTGGAGGTATCCACTTGTTGAAACCAAATCTCTCATTTCATGACTGAGATCATAATTAATATGTGATTTGTTATACTGAAACTATGTAAAATAAAATGGATGATTTTTTTTGGATTAGGGACTATTATACCAGTTATTTTTCATTCATTTGTGCATTGATAAAATTATCAAATGGGAAATAACTATTTTATATAGATCCCTCAAGGATACCCCTAAAGTGCTTATGCATATAATCACAAGTTGTATTGCATGTGTAAATTATAGATCTAACTTATGAAACACTTACTTTAATAATTAACTCTGATGAAATACATCTTATAAAAATGATTATTTATAATAGCCAATATGGAATATTACTCAAATGATAGTTATTTTCATTATACCATTATCCAATTATAATGAGTTAGTGAATTTAAAACTTTATAAATCAAATCAAAACTCACTATATAATTTCAACAAAACAAAATAATATAATTGGGATATGAAATTGAATAACATATCAATCCATTACATTATGATATTCTATATTGTTAAATATGGTTTGTTAAAACCAGAAGATATCATATCCCATTAGATTCTAAATTTTTCCTCATATGTAATTTATATTTCTAACACTATGAAAAATTCAAAAAAGAAACATATGTGTAAATTAATTAATTTTTATATATATTAATCTCCCATATAAAATTAATTTTAAAAATATTTTTTCTATTTCATTTTATTTTGTTACATATATGGTAACTTGTAAAAGGAATATACAAAACTCATTTTTGATATCTTCTTGAACAACTTTGGAATGATGTCGTCAATTTCACCTTGTACCACATCATATGAAATAACTTATGATGTCCCATCCTTATAACTTAAGTATGAAATCTTATTTTTCCAGTGTTTCTTTCGATGTAAAACTCAATCCCCATTCAATCAACTAGAATGTGTGACCCCACAATCCTTTTTAGAATTGATGACATACATGAAACTCTATATACTAAATTCATGAAAAGGTAGGCTTCAGGAAAAAAGTCAATTATACACAGGATACAAATGGATCTAGAATAAACTACATCAATAAATATATATATATATATATATATAATATATAATAATGTACATTAGGGACATTAAATGTAAGAAATCACTCCAATAAATTCATTTTTCCGTGAAATTTAGTGACCATGTGATATAGTATCAAGACCAAAACATTTTATATACAGATTATACTTCTTAACAGTTAAATAATCAATATATTTTACAAATACATTCCTACGGTCTACAAAGGTTTAGTGACTTTTTAGATTAGATACACAATGTTCTTATTACTAGAATGATAATTTACATCTTACAGAAATGTCTTCGAACATATGAATATTCTTAGATATACCATAATTAAAACCCTTCTTCATAAACTGTAGAAGGGAAGCATAATAAAGGGTGATATCATATGCACAATAAGGGTAATAAAGGGAGATATAAATGCTAACTTATTCATAGTATATGAATAAGGGTATGAGAAAATTAGATTAAAATTGAAAATCCATATCGCTCAAATTACATATTATAATCCTGATTAAGGGAATAAATATTGGCAGTACATAATACAATAAAAACATTGGAATCAAATATAATTATACATGAGAAAAATAACATTTACATAAGTTTATATCCTACAAATAATCGTAGAAAATCATTTCATTAGACGATGTCCACTCCAATAACAATCACAATGGATTGGTTTTAGTCCCCATTTCATTATATAATTAGAAATGTTTTATTCCCAAGATTATTTATAACAACCCAAGCTTCCATCATACGGTTCTCTTTGAAAAATGCAATAGTTTGTGTTGAACGAAACATTTAGTTCTAACACACCACGACCAATCAAACAAGCCGTTATGAATAGTAATAACCCCATTTTGAAATTTTATAATTATTATTTTTCAAAATGGAATTCATTTTTGAATTTAGAATATCAAAATTATCCTTGGGAGAATTTTCGGTATTTGTATGAAAATTTTCAATTTTTGATGAATAGTGAAAAACACAACGTTATTGTTTAAAACTGATGTTTTATTTAAATAATTAGTTATTTTATATAAATTTATTATAGAAAAATAGATATATAATACCTATATATGTTCAATGTAATTTATTAGAGTCATTTTATTATAATATTATATGTATTAAATTTTATTGAACTTTTTACCATCTTTTACCCACATTTTAAGAGCATTTTCATATTTGCATAAAAATTAATTTTACCACATCTATGAATTGAATTTCAAAAATCTGAGAGACATGGTTGATATATGTAAGTAAAATTTTGATCAATAAGATGAAAATAATTTTTGGTGAATAGTAACTTTTGACTTTTGTTTACCATGATGAAAAGTAAATAGGGTAATTATAGGAAAACATTATATAATAATTACCATAAAACATGTCCTAATTCAATTAGATAAGTGTATTTCGAAAAAAATAATCCTTAGGAATAAAATATTCTCCTTTTGATCCACTTGGATTATATCAAGACATTTATTATTATTTTATTAAAAGAAGATTTAAAGTCTTAAATTCAAATTTTCATAACTAAAACATTTTTAATATATGGTGACACATACGATAAATTCAAAAACAAATATTCATTAAAAAGATAAAAATATTTCCTAAATAACGGTATTTTATTTATAATTTTCATACATTAAATAATTAAATTTATTTTTGACACAATGATGATTCAATAATTACCTTATTATTGAAATATTAAAAAAATTGATATTATAAATAACCAAATAAATGTAAATTGAGACATTTGAGGAATTAAATGATTTTTAAACGTTAATATGACATTTTAGGGTTGATTAAATCATTTTTGGATGTAATTAAGTAGTTATGACTTCAACCAAAATCAAATACTAAATAGTGTCAAAATTGACATAAATGATTTTTTAAAAAAAATACTATATTATTAAATGATATAATATTCCTAAAAATCTATGCTTAGGAAAAATGAATTATATAATAATAAATATTTCATTAATAAACCAATTCGGGTTCTCCTTGTGTTTTATAGTAATTTTACTAACCATATAATATAAAGATACAAGGAGACATGGTAAATGATAAACTATTTAACCAAGAGTTAAACCTAAATGATAAGGTTAATATGGTTACCAAAACTGGTCTAAAACCTATTTGTTGAGTGGTTCTAGATCCATCCACACATTATCCTAGAAATAAATAATTTTTTGTACATTATAAACCGAATATTATTGTATACTAAAATAATATTTCAAGCTTACCCTAAAGTGTCCCTCACCTCTCTCATAAAAGGGTACTTCCCCTTCTCGGAAAATCACACCTCAAAAGCCATTTTTCTCAGCCAAAACCTACACAAATATCCTCCAAACTAACTTCACTTGGACCTAGAGGCCAAACATTGATCAGAAATCCAACCTAAGGATCCCTTTTTATCAATTCAAATGGAAACACCCGAAGAAGTGGTAATAATTTCACTACCTCTTTCAAAGTTATTTTCTTTCTTCCACATACTCTTTCTTTGTTGTTTCCATAATAAAATAAAAAATAAAGTAAGTAATACATACTGTGAATTTTTTTTTAAATATAGAATAACCATATTAATTATTCTATCCATCCTATGAATGATAAGTTGTCATATGTGTGTACATACAATTTACAGCCTCCATGTCGTGGTGTAGTTTGTAATTCAAACACATCATTACTTCGATTGGTATAATAATGATTATAACTGTTGTAAATAATAAATGTAAAATTTTAAGGATTCTATATATATTATTTACCATCAAATTATATATGATATCAACATAAATAGAATGATATTGTCTCTAATGAATTTGTATATATTATTGTCTCCATGAACGCGATGAAATTTATTCTCCATCATAACCATTCAAGAATAATATTCATTATAGGATTAAAAATAATTTTTATGAACATGATATCATTATGGATTGTAATAAAATACATTCTATCCATAAAAAACATGTCTTGAATTATAAATATTATAAAGGGAAACGAATCAGTTATCCCCCGAAACGATTATAGTACTGAAATATTATTAACAAAGAAATATTAAAAGATCACATAGGATGTCATATTTGTGTATGTGGTTATTGAATAATTTAGTAACTATTATTTAACTATTATGTAGGAGATTAATGTACACTCGAGGAAGGAAATGTAAATGTTAATGTTTAATTCATCAATATCTTCGTTATTTTAGGTTGATTATATGTTAGTATCTACTGGGATATTTTTATCATCTCCATTCGTGTTTCATAAAGCAATATATATAAAAAAATTAACTATTTCCTAGACTATGGGTTAAATTCATTTATACCCTTTTTTGACATTTTATAAGATGTATATAAAGGATTCTTTCCGTCGTTTTCCAAACAAGGTCCTTTACGGCCTTTTTGACAGAATTATGGAAATAATTTTTTTTAATTTATATGGAGGGTGCGACTACTTTCTGCCATTATAACTCCTCCAAATCTTACCTTAGAATCTTATAATAATATTTACAAAATAAATGTTTTCTTTTATAATTATGTGACTTTTTAAATGTTTTAAAATAGAAAGATTCATTTCTTTCAAATAGTTTTCATTTCATCTTTGCCAACATTCTTTGATGGATTTTAAGAATATTTGAAGTTGATTTATTATGATACAAATATTCCATATTTTATCAAATGTGTTATGATATGTTTGACTACGGATGTGTTATCTTTATACCATTTAGGGTTTATGGATAAATTATTGATATTTTATATGCTAGTTTTAATACAAATGTTAATGTTATGTTTAAATCATTTCATATGATGAATGTATTGGACATAATAAGTGACGGGCCCGCTATAGCTCCATGATGCATTGATAGGTCTCATGTGAAAAAATATTGCCTTGGCATAAGGAATTGAAAAAATATTATTTGTAGTTTGGGAACGAGGCCATGAATATGTGGTTATAATGTCTAGAATTATGGATTCCATCATTATGAAATAGGCTATTGATATTAAATGTGATTATTCGACTAGTAGAATATCCATGTGAATATGAAAATGGAATTATTTTATTTAACTTTTCCATATTATGTTGAAGATTAATTTTAAAAAAATCTATTTTAGTCTAATACATTGGCTTAAATTTTAGTTTTTATTTATGAATGTTTCTGCTATATTGTTATCCTTACTAAGTATCTGAGATCCCCCATTTCTTATGTTTTATTTTTCGTGGGATGTGATGAAGTAATTTGTGATTACCCAATATGAATAGGCTAGTATATATAGATGTGGTCAGTGGAGACAATGTTGTTGTTGGTTTTTCATTTCATAATGTAATGTAAATATTATGTTTGTATCTAGTAATTCCAAGTCTACTAAACTAATCGATTATTCATGACTTGATCTCTTGTGATCATGCCAATCTTATGTAATATTCACTGACTCATGGTAACTAGGTTTGGAGAATTAGATTTGGTATCATAGGATGTTTTTTTATAAAAAATAGAGGCTAGATTTAGAAATAATGTAATTAGAGTACATTACCCTAAGATCGACATTAAGGATTTGTATAGAAGAACATCCTAGAATTTTGGTAATTTAGATATTTTTTGGTATTTTCTAATAAATTCATCCCTATCTAGATATGAGCAGATAGAGGGGTCTCTAGCACAGATGTACCTTGAAGTGGAAACTTCGTGGAGTTTCGGGGTTGACCCGGGTTATCCCTATCCATGATAGAGGGACTTGCTGCACATTTGGTTACAACATTTCCATCTGATATGCTTAAGATAATTCAAATTTTCTTTAAGAACCATTCTGAAGTATTAAAGAGTATATAAACCCTCAATGAAGACATTTTTTTGATTATGGACTACATCCATAAACTGTTCAATTTATGTTAAGTGTTTTACAAGTTTGGAATTGTGTACTGTGATTCATAAACTATTCTAGTGTTTTCCATTGTATAGAAATGGCTCCTAGGGAAATTAATGGAAATCAAATCAATGCACATAATCCATGTAGGGATTTACCTCCTACTCGAGTTAATTATAGTGGAGATGGTGATGCTACTTGTGTTGATCATATTATCACCGTACTGTGACAACTCACATAGGTTAAGAATAATAACCTTACCTATATGGAGAACCCTAATCCACAAAGCATATGATCAATGTTAGACCGCTTCATGAAGAAACAAGAAAAAATATTCAGTCTGACCAAAATTCATTTGATGAAGAGAAATGGACAAGTTCGTTAGAGAACATATTTTAGGGTTTGGGGATTAGCGAATGGGAAAAACATTTCATGGGAATTTATCATCTCACATGAGATACAAATCAATAGTTGTCATTAATTAAAAACACAAAGGAGGATGAGGAATTATCAAATATGTAATGGAAGGAGTTTAATGATATTTTCATAAAAAATACTTTCCTAGTGACCAATGAGCAGATATAGAAATAATATTTCTGAGTCCAGGGAAAAAGGATGATGAGAATGTCGCAAAGAATGAATCTCACATTACAGTGTTAGAAAGGCATGAAACAGATTATATACATAACCCAAGAATTATAATTGATCGATTATTTGATGGGTTAAAACAATTTCTCCATCGAGCATTACTCTCACTATCCATCTCATCATAAGAAGATATTTTCATGTGTGTGATCAAGAATGAAAAGAGATTCTCAATGTCTCATGACTATAATGAAAATAATGAGAAGAAGAGATCTAAAAAACACTCTGAAAAAGTAAATAAGGGGATGAAAGGAAAATTTGAATATCCATCCGACAGTAAATGTGGGAAGAAACACCTTGGTACTTTCATCAAGGGATTGGGAGTCTGTTACAAGTGTGATGAAAAATTCCACCAAGCTCGTGATTTCAAGGGTAAGAATGAGGATCCCAATGTTTAATTCTACAATTATAGAGAAAATGGGAATTATGCAAATGAATTTCTTATGTTCCAAATAAAACATACCTTAGAAAAGGACAATGGAACAATACTAAGATTATGGAATCACAACTACTTAGGTTGAATCTCTAAAGGATGTGGTAGCGGGTAATTTGATGGTTTCTTCATGTTTAGCCAATTCCTTAATTGATTATGAATCATCGTATTATTTCATATCTTCTCAATTTCTTATGAAAATGAGATATTTCCAATTTTATTTAACAAGGGAGTTCTCAGTAAGAAATCATAATGGCAGTATCATTGCAACATTGTTTTTTCAATCAGTCCCCATTAGGGCATATAAATTTTATTTATCTGTTGATCTAATCATCATACTCCTGATAGAATTTGATATATTCCTCGTTATAGATTGGTTTTCGGACCAAGATGAGAAAATTTATTTTAATAAGAAGGAGGTTACAATTTTCAATGATATTAAGGAGTATCTTATCTTTAGAGCAGAAATGTCACCACCTTATTTTTAACTACATCCATCCCCAGTAGCTCTACTAAATTCAATTAATGGGGATGAAGTGAATGAAATAACTATGGCTGATGAAAAAAAATTCAAACAGAGTATGTACCTATTGTTCATGAATATTTTGATATGTTTCCCAAGGATTTACCTAGACATCCTCCAGAACAATAAATTGAGCTTTAAATTGATTTAATTTCTGGTTCAAGGCCCATATCGATGACCCATTATAGACTAGACACTCTGGAATTACTGAAACTAAATAAAAAACTAGAGGAATTGAGTAATAAATAATTTTTTCACCCTAGTGTTTCTCCATGGGGACCCCCTGTTCTTTTTGTAAAGAATAAAGATGGATCTATGAGGTTGTGCATTGACTACTGGGATATGAACGATATAACAATAATGATCATGTATCCCCTACCTCGAATTGATGATTTACTCAACCAAATTCATGGAGCACAATATTTTTCAAAGATTTACCTTTGATAAGGATATTATCAATTGTGTGTGAAGAAGTAATACATCTTGAAAATAGCATTTCAAACCAGGAACGTGCATTACGAGTTTATAGTAATTCCTTTTTGAATGACTAATGAACACTCTATTTTCATATATCTAATGAGTAGTTTTTCAATGAATGTCTTGATGACTTTGTTGTTGTATTTATGGATGATATCTTGGTGTACTAAAAAATATATGATGATCCTAAAAATCACTTGCACAAAATTTTGAGAACCCTCAGAAGAAATGAATAATATGGGAAGTTTTTCAAGTGTGAATTCTGGATTTAGGATATTTATGTTCTTGTCCATATTAGTTCAAAGGATGGAATCTATGTTGATACTTCATAGATCATGGTAATTAATGAATGGACATCACTAATGAGTATAACTTAGGTAGGCTGTTTTATTGGTTTAGCAGGTTATTAACGGTGTTTTGTCCTGAATTTTTCTAGATTGGAAAACCCATTAACCAAGATCACAAATAAAGTGGTTAAATTTTTTTGGAAAAAATTGTGTGAATAATGTTTTGAAGAACTGAAGAGAATATTATTCAATGCTTCTCTCTTGAATCTACCAGCATGGAATAACGGGTTGGTAATTTATAGTGATGCATCATAGAAAGGAATTGGTGGTGTTCTTATACAGGATGATAGGGTTATTACCTATGCATCATGACAGTTAAAAATTCATGATAATGACTATCCCACTCACGATTTTGAGTTAGAAGCTGTATTCTATACTCTGAAAATATAGAGACCCTGTCTCTATGGTGAAAAATTTGAGAAATATACTGATCAAAAGAGTTTAAATTATATTTTCTCAAAGAAAGAACTCAACATGTGGAATATACAATGGCATTAACTACTCATGTATTATGATTCCACTATACACTACCACCTGGGTATAGAAAGGACGGTTTATGATGCTTTGAGAAGAAAGGATCAGGGAGTATTGAACAAGATGAGATTTGAAAGAGATCTTATTCTCATGGATCTAGTAAATATGGATATGGGAATAACCATGGAAGGTGAAATATAATTATTATTTTTAAATGGTTTCCATACCATATTTACTAGAAATGAAAAAAGAGTTCTCAGACTGATGATGATGAGTTTCACAAGATGATTAAAGCTGCGACTAATAGGAGATTGATTAAATTCGTATATAATGATCGAATATTGAATTTTGGGAAGAGAATTTTTGATCCTAATATAACTCATTTAAAAAGTAAATTATAGGATGGTGATCATAGATTCAGTTTATCAATATAACATGGTAGCAATAAGATGTATAGTGATTCAAAGGAACATATTTGGTGGGAAAACATGAAGAAAGTGATTTCTGATTATGATCCTGTCGGAGACATGGTCATCTATGCATGAATTGGAGAATGTTTTGTGTTTGTTGTCAATACTGAGAGGAAGTTTAGAATGTGTGCCAGAAATGGACTCATAAAGGTCATGCAGAAAACATTATTGAAGGAGTCACCATTTTCCAGTGTTTTCCAAATTTTTGGACCTCAAAACTGACAAAATGGGAAAAAAATGTTTTTTGGAAAGTGACTTCTATGTCGGGTATGTGTTGTGAAAGGGACCTACGCGCTAAGAAAGGACTTTCAGGCTGGGGCCTAGGAGGATTGGAAATTTTCACGCAATATTCTTTTCATGATCAGAACTTCATAAGATGGCAACAGAAAGAGGGTCGCACAATTATTGGTTTGGTTGCGCAAGAGAGTAGCGTGACAGAGGCTAGGGCGGTTGGAGTTGCATGCCGGAACGTGCGTGCCGAGAGGAGGCTTGTGAGCCACCGCACAGGGGGTCCAGTTTTCCTATAAATAGTGGTCCACCCCTCCTCATTTTCATCGAAGTTAGAGACGTGGAGAAATTCAGTGCTCCCATCATGTAGGTGTAGTGGTCGTGCAAGTGGTCGGGGATCACACAAGTATATGTTGCGCAATGGTTTATTGATGTGCGCCAAAAAAAAATTTTGTGGAAAAGGATGTGGGTAACGCAAGTTTGGCATTGAAGATGTTTGGGTCGCGCAAGTGTTGGAGTTGGACTTGCGCACCAGTTATAACTTGCATATCGTCCTTGAAAATTGTGTGCCGGATTGGGGATGTGTGCCCAGTGTTGTTGATTTACACCTGTCCTTTTTGAAGCTACTCAAATCTGGGAGATTTCCCGGTACCCTAGGTGCAATGTGCGATTCGTCTACTAGGGATATTTGGACTTCAACAGAGCATCTACATATAATAGGGGATGCATTATTTTTCAATGATTAAGAGACCATCATGTCTACAAACTGAGTGGGGCATCACTGAAGGCAATGAGCCAAGGGGAGTCAATGGGAGTGACCTGAGGGACACAATGAGATATCATTGATCCTTTGTAAAAGATGTGATCTTAGGACAGAGTCACTGTGCCCGAACCATTTTAATCCATAGCTAATGAAGAATAGTGGAATTTGGTACGGCTGACAACTTGTCAGCGTATGCTCCTTGGACGTATCCCTTAGTGGTGAACCATGTAAAAAGTAATGTGTCATCTCAAAGCATGTGATTGTTTTCCTTCTGTTCATATTCATCATACAGGTTTAACAAGTTCCTACCATCGTGGGAATAAGATCCATCTCATTAAAAGAAAAAGTTGTCACCCTGATTCACCCATCCCCTCTTAGGGTGTCCTGGGGTCCTACAAGTGGTTTCATAGGGAGGTTACTGGTGTTGAACTTGAACTTGTTAATCATTGTGAATGAAGTCAATGTTAGGGGAGTCCCTCTCTTCGATGGAAACAATTTTTAGATTTGTAAGAACATAATGAGATCTCATCTAAGATCCCTTAGAATGGAAGTTCGGTTTTCCATTGTGCATGATATAAATGTCACTAATCCAACAGGCTTGGCTATGACTGATGCAGACAGGAAAATTCATGATGCAGATGCTAAAGCTCAAAATTCACTCACTGCAGCCCTTTCTGGTCAGATCTATCTAAAGGAGACGAGTTTCACCTCTGAAAAATACATGTGGGATAACCTCGAAAATATTTATGAAGGAGATAACAAAGTTAAGGAGGAAAAATTACATGTACTACACAATTGGTTTGATGATCTGAAGATGCATCCAGATGAGAATACAAACTCATTCTTCAATCTAATTACTAAAGTGGTTGGAGAAATTCGGGGTCTAGGCGAAGAAATCAAAGACATTTATATTTTAAAGAAAATGTTAAGAAGACTTTCAACCCTATACAATGAAAAGGTGTCAGCCCTTGAGGAAAGATATTTTCCGTAATTTATCTGGATGATCTACTGAGCAGCTTGGTAGAATATGAAATGAGAGTTAAACAAGAAGATGCTACGACTCGTGTGAGCAAGGAAATGGCATTCAAAGCCACAGATAAACTGGAAATTTCAAAATATATTAGCGGTGAAGATGACAAAGAAAAAGAAATTATTTCTCTCCTTAAAAAGAAGTTCTAGAATGGAAATGGGAAATTCAAAGGGAAGTTACCTCTCAGATGCTTTTGCTGTGGAAATGTTGGGCACATTTACTCTCAGTGTTTAAGAAGGATCAATGATGAAGATAGTGAAGATGAAAACATCAAGAATCCTTGGAAATTTTTTCAAAAAGAGAGACTTCAACTATAGAATGAAAATACAGAGGAAGAGTTTTGTCTGTGAAGTGGAAGATGAGGATACTTAATTTTGTGAAGAAGAAGAACCCAAACATAAAACAGAAAAGCATGCTTCCATGATGGCTACCATTTGAAAAGTTAGAACCCTCAATCAATTAAGGAGGAGATAATCAGATTACTCAAAATGGTGATTCAAAGACTCAAATTAAAGATGCTTTTTCAAAGAATGAGAATAAATTTAAGAGATGTAATAAGTAGATAGAAGTGGTGGAAGAATCATCGAAATATATTGATGAGCTTGAAATAGAGATTTAATGACTAGAAGAACTAGTGAGAGTTCAGTCTTCAATCCTTGAAAGTACAGATGACGTTGTGGAACTAAATCTTTGAATTGAAGAACTAGAAAACGACATAAATGACCTTTCATCTAGACTGAAAGAGAAGTACACGACTGTTGAGGGACGTTAGGAAGAAGTTGTTACTCTAAGGAGTAAAATTGAATGTCAATCAACCACATATTAACGGAAGAAGAAAATTATTTTTGGAATATTCTCAGATGTAGAATTATTAGAAAGAGACAAGTGTGGTTCAGATGGGGTTAGAAAAATATTAAGTGATCAATGACTGGATTGCATGGGAATGTGTGGAATTGGCTTTGAAGTTGAGACATCAACTGCTAGAAATAAAGAGAGCCAAAAGAAACAAAAAATGAATTTTGGACATGTTGAAACATTACCTGAAATGGTGAAAAAGAAACCCTCAATCCAATCTAAAATAAGTGCTAAAAATTATCCATAAACGTTTAGAAATGATATGCAATTCAACTATTCTCCCAAGGACAAAGGAATAAGGAGAAGTTCAAGTGAAAACACATTTCCTCTCATGATGTGTAAGTTCTGTGGTTATATGGGCCATACCATGTCATACAACGAAGAGGCAAGGAGCTACTTGAATGAGGAAAGATATGGGAAGTCAACAAAGGAGACTGATTTCATATCCTCCATCTTATTGAAGAAATATCTTCTATGGTTATTTTTTTGATTGATCTAACTTTGGAAATAAAGCAATGTATTTCCAACAGAGGTACATCAGGAGAAATTCAGACATCTCTCAAAGAAGGTCCAGTTTTCACCCTCCTGATGGTGTTGTTCTCACAAACAGTTTTTCTCCTCTTGAATAAGATTATATGTATGAAGAATCAGATTATGTGGAAGAAAGTATTAAAAGGAAATAAACATCCCAAACTCAATCCAATATCTCATGGAACGAAAAGAAGAAGATTGAGAAATCCAATCGTGCAGAAGTTGCCCTCAAAGCTAAAAAGAGCAGCAGCAACTAGATCCTTGATAGTGGATGCTCTTCCCATATGACGGGAAATGCTATCATTTTTAAGAACATTGAAAAGAAGGTTGACGGAACAGTACGGGTTCTTAATGATGGTGCTTTGACGATTAAAGGTAGCGGGAATTCTTCTCTCACCAACGGAGAGCTGAAGAAGACTAAAGTTCTTTATATGGACGGTCTATGCCACAATCTCCTTAGTGTAAGTTAAATCTATGACTCAGGGCTCATAGTAACCTTCAATCAGAAAGGCTACACTATAAAGGTAACAACAGGGAATTCTCTTACGAATGGATGTAGAATAGATGGAAGCTTATGTCAGGTTGACAACAAAGTGAACTCCTGCTATTTGTCTGTTGAAGAAGAAAACAATTTGTGGACTCAGAGGCTGGGTCACATTAACCAACAAGACATGGAAATGTTATCTATGTTGAAGATAGTCATAAATATCCCAATTACGAAATGTGAACGGGAAAAGTCTTGTTATTATTTCATTCGTGGGAAGCCGGTCTATACTTCATATCGGCCAAAGAAGGAAAGGGCATCGCATCTTCTTGATCTCACTCATACAGACGTATGTGGACCAATAAATGTTGTTGTAACCCATATAGAAATGTAATTTTTCCTTTTCATTGATGATTATAGTATAATGGATTTTGTAATGTTGATTCACTGGAAGCGACAAGTACTTGATTGCATGAAAACTTATCGCCAGATTTCCCAGAATGATACAAGACGGACAATAAAAGCCCTATGATCGGATAATGGAGTGGAATACATGTCCATTGAGTTTGAAAATTACCTAGAAAAACATGGAATATATCATGAGGTAGCTGCTGTGTGAACTCCATAGCAAAATGGTGTTTTTGAGCGTCGGAATCGACATTTCAACAATATGGCTAGGACTATGCTGATTGAGAGTGGTATCTCTCACCATTACTGGAAGAGGCTATTGAAGTTGTAGTGCACATTCAGAATCAAACAGGGATTTATATGGGAGAAATGAAGACACCGTACGAATTTTGGCATGGAAGGATGCCTTAATTGAAATACTTTTGTGTTTTCAGAAGAAAATGTTTCATCCGTAAATAAGAAGGAAATCTAGGGATGTTTGGAGACAATGATGATGAAGGAATTTTTCTTGGGATTCCAATGAACAAAAAATCCTATAGTTGTTTTAATAAATAGTTGGGGAGGATTGTGGAATGCAATGATGTTAAGATCATTGAAGGGAAAACCCAAAATGCTTCCAATAATACCTATGATTATGACATAGAAGATGATGATGAATGTGAACATGGAGTAAATACAAATACTGAAATAGAGGAAGGATTACAAAAAACTCAGGGCTCACATAATGATGTTGACTCAGAAGAAGAATTTGAAGAGGAAATATTGGGTGGATAGAATGTGTCTGAACCTCATAGGAGAAATCGAAGAGCTGATATTGATCCATCTAACATAATTGGGGACATGAGTTTACCCACACAAACAAGGAGGATGAGGAATAATGCATAATTTTCATTTTTTAGCCATGGAGACATCCTCATTTAAAGAAGCTACAAAGGATGAATCATTGGTGAAAGCGATGAATGAAGAGTTAGATCATATTGATAAGAATTAGTCATGGGATCTTGCTCAGAGACCTGAAGGTTACAATGTGATTGGTACAAAATGGATCTACAAGAACAACTTTGATGAACATGGCAGTGTTATTAGAAATAAGGCAAGACTGGTATGTAAAGGATACTCCCAGATTGAAGGTGTTGATGTTGAAGAAACCTTTTCTCCAGTGGCTTGACTGGAGTCAATCAAGATTTTCCATTCCATGGCACTCCAAAAAGGATATAATGTATATCAAATGGATGTCAAGATAAAATTCATGAATGGCATACATGAAGAAGAAGTCTACATTGAACAAACAGTGGGTTTTGTTATTGGTACCGATGAAACAAATGTCTGCAAACTGAAAAAAACACTCTATATGGTTTTAAGCAGGCACCACGAGCATGGTATTCCTGGATGGACTCGTATCTCAAGAAGCTGGAATTCAATAGAGGAGGAGTAGACCACAATCTATATGTGAAGAATTCTCCAAAAGATCAATTCATGATTTTATTCTACGTTGATGATATCATATTTGGTGGCAGCAAGTAGAAATTAGTGGATGAATTTTCCAATCATATGAAATCATAATTTGAGATGTTTATGATTGCGGACCTCACATTTTTCATGGGGATGCAGGTGTTTCAAAAGAAGGATAACACATTCATTTATTAGGAAAAGTATTCAAGAGATCTACAGAAGAAGTTTAATATGTAAGACTCCAAACCAATTTCATCATCGATTGTAGTTGGAAATAAAATTGGAAATCATGAAGATTGGACCACTATAGATCCCACCATGTACATGAGGATTATTGGGAGCCTACTGTATGTGATAGTGACATGACCAGGTATTGTCTTTGCCACATGTCTTGCAGCCCGCTTTCAGAGTAATCAAAATTATGAACATATAGAAACTGTAAGAAAAATCGTGAGGTATATTCAAGGTACTCACAATTGTGTCTTATACAGTGTTACAGGAAGGAACAGTGAATTATCTGAATTTTATGATGCTGACTGGGCTGGAGATTTTGTGGACAAAATGTCCACTAGTGGTGGAGCATTCTATATTCAGAATAAATGTGTTGGGTGGTTGAGCAAGAAACAAGAAATTACTTCTCTTATTAATGATGATGCCGAGTATGCATGAACTCAACTAATATTGATGAAGCAGCAATTAATAGATATTGTTAATGAGGTTAAGCTACCAATGGTGATTTATTGTGATAACAAGAGCACAATTGATCTTACAAAAAATCTGGTTCAACATTCTCGTACCAACCATATTGAAATCTGGTATCACTTTATCAAAGGGAATGTTAAACAAGGAATGATTAGAATGGATCATGTGGGAACTGATGAGAAAGTGGTTGATATCCTGACCATTCCACTATCAATGACTATATTTGTGAAGCATTGGTTGAACCTTGGTTTTCAGCCACCTCCTAGTGCATAAGGAGGTTATGGAAATCCCCTCTTTCGGGTTAAGATAATTGTTTTTAATCTGTTTATGGATGTGATGCAGGTTTGTGGGGGAGATACTATCCAGGGGAGTGTGGTTTGAGAAGAACAAGGAACAATTAGCAGTCTTTGGGTTTATTGTCAATGGGGGATAAAGGAATAAATTCAGGCATATTGGACATATAATACTTATGTGACACTTTAAGTTAATTTCTTGGGCTTCATTGAGAAATCAAAAACACAGGAACCCAATTCATGCTTTATCTCTTGTTTTATACATCGAGCATTGCTCACGTAGACTTAGAGAGTTGACTGAGTTGATTCTTACGTTTTTGGTCTGCATGTGGATGACGATCGATTGAATTTATTTACTGATTTCCAACAAACCCAATTGGGGAGATTGTTGGAACCATGTTCATCTATGCATGAATTGGAGAATGGTTTGTGTTTGTTGTCAATCCTCGTAGGAAGTTCAGAATGAATTCCAGCAAACGACTCATACAGTTCAAGAAAATAATAGTATTGAAGGTGGCACCATTTTCCAGTGTTTTCAAAATTTTTGGACCTCAAAATTGACAAAAGGTGAAAATAATGGTTTTGGGGAAAGAGGCTTGTGCGCCGGGTATGTGTCGTGCAAGTGACCTGAGCACTGAAAAAGGATATGCACACCATTTCCTAGGAGGATTGGAATGTTGTTCCCCATTTGTTTTTCAAGATCAGAACATCAAAATATGGAAAAGGAAAGAGGGTTGCACATGTACTGGTTTGGTCACACAATTGAGTAGCGTGACAGAGGCTAGGGCAGTTGGAGTTGCGCGTAGAAACTTGTGAACCAAGAGGAGGATAGCACGCCACCACGGAGGGTGTCTAGTTTTCCTCTAAATAGTGGAACACCCCTCCTCATTTTCAATGAAGTTAGAGACTGGGAGAAATTTTGTTCTCACATCGTGCAGGTTTAGTGGTCGCGAAAGTGGTTGTGGGTCGCACAAGTATAAGTTGCGCGAAATTTCTTTGATGTGCCCCAAAAACGTTTTTAGTGGAAAAGGATGCGGGTTTCACAAGTTTGGCATTGAAGAAGGTTTGTTCATGCTAGTTTTGTAGGTGGACTTGTACACCAGTTATAAGTTCCACGCCGTCCTTGAAACATGCGCACTGGCTTGGGGAAGCACACCCAGTGTTGTTGAAGTACACTCGTCCTTTTTGAAGCTGCTCGAAAGCTGGTAGATTTCCCGATACCCTTACTGCCAAGTGAGGTTCATCTACTGGTGAGAGTTGGACTTCAATAGAGAATTTTCATACAATAGAGGATGCATTCTTTTGCAAGGATAAAGTGACCTTCATGTCTATATACTGAGTGGGACTTCACCAAAGATAGTGAGCCAGGGGGAGTCAACGGGAGTGACCCAAGGTACGTAGTGAGCTATCCCTGAACCTTTATAATGGCAGTGAGCCTGGGATAGAGGGACTATGCCCGAACCATTGTAATCCACAACTGGTGAAGAATATTGGAATTTGGTATGACCGAAAAATTGTCGGTGAATGCTCCTTGGACGTAGATCTTAGTGTTGAACCAAGTAAAAATTGATGTGACATCTCCCTGCATGTGATTGTTTGCTTTCTGTTCATATTCATCATACAGTTTTAACAAGTTCTTACCAATTTGGGAACAATATCCATCACTTTAAAAGAAAAATTTGTCACGCTGATTCACCCCTCCCCTCTCAGGGTGTCCTGGGGTCTAACAGAGCCAAGATGTTTGGTTTCTCAACAGGTTAACGCTAGAATAAAACATCCTAGAGATTTCATGAAAACTATTACCATACTTGAGTGGAAATGGGATGATATTAACATGGACATTAATATGAGCTACAAAAGACTCCAAGAAGGAATGATGTTATATGGGTCATTGTTGATCGTTTTACCAAGTCCGTAAATTTTCATTCTATAAGATAAGATTTACCACTAGAAGTTTAACAAGAATATATATTTATAAAGTTGTAAGACTTCATGGAGTACCCTTATTGATAGTTTTTTACCATGATCCCCCTTTAACATCAAGATTATAGAATTTTTTTTAGAAATACTTGGATATTGAACATTTTTTGAGCACTGCCTACCACCATCAAACTGATGGAAAATTAGAATGGAATGCTCAAACCATAGAAGACATGTTGAGTTCTTTCTCACATGAATTTCAATGTATGTGGGATCTGTATTTACCTTTGGTATAATTTTCCTATAACAATATCTTTCAATCAAGTATTCATATGGCACCATATAAAGCGTTATATGGAAATAAATGTCACACACCAACATGTTGGGATGATGTTGGTGAAAGAAAACTATTAGGCCGAGAACATGTTGAGGAAAAAATGAAAAAGGTGATGGTTATTCAAACCCACAACAAAGTTTCTCAAAGTAGGCAAAGGAGCTATGCTAATAACCGAAGAAAGGATTTGTAATTTAAATTTAGAGATCATGTTTTATTAAAGGTATCTACATGGAAGGGTATTATACATTTCAGTAAGATGGGAAAATTAATTCCATGGTACATCAGACATTTCGAAATTCGTGAATGAATTTGAGACATTGCTTATCATTTGGCAATGCCACCATGTCTCTCCAATTTTTATGATGCATTCCACGTATCACTGTTGAGAAAATACATGTCTGACCCAATGAATATACTCACTAAAGAGGAAATTGAACTGGAACCTGATTTGTCTTATTGTGAAGAACCTGTGAGGATACCTGATATAAGAGAACAAGTTTTGAGAAACCAGATGACACATCTTGTAAAAGTTCTACAGAGAAACCATAAGATAGAAGAGAAAATGTGGGATCCCAGGGAAAATATGGTGAAGAACCAACCAAATATTTTTATGCGGAAAAATTATCAAAATTTTGAGGATGAAATTATTTGATGGAGTGAAGAATGTGACATCCCATGCTTCCACAGTACGCTTCTCTTTGAATAATACAATTGATTGCGTGGTACAATACATCCAGTTCTAACACACAAAGACTAATCATTCTAGATATTATTAATCGTAATACACACTTCTTTGAAATTTTTTAAATATTATTTTTCAAAATGGATATCATTTTTGGCTTCAGAATATCAAAATTACCTTAGGGTGAATTTTTGGAATTTTTCTGAAAACATTCAATTTTTAATGAATTGTGAAAAACCCTGCTTTATTGTTTAAAATCTAATTTTTATTTAAATAATTAGTTATTATATTTAAATTTATATTACATAAAAATATATACATAATACCTATATATGTTTAATATAATTCATTGAGTTCATTTTTTAATAATATTAAATATATAAAATATTATTGAAATTTTTTCCATCTTTTACCAACCTTCTAGGAGCATTTCCAAATTTTCATAAAACATAATTTTAACGCTTCTATGAATTTAATTTAAAAAATATAAGGGAAACAATTGACATCAATTAGTAAAATTTTTATCAATACGATGAAATAATTATCGGTGATTCATACCTTTTGACTTTTATTTTCCTTGGTAAAAAGTAAATACGGTAATTAAAGGTAAAAAAGATATTATTATTACCCTAACACATGTCCTAATTATATTTTATAAGTGTATCTAGACTAAAATAAACTTTAGTAATAATATATTATCATTTGGGGCCACGTGGATTACATTAAGACATTTATTATTATTTTAATTAAAGAAAATTTAAAATTGTAAAATTCAAATTTTTAAAACTTAAAAAATTTTAATATAGGGTTACACATAAGATAAATTCAAATGAAAATATAAATTAGAAATATAAAAATATTTACTATATAATGGTAATTAATTTATAATTTTTAGAAATTAAATAATTAAATTTATTTATGACACAATGAAGATGAATTAATTACCATATTATTGAAATATTAAAAAATTGATATTATAAATATCTTAATAAATGTAAATTGATACTTCTGTTGAATGAAACAAATATTAAAGGTTAATATAACATGTTAGAGTTTATTAAATGATTTTTTTTAGATCTAATAATGTTCTTAGTACTTTATGAAAAATCAAATACTAAATAGTGTCAAAATTGTTAAGAATTAGTTCTAAAAAAATACTATATTATTAAAAGATATAATAGTCTTAAAAATTTATAGCTTGGCCAAAACAATTATATAATAATATATATTTAATTAATGAACCACTTGTGGTTCTCTGGACATTTTATAGTAATTTTATTAACCATATAATATAAAGATACAATGAGACATGGTAAATGTTAAACTATTTAACCAAGAGTTAAACCTAAAAGATAAGGTAAATATGGCAACCTAAACATATCTAAAACCTATTAGTTGAGAGTTTCTCGACCAATCACAACCTTATACTCTAAATAAATAATTTTTTAGCAATTATAAACCGAATATGACTGTATAATAAAAATAATATTTCATGTTTTTTCTTAATGTGACCCTCACCTCTCTTATAAAAGGGTACTTCCCCTTCTCTCAAAATCACACATCCAAAGCAATTTAACTCGACTAAAAACTGATCAAATATCCTAAAAAATACCCTCACTTTGACCTAGAGGCTTTAATTGGTTCACAAAGCCATCCTATGGAGCCCTTTAGATAAAATCAAAAGGAAACACCCAAAGAAGAGGTAATAATTTCACCACCTCTTTCAATGTTTTTTTATTCTTCAACTTTTTCGTTGTTTGTTGTTTCCATACCAAAATAATTACTCCAATAACTTATACATATTTTGATGTTATTTTAAATAAGGTACAACTATATTCAGTATTCTACAATCCTATTAAATACAAGTCATCATATGTGCGTATGCACGGTTTATCGTCTCCACATCGTGGTGTAGTTTGTTATTCAAACACTTCATTATTAAAATTGTTATAATAATTAGTAAAAATGATGTAAATAATAAAAATTACATGTTCCAGATTTATTATATATTATATAACATCCAATTAAATAATATTTCACCATCAATATAAGGATATTGTCACTCATGTGTACGTACGGATTAACGTCTAGATGAACGGGTTGAAATTCATTCTCCATCAAAACCATTCACGAATAATTTTATTTTAATGATTAAAAATAATTTTTAATAAAAAATTTTAATTGTGGATATTAATAAAATACATCTGATCCATAAAAACATGTCTCAAATAACCAATCATATAATGGAAAATGAATCAGTTAACACTCTAAACGATGATACCACTGAAATTTTATTAACAATGCAACGTAAGAAGATCATATATGATATCATATTTATTTATGTTATTATTTTATAATTTAATAACAATGATTTAATTTTATATAGGAGATTATCTTACCCTCGAACAAGTAAAATTACAATTTAAGGGTTAATTCTACAATCTCTTCATTATTCGATTTTGTTTTAAGTGAGTATCTACTGGGACATCTTTATCATCCACATCTGGGTTTCTTAAAAAATGTATTTCAAATAATTTTTACTATATCCTAGACTATGGGATATATTCTTTATACCCTTGTTTTAGTTTTTATATGTTTTTTACTAATAAATATTTCTATCACTTTACAAACAAGGTCCTTTACAACCTTCTCGACAAAATTAAGGATATAATGTTTTTTTAACATATACAGAGGGTGCATCTATATTCCTCCATTTGAAAACATTAAAAGCATAACATACAATCTTTTAAGAAAAATTTCAAAATAATTTTTTTCTTGTATAATTATGTTACTTTTAAATGGTTTCAAAATAAATAGAGGCATTTCATTCAAATATTTTCCACTTCATCTATGTCAGCATCATTTGATAGATTTTAAAAATATTTGATATTGATTTATTATGATACAAATCATCCATATTGTATATAATGAGTTATGATATTCTTGACTGTGGATGTTTTATTCTAATACCATTCATGGTTTATGGATAAAGTATTCAAATCTCTTCTGATAGTTTTAATATGAATGTTTATGTTATGTTTAAATCTTTTCATATGAGAAATGCATTAGACTTATTAATTGACGGGTGGAGACCGCTATTGTTCATTGATGCATCGGTAGGTCTCATGAGACATATTAGTGTCTTGGAAAAATGCCTTGAAAAAATCTTTTTGTAGTATTGGCACGAGGCCTTGTCTATGTGGATATTATGTATGACATTATGCATTCCATCATTTTAAAATTGGATATTGTTATTACATGTGATTATTCGACAAGTAGAATATACATGTGAATAGGTAAATTGAATTATTTGATTTATATTTTCCATATTATGATGACATTTAAGAGTAAAAGGATTGGGTTTTAGTCTTATTCATTTCCTTAAATGTTTATACATATTTATTAAAGTTTTTTCAATATTGTTGTCATTACTGAAAATCTGAGCTGACCCCTTTCTTATGATTTATTTTTAATAGGATGAAAAAAAGTATTTTTTGATTAGTCAACTAGAATAGTCTAACGGATTTGAATGTCGTTAATGGAGACAATTTTTTTTGGTTTTTCATTTCATAATGTAATTTAAATATTATGTTTTTATCTAGTAATTTTGAGGCCACTAGACTGATTGGTTTTTCGAGACATGATCTATTATGATATTGCCAATGTTATGTAATAATGCACAAACTTTGGGTAACTGGGGTTGGGGAATTATTGTTGTTATCAGGGGATGTTTAGTACAAACCATCGAAGGTAGATTTAGAAAACCCCAAATTTGATAACCTTACACTGTGATAGATTTTGAGGATTAGAATAGAAGAATATCCTATAATTTTGGTAATGTACAGATTTTGTGTATTTTCCATGAAATAAATCCTTTTCTGGGAATGAGAAGGTAGAGGTGGCTCTGGCACAGATGAAACTAGGAGTGAAAACTCTAACAAGGAGTTTTGGGCTTGACCTAGGGTATCCTATTAAATGACAACCTACCATGCTGCACTCTTGGATACGACACTCTCGGGGGATATTCTTAGAATAATTCACATCATTTTTTGGAAACCATTATGAAGTATTTATGAGTATATACCTGCTTAAAAAAGGCATTTTTATGATTATGGATTATATCCATAAACTGTTCAGTTTATGTTATGTGGTTTGCAAGTTTAGAATTATGTATTGCAATTCATAAACTAATCTAGTATATGACATTGTTTAGAAATGGATCCTAGAGGAAGGAATGGAAATAATATCAATGTATCTAATCCATGTTGGTATTTTCCGCCTACTCATGTTAGTTATAGTGGATCTGGGGATGAAACGGGCATTGACTAGTTTATCACCATATGGGGAAAAATCAAATATTTATAAATAATAACCTTACCCGTATAGATCCCTCTGATCTAGAACATAGAATATTATTATCAGACCACTTCATGAGGGAACAACCACCAATAGTTAATGGGACCACAAACCCATTTTTAGATGAGAAATGGATAAGTTCCTTAATGAAAATACTTCATAATTTGGGGTGTAGCAATACGAAAAAAGTTGTCATGGTAGTTTATCAACTCATGGGATATGCAGATCAATGGTGGTCACTAATTCAAAACACAATGGAGGATGAAGAATTATCAAATACAATATGGAGGGAGTTTAAAGAAATTTTCTTAGAAAAATACATTCCTCATGACCATCATGTGGATATTGAAAGACAATTTTTCAATATGAGGAAAAAGGAGGATTAGAATATCACAAAGAATGATGAAAACATTACATTGATAGAATGGAATGAAAAAAATATATACTTAACCCAAGAGTAATATTGATCGATTATTTGATCGGTTGAAACCATTTCTCCATCCATCATTAGTCTCATAATACTTCTCGTTGTATGAAGATATTATCTAAAGTTCTAACAAGATGAAAAAGGAATTCTCTATGTCATATGACTTTAATGCAGAGCCAGAGAATAAGATATCTTCCAAATACTCTAGAAATGGAAAGAATGGGATGGAGAGAGAGGTTGAATATCCATCTAGTGGCAACTGCGGGAAGAAACACCCCGGTGCATTCTAGAAGGGAATGGGATTTTGTTACCTGGGTGGTGAAAAATGACACCAATATCATGATTTCAATGGAAAGAAAGAGGATTTCAATGTTTAATGATACAATTGTAGAGAAAAGAGGCATTATGAAAATTAATGTCTTATAATCCAAAAAAAAAGATACCTCACAAAAGGACAACGGAGCAAGGCCAAGCTTATGTGATCACTACTGCTAAGGATGATGCTCTGAAAGACGTGTTGGAAGGTAATTTAATGGTTTTATCATGTTTAGTCAATGATTTATTTGAATCTGGATCATCACATTGTTTCATATCTACCCAGTTTGATAAAAAAATTAGATATTTATAATTTTATTTAACAAGGGAGTTGTCAGTCAAAACTCTTAAGGGTACTATCATTGCAACAATGTTTTGTGGATAAGTCCCTATAAGGGAATATAAATATTCTTTATCCATTGATCGTATTGTCATACCCAAGATTGAATTTTATATAATCTTCTATATTGATTAGCATTCATACCAGGAAGTGAAAATTTATTTTAATAATAAAGAGGTTACAATTTTGGATGATTATAAGGAGTACCTTATATTTAATGTTGAAACATCACCACATGATTCTTATCTAGATCCACCACAAGTAGCTATACTTAATTCAATTATTTGGAAGGAAGTGAATGAAATTACTATTCTTGAGGAAAAGAATATTCAAATAGAGGACATACCTATTGTACAAGAATATGATTATGAATTTTCAGAGGATTTACCTTGACATCCTCCAGTGCGAGAAATTGAGTTTTCTATTGATTTAATTCCTAGTTCAAGGCCCATATCGAAGAACCATTATATAATGGACACTGTTTAATTAATGGAACTAAAGAAACATCTAGAGTAATTGAGTAATAAAGGATTTATTCTCCCTAGTATTTTTCCATGGGGAGACTGTGTTTATTTTGTTAAGAATAATGATGGATATATGAGGTTGTGCATTGACTATAGGGTGATCAATGCTATAACAATAAAGGAAAAGTATCCCCTACCTCGCATTGATGATTTATTTGACCAGCTTCACTGAGGTCAATATTTTTTAAATATTGACCTTCTATATAGATATCATCAGTTGTGTGTGAAGAAATAATACATTTCGAAAAAATCATTATGAACCGGGTACATGCATTATGAGTTTACAATAATACCTTTTTTACTGACTAATGCACCCTATATTTTCAATGATATAATGATTATAGTTTTTTTTGAATATTATGATGCCTTTTTAGTGGTATTTGTTGATTATATCTTTGTATACTCAAAAATATACGAAGAACATGAAAATTCATTTCGCACTATTATGAAAGCCCTTAGAAGAAATGAATTATATAAGAAGATTAATAGGTATGAATTCTGGATTTAGAAGATTTCTTTTCTTGTACATATTGTCTCAAAAGATAGATTATCTTTTTATTTTTTAAAGAAAAATTAAATCCAAGAATGGCCATCACTGACAAGTATAATTGTGGCACACAATTTTATTGGTTTACCAGGTTATTATAGACATTTCATCAAGAATTTACCCTGATTGGAAAACCCAGTAACCCAGCTCACATGTATTGGGGTTAAACTTGTTTTAAAAAATAGTGTCAAAAATGTTTTCAAGAAGATAAAATAAGGATAGTCAATGATCCTATATTGACTATAGCATCAGGGAATGTTGAGGTTTTATTTATAGTGATGCATCAAAGAAAGGAATTGGTTGTGTCCTTATGCAGAATGATAGGTTTATTTCTTATGAATCACAACATCTAAAAATTCAAGAGAAAAACTATCCCACTCATGATCTTCAGTTATTAGTTGTAATCTTTGCTTTGGAAATATGGAGACACTATTTCTATGGTTAAAAAATGTATTATTTATACTGAATCCAAAAGATTGAAGTATATTATATCATAGAAATAACTCAACATGAGGCAATGAAAATGGAATGAACTACTCTGGTATTGAGATTTCACTATACACTACCACCCGGGGAATGAAAATAAGGTGGAATATGCTTTGAGAAGAATGGATCATGGAATTTTGAACAATATGAATGTTGAAAGGGGTCCTATTTTTTGGGATCTAGTAATGATGGATATGGGAATAACAATAGAAGTTTAAACATAAATACTTTTTTAAATGGTTGAAAACCATATTTAATAAAAAAGATAAATAGTTATTAGACTGATGATGAGGAGTTTCAAAAGAATATTAATGTTGTGAATGATAGGAGATTGATTGACTTCATATATGAAGATGCAATTTTGAAATCTGGGAAGTGATGTTGTGTTCCTCAAATACCTGATCTAAAAATGGAATTGTTGGATAATGTTCATAGCTCCAATTTATCTATACACCCTGGTCGTACTAAGATGAATAAAGATTTGAAGGAACATTTTTGGTCGGACAACATCAAAAGGGAGATTGATGATTATGTGTCATGATGTAAGGATTGTCAATAGGTTAAGGATGGAAGAAAACATCATAGAAAATTCAAGCAACCTCTTTCCATACCTGATTTTAAATGGGATCTTATTATGATGGACTTCGTTTTGGGGCTACAAAAGACTCCAATAAGGAATGATCTAATATGTATCATTATTGATTGTCTTACCAGGTCAACGCATTTTCATGCTATAAAAGATGATTTACTACCTGATCTTTTTTCTAGACTATATATTAATGATGTTGTAAGAGTTCATGGTTTATTCCTATTGATTTTTTTGATCAAGATCTCCATTTTAAATCAAGATTATGGAAATGTTTTCAGAAATCCAAGGATATTGAACATAATTTGAGCACTGCCTACCACCCTCAAACTAATGGAAAATCAGAACTGACTATTCAAACATATGAATACATGTTGATATCTTTATCACATTACTTTCAAGGTATGTGGGATCAGTATTTAACTTTTTTGGAATTTTCATATAATTATATCTTCCATTCAAGTATTCATATGTAACCATATGAAGCATTATGTGGAAAGAGATTTCTCACACCAACTTGTTGGAAAGATGATGGTGAAAGGAAACTCTTAGGCTTTGAAATTGCTGATGAAAAAATAGAAAAGGTGATGGTTATCTAAACCCACATAAAAAAAGATCAGTGTAGGAAAAAGAGTTATGACAATAACCGAAGGAAGGATTTGGAATTTCATGTTGGAGATCATGTTTTATTGAAGTTATCTCTTGGATGGGTGTTATACATTTTAGTAATAAGGGTAAATTATGTCCTAGGTACATCATAAATTTCTAAATTCTTGAATGAATTGAAGATGTATCATATTGTTTTTAAATTTCGCCAAGTATCTCCAATGTTCATGATGTTTTCAACGCATCACTATTGAGAAAATACATGTATGACCCAATTAATGTACTCACCTATGAGGAAATTGATTTGGAACCTGATCTTTCTTATTGTGATGATCCTATCAAGATTCCTGAAATAAGAGATCATATCAAGACATCTGATATAAGAGAACAAGTGTTGAGAAACCGGACAACTCTTATGGTAAAATTTCTATGGAGAAACCATAACATGGAAGAGGAAATGTAGAATCCAGTGGAACTTATGATGAAGAAAAACCCAAATCTTTGTATGCAGTAATATTTTAGAAATTTTGAGAACAAAACTATTTGATGGAGGTAAGAATGTAACAAACCATTCGTCCACTCTACGCTTCTCTACGAATAATAAAATAGCTTGCGTCATACAAAACTTCATGTTATGACACCCCACGACCAATAAAACAAGTCGTTAAGAATATTAATACCCACTTTTTGAATATTTTATTTTTTTTCAAAATGGACTTCATTTTTGGATTTTGTATATCAAAATCACCTTCATATGATTTTTTTGGTATCTCTCTGAAAACTTTCAATTTTGATGAATAGTGAAAAAATGTGTTATTGTTTAAAACTGAAATTTTATTTATATAACTAGTTATTTTATTTAAATTTAATTTAATGTTAAAAAATATAAATAATACCAATATATTTTCAATGTAATTCAATGGAGTCATTTTATAGTAATATTATATATATATATATATATAATTTTATTGAACTTTTTGTTGTCTTTTACCCACCTTCTAAGAGCATTTGCAAATTTTCCTAAAACATAATTTTACAGCTTCTGTGAATTGAATTTCAAAAATCTGAGAGAAATGGTTTATATCTGTACGTAAAATGTGGTTCAATAAGATGTAAATAATTTTGGGTGAATAGTAACTTTTGAATTCCATTTAGCGCAGTTAAATTTAAATAGGGAAATTAAATGTAAAAATGATATTATTATTACCCTAACACATTTTATAATTATATTAGATAATTTTATTTAGGCCAAAATCAACCTTATAAATAAAATATGATTCTTTTGGTCCACTTGGATTAGATTAAGACATTTATTATTATTTTATTTAATGAATAGTTAAAATTGTTAAATTCAAATTTTCATAACTAAAATGTTTTGAATATATGGTTACACATAAGATAAATTTGATTATATATATTAATTATAAAGATAAATAGTTTTGATACATGATGGTATTTTATTTATAATTTTTAGACATGAATAATTAAATTTATTTATGACATAATGATGATGTAGTAATAACCATATTATTGATATATTAAATAAATTGATATTATAAATATCCAAATAATTGTAAATTGATACATTTTATGTGTTACAACAATTTTATAGTTTAATATGACATGTTAGGGATAATTAAATAAAAATTTCCTCAGGTAATAATGTTGTTAAGAATTTAAAAAAAATAAAATACTAAATAGTGTCAAAATTGACATAAATGAGTTTTTAAAAAATTACTATATTATTAAATGATATAATAGTATTGTAATTATAATTTTAGGCCAAAGAACATATATAATAATAGAACTTTCATTAATGAACCAATTGCGGTTATATTGGCATTTTATACTATGTTTACGAACCATATAATATAAAGATACAAAGAGCCATGGTAAATATTAAACTATTTAACCAAGAGTTAAATATAAAAGATAAGGTTAATATGGTATCGTAAACCTATAAAAACCTAATGGTTGAAAGGTTTTTGATTAATTCCCACCTATTCCTAGATTTAAATAATTTTATATCCATTATAAACCAAATTATACTATATAATAAAATAATATTATAATATTTTCCTAAATAGATCCTCACCTCTTTTATAAATGGGTATTTCCCCTTCTCTCAAAATAACACATTCAAATCCATTTGGCTCTTCCAACCCCTTCTCAAATATCCTCCCATATACCTTAAAATTTACTTGGAGGCCTTAATTTGATCTTAAAGATATCATATGCTTCCCTTTTTATGACCTCAAATGAAAACACCCAATGAAGATGTAATTATTTCACCACCTCTTTCAAAGTTCTTTTCTTCTTCTGCTTCCTCATTCTTTGTTGATTCTGTATTGAAATAAAAAATCCAGTTTTTTATACATATTGTGATGTTATTATAAATATTTTATAATAATATTAATTATTCTATCCATAATATGATTGAAAATTCACCATACGCGCTTACATACGGCTTACCATCTCTATGTCATGGTGTAGTTTTTTATTCCAACACTTCTTTATTTCGATGGGTATAATAATTAGTATAACTGATGAATATACTAAATTTAATATGTTATGTATTTTTTATATATGATATACCATCTAATTATATATGATTTGAAAAAAATAGGATTATATTGTCTCTCGTGAGTACGTATGAATTACAATCTCCACAAACAGGACAAAATTCATTTTCCATCATGACCATTGGAGAATAATTTTCATTTTATGATTAAAAATAATGTTTATGAAGTTAATTTCTTTCTGGATATGAATAAAATACATCCTATCAATAATAAACATGGCTTATGTAACCAAGTATATAACGCAAAACGATTCTGTTAACACCCGAAATGATGATACTACCGAAGTTTTTTTAACAATGCAATATTTGAAGATAATATATGATAGAATATATATTTATATGGTACATTTTTAATGTAAAAACAATGATTTAACTATTATACAATATATTAATGTACCCCCTATAAAGGAAAATTACAAGGTAATGGTTAATTCTATAATCTATTCATTATCAGAGGTTGTTTATATGTGACTATCTAATGGGACCTCTTTATCATCCATATCGGTGTTTCTTGAAAAAATGATTTTCAAAGAATTATTACTATTTTTTAGACTATGGGTTAAAGTCATTTATACCCTTGTTTGACTTTTTAAACGATTTTTATAAAGGATTCATTCTTTTATTTTCCAAACAAGGTCCTTTATGACCTTTTCAATAAAATTAATGAAATAATGTTTTTTAACATATATGATCGGTGAAGATATTTTATGCCATTATAACACCTTTTAATATATCCATACAATATTATTAAAATATTTCCAAAATATGTTTTATATTTAATAATTACATTAATTTTAAATGGTTTCATATTAGAAAGAGGTATTTCTTTCAAATTGTTTTCATTTCATCTATGTCAACGTCCAGTGATATATTTTAAACTTTTGGAAGTTGATTTATAATTATACAAATCTTCCATATTTTATCAAATGACTTATGATATGTTTGAAAGAGGATGTGTTATTTTTATACCATTCATTATTTTATATAAATTATTCACATTTCATATGATATTTTTAATAGGAATGTTTATTTTATGCTTAAATCTTTTTATATGAGGAATGCATTGTATATAGTAAGTGTCAGTCAGAACCCACTAGAGATCCTCGATGAATCGGTAGCTCTCATGAGACAAACTAGTGTCTTAGGCCAAGGCCTTGGAAAAATATAATTTGTAGACAATGCATGATGCCTTGACTATGTGGTTATTATGTCTGAAATTATGCATTCCATCATTATGAAACTTGCTATTGATATTAAATGTGATTATTAGACTAGTAGAATATACATGTTAATGAGTACATAGAATTATTTGATTTCTATTTATCATATTATGATGATGCCTAAGCTTAAAGGCTTGTATTTTATTCTAATACATTGACATAAATTTTTATGCTAATTTATGAAATTTTCCTCTATATTTTTATCCTTACTAAGAATCTGATCTCACCCCTTTCTTATGATTTATTTTTTCTAGGAAGCGCAGAACTATTTTACGATTATCCTGCAGGAATAGTCTAGGAGATATGAATGTGGTTTATGAATACAATGTTGTTGTCATTTTAAATTTCATAATGCAATGTAAATTGTATGTTTTTATCTATTAATTCCAAGGTTACTAAAGTGATCGGGCTTTCAGGACATGATATCTTGTGATCAAGCCAAGTGTATATAATAATGCACTGACTATGGGAAAATGGGGTCAGTCCGTTACATTATTATAGGGGTAAAAGTCTCTTTCTAATCTAGGTTCACTTTACTTTCTAATTCTTATTATCTCATGAGATATCCATAACTACCCAAGAAATTGGTGGGATATATAATTTTAGTCCAACACTTCATAAAATCATAATCTATTCATATGTATTCCACATGATGATAAATCATTAATCATATATCATTACTTTTCTAGAGGAAAAATGATTCATAAGTATTTCAACTTTTAATCATAGCATAACATATAGAAATAAACAAGTTTCCTAAAAATAACATTATCATAATCATAGTCCATATTTAAAAATAATAGGGATGGTATCATTGTATTATATACCTCGTAATGAAAAAAAATGAAATTTTCATATATGAGAGAAATTATTAAAATATAACTACAATATTTCTTGAGGAAAATAAACTTTTCATCATAAAATCACTTATTTATAATCTAAAAATAACAAAAAATATTATGGAAAATACCCTTTTGAAATAATCATGGAAACTTGTAAAATAAGAATAAAATATTTATACCATAATAATTTTGGGAAATTTCACTCAGATGGTATAGATTAAAACAAATATTCTTTTATCATTTTTAGTCAAAAGTACCTCATTTAGCAACTAACAAGAATATTCATTTATTGAAATTTTTTTAAAACAAAAACATGTGAAAAATTTACGTAAAAAAATAATACGATATTGTCAAATTCATTATTGAAAATACATAATAAATAGAGCATTATGGAGGAACAATATTCCCAACCAAATAAGAAATAATGAATATTTTTATTAAAAATATTTCTCAATTATTTTCATTTCCAAATAATTGAAAATGACATAATTAAATGAAAATTTCATGATTAACTAAAGGATAGGAAATTTCAAGATATTATTGATATTTATATAATGAAACATCATCATCAGAAACATAGTTCTATACAATCCAAAAAAACAATACATTGTTACATAAAACCCTTACCTAGAGTTCAAATTTCATTTAAACGAACCGCAATATCCTGATTAATAAATTAAAATTATATATAATTATATTAAATAATAGTTTATATATTTTATAAAATCATAAATTATCACATTAAAAAAAATAAAACCCTATTTATATATAATATTTTTTTAAAATTGTCATTTCCATGTGATAATTGTTTCATTTTTTCTAAGAGTTCCATTTATGATGATCTAATCCTTTAAATTTTATGATGGATATATAATCTATAAAATATTAATCATGATATAAATATCTTATATTTTCACTCTATAAATATATAAATAATCATCCATAAAAGTTATATTTTCAAAAATTCTTTACAATGTTCATAGAGAAGGTAGTTGGTATGTCTGCATGAACACTGTTTCAATTTTATAACATAAATACATAAATAAAGATAAGTAATATTTTATTTTAATAAAAATAATAATATAATAGATATAATATATATTCATTAGTTGTGTATTTATAATATTCTATGTAAAATTTGGTGAAAATTGAATTACATCACTATGTGGAAACGAAACGACATTTGTACACACGAGTGATGTTTTCATTTTCCATATAATTGAAAGGCTGTAGATAATGGTTTTACCATAAACATAATTTAAAATAAATAAATTGAAGGTAATTATATATTTATTTTATAATGCATACCATAAATTTAGAGGATGACGAATATGAAATGAAATTTAATGTATTTGATTAAGAGTTATAGCTCTTTATCTGAAACCTATTACAGCTTACAAACTAAGCCTTTAATTGATGTGATGTTTGAAAAAGATAAGTTAATGGACATAGATAAAGAATATAGTTTTAAATTTTGGTATTTAATTTACATGATATAAGGCTCATGAATCATGGATATGAGATTATATGTGAAATCATTTTCTAAGAAAGGGAAATGAAGCACTCGAAATTAACCAGAATGTCCATCCAAAAACAATGCTTATGACTATATATTAAATAAAAGAAAAAAGTTAAGAGGAGATGGTAGGGGTCAAAAAAATATAAATTACCTCATATATCAATAATAATGTTTCATATCATAGTAATACTAATCATTCCTATAATCAGAGTCATTAACAATTTCACATTCAGATTGGGACATACCAAGATTGCAGATCTTAAGAATCTCGAAATTGAACATTCCTGAATGCTTATAATATATGGTAAACACAGTGAGAGGTGAGTTATAACATTACTTACATGGTATTATATTCAAGGAAGCAAAATTTTTTCCCAAAAAATCATTAAACTTCCCTTTTCCAGAAATGAGTGCATCTTTTAGATAGGTTGGACCACCACTACCCACTGTAGTCCCTTCCGCCTCTGAGATGTCTCCCCAATTACCTGATATCCTAGAAGAGTTCAACAGATTACAGATTTCCTCAAGAAATAAAACTTATTTATGAGCCCCATAATTAGGATTCAACTCAATAATCTCATCACATATAAATCCTACACTAGGACTATCATTCATGCATATATTTGATGGGTCTGTACAAGTATAAGATCCATTAATAGTGAGGTTAGCATTTTTTATGTTTTAACCAATCAATTTTGAGTAACCACACTACCGTTATTAGATGTAATATATTCTAAAACATTACCTTGAGCATTAGAGGTACCAATCATCGAGGATGTAGAGTTCACTAGAGTATTATAGGGACCACAATTAGCACTCAATGGTGATGTATCCACAATCAGTCCCTTCCCATTTGATGTTTCCTGGTTATCTTCCTCAATTACCACCACATAAACCTTATTTTAAGATGTATTGGTGAGAAAGTATCCATTATGTTAAAGGGTTTGTGAAAAATCCCCATCATTTATGCATGATTTCTCCATTCAGAGATTAGATTGCATACCCTTCATCCCACATTTCTTAGAGGATAACATCCTTTAACACAGTTCCAATGAGATCCCAACAACCATACATTTATTAGAGAGAAGTAATTTTTTTTCACACTGACCATAAATTTGGATTTCATCTATCAGAGTGTAAAGAGTTAACTTGTCAATCAGGGTGGAACTAAGATCAATCTCCACTAACATCCAAGAAAACTATCTGAACCGAATAGTTGCACTCTCCTTATCAAATTGTATAGGAGTCCCCATTCCCATGCCAATATCACACGGAATAATTTGATTCCATGGGACCCAATTAAGACAAAGAATATGAACCCAAACCCATGATAAATCATTCATTTCTTGCAATTCATTAAATTATAGGGTCCATTCATGATGGTGAAGCCATCCAGGCTTCAGAGGAAGAGATCCAATGCTCCACACAAGAATTTTAAAGTCATCTAAAGGAAAATTTGAATGAATGAAACTGTGTACAATAGATAAACACTTCCAATTAGAAAATCTATACAAAAACTTAGATCTACTAGACCAAATCATCGATCCTCTAGGATTACCGACCCATGGGTAAAAGGAGAAGTGAAATTAGGGAGTTTTTCCCAATTTAAATTATTTCATCAAACACATCAGGATAGACCCCAACATGAGATGATGAACACTTTTAAAGAGTTACTATAGAACATGAGTCAATGAAACATGAAAAATAGGGATTCAACTCATAATTATGGTTTATCCTTCACGGATCAAGTAAATTAGAGGTATAAGAAAAGTCCAACACTATTACGACCGATTTCTTGGAATCATCACAGAAATATGAAAACATCGATTTCATCTGTCGATGCAGGGGATCAGACCAAAAATCATGCCCTTGTGCACCTCCATCACCTAAATAATCATGATAATCAAATATGGTCCTCGATATAGAGTATATTTAGGCCTCCTCCATGGTAGAAATGCGATCCCACAAACCTCATTCAGCAAGAATATTGTGGGCAGCGCGAGCCTGTAATTCCCCATCCATGATGTGTGCTCAATCTAATGGACTTGTAAAATTAGTGTTCTTCATTTCATATTAGATACAAATACCCCAAAAAACATCATACTGATACATCGATAAACTTACCATCACTGCATACCCACTGAGCCACCACCATCTTTCATTCCAGGCGGATCCAATTTCTCCAGCGACATGAACAAAATCTAGAAAAAGGTGAAGATACATCAAAAACCCTAGAACATCTGAATGCCAATGTTGTGGAACTCTTTTACCCCCTGATGTGCCCTCTTCTTATTATTATATTGATACAAAATATTCTAATTAGTTAAATGATTAACTAACATATATATATATATATATCATAATCATTTAAGGTGGAACTATAATTTTTTTATATATTAAATTATATATGTTTAAAAGAAACTATACCAATGTAATTTGGTAATGTTTTATATAAATTTTATCCCTTGTATTCTTGTCAAACAACTCTAAATTTTTTTTAACAAAAACCATGATTACCCAAATTTTTACCATCGAACATAATTATATAAAGAAATAAAAAGATAATTTTTAATAACTTTTTAGATATTGATTCACTATTTTTAATAAATTTTATCATATTTATTTTTTATAGGTGTATGAAATTATTTAAATATAAGAGAAAAAAATTCATGATAAATTGTTTTAATAAAAAATCCATATATTAAAATGTAACCAATTTAAAAATGAAATAAGGAAATAAATTAGATGAAATGATTTTTTTTGGATAAAAGATAAAAATATTATGGGTTCTATACTTTTTATACATTTTTGTTAAAAAAGGATATTTTATATTCCAAACATTCATTAAATTCTATGATCCAAAAATAGTTTATAATTTAAATACAATATTCCCTATCTTCCTATATGCCATGCATGGGATCCAAAATTTAGAGTAATCATTTAAAATAAATTTCAAATATCATTAAGAATAACTTTTCCACAAAAAATTTGAAAAATTTTATATGGTCATGTTTTAGAGATATATTAATGTTTGACCCCATGATTTTAACCCAATTTTACATCCTTTAATGAGGTGACAAATATTTTTGTTTGGTAACTATTAATAATGGACGCAAATTAAGTTATCCCTATTATATTTTATCAATTTTAATGATTAAAAATATTGAATCTATTTTATCAAATTCAACTCACAAAAGTGATGTGGTCTAATTTAAAATTATACTTGCGAAACACGAAGAAATGTAGTTTTTTCTTTAAAAAATTTATTCTTATGTATATAATGTTTTCATACCCTACTAAAACATAAAATTTATTGAAATTATCTTAATTATATTGTTTATATTATTTATAAACTAATGTAACTTCTAATCCATTATAATAAAATTCAAAATTATATATTCTGGAAACAAAATGACAGTTTTAAATATATATGGGTATTTTTCACTATTTACTGTAAAATTAATATTTTTAGAAAAATACAAAAAATTGACCCAAAATAATTTTTGAATAATGAATTAAAAAATTATATCCTTTTAATGATTTTTAATAAAATTTTTATAATAAATATTTTAATATTTTCTCACAAAATGAAATAAAAACATTTTTTTGAATAAAATTTAATTTTAATGCATAAAATGATATTACATAAAGTTGAGTAAAAATTTCTCAACATGATTAAATTATATAAAATTCACATATAAATTTTTATGTATATGTTCATTAGTAGTAATAAAAAAATTTCACTAGCAATGTTATAATAGGTAAATTAATATAATAAAAATTATATCATGGTTTTTTAAAACTCTTGTTTGCTTATATCACAATATATCAATGATATATAATTTATTTAAATATAAATATGTAATAAAATGTAGGGGTGTTATGTTATACCCATCATAAAATTAAATTTTCCCATTAGATTTCATCAATCCTATATTTTTTTGATATCTATGTTTCATCAAATCATTGAGTTCCCATTTATCTAATTTGAATTTTTTATCCCACAAATGAACTCTAAGCTAGTAATTATTGTTATTCTATAGAAATTTACATTTATTATACAATATTTCAATGACGTTTTCCAAATAGGAAATATCATACGACAATGGTATTACCTCTATGTTTATAACAAGTGAAGGAATATGTATGTACTCCCTCGATAGATATACATAGAATAAATCATGAAAATGAGAGAGGATTAGTGGAATCTCCATGTGTTAAGATACAATCACTACATGATCTAATATAAATAAGGGACCACTATACCAGGGAAATAGATTTCCCATCTATCTAAATCAAATGACATTTTCCACTAGATAAATTCATAGGAATACCTTCTCACAAATTTAAATTCCATATTTTATAGATGATATTCTATGTAACTTTTTGGTCGAATCTGAGATGCCTTGATATATTGATGGTTGAATGAAACATTATGAGTTATTTAATAAGATAAATCATGAAATAAATCATTTTCTATACAACATCATACATGATATCTGTAGTTATAAGATTCTTTCAATATAGGGACTATTAAAGAGGAATCTAAATTCTCATGTAAAAGGCATTTTAGAAGAATATTCAATTAGAGGAATGTGTTTGTCCAAACCACTTTTAGAATCCACTGATAAAGCCATCGACATATATTTTTGGTTTTCAATATTACTATTAGAATAACCATTTATGTGAGGATGATATAATGTATGAAAACTCAACACTATATTAAAATAATGTTGAATACTACACTAATACTTTGAGGTAAACCAAGATTCGTAATCAGATATAATAAAATATATTAATCTATAAAACCTTACAACATCATCAATGTATATCCACGAAATCAGATCTATAATGAAATATTATCTAATATAAATTAGTGTTATTAACTTTGTAATTTGATTTAATATAATTCAAATAGAATTATGGACATTATATGTTTTTTAGAGTCTAAAAATTCAATCCATGGTGTTTTCCCATATCAATTTTGATATAGGAAATGGTTGTAAAATACCCTAAAAAATTTATCTCTCATATATGAATTACTTACATACCAGGAATCAAGATAAATACTCTATCATATCTCTAGTCATGTTTTACCCCATTAAATAATCTTCCACATATCTATAAATTTTCATACTTCCATGAGGAATAGTGAATTATGGACTATGTGCTTAATAAAACAACGACTTCTTCAAATATGGTTTGAATGATATATTTAAATGGTTCATCAATGCTATTATTCTATCACAAACATCGATTTACTCATCAATATTTCTATCCAGCTTCTCTAGTTCCACATCGCAGTTATGCACCTCTTTAATCCCCACATGGCTAGAAGGTTATATATTCATTGGATAAAGATAATATTTATCCAATTTAGTCATGATTTTTAGATCTAGACATCAAAAATATATAAATATTAGATTATTTTTTATCCTCTTCAAATAAAATATGGGGTGATCCTTCCATCTCAAAAAGTTGGCTACAATTTTTTCTTTCCTAATGTAGAAATATATTGAGTAGTCATAATCATTAATAAACATAATAAAATAATCTATATAACATATTAAAATCCATAAAAGAGATTACATATATTAAAATTATATGATTATTTTACATGTATCAACATTATCCATAAATAATATACCTCTATATCATTAATGCATGAATTACCGTAGTTATATCCAAATCATGATTTGGTTAATTTTTCTCATGAACATTAAATTTTTGTGAGGCATAATATATCACCATATAATTATCTGTGATGAAATTTCTCATTCCATTAATCAATTAATATTTAAAGTCAAAAAATATTTCATTACTATCGGGAAGTGTAAGAACAGGTTCTCTTACTAAAACTCACTTCTATTCTCTCAAATTTTCATAATTCTGTTTTATAAAGAAACATTTCTCCCTTCTGAGTTATCATGCGGAGTAGATTAGGCATCCATAAATTTTTTTCCACAAATCATTTATAATATCATTCAAAACAAATAATACTATGTATTTTTATCACATTGGTTAGTCTTGGGAAAAATAAAAGAATATTATCCTTTGATTGATCCACCAATATACCCAGGTTAGAGTTTATATGACCTAACAATGAATCAAAAACAACACATTATAAATTTTTCATACATATTATCCATCCCTAAGGCCATTAATAAAATTATAATATTATCTTCATGCTATTATTTTATATTAGAGAATATAATAATATCATCTCTAGATAAATCCTCAATTAGATCAATGTAATAAATAAATACTCTAGTCATCGAATCCATTAATATAGTGAGGGAATTTGTAACAAAAAATTGGATCACCAAAAATTCATAATATTCATACCTAGAACCAAATTCTATCTTCAGTATTTCAGCATTTTTTACCCTCAAAATAGTGTATCTCTATTAATAAAGGCCCATATAAACTATTTGTATTATTATAATTTTTCTAAAAATTCATCAACATGAGAAGAGATTAATTATTCATGATCATTTTCTTGTTATATTGAATAAAATTAATATAGAATCACAGTGACCCATAATTATTCTTAAAAAAAGAATTAATGCACCCCATGGTGAATGACTTGGCTGAATGAATCTCATATCATGACCCAAGGATTTTTTAATGAATTTCTTGAAACTCAATTATTTTTTATATATAAGGGATTCATGAAATTTGGTTATCGCCGGGTATGTGTTCTTTTGATAAATCAACATAACAATTCATAGTAAGATGATGAATTCTTCCAAAAGGATATAAAAACTCGTATATAATAGGAATATCCTCAATGTTGAATTTTACCCCATAAATTTGAGATAAATACCCATATTGAATTAGAATGTATTCACACATGATATAATTAATATCCATTGGAAGTTTATATTCATCATCACACAAATAAATTATCATAAAAAACACTTATTGATATGTATTTTATTTTGATACAATCATTTTAATATCCGACACCTTAGGTTTATCCTTATACATCCATGGTAATTATTAGTTCTAATCCATGATAATTGTTTATAAGAAAAATGTGAATTAACTGAATCATCTCCCCTGAGAGTGTCAAACTAGGTTCACATGAAGGGTATATTCACCATGAGTTATATTTATGGTCGAGATATACCCAACCAACTCTTTTAGGGGTTATTACCCCAATCAGATTATTTTCCAAAACCTTGCCCTTTTTTGAATCAGGAAATTTATATATTTATAATAAAACCAAATAATAAATTCATTAAAAATTCAATAGTATATTTTACAACACACAAACTCGTCAAAAAGGTTTCCAATAATTTTATATAAATAAAATATATAAATATTGACTAAAACATCCTTGGATACCAACTGGAATGACCAATACTAAAACGTCTCGACCCCAGAAGCCCAAAGCTGGTTCATTACTTTATTACAGAGGCATGATTACAATGAATTAGATCCGATAGGACAGATCAATTTATTACTATTAAAGAAACTATATATATATATATGAAACCCATTTTAAATTGGAAAAGTAAACATAAAAGGGTACATAAAAAATATATTAAATTTCATCATTGAAAACACAATAATCAATATCATATTTACAACCATGGGAAGGAAAAAAATTAAAGTGGTGACCTAAAATGCTCAAAACGTTTTAGAAATAGAAGAATCTTGATTCCAGAATAATTGAATCATAATAAAATTAGAAGAGTCAATATGGCATTGTGAATAAATGGAAAACACCTTCCTTTAATAAACTGAGAATGAATCATCATCCATAAATTTTTTTATATTGAAAACCTCATGGATAGTAATAACTAAAAATTATTAAAGAGAATTATTATTAATTAGATGGAATTTATATGTAATATAATACCAATATACTATCGAAATGGTTTAAGACTATGGGTAGAAACCCATATGATTTTATAGAAACAAACTCGATGGGTTTGTCACGAACTGATTCCTCTCATGAGACTAGTCAATGCATCGAGGTGCTATGGTAGGACCTTCCCATCAAAGAATGTACAAATAGTTCTATATACATAGATTTAACAAAATTATAATATACATTCTTAATATCCATATAGATTATAGAATATATATTCATCCATATTTCTATACTCAAAACAATATTCCAAATTATCTATGTATGGGAAATGGTATAAGACTTAAGGAAATAATAATATCAATGCTATAAAAAATGGATATTTACCAGAATTATAATTTCAAATGAAAAATGATCCCAAATGAGAAGTAGATAAACCATCCTAGAATAATTTGGTGCACAATACCATGTAGGCCTCAATGAAATTAAAATTGAGACAAAGTCACTCACCAAATTGTAATAAATTGAATTGTATAACCAGAAATCATTACTATCAAAATGAATCATAGAAGAGAATGAATATAAATATAATCAGGATATTTTATATCCAATTTAAATACAAATATAAAACATATAAGAAATAAAATTCGAATAATGGAAATCCCATTGAATTGAATGTGATATGAGAAACCCCTAAAAAATTTATGTGTGGGAACAAGTGTTCTTGTGAGTGATTAAAGATTGGTAAATGGGTATCTTATCATTTATGTATCATAAAGGAAGTATGTGGAGGTGAGGAAACATACTCCATCATAATTAATTTAAAATAAAAAGTCGCAACATTGGAGGGTTCTTGAATAAAAGTGAGAGAGAGGATCCCTTAACGAGATAGTGTCATTTGAGTGGAGATAAAACAATTATGTAATTATGATTCAAAAATATAAATCCACCAAATATAAGTTTTTATTGAATATAAAAAAAATCATAGTTAATTCTCACATTTTCTTTGGAAAACATGACCAATGATAAAGATGTTTAACTCACGGAATGTAAATTGAGTTAAGATATCACCTTCCTCAGGTTTAACATCATTCTAATTTGTTCAAACCACATGTAATATGGTTTGAAAAGTGATAAGAAATTATTATAGAACTAAACTAATTTTTATAATTCAATACATTATTTTCATATACCGTTTCCACCCATTTATTAACAATATTTTGTTTTCCCCATTGTTTGGGTATGTTCTTCTCATGGTTTCCATGGTCGGTTTATTATGTAATTCCTCATAAAAAAGAAATACTAATACAAAATTGATAACATATATATATAAATCATTTTAAATATTTACATGTGATTTTAAACATCCCTTGATTATGGCAAGGTGAAATCAAAATGCATCATCCATAAAGGCGGTTAATTAACACACCACTAATGGAAATTTTGTTATTCAAGAAAAAGAAAAGAAAACAATTGATTTTATGATGAATATAACATAAACACAATTAAATTCCAGTATTTATATGATAATTATGTTTTAATGAATAATTAGATGATAGGTAGGGATAATTTATAAGTGATAAAGAATTTGAAAGAGAAGATGATGGAATCATAACTATTGAAAATATCTCTTTAAATCAACCTTAAGTCACTTAGAAGTGGTATTTATGTTATACCAGATGCAAAATAATGTGACAAGGGATAGAGAGTATGGGAATTAGTTATAGTTTGGCCAGTTAGGAAAGCTTAAGGTGATTTGTACTTGTGAAAGAATGAGTTTGCATTTATAAGTGAGGTGGTGGATAATATAGGAGTTACTAATATTATTAAATTATAAAAAATATATTACAGGTTTCAGGACATCCAAAAATTCCTAAAACTAACTAGTATTATATTTTTTAATTAATATTATCATTTTGATTGTTTTCCAATAATTTGGGTATTTTTAAATAATTTTAACTTATATTTTATTCATTAAAAATAATTTTTCAAATATAAAAAATATTCTTAAACAAAGGTTTAAACACATCAAAAAAAATTTCAAAATAAAACCTAATTTTATATTATATCATATAAATGTCATATTTATCTATAAAACCCTTTAATTAGCTTAAAAATATAAATTTATATTTATTTTATTATTTTTAATATCATTTATTTTATTTATTCATTAATGAAATTAACACTACATCATCTTTGTAGATTCCATTACTGTATATATTATTTCTTAAAATTTATAGTGTGAACAATTTTCCTTTTAAAAAAGATATAAAAAAAGTTTTAAAGTGATCCTTGTGGGTCCCAAGTATCCCCAAATCGAATAAAAAACAGAAAATTATTGAAAATTACTTATAAATATTATTTTATCCAAAATATGGGTCCTTTAAAAATTCTTATTATTTTATTTAAAAACATTTAACTTTATTTTATTATTTTTTCAAATGAAAAACATCAAAATTTTATAAGAATTAATGTTATTACTATTCTATATAAAAATTAAAAATAAATTACCATCATAAATATAAATTAATTAGCTTTTAAATAAAATTCGGAATTCATTCATTATGTATATTTAATTGTATACATAATAAGAAATCTTCTTAAATTTTTTATTTTTTATTTTTTCACCATGCGCAAACATTGCACACATATTTCAATATCACTCATATTATATAACACTAAAATTATAAGTCAATAGTAAAATTCCTAAAAAATAAATAATTATTATTATATAATTAATGAGAATAATTTTTCACAATAAATTGTTATTCGTAAGATACCAATTTGGACTTTGTCAGCGCTGCACTGGCACTGCGTCGACATTGAAAATGATTTTTATACTTATCATTAAAATTATACTTTTTATGTACTGAATTAATTATATACAATATTACACATATAATATAATTATTTAGTTAATTCTTATTTTAAAAAAAAATTAATATCATAATAATTTCATGATGATGTCAAGAAAAATCACTACCACAAAACATGGTTTCTGCAGTTTCACCCTATATCAATGCTAAAAAAATGAAGAAAAATGGGGCTTTATCGATGATATTTTTTAGTGCTAATAAATATTACATTTAAAAAAATAATGAAAAATAATATATTGTTATATAAGTATATTTATATTGACATAAATATAATTTATATTTTTTCAATATGTTTTCGATATGTATAAATAGAATATTACATTTAATATACAAGTAATTTGGTGAAAATGGATATAAAATATTTAAGAAAATATTATTAATAAATAATTTTTTAATTATTATCGATTAATAATAATTTAATAACAATTTGATGACAAAAAAATAAATTTTTTTAATAAAATATCAAAAATAATTTGAAAATGTAACTCAAACTTCATTCGGTCATACCTTTTGATCTGTATGTCCATTGGAGCTCTAAAACATTTCAAATCGAAGAATACAATGAACTCTATGCGCTATTGACCTATGTGATCCTTCTGTCACATTTTTTAAGGTACAAAAATGCCCAAAAGGCCTCTATAATAGAGTTTTATTTGGGATATCCTAAGTGTTTTACATTCCAACAGGTATAACTTCTGATTCAGTCATCCTCCAGGCATGTACCACATATCATATCAAAGATTGTTTCATTTTATTCGATTTTAATGGTTTCAGAGTCGAAACAGACTTCTAGATTAGAAGATATGGTCTTTTTAACATTCTATGGATTTTGAAATACACACACATATATATTTATTCATATATATATATATCAGTGTGTGTGTGTGTGTCTCTCTCGCTCTCTCTCTATTTTATATATGTATGTATTTTTGTATTAATTTATTTATAAACACACATAAAAATAAATATTTTATAAATTTATTTAAAACTAATCTTAGAAATATATATTAATATACAATTAAATATATTGATAAAAAATTATAACTAAATAAATAAATATATATATATATATATAAACATATGAATAAATAAATAAATAAATAAATATATATATATAAATATATGAATAAATATATATGTATTAATATAACTAAATATATTTATATTAATATGAATCTATATTAATATATTAATATATGAATAAATAAATATGTATTAATATAACTATATATATTTATATTAATATGAATATATACTGATATACGAATAAATATAACTACATATATATATATTAATATACTAATAATTAAATATATATATATATATATATATTAATATATGAATGAATATTTTTTTATTAATATAACTAAATATATTCATCTTAATATGAATCTGTATTAATATATAAAACAATATATATATATATATATCATAAAATTGAGTAGAAAATGAAATGGATTAGTGGTAAAGGTGCAAGCGGCCAAGGGGGGAGGTCATGGGTTCAAGTTCGTGTGGAAGTAAGGAGGTGTGCTCCAGTATGTGGGGGATGTACGGGAAGGGGCAGAACATGGGAGTGTGGGAGGGGGTACACCTAGTACGGATAAATGGGGGATCATGCACTGTTAAAATCTCTTGTGCATTATATATTCTTTATTATTTTTTTCTTTATTTTTTGACTTTAATCAGCACTTTTTTTATCACTGGTTAAAGAGGCCTTTATTAGTGCTTTTCTGAGCGCCGATAAATGGGACCCCCCTTTATCTCTCACCTCGATTAACATCTCTTTTTTAGAACTGTTAGTGAACTTTTCTATGGGTGATAAAGCATATATTTGTAGAAGTGACTTGTGTATTTTATAAAAAAACTATATATTTTACTATTCACCAAAATTAAACCATTTCCTAAAAATACCAAAAATTAATCAAAACCATTTATCAATGTTTAGATTCCAAAAAGGAACTCTATTTAAAAAATATAATTTTTTAAGTATGATACATGTAATTTTTATTTAAAAACATCATTTTCTCAAAAATTACAAATTTCAATATTATAACTTATTTTATGAAACATAGAATAATTAATTAGGCTCACCATAAACTATCTTTTAACCATAGGAAAACCAATTATTGTCCCATGAATACATTTCATGAAAATGAATTATCTCTTACATATATCTATTAATTATAAAATTGTAATTCATTCTTTATTTCCTATAAAAATACGAATAACTAATCATTAATTTTTAAAATATTTACTCGCATCTATAAGAGGCCTAAATTATATTTACACTCACATGGGTAAGGTTAGTACTCATAACTACACATTAATATTCATAAGGGCCATGTTACTATTCACAAGGTACATTACTATTCATAAGGGTCAATTTATTATTCATAATGGTCAAGTTACTATTTATAAGGGTACATTACTATTAATAAGTGTCAAGTAACTATTTATAAGGGTCTATTACTATTAGAAATAATCATGTAACTATTTATAATGGTACATTTATATTTACAAAAAATTAATTTGATCATATCCTACTCTAAATATCTTACTAAACAGAACCGTGTATGTTTGTTCTTCGAATTTCAAAACACAGAGTTGGAAAAATTAAGTATAATGTCTAGGTTATAACTATATTACAACAAAATGGTTTTTTTCACAGATACTAGGTTTTGTGTTCATAATAAGTTATCTGATGAATTAAAATTATTCATACCATAAAATATAGGGATGTTATATTCTTTCTACCATTAGAATTTTCATCCTCGAGATTTTCTATTTATAATGAGCTAAAATGTAGATGTGGGTGGTTCTTATATTATTTTACTCAAATTATATCTTATTTTTATGTTTCATAAACTATGTTTTCTAAATATAGTTCAAGTTTTCTACTAAACATCATCTGATACCAACTGTAACGTCCCAACACCAAAAGTTTGGAGCCTTTTCCTTAATTTATTATATTGGAATGATTACAAGGAATCAAATACAAAATTTCCAATCATTATATTAGTGTTCAAGAATCTAGATAGATTCATGGAACCCATTTTACATTGGGAAATGAAACATAAAAAGGAACATAAAAAAAGCTAATAAACTGCATTAAAAAAAACTAACTAAATGATCTATTATTCATAACCTGGGGAATTGAAAATATGAAAGGTGTGATCTAAGATTCTCACTAAGGTTTAAAAATAAATTATTAATGGATCAAAAATAATTTAATCAAAATCAAAATTGCAAAGTCAATATGGTATGATGAATAATTGAAAAACAACAGCCATTAATAATTTGAGAATGAAACTGTATCCAATGAATTTGTGATAGTGAAAACATCATGGATAGAAATAACTGAACATTAATAAAGAGAATAATTATTAATTATATGTCATGTATCTAGAACATTATACCATTATTCCATCAAAATGGATCATGTCTATGTGTAGAAACCCATTTGATTTTTTGGAAACAAACTCGAAGGGTTTGTCACCAACTGATTTGTCTCGTGAGACCTGTCGATACATAAAAAGGCTATAGAGGCCCCCAACCATCACTATAAGTCCAAATAATTAATTATACAATGATTTAATACAAATAAAATATAGATTCTAAATATCTTTATAGAGTAGGGAATATAGATTCATTATTTATTCTATAGTTAAAAAACATTCCATATTAACATCATATGTGAAATGCTATACGACATAAGTAAATAAACATATCCATGCTTCAAAAAGATTGATATTTATTGAAAATATAATTTAAAATGAAAAATTATCTCAAATGGAAAGTAGAAACACCACATAAGAATGATTAGGTGCACAATACCAAGTTGGTCTCAATGAAATGGAAATATAGACAAAGACACTTACGACATTGTAATCAATTGAATCGTATGACAAAAAACCATTAATATCGGAATGAATAATAGAATAACATGAATATAAATAGAATCATTATATTCTATATCCAATGGAAGTACATATATAAAAAATATAAGAAATAACAGGCGAACAATGGAAATCCAACGGAATTGAATGTGAGATGAGAAACACCTTACAAAAAATTTTGTATGGTAAAAAGTGTTCCTATGAGGGCTTAAATATTGGTAAAGTGTTATCCCATAATTTATATACTATAAGTTTTGTATGGTAGAGGTGATAAAACATAACCCATAATTTTGAATGAAATATAAAATATCACAACATAGGGGGGATTATTGAAAAAAAGTGAGATATAGGATCCCATAAAAAGATCATATCATTAGTGGGGAGATAAATTAATGAAATAATTAAGTGTCACAAAAAAATCCACAAACTATAATAGGATATACAATAAAAAATCATATTTCATTTACACATATTTTTGAAGAAACATAACCAATGACAATGATGTTTAACTCAAGGAATTGAAGTTGTGTTAAGATATCCCTTACCTCGTATTCAACTTCCTTCAAACTTCCTCAAACCTACTATAACATGGTTTTAATAGTTTTATTAAAATATTTAAGAACAAAACTAAGGTTTATAATACCATGAATTATTTTCTTATACCATTTTCCACACATTTATTAACAATATTATTTTCTCCCATTGTTTTAGATATGTTCTTCTCATGGTTTAAAAGGTCGGTTTATTGTTTAATTCAATGTAAAAAAACCCATATTATATTAAAAATATATGTTAAGGTATTTTTTAACAATTAAATGTTATTTAAACCATTCTATTATTGTGGTAAAATGGATCAAAAATTCATTATCCACAAAGGAAGTAAATTGACACACCACAGGCGATGATTTTGTTATTCAAGGGTAAAAGAAAAAAATATATTACATGATGAATATACTGTAACCAAAATATTTTAGATATATATGATACTGGTGGTGTCATTAATCATTGGATAATAATATTTGATAAGTTTTATGTTATAAATAATTTGATAGAGAAGAAGATGAAACCTTACCTATTGAAAATATATCTTTTAAAACATCCTTAAGGCTCTTAGAAGTTATATTTTTGTTTCACTAGAAGCAGAAGAATGTGCTAAGAGATATGGATGATTGATGTTTTCTAACCTTAGAAAAAAATAATGATCAGGATGATTAAAATTTGGGAAATAAAGATCCTCCTTTTATTTGTGAGATGGAGGATTACTTAAGAATTACTAAAAGTATTAAATTATAATTAATATTTTACATGTTTCAATATAGCAAAAAATGCGTAAAAATAATAGTTAGTACCTTTTAGAACTAATCATATCATATCAGGCCTCGTTAAATAATTTTGTTATTTTTAAATAATTTAATAAAATATTTTATTCATTTAAATAAACAATTTCAATATAAAAACCATTCATAAATAATACATTAAACAAATCATTAAATTTTTAAAAATCTATTATATTTTTATATAATATCATATAATGGTCATATTAATATATTTAATCCATGAATTAGCTTAAAAATATAAATTTATATTTTTTTATTTTTAATATTATTTATTTAATTTATTTATTAATTAAATTAATACTGAAACATGTGTGTGGAATCCATTATTGATTATATTTGTTGTCTAAAAATTAAAAATAATGTTCTATGTGAAATATAAAATTATTAGGTTTCCCAATAATAATTTTTTTCGAATAAAACATTAGGAAACCCTAACATTAAAATTTTTATAAAAACTACACTTAATAGGGTGAACACTTTGCCTTACATTTAAATAAAAAATTCTAAATGTATTAAATTGATCTTTGTGGGTCCAAAGTGTCCCCAAATCGAATAAAAATAGATAATAGATGAAAATTACTTATAAAGTATGTTATAGAAAAAATTAGGGTCATATATAAATTCTTATTTTTTAATTTAAAATCATTTTATTTATTTTTCTTATTCTTTCACATGGACTCTATCAATGTTTCATTAGAATTAATGTTAATTATTGTATATATTAAAATTAAAAATAAATTATTTTCATAAATTAAAATTAATTAGGTTCAAAATTAAATTATAAATTCTTTCATTATGTATATTCAGTATTATACATAATAAGACATCATCATAAATTTTTCATTTTGACTTTTCTCGCCCTATGCAAATAGTGCCCAAACATTTGGATATCACTCATATTATATAACAAAAAATTTATAAATTAATAGTAAAAGAGATAAAAAATAAATTATAAATACTAAAAAATTCATGGGAATAATTTTTCTCACTGAATTATTATATATGAGATACCAATTTTCATTTTGTTAGCGCTACACAGATAGTGCATCGACATTGATAATGATTTTTATACTTATCATGAAAAATAATATTTTTAAGTTCTGAATTAATTCTATACAATATTACACTTTTAATATAAGTATTTATTTATTTCATCATTTAAATAAATTTTAATATCATTATAATTTTTTATTAATTTAATGAGAAATTCCATATTTTATAAAAAAGGATATATTTTACTATTCACAAAAAATTAAACTATTTCATAAAAATACCAAAAATATAAGCAAACCCTTTTTCAACATGTAGAATCCAAAAAATATCTTCATTTTATGATATTAATTTTATAAGTATGAGAAAATTGATTTTTATAAATAATCATTTACACTACAAATACCAACTTTAATATATTAACTGATTTTATGACAATTGAAAAAATTAACCATGGTCTCCATTAATTATTGTACAATCATAGGAAAAAAAATTATTGTCTCATGAAGAAATTTTATTAAGATGAATTATCTTTTATATTAATCTATTAATTATCAAATAACAATTCATTATTTATTTCCCATAAAAATACCAACACATAATTATGAATTTCTAAAATATTCACTCTCATTTATAAGGCACCTAAATTATAATTACACTTATATGGGTGAGGTTACAATTAATAAGTGTAATTTACTATTGATGAGGGACAAGTAACTATTAATAAGTGTAATTTACTATTGATAAGGGACAAGTCGCTATTCATAAGGGTCATGTTACAATTCATAAGGGTACATTACAATTCGTAAGGGTGAAGTTACTATTCATAATGGTATATTACTATTCATACAGATGAAGACACTTTTTCATAATGGTACATTTCTATTTAAAAAAATAATTATTTTATCATATCCAACAATAAATATCTTCTAAAGAAACCGTGTATATCCATTTATCAAAAATCAAAACACAATGGTGGAAAAATTAATTTTAATGCCTAGGTTATAACAATTTTATAAAAACATAGTGTTGTTTCATGGTGACATAGTGTTCTGTTTATAATAACATATCAAATGAATTGAAATTTTTCATTCCATAATATATAGGTGTGTTATATATAATTTTCACAAAAATATATTAAGTCATAATAGTTGAATATAAAATATATTTAGAAAATACATTCCCATGGACAATAAGGGTAATAGAATTTATAGAAAATATACTCAATATTATTATTTCATGAATGATATTCCACATCTCATGAAAAATATCTTTCCATAATGTTCTCTTCATAGAAATATTCTACTTAAAAATTTTCATTGTAACATACTGAAGGGAAACAGAATAATGGGAGATATCAGATGATCGTTATGTGTAAAGTTGTGGGATATCAAAGAATAGATAATAATAACACAAGCATAGTGGTATTAGAACATGATCTCACCATTTAAAAATCCATAACCATTATATCATAGATCATAATATTGAATCATTGAATAATGTTATACATATCATAAGACAGAAGTTATATAGGAATCATAGAACATGATCCATGAGATCGTATCGTTGATATATGTTTTTATAATACATATAATAATTTATATAAATTCAACTAGTAAAGGATAACCTCCCAGGATGTGATAGTTTATTGGGAATTGTCTTTAATATATCTTATCCTTAGTCACGATTCACTCCTAAGATTATCATAGTGAAGAATGTCCTGTAATGAATTGTGTTTACTCTCCATTCCAGTCCCTATTATATCAGGAGAAATATTTCATTACCAGATTCAATATAAGGATTTATTATTATAGGTTTTAGGGTCCTAAAAATCCACAAAGGAGAATGATAATTCTCTTGAACTCAAGGGAGATTCTGCCCAATTTCCCCTCAAAAGGGTTAGGGAAATATGGACAATACTCAAGGATGGTGAAGGAGGAACATGTCTACGGACCTCTCTAATGGTAACGACACATGGCCGGTTCCACGAAGCATCCCTCCTCTGTGGGCCGTCGTCGTTTGTGAGATGGAGGCGGAGAGCCTCCTCGGTCACGAGGCAGGACAGGCGCCAACCCTGTTCACCCTTCCGGACCGCCCCAGTCGCGAGCTGCGTCAGACGGCCTGAACCGCCTCAGATATCATTCGTGAAATGGAGGCGGAACCCTCCACGTCCATGAAGCACACCCTGAGTTCAGTTCGCGGAGAGGAGGAGTGTCTATGGTCCCGCGAACTGCGGATTGACCAAGTCATCAGTGAACCGGGTTTTCGGTCATGGGGCTCTGCAAAAGGTGCCACATGACCATTGATATATCTCTTCCCCCACTCTATAAAAGGAGACCAAAGGGGAAGATGAAAGGTAGAATTTTCAGATTTAGTAGGAGGACGGAAAAGAGATCGATCAGATTTGGGTGGAAGGATTTCGAAGGAAGGCTTAGGATTTTGGAAGTTCCAGTTTGTGAACTAGAGCAGGTAGGAACCTGGGAATGAATTAATAAGGAACCAAAAAGGAATAATAACTTCGGGAGACATGAAAATAAAATTAAAAACAAGATAAGACCGTGAAAAAGGGTCCCTCCACTGATATACTCCCTACGGACTAGGGAGTTTATGCCTCTTTTCCGATCTGTCGCGCCGCATAGCACCATCCTACACGGGAAAAGCCCCGACTGACGAGCCTCCGTTTGGCGCCGCCCTTAGCCGCCGCTGCCTACATGGAACCCTCCGTGGACCACCCTGGTTTTTGGATTGAACCCGGAGTGGTGAACCACCATGGTTTTCAGGATTCCCACCACTCCGCAGAGCACCTTGGTTTGTGGACTGAACCTGAAGCCGCGAACCCTCTTGGTTCGCAGGATGCCAATCAGTCCACGGACCCTCCTGGTTTGCGGACAGCCAGTCAGTCCGTGGACCCTCCTGGTTTGAGAATATCCAATCAGTCTACGGACCACCGTGGTTTGTGAACGGCCTCTCCAGCCACGTAGCACTTCCCTACACGAAGGGAGCCACCACCCATACCCCTGTGTGGCCTGCCAAAAACATTGGAGTTCCCATTCCCCAAGGTGGATAAAATCCTTCCAATTTCAATCCGGCCTGATCCTTCGCAACCTCCTCATTGGCCTACTCGTCGGCCCCAAGACAAGGCCTCCACCAGAGCCCCTAGATCTATGTGGTGTAACCCACAGGTGCATTAGTGCACCATTTTGAGTTTACATTCCCACGGTAAATAGGGGAAAAGGGTTTTCCCTAACCCTTGGGAAGATTCCTGAAGCATTCTTGGGTCCACATTCCCACGATAATACGGGGTCTAAGCCCGAGAGCCCCCTTCCTTCCTCTACTCACCAGGATGGGGGACTACATGCTCTGGTGGTCGGGCACTTCTCCCCACCCCCGAGAGGGGGCGACATACCCATCAAAAGGCAGTCGTCCCCATGCACCTTGGTACTTCCCCAGGTACTTCCCCGGGGAACAAGAGAGGTGACGGGCACAAGAGCACCCCCTTTCCCTCTCCCACTGCACTTTGTCGCCATGGGTGTCCATCTCAGAGTAAGCCCCGGCATTATGGGCTGCCCTCATGCGTAAGCCCCACTCCACTTCTCACGGACGCACCTTTCACGATGTGATCCTCTAGTCCATGCGGCCTCTTGTTTCTCACACCGAGCATGAATCACGTGGTCTTAGAGTAAGCATAGACCATGACATCATATTATGTGCCTCCTCATAGTGTAATCCCCAATACATCACTATGTTACTCCTAAGAGTTTAAGCCCCACTCCATCACCATGGGCCTCCTCAGAGTGTAAGCCCCGATCAATCATTCTGGGCCTCCTCAGAGTGTAAGCCCCAAGCCTATGCGAACTACGAGGACATTGATCCATGTTAAGGCATAGTATGTAGGAAGAATCCCCGAGGTTCATGCCCAATCTCAATCGGACCCCGGGTCCACCATCACGTCGGTTCTCCGACACCCTGATTTGAACTACATGGACATTGATCTCTGTCCCTTAGGCATGGTACATAGGAAGCCTCCATGAGGTTCAAGCCCAACAAATGGTCAATCCGACTATCTATACATCGGTTCACCATGCCACTCCTAATGCCGCTTCAATGAGTTCCGACTCCTCAGGTTCATTAATCCAACAAGGGATGGTAAACCTTGGGCATAAATGATTTTGAACCTCTGTGTTCTGCTGACCATTTCCAACCAAGATAAATCTGTGGATACTATGCTTGGGTATAAACCAAATATTCGAGAACATATGAATACGTCTTAAATTTAGCATAGAGTCCCAGAACAGGCAATAATTCCCCCCAAAAGGGTGTGATGAGCCCGACTTCCCGTCCTCTCGACCAATGTGAGTTCTTAAGCGTCGCTGGTCAGACCATCCGGCGAATTCCTGCCTCTGGAAAGCAGGTCCATGCGTCATCAGATATGAAACCGTTGGGCGTCTCAAGACCAAAACCTGAAACAAAAATGGTGAACCCGACGTGAATCATTAACCAAGCATGATAGATTTAACATAATTCTACCATGTTCCCCCTTTTACTCACAAGGAGGGCCATGAAAGTTCATTAATTACGCATGGGATCATGAGAGGATGCTTTGAGGTGTTTTCTATTCGTATTTGTTAAAATGTTTTACAAGTACTATACAGAACTCCCTTCGATCCAATGGCCTCCCGAAGGAACTCACAGGCGTGGGCTTCCATCTATGCAATGACATGACTTCCTCACCAACAGAGGACCCCGTCACCCACCCAGCATCTTCAACGCCGGGCCTCAGACGTGCTAATCCGAGAGTACCACATGAACGGTACTCTCCCAATGGTGGAGGCGGCCATGCACACCCTCCAATCCACCAGAACTCATCTATCGCCTTCCCAACAGCAGTCGCAAAGGCAGATCTAGAGCACCCCTGTTTCTATCTCCAACTGTTTCGAGAGCCTATCACCGGAATGGGACAATGCATACCTCCCTTATCTTAGGGATGCAGATGAGGTCGACGTTGAGGACTTCATCCCCATCGAACGGGGGTTACACTCTAAGGCCCCCACCGACAGACGTCATCATGGTCATTCCATGATTCAACATCCTCGCATTGAGGAGGATGTCTCCCTGAGGATTCTGGACCATGCTCCCTAAGCTCCGGCCCCTCGGATAGCCGGACGAGGGCGGCAGACGTACAATCAAGGACTAGTTATCACCCTAGTCCCTGAGGAGGAGCTCTACAGCCCAACCATAGAGATGTACCATGAACAGGAACCTACACCTGTTTTCTCCTCCCGAGCCTTCCATCCAGACATGGAGGCATCATACAAGCCGGTGTGCAACCCCGCCGATCTCCATCAAGCACGTCGCTCACACAGGACGTCACTTACCTAGCAGACACCTCTCCCTGCCCAGGGTCGTGAAGCCGGCTAGCCTGATGTGGTAGTGACCCGACACCTACAGGACCAGCTCCTAACAATTTCTTCTGACACCCTCCATCCTGATATGGTGGCGATCAACAAATCCAACCACCCAGATGTGGAGGAAAATCATAGGCAGACACGTCTCCCCTCCAACAAAGGTCACCAACTCGATACGGTGGGAAACCAATATATGCAGGGCCAGCTCCTTGAGGATGCAAGTAATGTCTTCCATCATGATGTGGAAGCCAATGGAGAGATAAACTGGTGTATCCCAGTACATGGGAAGATTTGTTCACCTGCCCCGACATAAGAGAATTGTCAGTACCCACTGACCACTGGAGGACCAGAGCAGGATATTCCTACTCCAATACCGGAATGGGCCTTCATACCCATTCCAGCTAAATATATCTCTCTACATATCCTAGAAATGATGGAGGAGTATTTATCGATCCCAGATCATATCTTTCAGACTTGCCAGAATGTAATTGCATTAGTGGCAACAGCAAGGACTCGGGCCCGTGATCCCATATCCCCAATTGAGATGAATCATCTGAGATATGAGATAGACGCCTCAGAGAAGATATGCATCCCTACTTCTTCCTAGGAGGGTTGCTGGACATATTCCGCGATGCAAGGGCAACTGTATCTAGCAGCTTCACTCGTTCCAAATGGGGGACACCCTTCTGTCACGATGGACGCTCCAGAGTAGGCATATCTCTCTGCTAAAAGTCAACATGTTCATCGGAATATCTCGGAAGCATCATGGGACCCAATTAGACAGGGACCCAAAGGTGAAGACCATTGTCAATAGAAGACGGTCCCCGATACACACAAAAGAGTGCCCCGAATTCGCCAAAGGCAGCTGGAAAATAAAGTGGGAGTTCATGACACCGCTTTGCTGAAAGCTGGGGTTCCCAACACTGCTAAGCATACATCACAGGCTCACGACCATGCCCACCCATTACCATATTATGGGAGTGGCAGTAGCAGTTGCAAAGGTCCTCCATGCAATTTTTCTACCAGTAGCTCTGAAGGTCCTCCCCAGAGCACCCGTGGGGGCCTCCCCCGTGGGCATTTAATGATCAATCATGAGATCTCTTCCTTTTATGCGAGTCACGGAAACCCTCCACATGACCAGAAGATCAAGCCGCAAGAAGTTCCTCCACTTGCTGCGGTCAACCCTGAAGGTCCTCCTCAGGGCGTACGCTACAAATATTCTCCATGCAGTGGGACCACAAATTATGATAGTAGTCCACGCTATCATAGTCGCAACTGTGGATACCCTCCCCGAAGTGACGTCTCATCACTACAAGAAGCCCCCCCCCCTTGCCGTGGACTACCATGAAGGTCCTCCCCAGGGGTTATGTTGTAACAAAAATCCACGTTTCCAGGCATCAGATCACGATGGTAGTCCTCTCCAACATGGTAACGGAGGTCCTCCCCATAGAGATGTCATGAAACGAGAAGGCCCTCCCCTCATTGCAGTACATTTTGGAGGCCCTCCCTAGGATGTATCCCACAGATATTCTCCATGTGGCAGTAGTAATGGTAGTCCTCTCCATTTCCACAGTTGTGATGGTATTCCTCGCCACCACGACCGCCATTGTGAAGGTCCTCCTCGCATTGGCCCCATGTAACAAGAAGGTCCTCCCTTTGTCGCAGTGTGTCCTGATGGTCCTCCCCAGGATTAACATCAAACATCAAACCATGATGTTCATCATCACCATGATGGCAGTTGTTGTGAAGGTCCTCCCCGTAACGACGCTACATAGCTAGAAGGTCCTCCCCTTGCTGCGACACTCCATGGAGGTCCTCCCTAGGGTGTGTACTACAAAATTACTCTATGCAGTGAAGCATCAAGCAGTAATGGTAGTACTCTCCATTATAGTTGCCATTGCGGAGGTCCTCCCCGCAATGACATATCATACTGACAGGAAGGTCCTCCCCCTGCCAAATAAAGTACAGAAAAGCCCTCGTATGCCGAGTCACTCAGAAGGACGGGATCAAGCATGTCAGATTCCCAGTCACCGATGACATAATTCTGCAATTATGAGATTTTCCAGGGCCACGTTCATCCTCTGAACCACCTTGGAATCGCCCACATAATGATTCAGCACCTACCGGTCCCACTGCCTCTGACCACATTGGCAGCGAGCATCTCAGTTGGGCCGACCAGGTAGTAGAGTTACTAACGGAGGAGTATGCCGATATGTTGCACCTGAGGAAACGACTTTCCAGGGATGATATTCTAGTGTTGTTTTGGCCTATGGCCACCTCTCAGTTCGACATAACTAGAGAGTTTTCAGAAGAATGCATGCACGGAATCCACCATAATATATGGACAACCCTTTGCTGACTGAAATCAAGCTTCCAGCCCTACTACAGGTATGTTGACCATGTCAAGACAATAGGAGACCTCCTGCATCACATCGACCTGGAAGCTCTTCCTTCGGTGCGGCGACAATGACCCGAGAGGCGTAATGTAAACATGGAGATAGCATGCCTTCGTGTGCTGCACCAGCTATGCCGCCTCATTGGTGACGCTCTAACCGGAGTCCATATCAGGGGATGGGGAGAACATGGAACTCTGCATTTCACTCCGCTCCCCATCCAGAAGAACCCATTCGACATGGTGTCTTGCAACGTCATCACGTCAAAATGGAAATCGAGTGGTATCTCTATTCAGGAAAGGAAACACGCCTAGAAGAGTCAGGCCTTGAGTATGTCCTAGAAGCGTCAGGCCAGACGGGAACAAGCCACTCAAGAACTCCTGATTGAAGCCACCAAGAGTATACAATAGGCCTCTCTCCTAAGAGAGGCTAATCAGCGATCTTTGCCTGACTCCCCAGAAGGGATTGATTCACAGAATAACTCTTCACCAAACAGAATTCACCCACGAATGGGGGCACAAAAGATCAGGCAGGTAGGCATAGCCACAGCCACTGCCGCATCCATGGTCAACCCCATCCTACAAGGCTGGGGGAATTTTTAACAACAAATCCCCCTATAAGACCAATAAAATCGGGAAGAGACTCAATGTCCAAGGAACAGAGCCAACCCCAGCCCTCAGGGATGGGGGCATTATTACCCTCCCAACAACAACCTCCCCCATGAGAGTTAGTATTCTCTCATCTAGGGAGGACAATCAGAAGAGGATATTCCCGTCTTATCCCATCATTTGAGTCATCATCCCCTCTGAGAGGAAGGTGCACCGTAATGTCGCACCAAAGAAACCTTCGCGTCACCAATCTTCTGGAAGTCCAAAGGCAATCCCAGGTCATGAACGGGAAGGCTAGAAGAAGACGAGGGGGATCCTCTTCCCATTTGGAAGATGTAATCTTATCTTCCCTACAATATGCATCTATCAACGTCATATAGGTTAACCCCATGGGTGACACCAGATATGATGCAAATCGGGATGGATCGGGAGACGATGGTTCCGGTTAGGCTGTGACTCACAATGAACCTCCAGGTGTGCACACCCGGAACCATAGGGACACCCTAAATATGGTCATTATTCTAGACAATCCACCTTTTCATACCCAGTGTTCTTCCAATAAGGATAAGAACAAATGATTGGTTACCCTTATCCCACCTCCTTCTCTCAACAAAGATGAGCCACTCACGCTCAAAGAGAGATTCGCTCGACAGGAAGAGGAGATGAAAGAATTGAGGAGGCTTAACACTGTGCTACTTCAGAGGAACTGCTTTATCGGAAGTGCTTCCCAGGAGGAGCCACTTCATGTACTCCCAACAAGTTCCCCTCAATGACTAAGGTTTTCCCTGGAAAAAGAAACACGGTCAGTGATCCCGTCCAAAGAGGCGCTTGACCCGTCTAAATACCTAAACCTAGATTAGTATGAATACCAAGACTTCCCTCCACTCAGGAAGCAACTAGAGTGAGTACGCTTGAACCCTCCAAAGGTGCCACAAACCGCAGATGCACCCCTAGTGCCGGCCATTCTGAATCCTCAGGCAGTGCCATGGGCTACGCCTACCCAGGACCGGGCCTAACAGGATGTAAAACAGGGTCTCACCAACACCATCGAGGCACTAACAACTCGATTGGAAGAGATGTAAGGTCGCCGTGCTTCGAAACAAATAGAGAAAAAATCCTACCCAGATTGGGTGAGCAACACAACGCCTCCACCCAATTCTGGGAGCGCTATATTCCCTATCTTCAATGGTTCAGGCGATCCAGAACAACATATGATGCACTACGCATCCTATTGTGACCCTATGATGGGAACTCCATAGCAACAAGAAGCAGTGAACCTTAGAAGCTTCGTACGGACCTTGCAAGGATCTGCCTTCATCTGGTATACGAGTCTACCAGCCCAGTCAATAAAGATCTGTGATGACCTTCGGCAGCAGTTCTTGTTCCACTCCAGCTCAACATTTACTAAAACAACGGTCAGCGATCTCTTGAACAGCAAGAAGAGGGAGAATTAGGGGCTCTCGGATTTCATCGCCAGATGGAAAGGTCTGACCTATTTCCTGAACAGGAGAATGCCTCAATATGAGATGCTAGACATGTGCATCGATAATCTTTGATATGAGCTGTGAACACCGCTCATACCAGTGGAGTGCACCACTGACTTCCGCCATCTCTCAGCCATTTCCCAGAGAATTTAGGACTCCCTGCAGTGGAATAATTCGAAGTCACATATAACCTTGCAGGATCCTACGAAAAGAGCCCCTAGAGCTGAAGCATCCACTGTCACACTCAAGCCGGCCCCTATGCCCGCTCCACCGCTCATCCCTCCACCAAATCATCAAGGGCCTCATGCATATCAGCGGCCGCCTCGACCTAAACAGGACGATCAGCGAGGACCAAAGTAGAACAAGTTTGAGGAACAAAGACAAAAAGTATACTCATTCCGATATAATCAAGTCCACGAATACTTCATTGCTACCATGAACTGGAACATTCTCTACCTCCCAGAGATGAGGAAACCTGAAGAGGTTGGCCGCGATGCCAGGACAGATTACTGCCCCTACCGTCGGATGTTGGGGCCCAGTATCCGAGAATGATTCGCCTTCAAAGAACTCCTGCAGAGGATGGTAGACTCCAGAAAAGTCGAGCTGGGACCACCCCTATCACATGTGGCATGTATCTCTACCACCGACTCCAACATAAAGGAGGGGTCGCAGAAAGTCACCAGCAAGCAGGGGCAGAAATATGAAAACTGGATGACTCGGAAGACTATAAACTGAGCCCAGGGAATACTCCAAGCTCCACTACGGTAGCCGTTGTTGCCATCAACAGCCCCTGAAGCCATAGAGTCTACAGTATCGACCTCATAACCCTCCATGAGCTGGCCATCTGGGTGTAATCGAAGAAGGAGGAAACAATCGCAAGAGGAGCAGTCCGTGGTGGGGCCAAAGTTAGTCCCGACCCTGGCAGATTATATGCCCTCAAATTCGGCGCCACGAGCAACAACCCACCAAATGGCACCATCAGGGACAACTGACCAGGTTGACTTGTCCGAGGATGAAGATCCAATATTTGGTTCTATTAACGTCATTCGTCTAATAGAATCATTCCCTAATGAAGTGTATGGTTACGAACCTGCGTTCCCTGCACGAGGAGCCGGGAGGAGGAATCATAGAGGTCGGGGATACCGGGGGAGGTGATGCCATGGCCAAAGCCAACCCTACGGTTGGTCTCCAGCCCAAACCATTAATATAATAGAATCCCATGGGAGAGCCCATCAATGGGCTCAGCAGGAGAAAGAATGCCCCTCCACCTCAACAAGCAACCACTCTGGCCCTGTTGTTCTGTGATACCCACTAGAGGAGGAACAAGCATCTGGCTGCCTAGTGCGCATGAACAGAACAGCTGGGCCAAGTCCTCATAACACATGAATGTCACCGATATCCGACTTCATCGCCGGCCCCTCCTCATCAAATGCTCCAGCACCTAAAGAACCTGCTAAGACTCTCCTGCCAACCGAGAAGCATCAGCCACTGGAGAAGAAATACGATATCCTTAAGTAGCTGGCATCAGTACTTGCCAAGATATCAATCCTCGATGCCCTAAGTCTGTCAGCAGACCTCAGGGTGGTGCTTATAGAATCTTTGATCAGCCCCTAGGAGAATCAAGCCGAGGTAGCTGCCGCCGAAATTTACCAAATGGAGACTAACCCAACTGAATGTAATGAGGTGTTTTCCTTCAGTGACCAGGATAAAGATGCCATCATGCAAGGATAGACCAGACCACTATATGTGTCTAGCACACTGAATGGTATTGAGAACCAGAAAGACTTTATAGGGAATGTCTCTGGTGTTAACCTCCTTCCCCTATGGATACTCCATAGGGGAGAGTCCACCTTCTCACAAATTATCCCACACACATTACCTTGTAGATTTCCATCTCTCAGACTCACCATCTTAGGCCAAAGAAGGTAAATTGGATGGTTTCCAAGATTCACATAGTACAATGTACATATTTATTTATTTCTATTTTTCATTTATTTATTATGGTACACTATTCACTTTATCTCACAACCTTCATCAGACTCCTTTGGTTTCAAAGTATAGGTTTTGGTTGTAGGTATTTGTAAAAGGAAGTTGTCAAATTATGTTGTTTAATTTTTATCTTTTGGATGGAGTTGGGAGAAGAGGTCTGAGCCTATGCTTGAGATACTACAAGTACCAATTGTTTTTCCTATTTGATCCTTTTGAAAGAATGTCATATATTATTGTATCTCCTACCCCTAAAATATTCATTTTGGTATAGTCACATTATCAAGATCATCATATCGTATGTTATTATTATTACTCAGCTTCTTCTTGTGGAATTTTTAGCATTCATCTCTTGTTATGTTTTTGTTGTTATCATTAATTTATTATTACTTTATATATTTATTACATTAATATATATATATATATATATATTTAAATGATCCAATCTGATCAATTGGGCTATAGTTTCCCCACATACAGACCATTGGTCCTTACTACTAGTCAGTGGCCTATGGGGTTTGGGGAGGCGCACATGGGTTCTTGTGGCCACTGTATCATGGATCGTTGAAGAGGAATATTGGTAAGGACACTACCAATACATAAAAAATAGGTACATAAAATATCCACATATAATCCCAATATGTTCTCCACAAAATAATAGTTATTATAAATATCATTACCAAAACCTTTCTTAATATACTAGGAAAAAGAAAACTTAAATAAGGGTAATCATGGATGATCAGTATGGGTACACATGGGGATATATCAATTAATGATCATTTTATGAATAAAATGAGAATAAGGATATGTGTACCTAATCTTAAAAATTGAATACCATATTCAACCACTTATAGATCATAATATGGATTCATAAAACATGTATTATAACTTAATAAGAGATTAATCTTAGTGGAATCATAAAATTAACAGAATATCATTTCATAAATGACTGGAAAAATGAGTGGAATAATCAAAATGATAGTAATTTTATGTCAATGTTATCCACTACGATGATAAACAATTTTTTTCTTGGGGTATCCATCTATGTACACGCTTCTGGATTTGGATAACCTCTTATATACAATTTTTTGGATTGGGATTACCTCCCTTATACCATATGATCCCATAAAATAGTAATCAATAGGTAATTATATAGTTGTCCATAAAGGTCCCACAATTTACAAAATCTATTTTTATGTATACCAAATGATTATGAAAAAAATTAACTTGTAATCATAGAATAAATAGTGAAAATTAATAAAGGTTTCATCAACATCTCTTCATCATAACCATTAACAATATAGATAATGAATAAATAATATATCATTAGATCTCATCCTCAATGAATAATATGTAACTTTAATATCTATTGTAATATAATATAATAACATTAAAATATCACAAGAACATTTATTTAGGAAACCCCCCTTTCATTTTGTAATGACATAAATAAAATCTAACAAATTTGAAAAAAATTATGGAAAATATTTTATTTAGAATAAACCATGGAATCATATAAAGTAATGATAAAATCGAAGAGTATTTCATGGTTTTGGTAAAAGAATTTCATATGATGTTTTCTTAAACAATGATATTTTTTACACATTTAATAAATACCACCACATTTAGAAAATGACATGAAGATTCCTTTTATATATTTTTATCAGATATAAAACATGGGTAAAAATAAAATTAATAAATATATTATAGAATTTTAAAAATATTTTTGAAACCCTATTAATGTAAATATGAAATAATATACTCTCAGATAAAAAAAATATAATATTAAATTATTTTAAAAAAACATTTCCTCATTTTGATTACATAGGTAGATAAAAATGATAGGAAAACTTATAAAATTTTGATATTACTAGATTAGAATAAAATTATTATTTTTTTGATATATAGATCATATAATTTATTCATCTAATATTTAAGCATAAAAAATATTGTCAAAAAAATATTATAGAGTAAAACTGATACCTCATATATGAATTAATTAATGAAATATCTATAATCTCTTATTATAACATCAAATATAAAATATATTTATCCTTAAATCATATTCATTCTTATAATATCATAAAATTATCACTTATATCATCCGATTACACATTTTTTTATAATTTTTTTTGAAATCATTATTCATTGTGATAACTATTTAATTGTTCCTATATTTTTCAATTTGGTTATGATGGCCCAGGAATAATTGTCATTGTTAAATAATCACAAAAATATAAATATGGATATAAATAAAATATATATTAATTATATACATATTTAGAAACATCTTCAAATTTTAGAGATAGAAAAAGGAATTGCAACATTCCAGGAGACTATAGTCCTTATGTAAATATGCTAACCATTTATCTTTTATAATGAAATGAAGGAAAGAAAGTTAAACAAGATGTTATCATTATATAATCACAATTATATTATAAATCTCAATTTTTTTTAAAATTCATCACTAAATCCATTGATGAGTGGCTGCGATGTCAAATAAATCACACAACATCATTTAGGCAACAATCCCCACGTACACACAAGGTTTACTTTCATTTCTCATTTGATTGAATGGTGTTGTTAATTGGTTGTTAAATTGTAAAACATAAAAATAAATATAATTAGGATTATATATTACTCATGTTAGGATAGATAAAATTGGTTTTGAGAGGGTTTATGATTAAATAAAATTGAATTGTCTTGGTTAATATTTGTAACTCTTCATCGAGAGACCTCCATTTCTATACACATAAATATTTGAACGGTTGTTCTTCGGGGAAGAACATGGTATACAGGATGAAGGGAAATAATTTGATGATTTTTTAGTAGTGATTGGATATTTTATAAGCATCATAATTCTTGAATAAGGGTGGAGAGTTGGTTTTATTTTATATGCAAGGAATGGGATAGAGATAGAATTAAATAATGTGTTTAAATAAAATTGTTATTTTCATGAGAAAGTGCAACCAAAGGGATAAGGTTTTATATTTATGATAATATAAGGTCAATTTATCATTTTTAATTAAGTATTAGGAAATATTATATTTCATTCCTACACTTATCTCATGGGTTGACACCTAATAATCATGTATTAACCATAATCATGGTATCAACATTTTAAATTTTTTACTATTCATTAGAACAAAAAATGAAATTGGTATCATTAAAAAATTTGTAAATATGAATAAAAATATGAAATAAAATATATAAATTTCAGTTTCAATAATAATAATAAAATAAAATTTAAATAAGTGTAAGAAGCATAATGAAACCCCGTTTTAGAAATTCACATTTTAAAAAAACCAACTAAATTTACATTCCTTACCTAACTTGAAAAAATATGAAATTATTGAAGAAATATTTTATTAAATATAAATTATATAACTTTCATATATATACTTAACAAATATTTATTTATTTAATTTATAATGATTGATATTCTTTTCCCATATAAATTTATTTTTCTAAAAATTATACATTTTACATTGGAATGATTTTATCTTTATTCCCTACTATGAAACAAATAATATATGGGCTATTATTAATTTATAAATAAACTTTGTTAATATATTTCATTGATATAATTTTTCAATAGTTATCAATAAACACTTTTAGATAAAAATACTTAATATGTATACAAATACATTTATTTTAAAAATATGTATTTTAATAATAAAATTATTTAATTAAAATTGTTTGATTATAAAAATATTTTTTCAATTATAAAAATATTTCATAATGTGGTTAATTCTATTCATACTCACTAATTTAATGGTTTGGTTTTAATGTTATACTAAATCAATTGTTCATTTAGACATGGGGTTTGGTGTAAATAAATGTATTAATTACCTCAAGTTTATTTCAAGTGATATTTATTTACATCCTTGTGGTTTTACATTCTAACCCCATTAAAATTAAATATATCATTTATATTTTAACTCTAAGATACAAACAAATGAAAATATCCCTAATTCAACAGATCATCGGGTTCCCATATAGCTTCCTTTAATTTTGTCTTCATCTAGTGAACTTTAACCAGGAGAGAAATATTGTTTTGTTACACATTATCCATTCTATCCACAATTTATACTAGTTTTTATTGACGTGAAATATAATGGTAAAATTTCATATCCTCCATGTTTATTAAATGTGATTGATTGGGAGTTTATTTCCTTAAAATTGATACAGAGAACATAAAATGAACATGAGTGTGGTTTGGTGGTAGAGATAAGTAATAATAATCTATATCAATATGATCATGAATCCAAGATGTGAAATTATAAAATTGGATTAATTATCCCCTCTTTTTTAATTTCATAACCCCAATTCATAAATAATTTTAAAACAATACGTTTTCACCAACATAAAAATATATATCTCCCCAATTATTTTCAGAAAAACTCAAATATCATATCCAAACAACTTTGATGAGTTATTGAGTGGATCAAATATTCAATAAAATTTTCAACATCTGGATTATATTAATATATATTTCATTCTCCATGTTCAATCTATTATATTTCATTTCTCCACTTTCTTTTATTGATGGCTTCATCAAGAAACATATATATTTTTGAGATAAAGAAATATTTGTAATAAAACTATAATATATTAATGTGTTGACAATAGTCGCCATTAAAATGTATATAATATGATATTGAATTTACCCTAGGGTATAAATTGTTATTTTAGACATACCAACATTTATGATATTGATATGAAATATAGAAACAAAAATATGAATTTAGATCATTATCAAGACTTCTCCAAAACATAGAGGCAAGCCTCAAATATCAAACAAATAAAATATAATGTGGTTATCCATCTAACCTTACCTCTTCATTGAAATGTATCCAAGATATCCAATCAAGAAATAAAACTTCCCTAATAACAATTAAATGTTATAATATTTTTAGTTGATTGACTATAAACCATATAACATTATAGACATCTGATGTTTTGGGGAGTTCGATGATTAAATCCACGGTCATGATTCCCATTTTAATTTTTGTATGGGAAATGGTTTTATGATACCTTTGTCCTTCTGTCTCTTATAAATAATTTTATCATGTACCAATCACTAATATACATAATCTAAAATATATCTCCTTATGTCATATCATAATAAATAATCTTTCCTATATCATTAGGTATACATATATTCCAGATAAATAGATAATTATGAGCTATGAGCTTATTTTAATAGTTCATTCTGCATGTATGGTATTTATATGAAACATAATCTGTTAGTTTATCATATAATTCTATAAAAATCAAGGATTACCTAATAATCATTACTCAACTTCATTATTATCTCTACAAATTTTTATGAAACTCTCTAATATTCACATTGATAATGAGTTCAAAAATCATTAATATATATAATATTTGTATGAGTTAATATATATTTAAGGTCCCATAATATAAAAATGTATAAATATTAGATCCATTTATCTTGATAATTGATAATCTAGAATGATCCTTTCAATGAAAACTGTTGATTACCTTGTCTATCTTACCATGGTAGTAATGGATTGAGTAGGCATGATTATTAATAAACATCAACCATCTTCTCAGGAAAATTTTAAATTTATTCTGGGTGAATAAATACATTTTCATTTTATGAATAGTATATTTGTCAAAAATTTCACTTTATATTTAATCCCTATGCATCCTTAATGAAAATAAAAGTTCTCCTATCTTTATGTCATAATTCATGTGATTTTTTACAATAACCTTCAATTGGAGAGAGGTATACAATATCACCATGTTATTTTACAGACAAATCACATCCCATTCCATTATTTTATGCATCATTATAAATAAAAACTCTTTCACCACTATAGGTTAGTGAGATCATAGGTTCACTGACCCACATGATCACTATTTCCATGAATTTTTTATCTCATTCATCAATCTAAAGGAACTTGACTCTCTTATGAGTTAACATTGTGAGTATATTAGATATAGAAGATATTTTTTTTTTCAAATAATCAATAAACTCAAGGAAATATATAAAATCTACATATATCGGTCATAATGGTTGGTTTGGGACAATTTTCAATAAAATTATTCTTTCAAGGATGGAAATATATAACATCCATTGACATTATATGACTAAAAAATGTAACTCTCTATTGAAAAAATTCATCACTGGTAAATTTTTCATATATATTTTCATTACGTAAATGTCTTCAGTGCAATAATAAAGCAATTTTGATGATCTTAATTACACTTATAATATATAATAATTTCATGTAATGGACCATCTCTAGTAAAAAACATTAAACCAGAGTATAATACCACCCAATAAGGTCAAAAAAGGCAAAGGAAACAAGTATCAAATAAAACCAAACCAAAACTAAAACTAGATTAAAAATGTGATGAAAAACATAAAGCTATATACAAAAAAACAAATACATATATTCTAAATTAAAAAATATTAGAATTATAAAAGACCAACTGGTCACTATTTTAGAAACTGTCACCTCCAAACCAAGATACACCAATGGAAAATATGAAAGAAGAGGTCAAAATTCAACCAGATGCTGATTCTTTTTTCTATATCCTATTGTATGACATGTTAAAACTCCTAAAAGGTAGAATTAGGTTGTGAGGAAAAATACCAGTTGGATACCACCATATATTATATACAATGTCCAATACCAAGAATTCCCTAGTTATGTATTTTAAAATAGAAACATATTCAAAAATAAATTTCATAAATTGAAACTGATTTATAAATTTATTTCCCATTTTTTTGTAAAATAATTTCATTTTAACAATCAAGAAATATGAAAACAATATGTTGTAAAATAGGAAATCATTCTCATGCGTCATAAGGATTGAAAGGAAACACATATCCATGAAATACCATCCTGTAATTCCACGTGATACAACCTCATATAAATATATGAGATCAACCACCCAAGATAAAAAACATCATCTTCTAAAAATCTAAAAATGACCAACCATGGTACCATTTTGGATCTATCAAATGGGAAAATATGTAATAGATATAAAAAAGGATAAACAAAGAAAATAAATGGATCTAAATGATATCAATACCTTCCACATTCATTATATATGAACAAAACAACCTCTATTGGTTCCACACACACAATTGATTCTTATTAGTGTTTAATGATACACCCATGGTTGCCAAAGTTCTATTATTGTTAATGTAAATTTTAAAATCATTATAAAAAGTTATTAGAAAGTTTCAAATCCAAGATGATCAACTTTTGAGTTTTAAACCACATTTCAGAATAAGAACATATCCATTATTAATGAAAACATAATTTAAAATATTTATCATTAAATAAGTCCCTTGAAATCACAAATCCCCAAAATTCAATGAACAACAAAAGGGATTTATCAAGAATAATTTGAAATTCATGGAATTAACCCATTTTATCAGAACAACCACCTCAAATCCATATGAAACTAACTGACTTCAATAAGAGTGATTGGAAACTAATAGATAGGCCTTCAATAGATAAGGCATGATAAGAAACTGCAATGTATTGATGGAAAAAACTATACAATCTTGAATATAAATCATAAATCCATCTAATATAGTCGACACACCAAAAGGAAAAAATATATAGAAGGAAAACATACCTTGAGTGGTGTACCACAACACTGTAAATGATATATCATTAGATGTATAATCTAGAAAGATAAGAGATCTCCAAAATCATATAAGTTTAGATCTAGGGGTAAGAGAGTGAGGATTGGGTATATGGCATGAATAAACACCCATAGGAATCTCAAAAAGAATAATCCTAGAGATTCACAATACATGAAATCCCATTACATGATATGAATTCCAAAAAGGATAAAAATAGTGACCAACACATTACCTTTTCATACAGCCCCAATTTTATACATTATATGTTGTACACACCAAAAAACTGCATGCAAACATCACACCTAATAGTATATCATGGATTCTCCATAGAGCCCATTACATGGAATAAAATATATTTAAATTTAATGTAATCATTCAATCAACATTAAATAGGAGAATTCTCCATAAAAAAACTCAAAGAACCTGGGATGTTTTCTAAACATTGGGAAAACCCTTAAAATACATTAAAACATTAATACAGGGTCTCAATTAAATCATAAAAAATTCTGCCCATAAACATTAATTCATTTCCCTAATCAAATTCCCTCCATACCTTTCATTCCTACAATTTCACCAAAACATAGAAGATAAAAAATTATTGAATAAATGACTACCTAAAAAGTGTAATGAGGTGTTATCATCTCCCTACCATAAATTACTTATTACCTAGAAATTCCCTAGGATTTTTGGAATGGGAAAAATTATAGTTAACTCCTGCCTCAAAAAAATTTCCTTCCCCAAAATAATTTTCCAATGACATCCATACATCCACAAAAATAAAATCAAAAGAATCATTTTACCCCACAATACCTTCTCTCAGTGATCAGTAATATGAACTCGATGCCAAAATGGATTTTGGTCAAGATCAACATACTCTCATCCAATCACATGGAAAGGATGCGAAATATATTACATTGACTAGGAAAAATTAAACAAATCCCAGATAGATGTCAAACCAGATGAAACATAAAACTAATATGACTCATTTACATATTGTAAAATGATATCAAATGGGCTCACAAACCTCATATTCAATTTACCCAACTCACCCATTCGATGATATCCCATTAGTGGTGAATTAATATGAAAAACTAGACCACCATCCTCAAACTCTTGTAGCTAACAAATATAGTCTGCATAAGATTTCTGATGACTCTATGTTGTGATAAATCTATTATGGATCAACTTCACCATCTTTGTTTCATCTAGAACAAGACACATCTTAACCATGTCCATCTCTCGAAAATCACCCCAGTATATGGGAGACATTTATGTCCCCACATATAAAACTAAAATAGATCTATCATAATTCATTACATATAACAATTTTTATAGGAAAACTCAAGTAGATGGAAATTATTTTACCAAGATCCACTAAAAGAAATCATACAAGCTCAGATCATACCCTCCAGAACCAGGATATCCCTCTCTATCTATCCATTAATGTATAGATTACAATCCTTTCTCAATGTAATCAAGGAACCCATAAGCTCATATAACTATTTCTAGAACTAGGGTGCGACCTTCATGTCCCTATCAGATACTACCATTGTGGAAATCTCATGTATTATCACAATCACTCAGACATACAACCCCTCAACACGTCCCACATTTATTATCTACCTAAAATGAAAGAAGTACTCTAGTTTCGTGAGTGCATCAATGATAACCCAAAACCCAACCTTCCCACTCAGAGTCCATGGGAAACCAATAAATAAATCTGTTGAAATATTATCCTTTTTTATACCATAAATGGCAATGGATGAAAAAAACCCATAGGTATCTTGTGTTTTTACTTAATTCTATAGAATGTAAGAAACTAAAATAGAAAATCCAAAATCGACCAGCATATCTACTTCCACTAATACTGAAATCTAAAGTCCTGATAAATCATGGTAGACATAGGGTTTATAGCCCCATAGGAATAGTTTACACTATCTATAAAATCCTCCTCAGGAAAAATAAAATAACTATCATACTATGGAAGAAAAAAGATCCACTAGGAGTCCATAACCGCTCACACAATGTCTCTACACCATAAATAATATAACTCAGGAATTATAAATTATTGTTTAACACTTTCTCGAACCAAAACTAATCATCAAAAATGAGTTAAATTTCATTGAATCATAGAATGCATCTATGCGAACCTCATCTGCACACAAGATCATCTTAGTAAAGAACACATCATAGACAATTATTAAACTGATTCTTCCAAAATTGAGTTAGTAATTTTTATATAAACACACTAGTAATGAAATTTCCCTTACTAGGTGTCTATGTAATATAAAATATAATTCTTGGAGTCACTATTCAGAGAGTATCTCTTGCAGGATTAGATCCCTATTAGTAAAAATATATTTTTAACTCTTATTACCATAATGAATAGAAAATTGTTCCCCCAAGAGACAGGGTAGCCACATTATTATTGCAAGCATAACTGCTAAAAACTCAAGATTATGTGTAAGGTAGTTCTTCTAATAAGGGAATAAATGACATGATTCAAAGGCCACCACCTATTTCCCCATCATCAGGACACTTCCTAAACATTCACTAGAAGCATCATATAAATAATCATAACCAAAACCTAATTTGGGAACAATCAGAACAGGTGAATGTTTTTTCCACGCCTTTAACTCCATGATAAATATCATGTAATTGTCGTTACACATAAGCATTACACCCTTGACAGTAAAATTTTTAATCGATGATGTGATCATTGTGAAATAATGATCAATGTTTTTATAGTATTCATCATAAACAATAAATTATTGAATATCAAAATCTTTATAATACTAATACCATTAAATAGAAAACTTATCATTTTATGATTCACTGAGACACCCCTCTTAGATATCACATTCCATAGAAATATCACTTCTAATAACCAAAAATCATATTTGGAAATCTTACCATATAGATGATGTTCATTCATGGTATAAAAAATGATATCCAAATAGGTAATGTACTTATCATTTTACCTGGAGAATACCAAAATATTATAAATGAATACAACATCACTAAATTCCATGAACTAATGAGTGATACAGTTCATCAAATCTATAAACACTATAGAAGGGTTAGTAAGACAAAATATCATAACCAAAATCCCAAAAAAACCATATCAATTCCAAAATGCGGTCTAACTTATATTATATTCTCTAAATCTAAACAGGTGGTTCCCTAATAGATGATTTATCTTTAAAAAACAACACACACCATTAATATCATTATAGAATTCATTAATATTAAATAAGAGAAATTTATTTTTAATGGTCACCCAATTTAAATTCAGATAGTCAATAAAAATATATGACTCATATATGCCTTCTTTGATAAGATGCTAGGCAAAATAACAATTAATTTCATAGAATAATAAATCATTTGGATTCTAGGTCATCCTGTTGGATGTTAATTTACACTAATACAACAGGTTCCATATGATAATATTTTATCGAAATAGGCATCATAATTTGGAGCAGGTCACTAGTAAACTCGATCTCTCTCTGTAGAGGTAAACCATAAAATAATCCATAAATACATACAGGTATTCATACACAACTATAGGAAGACAACTTAATATTAATAGGTAAAATAAATAATGATCATCTCTTAAAATTGGCATAATATTACGCTATCATTTGGAACAACAAGCCCTCCCTTCTTAATCTAGTGTCTCAGTCACTCTGAAAAACATGAGTAACCCTATAAGAAGATAACAATTGAACATGGAAGTGATAATATTATCTATGGGGAAAAAATTTATAATCCAATCCATGCTAATAATCATGTTAATGATATCTATATAGAGTATAAAAAGGGTCCACTCTTTATCAATGTTGGCTATCATCACCCGACACGTGAGACGCATTAAACCCTCTCTATTCATCATTCCCAAAGGCCTAGAATTATCAAAGAAGAATGAAATAATATATGAATTTAATCCCAACACTTCAACTAACAATTATGATATAAATTTATTATTATAACCAATATAAAAAAAAATTATCACCATAGAAGATGAAATAGACCTCGTGCATCTAACATTAGATTGTCCTACATCATATATCTATTACGAATACTCATTCATATAATGAATACATGTCATAGACCACTAAAACCCCATTAGAGTAAGGATTAGACCCACCAACCATAGAATCACTTTTAAAAAACAATGAACCCTTATTAATAGTGGATTTGGAAGTACTCTATTAGGATACCATAGAACAAAAGAGTTTTAGATGTCTAGATCATCCACTAACATGAAAAGTATTTAGATCCCCAACAAAAATTTTCTTGGTTATATATGGACACCAACACTAACAAAAACCATTTCTTACTCTTCTGAAAAAGCCCCCGAAATTGGTCATGAATAATTATGGCTAGCATTGGGCTTCCTTTTCTAGCCATAAGATATATTCTTGCTAAGAACTGTACAAACAGAATCTCCACCCAAACTTGTCTTTCCATATATGTATTCTTTGACTAATTATTCATTATCAACAACTTCAAAATTGGTTGAAATGAAAATAATAATAAATTTCAACCTAATATCATTCAATTATACCAACTCAGTACTCCAATCCATTAGGTACTCATTAACTACAAGCATTGGTGCCAGATTCACAATCATAAAAAATGGATGGAATACACCAACCCAAAATTCCCCACCTTCACCATGGCAAGAAAACCCTGATTATTTTCTCCAAATAATGTATCTGGTCAAAATTAATTATTATATTTTTTTATGGAATCCTTAGTATGTTTTCATACCGATTTTAGAGAAAATAGAGTCCCATTATCTTAATACCTGTCCCTCGAGAATGTATGTAGAAAAACCCACCATTAGATCATCATTAATATTAAGATCCTCACAATCCAGTCATAAAAATGATCAGATTGTTTTGTTCCTTTTTCACTATAGAATATTGGTGTATGGTGCTTAGTTATATCAGTTCTACGATTGGACACATGTTTTGGGTTTCTAACACCAGCATGACCTTGAGTCCGAATAATGTGGATTAAAACACCTTCCAAAGAAGTCCCCACAAGAGTATTCACCCACAATTCCTATATCATAAATTCTTATATTAGATTTTTAAGAGATATTCATAGAGTCATTACCTAATAAAAAATAAATAACAGCCAATTAGATCATGAGAACACTAAAAAATAATATGAACAATTTCAGTATTAAAATAAATTATTTATAACAATGAGAGTATTATGAAATTATAAATTATATCAATTAAATACATCTCTAAAAGGGAATAGGTCAATTAAAGTGAACATCCCCTGGAGTTCATTGAAATTGTTTAAAAGACCAAGTCTCAAATCAATTAAAATCACATGACCAGCCATTCAAACTCCTGTTTATTCATGGAATATTTCTTTCAATGCCAATTTTCTACATTTATAATCTTAATTTTCATGTTTCTAATTATGACTACAGAGGAGACAAAACCAAACATAGGAAGGGTTGATACACTTTAGACTGATTGTTCCCTTTGATACCAAATTGTTCCAATACAGCCTAGTGCAACCAAACCTTACAGTTGATCCATCCAACACATGGTGGGTAGAAATAAGAGAAGGGAAAAATTATTTAATATAAAAAAAATACATATAAATACATTGAAATAAGAATAAAAACCTACATAAAGATGAATAAAAACTAATATGTATAGTCTAAACCAAAATAATACAAATGATATAAGAAAACTGAGACTCTATGTGACCAACCATGTCTTCCAAACCATCTCATACTAATGTAAAAGATTAAATGAGAAGCATATATGATAGAACATTCCCTTAATTTTTTCTCTGACAAGAAATACAAAACATAAAATCTTAAAGGAAATAGTGGGGAGTGAGCACAATGCCCAATAGGATACCACCACTGAATCTATATATTTTCTCATATCACGGATACAATATTTCTAGATTTTGAAATAGAATTATTTTTATATATCATTTTCATAAATCCAAACCCATTTTGGAATCATTTTCCATTTGGGTTTTAATAAAAGCTTTAATAATCATAATCTAAAAATAATAAAATTAGAATTGGTAAATTATTAATTCATATCCATGCATCATAATTTAATAAATATTCACATATTAGTAAAATACCTTCATTTGAATCCATGTGATAAAACCTCATATGAAAACCTATCAGCTAAATTCCATGATAAATGAAATGATTCATTTATAATACATTAATGAACAAGATGACTCTTATTTTATATAAGGAATACAGGACAATACATAATATATATAAACGATCCTAATCTAGGCTATACTTTTGATTCAACCAATATACATTTCTTCTACAATCTATCAATATCAACACATCATCCAATAGTGGCACCACACACAATAATGTTGCATAATTCTATTTCTATATTAAACCATGGTTCCCAAGGTTCAAATTTTTTTAAAAGTTTATTTTAAAACCATTTTCAATTATTTTAGAAAACTTCAAATCAAATTCAAACTGCATTTGTTTTTAAAAAATATAATATTTGAAAAAAATATGTTTTTAAAGAAAACCCATATAACCATAATTTTCCTTTCCATTAAATTCCTTGAAACCAAAAAACACTTCAATTAAATTAAAAATATAATGATTCTAATTTTTTTAAATTCATAGGATTGAACCATTTTAATTAATCAACAACATCAAAATGGTATAAACATTTACACATTCGAAAATAGTGATGGGAAACCAAGAGATTGGACTTCAAAAGACATGGTGTGATACGAATGTATAATGGATTGGTATAAAATAAATATTCTTGAATTAGAAGAATAATAATTTCTAAAACAGTGTCCATGAAAAAAGGAATGAAGAACCATAAGGAAATCTTACCTGAAGAGCCATGTTGCAACAACCCTGGTGATTGATTGGAAAATGAATAACATAAAAGGATATGATATCTGTATAATCGTATATGGTGATATTTTTATTGATGGATGGTGGAATTAGGTGGAATGGAAAAATAAACACCCACATAAGGACCTAAAAACCATTCAATGAGAATTACACTATGTGTAATACCATTAAATGATGTTAATTCCAAGTAGGCTGAAAATAATGAAAAATAAATCACCATTTTATTAAAAGTCAATTTCAGAAATTATATGACATGAAATCGAAATACACAAGATGTAAACATACCATCCTATAAAAAAATCTTAGATTTTTGGTAGTGTCTATTACTGATCATGTAATTGGATAATATATAGAAAGTTTCAAAAAAATTATCAAAAAAATATCAAAGAACCTAGGATGTTCTCTAAATAGAAGAAGAACCAATCAAGGCCATTTACAAATTAATACATGAACACCATTAATTAAAAAAACATACATCCCTCAACATGGGGTCATTTTCGATAGAAAAGGCTCTCCATCCAATTGAATCCCTCAAACGCACAAAAAATGATGATAAATAATGCATGGACCATGGAGTACCATAATGGGATAATGGGGTGTTACATAACATAGAGACCCCCACTTTTCTTATATATGCATTAAATTAATTTTTCAAAATACAAATACCATTATACAAACAATCTACGAATGTCCATATTATTCTAGTGCCATTAAAAAAATAGAAACATGAACACTATTATATAAATGAGTGAAATCCTCTCCAACTAGATTCTTATTAACTAGAATCCTTCTCAGAAATATCAAACATAAAAAATGTCTTTATAACATGGGGGGAGGGAAAATAAAAATAGGTTATCATTGATTCTTTTTATGGGTAAATAAAAGATACATGTAAGAATAATTAAGAAAATAAGTGTTTTAGAACATGATCATGAAAATAGAAATTCATACTCTTCATATCAATTTTCATAAACATGAATCATGGCATAATGTTTCGCATTTTATAAGACCTAAATTATAATTAAATAAAGAACCAATGTCATAAAATAATAACCTTGGAATAAAACATTGAATTTTTGTAGACACATAAATATAGATATTTATTTTCACGATAGTCAAGGTATTTTTTCCAAGGGAATTTTTTTGAAAGAATTCCTTTACTATATGAGGTTCTCACCATATTCTAATCATGTATTACTAAACCATGTTCAGTCCCCATTATAGCCTTGTAATACTGAACAATTATCATTTCCTATTATATATCTGTAATATTTAGTTGAGTTCAATTACCAGTCTAGCTGTGTTTATCACATGAGATATAAAAAGATACCCAAAGAAGTGGAGGGACATATATGTATCACCCATATCATAATGAAATAATGAAAACTTGTTCCAAAAAACCATAAAAAATCATATCATAACCCATGAAATGTAATGGGTATCATAAATAGGTTACAATATCATAACCTATAGAAAAAATATATATGTTTCATATTCATTTCATCCAACTGACAACCATTGAAATGGGAAATGATTTCATAAACATATAACCCTTGAAAGATAAATAGGATTCATAATGATCATGAAATTAAGAATATATCATTCCTAGAAATAATATTAATTGAACCATTAGATCATTTCCTTGAAGTTATTGAGTAACATCAATAGATGTCATATTAGACAGAAAATAAGTTTGAAATATGATTCAGAAATGTGTCCTCAGTAAAATATCAATTATTCACTGAAAAAATCTTTTTAATTTATAAAAAACATTTTAAATATTATTTCATACAAAAAATTAAATAAATTCTAAAGAAACATGAAATAATTTTGAAAAAATATTTCCCTGAAAAAATACAAAATAAGCTTAAAAAATATTTAAAAATAATTAACATTGAAAAAATTTGGAAAACATATAATGAAATATGTTTTTTAAACCCTTATATCATGAAAAAATATGAAATAATCTTGATCATGTTTTTAAAACAATTTATTTGAAAATATATTCAGAAATTATAAATAATGCTTGAAAATATTTTGAAAATATTTTTTTGTATAAAATTTATAAAAGTATATTGAAATAAATGATGAAAATAATTTTCCTTGATAATTTATTTTGAAAATAATTTCTTGAATATATAAATCATAAATTGGGAAGAACTATCCAAATAAATTATGGAGGGTAAATCTGTACATGTTGTACGAGGTAAAATAGAACATTTGTTTTTCATAGTAAAAAGGTTAGAACATTGGATTTTTCCGAATGTGAAATGAGGATTCCCTTGAAGATATTGGTAAAATAATAAAAGGTCTAAAATTCCTTTTAAATATTAATGGGGATTGATACAATATTCTTATAAGACTTTTTATAAAACATTGACTTCAGCCGAAGAGATGTTTAAGTCAAGATTTCTTAGAAACACTTTCTTAACTATCTTAAAGATTTTAACAATACATGAATATATCATGAAATACTAGGGGATAAGAAAACTAATGAATTTTCTTGAGAGATAGGATATGATATTTCATTAAACCAATCAAATGCATAAAAAATCATGAAATGAAAGGATATTCTTTCAATAAACTTTTATCACTTGTTAACATGGGCTTATACTTCTAATGTATAAAATGGAAATTTCATGAATATAATAATATCATTAAAATATGTAAAATAATGATATATCATAAAGAAATAATGTGTATATACCTCAAAATTAATTTTGGCCCATAATAAAACCTGAGCCACAATGAAGGAAAATTTAGAAACAACTATTTTACAGGTTTGGTAACCTTTGATACATATACCCCATAAAATAAATGTCATATAATGGATATGTAAAACATATATATTTAACTATAAAAATCACTTATTACATTAATGAAAAGTACACAAACCACACAAAAGGAATGGGAGGTGAATAATGGATGTATCTCATGAAAAAAATTGACATGAAATGCCCTTACCTTGTGTCTTGACTATAATTGTACTCATAAAAAACATTGTTATAGTTAATATAAATTAATTATAAATATATAAAATAATATTATTATTAATTATAATGACATCTATGGTTTTATTATGAAATGATATTACCCACTTGTTGACAATTCGATGCAATGGTTTCATGTCAGGTAATATCCGCTTTGTTTTTCACATTTTCCATAATTTGTTATCTCATTTTTCATGATATTTGTATAATGATTTATAGAATATAAACTAATATTTAATTATAATGTATATTATGTATAATTTTATTATTATTATCCATAGGATATTTATGTTTGAAATGGAATACACCATTTCTGGGGATGTTAAGCTGTACGTACGCATGAACACTATTTCTGTTTAATTGTCTTGTTGAAAGAAAGAAAGAAAAATAAATACATATATATATACGTAATTATATATATAATTTTTAATTTCTATTTAGTATATCATATATTTAATATATATTCACTAAATATATCCATTATACCTTCGATGTAGTGTATGAAATAATCATATCACTTTGAGGGGAGATTGTCCACACATCCTCAAATGAAATTATCATATTCCAAAAAATTGAATCTATAACGACATGTGTTTAAATATAATTATATAATTTTAAATACACAATAAATATAATATATAACATATGTATATTGATTTTCCATCATAATATCAACCGTGATAGGAGGTAATATAAAAATGATCAGTCATCATTTATCTAGGCAGTAGTTCACCATATACGTAATTTATTTTTTCATTACCCATTAGGTTGAGGTGTCTGTAAGAGTAGTCAATACCCACAGTAATAAAGAATAATTTTATACTGAAGGTATATTTTTTATGAAATAATGGAATAGATATATTTGATGTCATGTATAATTAAAATGAAAGAAATGATCCTAGGAGAAGACGTTACATCTTAATCAGGTAACATCAATTGGATTGTGAAAAAAGGAAGCCTTTGAAGACTTTTTTTCAGAAAGGGAGGCTCATGGAGGTATAATGGAATTTTTTGATGTGTTTTGGAAAGATATTGGCCAAACATAATTTGTTTTATAGGTGTTATTAAGTGGGATATATGGTGGCCTTTTTTAGTGATGGTGGAGTGGCACTCTTGTAAATATTTTAAGAGAGAATTCCACCCATGTTAATCATGATAAGAGTGTATATAATAATGTTAAAAATACATTTAATGGTATGATGGGGTATAAATATTCCATAAAATGTATTTTGGAAAATTTTATTGTTCATTTTTGGCATTAATGTTATGATTTTTTCCCTTATTATGCTTAACTTAACCTTAATCATTGTAATTAATTTTAATCAATTTCAAATATCATTTTTCTCAAAAACAATGTTTAACTTATTAGAAAATATAAATTATTCTGATTAAAAATATGGAATCCATTTTTAAAATATCTAATACGATAATTGTAAGAAATAATTTTAAAATTAATCTTTCAATCATGTTGAAAATATTGATTTTTAAAGTAAAAATGATCAAACATTTACTAAATTTATATCCAATTACAATGGGAAACTAGTAAAAATTAAAAAAATTAGAATAATTGATAAAAATATAATCAAATTAATATTTTAAATAAAATTCAAATATAATTTAACCTTATAAATTAAATAGATAAAAAAACATCTTTGAACTAAAATCCGATAATTTTCACTATTCGTCTAAAAATGATGTTTCTTATAAAAATCACAAAAATGTACCTAATATTATTTCAACATTATAAATTCAAAAAATAAGTTCATTTTACTAATGTGAATTTAAGTTTTTTTAATATAATATTTTTTCACAAGACATTAAATTTTTTTGTTTGATAAAATAATATTTTCAAACATATTGGAACATTATAAATCATTATATCGTTCATTAAAAATATGTTTTATTTATTTAAAAAATTATAAAAAAAATATTTTAAAATTAGTTATTACGATAAACATTTCTATGTTTAATGGATATGTCATAATTATCTCATATAAATATTTATTCATGAAAATGGTGTTTCATAGAAACATCTATGTTGCGCGTAACATAAGCCATGTCGATGATCCATGTGATGTATTCTATGTTTATGTTCCATGTAACGTATTCTCAGTATGTTGCATGTGAAAGTAGTTTAGGAATTAGTTTATTTATAGATATAATTAATTTGTTAATTTATTGGATAAAAGATCTATAAATATTCATGGTGTGACACATATGATCTATAAATATTACCTCCAACTGATAAAGGAAATCTATAATCAAACAATTTGTTAAATTGATGAAGTGGGTAGGGGAATTATTATGACCATATTTAATCACAATAAATTTGTAGTTTCCATACATTTTGTATAACTTTGTATTAGGAATTCCTTCACTTTTAACTCAAATTTTGTAGTATCTAGACAAAAGATAATTCATATAAAAAATTGGTCTTCTAGAAACTGATAAAAGAAATCATAAAATGGGGAAGATGTAGCTTACTATCGATCATGGTAATGTTATGTTCCTAAAAATCAATTATTAGTTACATTGAACAATAATTATTAAAAACATTATTAATAGGTCTTCTCCATGGTAAGACTCAGGGTTGATTTAATCCCTATCAAGATTATCATGTAGTTTATTCTTATATTCTTATAACCAAATCATGGTTGTAAAATATTGCATATTTGAAATATGTGTACAATTAACTATAATGTGAATTTGAAACTCACCATCATGATCCAAAAGAAGTATAGGTAAATCCTCATAAAATAAATCAATAATACAGAATACAATACACATATATTATATGTTTATCATTAACTTAGTTATATGAGATATATACTGCATATGAATAGTGATGAACTGGAATAAAATTTATTTAAATTATATGTGAAGTTTATATATATCATGCAACATTTATAAAATCATATTTTTGTTTGTAATATTAAATGCGACATCATTAATTTTATCATTAATTTGGAATGAATGTAATGTAATCCAATTTTCTCCTAAACTATCATCAAATATAGCTAATGGGATAATAATGAAACTTGCCAAATGTGAAATCCCCCAAAATATTTGTTGGAGAAGAATTATCTATTTTATATGTGAAAATAATAAATTATATTTTTTCACAAATATATAATCATATAATTATAATTGTGGAAACGTGATACCCTTATTATTTTCTTCCAATACTAAAGAGTGTTTTGATATATAACAAATAATATGTCTAATGTTATAGAGTTGATGGTTATTATACCATTCTCGCTTTATTCCCATAAACAATATCAGTAATATTAATAAAAAAATTATTTCCCTTTTTTTAGGGATTAAGAGGTTTACAACCTCTCTAATCAGCATTTACCATTATATTTGATAACTAGCTAGCTAAATTACCATAATCACTGCATTTCAAACAATTGTGTGTGGGTTGTGCATTTCATACAATATTCTGCCCATTAACATATTTAGGTATATTCCTCAAATCACATTAGTATTTTATTTCTTAATGAACTTATTTTCCCTAAATAATGAATTTACAAATTCCAATATGAAAATTTCATCCCAGATTCCTTCCACACATATTCTATAAAGGAAGTCACATCATTTTTCCATCAATGGTAATTTTTTTTATTTCTGTTAAAGTCTATCTATTCACTTAAAAAAACTATGGCACTGATGCCTTAATATGATATTCATTTATTCTCATACAGCATATTAATTTATTCATTTCTACTGATGAATCATTAAAACACTATTTTACATATAATTATAATAGCATAATCATACCTATAATGTATTGTAAATATTTCTCATATATACTAAGGGATTATTTATCCTTCATATTTTTATCAATGAATTATTTCTCAATAAAAAATTATGAAATTGTTTTTAAAAAAATAATTCTAAAGTCACTCCCCTCAATATAAATAATGTATTCTTGTTTCATAGTTTTCTTGATAAGATCCCACAATTGTTCATATTCACTTTCCAAACAATAAACAACTTTGATGGCCTTTTTATGCTCTAAGAACTAAAAATGAAAAATATAATTTACGTTGTATTAATCCACATATAAATCATTAATTGATCAGAAGACCCAATGAAGGTGGGTTTATAACACCCCATTATTTTATCAATTTTTTTATTTCAAATAAATTTAATTTATTCAATAACTTTCTATACATGAAAACCCGATATTAAATGAACTGTTATATGTTATTAACATATATAAACATTACCATTCAAACATATATAGTAAATTGGTGATTTTTAAAATAATAATATAAATTAAGAAAATTTTATGGTTCATATAAACTAATTTACTTCAAATAGATTACAGATGAGAATAAAAATAACTTTAAAGTAAAAAAATTATATTTCATAAAAATACTTTATAAAAAAATTATATTTTAATTAATTAAATTATTCATCATTGGAAATTATTTTATTAAAATTTATATATTATATATTCATGAAATTATTTTATCATTGATTAATATTTTTTTTATAGAAATGGGATAAGGATAAATTTAGTTTTATGCTTAAAAATTATTTTTTTTCTAAATGTTGGTTCATCCTATTGTCCACACGGGTATTAAAATTAATTTTTACATATTTAGAAAATTTATTTAACATAATAAATATCAATTTTTTATTCATAATGTCAAAATTAACTTAGATTAAATTTTTAAGAATTTTTAACAAAATTAATTTTTTAATAAATAATGTAATAAACTAATATTTGTTAAAAAATGGATTCTTATTTAATGATTAGAACAGTTCCATATTGTTTTAAAATTATAATAAAGTAAAATTATGTCAATATAAAATTAACGAGTAAAATTTATGTAATTTTGAAACAATTTCATATATACCATTTATATAAAAATGTTTTATAGTTATGGAAACATTTATTTTTGATAAATGTAATTTCATCATGTTTGTGGGTTTAATATTAAATTTAATCATGAAAATTAATTATTTTTAATTTAGTAAAATACGTTCCATATTTTTAATAAGAATTATTTATATTAGTTGACATGGTAAATAAATTTTTTTATCATAATAAATATTAAAAATATTAGAAATTAATTATCACAATTGAGGGTGAAAGAGGGTTTTTCATATTACATGTGTTTGTGTTAATTTTTTTAAATACACATAGGATTTTTATTTGATAAATGTTATTAAATATTTATAATAGTTGTTTTAAAATTATCAAATAATACAAATTTACATTTTTTGACAAATGGATACATTGCCATTGAAAACAAAAAAGAGAGTTGTTACCAGGGTGAAAAATAAAATGTTAAAAACGAGTAAACTTATATGTTCATGGAATGAAATATTTCAAAAATGTTTTTTAGTGGGGGTTATGTCCCATTATATCCCTACAATCCAATATATATCCTCTTTGGAGGTCCTTTCCTTAATAGCGACTTCCTATTATTTATTTTCTTGGGTATTTACAAAAATACCACTCTTCAATTATAAAAGGGAACTTCTCCTCTCACTTATTTAAAACTCTTAAGACATTTAGATCAAATGAATACAAACAAAATCTAACCAAAAAATAATTATCCATTTTATAGAGCATCGTTTCCTATCGTCATACTTGATCTAGGGTCTTTAATAAGAGATCAAAAGAAGGGTTTTCTAAGTGAAGGTAATTGTCATCACTAAACATTTTATTAATATTTTTATCTTATCACCATCATTCATGATTTAATAATTACATTATAATAACATTTCTAACTACCATATAATTATTTATTTATATTAATATAATAATTTTTATTAATATCATCTTCCATTAAATTGGAAACAAAATTGTCAATCACTTGTATGGCGGACTACTACATCATGAACTGATGTATTTGGTTTTCTATAACATCATTTAAAAGGATTATTTAATGATGGATTTAAAGTATATATATGATACTATTATAATTTTATAATTATAATATCTCATATAACTTTTTACCATTCAACCCATTAGAGAATGAAAACATTGCTCATTGGTATGTGTGGACTACCACCACTACAGAGCGATGTGATATGTTATTCATTTTATATTGACATGGATGTCAATAAGGATATATTTAATGAAAATATATGATATATATGATATAAATATATCTTGAAATGTGGATTTAATATTTAATATTCTTTTATTCCTTCTTCATTAAAATGAAACAATTTTCATATGTACGTACAACCTATCATCTCCTTGAATGATATAATTAATTTTCTATCTCTAAATTTTATGTATTATTATAAAATACTATATAATGAATATACAATATATTTTAATCACATTTAAAATTATGGAGAACATGTACACATGATCAATGTAAATGGATAGAAACTTCCATTCCAAAACATACATGAAAAATGAAGTATTTTTTAACCAAAATGTGATTTAAACAAGGAAATTTTTATAAAAAGGACATAAATAGTCATAATTGTATCATATATGTTATGATATGTATGATTATGGTTCATTAATTGATTTATAATAAACCAATATTTAATATTTTAGAGTTTTTTATGAGTAAAAATAAAATTTAAACATGATGTAAAATATTATTATCACAAATCATCTTCTTTGGGATATATAATATGTTATAAAAAAGTCTTATTTTATGAGGTTCCAATACATCCCCATTGATATTTTATATCATTAATTTATTTATAATAATCATATTTAATGTTTCATTACATTTATTATTTCATGTGGATTATGATTCCTATGTTTTCAAAGAACATATGAGATATTTACTCGCCCATAGTTAAGGTGAAACAATATCCATTTGTTGGGTGAATTATCCATTATAATTTTTTTAAATGAAGAAAATTTTAAAATTTAAATCAATGTTATAAAAAATAAATACATATAAATAAAATTAGAATAACGCAATATATTTTTATAGTGGTTTGGATCTAAATATTCCTAATATACTCTTCACCACTCTGGTTAATTGAGAGAGATGATACAAACTATAAAAAAAATACAGAATAATAAAATAAATTTATAACACCTAGAGTCACAACCAGATTAGAAATACAATTACTACTAAAGACTTATGTGATAAAATAATTTACTTTTTCTATGTGGATGTTGATCCGACACAGTTTGGATCTTCCAACTAGATGCACAACTCAATCCTTGATTCTTGTTTCGGTGTCACAAACCAATTATCCTAAATTTTAATTGGTAGAGTATAAAATAAAAATTAAAAAAATATATTAATATTGTAACCCCCATGATTTCATAGTATGTTATTTTCATTGAATTCAATAACTTGCGCTATATGCAACACCGAGTTCGAGCGCACCACGACGTACCAAACTAGCCGTTCAAAAGTTGTTATAAATTGTATTAATTGAATTTGTAATTTTATATAATCCATATAATTTTAGAATCCATATTATGTGTTTCATATACATAATAAGTAATTTCACATTTAAATTTGACATAAACACATGTCGATGTTTTGATAGTTTTTACTTTTTTAAAAACTCGTTTTTCAATTTTGACAACGGGAATTAATTTTAAATTAATAAATCCAACTAATATGTTTTAAATGTGTTAAAATAGAATTCATTTTTGAATTCATAATATCCAAAATATATTATTGTATATTTTTGGTATTTTTCTAAAAACATTCAATTTATGATGAATGGTGAAAAAAACACTACATTATTGGTTAAAATTGAATTATTATTTAAATAATTAATTATTTAATTTTTATTTATTTTAGGTCCAAATTTATATATAATACCTATATATGTTCAACGTAAATCATTGAATGTAATTTATAATATGTTTAGACATATACAATTTTATCGAACTTTTTACCGTCTTTTACCCACCTCCTAGGAGCATTTGAAAATTTGTATAAAACATAATTAAACCACATATATGGGTTGAATTTCAAAAATCTGAGAGAAACAGTTGATATCAGTATGTAAAATGTGGTTCAATAAGATGAAAATAATTTTTGATGAATAGTAACTTTTTACTTTTATTTACCACGGTTAATAGTAAATAGGGTAAATAATGATAAAAATGAAATTAGTATTACACTAAAACTTGTAATAATTCAATTTGATAAGTGTAATTCGACCAAAAACAACCTTAGGAATAATATATGATACTTTAGATCCACTTGTATTAGATTATGACATTTATTATTATTTAATTCAAAGAAGAGTTAAAAGTGTTAAATTCAATGATTAATAAATAAACCATTTTTAATATCAGGTTAAACATAAGATAAATTAGAATATAAATATTAATTAGAAAGATAAAATTATTTCCTACTTAATGGTATTTTTTTTAATTTTTATAATTTAAATAATTAAATTTGATTATCACTGAATGGTGATGTATTAATTAACATATTAATGAACGATTAAAATAATTGACATAATAAATATCCAAATAAATCAAATTTGATACTTTTAATGAATGAAACTAATTTTATAGGTTAATATTACATGTTAGGGTTGATTAAATTTATTTATTTATAATTAATAAATTTCTTTGGACTTTATGAAAAATCAATTATTAGATAATGTCAGAATTAACATAATTGATTTTTTAAAACAAATACAATATTATGGGTTGATATAATAATCTTAAAAATCTACGGCTCATCCAAAAGACTTATTTAATGATAATTCTATCATTAATGAATAACTTTGGGTTCTTTTGAATGTTTATATTATGTTTATTAACCATATAATATAAAAATACAATGAGACATTGTAAATTTCAAACTATTTAACTTAGAGTTAAATCTAAAAGATAAGATTATTATAGTGTCCCAAACCTGTCTAAAACCTACTGGTTGAGAGTTTTTAGACCCATCCCAAACTTATCCTTTAAATAATTAATTATGGAGACATTATAAACCTAAAATTATTTTATTATAAAATAATATTTCAATATTTTCCTAAGGTGCCCCTCACCCCTCTTATAAAAGAACACTTCCCCTTCTCTCAAATTCAGACCATCAAAGCCATTTTTCATGGCCAATACCTACCCAAATATCCTCCCAAAAATACTCCATTAATCATAGATACCTTCCTTTATTCATAAATACAACCTATGGAGCCCTTTTGATCAAATCAAAAGGAAGAACCTGAAGAAGAGGTAAATATTTCATCATCTCTTTCATGTTCTTTTCTTCTTCCACTTCATCCTTCCTTGATGTTTCCATTATAAATTAATAACTCCATTATCATTAATATACTCTGATGTTATTATAAGAATTGTACAACCCTATTCATTATTCTATCAGTCCTATAAATGACAAACTAACCCTACATGTGTACGTACAGATTACCGTCTCTACGTCGTGGTGTAGTTTGTCATTCAAACACATCATCATTTGGGTGGGTATAATAATGAGTATAAATGATGTAAATAATAATTATTACATGATAATTATTCTTTATATGATATACCATCATATTATATTCAATTTTAATATTAAAATAATTATATTGTCGCTCGTATGTATGTACGGATTACAGTCTCCACGAACGCGATGAGATTCCTTCTCCATCATATCTATTCAAGACTAATTTTCATTTGATGTTTAAGAATAATGTTTTGAAAGACGTAATATAATTCAGAATATGAATAAGATACATATTATCCATGAAAAACATTACTTACATAACAATGTATATAAAGGAAAAAGAATTAGTATACACCCAAAACGATGATACTACTGAAATATCATTAACAAAGTAATATTAGAAGATCATATATGATATCATATTAATGTATATGGTTCTTGTATTATTTAAAAATTATTATTTCACCATTATACAATAGTTTAACCTAACCTCGACCAAGGAAAAGTACAAGGTAAGGGGTTTATTATCAAAAACGTAATTTCACGAGATCTATGTTGTATTGACACTATTTCCTTTTGTGTGGTGTATGTACTAGCCGTGATTGTATTACCTATGCAATATAATTTAATCTATGGGTATTTTCAACTTCATTTAACAATCCTTATTTCATGGGGTGTATGTTTCGTGAGTTACCAATTTGGTAAGGGAATTTCAAGTTTAAATTTCCACTCATTGTTCTTTACACATACTTCATTGATTATTTTACTCCAAGATTGTGTGTGGAATAACTATTTACTATTTATGTAGTAATTTCCACTTCCCTTTTTTTGGAAATAATTTTGATACACATAATCACTCCATTGATTATTTCTCTAATCATTGATATTAACTTGATAAGAGTAATCATAACTCAATTTCAATTCATTGAGTTAAACATCCTAGTCAATGGTGTTGTTTTTACAAGAATATGTGTGAGTGGATTCTAATTTATTTAAACTAAATATCCAACCATATTTAGTGTATTTATATATTTCACACATAATTATTTCATTGATTTATCATAAACATATGGATACGATCTTTATAAGGTATTTCATCTCAACTTACATTCTATTGAGACTTCTTTGTTGTTATGCACCAATTCACTTTTATTTGGGGTATATACTGTACTTTGACATATTGTATAATGAATCCCATTATTCTCATGAAATTATAAAGTTTTTATTATATCAATTATTTGTATTCAAGCATCTCTCATTTGGTTACAAACTCTAACTAAAATATCATTTTAAATGTTTAAACAATTTATTCTTCTAAAACATTCTTATTAATGTCCATGTTTAAAACAATTGATTTAAGGTTTTGTTTATATAGACATTAATGTTTTAAAATTGAAATTCCTTTTTAAAGTTTCAAAGTGGTATGGGAAACATTGATTCAATAATCCATTTTAAACAGCTTTTTGATAAACAATGATACTTTTAAATGTTTTCATGTAAAAGGGATATTTCTATCGAAGATTTTTACTATGAATTTTCAACTATGTCAACATCCATTACAAGATATTATTCATGATCAAGGTTGATTTGTTATGATGAAAATATTTCGGTCTATGTTGATGTTTTTGTAATATGTTTGACTGTGGATGTGTTATTTTTATACCATTCATGGTTTATGGATAAATAATTGACATTTCTTATGCTATTTTTAATATGAACTTTTATTATATGTTTCAACCTTTTCATTTTAGGAATGCATTTGACTTAGTAAATGATGGGTGGAACCTGCTATAACTCCTAGATTAATAGGTAGGTCTCATGAGACAAACTAGTTTCTTGAAACAAGGCCTTTAAAAAATCTTTTTTGTAGTCTTGGCAGAAGTTCTTGACTATGTGGTAATGATGACACGACCCGTCCCTTATGCCCATATCGTGACTACCCCAAGCCCTCCATCCATAGGATAGGGGATAGAGACTAGAACCAAAGACGTAAATCCCTAAACTAGGAAGGCATTTTCTTTATAACTATAAACAAACACAATAGAGAACACAAATGGAAGGAAAACACTATATAAAACATTATACAAAAGAGTGCTGAAAAGTAAAAGTGGCCAGAAATACAAGACCAACTGTAATGTACAAGTACAACTGGAAAATGACAAAAAAGCTGAAAGGTGAAAGAAATTCATGTATCGTCCTTCGGGAAATCCTACCTGATGGGTAGGTAAAGATAGCCTCCACAACGCTCCACGTCTGTCCATCTCCTCTGTGTATCGATTCATCGTATGGTCCACCTCTGGGTACCGTCCAGTCCTAGTGCTCTCAGCCACCATCAGTGCTGTCAATCATCTACATCCAACACAATGAGGTGTTGGCATAGCCCATGCAGGGGTGAGTATAACAATACTCAGTATGGACCTTGAGACCCTCAAAGTCATAGAAAATCCATCAAAGATAAACCACAATGTATGATTTCAACAAATAACCTCACTTACGTATATGCCCATACATATACCTAAGTTGTCATGTAATCCATCTCAATCACAAGGAAAACAGAAGTCTCTAAATCATCTCAAACGAGGATTTTTATTCTAGCGGTAGTATTAAAGAACATCCCCAGTCACAGTGTCGGAAATTTCGGCTGATGGTGTACTCCTCCTCTATCGAGTACAGTGGGCCTGCCGCATCACACATAGGTGCTTCCACCTTTCCTTGGACTACATAGGTACTCCTACTGTTGATTGTCGTGGTTCTGCTGCGTCAGACAGTGGTGCTCCCCACCATTGGTCCACCACACCACCCAGAGGTGATCCCCATCGCAGCCTGCTAAGGTACATCTCTTTTTGAGTACCGTTGGTCTTCCGTGTCACAAAGAGGAGCTCCCCACCATGAGTCTACCACGACACACAGAGGAGCTCTCCACTAGGCTAGTTGAGTCACTATAAGTCGAATCTGTCATCAGTCGTCAGGTCATAGCCATCAACTAGGTCTCTGTACTAAATTTGCTCGTATCCGAGAGGATCCGCTCCATGATCTGCTGAACAATAATCCAACTATCACGAAGTCCCACATGGATGTATCTCACAGGTCCTACATGGTGAAGGGGTCTCATTTCAACTGACAGCGTGTCAATCAAACACCCAGTATTTGAGTTATTAGCCTTTTAGTCCTAGGGGGCTCAGTTGGATTTGGGTACGAACCAACCTGACCGTAACTCAAAAATAACCCAAAAACATGTGGGGTATACTAAAAGAGACCTTCATGATCCAAGACTACAACTGCCTCGGACGGTTCATCAAATGGTCTTCCGGTGCCAAAGTAGGTAATGGGTTAGTAGAGGGCCCGGGTCCGGTCCGACCCAGTCGGACCGACTCGTCCCAACCCAGTCAGGGTCGACCCGGCCAGACTCGCTAGGTCTGACCTAGCCCATTGGGAAGGTTAGTCAGTCAATCTCAGCTTGGTCTGCTGGGCCTGGCCTAATGGACTACTAGAGTGGTTTTCCCTGGGCTCGGGGCCAGTTAGGCCCAGAGCGTCACTAGGGCGCGGCCCGCTGCAGCTTGGCCCGGTGGGCGTGGTCGTGCCGGTTCGGCCAGGGAATCGCGAGGGGAGCTGGGACACCAGATCTGTCAGGAGCCCGCAAGGGGGGCGGGGCTGGTCGGCAGACAGGGATGTCGCGTGGGAGGTGGGACACTGGCTCGGCTGGGTGGCCGCGAGGGGGTTGGGTAGGCCGGCAGACCGTGTGCGCACAGTTCACGTGAAGGCCGGCTCGGGGGTGACCGAGAAGTAGCTCGGCTAGGTGGGTCATGGGTAGCCGAGTGCAGCCAGGCCGACAGCTAGGCGGCGTCCAGGAGAACGGCTAGGCAGGCGGCCAGGCGGTGGTCGGGTGGCGGCTGGTTTGGGGGGATGCGCGATTAGGTGGGTCATGGGTTCGGCAGGGTGCGGGCTGGTGTTGGGTTCTACCGGGGCGCATGGGGGGTGTGGGTAGTTGGACGGCCGGGGAGTTACGGAACTCCATGGGGGTGGCGCGGTTCACGGAGGATGCGGGTAGTGCGACCTTAGTTGTTTCCGCCTCCGTTGCCTCTTGCTTCATCGCCACCCCGATGTTCAATCATGAACAAGATCGACGGAGGGGTCGGGCCATGTGGGTTTGGCCTGCACCCTCCGGGATTATGGTGGTAACAATTGGTTCTCATGAATGAAGCACAACATTCCACCTGAAAAAGATAATCATCATTGTTCATCGTTTTTATAAGAATGCTAAAACATGTCACTTTTATATAATCTATACCCCTACCTTTGTTTTGTTGTTCTTCTTTTGTCGACAGAGTCACGAAAGGAACACGGAGGAGACTATCATTCGTCATGTTTTCCGCACAATTCCAATCCAAGATCGTGCGTTGGCTTTTTGACGATGATAAGGAGGGAAGATGCCCTATGTCGGTAGGTGTCTGGGGAATAAATTTGAAAAATAATCATCACTGGCGTTCTTCGCGTTCTTCGTTGGGAGGGGAATTCATCGTTGGAGAGGATACATTTCTCCAAGTGCTCTACCTCTCCCAAGCATCCACCAAAATGAAAGTTCCCAAAATAATAGTTTGCCTATTTTTTTAATCATTGGCACAAAATTCAAAAAGGTGATTTAATTGAAAGGGCTCCTCCAATTTAATTCATTAGGTTAGAACATTAATTGGGGAGTTGGCACAAATTATGAAACTAGTGGAGTTGGAGAGGCACTCCCTCATTAATGAGGGAGAGTTGAGAGTTTATACTCTCTTCCCATTAATAGGGGTCGGCTAGTCCCCACCCCTATTATTTAAATGTGAGGTAATGGTCTCGGGTGGTCCCCACATCGTAACCTCTCCCAGGATGTTATATTCAGGTCGTCCCCACCACCATAACCTCTCATGGGAGGTTAGGGTGTGGCGGTCCCACCTCCAACTCTGATGTGGAGATTTTATCAAACAATAACACACATGGCAACATAAAATAAAATAAAGTGATGTACACCTTATTTTTTTTATAATAATCCAAAAACTAACTTTTATTCTCCACCATATTCCATCAAGGTGAAAGATTTCTTAAGTGAATACTGGCGGTTCTAGTTCAACAATTCCCTCAAGTTTTAGTTCCAAGCACCGGTTCAAAAGTTATAAAATCCTGCTCTTACGTTTACTGAACGTACCAGAACAAAACTTCAAAAAAAGACTCTGGGCACAACGGGCCTCAGAATCAAGCGTCGTAAATTTTTGTAGACGCGTAAAAAAATCCAATGTATTTTAGAAAAAAATTTCCATCGAATATCCAGGCTTTAAATTCTCCCCACCCCAGGGCTTTACGTCGCAATAAGCTACAACTCAAAGTAAGGGAACAAATGAGGGTACTGAGAACGCATCTAAGCCTCCCTATCTCATGTGCTCTCTTGGAGGTTCATGTGATTCCAGTTAATGCACACCAGAGGTATCGACCATCCATTAAGAAATCGCTCTTGTTGATCCCCAATTTCCAATAGAACCTACATGAATGTCTCCCCATCGTCGACGTCCACCTCCCCATGTTCGATCATATGAGATGGGTCATGCACATTTCTCCTTAGCTGAGATACGTGGAAGACGTCGTGCACCCTGTATAACTAAGGTGGAAGAGCTAAGCGGTAAGACAGATCGCCTAATCTGCTGAGGACCTAGAAAGGTCTGATGAATCATTGAGATAACTATCCACCTTAACCAAATCTCTGCAGAACTCTTCGTGGTGAGAACCGTAGAAAGAGGTGGTCACCATCCTCGATCATTTGAGGTCTCAGTCCCCTGTTAGTATACATCATTTTCCTGCTCTATGCAGTTTTCATCCACTCATGGATGATCTGAACTTTCTCCATATTAGCTTATACCATCTCTGGTTCTTCTTGTGCTTACTCTCCTAGGTATGTCCAGCACAGTGGTGATCTACAAGGTCGACCATACAATGCCTCAAAAGGTTCCATACTGATTGTGGAGTAATAGATGTTTTTATTGAAAAACTCCACCAAGGTAAGAGATCCTCCTAGCTATGATCGATGTCGAGGACACAAGCACGAAGCATGTCCTCAAGGGTCTGAATGGTCCTCTCGGTCTTACCATCTGTCTGAGGATGGGAGGTGGTGCTCAGGCGAAGCAGTGTGTCGAAAGCCTCTTATAACCCCTTCCATAGCCAGGATGTAAACTGTGCGTCATTGTAAGAGACAATAGAACAAGTTACTCCATGTAACCGAACAGTCTCTTGCATATTGAGGCATCCCAAGCTCCCTACTGAACCCTTCTCTCTGATCGGTAGGAAATGGGATGACTTGGTGAGTCGGTCAGCGATCTCCCAAATCGAGATGTGACCCCTAGATGTAGATGGATGACCCATTACGAAGACCATGTATATCCCACACCAACTCTATTCTGAGAACTCTAAAAGCAGAACCAAGCCTACCAGTACCTGTTGATCCTCCTTCACTTTCTAAAATGTGAGGCATAGGGAAACAAAATCTGCTACCGCCTTCTTTATACCAGGCCACCAGTGATGTCATCGAAAGTCCGGGTACATCTTCGACACTTTTGGATGTACTGCTGGAAGGGATGTGTGGAATTCCCTCAATAATTTCTCCTGATGTGGCACTGGTACCAACTTAAGTCCTATGAATAGGATTATGTGCCCCCCACCTTCCAAAAATACATCAGGAGCCTTCCTTGTGGATATTTGGGCATGTCATTCCTCACAGTCAGCATCCCCATGTTGTGCCTCCCTGAATCCCTGAAGATGTGGGGGATTCACTGTAAGAGACTGTAGAAAGGCTGGTCCATCTCTATCTACAAAGGATATCTGTAAGGCATCAAGCTTATTATCGCCTCTCCTTGAAGCTGTATACCAGACCTCATGCTGAGTGCATCTGCAACAACGTTACCCTTCCTAAGAGTATATGATATCATGAAGTCATAGTCCTAGAGGAACTCAATCCCTCGCCACTGTCTCAGGTTCAGGTCATTCTGTGAGAAGATATACCTGACACTCTTGTGATCATCGTATATAGTAAAATGCTCTCCCGTATGATAGTGTCACCACATATTCAAGGAAAAGACCACTGCTGCTATCTCTAGGCCATGGGTAGCAAAGTTATGCTCGTGTTTTCTCAACTGTCGAGGAACATATGTAATAACTGCTCGCTCCTGCCTCAAGACACACCCGAGTCCATACCCTGATGCATCACATTAGACTATATACCCTACGCCTTCTTCTAGAAGCCTCACTATGAGGGCACTAGTCATCCTCTACCTCTTCTCCTGAATGCTCTACTGGCATCTCTCCGACCACCAAAAGGGTTTCCTTTTCTTTGTCAAGGCAGATAGTGGTGCTGCAACTCTGGAGAAGTTTGGAATGAACCTCAAGTAGTTCCCAGCTAATCCCAGGAAACTCTGTACCTACAACTCACTACTGGGTGGCTCCTGAGCATGTACTGCTTCAATCTTCACTGGATCATCTACAAATCTAGCCTATGAGATGACGTGTCCCAAGAAGTGAACCTATTGGATCCAAAACAGGCCCCTCGAGTGTTTACCATAAAGCTGGTGCTCGTGGAGTTTGTCTAGTACTATCAATAAATTGTCGGCATGATCCTCCTTAGTAGTCGAGTAGACTAGAATTTCGTCGATTAAGACTATGACAAAGCGATCAAGGTATGGAAAGAAGATCATATTCATTAGTTCCATGAACACTACTAGAGTGTTGGTTATGCCAAAGGGTATAATCATAAACTCATAGTGGTTGTACCGACACTTTAAGCTCGTCTTCTGTACATCCTCATCTCAAAATCTAAGCTACTGATAGCTTGATTGGAGGTATATCTTCGAGAGCCATCAAGCTCCCTTCAGCTGATCAAAAAGGGCATAAATCCTTGGGGGTTGTTACTTTTTCTTCACAGTCACCAACATTAGGATACGGTAGTAGAAACAAAGCCTCAAGCATTCATTCTCATTCTTAGAGAATAGAATCGGGGCTGCCCAGAGAGAAACATGGGTCCAGATGAATCCCTTCCCCTAAAAGTACTCAAACAGTACCCTCAGCTCACATAGCATAGTGAGAGCCATCTAATATACTAGAGTAGATATCTTTTCCATACCGGGGTACATGACAATTTATAAGTCAACCTCTCTGTGAGGAGGTAGTCTTGGAACATCGTCAGGGAAAACATTTTCATACTGGTCCACCACTACAGGATAGCTCGGACTCTCAACATCAAGTGATCCGAGGGTAAGGCATGCCAACTGATGAGTGATCGGTTGCACCCTCCTCCGAGTATGTTCAACCGGTACTACAAAGGCTCCCTTCTCTCCGGTGAAGGTGAACCTGGTCCCATCTGTGTGGAAACACCACACTTTGCACCTAATACAGTCGATGTGAGCATGAACTATAGACAACCAGTCCATACCCCAGATGACGTTGTAAAGCCTCGACACAGCTACTTGGAGATCCCATCCTAGGATATAGCTTCCTAGAGTAAGATCGCACTACCAGCACCAGTGATTAATTGTCAAATCAGTTCCTGTAAGAGTCTCTTACTGTAAGGATCGAACTAACAGCTCCTTCGGAATCTCCACACTCCGAAAGAGGGATGTGGCAATTAAAGAATTACTGGAACTTGTGTCTATAGGAACTTAAGCTTAGGTGGAATAGACACATATCGTAACTCGAATCATCTCCAAATATCTTTGATCATTGGCCTCATTTGCCTGGCGATGAGCTATCCCATGTCCACCTTCTCCCTGTGGTCGTGGTGGACCTCCTTGTGGTGGTGGTGGTAACACCTCGAATCATCACCCACCGCCAGCTGCATGACCAGGTCCTCTATCATGTCCTCCTGCACCGTACGGACCACCTCGATCGAATCCATGCCTCTGCCTGGGAGGTCCCTCAACTGTCTGGGGATCATCTGAATAGTGGGTCAGATAGTCATGAGCCATGTGACCCTTCCCGCTGCACGAGTAACACTTCCTACTATTGGCATGTTTGTCACTACCCCAGGTTCCCCGCACAATAGATCATCATTCCTACGGTCATCTACCTATGGGTCTGGTGGTCTAGGACCTCAGTGTCATCTGTCTACTCCTAGATATAGATGACTTCGTAGCATGAAAACTAGTAGTGGGTCTCGCTATTGGTGACTCCTCAACAAGGAAACTCTCCACAAGGAGGGTTGTCTCTAACACCCCAGCCTGCGTCAGGATTCTTAGGGAGATCATCAATGCTCTGATCCCTCCTCTAGGCCCCTGCTTGATGATTCGGGCCCTAAAGAATGGGTTACACACTATATCTGTGGAGTAGCATGAGAGGTCGGTGAACCTCACTGAGTACTATGCCTCTATCATGCTACCCTCTTATAGATGCATTGGCTCATGTATCTGAACCGTACGTAGGGTGGCTGGGTCAAACTCCACCCGAAACATTCTCTCGAAGTCTACCTAGAGTAGTGTTGCCTCGTCATGCACCTATTGCATCAGGCTCATCCATCTGCATGCAGCTGCCTGAAGGAGCCTCGCCGCACGGATCACCATGAAGTCTGCTGGTGTCCCTACTAGCCTGAAGTCTCTCACCACAGCCTCCATCCAATCCTCATCCACATATGGGTCAGTCTCTCCCTAGAACTAGAGTGGCCTCTGGTGCTGGAACTCATGAAACACTCTCAAGCGGCGTGCATCATCTACTGTAGGGGCTGGTGGCATCGGTGGCCCAACAGGAAGTAGTACCGTTGGTTCCTCAATTGGTAAAGGGCCCTCCACCGAGGCATCGTTGCTTGATGGGCTATCAGGGCGTACCAATCTCGGGGATCAAACTAGTCATCCATGTGGAGGCATCCTAAAAGAAACAGATGTGGCATGGTCAACAGAATACACCTGGTGAGCTGACCTGATTGAGCTGACATAAATAAAAACTTTTGAATACACACACACAATCAGTGTTTTCGTGCACTAAGTCAAAAATCAGTAGTCAGGGTCATGTTGTATGGATACGACGGCTTCCGCACAAACACTGGACTCCCTGAACTGAAAACCACACTTAGTAACCTTAACAATATGACTTCAAAGAAAAGAATGATTAGTGTCTTATGTTATGTAGTAGAACCGACTCCTTCGATACCAATTTTTCATGACCCGTCCCTTGGGGCCCCTACGGTGACTACCCCAAGCCCGTCTTCTATAGGGTAGGGGCTGGCGACTAGCACCGAAGGGGTAAATCCCTAAACTGGGAAGGAATTGCTTTTGTAAGTATAAAAAAATACAGCTGAACACACAACTGGAAGAAAAAAATTAAGTAAAACTGTATTCAAAAGAGTGAAGAAAATTAAAAAGGGCCAGAAATACAAGCCCAACTTTAATGTACAAGTACAACTAGAAAGGGAAAAAATAGTTGAAAGGAGAAATCATCTCCTAGATCATCCTCCGAGAAATCCAATCTGAAGGGTAGGTACAAATATCCCCCACAGCGCTCCACGTCTGTCCATCTCCGCTGTGTACCAATTCATCATAGGGTCTACCTCCGAGTATTGTCCAGTCCTCAGCTCTCAGCCACTGTCAGCGATGTTCGTCGTCTGCATCCAAAACAACGATGTACATGCATAGCCCGCGCATGGGTGAGCATAATGATACTAATCAGGGACCCCGAGACCCTCAAGGTTACAAAAAATCAAACAAGGATAATCCAATAATTATGATTCCAACGGATAATATCACTTAGGTATATGCCCATACATTACATAATTTATCAGGAAATCCATCTCAATAATGAGGAAAACACAAATTATTTGACTCTGCTCAAACCAGGATTTTTATTCTAGGGGTAGTATCAAAGAACTTCCCTAGTCACACTGTCAGAACCTCGGGTGATGGTTTACTTCTCCTCTATCGAGTACAGTGGGCCTTCCGCGTCACACAGAGGCGCTTCCCACTATCATTGGACTATTGAGTTACTCCTCCTATCGAGTACCATGGGTCTTCCATGTCACACAGAGGCGCTCCCACCATGGGTCTGCTACGTCACATAGAGGGGGTCCCCCTAGTAGCTTGTTGAGGCACTCCTCTTGTCGAGTATCGTGGGTCTGCTACGTCACATAGAGTTTCTCCCCACTGTGGGTATGACGCGTCACACAGAGGTGCTCACCACTGGGTTAGTTGAGTCACTCTGAGCCGAATCGATCACCAGTTGTCTGGTATCAGCCATCTGCTAGGTCTTTGTACTAAGCTTGATCGTCTCAGGGAGGATCCACTCCACGATCTATAGGTAGATACTCCCAAAATCATGAAGTCCCATGTAGAAGTAACTCAAAGGTCTGCCACATCGAAGAGGTCTCAACACAACTGACGGTGCATCAATCAGACGCACAGTCTCTGAGTTATTAGCCTTTTAGTCACGAGGGCCTGGTTGAATTTGTGTACGAACCAACCTAACCATAAGTCAAAAATACCCTGAACTTTGGTGGGGTATACTCAAAAAGACCTTCGTGGTCCAAGAATACAAGCTCTGCTGACGGTTCTTCAAACGGTCATACGGTACCAAAGTTATGGCCAAAGTAATTAATGGGTCAGTAGAGGGCCTAGGTCCGGTCTGACCGACTCGGCCCAACCCAGTCTGGGCCAACCCGGTCTGTGTCGACCCAGCCAGACTAGCTTGGTTTCACCCGAAAATTTGTGTATGTCAACCCATTAGGTTTGGCTCGATCCGTTGGGCCAGGCCCAACGAACTCTGAGAGTGGTTCGGCCTAGTTCCGGGGCCTGTTCAGCTCGGAGCGTCGCGAGGGCATTGTAACGACCCAATATTTTTGAGTAGTATATTAACATACTATTAATGATTTAATAAGATGTTAATGGTTAATGCAGAAATAGGAGTCGATGGCTTCATCCAGTAGACTCGACCCTTATGAAGCCCACTTATCAGAGCTTGGGAAGGAGGTAGCATCTGTGAGCTTCTCTTTGGACCAAGCCCAAGCCGAACTCCAGCGTGTCAAGCTTGAACGGAAACGCCTACGGGAGAAGTTCAAGTTAGTAGAGATTACTACCAGGGCAATGTTATCTGAGCCTCCCTCAGATTCTCTCACCATAGCACACCTTACACTTAGGTCTTATGCCGGTGTTATAAGGGGCTATGTGATGAGACCCTAGCTTCCTTGTGTAATCCTTTCGGGTGAATAAATTGAGATCTCTTCCTTTAGTGATTTTTGTGGAATTTCTTTTGTCCGGATAATTTTAGGATATATTTTTATTGATGAATTTTTGAAAAAGGGATATTTTAAAACATTTATGTAAACCCTAAATAATTAACGATGTGTAATTATTTTCAAAAAATAGTCTTCTACAAAAGTGTTCAGTAAGGAATTTGGAGTCTAATAAGATCAACTTAATTTTTTTATGAATAGTAAATTATGAATAGTGATTTTCCGATTAGGATTAGTAATGTGTCCAAATGGATTAGTAATTTCACTCAAAGAAAGTTTTAATATAATTTAGACACCTAGATTAGGTAACGTGATTCGATAAAATGGGTAAATAACAGTTTAATAAATTATTAGTCAAGTATTAGTTTTTTCGGGTAAATAGTGTTTTTTAATTAATAATTTAATTAAAAATAATTAAAAAATTATTTTTATAAAAAGGACTTTATTTTTGAACTCAGAGCATCGATATGATGTTAAGGTAATTTTTGGGGATTTTTTTGAAAAAATGAATTCTCGATGAATAGTGTTTTTATTTAAAAATTAAATTAAAATTATTTAGAAAATTATTTTCATAAAATGGAGTTCATAAATGTAATTAGAGCATCGATATTTTCTTAAGGTGAAATTTTGGGATTTTTCCGAGAAAGTTGAATTTTCGATGAATAGTGAAAATATAGTTTTTAAGTTACGAGTGTTTAATGACATCATTAAATGATGTATTAAGTATATATTCAATATGGTCGAATTATGAATAGTAAGATAATGTATGAGGTGTCCCAAGTGGCCAATACCATGGGAAAATACCATGGGAAAGCCCATGGTTTTTCCAAAACAACTAATGAGGTGTCCCTGGCCATTAATGACTTGTCCCCTCACTTTCCCTATAAATACACACCATTTCCTCCTTTAGTTTTCACTCCCAACTCTCCCCCAACGATGTTATGGTCTCCTTACCTCCCAAGGAGTCCTCCCAAGGTTCCCCCAAGCCCTCAAGGTCCAAAACATTGAGTTTCAAGAGTCGCATTTTAAGGTAAGGGATCCGACCTCTCTCTTTCATTTCATGTAATCTCTTTTATGTCATTCCTTTTATGCTCCATGTTATTATGTGAGAGGATGTTCTTTTATGTTACTCTTACTTACCTTTCATGTTTATATGATGAGATATCCCCTCTTACTCTCATAATTTCGTTTTATGAATGTTTAAGTGACGCCGTTAGGCTGCCGAATTTTCATAAGAGAAATCAAATTTTTGTCTTCCTTCAATGTTTTTCATTTCAAATGGTATTTCCTTTAAATTGCATCACCATGTCCATATATCCTTCTTATTCTGTCCCTATACTGTTTTATGGGTCAATTATGATTTTTCGACCCATGTTCCCTCTCTTTTCAAAGTTTTCTCAAACCTTGTAACAAAGCCGTTATGCTGCAGAATTTTCGTCTCAAAATGCCTCTCTTCTCTCAAAATTATTTTATGTTATAAAGTGAATACTCAAATCTCTTATTTCTACAGGGGTATTCACATATATATCAAAATTTTCTATTTTATTCTGGGATTTACATACATGATACCCGCTTTCCCTTTCCGTGGGTTTAAAGTAACGTAAAGATCATGTCTTTAAAGCAGTTTTTAAAACGTTATGATTATGAAAAGAAACCCATTATTTTTTTCTATATGGGTTATTTATGAAATTTTTGATGATGATATATGTGGCTCACATGATAATAAAGGAAAATTTAAGGGTGCGCCCTGATAGAGCTCCAATGCATTGGGTAAAGACTTAATCTCTAGAGATGACCATTTTAATGATGCCTTGGTGAATAACCTTTGTAATTTTTAACGACACTTTGGGGATGGACCTTGGTGAAACGAAACGATTTTCAATATTAAATGATGCAGCCACATCTTCATTTTATGAAAAATGTTATTTTTATTATGATGTATCTCATGATTTCTTTCTCATGCCTTGAAGTTCTTTTCATGTCCTTATTGAAGCATCTCAAGTTCACATGTAAAATGTTTCTCTTGTTTCCCTTACTGGGCCTTCTGCTCACCCCTTTCTTTTGATGTATGTCCCCAGGTTATGAGATGCAGTAATGAACCAAGGATTAACTAAAGGAGAAGCCTTTCAAGTGTTTAAGAAGAATGTTTTATGTTTTTTTTCATGTATTATGCTCCTTGTTTCCAAGGCACTAAACGTTAACGATCCTCAGTTCCGTGTAATGAAATGAAAGTTATGTCATAAAAAGACGGGATGATATAGTTAGTATCAAAGGTTGGTTTAGTTATTTGTGGAAATTAGGATATAAAAACTTTAGGAAGAACCCTATAGAAAAGTTTAAATATAGGAACACTTCCTGGTATTTTGGTTAGTATTGAGTAAGTGGTTTATCAAACAAATACATCCCTGTCTGGATACGAGCAGGTAGAGGCGGCGCTGGAAAAGATGTACATAGGGGTAAAACCCGAAAACACCGCTTTGAGCTAGACTCGAACGGGAACTGGTGCACGATAACGGGCCTTGCTGCACTCTTGGTTACGACACTCTCGGGGGATATGTTTCGTTAATCACAAGATTTTTATGAATCATTATGAAGGAATTATAAAAAAGTGTAATTTTCTAAGCATGAAGTCTTAGTTAAAAGATTCATAAATGAAATAAGTTTCTTACTACGGTTTTATTCTTTTAGAAAATTGCGGGCAATAGGAGGAATCGTGCCGATGGTGACCGCAATGCACCATGTGCTGATGGCCCTCTGATGGAAGCCAGAATGAAAACATTCATGCGAATGATGAACCAACTGACTCAAGTTATGAGTAATAACTTAAATCAAGCTGAGAGGTCGACCTCACCATGAAGGGAACAACACTCTGTTGAGTCCTTCATGCGTCAACTACCACCAACATTCAGTGGATCTACTGACCCATTGGTTGTGGAACAATGGATAAGCTCCATTGAAAAGATCATTTCTGTACCTCATTGTTTGGAATAAGAAAAAGTCACCCTTGCTGTTTACCGCCTAGAGGGAGAAGCTGATCAGTGGTGGTCACTGATCAAAAACACGAAGCCACGAGGAGAGATGGAAGCTATGGAGTGGGAAGAATTTTGGGGAATTTTGTTTAACAAGTATTTCCCTCGTTCCATGAGAACGAGAATGGAGAAAGGCTTTCTCGAGCTGAAGCAGAAGGAGAACAGATCTGTCTGAAGCTATGAGATGAACTTCACAAGGAATTCCCGTTATACCTCAAGCTTTGTCATGGACCCTAATGGGAAGGTTGATAGATTCTTTGGTGGACTACGACCTCATCTGCGGAAGAATCTAGCCAACAGGGACTATGATAGCTATGAAGAAATAGTTCGAAGTGCTATGAAAGTCGAGCTGGATTTTGGTGAGACACAGTGGTCTCACAAACCAAATGAAAAGAAGAGATCATTGGAGCCCAGTTTAGGGAACTCTTTTGATCAGGGAAGAGGTGGAAAGAAAATGCAACTTACCACATGCAATAAATGAGGGAATAATCATCTGGGGAACTACTTGAATGGAAGTGGCAAGTGCTACAAGTGTGAAAGAGGAGGCCATATTTCTTGAAATTGTCATAGTGAGGTGAAGCCTCATCTTCCCAAAACTAACGACAGAGGAAAGATTGTTCTGGCCCTACCCGAAGCCACATGCTTCAAGTGTGGACAGCTTGGGAACTTTGCTAACCAATGTCCAAATCCGAGTGCGGTGGATGGGAATCACCATCAACCTCAGCAGAGGCCAAGGGAGCAAGGTCGTGCTTTCGCTATCACAACAACTGAATTTGAAGTTCCGAACGATGTGGTAGAAGGTACTCTTGTTGTCCTATAAAAACTAGCAAGTACTTTATTTGATTCTGGTTCTACTCATTCCTTTATTTCCTCCAAGTTTTCAAGGAATATAGAATCAATCCCCGAACTGCTAGAGGTAGAGTTGTCAGTCAAGACTCCAAGTGGGATTATCCTTACATCAACAGTATTTATAGACTCTAGTGTTTACTTTGGTGAGAACAATCTTATCGCAAATCTAGTAGTCATTCCCATGATGGAATTCGACATTATACTAGGGACAGACTGGCTCTCAAAGTATAATGCTAAGATCAAATGCAGAAGTAAGGAAATCTCAGTAGTCTTGAATGAACGACCTACAGTTATCTTCTGAGGAGAGATATCCTGAACTGATCCCTATCTAGAAGCACCTCCTATAGCTTTCTTTATGGAGTTAATCGGTGATGATGAAGAAGGAAAAGGGAGCATACAAATAGAAGATGTTCCGATTGTTCAGGAATACATGGATGTATTTCCTAAGGAGTTACATGGACCTCCCCCAGAAAGAGAGGTAGAGTTCTCCATTGAACTCATACCTGGGTCTCAACCGATATCAAAGACTCCGTATAGAATGGCAAATGTGGAGCTAGAAGAGTTAAAGAAACAACTCCAAGACTTGTTGGAGAAGGGGTTTATCCGACCGAGTGTGTCTCCTTGGGGACCACCATTTCTCTTTGTGAAGAAGAAGGATGGATCAATGCGGCTATGCATTGATTATAGAGAACTGAATGGGATCACAGTGAAGAACAGATATCCTCTTCCAAGAATTGATGATTTATTTGACCAACTTCGCGGGGCTCAATTATTCTCTAAGATTGACATTCAATCTAGTTATCATAAACTGAGGGTGAAGAAGGAAGACATTCCAAAGAATGCCTTCCGATCAAGATATTGGCATTAATAGTTTACTGTTATGCCCTTCGACTTGACTAATGCTCCTGCTATTTTCATGGATTTGATGAATAGAGTCTTTAAGGACTACCTTGATAACTTTGTGGTAGTTTTTATTTATGATATTTTGATATATTCAAAAAGTCGTGAGGAGCATGAAGATCATCTAAGAGTTATATTGAAAACTCTGCAGAAGGAGAGGCTCTTTGGGAAGTTCAGCAAGTGTGAGTTTTGGTTACAACAAGTGGCTTTCTTGGGGCACATTGTAACCAATGAAGGAATCTTGGTTGACCCTGCAAAGACAATGGTTGTGGAGGAGTGGCCTCAACCCACAACAGTAACTGAGATTCATAGTTTCCTTGGTTTAACGGGATATTATAGGAGGTTTGTGAAAAACTTTTCACGGCTTTCTAATCCACTAACCAATTTGACTCGAAAAGGGGTTAAGTTCATCTAGAAAAAGGAATGTGAGGAATGTTTCCAAGAGCTGAAGAGGATATTGGTTACTGCACCTGTGTTAACACTACCCTCTATCGGAGAAGGATTCGTTATTTTTAGCGATGCATCTCTGAAAGGGATGGGGTGCGTCCTCATGAAAAATGACAATGTAATTGCTTATACATCTCGACAGTTGAAGATTCATGAGCAGAATTGTCCTACGCATGATCTAGAGCTGGCGGAAGTTGTTTTTTCTCTAAAGATATGGAGGCACTATCTTTATGGGGAGAAATGTGATATATACACTGACCACCAAATTCTAAAGTATATTTTCACAAAGAAATAATTGAACATGAGACAAAGGAGATGGTTGGAGATTATTAAAGACTATTATTGTTCATTTCATTATCACCCTAGAAGAACAAACAAAGTTACAGATGCGTTAAGCAGGAAAGATCCTGTTGTTCTGGCAACAATGAGGATCCTAGGAGATCCCTTGATTAAAGATCTAGTAAAACTGGACATGGGAATTATAAGGAAAGGGACATCATCAACCCTATCCCAAATGATTTCTCAACCTTCCTTACTAGAGAAGATCAAGAAGGCTCAAAAAGAAGATCCTTTGCTGCAGGAGAAGTAGGAGGCTGTAAAAGATGGGAAGTTCCCTGATTTCAATATTGATCAAGAAGGTGTATTAAAATTTCATACAAGACTATGTATTCCATCTATTCCGGAGATAATGAAAGAACTGATGGATGAAGCTCATAGATCTACTTTCTCTATACATCCGGGAAGCACTAAGATGTATAGAGACCTTCGTGATCATTATTGGTGGGATAAAATGAAGAGGGAGATTGCTGAATACACTACAAGGTGCCTGGTGTGTCAGTAAGTAAAGGCAGAACGACAACTTCCTAAGGGGGTATTACAACCGCTGCCCATACCAGTATGGAAGTGGGATAATATCACTATGGACTTTGTAACTGGTCTCCCGAAAACATCCAGAGGAAACAATGCGATATGGGTTATTGTGGACCGTCTCACCAAGACAGCCCATTTTATCTCTATTCGGGAAGATTTCTCTCTGGATCAGCTTGCCAAGATATACGTGAAGGAAGTTGTAAGGCTGCATGGGGTACCACTTTCCATCATGTTTGATCGTGACCCAAGATTCACATCAAAATTCTGGAGAAGTCTTCAATATGCTCTGAATACTGAATTGAATTTTAGTACGGCCTATCATCCTCAAACTGATGGCCAATATGAAAGGACTATTCAGACACTCGAAGACATGCTGAGATTATGCTCAATATAATTTAAAGGTGGATGGGATCAACACCTTCCATTAGTTGAGTTCTCCTATAACAACAGCTTCCATTCAAGTATTCAGATGGCACCCTATGAAGCTCTGTATGGAAAGCGATGTAGAACTCCCACCTTTTGGGATGAAACTGGTGAGAGAAAGCTTCTTGGGCCTGATCTTGTGCAAGAGATGACAGAACAGGTTCATGCCATCCAACAACACATAAAGGCTGCTCAGAGTCGGCAGAAGAGCTATGCAGACAATCGTCGAAGGCACTTGGAATTTGGTGTTGGTGACAAAGTCTTCCTTCGAATTTCTCCATGGAAGAGAGTCATGCGGTTTGGGAAAAATGGAAGCTCAACCCTTGGTATATTGGCCCCTATGAAATCCTTGATCTCATAGGAGCAGTGGCCTATCGTCTAGCACTTCCACCGAACCTAGCTCAAGTTCATGATGTCTTCCATGTATCTCTCTTGAAGAAGTACATACCCGACCCTTCGCATGTACTGAACCCATAGGTGGTACAACTGGAACATGACCTCTCTTATGAGGAGCAGCCAGTGGAGATCTTGGACCGTAGAGACAAGGTCCTAAGAAACAAGACTACCCACCTTGTGAAAGTGTTGTGGAGGAATCATAAACATGAAGAACCGACTTGGGATCCTGAGGAAACAATGAAGCAAAAGTACCCTCACCTTTTCGACTAGGCCTCAAGTATAAATTTCGGGGATGAAATTTCTTAAGGGGGGAAGAATGTAACGACCCAATATTTTTGAGTAGTATATTAACATACTCTTAATGATTTAATAAGATGTTAATGGTTAATACAGAAAGAGGAGTCGATGGCTTCATCCAGTAGACTCGACCCTTATGAAGCCCACTTATCAGAGCTTGGGAAGGAGGTAGCATATGTGGGCTTCGCTTTGGACCAAGCCCAAGCCGAACTCCAGCGTGTCAAGCTTGAACGGAAATTCCTATGGGAGAAGTTCATGTTAGTAGAGATTACTACTAGGGCAATGTTTTCTGAGCCTCCCTCAGATTCTCTCACCATAGCACACCTTACACTTAGGTCTTATGCCGGTGTTATAAGGAGCTATGTGACGAGACCCTAGCTTCCTTGTGTAATCCTTTCGGGTGAATAAATTGAGATCTCTTCCTTTAGTGATGTTTGCGAAATTTCTTTTTTCCGGATAATTTTAGGATATATTTTTATTTATAAATTTTTGAAAAGGGGATATTTTTAAACATTTATGTAAACCCTAAATAATTAATGATGTGTAATGATTTTCAAAAAATTGTCTTCTACAAAAGTGTTCAGTATGGAATTTGGAGTCTAATAAGATCAACTTAATTTTTGATGAATAGTAAATTATGAATAGTGATTTTACGCTTAGGATTAGTAATGTGACCAAATGGATTAGTAATTTTACTCAAAGAAAGTTTTAATATACTTTAGACACCTAGATTAAGTAATGTGATTCGACAAAATGGGTAAATAACGGTATCATAAATTATTAGTCAAGTATTAGTTTTTTTGGGTGAATAGTGTTTTTTTAATTAAAAATTTAATAAAAAATAATTAGAAAATTATTTTTATAAAAGGGACTTTATTTTTGAACTCAGAGCATCGATATGATGTTAAGGTAATTTTTGGGGATTTTTCTGAAAAAATGAATTCTCGATGAATAGTTTTTTTATTTAAAAATTAAATTAAAAATATATAGAAAATTATTTTTATAAAATGGAGTTCATAAATGTAATTAGAGAATCGATATTTGGTTAAGGTGAAATTTTGGGATTTTTCTGAGAAAGTTGAATTTTCGATGAATAGTGAAAATATAGTTTTTAAGTTACGGGTGTTTAATGACATCATTAAATGATGTATTAAGTATATATTCAATATGGTAGAATTCTTAATAGTAAGATAAGGTATGAGGTGTCCCAAGTGGCCAATACCATGGGAAAATTTTATGGGCAAGCCCATGGTTTTGCCAAAACCACTAATGAGGTGTCCCTTGGCCATTAATGCCTTGTCCCCTCACTTTCCTTATAAATACACACCCTTTCCTCCTTTATTTTCATTCCCAACTCTCCCCCAACAATGTTCTGGTATCCTTACCTCCCAAGGAGTCCTCCCAAGGTGCCCCAAGCCCTCAAGGTCCAAAACATTGAGTTTCAAGAGTCGCGTTTTAAGGTAAGGGATCCGACCTCTCTCTTTCTTTTCATGTAATCTCTTTTATGTCATTCCTTTTATGCTCCCTGTTATTATGTGAGAGGATGTTCTTTTATGTTCCTCTTACTTCCCTTTCATGTTTATATGATGAGAGTTCCCCTCTTACTCTCATCGTTTCGTTTTATGAAAGTTTAAGTGATGCCGTTCGGCTGCCGAATTTTCATAAGAGAAATCAAATTTTTGTCTTCCTTCCATGTTTTTCATTTCAAATGGTATGTCCTTGAAATTGCATCACCATGTCCATATATCCTTCTTTTTCTATCCCTCTACTGTTTTATGTGTCAATTATGATTGTTCGACCCTTGTTCCCTCTCTTTTCAAAGTTTTCTAAAACCTTGTAACATAGCCATTATGCTGCAGAATGTTCGTCTCAAAATGCCTCTCTTCTCTCAAAATTATTTTATGTTATAAAGTGAATACTCAAATCTCTTATTTCTACAGGGGTATTCACATATATATCAAAATGTTCTATTTTATTCTGGGATTTACATACATGATACCCGCTTTCCCTTTCCGTGGGTTTAAAGTAACGTAAAGATCATGTCTTTAAAGCAGTTTTAAAACGTTATGATTATGAAATGAAACCCATTATTTTATGCTATATGGGTTATTTATGAAATTTTTGATGATGATATATGTGTCTCACATGATAATAAAGGAAAATTTAAGGGTGCGCCCTAATAGCGCTCCAATGCATTGGGTAAAGACTTAATCTCTAGAGATGACAATTTTAACGACGCCTTGGTGAATAACCTTGGTCATTTTTAACGACACCTTGGGGATGGACCTTGGTTAAACAAAAAGATTGTAAATATTAAATGTTGCAGCCACATCTTCAAGTTATGAAAAATGTAATTTTTATTATGATGTATCTCATGATTTCTTTCTCATGCCTTAAAGTTCTTTTCATGTCCTTATTGAAGTATCTCAAGTTCACATGTAAAATGTTTCTCTTGTTTCCCTTACTGGGACTTCTGCTCACCCCTTTCTTTTGATGTATGTCCCCATGTTATGAGATGCATTAATGAACCTAGGATGAACTAAAGGAGAATCCTTTCAAGTGTTTAAGAAGAATGTTTTATGTTTTTTTTCATGTATTATGCTCCTTGTTTCCAAGACACTAAACCTTAACGATTCTCAGTTCCATGTAATGAAATGAACGTTATGTCATAAAAAGACGGGATGCTATAGGCATTGTCCGACATGACTCGACGTGGCTCGGACTGGTGGGTGTGGTTGGGCCAATTCGGCCAGGGCGTCGTGAGGGGGGAGGGGACACCAGCTTGGATCGGAGGCCTCAAGTGCGGCCGAGCAGGCCGGGTGGTTGCGTGGGACCTGGGATAGCGGCTCGACTGGGTGGCTGTGAGGGGGTCGGGCTGGCCCGGTGTGCACGAGTCACGTGAAGGTTGGATCGGGGTGGCGGGGAAGCGGCTGGACCAGGCGGGCCACGGGTGGCCGGGTGCATCAAGTCAGAGGGCCAGGCGGGCGGCCAGTCGGCCGACTAGGTGGCGGCCAGGCTGCAGCCAGCCGACGGCCAGGTGGGAGGCCAGGCGGAAGCCCGATAGGAGGCCAGGCGGTGTCTGGGCGTCAGCTAGTTCAAGGTGATGCACAGTCAGGCGGGATGCGGGTTAGGCAAGGTGCGGGCTAGTGCGGGGCTCTGCCGGGGACCGCGGGTGGTGCAGGCGGCCGAATGACCAAGAGGCCAGGCCATCACAAGTTCGGGTAGGGCGGTGCGGAATGCCGCAGGGTTGGCACGGTTCATGAAGGTCGTGGGTAGCGCGGAATTAGTCGTTACCGCCTCTGTCACCTATTACTTTATCGCCAAGCTGAAGTTCAATCATTAACAAGATCAGAAGAGGGGTCGGGAGCATGTTGGTTTGGCCCACACCCTCTGCGTTTAGGGTTGTAATAATTGTTTCTCAAGAACGAAGCACAAAATTCCACCCGCAAAAGATAATCATCATCGTTATTCGTTTTTAAAAGAAAAGAAGAACATGACACTTTAATAGAAACTGAACCCCTACCTTTTTTCGTCGTTCGTCATTCGTCGATAGAGTTGCGGAAGGAAGGCGGAGGAGACCGTCAAGCGTCGCGTCCTCCACACACTTCCAATCCATGCTCGTGCATTGGTTCATTGAAGACAATGAAGACGGAAGATGCAATATGTTGGTAGGTGTCTTGGGAAGAAATTAGGAGAAGAATATTCATCAGCATTCTTAGTGTTATTCATTGGGAGGGGCACTCTTCGTTGGAGAGGAGGAGTTTCTCTATATGCTCTTCCACTCCCATGTTTCCACCAAAATGAAAGTCCCAAAAATAATAGTTTTCTATTATTTTAATCATAGGAAAATAATTCAAAAAGGTGAATTAATTGAAACGACTCCTCCAATTTAATTGATTAGGTTGTCACATTTATTGGGGAGTTGGAAAAAACTCAAAAACTAGGGGAGGTGGAGAGGCTCTCCCTCATTAATGAGGGAGAGTTGAGAGGTTATATGATCATCCCATTAATAGGGGTCAGGTGGTCCCCACCCCTTTTATTTCAATGTGAGTTTATAGTCTCAGGTGGTCCCCACGTAGTAACCTACCGTGGGAGGTTATATTCGGGTAGTCCCCACAACCATAACCTCTCAAGGGAGGATTGGGTGTGGCGGTCCCTCCTCCAACTCGCAAGTGGAGGTTTTAACCAACAATCACACACATGGAATCTAGAACTAAAATAATATGTTTTACACTTTATTTTATTTTATTTTTATAAAAATCCAAAAAAATAACTTTTATTCTCAACCATATGCCCTCGAGGTGAAAGTCTTCATAAGCGAATACAGGCACTGTCAGTTCAACGGTGCCCCCAGATCTCAGATTCGAGCACTAGTTCAAATGTTTTAAAATCCCACTCATACGTTTACTGTACATACCTGAACAAAAATTCAGAAATTGATTCTGGGGACACTGGGCCTCATAATCAAGCACCGTAAATTTTCACAGACTCATAAAGAAATCCCATGTATTTATGAAAAAAAATTAGATGGTATATCCAGGTCTTTACATAGGTAGTATTTCGTTTTGCATTACTTCTTTATGAATGTAGCTATTGATATTTCAAGTTATTATTTGACTAGTATAATATCCATGTGAAATTGTAAATGTAATTATTTGATTTTATCATTGCCATATTATAATGAAGATTATGTTTAAAAGGATTTTGTTTTAGTCTTATACATTGACATAAATGTTTATTCTTATTTATAAATATTTCCACTATATTGTTATCTTTACTTTGTATTTGAGCTCACCTATTTCTATGTTTTATTTTTCCCAAGATGTGACGAAATATTTTAAGGTTGACCTGCATAGAAAGGCTAAAGATATAAGTGTGTTAAAAAAGGCGGAAAAATGTTTTTTATGTTTTTATTTCATGATATAATGTATAACTAATGTGTGTATATAGTACTTTAATGGATACTAAACTGATCAGTCTGTTGGGACATGATTCTTTATATCAGTCCAATGTTATGTAATAATGCACTGACTCTGGGAAACTGGGATCGGGGTGTTACAGTTGGTATTAGAAGAATTTTAGTACAAACCTTGGAATCTAGATTTATAACAACTCTAATTAGAAAACATTTCCCTATGATATACCTTGATAAATACTATTCAAGAACATCCAAAAAAATTGGTAATGTAAATATTGAGTGGGTTTTCCAAGAAATATATCCCTATCTAGATACGAGAAGGTAGAGGAAGCTCTTTCATAGATGTAACAAGGAGTGAAAACTCTGACAAGGAGTTTCATGCTTGACCTGAGGTATCTTGGTGCAAGACAATGGGAATTGCTGCACTCTTGGTTACAAAACTCACAGGGGATATGATTAAGATAATTCACATTTTCATTACAAACCGATTTGATGGATTTTAATATGATGTGAGAATAAATACCCTTGATTAATCATAATGAGTTTTAGAAGGATATTAAGGATATGCATTTTTGGAATGGTTTAGGTTGTCCTTTCGATGTAGTTTTTCATATTAATGTATCATTTTTTCATATGAAGAATTGTACATATTATACAAATTGTGATAATATTTTTTTGATAACATGAAATATTGAATTATCTCTTCGATGTATATCTTAATACATGAGACAAAAACAATCATCTTCACTTATTGGAGGAAAAGAATATATGGAAATTGATCAAAGTATATCCGAAGGATGAAATTGTGCTTATGAAATGGAATGAAATCATGACTGATGGTTTTCTTGTGTTCACTATCTTGAATGTAAAAATTACAATATCCTTAGTGAAATGATTGTGAAAATATATATTTTCCTATTAATTTCATTTTGGATGAATCAATGGCCTTTGAAGAAATCATACTTCTATTATTTGGTGTTGGTTATCTTTATCATTAATATGATCTATATCAACATATATTACTCATTCCACGATAATATAATACTAAATTTGAATATTTCAAATTCTTATTAATTTTTTCATATTTGAAAACGTAATATTCTATTCTATTAGATGATCTCCATATTAATCTTTCTCTCTTTTCAAGACGATGTTTTATTAACCCACTTTACAAAGTGATTTTTTCAATAAGTAATTTTCAATTGTGAAACCCCTGATTCTTGATATCAAGTTAAAATTGTGAGGATATAACATCTATATAGGGTTATAATGTAAAACCATTATATTAAATGAAATTATTATGTTTTGAAATAAATTTAATATAATTGTTATCATGCATTTCACATAAGACTGAGTTTATAGGAACAAATATATATTATTAAAATATTTAACAATAACCCTTTTAACCTCACCATTAAATTGGTGGGAATGTATATGAATAACTAAATTGTTAAAATTATTTTTCTATAACATGTATTAAAAAATTCATTTGCTATAAATTAAACATAAATGAAAAATAAAATCATTTTAAAGTAGAATAAATGCTTTTCTGAAAAACTAATATTACGTGTGGAAAATGTTTTTTAATAAATTAAATGCTACACTTTTGTTAAATTTTCTTATAAAATATATATTATATATATTGAATTATTTTTTATCATTCTTCTTATATATTTCCTAAAAATTGGATGAGGGTTAATCATATTTTTTTTATTAAAACAATATTTAAAAAAACACTTCATCCTGATTTTCACACTTATTTTAATTTTTTTTTATATTTAATGAAATTATTTTATAAAATATAATTTTTTAAAAAATTAAAATATGAAAAATATCTTATATTAAATTTGTTTAATTTTCTAAAAAGAATAATTTTTTGATGAATTGTGAAAAATATTAATTTTCGTTAAAATTTGACTTTTTATTTATGGTATTTAAAAATTTACATATTATTTGAAAATTTCTTATATGAATAATTAGTACTATTATATATTAATTATTCAAATTTAGGTAATTTTAATGAATTTATATTTAAATATGATATTAAAATGATTTATACTTATGAAAACTCATCATTTGGGAAACCACTTTTTAATCGCGATTGTGGGTTTATTTCTAAAAAAAATAGTGTGACTTCTATGAATGTAATTTTATAAAATCTATCACATATTTGGAGTAAAAATAATTAACATTATCTCATAAGGTATAATATTTTTTATTTTTTTAAATAATAAAACAATAATAATTAATTATCATGGTTATGGTTAAAAGAAGGGTTTACATATTAGTGGTGCCTGTGTTTAAATTAATTTTCTAAAAAATAAGATTAATAAGGAATAAATTTGATTTCATACTTAGAATAATTTTAACCAAATTACCTTATAAATATCATTTTATTTATATTCATAAAGGGTACCATATCTGGGTAAAAAATAGAAAAGTTACCATCCTGAAAACTAAAATTATAAAAATGAGTAAATATATAGGATAATAGAATAAATTTTTTAAGAAAATATATTTTATATATGAGTATAGAGATAATAAATTCACTTAAATAAATTATTTCAGAATTTTTTTGGAAAAATATTTGAGAGTGGTTTCCCATTATAAATAGTTTGGTGTATTTAGAAAAATGCCAATTGTACTCAATTATAAAAAGGAACCTCCTCCTCAAACTTATTCACACCTAAAAAGCCATGTTAAGTGAAAACTAACTAAAAAATAAATCCATTAATCCTTATATATGTTCTATAATTGATATTCCTTCCAACAGACCTACCCTAGGTTCCTTAATAGGAGCTTTAATGAGGGTTTTCTAAGATAAGGTTATTATCTTCTAAAAACTCTTTATTTTTTTTCTTCTTCTCATACCAAATTAATTAATTTTTTAGAATGAAAATATAATTATAGAATTATATATCATATATTTATATGTTTTTATGTTAATTTCATAACCTAAAAATGTCTCCCCCTGCATTAAATAGGTAACAATATAGTTTATGATTTTTATGAAAGATTACCGCCTTCTAAACTAATGTAATTCCTTCTCAATCACCACCTATAATGGTTAGATATAATGATGCATTTAAATTATATATGATTTTTTTTGAAATAATTATATTATGTAATTATAGTATAACATATACCTTTTTACCTTCCAATCCTTTGGAATATGATTACGTCGTTTGTATATACATGTGGACTACCCCCTCCAAACAACGATGTAATACATTTTATATTTTAGTTTGAAATATATGGTAAACAATGAAATATTTAATGTATATTATATATATATATGATATAAAAATTATCCCATAAATTTTAATTAATATTTACCTAGTGTTGCATTCATCAATAAAATTTAATAAATGTTCCTGCGTACAGAACGCTACAGTATCCAAGAATGGTGTAATACATTTTCTATATGAAGAAGTTATATATTAATATTAATACATATATAAATAATATATATTATATTTATATCCAGGTTATCATTATGTATTTTTTTTAACCATGTTTAAATTAAAATGACTGAATGTACCAAACAAAAACATACATGATAAACGTAGCAGCCATTAACCGAAAAAAGATTCGAAAAACCAACAATTATTAAATAGGTAATTGAAGGTAATAAGTAAATAATATTAGGTATGAAATATATGAGTATGTTTCTTGAATATATGTTAAATAAATAAATATTTAGTATATAAGAGTTTTAAATGTGTATAGTGAAAGTCGAGACATGATGTAAGGTTTTATATGTCACAAATCGTCTTTTTGGAGACATATGAAATGTCATGAACCTATATTCTATTTTGAGGTGAATATACTTATCCATTGAAATCGAAAATACATAATTGTTTTATTATAAATATTTTTAATGGTTCATTTAAAATTATTCATTGATGGGGATTAAAATTTTCATGTTACAAAATCATGTAAGGGATTGTCGTCAAACATTTTTCTTCTACGGAATACATGCAATATTCACTACAAATTTCTTATGTATAAGTATATTCTGTATGTTAATGGTTTTTATGTTTATTATCATAAAATAATAGGATTTTCATATCTCTATAGTTTTCTATATTTTATGGGGCATATAAGTCTTAAGATAAAAAAGTTGTAATGCTTCTTTGTTAAAATATCATTATTTATAAAATTTATCTCATTAAACTCATTAATTGTTTTTTCATCATATTATGTCATTAAAATACATTTTTCAGATTCATTTTACTCACTTTATAAACTCAATTGTTAAAAATATTGTTTTTAAGATATATTTACATTATTTCTCTCTTCAGGCAAAAATACTTTCCATTCCATGTCTATGTTTTCAGAAAAAATTTAAACAATGTTTAATAAAATTTACCAATGGTTGATTAAAGAAATGTTTATCCTTTTTGAACTTCTATAAAATGGATTACATTTGATATTGTTTTTAACATTATAAACAAGTTCCCTTTGACTTTTTATTAGAAATGTAAAATTAATCATTGTTCATATATGTATGATATATGTGATATTTATAACCATAATTATAGCTCAATGATTTAAATATTCCATGAAAATTACCCAATGAGCATTCAAAAGAAAATTATATCTTTAATATGTGTTATATTTATTATTTTAAGAGGTTGATCTCAAATTAGAAAGGATATTTTTCTTAATAACTATTCCATTTTATCATATAAAATAATTCCCTATTTAATATTACATCCTTTCATGTAATCTATGATTTAGTGGGGATATGATCCAATGTTCCCATCATAATTGTTTTTGGTAGAGTGAGGGATTAAAGGGTGGGGGATGAATTTAGTGCCCAACAAATATTTCTATTGGAAATAAATTTATTACAATATCACCCATGTTTAATAGAAACACCCAATTAATCAAAATAGTAAAATAATTTAAGGATGATATAACAAAATATTTCCCAAAGAAGGATTGGTACTCAGTGAAAAAAAATATTTCAAATCACTTCAAATTTTGAAACTGATTTACGTAATCAAATAAATTTTATAAAAATAGAATATAAAAAACTTCCAATGTAAAAGATTAGTTTATATATTTAATCTCAAATATAATTTTTTGTTATAAGTATTAAAAAATAATATTGAGAAAAATAAAATATAAACAAGGGATTCATTTTTATACTGAGACTTAATCCCCTAAACATGGAAATTCCTTGTTTCCAAGAATATTATTAGAACAATAATATGATCCACAACATGTATAGGGATTTTAAAAAAATAGTAGACAATATCTTAAAGATTAAACCATCTTTCATAGTTATTCATTAGATGAAAAAAAATATAGACTAAGAAATAACAATTATATAGTATCCATGGGTATACAAACAATCATACTTGTGAGATTTTATCTTATACACTCTAATTAAAGAGAACGAAATTGTATGTAAAAAAATGTATTATAACTCACTAATCAAATATAAATCATTAAAAGAGAGATAATGTAGGGAATTTCTGTTTATGATGTTGCTACTCGGTTTTCATATCCTTAAATGGTCGACGGTCCTTGTATTTGGCTTGGAGAGGATATCAAAAATGTTTCATTGAAATTTTAAAAAATATATTTTCATAATAGTTTTATTCTGGTATTTTCTCTAAAATGATGCTACACACATATATTTAATTATTGTATGAATATTTCTTGATTTTAATTGAATTCCATAATCTCTCACACATATGTATGTATTTGTTTCCAAGCATTTATCAGATGAACATTCATGATGTAGATAATCAGAATAAAGAGCACAGTAGTTTCATAATATTCATAGATGAATAATAATTGATATATCCTTAATTATTATAATAAAAAAAAAATCAAGAAAAAAAACTTGGTCATTAATGAATCTGTTATATGGTTAAGGAATAATAATTTAAATATATATTTGGGGTTTTATATATTTAAAACCTTAAAATATTTTTTGGAATCCTAAAATTTAAATGCTGGAAAAAACAAAAATGTTAGTAATATTATATTAGATCAACTCTAATGGATGGACAGTCCAACGATAGAACATAATGTGGTAGAACATGTAAGATTGTAATCACTAGAGTTTGAGCACATTGTGGTCTCATGACTAGCATTAGAAATGTTGAACTAGTTGTGTCACAATGATGGTGGTGTCCTATCTGATAATAGAATATCTAGGTGTACTAGATGCACATCGGTAGCAAAGATCTAGAGGTAGCACATTTTCACGAGTAAATGAATTCACTAATAGATGATGTCACTGGTAGTAGAGATAATTTATAATAGATATGGACCAATGGGGTATCATCCTTAATAATGGTATATAATATTTACCTAGAAAATATTATTTACAAAAATATATACTATCATAAAATTTTAATCTCATAAACAAACCAGTAATTAGAATTTGTGAGCACTAAAATAAAGAGCTTCCAAAAACATCCCCCTGTTTAATGATGAAAAATCATGGAATTTAATAAACCCTTTATAAAACAAATATTAAAAATAGATGAATTTTAATTGTAACATATTCCATAAATTTTCAAAATAGAAATGAGAGATTCAATGATTAATGTTTTAAAAAGAAGTAATGTCATTTACAAACATTAAAGATAAATTTAACATCCAATTTTTACCAATTTTGGTATTATAAAAAATTGAATAAAATACATTATATAATGGTAGAAATTGATACAAGATTTACTTGATTAAATATATTAGTCAAAATTGTACATACCAAAAATATTTAATGGAAAAAATCCCTATCAATAACTAATCCTTGTCTGAGTCACCCTCATATATTTGTGTTATGTAATGAAATAAATCATTTCCCTTTCCAAAGATAAGATTCACATTGGTAAAAGCGGATGGTGTAGATGTAATTTTAAGAAGCTCATGGATAGATACTAGTATGAAATGTAAAATTTATTTAGCATGGGACATTATTAAAGGCCAAATCTAATATGAGAGAGGAGAAAATGATTTTCAAATAATAAACGTAGGTTCTACAACTATAGTTCTAGATAAACACAAAAAGTTGTTTATCATGTTTACAAAGACTATGATGATTTATGACCCCTCTACATAACAATAATGAATTCATTCTTCTCTTAAATAAATATAATGAGTAGATATGGCTAGAAGTTAATCTAGTCTACTAGTTCAAAGATGGCCCAAGTGATAGGTGAAATTATTATGTTCCTAAAACGAATCATAAAATTGAAATTCGACACATTTATTATATATACACAATAATGGTATTATTTTATATCCTTAGTGATAGCTTCTCTATCAGAACAAGAATCATTCAAAAAATAACTAAATAATTTATGTATTTTCTCACCATGTTATCTAATTTTATAAAAATCATCCTAATTAAATGAAAGGATATAATCCTTGTTGTACTGAAACACCTTTCATACTATATCTCTGATCATCTAATTGTCAATCATGAAGGAAGTGGAGAAATGGGGTAGAGTCAATAATAGGGAGAAGTGAGTTCCAACAATCCAAAAGTGATTTCTAGATATATTAAAAACTTTTCCTATGCTGCTTTATCAAATATACCATCGATTAAATCTCAATATCCAATCTTCGATTTTCAATTACAGCTTCATGAATCATAAAAATCATATGGGTCTGAATTTTATAGATGATTAGCAAAAAGAAATGTTCTGTATTATCTCCCCTAAGCTGATTAAATAATGGTGTTTGATATTATATAAATCAACTATGAGTAAAAATATACCATTATTTTAATGATTCAAAATAATCTCTAGTGACTAGGCATATAATATTTTCAATGTTTTGATCCAGAAATATGTGTGTTAGAAGGAAATGATTACAAGTCACTTATTTCATCATTTTCTATACCAAATATCCATTTGGATTTGATCCCATAGAAATTGAGATAGTATTTCCACCATGCTCTACTATACCTCTATGATCATTATCAATTTCATCCCCTCCATATGAATCATGATAAGAAATACCATGAAATAAGATACTTAGAGAAGGATCCCTATTGGAAGTAGTTTAATCCTCTATTGTGGCATAAAGATCATCTATATAAACAAAAAGTTTGCTAGAAAATTCCTGTGGATTCCTCCCCCTCAATGGATTCCCTCCTCTTACCTCTAACGAAGGCATCTTCATCATTATGATTCCCTTCAATGTAATATGTTCTATCACCATTCTCATCCTTGGAATTATTAAACATTTGTACCCATTATTTTTTGGTTATAGAAGAACTATGAATCTATTCATATCCTCATACAATAGTTTCCAATTATTAATCTAATTCACTCAATAGGGTCTCTTTAGAATGTATATATATACATGTGTACTTTCATATCCATATGACACAATTAGAATGTCTTGAAAAATTACTTCACATGCCTTTTCAATTAAAATAGACACATCATGTTGAACATTATCTATATCTCCTTCTCTACCATCATGAGAATATTTCACAATCTAAACATGATATATTCTTTGGAAAAAAATTGTTTTTTCGTTTAAGGATGTTCTACAAGATTAAAACCCTCATAATTTTTTCATTATCCTCAACGCATTTCATCATCTAGGGATTCGAGTTTACATTAATACTTTTATAGGTAATTTTTCGTAAACAAAAAACTAATAGATATTACCTTCTCTTAATATTCTTCATGAACCAAGCACTAATCTTCCATCATAGTTTATATCAACTTAGGGTAAATAAAAGAGTTTGAGATGGATGAGGAGTTTCAAATATCCATCATTTCCACCATAAGATACATAAACATATTAATTTTTCCACTTGATTCATTTAGATGAAATGAATGAAATATTGGTACCTCATCATACAAAAATCCAATTTATTGGTACATAGAATGCACTAGATTAATTATAATTGATTTATAGACTCACCATCAAGATCATTTTTAGCATTCTTTATATATATTTTATTTTCTATTAACTATAAATGGTCATCATCATGTAATAACAACTCACTACAACATATTATAAAACAATGATAGTCATCATAGGAACCTCTATGATGTACATTGATACATCTAACAAATTATATAAATGAAAATATAACCTATTTTCCATCTAATATACTTTTAATGATAACTATGTTCTCACTCCAGTTATACTCTACATATTGCTATAATTGATAAATCAAACTAATATAAAATAGTCTATTGTTTATAGGGAATCAATCTACATATAAATAGTTCTGAATCACCTTGAGAATTAGTTATTTTACTAAAATTATCCATTATTTATTTACTTCATCGTTAGTAACATCCACATGAGTTTATAAATGGTTTTTTCTTATATTATTATGAAAACACACAATTTTACTAAAGATTTATTTGTTTTTCAAGATCTAACTCATGACGACCCTGAAATGAAATTAACTACCTGTTTTTAATTGAATAAATAGGTCATGGAAAAGTTCATATAATGTTAATGGTTGGGAGGGAGTGATGTTCAAATGGTTTAATGTGTAGGATAATGTGAGTTAGTGGTCTAAAGTTTTATTTGATTCATTTTTTATTATTTAGGTATATAATATTTTAAAATATAAAAAAATATAAGTTGATATATAAAAAACAGTATACAAAATAGGATGTAGGATTATTAGCACAAAGAAACAAAGACACATACAATATATTCAAAATTGTTGATCTCCCCAATGTTGGATCACCAATGTTGGATAACCTAATGGTGGATCACCCATCGAAGGATCACCATGCTTTGGATCACCTAGTGGTGTATCACCAGTTGTGGATAACCAATGGTGGATCACCAATGGTGGATCACCAATAGTGGATAAAAAATAGTGGATCTTCATTGGTGGATCACCCAAAGGAGGATCACCCAATATTATATCACCAGTTATAAATCACCCAACAGTGGATCACCTAATTGTGGATCACCAAATACTGAATCAACTAATGATAGATTAAACAAATTTTATCATATATAGATCGTGTTTGATAAGGAATAATCATTCATAATTAAAGATAATTAGAAAAAATTAATATTATGATATTCACTTCCAATGAATTCAATAGTTATATACCATTTTTTGAAATGTTCTCTCAAAAAGTGATGTCTCCCAAGAATATGTTTTTTCATTTTAGGATACATATGAATATTATAAATATTAATCAAACTTGTACTATCACATTTTATTAGGAAATATCTAAATTTATATCCAAAGTCCAAAAATGTTTTTTACATCCATAGAATATATGCATTTAAAATTATTTCAGCTATATATTGAGCTTTAATTGTTGAAAGTGAATCATAATTTTATATTTTTAATACACTAGGATAATAGAGACTTTCCCAAAGGATGGAATGTTCTAGAGGTTATTTTTATTTGAAACATACAACCAAAAAAATTTTCATCTATATAACTCACTAGGTCAAATGATTTTTCTCTAGGATAGAATAGTCCTAAATTAGTTATATGGTTGATGTATTCCAAAATTATTTCATAGAAATTAATAGATATTAATTATGATTTTCATTAAAATTGACACACATATATAAAATATATATCTATCCATCAAGAATTTATGTATAGATAGATTCCAATCATACCTCTATAATGGGTTTGATCCACTGGATTTCCAATTTCATAAAGATCATTCGTATAGGTGGTACTCAAGGGTGTATCAAAAATTTTAGTGTTATCAAAACCATAATATTTTAGAAGTTATTTAGAGTACTTACATAGATTTAAAAATATTCCCTATATATTTTTGAATAATTTGAGAACAAATAATGGATTTATGTTCTCCAATAAAACACATTTTGAATTCAATTTTCATCTTTATTGAAAAATAGTTGCATGATTTATTTAAATGATCCAAAATAATATCATCAACATAAAATTTAACTATGAAAATTGGTTTTGGAAGTCATTTTAAACAATATTACATTTATTTATGTATTTTTAAAATCCATTAGAAATAAAAAATTATTGCTCTTATCATACCAAGATCAAAGAGCATGTTTCAATCCATATAAAAACAATTTATTTAAAAAACATGATTTGGAAAAAGAGGACTTAGAAATATATGGGGTTGGTCAACAAAGATGGCGTCAACTATATAACAATTTAATAATGATATATTATCATTCATTGGATATAGATTAAAATCCAAATTTTCTACAAATGAATGTACTATTGTAATCGATTCATGTCGAGACACTACTAATAAATATTCCTCATAATCAATACACTCTTTATAGATATAAAGAATTTCATCATATATAGTTGTATTTATTACTACAGTTCCCAGATCATCAATTTTATTTATAAATCTCAACATAGTTATAATAGTTAGTGATTCTTTAGGTCATGCTAATAGTTAACAAACCATATTTAATTCAAATTGATTATTTTCTTCTTGAATTTTCATCACACATAATTCGTCATTAATTTTATAATTGATGTTAATAAGTTAAATATATTACTATAAAGTCTAATGTTCAACCTAATTTCTAATAGTAGTTGTTGTTTTCAAACCTATTTATTGAAATATTACTACATCATCAATAGGATGGTATCAATCAGTCTTTCAGGTTTTATGAAATGAAGGGATGCATATCTCATTTTATACTAGCAATTTAGTTTCAAGTTGTTCCATCGAGCTAAATAATATTTCTTCTAGGTTAAAATTTTTCAAATGGATTGGAATTTATGTTCAGATTTGACAGATAATTTTTATGATTTTATAAAGGGGAATTCAGTTCATGTGGATTTGATTCATTAAATTATATATGATCATTTTTCCAAAATAATTATTATTTTATTAAATACCCTACACGACATAGTGATATTTAATAACGATGGATAATTCATTATTCATTCTTGGAAATACATTTTTATGATAATCCTTTTTATTATGGTTAAAACATCGAAACTACAAACTCTAAATTGATCAACCACAGTACTTCGAAAAATCCATAACTAATAAGGAGTTTTCATTCAGAGAGGTATAATTGTAACTCTTTGGATTATTTCAAAATATATATTCATAACTTATTCCAAAAAATAATCTATTAATTCATACACCATAAGTATGGTCTACATAATTTAATTAATGGTTATATTTCTTATTTTTAATAAACCATTATTTTTCAAATATGGTGGAGAATTAATGTTTTGAATATATCCATTTCAGGAGTAAAAATTCTCTAAGTCCTGATTCTTAAACTCATTGTCATGATAAAATTTTTAGGCCTTAATCCTTTCTACACTAAATATATTCCTTCTTAAGATTTTTATGAATGTATCTAGAATAATGTTCCACTATTGATAATTATCGATCTCCTCATAGTTGATCGAACATGTCATCAATCCTTTATAGTGGATACATGATATTTATAGTGATCTTGTTGATCTTATAGTAATTAAAACATACAACATTGATATATCATTTTTTTCATTACAGGGAGAACTAACACACTTGAATTTGATGTGTTATGGTGTATGAACCCTTATTCCAAATTTTCATAGATATATTTCTTTAACTAATTCAATTAAACTAGGGATATTGTATCATCTAATTTTGAGATTGGCATGGATATGGTTATAATATCTATTGTGTAATCAGACTCATGATTTGGGGATGTTTGGGTAACTCATCTAGATGTACATAAAGGTATTCCGTCAAAATAGATATTTTATCTAGGTTGATTACACCAAATTTCAAAACCATTTGGGAAAGGTATGCTAATTTATAGGGACTCAATGCCCACACACATGACATATTTTAAAAATGAGATTCATGAAATTAATTAAATTTTTACAGGATAACAGAATTGTTTGAAATTTGAAATGTTATTTCCTTTTTCTAAGAAATTATGTGTAGTCGACATAAAGAGAGCCAATTCATGCCCTTTATAGTGTCAAATTCCCACAAAGGATGTATTATGATATTATATATAATAATATTTTCACATAAAATAATAGTAGAGGTTTCCAGCACTAGGGTTGAAATGAACTCACCACATGGTTTTTTATAATATCTCCACTTCAATGTTTTGGGGTATTGATTCAACATTTCTATAGAATTTTTAATATATAAATGAATTCATCAAAATTGAATCAAATAAAAATTTCTCCTTTATCAAATGAATTTTAATTTTACCTTGTATAATATCATTTTTTAACTCCACATTATTAGTAGTGGTAGAATAATATTTAGATTTCTCTTTTTTTATAGGTGGATGGTGATGCTAATAATCAAAAAGTAACCATAATTTAGTGTAATCGCTTATATAATACAATTTCTCCAAATAGTTGATGCATTGAACCATGAATCATGAATTTGGAGGATCATTCCTTTAATATAACATTCTTTCTAGCTTCATCATATATTTTATATTTTCAAAATATTGGTGGCCTTTTCTCCAATAGTTCAAGAAATTACCCATCCCATTGGGGAAATTTTCATGACTCTTCTTCCATTTGTTTGACAGGTGGGTGGTTGGATGCCCTTTTCTCCTTTTTAATTTGACTATCCATATTGAAAATACATTCTTTTCGTCCTCTCCTCATTTCAAAAACACCACTCTCTGAACTCTATATCTACTTTGAGATCACATTGAACCACCTCTTTATAACGCCTGAAGAATATGATATCTATTAACATTAAAAGGTGTGGTTTCAATCTAACATGTAATATATAAATTATTATATAATTTATGATAAAAAATATGATGTATATCCTATAATCCATATGATGTTTACCTTATAATACATGAATGATTCTACTTTATTTTTTTAATCTCAAAGAATTGTCTCTCTATAATTATTTAATGAGTTTAAGGTAAATATTTGTTAGGAAATATTTTTACAATTTTATATAACTCCATTTCTTCCATTTTATATTTTTTCTTGTTGTTCCTTATTAATTCCCACTATTGAATATCTTCTTCATCTAAATGATTGGTGACTATAGTCACCTCTCCCTTCTCTGAATGCTGCATCGTAAAAGAGATCAACTTTATTTGTTAAATACATTAAAAGTCGATCATAAGATCTAGTAACCATCGACGATATTTTCCACATAAAAGACTTAATTTATAATTAATTATTTTTTGTGAATGAAGAAATTCCACATGTCTCATATCACTATTCATATCGAGAGGCATCTTGTTAAGAACACTATAATTTTTTTGAACTCCACTGCTCAAGGAATTGGGTATGTCATTTGAAAAATCATTTCATTATCCTTCACATAGATTGTTGTCTTCGACTCACCGAGTTCCCACCAATTTATAAAGTAGGAATGTTTTGAAAAAAATGAAATTCAACAATTACAGGATAAATAATTTATTTCTATATGAAAATCATGTCTAAAATTATATCTTATGGGATAACATTGATTTAACATTATTATAAAACAATTATTTTGTGATGTTTAACTCTAAATAGACTTATACTATAGTTTTTTGACTAATGTTATAAAATCCAAATCCCCAAAATAACTAAACTACACCTCTGATGCTAACTATGGGTAGCCTTTATTTTTTTCATGACTATTATTGAATTTTGATGATAATCATACAAGTTATTGATTCAAGGATAGAAAGGATTAATATCTTTTAAAAAGATAGATCATATTTAAAATGTTATAAATAAAACATAAAAATTTAATTAAATTGTTCTTTGATATCCTTATAAAATATCACGTTATCTTTAGTACATGTAATCACATGAGGATATACATCAATGACATAGGAGATATAAAATCCCAGAAAGAGGGTGAATAATGGTCATTAAACAATATAACGTGATTGAGAAAAATCATTATCATCATATCATAATAATAGTATATTCATAATAATATTGATGTAAAAATTAGATAATGTCACAGAATGTAGAATATACATAAGAATGAAACATTATGTCATATTGGTCATATTACACAATAGTTGTGAATAAGGATAAGATTATGTTACTGTGTAATATATGAACCTAATAACAATATACTCAATGTGAATAAAGAAAACTTCCTGTTTCCAAAAAATAAATAGTATCTCATGATACACATCACATTACCTAATGCATTCGGTGGATATATACTGTTGTTCTCACCAATCACATTAGAATAATTACATAATCAGGCATGCCACATATAACATACAATAGTACTAGTATTGAAATAACTCATGGAATGGAATGGATTTAATATTGATTTAATATAGAAAGATTAATTGAATAATCATGTGGATACCAAATGAAAAAATGATACCATAATTTGAAATAAAATAAAAAAAATTTCTTAATGAATAACACATGAGTCAAAGATTGGTTTAGGAAAGAAAAGTATTTTGGGAATATGTTTTTAATTATCAACAAAATAAAGGAAGAAACATGTATATCACTAAAATTAAAATGTAATAATAGTTATATAATATTTATGAAATAATATAAGAATATCCATACAGATTTTGTAGGAAATATGGATAATCAAATGAAAAGTAGTAGGATTTTAGAATCCCCTAACCATCAATCCAACAAAATTTCATCATTATTTTTCCTCTGTAATAATAAAAATAGATTTGTTAAAAAACTAAAAATGAACACAATTATGTTAATATATATCAATATTCCTCAATTATAATCATTGTCTTTTATTTCATAATTTCCATTATTGTAATTGATTAATTTTGATATCATATATTCCATAAATATTTACTGTTTCTCTTCGGTTTTCTTATTTTATTCAACGTAATTTGCACATAATTAGAATAAATTATATAAAATAATAAAAATATTTATATGTTTATATATAATAATTAATTAATTTTTACTACAATAAAGATAGTAAAAAATATTGAATTTTGAAACATCCTCATTGGTGGTTAACCGACTGTCCTTGGGTGCATTGTCCAAAGGATACAAAAGAGTGTTATTAAATATAAGTACATCAAAAATATGTTTTTTATAGATAGTTATAATCATTAATATAATGTTAAATTTCTTGATGATTTATCATATAATGTTTTAATGAATAGAATACTGAAAGGGAGAAATCTAAGTTAAAAATGAAAATAGGATTTTATGAAAACATAACATATTCTTGGTTTTTTTCCCAAATACAACACTATAATCCATTAAATATTGCAGTTGAATTTCTTTAGAACTTCCATATGGATTCTAATATAAATATTAGAGTTGATTTGGGAATATATTTTCCCTTTTAAAGAGTTGGAAGTGTGTATTTCCATGTGGATGAAGAGATGATATTTGTAAATGATGTGAGAGGAATTTTTAGAATAAAATATTTAATAAAATACTCTATACAGGATAATCCTTTTAATAGAGAATTTTTAAAATGATAAGTTATTAATAATTATAATATAATGGTTTCTATAATTTAGACACCTTAATATAATATAGTTTAATAATCATTTTATCATAGTATAATTCATGGAATATTAAAGGGTTTCATAAATATATTTTTATCATAAAAAATAATTCATTGAAATAATAATAATGGTATCCTTATATTATATACTAATTAAATCACAATTACCATTGAATTATTTCATATTTTATGGAAAATTATTTTGAGATTAAAATCACTTGTAATGTTTCTTGTGAAAAATATCATTTCAATGAAAATCAACAATTTTTTTAATTTAAATTCTAAAAACAAATGTGGTAAAAAAAATTAAATAATAAAACTGAAAAAATATAAATTTATCATATAAATAGATAATATTTAAGACACTAGTAAATTTTTATTAATGTCAAGCATGTTAAAACAATGATTCCTCTCACATTTTCAGCAAAATCCAAAATAGCCTTATTGGGAAAATGATATGATGATTCATTGAATTTTTTTTTAAAAGTATTAAATTGGTTATTTTTTTAATAAAACATTTGGATAATGATAAAAAAACTTTTTAACACATTTTTAAAACACTATTTTTGAACATAATTTTATTTCAACTGAAGAGAGAAATTTTAATGATATTTAATTAAAACCTCATTTTGAACTCTTGAGTGAATAAAGAACAGAATGAAAATATAATATATTTATTCATCATAAATAACTATTTTAGAATAAAATATTTTATTTTTATAGTGATACATTATAATAATTAACCATTGGAAGCCTAATGTTGAAAATTACTATTGAACAATGCAGTTGTATTAGAAATCATAACCACTTCAGTTACCATAAATCTTAATCCTAATGAAGGAATAATTTTAAATAAAACATAAAATATCTAATGAATAAATATATTCATGGTATTAAATGTAATTGGGAATATATATAGTCCTTATAAATTATATCGGCACATAAGAAAACATTTGTCTCATAGGAGGAAAATTGAGAAAAAAATACCTTAACTAAAGTCTTCAATTCCATTATGCATGACCAAACCACCTGCAGAGTAAATATAATATTATTATAAAAATGATACATAGATATATATAAATATATATGATGTAATTATAAGCTTTTAGTACATGTTTATTATCAATTCCATCTTAATGTCACATTTTAGTAAATAACTATATTGTTTTTTCATGTATGTTTTGATCAATTTTATTTTTTATATATTAGTTTTTATCATGATTTAATAATCAAAATATTTTTAATAATTAAATTAATAAAATAAATATCTATTATATATTTCTTTTCATCTATTTATAAAATTTATAGATAGCAAACAAAATTCACTGTTCATGGAGATGGTTGGTCATACTTATGCATGAACATTGCTTCCAAATTCTCAAATGATTGAATGAAATAAAGGTTAATAATATATTTTAGTAATAGAATAATTATTATTTAAAATATATCACATGTTTTCATTATATATATACTCATCAATTTCCATTTTAATCATGAAGTAATCACATCGTTTCATGAGCTGGTAGTCCGTCGTACACACCATCGACATTATCACATTCCAAAATAATGGAAAGTAAGAAGGTGTATTTTATATAATAATTTTAAAAGTAAAATAACTTCGTAAATATCATATATATATATATATGTAAAATTTACCCATAATTATATCTATCTCTGAGATAAGATGATTGAAAATGAATATCATCTGTCAGCAAGGAGGTAGTCCACCGTACACTTGAATGATTATTTTGTATCTCATTTGATGCATGTAGAGATGGATAAATGTAATTAATTTAACAAATAAATATCTCATTGTATGGAATATACAAATTATATTATATTATTATGTTTTAATAATAAGTAATTGTGGTGGATGAAGAAATAAAATAATGAATTATCATTGAAGAATGTCAGCTCTTTTTAGGTGACATCCGTAGGTTTCCACCAAAATCCTTAATAGATTTTTTCTATGAAAAAAAACAAGCCTTATATGATTATATATTTTGTTAAGGAATATATTTTTTATGTTCTCATTCAAAACAAATTGTTTTGTATGTGTGAATATGATATGAAATGGTGAGGCCTTTTTATTGACGATGTGAGTGGAAGAATAAATTTTTTTAATAATATAAAACGTTTTCAACAATTTTAAAAATATAAAATTATCTAAGATATGTCATTATGGATTATTATGCATGGTAGAGTCAAATTGTAGCCATTAAATGGGTTTTATACATTACATGGATCAATTTTGTCTAATTTCATTTTATTTTAATCCCTTATCAACTCATTTTTAACTTATCTATGATATATAATTTTTTTTTGGTTTTTTCTATTCATTATTGTAAAAAAAAATATACCTTATTATATTATATAAATTATTATAGTTACAAATGATGAATATCTTTTTCAATATTGAAATGACATATCTATAATAATTTAATTTTAAATTAAAACATCATATGTGGCACGAAAGTAGTTTTCCAAAGCGAAAAGGCTCAAAATAATAAATTTTTCTAAAACAAAATTTAATATGAAAATAATTAAAATTAAATAAATTGTTTTAATTGATATATAATTTAACTAATGTTAATTTTAAACAAATTTTTTTACCAGAAATCATTATGAACTCTTTAAATGAAAAAGATGTTTCTAATAAAACCCATTACCTTTATTTTTAATAAAAAATTAATATTATACGAAAAATCTATAATATAAAATTTTATATTTTTTAGAAATTATTATTAAAAAAATTAATTTCATTTTATCAAAGTAATATTTTAAATGTATAAAAAATAAACTTTAATATTTGTCATTGTAATAATAAAAAATCATTTTTTATAAAATAGTATCACTGAAACATAAAAATACTTCACAGTTTTTTTGACTTTTTTATAAATAATATTCCTTAATTTAAAACAATAATAAATTTTATTTAAATTTTTTTATTTGTTTTCATTCTTCCAATTTTAATTTCTATTTAATTATATTATTATATAACTAATAATATTAATAATATATCACATTTTCTAAAACAAAATGGTGTATGTAATGAAATCTATTGAAGATAAATTTATTCAAAAAAATATAATAAAAAATCTCATGGTGTTACACATAGGCCCCCACATTTTACACTAGTGACATTGGATTTATTTATAAATACTCTTCTTTTATATTTTTTCCCCATTGTTGGATATATTTGAAAACATCATCCACATTCCAGTATCCACATAAGTATGTATTTTCAAAAAAATCCATACATAATTCTATAACATAACATAAGATTTTCTCAGATACTTAGTCTTATCATATGGTTTATCATTACCTTTTCGACATCCTATATTCCTAAATTAATGAAACCTTAATCAAATACTAAGAAAAATGACTGGGTAATTTCATTCATTAATATTACATCTTATTATGTGAATATTCAATACATACCATTATGTTTTGTAATATAATTATGATGGTTTAATGTATTTGGAATCATTAATACATAAATTATTATTTCATAAAATATCTACATTATCTCCAACTACGTTCTTCATAACTATCACCTTTTTTTAAATTATCTTAGCTAAAAACATTGTTTATACCTTTTGGAGAAGGAAAAAAAGGGTTAAATAAAATTCTCAGTATGGGTAAATATAGGATATATTAATAAATGGACATTTTAATTTATAACATGAGAAATATGTATGATAAGATGATCTTAACAATAAAAACTCATAACCATAAATTCATAGGTCATAATCACGAGTCTTGGTATAAATCATTGTATTTTATAAGTCCTAAATCCTTTAGGAATAAAAGAAAAAGATCCATGAAATAATATAATTAACATAGAATAATATTATAAAATAGTGGATTAGTGTTTTTAATAATCATAATTATTTAAATCATATATCATGGATACTCACCAATACATTCCTCTCATGTATGTCTTGGGATAACCAAACATATACCTACTTATGGATTGGGGTAAACTCCCATATATACATTTTTTGAATTAATGAAAACCCCTTGAACAATTTAGATCATAAAACATTAATCATTACCAAATTTTCTAGTGATATATAATGGACCATACCATTATATAATCCAGTCATATATATGGTATGAGATCATTGATTTTGTTTCCATTTTGTCATAGTTAAAACATGTAAAAGAAAATAGTTACATCAAGTTATCCTCATCATAATTATAAACCATTTATATAATTAATAATGATGATATAATTTGATTACATCCCCATTGAATCATAAGTTACATTAATTTTTGTTTCCATAGATTAAAAATCTATTAACAGATCACATGAACATTTCATGAGGAGAATACCATCATAAATTTGAAATAAATTATATAAAATCTATAAAATTTAATAATAATATGAAATTAAGTTTGATTGTAATATCCCGGAAAAATTATTGAGGAATATTCAAACCATTGATTATTTTTTATGATGAGAAAACTCATTCATGTGATTTATTTTAATTTATTACTTCATTTACACATTTCTATAAAAGTAGTTTATTAGTAAAATGAATAGGAAATTCCATTTTATTTTTTTATATAAAGTAAAATATTGGAATAAATGAAAACTAATTAATATTTAGAAAATAGTTATATAATAATTGAAATAATATTGATGAAAATTCAGAGGAAATTATTGATGGTAAAATAGAGAAAGAAAGATGAGTTTCGTTAAAAATATTATTCTTCATAATTGACGACTAATATAGATAAAAGTGAATGTAAAAATTTTAATCTCTATAAATAAACATATTTGAATAAAATTAATTGTATATATTTAGATATATCTATATTATAGTTTCATCATCCTGAAATTAATAAAAAATAATCCAGGAAAAATGTAATGGTAATGTAATATTTTTTCATTAAGTATGAACTTCTTCATATAAGCACTTATCATGAATATAATAAATATAAATTTGTTATAATTATATAACATATTAATATTGGTAATTATAAATTTTTAAATGATTTATTGATAACATATAATTATCTATTCATTAAAAATTCATTTTTAAAATCACAATTTCATGTGATAATTGCTTCATTTTTCATATATGATTCGATTTGAGTATTATGATCTTTAAATATTGATCATTGATAAATATTAACCATAGTATTTATCATTATATTAAAATCATATGTATTCATTATATTAATATTTTTAACCATACATAAAAAGAAGAGATATAAAAATGAATTACACCGTTCATAGAGACAATAGAACAAAAGAATGCATAAAAACATCTTTTATTTTATAATGAAAAGAGGGGGGGAATTATAATATATATTTTATAATTAAATAATCATAATAATATTATTAAAATTATTTATATTTATTCGACCCATAATTATATCAATCAATTTGTGTTGTTGAGGAAAATTGAATCATATCACTACATGTAGGTGGTAACCAACATGTATACATGAGTGATACCTTCATTTCCCATTTGAAGGAAAAGTGGTGGATGGTTTTTGTAACATAAAAATAATAACATATATTTTTATTGGTTTTAATATATTAATCATGTTATGATAGATACAAATTGTTTTTAATTGCTGGAATAATAAAAAAAATATAAGATATTGATGAAGATTTGTAACTCTTTATCAAGGGACACCCTTGAAAGTACACCTTATGCATTAAAGTATTTGTTTTAAGAGAATAAAATGGAATCTATGGTGAACATGTGTAATTTATTTATGTATTTTTGAATTTATTATTAAATAAATACGAATGAATATTAATGATTAAGGGAGTATATAAAGTTTCATTTTTTATGTGAGAGAAATGATACACAATCAATTAATTAAAAAAATTAAATAATATAAAGGTGTTTTATTGCATAATGTTATGGAAATGGAGAGTGAATAAATGTTAAGAATAAATAGGGTCAGAATATACTAAAAAAATAATAATTATAAATTTTTATATTTGACTCTTTCCCTTTTCTATTAGTTTAACTCCCATGGTGGACCTATTTTAAACCCAACCATATTAACACTTTTTTAATATTTTATTACTAATAATTATAAAAAATGTTATTTTTGTCACATAAAAAATATGACAGGGCGATTCCAAATATTAAATCCATTTTTATCAATTTTAATTTCAATAATTTTAAAAAATTAATATTTAAATAAGATTATAAGATGAACTGAAATATAATAAAAAATGAATTTTTAACAATAAAACATATTTTACTTTCATTAATTTTCTACTAAAATATGTAAAATTAATTTTACACGATTTAATTGAATATATATTCTATAAATTTACTTTAAAAAAACAATTGATAATTTTTTCATAATGGTTTATGATAAAAACCCATTGTGCAAATGAAGTCATTTTTATAAAAGATTGACAGTTTAAACCTTCAAAAGATTTTATCCTAATTCCTAATCATTAAATAAATAAGATAGGGATGATAGTTTATTTAATCATATAAATTATAAATATATTTAATTAAATTAATTTTTCAATATTTATCATTATATATTGTTGAGATAAATATGCATAACATGTATAAAATTAAATTTCCTTGAAAAACATGTAATCGAATTAATAAATGATTATATTATAATTAAGTGATTATAAATGTATTTCATTAATTATAAATATATTTAATATTGTGGTAAATCATTTTCATACCCACAATTCCAATGGATATTTTATAAAGTTATATATTATCACAGATTCATTGACACCTTTGGTAGTGTGAAAATAATGTTATGGAATACCTGATGTAAATTTCTAAGGAAATAAGAATAAAATATTATGGTGTTATAGTATATGACATATATTTCATCATGAAGTAAAATAGTTTGTTCATGTTAATAATACAAGACTCTATTTGGTAAACCATCATTCTTAATGGTATTGTATATGATTCCTAGATAATTAAGTGGATAATTCATAATCCAAATAAATTATATAGATATATAAAAAACTCTATTACATCGTTATCATAACCCTCAGTGTTTCATAGATATGATTAACAAAAAAAATTCTATGACTAGTGCATATAACTGTTAGAGTCACCATATTACTTTCTTTTCTTATATAAAATAATATATGGGAACCTAACAGTTATGGTCACCCATACTGAATAATTAATGTCTTGATAAGTGCCTATTTAGAAGGAATATCATACATAGTATTTCAAGTGGATTTACTCTCACTATATTATTTCATTTTATCCCTTTTATATTTTCATTATTATATTTAATTACTTTTTATAACCATATCCCATGTAATTAATCAATAGTTTCAAACTATATTGATGTCTAACTCCTTAAACAACTCGGTGTTTTTTCCAGTCGATAATAAATAGATCTATTTTTTAACACATATATAAATACAACTAATGAAAAAATGATTAAAATTTAATGAAATTAAAGAAACCTTCATGTGTAATCATGGAACAACAAATTTCCAACTATCGTATTGCTAGAATAAAGAATAATCTTTTTTTCTAGTGGAATGTCTAACCTGATGTTGACATACCCGGGGATAATTTTCTCAAGATAGATTAAAATTCAACACAAAATTAATTTATAATATATATAAACTATATTTAATAAAACAATTTTATCAAATAATATTAATTATAAATCAAATTCAAGGATGGGGAAACTAACATCATTATCAAAACTATCATAAAACATCATAGATATATTTATGATAATGATTCAATGAAATTTTCAAATTAAACCTAATCACACACATATTATTAAAAGAATAAATATATCACTATGAATAAAGGTGTGATTAACATTTATAAAAATAAAAATTTCACATATTTAACCACTATATAAATATTTATGAACAAATTATAAATAATTCTGAATATAATGACATTGTAATTTACCAATACATTATAGAAATTCAATAATCTTTTATATGATCACATTAAATTAATATCATAATTTTAAATACTTAATATTATTATTTTTATTATTATTTTTTCAAAATATATGACTCTAAATAAATAGATATATTTTATAATTAAATTTCTATAATTTATACCATTTACAAAATATAAAGATACTATTATTATCATTATTTAATGATTGATGAACTCAATCAGAAAAACTATTTTTTGTAGTTTTAATAATATTCCAAATAATACCCATAAATTGAAAATTTAATATTAAGTATTGTCAACAATTCATAATCATAATGTAATAAAGCATTATATTTTTTCCATATATTTTAAATTTATAATTTTTTTAAAATAATATTTTGTTTTATAAAATCAATTTTATTTCTAATCCATATCTCAGAACATATATTTAGATAAAAAATATTTCAATTCTAATGTTTAAAATAGTGTATTACCTGATAATATTTTTTTCAAACATTTATTGAATTATTATAAAAAAATTGTTATTAATTAATAAATAAAAATAGAATATATTAATAAATATCATAAAAATACCCTTCATAATTATTTAGAAAAACATTGTAGGTAAAAAAATTCGATGAATAAATGAACTAAAAGAGTTTTTTATAACAATAAAAATATTTTATGAATTATCTTGTATAGTAGGAAAAAATTGATAAGAATACAACTCTAAATGGTTTAGCAATATCAGTTACATTCTATGATGGTTAATTTTTGTGATAACATAAAATAATCATATTATTTTTAATAGAACACTTCAACATTGTATTTATGACACAATACTTATTTTAACACATTAAAAAGGAATAGTTGGATGCAATATTCATATATAATAATCCATGAATATAAACAATCGATGGTATTTTTATTGAGACACAGCATAAGAGATCATTATATCATAATCCATCACTTAACAATCTGTTATAATTATATGTTTTTTATAGAACATGATATGATATATGATTATCAATTCATTATTTTTCAAACATTTTTTCATGGATTTAGATTAATCAAAACATCAATTCCCATAGGTGGGTTGCATCCGAATATGATGATACATTTTAATCTAAGGGAATATATATTAAAACCAAATATATGATTAAACCATAGATGTTCTACGAAATATTGTGTAAATTGATAATTAAAAAACCACATATATGTGTGACTTACACATTCGTTTCCATTGTTTCATTTTCTAACATCATTTAATGTTCTTGATAAAGATAATTAAATATTTATATGAATGATATACCATATATAAATGTGATCATGATTTCATACCAAATAACATGTTTTATGAGCGGGATCATACTTCATCTATGTATTCAATTACCTAACTATGTAAAATATAATGTATCAAAATATGTTTGAGATGGGGGAGTATTAGCTTTGATATTGGGTAGGATTGTATGCTATCACACACAACTAAAATTGGTGGTAAACCATTTATTTAATGAAATGTAGTAATATACTATATTTTTTATACATATAATCATGTTTTATAACATCTGAGTAATTGTTATGACCATGTACTGAAACTCTTTAGAAAATAAATAACTCACATTTGTTATATGTTTTAGGGGTCTAATTTATGAGAGACATCATATTATATCACCCAAATGAAATAAATTTCCATTCAAACACCCTTCTATCATACTATTATAGAGAATATCATTCTATGTGACATAATTAGAATCACAGAATATGATATAATCACATTAAAATGTTTTTTTCTAGGTTCCTTATGGAAATTTCATTTCATAGAATTATGATATACCTTATCATTAAATTTGAAATAATAAAAATATATATTATTTACTCTTATTTTATACATATAATATTTAGTGGCATGTTTATAATTCCAATATTTTTATCCCTAGTGAAAATTTATAGCCACTTAGGGGGGATCAGGTGTAACTAATATTTTAGTCATTATAAATCATATAGAAGTTTTTATATTTCTTCCCAATATTTTCTTGATCCTCTATTCATGATTAGGATGAAATTTGATATATTAATTATCTACTAAATACACATATACCACATTAAAAAAGTAAAACCCAGTAAATATCATCACATGATATTTTTAAAGGGGTTTCCCCTAAATTGGATGACTTTTTCATTACTATGTTAGAGATCATATGATACATAAATTTCACAACATAATCTTATCAAAAATTACAATTTGTTTAGGGAGGTATTATCCAGAATCATACGACCAAATTACATATTTGAGAAATCACAATATTACCTATGTGAAAAGACAAAACATCCCACTATTCTTTATTCTACTTCTAATAGTCCTCAATCTCTAGAATGGAATTACATAATTCCATCCATATTTTCAATTAGATATCTTTTTTGAACAATATTTAACTGTATAAACATTATCTAACAATGTTCCACAACATGGGGTCTCTAATTGTAAAAAGTTCTTATGGATTACCCCTAGGAAACTCGGTCTCTACAAAAATCCCAGCTCCCATATTTTTTCCAGAATATCTTTCCTGAATTTTCTCGATATTATTCATCACTGCAACTTCAAATCAGTATTCCATAGATCTATAAAAATGTAAATAATCATTACTGGTTCTTCTAATCATTTCTATCTCACTATTATGTAATTCTCTAATATAATATATCACATTCCTTCTTTTTCTTATCCTTGTTCTTCATCAATTGAATGGATCATATCAATATTATATAAAAAAGATTTCCATTATCTTCATCACATAAATAATTCACTTAATCAGATATATATTAGATTATATTATCTTCTATCAGAGATGAATTCATCCTCATATAATAATTAAATATAAAACTCTATCTCTATATCTCTGTGTCATTTATTATAAAACCAAAATATTTCAACTTATATTTTTATTATAATAATATTTTGTTTGATGTATTATCGTACACACAATATAAAACTAAAACAAGCCCTAAAATATTATATGAACATTAGTATGAAATTTATAAAATGTATATAACATATAATAAATTATAACATAACAATAAATTTTAAATGATTACATTTAAATTATATTTAATTAATAATAATTAATATTCTTTTTGGAAGACAATTTCTAAATATTTTTTTTAATTTATCATGGTAAATAAAATATACTAATTTTAAAAAATTATGATAATATATAATAATTAGAGAATTTTTTTAAAATATTAAAATTAATTTAATTTTAAATATATATATTAACATATTAATAACACTTAATTGTTAAAGGTGTCTTTTTCTAAAATAAGATGATATTTATATCCTATATTTTCATATCAATAATAAATTAATTTATTTTATACTTTCAATGAAATAATAATAATATCATTTTGGGTTATTCATGTTATAAATTTATTAGAATGGAATTTTATTATTTTTAATAGGATTATTCTTTAAGTGAATAGTTGAAAATAATGGTTATTTAAATAATTTAACTTTTAGGAAATAATATGTAACACACAACCCAAACCACTGGGTTCGAGCTATGAATTATGTGACCAAAAGAATGCATCCATGTAAACAAGATGCTATCGACTAACTATGGGGGCCAAAGTCAAAAATTGTGGAGAATATTCCCTCAAATATCATTTCATTACGAAGGACTAGAAGTTTATAGTTAATGTATAATCATAAATAATAGTATTAATAATATTGAAAATGAATTATGCAAAAATAGAATATAAATATTATCACCCAATATATAAATCTATCTAGAATATTGACAGAATATTAAATAAAAAAATTACGATGGGGACCTCTATTGACTATCATTATCTTCTACTACTTCGTCATCATTTCCTCTGCTATCCACTAAATGGACATTTAATTTCCCCATATTTATCATGATATTTTCAATCATTCCTGAATTCCCATGAATAGTGTTATTACTAGACACATCATGAAACTAAAAATGTTTCCTTACATTATTTTCTCATTTATAATAATTTTATTCCAATAATGATAATATATGTCTAATGGGAATAAAATACAATAGAAAACTGAGATGTCATGCACTAAACATGCTGCTAAAACCCCCGATTGTACCTACAATGGATTAATGTATGATAAAAAATAGAATATGTATAATGAACAATCAATACCTATAGTGAATCCTAATGGTGACATGTAGATGATACTCAACCACATCAATCAATCCAGAGTACCATGTCTCATGACATCCTTACATAGAGATTAACTCATATTTTTGAGGATTTTGGGAAGTCAATGGCATTTAAAATTTAAGGCTAACATAGGCATCCCCACTACATAGCACCAGGTCTACTTCATACCCCACCACATGTTCTCGTACCTCATCACTATCATCATAAACATGTGCATTCCCCCTCTAAAGGATTCCATGTAATGATGGTACACCTATCTCACGTACTAATCACAACCTCCCTAGAAAAGTTAACATACATAAATGGGGAACACACAAGTATGAATTAAATAACATCATTATTATATAAATAAGTAAGAATACATCATGTGAATATAATCCCTTTTTCAACAAGGTAAAATATTATTAGTCATGAGAATCACACATTACAAATATATCATGGTCTATACACAAACACATTCATTAAAAATTATCCATGGTTTCAAAATTACATTAAATAGAAAAAATTCATGGAAACAATGTATATAGGATCCCACGAAAGTAAGGAACCTCTTACAAAATTATTTTCAATGCCAACAATATGGCTTGTTGGAGATGTCCTCACTCGAACAATGATCACACACACAAAAAACTCTATCATCCCAAAAAATACTAGATCACCCAAAATAACACATCAAGGATTCATATGTAAGGGAGGTGAAAAATGACCCTTGATGTAGAATTTTTTTACTGAGATCGTGATTCAAAGAACTTGCTGATATGAGGATTTCTCGACTTATGGTCTATATAGAAGAAATACAATGTATGATCAGGGTTGTTCATATTATGACATAAATGAATAACATGGTTAATAATATCTTTTTATTATATATTTATTCATAAATAAGGAACATAAAATTTATTATCTTCCCAGGTTGTTCTTTAATTCTGATATTATTTAAATGAATGGAACACAATGAAATAGTGTTTAATGGAGGAATCCTCACAATATGGTCACTATATCATAGTAGCGGGGGTTGAGAAAACTATGTAAGTTGATGGAGGACATCTCTAAGACACTTACATACTAACATAACTTATTAAAAATTATTATTGGGAGGGGATGTATTTAGATAGGATCATTGAGGCACAACTGCACTTTATATCACAACATAATTCCTCTTTTAAAATCTAGAATTGATTGTCAGAATTTTATATTGTAACTACCTATAAATAAAAATGATTCACATGAAAAAATAAAAAAAATGACTTTTATAACTGAGGTGTAGAATGATGTTGTGGGACAATACCAGCCGATTCATGCCTCATCTAGCCTAGATGGAGGTATTAAAACATAAATATGTTGATGGTAATGTTTATGATGAAATAATTATTTACACCATTAAATTTTTGGATAATAATTTTACACTGTAATATTGATATTTATATAAAAAATTTGGAGGATAAGAGGGCTTTACAATTTTCCCCATATAAGGGCTTTACAATTTTCCCCATATAAGTAATTTCCATCCATAATAATTATCTCTATGGATTTATTAAAAAAACATAACCAACTAAACATGAACATTATCCTCTATCCCCAGAGTTTTCTCCAGGGTCCATCCATGTTATGACCAAATCCAGACTTGTGGAATCATCATCCCTAACTGGAATTTTTTGATCATACATACTAAATACACTGACTTCTCCTCATAAACAGCATCATCCATTACATAAAAATAATCACAGTCAATAACCTGCATTGTTTTGAGTAAGTACCATTGAATCGCTTACCCATGAGACACATCATTCAAACCTCAGTAGTGATACTGAAGGTATCTATGATACACCATTACCCATATCATATATGGGATCTTAAATAGACCCAAATAATTATATTTTATCTTTTCCTACTTCCTTATATATCTTTACCCAAAATAAAGAGTCACCCTCATGAAATCCCATTCACCCATAGTAAATTTAAAATGTATCCTCTTACGATCAATATAAGATCAATGTCTACTCACGAAACTGATCAACATCATCTATATCTACTTTACTCCTATATAGGTATCCTAAATTATAATGGGTCCAATAAAATCTACCTCACTCGCCTTATGAAAACATAGTGGCGAATAAAAGTACTCATATAAAGAGAATCATATGATTCCATATGAATGAAATCATGATAACTATTTTTCTATTCACACTCAACCATTTTTAGGTTATCATCCCAATAACAAAAAATTTCTATCATCAAATATATATTCATATCCTTAAATATTCATATTGACAGCTTGGTGTGTATATCCAGCTATGGATGGTACATCGTACTCTTCCTTAAATGATTCCCCAGTTCCTTTTGTATGCTCGACCAAAAAATTGATGTAATGTTTGAATATCTATGTAATACAATTCTCAATGTATCTTCATTAAAGAGTAATATCTTGTGGAAATATAGAATTTTTATATCCTCTATATTGTGCATTAATATAATAAAAAAGGAAACATTTATCAATTGATCAACAACTAACGAATCTTCATCACGGCTCCTCATGGCCCTGGATGACCCTATCAAAAAGACAATCATGATGTCTTACCATATCAACAAGGGTATGGGATGTAGATAAACAGAACCACCATTTCACAAGTGGTTTATCATCAACCTCTTACAAGTAATTCATCAGGAGATGAAACCAGAAACAAGCCACTTCATCCCAAAACACCAAAACAGATGTCTAAATTAATCATACACTTTCACCACAATAGGATTTACTCCCCATATAATGGTATTATATTCTTTAATTACCGTATCACTGATATAATAATTTAATACTAATCTACCATGTAGAAATATCACATCATCATTATTACAGGACAAGAAAGGTATAAGATCACCTCTACATAGTTTTTCTATCATTAATTCACACTTAGATTCTGAACCATATCAAAATTTTAAATGATCCACTAGAGAATAACTGAATTCCAAGTGAGGAAAAATTAATTAATCCCTTATTCTCTAATGAATCTATTGATAATTGAGCCAAAAATTTAATCAAGAGTAACTTATCCTCACAATCTCACTCACAATCCAAATAGTCATCTTGAATCATTCATCTGTGATTGTATGCAATGACATTACCCATCCTATTTTCATAATAATTTCCAAATTAAATCCTTTAAAAATACATAATAAAGGGAATATATATCTATTTTATGTCCTTTTATATGAATATATTGAAAATTATCTTCTAGTCTGTATAAAAAATAGATACCTCACCAAATTTATTTTTTCACTAGGACATTAGGGCATAAACCATAACTATCAGCTCCATGTCATGTGTAGAGTAGTTCCACTCATGGGGTCATAGATGATGATACCATTGTCTTCAACCTTATATATAGACAAAAATACTTAGGACATTTGAATTCATAAAGCATCATAGTACAACTCATTACCAATTCCAAGCCCATTGAGTGTCTATTTTGGAGCTATCAACCAACTTCTTATTAGCACTAGGAAAGCCTTTTTACACTGGTATTAACACTAGATGTTTATTGATTTTTTTTTTTAAAACTATCATGGATGTTGATGCCTTGTATAATTATTTAGTAAACCATCATTAATATCTTACTAGAAATATAATTATTTTAATCTAAAACACATTCTTGGTCCATGTATATAAAATAATTGCCTAGCCTTTCACCATGTCTAAATATACACTCGTATTATACACCACATTTCCTTGAAACATGCCATATTAAATATAGAAGTCACACATTGACAACATGGTATAAATATGTTGTGTTTTTAGAATACACAAGAGTAAATCTAGGTTTCTAGCATGCTACTCATATATCAAAATGTATATGAGGATTTTGTTGATGAACACAATTAGGAATGAGTACAAGTAAGGCTATAAGATATTCTTCATGAAGTCAATAAAAAATTCAGAAATTTTTAATATCATAAAAGGAATCACCATGTACATATATAATCAATACATTCTCTGAAGAACCATCTTTATAATTCCCTCCTCTCTATGTCACAACTGATGATATATCAATTAAAGTTCCATAGTAGAGAACTACTGATATCTATTTTTATGATTGAAGGGATTATCAATCCTCGTTAAGGGACATATGTTATTCATCATTTCCTAGATTAACATTCAGTAATGAACACAAAACAAAATAATACCATTAATGTTCATGGATATTAACATAGGTGAACACTATGGTGATGTGCATGTCTTCATAATGACCTTCCTCTAAAATTACACCAAATTTTCTTTGAGTTCCATCATCATAGTCAGTGAAAATGATAAGGTGTTATCAAAATGGTTTTAATATATTGTATGGATGTAACTCAAAATAAACTCCTCTATCAGGTGAAATTCCTGACAAGTTATTTATAATGATGTATTAATAGAGATCCATAAATAGTGAAAATGATAAGGGTGTTTCCACATATCCAACCGTGAGAGCCTAGCCTTCTATCCATATTGTGGTCAGCCAAAGATGATTGATGTCCAGTACAACTCTGTCTACTCTAGTTTCACACTCTGTAGTAACCATTAACATCTCCCCTTTTGGAAGAGTAAATTAAAAACTCCTATACAAGCACTCTATGTTATATTTGAATCTAGTTTGCAAGTTCATTATTCATATCACATCAAAGGTCATCATCTCTGATATCATGAACTACCATATATATCTATGACGAAATAAAACTATAGGAAACTCCCAGAATCACTAGAGAAGGTCCAATTTTGTTCCCAATTTTGTGTTAAGAGTGACAAGATTAGATGCTAATGTAACCAGTAGGTTAATTACAACAAATAATTTTGAATAAACAACGCAATTGGAAACACTAATAACAAATAAAATAGTTGATGTAGTGGATATAATCATGATCATACAACAAAATGTAGATTGTACCTCTCCTCCATATTCTTGAGTCTGATCCACAATATTGAAATATCTTGTCACTATATTATGGAAATGTCCTTGAGTTGAATGTCAAGATCTGTTCTGCTACTGATATCCTTGAAATGAACTATGGGTCCTTTTCCATGGATTCCTCCCTCTCCTAGACAAAATTCTATAAAAAAATTGTTGGAGATTTCATATCCTACCGCACTACTAGTACTAGACCGAGGGTGTTGGGCACACCTGAGACTACTGTCCAAATTAATAGAAGGTGAGAAATTTTATGTTTTATCTTGAAGGAGTGGAGTAATCCATACTCTGCCCCCACTTTAACATTGTTTCACTTATGAACATCCCTATTTTTTTAATCATTGAAAGGGGTACTCATGAAAGAAGTTGGATTTCAACTAGACATAGAATTTTATGGTAAGTGAATACAAGAAAAATGTCCCTTTGTACTGAAATTCTATATATTCAAATCCTTAATAATTATTTGAGGTATGAAGTTTGAGCAAAACTCTTCTCCATTTTCCTAGGGTTGAGTCGAATTCCATTAATAAACTTCCATGTATTTTGATACACATTATGAGCAAGACACGATTCAAAAAAGGGGTTCAATAAAATTTATATTGGATGCTGATACTATCATGAGTACTTGGGAAAACTCTCCAAACATCTATTTTTAGTTGATATTTAGTTTTTTAGGTAAGAAACCTGTAAAAAAAATTCTTTGATTTCCTCCCCTCGGATTCTCTTCTGTCGTAATGCCTAAACCATAACTGCCACAAACATTTTTGTGGGTCACTGCAACATGGTGTTTTCCATCTTTAAAAACATATCATATGGTTTATTGATGTGGTCAAGTATTACAACTATGGTTTCTACATAATCATCAACATATATTATCACACTAGTGACTAGAATGGAAGGGATGATGGAGATAGAAATCCATGGAATAGTCCACCATTGATTTTGGTGGATGTTAGTAATGAACAACTACTTTGACCACTTGGTCAAGTATAGAAATGGGATATAGAGAACCTTGAAAAATTGGTGGTCCCACTAAACATTTACAAGGTTTCCTCTATTCTATTATAAGTAATAAATTGAATAAAACATCTCCTTTCTAGTCTATGTAATTATAGAATTATTGTTGTTGAGTCTACACATAAAACAATGCATAATTTTCAATGAACGAACACTTGTCTCCATCCATGCAAAATTAGTTATATTCTTCGTATGTGTATATATATATATATATATTTACACAACAGTATTCTCAGTTCTATTAATAAATTCAAGTTTGTTTATATCACCCTTTAAATGAAATTATCCCAAATAAAAAGAATAAGTCAATTTATTTTATTTTAAGATCTATGATGCAATTTAACTAAATATATTTATATATATTACACATAAACCTACAATCCTCTCAATAATTCTAGAACTAACTCGAAATCTTGTAATATAATATCAATATCATGTGAATCAACTAAAGTGATTTTAAACGACATTAATAGAAAAACATACCTCCCAAATGTTTTGGTAACCTGGAGGTCTAATATACCGTGATGGATATGCCAAATCATAGGTTTCATAACCAATTAGGAAACATACATACTCATATCTATCACATACCAAATAAATTCATAAGAAATGAATATTTAGTAAAAATCATGATCCCTTTTCTACCACTTTCTAATGCCCCAACCCCACCCTCTAGCTCCAATCCAGTGTTAAATGACCTTAGGTATTCCTCCACATACACAAGAAGATGTTGAATAGTATAGAGGGACTATCCTTGATAGTGAGAATACTATACACTAAGTATAATGTCATTGTAAAAGTGTAACATATAACAAGAAATGAATTAAAATAATAAATTTTACTAATCATACAGAATAATAAACCTGTAATAAATAGAATATAAATAGGATCCCCCATATAATTATTCACCATGGATAATGAATGAAAACTATATAAATAAAATTACTAGGGGGTCCCCCTTTTTCTCTCACATCCCACTCTATCTTCATCCTCATGTGGTCAACTACCCACCTTAGAGCATTTCCTATTCACCAAATCTCTCATTAAATCAAGAAGAATACTAAAATTCCAAATTATAGGGTGTGTACAAGACATTCTATGACACTAAAAATGAATCATTTCTTGTTTAAATAAACATTAAAATTTTTATATTAATAATTAATATTAATTAACAATTTTCATAAACTAACAATACAAAACTAAGAAGTCATTCTCTTACATTCCACAACAAACCCCCGAATGAACCATCTACGACACTATGCCATAAAATTAGTGGTAGATGCAAGTACTAAACATTATTAACCCTATACTATATCCATACATTGTCTGGGAGAAGATATCTGAATTTATCTTTATATTATGTTTACCATATCACATTCCATCCTCACATAAGGATTAACTCACAATGATTATACATCCCAGAAGTGTGTGGATCATAGAAATTAATGCTACCTTAGGAACACCCTCAACATGACACCATAGAAACCTCATAGAACCACACTTTAATAATATCCCTAGTCACTAATGTCTCAAATAAATTCACTCACCCTCTAAGGGAAAACATTTTCTGACGATACACCGATCCAATGTACTAATCACAATGACTACGAAAATGGTAACATAAATACATAGTGAGAACAGAATTAATAATATTATAACATCATTATTATATATATTAGAAAGAAAATCATCATATGATGATAATGACTTGTCATCATGATAAAATAAGATCACTCAGGGGAATCACATATCACAATGATATCATAATATGCACATATAGCCACAACTGATCACAACCATGAATGGTGTATAAATGACAACACATAGACAAACATAATGGAAAAAGTACAAATAAGATCCCATGAAGGTAATAATCTTTCTACCTCACAATTTTCAATGTTCATCATAAAATTCATAGAATATATCATCACTGGAACCACACTTTCATGCCATCTAAAAATATTAACACAACAACAACACGTAGGTCCATTAAATAGTAAAATATATGCTTCTAGAGAATGGCGAGGAAAAAAATTCCCATAGAATATAGAAAATATATATAAGTTCATGGAACAATGAACTTGGATATAAGTGTGTTATCCATTGATGGATTATAGGGAGGACATATGATGTAAGATCGATGCCCCACTTCGTTTTCTATAAATGAATAATATACGATGTAAAAGAAATGTCACACATATTATAATGTAAATTATGAACATATTGGATAATATCATTAAATGTCATGATCTACTTATACTATGAATTTTAGGAAATTCCCAAAGTCTAAAAGAGGTTTTGGTATGCCTCCAAAGGTGTGGGTCATATATTTATAGTGATGGATTTTGTACTACTATGAGAGGTGAGGGATCACATCACTATGGGACATCTGAGAAACAATGTGTTATTATAATCTAAGAGAGGGAGGGAAGATATTTATAGAGGATAATTTAGGATCAAACCCTAAAGGGAGAACCATGTAATGACCCTAATTAAATCATTAATGATTCATTCAAATTTTATATTTTAAAAACATATTAATGAATTTTTTTTTAACAAAGACCACCATCTCAAATATAGTTTCTAACCGACAAGAAGAATGATGATTTAGTGTTAAAAAATTTATTCATACATCATAAAAACATATTGTATTATTATTTACAAAAATAATATAAGTTTAATGTTTAAAACACAAAAATTTATGATGATGTTAAACAATTTGTAGATACTTTTGATTCATCAAATAAATATTTACACTTAAAAAAAGAGAAAAACTAAATTTAGTTAAACTATATAAGAATAATTTTAATGTTTATTAAATTATTTTATATATTAAATATATTATTATGAATTTAAAAATAATAATTTAAAAATTTTATGTTGAATTTAGAAACCTATTTTGGACTTTTTGATATATATGAAATGAATATTTTAAAATAAATCCTATATTTGATTGTTTTATTTTAAATAATTGATTACATGGTTAAATTTGTTATTAAATTCCTTATATATAAAATAACTCTATATTATTGATTCAGAAACCAATAAATCATACAATGATCAATTATATACATTATTTTTGTTTAAATTTAATTCTTATTCTTAAAAATAAATTTTACTAAAAATTGTTTTTCAATGTGTTATAAGAATTTATATTAAAATTAATTCCTAACACTTCATGTAATTGAATCATTTAAAATTTATTCCATTATTGGGATTAGTATGTTAAATGTTTTAAAATATTTCTATTTCATTTCTTATTATAAACATAAGTTACAGTGGTAAAAAATTTGACATCTTTGTATAGTGTAAAGTTAGTCATAAGTATTTGAACTATGAGATATGTTCCCAAAATGTTATATCTCATAATATTGGATGATTTTACATTGAATAAACTTATATCAACTTCATAATTTCAGCATTTTGGTTTTTTTTTCAATAATTCCTTATTATTATTTCAACACATTCCCCATTTAGAGTTATGAACCCCTCACTTATAGAAGGATCCCCTCATCCCTCACTTATCCACAAAAATTGATCACATGATCTCAATCCAAAACATCCATAATCCATCCACAAATCTATTTACAACATCCTAATTTTTTCAGTATTCAACACATCCTATCCAAAAAAATAAGGACAGATCCAATAAATGACACCTATGGAGACTCTGTCATTTTATATATATATTTATATCATTCATAAACAAAAATAAACAATAAAAAATATTAAAAATAAATTTTTCATTTGGAATACGAAGTTATTAATATGTAAAACATAAGATCCTTTTTTTATTATCCACAGTGAGATCCTAAATTCCATTTACAGTCATAAATCTACAACAGATAACCTACGTATTACATAAAAAATGGGGGGAGCAAAAAAAGTATTAAGGGACTAATAATTATAATGAATAATAACAGTTTAGTCAATGATATAACCTAATATCCCAAAAAGAGAAGGATCATGAGAAATTGCATGAAAAAATATCATTAATTACATTGAATAATAATATCATGGAATCATATGAAATGTTGAAACAAAAAATAACATGTAATAAAAATGATTTAATATTAACTACAAAAACAATATAACATGCCATGTTATGTCCATTGTTTGTTTCATTTACTCCCAAACACCATACATGACGTATTCTAAGAAAATGATACTACTAATGACTTGGAGTTCTACCAATGAATACCCTTAATAATATATTTTTCATCCATGTGATCCATATAATGAAAATAAATCATATAGAATAACATAATAACCAGATATGGAAAGAACATGGGTTGCATAATCCTAGATTATATCAAAATGAAAGGAAATTTCAAAGTGAGGGTGTTTTAGAAATTATAATAAGGCATGTTTAAACTATAAAAGTCATGTTAAAATAAACCAGGTATATATATGAGAGAAAAAAAAATTAAATATAGATGAAATCATCAATATAAATATTTGTTTTCATGACAAAAATACCATTATATATATTAATAACATATTTTTTACAAAACAATCTTATCAATTTGAGTAACATCAATGAATTTTATCATAGATGGAAATTGATTTTGAAAGATCACCTTGAATATTTCAATAGGAAAATATAATATCAATTTTTTAAAAAATTATTTATAATATCAAACATGTCAAAAATTAAATAATATTTTTTTTGATAATTACCTGTTAATCATAAAAATCATTCTTTAAAAAATTGAGTGTTCATTATTCAAAAAGATTTTTTTTTCATTCCAAATACATTAAAAATACAAAGATTCCATTAAAATCATTCTAAGAAAGGGAAAAAATATCTTCTTTCAGAAAATGACTGTATGGTTCCTTTTAATTTATTTAAAAATACAATGTTTAAAATAACATTAAAGAATAATAGAATTTTTTTGAAAACATAATTTAAAAACATGTGTTTTTAAGGAAATTTATTTTCGAACGATGATTTAAATGAAGTAAAATAATATTAAAAATGTTTTGAATATAATTTTATGTATCAAAGGGAAGAAAATATTACTCTTACATGAAAACCTATTAAATAACCAAAGGGGTATTAAATGGAAGTGTTTTTTAAATAATTATCATATAACTTCCTCCACATTAAATTCAAGTCTATGATATCCGAATTTATGAATGATTGAAACATAAAATATTATCAAATCAGTTAGATTTGAGTCATATAATCCCATGAATGATGTAGATGAATTATAAATTTATGTATCTTGATGTAATAAAGATATATTATATTTTATGTAATGATTAGTTAAATACATTATTTAAAAGAGTTTAGGTGTGTAAAAAACATGTGTCTCAAATAAATATTGTATGAAACAAAACATTTATGTTGTTTTTATAATTGAAATTATAGTTAATAAAAGAGGTAATTATGTTTAAAAAATTAAAATTCAAAAAAATTAATAGTAAAAATTTAATAAAAAATTAATCATTGTTAATTTCACCCAAAATCATGCCATAAAATAATAATAAAAATGTATACATATAAGCCTATGTAGGGAAATTAAGTAAAGAAACCCCTCACCTCGAACATATATATAGTTGAATTATATTTAACCTATTATATATTTCTTTTAACCAATTCATTAACATATACCACAATTATAATTTTATTTATAATATCATATATTTTACTTTAATAAAATTACATTACACTTTCTTTAATAATTTTACATTATTGAAATTGTTTCGAGTGTTAACTACCATGTTTTCTGCTGTATGTTTCACTGTGAATGTTTTGAATCTTAATTATTTTATTAACATATATTTTATTATTTTATGAAAATTATTTTTTTCATTAAATGTATATTAAGAATCACTATTATATTTTGAACAAGGAAAATGAATCACATCACATTGTATTTAAGTTATATCAGACTTACAAACCAGTGATGTTAATATTTCTGTAACAACTGAATGTAAAATAAAGTGGATCCTTTATTAATATTCTAGAATAAATTTCATCACATATATCTCACATATATTCATTATAATTAACATTTTTTTACCTTACCTCAAAATCATTTTTCGAAAATGAATCACATCGCTTTGCGAGGTGGTAGTCCATCGTACACAAGAAGTTTGTTGTCATTTATTCAATAGTTGGTATGTAATGAAATTATATGGAATATTTATATTAAAATATATTAAAATATTTATTAATTTTATTTAAAAAATTAAATTAATCTGTTTTACCTTTCTTGTAAAGCATATGTGAAAATAAATAACATCACTTTGTGAGGTGGTAGTCTGCCACAAACATGAATGACATTATCGCATTACCAATGGAATGGAATGTTAGATGGATTATATGTTACTATAATTCAAAATTTATAATTATATAATACAAATAATATATAAAAATTATATAAATCATAATATTCATTTTTTGAGAAATGGTGGTGGAAAATTAATTATGTCAGTTTACGAGGCGGTAAAGGTCCATACACAAGATCATTGTTTTTCATCCCATTTGAGGTAAGAGGAAATGATTTTTGGCCATTATGTAAAAATAAAAAAATATATATATATATTTAATATTTTTATTTTATTATATTATAATTAATTAATAGTATTTTATGGAGGTGGAATATGAAATAAAATAAAATGCTCTGTTGAGGACATTAAATCTCCATCGAATGACTTATTTCAGTTTAGTCGAAAATCAATCAATGTTTTAACTTATTAGAAAATAAATTCATATAATATTAGGGGAGGGAAGTTGAGATGTAATGTAGTGAGTTTTGTTCCATGATAATTGGGATTGTAAGTGTTTAAGGTAGACGAGAGTGGGTGTCCATTTATAAGTGGGGAAAAGAAAATGCATGGATTTCTTGAAAGGAAATAATTCCACCAAATTTTGAATCAACAAAAATGGCTCCAAAAGTTACCATTTTAGAACCTTGTATGATATATGGCGTAAATAATTACATAAAATATTTATTATTCTTTTTAGGGATCATTTTTAACATATATATTTTATATTAACGCATGGTAAACCCTTTTATACCTTAAAAGAGGTAAATAATTTCTTATGTTTTCACTATTAATTATGGTAATAAATTAATTAATCATTATAATATATTATAAATTATGATGATTAAAAATATGGAATACATTTTGAAAATTTCAAATCAAAATATTGGATGACTTTATGTTACAAAAATACTCTATGATGTTCCCAAAAATTGGGTTTTCAGGAAATACATATTTTAAGGAAAAATGATCACATTTAACTATATGAAATGTAATAATAATTATATTAATTTAAATTCATATTTATATATCAATAATCTATATATATAATTTATATAATTCATAATTATGGTTTATTTATATCATTTAAAGTAGATAAACATTATACACATTATAATTGATTTTTTTAAAAGGTGTTTTAATGCTCAAAAATAAATTGTACTTAAATATAGAAAAAAGATGATTAAATTTAACTTATTCTATTTAATATAGAATAATAATTATTATTTTAATTTTATATCAAATAAAATTATTAGCGCCAGGTAATTTTTTAAAAATAAATGACAATTTTATAAAAATCCAATTTTTACTATTTAAGGAAAAGTAATATTTCTTGAAAAATCCAAAAATTTCACAATATGTAATTACTGATATTATAATTTAAAAAATAAAGATAATTTTTTTGGATAAATTTTATAAAATTTTTAAAAATTAATTTCAAATCTTGTTCAAAATGTGTTTCTAATGACCATTTTTGATAAATTATGTTTTTTATAAATAATTTCATTTATTTTCAAATCATTATTATTTTAGTAATAATCAATAAAAAACATTGAAATTATTTTATAGATGTGTATAGTATATAATATATATAATTTATTTAAGATTATCCATACCCACTATCATAATAATTAGGTTATAATATTCATATTTAAATAATAATAATTTAATAGCGTATCTTTTTTTTTCTAAACATGGTGCATCATTAATCACATGTAATCATAAAAATTGAATTAATATATAAAAAATATATCATAATGTATTGAAGAATTACATTTTCATTTAATCTTAATGTTTCATATCAAATATTTTATAGAGCTTGATTTATATATTTTAAAATCCCAGGGTCTTACAATATCAATGGAAGTGGTAATCATGTAACTAAACAATTTGACATTTCATAAATATTATATCTCCATTAAATCTATTCAGACCATCCAAAAATAATTCAACAAATATCATTAATATATTTAAATTTTATTATGTTTAGTGAATAACTATATTATACAATATTCTAAAATAATGGAAAATAATGATTTCGCGCTTGTGTATGTGTGGACTACAAATTTCATAAATTGATGTATATCATTTTACATTACCAACTCACATGAAAAGTTAAATTGATATATTTAATGGATATTAATGAAAATTTGGAAATAATTATAAAATTTTTAAGATAAAATATTATATATTATCATTCGCTTCCATCCATAAAGAAATGAACATTTTTCCAATGTATATTTGTAGATCACCACCTCTATGAAATGTAATTTTTCATTTTCAATTAACACCATACACAAATTTTTTTTGTTAAAACCTCATAATGTTATTTTTAAATTTATTTTTCATATAAGACATATTTAATATTATTTATAAATTTAATAAAAATATTTAAAAAATATATTGGGATTTTTTAAATGCGATGAAATCACTATAAAATAATATATTTTTCCTTTTAATTAATTTTGATTTTTTTTTTCAGTTTTGGTCAGATTCCAATCCTATGTGAACATTGTTATAATTATTATTTAATGAAGGATTACAGAATGTTATATATTATTAATACTATTTATTAATTATTAATTTATTTTGATAAAAAAATTATGGGGGATTAATATATATATATATATGTATATTTTTTAATAAAATCAATTCTTCCTATGAAATCTAATCATATAAAATTTTACATTTTAAATGTTATATCCAATTTATCACAATAAATTCCATGGAATTTACTTTCAACTACAAAATCATTTAAAATAAAAATATAACATTTTCATGAACATTATTGAGGCGATGAAACCGTGGACAATATGTAATGACCAAAACATTCAAATTGAAATATGTCTTGGAAATGGTACATTTAACATGTAAAAATCAATTTTGTTAAAAAATTAGTATTAAATTATTATGAATAAATTATATATTCATTTATTGATGTAATATAAATATAATTATGATTATGATATAGCTGTAAAAAAATATAAATTTTTCAAATTGGAGATTAAAGTTTATCAAACCTAAATTACGACTAAAGTAAGTTGATTTTTAAAAGAATTTCCTTTCAGGGGGATATAACAATTATTCAAGGAATATTTTATTAAAATATTTTGTGTATAACTAACTCTGGTTATTTTATGTTTGATTTTAACTTTTTTTATGTGTATTCGATTTTTTCACATTATTCACTTAATTTATGGATCCCTACTTCAAATTTCATGATCATTATTGGGTTCTTAGTCTATATTACAATTCATTATGTCATTATTTGTGTTTTTCATCATGATTTATATCATATTGTGTAATTACTACCCCATTAATTTATATTGAAACATTATTTAATTAAAATAATGGTTTATATAGAATTATATCATTTTCATTAATATAAGGTATTATTTTATCCACAAATTACAAATGATGTAAGGGTTTCACTTCTGAAATTTCCTTCTCAAAGAGAAATTTTAAATTATGCTATTATATTCATATATATTATGTATATAAAGAATTTTTGATATATAATGTCAAGAATATTTTCTATAGTCATCTTATTTTTTTTTCCTTGTCATTTTATTTCATTAAAAATAAATTTATATTTTATAATCTGTAATAGGTTTAATATTAAAATCATTAAATTAAAATTTTCAAGTATTTTACTAGAAACATTTTTTAAATTGACATTATTATTTTCATTTTTTAAGATAATTCATTATGAACTAAATTTATTTCATAATTTTATTTTACTTTCTATTTTTATATCTTTTAAATTCTTTTAAATGATATTTTATAAATATTTTAAATATTAGTAAAATTTGGATATCTTTACAAAAGTGTAAGAGGGAATTTTTTTTATTATCTAACACCTTAACCAATTTTTATATTATTGTACCCTTTATTCATTATTCTTTTTTTTCAATGATTCAGGGAGTCATCAAATAAAATATTTTTCCCATTTTCATTTAAATTTTTAATATTAATTATTACCAAAATAAACAGTAACTTCCTCTTATTTGCTAGTGGAAATTTTTAATGATTCAACAAAGGATTTTTCCATCCATACCAGCATGAATTAATAATAATTATACTTGATTTTGGAAATTAACTAATTATAGTATTCTCTTAATTTATATATATATTATGATGATTTTTATAGAAATTTTCCAAAAATCGATTTTTTCCTAGAGCTATTCAATATATAAAGTAATAAATAATATTTTTTGAGTTTAATACTAAAATAGAATCCCTATAAATATTTTTAATATAAATTTTAATGTAAATTATATATTTTGATGAATTTTCTAAGGATATATATCTCGAAATAATTGAGTAAATATTTATTCTTTAGAGGAATGTGGATTGGAATTAACTGATTTTATGTAATTAAATTTGTGTGAAACATGGGTGGACATAGATTATGAATATGATTCTAAAAGATAAATTTATTGGTTTTATATGAATTTTATGTGCCCTGTTTTTTTGTTGAGTAATGGTTTATTTCATGTGGATCCTACTTGTTAAATCATATGACATTTAACTTATGTTATATTCAATATTTATGAAATGACCTAATTTTTATGAATCATATTTTATTGAGTATAAATTCCTTATGTTAAGAAAATAAACTTTTATTATAATATAATACACTTTTTCTCAAGATTAATTATGATATTCATATTTTTAATGCATATGATTACCCTTGTTGAGCCTTTGATCTCAGCTTCTAATGTTTCATTTCCCCCATGTTATGAGAAATTTTAATTGTTGAATTTTCTATAAGAGTATAATGTGTGAAAAATTATTTATTAGAAGTTAAAAATTTATTGTGGAATTATTTTTTATTGGTATAATTGGATTAGTGTATATTTGATGAGGAAGAAATAGATTTTGTAAGTTAATAGATATTTCAAAACACTATAAAACAATAAAACTATAAGTTCAGAGGTGTGATTCTCTATTTATGTTATGGGAGATCATGGATATAAAACTAGGAGTTGACATCATTGGTTGAACTCTTATGGATTCATCCATTATTTAGTGGGTGATGGTGATTCCTTTTGGAATTAATTTTTGATAATTGAAAATTTAAATTTATTTGGGTTTTGAATTTTGAACAGCTTAATTTTGAAACTGGGTTTTTGGGGTAATTTGATGTAATTTCGTTTGGACTTTTTCCATTTGAAAGTTATTTTGATTCTCACTTATCCACTTAAGAGTGTTTTATTCTGAAAAAGAAATTATTTTTGGAGTGTAAGTGGTTTTATATCAGGGTTTTAAAGGTAAATAATTGATTGTAACATTGGGATTTTTATATATAGAAATAAATCAGGTTTTCAAATATATTATATTTATCACTAGATATATGTATATGTATATGGGGAATAATATTTAATATCAGGGGTTTTAGGTCAATTTATATCCAATGATGTCATTAGAAATGTATAATTAAAATAGATATAAAATTATTGGGGTTAATGTATTCATTTGGGATCATCTGTTAAAATTATAATATAAACATTAATGTTAGTATTTTTAGAAGAATTGTTATTATTTTGATGAATTGAAATATTTTAATAGATGGTGACATAAATAATTAAATATTTGTGGTTATTATAAAATACTGTTTATTTTTCTTTTATTTTATCACAATAACAGATTTTAGTTCTACTAAATGGATGGTATAAGATAAAATGAGTATAAGTTTGGTTAAAAAGACAATATGGTTCTTGATTGAATAGAAGACCAATTGGAAAAATATATGGAGAAGAAAATATTTTTTTTTGTTGAAAGAATGATATCTAAAGTTATTATTAGCAATCTAAACAAACTAGATTTACATACATAAAAAATTAGGGAAAATGAAATTTTATTATATTTTATGTTATAAAGTATATGAAGTTTAAACATTTTTACTTTATATGTTTTAATAAAATTGGATGAAGAATCCAATGAAAAATATAAAAGTAACATGATGATGATTTGTATATGGAAAATAATGTCTTCAAGAAATAAACTTTTCTAAAAAATGAAGATAACTTGTAACATAATGGAGGGGAATAATGTTCTTCATATGGTAACACAAAAAATTGAATGTTTAAATGTTGAAAGTGTGAAAATTATGTAAATCGATGTCCAAAATGGAAATATAGATAATTTTATTATTAAAATCATATAAATAAATTTTTATAATATTTTTATTTTATTATAGACAATAATGAATGATCATTGAATAACATGTAAAAGTTATGAATTATTTTAACACATTCTATTATTATTATGGTATGAAACATTATTAGATTGAGATTGATGAATCTTAGTAAATGATTCAAATTTTTTATGACATGACCAAGGTATTAAAGAATAAGTTAATAAATATTTGTTAATGGTTTGGTGATGAAGTAAAATAATTGATGTGTGTATATATATATATATATGTTTTTGAGAGATATGATGTAGTAGTATTTTATCTTAAAATTGATAAGTTCAAGGTTGATCACATGTTATTAGGTTTATATACCCTTTATGAGTCCTAATGTGACTATATTTTAAGTTGAATAATAATATTTTAGGTGATTTTGATTATGATTAAATAGATTATAAGTGTATATGTAACCCATAGGTTTAAATTGTGATTCTGTGTGAGTTTATTTGGGGAATAATGTAATTATATTTTTTGGGAAATAAGATTAAAAGGATAGATAACATTTATTATTTATAAATTATTTTATGTTAAGGTAATTATAGTTAGTTGGGGTAATGTGTTAATAAATTTTAGTAATATTATAGGATTATTAACGGAATATTAAGGGCTAATATGGTATTTTATATCTAATTGGTTGATATTATTTAAGGAATAATTATTACGTTTGCCTTTGGAATAATATATAATTTTATTGTAAATATTTAAATTTATGATTAAAGATATTTCTAGGAAAATATCAGTAAATTTTAGAGAAAATAACATTAAGGTATACACATTCTTGTTATGTGAATTGATGAGTGATTAATATTCATTGGAGATAAATTATATGTTGAATTTTGAAGGATATAGTCTGAAAATTTTATTATTTTCAGTTTGAAATGACTTAAACATATTTCCATATTGTAAATCTTATTCACCATTTGAATGTGAAATGAATTAATGGGGGGAACTAATCATGTAAAAAGCAATAGGTCCTAATTACATGAATGGAATGAAATGAAATCAAGTATAAATATTTTATTAAATTCTCTTTCTAAAGGGAATATAATTCCTCATAGTAGAGTAGGAGGAATTTAATTATATAGGGTCTTTTTTTCAAAAATTTAACTTAGTTACGTGGTATTATATAATAAACTCATTCCTAAGTGTGAATCTAATAATGATACATACATGGTTTCATATATATATAAATTCCATGATTAAATGTAATGAATTATGAATTAAAAATCACAATAAAATATACCTCTCATTACTATGTCATGAAAAACACTTTTTTATGAGAATAATAAAATTTCCACAATGAAATATCAGATAAGGGAGAAAATGTGACAAAATATTATAATGTATTTTCCTTTAAATTTTTCAATAATCAATATCTTATGCTTCAGACAGGAAAAATAACAAGGTATATTATCTAATAATTATAAACAAATAAATAAACCATTGGTAAAAATTATAGTAATAAATTAAAAATTCTTATATTTGAAGATAAATAATTAATATAATTTGATAGTTTTTCAATGAACTATTTTTTAAATATTTCTGTAATGTATTTTAATAAATCAAATTAACCATTTTTAGAAGATAATTAGGATAATATTTAATATGTCAATTTATGGAATATATATTAAAAATAATTTAATTGAAAATTTATATTAATGAAGATAATGAGTAAATAATTTTTAATAGGGCATTTTTCCTAAAAAAACAGTTTCATTAATATTAAATAATTTAATTTAAAAGATAAATAATAAATGTATAATTTGAAATAAATTAAATTTTCTTCATTTTTTTATTTCTTAGTGTCCAAATTTTTTTACGGTGAATTCGTTGCTCGTTTTAAAAAGACTGAATTTTGGGGGAAATAGTGAAAAATGTAAACTTTTTAAATAATATCACTTTTTGACATTATCATGATTGAAGAATGAATTTATAGTAATGAAGCCTATTTAATTGAAAATATATATTTTTTAAGTTAAATAATTATTTTAAAAATATTAAGATAAATTTAGAAACTTATATTTTTCATTTTGATATCATAATAATGGTTCATTTATAATATGAACTTTTTTCATTATTTTCATTTAATTATGAAAATACATGAGTCTATTCACTTATGTGTTGATTTAAAATTAAAATAATTCGATTTTTTTTTTAAAATGAAATAAATTTGATGATCATCAAATCTAGACTCTATGATTGTTTAAATAAAATTTCTACTCTTAAAAATAGTTTTTTATAAATATTGTATTTTAATGAATTTTATTCATTTATGTTAAAATTAACTATCTACTTAAAAATATTTAATCATAAAAAATGGATTACATATTTCCAACCATTATGTCCAAATTTGGTAATTAATAAAATTTCATTTTTGGTTATAAAAATTTGTTTTGAATGTTAAAATTTTGTCTCCTAAATAATGGAATTAATGAGATAAAAAGGACTAAAATATAGCAAAAGGTCCCGAAATATTATCTATAATAATAATGGATGAGTTTTTTTACAAACCCTCTACATTTAATAAATTTATACATTTTAGATCATTTTTTATTAGAACATAATATTATTTTTCAAACCATGAATGATTACAAGTGTTCAACTCCCCTCCCTTATAAATGGGGGTTTTCACCCCCCAATTATACACAATATCTTTTCATGTCACTATAACCAAGATCAACCCAAATCCATAAAGAACACTAATTTTACATAATATAGTTTTTTTTACACCTTGAATCCCAATCCATGATGGAATAAAGAGATATTAATGTGAGGATACCCAAGGAAGAGTTAATCATGCAACACAACTATTTAATGTTTATTTATTTTTATAACTCAATAAAATAAATAAAAACCCCCAAAAAATAAATGAAATATCTATCATTATTACATATAACTGTTTTTATTTGGATTTAAGAACTATATTATATTTCCATTGAATTAAATTTCAAGAAAAAACATTGCTTGTTATTACATGTGGACATTCACCTCTATGAAGTGATATATCTCATTTTTCTTCACCACCTTACATAATGGGGATTTTTAGTTGTAATTAATTGTTATAAAAGAAAATTATTGAATAATTATTATTACTTTATGAAAATTTATTATCTAATTCTCATCACATCCATTCATTAAAAAATGAATAATTTCCCCTTGCGTACATGCAGTCAACCTCCTCCGTGAAACTATGTTATAAAGTTTTCGTTATATCCATACATGGGAGGTTCAGGAATTGGTTGGGAAATTAAATATTTTATTTAAAAAATTATTAATGTTCTATAAAGATAAATATGAAAATAATAATAATAGTTTTTGTAATGAATGGCCATCTTAAAAAGTTAACTTCCTAAAATTATTATATAATGAAAATTTGTAAGTAATAACATCATATAATTAATTTTAATTTTTATTCTTTTTATTTTGATTATTTAATATACATTATAACTTCAATAATATTTAATATAAAAAAATTTCTATTAAATTTATAATATAAAATTGCAATACCGCATTCATACACATATACTAATTATAACCTGTTTTTCGATCGGTTTCTTCTCATATATGAATATTATTATAATGGGTACATAATTAATGATTAAATAATGTTATGTATTTGTAATATTTTATAATAATTATGTATTTATATTTTCTCCAAAAAAATTAATTTTTATATGTACATGTATATTTATTATTTAAAATAATTATTTCTATGAAATCATAAAAATTATAAAAATTGGAATTTTTAGTCTCTCCATGTAACTCATCAGCATATGTTCCATTAAATGTATGTTTAAATATACAATTATATAAAATAAAATTATAAAATAATAATTAATATAATTTTTCTGGTTTAACAATGACTATGGTATAAGGAAAAACCTGGTGAATAGAAACATGCATGGGAAAATAGATAGTTATCATATAAACAATGATTTCAATATAAATTAATAATAAAAATGTAATATATAATTATTAACTAATGATAACAATAAATAAAGTTATAACTTTTATTTTGAAATAGATTTATAATAAATCTAATGTTACTATAAAAGATGTTAGAGTGACTCTATCCCATAAAGATTGTATAGTAAGGGTATTCTTAACATAATTTAATTTCATTCTATTATACTAATTATTCAATGAATATATTATGAAACTCTTTTGGATGTTATTAACTATGACTTATTTAAGTTTAATTTTGATATATTTTATGTGTATTTTCTTTTTTTAGACAAAGCAACTTAATATTTTGATTCCAACATCAAATGTTACAATCTCTGAATAGATTCTAGGAGTCAATTTCAATACCTTGATACATGATTCATGTTGTGAACCATGATTTATTAAATATTGTATACTTATTACACATTTAATTACTCTGTTCTCTATGTTTTTTTTTCATTTTTATTTTTGTATATATTATTTTTTTTCTTTCTTATTGTTATGATCTACATTGTTTTGTATGGTCTTAAAATTGATATATTAAAAATATTAAAAATATTAAACAATGATCATACATTCTTATAAATATTGGAATTTACCTTAATTGTAGTCTTATATAGGGGAATTGAGACTGCTTTTGGACTGAAAGTTTATTATTTACCCTATGTGATACTTAAGGTTGATTTGCACAAAACCTATAGTAGATGTACAATTCTGGGAAGTTACTAGTTGTAATAAATTAATATTTAGTAATTTAATTTAATTATATTTCAAAACCTGATTATTATCCTGTAAAATACCTATCATATATAATATTCAGTATTTTCTACATAGACCTAGGATATTGAGAGTGAGATATTGTCACTAAAGGTGATAACATGTAACTGATAGAGAATGAGGTCTGGTGGAAAAAATATATGATTCTATAGGTATTTTTATCGAGGGTGGTATTTTCAAAAAACATTATTTACATTGTCATATTTGTTTCTCCTACAATTGATCCATATATGAGGCATGCAATTTTAATTATATAATTTCACCATATTATTTTTGAATTATATAATTGATTTACATTTTTTTATTTTCCCCAGATTATTCCCATTGTTGATATTCCCTTATAAATTTTATCATTTCCATTATCCTTAGTTTTATTAATTATTCAATAATTATTAATATGATTTTATTTCCATGAAAATGATCTAAAGACTGGAAAACCATGTTCACTATTGATTTTACAAAAACAAATTAAATTCTCCATTCATTCATCACATGTTCATTATTGGCTCATGGAAGGTCATAAATTCAAAAAATAGTCCAGTCAAATTATATTCGAACATATATTTATATTTGGTTGATTTATTGGGGATTAAGGTGATGATTTGTAGTAGTCATGAGATTAATTTATAGATCATTAATATAAGACTGATGAAAAATTATTCTGTGATAATAATAAGGTGTGATGGGAAAAATAATGTTCTTTAGGATATGGACAACCGAAATCCATCTATTGGTGAGCACTTGGACATGATTAGTGTTTAGGAAGATTTTACGAGGAAGATGGAGGTAGATCTATGTGTTGTGGGGAAAATTTTGGTGTTTTTGTGAAAACACTAACCACACCCCGTGTATTCAGGAGGAACACAACATGTGTAGTTCCTTTTTATTCATAGGTTTGTGTTTTAGGGTGAATTAAATATCAAATTACTATGTGGTTTCCCAAACTATATGTGACCCATACCTGATAGATAAAATCATTCCAAAAGTACACTAATGGTACCCCTAGTAGAAATACATGCCATGTGGTATTCCAACATACCATAATACAAAACATATTCAATTGATCTGTATAAAGGGAGTACACTCTCAGGGCCCCTGTTGTCTTACACACTATCTTCCCTAATAAACACACCATGTACATGGGTTCTTAAATGTCATGTCAGAAAATCATAAATGAAAATTGAATGAATTGGGGGTAAACCACATTTATAGTGGTATATACATCATGTAATATTTTTTATATGTTTTACCACTCATGTATCCTTCTTCATGACTCAGAATTAGACCTTCAAATTGTTATTATTATGTATATTCCCATGTAGAATGTGATAATGACCATTATTTGGAAAAAATGGATATGAGATGCAGTGACATGGTCAGATATATTACATATTTAACAACCTGATATTTTATGAAATGTATTATATCAAATTAATATAACTTCATCAATAGTTTTCGTTACAGACAACACTGAATTTTTTCAAACCATGATATAATATAAATATAATAATTTTAACATGACAATTATTTAATATATGTTAAATATGATTTAATTAAAAATAATTTAGACATTTAATATTTCATTTATAATTTTTTTATATTAAATATATTGATAAAAAATTTGATCTATTTTTTGTGAAGTATATATATGTCTGCTGAATAATATTTTCTTAAAAAATATAATTTTTATTTATTCTCATGAAAAATAATCAAACAATATTTTAAAACAATGAGAAAATTAATTTTACTATATAAAATTAATTTCTAAATTCACCATGCCTTAATCAATTTAGGGTGAATTTTTGGGAATTTTCAAAATAGAATATTTTTTGCGATGAATAGTGAAAATTATTGTTTTTTAATTAAAACCGACATTTAGTTAAACACATTAATATGGATAATTTTTTTAAAAAATAGTGTATTAAAATTAATACTAGTTCAATTATATACCAATTAATCTAAATTATTTAATTTATATCATTTATACAATTACATTTTATTTAAAAACCAATGAACCTTTTGAGAAATTTTTCATCAGAAAACCACTTTCTTATAGCATATGTGAGTTTAATTTTATATTAATATTTTCAAAATATATGAAATTAAGTTTGGAAAATTTATTCGATACTTGTAATTAGTATAATTTTTATTTTACAATAAGATCTAATTAATTTTTATCCATAGTCAATATTAATAATAGTAAAAAATATTTACCATAGTTACGGTAAAAATCAGTTTACTTGGATTTGAACTAAAAATATATGGGATAAAATAAACCAAAACATTTATAAAACCAATTTATATACATATATCTACATTAAAATGTATAATTATTGATAATGGTATATTTTTTATCCATTTTTCATCCGAAAAAAATGGGCACACCATTTTCATCTCAAAAATTACAAGTGTGACACACACCTCACTTGTAAAGGACATAGCTATTATATCTAATAGAAACATCCAATACATTATATTATTTCCAAAAAATGATTGAATATCTTCATTAATTCCCTCTTCTCATCATGGAAAACTTATTTTTGTAATATATCTAACCTAGTAATTATTTTGGTGGAGTCCTAAAGAGGTTACCAGATAAGAGGTAATGTTCTTTAACATGTTTTATTATTTTATTTATTCCTCAACCTCTATAAATTATTATTAAACCATGATGATATAATTTAATAAGTATATTAATTATCCATAAATTTTTTATGATATATTCATGACCAATATACTTCTACACTACATCAAATGGGATACAAAATAACCATTCACGTGCCTGATGGACTCCTACCTCGGGAACAATGTTATTAATTATCAATAATCATGCATCATGAATGGATATAATAATATAATAACTGTTAATATATCATTTTTATGTCATTATGATAATTTTAATTTATTATATGAAATTTACATTGATGTTTATTAAGGGTATACAGTAACACTGATCATGTGACGATGGACTACAAACACACGGAGCAATGTGATTCATCCACACATTACATGGAAAGTAATAATCATGAGTGTAAGGAAAAAGAGTTATATATATTAAATAAAATTTATTATTTAAATATAATATATTATTTACATTTATTTCTATCAACCTAATGAGAATGATGGAACAATGTGTATGAGTATGTATGGTATATCATTGCTATGAAATGGGAATTTTATTTTTTCCTATAACATATAAAGACTACTCTAAATAAAAATATAATTATTTTATATGATATTTATATAATGGATAAAATTATAGATATTATAGAACCATAGTAAATTGTAGGTTAACCCAAAAAATATCAAATTAAAACATACAGGAGATAAAAAAGTAGTTATTGTCGAACCAGATCTTTAACATGAAATTGTTAACAAATGGTCAATAAATGACCATAAGTAAAATATATACGGTGTGATTTATTTTTTATAATTCATCAATTTTTGTATACTAATATTATATTTATTGTATAGGACGTTTGAACATGTGTTAAGGATATCAAGAGTTATGGTATGGGATTTTTTTCTCCATTTCTATTCTTTGAGACATATAATATGTTATACACTTCTATTATTTTATAATGTGTATATACAACAATATTGACATATAATATGATGAGTATAATGTTTCTCATCATATTTAATTTTTCATTTAATTTTTTTCATTCATGGTGATTATGAATCATGGTTACCAAATTTTTTGGGTTTTATGATACAATCTCATCGTTTATCAGGATTGTTCATGGTTATTATTCCAATGATTAAATATTATGATATATCCTTAAAAATTAGAATTAATTTCTTATCCTATAGTAATTTATAAAAAATTAATGTTTTACCTCCATTTTCCTCTCATTATATTCTTAATAGTTCATTCATGACCCCCTCCAACCAATGATTCTACAAAGATTAGAGAAAGGTAATGACCCTCATGTCCCACCGCCAATAATCACTGAGATAGAAATTGGCACTTAGGGTATAAAAATTGCACTAATTAATAAGAATTAATCTCAATAAATGAAAAAGGATAAGGAAATAAGATAATAATTCACAAAATAACCTTTTTAAAAAAATTTGATGTTAAAACCAAAACTATATCATAATGTATGAATATATAAAACTTATAAAATAAATATTTCTATTGTAAAAACCAAAAAGATAATCCTAAAAAAACAACTCAACAGAAACTCCAAATGTGCTAGTATTGTCTATCTCTATCCTCAGATACCCCTGTAAACTAGAAAATAGTTAATATGTGTTGGTTAAGAAAAATAGGTATACTCAATAGGGACATAACCATGGACATAAGTGCATATGTTAAAAGTTAATTGAAATATAGTAATGAAAAAATTGGGAAATGAACATGAACTTGTATAGGTTATATAACCAAACCAATAATCATTGAAAATCACACACTAAATAAAAAATAAAAAAAAACTATATAATTGTGATCATAAAAAACTATGGAACCCCACTGCCACGTACACATTGATATTACACTCTAACACCACATCAACACATTCTGTATCCTCCCATCCATTCCTCAAATATCAAATCACATCAAATCTAGTCACATCCTGATCGTAGAAACATGGTCCACACATCACATCACATCACATCACATCATGACCACATACACCTAGTTCACACACCACATCGCATACCCCCCCCATAGAATCTGGCCCACATATCACAAATTGAGCCTGACTATTAGGGTATGATTAATGTAAAGGAAATAAAACTCATTCCCTCATACTACCATAGACCACCACTATATATCACATCAAAAAGACGTCACTTATCATCCATAAAAATAGATGAAAACACATCCCACCTCTCCAATATACACATGGTCCAGAAATCACTTCTCATCCAAAGATAATTAGGACAACACATCACTACGAATAGAAGTGTGATGGATAGGAGAAATTCAACAATCAATGTCAATACCATCCATAATGTTGGGGAAAATGCCTAGAACTCAGAACCATTATGCATCTATATTGTTATATAACTTGGTTGGGGTGAATATTAAATAACATAAACATACAATATAGTGAGATACAACACCAAACCCAACCCAAGTTTTATCATCAAAAACTCATGCTCATGACACATCACCACTATATACAACACATCAACTATCACTCCTACTTCCATAACTATATATAAATCCACACAATCCAAAAAATATTTTCCACTTTCATATTGTTGGCCTCAACTTCTTTGATAATCCCAAATCATGTTTAAATATTGATCATGAAGCATTAAATAAGTTACTAATCTTTTAATCTACATTTATAATTATATTATTTTGATCAATGTATATTCTTAAGACTCATGACTTTGCTGAATCAACTTATAGTCCATTTTTATCTAAATATAAGTTCACTATTAAAGGCTACTGGATAGAGATTTATATTCATAGTCACCATTATAACTCACTATCACTCCATGTCACTGATGTTAGAAGACCACCGTTGAAGATTTACAATCATTGTTGGAAGCTACCGGTACACGGGTACTGTTACAAACCTACTGATGATCTACTTATCAAATCTCACAGACAAAGAGTTACTGTCACAAGGTCATGGCTGTAACAAGGCTTCTGTTAGAAGTCCACTGTCAAACAATTTCTCAAGTCTTCTATTGAGAACATCTCAGTTCAAGCCTACAGTTGGACACGTTTAGTAGAAGGCTACCACTGGACAACTCCTACTGTCGAGAGAGTCGAATGTTGCTCAAATTCTACTGATGAGTAGCCACTGTTATGAAGAGTAATCAGCTACCATTACTATACATTCACTGAGAACAAAGTCCACTGTTACCAGCCTACAGTCAAAGAGCCTACCGATGAAGTCCATAGTTGGAAAGACCACAGTTGAAGTCTACCGTGTGAAATGCATCTGCTACGAGTCAAATGATATTCTATTCTTTTCTTTACCAATTTTATTAATACTATTATAATGGCCATGTATGGAAAAATTAATGCACCTGACATTATTTAATGTTATTTTCACGCACATCAGGAAGTAGTACGATGTACAAGGAAGACCACACATGGGTGAAGCATCATTCATGTCGTCCCCTACTGAACTATTTTAAAAAGGCTGAACTGGAAGAGAGCATATATATATATATATATATGAGAAAGACATTCAGAGCCATTTGATCGACATATGCATACAAAAACAAGAGAAGTGTCCTAAAGATATTAAATATATAGAGAACGCCCAAATACTTGAATGAAGTAGAGAACCTTCAAGCGCTCATTCAGAAGAACATAGAGCCTTATGAAGATCTATTGAAATAATCTTTTTCAATCTATCGTGATGTGCTGCAAAGGGCATAACATCCAAAAATTTGATCATCTCTACATCTGGAAGTCATAACCTGAATGTTGCAACACTCTGTTTTGGAGTCAACTTGCAGAGAAGGAACAAAACTTCATCTCATTCATTCCAACGAGTCCAGAGCTGATCTGCCAACATAACAGAGCATTCTAATCTCATCCCCACTATCTTTCGCTCTACTGTGTTTAAATACTTTAGATTTGTGAGAAGTGTGTATGATTTACACACACTGACTCATTTACTTGAACTGAGGGATACTGAAAATCCCCATTCTAGACTCTATTTATTTTTGATTCCCACGTATAACTGTGGAAGAAGCCCGCTGTGGCTTGGAAGTTTATTTTCCCACGTAGAACTGTGGTAGAGGTTGAAAAACTTGGACAGTTTTTGAAAGCTGTTGTAAATCCTGATACAGGCTGTGTATCACTTTTAATATAATTTCATGGTGGCAGGTGATCACCACGTGGAGATGACTAGGTCTTGTCATAATAATGAACCTCTTATTTAAATTGTTGTGTTCCCCTTTCATTACTCTGTTTTACATTTATCCACTGTGCTTTTATTAGCAATAACATAAATCTGTTTTTATATTCCCTGTGATATTTAGTTCTAGTTAGTATGTATATCTGAGTTGTTTAGTAAACTTGTTTCAAAAGTGGAATTAGTTCTCATACTGACTCTACTGAGGAGTAATAAACCTTTGAGAAACCTGTTGAACAACAGGTCACTTATATCTCTACTACCTTAATTAACTGGGCTGTTTTAATTTGGGGGATTTAAGCATAACAGTTTTTAACAGAAATTTTAAATTGGCACTCAATCCACCTTCCTCTCTCAATCTAGAACCTTGATCTCAAAATTCATAAATCCTAACCCTTCACCTGAGCCCTCGAACCTCTCTCAATATCTATTTCCAGAACAAAGAGACCCTCGATTGTCAATGAGGATGCGCCAAGGCCTAAGAGAACTCGAGCCTAAACCAGTGGCACCAGTAACACCCCATCAGGACCTATAAACTCGCATCTGACCAGGAGACCAATCTATTCTGAGAAGGAGTTAAGTGAAGAATGGCTACTATCGAGAAAGTCATTAGTACTCAAAGTACTAGATGCCCAAGTATGGCCATAATGCTTTGAAAAAAACAATGGACCTTACTACCCAAAGATTGTGAATGGATTATATGAATATCTGACATTCGAAGAGGAAGAGGATGTGTATAAGATAATTTTCAGAGTCAATGGCAATGAATTTAGTTTCACGTCTGCTGAATGGGATTCCTATTTGAGAGTTCCTCATGAAGGAATATTTGATTACTACTCTGGAGTAGCTCCTACAGACAGTGCTGTTTTTGAGTATGAAAAAGATCTGGAAAACTGAAAGGAGATGGAAAATCAAGAAGGATCATTACAGTTGAGATGAATGGAGATGACAGTCTCTAATTTAAATTCATTTATCATGTTCTTTGTCCAAGGAGAGGGGACTTTGAAGAACTGAAGTACCAGGACATATTCCTAATGTACTTACTGAAGCATAGAAAGAATATTAACCTATGTAGTTTATTGATGAAACAATTGGATGATATGACCAAGGCAACTCAAAGTCCAATTCCTTATTACATTCCATGTTTATCTCAGTTATTCTAAAGGTAAAGGGTGTGGCTAGAAATCAAGATGAACTAATAGTGGACATGAACAATGTCATTATCTCCAAGGTGATTTACAAGTTTATGAAAATTAGCAGGAATCCCAGGAAGAAGGTGTGGGTGAATGATGAAGGAAAGGTGTATGAAAAGTTTGACCCTAATACTCACCCATCTAGGCTAAAAGACAAAAGAGATCGAGGCTTGAAGCCTGATGATCTAGAACCGGTTTATTCTGATGAGGAGGAGGCTGAAGGAGCTATGGACCCTCAAAAAGAGAACACCCCCATTGATGATGGGAGTGATCCTGATTTACCTCATAGTTCTGTAATGACTGTAGCTTTCAGAGCAGCTAGCCCTCCAACAGAACTACCAAGGAGAGAGATTGTTCTGAAGGACAGTGATACTGAGTCCACTGAAGAAGAAGAAGAAGAATAAGCATATCAAAATGTTTTCAAGGACACTTCTAAAGAGGATGAGGCTACCAGGTCAGATCATTTTACTCATGATGAAAAGGAGGTTGTTGCTGAAGCAGATGATGAGGACAATGAAGAAGAAGAGATCAGTTTGAGCCCTCTGATAGATAGTACAGTCAAGATAGTGCCTAATCAGGAAGCAGGAGTGGAATCTACAGCCATTGATGAGGTAGTCATTGATGACTCAGAAAAGGATAAGACTCACCCTACTATTGAACTAACAGAGCAAGTGGCTATTGAATCTGATGGAACTGCAGAGGAGGTTGTGGAGTTACCTAGAGACGAACATATAGAAGAGCTTCCTCAGGAAAGAGCTGTAAGGGAGGGGAGAATCTTGGTTCAGTTTCTGTGCTGTATGAAATCGATGGTTGGTCATCAGATCTAGGATATATGGTTCTTGGACTCAATTATGGAGATTCTAATGAGGAAGACCAGCCCCAAAGGGATTCTGTAATCCTACCTGTTGTGGCTGACAGTTTGCTAACCAAGGAGGACCTTGAGTCCTTAAAGGCTGAAATGAATGAAGCACTGAGAGAATCAGTGGAAGATTTGAAGAAAAGCCTGGTTGACGAACTGATGAGTGTGGAGAAATCCCTAGAGATATCTCTAGGATTTGTTGTGTCTAGTCCAGTGACAGGAATGATGGATGAAGTTAATGTGTGTCATACTCAAATTGAAAGTTGGACAGGAGCAGTGGTTGCTCTAAGACAATCAGTTGCTTCATTGACTGCCAGGAGCTGTTCTCAAACCCAAGTGAATGCTAAGATTAGACATATCAATGAAGTTGTCAAGAAATTTGTGGAAGTTTTTGAGGCTTTTAAGACATCAGTAAATGAACATTTGAACAGTCAATTTTCACTTGTTCAGAAGGTGATTAGTAATTTGACTCAGTCTTTCAAAGAGACCTTAGCCTTCTCGGTAAAACTCATTCCCTCATCCAGTTCCACAGTGAACATTGACCAAATCAGAACTGTAATCCAGGAAGAGCTTGCTAAGGACAGTACTAGTGGCACCTCAGATTCATCGAAACATGCTACCACTACGGAAGTCATCAGTTGTGTTCATGACAACTTGCAGGCAGCTACTGCTTCTCAAGAGGCCATTAAGAATAAGGTGGATGCTTACTTTGAGAAAGTCTATACCAAGCATCAAATGACCAACCACTTCAAGCTCTTGATTGAGAATATGATGTTTCCACCAGTGAATTAGGTATTCAGGGAGCATGTCAGCATGCTGAGAGAATTGACCCCTACTTTGCATAAGTTTTGGGTGAATAAAAATGATTTATTATCTGCTATGGAAGGAGGATGAAGCATTATTATGAATATCAGAAACCTTCTTCTACCCTTTCTCCATGTGGACTGTACCCCTATCATTATTCCTCCTGCCTTACCAACTTCTACACCCAGTGGTTCTTCCACCATGTCTCCTGTTGAAGCTATCAAAAGCCTTACTCCATTGATCCCTCAACGAGCTACCCATTATAGACCCACAAGATCTTCTGTTGATGCCCCTCTGGTCATTTCTATAGCCATCCCTAAACCTGCCGAACCACCAGCTCCTTCTCCATCTTCTTCTTCCAAAGGGAAAGACCCCTTACCTACGGATGTTGTGGATTGAGTATGTTTCTATCTTTTGATAGGGACTATTTTTTGGGTCATGTACTGAACTGTTTATAAGTACAAGCTTTTTATGTAATCTCATTTGTCTTTATTTTTTCTAATCACAAAGGGGGAGAAATATTGTGATAATTTGAGAAAATTTGAGAAATATTGTGCTAATTTTTGATAATTTGAGAAATATTGTGCTAATTTGAGATAATTTTAGAAATATTGTGCTAATTTGAGAAACATTGTGCTAATTCTAGACTAATCATGTTATTGGGGAGCAATATGCTACTATGCTACTATGATACTATGTTTAATCTTATCTTCTTTTCTCTCTGATACCATGTACTAATATTTTCTGGTTTTACACTCTTATTAATCTCTGATACTTATCTTTAATACATACTGACATAATTTTTGATTATCAAAAAGGGGGAGATTGTTCGCCTCACCTATTTTGATAATCAAAAATCATGTTTAAATATTGATCATGATACATTAAATCAGTTACTAATATTTTAATCTACATTTATAATTATATTATTCTGATCAATGTATATTATTAAGACTCATGACTTTGTTGCATCAACTTACAGTCCATATTTATCTAAATATAAATTCACTGTTAAAGGCTACTGGAAAGAGATTTATGTTCATAGTCACCGTTATAACTCACTGTCACTCTAAGTCAATAATGCTAGAAGATCACCGTTGATTATTTACAGTCATTGTTGGAAGCTACCGGTACACGGGTAATGTTACAAACCTACTGATGATCTACTTATCAAATCTCACAGACAAATAGTTACTATCACAAGGTCACGGCTGCAACAAGGCTTATGTTAGAAGTCAACTGCCAGACTCTTTCTCAAGTCATCTGTTGAGAATCTCTCTGTTCAAGGCTACAGTTGGACAAGTTTAGTAGAAGGCTACAGTTGGACAACTCCTACTGTTGAAAGAGTAGACTGTTTCTCAATGTCTACTAATTAGGATCCACTGTTACAAAGAGTAATTAGCTACTTTTATAAGACATTCACTGAACACAAAGACCACCATTACAAGCCTACAGTCAAAGAGCCTACCGATGATGTCCACACTTTGAAAGACCACTGTTGAAGTCTACCGTGTGACATGCATCAGCTACGAGTCAAATGATATTCTATTCTTTCCTTTACCAATTTTATTAATACTATTATAACGGTCATGTTTGGAAAAATTAATTCACCTGACATTATATAATGTTATTTGTAGGCACATCAGGAAACAGTACGGTGTACGAGGAAGACCACACGTGGGTGAAGCATCTTTCCTGTCGGCCCCTGCTGAACCAAATCAAAAAGGCTAAACTGGAGGAGAGAATATATATATATATATATATATATATATATATATATATATATATGAGAAAGACATTCAGAGCCAAGTGACCGACATATGCATACAAAAAAAAGATAAGTGGCGTGGAGATATTGAATATACAAAGAACCCTTTAATACCAGAAAGAAGCAGAGAACACTCAAGAACACATTTAAAAGAACATAGCTCCTCACGATGATCTATTGAAATAATCTTCTTCAATCTATCGTGATGTGCTGCAAAGAGCTTAACATCCAAATATCTGATCATCTCTACATCTGGAAGTCATAACCTGAATGATGCGACACTCTGTTTTGGAGTCAACTTGCAGAGAAGGACAAAAACATCATCTCATTCATTCCAACGAGTCCAAATCTGATATGCCAACACAAAAGAACATTCTGAACTCATCCCCACTATATTTTTCTCTACTGTGTTTAAATACATTACATTTGTGAGCAGTGTGTATGATTTACACACACTAACTCTTGTACTTGAACTGAGGGATACTGAAAATCCCCATTCTAAACTCTCTTTATTTTTGTTTCCCACGTATAACTGTGGAAGAATCCTGGTGGGGATAGGAAGTTTATTTTCCCACGTAGAAATGTGGTAGAGGTTGAAAAACTTGGACAGTTTTTGAAAGCTGTTGTAAAGCCCGATACAGGCTGTGTATCAATTTTAATATAATTGCTTGGTGGTAGGTGATCACCAAGTGGAGAGGACTAGGTCTTATCTTAAGACTGGATCTCTTGTTTAAATTATTGTCTTCCCCTTTCATTACTTTGTTTTACATTTATCCTCTATGATTATATTAGAAAAAACATAAATCTGTTTTTACGTTCACTCTGATAGTTAGTTCTGGTTAGTGTGTATATCTGAGTTGTTTAGTAAACTTGTTTCAAAGGTGGAATTAGTTCTCATACTGACTCTACTAAGGAGTAATTAACCATTGAGAATCCTATTGAACAATAGGTCACTTATATCTCTACTGCCTTAATTAACTGGGCCGTTTTAATTTGGGGGACTTTAAGCCTAAAAGTTTTTAACAGAAATTTTAAATTGGAACACAATTCACCCCCTCTTCAGTATCCACTCCGACCAACACATATTAAAATTTTAACCACATTTATTCATCATTCCATTTTCCAAGCATCAACCATTACCCCATTATATTCAGTTAAAAAATGATTCTTTTATTTATTTCATTCATCATCATAATTTATTCCACTACTACCAACAAAACCAACACAACCAAAATCACCAAATACAAAAACCACTCCACCACAACTACTGTACGACAACCTCTACACCAAAACAACTACACTCTTCCCACTACTATAAAAAACTATTCCATAACACCTACACTAAAATCACTATTGCACATTGCACTATATCCTATATCATGTCCATCTCTACCAACAACTTTATCACTACCTTAACACTATAGAACAGATATATTAAAATCGATCATTTCACAACATCCTAAACTATGGAAGGAAAAACAATAAGATAAAGACCACATCAAAAAATAAATTCCAGATAAAATATCCATTCGTGGGAATCATTACATATCTTTTTAATTTAGAATGGGTATTATCCAAAAAATGTCCAAGGGAAACCATTTGTTATCAAAATATATGTTTATTAATCTTTTATTTGAGAGAGATCAAAAAAATACACAATAAGGGTCATCTGAGAAAACTAACTACAATAAAAATAATTCTCCAAAAATATTTTATTTTCTCAATTGGAAACATGAATTCAAAAAAATTTAAAAAACATATAACTAAGTAGTTAACTAGGTGAAAAATACCTATATCATCCAATTTTAGACTTGAATATTTCATGTATGACTGTTCGAACAATTACTACCCACGACATATTAATTAAAAACATTTATATCAAACACATATAATGAAAATTAGTGAGTACAAGGATCCCCAACCAGAAAAAACATTATAATATTGTTGCGCATCACAGGGAAAGGATAAAAATCCTTTAAAAAACCCCCACAAAAGGAACACCTAGATCAACATGTGATGCAACCAATGATCATTAAAATGTATTCTAACCTACACCCCAATATAAATAAACTTTTCATTATAAAATCCATGATGAATAATATAGGGAAATTCGTGAGAATAAGTTAAGAACTCACCAGAGATCGAAGAGAGTAATCCAAGGAATAATATCTAATTACGTAATCTCCTGAAGGATTGAGGTAGAGCCATTGGGTATCATAGAATTGAGAGGGTATAAGGTTTAGGAAAACCCCAAGTTCTCTAGGAATTAAACTTATGCTTTAAATGGGATTAAATATCATGTACCGTTTTTCAGGTTGTGTAAATGTCATGTTTCCGGTCCCACTAAAAAATGCATCACCATGAATGATTTAACCCTCATATTTTTAACCCTCTACAACCATCCACACAAAATCCATGAACCTCACATTCTCATTTTTTTTACATTAAAGTGTATCAATTATTATTTCTCCTAGTGATTAGTATATTAAAAATAAAATACATTTTCAAGGGATCCACAAATATTCTCTAATGCTAGAAATTGGAAAGGCAATAGACAGGGATAACACCAGTAGTTACATGTTCAGAATAATGATTTTAAGAAAAATAGTGTATTTTTATCTCTTCTATTAGGAAGCCTTTTTCTTCCAAAACAATGATTTCTAAAATTTTAGAGAATGTTTCTATCATTCTACAAAAGATTTCTTAATGATATTTTTACCCAAGATATTTTTTTTAATATTTTGAGAGGAATCTTCATGTTATTTTACCAATAATTCCCCTTTTAATTTTATCACATAGAGGGTCTTATTATTCTAAACCACTCGAATATGCACCTCATATGCCCATTAAATATTCGTGGGTGGTGTAACCTAAATAAAAAATAAAAAACTAAATCAACACAAAATAATCATCATGAACTCTTCAAAAATAAACAACAACCATAAAAGGATAAAAACTAAAAAATTCTGTAAAAAATATTCAAAAATATCACTAATAACCATTTAAAAAACTATTTACAACTACACACTCCCAACCATTTGATTTTACAATAATTACTTATCTTCAATTAAGAAATCACACCAATTTAACCCATTTAGAACTCGTTTTCAATTAAAAAACCCATTTTATTGAAGATTATTTAATTAAAACCCCATTTTATCAAATGTAACGTAAATTAGAAACCAATTTCTACAACATTCATTAAGATAAATCTGATAATACATTCACCATTTTTAGAGTCCCATGTTTCTCATTTTGAAATGTGGGATTTCCTAGTTTAAACCAATGATTTGGAGACAATTATCCAATTAGGAAAGACCCAAAATAAATTTCATACTATTGGGGTTGTGTAAATGGGTAACATATGCATATGGTGGTCATCTATATTCCAATCACACTTCTATAAAAATGGTCCTATCATGACTATGTCCCCGAATCCCCATGGTTTTCTAGGCCATACAATCTCACCGAATTATATATGGAAATGTAATTTTTAGGATGTAAAGAATGTCCGTAGAGTTATATAGAAATATAATGAATTAGAAAATATGATTTATCAAATTATAAAATTTAAATAAGAGTGAAAATGATTCCATCTTTGTACATAACTATGTGTTTTATTGGACCACTACGACATGATGTTTCATTTTAATACATTGACACATTCTTGGACTTTTATTAATATTTACTCCCATTATGATGATCATATGCCTATGTTCTGTTGATAATTATTATTCTAAACCCATGTTATATTGATTCATTTCTTTATATACCATCTTAATGGGCCTTTATCACACCCATTATTGATGTATAACATTGGGTGATTTCATTTACTAAGGAGAATCTAAGGCCAATAAGGAGCTACATGAGAAGGAATTAAATAAATGTTTATGTTTTATATTGTAAATGTTATGGATGGTCCAAATTTTCATAAGACACTAAATCATTGGATCCTGGTCATGTAAAGATTTTATTTTTTATCAATAAATTATGTTATATTAATGTAATAAAAACAAGTTTCATTATAGAATATATGGAATATATTGCTTCCAGTTAATTAATGTAATTAGTGTCATAATTTCTGGATGAAAAATTCAATATGGAGGTTGAAAAAAGGACAAAAAAAATCATATCATTCATTTCACAGGACTTTCCAAAATTTAATAGAATGTAATATTTATAGGATCCCACATTAAAATTTTCCGAGTACTATTTTATGATTTAATATCCCATAAGTGTTATCTAACCATTGTATAATTCCTTGGTATTTCTCCTTTGATGGGGGTGTATAATCCTCTTCGAATATAAATTCATACATATTTGTTCTATATATACATGTTTAGGCAACCATTGGATTCATTGATCCCCTTATACATTTCCACCTTCGATCTAGGACACTATTGAGTTTGGCTACTGTTATGGACTCTATGATGCTCTAGTGGTTCTCTCCGGGAAATCATACACAATTTTTCATTATCGTCTAAATCATCAATACAAAACCAAGATCCTGTAAAAAAGTTATATTTATTTTTTCTAGGATAACCCATTACCATTTTATTATATTAAATAATACCTCACTTTTTATACAACTATTGATATTAAATTATAATAGTGGAGTAACATGTTAATAATCACTTGTATAAATTTCTTTAAAACATATTCACTATGAATAAAATAAACACAATATAATGAAAATAATTACATGATGAAAAAATCTATTAAATTCTTTCACCTTTGAACAAATATAACATCTAGATATAAAATACATATAGTTACGTAATTCCAAATCAATCCTCAAAAATCACAATGAATCCTTAACAATCCTCTACGAATTACACCATTCATTAATATAATACTTCTGAATCATGGTATCTGATTCGACTCACATACTCACCATGTCCATATATATTGTAAATAAATCCATCATAACCTCATAGCTAAAATATTTTTACATCTGTCTGAATCTCTAATACACCCAAAATAGAATTTAAATTTCCATTTATTACTTTAGATATAGTTTATATTTAATTTTGAGCTTGGTATTTTTTATAATGCTTCAGATTTATTTTTTCATCTACTTCGGGAAATTATTTTCTTAAATATACTAACTTCTACCCTTGATTTTGTGTGGGGGTCATTTAAATTTTTTCTCCAACAATATTTTTTTTATTTTAATTTTAATCTTACACACTCTATTAAGTAAAAATAAATAAACATGGAATTAATAATAAAATGGGTTACCTTTCCCCATGAGATTTCAGATCATAGATCGTGATATGTTTTCACGATCATTTTAAATTTAGTTTGAGTTATTTTTAATATATAATTCTTATTAACAGCATTTAATAAAACATATCATCTTTGAGAATCCTATGAAGATAACTCTAGCCTATTTTGTATATATCTTAATATCACATCAAACTCCAGAAATTTTATGTTAATAACGTGCTTATGGTATTCAACTTTTATCAACCATTCATTAAATTATTTCTTCGACTTTTCTGTATGATATTTATTAATATTACTTGTATCCTGTAGAGTAATGTTAGGATACAGTATCTAATTTTCCTAATCATATTTTCATATATCCTTAGTAATCATATTTTTTTTAATATATATAATTAATGGTTTGAATTAACATATACTCTCTTGTTTTCAACCATCCCAATAAATGGACATTTTTAAATCATATTGAATCAATAAAATAGTTTTATTGAAAATTGAATTAAATTGTTCCTTATATTAAACTTGTTTTGTGAGGGTTCTTAATATTATACCTTTTTAACTAATTCATCTCCCATTAAATTTGTTTCAAAATACATCTATGTCATATCTCCATATATTCTGATGTTAAATGAAATTATTTTGGTAAAAACATCTATAAAATCATTCATTAGGTAATACTTTTCCTTAGAATAAAAATCGTTTTCTTATACATTAAAAGAATCATCTGCACAACTTTTATATGGGTCATTATCAGAGGAATAATCTTCAGTAGATTTATTAGAAAATTTTCTTCCTTGATTACATTTATGTAGAGGTAATTCATCTTTCTCTATAGATTTATTTCTTAACTTCATGGAACCAATTTTTTTTTCAAATCATTCAAAATCATTACCGAATCCTTCATTTAATTTTTATTTGGGCTAAAATATGAATTTTCTATCTAGGTATATCCAAAATCACTTCAAATATATATTATATATTTTAATAATATGATATCATTCATCAATGATATATCCTATCAATGTGAGTCCTCGATTCCGTAACAATTGTTTTTCGTACTAAATTGTTTTAGTCACATAAGAGGTGGGGATGAACTAGGTGAAACAAAATTTTACCAATTACTATCATTTATAGTTTTTATTCCCTTATATTATTGTATTAATTATTGAATCAATATTATTGATTAAGTTAAATTTTATTTTTGTCTACATTTAACAAAAAACATATGTCATTTGTAGTACAAAAATTCAATATATGGATCTGAAAAGTGTATTTTACATGTCTATCCCATAATGTGGGTGAACATATCCTATTTGTTTTGGTGATCATTTGATACATATAATTTCAAAATTAATCTTATCTTATATTAAAATTGGTATGAGAATGGATTGTACTAAATCCACCCACCATAATATAAAATTTTGTATTTACTATATTTTCTTGGTGAATAGAGACAATATCCATTAAAACTTACAATTCGTTCAATATTCATCAGTCTTGTGACTGGAATTACAAAAACAATTCCCACTTTGGATGTAAATATATAGTCAACACAATATGAGATTGCATCAACATGATCTAATCTATTTACTCAACACAAAGACTCCAACTACTTAAAGGTAATTTCTAAAACCAATATAAATCATGGACATTACAAATATCATTTCATAAAGATTTTATTTGATGTCTATATTTATACTACTCTCAATAATCATTATGTTTTCCATACAATGACATAAAATTATAACTCACAATAAATATTCATTTCGCACTTTATCATATGTATAATTTTTATACTATATCAATATAAAATATCTTACGATTTCATCTGATTCAAAATATGATTATATTGATCGGATTAGATCAATTGTATAATGTTGAATTGTTCTTTTTCTTCTTAATTAACAAAAAGATGATTCTCTTACTTAGTTTTTTTTCATTTATTCATTTCTTTTCTTATAGAGGAAATATTTTTCACTTAAAAGATATATCATAATGTTTAAAACTCTTTTCCATGTTTTTATATTGTTGGATAAAAAAACATTTATCTTTAAAATACACAATATATTTTATGAATCAATATTTTTATTATTCCTCTCAATTTCATAAAAATTTCACATGGATCTATCAACAATATCTTGGTTATTCATCTTTCCTCAATATTTTATATTTTATATATTTCAAAGAATACTCTGTCATCTTTTCTTATCATTTTTCTCAGCTAAATATATATCCATTTTAGCTCCACCAATAGGTTTCAGTGTAATTATTTTCTAAATATATCCATGAATACCCACATTTTATCAATATTTGTGTGTTTAGGAAAATAATACAACATAATCATGTAGGGATGTTGAATATTCACTATTCAATGATAGTGTCGATGAACATCCCATAATGATATTAAACATTTTTTTTCATTCAATGAATGCATCTCTTAATTTTTATTCTTCAATTTAGACTTAATAAAAGTTTATATATTTATAAAAATTATAAATAAATTACTATATAATGGAATAACTAATTTTCAGATGACACTTCAAAATATTTACACTGATGAAATATAGTATTGAGTCTCTGAAATCATTAATCAATTTTATTTCTTATAATTTCCTATTATATTTAATATATTCTTCTCACAGTAAATATTCTATTATCATTAATTAATGTTGAATAAAAAATACATTTTGATGTTTTGATCCTTTTATTAACAAAACAGGTTTTATCTAATATGTTAATATCTAAAATATTTAATTATTTAAATATCTGACATTCATTCAACCCAATTGTCACTATTTTCTAGATGTTATATGCTATTTATATTTTCAATGAGATGTATAACTCATCCTTATGAACATTAATTTGAGTCCATTCGTTTTTGATATTTTCATAAAATGTGTTTTTTATAATGATAAAATTATCCATATTATGTTAATTAAAATTTTATAACTTGTAAATTTCAAATTCATCATTAATTCGACAATTATAAATTATCCTTATAAAAATGAATACATACATATGAAATAGTATATAAACCTTATTAACCTACCTAATAAGCCTTATAAAACCATTATTCCTCTTTATGACCTTATATATATTTTTACAATGTGTGGACATCACCCTTTACAACTATTAAACATTGAAATTATGATAATGGGTACAAACTTAGTGAACCATAAGGAATTCCAGGATAATATTTTAATGTATATTATTTTTTCTCGACTTCCATTTCATAAGCTTAAATAATACTTACAAGGTCATAATTGAACCATATGAAAATATTATTTTTCCATTTTTATCATCTTTATAATATTTTAAAAGATCCCAATAAACCATAAAAAATTCGTGTATAACACTATTATATAGATAATAAAAAATTTAAATGTTTCGCAACCAACCCTATGATAATTTGAAATACAACATATGATGATTTCTAGAATTAATCATTTTCAATACCAACACTAAATTTTGATTTTTTTTAATAAAATCATAATAACATTCAATAAATTCTATTATATATTAATGACAACAAATAAACTCATATCAACTTAAAATAATTTTCATAAGTATTAAAATTATTATAAACCACATATGCTACATTTAATATTATTTTATAGATTTAAAATAATAAATATTGAAAATATATATATATTTAATCTTTATTTATATTAAAAATTCACTTAATATTATTCAAACTATTATCCATATGGCATTAGAATCATAAATATGTAACCTTCCTAATTGGTAATAGTAAGATGGTATGACCACATCTTAAAATATATTTTACACCAATTCCAATTACTTCATTAAATATTTTCATTATCATCCGCATTATATGATGTTTATCTTGGAAAATAAGATATTCAAATTTCAAAACCATTCAAAAACTACTTATTTTCATAAACAATACTCCTTAAACATTGTGCCATGAATTTTTAATGATGATCAACACAATGAAGGCCTAATTTTCAGGGATTCTCATAAATAATAATTCATATATTATAAATTCATTTTCCTTCATAACATTTTTTCTTTATTTTTAGGGTTAGTGGTTGATTACATTCTTTCATCAATTTTTGGATTCTTCTTCAATAATCATGAATCATTGGAAATTTATTTTCCTCCAGTCAACCATTTTAGAAAAAAAAAATATCATAACATCCATCAATCCATTGGAGTAATTGAAATTTCATATAGGCCATAACACATCAATTTATTAATGGATTTATGTTATATATCCCACAGATAATTTTTATGGTACGTCATGATTATAGATACAAAACATTACTAGTAACTTCCATGTTCTGAATATCTTATTAGTATAGATTTTATTATTAATTTTTTAAATGAGAAAACATATTATGATGTCATTATCTACAACATAACACATGTGAGTTAAGATTTTTGGTGATTCCTACCAAGTCTTCATCCTCACACCCAACATGTGACATTTTTTGGAAATAAAAATTGACTATTCTTATTTTATGTTCTTATTTGTAAAATATTTTCTATTCAGATTCAATGTATTATTGCTAGGGAGGTATATATTTAAAATATTATTTATTTTTAATATCACAAACATGAATTGAATTTATTTTTCATATGGTTTATTTTTTCAGTTTTTAGTTAATAACTATTACTTATTTTTATCTCAAATCACTATTTTAATAGTTTTGAATAATGTGGAAAATTTTCATTTTTATTTTGGAGCACATAATATCCTATAGTATGAATTTTTAATTTATATATATTTTATACGTTACTATTATATGAACAAATCATGCTAATATATTTAACAATATATAATTGATCAAATGTAATATTTTTTGGGAAGTAAACCATTTATTTAAAATAAACCAAGACCCATGAAAATTGTTTCTATACATTATTTATTGGTGATCACTCATGGGGCCAGTACTAACCCAGTTCACGTAACAAGGAACATGTATATTAAAAACATAATAAGGGTATAAAATTGTAAAGGTACACATATAGAATTTCATGATAACATCAGGTAATGAAGATTTATATAAAAAATCCTCAAACATATAATGGTAATATGTATAGAATAATGTATGAGATACATAAGTGAGTTAATCAAGAAAACATGTCATACTCATAACTCTGGATTGAACTCTATGTCTCTATAAAATATCATACTCATGTTGACAATAACTCATCATTACAACCCCTGTCTTTCCATAATGATCATATATTTGGGATTATTGAGAGTTTTACATATATTTTGTTAATCATCGTATAACTATCATGATTTGTGAATAATATTTTATTTTATGATAACGTGGGAATAAACATTGTATAAAATGACACATTTTTATATTCTTAATACCAATTGATAATATACTAAAAACCCATATACATGAGAATCTGTCATATCATATTTTAATAAATTGGAATACTTGATGACCATATGTTTTTTAAATTATTTGGTTTTCGTAAAACATGTTATGTCACTATAATATTGTTGATACATCTCTATGCAACCACACCTAAAATAAATACACTAATTATAGTCTTCAATACATTAATTTACATGAATAATTCATTTTTATGATCAGGATTATGAATCCATATGTCAAATATTTGAATAATTTATTTAAGTAAATTTATATCATAATTATCAATATTGTGATGTATTTAACATTTTTTAACATAAAATTTATAAATCATAAAACATTTATAATCATTTAATGATATAAAACTCTTATTTAATATCAATGTTCATTTGAAAAAAAATTATTTGATGCATTAATTTATTTATTTTTTCATCATATATCCAAAATTATTACAATGTGTTATGGATAAAACTATTTACTTTCACACTAGATTAAATTTTATGCTTATAAATCAATATTTCTTTAAAAATCAATTTTTATAGAAATTTATTCTTCTCCATGCTAGATATTAACACCCAATGTTTTTATGGAATATCAATTTTATCTAAATATATAATTTAAAAATATAAATAATATTATCACCAAATAATAAAACCCTTCAGTTAAATAATTTCATTTTCAACAAATAAATTCATAAATATATTTTATATGAATTCATCACATTATATTAGTATTTATACAAATAAAAAGGTGGATAGAATATTAAAAATATTATACTTATTCTGATTTTGGTAAATATATTAGTAACATTATTTTAATTAAATATCATAAAAAATAATAATACAGTCATCCATATGTAACTTTTCATATTAGGTCTTATATTGAATTTTATGAAATTGAACTATATTCTTTATTAAAACATTTAATTCATATATATACAAATTTTATTTTATACAAAACTGATTTTTATGTTGTTTGACATGTGATAACATAATAGAAAATTACATAAATTCTATTTATAAATCATTTCCCACCGTTATGGGGCTTTTAAAATATGTTCCTTTAAAAATAAACCCTTGATCACACTCTTAGTGATAGGAATTAAATTTTTTTTCATTACATCCTTCTTTATAATTTTTTTTAAATATGCATAAATTTTTTTGATGTAAAACTAGTATCTTACACCCTTTTCTAAATGATGAAATTATTTATGAAATATATGTACATTATGTAATATCTATATATTTTTTCATAAAGTATTTCAGTTACACGAGTAAATTATTTATCAAGTATCACATCTTTTCACTATCGAAACATCCTCCCTTGTTTTTGAAATATCCTTTCATATTTAAATAATAATGAATGGAATCAAAATAAACTTATTTTTTCATGTCCTAGATAATATTCTTACAATTTTTATTTAAACCATCATTAAGGTTCTTTATCTTGGACCATGTAATAACCAATGTCATTAAAGATTGTAATTTTTTTAAATTTAATTTTTTATTACTAAAATATATTAATTGTGAGATTAAAATAATTTAAATATTTAATATTTGTTGGGCTGGGAATTGTGTTTTCGTATTGTTGGGTCACTTATTACGAAATAATATCATGTATGGGTTATAAATTTTTTTAATTATAATTGTATCCTTGAAACTCTGTACATGGCCTATGTTGTAAATTCATTGATTATATAGTTGTTTCTATATCATTGTTCTTAATGAAGGGAAAATTAACATCATTATTTAAAACCTATACCACTTTCTGTGTTAACATATTTCTTTTAATCCTTATCCACCTATGGAGCTTCTGAAATCTATCCTCCTTTATTATATATTCCACAAATATAATTATATATTCACGATTGACCCAATATATCACCATGTTTATACAAGACTCATATTTTAGTGAATGGAAGGTGATGTTATCACATTCTTCTAGGATTTCATGTTACTTCATTAATAATAACATAAATCATTAAAATCCCCATTTTGAATGTTTTGAAAATACATTATGGTGGTGTTACATTTCCCATTAACTATTTTTAATTAGATATTAAAAGTTTATTTAATAAGAAACCTTTATTTTAAAACATTTGTTGTTGTGAATATGTCTGAAATGACATGAGGATGTGTTATATTGAACTTAAATGGTTATATTTTATATGAAATATTTTATTAATTTAGCTTTCTATTAAATAATTCTTTTTTTAGTAGTCCATATTCCATTTTATGATCAATGTTTTATTTGATATGAAAGTTTTTTATTTTTTCATAATAAGTATTATTATTATTATTATATAAGTTTTTTATGATGTTATAATGATGTTAGTAATGTGAGAATATTATTAAGAAGTGATTTTATATTCTTTAGGAAATTAGTTATGGTTTATGGGGGGTGCATGTATAGTTATAATTACTGATGGAAAATTTTTCTAATGACCTATAATTTTAAAATATGTTAAATTATATTCTGTAAACATATATTTAAAAATAATAATAATTTTATTACATATTAAATATAAATGTACACAATTACATTTTGAATTTAATAATATATAAAGGAACATATAAATATAATATTACATGAATTTAAATTTACGGCATGTCATATATTTATAGAATTGTCACAAATGTGAGAGACACTATAAATAGGAAAACATCTATTTGAAACAAGATTGAAATTTTATGTAACATGGAAAATAATTGATTGAATGAATAATTAAGTAAATAATTTTAATTTCAAATAAGGATAATAATTATATTACCATTATAATAGTACCTGGAAAGGGTCCATAATAACTGAACATTGAAATAGCAACGTGACCATTAAAATTAGAAAAATTACTTAAAATAAAATTAATAATTATTAAATTAGTTAATTATATATATACAAGACTTTTTAAATGATTTATTAAATTATGAAACTTAATGTACATATAATTACACATTTTTACAAGGTGTAATTAAACATGTTTAGAATTATATTAATTTGTATGTCAAAATTTAAAATTTAGAATTAAATTATTTTTAAATATTTTTTGATTGACATATAATATTATATACAATAAATTATACTATATTTAATAAAAAATTAAAATTTTGAATTTAACAACTAATAAAAAAGAAATGGTATTTTATCAAGATTAAAATGATTTTTCAAGAAATTAAATTATTTTATCTAAATAATAAATTTAAAAAATTAAGAATATAAATATTACAAAATAAAGTTCATATTTGAAATAAAACGGTCTAAATTATTTTAATGTAGTTTAATTTTAATATTTCTTAATAAATGATGAAATTTTGGTGAATATTATAAGTAAATTTTTAAAAAAATTCCATAATTTTTTTCTTATCATAATGATATAAATATGCCACCAAAATTTTATAATTTTATTCACAAATAAAAATTTATTAAATTAAATTAAATATATTTAAGAATGTGATTAAAAATTGACATCAAATTTTAGAAAGAAAAAATTCTTACCGGTATTATAGAAATGTAGGTACTATAAAAGCTATACTATTCATATTAAATGGGATTTCAAACAACACAATTTGTCCTATGGACACCAAGGCCTTTGATCCATCATGAATGGCTCCGTGGGTGACATCCACTAACAGGATTAGGTAGAGGCAAGCACTGTAGAGAGAGAAAATGGTCAAGTGTCCTTTAGAGCATGAAATTCGGAATTATAGAAACAGTTTTATGAACAATGTATTGAGGTCCTCTCTACCTAGATGTAAATAAGATCCTTTTTTTAGTAGTAAAAATCAACATTGGCCTAAACCTTGTTTCTACATAAAATGAGTAATGTTATGAATATAAAATTGGTAATGTAAAAATTACAAACCTATAAAACAATTTTAAATACCTATTTTATATATTAATATACATAATATATATATATATATATATATTAATAGTGTAATGTCCCGGTTTCTGGGGTTGTCCAAAGGTTCCCGAAACTCGGTCGGTCACATAACTTACAGCGGATTCCACAATATTCTAGAGGCTTCCGACTAGAAACGACATCCAATGTGTGATAATAGGTAAACTATTCTCTCATTAGCAGAATATTTAAAGAAAAATAACTTATTTTGAACAACAGTTGAAGTAGTAATACCATAAAATAGAAGTAAACAACGAATGACTGGTAGAAAATAATCAATTGGATTATATATATATATATATATAAATGATAAATGTCACATGAGTCTAGGAAAGAAGCAAAAAAATTCAGTATTCTGGAAAAAAATACAAAATAAAATGTACATAAAAGAAAAACCTCCAATAGCATTGTGAGCCTCTGCATGGTCCCATGCTCTCAATCTCCAACAACAATCAAGTACCTGATGAAGAAGGGTGCTTTACATTATCTATACCTATAATCATATAAATTGTTTTGGTCAAAAATAATGACCCAATTAGGGTGTTAGATGAATCCCATATGGAAACCACCAAAATATATTTTCCTGACTATCTGTGAATATATATATATATATCTATATATATATATGAGATAATAAGAAAAATGAAGCATTAAACTATGAAGTATGTAAAAAATCCTATAGATTTTAATTACATTCATTTAAATTTATTAATTATTTAATCCATTCAATAATGTAAGCATGTGATCTAGGCTATGATCTAAATCAAATTTTATAAAAATAAAAAATAAACTTATCAAAATATCAAAATATAATCTAAACAAACATGTAAGAATGTGTACAAGATTGTGATTTGGATTGGCCAGCTCATCACATTCATCAAACATTTAAAATAAATCCTCTAATAATGTTCCCACAGTATAAACCCTACCTTTTAACATATCCTCAATTCAATAAATAACGACACTCCGGGAAAGCTCTCACAGTTTAACCCATTTGGTCCCACATAGCACTAATCATTTAAAAATGACAACCTGGACAGCAATAACGGTCAATACCCCATGGACTGCATAACAAAAAAATAATGACCCCTCATAGCTCTCACAGTCAATTCCCTATGGTCAAATATTCATTTATTTATGACCCTATGGTCAGTTTTCATGGTCTATCCCCTTTGACAATGACCACCTATAAGCTCTCATAATCTATACCACTAGGTCAACATAATAACCAAATTATACGTATATGACCCTACCTCGGTAAGCTCTCATAGTCAAATTACCCCTGGTCATACATTCACTATGTGAATCACATGAATCTCTAAAAGGTAACTCTATTATAACAACAACAGGTATAAAAAATAAATTCTAACATGTATTCTAGACAAAAACGGCCATGATAAATCAACCATGGGAAACATGCTAATAATCAAGGTATTAAACCTTATGCATTAGCAATAACAATTTCTTAATCAAAAAACCATTGTAGGGATTAAATAAGGTTAAATTATAATACACGCAATACCCAAAACATGTATTTTATTCACATTATGCATATATAATCAAAATACAATAAAAGAATGAAAGAAAACACATATTTTTATAACGTACGTTGAACACTCCTGAACATCATTCCTTCATCAATCCTAGAATGACATGGATATAAAAAAGGTTAAAAATTATTCAACCTTGGATAACACATGGGAGATAAGAAATCAAGAAGAGAGACTATATGGGAAGAGATAATTCACTGGTTGAAATCCAATGCACCCAGAGGCATCTCAATCGGTGCTCTGACGGAGGGATAAGAGGGGTTCGAAGTTCTCAGCCATCTCGTCTCTCTCTTGTACAAAACACAAGAAGAGGATGATTGGTCTGGAGATTACACAAGACCTCACATAGTTTAATCAAATAAAAATAAATGTACATGTCGTGTTCATTTAATGTACACGTTGTGTACTAGCCTCAACCGGCCATCACTTTTGGTGGTCTTCCAGGTCACCCACACAGCCACGTTCTTAGCCATTTCACAGCTAGTACACAGTTAAGCATGACAACTTGGTATATGGAGAGTACTCAAAAGTACATGGAATGTAGATATAAAATTTCTTTATTCATCATTTTTCTACAAAAAAACAACCAGAAACAATGATCCATACCTGAAATTATGATCTTATTTGTTACAATCGTCCCCATTAAATAAATTTGTCTCCAAATTTCCCTTCCATGGGTGGAAAAGAAGAAACATCAAAAAACATTGGGAACTAGGATTGAACACCATCCTCCCTCTCCTAAGTCTCATCCTATACTCACCTATGTTTCCCTAGCACCCATACCAGTGGAACATACCGACCATAGAGAACCTTCATGCTATTAGCCAAAATCTATATATAGTGCTCTAATAAGGAAGAATCCACATACAGCTCAACCTAAATAGGTTGGAAATTCTGATACAGGTCTGAAAAGTAACCTCGCTAATGAGAAACATGAAATACATGGTTATTATCCTGATACCTCTGAGGTAACATAAACCGATATGAAACCAGTATGAATCTCTTAAAATACTCAAATGGCTCGAAATATCTCAGTGAATGCTTCCCCTATCTGATAATTCACTTATTCCCCATCCTTGGTGTGATATGAAGAAAACATGATCTATGACCTCGAACTCCTGATGTCGTCTCTGTCAATCACCATAAGATTTATACCATGACTGTGCAATAACCATACTATTTCGAATCAACTCCACCATTCTAGTGGTATCTTGGACAAGGCAAGGTCCCTACATAGCATCCTTTCTTGCATCCATCTGTCAAAGGGGTGACCTGAATGGCCTACCCAACAAATCCTCATCTGGTTTCATCTGAATCATCACCTAAAAACTTATATTATAAGAAAAATAAAATAGGGAAATCTGTCTCTCCTAAGAGCCACCAAAATATAGGATGCATTCATGAAGATCATCCTCTAATACCAAAATAATACACTTAGATTTTCCATATGTCTGGGTATGGTATGTTGTACTCAGATGTACATGTGTAACCAAATCCCTCTATAGTACCTACCAGACACAAGAAGTAAATTGAAAAACCCTATCTGAATTGATAGTGTATAGAACCCCACGAAAATGTACAATCAATCCGATGAAAAACCTTCTGAGATCATCAATGCTGATGGTTTCCTTGATTTGAAAGAAATGTCAAACCTTCATGAGTGTGTCAATAACAACCCAAAATTCAGTATTTCCTTGAGGAGACCATTGTAAACCCATCATGAAATCCAGCGTGACATCATTTCACTTCTACTCAGGAATGGGTAACTACTAAAAATCCAAGTTAGTCACTGATGCTCCACCATCATCTGTTGACAGGTGAAACATCACATAAAAAACTTGCTACATCCCTCTTCATATCTGGCCACCAATACCAACAGGGTAGATCTTGATACATTTTAGTGACACCAGGATGAGATGCCCAAACTGTGTAATGAACATCTCACATCATCTCATCACATATTTCTACTGACACCCATTCACACCCATGAATATTCGAGATCTCGTCATCATCGTTGGTCCACCAAAGAGTAGTGTCTTCTCATGACACACTCTCTCATAGGACTAGGCCTTCAGAATATGATAGTTGCTTCATTCTCAATCGACCCAAATGAGTAGATGTAACAACTATAGAAGAAAGAAATTTTGTTCCCTATCTATCATGCACATATATAAGCATCTCATAGAACAAGTCCATAAGTTTCCACTCATTGGTATTCTCCTAAACGTCATGTATCTAGGTCCTCCTGATCAAAGCATCGACTACTATATTGTATTTCCTAGGTGTGTATTCAAGATCAAATTCAAGATCCTAAAGGTACACAACCCACCATAATTATCTCAAATTCAGATCAAGTTGAGTAAAAATATAATTGAAACTTTTATGGTCAATGAATAACACAAAATGATCACCCAAATGATAATGTCTCCAATAGTGTAAAGAAAGCGCAAATACAGCTAACATGAGGTCGTGTGTTGGTCAATTCCTCTCATGTGGCCTCAACTATCGAGCCCCATATGTAAGGACTCCTTCCCATTGCACAAGCACTTCTCCCAGCCCGATACCTGATGCATCATAGAAAACAGTGTAACTCTTTCAAGGATATTGAAAAATCTGTATTGTTTTGGATTTAAATCATTGTTTCAATTCCTGGTAAGATGAATTAAAGGAATATTTCCACAATTACATTTCACCATTATTATTCAGGAATTTCGTTGCCATTTTAATCCTGACGATTCCTTTATAAATTGCATGTAGTAACCATCCATCCCTAGAAATCTATTCACCTCAAAAAGATTCTTTAGTTTAAACCATGAAAACACCACCCTCACATTCTATGGGTCTACTGATACTCTTGTATCACAGATTACATGACCCACGAATTGAATTCAGTCCATCCAAAATTTGAATTTTGAGAGATTAGAATTTAACTGATTCTATCTCAGCGTACACAAAATGATCTCAAGAGGGATTCCATGGTCATTTCGAGTGTGAGAATACTCCATGATATCATGCATTAAGTCTACCACAAAATAAACCATGTATTGATGGAAGAAATGGTTCATCAGGGCCATAAAAAATATTTGTGTGTTCATAAGTCTTAATGTAAAAACCAAATACTCTTATAGACCATACCTAATTCAAAATGCTATAAGAGGTATACCTGAGGGTCTAATGTGCAACTGATGATAACGGGTTCTCATGTAAATATTCAAGAACACCTGGGATCCCCAAAGATGATAAAATAGATCATAAATACTCATCAAGGGATATCTTTTCTTGGTCATCAACTAGTTCATCTTCTGATAATCCACACAAATTCTGAGGGTACGATCCACCATCATACCAAAATGGAAATACAATTCCCAAGGATAAGTACAAGTTCAGATGAAACCCATTGCATGTAACTCCCCTAACTGCTTATTGAGCTTATCTAACATAGGTGTTTCCATCCTACAAGGAGTAATGGACATCAGTGCCGCTCTTGGAACATTCTCAATAGATAAATCTACCTCTCACTTGAGAGGTAATCACGAAAATTCATCTGGAAAGACATCCTTGAAACAATCATCCACTAGAGGAATGTCCACCTATGAGGTCCTCTAGTCATCCATATGTAACTAGCAATATGTCTTGTAATTCCACCCAAACCATTATTCTAGGGTCCATATCTACTTTCATGGACATCCCATTCACCATTGTGTAGAAAATACCTTCCCTATGGTGACGTGAAACTCACCATGCAGTGATTGAAATAAACAATTGTCTGAAAGGAGACTAACCAGTCCATTTAGAGTATAAAATCTAATCCTATCATCTCAAAGACACAAAGATACAATATGAAGTGACACCTAGTATCCTCAAGAGGGAACTTATTACACTGACCTACACTATTTTTCCTAATCCCTAATGGATTTTCTTTTGTCATAACATCCTCTAATGTGAAGAAATAGGTCCTTAGGCTATCCACAATAGGAATAGATATAAAACTATTGGAATACTCAGTATCAGAAAGATAAGTAGCTAAAACTGATGAAAATAGAATCATACCACTATCTTTAGAGGGCCTATGATCCTAATACTACTAGGTCTAATCAACATCCAAATTCTAACCTGTACCATGACCCTATGACCCTACCATACTACCCTGAGCTAAAACTCTCTCCTATCACCGATTTCCTCCCATATGGCTACAACGGCCACATCCACCTCCTTGGCCTGAACAGCCTGAAAAACTCCAGTTCCCAGACTGATAAGAAACTGGAGGTCATGCATCTGATTTTTGAGTAATAATAGAACCCATATCAGTCGATGATGGTGAGAACAGCTAGAAAAATGCTGATGGTGACCAATCTTGCCAAAGGATCAGGACTCGACTAGGTACCTCAGGAAACATGGGCTTGTATTAACACTCTTTCGACACTTATTTTCAAACCACATATATACCGTAAGATATATGATGTGAAATCAACCTGTGGTGCTTCTTGCTATTTGTCAAAGGAGTATCAACCATGAATTTTTAACGGCCATGGATCACAGCTCCCAACTACCTTATATTTCACTCAGTAATCAGAACATTGTTCACAATAACAGTCCCCGAAGTCAGCCTAAAGTCATTCCCTTGGGATCATATGTCATACATGAGACCATCCTCAAACCTTATAGGAAAAGATAATTTTTCAACCAATAGTAAATGTTCAACATGTGAAATCTCTAAAAATGAGATGAGTAATCCGTCACTGAAAAAGCACCCTATTCCAAATACAAGAAATCTCAGGCTCGATAATCCCTCAATTTATTGGGATAGAAGTAATCATATAAGGTCCTAAAAAACTATTACAAATACATTTTCCAATTATTTCTATAATGTGATATTATATCCCACCATCTCTTGGTGGAATCACACACCATGTACTTCACAGGCTTCACCCTCGTCTCCAGAGGTGTCTCTAGATGCTAAAAGAAAGAAAGCATGGCCCCTGACCATGAATCTCTAGCCTGTGGTCATCCATCCCCTGTGTAAGTGGGAGGATTCTTCTTGTGAAACACCCATGTCAACTCATCTATATACATGTAAGGATGCGGTGCTCCCTAAAATGTCTATGACATCCTCAAAAACCCTTTATAGAACTATGCATCATCAATAGCATCTGGTATAATATCTGGTGCCCAAATGGCCATGATAGTTGGATCTGTTTGAAGCCCCTAATCTACCATTTCTGATTTAATTAACCTAGATCTTCCTTTCATGTATGAATCTTGATTTCTGGTGTTTTTTATAATAAAGGAGAGATTTCATAATTTTAGAAGTGTTGTTCGTGTACCAGGTTTCTATGAGTAGCCATGTGATGGTCGTGTAATAGCCGAGACATGGCCATGTGGGGTGACCTAGAGAACAGATAAAGTGGGTACAGGTTGAGGCATGTACACAGTCTGTACATTAAATAAAAACACCTTGTATTTTTTATATTTTTCATTAAAAGGATCGGGGTCATGTCTATTCATCATATTCACCTTCATCTGGACTCGTCTCATCCTGGAGAGGGAGAGAGCAATGATTTTTCTCTGAGACACTAATCCGTCATCTATTCTCTTAATCAAACTCTAGAAAGTGTCTTGGAATCTCCTCAGAAAGTCCTTCATTATTCATGTATCTCTCCTCCTGATTTCTTCTCTCTCTCCTTTTGTTCAGTGCTGGATTTTTTTTATATGTTTTCATAGATCTAGGATGTTCTAGGTTGATTCAAAACTAAGGTTCAACTATATCGATCATACAACATCAAGGTTGGTGGTTCATGCATTACCATAGTTTATCATTGAGTTATATAATACTAAGTTCCCAATACCCTTATTTAGGGTCTTCTTTGTTTTGGAATTTAACAATGATAAATGCCTGATATTTTATGTTTTCTAAAGAAAGGGTTTTTGATTATGAATAAGGTTTATTACCTTGATTGTGGATGAATTGCCGATGTTTGAGATGGTTATGACCCTTGGGTATAAAAATCATTTTCGGATGCTTATTTTATATTCCTAGTGTCATTTTGACAAGGTTATTGTTTATATGAGATGCATGAGATTCACATTATGAATGTATGACTAAGGGGATTGACTGTGAGTGCTTCCCAAAGTAGGGTCTATAGATTATGAATTGTTATTGTAATTAATCAGAGGTAGTGACTATGAGATCTTCCATGGTTCATTGGAAAGAGCGGTTAGACTGTGAGAGATACCTAGAAGGTCATTTCTAAATAAACATTAGACTAAAGGGAATTGAATGTGAGAGATAGCAGAGGGTCATTATACTTTATTATTTAAATGCAGACTAAGGGGATGTTGACTGCTAGAGTACCCAAGTGGTCATTTTTATTTGATTAGTGCTTATGAGACCTAGGGGTTAGACTATGTTAGCATTCCCAGAGAGTCATTATTAATATTTTATAATGGGGATATATCAAACCAAGGGGGTTACGATGTGATTAATTTCACATATGGTTGTTTAGAAATGATTTTATGATTGTGATGAGTCTAACAAGCCAAAGCCCAATCTTGGACACTGTCTAACTTTATCATTATAAGGACTTTTGAAACATCAATTTGTTATGGTTTTAAAAAGGATACAGAGCTTAGGATAGATTCTGAGGTTATGTTATTCAGTGGTATGAATAGTGAATAAATGTAAATGAATGTAATGGGAAACTATAGGATTGTTTACTTTTGAATACTTCCTAGTTTTTTCTTCATTTATTAATATTTCTTGCTATATATATTCATTGACATTTGGGCGTTGATATTTTGTTCCTTTCCTTCTAGGATTCCTCTCACACCAAATTTGAGCCATAAAATTAGACCCAAACAGATTATATAGTTATAGGTATAGATAAGGGAAACCTCCTTTCCAAGTCAGGTACATATTTGATGTGGAGATGGGGATAATGGGACAAATATGAGTCTTGTGATGCTCCTGAAGTTTATTTAATTTTTATTAATTTCGTTTTTGTTTTTTATTCCAGCATTGTGACTTTTTTGGATTCATTCCAATACATATGTTCCATGCATCAATTATATATATACTATAGTTGATTTTACTATCAGTCTCTCAATGATTACATTATTTTATGGCATTAATGATTCCACTACTGTTATTATATGTCATTACACTGTAAAAACTCTTCCAATGAGGTCATAGATTCCCACAATCACACCCATTGTCATCACTGCTAGTAGGTATCCTCTGACCTTTGACGAAATTCACTTGATTCCATCTGACCAACTGGCTATGGGGAACCTTTTGGCGGCACCAAGAACTGGGACATTACAAAGTTGTATTAAAGGATGCTCTTTTCTTTTATGTCTTACTAATTGAATCCTATAGAAAAAAATATGATGGAATGGGTAGTTTGTAATAATCTGTGCCCGGGAGTAGCTAACCCGTGTATAGGGAAAATCCAATTTACCTCGATTATTGATTTTGTTTGTTTCACAATTTTTAAAGTTGATTTCATATCACAGTTGGATGATTCACATGATTTATGTTGTTATCATTGATATTATTGTGGTTCTATTTCTATTGCAACCCAATGTGATGAGGGCACTCTATCACAAGCATCATATGGGCACTTAAAAGATATCATATGTCATGCATTTTTTGTCAAGCCATTTAGGGATCATTACTGATGGCATGCTACTATGAAAGGTGTTGTGATAATTATGTTTTATATTGCGATAGATTCCTTGATAGAATTCATGCTATTTCGATAGGGTATTGAGTTATGTAATGTCTTATTCAAGGGATGTGAAACATTGGTTGTTGAGGTGTTATGGTACCAATTGTATTGAAATTTGGTGGATCATGTATGAACTTTAATTGAACCTTTTCAAGTTATGATATGAATAAAGATGACATACATTGATTTGTGAGAGTATGGGGTCTCTCATGTCGGAATTTGTCATCCCATTGACAATATAATGAGTTTTCTGTGGTTTTAGAGAACATTTAGAGGAATATTATCCGGAATCCAATAAAACACGTCGTTTGGTGTTATGAACACATGCAATGTGTTCTTATCTATTTGAAAAAATGTCTTTTCTTATGTACACACAATGTTGTGTATATACATGTCGTGTAGTCCACATCTGTGTGACTGACTGTGGGAGCAGAGACATGGGGTTGGGAAGTGGTGGGTGACACACACCGTGTATGTGGAGTACATTCCATATTGTATGAGTCATTTATCCATCTATGTGACCAGTGACACGGGTGGATGGAACATAGGTGTTACACTCTATGTTCCATTCTTCCGCACCATGTAGAGTAAACCGTATCACCAACAATTTGACTAATGATACAGGTGGTTATAAATTAAGTGGTACACACCATGTCTAGGGTGAACATGCCATATTATGTTACATAGGGAAGAATCGTGTGTGTAGCCTTATAGAAGAACTCAGGTAAGGGAATATGATTCAAGTACACACCCTATCTCAAGGGGAAACACACCGTGTGTGGGGGTGTTACACGACCATGTTTGGATGTGTTACATGCCATGATAAAAGATTAATGACACGTGCCATGTAGGGTTATAAACGTTGTGTGTCCTTGTTTTGTAATAATTGATTGTTTTCCTCTTAGGTTCCATTATTGAATTTCTATGTTATAGTTCCTAAAATCATGAACTCTGCTGTGAGCATGACCTTGAAGAGTCAATCCACTGTGACATCCTTCAGTTGTATCCCATATATAGAGCAATGAACAGACACCAAAAATTGGATATCATGGACTACTAGCAGATCCTACAGTTTCTCTTTCCTTGGCACCAACATTTTTACCAAACACATGTGCTAATTCACAGTTCCGAGAAGGCTTCATGAGGATGATGTCATCCTTCGAGGGATCATTGTACCCTACCACATCCAAGGAAGATCTAACGTGGGTGTTCTAGCTGTGGAATCCTCCCATGCTTTCTGAAGATGGAGGACCACTAGATGTGGATTCAATGTTGGTGGTCATAATAGCTATATTTGAACATCTATTGAAGCCTAAAAAGAGGAGGGTGAATCTCGTGACATACATATTATGTGATTTATCCATGATATGGTCGGATTTTATCTCATAGGAGGTATTTCATTAGGATGTGGTTTGGTAAAAGTTTCAGAGTAACTTCTATCAGTACTTCTATCCAGATATAGTAATGGCTGATCGAGCATGGAAATTCATGAATTTCGAGCAAGGTGCTCTTATAGTGATATAGTGATCTTCTCGTTTTTTAAATCTATAGTGATTCACACCTGTTCCATGAGGTGACGAGTTAATGTTTTCTAGTTGATTGATGTATGGTCTCTGCAATGAAATTTATTCATAGGTAAATGTTTTCAGGAGGACTTTATTAATGGCTATACTAAGTCAACTTTTTATTACCAAGCATAATATGGGGGATTTGGGAGTTGTAATCCAGGGAGGTTCATCAGATAGGGTTAGTAATATTTCGACAGATAGTAGGATGCACCGTAAGTAGATTACATGAGATGTTTCTTCCATTAGTCATGTGTAATGCTACTAGAATAGGAATATAGGGAATATTAGACTAGATTTCCCAAGAGTCCTAAATGAGTGCGGATAATGTGGATTTGTGGGACATCTTCAACATTTTATCCGAGTGTTCTACTAGTAGCTACTGATATGGGTTTTTCAATATAATAACCCGAGATTTTATAAGATATATTCTTTTTAATTTATTTCATATATTCTGTTGTACGATACACCAAGATTATCTTGCGCTATACGCAACACCGTATTAGCTTGCAGTATACACAACACTATTCTTAGATTGTGTGACACACAATTTCAAGTTCGTTTGATAATAGTCATTCTACGCAACATTGAGTATATATATATATATATTCAATGTATAAATGAAAAAATGGTTGGATTTTGTTATAACTAAACAACAAAAGATTCCTTCACTATACACAACCCTGACTTGGCTTTCATTACATGCAATCGCAACCTTCTTCGATAGCGTGTGTTGTACGCAATTCCAGGTTTTACTAAACAAGGATCTGTTATTATAATATTTTTATGAACTAGCCGTTATGAATAGTATTAACTATATTTTTAATTTTATAACATTATTATTCCTCTTATACATTTTCTAGAACATGGTATAAGAACAGAATACATTTTTCGGGTAAAATAAGTATTTTTCAAAAAATACAGTTTTGCCGCCTTTTGATGGCGCACCCACATTAAATATATTTTTTGACATGTTCATAAGTTTAATTTTACAAAATAAAATTATTATTTGGAATCAGGATATAAAATTTTACCTTGGATAATGTTTTCATATTATTCTGATAACTTTAATATTTTAATGAATAGTAAAAACATGCTATATTTTAATTAAAAAAAACCTTTTTTCATCGTAATAACTTATGTGGTTAAATTATAATATTTAATGGTTTTAACGTATAAATAGAATATATTTTTACCATTTAATATAATTTATTTCATTATCATTGATTTTACCTTGAATTTGTAGGTCAAATCAATTCAATCTTTTGCAATGTTTTAATGAAAAACTCGTTTTCTTTCAACAACGGGATTAATTTTAATTTAATTTCTGAAACTTTTGTGTGTTGAATTTGGAAATATGGATTCCATATTTGGAATCAGTGGGTCCAAATTATGTTAATAAGCTACTTTTTATTTTTGGGAATTATGAATAGTAACTACGGTAAATTTTATTTACCATAGTTAAAGGTAAATCAGGTAATTAAGGGTAAATATAATATCATACAATTACCCTAAAACATGCCAAAAATTTATTGGATGGATAAAAGTCTACCCATATCATTTAAGGGTCGGATTAGAATCATTTAATGGACTTTTTGCCATGAAAATAACTTAATTATTATTAAAACCAAAGAAAGTGACAACATGTCACTCTCTTAAATCTTATAAGTATAATAATTTTAATTTTGTGATAAAAATCATAAAACTTCGAAAATTAATAGTCTCCAGAAAGATAATAAAATTATCTACATCATGATAATTTATTTAGAATTTTTAGGGATTAAATAATTGTCATTAATGGTGATAAATTAATGATTCAGAAATTATTTATTAAGTGAAAAATCAGTAACATTGTTTTTATTGAAATAATAATACCCATTAAAAAGCCCAAAAACCGGACCAAAACTTATTTTTAGTTTATATATATACCATAATCATCTAATGACTTAATATATAACCGTTTGGAGTCTTATAAAAGTTATTATGACACATGTATTATTTTATTTTAAATAATGCCAAAGTTGTCACCTTCATAAATTAATAAATATAACAATTTAAATATTGTGATTTTAAGATGATCAATTGTAGTAAAAGTATTATTGTGAAAGGAAATAGATTTATCTTCATCATAGGATTTTATTTTTAATTTTTATGCAACAAATAAGTATATTAAATAATTATAGAAAAATTTTGTAGTAATTATTTTATTAAGAGATAAACCAAATAAATGGTTTTAAAAATAATAAAATAAATATTATATGAACTATTTAATGTTCTCAACTAATTTTCTAGATACATATGGCCTCTTATGAATATATTATAGCTTTTATTTCGAACATATATTCTTTATATATTTTATTTAAATTCATATAAATGAATAGTGTCAAAATTGACACTGTTGTTATTTTATAAAAATAACATATTATAAATTTTTTTAAAAATAAAAAAAATATTTAAAAATTATAAATTTAACTTTATATAGCCTAAAATGTTATATATTATCCAATTATGGACAATTAACAACAAATAAGTAATTCTTTGTTATAATTAAAAATTTATAATGTTATTACCACAAATAAAATTAAATTGATTAAGTAAGGATAAATCAAGTTGAAAATGTTTAAATTAATTTCCTAACATGTCTAAATTTTATTGGTTGATGAGATTACAACCCTATATCATCTTATATTCTAATATGAGTCATTTTTGGAGGTTTTTAAGTGGGTTTAGATTTATTATAAATTAATAATTTTAAGAATTCCAAAGGTGCCCCTCTCCTCCCTTATAAAAGGGCACCTCCTCCCTCTCTTCCTCATACCACATTGAGCCTTAAAACTCGGAAACCCCTTCCAAATTATCTTCTCCACTTCCGTAGAAACATACTAGAGGTCTTGGGATTCTTTAAAGACCAATTTTAGTGCCTTATGAGGAGGTCTCAAAGAGGCGCTTCAAAGAAGAGGTAATGTCCATTACCGATTCTTTCAACTTTATTTCTTCTTCCACTTCATCTTTTTTAGTTGTTTCATTATAAGGTAATAATATCAGTATCAATAATATACTGATATGTTATTATAAGTACGAAACAACCATATTTCACCATCTATCCATCCAACGGAAAACGAAATCACCGCGCGCGCGTTCGTATGGAATACCGTCTCCACGCTGTGGTGTAATCTATTTTCCACCACCACCTTACATGGATGGGTATAATGGTTAAAGTAATGAATATATATGATTATTTTAAAGTGATATTGATTCTGTAATATTATACATACACTTTAATACAATTCCACGATCTTGGGAATGATATCATCGCTCGTGCGTACGTACGGACTACCGTCTCCACGACACGATGAGATTCACTCTCCATATTAACCATTAATGAATGATTATAAAGTATATATAATGAATAATAATGAAATATATGACATAATAATGATACTGGATTTATGTATATATATATTTGTATGTATGTCATTTACTTAATTCTATTCAATTAAAAATGGTAACGAAAACAGTGTTCATGCGTACGTAGGGCCTACCGTCTCCATGAACGGTGTATTTCATTCCTTTTATCGATCTATAATATATATATGTATATGATGAATATATATTATATATTATATATAAATCATGTTTTACTTTCTGGAATTATGTAAATCAGGATATAAGTAATAATATCAAGAACGACAAGTCGAAACACATACGATAAATAAAATGATTTTACCCAAAACGCTGCTTTAACATGGAATTTAGAAAAGAACCGGTAATATAAAGTCATAAGTGAAACATATATGATATCATAAAAATGAATATGATTCTGTAATAATTCAATGACATTATTTAAATCATTATACAGGAGGTTCAGATACGTATGAAACATATCAGACCTAAGGTAAGGGAAAATTTTGCAAATCTCATTTTTATCCGAGATTGCTTATTCATAAGTATTTACTGGGGTTATTTCTATCATCCATGTCCATGTTTTATAAAAATGTATTCATGTATGTTTAAATTAATTTTTACCCATTTTGACTTTTAACCCTTGGTATGGAAGGAATCATTCTTTTATTTACCCTACAAGGTACTTTTTTGACTTTTCTGACAAAAGTACGAGGAGAATGTTATTTTTAACTTATACGGCGTGAACGGATTTTTAAGGTTTCATAACGCCTCGTTTTGAAGAATCTTCCTCTACAATATTGCATTATTATTTTCAACAAAACCCTTTTCTTTTAAAATTGTATGGAATTTTTTGAAAAGAAAATGATTTTAAAGGAGAAAGGATATTTTCCTCAAGAATTCATTTCAAGTGTTTTGCCAAAATTATTTTCCATCTAAAATGAAATTATTTCATATGTGTATGTTTCAAATAATATGTATCTAGGATTTAAATGGTTTCAATTTTCTTATGATGAAATGATATCAATCTTTTATGGATTATGTTATGATGGCATGATATTTAAGAATCCCATTTTTTTACATGGGTTATGCTATGATGTATTATTTATGATTTTGTGGCACAAGAAATAATGATGTAATTATGAGATGGGTGGGACATATATCTCCCTCCAATTCATTGGGTAAAGATTTATATCTCATGAGATTTACATGTCTGGAATGGTAAGTTAATCCGGTTCAGTGTTACAGGACTAAAACGAGGAGTGAACTCGATTCAGAAAGGGACTTTGTCCACTAAGATGGTCTTGGTAGCAATGCCTTGGATACTATGGAAATCATGACATGTGCTGAATGGTTGTCAAAATTACATGTTTTATTCCCATTTTTTCATGTTTGATGTTCTATTATGATATATTCCTTATGTACTTCCATGATTTATGTCTTTGCTCAAGATAATGATGTTTAAATTTCATGTTCAAGTTTTTGCTTCCAAATGTTTATGGATTGTTTTATGTTATCTATGTTTTCCCATACTGAGAATTTGAGCTCACCCCTTTTATGTTTTCATTTCCCCAGGATATAAAGAAAGGTTTTAGGTAAGAAAAAAAGGGAAGAACTTTATTGGGAGATGTTGAAGATCTTTCACCATAATTAGAAGATTTTATTCGGAGTTTCCAAAGACACTAAACTATTACAATCCTTGTGTGTCTGTTTTTGTTATGTATTAAGTATTCCGCAAAAGTAATGTATTTTCCATGTATGTCAAGATTAGGGTCTGTACAATTGGTATTAGAGGAAAGGTTTAGTCAACCTTTGGAAACTAGAATGTGAAAACTATATTGAGATATGTAGAGATATTTCTAAGGTATGTCTAGGCATGTCCCTATAGATAAGTATATGTATAGGATATAGTCCTAGAACTACGCTAACGATCTTAGAATTAAACCTAAGATGTTATATGTCTAAGGTACTCCCCCTTGATTATGTTATTTTCCTTGTATGAGTTTTGCCTCTCACAGAATTCTTTTTGTGTTTTAGTCAATGGAGGGATCCAGAAAGAATTTGGTTAACATTGAATCCAATGGACAAATTGGTGACTATGAGCAACAAAATTGCATAATGCCTAGAGAGAAAGATATTGTGATTATGTAGAATCAGTCATCGCGATATATGATTAACAAGGTGAAATTTAGTGGTATGCCTAATTCATCAAAAAAGAGGAAGATAGAATTTTATGCATGTTCGCATGTTGAGGAACATAAATAAAGGAAGATTGAGATTTCTAATGAAGGGAAGAAAAACCTTGAGGAATACCTCAAATGGAGGGACAGATGTTATCTGTGTGGAGAAAAGGGTCATAGAGTGACAGACTGTTATGGAGTTCAATGTCTTATTTGTGGAGAACATGGGCATTACCCAACTCAATGCCCTGACCTAAAAATTTACTTCTAAATCAAGGATGGAATTATTCCAGGACAATCATTGAAGAGGATGGATTAAAGTGTTTATGTATTGGTATTCAAGAATAATGTTGTTGAGGTACTTTTGTGGTGTACTAGAATAATTTTGTATTAGTCTGTTGTGGTTTTCAATAATTTTATGGTACCGGTAACCATGAAAAGTGATTCAAATATTTTTGGAAAGCAGATGATATGCTCATAATGAAGGGATAAGGAGAAAATGAAATGTTTGACAGTTTCATGAGATCATTATTGATATAAGGACTAAGTGATATCATGATTTGAGTATATAAAATTTTGAGGATTTTGGAATGTAGAAAGAGTTAACTTTTGACAACACTCATGTTTTCACTAAGATTCAATTGGTATTCATTTTTCAAGAAAATACATGATTATGTTATTCACATGACTGGAATGTGACCAACAAGATATATGATGGATAAATGATGGTATTCACGTGCTTGTTATATGACCTTTTTAGTAATCGTTCTCTTTATACAATGAGTTTGGAAAGAAGTATTTTGGATAAGCCTAAAGATTGGAATGGTTTATGTTGGACATAATTTAGTATTGTTTAAGGATATAACTTTTTTCGATATTATTGATGGGATGTTATAGTAATGTAGTTTTAGAAAAAGGACAACCTGTAGGACTGGCGACAACCCATCACGTCGGACAAGGCTGTGGGAATCGAACCCACAACCGAAGTGCGACTGGCCTTTGTCGCCTACCACTGGCCTACATGAAGTCCCAGTTTAGTAGAAACTAGTTTTATTATATTAATTAGTATGATATATGAAGTATAAGTCCATTTTAGGAACCATATATGATTAATCTCACTATAGATCGACTTATGTATATTTAATAGCTTTTGCTAACCTTTTGATTGAGACAATGGAATGACCCGTCATTCTATCACATGATCTTCTAACACTTCACGAATAACAAATTCAAATTCATTCCTTTAAGATATGAAGTGGAAATTGTTCAAGGCACGAACAACAATGAGATTGTTCCAAAATAAAGTAAGTATTTATTCTAATTCAAATTCTTCAACTTTAGGGAAATGATCTTGAAAACCAAAAATGTTGTCCTAGTGCCCTTATATCCGATGAATCAGATGGTACCCTAGATCATCACAAATCAATGGCATTGTGATTGTTGGATTTTCCATATCCATGTTCTCTACCACTCTCTATCAGAACATGATGGTTATATTTCTCTTCCATATCCATATTTTCACCTATATTCTCTTATGTGGAAACCCAGTGATTAGTTTATTTGGGTAACCATTACATTTCATACTTTAGTTTTTAAAGATATGTTTTGGTTTTCCTTATTACTATGTGGGTTTCAATTAAAGAAACATTCAAGTAGAAAACCATTTATAACCCCGCCGAATTTCGAGGGCGAAATTCATTTTAAGGGGTGTAGAATGTAATAACCTATGATTTTATAAAATATATTCCTTTTAATTTCTTTCATATCTTCTGTTGTACGTTACACCAAGATCATCTTGCGCTATACGCAACACTGTATTAGCTTGCAGTATACGCAACACTATTCTTAGATTCTGTTACACACAATTTCAAGTTAGTTTGATAATAGTCATTCTACGCAACATTGAGTATATATATATATATATATTCAATGTATAAAAGAAAAAATGGTTGGATTTTGTTATAAAGAAACTACAAAAAATTCTTTCACTATACACAACCCTGACTTGTCTTGCATTACACGCAATCGCGACCTTCTTCGATAGCGTGTGTTATAGGCAATACCGGGTTTTACTAAACAACGATATGTTATTATAATATTATTATGAACTAGCCATTATGAATAGTATTAACTATATTTTGAATTTTATAACATTATTATTTATCTTATACATTTTCTAGAACATGGTATAAGAGAAAAATAAATTTTTCGGGTAAAATAAGTATTTTTAAAAAAATTCAGTTTTGCCGGCTTTTGATGGCGCACGCACATTAAATATAGTTTTTTAAATGTTTATAAATTTAATTTTACAAAATAAAATTATTCTTTGGAATCAGGATATAAAATTTTACCTTGGATAAATTTTTTATATTATTCTGATAACTTTCATATTTAAATGAATAGTAAAAACACGCTATATTTTAATTAAAAACAACATTTTTCATCATAATGACATATGTGGTTAAATTATAATATTTAATGGTTTTAAAGTATAAATATAATATATTTTTACCATTTAATATAATGTATTTCATTATCATTGATTTTAACTTGAATTCATAGGTTAAATCAATTCAATCTTTTGCAACGTTTTAAAGAAAAACCCATTTTCTTTCAACAACGGGATTAATTTTAATTTAATTTCTGCATCATTTGTGTATTGATTTTGGAAAAATGGATTCCATATTTGGAATCAGTGGGTCAAAATTATGTTAATAAGCTAATTTTTATTTTTGGGAATTATGAATAGTAACTATGGTAAATTTTATTTACCATAGTTAAAGGTAAATCGGGTAATTAAGGGTAAATATAATAATCTAAAATTACCCTAACACATGCCAAAAATTTATTGGATGGCTAAAAGTAGACCCATATCACATAAGGGTCGGATTAGAATCATTTAATGGACTTTTGTCCATGAAAATAACTTAATTATTATTAAAACCAAAGAAAGTGACAACATGTCACTCTCTTAAATCTTATAAGTATAATAATTTTAATTTAGTGATAAACATCATAAAACTTCGAAAATTAATAGTCTCCCAAAATATAATAAAATTATCTACATCATGATAATTTATTTAGAATTTTTAGGGATTAAAAAATTGTCATTAATGGTGATACATTAATGATGCAGAAATTATTTATTAAGTGAAAAATCAGTAATATAGTTTTTATTAAAATAATAATACCCATTAAAAGGCCCAAAAACCAGACCAAAACTTAATGGTAGTGTATATATAAACCGTAATCATCCAATTACTTAATATATAACCGTTTTTAGTCTTATAAAAGTGATTATGACACTTATATTATTTTAATTTAAATGATGCCAAAGTTGTCACCTTCATAATTTAATAAATATAACAATTTAAATATTGTGATTTTAAGATGATAAATTCGAGTAAAAGTATTATTGTGAAAGTTAATAGATTTATATTCATCATAGGATTTTATTTTTAATTTTTATGCAACAAATACGTATATTAAATAATTATAGAAAAATGATGTAGTAATTATTTTATTAAGATATAAACCAAATAAATGGTTTTAAAAATAATAAAATAAATATTATATGAACTATTTAATGTGATCAAATAATTTTCTAGATACATATGACCTCTTATTAATATATTAAATCTTTTAGTTCGAACATATATTCTTTATATATTTTATTTAAATTCATATAAATGAATAGTGTCAAAATTGACAGTATTGTTATTTTATAAAAATAACATATTATAAAATTGTTTAAAAATCAAAAAAATATTTACAAATTATAAATTTAAATTTATATAGTCTAAAATGTTATTATATATCTAATTATGGACAATTAACAATAAATAATTAATTTTTTTGTTATAATTTAAAATTTAGAATGCTATTAACACAAATAAAATTAAATTGATTAAGGATAAATCAAGTTGATAATGTTTAAAATAATTTCCTAACTTGTATAAATATTATTGATTGATGCAATTACAACCCTATATCATCTTATATTCGAATATGAGTCATTTTTGGACGTTTTTAAGTGGGGTTAGATTTATTATAAATTAATATTTTTAAGAATTCAAAAGGTGCCCCTCTCCTCCCTTATAAAAGGGAACCTCCTCCCTCTCTTCCTCATACCACATTGAGCCTTCAATCTCGGAAAAACCCTACCAAATTCTCTTCTCCACTTCCCTAGAAACATACTAGAGGTCCTGGTCTTCTTCAAAGACCAATTTTAGAGCCCTAATTGAAGGTCTCAAAGAGGCGCTTCAAAGAAGAGGTAATGTTCATTACAGATTCTTTCAACATTATTTCTTCTTCCACTTCTTCTTTTTTAGTTGTTTCATTATAAGGTAATAACATCAGTATCAATAATGTAATTCTATGTTATTATAATTATTAAACAACCATATTTCACCATCTATCCATCCAACGGAAAACGAAATCACCGCGCGTGCGTACGTATGGAATACCGTCTCCACGCCGTAGTGTAATCTATTTTCCACCACCACCTTACTTGGATGGGTATAAGGGTGAAAGTAATGAATATATATGATTATTGTAAAGTTATATTGATTCTATAATATTATAAATACACTTTAATATAGTTCCACTATTTTGGGAATGATATCATCGCTCGTGCGTACGTACGGACTACCGTCTCCACGACGCGATGAGATTCACTCTCCATGTTAACCATTCATGAATGATTATAAAGTATATATAATGAATAATAATGAAATACATGACATAATAATGATACTGGATTTATGTATATATATATATGTATGTATGACATTTACTTAATTCAATTCAATTCAAAAGGGAAACAAAAACAACGTTCATGCGTACGTACGACCGACCGTCTCCATGAACGGTGTATTTCATTCCTTTTATCGATCTATAATATATATTTGTATATGATGAATATATATTATATATTATATATAAATCATGTTTTACATTATGGAATTATGAAAATCAGGATATAAGTAAAAATATCATGAACGACAAGTCGAAACACATACGATAAATAAAATGATTTAACCCAAAACGCTGCTTTAACATGGAATTTACAAATGAACGGGTAATATAAAGTCATAAGTGAAACATATATGATATCATAAAAATGAATATGATTCTGTAATAATTCAATGACATTATTTAAATAATTATACAGGAGGTTCGGATACGTACGAAGCCTATCAGACCTAAGGTAGGGATAAATTTGCAAATCTCATTTTTATCCGAGATTGCTTATTCGTAAGTATTTACTATGGTTGTTGCTATCATCCATGTCCATGTTTTATAAAACTGTATTCATGTATGTTTAAAGTCCTTTTTACCCATTTTTACTTTTACCCCTTGGTATGGAATAAATCTTTCTTTTATTTACCCTACAAGGTACTTTTTTGACTTTTCCGGCAAAAGTACGAGGAGAATGTTATTTTTAACTTATACAGCTTGAAAGTATTTTTAAGGTTTCATAAAGCCTCATTTTCAAGAAGCTTCTTCTACAATATTACCTTATTATTTTCATCAAAACCCTTTTATTTTAAAATTGAATGGAATTTTGTGAAAATAAAATGATTTTAAAGAAGAAAGGATATTTTCCCTCAAGAATTCATTTCAAGTGTTTTTCCAAAACTATTTTCCATCTAAGATGACATTATTTCATATGTGTATGTTTCAAGTAATGTGTCTCTATGATTTAAATGGTTTTAATTTTCTTATGATGAAATGATATCAAACTTTTATGGACTATGTTATGATGGCATGATGTTTAAGAATCCCTTTTTATTACATGGGTTATGCTATGATGTATGATTTATGATTTTGTGGCACACAAAAGAAAGATTTCATTATGAGATGGGTGGGACCTATATATCCCTCCAATGCATTGCGTAAAGATTTATATCTCATGAGATAGACATGGCTGGAACAGTAAGTTAATCTGGTTCAGTGTTACAGGACTGAAACGAGGAGTGAACTCGATTCAAAAATGGACTTTGTCCACTAAGATAGTCTTGGCAGCAATACCTTGGCTACTATGGAAATCATGACATGTGTTGAATAGTTGCCACAATTACATGTTTTATTCCCATTTTATCATGTTTGATGTTCTATTATGATATATGCCTTACGTACTTCCACGATTTATTTCTTTGCTCAAGATTTTGATGTTTAAATTTCATGTTCAAGTTTTTGCTTCCAAATGTTTATGGATTGTTTTATGTTATCTATGTTTGCCCTTACTGAGCATTTGAGCTCACCCCTTTTATGTTTTCTTTTCCCCAAGATATAAAGAAAGGATTTAGGTATGAAAAAAAGGGAATATCTTTATTGGGAGATGTTGAAGATCTTTCACCACGATTAGAAGATTTTATTCCGAGTTTCCAAAGACACTAAACTATTACGATCCTTGTGTGTCTGTTTTTGTTATGTATTAAGTATTCCGCAAAAGTAATGTATTGACCATGTACGTCAAGCTTTGGGTCTCTACATTTAATGACTCCACGTTCATGAGTAGGACCATCAATTTCTCATAAGACAGAGAACTGGAGTTCTTCTAGTCATTAAGACCAAGGTGGTGGTTGTGGATATGGTAGTCAAGGTTCAGGATTTTAGTGATAAAAGGGTGGATCAACATAGGGTAATCATGTAGGGTCCCAGAGATGCAGCGCAAGTCATACATTTGCAGTGGAGTAGATCCAGCAAGAGTAGGATACCAGACCCACTACGTTTAGATGAATTATTTTTGTTCCCTCATTTTTAGCTTATATACTTTTCAATACAGGGGTTTTCCATAGCTCTATATATGTGCCTGTTGTGAAGGGATTTGCGATCTATATCATTACTTTCGATGATATCTTAACATTGGACACATTTTTGGGGGATCTAATGGCTATTGTACATCTGGGAAAGGAGTGACCTTTTAATTTTGATGGGTTTCCCATAATATGAGACCTTTATTCCATAGAGATGATGAGCTATGACCTCATATTGGAAAGGACTATTTAGTTTTCTTCTAGGATTTTGTCGATTTCTATCATCTTAGGGTGAGATTCATGTAACCATAGGGTGGATTGTTTCTACATAATGGGGGATGGGATGTCCAGGCGAGTGGAGCTAGACCCGAGCAGCATAGGATGAGAGGTTTTGTAGCCCAAATTGATAGTTCTAACTGGATGACTGAGTAAAAAAACATAAGGACTTTCCTCTAGTGGTGGATTGTATTAGAGATTCCTTTCCAGATGAATTTTCTTGTTTTCCTCTTGGGAGAGAGGTATAAATTTCTGTTGAACATTTTCTAGGGGAATCACTGGTGTCCGTTCATCCTTATAATATGGCTACACTAGAGTAACCAGAGCTCAAGAAGTAGTAAGATTAGTTACAGGTGAAGGGTTTTATCCAACCTAGTACATATCCTTGAGGTTCACCTGTCTTATTTGCTAAGAAATAATACAATGTCCTCAGACATTGTGTAGGTAATTGAAATCATGACTAGTTGATTGTCACGAACTGATATAATTTTATGAGGATTGAGGTTATCTTCGATTTTTTTGAGGATCCCGGGTGATCTCGATGATAGAATTGAGATCTGGATATCTTAAGTTGCACGTTTGACCATCAGATATACCTCTTTCAAACTTTTAGAGTAGGTATGGTCTATAGGAGTATGTGGTTATACCATTCAGTCACATGAACACTCCTTCAGTTTTTATGGCACTGATTGACCGGGTGTTGAAACCAAACTTGGACTCCATCATGGTTTTTTTTCCAAGATTATATCTTGGTGTACTCTCACACATGACCTGACCATGCCTTCTATCTTGATATCATTTAGAGTACAGTAAGAGAGCAGTAGTTATATAAAAAGATCTCAAAATGCCACTTTTGGATGGATCACATTCAGTTCATGGGTTTTGTTATCTCAGAGTTAGGAGTATAAGAAGACCCAAAGAAAGTGAGAATAGTAGTTTCCTGGGAGCTGGAAAAGAACTTCTTTTAGGTAATAAGTTTTCTGGGGATAGATTGTTACTACATGAACATTATACAGGACTACTCATGATCAGCAGTGCCACTTATAGTTCGGGTTAATATGGGTGCGAAGTAGTTGTGGACCAATTCCTACAATTAGTCCTTTAAAAGATAAAATGATGGTTTAATTTAGCACCAATACTTTTTTTTAGAGATGGGAAATTACTACATAGATTATTATGATGAATAAAGTAACAGGTTGGTAGTAGTTCATATGCATGGGGAATGATTTATTGTATACAGGTCTCAATAGTTAGGTCCTTATGATAGGAATTATCTTATAAATGATCTTGAGTTGGATGCAGTTGTTCATGCTTTAGGCTATTGAAGAGATTATATTTTTGTGATAGAACATTGTGGTGTTCGTTGAAAAAAATTCTCAAGTATATCTTTACTCAGCGTAATATGAATTTGAGACTATGAAGGTGAGTTATGTACCTTAAATATTTTGACATTGAGATTTCTTACAAGCTCAGGAAAGGAAAAACATTCGTTAATTCATTGAGTAGGGGGACTCATGTACATGCAGCTCATGAGGCCATAAGTGATTGGCAGCTTATGGCTCTATTATCTGAGATGTATTTAGAGGTTCATGGAAGACATGGGGAGAATTTTCTTTCATTACTAGGTTTTACCTCTACTCTACAGGATCTGGTTTGAATGCTACAATTATTATATTTTGAGGGTTGAGTCCTATAGGAGAGTTTGTTAGGGGAGGAACCTACTCCGGGATGGACCATAGGTGATGATGAGATCTTGTGCATTCATGTATGTGTATGAGCGTCATAAGATATATACGAGGAGATTTTGTGGGACATTCATTCCATGATTTAGGAAGTTAATCCTGGTTTCACTAAGATGTATCATGATCTACACCCTCAGTATTGGTGGCTAGGTATGATGATATATATTGTTGGTATTCTAATGAGATGTTCCCCCTATCAGCAAGTGAATGTAGAGCATTAGTGTGTGGGATTGATTTTATAGTAGTAACCCATTCCTAAGTGGTAGTGGAAAAATTTCACGATGGATTTTAGGACAATGTTACATAGGTCGCCTTGGGGGAATGATGCATTCTACGTTGTTGAAAACAGACTCATGAATGTTTCAGAAATTTTACCAATCGAGGGGACCTTCATAGGTGATGATCAAAGAAGGTTGTACATTTGAGTGATTGTATGTTTTAATGGGGTTCCACACTTTATTGAGTTGGAGGTAGATGTGTCATTTGAGTATAATCCTATCCTGGTTTTTTGATTGAGGTGTAATGGTTATCCATGGATGGCCAGTTCCTCTAGTACAGGTGCTATGGAAGCATAGGTGTGTATAGGATGAGATGTGGGAGGGGAAGGATGATGTGTGATTATAGTGGCCAAAGTTGTTTGAGGATTATTCTTCACCAAATTGTTAGGGGAATTCTAGGATGGATTCATTTAAGGGAGGATGTTTTTTAGATCCCAGATCCTTATTTAATGTATGAATCTTGATTTCAAGTGATTTTGAGAAAAAAGGGGAGATTTTGGAATTTTAAACGTACACGTCGTGTATATAGAAGTACAAGCCATGTACCAGGTTGTCGTAGGTAGTTGCGTGGTGACCATTTAAAGACTGATACAAGGACGTGTGGGGTGACCTTGAGACATCCTAAGGCATGGACCAGTTGAGGCATGTACATTGAATGTAAATTAAATGAACACGCCAGGTACTATTTTCCATTAAACAGACCAGGGTCACATCTAATCATAATTTTCATCTTCTTATGGCCTTGTCTTGTCTAGGATCAACCAAGTGCAATGTTTCTTCTCCATGACATAGTTTTATCATCCATTCTCTGAATATAACTTCAGAGGGTTCATTGGAATCACCTTGGTGAGTCCTTAATTCTTTTAGAATATCTAATCTTGATTTTTTCACTCTCTAGAGTAATTCATGGTTGAAGGTTTTTGATGTTTTTGTAGATATATGACATTATATATTGATTAATAAATAGAGAATCTTCTATATAGATCATTAAACATCGAGGTTGTCGTTTCATTCCATACTGTTGTTTTTCTTTGAGTTATATATGCCTAAGTGTTGAATGCCCATGTATACAGTATTTCATATTTTCGAATTTAACACAGTTTAATGCCTGAGATGTTTTTTTTGATCAAGAATGTATTATTGATTATGAATACGGTTTATTACATTGATTATAGATACATTAACCATGTTTTATTTGTTTATGGGTTTTGTGTCTAGAAAGAATACCAGGCTACATAGTTTACATGCCTACTGTTGAAAGGATGGAGTTTTTGTTTATATAAGATACATGTGTTTCACATTATAAATGTATGAGTAGGGGGATTCACTATGAGATCATCCTGAAGTAGGGTCTTTAAATTATAAATTGTTGTTATAATTGATCAGTGGTATTGACTGTGAGAGCTTCCATGGGTCATTGGCCCGAGGGGTTAGACTATGAGATCTACCCATAGGTTTATCTGTAAATAAATGATAGACCATAGGGAAATGACTATGAGAGATTAAAGAGGGTAATTATACATTATTTTTTCTATACATAATAAAGGGGTATAGACTGTGATAAATACACATGTGGTCAATTTTATTTGATTAGTGCTTATGAGACCCAGGGGGTTTGTCCCAGTGAGCTTTTGCAGAGGGCCGTTATTATTATTTTAATTTTAGAATATGTAAAACCAAGGGGGTTATTATGTGATGACGTAACAAGATGGTATTTTTGAAATGACTGTATGAATGTGACGAGTCTGACAAGGAAATGAAAAAGCTTGGACTCGGTCATACGTTTTTTCAGAATGTCTTTTGAAATGTCTGTTTGTTATGGTTGTACATGGGGATAAAGAGAATATGATTGATATTGAGGTTACATTATCCAAAGGTTTTAATAATTAATAAATTTAAATGAATATTATTGAAAATTATATGATAGTTTAATTTTGAGTACATCCTAGTTGTTTCTTCATTTCTGCATAATTCCTGCTGTATATATTCACTACGAGTTTGGAAAAGATATTTTGGTATTTTCCTACTACGATTCATCTAACAATCAGTTTGGGTCCTGCTTTTGGACCCAAACATATTATATACCTACATTTATAGATATGGGAAAGTGCCCTTCTACATTTGTTACTTGATTGTAGTGGAGCTGGGGAGCATGGGACAAAGATGAGGCTTGCGATGTTGTTGGAATTTATTTACTTTTTTGTAGTTTGGATTCTGTTTTGTATTCCAGCATTGTGATCTGTTTGACTTCTTTCTTAAACACATGAGGATTGAATCATTTATATATCCTCATTAGTTTATTTTATTATTAGAATACCATTTTTTACATTGTTGTATGGTGTTAATGTTCCCAATACTGTTATTATTTTTCATTCATTTGTCCATACTCTGCCATTGAGGGCATAATTTCCCCACTATTACACCCAAGGTGCTCAATGCTAGTCAATAACCTCTTTCATTAACAGAAATTCTCTTGAGGCCATCTGACCAATCGGGAATGGGGCACCGTTGGGCCACACCCAGAACTAGGACATTAGACTCATGTCAGGTCATTGCCCTCTATCTAGAATAAAACTTATAGACATCCATGGGGAATGGCATTGAATTCCAAGTGCGTAGTTCAGTTCAATAATATCATGTAAAACAAAATATAAGTGTAAGAAAAGTAAAAAAGAATAAACATTATTATTTTAAAAAACTGTTACACACCTTGTATGAAACATAAATTTTTTGTTACCTTAACTTTTAACATTGCATGAACTTCTACCAAACCAAATCATGTAACACCGATATACACAGTGTGTTCCTCTGGTTACATAGTGTGAACTTGAATTTTCCCTCCTACCCAGGTTCTTTTACATGGATAGAACTACACAGTTCACTCCTGTGTAACACTACATGGCGTGTTCACCATAGATGCGTAGTATAATACTTATGTTCTGACCACCCATCTCATTATTCACATGGTCAGATACACAATCAACTCTACACGGTGTGCATAAGTGGGACACGGTGTGTACAACCAATGTTTCATCCACCTGTGTCGTTGGTCACATGGCCTGATACACAGTTCTCTACAACATGACATGTACAATATAGAAATGGTGTGGACTCCTAGTACACGACATGTAAATAATGAAAAGTCTTTTCTTCCAGAATAGATGAATTCATGATGTGTGTTAATAACACCACGCCCCGTGTTGTCTAGGATTCCCTGAAATAAAACTCAGTAACTTCTCTAGAACACTTAAAAACATTCAATTTTGTCCATGGAATGAGAAATTTCAAACCTTGCGATCACATACTCTTGTGAATCAATGATTTACATCCTTATTCATCCAAAAAATTTAAAAATATCCATCTAATGTTCAGAAAAGATCCAAACAATTCAGATTCAAAAGGACCCATAACACCTCATTGACCAATGTTTGGCATCCATCCAAATAAAAGACTATATATTCCAATACCCTATCAATATATAATGTATTTTATCATGAGTTATATGAAAATATCATGCATATATAGAACAAAATATGTCACAATATCATGTAGTTAGTAATGCACCATAAATCGCATGACAAGAATTCATGACATTTGATCTATATTGTGTGCCTATATGATTCATGGGAGGGAATACCCTAATCTCATCGAGTTGAAATAGAAATAGAACATCAATAATATCAATGAGAATAACCCAAAACAAGTGAATCACCCAATGTTGAAATCAAATCATCTTTAATAATTGCAAAATAAGAAAAAAAATTGTGATGTTTGTGGCAGCTTAGTTTTTCCCTAAACACGGGTTAGCTACTCTCGTGCATAGCATATTACCAACTACCCATTCCATATTATCCAAGTCTATATGCTCCAAATATTTAAAAAAAATTAGAAAAGAAACTCCAGTGATACCACTTTGTAATGATCTTGTTCCGAGTTCCGCCAAAAGGTGCCCCAAACCCGGTTGGTCACATTACCTCATGCGCATTTCCCTAAATGCATGAGGGTGCATGCTAGCAGCGAGGCCCACAATGTGATAATGGGAAAACTAAGCCATCATATACAAAGTATTTTCATTGAAATAAAATATAGTAAACAAAAGAGGAAGTAGTAATACCATACATCAGAAGTAAACAACAGAAGTCTTATAGAATATAATCTTTTGTAGAATATATATAAATGATGCATGTCACATGTGTCTAGAAAAATAGACAAAAAAGCCACATTTCAAAAAAAATCTATACTAAAACAAATGTATAGAAATGCAGCCACTCCAAAATCATCGCATGCCTCAGGTTCGTCCCATGCTCTCCAACTCCAACAGTAATCAATAACCTGATGACGAATGGAGATTGACCTTATTTATACCTGAAACCATATAATTCGATTGGATCCCAATGCATGACCCAAACAGGGTATGAGATGAATCCCAGTAGAAAACATCCCAGGTATTAATGCCTAACTATAAATGAATATATTTAGCAAGAAATATGATAGATGAAGAAATAAGCTAAGATGTACTCAAAATTTAACAATCCTACAATTTCCAATTTCATTCATTTAAATTTATTAATTATTCAATAAATTGAATAATGTAACCTAGGGATGTAGCCTAAGATCTATTTTCCCTGTATAAAAATAACAAACATGTGTCTCAAAAGATCATCTAAATAAACTGGTAAGACCAATTCCATGCTCTTTCTTTGGTTTCGCAGGATCGTAACATTCATTAAACATTCAATGGAAATCCATAGAGAAATTTCTCATGGTATAACCCCTCTGGTTTAACCTATCCTAAATTTAATAAATAATGACCCTATGAGGAAGCTCATAGTGTCTATCCCTTTTTTATCACACATAACATGAATCAATTACAGATAACCACCTGGGTAGATCTCACGGTGAATAACCCATTGGTTTGTATATAAAAAAATATAATGACCCCTAGATGCTCTCAATGTCAATGACCTATGGTTTGACATTCACATAATAAAGAACTTATGGGTAGCTTTCATGGTATAACCCCTATGGTCAATGACCACCATGTAGCTCTCAAATTCTATACCTATGGGTCAGCATAACAACAAAATTATACATAAATGACCTTACCTCAGGATGATCTCTTAGTCAAATTCCCATTGGTCATAAGTTCACAATGTGAATCTCAAGCATCCAAATAAAAGGTAACACCATCCTAAGAACACGAGCAAAGTAAAAAATTAAATCCTAATAGAAATTATATATTAAACATCTATAATCCATCAAACATGTGAAAAACAACCATAATGATGGTATTGAGCCTTTCACCTAACCAATAACACTTTCTCAAATATAAAAACCACAGTAGGATTTAAACATAGTAAAATTCCAAAACACGCAATACCCCAAACTTTGGAATTCCACACTTTATGCATATATAATTGAAATACAATTGAAGAAAGGCACAAACCACCTACCATAATGTTGTACGATTAACACTCTTGAAAATTATCCTTGATTCGGACTAGAATGATGTTGATATATAAAAAGGATAAAAAATTTCATTCATGGATAACTAAATAGATGTTATAACTTTAAAATAGATGCTCTAGGGGATGATAGAACTCACCAACGAAAATCCAACACAACTAGTGCTGTCTCAATCGAAGCTCGAATGGAGGGATGGTAACTGTTTGATGTTCTCAGTTGTCTCATCACTCCTCTGTATGAAACAATGGAAGAAGAAGCAGGTTATGGAGATGATACGTGACCCCTCTATGATTAATCAAATAAAAAAGAAAAGTATATTGCGTGTTCATTTAATGGGCATGCGGTGTAACAGCCTCAACCATCCCTTGCATTAGGCGGTCTTCTAGGCCATCCACACAGCCATGTGCTATTCCATGACATGGATATACATGAAATCCAGGTACATGGCAAGTACTCAGAATTACATTTCATGTACATAAACTTTTTCATCATTCTTCCTTTCTACTAAAAAACCTGAAACAATGATCCAGACCTGAAATGATGACCCAGGTTCTTACAAGTAGTTAGATTTTAAAAAAACATTCCATGGTTATTTTCACTTTTGTTAGTGATAAAAATTCAAATTAAACTAAATTTATTTATTATTACAAATAAAATAATAATATTCAATCGTATTCGTTTTATTTAGACTAAATAATATAAAAATGAAACATTATTCTAATATAGCAGTCCCTCTTTCCTATATAATTCCCATTCCTATATATATATATCCACCCATATACAAAAAACATTCTTTACTAATTTATATTCTCTAATCTCTAACTAAAATTTCTTATCAACATTCCTAAAGAAAATATCATTCCAAAAGACCCATATCCATTGACATTAGATGAAATAAAAAAATGTTGAATAAAAGTGAAGGGAAAGAGATTCAAAACCAATTTATTTCTATATTTTTTATGTACTTTCACCTTTTAAAACATAATTAATCATTTAATTGAACCATAATGTAGTAAATTAATTATAAGTTTGTTATATTGTAAAACTGAAATATATATTTCATTTTTTATTTCCTTAAAACTATTATATAAAAAACATTGTTCCATTTTGATAAACCCTATAAAAAATATAATTCACCACTAATGGTTATATTCTACCTAAATGAATTTTGATATTTAAATTTTTTCTTATTCTATCATTCATATTCATTTAAATTTATTTCAAGATTTAATATATCATTAATAAAAAAATATATTCTACAATGATAAAATTGAAATTATAAACTATTAAACTCTATTAATTATATAATGATACAAATACTATAAAATTACACATTCAAAAGATATAGAACCAATTAAAATTTTCCTTCAACTATTACTAATACATTAATGTTGTTATAGAGTTATGAACTAAATAACCTCAAAAATAGTCAATGAAGGAAATATTAATTTAATAAATGAATAAAATATGAAAAACATATTTATTATAGAAATAACATAACAAAGATAATTATCATGTTTTTAATAATAAATCTGTAAAATTTAGTAATTTATTATCATGTTTGATGCAATATGGTACTCAATGTAAGGTTCATTTTCCGTTCATTCTTACATTTGAGGTTATGTTCTCTATCACTCTATCTATCTCAATCCCTCAATATTAACGTAAATTTTATTATTTATATATTAAATTTTATGTTTTTCAATGTATAAAATATAATTTTACATTTATTTTTTTGTATTTTAAATTGTCTCTATTTACCAATTCAAATAATTCCATTAAATTAAACTAAAAAAGTGAATAGTTCAATTTCTTATTTTTTTAGGGTCCAACATTGTGAAGATCAGTTCATCTATTAGATTTCAAAAAAAAATCCTTGATTTTTACATGACATGACACGATGACTTTCATTTATAACAGTGGAAATCTAAGATTTCTACTCTAGTCCCACAACCCATGGGCTAGAGGCAGATGACTAGCATTGAAATATAATATATCTCAATATACAATCTCATAAAATAGAATAATTTGTAACACACACAATAATTCTAAATATATATATATAAATTAAAGTGAAAGGAAAAATCTCATAATTCATTAAATAGAAAAAAAATAAAAATATTCCCACTAAGGTAAATACATTCGAGACCAAAATATTAAAAATCCAATGAAAAAAATTAAATAAGAATCATCTCTATCATACATGAACTTACTGGATTACACTCCAGCTACTATGGTCACCCAAAACCCCAAAAATTGTCATTATAAAAAAAGAATCACTATGGATAACTATATATCATTTTGGAACAATCCACCCAAATATTATGTGTCACGAAGCAGCCCAAGTCGACCATGAACCGGTCACTGAGGCTGGCCCGCGACATGTCCTGAGATTTTTTATCAATCCTCCAAGGATGTTGAAAAGCACCAATATAATCAATAGAGTACAAAATAGAATGATTTATCCCATATAGAAACAATCAAACAAATAATGAAAAGAATTGTATAGCCCAAAATACATTTACCTAAATATTGAAGTGAACATTAGTTGTACAATAAACTAAAATTACAACTAAACCAACAACTCCAATGACCAAACATGATAACCAAATAACTCCATGTGACCCCAATGGTCAGTCCCCAAAATAATTATTACACGTTTCCCAAGGAGATCAAACTCATGTTGAAACTTGCACAAGGGTCAAAACCCAAAGAGGACTATAGGCATGACTACTAAAACTCAGTAGGTTATCCTGGTATTCTATTCCTAGTGCACATCCATTAAAATAAAAGAAACATCAAATTCATGTTTTAAATATAATATATAATTTCAATCTTTCTAAATGAGTTCACATTCTATAAAAAAATTACCAGACAAAAACATTCATATTTTATAAACAAGAACTCTAGTAACAATTTTCAAAGAGATGCAACATCAAAATGAAAAAATGTTTTCAAGACAACTGATATAAAGAATATACACTTTTGAATAAATCAGACAAAAGTCTGAATTTACTAACAAAACACACCTTATAACAACTATGAGTACCAAATATCTAGTGAGCACAATTCACAGGAACACCCCTAGGCACTAGTTAGTTGTGAGCCACAGGTACCTCGTATCTCGGTGAAACTAACCATAATAAATATCCATTCTCATGCACATGAGCCACAATGAGAGAGAATAGTTAAATCCTAGTGGTCCCAAAACATCATCAACATTATATATTAGTTATTGTTATCATTGTAAAACATGGTATGTGAAATCGGGTCCATACTACATTGGATCACTAGCGTACTAGTAAACTTCCTCCCACCTATATACACATGATTCCCTTTAGTTCTCAACAAAGTTACACATATTATAAAATACACTTTTCACATCAAAATTATATTACTAAACCATAAATGCACAAACATCCCGCAAACACGTTTCACATTTCTTTCACGAATCAATAAACCAATAAAATGTTTTGTAAAATTTTTTTAATGAGTATATTGAGGCTTTGTACATAAAATATATTTAAAAATGAAAATTTAAGGAAAAAATCATTAAAAAAATATCTAACCAGATTTTTAATCCCCAAAACCAATTAATAAATCAATTTCTTGAAACATAAAATGGCCCCAAAATATAGAACATGAAACACACCTGGAAAAGATTTTTACCAAAAAAATCCAAACTGGCCTTTATGGCGTTATCAAAACTAACATTTGAAAAAGGTATGAATTTCAATTTTATTAATGTGGTGTACAAACAAAATTTAAATTAAAAATAATAATAATAAATACCTTAAAACAATCATGTTACATATTCAAAACACCACTATTTTCAAAATAATGTGAAACATGCTATTTTCAGGCAACTCGGGCAAAAACATTTAGTAAACCAAAGCCAATTTGTTTGTAAAAATAAATAAAAATTGGAAATACCTATAAGGACCCAAGAATACTATTTTCCATTTTTCAAATGAGTTTATAATTCCAAAAAAAGTTAAATCACACTTAACTCATAAAATCCAGCGATAAAACTTACTGTACACATCACACACCCTTTTAAACAAAACAAATTATTTTAAGCATATGACAATGAATAAAACAAAAATTTCAAGGCATATTTTATTCAGGATACTAGAACATGTAGAATACAAAATAATCTAGGTTCTAAACCTTGAAAAATAGTTTTAAATGATATTGGAAAATTTTAATAAACACTTATTGTGAACTCTAATGAAAAAACAACACTACCTTTCACAAAATAAGGCTTAATCAACAATTTTGCACACAAATAAAATTATTAAAAGGTAGAAAAAAAATAATAACCATATATATCTTGTGTGAATAATAATGAAATTATAAAACATAAATGATAAAGGCATGTTCACAAGATATCCTCTCTAAAATCCTTGGGTTAAAGGAAACACAGATCCTGTATCAACCATCTGAGGGTTTATAAATCGTAAGCCGATGACGACCAGCCCGAAATGAAATAAAACCCCAATAAGTAATCATGGGGTAACAAAAGACTATATCTTCCAAGACAAGAGAAGAATATAAAACCAAGATATAATGAAAGGCGAAGGAAGTGGGATGAGAAATGAGAAAAAATCTCACCATAGAAACCCAAAAAGCCTTCTTCTTACGTAAGATTTTTCACCAATAGTGAAAAAGGAATGTCCTAAAACACCTTAGAGAGGCTTATATGGTCTGGATGAACCAGGTGAAGAAGATTTGTTGAAAAAAGGCAATGAATTGAATTATTTATGAAAGGGGAAAATACCATTAGAAAATCGGGACGATTTGAGAACCATTGAGAATATTTTCCCTAATCTACAACAAGATGAGCTCCAAAGAGATAAAATGGAACATGGGGGTGCACCTAGGGTTTTAGGACTCTAGTGGGATGTGGGGAACCAAAAATTATAAAAAAATGAAATAATATAAAATATAATAATTATTTTTAAAATCTCCAAATGGGCTATCTAGCTGGCCCAATAGCTGAATGAATAACCCAAATTCACCATGCTTATGAATTACTAAGGGGTCCAAATGAAAATGGAAGTTTTAATATATCAGTGGAGTCCAAGATGGATGTGGAATGAGTGGAAAATTTTTAAAAATTATGGACTTATAAAAGAAACACATTTCATTTTTAAATCGGGAAATGGTCTCCCGATTGGCCCAAATCCTGAAATAACTACCCTTTCTCCAAAAACTCGAAAACATGGAATAGGGAACCCAAATTAGCGTGATTTTCCATAGATTGAACTTAATAAATCATCACAAATATAAACCATTACCCAATAAATGGATAGTTATTTACAGTGAACCGGATCAAAACAAAGACATGAAACATTGGGTGTGACAATTCTACCCACAATTAATGTTTTCCACCCCCAGAAAGCCAAAACACATTCCAATTAATTGATTAACCCATAAGGATTCCTTATCAACATAATAAAGCCTCTAAAGCTAAGGAAATTCATTCACCATAAAAAAAAACTTAATACTCTCCCTCAAATAAAACACAAACTCACAACCACATCCTAAGAATCAACAGATATATCAAGCCACCACCTCCACAACCAATCCAATAACTAGATTGTTGGGCCTTGTCCCAATGAACCCAATGATCACCCAAACCAATGTTCACTCAACAAAAAAAATTACATGGGGTGGAATGGGATCAACACCATTAAATCACAACTATAATATGAGAAATCCTTAAAGGAATGATATTAAAGACCAACAGTGGGTCTCTCCACCATTAGAGACCAACTAGAAATGAACAAAAAAAGGAATTCAACATGATCTAGAATTGGGCCTCACCCACACAATCCCACCACAACTCTCCCACAAAAACCTAAAAACCCATGCTATTAGGGTTAGAACGTGATCACCTAAACCACCCACTCCCTAACAGATGGGACACGAATTGGGCCAACACCTTCCTCACAGATCCATACCACCACAACTTAGAAAGGGTTGGGAAGGGGACCCAATCATTAGCCAAATAAAACCACAAAATAAAAAAAGGAGCAACCCAACATTATCCACCTATGAACAGGAAATACCAAGACTTTTACATATTTGCACACGTGGTCTACATAGGGACATTGATTAGAATCCCATATTCATAAAAGAATAATCTTACATACTATGTGAGGGGTATGTCCACCATGACCATTGTGACAAGAGGAAATTCTTAGTGATAAGGAACCACACTATAGACATAGAAACTACCTTACCACAATGGTGGATGCAGTATCCTATGCGAGCGCCCCACTCCACTTGATATTTCTTGACTGCATGAAAAGGTTCACTCCAAGGCCTATGGATAGAGCCGAGACGTTTGAAGCATCTGCTCTACCGTAGTCAGGAGCTAAGAATCAAATTTTCTCATGAAATACACTTTATCCAAAAAAATTCCAATACCCAATAGAGATGGAGGTATATACCCCACCATTCAAACATACATTTAATTAGTAGTGAAATGAAAATGGAACATGATTAAACACAACAAGAATCATTGAACACTGCTTTTATAACCCATATAATCATAATAATAGGATGTCACTATAAATAGAGCCTAAAGAGACCACTATTTCGACAAACAGGATGTGGAATTATTTGAAGAGGTGGATCTAGCTTGTGAAACATGAGAAATAGTCCTTAGGGTGATCAAATATAAATACTAAAAATAGAGAACTATATGGTGCCACATCACAACCACCAAAAAATCTATAGAAACCCACTGAACGTTACACCAAAACCAAGTCGCCAACAAGACCCCATCTCAATACTCAAATAGATTAAGAATTCTATATCAATAGTAAGAACACTGAATAAAAAAATCGTCTAAGATAGTGAAAAAACTAGACATATAACCATTGGTTTATAAATAAATTCCACAATTTATAATCCCAAAACACTTAAAAACAATCAAACTTTCTGGATTTCCACATTCACCAACGGTGTTTCATAATGTCTCACTCACATTCACATTTCCATGCCACCTTATGCACCCTACCACCATTCCATATACACTATCCTTCTAGATATCATTAAAACCAGGCATGTGAGCAACCTTGAAAACACCAATGGCTAAAACAAAATAACATCATTCCAAAAATCGTGTACCTTCCAGAAGAACACTAACAACCTAGTAAAAACCCATTTCAAATTTTACAAAACTAACCACACATCATCAAGAACCATTTTCCAAAAAATATACTACTTTTCATTTTTACATCTTTTAAAACAACCAAGATACTCCAAACAATCCTTTCCCATTTTATAAAATTTATCAAGGTTTATTTTTATATTATGATGACCATTGAGACCAAAACCAATTCTAGGAAAACACTAACCACTCAAAACCAATTTCCAAAACCAATTTATCAGATTCAAAAACTTTTCCACATCCCAAAAAACCCCATTTAAAACAAATATTCAGAATCACCTTAAAATGATTCACACATTCAATACATTTTATTTAGAAAAACCACTTGTTTAGATTATGGAGAATCCAATCCTGTTAAAAAAATTTCACTTCCTCTTAAAAAAATTTGTTTTACAAAAACACTACCTTACAAAACCATTCTTTTAATTTATTTTTGAAAACCCCCTTTTTTACTTTTCAAATTCCAATAAATCCTTCAAAACCCCATTTCCATAATTCTCACATACATATATTCAAAAAAAAACATAAGAATTTATGAATAGTCCAAGAGACCCACAAAAGGGAACTGGTGTTAGTGGGTGACTTGACCATATGGTTGTTGTCCATATGTCAAACAAAAAAGCAACATAGTGGGACTAATTAAAACCATGAGCCATATACATATGGATTTCTAGACCCTACTAGCTCATGGAGGACATTAGTCAAAACCGCCTTGTCATATCCAAACACCAAACAATCGATAAGAACAAAGGACACTAGTAAAACTGGACATCCCATGGATACCCGAGGATTTTAACGGGCAAGAGTTTGTGATGCTCTTACCACAATTACCCCTAAATTACCAAAAATACTACTACATCAACTTTTAAATCCCTAGAATGACAAGGAAACTCTATAAATAATGGTCTGCTAAGAGATGACCTCCACTGATAACATTTTTTCAAGTAGTAGCCTGAGTCGACCTTGAACAAGTCACCCAAGACAGCCCGCGAAAAGTCCCAAGAGGAATTCCATGTCCTCATAGGATGGAGAAAAGCACTGAGGGAATTAATAGAGTACACAAGGGAATTATTATCCCATATATAAACCATCAAACAAACAATGGAAAGAAATGGACAAGCAAAAATACATTTACATAGAAATTGAACTGAAAATAATTTGTATAAGAAACTGAAATTGAAACTAAACCAACCAATCAACTACCCAAACCTGACAACCAATTAACTCCAAGTGACCCCTATGATCACTCTCCATCAAAATGATCACATGTCTCCCAAGGCGATCATGCTCATGCTGGAACCTACACAAGGTCTAAAAACTGAAGAAGAATATATGTTTGAATATTAAAACACAGTAGGATAGCCCGATATTCTATTCTCATTGAAAATCCATTAAAATAAATGAAATATAAATTTCATGTTTTAAATAAAAGATATGAAGGTATGTTTTCCAAATGAGGTACCATGATTTTAAAAAATTACCAGAAAAAAACATGCATGTTTTATAAAAAAGAATGCTATTAACAATTTTCAATGAGGTGGAACTTCAAAATGAAAAACAAATTATAAAGTGGGCTGATTAAAATAATTTACACATTCAAATAAATCACAAAAACTGATTAATTGACCAACCACACACACTATATACTGATGGTGAGTACAAAATAACCAATGAGCACAAGTCACAGGAACACCACTAAGAACATGTTAGTTGTGAGCCTTAGGCACCTTGTATCTTAGTGAAAGTAACCATAATAAATTTCCATTATCGTGCACATGACCCAATATATTGGGAGAATACCCAAAACCAAAAGATCCCCCAACAACATCATCATCATAGTTTAGTTATTTTTTTCATATTCAACCATGTTTTATGAAACAGGGGACAAACCACACAGGATCACTAGAATTCTAATACACGTCCGCCAACCTAGATACATGTGATTCTATTAAGTGATAAATAATGTTAAATATATTATTAAATACTATTTTCACATCACAATTTTATTAACAAACCATAAACTCAAAAAACTGCCTGCAAACATGCATCACATTTCTTTCATGAATCAATAAACCACTAAAAAGTTCCATAAAACAATTTCATGGAGTATAATGAGTCTTTGAACATAAAATACATTAAAAATTCTATTTTTTATCAAAAAAACCATCAATAACATATAATCCCAGATTTTTAATCCCCAAAACCAATTAATAAATCATTTTCATATATCATAAAATGCACCCAAAACATAGAACCAGAAATACAAATGGAAAACATTCTTACAAAAAAATGCCAAACGGGCCTTTAAGACTTTCTGAAAACAAACATTTGACAAGGGTATGAATTTCACATTTTTTTATGGAGGATAGTTCACACCCTCCACCATAGTAAAACACATTCATAAATCTCTTAAATCAGATAGGTTACATATTCAAAACACAACCATTTTCATAAAGATGTGTAATAGTCCATTTTCCGACTACTCGGGCCAAAAAATGTTGTAAACCAAAACCCAGTTGTTTGTAAAACCAAATAAAAATTGGAAATACATATAAGGAAATAGAAATACTATTATTAATTCATCCAATGCATTTATAAATAAAAACTAATAATTTTTAAATCACACATAACACTTAAAATCCAACCGGTAATTTTCTGAACACATGACATGCCCTTCTGAACAGAACAATTTATTTTAAGAACTTGATAAGGAATCAAACACCAATTTCATGCCAAATTTTATTCGAGATGCTAGAAAATGTTAAAAATAAGATAATATGTGATCTAAAACTCTGAAAATATTTTTGGATGATTGTGGAACATTTAAACAAACACTTGGTGTGCAATTTTATGACAACACAACACTACCTTTCACAAAATAAGGCCTAAACAACAATTTTTAACACCGAAAAAATTATAAATATGCTGAAAAACAATAATAAACACATATATTAATTGATAGAAATAATAAAATGATGAATCATAAATGATAAATTCATGTTCAAGGGATATCTGACCTTAAATTCTTCGCGTAATGGAAACACACACCCAATATCACCATCCGAGGGTTTATAAGCCCTAAACTAATAACGACCATCCCCAAACAAAGAAAAACACAATAAAAATCATGGGGGAACATAAAACTAGATTGGTCATGACTAGAGGAGAATATTAAACTAAGAAATAATGAATGGAGGAAGAAGAGGGAGGAGAAATGTGAATGGAATCTCTCCTTGGAAACTAGAAAACTCTTCTTCTATCCTTATATATGCACCCATAGAGGAAATTGAATGGTTTGAAACTCCTTAGATTGTTTACTATGGTCTGAAAGAACATGGGGAAGAAAATTTTTGTAAAAAAAGGTAACTAATTGAATGATCTAAAAATGCGACAAAATACCTTTGGAAAATTTGGACAATTTGAGAACCATTGAGAATATTAGCCTTAACCGAAGACAAGTTCCAAAGAGTGAAAATGGAAACTGGGAGTGAAATTAAGGTTCTTGGACTCAATCAGGATTTGGAATAATTGATAATATAAACAAATCAATAAGATATAAAGGAAACAATTTTTTGTTAAACTAGATATGAGTCCTTGAGCTATCCCAATACCTGAATAAATAACCCTAATGAACAATTATTATGAATTTATGTGGGATCCAAAAGGCTATGATAATTTTAGTATATCAGTGGAGGCATTATGGGAAGTAGAATTTGTGAAAAATGAGGAATAATGAAAGAGTTATAAAATAATCAAATTTGGTTTTTATACTTGGAAATGGGATCATGGTTGGCCCAAATCCAAAAATAACCACCCTCTCTCCAAAAACTCCTAAACATACAATGGAAAACCCGAATTAGGGTGATTATAAATAGATGAAACTTAAAAAATAAACATTCATCTTCCCCAATATCCAATAAAATTATAAGGATTTAAAATTAACTGAATCGAAACAAATACTTGAAAAATATGGTGTGACATTAAGTCTATCCAACACATCTATGATATTTTTTATCCACCGTATAGATACAATACACCTGGGAACATTTAATATTCATATATATATTCCCATTAGGAGGATTTAGAAGCATGAATGGAAATACAAATAAATTAGTTGGATCAACTCCATGTATGAAGGGTGGATATGTGGAAGGGATATGGAAAAAAATAAAACCAAGAAGAACAATTACACTTGAAACTATAATGTTTAGATGAGAAAAAACTAAAAGGAAAAATAAATATATACTAAAATGATGAGAACTAAAATCAAGTAAAATGGTATCTCTTCTTGTTATATATAGTTAAATGATACATTTAACCCAAATTTAAAGAAGTCAAAAAGAAAAAATATCTTTTATCCAACATAACCACTTGAAATCTATCATAGGTGATATTAATGACCATATTAGTTTGGAATGAATAATTTCTCTAGAGAAGGATCCTCATCTCATATAGGTTCTTAGATATAAATATTATGAACATCATGTACATATGATAACTTCTCTATGGGAGTGGGCCAAATAACGACTCAGTCATATATGAAAGGAGATGATCCAAATCCTATATGAGAGAATGGGGGGAAATACCTACCCAACTAGGATTTTCAGTGAATTATATATTCCCCAAATTAATTGGTGAGTCCAGCCATATTGAAGGATAGTGTGATGAACCTATGCATTGAATGGAATTTACTACCAGTGTGGGTTATTGAAACAAATAATTCTCTTAATACCATGCATGAAATTAGTTACCCAAGTTTAATCAAAAAAATATTATCACATCACTTGAAGATTAATTAATAGTATAGTAGTAAATTCCACCAACATGATATACATAAAATACAATAAGATTTTGCTATTCACTTTTCTAAAGTTGAGTTCTATGTATAGTGTAATGATAAGTCATTTGTGAAGAAGGACTAAATGACATTTACTATCTGGTAGACAATGTGTATCCACTATGAAATTTCTAGGTGGTGTACTAGACAACCACATCGAGTGAAAAGGATAGAAACAAGATAGTTATATCAGGTCATATGGTGTGTAATTATATGTAGGGTAATTTTCATGCACTACCTCTACTCGTGTTTAAATTCATAGATACATGATGTGTGGTTCTTACCCATATGACATGTATGAAAATATGACCACATGTATTTCTAATCCCTATAAAAACCACACAAAGAAGGTAGGGATATACTCTATTGGGGATATGACCAAATTATGAGGGATAATGTGGTCCAAAAAACTAGCCACTATACAAAACAATCTATGTTTTGTGTGATTTCTTGAACTAGAATACATATTGTATGATATTCTGAACCAGATTCATCTTTTCACTATAATATAACCATTTTCTATGTTTTTTCATCTTTTATGACCTATTCCTCCATCTAGAGGGACAAACAAGAATATAGTTACACCAAAAAATTATCCATGACCATTAGTTTCCAAAAAAGGATTCCATTTGAACCCATAGAACTCCCATTGTTTTATATTGTAGGAAAAATAGAAGAGAACCCACCATAACCTCACATTCCACCATTTAATGAAGATCACTATTCCTTACATAACCATTATAAGTAGAAAAGAAATATTTATAGTCTACGGATTCAGTTGGTTTTAAAATCATACCAATAACATTCAATTGTTAATGAGACCATATGATAAGAGTGAAAAGTTAGGAATAATGGGAGAAAGTGGAAAAAGAAATCATGCGATTATATTATATTGTTATTTCTAACCTGAAAATCAATTATTTTCATGAAAAATTAAATAAAAATAAGTAAATTAATTAATATATATCAGTAATTAATTTATACATTCATAAGGTTAGGTTGTATGAAAATTGATTAAAGAGAAATCCTTCCATTAACAATGAAAAAAACTACCATATAAAAATCTACGATTATAATGCCCCACCACATAGAGAAAAATCAATCGTATAATCCATCATTGTAATCAAAAGTATGTTTTCTTTTTTTTCAATTTCAATTCATATATATTATCATCATATAGTCATTAATGATGATTCATTCATGTATTCCACATTCCCTTAGACTATCCAGATCTTTCTCATTCTCTTTCAATCAACCTCACTCTCAATCAAAAGATATATTTATTATAGGAGACCCTTGAGAGAGGGTTAAGATATGATTAAATTTTGATATTTATTGTATTAAAACAATAAAATAAAAAATTTATTATTTAATAAAATGAATCAAATCAATTAATCGAATTACCCATGGGGACGTACGCCTGAGGGTCTCAATGAAAACCATTGTTTCCTTATCCAGAGCTTAAAACCCCCAATTTTGAACACAACCTTGATATAAATTTTCTATATGAGTCTAATATAATATAAAAAAAATCTTGATAAAACACATGCATGGTAAAAATAACAACATTTTAAAAAAAAATTGAAGATCATTATCAATATTCTGATACCACAACGATGTTTAATTCATAAATAAATATAGATATATTTTTATTTCATTTATCTTTTATAAAATCAATAGAAAATAAAAATAAACACACCACAAAAAATACTCAAATTCACAATAATAAACCACCTCTCATTAGGGATACACCACAATCTGAAGCAATTAGTCCTGATTATTCAAATGGCCCTAAGATTTCACCAACGACCCAATGATGACACCTTCCTGAGGGTCAAAACCCCAAAAAACTAAAGAAAATTTATTCCTCCATCACATTGAAGATATATTTTGTAGTGGTAAAAATCATAATGATCAACAATACATACCATAATATGGATTAATTTTCACATATAACGTATACACAAAGGATATTTGTGTCTATTTTTCTCTCAAAAACATTAAAAAATCACCTCATTGGAAGGTGGGTTATTTACTTTTTACCAAATCGAAATCCCTAAAGATCCGACTCTTTAGATTTTTCGATCACACATGGATTATAAACTGAAAACACCAATGTGACTGTCTCATATATTTTCAGAGTTTGATGAAAATCATTTTTTATCAATGGTGAGTTATGCATCCTTCTCAATGCTCAAAAATATAGTTTCCCAGAAGATAAATTCTTAGGAACCTCTTTTAATATCCTGATACATATTTTTCATCAAGATACATCATTATAAACACTTTAACATTTACTCAATGATATAATAAACCTCTACGGTTTGAAAATTATATTGGCTAATCGCTACACTAGTAACTCAAATCTCACATGATGAGAGTCTACAAAACCACAGGTACTATCATTATGAAACTAGTTTAATTCCATGAGTTCCAAACTGGAGCCTCAATGAATAGAATCAAGGTTGTATTCCACAATATTCACATTATTTAATAAGGGTTATCATCACCCCAAACTGTTACCCAAGAACATCATCTTCAAAATATAATCTTTTTTATCCACTAGAAATAATACAATTTTAATATGTGGTTCAAACATTTAATGATTTTTTGTATTTTTTATAGTCATGTATTGTGAATTATAATCCATGTAAATAGTGAAATACTCATTCCATACTATCCCTCAACAAACACTAGAGGATAATTTATCACCGCAGTAATAATAATCCAAAACTATGGTAATCATGGTCTATGTAATTAACATCTTCTATAAGTGGGATATCTTAGCATGCACAACTGAAAGGGGTATTAATCAATTTATATAAGGAACCCACCTAAACAAAAAAAATCATAATTCTCACTATGTCAGTATAAAAATAAAAACAATAAATTTTTATTTAGGTACTACATCAACTCTTATCTACTATGAATAATTATTAGTAAATAATCATTACTCATCATGGATAAACTCAAATCAAAAAATAAGCTGGGTGAATGAAAATGAAAAGCAAATGAATATCTCTAGAGTTCATTGGTATATTTAAGAATTCCACTATAATATCCAACTCATGAATATATAATGATATATGATTAGATAATGAATGGAGAAATTTCCAAGAGGGTTAATTGAGAGAAAACATGAATCCTACCCTAAAATATACACAATAAATCTGAAACACATCCACCCTTCACACATAATCCTATATCTCCCACATTCAAAACTCCATTCCAAAAAATAATGATTCAAAGGTGGGGTTTATGGGAATTTTTTATTTAATCATCTATCTCTAACTACATTCATATGGTGGGCTTGTCTCATATTCAAATTTGAAACAAAAAAACACTCCACTGTAGTCTACTACCTCTAATAAAAAGATGAATTTTTTTAATAATAACTCCATTGTGGATGATCATAAACAAAAACACATGGGTGGCCTTAAATTAATATTATCCCCATCTCTAGTATCTGGTGTTCATCTATACTAATAATCCTTGATTTATCAATTTTCATCAAGGTAACTATAAAAAAAGTAGAGCTTGAAAATACTTGACAATAACACAATACCACTAGATTATCCTCACCAAATACTGAGCACAAACAATTACTACATAAATAATTTTGAATTAACACCTCAATAAATCTCTAGTCACTAATTCATAACAAAACATGGTCACATTACCCACCGTAGGGTTCAAAATCCATGATTAAAATATCATTTTCCGTTGAAGAAACTCCAGTAACAGTATAGTTATATTGTTTTTATTTTTGTAAAAAAAAAAACCATCCCTTAATGACTCACTATGTTTCACTAGTAGATCTAGAAAGAAAAGAAAAATTGTTTTTAATATTTTGACCATTGTAGAAAATGTGATTCTTTGACTCGATTGAATATTATGTTTCATAAGGAAGAGGATCTCCTTACTAACCCAGGATGACAATATCATCACAACACACATATAATATCTATATTACAGGAGGTATCAATCAATATAATATTAATCTAAAAACAATATATAAGAAGGATCTATACTATGTGAAATATAGAGAGATAAACCCCCTCAAATCACTATAATGTTCTATTCCCAATTGAGTCCCAGAAATAATATATCATTATTCTCTATTATAGTTTAGAGGAAAAACCATTTTCATTATATCAAAATGACCCAACCACAATATACAAATCTACTTTCAATAGGTATTACCATAATTTAAAAATGAAAAACCCACCTGGGTTAGAGAACATATGGATGGGATGTCCCAATAAAAAAGCAATGATCATAACTAGAAACATAAAATGCATATAGTAATTTTATTATAAACTATATCAATGTATTGGAGTTATCAATTGAATATTTGGTTACAAGCGTTCTTGTGAAAGGGTATATTTTCTATCAAACGTATTTTTTCCCTAATTTGATAGAAAAACTAGATAACCATTTAAAATTCCTTCCCTATATTCTAAAAACTAGACCTCATATGTCCACTATCTCACACTACCACCAAGGAAGACCCATGTTGAAAAAAATTTGACTTGAACCATCCCATAAAAAACCATCCAAGGTTAATAGTAAGCCTTGATTTCCATTACAATTCTACCCATAATAGGATTAGGTACAATTATTACTATCATGTAGTCATATCTAACAATATTGGAGGCCTTATAAAATAATAACCTTTTAAAAACGCATATATAGAACAGAGTATTAACTCTTCAAACCATTGTGATCTATATAAAAAAATAAAATGTATATAATTCATACATTAGACTACGTGACCCAGAATACCCCAAAAATTAAATATAGGGGAAATAGGAAAAATTCAAAGATCCTCTAATTTATATGGACAATGAATATTCTCTATGTTTAATGTACCCCTTAACCAGTATAATTTCATAAGGGTCACTACCACCATCATAAATTACTATGGTTTATAATTCATCAATATTTATCCTTAGGGGATTCCACCAATAATGCTACAATAGTTTCCATTTCATCATACCACTCTATAGTCCTATGAATAATCTATTTAGAAAAAAAAAACATCTAGGAATAGGGATCATTCATGGGTGATTATAAAAATTCAGTGTATGATTCCATGAATGACATAAATTAAGAAATATAAAACAATTCATCTCAAATCCTGATATGTGATGTTACATGATGAAATACACATTCCAAATACTATAACACAATGTCTAATAAATTATAAACATACTAAAGAGCATCGAGTAGAAATAATATATGGATAATTTATATATTACCATAGTAGAACAACCCAGTACAATAGACTAGGTCTCACTCTTCAAAGGAAGACAAAGGAAAAATTCATCCCAAATTCTACGGAGATGAACTATCATAAAATCTTGAAACACATATAACCTCTAGAAAGATATAAAAAATGATCCCAATGGGAAAACAATTTGTGTGGGAATAATAAATATGTTATATGTACCATGTCCTATATGAAATCTTAAAATATTTAATTATCAACTATATTTATAGATGGTCCCCACCCCATTTGATTGTTTTAAATGCCAACACAATTTCATATAAAAGTTGCAGATTTTGGCCTCATATGAGTGAACGAGTGAAATAATATCTGAATAATATATATTAATAGGGGATACCTAATCTAAATTATTTTGGTAAATTCTAACTCAACTTGTGAATAGTTGTAGAATCTTGGTTTATTGTGTGTAATTTTCACCAAAATGGGTAATTGATCATGAGAAAACTATAAAATATAAATTTATACACGAGTTACCCAAATTTACATATATTAGAATACTCATATCACTTTATATATTATCTATGTTATGGAAGTAATGGTCTCTATAATGTTTTATGTGGGTAAACACATTAATAATACTATTCACATGTCTGATTTAGAGATTCATGTGGGGAGTCATGACAATCCACTGCGTTTGGATGAAGTTCATGGTGTGTGATATATGGAACACAAACTTCATCCTCTATGAATACATAGTCCACAATCCATAATAATAAATGGTCTTCCAAAGACACTAACAATTAATTTATAATAGATTACCTGGAGAATTATGATTTTTTGGGTATTCAGTATTTTCCAAAGCTATATGTGGTGCACCACATAGATACATGACATGTGGTATCGAAACACAAGGAGTATAATAAAAAATGTACACCATTGAATATAATTTATTTACATGAATTTGCTTATTTAGGGATGCATAGAATTTATGTTAAGATCAGACAACATTTTATATTTATATTCGACCAAAAAACCCAGGATGCTACACCAATTGAGGCACACAAAATGTGTTCCTTATAACAAGAACCCATATAGTCTATTAATATAAAATAGATTGATCTTATCAAAAAATTTATTCTATAAAACCATATTTAAAATCATATAATTTAAATTCCATCCAATTAGAACATAATAAGGCATGCAAGGAAATGTTATTTCAATCTATGGCCACTAGATTCTGAAAATGACCACCACAGTAACCTACAAAACTGCTAATGTCATATGTAACATCTTTGGGAGAATCCTAACATCATAAAATCAAATAATAATATCACCATACGATTATTACACTTTTCCAAACCATAATAATTTTGAAATATGAAGAACATATGATCCGTGTTTTTTATCACAATTCTAATTATACAATATAAAGATGAATCTATATCCTAAAAATAAGACAATAAAATATGGCCAAATAGTTGTTAGAGAGTGATAAAAAATCATGTTAATATAAATTATATCAACTAAAGACCCATCCATTGATCAAAATAGTAAAAAATTTAGGAATATTTTAAAAATGTGAGTGAGTAAATCTCGGACGATATAAAATTTAAAAATTGATAGGGACATGGTATAAAATTTTTTTTTATGAATAAACCTTACAATCATATCGAACATAAATAAACATTAAAAAATAAATATTAAAAAAATACAGACCTCCTAATGAATTATTTATTCATTGATGCATTATTGTCATTGTTATTACATTCAATATCATCAATTTATAGTAACAATGATTTTGTATTTTTATTGTTGTTGATGATCCTCTATTCTTCAATTCCCTATTCTATATGATCTTCTATATATTCCTTTCCTCATCTTATATTCTTGTCTATTTATATAAATGTACAGTTATGGTGGATAACATTAGAAATAATGGGGAAGTATAAAAAATATTTAAATGTGGTTTCTTAATAATATATCAAATAATTAATTAATTAAATAAATTATTATAATTATTTAATCAAATAACCCCTGACAAATATCCCACAAGTGTCTCAATGAAAAAAAAAATATTATTCCTATGGTAAAATTTTCTCTCAAAATGTATTTAGGATCTCAGAATTTCTATATGATAAGTAGTTTTACAGAAATTCAAGTTTCTAATGATAAAAATGTGAGTGAGATAAAAATATTTTTTTCACACATAATATTTTATTATCAAGACCCATCATTTCTTGGAATTCAATATAGCCTCATTTAAATGGTAAAAATGACAGAAACAAATTGTCAAAACCATATAATAATTTTATGTGGTCTATACTACGGTAAATTTACAATTCCACATCTTGGGATGTCCTAAAATATAAAACATAAATATATTAAAAGTATCATTGGAGAAAAAGTCATGTATTTAATGTTTTAAAATATAATATATTGTTTTACTTCATGTTTTTGAAGGTCTATATTATTGTATACCTTATTCAATATTTTTGTTTCATTTTATTAATGGGTTACACAAGTTTGATATTATAAACCTATAATCCTATTTTATTATAATGTTTCTATCACCAGGGGTTCTGTTATTATTTACTACTATTAATTAGATGATAATGAATATAAAATATGTATTAAAAGTTTTTTTGGTATTTAATAAGGTACTTATATGGTTTAAGAGTTACGAATTTATTATTAGGATTTTTTTTCTAATTATTTTATATCACATTTATGCTTTATGTATGTTGCATTTCTATATGGAAGTCACATGACTCCCAAGAAAAGTTTTTGTTATACTTTTTAAGGGATTAAAAATCTTCTTAAATAAATATACCCATAATTTTCCCAACAAAAGGACATTTTCCCTCTCAACCAAACTCTTTAAATGATAAATTTATTTAATTGAAGTAAAAATATCACATTGAAAACAACCCAAAGTATTTATTTACCATCATAATTAATCATTTTAAAAATAAATTTAAAATATCGGTTTATCTTATAGATATCACTAAATGATATAACACTGTGGATTGCATTATTGAATTAGTAGGGAATATATAATATTATGGGAATAAATAATTAAATATTAAAAACAAATAATATGATGAGAATGAAATATATCGATGGATAAATAACTAATATAATTAGTCATGTTGAAAAAATAAATTATTTCTTTACTATGGAATCTACAATGCCATACTTAAAATTAAAAAAATATAATATATTACAAATTAAAGGTAATGAATAAAAAAATAAAAAACTAGTTTTATATATGAGACCAATTGATTCATTGAGTGGATGTATAGTTATTGTCCAAAATCATCACTGAATAAGTCCACTCCATCCATCATATGAATGTATTGAGTAAAATGTATAATAAATAATTATGAGTATATAATAATTAATACTTACACATATTGAAATGACATATTATGGAATGACAATATTTATCCCATAAAAAAGGAAAAATTCCTTTCTTAGAGACCCTATAAATTGATTAATGTAACATATTTTATTTACACCATTTACAGTTAGGGGAATATAGATATGTCAATATTATAAAACACAATATATAAATTATACAACTGATATAAAATATATCCATGAGATTACCTGGAAATTTTAAATAATTTTATTAATATATTTAAACTAAAGGTTAGTAATTTAATCCCTTTAGTTTTTTAATAATTATTATTATAAATTAATAAATTATAAAAAATAAGAATAAAATTTACTTTATAGATCATTGATATTAATATTTCTATGGAAAAGGGTGGCATAAAAATATGATATTGTGGAAATATTCAAAGAAAAAAATAGTTTTTCACATTTTAAATGAATGCTAAATAATTGGAAATGATTGTATATAATATATGGAATATGTAATTGAGGTATAATAAAATACTATATTTTTTTAGAGGAAAAATTCACAATCTCCTAAAAAAATAATTCAGTCATTGAAAATGTTATTTCTATATGTGATTTGAAACTCGTCACTCAAAAAAATCATAGCAAGTGAAGTAAGATTACATCAAGGAATATGTTTTAAAAAAGAAAGGTAAATCTAAATAAAATATGGAAAATAAAAAAATAATACATCTAATCATATAATAACATTGTCAAATATAATGGATATAACTCAATGAAATGAAATTTAAATAATAATCCCTTAGCCTTGATTCCCTTGATCACCACATATGTTCTCAAACTCATGATTAATAAATTAATATAATTTATTTACTTTATTTAAATAATAATTCATAATAATTTACCTTTTTTTATTTTTTTTATTTTTTTTATTATCGTGTTTCATTCATCTCAATAATTAATTTATTTCACATCAACCGTTTTATGATTATATGGTTTAGAGTCCCTAAAATCAAAGGTATTATTCTATTATAAAAAATCTTTACCCAATGTTTCTATATGTTTTTTATATTTTATGGAATATTTTTAATTTATTTTAGAAGAAACGATTTTAAATATTTTCATAAAGTAGGTACCATTTAGAGAACATTCCACAATACGATTACATTTTAAGGGATAAAAATGGTTATGAATATTAACTATTAATTTCATATTTTATATATTTTTACCAATAATGAATATTTTACCTACAATTACTTTAAAATAATTTCATAATGAATAATTGAATAAATTTTTAGGTATAATAATGTAATACATTATTTTATGAAAATATCTTCATTCATAAAGGTAATGTAAAAATACAATAATGGAAAATGTTTATAAAAATATGATACAAGAAGGAAAAACCCTTTTTTGAGTTTCATAAACATTATATATTATAAAAATATACATTTTAGAATAATTTTAGACATTAATTTTATTAATAAAAAAGTAATAAAATAATTATAATGTCAATTTATTTTTTTAAAACAATATTTTTTGTAGTAAAGAATTTTGGAAAAGAGTTAGTGATAGTTAATGGATGACCCCTCTTCAATGATGGAATGAAATTATAATAGCACCATACTAATGAATTCATGTAAAAAATATTATTTGTTTTATAATTTTTCTTTGTCAATGAATCCTAAATAATAATGGATAGAGAGTCTTGGAATCCCTTAAATTTATCTTTGAATAAGAATTACCCTAAAAATGACTAATGCCTTCCTAGAATGTAATTTTGGTAAGGAAAATGAATTGTGAAAAGGGATTGGGTTTCGTAGAGTATAATTTGGGATAAATATGGATGATAAAACAAATCAGGATATTTTTCTTATAAAGGATATAATTTTTGTCCAATAATATGTAAATTTTAGTGGAATTTTAAAAATATTTAAATATTTAATGGTAAAAAATGAAAATTTGAATAGTGAAAGATTACCTTTAATGGAATATAGACAATCTTCTAAATTGATACCTCTCCCATTTTTTTTATTAAATATTCTTATACATTATTTTATCAATATATAAATTATTTTTTAACATTAACGATCCATTTAATTATTTTAGGGTTATTCAGATAATTTGACTTTAAAAAATATAAATATTACTATGAATTTTGAATTTAAACATTTATAAAATTTATACCCTATTTATTCCTCCATTAAATAACTAAATTTCATCATTAACCACATTGTCATCATTTTATAAATATAAAAACCATTTAATTAACATTTCTCTTTCATGCAATGGTGTTTTATTGATGGTGTATAAAAAATTTAGATAGTAATACAATTATTTAATATTAAAAATAAATTTATAATATAAGGATTTTTTATTTTTCATAATTATAATCATAAAAAGATGTTTATAACACTATCTATTACCATTTCTAAAATGAGAACTATTTTAACATAATAATTTTGAGTTTTATTAACTAGCACTGGGTAGTAATTTGGATAACTGAATTATTATATAATTTTAATGTTAAAACATATATGATCAAACCTGAGGGAATTATTCTTCACCTAGGGAAACTATGGTGGCCACAAGTCCTATTTTTCATGCAGAGGATGCACATTTCTTATTTGTGCATGAGGTACATAGATCTGCCTCTTTGCAAAGAGCAATGAGATATATAGGCTCAATCACTATTTCATGATGAAATTACCTTCTTAAATCACAATGAGGTTTTTTAGAAACCGGTCAGCAGTTTAGGGTAATGGGTTTTTCGTTAACAAATTTGAGAGTGTGATGCATTTTTTGAACACTCATGAGATCTATTATTCATGGAGCAGAGGCCCCAGAGGACTCCCTGATGATCTTCAGAAAATGGTTCATAGTGAGATTCTCTATTTTTTGTTTACAGAACCACTTGGGAATATTGGAGAATCCATAATTAGCATCTCAGACTCATCCTTTTATAGGCATGGGGAGATCCTATTCCATGTTCAAAATCCGAGTGAAATTCCATTGAAATCCTGGCTCTGAATGCTCAAGATATATATATTATAAAAGTCTTTAATCCTAGGAGTGAAGATATGATGATATATTTGTCCTTTTTACTTTTTGAATTCAAAGTTCACTCTGATCACATGAATTCATTTGATATTTTCGTGTATAATGTTTTTAAATCAGGCACAAATCCACATTTCTTTGTAAACATGGTTTACCTCTACCGTACTTTCATCATCAAGGAGTCACATTAATGCAAGCTGAAAATTTCATATTGGGTCTTGGTATTATCTGGTAGTCTTCAAAATTCGAATATGATAATACATGGTTTTTTGGGATGTGGTTATTCATCAACTCTGGTAGATACAACAGTGGTATCGGGCATGAGAGGTTGAAGACAACACATCTATGGGATCATTAGAAGACTTGGGATCAAATGTGTGCGACACAAGACTACGTAAAACCATTATTAGATATATCTACCGCATATTGATCAAATTATTGAGTGAGACATGATATGATATGAGTTGATGATATTAAATCCATGTTTTTAAAATGTTTTCCCACATCGAAATGGAACCCCGGGTTGAGCGTAGTTTAATTATCAATCCTCTCTTCTCAATCACCAGATTAATTCCACTCCCTCCATAGTAACACCCATACCGTGTTTTTTGGGTGCTCTTTTCTCCCACCCTCTGATCCCTAATGGCGCTCTCTACACCCATGTTATTCACCCATGCCTCTGTGCTGACCCACATGGCGGAACACTCTTTGTGTCCAATATGCCTCTCTCGGGATGGATTTTCATGGCTTTTCCATGGGTGCAGTCGACCCTATGGTCCCACATGTTCCTCAGGATGAGGGTAGGTATCTATCTCATGGGTAGGTCAGATTTTTTAATGTAATCCACAAGTAATTTCTAACATAAATGTCCACATAATATAGGATGCATGTCCATATTTAAACACAAACCAACCCATGTATATAATCCTTTCTCTTCCTCTTCTCATCTTCATTAACAACCATTATTGTTCTTTTCATTATGGATTTTTTATTCCAATGATCTTAAATCATCCGTAAAAAATATGGTACTTCAATGTTGTAAACCATGTATCACACATTGATAGAAGTTATTTGAACATTAAGATCAGTAAAACTATTATATGATTTGATCAACATGGTGAATTTCCCAAGTGTGGAATCTAATGTTATAAACACATTACAATTTGTTAAGCATCTTCACATCAACCAATGTACATTCAAATTGTAGTTCCTTCTTCATTTTGAACATAGATCAATGCTAATGACAACAAAAACAATTTATACACAATGTGGTCCCAACAATCTGTGCCCTTGTTTTTGTGGGATATACATCACTTTTTTCTCAAATGACTATGCTAATATAAAAATGGTAATATTCTATTTCCCCTTCAGTTTTCATTTCTCTCCATTTTGGACATTTATTTCACCTTATCTCCCAATATTAACAGGAAATAAAAAGTTCATGGTAGAGAGGTTATTCGTCCGTAATTATGAAATGTGACATCATTCATTTCACTCTAAATATAATTGATCAATGCTCAGTGCTGAAAAAAGTGGATTTGATTTAAATAGAAAATATGACCATAATCCACTAAACAGGATACCCATTGAGATGAAAACTCATCCACTCTTCTTATGCAATATAGATATTTAGCCGCTCTGCCATTATAGAACAGTCTTTATTTTGAGTAACCAAGGACAAGAGATTAATTAATAAATTCCCTTTTCTAATGACAAGATCATTAGATAATCATTAGAGTAATTGAATTGTATTCCAACTGATGTTCATATTTATTGAGATAATGACCCTAGCCGCTTCTTCCTATGTCTCCTCCTCATGAGAACACTTCCCATCACTGAATCTCAGGTTCTCCCCCTAATATTGTTCTTCAGATTCAATTCCACACATGCTAAGAAAAAATAAAATAAAAAACTATTTATGGGAATTATGTGGGTCCTCTTTGCTCAATCAATGTGAACAATAAGGTTGAGATGATCATCTCAACCCAGTTGCTCTATTCTATACATATTGACAATAGATCTTCAATGTTGACTGTGATTTTGTGGATCTCAATATTTATTCCATCTCATTGTATGTGAATATTCTTTCATAAAGGGATTTCAATTCACTAGAATGTCTTGGTGAAACTTTCATCTTCTTGATGAATTCTTGTTGGGCTAGAGTATGTTTTAAGCATCTTTTAACAGTGTGACCAACCTTTTTTCACCTCACACACAGAACTTGTCTGTCTTCATGTAGAATTTTATTTTTGTTTTTAGAACTAGTATTAGCCTTTTCATCTTTCATTTTCCTCATTATTTCCAAAAAAAATCGTAACACTAATATATCATTAGGTAATTAGGCATCAATATTGGATATTCTACATGGATTATTCGGAGTGGAATCCTTCAATGTCATTGTTTTCGATGCACCACCCATCACCTTCATGGATTTTGATTCTAATGACTTCTCAGCTTTTCACCTTGGATTCTTTATACGAAAACTATTTTTTACAAAATTCTTCTAACTACACCCCTAGGAAGATTCTTAATTTTTTACCTACAACTGTGATCTTATTTTCTTATTATCTTTGGTTACCTATTTAAATAACATGTACCATTTATGTGACCACTCTTATTGAATATATAACAGATGTTTATCTAACATAACAAATCTGTTTGTAGTATATATATTCTTCAAGATCTGTTAATGATTTTCTTATATTATGTATTCCCCCCCTTGATATGAATTTTCTCTATGCTTTTACATTTATGGGATTGAACCAACAATCTAGTGCACAATCCCCAAATCTATTACATATCCAGCATTAACCCACAAACCATGACTTCTTGACATGTTCTTTATAAGGTTTCGGAATCTTCATCATGATATTTTTTTCTTTTTGTGGTGATCTATCTTCCACACTATTTTCCATATCCACCCTATTCATGGTTTTAGGTTGCTTCTCACTCTTTTTCATCCATATTCGTGTATAATTTTTCATCAAACATTCAATTCTTATTGAAACAATTATTGAAAAATTAGTACAAGTCGTTATGGATAGTACCTTTTTCATAGATTCTTGTGATAGATCAATTAGTGAAGTCATGATATTTTTATCACATGTTGGAGGCCTTTTAACATTACAATCCTCTAATGAGAATTTAATACCATAATCAACTATTTCCTTCTTCTCTGGACACTCAATATGTGTCTTTTCATGATTAGTTAACTCAGCTTCCAATTATAGATATTTCCTATTGATGATGAATTTATGATCATAAAGCTTAGTCATGTTCTCTTCATATTCATTCCTTAATATTTCAACATCCTCTTCCTTATATATCACTTTATTCTGTGACAAATAGTTTGGTTCCTTGATATTCTTGTAATTTTTCTATAGATATAACCCCTTGAATTAAGTTCCCTTTTTCAGATAATCTTAATGTGCATGGATCTTCTCTTCTAGAGTCATTTTGAATCCCACCATTTATTCAACATATTTGAGCCACATTGAAAAACTTACATGAAATCGACTCTTTGTTTCTTCAAGAGATCCAACCAATCTGGAGAGTGATAAACAATCAATTTTTTTGCTTTAATACCTTCTCCAAAACATCATTTTCTTCTTCTGGTTGCATGATATATACTTGAACACATTTATATAATCCAATAATAAGGGAGGCACTTTCTTCAGGGATGCTGTGCATAATAATTCTTAATCTATAAACATATTACTCTTGAGAATTTGTAGATTGATCATCAACACTTGTGCTAAAATTATCATCATGATAATAATTAACAAATTTGTAAACACATTTCTCTCGATCATTTGAGGTAGGTAGGTTTTCCATCTCCTTGGTGGAAACATTAACCACCTTATCATTACATTTCATGCCTGATGTATCTTCTTTTTCATCATGGTGTGGAGAACCAAATGATTCCTCTTATTTAGATAAGGGGGACTTCTACTTAAACTTTTTCTTATCCTTATTTTTCATGTTCATCATAGTCTTGGTTCATATAGACTTCTTCTCAGAGATAACTGAATCTTCACTGATTGTGCACTTCATTGGTAACATAGGAAAGAAACTCCTATCTTTAAAAGATAATAACATTAATATAGAGAATCCAATATATGGGAACATTTCCCTCTTATAACAATTGAGAGGACCAGTTTGCGATATACATAACACTGAAGGGGGGTGAATCAGTGTTGGGGACTTTTTTAAACCAATTCCAACTTTTTATCTCTATACATCCTAACATATTAGGATCTTGATTCCCTTATTCTCTTTTCCATGTCATGTGAAATAATAAAATGAAAAAAATGAATACTGTATTTTTTCAAGGTTCACTACAAAATTTGAGTAGAAATTTAATTCCATATATGGTGATGAAGAAAAAATGGATTCTACACAATACAGTGATATGATTTTATAGTGGTTGACTAGGAAAAAAATTCACTACTTAGTGTGGATCCCTACACATGGAGGAGGGAAGGAGATAATCTATTCTCAGTGTGATTCCATACACTTGGAGTGGGAATGTAGATAATCCCCTTCCAACTTAAATCAAGTAGGATATTTCAATACACATGATGGTTTTTTATACTACCATTTAGGATAGTCTTCTTCCTTCTTCAAAATGTCGGTTCTACTCTACTCTTTTTAGTGCACTTCATGGTTACTTGAAAAGCAGCAAACGCGCAATTCTCTTCTTCCTTATCTTCATCAATATTGAAAAACCCACTACACTAGAGTTATTAATCACTCTTATTTAGTGAAATAACTAAATTAAATCCTATTTTGCTTTCTTCTCTTTTTTTTCAATAACCATATTCACTAAAACTCCTTTATTACTAGAAAGAATCACAAAATTCATTGTGATTTTTAAGGCGATGAGTTTAGGCTCACTTGGTATCATTAGATTCAATTATTATCTCTTGTTCATTAATTCCTGTGATCATGCATATAGAATTTAGGTTGAAGCCCTTTTTTTCTTCTTATTCCCTACACATGTGCACACACTTGTTTTGGTTCATTATTTAAGTGACATCACATGTGCCTATTCATGCATGAATTAATTCACTCCCCTTTTATTCTTATTCTACGAAAACCCTAATGGTAATGATTTTTTTAAAAAACAAACACAAACTCATCTTCTCATTATCTTGTGTGATTCATTAATCCCGAATCGATGTATTTATTTATGTATTCACACACAACCTCCTCTTTTATTTTCGTCTTTCTAATTACCACAATTTTGGTGTTTTTTAGGTTTATATATATATGATTCTTCAAAAACAAATGGCTGAAACCTCTTATAAAATTTTAAATTCTTCTTCTCACCACCAAACATGACCATATTATTCATCAATCAAATAATGTGCATGCATTCATGTGCACTTCCATTCTCTTCCAATCACTTTCATCACCAAAATATAAACCAATGTAAACAGTAGATTATAAGAATGAAAACATGAGGGATTTCTTCTTCAACTCATGAATAAAAGTGGGCATGGGTCATTTTTTTCACACAGAGGATGTGTAGTTCTTCATTGTGCACTAGGTTCACATATCTTCTTCTTCTCAATGCTAATTGATAAACAGAGGCTCAATCATTGGCTGATAATGGTATTGACTTCTTTAAGCACAATGAGGGTTTTTAAAACTGCTCATGTGTTCATGGGCACTAGTTCTTGATGATGTTGTTTGAGAGTGAGAATCACTTATCAAACACTTGTAGGATCTCTTCATCATAGAGAAGAGGGATCACCTGATTCCTTGATGGACTATGTTGAATTGTGCATTGAGATATGCTGTATTTTTTGAGAACAGAACAACTTGTTTAAGTGGGGGCAGCATAACATCTCATCCTAGACCCCTCCTTTTATAGGTGAGGGGATATCCACATCCATGTATAAAATATTCATGAAATTCCATAGTGATCGCATGTTTGAATGATCAGGATATCCGTTGTTTTAATGTATTTAAACTCATGGGTGAAGATATGCCAAGATATTTGATGTGTTTCTTTTTCGAATGTGTTCTTATAACTAATCACATGAATTCATTTTACATTTTCAGGTATCTTGTTTTTAAATCAGGCATGAATCGACATGGCCTCAAAAACTCATTTTTCCTCAACCATGCCTTCTACATCAAAATGTCACATTCATGAAAGATGAATATTTCATGCATAGTCTCATTAAAATACAGTAGACATAATGATTTTAAAATGATAAGACATGTCTGTTAAAGACGTGTTTATTCATCAATTATGATGGATACAGTAGTGGTGCTGGTCACTGGGGGTTGGAGAAGATGAAAGTACAAGAGAATCAGATGGCTTGGGTTCAAACATGTGTGACAATAGATGATGGAAAACCATAATTAGATCCATCTATCATGGATTGATTAAATGGTTGAATGATACTAGGGAAGAGATTAGTGGTGAGATTATATCTTCATTTTTAAAATTTAGTCCCACCTAGAAATAGAAATGTGGGTTGAGCATGGTTTAAGTACCAATCCTATATGCTCTATCTCCAAATTACTCACTATCACTCCATGGTACTACCACATACTATGATATTCATGATCAATTTATACACTCACTCTCCTCCCTATGGGAGCACTCTAGACCCATGGTATTCCCTCCTACCTCCGAGCCACCCCACATAGTGGAGCGCACTATGTGTCCACTATAATGATCTCTGGACACCTCTTTATGGCTTCCCCTGGGGTGCAGCTGACCCTGTGGTCCCACATATTCTATAGGATGATGCTAAGTAGCTAGATCGTGGGATGGGACCCTTTTTCAATGTAATCCACAATGATGTTTTAACACAAGTTTCAACCTAAAATCGGATTCATTGATATCTATCAACACAAACCAAACCAATCATGGCCACCATTTTCCTCATCTTCTCATCTTCTTCAAACACCATTCTTCTACTTTTCATTTTTTATTATCAATTACAAAGAACATCACTCATACTAAAAATAATATTCTACTTCAATGTTGTAAATAGTGTATCACACCTTGATACAAGTCATTTGAACTTTATGATCAGTAAAAGTATTTTCAGATTTTGTAAACATGGATAATTGACTAAGTGTGGTATCCAATGATACGAATCCATAAAAACTCTCTAGGAATCTTAAATTCAACTAATCTCCATTCACTTTTGAGTTTCTTTTTCATATTGACCATTACTGACAACATTAGAAAAAATATGTAACTTACAACCATTGTTTTCCCAACATTGATTCTGTCCATGAGATTAAATTTTGGAATTCAAGTCTAACTGATGTTTTTTTATCAACAAAACCCATTCAGGGACATCCCTGGTTAACCTCGTATGAACACTATATCACTCAAGGGTAGGTATAATTCAAGGTCCGAAGAGTCCATCCTTGGGGGCCCTATAAGGAAGCCCCATGTATCACCCATGACATATAATTAAATTCCCCTTGATTTAATCCTTGTAATCCATCACATGGATCCATCCATCACTTGGAATATAAGTGTATACTTAACTAGTTATTCAATGGAATCCATAAATTGATCCATGCATCACCTATAACATAATCACATTAACTGTAGAGTTCATTAATGTCATCCCTCAATGGAACTATGCTTCACTCCCGGTATAAAGGTAAATAGTCACTTGAGTCCATCCATGTTGTTATAAAGGTATTGCATGAGTCATTAAAGTATATTATCATATATCCTTTTCATTTCAATTTAAAAATTTCATAAAACATGCCATGATCAAAACCAAGAGCATTTTTTATCAAAACTCATCTAAAGGGGGCGACTCATTCGTAATACAGCCTCATAAGTCATGGAAATTCATTTAATCCCACGATAAAACCTCATATAATAAGATAAAAATTATAAAAACTAATACATGGCTCATACATCATATAAGTCAAGTTAAAAAAGAGATAGAATGTGGAATTCATTCATATTATGGAAATTAAAAAACAATTATTAGATCAAGGGATTGCCTTAAAAAACTCACAAGGGAATTTTCAATATAACAATCCTAGGAATCCTATCATGGTATCAAATGGCGTAGTCATCATTTACATCATGTGGGAAAATTAAAATATATTGAAATTCACTCAAATCATGCTTAAACTTGAAAAGGCATAAATGGGTAATAGGGAAAGTCAACAATCCCATAAACATTAATCAAATAAACTTCATCCTTAAATAATTGCAATTACATTAATAATCAAATCCATTTTTATTAACCCGTAAAAGGGAATGAAAGGCATTCCTCATAGGCATCTTAAGAAAAATGGACAGAAAAGTGCATTTAAGGAAACTCTCCAATTGGGTTTCCATTATTACTAGTATAAAACCTTTAACATGTGTAAAAAAGCTATTCAATTACCAATACCATGATAGGAAAAAATATGGTTGATTTATAAATTAAGGAAGAACACTAGAAATGGGGGCCCAATAGTCTGAAATATATAAATAAATCAACAATTATCATAAGGAACAAGAGAACCTTCTATAGGATTGTGCTAGATAGATCATCTAGTATCAGTCTATGATTCTTCCCATTTTGGAAGAAATATAAATAATGAAAAAAAGGATATTATGGCATATGAGGCTAAATCCTAATAGAGAAAATGATAAACAAAATATTGTAGAATGGCTAATTAAGAATCTAGGCCATACTGTTGTGAATCCAAGGAGATGAACCATGTTCGAATCTGAAGTGGAATGGATAAGGTATGTGATATTAAATAATTGTATTAAAGGGGAGGGCTCCCATGGATCCCCTAATATAAAAAATATAAGGGAGAAAAGATTTTTAGGTTGTAAAAATTCTGGGGAAAAAGTAAATTTTGCAAATTTGACATGGACTCGCGATTTAGGTTCACTATTTGCCAATGGTGTGCCATGTTCTATGGCCTATTGTAGAAGAAAGGTGCACTATCATGGATTATCCACATGGTTTAATAACTATATGAAAACCATACGTAGAACCAATATCAAATATAATGAAAACTGCTGACCTATAGCATGGTTTCATCAAACGTTGTGGCCTATATGCTCCTACTATCAAGCATAGCATGTCTTAGTCAAGCAGTGCAGCCTACCCCACATGGTTTTCACTAACTGTGTGCAAGGAAAAACACACAAACAGTTGTTTCTGAGCCCAAACAAGCTCTTGACACATTTGATACTTCCATGACACCAAAAGGAACTTACATTAGGCCATATTTAACCATTTTAATCGCGAATTGACAGAAAACAAAAGATCTATACCTCATACAAAAATAGATATTGTAACATCTATCCTAAAAAATATTACCATTATAATAATAATTTATTTATTTATATCATATTTAATTCCCTTTTAATTATTATTATTTATTTAATTTTATTATTTATACTTCTTCATTGATTTACAAAAAAAAAACATTATTCACATCTATTATTTTGACCTAAAATGGTTCATAATCTATAAAACATATTTTGTATTATGGAATTAGTGAATGATCCCAGTCATATAGTTACCAATCACCTATAAGTTTAATTATATTTTTTATGTAATTCCCTAGTAAAATTATTCCAACATTTAATGAAATACTAACCTTTCATAGAATATTCCTCGTTATGATTGTTTTCTAATGGTTTAAAATGACAATGATTGTTTACTATTAATTTCATTATCATGATATTTATTTTACCATTATTAAATAATAATCCATAAATTACATACATATTATGTTTTTATCCATTCATAAAATTATTTTCAATAAATATTCATGAACTACCTTCATTTTCATAAAACATCATTATTTATAATGGTAGAGTAAAACCACCAAATTGGGAAATGTTTTACAGCGGAGTTTAATATAAGGGAAAAGTATATTTTATTGATGATTATAAATATTATGGGAAAAAATTTAAAAATCTTTTAATATTAGTTTTAAATATAATTTAATTTTTGAAAAATATGCAATGGATTAATTCAAATGTAAATTCATGGCTTTTGAAACCTATATTTTGATATATGAATGACTTATAACAAACTATTCAGATAGAGGTAATGTTTGATAGATAATCATAGATGGATTCAATGGATTAAAATACCATGATAATAGAATCATATCACAAAAATAAGATACATTTTAAAAGATATTTGAGATAGTGAATCAAAAATAATAATGGATAAAAGTCTTGGAAAATCATTTTGGGCTCTTAGATTACCCTTGTTCAGATCAAGTCAAAAGCCTTGATCGAAATATATTATTGTAATAGATCAGACTTATGAGAATTTTAAGGTATTTTTTGATATAATTGTTTTATAATATATTGTTATCACCAACGCTGAGATTAATTTTTAATGGATAAAATTAGTCAATTTTTATTGGCATTGTATGATTGTATTTTCCAAAAAAATCAACATTTAACATCCAAGAATAATTTTAAAATAAAGTTGTATCATAATGAAAAATAGTATATATTTCTGACTATTAACCATATTAATAATCTTAGCATAAATTTTAATAATATGGTAACATATTATAAATTTTTATTTATCATTAAATACAATTTCATTTTATTTTCAGGGTTTGTCTCATAATTTCACTTGAGAATTTCAATATATTTTTTGAATTGAAATGAAATCTTTTATAACATTTATGACTTTGAATTATATCCAAAAAAAATAATTAAACACTATATTTCATCACAGTATTATTAATATAAATATATTTAATACATTTACATGGTATGTTATCCTTTTTTCACATGTAATGTACTAAAACTACACATGCATTTTCGAAAATCATCTACCAATATAAAATTAAATATTAAATAAAAAAATTTATTTTTCATATATAAAACCATTTAAAACCATACCTAAGAATATGTATTCATGTTTATATCATGATGTCATTTTAAATATAAGAATATTAACTTTTTATTCCTTTAAAAAGTGTTTATAATAATTTGGAATATTTACATATTATATACATTCAAAATTCATATATACATATAAAATTAATTAAAAGTTAATAGGTATACCATTAAATTATATAATATCCTTACCCCTCCTTTAATATTCATTCAAAGATAATTTTTTTAACTTTTCAAATCATGGTCTAGAACCTCATCAGCATAAATAAGCATTTTTATGTTTATCATAAACTAATAATTAAATCATATTAATTGGATAATAATGTTGTTATATTTTAAGAATATTATCTTATAATTAATTTAACAGATTTTTATAAATTTTTTAAATTATCTTTATATAATGATTATATCATAAAAGACATGATAGGCAAAAAAACTGAATTTATTAACTATTTAATAAAAAATATACTTGTTTATAAAAATTCCAAAAATTGTCCCTAAGATAATTCATAAAAATTCTAATAAAATATAAATTAATTTATATTAAATTAATATTTTGATCTTTTATAATTAAATTTTTAAATTAAACCACATATTACTAGGAAATAATGTTTTCTAGAGGAAAAACTATTTGGATTTGTTTCTAAAGAAAAATTATATTTTTGTTACTCATAATTCTAAAAATATTTGAATTTATATCTTATTAATAAATATTAATATTATTTCATTGAATTAATAACAATTAACATTTATAAATTTAATATAAAATCATTATTTAAATTGATCAAAATATTAAATCATGTTAAGGAAATTTATATAACCATTAAATAATATTTTTTTATGAGATTACATAAACGTGATAATTTAGAATTTACATTCAATATCTATTTGATTTTATTTCATGTTTTGATAATTAATTCAAATATTTATACATGTTTAAATTAATTATAATAATTAATTATCATGAACATTAGTAAACCCAAAAAGTGATATATTAATAAAAAGTCATTAGTTTTTACATCATATGCCACACATACTATGATTATGCGTGGTCTTGGCATTTTCCAAACCCATGATCGAATGGATAATTCATTATATCTCATGAGAGTTATATTAAAGGTAATTATTCTATTGGATTTTTCCATTATGTTATAATTATATTGGATGTTTTCCCTAACCTATGTCGACGATGATATGTTTAATTTTTATGCACATTTTATAATTCTCATGATTAACATGATACTATGATATGTTTTCTCTGATACCATATTTTCATCGGAAAATTTAGGTTCATTTATTAAGATTATAATATATGATATTTGAAACTTATGATATAATAAAACTTGATTATCATGTTTTCCTTATTAATGTGTTTGATAGCTCACAACTTCTTTTTTGTATGTCCCTAGGATCTCCCACAAAATTATAAGAGTACATAACTCTCTAAGAGATATTTTATCAATTTCTAGTAATATTTATGGATTTAGTTAGGAATCCTATTCAGAAATTCACAAAAAACAAAAAAAATATTGAAGATATAATAAAGAATAATATTGGATTTGATTATGATTTTTGAGTATTTCTATAAAATTATTATTAATACATGTATTATTATGCCTAAAATTAACTTATTTTATTATATGATTTTAAATATTTGGAATTATATGACCACAAATGTGATTAGAAATTATATTATTACCTAAATTAGATGACTAATATGATGTGTGTGGGAGTTTAAAACCTAATGATGGTTATTTAACAATTAACTCTTATTATGAATGTTAACATTAACCATGTGGAACACCAAAATCCTATAATAAACTTTTAAATAGTGATATATTCATTTATATAAAAGTTACCATCACATTATAGGGTATCTTATGATCCCTTGGTCACATAACAATGGTTAAATTAAACAGATAAAATATTTTTCCATTAATTCTATATGTATGAGAAACTGATCGTAAATATTTATCTCTTATATGTAGAGTCTAATAAGATGTTCACAATAATAATGTATTTTAATCCAAAGGATTTCATTGAATATATGGACTACGAAGAATTCATAATATATATATATATACATTACTTACACCCTCCAAAAAAATTAGTGAGTTAATTTTCTTAGATGAAGAAAAGAGATAATTACTCAACTGTTTATGGTAATGAAAAAACTACAAGGAATACATGGAATACTATTGTATTTTTCATTGAGCTCAATATAAATGTAAATCCTTTGATTAGTGATCTAAAACCAAGTTTTCAAAATAATTTATCAATTTGTGAATTTGATAACTATGCACATATTATCTGATGCACCATTATGTTGGAGATTGAATTAGTGAATCAATATGATCATGTTTGAATATATATATAAGAAAATAAAAAAAATTATATAACTATTGGGGTCCAATTAATAATCCTCATGAATAATAGAGGATTCAACTACCTTATTTAGAAATTTATTGGATAAATAATCATAGAAACTTACTCAATGAAACCAGAAGATCCTTGCTGTAATGAAAATAAGGTAATCAAGCCGACAATATCATAAGGTCTATAAATAATTCCATCAATAAGATTATAAAAAAATATCATAATTAAATATGACACTATGAATATAATTGAACAATGAAATGGTTAATTAAAGAAAAATAACGACAAAGAATAGTAATCCCAAGGGATCAAATTATAACTTATTATTTGAATCTCATCGATTTAAATGATAAAAAATGAACTAACAATTATTTTATTACCCATTTAAGAATAATAAATTTTCTACCTAATTATAGTTCCATGAAATCATTTATATCATGTATGTTTTATAAAAAATATTAATAAAACAACCTTAGGATGTGGAGTTAATTCTATTAGTGAAAACACCATGTAGTGAAATTATTACATCTTATGTATATAAAATTTACATTATTAATTTTTATGGGAATAAACTACCAGAAAACATAGTCATTATATCTTTTGTAGAATTCAATTATATAATGATCATGGATTCAGAATCCTTATATTAGGCTAAAGTGTATCATGAGTGACGTAAATAATATTATATTTATATATCCACCAAAAATTATATACTTCTTGAAGGACGATTATTAATTACATTTAGAATCTCCTTCTGAAGTAGAAATATGGTTTTCTTATGAGCAATAATATTTGGATCAAATCAACAGGACAATGAAAAGTATCATCCTTAAATACATTCATTTTTTAAGGGAAAAAATATGTATTCTTAATGAGTTTTCCAAACATTGTCCTAATAAAGTGTTTTATCTATCTATTAAGTTATACATAGATACCAACCCATATCAATGAGTCCCTATTATGTTCCCCCCATAAACATGATGATTTTATGAAACCACTACAATAAGACATAATTATGGATTTAATACATAAAATTTATCATCTATGGGGTTACCTAATCCTCTTTTTCATAACAAATTATGGATCACTGATTCTATATATTTGAAATCACGAGCATAATAAGATCCAAATAAAGAACAATAATACACTAACATAGATTGATAACTTATTTTATTAACTACATGTTGATTAGTACTTATCAAAACATGATCTTTTAAAATAATACCATCAATTGAATGTTATAAATGGGGTATTCTAATGAATTCATTTATTATAATACATAGAAAATATAACTTCAATGTGATTCCATTTGGACCCATCAATTCTCTAGAAATAATCATTGACATTACAAGTTAAGACATTTGATATTTACACACACAAAATTGTCGTCATTATAGGTTATATTATCATGTACTCTAAATGTACAGAAGACAAATAAAATTATTTATTGATTATTTTGAAATGAAATACAGAAGGAGAAACTATATGAAAAGAATAGTAAATGTGTCTTGTGGACTCAGAATGTTACGTTTTTAGGAAATGTGATAAAATGAAAGGGCATATATTTATTTCCTTTACTGATTAGTTAAATTGATGAATGGAATATATTGAATCCTATGACAGTGTTAAGTTGTTTACATGAATTAAATGGGAATTATAAATTAATTGTGAGAAATTTATAATGATTTTTGAAACCCAAAAACCCATATAACATATAATAGAATAATTATTTTCTAGATAAATATATCTTCAGTTAACCATAAGGATGTAAATTAATGTCTTTCCACCCGAAAAATTCTGTCACAACCCTTTAAAAGATAATTCTTTTTTTATAAAATCTTATTATTGATAGATAGGATTTTGTTGTTTACTCTTATAAAATGATAAAGTTGTAGAAAAAGTATCATAATAATTTAAGACATATGAACAAATTTACCCCCATCATGATCTTGAATTGGAAATGATTATATTTGATTATTTAGAGCCATTATCTTTATAAGTAAAAGTGTGGTACATATAATTATCTAGAATGTCAAAATTAGATACTCAAAATGATTGTTATCAACTTGCACCAACAATAATGGTTAGATCAAATAAATTACTATGACTATTAAATCGATTAAATTCCTTGAAATGAAAATAAAAAATAACATTATCAATATTGTAAAAATAATATCACATTAATTTTGATAATGATTAACATTGATATAATCATATTATATATAAAAATTATGGACATAGTAATCACAAATGGATGATATAAAATTATATCAGGATCAAATGATTTCTCAATTATATTTAAGGTACAATATTCAAGTATACCAAGCAGATAATGTGGGTATTATAAAGGTTGAATCAATAAGTAAGGGGAAAATATCATTTTAAAACATTGATAAGGTTGTTTTGGTAATATATGTGACATGATTATGTGTACTAGCAGAGCCAAACATGGTGAATGATCTATTAGATGGTGATAATTTCTCTATATTATATATACAGTCATGATGAAATATAATTTTTTTGAATCTCATAGGGAACCGATATTGGGATAGTATGAAGAAAGTGTTTACTTAATATATATCATCATTCAACGTATTTCAATAAGTTGTGACAGAATGATAAGAGTGAAGTTTATTGGGGAAAAATTACTTATACAAAAATAAAAATATGATAACATTACCACTAAATTTTTCATACGTCTTTTATATAAATATAAATGAAATAATGAAATATTTCTTATAGTGTACCATTTTTCAAAGACTTCCCACTTTATCACTATTTATGGAGACTTCTCACATGATCAAAATTCTATGATAAATATTAAAGAAGTGGCAAGGATACATTTAACACCACTATCAATTATATCCGATCAATATTTTAGGTTTACATCAATGTTTAAGGGGTTCTTTTAGAATGAATTAAGCACTATGATTAACATTAGTTGAACATATCATCCTTATCCCAATGTTCTTTCTCCAAGGTCCATCTAAATATTGAATGTAATATTGATATCTTGTTCAATAAACATCAATGGATTATAAGATTAATATCTTTCTCTAGATGAGTTCGGAAAAGACAATGTATTCAACTCAAAAAATTTTATAGATCCATATGAATCCAAACAATGGATGAAATTTATAAATCCAAAATTTTAGGCTAAATTTGATTAATTTATGATATTATGACCAAAAATGATATCGAAGATGATTTAAAATTTTTAATTTATTCAACAGAATATTATTAAAACGCACTATTGATAAACATAATGGAGAAAATAATTTATGTGACATTGAGTTAGAGGTTGGGGAAAAGTTATTCATTTTAATATCTATATATAAATAAAATAAAATAATTGAGATGATGATAAATCAAGTTAATAGGTATATATGTCACTTTGAGATTACTGGACATGTTTGGGTTGTGGCCTATCAACTTTCCCTTCCAAGAAATATATCTCAAGATTATTACTTAATGGTATCCATTATAAGGATGCACATACATAAAACCACTCTTTATGTGAATATAAATATGGTCTAATTGGAGAATGATATATATAGTGAGGATCATTTAATGGAAATCATATATTGTTAAAATAAAATTACCAGAAATATGCCCACTCATCATGTTGATGTACTATAGATGAATCATAAATATGACGAGGCATCAGGGGAAATTAAGGATTTAATGGAACAAAATTAATCTATTCTCATTTTCTCTAAGTATTTTTGATGAAAATTTAAGGGTCAAATTGGGAAATAATTTTACGAATATGACATTCAAAATATGAAAAATTTCCTTCTCAAAATACATTTTCTCATATTTATAACTAATGTACAGGAAAAAATCATATATGTGGAATAATAATATCAAATATAATTATTATTACAACAATAAAAAAATAATCTTTTAAATATATATAAACTCTATAAAATTACTTAAATTACAATGGGGGACTAAAAATATACAAATAACTGAACTCAAATATTAATTTTTGGGGAATTACAATCTCTAAGAATTATTGAATATACAGAAAGAACTATAAATAAAAAATATATTAAAAATTATTTCAAATTTAATTAAATTTAAAAAAAATTAGTTGAATGAATAATAAAGAAAATAAGATGTATTTATAAGATGTATACAAATTATCAGACTATTGATTTAATAACCAACTATTGGAAATAATAAGTGAACTTTAAAATAATTACGTGACCATTGATGGAGGAAAAATAAATAAAAGTTATTATTTATTATGATTAAAGTAATTAACATTATATTTTAAGATGCTATAATGTTATTTCTCAATTTATGAAATTTAATGTAAAAATAAGTATATATTTTCATAATTTCTATTTTATCTTATTTTTTGTTCTATTATTTAACATATTAAAATTTAAATTTGGAAATAAACTTGTTTTAGAAATAATTCTTTTATAAGATATATGATAAATTATTATATATCATATAATACTTATTATATTTTAGAAGATAAATATAATCACTTATTGAAAATGAAATAGTTTTTACATTATATGTAATTGTTTGTTTAATGTTTTATATAATTTTATATAAATGATGAATTTATATATATTTTTACAAATATGGATTTGATTAAATGGAATTGATTTTTGGAATTATTATTTTCAAATTTTCTTAGATTAATATTTAATTGTTCTTTTGATGATGATTATTGTATATTTAATTATAAAATATATAATTTTTATGAATACTAAAATGTTTATTTAATTTACGTCATATAGATAATAATAAAAAATTTATATATTTTTAATGAATTAATATATATATATATATATATTATAAGTAAAATAATTATTTTATATATAATATATTTAATTTCAAAATATATAAAATAATTTTCAAAACCAATGTTAGATTTGTTTTCTAATAAAAAATTATACATGATTCTTAAATTTTCATAAACAATATCCAAGGGGAAATTCAACTTTGGTAGTATTTTAATGTAAAGTAACTTTAAAATTTCAAAATATTTCTCTATATAAATAATAAAAATCAACACTATTCATAGTCTCGATTGACTATAGTATAATAATCAATACTTTATTCTATAATACCGACATTCTTATATAAACACCCTTCGTCTACCACATTCTATATAGTTACAAAATGGTTTGCATTCCCAAATATCAATCCAAATTACTCTCAAAATGTAAATATCAACATTTATAAATACCTCTTCAATCCAATAGTCCTCACTTCTATGGATTTGGACTCAATCAAATGGAGGTGACAGAAAAAGAAAGGTATGTTTTTCAAAACCAATTTTTTTCTTATAGATTCTTCACTGACCAAATATATAATAAAAATAGTCATTAAAATCATCCCCACAAACTAATTTTAATTATTTTATATTTTTTTATAAATATAAGATATTTATTAATTTTTCCCTTCATTTAAAGTCATCTAAATCCACACCATTTATTTTTTGTTCATTTACACAACATATTAAAATGATGATGATTAATTTTTCAAATATGAAATTTATGGTAACTAAAAATATTATTTTTATGCTTAAATATAAAATTAAATTTCTTGAGTAGTGTCTCTGGACCATGCCATGAATACCCCAATCACGCCTCCCGATGGACAGGGGCAGGCATATAGCACTGAAAGTGTCAACCTAAAAGTTGGAGGCCTTTTCCTGAGTACCTACACACACACACACATGACCAACCACATCCTACCACACTGAAAGAGGAAAACAAGTACCACTAGAAAGACGATGAGTGCAAGTACAATTGAATGTAAGTTGGCTTGAATTCAAACCCAACAATGAACTGAAAATAGCAAGTACAAAATGGAAACTCTGATGTCCATATGTTGAAATCACCAATTGATCTTGGGAGTAATGAAGATACTAGTAGCTGAATTAGTAGTTCATGTTTCCCTTGTCTTAATGGTCCCTACTGAGTCCTTGTCCTAAAAGACCTCACTTGTAGAATCTTTTAGTCCCATATCCCAAAACACCCCTATCGAAACATCGGTTGGATGCACTAGACACAACAGGTGCAGGCGAAGCCCGTGCATGGGTGAGTAACACATTACTCTATAGGGACCCCAAAAAAAACCCACATAGTAATTCCTCAATGTAAACCACAAAACACAAGACAACTAACACCAGATATATGTCTAGGGTAGTAGTGGAAATATCTGTCACAACATCGAACACCTATGCTACTGGAGAAATCATCCTATAATGACTACAATGGTAATGCCATGTCACGAATTAGTTCTTACCATTATCCATGGAATTATAAGGTACACCTCCCCGTCACATACCATGGGCATGCAATGTCACATAGAATTGATTCGCACTAGGCCATGGTCGAGTCATATAAACTCTAAAGTCAGCAGTCCCTATGTCTTAGCCAACCGTAGGGTTCCATACGTAGTGTGCTTGAAATAAAATCTCCTCAATCCTTTATATGAATCTCAAAATACATTAAAGTCACAAAAGATCATTCCAAAAGATCTGCCTCATTAAGAGGGTCCCAACTCTGCAAACAGATCGTCTATCAGCATCATAGTTTGCAAGTTACATGGGTTTTGGTAACAAGGGGGTTGGTTTCTACAGGGACCGGTCCGACCCAGTATGATAGACCCAACCAACCCAGGTGGTCCCACATACCCCGGTTGAAGATCATCTGAATTGAAATTACTGGGCTCAGGTCTTGGATGGTCTGGTCCGGTATAGAAAATGGTTTAGGCCCAATGGGCAATGCTGGACCCAGCATGGGTTGTCTGAGGGTTTAGCCCAATGGGTCTCCCAACGTCCATGTCTAGTTTGTCATGTACAAAAGAGTGCGGTTTGAGCATGTCATCCTGGTACCAGCCCACTGGGTGAGGTTTCAGAATTCCGCCGCGGGTCCGAACCACTGGATGGGGCACGACCCGCTGACTCGAAGCCCGACCACATGATGGGGACAAGGTTCACTGCCCGAGAGAGACACATCAGCCATGAAATGTCTCTTCTACTCCACCATCCCTGCAGATTCAATTCCCCTCCACCCATGGTGGATGCACTGTGGCTTGCTGGCGCCCAGGTGGCCAATACGCAGGCCACCATCTTTCATACATCACCCGCCTGGCGCCACGATTTCTATAATCGTGGAATGTCCCGATCCTCTAGTGTGGCTGTCAAGGTTCGACCACCTTTACTGCTGCCGTAGTGCCCACTGGCATCAACCCCTTCACGCGGGTAGTGTCGTCGTGCCGACAACACCTTCTGTGGTCCACCAGAGCTACTCCAGTGGTCTGTCAAACAAATCATTTACACCAACATGACACAGAAGTCGCATCCATACTTTCTCAGGCCCTAGAATCTAATTTCCCCCACTTTTGAGAATGTGTCCACCAAGAACACATGAGTAAATATGCTCGGGCTTTGTTCATGTCATCCCCAGAACTAAGTTTTAGGGGTTTATGTCAAATGGGAGGTTCGTGGATTGTATATAAACCCTTTGATGCATGGTTTGAATCCTGGATAATAAGTCCCCAAAAAAGGTCATCCTCTAGCATAATGAACGAATCTTGAATCAAATTGTTTTTGGGTTGATCCACGTTCGTAGTTTTTAGAATAGAACGCGGAAGAAATCTAAATAAAACAACCTCTTCCTCTTGGATGTTAAATGATGAAGTATTCTTACTCAAGGGATCAAGGAGTAGATTGCATCACATATGGATATGTTCTCTTAGGTTTGTCGAAGTCGGTGATGTCTCATCAGAATTCTTTTCCATTCTCCGTTCGAGATGGATTCCTGTTAAATATTCATGTGGGAGTCTCCGTGGTTTAATTTTTGTCATCTCCAATGTGGCAAATAATTAATGGGAACACATCGATGTGTTTTACTTATGCTTCAACATCGTGTCACCATACTCTTTCATTTATGAAATATAGTAACTGCTACGCTCCTTTTATGTTATCATTATGCTGTAAGATATGGGACATTAATGAACATCATTAATAATCCATGTCACAAATTTGTTTCTTCACTATAGTGTTTTTTCGTCCCAACAATGTTTTAAAATGAAATAAAATAATTCATTTATATTATTTTATTATTTTTCTTGTAATTTTAGAAAAATAACTTTTTTTCTCGGCTCTTACTGACCAATATTAATTCATTTCCTAAAGAATCCCAACATTCCGAGTTTAATGGTTCCCCTGTATTATTGATCTGATCACCGATTCAAAATATTGAATACCCTAATCGCACATTTATACAACTTACGCAAAAAAGATCAAAATTTCAGTCTGGGATCTCCCAGCCCCAAAATCACGTGCCTTCCAATATTATAGTCTCAAAATAATACCATATAAATAAAACATTTACATATAAATTCATAGACATTACATTCTCCCACCCTTAGGTCTATATGTCCTTGAAATTCAAAACAAAAACTAAACAAACAGATGGGTGTACTCAGCAAAAACCTAAGCATCCTTCTCTCATATGCTATCTTGGAGATTCTCGTGCTTCAACCAAACTCGCGCCAGTGGAATCAACCATACACATTGGACCTTCTCCTTTCCATCATCTATCTCCACTAGGAACACTGCAAACACTGCCCAATCATTATTTTCCGTCTCGCCCCAGTCCATGACATGCGATGAATCATGCACGTACCTCCTCAGCTGTGACACGTGGAAATCATCACGATTCGGGTGAATATGTGGGGGAAGATATCAGTAGTACTCCACCACCACAAATATTCTCAGGATCTGAAAAGGTCTGATGTACCTCAGAGATAGCTTACCGCCCTGACCAAATCTCTGAAAACCTCGACAGGATGAGACCTGATAGAAAACACAGTCACCTTCCTTAAAATCCTAGTGTCTCTTTATCCTCTATGCATAATACTTATTATTAATCTATGTATTCCTCATCTGCTCTTATATGATATGAACCCTCTTAGTGTTTTCCTAGACCAACTCCAGACCCATGAGTGCTGACTCCCCAAGGTCTATCTGGTATATGGGTGATCTGCAAGGCAACCTGTACAAGGAATAAAATGGTTCCATGCCAATGGTTGAGTGATAGAAATTGTTGTAGGAAAACTCCATCATTTGAAGGTGGCCCTCCCAACTATGACAAAATCCTTGGACGCAAGTACGTTTCATGTCCCCCAGGTTCTGTATGGTCTGCTACATCAAACCATCCATATGGGGATGAAAATCTATGCACAGGCACAACTGATTCATGAAAGCCTCCTGTAATCCCCTATACATATGGGATGTTAGGTAGGTGTCATGATCTGAGATGATCATCAAAGGAACCCCATGAATCTATTCAATCTACTTAATGTAGAGGCATTCCACAACCTCTCCCTATCCCTTCTCCCGTATGAGAATAAAGTATGTTGAATTGGTGAGCTAGTCAATGACCACCCAGTTATAGTTGTATCCCCTTGAATTATGTGGTAATACTGTCACAAATTCAATCAAGATTACGTCCCACTTCCACTCCAGTAACTCAAGTGGCTAGGCCAAGCCATCTGGAACTTGTTGTTTGGCCTTCACTTGATGAAAAATCAGGCATCGTGAAATGAGCTCGGCCACCTCTTTCTTCACCCCGAGGCCACTAGTATGGATGTTAGAGGTCATGGTACATTTTTAACACTCTAGGATGTACAGACAAGTGTGATTTATGAAAATCCTACAACACCTCCTCCCACAACACCACATGTACTAAGATGCGTCCTCTAAAAAGGATAATGTGCTCTCCACCTATAAAAATCCAAAAGGAGCCCATCCTGAGGATAACTGAGCACAATTTTCCTCCAAGTCTATATCCACCAACAGTGCCTCCCCAAATTATTGTGAGAGTGGGGGGTAATAGACATCTATTCAAGGTAAGAATCTTCACTATAATCCACGAACAATATCTGCATCTCAGCAAACTGCCCCATTGCCTCACTTAGCAGTTGAAACTCGGTCCTCCTATTGAATGTGTCTACCACCACCTTCCCCATTCTAATAGTATATACTACATTAAATATATAGTCCTGGAAGACCTCTATCCATCACTACTACATCTGGTTCAGGTCATCCAGGGAGAAGATATACATGAGACTCTTGTGGTTAGAGTAAACTGTAAACTGTAATCACATCAAGTAGTGTCACCACATTTTCTAGGTAAAGTCCACTACATTGAAATCCAGGTCTTGGGTCACATAGTTCGTCTCATGTTTTATCGGCTATCTTGAGTCGTATGTGATCTATGCTCTCTCCTTCATTAAGACACAACCTAGTCTGGTCCCTGATGCATCACAATAAACAACATAACCAATGCCCTCCTCTAGTAGTCTCAATATGTGGTAACTACTCAGTTTTAGCCTCTACACCTAGAATCTATTTTGGAATTTATCTATCCATAAGAGGGGTTGTACCTTCCATTTTAAATCTGATAGGGGTGATTCCACCCTGGAAAAGTCACGTACGAATATCCTATAGTAACTACCCAACCACAAGAAGCTTAATACCTCATTCACTCTCCTGGGTTTCCACCAAGAAAGGATTGCCTCAATATTCGCTACATCTACTGTATATCAAAATTTTGAGATGACATGTCCTAAATAGTGGACCTCTCAAATCTCTAAATAAAACATTGTTAGATTATAATAAAGAATGTACTCTCAGTGTGTATCTAGAAATATTCACAAGTGTGTATCACACTTCTCATCTGATACTGTGTACACCAATATTTCATCAATGATTAGCATGAAAAACTTATTAAGGAAATGATGGAAGATTTGTTCATGAGGCCCGTGAACATTTTTGCGGTTTTGGTTACACTGATATACATCAAGAGGAACTCATAGTGGTCGTATTGTCACATGAAGGTTGTCTTCCGTAATTTCTCACCAGCACTCGAATCCGATGATATCTCAATATATGGTCTATCTATTAGAACTACCTCGCTCCCATCATCTGGTTGAAGTGGTCATCAATCTTTGGGAGTGAATACTTATTCTTTACAGCCTCCTGGTTTAGGTGCTAGAAGTCCACACACAACCTTAAACTTCCATATTCATTCATGGAAAAAAGAATTGGGGATGCCCATGGTGAACACTGGGCCTTATGAACCCCTTCTCCTACATGTCCTCTTGTCATACCCTCATCTCGTGAAGCTCCACAAGAGCCATCCGATATGCTAGTGTGGATATCGGTGGTTCCCTAGGATATAGGTCGATGCAAAAGTATACCTCCCTGTGAAGAGGTATTCGTAATACATCATCAAGAAAAACATCCTCAAACATGTCCACCACTAAAAATATCATTGAATCCTCTCAAATATTACACCGAGGGTGAGGCTACACAACTAGTGATTGATCGTCATAACCCTCCTCTGACAAAGTTCATCCTGCACTACAAGGGTTTTCGTCTCACTAGCAAAGGAAAAATTGGTGCTACCTCCACGGACACACCACACTGTAAAACTAAAACATTAAATTTGAGCGTGGACTATAGCTAACCATTCCATACAAAATATGACTTCATAAGGCATCAAAGTCTCAACTAGGAGATCCCAGCTATAACACTCGCCTCTAAGAGTGTTCTCACACTGCTGAAACCAGTTTGTAATTGTCGAATCAACTATCATAGACGTATCTACCTACGAGGATTGAGCCAATGAATCCAATAGAATATCTGAGATATGAATGAGATCTGTTGAAGGATGAAGTGACTAGAACTTATGTCTATATGTACTGCATCTATGTAGGATAAGACACAAATCTTACCACAACTCATCATTAGAGTTCCATGGTCATATGTCTATGATTCTTGATGTCGTGCTCTCCCATATTCGCATGTTCCATGAAGGTAGGGTGGACCACCAGGGGTGATGGAAGTAATACCTTTAGTCATCTCCAATAGCTGGTTAATTTCCCTACACCCCAGGAACATCCTCTGCCCTGCAGACCTCCTCTCTGGAACCATTGTCGCTGTCACATGTCCCATTGTCTGTCTAATGGTCATCGATGTGGCAGGTAAGGCAATCATGATCCATGTGCCCCTCTAGATGAAATTTGAATGGAAATAAGTATTATGATTAGGTTATATTTTCAACGTAATAAGGATGAATTAATTTAAGTTTTTATATATTTGGATTCAAGAAGTATGTTATATGAAATGTGAAATATATAAGGATATATTAGTTTTTGTTTTGCACTACGAATTTAAATGAACATGTTGAATGGCTCCCATGTAATTAAAAAGTTATATAATGGAAATGTTAAGGGAAAGATAACCCTTAATATGTTACATATATAATGATAATATTTTTTGTATAAATATATGTGTGATTCAAATAAGTAATTTGGATGGTACTCATTACTTTGGAACTAATTATGGACATGTAAACAAGTAGTTTATAATATCATGGATAATGTTTGAAACATCATGTAATTATGGAATATAGGAAGTAAACTATGAAATTAGGAAGAAGTAATGTTTTCTATAATTATTTAGGGAAATTACAGTTTCTAACATGTTATAATAGAATTTACCTCAAGGGTAGTCACATGTTTGGAATCTGACAACCAAAAGCTACATTGTGATATATGGGGGATCACTAGTAAACTGGTTTCATAAAACTATATCTACGGTTATGGATTTTTATAATTGAGATGATTTATAAGGTAATAAATTCATGAAATGCTTTTGTTAAACATAAGGGGAATTATTTCTGAATTGAGTTTGTATTGAAACCATGGTTAAAACACTATTTAGTGATTAAATATATTTCCAAGATGTCCATCTTATTAATTTTGTAAATCATATTTTAATGTTATAGAAAATGTCATAATGTATTTCAGGTGGCGTCTAATCAATTATGTCAAGGCTATGGATCTTTAACCCGAGAATGAAGGATGATATGGGTTTCACACCTACCACTGACCTACCCAATTTCCACATTAATGTATAATTATTTTTGATGAATAAATATTTATGATGAAACAATATCGTTAATTTCTTTTTCGAAGATTAATTTATTAACCATATTGATATTTATGAATTTTTATTCATTAAAAGTTTTACTTTTCATTATTTTTTGGGCTTTATGATAAGAAAAAAGTGTATTTTAGAACATCATGCATCAAAGATAATTTTTTGATGTCCATTACATGATGAAATTGATGAAAGAGAAACCAAAGAATGAAATATTATATATAAAAATATATCATGTTTGTATATTTACTTAATATCATGGTCAATAAATGAATTACTCAACATTAGGATGATGAGATAATGAATATTAGTTTTCCTAATACAATAATTTTGTTGAACCGATGACCTTTTAAATAATCAATGATTTATGACTTTGTGGCCCTCGAATTTTCCTTGATCATTCAATTTTTTATTAATGACTTCAATCAATCCATAAAAATATTGACGATTTTCCTTCTTGTCTAGTCTTCAATCCCAACCAATGTTATCCTATTTGGAGGCAATGTTATATGTTACTTTGTGTAACTATTACTGTTCCAACATTCCCTTTGTAAGTGATGTATTAATATCCATTTTTACGATGTGGGTTTCTATGAATGAATCATGAATGTATGAAAACATTTATAACATAGAAGAAATTTTATGGAGAAATTAATTTTAAGTTGGGAAGAATGTATGTCACCGTAGATTATGTGAATTATTTTATTTTCAAATTAATTTAACATTTGCGTTAAATTTCATTTAACATAGCACTATAAATAGTTTATTTTATATTTACTCACTTGGTTGGTATTGAATTATATACCAAAGAATGATAATCATGAACTGTAATGAAAATAAATTTTTTCGTGCTCAATAGTGAACACTAATGTTAACTTGTGTTACATGCAATAATGAATTTCCTCGATGGATTTCATAACACGCATGACTGAGTTTTACAAAAATAATAATATATTATTAAAATATTATTATTTAATATAATAAGATATAGCATAACAGTAAAATTAGTGTTTATGAATACTATTAATAATTTTATAAAAATATATGGTCTACACCAATATAAGATGAAATCATATGTTTTATATTAATTATAAGTGAACATGAAAAATGATTGAATATAAACAAATAATAGTATTTTTATGGTCACGTAGCCATTATACCTAAATAATTTAAATTAATTATAATTAGTGTTTTATATTAATTTAATAAATATCTTATTTATTAAGTAAAATATTTTTGGTATCCATCCAATAGATTAGACAGAAAAGTGATAATAACAAATATAATTATATACTTAAGATCCTCTATTTTGTTATAAAGGAAGTTTTAATTCCTTCTAATGGAAACCCATTTTTAAATCCCATTTTTAGAAATTTTATAGGTTGACTTTGTAAAAAATAAACTTTGTCGTTGTTAATGAAACATAAAAATTAGATTAGGAAAAATTTATCGTATTTTTCTATGAGGTTTCAATTTTTAGTTAATAGTTAGAAATAATTGGTTTTAATTTAAAACCACTTCTTCAACTAATTTATTTTAATGGTTAAATTATATTTTACTTTTTATTAAATGTTTAGTTATATTTTAATCTTTTTTAGTTAATAAAATTTGGTTAATTTTAACGAATTTCACATTGAAATTTGATATAATAAATTAGAACCTTCTGATTATTTTTACTTTGAAAAAATTGTAGTGTCATCCCATCAATGAGATTAATTTTAATTTGTTTTCTTATACATATGTGATTTTGATTTGAAAAAATGTGTTACATATTTGGAATTATAATAATTTATAATATATAATATTTTTTAACTTTTTTTTAAAAAAATATTAGTGAATTCGATTAAAATTAATTTCATTGATTATGGTTAAATTATGCTCAATAAGTGACTAACCAAATCCTTAAGGAAAAAACATACAAAATTGTGAAAAATCCATTGGATGGATATATATATATAACCTATCATATCATTTCTCATATTTGGATGATTATTGGATTGACTTTAAACATGATAAAAGTTGATGGAATTCCATCTTCAAATATTTTCAAGCGTGCAACTCCTTCTTCCCTATAAAAGGACATCATCTCTCCCTCTTGTTCACACCGTTCAAAGCTATTAGGTATGCTCAGACTCACCCTAATACACTTCCCAACATACCTAAAATCCTCATATAGGTCTTCTTTTAGGATGAAAACTATCCATGGAAGGCCTTTGGCATAAACCAAAAGTGGTTACCATAATAAGTTGTAATGTCTTCTCTCAAGATCTATTCTATTATTTTCCTTGTCTACCAATAAAATATATTTATTAAATTTTTGTATAAACATATAGTATCCTCCATATACTATTATTTTTTAATGATATGTTTTGGACCTAAACATACACCCACCTCTATCTAATGGGTCCTGAACGTACTGTTTATGTGTTTGTTAAACTTCTGCCCCACAAAATGATGATTGTTCAATTTTCGTTACCACCACTCATGGTGGAGATTATGATGGAATATATATATATATATATATTAAATATTTCATTTAATATTTCATTTATCATTTTTTTACTTTTAAAACACAAATATTTTTTACAATACAGTTTGTGTAAATACGATAATTTCGTTTGAGGAAGTGTGAACTACAACCCCATCAAAGTGCTATGATTCATTCCAACACTACATGTAATGTATTAAGGATGGGATTAGTGAAATTATATGATATATATACCATTATAATTTTAATTTTATACATTATAATCATATAAACATATCTTTCATAGTTATTATTTCTTTTAATATGATAATAAAAAATGGAAACAACATTTATGAGTGTGTATGGCTTAGAATCTCCTGGAACAGTGTATTCCATTTCATATTTCTATATTATATAGATTATTATAATAATAATATAATATATATTAATTATATTTATATAATGGTATACATTATTTATTAATGATATACTTATAAAGACCATCGATACAAAAAATTAAGACACATGCAATGAATAATGTGATTATTATCCAATGTGGAAAATTAAGATTGGATATTTAAAAAGATAGTAATGTAAGGTCATAATAAAACCATATATGGTATTAGATATAATAGTATAGTTATGTAAGGGGTTTATAACTAATTTATATTTATTATACAGGTCATTTTAATGACTATGTCATGAGTCAAGACACAAGGTAAAGGGATTTCTTCTCACTTTTTATCTCTATAAGATTCATGCAATGTTAACCACTAATTACTTTTGTGTGGTGTATGTAAAGACCTTTATTTTGTTCTATTTACATTATAATTAAATTTATTGGTATTAAAATATCAATTATATGCTCTTTATATCATAGGATATAAGTCTCAAATGTTAATAAATCCGTGAAATATTTTTTTTCCAATTTTCCTTCATTGAGACTAATGTTTTGTTATGAACCTAAATTCTCTTTGGAGGTTCTTATACTTACATTTTATAAGTTAAATTTAATTTCCTTATTTTCATAATATTTTATGATTAATTTAATTTCACTTTATTACATGGAGAGTGCAATCCCATGTTACCTTGTCAAAAGAGCTTATAAAGACAATCTCATCTATTTTCAAGATTGTATATATATTTAGGATTCCTTTTGGGAAATATTATGATCCATCACTCATAATAGCCTTGAATATTCATCTCCTCTGGTTTTTAATGGTTTATTCATATATTGGTACCATTTATTCAACTATTTATTAAATATGATTGTTATTAATATAATTTTATGAAATACTAACATTACCCTCTCTTCGGTGAGAAATATATGATCCTTCAAGATCTATTTTTAAAAAAAATTATGTCCATCACTGTTGTACCATTATTCTTTAATCTTAAAAATTCATTCATATCATTTTGGAATTACACCATTCTATTCAAGGGATTCATCTTGTCTCTTTTCAAAGAAGGAATCTTTCTTACATTTTTATTGTGAAGTGGATTGTTTTTTACAACATATGGCATGTATGGATTTACCCACTATTATTTCATTGAGGGTTTATTTTCATTTTTTTAATGTTATTAATTAAGATAATGTTTCTGAAAATTATTTTCATTGAATTTGATTTCAAATTTTTGTACCCTTATTTTAAAATTTATCATGGACTTGTTTTTTAAAAATAAATTAAAGCATTATTTATATTTTTTCAAATTATTTTCAATGAAATAGTTTAAAAAATAATTTAGGATCCTTTCCTATTTTATCATGTAAAAATATTTTCCCGCCATTTTCAATATTTCTTATTAGGATTTAAAACAATTTTCAGTGAAAGTAAATTTTAAAAGTTTTTAATGGTAATTTTATATGTTTTTAGGGAAACTAGTTTTCAAGAAGATTTCAAGTCTTATTTATATGTTTTCTAGGTGATTTATAAGAAAATTATTTTAAAAGTTTTTTATAAAAATGATTTTTTAAATAAGAATTCATATTTTCATCATCAAATATTTTTGAATGATATTTCAAAATTATATTCAATCATAGATGGAATCTATTGATGTTAATCATTCCATTCTAGGAAATGATCAAAATGTTCCATTTACATTCATTATATTAATGGGATATGAATAATGTCATGTTCCCTATAAAACTTGTTTCTATTTCATAGGTTATATGTTTATGATATCCATTTTTCTTTCACTAGTAATGCTTATTATGAAATCATTATGAAACATGTCTTTTTTCACACAGGTTATGATATTATTACAAGTTTATGATAACCATTTAATTTCATAGGTTATGATATAATTATTTATAATCTTGTGGAAAATGTATGTATTATTTCAGTATCATATGGTGGGGACCTAAATCTCCCTCCATTGCATTATTTAATGATTTATATCTCCTGGAAAGACTATGATGGTCATGGGAATGAACCTTAAATAATTAGATGGCCATGAGAGTGAACAATGACTACCAAGATGCTATGTGGAGTGAAATCATGAAACTAATATATACATGATATAGAACCATGACTACAACTAATTTATGAGGAGTGAACTCATGCTGATATGTTGTCTAGGGAAGTGAACCTTGACAAAAAATATAGTATGGGGAGAAAACCCATTCTACCATGATGGTAACAGATGTGATTCCTTGGCTACTCTAGAAGTCAAATTATAGGCGTATGTTTATACCAAAATTCCTTGTTTTATTCCTATGTTGTGATTTATTGATATATGCATTAAATTATATTATGATCCGTGTCTTCTAAATTTCATATATTTATTATAATCTCTAATATATAGGGTACGATCTATAACTTTTATCGAAATGTTCCATACCATTTTTTCATGTTAAGATTTAAAATATCCATTATTTAAAATTACTATGTATTTGATCTCATCACTTTTTATGAATCCATTCTATGTGTTATGATGTAAGGTTCTAGGTAGAAGTAATAAAAGTGGATATCTCTATATAAGGTGTTGAAGATCGTTCACAAGAATATAATATTTTGATTCCAAGATTCCAATGATACAAAAATATTATGGTCCTTGTGCACGTGTTATTATAATCCACAGAATATCAATCGAAAATGATGTAATATTGATTTATTTTTAGATAAGGTCTCTATTAAACCATCTCAATAAAAACTTATTCAAAATATTAAACTTATTGAAAACAAGAGGTTGATATGTTTGAAACTTCATTAAATAAAATACTATAGAGGTAATAATGTCATACCATTATTCCTAAAAAGACAAAAGATGAATCTTATATGAGTAAGTATGATATATACTCATAAAATAAGATTAGGTGCCTTTTAGATTCATTTAATAGTTTTTATAATTTTATTTTTAACATTTATTTACCATATTTAACTTTTACCATGGTAACAAAATTAATATGATACTATTTATATTGTCCCAAAATAAAAGGGTTCGATTTATGAAATTAGGATATCATAATTTCAAATGTGGAAATCAATTTTCAAAATATAAAGTATTCATAATTTAATATAAAATTAGATAGGGATATTTAAAAGAAAAACATTTTTAAAAAACCATTTTTAAATATATAATGTTTTTATAGAAAACTAAAATATAATATCCATTTAAAAAACCATAATTGTAATATTTTACATATAAATAATTTAACATAAAATTTTAAGTAAATGAAAAACACATTTTTTTCATTTTATATAATTTAAACAAAAATACTATTTTGAAAACAAATTCTTTTACAAATCCCTAAAATTTAAAATTTTTATAATATTATGAATAAATAATATTCAAGTAAATTTGAAAATATAATTTCAAAAAATAAATTACTTTTTTCAAATAATGTTTCTATAACTCCTAAAATATAATTATTATATTATCATTAAAATAAAGAATACGAATTTTTTATGAAAATGTATTTTTGAAGAATAATATGACATTATTAATAATTAAGAAATTTTTTCGTAATAATTAATATGTAAATTTATATTTAGTATGAAATTTATTTTTTCTTTCATAAATCATATATTCTTATTCATAAACACTAATTTAACAATTATGTTATAATGGTCATATTAAAATAATATTTCATTTTTGTTATGATTGGTGTTTTATTTCTTTCGTACTATAGACATTGTTTGGAAAAAACATAATAGGATGCTACATTACACCCCCCACCGCATAATAATTTTAATTTTTTAGTTATTACATTATCTCAAAAACCACGGTCTGATTTTTCAATATAATATTGATGAAATTTTACATCAAAAAATGGGTCAATAAATCTTCCACATAAATAGAGAGTGAATAGTGAAGGTCATCTGGAATGACACGTAATTAGGTTTATAAATAAGAGAACATGAATAGTAATTGGAAGCATGAATATAGAAAGCAAAAATAACTCTAAATTACGGATATAGAGTAATAGATAATATGATGATGATATATTTTACCCTTCCATCTTCATAAATTTATGATAGGTTAAAAGGCCATTGATTTATCTATAAGAAACATAAACAAATAATGATTTTATATAAAAATAAATTTATTATAGTTGAGGAATTACATTACTTCCTAGTCTAATAACATGAGTATATATACTTACATGAAATTCATAGTTTTAGTCTTTAATAAATTTCTACCATAGTCTTATTTTTTTCTCAAAAGGATGAGTATTTATGAAGAATTTTTCCATATATAATGCACTAAAATCAGGTTCTAATGGATCTTATAATCCAATATAGAATAAAAATACATTTCTCCTATCTTTAAACATTATTGGAAACCAAAATTCATATCAAATGAAAATATTATTCATAAAAAATCATAAAACTTCATATGATAAAAACCACTTTAATCTCCAAAAGTCATCACAAATACCCAAATTTCAACATAGATCATTAAAAAAATAATTTTCCTTATAATTTCTCAAAATACTATAAAATCTCAGTCAAAGGAAAGACTCTGACTATTTATTAAGATAAATGGAAAGTATAACAAGAAAGCACCACAAACCAGGAATAACAGTTACAAGCAATAAAAGTCATACCCATCACCACATCCATGATAGATCACTTCCTCCACACTGGATGATTCTCATTATAAACATTCATGGTGCTTAATGATCTTGGAATACTTCCTTCTAAAGATTAATATCTAAAATGATATAAACACTTTAGAATATTTCATGATAGAGGACCTCGTGGACAACTGCTTCAGCATATTAGAGTAGTTTTTACTCAGACTTCATTTTTTTTGGAATACTCTTCATTTCCAGACATCTTCTTCTAAAAATACTTAACAAAATCACAATAGGAAGTGCTGACCTTATTACTATTAATATTCTTATCACTATCATACACATACCCCCATATTATAGGAATAAACAGTCCCTGGTATCCATCAATCATGCTTTGGTCCTTCTCATATCATCTATTATAATCACTCATGGAATAACATTGCGGATGCTCCAAAAAATCATCACCACTATTCACCTTCTCTCCCATTGCACCTTTTCAAATTTCAACATTCTATGTTGAAACAACAAGATTCATATTGGAACCTTCCTTCATTTGAGAACTCTCCATCACATCAGTGATCTCATCATTCTCTATCTCATGAAAATAGTTAGATGTAGGAACGGTGATCGTCAACCAACCATCAGATATTAGCTGCAAGTTAGAGTCCTTAACTGGCAGACAAATAACCTATCATTGAGCAGTTCAAAAGATCACCCTGCTAACAAAAGACTGAATTTAATGGAATCTCACCCTCCATAGTCAAACCATCACCATCATTGAGCAGTCCAAAAGTCGGCCTGCTAACAAAAAACTACTCAGAGCCTATTGAAAACACTTAAGGACTTTCCACTTCGAAACCTCCTCCCAGACTTTCTACTCAAGAACTGCCTCTAGGACCTACCACTCCAGAACTTCCTCTAAGACCAGATATAACCACAACATTATGATTCACACCATCCACCAAGAGAATATTCAGATTCATCCTGTCAAAAACCATATTGACAATCATATTAGAAGGAACCCAAACCAATTTTCGTAGAGCCGAACCATCAAATATCTCTAGACCAGAATCAGTGTAAATATTCATGATATTAGCAAGAACATGTCCCATGCCAGTAACCTAATGAATCTTCTTCACCATAATATAATACCAGCTATTCATGGATATATAGTGAAAATTATCATCCCAATGAACCAGTCGATAGCAGGTCGAGTATTAGTGATCCCATGATTCAAAAACAACAAGTTTATTCAAGAGAAGCACCACCCACACCTTAATCCAAATCCATTAAACTAGTGGCTTTGAAACATCCACCTTAACAAAAAAGTATGGATTGTTCATGTGACACATGGAAGAAGTGTGGGAATAATAAACAAATGAATTGGCCTACCCAATTCCCTATCATAATATTATAGTTGGATTTTGAAAATGTTATCAAAGATGGGGAAGACACACCTAGGTCTTGATATAAGGCGAGCCGTGGTTCATAAAAATATCAAACAACCATCGAAGATGATAGAATTTTCATCCAATGTATCCGCATGGAGCTCTGGACCGTGTGAAAATTAAATCTTCCTCTGATGCAAAATGTATCATCTAGTGGAATTTATCATTCAAACCCACAACTACGTGATCATGAATGTCAAAATTATGATACACGACGCAATAAAACTCATAAACTGAAAGACTTGGCTGATTGAAGTGAGCCATAAGGCTCAAATCTAAGAAAATAAAATCCTTAGTGAATTCCAACCATGAATTCTAGATCTGAGGACCACTAAGATGAAAATCAGCACCCTTCAATATTATAGATATCTATGAGCAATCAGGGGGAAACATACAATCTTGATGATAAAAATTCAATTTCTATAAATAATAGAAATGACCATAAATACAAAATAAAATCATGTATTCTTCCTAAATACAATTCAATAACTATTTTTGAAATTTAATTCCTTTAATATATTTATAACATAAAAAAATAAGTTTTACAGACTTGCGATCATCATAAAAAATAACATTAATCAATTTACACAAAATAAATTTCCAATGACATGGTTGTCTATAAAATAAAACTAATGTTCCCAAAATTATTATAAACATACAAAAAAACATAAACATAATAATAAATAATAAACCTTTTTAACCACTTATAATATATCATATATTTTATTTGGAATATAAAAAATTTAATATCTTATAGAAACATAAAAATAAAGGATCATACAGACCATATATTTTATATATAAACAATAATCATATGTCCAAAAAATTAAAATGAAATATTTTTGAAATATTATGTCTTTTTATACCTAGTGGTTACATACTCTATTCCCAAATAATCAGAAGAATCCATAAAATTAAAACACATAAAACCTCAAAAGCATTGTCTAGGACATCGAACATATTGTAAATCTAGAACATATGTACCCATGATAGTATATATTATTCTAAAGATAAAAACACATTAAAACTCTGTAATCTCTAATTTTTTCTAAAATATTCTATAATACCAACTATAATAGACTAAAACAGACACTTCTATATCCAATTCTAAAAATATAATCTTTAAATTGATTGGATTTAATACAGATAAACGTCACCAAATTTTTTTAAAAAATAAATAGATTTTCAAAATGAAATATATGATCACATTAATACAGAATGTCTTTTTTGGTAAAAAAAATGTAGAGAATTAAGGAAAAAATTTAAAATCATTGATCAATAAAATATTGGTTCATAAAGATCAACATCACCTTCCATGATAATTCCTAAACATATCCCATAAAAATTATCATATATGAATCCATTCTAAACACACACAAAAAAGAATCACTCATCATATCATGGGAAATGGAAAAATAATAAAACATCAGGCCCGATGCTCAACATATGAAAGGGTGGGAGATAATAATCAATAATCATATAAAATTTTAATATAATTCTAAGGGAATATTATCATGAACATAACATCTGAACATCATTCTTAATAATACATTGATAAAAAACATGACTCGTGGAATAAAATAGTAACATTTCATATGACAGAAATCACAAGAATGGGAATTCAGCATAACTTTATAGTGATCCATAAGTCAATTTCAAAAATGTGTGTGTGTTAATCACAAATTGATGAACATTGTCACCTTAATGTTAAATACTAAGTCCATTATATTAGTAATCAACACATGTTTCTAATACAAGATATTGAAAATTGACTTCTTTCCTATAACAAATCATGAACATAGACTTGTTTCCCATAACTGTCTCATAAGATATAATAAATTACACAATTAATTGGGAGATATATAAGTCCAACCCATCACATAATTAAAACTAATCATATGTGTGCCCTATGGTCATAAATAATTCATCTTTTATTAACCCATACTAGTAAATGAATTTCATAAATATTCCACCATAGAATAACCTATGGAAATGAAATGTATTCATAAACTAAATTTCATCACAAAGATTATCAATCCATAAATTGAATAAAGATGGTATCTTAATTTCATATCCTTAATAAATTTTATTTAACATAGAATGATGTCATCATAAAGGGAATGTTGTTTCAAATTCTACTTGTTATAATTTTTGAGGAAACAAACTCTTCTATTTTAAAATCACATATATTTTTTCAAAAGATTATGAAATTATAAATTAGAAAAATGGAAACCAATAAAGGAAAATTTAATGAATTGTGTGTTCATGAAGTATGGTAAATAATCTCATTTTATATATTTCATAAAAAATTTCTTCCATGTTTTTTTGGAAATGCCTTGGAATATCTAATTTTGAAAAAAAATATATACAAATAAAAATACTTTATAAAAATTAATATATGGGTGTATATTTTTTTGTAAAACTAATAGAGAATATTTTAAAATTTTGAAATTATTTTTTGAAACCATGGATGTAAAATATTAATATTCCAAAGAGGATACATAAATATAAACAATAAAAAATAATCATGATACAATGAAATAAACAATTGCTGCTACGTTATCATTTCAATATCAAGAACAATAAATGAATGAAATTTAAATGGATATGCATATCCCAAAATTTTCCTGATTATAATCATTACGTACATCCATGTGAAGTATATAAAACTAATAGAATAAACATTTTGTGTATAATGAATGTGTCCTAACAAAATAAATTTGACATGAAAATCCATTACCTTGAGTCTGACTCATCATGTACACTATTTATCATATAGAATAATAATATGAGGTTAATTATCTAATTTTATAAGAACATTTTTCATCTTTATTATACCTTTTATATCACTAATTAATATGTTATTGCAATTAAATATTCATTTATATTCCCACCAATTGTATTAGTGATATTTATTTCGTATATCCAAAATGACATCAGTAGGAGGATTATTGTTAATGTGATAATTATTACATTATACAAATAATATTAATCACGACATAATTGTCATTTTTATATGTAACACCCAAAGGGGTTATAAATAAATTTGAATCCGTGAAACAATGATTCTCTATATAATGATTTATTAAAGTTATAGTTATAATATTTCCATTAAAAACTATTTTTTCACTTCTATGATTTTTATTTCGAAAAACTATCATTTATGGTTGGGATTAGTATGTTATTTTGAGTATTATAGAACTGACTTGTTTTTTGGTGAATAGTAACATATCCTTAAGAAAAGTAATATGAATTGTAATATGACTCATATGAATAGTAAATATTAATACTATTTTAGCTTTTTATGGTTTTAAGATAATGGGAAAAACATAAATTGTTGAAGGGGATATAAAATTTGTTAAAGTTTTATATTTTTTATTTTTGGAATAAAATATGATTTCATTTTAAAATAAAATTAATCATATATAAAAAAAATAAAAAATTTGAGTTTATCATTTAATTATACCCATGAAAAAATGGTTAGGGTGAATTTTTGGGATTTTTTCGACACACATTAATTTTTTGGTGAACAGATTAATTCGATAATTTACAAAATATGATAAATAAATGAATTTTTTAATTATGTTTGAGTCATGGGGGATATAAATGGAAATTTTTTGGAACTCACATGAACATATAACTATACTAGGTAACATTAATCAATAGTATTTATATTATTGAGTAAAATTATTAAGAAAATGATTACAATAATGGAAACCCCCCCCCCCTCTCCTCCACAATAAATACAACCCTCGCCCCGTCTTCCAATCACACCTCTAAAGCTTTGAAAATTTCCTAAATTCATGGACATTCACTTCCCACGACCCTTCCAACATCCGAGAGATACTTCTCCCATAAAGCACACAAAATCAAAGGCCTTAAGTAGGATCTCATGGAGAAGAGATCAAGAGGTAAGAATCCACTTTAATTTTCTTATGTTATGTTTTCAATTTATATTCTTTTCATATAATCACATTCCCTACCATCATTACAGAAGTATGAAAAAATGAGTCTTATATATTCTAGATTTCAACATTTTTGTGGGAATAATTAATCATCATTCTTCTTCTCATCTTCCCCTTATTCTAAAAATATAAACATTGTCTGTGATGTGCTGATTTACCATAACCGTGGATGATGTGTTTTAAAAATACATTACAATATTCAAAACTGGATATAATAAAATTTTATTATTTAAAATAGATTTATATGTTTATTAAATATCCACTTTTATGTTATGGAGTTAACATATATATATAATTTAATGTTATATAATGAAACTAATTCATTAATATCAAAGAACAACAAAAATGATCTAAATAGATATCACGAATGATTTATATAATGATTCATCATCATACCATATAACCAAAATGTTTTATGGACTCATTTAATATTTTGAAAACATATAAATACTATTTAATTCCACTTATATATTATTCCTTTCATTCTACTTGAAAATTATTTATGAATCAACCATTGAAATCTTGTAAAGAACGCACCAATATTAATGGAAATAAGTAATTTTTAATAATAAATGGGTAAAATAATGTTATAAAATGATCATATATGGTGTTATAAAAAATAATATGTTTCTATAAAATGTTAATAACAATCTTTTAACCTTTATAATGGAGTTTAAAAATGTTTTTTTTGTAATAAAAACCTTAGGTAAGGGAATTCCTAACCCAATTCCCATTCTCTGGGTTAACCTTATACATAATTCCTTATATGGTATAAAGACTAATTATGTAATTTATTTTTTTGTTTAATTTTTATGTAAAATGTATAAACATATTACTTTAATTGTATTAATTTCTCAGATAATTAATATGAAATTTGTAAGGGGCATTCCTTATGAAATATTATTTTAAAAACTATTTAAAAAATTTCCAAACAATTGGTTTCATGCAAGTATTCATGTTTTATGATTAGGTTCTTGTTGTTGGGAATTATTTTTGATGAAGGGAGGGACCTATATCTACCTCTAATTCATTTTGTCTGTGTATTTTTTAGGTTGTCCACATGGTTACTCCATGTGTAACTGCGATAGTTACACCATACAATAGTCATAATGGTTACATTGTAAGGTAGGTATGAGGGTTTAAAATCATAAGATAGCCACAAGGGTTACAATATATGTAAGTAATTCCGAAATATTACATTATGGTTTTATATATGATCTCTAATTTTTTTAGGAAATATCATGTTTTAAAAAGTATGTATTACATTCTTTATGGGTGATAATTGTGTGTTTGTGAAAATAAGTTCTTATGTTTATAAGTATTCATGGGATAATGTTTTCTTTCCTTTTTTTATATCCCTTATTGAGATTTTTATGATCATCCAATGTTCTAATTGATTTTCATAGGCTATAAATATTTGTAAAAGAAACAAATAATTCATGTAAAATGTTATGAAATTTTTAAATGAAATCATGTTGTTGTTTTGTGTATAAAATTTAATGTTTTTGATGAAATAGATACTGGTTATATAGTACACACATTATCGAACAGATGAGTAGCATTTCAATTTATCAACTATCATTAAAGAAATAATGTCTATTTTGTTTTATCTTAATTAATGATAATAATATTATATATTTATTATTAATTATTGAAATATAATATTACATATATCGTCTATGAGATGTGGTGTTGAAAAAAAAATCACATCATTCATGATGTTTGTAATCCACACATACGTGTGAACGGTGTTATCATTTTTCAGTGCATGTAATGGTAAAGAGTTAAATAATATATAATATATTTATAATTATGAATATTTAACTAATATAATATATGATAGTTTCAAAAAAAATTATATCCAGTATTTAGAGGCGGTGATGGTGAACATATTACCTCAGTCTGTGAGGTCGTTGTCCATTTTAAACATGAATACAGATTTATTCTACCATTTTAAACAAGTAAGAGCTAGATATTGTTTATTATTTTGACATAATAACATATAAATGAATTTATTATATTACTTTCATTATTTTATCATGGTTTATGATTATTAGATGTAGTTGGAGGTTGATACGAAACTAAAAAGTGGATAAATATTATACCACTTCTTTTGAAAACCACTTTTTGATTTACACATAAAATCATCTAAAGTTTGTATTATGCATAGAATAAGGCCTCTGGAATTTGGTTATGGTTTCTTTGATTGTATTTGGATAGGTTTGAGATAAACCAAATTGGGCTTGGAACTATTATGTATAGAAAATATGAGGGTCCCTTTTAGATTAGAGGGGATGTGAACTCTTATAATATTTCAAAATATTAAATTAATATAAATTCATTTTCAATTAAAAATGGATCCTATTTGATTAATATATATGATAATAAGAATATATGACCATATAAACTCATAAAATAATTATAAAAAATGTTTTAACTATATTCATAATAATATGTTTTGGTATTAATCGATATTTAACCCCTTTAACTATTATCATCACAATACTGATTTTTACTCTTGGAAGGTCAATATATTTACTATAAAATGTAAAAATACATAGAAATGAGTCATTTAATTTGCTAAAACTTATAAAATCAATTAAAATAATTTATTATTTTTAATAATGTTTTATCATTTATAAAATATTATTTACTATAAAATGTCGACAATATCAATTTTTATGAAGTAATGATTTCTTAGAATCAAATAATATCATAAAACATCAATAATTACAAATAATATATATTATTATATAAAATAAAAATCAAAATAGTGTAAAATATTAATTTATTATATTTTTAATCTATAATTATATATATTTTAATATTTTTAATATCATTTATTGATTTTATTCATTAGTATAATAATTACAGGATCAGTGTTGTGAAATCATTTAACGTAATTATTTATTCACATAAAATCAAAAATGATACTCAATTATATATATAAATATTTTAACCCTAAAAAATCTATTTCTATTGGATTATATCTTTTGTATGACACAATATTAAAAATATTACACTTACAAAAAAAGGGGTGTGACTCGTTTCAAACTTCTTTAAATAAAATAATCTAAAGGTCACAATTTCATGAAAGGGGTCCCAAAATGTCATAAATTCATATATTTGTTGTTTATCATTCATATATACTCATAAAAATAGTTAGGTATGTTATTATTAATATAAAGTTTTATATAAAACTTCTAACCATTAATGTAACACCTCAATATTTGATAGCATGTTATCTCTTCAAAGTATTTCAATAATATGTGATACACACAACATCGATTTTGAGTTCCCCACAACGTACCCAACTAGCCGTTTGAAAAGATGTTATAAATATTATTAACTGCAGTTTGAATCTTATATACTATATATAATTTTAACACTAATATTATGTGTTTCTTATACATAATATAAGAACAAATTCAATTTTTCAGATAAAGGAAAAAAATTTCCAAAATGCAATTTTACCGCTTACTAATGGTAATTTTTTTCCAATAAAGTATAAAACACTTTTATATTAAATTTCAAAAATTAATATTATGTTCTTAGAATTGGGACATAAAAAATTTATTTTGGACAGATTTTTGGAACTTATCTGATAAGTTTCATATTTTGATGAGTAGTGAACAATACTAGATTTTAATTGAAAACAAATTTTTTAATCCAAATAATTTATAGTTTTAGATTACAAATTTTAATGGTTTTTAAGTATTATTAGATTATATATTTATTATTTAATTCAATTTAGGTCATTATAATGAATTTCACAATTATATTTGGCATAAACACACGTCAATCTTTTGATAGATTTTACTTTTTAAAAAAATCCGCTTTTTGGTTTTGACAAAAAGAATTAATTTTAAATTTTTAAATTATATATATATATTTATAATTTGGTAATATGGACTCTATTTTTGAATTCATAATATGAAAATTATATTAGGGTATATTTTTGGTCTTTTTCTGAAAACATTTAATTTTTTTTGAATAGGGAAAAACACTCAATTTTTGTTTAAAACTGAAATTTTATTTAAATAATTATATATTTTATTTAAATTTATTTTATGTAATATATATACATAATACATATATAAGTTCAAGGTAATTAATTGAAGTTTTTTTATTATGAGTTTAAATATTTAAATTTTTTTTTGAACCTTTTACCGTCTTTTACCCACATCAAAGGAGCGTTTGTAAATTTGCATAAAACATAATTTTACCGCTTCTGTGAGTTGAATTTAAAAAATATGAGAAACACAATTGATATCAGTAATTAAAATGAGGTTAAAGAATATGAAAATTATGTTTTCCGAATAGAAACTTTTTCTTTTTATTTACCATAGTTATAAGTAAATATTGTAATTAAGGGTAAAAATGATATCATAATTACCCTAACACATGTCCTAATTCTATTGGATAAAAATAATTTGACCAAAAAAACCTTAATATTAAAATAAGATCCTCTTTGGTCCCCTTTTATTAGATTAGGACAATTATTATAATTTTGTTTAAAGAAGAATTAAAAGAGTTAAATTCAATGTTTAATAACTAAACAATTTTTAATATAGCGTTACACAAAATATAAATTTTACTATAAATATTAATTAGAAAAATAAAAATATTTCCTAAATAATGGTATTTTATTTATAAATTTTAAGAATTAAATAATTTAATTTATTTATGACACAATGATAATGCAATAATTACATTATTCATGAAATATTAAAATAATTGATATTATAAATATCGAAATAAATGTAAATTGATACTTATGATGAATTAAACTAATTTATTAGGTTAATATTACATTTTAGGGATGATTTGATAAATTTATTTTGAAGTGATAAGGTTGTTATGACTTTCAAAAAACAAAATACCAAATAGTGGAAAATTGATAGAAATTAGTTATTAAAACTAATACTGTATTATTGGTTGATATATTATTCATAGAAATCCACGGATTGGCCAAAAGATGTATATAAGGATATATATATTTATAATGAACCACATGGGGTTATCTGGTCTTGTTATAGTTTGTTTATTAACCATAGAATATAAAAATACAAAGAGACCTTCTAAATGTAAAACGATTTAACTAATAGTTAAATCTAAAGGATAAGGATCATATGATGACCTAAACCTTTCTAAAACCTATTTTTTGAGATTTTTTATTCCCATCCCCACCTTAGTATATGAATAAATTATTTTTTAGCCATTAAAAACCAAATATTATTTTATTATAAAATAATATTTCAATCTTTTCCTAAAGTGACCCTCTCCTCTCTTATAAAAGGGCATGTCCCCTTCTCTTAATTTCACATATCCAAATCCATTTGGCTCGACCAACCCATGGAAAAATATTCTTCCAACATTCCCACATTCATCCTAGAGGCATTTTTTTGGTTAGAAAGCCATCCTGAGGATCCATATTGATCAAATCCAAAGAAAGAACCTATAGAACAGTTAAATATTTCATCACATCTTTCTTGTTCTTTTCTTCTTACACATCCTCTTTATTTTTTTGTTTCCATTACAAAACAATAACTCCAGTATATTATATATTCTGTGATGTTATTACAAAAATGGTACAACCAAAATCATTATTCTATCCATCATAATAATGACAATGTCACCATACGTGTGTACGTACAACTTACCGTCTCCACGTCATGGTGTAGTTTGTCACTTCATTCTATGGATTGTTATAATAATGAGTATAATTAATCTAAATAACAAATATAAAATGTTAATGATTCTTTATATATGATATAACATCCAATTATATACTATTTCATCATCAATATAATGATATTGTCGCTCATTCGTACGTACGGATTACCGTCTCCATGATGCGATGAGATATTCATTCCCACGTTCACCATTCAACTATGATTATAAATATATATATATATATATATAATAAGTATGTAATATATGAAATAATAATTCTACTGAATATATATAAACACACACACACACACATATATATATATGTACTTACATATATCTTATTCACTTACTTCCCTTCACTATGACATGAAAACAGAAACAACATTTATGCTTTCATACGTCCTATTGTCTCCATAAAGGGTGCCTTCCATTTCATATATCTATCTATAATAAATTTTTATATTATAAATATATATGATATATAAATCATGTTTTTTATTCTATATGTACTTAAATCATGATCTATATTATACAATCAAAAATATCAAGTTAAAACACGCACGATAATGAAGCGATTATTACACAAAATGTTAATTTAACATTGAAATCATCATTAAATGGGTAGTATAAAGACTTAAATGAATAATGTATGATATAATAAATATATATATGGTTATGATATAAATTAATAGCATAAAATTTTCATTATATAGGAGGTTAAACGTACCTACGACCAAAGGAAATTGCAAGGTAAGGGTTAATTCCTCAATCTCATTATTATCTGAGATTGTTTATGTGTAAGTTTTTAATGGGTCATTTTTATTATCCATGTCCATTTTTCATAAAATAGCTTTCAAAGAGATTATTTTTAAGGTTTTTTTTACTAAAACATCATTTTCAATGTTTTAAAGATTTATTCTTTTAATACTTTCTCATTAATGTCTATATTTTCAAAATGGTTTTAAGGATTTTTTTAGATCGAAATGAATTTTTTAAAATGTTATTTCCATTAAAAGGATTAAAAGTGGGATGAGAAAATTTGATTCAAAACTAATATTTAAAATAATTCCTTTATAAGTTATGTGACTTTTAAATTATTTCATGAAAAATGGATATTTCTCTAAAAGATTTTACTGATCATTTCAACTATTTTAACATCCTTTATGAGATATTATTCTTGATCAAGGTTGATTTATTATAATAAAAAAATTCTATATTACATTGAATGTTTTGTGATATATTTGAATGTGGATGTGTTATTTTTATATCATTCATGGTTTATGGTTAAAGTATTGATACTTCATTTGAAATTTCTTATACGAAAGTTTATGTTTTGTTTCCTCCTTTCATATGAAGAATGTATTGGACATAGTAAGTGACGGGGGGAGCCTGCCATAGCTCCTCGATGCATCATTAGGTCTCATGATACAGTTAGATTTGGAATTGGCAAATTCCATTCCTAATTTGTTATATGGTTTTGTCCGAGGACTTAACAACATTTAGACGTATTGGTCAAGGCCTTGACAAAATGTTTCATAATGTCTGGCATTATGCATTCCCTCATTGTGAAAATATTATTAATGGTTCATGTGGTTATTAGACTAGTAGAATACACATGACTATGTTTTAATATGGCATTATTTACTCATCTCATAGTACTGCCATAAAGTTTTCATGTTTATTATTTGTAAAGGCATGTGTTGTAAATTATTCACCATGACTAATGTTTATGTTATCTCCTGCTATATTTCTTACCATTACTGAGCGTTTGAGATCACCCCATTATTATTTTTTATTTTCCTAGGATTCCAAGAAGTGTATTATGATTGATAAGTAGTGTTAAGATAGTGGATTAATGGTGTTTTCAAAGGATAATTTTTGTTTTGTTTTATTTTCTAATGTGTAATGTAACATTTATGTATGTAATTTATTTTTATAGACTACTAAACTGATTTGTTTTTTGGGACATGATTCCTTGTAATCATGCTAATGTATTAAAATAATTCCCCAGTATCGGGCTTCTGGGGTTAGGTCGTTACAGTTGATATTTGACAAATTCTAGTAAAATCCTTGGAAAATAGATTGAGAAATTCTCTGATTAGAGAACACTACCCTAAGATAGTCATTCAGGATTAGTATATAATAACATTGTAGATTTTTGGAACATTATAGATTTTGTGTATGTTTCATGCAATACATAGCTGTATGGATACGAGCAGGTAGAGGCGACTCTGTCACAGTTGTACCTAGAAGTGAAAACTCTTACAAGGAGTTTCGGGTTTGACTCGAGGTATCTTGGAACACAACAACGGGCCTTGCTGGACTCTTGTTTACGAAAATCTCATGAGATATTCATAGGATAATTCACATTTTTATTAAAATCCACTATGATCTATTTAGAAGTAAATACTTACTCAAAGAAATCATGTTATGATTATAAATTATATGCATAATCCCTTCAATTTACGTTATATATTTTACAAGTTTGGAATAATTCATTGTGATTTATTAACTGACCTTGTATATTCCATTGTTTAAAAATTGCACCTAGAAGATGGAATACGAATTCTAGAAATATCAATGATGAAAAGATTAAGAAGGATCATATCATTGATGGTATTAAATCAACATTTAAAAGGGAAATAGTCTCCCACTTATTCTCATCATATGAATAAATAGTTTCATGTGTTAATAAGATATGTAAAGAATTCACTGAGTCATATGGCTTTCAAGGGAAGAAAGAAAAAAAAGTAATGGAAGACATAAAGATGGATGAAGGGAAGAAGGGAAAGAAGGATTTTCTCTTGTGTGATAACTGTGGAAAAAATCACCATGGTAAATGCATGAAAGTAATGGGAGTTGTTTATAATTTTGGATAAAAAGAACACCAAGTACATGATTTCAAGGGTAAGAAAAAGGTTTCAAATTTACAATTATTCTTCTGCATGGAGTTGGGACACTATGTGAAGCAATGTCTAAATCATCATAGAATACCCCCAATGCTGCTATTGGATAATAATCAAGTTATTATAGTACCAAAGATGAAGAGGAATGATTAAATTTCTTATAATGTTATTAAATTATAGTGTCATTTTATTATTGTATTAATGATGTACTTGTTATAAAAATTATAGAATATAAATGTATTGTACTAAAGTTATATTTCATTAAATACATGTGATTGTGTGGAACCATGAAAAGTGACTCAATAATATGTTAATTTTTTTGGAAAACATATGGTTGAGAGAAAGATAAACCACGTTATTGTTCTGATCCTGAGGTACTGATTTTGGTGTAATATATGATTAATTTGGATAAATTTTATTGAATATTCATGACTACCTTGAAACTGATTAATGACTGGTATATTCAATAATTATTAGATTTTACAACATTTTTTGATATAGGGAGTATATCTAATATTCAATAAGGAATACGGAAACATGAATTTAATCAATATGGTGTTATGGTAATTCAGGGTGAAACAGTGTTTTAAAAGAATACATGAAGAAGGTATTCACATGTTATTATGTGGAAAATGAATCTTTATTGTGTTTACCTTACATAAAAATTTTGGTTTGTGAATTTGGAAGGAATAATTTTGGGTAAGTCTAAAGGTTGGAAGGGATTATTTTTGGAATTGGAAACAATTATTAAGGATAAATAATTTCTTAAGATAAATTTTGGATCGTTATAAAAAGGACCACCCAGAGGATGGGCACCAACCCGTCATGTCTGTAAAGGCCGTGAGACATGAACCCACAACCGAAGGGCTTCAAGTGTGGATCACCTACCACTGGAATACATGATTCACTTGTTAGAATAATATAGTTTTTTAAATATACTGACAAATGAATTATAATTTAATTATTTTTGGAACCCTATAATATTAGGATAAATAAATTACTTTTAAATTCTATTATCTATTGAAGTGAAAGATGAGTTTGTGGTACGAATTAGTTGAAGGATGAAACTCTACTTGTCAAGTATATTTTTTCCTCTATTTCTATGAATAAATTAATTTGTAAACTATAGATATGGGATCTTAAAACAAAAAATGTATAATCATAATACCTTATGTTTTGTTGATCTAATAATATATTAAATCATCATAGATTGATGGATTTGAGGCCCTCAATTTGACCCATGTTTTTTGATTGATGACCTCAATAACTCCCTATAAATATTTACATTTTTTCTCCAATTATGTGTCTCTAATTGCCACCAATGTTATCCAAATCGGGATCATAATTTGGTGGTGACATTTTCATTTCCCTTTCTCTCTTATTAAGAAAATTTTTTATTAAATATATTTCCAATTTTGGTTTTCTAAAAAGGTATTTTTCTATTTTAAAATTTTATTTTCAAAAAACCATTTCAAATTGTGAGGACACAATTAATTGAAGGATTGGAGAAGATAACACCCCAATATATCATAGTATGTTATCTCTTAAAATTATTTCAGTAACACGAATACATACAAAACTGAGTTTGAGAAAACCACAACATACCAAACTAGTCGTTCAAAAAGTAGTTATGAATAGTATTAACTTCATTTTGAAAACAATATGCTCTTTAAAATTTTAACACCCATATTATATGTTTCATAGACATAATATAAGAAAAATTTCTATTTTTTAGATAAAGTAAGTATTTTTAAAAAAAGCAATTTTACCGCTTACTAATGGTGATTTTTTTAAATGAAGTATCAAACACTTTTATATTATATTTGAAAAATAGAATTATTATTTATAAGTTGGACATACAAATTTATTTTGTAAATTTATTTTATACTTTTCTAATAACATTCATATTTTGATGAATAGTAAAAAAACAATGAGTTTTAATTGGAAACAAATTATTTAATTGAATCAATTTATAGTGTTTAATTTTGAATTTTAATGGTTTGGAAGTATAATTACATTATAGTTTTATCATTTAATTCAATATAAGTCATTATAATTAATTTTACAATTAATTTTGAAATAATCAAATGTCAATCTTGTGATGGTTTTTACTTTTTTTTAACCTGCTTTTTGGTTTTGAGAATGGGAATTAATTATAAATTAATAGATCCAAATTCTATTTTTTAAATTTGGTAAAATTGAATTCATTTATGAATTCATAATATCAAATTTATCTTAGGGTAAATTTTTGGTATTTTTCTTAAAACATTAAATTTTTGATGAATAGTGAAAAACACATAGTTATTGTTTAAAACTGGCTTTTTTATTTAAATAATTATTTATTTTATTTTATTTTATTTTAGGTCAAAATTGATACATAATAGATATATATGATCAATGTAATTCATTGGTGTCATTTTATATTGAGTTTAGATATATAATTAAAAAATTTATTGAACTTTTTACTGTCTTTTACCCAACTCCTATGAGCATTTGCGTATTTGCATAAAACAGAATTTTACCACTTCTATGATTTGAATTTCAAAAATCAGTGAGCCATAGATGATATCAATAAGTAAAATGTGGATCAATAAGATGAAAATAATGTATGGTGAATAGTAAATTTGGACTTTTATTTACAACGGTTAAAAGTAAATATGGTAATTAAGGGTAAAAATGATATCATAATTACCCTAACACATATCATAATTCTATTAGATAAGTCTAATTCAATGAAAAAAAATCTTTTGAAATATATATGATCTTCTTTGTTCCACTTGGATTAGATTAGGACATTTATTATTATTTTATTTAAAGAAGGGTTAAATGAGTTAAATTCAATGTTTAATAACTAAACCATTTATAATATAGGGTTACACACAATATAAATTTGACTATAAATATTCATTAAAAAGATAAAAATATTTCATACATAATGGTATTTTATTAATAATTTCATACATTAATAAATTTAATTTATTTATTACACAATGATGTTGCGGTAATTACTTTATTAATGACATATTAAAATAATTGATATTATAAATATATAGATAAGTGGAAATTGAGAGTTATGATATGTTAAACTAAATTTACAGGTTAATATGAAATTTTTGGGTTGATTAGATAATTTTTTTAAGAGATAAGGTTTTTATGACTTTCACAAAAACAAAATACCAAATAGTGTCAAAATTAACAAAAATTAGTTTTTAAAACAAATACTTTATTATTGGTTGATATAATATTCATAAAAATCCATGGATTGGCCTAAAGACATAGATAATGTAATATATATTAATAATTAACCATATGGCGTTCACTTAGATTGTTATATTATGTTTATTAATAATATAATTTAAAAATACAAAGAGACATGGTAAATGTAAAACTATTTATCTAAGAGTTAAATATAAAAGATAAGGTTAATATGATGACATAAACCTCTATAAAACCAATTTTTTGGGACTTTTGAGACCCATCCCCACCATATCCCTTAAATAAATCATTTTGGATCTATTAAAACCCGAAAGTGATTTTATTATAAAATAATATTTCAAGATTTTCCTAAAGTGACCCTCACCTCTCTTATAAAAGGGAACATCCCATTATCTTACTTCCACGCCATCAAATCCATTTGGATCAGCCAACCCTAGCCCAAATATCCTCCACACATTACTAACTTCATCCTATATGCCTTTATTTGTTCATAAATCCATCCTATGGATCCCTTTTTATCATATCAAAAGAAAGAACCTGAAGAAGAGGTAATATTTCAATACATATTTCATGTTCCTTTCTTCTTCCACTTCCTCGTTATTTTTTGATTCCATTAATAATAATAACTATAGTATCTTCTATATACTGTGATGTTAATTTAAAAATGGTATAATAATATTTATTATTTTACCCATCATATAAATGAAAATGTCACCAAAGGTGTGTATGTACGGCTTACCGTCTCTACGTCTTGGTGTAGTTTGTCACTTCATTATTTGGATGGGTATAATAATTAGTATAAATTATATAAATAATAAATATAACATCATAATGATTCTTTATATATGAAATACCATACAATTTTATACTATTTCACCATCAATATGATGATATTATCACTCATGCGTACTTACAGATTACTGTCTCCACGAAACGATGAGATATTCATTCCCACGTTCACCATTCAATGATGATTATAAAGATATATATATATTATTAATATTTATGTAATATATGAAATAATAATTATAATGGATATATATATATATATATATGTATGTATGTAAGTGTGTACTTGCACATATCATGTTCACTTACTTCCGTTCAATACGATATGAAAACAGAAACAACATTTTTGCATACGTACGGCATACCGTCTTCATAAACAGTACCTTCCATTTGATATATCTATCTATTTTGAATATTTATATTCTAAATATATATTATATATATAACATTTTCTATATTCTTTTTGTATTTAAATCATGATCTAAATGATACGATCAAAAATAACCTGTTAAAACGTGTATGAAAAAGAAAGATATTATTACACCAAATGTTAATTTAACAGAGAAATAATTATTAAATTGGTAGTCTAATGTCATAAATGAATATGTTATGATATAATAAATATGACTATGGTTCTGGTTCTGGTATAATTTAATAACATACTATGGTCATTATACAGGAGGTTAAACGTACCCATGACCAAAGGAAAAAAGAAAGGTAAGGGTTAATTCCTCAATCTCATTATTATATGATATTGTTTATGTGTAGGTTTTTACTCGGTCATATTTATTATCCATGTCATTTTTTCATAAAATAGTTTTCAATTGGATTTTTTATGGGACTTTTTTTACTAATACTTAATTTAAAATGTTTTAAAATACTGATTATTTGTATCCTTTCTTATTAAGGTCCATGTTTTCAAAATGGTTGTTAGGATTTATTTATATGGACATGAATGTTTTAAAATCTTAATTCCATTAAAAAGTTTCAAAATGGTATTGGAAAAATTGATTCAAAACTATATTTTAAAATAAATCCTTTATAAATTATGTGACTTTTAAATTAATTCCTGAAAAAGGGATATTTCTCTTGATGATTTTTACAAATCATTTCAACTATGTCAACATCCTTTACAAGATATTATTATTGATCAAGGTTGATTTATTATAATAAAAATATTCCATACTGCACTGAAGGTTTTGTGATATATTTAAATTTAGATATGTTATTTTAATACCATTGATTTTTTATGGCTAATATATTGACACTTTGTATTCTAGTTCTAATACAAATGTTTATGTAATGTTTCATCCATTTCATATGAGGAATGTATTGGACATATTAAGTGACATGTGGAGACCGCAATATCTCCTCCATGAAAAGGTGGGTCTCATGAGATAATTAGATTTGGAATTGGCTGAGGCCCTTCCCAATTTGATATATGGTTTTGGCCGAGGCCTTAATCTTTTTTAGACAACTTTTCTGAGGCCTTGAAAAAATGGTTCAGAATGTCTAGATTAATACATTCCCTCATTATGAAAATATTATTAACGGTTCATGTGGTTATTAGACTAATAGAATACCCCTGACTCTATTTTATTTGGTCATTATTTTATCATTTCATATATCTACCATAAAGTGTTCATGTTTATTATTTGTAAAGGTATGTGTTTTAAATTATTCACCATCCCTAATGTTTATCTTATCTCATCTTTTATTGCTTACACTTATTGGGAAATTGAGCAAACCCCATTCTTATGTTTAATATTCCAATGATTCCAAGATTTGTATTATGATTGATAATCAGGGTTATGCTATGGGGATTAATGGCATTCTCAAATAATCATTTATGTTGTGTTTTATTTTCTAATGTGTAATGTAATGTTCATGTATGTAATCTACTTTCCAAGACTAATAAACTGATCCATAGTTCGGGACCTGATTCCTTGTAATCATGCCCATGTATTAAAATAATGCACCAACTCCAGGCTTCTGAGGTTATGGCGTTATTATTATTTACCAGAATTACCCGTTACTATGGTAGTAAAAATTAATAATTCTACTATTCATATTTCCCAAAAATAAAAGGGGTGTAATTAATTAATTTTTAACATTTGATTAGATATGAAGAATAAATTATTCAAAATTCAAAACCCATATGTTTTTAAATTTAACAATATGAAAATTCTTTAAAATGCAATGTAGAATAATTTTTCAGAAAAATTACACATTCAAAAATAAAATGTTTTTATAATAAATTAAAATATAAAAAGATTATAAAAAACAATAATATTATTATTTAAGAAAATAAACTAATTATTAATTAAAATGAAACCAAAAATAAATAAATTTTATTTTTAAATAATTCAAAATTAATTATATTTTTCAAAAAAAATATCTAATATTATTATTTTTCCTTGAAAAATAATTTTTTTAATGTTCTGAAATATTAATTTCAATTTAAATTTAACATAATGAATAAAAAATTTATATCCAATTATAAAAATAAGTTTTTTATAACACGTAAAAATAATTTTAATATTTACTCAAAAAAGGAATAAAAACTCATTTTTTCAAGAAAAATATTTTCGAAAATTAAAATTACTTTAATAAATAAAAAAATAACAATTATTTCCTAAATATATATTGAGTAAAAAATTTAAAATATTCTAATAAATCATTTATTCTTATTCAGTATGTTTAATATAACAGATAGTCTATAATAATCACATTTATATAATATTTCTTTGTTCATTTAAAAACACTGTTGTGTATCTTATATGCTACAGTAATTTTTTTCTAAAAAATACTAAAGATATTATAACCCCCGTTAAAAAATTTAATCCTCTCAGTTTTTAACTTTGTCTCAGTAATGATGGTTTTAATTTGTGAAAAACTTTTTTTTAATCCCACATCATCAAAAGGGTAAATAAAAATACCACATAAAAAGTGAAATGAAAGTAATAAGGTCATATACAATAAAATATAACAAGATTTATAAATATTAGAATATTTTTGGTAATTAAAGATAATGATATGGAAGAGAAAGGTATCACTCAAGGAATAATAATGTGTGTTATAGAACGTGATTATAATAAATTTATGCTTCACAATGATGTATATATTTAATGGGATAAAAGGACAATGAAATTTATATTAGAAATGTAAAAAACATTATTTTAGAATATTTTTACTGGAGTTGAGAAATTAATTCACTTACATGTTTACAAACATGAGTAATTATAATTATATGAAGATTATAATTTGATCCTTCAATATATTTACACCAAAATACAATCTTTTTCTTCAAATGATGTGTATTTAAGATGATTTTTTCATTTATGAATAACTAAAATAAAATTATAATAGTGCTTAAAATCCTCAAAAGAAAAAAAATGTATTCCTCTTATTATTATGAAATACTAATAAAATAGGATAACACATCATAATATGATTCCCAAAATTAGAAAAACTTCACCTAAGGAAAATACATTATTCTCTAAAATTCATCGGTAAAACTCAAACTGCAACAAATAAAACTCAATAAATGACAAGCCTTTAAATTCTTCAAAATAATACATAATTAAAATTGAAACCCCAAAATTAGAATGATTTTATCACATTATCATTGATGATATAATTTGAATTTATCTAATAAAATGTGGGTGCCTTAAAAATATAATCTCCGGAATATGCTATACATTTCCATAAAAAATATTAATGACCATAAATCCACAATAAATCATATATTATTCCCTAATAAAATTAATCTTTTTATCCTAAACTAAAATTTATTTCTATTCTATTTAGCATAATCATTTAGGGTTCCCAAAATACCAAGAACCATATATAATAACTTTTATAATTTACAAAAAATCATTTACTAGCCATATGGTTATCTATATGATAAATCATATTTTCTAAAAAATGTGCTAAACATCTGAAAAAACCAAATATATTAAAAACTAAGTAAAACATTTAATCTCAAATGTTATTTCATTTCATTAGTTTTTTATCCGAAAAATATAACAAACAAAAAATACCTCAAAATAAAAGATTATATTATTCATATGGTTTAAAAATAACTTTGAAACATATTTCCATAAAATATAAATTCATTCTTCCCCAAATAATATGTCAGGTTAATTATAATGTTTACGAATTTGTACCCCAAAATATCATTAGCCTCTTTAAAATCACATCACATAAAACAAAAAAAACTTGTTCCTATGACTCTGAACATATGGTATACGTCAAAATAATATACCAATAATGGAATATATAACTCTTAATATAAGGACCTGACCTTAAAAATAACTCAATCATTAATTAAATAAAGAATTCACATTGAGGATCCTTTCAGGATTAGAGTTTTAGAGAATTAGGACATAACTATTATATATCAACTTGAATATTACAAAGTATAAACTTCTACTATAACCATTTTTCACAACAATAAAACTCATTATATAAAAGACGAGTTCTTTCCTTGATATAAATCTTCTTGAATACTTGTTTTCTCTTACCCTTCATTATAACATGTGATTTTTTTTTCAAAAACATGGGATTAGAATAAAACTCTCTAAAAGGGTTATAAAATATGGAAAGGAATCATTAACCCGTCAATAAATACAAATCAATGAAACCATAATTTTCAATCATAACATACCTTCTGAAATCAGAATAACTATGAATAACACATAGTAATGATAAATCATAATGGAATATTGAGGCATCCATATCATAATTACGTTGTAGCTATCACAGCTATAGAGGGATTAACATTTGGAATACCCATAACAATATCTTCCCTAAATATCTTAGGAGAAACATTCATGTTTACCTCCGTCACATTAACCAATGCATTGGAGAGCTATCTCGGGCTCACCCACACAAGGTTTATCACAGAACAACCCACATACATAAAAAATTCCGAAGAAACATAATATATTAATAACATATTAAACAAACAAAAAATAATGATAAAATTTACACATTTCATTCACAATATATCATTTCCTAATATTGACATAATCAATTCTTCATCAAACCATTTTCAAAACCATTTAAAACATTTAACCAAGATATTATTGAGTCAACGTGTATGATAACGCATTGGAGCTTTAAAATGAATTATAATTTGAAAACATTAATGTCCGTATAAATAAATCCTAAAACCCATTTTTAAAACATGTAAATTAATGACAAATATTTAAAGGAATGTATATTTAAAATATTTAAAATGAAATTTTAGTTAAAGAGTTTCTAACAAAATGTGAGACGCTTGAATACAAATAATTTAAGAATAACATTTAATCAAAAAATTATTATATCACGAGAATACATGTATTCATGATATAATATTTCAATGCAAAATATATACACCATATAAAATTGAATTGGCGCATAACAACAATTAAGTCTCAATGAAATGTAAATAGAGAAGAAATAACTTATAAAGACAATATCCATAGATTAAGGATAAATCAATGAAATAATTATGTGAGAAAAATATAAATAAAACCAATATAAGTGGATATTAAGTGTAAAACAATTATAGTTTATTCACACACATGTATATCAAGACATAATCAATATGTATATGTTTATCCCAAATAATTGAAATTGGGTGAAGAAGTTCACATATAAAAATTCAACAAACTACCGACATAACTTTAAAATTAAGAAAATGATTTGAAGATAGTGAAAAGTGTATCCCACCAATTGGACATAAAATTTATAGAAATAATTATATAAATGAAAATATCCCAACAGAAGAAGATGTAAATTAAATGACATAACAAAAAGAAGTCTTTTAAAAAGAAGAGGGTGAATGGTTCCCTTACTGATTTGGTAACAAACAAAACAAACACCCCATGAAAGAAAGATCATACAATAAAGATTTAAATACCCATTAATTATGTATATTACACAATTAAAACAATAATGGTATGTACATAAACCACTCTAAATGAAATAGTGACAATATAACATGAATCTAATGAGAATAAAAAGTGAGATGAAAACCACTTACCATGTTGTAATCAATCGAGTTGTATGAACAAAAGTTAAAAACCACCAAATGAATCATATAACACCATGAATATAAAAAGAATCATGATAATATATATCATATTTTAGTACACAATACAACACGTGCAATAAATTGGTGGCGAACAATGGAAATCTGATGAAATTGAATGTGAGATAAGAAATATCTTACCTCGTGTCCGACTTGACTTGTTTGTTCTTCCTAAATAATAAATTTAAGTTATTTTATAGTTTAATAATAAGAGTAATTAATGTTTATTATTCCATTAATATCACTTAATACAATTTTATAAAAATATGTAATCATTTTAGTTAATAATGGTCATTTTGTCGATATTTGGTACTTGAGTCAAAAATGAATAAATTATAATTACTAGTTTTCCATGTGGTCAATAGTACATTATCTCTAGAAGGATATACATGATTTATATATAATATATATTATATATATCCAGAATATATATGTATTTATAACATCACGTAACATTTGGAGATAAGAAATGAAATGTACCGTTCATGGAGACGGTAAACCGTACATACGCGTGAACGCTGCTTTCATTTCCTTTTCATATTTTAATTTAATGAAAACATAAGTATAAATAGTTATATTAAAATTAAATTATAATATAATATATAATTTCAATAAATCCATCCTTTATACGTCCCAAGTATAGTATGAACAAGTAATATCACTTGGAAGGGGCAGTAGTTTGCACTTCTCCAATGAAGTTATCATGTTTACTCCTAATGGAAACCATAAATGTATGCTTTAAATTAAAAATAAAGATGAATAAATAAAAAACATAATATATATCATATTTAAATATATTTCCTTCTTAATTTCATCCTTAGTGGCGGTAGGATATAATTGAACAATCCTCATTTCGTGAGGTGTTAGTTTTTCACCCATAGAAATAGTAAGTTATTTACCCATTAGATGGAGGTGTGTGTATGTGTAGTTTGAATCCTTCTCATAAAAAATCATAGTATATTGAGTATAATTTTATTTGTTATGAAATAAATTAATAAATAACATTTTGTTATTGGAGAACTAAAATAAAAGAAATGAATTTAAGAGAAACCGTTACATTTAATTCTGGTAACTCTATTTGGTTTGAACAACAAGGAAATTTTGAAGTACCTTCTGCCTAAGGTAAGGGTTCGAGGACTATGATAGGGATTTTGAGATCTTATTTGGGTAGGGTTTGGAAGATCCATGGAGTTTTAGTGGCGTGAGGAATGGTTTATAAGTGAGAGATTATTATAAGGGGGAGGAGGGGCTCTTTAAAAAAGTGTGAAGCTATTATTTTATTATATAATGATTTTCAGTTTCTAAAGGTCCAAAATTTATTAACATAGAAGATAAGATGACTCATGGTAGAAATAAATTCATCCAAAAATAATTGGATATGTTTTTTATGTTGTTTTAATATTTATAATCTCATATTATTTAAATCATTTATTAATGAGGTAAATACTACATCATTTGTTTGTCAAAAATAATTTACGTTATTTGATGTCTGAAAATTAAAAAAAAATTACAGGATGTAGGAAATAATTTTAGATTTCCAATGAAAATTTATAGTCTAAATGATAACATATATTACCCTATGTTAAAATTAATTTACTAAAATATATTTTTTTATGTCATTTTAGATGTTAAATTAAATAAAATAAAATAAATTATCATTATCACTCTTATGTGGATCCATGGGGTCCCAAAATCAACCCAAATATACCCATGGTCGGCCATGACTCATATAATAAGGTTAGGACAAGTGCTATGTTAATTTTGTATTATTATAATATTCTTTTTAGCTTGAATAACCCTATTTACCTTTAAACGCGGTAAATAAAAGTCAACAGTTACTATTCACCAAAAAAATAATTTTATCATGTTAAAACAAATATTACATAATAATAACAAAAATGCATGTAATATTTTCAAAATTCAACTCACAAGAGCTGTAATTTTTCATTTAAATGAAAAAGTCAAATTTTTACTACTACAAAGTTGTTTTACAATTCATCAAAAATTGAAGTTTTTCAGAAAAATAAAAAAACATCCTTCTATGCTATAATTTATATTCTGAATTAAAAATTGATGTCTATATTAAAAAAATCAAAAAAAAAATTGCATTAATTAATTTAATATTAATTCCCATTGTCCAAATAAATAGCTTTTTTTAAAGACACAATATCTTTCAAAAGATTGACACGTGTTTATATCCAATTCAAAAGTGAAATTAATTTCAATATTCATAATAAGAATAAATGGTAAACATATTATATAATTACACATTAAACCAATTGAAAAGATAATCTAACCCTATAAATAAATGATATAAAAGGCATTTTTGAACTAAAATACTGTATTTTTCACTATTCATCAAAAAATGAATTTTATCTGAAAAATACCAAACATTTACACAAAGTAAATTTTGAAGTCTCGATTATAAAGAAGAATTTTATTTTGTTAAATAGAGCATAAAAATGTGACCAAAACATTATTTAAATAGGGTTCTCCATCAAAAGGGGGTACATCTACCTTTTATGGAATATTAGAGTGTTTATGCTTAAAATTAGATTCATTCTTATTTTAAGCCTATAAATTTTATTTGACAAATGTAAAAACATTTTACAAACATGTATAATCATGTAATAGTTTTTTATGTTCATTCCTACTAATAAAACGTCAAGGTGTTAACTAACATTTAAAATAATAATATTATATTATTTGTGTGCAATGTAAGATTTCAAAGAAACCCATTGTTTCATATCTGGTATGCCCTAGAAACTAGTGTCCCCTTTAATGTATAATTAATATTTAATTCACAAATATAAATAAATATGAAAAGTTTCATGGTTTTTATTTACCTGGTTTGTTACATCCTTCCCCCGTTTTGGGAATTGCGTCATCACAATTTTAAAAATGGGCATGGAAACATCATTAAAAGCCAAACATATGAAAAGAGCCAGTAAAACTATCACCTTAAAAGAAAGAAATTGAAGTACAAAGGTCATCTGAGATAACCCATACTATGATTTCATGAAGGAATACATGGATATGGAAGAGATAAAAAATGATCATGTTGTGATGAAAAGTGATATAAAACATGATTAGGAGAATGTTAACCACTAGAAAATGATGAAATTATGATGTGTTAAACGGTCATTTATTACCCAGTAGGAAATGTAAACCAACACCGTTTTTTGTTTTACATTCCTTTTAATAATTTTGAAGAAAACTTTTACAACATTGAATAAGAACATAAATAAATATAATTACCTTCAAGTAGAGATTCATCTTTTAATATGTTTCTTGCAAAAACTAATGTTTTATCCAAATAATGACAATTCAAAAAAACTTGGTCACATAAAAAGAATAGGAATCATCTTCTAGAGAATCACTTAAACCAAAAATGATAAACTATATATTTCCATTGCCTTTAGTCATCAATGAAAACAAATATGGTTAGTACGAGATAAAAAAATCACAAAAAATTTTAATCCTTTATAAAAATAAATACTACTATTAATCTCAAAAATTGAACAAAAAGTACACAATGTTCAAGAACATCCATTTAATAAACAATTGTCCTTAAAAATATTAAAATTAATTCAAACTAAGATTAAAACCCAAAACTCAGAATGAATTAATCACATAATAATCCATAGTAAATCTTAATATTTAACTAAAAAAATGACTACTCTTAGAGTCTCATAATGAATCATAATTAACCAAATCTCAAATGATATATGATAGGTTAATCATTTACTCAAAAAACAAAAATCGTTATATGTCCACAGTTAAAACAGATATTCTTCCAAAATAAAATTTCAACAATTACTCCACAAATTTAATCCCACAATATTATATTTTTTATTATGAATACTGTGTTCCCGAAAGAGAGAATGTCTTCCAAAATCACTTTTATCAGTTAATCACCAAATCATTTTCTTAAACTGAGGATATCCATTTGATAAAACATAAGATCCCAAATCAACTTATTCTTGACCAATAAAATCATATAAATAAAAACAATAAGTCTTATTAACTAGGTACTTCATGTATTCTAGTGGTATGCAATAAATCCCAATCACACATTGTTTGTGGGTTCTATTCCCACAGTTTTTTTTGACGTGATGGGTTGTCACCTGATCTGTGTGTTTTCCTTTCTATAAAACTCCAATATAACACTAATATGTGTTTACCTCCATGGTTTCCTTATACCTCTCATTTTCATCCCAAATCATTATGATCTCAACAATTTAATTTTTTAAGTCTTATATATATTGTCAATTTTTTTATTTCAGGACCATATGATAAAATAAAACGATCCCCAAATTAATGAACATCATACCTTGATCATGGTGTCTATTTGGTTTTATCGTCATCTTGTTCCCAAAGGTAGAAGGTCCATGCATTACAACAATGATTTAGAGATCCTTAAAAATCATTTGATTCCTTCATCCAAATACACCTTGTATATCATTGGTCATATGGTTGTTCACAGAAAACAGTTTTGGAAAATAATCATATATGACATATAATTTCCTAACATCTGATGAAACATGAGTTCTGTAAAATAGTCAGACCAAGTTTGAGTTGAAACATTCAATTAATGCTCTTTTTAAAATACCATATTTTTGTGCTAAGAGACTGTATTTTAAACAAAATAATAAATAGGTTGTGCAAGGGTCTCCATCTTCTAAACCATTTGCAGAATCATATTTTTCTTCTAAATCATGTGATAAGGTAAAATATTTAGAAATACCCTGATAAAATTTCCCTTTCTTTAATATATGAGAATATTGTGAAAATATGACTTTTTTAATTACAACCCAAGATCCCGGAGGAAAACAAGGTATATTACAGGTTTTTGATATCTCAAACAACTTCTTACAAGTGATTTGTATTCTAGAAAAAGTTTAACGATAATCTGAACATGAATTTGCAATAATTTTCCCAGCAAGTCATCAAGAAGAGATATAAATATCATTTTAGATCCTCATCCTTCAATTTGTAACTGACTTCCCTAGATCATAAAAAGGTATAAAACAATGTGTTAACTGAAATAATAGACATATGGACTAACCATGTGTCTATATAAAACTCTTAATCCCTAATGTTTTCCTAAACTGACCTCTAATACATACTATAAGGACCCGACCATAAAAATAACTTAATCTTGAGTTAAATTAAGAAATCACATTGAGTATCTTTTTAGTTTTAGATTTTTATAGAATTAGGCCATAACAATAACATATCAACTTGAATATTACAAAGCATGCACTTTTATTATAACCTATTTTTTCACAACAATAAAACTCTTTAAATAAAACTAGAGTTCTTTTCTTGATATAAATCTTTTTGAATACTTTTTTCTCTTACCCTTGTTTATAATCTGTAAAAAAAAATTAAAAAACATGGGATGAGCATAAAAATATTAGTATGGGTTATAAAATAAAGAAAGTAACCATTAACCCATCAATAAATACAAATCAATGAAACCATAATTTTCAATCATAACATACCTACTGAAATGATAATATTTTTGAATAACACATAGAAATCATATATCATAATGGTAACTTGAGGCATCCATATCATAATTACGTTGTATCTATCATTACTACAGAGGGAGTCAAATTTGGAATACCCATCATAGTATATTCTAAAAATCTCTTAGGGGAAACATTGATGTTTACCTCTATCACGTTACCCAATTCATTGGAGAGATATCTCAAGCTCTCCGGCACTATGTTTATCATACAACCTCCCTTACATATAAAAAATTCCCAAGAACCAATACATTTTCATAACATATTAAACAAACATAAATGAAAGATAAAATTTTTATATAGCATTCACAATATATCATTTCAAGATATAGACAAAATCAAAGCTTTACCAAACAATTTTCATAACCATTTAAAACATTTAATAAAGAGATTTTTGAATCAAAGTGTCCCATACCACATTGATGCTTTTAACTAAATTATCATTTTAAAATAATAATTTACATATAAATATATCTTAAAAACCATTTTGAAAGCATGTACATTAATGGGAAATATTTAGAGGAATAAATCGTTAAAACATTTAAGATTACATTTTAGTGAAAGTGTTTTTAACAAAATGTGAGACGCTTGAAAAAAAATAATTGAGGAATATCATTTAATAAAAACATTATTATATCATGAGAATAAATATATTCATCATATAATATGTAAAATAATAGTATATATACCATATAAAACTGAATTGGTGCAGAACAACAATGATGTATCAAGGAAATATAAATTGAGACGAAGTCCCTTATAAAGACAGTATCCTTAAATTAAGGATAAATTAATGACATAATTATGTATGATAAATATAAATACACTCAATATTAGTGTATATTAAGAGTAAAATATTCAGATTTTATTCACACATATTTATATCATGACATAATCCAGAAGTATAAGTTTAACCGAAAGAATTGAAATTGGGTGAAGAAGTTCCCTTACAGAAATTCAACAGCCAATCGGTGGCACATTAAAATTAGGAAAATGAATTGATGAGAGAGAAAAGGGTATCTCATCACTTGGATATAAAATTTATAGAAATAAGGATACATAGGAACATATCCCAACAAAATAATATGTAAATAAGACGACATAAGAAAAATTAGTCTTTTAAAAAGAAGAGGGTGAAAGGTTCCCTTTCCGATTTGGTAACAGAAGGAACATAAACCCCATGAAAGATGGATAATACAATGAATATTTAAATGCCCCTAAATTTAAGTATATTACATAATTAATACAATCATGAGAAGTACATAAACCACACAATAGAAAATAGTGGCAATATAGCATGAATCTAACGAGAATAAAAAGTGAGATGAAAACCCCTTATAACTTTGTAATCAATCGAGTCATATGACCAAATGATAATAACCACAAAATTAATCATACAATACCATTAATATAAAAATAATCATGATAATATAGATCAAATTTCAGTACACAATACACGAAATCCAATAAATTAGGGAAGAACAATGGAAATTTGACGAAATTGAATGTGAAATAGAAATCGCTTACCTCGTGTACGAATTGAATTGTTTGTTCCTTGTTCTTCTTGAATAATAAACATAAGTTTATTTATAGCTTATTAAGAACCCTTTTTCATGTTTATTATTTCTTTTATATCACTTATTACCATGTTATAAACATTATGTAAACATTTTAGTAAATAATGGACGTTTTGTCGATATTTGGTACATTAGTCAAAAATGAAAAAATTATAATTACAATTTGTCCATGTGGTCAAGAGTCCATTATCTGGAGAATTATTATTATTATTTAGATATCATATATATAATATATATCCAGTATGTATATGTATTTATAATATTACCTAACATTTGGAGATAAGAAATGAAATACACCGTTCATGGAGACGGTAAGATGTACGTACGCATGAATGCTGCTTTCATTTACATTTTTTATTTTAATTTAATGAAAACATAACTATACATAGTTATATTATAATTAAAAAATAATATCATATATAATTTCAATAACTCCATCCTTTATACATCCCACTCATGTTATGAACGAGTCATATTACTTTGAGGGGGCGGTGGTTTGTACTTCCTAAAATGAAATTATCACGTTTACTCATAACAGTAACCATAAAGGTATTCTATAAATTAAAAATAAAGATGCATAACAAAAAGATAAAAATAATTTATATCACATATAAATATATTTCCATCATAATGGCCACCATAAGAGGCGGTAGGAGATAATTGAACGTTCATCGTTTTGTGAGGTGTTAGTTCGCCACCCACATAAACCATATGTTCTTTACACATTAGATGGACGTGTGTGTAAGTGCAGTTAAAATCCATCTCATAAAAACATCATATTATATTGATAATTATATTGATTTTATAAAATAAAGGAATTAAAAAAAATTAGTGGATGTAGATGTAAAATAAAAGAAAATAATTTATGTGAAAAAGCTACCTTTAATTCGGATAACTCTCTATGGTTTGAACCAAAAGAACTTCTTGAGGTACCTTATTAATAAGGTATAGCTTCAAGGAGGAAGAGAGGGATATTTAGAGATTATTTGGGTAGGTTTTAGATGAGGCAAGGGGCTTGATATGTGTGAGGAATGGGTGAGAATTTAGGGCTTTTTATAAGGGGGGAGGGGCTCTTTAGGAATGTGTGAAACTATTATTTTATTATATAATGTATATTGGTTTATAAAAGCCCCAAACATATTAAAGTATAAGATAAGATGACTCATGGTAGAAATAAATTTATCCAATAATAATTGGATAGGTTTTGGATGTTATTTTAAAATTTATAATCTTATTTATTTAAATCAATTATTAATGAGGTAAATACTGCATTATTTTTGTGTCAAAAATAATTTACATTATTTGAGGTCTAAAAATTATAAATAAATACCATGATGATGGAAATATTTTTATCTATCCAATTAATAATTATAGTCAAAAATATAACTTATATAATCCAATGTAAAAATTAATTTACTAAAAGATAGTTATTTTTGTCATTGTGGTCTTTACATTAAATTAATTAAAATAAAGTGTCATTATCACTCTTAAGTACCTCCATGGGATCCCAAAGTCATCCCAAACATACCCATGATCGTCCATGACTCATCAAATATTTTTAGTAAAAGTGTTAAGGTAATTTTCTATTATTATAATATTCTTTTCACATTGAATTTCCCAATTTACTTTTAACCGCGATAAATAAATGTCAAAAGTTAATATTCACAAAAAAATTATTTTTATCTTATTGAACCAAATTTTACTTAATAATAAAAACCATGAATGTTAGATCTTCAAAATAAAATTCACAGAAATGGTATAATTTATGTTAAAAGAAAAAGTATGTTTTCAACTACTAGTAGTTTAACTATTCCTCAATAATTGAAGTTTTTTTTGGAAAATTACAAATAATTAAGCCTAAGCTATAATTGATATACTTAATTCAAAAATAATTTCTATTTAAAAAAATTGGAAACATATATTTTCCAATAAATAATTTAAAATTGATTTCCGTTGATAAAATAAATAGCATGTTTTTAAGAAACAATATTTATCAAAGATTGACACTTATTAAAGAACAATTTCAAAGTGAAATTAATTGCAATGGCCACAATTCGATGAAATGGTAAAAATATGATCTAATTAAAATTTAAAAAAAATTAAAAATTCAATTTATCCATATAAATAAATTAGATAAAAGGCAGCTCTGAATTAAAATACATTATGTTTTACTATTCATCAAAAAATGAATTTTATCAGAAAAATACAAACAATTTACCCAAATTAAATTTTGATGTCTCAATTCTAAAGAATTATTTTATTTTGTTAAATAGAGAATATATAAGTGAACAAAACGTGCTTTAAAGAGGGTTATCCATCAAAATGTGGTAAGTCAACCTTTTAATGAATATTAGAGTATTTATGCTTAAAATTAGATTCATTCAAAATTTAAGCCTCTATAATTTATTGGATATTTGTAAGAACGTTTTAAAAATATGTATAATCATATTTTATTTTTGTATGTTCATTCCCACCAATACAATTTCTAGGCATTAATTACCATTTAAAATAATATTATTATATTATTAGTGTCCAACGTAAGATTATAAAGAAACTCATTATTGTGTATCAGGTACGCCCTCAATCCCAGCATTCATTTAAAGTTGAATTAATATTTTATTCAAAAATATTAATAAATATGTTAAATTTTATGTTCTTTATTTACCTAGGATGTTACACATAAGATAATTTATGATGAAAAAATCATATTCGGCATTACTGTTAAATCCATGTTATGTTACTAATAGTAACATCCAAAAACCTGAACTTCCGGAATGGGTTATAAAAAACAATAAATTATATTTGTCTAATTTATACAAATAAAAATGAAATTTTTTCCATAATAAACATTCAAAATAAAATGGAAATTTAGGATCACATACATACCCCATGGACTTTTTGGTTTATAGTTTTAGAGAATTTGATCCAAATCATGAACACATGGATTCATGATCATCTTGTTCATAAATATTAACATCATCTTCCATGTGAATTCTTCAACATCTCCCATAAAATTCCCCACTTATAATACATTAATAAACACAAATATTCTATCAACAATCTTTATAAACTTAGAAATAGGAATATAACAATGGGTTTTCTTAGAGGCTCAGTAAGGGTATGCGTGGAAGATATAATTCAACAATTATATGAAATAATAACTTAATTATAAGGTTATAATATCCAAACCATAACTTACAAAACTCATAAAAAATATGAATATCATAAAAAAATAGGGGTTTTGGTATAAAATATTAACATTTCGAAATACATGCATCATAAGAATGAGAAAATTTAATTTTTGAACAATTGATTTAATGTTATTCAAAAAACTGGTTTCAAAATTAAATCTAGCATTTAAATTATTTTCATTGAATTTACGTTAATAATGTTAGAAATTTTATTTCAACATAATGTGATGTGATTTTTAATGAATAATCAACAATTGTTTTTAATAAACTAAAAACAATATTATTTACAAAAATGATGAAATGGATGTTTTTAAAATATTAATCAATTTTCAATTATTTTTTGGTATTTAATTTTTTTCCCTTATGTATTTACATATAAATTTAGGTTATACAAGAAATCAAATGTGTTAAAAAAAATATCGAGATTTAGTTTAAATAAAATGTTAGGTTTTAAATAGACCAATCACTCATTCGTTCATCAATGAAACAATCCAAATATGTTTCAATCATTAAATAATTTTATAAAATTCATAATGATTTCTTTAATTGATTCCAATGGAAAAGATGGATGAACGTTTTTAGGAATATTTTGTTATATGATATTGAATTATTATAAAAATACCCACCCTCCTTGGTGGATTTGAAAATTTTAAAATAGGAACATTCATGAGTGATTTTAAACATGTGGGTGTTTGTACCCTCTTTCCCTCCTTTTTCACATTTTAAGGGTGGTGTTTGATGAATCTATATATTTGGGTTATTACTTGTATGAATTTTCATAAACGTTTTGGATACATTCTCTTCACATTTGTTCTTAGTTGTTGGTAATAGGATTCTAATGTCACTTGATGGATTTCTGGATGAGTGAATAATCTAGTTTATCTTGTGTATATATAGAGAGGAAATGAGATATGGAGTCCTCCAAATAGGTTCCACATGGTACGTCTTAGATCCAAGGTTAATGGTATAGGGACTGATTTGTTCAATGGGTATACTAGGATATAAAGGTTCCTGTATGTCTACTTAATGTTTTTGTTGGTCAACCTAGTGACTTAGAGTGAAAGAAATATTTTACAGAAAATGGTTTTATTATTGAAAAATATAATGGAATATCATATAACATGACATTGGATTTGATATTCTTTCCAAAAATAAACTTTAAAAAAATCTATTTGTATTTCAAATTAATTAAAACTATATTATAATTTAAATTTTCGCATGGGGTAAGGCTGATGGTGGTATACATAGTATTTTTATTCTCATTTCCATATTACTTTTCAATTCAAGGTAATTGGTTTAGATATTTACCACACTCAAATTGTTGATTTATATAGGTATTTGATGTTACAATTTAATTAGTTTTAAATAAAGAATTTTCCATGAATGCATATTATATGTTTTGATTCGATTTTCTAATAGTCATACCATTTAGAAACATATAATGTGTAGATCTTTGTTCATTTAAATTGGTTATTTATTGGTTCAATTAAAATCATTGGAGGACTGAACTATGTTACACTCTGACCCCATAATCTCAGAGTCAGTGCATTGTTTTATTATATTGGAAAGATTACTAGGAGTCAAATCCCAATGGAATTATCAGTTTAAAAATATCTGAAATCTATATCACATATATTATACAAATAATAAAATTATAAAATAGAAAATATAAACATGATACATAATAAAATGAAAAAAAGTGCTTACTTAAAAACTTATTCGAATATTTCATTATCAAAAATTGGGGATGGGAAACATAATAAGGGTGATCTCAAATACAAAGTAAGGGTAAGTACGTGGATGAAATAATGAATCAATAGTAATAAATTAACATGTAAAGTTAAATAAATGATTACACATGCTGTTAGAATAACTAGATAAGTCAATATCAATACATAATGGTATGTAACAAAAACTAATTTTATCTAAGTCAATAATATGAGAATGAAATGTATCCATAGATATATCGATGAAAACTCACATGACTGAATAACAACTCAATCAAAATAAAACAATTATTAATTAATGGATTCCATGTATCCTATTTACATGGTACCATAGCATTTAAGACCATTCATAAGATAGTTTACTATATATTAGATAAACCCCACCCCCCCTATTTGGCTAAATGATTCCTCTCATGGAAATACTGATGCATTTAGGGGTTATCAATAACTAGTCCCCACCAGTGTCGTACCAGTACAAAGAATTCATCATATATAAAATAAATATTTTTATGTATCAAAATCCCAAATTTAGTAAATTATATTTTTTTAAGATATCACATGGAATATATTTAACAACAATGGTTGTTGACATTAATACATTCTTTAGAAAAAATAGTCATTAAACATGCCCCATACCACATTAAAACTTTTATATAATAATTCCAAATAAATTTAATGAAACTAATAATATAATGAAAATATGTTTATTAATGATATATAAAGTAAACGTGTATTATATTTAAAAAAAATGTGAAATGGTTTATAACAAAAATAAGACTCAACGGAATGTCAATTTAGAAGAAATCTCTTACATTATACTTAATTTTGATGATTGGTCTTTATCCTTCTATTTAGTGATTCAAAATATGTTATTCACTTATAACAGAACCATATTCATCCTTATAACATCATATATCAATTCCTTATAATATTTTATTATCGTTTTGTTAACACTCATTCATTAATCTCACTATTTCGGGTGTTAATTTCATAGTTTTCTCCCGTAGTATAAACATCTTATTTTCTGTTTTCATTAATTAGATCGTGATTTAATCATCTCCAAAATGTAAAACATGTATTAATTATAATATATAATCATTTTATATATTTTTATTTCAGTCCATTGTGTTTGGATATTAGAAATTATGTGCACCATTCATGGATATGGTAGGTCGTACGAACACATAAACACTACATTCATTCAATTATTGTATTGATATAATGGGAAATAGATTATAAATATGTATATTATAATTTTAGTATCATATATAGGTTATATATGTTTCATAGGTATAATGAAACCATCCTTTATATGTTCTATGTATGAAATGAACAAGTTATATTGCATTGAAGGGGTGGTAGTCCACAATTTCTCAAACTATATTATTTTATTTACAGAATATGGAAACCATAAAGGTATGAAATAATTAAAAATTAAAGATGAATATAGAAATTATAAATTTCATATATATCATATATAAATATATTTTTTATCATAAGGGCCACCATTAAAGGTGGTAAAGGAAAAACCGAACAATTATCATTTTATGAGGGATTAGTTCACCTTACACATAAATAATATGTTTGTTACCAATTAGATAGAGGTGTGTGAAAGATTAGGATAAAACATTTACATAATTACAAATTAGTATATTTGTAAAACTATTTTAGTTATATAATCATAGAATAATGATATTTTAGGGGGTGGAAAATGGAAATGAAACTGGAGATATTGATAAATGACATCACCTCTTAATCTAGAAACTCAAATTTTTTGTACCAAACAGAATCATTTAAATTTTTTGTTCCCAATGTGATGCTTCAAGATCTAGGGGAGGTATTTTGGTGACTATTAGGCAATACTTTGGATGATCCAATGTGGGTACAGAGGTGGCAGGAAGGGGTATAGTGCTTTCATTTTTATAGTGGATGGTGGGTACACTATTTTAAATTCCAAAAGGTATTCATTAATGGGTGGTATGACATACCAATAGTCCATCCAAAATAAAAACAATAATGGAATAAATTGTAAAATTATTCTATTAAAACCTCAACCATAAAATAAATATTTTTATTTTAACAATTTGGTACCTTATCCTAGAAGAATCCATATTTTTTTATTTTGGTTTTTATTAAAGTATATTGATTGATAATATAATTAATCTATCCATTAAGAATAAAATAATTATATATATATTAGAAAATATATATCAACTAAATAATTAATATGTTATCTAATTTATAAAATAAAATTCCCTTTTATTTTTTGACATTAATTATAAAACAAGCGCATGTTAGACCCTAAAACACTACTTTAACCCAAACCATGTAAAAAACATTTTTACTATATATGGGACAATATTTAAATTATAAAATCTTATTTGTAAAATTAATAGAACATATTTTATATTTATTAACACATAAAAATCACTTTCCATAATATATTATTTTTATAAACTTCAAATAATTTAATAAAATTTCATTTATTGTAAATGAACAACAATGTTAATTTTAACATTATTAATTAAATGTCAATATTAAAAGTTCAATGTAATTATTTTATAAAAATATATTAATTTTACTAATGTGTAACCTAATATATTAATATAAGAAAATAAAAAATAAATTAATTTATTCAATTATCTTTACTTTTAATATTAATAGAATCATTTATTTTTTTTTAATTATAAAAAAATTATTACATTGGAATTTATCAATCATTTTATTTAACTAACCCATCTATTAAAATTTTTAATAAATTATTATGATAAAAATAGAACATCTGTATTTGGAAATATTATTTATAACTTGAAATATTATTATTTTTATATATCTCATTGTTTTATAAATGTTAAAGGTAAGGAAGGTTCCATTGTTGTCATTTTCGTTAATTAAAATTTTATGTAGAGAAAATTATTTTCATAATGTCCCAATAACCCATAAAACTATATCTTAGTGGATATATGGTTCAATTATTTTAAACCAACGGGTTTTGTACCAGTATCTAGGTCATTTCGGACCTTAAGATCAGGGTTTAGTCCATTATTATTCATAATCATACATTAATACACATAATTAATTTTCATCTCATTCACTATGATAAAAGGTAAAAAAATAATATTATATTTTTAGTATAAAAATATTTTTCTAACTAAATCCATGTATTTCCTTTTATGAACATTACAGTCTTAGATTTTGGAAAATTATGGTTAATGACAATTTTCTAAACGTGGTGAGAAAGTGATTTTATAAATTAGAAAAGTTTCAAAAGTTCAATAAGTTTTTACATCTAATATAAATAAAAAAAATATTCCTATAAACTACATTGAATTAATATATCAATAATTAATCTTTTGTAACTTTAAAAACACGTTTTAATTATAATTTAACACAAATAATTATCTAAATTAAAAATCCATTTTTTAACTAAATTGACTTACTTTTCATTAGTCATCCAAAAAATGTTGTGTCTTAAAAAAATACCAAAATATCACACAATGAAAAATGAAACATTATTAATTTAAAAAATTATATTATTTTAAAAAATAATATTCCTTAAAGAGTAAAAATTATATTTAAAATTTCTTCGCTATTAAATTGTGGTTAAACTCGGTCTTGCAAACAAATTAATCCTGGGTTTTTTATAACATTATTCTAACATGGTGCTGTGTATAAAGATAGATAACCAGAAAGATTATTTTATTATAAAATTAAAATATAGAAATCTATTCATAATTTAAATTCTCCCCACCTTATTTAAATTATTTCCACACAATTTAAACTTGATCTCAGTAATCAAGGGATTGCTATTTGAAATCATACCATTTTGAAAAACCAACATCATAAAAGGGTTAATATATTATATTCTAAAAAAATAGAATGTAATGAATAATGATATTGTAAATATGTTGTGTTGTAATAAAACATAGGTGGTAAATAGAAACATGTATTGAGAGGAAAAATATAACCTCACATTCTGATAGAGAGTGATAGAGAACATGGTTTTGAGAAAATTTACAGTAACAAAATCCTTAAATCCATGATGATCATAGGGCCAATTGATTCATCAGAAATAAATATACTGTGAAATATTTTTGGTCCCAAGATTATGATTCTTGGAGTTTAGGATTTCAGTCAATCTCTATGAATACATGTAAATATAAATTTGTCTAATCTTAATTTTTTCTTTTATTTATGCCTGGAACTATTTGTACTTCATCACTTATCACATGATTGATCATATGGTCATGTAATAAATTAACCTTTAAATATCATCAAATGATCAAAATAAACTATTTTATAGATGGTTAAATTATCAAAAATGATATGATCCAACAAATTATAATGATGGTATTTGAATTTCAAAAATTATAAAAACATTATCCATTAATCAATAAGAAGAAGCTATAAATTTTAATAACCCATACATGTTAAAATAATCATCATATATCATCATGAAATAAGGTAATAATGCAAATTACCATAAAAATTTATTAGAAACATGATATCTTCATTATTAATTTTATAGCACAAATTTTATAGGATATATTTCTTAAATACAAATCTATTGTAAACACCATCAATAATTATATTGCACACCTGTTGAAAAGTAGTTAATAAATTTTATGGTAGTTTTCACTTGTCTGAATTAATCATTTCATCATGTATTAACAAAATCAGAAATAGATAAAGTATTTCCTTTCCATAAATCATGTTCTATGAAATTTTAACCTTTCTACATAATATATTTTCATGGTAGCATTAATTATATGATTCTAAAATATTTAACTCAAAATTACTTCAGAAAAATCCTATATATTCCAAAATTCTTATAGGTAGTACATTGCTGATAAAATTTTAAAATTATATAATTTGTGAATAGGCATATTAATCATTCCAAATCATTTATATTAATATCATAACAAGATCATTGTACAATAGTATAATTGGTTTATATTACTTTGATTCTTAGGACATTGATTCGCATAGTATCCCATATCCTTAAAGTGTAAGCATTATTCATAGGAAACTTTTTACATAACCCTAAAATCAAGACCATGGGATCCTTTTTCACCAAAAATGTAAAACAAATCCCATTCACTTTAAGATAGTACCCAAATGTTTCATTCCACAATTATCACATGATGGAACATACATGTTTCACTTCACATTCTTCGAATCATTCCCTTTCTAGTGGTTCTGAGAGGTCATCTTCATTTCATGGATTAATTCATATATATAAGAGTGGGAAATTTATTTTTCTATCTAATTAAAACCTGAATTTAATATCTCTTGTGATGAGAATACATGGGATACTATTTACCTTCGAATTGCCGGCATAATAGCATGAAAGATAAGATCCTCTTTACTCTTCGGATCATGTGAATTGGTGGAGTTCACATTCCATCAGCTATGTATGATTTCTAAATAGTGGAATGCAATAGATTAAATCATAAAATAATTTATCAACCCAAAAATTGTTGAAAAAATAACATGATATGGATAAATTATGCATATCTAGTATCATAATTGTAGACATGATTTCTTTGGGGATATCATTACTTTCAAGTCCTTCATAATTATTTGTAAAGGTAATGTGAATAATCCTATGTGTATCCCCCATGACTATCAAATTAGGTTGGTAGTGAATCCCATCGTCTTGTAATAGGTTACACCATGATTGGCCCAAAACACATTGTTAGAGTTATTACTCCTAGGAACATCTATTCTAGAAACACACCCACTTGTATTATTTTGGTAGGGATGTATTTATAAGATTACCCGCATGATCTTTTCTTTACTAAAATTCCTGTTTATTCATTTATATTTGTCCTCAATTTCAATCTAGGGTAGTTATCCCTAATAAATGATTTAAAATTATAGTTATTTGGTTGCTGCTAAACTTAGTAAGATACAAACTGTAATGCCCCAACCTAAGATGCCCAGAGAATATATATTATTTTATTACATTATCATGATTACTAGGAATAACATCTCAAAGGGGTGATCAATTTTTCAGTTTTGGTAATCCATATAACAAACATGATATAGATTATTCATTCATTAATCAAAAATAAAAACATTATAAATAATAAATTGAAATAAACATCATCCTTGAACATATTTTTAATGATTTAGTATTCATATCATGGTGAAGGGAATCAAAATAAGGGTGATATCAATTTATTTGTAAGGGTTTTTAAAAAAAAATAAGTAATGAATAAATATTAATAAATTAACATTGTAATATTAATAACTATTGACAAATTACATTCAGATAAGTTGATAAGGAAATATCAATATAGAAATGCAAGAAACTGAATTTCATTCCATCTATGTCAACAAGATGAGAATGAAACTTATCTATAGATATAACGATGAAAAATATAATTGATGAAGAATAACAGAATAAAAATGAAGGAAATTATTAGCTATTTAATTCCTTGTTTCCTATGTATATGTAACATATACCTTCATGTATTTTCAATAGATAGTCTATAACATATCAGGTAAAAACCCATCTGATTCGTCTAAATGATTCATCTCATGAGATTACAAATGCGTGGAGGGGATATCTATAATAGGGCCAAACCTAACTTATACATGTCAAAATAATTCATCATATAACAAATAAATACCATTAATTATAAAATACCCATATTTAATAAAGAATAAATATTTATTGATAATTTATCATTGTAGGATAAATAATAATAACGATTTTTGAAATTAAAACATTCCTATGTGAAAAATCATTAAACATTCCAAAGTGTCCAATATAGCATTGAAACAGTTAAATAATAATTCCCCATTAATTACATGAAACATATAATATGATGACAGTAAGTATATTAAATATATATATATGGTTAATAAGGCATTATGTACAACAAATGAAAGTGAATTTGTGTGTACTAAAATATCTCAAAATTGAATGTAAATTTAGACGAAATCCATTTCCTTAATCTTTATTTTCTTTAATGGTATTTACTATATATCATTGTAATTTAAAATATGTTTAACCACATATAAAAACAATAATATTATTTATAATATATAATATTAATTCCTTATAATATTTTATTACCCATTTTTTACCACTCTTTTAACAATTACATAATTTTAGGTGTTAATTTCCTAGTTTTCTTGAGTATGTTTTAAAATATTATTTTTTATATCTCTACTAAGATAATTTCTAATAATATATAGAATTTAAAACATGGATAAATTATCATATATAAAAATTATATACTATTTTATATTATTACATTATTTTTTGAGATTATAAATGATGTGCACCATTCATGGAGACTGTAGGTCATACATATGAAGGAACGCTACATTCATAACATTGTAGAATTAAAATAAAGAAAAATAAATTATTAATATGTATATAATAATTCCATTATCATATGGTTTTTATATTTTTTACGTATTTTTTTAAAAAACATATATTATATGTTCCATTTATGGAATGAATGATCCATATCGCTTTGATGGGTACATAGTCCACACTTCCTCAAATTAAATTTTCATATTTTCAAAAGATGGAAAACATAAAGGTATGTCATAAATAAAAATTAAATAATAATAAATAAAATATAAATATCATTAATATATTATATAAATAATGTGCCCATCATAATGGCCACCATGATATGTGGTAAATGAAAAATGAACAATCAATGTCATATGAGGAAATAGATCGTCTTACACAAAAACAATATGATGGTTAACCATTATATGAATGTGTTTGAATGTATAAGACTAATAATTTACATAAAAAATAATAATATATTGTGCATAATGTTTTTATATAATCATAGAATAATAAAAAATTAGGGGTTATTAATGGGAATGAAACTAGAGATCACGAGAGAAGACGTTACCTCTTAATCAGGTAAGTCAATTCTATTTGTACCAAAAGGATTCCGTAGATTTATTCCTACCCAAAGTGATACTTATATGTTTATGGAAGGGATTTTAAAAGAATAATGGGGAATAGTTAGGATGATTCAATATGGCTTGAGATGTGTGAGGAAGGGGTAGAGTGCTTGTCTTTTTATATTAGAGGGGGATTGGTTCTCTTATAAACACCAAAAGTTATTCATTAGTGGGTTTTCTACCTTATATAAAGTAACAAAAATGGGATAATTATATATTAAAGTATAATCATGTTTGACTAAATGATACACCATGAAAAAATATTTTCATTATATTAAATTGTATCCTTAAATTATACGATACTCAAATTTTATCATTTTATTGTTTATAAAAGAATCTAGTTTTCTAATCTAATTAATGACACCATTATGAATAAAATAAAGATTGATTTATTATAATATATAAATATTAAAAAAATTTAATATAATATTTGATTTTGAGAATAAAATGATAATGTGTTTAGAAAAATAATTTTAGAACAAGTGCATACGATGCGCTAAAACGCTACTAAAACCCAGACCCTGTTAAAAGTATTTTGACATTATATGGGCCAATGTATTAGTAATAAAAGATATATTAGACAAAAAAAATAATATATATTTTATTTATTAAAATATAAAATTACCATGGAATAATATAGTATTTTAATTAACATTAAATACTTTAATAAAATTCCCTTTATTGTAAAATAACCTTAATGTCAATTTTCAGTTTATTTATTTTATTTTAGTTTTAAAATATCCATATAATATTTGAATTAAAATATATTAGTATTTAATATGTTTAACATTATATATTCATCTACAAAAAAAATGCAATCAATTAACTTCACAATTAATATTTATTGTATCATTTATTTTTGATAGTTATTAACTAAATAATCAATACATTTAATTTTATTAAGATGTCTTAGTAACTAAAACATATCAGAAGATTATTGATAAATTATTATGATAAAAATAGCCCATATATCATTTAAAATGATATGTATAATCAAAAATATTTTTTCACATATCTCAATGTTTTATAAATATACATGGTAAGAAAAGATTTCTTTTTGGTTTTTTTACTTAACCATTTATATAGGCCAATTCCATTTCATAATATCCCAATTAGCCATTAAAGTATAACCATGTAGTGATATGGTATAATTATTGGAATATTATTTCCTTTGGACAAGTTTTCTAGTCATTTTGGTGCTCATGATTAATGTTCAGTCACTTATTACGGTAAATCTTACCTTAATCATCGTTAATAATTTTAATCAGAGTTAGTAATATTTTTATTCAAAAAATATGTTGATCTTATTAGAAAAAAAATATTTTACTAATTAAAATATTTTATTTAATTTTATAAAAATTCAAATCATAGATATTGGAAAATAATGATTAACGATTATCATTCACATGTGGCACAAATGTAATTTTTTAAAGTAGAAATGTTCAAAAGTTCAATAAGTTTATATATATAATTTAGAAATAAAAATTATTCAAATTACCTCAATTGAATTAATATCTAAATAAATGATATATAATGTCTTTAAAAATAAATTTAATGTATAATTTAACAATATTCATTATTTAATTCAAATTTTTTTAAAAAAAATTTCCATAATTTTAACTATTCCTTAATAAATGAATTTTCTAAAAATAAATCCCATAATATCAATCTATTTTAAATTAAACATTATGAATTCCTAAATTATGTTTATATAAAATAATAAATTCATTATTGTATTAAAATTAGGTTTAAAATTTTTTTTCAATTAAAATTTTGTAACACTCAGCCTTTCATACAAGATAATCTTGTGTTTTTTATTTAATTAATCTTCACATGTTGTTGTGTATAGAGATTTCTAGAAAAAAAGTTAAATATATTCAAAAATTAAAATATTTTAATGTATCTCGGTGTAAAACATTATATCTATATAGTACATAGTATTACTCAGAGATGAACCATGTGCATGGACTACGTGTTTTATTTAAGAGTTTATTTTGTATAAGTTTATATATAAGTTTAATCTTATTTATGATTATTTTATGGAATGGATATCAAAATTATGTATGGGTATTATTGGATTTTCCTCAGGAAATAAATTTGATCTAATGCTTATTTAAGAATAAAAAAATTCATAAATAATTTTTGGATGTCCTAAAACTTATATCTAGTCCTTGGGGATCAGGAATTCCCCTTAATCGCATGGAGAGTTAAATCAAGTTCCATTTCTGATGGCATACAAAGAATAGTTGGTATAAAATAACTTTAGGTTTGGGAAGTGGTGGAGAATCCCCTATAAAAATTAAAATTTATGATGAGATTTAGGGGGTGTTAAGTGTTCCCAATGTTATAATACACCTCAAAAGGGTCAACTTTTTTTATTAATTATTGGTGATTATGGGTTTATGAGTTTGGTAAAACTGTGTTTTTATAGAGCATGGAATAGATTATATAAGTTTTTACACTACTCGGATATTAAATGAGAGAGGATATATATGGTTATTCTTGGGTTTGGAATTGTCCCTAATATTATTTAGATGTTATCCCTTTTGTACTGATGTTAGATGGATCCCAAGGAGTTAATAGAAAATTTGGATGAGTTAATCCCCTTATGTATAATTAAACTATAGCTATAGGTTTGTTTCCCATGGATATAGTTTCACTCCTTTATAATGTATTATATTTCCCAAAAAGATCAATTTTACTACCTGGATGTTAAAAGGTTATTTTCTAGTATAATTTTCATGTATAAAGGTCATATAATGGTATTAGAGACTCAGTATTTTCTATTGGGGTGTATTGGTGTTTTGAACACTAATGGAGATGTTGTTAACCCTACCATTTAACTTTATTAATTTATATAATGTTTGTAATCATCATAATTATCTTTAGGATACTATAGATTCTATGTGGCATATCGAGCCTTCTACTTAGATTCATGCCATGCTAGAAGGATTAGTATGGATGTATCATGGTTGGTATGTTAGATCCTAAGATTTATTAGTGTTTTATTAATTAAATTATTATTGTTTTTATTTAAAAAAAGTATTCATCATTCCTAGGGTTATTACAATTAAATTTACTTATTTTAACAACATATATTGGAAACCATAATTGAAGGTTTCCAAATGATAATTATTTTCTCATATCCTGTAAAAGATAATTAGTGTGAATTTATTCCCTTATATTCCACTTTTAGGTTGAGTAAAAGTTGTATAATGTATTTGGTAGAGGACCAGTATTTCATGATCAAGCATGGCCAATAATATAGAGTGTGAGGATCAAGATGGAGTTTATTGAAAGATTTTAGTTTTCAGGTTTTAGGAATGACTTTTGGATATTAGTGATTTTATTTTTTTATTGAATTTATTTTATTTGTTTTCAATTTGTCAGTTCCCTAGTGGGTTATGAGTTATTGAAAAATAGAAATATCATGAGTTTATATTCTAAATTCTATTTATTTATGTAAAATTATTTTTTATTTATCTTCAATAATTTAATGTTGATGGATGTGTGTGTGATTAATTATTCCCATATTTATTAAACTATATTGGTGGGTATAATCTCTTAATTTAATACCATAAATTATTTTCCAATAGTCAGTAGCATCTATCATAAGGGTAGGAATTATAAAGCCCTTACGGTGATCCAGATTAGTTGACATTTATTTAAAATTTGTTTGGATCATTTCATTATTACTTAGAATGTTCTAGAAGAGGAAATGAGGACTTCTATAAGGTTAGTAAATCATAAGGATAAATAAAATGGAATTTGTATTATTATCTGAAGGGTTGTGAAAAGTCAATGTCACTGGAAATTATATTTCAAATTTTAATTCAAGGGTCAGTGAATCATTGAAGTTCTATCAGTGTATTTATAAAGTCTATACTCATGATTTATGTCCTAATACGACAAATGGGTGTTATTCATGTATGGAAAATTTAAATCAATTTAATTGTTTTGATTATTTCTCAAATTTTTGGAGGCTGAGATTCAATTTCAAAATACTAATATCATGCATGGGATACTATACCAAAATTGTAATGTTATAGAATTTATATTAAAAAATATGTTCCTAGGGTTGAAATGTTTTTTATAGGGGGGTCATATTGGTGATATGTAGTGTTATGGAGTCAGAAAAACTAATGTAAGGCTTGATGTACTGATACATGATTATAATTCATTGCAGTTTAGGTTACAATGGATCTTAGTGTGGTTTCTTATATAGTCAATGTTATTATAGTCCCTTTTAATTTATTTAGTATAAAAATATATATAATAGAAAAAAATTTACATGTTTTTTTTGTTTGGTATCTTATTTGGGATGGGATTGTGATTTATTTCAAGAAATGATCACCTAAATACACCGTTGGAAAAAAAGGGAAGTCTCCATAAGAATATAGCAAAAAAATTAAATTGATATTTTTATATTTTTAAGTCTATAGGATATAAACACTAATAATAAAGGGTTTTTATTTTATTATTGTAATATTTTAGTAGAAATATATTTGGGATCCCATTCATTAGTTCTAGAGATAAGTGATAAAAATTCCGACTTATAATGAATATTGTGTTTTTAGAGACTTGGATTATCATTATAACATTGAAGACTATGATATAGTAAAGATAAAAATAATCACATATCCAATAGAAGGGATGGTCCTTGGTAGAGGCGGAAAATTCTAACAAAATAAGATGACCCTATCTTGGATTCCGAACCATAAATATGTTTGGGTTGAGTATAGAGATGTTTGAGTTTGTGTAATGTTGAAAAAATCAATTTTATTAATATTAAAATTCAGTTTAACCTATTGTAAATTATTTATTGAATTAAATTGATAAAATGATATGTCTCTAGATGATGTATTTGGAAAATTTAGCATTTTCTGGTTAAATATGCCAGGTTAAAAAGGCAATTTTAGTTATATGGGTATGGTGATTTGGATTATTGATGTTTTATGTGTTAAAATAAATAGGTTAGTTATTTTAACAGGTTGAAATGGTTTAAAATATATTTTTATTTATTTATATTGATTAAACGGGTTAGTGAATTGATGTTCTTGTTAACCCTTTTATATACTGGCCATGTCTGGTCAATACATTTTTTTAAATGATTCTCATTTGTGTTTTGTATTAGGTAAACTCAACAAAAACATGACCCACAAACATGAATTTCCACATATAGTCCTCAGATCAGAATTATTTTATATTAATGTGGTTTTTTATTCAATGATGGATTGTTTTTAGGATGTGTTTGGTATTGATTTTACTAGATTACCTCTATAAGGGGGAGCACAATTTTTGTTTTTCATGGTACTGTGTATAAATCCAATAACCATTTCCCTACCATATGGTTCTAATTTTGCATATAGAATTGAAAATTATGTCAAAATGTATTCAATTTAACATATTTATAAGACAATGTGTTTCTATTTGGGGTGATCTAGTTATTTTTTAAGGTCGTTGAGAGCTCCTAACACCCCGATATTTTGAAATATTTTTTAATCATTAATAAATTATGTGTTTGATATCTTGTGTGGAAAATAACCAATTTTAGTGGAATATTTATTTATTAAAAAAATATTTTTTTTAAGTTAAATGAATCTGATAAAATAAATAACTTTGTGAAAATGGTAAAATTAATATAAATAAATACCATTATTATCATAAAATTTGTTTTGAAATGTGTTTTTGAATTATAATAATTTTTTTAATTTACCACCATTTTGGATTGATATCATTAAATAATATTAATAAAATTGGAGTTATAATTTTTTGAATCAATTATTTACATTCATGAAATGGTTTGGTAATGGTTAGGAATACTAGTTTAATAATTCATTGTTACATATAAATGATTTGTTTATGATCATTTATTAATATATATGTTTTATTGAATAAAATCACTCTTATTTAACTTATTATGATTTTGGAAGATTATTTTTTAATTTTTATAAAAAAAATTGTTTTTTTCCTTTATTTTCAATTTCATTGAAATAAATAATAAATTTATTTAGTGTGAAAAACTTATTATTTTTTAATATTGTTTTTTATATTCCCATTGTAATTTATCTTAACAAATTACATTAATATTCATTAATAAATTATTTTATTGAAATTTAAATATAATATATTAAATTAAATATATTAAAATTAATAATATATTTCTAACTAGGAAAAGAATGAGAATTAAAGCATTTTTATGCTAAAAGATACATTTTTTCTAAAAAATATTTTTTAAAATTTTAAAAATGATCATTAGAATTAATTTAATACATATTATGAAATAAAATAGGATATAATGTTTTGAATTTTTATAATAATAATGTTAATTTTTTATATTTTCAATTTCATTTTTTGTTATTAAAATAAGATTCCTTGGTAAAAAGTTTTGTTAACATGGTAAAGGAAAAAATGGTTGAAAATAGTTTTAAAATATGGGAAAATTAATTGAATATCAAAAAATGATTTATATATCATATTGAATCAGAGGATATAAAATAAACATAACCCTATATATACGATATTGGGACTATTTTTTTCTAATTTCCGATTAATGTGGCTTGAAATTATTTTAATGTTAATGGTATTTATAAGGGTGTCACTCTGCTCATTTATAAAATGGAGCATAATCTCATCAATTATTTCAAACTATGAGAATATTATATAAACCAAAATATAAAAAAATAAAATATTATATATCCTAATAAATCATATATATTTTTTTATCACCCAAATATCAAACTAATAAGGCTTAAGGTGCAAGCCAAAGGAGTTTACTCGATGAATTTGTTATTATCCTAAACATGTATTTCAAGATTATTTATTCATCCACTTAATAAATATTTATTATATTCCCTATAATATGGTGATATTTTTATTATAAATATACTTAAATGTTTTTATGTTAATTTAATAACCATTATCCACTCAAAATTCACAAATGAAAAATGAATCCATCAGTCACGCGTACTATCAGCCTATTTTCTTCAGGAAGAGTTGTATTTAATTTTTCATAATTTACTCTCATGGATTATTATGTAGATGTATTTAATTAATATGAATTATACCTATTAAATAATTATTATTTTTGAAGATAAATCATTTTTTAATTTATTTTAATTTCATCAAATGGGAAATAAAAAAACACACATGCACATGTGAAGATTACTGCCCAAAAAAAGAGATGTGATTCATTTTTTCTAAAAGTGATACATGTATGGTTATAAATGTTTATATAATTATTAAGTATTATATTTATGGAATGATTATAATTATATATATTATTAAACTATGAACAATGTCCTACTATAAGAATCAATGAATTAAAACACATATGGAAAACAAAATTGATGACAGTGGAATATTGATTTTAATGACGAATAGTTAAGAATTGTGTAATTTTAAAAAGTAAGGTAATAATATATAGTTATATTGTTCCAAATTAGTCCATATTATATATTTTTGGTAAATCTAAAATTATTATATATGGGTCAATAATGCGTATGAAGAAATTCAAGACATGAGGTAAGAGTTTATGTTATAATCGCACAATTTATAAGGATTATTTATGTATCAATTTCGGTTGTATATAATTCTATGTTATTTTTCATTGAAAACCCTCATATATACTTATAATATATTTTTCATAGGTTTTTATGTATAAATTCTATCCCCCCACTCACATTTAGTCAGAAGGACCAAATTAATTGTTTAATGGAAAAATCACATTATTTCCCCATTTTGGACGATAATCAGTCTCTTTTATGTCAATGTTCATTAAAAATATTACTGGATATTATTTTATATAATAAAATTATTTTTTAATTAAATTTTAAACAATTTTATATATTATTTTCAATGGTTTAAAAAATAATCATTATAATTTTTTCTATAAAGGATATGTTAGACAGTTTATAGAAGTGAAATGATATTATTTTTTAATGTTTTCCAATAGAATGTATTTTTACATAGTAATGTAAATTTGTTGTTAAAATGCTTCCATTACGAGATTAAATGGTATTTAAAAAGAAAATAAGATTTATTTCTTCTTATAATTTTTTTTGTTACATAATATTATATTTCGTAATTTTTTTTCAAAGATTAATTTTAATGAATTTACAAAATTAATTTTTTTATCTATGTTAAAATACTGTAAGTATTATTAATATTTTATTTTTATATTCACTCATAATTCATTCCAAATTATTTTATTAGATTTTATGTTATTACAATTATTTTATAATTATGTTTTCTTATAACAAGATTCAATAAAACCTTTTTATCATGATTGTTTTCATGATCTTATTACATATTTATTAATGGTTTATAATCATGTGATGAGTGTATATTTTATAATTTGGAAATTAATAGTGTAATAGTCTATATATCATTACCATTAATAGATCATAAGTATTTATCACAAATGAAAACTTTACATAGGTAGTAAGCCAATGAACAAGGGGTTACACGAGTTGTTAATCCATTCCCTTGAGGGTACCCATGTTGTTATTCAAACTATTGGAAGGTTCACTGGTGGTTAAAAACAATTACTATCAAACTAATTTCTTGGATGTACGAATATAAATATTATTCCTCTACACATTTTTATTGCAAAAAATTAATTCATATAATTATGATAAGTTTAAAAAATCGAGTAATTTTTTATTGATGTTTCTACACTTTTATAACATGGGTGTTTTGTCATGAAAATTTTTTATTCTATGTCTTATAATTTTTATTGATGAATATGTAGCCATGTTTTCATAAGTTATTATCATGTTCTCATACTCTTAGTGTTATTTTATGTTGACATACGACCACCAATTAATATCCCCCTTGATTACTATTACTAAGAATGTGATGACATCCTTTATTTTTTTTCATTTCTCGGGGTTATAAAAAATGATATTAAGTGTGATATGTTTAGTAAAGGTAATATTAGGAATAAAGTTATGGATATTATTGATGATCATTAATGAAATTAGATTATTATATATCTATTATAACAATACACTAATCCTTTACATCCCTCAAGTGTTTATTATTTTGAGATGTATCTAATATAAATAAATAAAATTATATAATATATATGAATGTGATGTTTTTGTTTCCTTTAACATCTAAAAAATTCATTGACTATTTAAGGTTGAAATATATTTCAATCATTAACTAATACCAATTATCACAAATTAATTAATTTTTTATATAAATAAGAAGATCCTAATGGTTTATGAAAATTTATCTTCAATCGGGTTATCATAGGATTATAATGAATGATTAAGATGTTAAAAATATGATTCTTGTTACCATATATGGATATTTCTGAGTTTTTACAAATATAATTCATCTTGATTAACATATAAAAAATTTCATGGATTTGAGTTTTTTTCAATATTATCTTGATTTCATTACAGTCATATTTATTAATGATATATGGATGTAATAAATACATTACAAGGAATAATGTAATAATTTTACACTCTCTAGGGAATATTGAGATCTCAGAGATTATATATTAACATAGTGAAATGTATTTTTGGGATTTTAAAGTTGTAATTTCATGGATATGTTTTTTTTCTAAAATGAATTTCCTCTATAATGATGCACTAATGAAGATAATTCTGAAAGATTACCTTGTACAGTGGGGGAGTCATAGAATCCCATTTTTAATTTTTTTCATAAATTCAACGTTCATAAATATAAGAAAAATATTTAATTCCACCAACTGTTTCATAATCTATTTAATGGAAAACTAATTTATAGCAAATTTAAATAGAATTGCTTAAATATGGATATTCTTCCTTCTCTATTCATAGATTTTTTAACTCCATGTTATTTTTTAATTGAATAATCCAATTGGGTATCCCTATAAATATTTACCAATGTTCCCTTTCAAAACTCGAATGAATTTATTAATCTCTCGGGTGCTAAAATTATATTTACAAGTGATTTTCATCATTCAAAATTGATCACAGTGCCAACGTAATTTTTCACTCTTGAAAATGAGAGGAGAGGGATTCTTATCTCTAAATACATCTCAAAATATTTATACAATAATTGATTTGACAACATCTTGTCATCTCTATGAAATATAGATTTTTAATATGTTTGGTCAACATTATAATAATATTAATAAATTCTATTCTACTAATTGGATCCTAAAATCAATTCCATGAAAAAATTCTATAAAATTGTAATTATTTTTTGTTGGTACATAACATAATACCCATGCCACCTATCTATAAAATATTAAAAATATTATTAATTTAAAATGACATGTAATATTTTTATAACATTTAAAAAAGAAATAAATATTTATATATGTTTATTTGATCATTAAATAATTTTGAATCCTCACATAAAATTATCAAACATTGAATAATAAAATATTCATTTGATAAAATAAATTAATGTAAAATATATATGGAATTTAACTAAAATGATGTATATATAGATATATTTATCTATTTATGTTTAATAAATTTGAATTAATATTTATTTTAATATGTTCACTAAACATATGAATAAATAAATATTACATTACATAACCTATTACTATGTAGTAAATGGATTTAATTCTATTAATATATTCTAAACTCGAATATTTCATTATGAAATTTTTATGATCAACATAAGTTCAATAAATATTATTCTTCGAGCATGGGATAAATTTATTTTTAAACCTAAATTCAAGAGAATTTGATGTCTTTTGGATACCTTAATGTGGAACCCTTTAATACCACTTCTCAATTGAAATTTTTATAACTTACCTAAAATCCATCATTGGAATTTTACAATAATTCAATGAACAAATATAGAAAGAAGATAAAATAACAAATACAATGATCGTAATATGAATTATACTATGTAATCTGACCCCTTTTTCAAGTGATATATCATCAAGAATGATGCATACTTGTTTCATCACCCTATTTACTTTATTTATATATCTTTTAGTTTCCAAAAAAAATTACCATTACCCATGGAATCCATGGGTTTTTTCAAACACTTTCATATAAATAAATGGTGTAGAGATATATAATTTACTTTAATCAAAAGATAAAAATCCCATTTTTACTATTAATTTAATACCATATCACATATGGTATACCCCCATATATTCAACATAACAGTGACCATATGTAATTAGGTTCTTTTATATATCAATTTACCAAATTCACGATACAAATTAACAAGAATATCACATCAAAGGACAAATATATATACTTGTATATTGTAATATCTACAAATACAAAGAATATGTTGAATTATAAATAGTGTATCTATCCTCATGACCTCCATTATTATAGATCACTACATCTAAAATTCATATGAACAAGTCACAATGATTATGGGTCTCCTGTAGCTAATTTCCTGACATCATCTTTGTCCCATTAGATTGATGTATCTGTCTAATAATAAAAATTATTTAAGAATGTTATCTTGAATTCTCAACATTATCATTATAGGTAAAACAATACATAATAGTTTGTTGTGATAAATATTTCTAATATAATTTTAGATTAATATTTTGTATAATTATAAGAACTTTGTGATATGAATAAATATTTTCTGAAAATCAAAAATAAAAAAATGGTTTAAGGAATAAAAACCAATATAATACTATTAATACTAGTACTAATTAATGTTATGTCTAAAATTACTATCTCTCATATTATTCACACTTATAATTATGTTTCTATTTATGCACCAAGACTAACCCATTTGGAATTCTGTCTATACAACTAATTAAGCACCATCTCTATGAGATTTGTTCACGATTTGATGATTTTAAAATATATGCATACTACTAACATGGTTATTTATATTATGTGATATAATAGGATTATATTTAATCGTAATCCATGAGTAACATTGAGATTATCCATCTCATATCACTATCATTATCATAGCTTTGATTTCAAATCAAACTAATTGTTATATAATTCATATTGTTATGACATCAAAACTTTTAATTATTTTATCGATACAAAAATAACTTATCCCCTATAAATTTTGAGTACTTGGGGAACGTTTTAACTTTTTCTAGACTAAATTATCCTGAATGTTACTATATATAACCTGGGATAAATTATATATCAAATAGAAATTATTTAAAAAATATACTAGTTCCAAATAATAATTGAAATAAACACAAAATCGTTCTTCATTTCTCAATCATATGTATTTCTATACCATGTTAATTTATATAAATCACAATGTTGAAATAGACACTTTGATCTATATCACTAGTTCCATATACCTAGAATATAGATTTATTTATTTATGATTTTTAAGGAAAAACATTTTTTAAACACATTGTAATGAGTTGTTGTTTTACTATCATGTTTCCATTTATAAAATATCATTTACATATTTACATTGAATACATTTACATTATAGTCAACCTTCAATTTCCATATAACATTACTACCTCTATTAATGTATATGAGTGTTTTATTCATAAAAATAAACATGTAACTTTTATTGGTGACTAGAAACTAATATATCAGTGGTTCAATATTTTACATTTTTAACCAACATAATATATCTTATCTATAGAATAAATCATATCACTAAGTCTCGTGAATAATATATTTATGTATGAGTCATATGAATCTCAATCATTTACGTTATTTTAGTGTATCAATCTCCTACTATATATTTTGAATAAATGAATCTTCTAAAGATATGGTATTTTTCCTTTATGATCATTTTAAGATACACTCTATGTCAAATGATTCAAGTTTCTATCTCTAAATACACATAAAAAACACTATTTATTTTTTTAATAATATATAAACTATTCTTGATTTACATTAATAATATTAATCATATATGATCTTGATACCAACTTTGTAGGAATACAATGTTAAGTGTGTATAAATATTTTTTTAGTATTTGTTAATGAATGATTTTTTTTATTCAATATGAATGATGTATTTATTTATATATTATCCACATTTATCTAATTGTAATTACATCATATCCTCTATAATTTGATTATTTTCATCAATTTTATATTATACAATAAATTAAGGGAATTTTATTCACATCTCATTAAATAATTATATCAGTATATAATAATTACATTAGTAGAATTAATTATGTAAAAGAATACTTCTCAATGAGCGTATTTATTTTTTTTAATATTTATTTCATTCTTGGGATTTATCAATTTATTATATATTCAATCCATTATTAAATGAATTTAACCGAAATACAAGATGATATTTTATTGTTGAACATAAAAAAATCCATGTGGGTTTAAAAATGAAAAAAATATTAATGAAATGGTTATGAATAAAAAATAATAATTATTTACAAAAAATATAATTATTACACTATTAAATATAATGTGATAATATTTCATAATTAATTCTACAATACCTTCCCTATTAATTATCTAATGATCCACATAATCTATTGTATTCATTGATAATATACTTGGTTTTCATATGCACATAAAAATGTAAACGTAAAAAATATTATCTAATACCCAACATGTATAGTTATAAATTAATTATTTTTATTAAAAATATAACTGAATATTCTCATTTATTGTTCATAATAGTCTAGTTCGTCTTAAAATTTAGTTTTGTTCCACAAAAAAAAAATTCCTCCTATTTATTTCTATCTTTTTGAATATTTCATTTTATAGTAGAACATTGATCAGTACTATATGGGAAATTCAGTATATTTGGCCTCTTGATCATTTCCATCTTCTTCTCAACTATAAATATTATGGAACTATATTTCTCCATTTATTTTTATCTCTGTAGAATCATTTTACAAATTATCCATAATATATTTTTCCATGTGATTCTTGTTAAAATAAAAAAAACATTTTAGACATGGAGCTATAGATGAGAGAATAATATCAATGGACAAATATTTTCCCAACATGAATCTAAATTCAAATATAAACATAATTTACCCTATAACTATAAAAAATGAGGCCTTATAGAACTCCCACTACTTTCCATCATGTAAATTGTGCTTCATATATTTCATTTAAATATTTTTTGACTCTCTCCCGGGAAAGCTCCTCAACATGAGACAATATAGAGTATTCATATATATATATATTCATGTTTATTTTCGAGTTCATTTAATATTTATGATATAATAATTCATCATATATCCAATGCACCATCCAAATATCACCAAAATACATCCTTATCATACTCAGTGGAATCTAGAGGAGGCATAGTATGTACTGATGATTCAAATTGACAATATTTATTCTTTTTTTCAAAGTATGATGTGTAAAAACTTATACCATTGCTATAGATTTGAAATAGTAATGAACTATTAAATTATCTAAAATTGACAAAAATAATTGTTAATTAAGGTTATTAATTTCCATTATATAAAGTATTAAAAATATATTATTAATTTATATTGATTTCTAATTATGATATAATTAATTTAATATTTAATTATATCTCCAACTATTGTTCCAAATAAAAATATCTACTATTTTTAAATTTGAAATATCATGTCACTAGGATATTATTATGTAAGATATCCATATTTCTCACTTCATAACTCTAATTTAGGACATTAAAAATTATTCTATGGTATTTAGGATGGATTTTATCTTTCAAATTACATTAAATTTCATATAATTGAATTTTTTCTAGAATCACCAATCCTGATATATTATACTCAAGATTCTTCCATACTGTTCCCCAAGTTATTTTCTATATATTATGGAAAATTATATTTATTATAATTTGGATATGTTGACCCAAAAATTTTATAATAAAACATCGATAATTAAATTCACCCAAACAAGTTAAATACATATTCTTTGAACTACGATTATATTATAATTCCAATTATGAAAGGAAATTAATGAAATAATATTTTATATTGAATTTTTAATTAAATATTATGCATGAATTACATTATTTAATTCTTTACATTATTGTTACAAATTTATGAGAAACAAAAAAGAATAATTTAACAATATAGGATAATATAATTTTTTCATATTTTAAAGTTGTTCATTCTTTTTTAGGATATCCAATTTTATCATTTGTACACTTTTAAAATTAATTTATCAGAGATGATAAAAAATAATTGTCTATGGATGAAAAATGTGTTATGTACACATTATTTAATTTTTTCATAGTGATAAATTTAATATAAACACATGTTTAATAAATAAAATAAATAAACCATGCATCATATAAATAAAAAATAAACATAACCCTATAAAATAGAATAAAAAGATATGAAATGATCATATTCATTATTTACTGGTTATTTTATCAATTTTTGATTTACTAAAATAGACAATATGTGAAATAACTCTTTGGGTGTTAGCATGAAAGTAGTTATTGAATCCACTATCCTTTTATATATCATCTTATTTGGATCCATTTTACTTTTGGTTTTGAACGTTTCTTCTGAAAAGGATCTCCACACCTTACAAATTTACACTCACATGTAAGTGATATGTAATATTTGTTTTGGATTACTTTATTTGACCTCAGAAATATATGATCATACATAACAAAGGATATAGGGATGATTCAAAAACCATAATATATAATTTAATAATAATTATAATTAAATTAATCATGGTGTAAATAATTTCATTAATTAAATATATCCAATAAAGACAAATGTTGGAAAATTATTATGATCATTAAAAAAATGAAAAAATAATTTCGTTGAATAGTTGATAATATTAATTTCTATAGTTATATTTTAAGATAAATAAATTAAAATTTTGTCTTTTTTCGGTCTAAAAAATGTTCAATGAGAATTATTTAAAGCCATTAATTAGTAATAATAAATAAATTTATATTATTTATATTTATATTAATTTAGAACATGGTAAGTACTTCATGGGTTATATTACATCTTTATCTCAGGTAATATTTTATACATTGATATGGGATTTAATTATCAAATGATGTGCCATGACACATGAATATTCATATCATATGTTCTATATAATAACCACAAGATTTTATATGAAATGCATGACTTATAAATTGTATACAAAATGTTGTTATATAGTTTACATGTAATACTATTTGGTCAAATCAATGTAGAAAATGTGATGTGTTTGACTATATAGTGCACCATTAATGAATGTGGAATGTGCAAATAGAAATCCACTTAAAGGGAATGACGTGTGACCAATGTTCACAGGAAAAGTTTCGTGTGGGCCAATATGAAAATAATTTTAAATAATAATGAACAAAATTGATTATTCTATGGTAAAACATGATGGTTTTTTGGTATTAAAAAATATACATGAAAAGGCCCTCATTTTTTTCAATAAATAAAATACTATAAATCCAATGAATATGTCAAATTTTCTCTTGAATTTTATACAGAAGATAAGAAAATTTTAATTAATAATTAATTTAAATATAATTAACTAATTGATGATATTATTTTTTATCAATTAATTTTTTTTACCTCTCTATTTCATTATCAATGTGTTGAATAATCCAGTTGGTGATCCATCTAATTCTATCTACACATGATCCACAAAACAACAAATGATAATATTGATTAACCAAGAGAAAGATTGAGATGTAAATATGAACTATGTCACTCATTTTTATCACAAAAATTGAAATCATATTTTTTCACTCTAAAACAAGATAAGAGGATGAATATTTTCTAAATTTTCTCTCTAGAACATTACATGAGAATTTAATTGATGGTCTCTTTTTATCATCATGACACATATTGCATTTATATAAAATTTCCACATTAAATGAATAAAAATATTCGTTCATATAATTCAATGATAAATAATATTCCACATCATCCTCCACTTGATAAAAATAAAATAACTAATTTTTTATGTATATAAAATATAAATCCAATGTAACCCTTCTCTTGAATAATAATAACAATAGGGTTAATATTTTAATTATAGGTATAATATATGAATATCATTTCTTATAAAAATACATTTATTTAAATGATGTTAAAAATATTAATAAGATCATTAACTTCATTTGAATATACAAGAACCATTGTACTTATATAATAATTTTATTTCATTATGTAATTAGATAGTTAAATTTATTATAAATTAGTTATGTAACACATAATATGAAAAATGAACATGTTTTATTAAAAAAAATTATATTTAAATTTTTATAATTTTATTTTTAGGTAATTAATTCTATTAGTTAGATCATAAAATAAAAATAATATTCACAGCATTTTTGAGAATTTTATAAAAATGAGTATTTTTAGCGAATAGTGATAAATAATTATTCTTCTATAACTTTATATTAATTTAAAGTAAATTTATGTTTTGAAATTGTTTCCAAATCAATTACATATTTAGAATCATTATTTTTATATTTTTTAATTAATACCCTTTTCTTATTTGTCAATATGAATTATGATTATTGTGAAATTTATTACCTTAGTAAAAGGTAAAAAGAGTTGTTATGCATTAAAAATAATTAATAAGGCCATAATTTTTTATCCTATTTATTAGTGTATGATATTAATTCATACATTTAAAAAAAATTATAATTTATTTAATTAAATAAATCTTTTCATGAAAAAGAATTAGATATTATTAAATACATTCAAAGTGAAGAAAATTGACAATGTTATTTTTAATAAGTATAATATTTTTAATATGTGGTTAAATAAAAGATATTATTGACTATTAATATTATTTTTAAAGATAAATTATATCACTTCATTAAAGAAATTACATTATAATTTTTAGATGTTTAATAATTACACTAAATTCTGACACAATGTTGAAACTATAATTATCTAAAAAACAGAACAAATCAAATAAATGATATCAATAATATTAAAAGAAAAATTACTTTATATATTTATAGATATAAAATAATTATATATATGACCTCGATATTACAAGGATATGATTAAATAGTTGGTTAAAATTTAACATTTTGTCATAATGTTATAAAAATTTAGGTTAGTGAATTTTATAAAAATAAATATATTGATATTTTAGGGGAATGAAATTTTATTAAATTATTTAAATATAATGAAAATTATTTTTAGATATCAAAATATATTGTTTTTGTCTAAAATTTAATTAATTGGTCCTTTATGATCCATTTGAAAACATATAAGTAAAACATAATTCCATGTAATATTAATTTTATTTATAATCATGATTAAAATTACATGGTTTACTAAGGGTTCTTCCAAATGATAATGCTAAAAATAAGACCAAAAAATATATATAATATATATTTTTATCATATTTATAACTTTTTAAAACATATCTTCAAATACTTGTGAATTTTTTGTAATTTTAATAGAATATTAATTTTGAGTTATTTAATACATTGAAAAATTCTAAATCTGACTCTCACCTAAATGATAAATTGGATCAACGAATCCCATTTCATCACACTTGAAAACGCATATGTATTGAAAATTACATAGAAATATAACTTCAAGGAATCCCTCCCTAAATTATAGAGTTCATTTATTTCATAATATAATCCTTAGTATTCTTTAGATGTTATGTAAAGTCATACTTCCAATGAAGAGGTATAGTTTTTATTTTCATGTTTATATTTGTTTATTCATCATAATTCTCCAATAAAATCATAATATTTATAAAATAATATCTTTTTTATCCTCCAATTACCAGGAATTTCTTTTATTTTCATGTCCTATATAAATCTCCACGTCTATCAAATGGGAATGGAATTAACCATTCATGTGTACGGAAGACTACCGCCTGATGAACGGATTTAGTTTACTTTCCATCACCATCACTCAATACTGGTTAAAATTATGGAATTAAAATTTATATATGATATTAATGACAGATTATACATTTTATAATCATAAAATATCTTTTATTTTCATTATTTTCCACGAAAAAAACAATGATAACATTTTTCGTGCATGCGTGTGAACAACCACCTCCATGAAGCAATGTGAATTTTTTCCATAACCATATTTTAGTTGATTTAAAAGTTATATTAATGTATAGATATTATAATTATTTATCTATTAACCTTCTAAATATGGTGTTAGAATTAACTCTTTTATCATATTCTACGAACCTATGTAAATTTGGACATGTGGACCGAATTATGTAAAAACATATGACATTGATGTAAATAAATATGTGGTGGTAATAACATGGTAATAAGTTATATAAAATGGATAATAAACATAAATTAACATCTCATAAAAGTAAATAATAGTCTTAGGTTTATGATTTTGGAAGATAAAGTACATATGTTTCAAATTGAGAATCTGGGTAAGGGAAGTCTTAACTCTATTTTGTTTTTTGAGATAAACATCCTCTTCATTGATTATTCCATGATTAGATTATCAGTTAAATGTTTTTTTGTTAAATTTTTATTTGATTACACTTTTTATGTGTATATAATTTTGATACACATTACATATTATTTTATTGATTCTCACATCAATGATAGGATTTATAAATGGATTTCTTTTAAAAACATATTTCAGTATTTATTTTTTCAAAATTAAAAAATGGAATGTATTTTTAATTAAATGTAATGAGTGAATTTTCCTTATTTAATGATGCCTTATTGTTTTGAATATTCATTTACAATATTATATGGTTATTTATAGATAATTATTTTCCATTTCATGGGCAGTTTATTATTTTAATATAATTTATTATAGTGAAGCAATTTTTTATTATCTAAGAATTTATATTTTTGTCTTCATTATGATTATTTCGAATTGTTTATGATGATGGTTGTTTCTTTTATAAGCCAAATAAATGTGGTTCCATGATGTTCTCAAAATGCATTGGCTGTGTTGGAATTTTATCCAGATAGTTATTCCATGTTAATATTTGATTGTTAAATCCATGTATATCAAGGACGGTTATTTTACGGAATCCTGGAGGGCTAAATTACATGGAATCTATGAGGGTTAATAAATAAGTATGTATGATTTTAAAATTATTCATCAATTTACCTATATTTTATATTTTTTTATTTTTTTATTTTCATATGAATCTCTTATGTTCCCATGTTATGTTATTTGGTTTTTGTTCAAAGGAAAGTATATGTAACCTCATATGGGTGAGAAGTAAAAAATTTTGAGATTTTTTTTTTAGTTTATCATGATTATAATGGATGAATTAGTAATTTTATATCTTCTTTAATATTTATTTTCAATTTTTTATGGATACATTCGGGGGGAAATGTGAATCATTGAGTAATAAAATATTTATTTTGGCCAACAGTTTATTTTAGAACAGGATATCTTGTTTGAAGTAACATTGACTAACAGTTTCATTCTTTGATTTTTTTACCTTACTGAGATTTTTGTGATAATAGTTAATTTTAAATTGTTTTTATCCAATAATAAGGATGGGTAAGGAAATTGAGGGGGTCCAAATGAATGTAATATTGAATTATCATCCAAAGAAACCATTATTTAATTTCTAAAACATTTTTTTTGTAGAAAAATAGATTTTTATTGGAAGCATGCACATTATATTATGTTGTTTTTATATATGAGTTATGATTATATTCAATAATACTATTTACCTAAAAAGATCCTCCAATGTAAGAAATTTAATTCATTACATATGTAACAAGATTTTGTAATTTCTATAGATGAAACCTTATAATTAGTATAAAAGGATGTTTATATAACCTTAGAGGTTACAATAATGTTAATATAATACCCTTAAATGGATTCAAAATATGGTAAAGTTGGAATAGAATTTAAATACATACATATTATTTATCTAAAATATGTATATTCAGAATGGTTTTTCATATAGGAAAATGGGATACTATGGTGGGAATAAATCCATAGTAAAACATCCATCCAAATTAGCATCCCGATATAGTGTGATTTGGGATAGAGATGTTTGTCTTAGTAATATATTGGTTAACACAATTCATAAATGGTAGTGGCATCCATTTTGAGAGTATCTAGATATACCATAGAGAAACATGTTAATATTAGAACATTTAATATGGAAACACCCTCCAGTATTTAGTGAATGTTATGACCCAGTGTTAGATAAGGGATGGATTAAAGACATAGAAAATACTTTTTGATATTTTGGGGTATTACGATCATGAAAGGGATATTCATTAAATTTATTATTGTGAAGTTGAATCTGACTAGTTTTGGTCAATGTTCATGAATATTAATGATTTTGAAGGGAATAATTCCTCAGAATGGGATGAATTTTGGAATTATTTATACTAAAAATATTTTCTTAATGTATTTTCACTCATGATTGTATAGAGATTCATGGATTTGAAAAAAATTGAATAAGAACAAGTGGCCACATTTTAATAAATCATCTCTCGACTAGAAAAGAAACCATTAAATTTTATCCATGATCATGATAATAACATGAATCATTTTTACAAAGGATTGAATCCACAATATTGAGGGGAATTACCATCCCATGAATTCCAACGTTATAAAAAACATGTTTGATGTTTTTATAGTATAGGAATGTATTATTTTTACGACCATGTATTTTATGAAAATAAACACAAAAAAGTTTCATATTGCATGATATGGTTAAAAACCAATCAAATAAAAATAATGGAATGATAATCCAATATCTAGTTTGTGTATAGTGTGGAAAAAATAACTATGAAGAATGCATTTAAATATCAGGGAAGTTATTCTAATGGTGTATTCATAGACATATGTCCCCTGATTGTACGAAAAATTATATTGGTTATGGTTTGGTAAATTATTATAAGATTCCTATAATTTTTTTATGTGGTGAGATGCTTTTCCACTAATTCATAAGATTTTGGACCATCATGCAAAGTGATATCAGGTACATTGATTTTTTGTTCAAATTTTATAATTTTATTGTTCAATTTGATGTATACACATTGTTTCATATAATATTTTTTTGTTAAATTATATATTTCACAGGATGAATTTGAACCGGATATTATGGTAAAAACAACAGTGAGAAATTTTTAGGCAATAAGAAATTATTATGAACATCATTTCTTTATATATGGTAGACTTCACCTAAAAACTATATTTACATTTCTTTAGTAGTGTTCGATGTAATTATGGGTATAGATTGGATCTCTGTTTACCATGTTAATATTTATTATAGTGATAATTAAGTTTTTTTAATAAATTCTCTTAGTTCTATATAATAATGAACACATACAACTGATAACTTACTTGGAAGATGAGAAATTTTAACAATATGGATATGAATGTGATCTTCTACATAAAATTGAAAATAAGGGAACTATTCCGATTAATAATTTGATAGTTATAAATGAATAAATGGATATTTTTTCTTATTATTTTCTTGGTTTCATTCTAGGTTATGATTTTTATTTTACTATTTATTTATTCCCTGATGCTAATCCAATTTAAAAATACCCCTATCAAATTGCACAAGTATATCTATTGGAACTGAAAATGAAATTTGATTTTTTTGGACAATAGTTTCATTCTTTTTTTATATTATCTTTGGGTGATCCTATTTTTTGTGGTTAAAATAATATGGGTTAATGAATCTTTTTAATGACTATATATATTTTAGTAACAACATTATTGATAAAACCTATCATTTTCCCCATATTGATAATATTTTATATTATCCCCAAGGAACACCAAAGTATTAAATGATTGAAATCAGGTCGGGGAACCATGAGATAAATTTGATGATGGATTATATTTTGAAAATAGAGTTCTAGGATAGAAAATGGTAATATGATATTTTACTTATTCTTTTTTGTTTGACATAATAACCTTTTGTAATTATGCATCTTATGAATTGAAAATATCATGAATATATTTATATGTTTTTTCTATTCTTACTGATTATATTTTATTTTATTCAAAATGATAAGAGAACCATGAACAATATTGAATGTGTTTTTTTAAACCCCTAAAATAAAAGAATTTATATGGTGTATTTAGAAAATATTATATTTAGATACGACTAATTTACTTCCTGGGAAAAAATAAACAAAAATATGGAATTACGGTTGACCGACCAAAACAAAAGTTGTTAAAGAATAAGAAATATTAACATATATTTTCAATTATTGTCATGCTTTTTTATTACCAGGGAATTACTGGTAGGTTTTTGAGAACTTATCATTTTTATTGAGTACAGTAACTATGTTATCACAATAATTTTTAAACTTATCTGTAAAAAATAAGGACTTTTTCAATAATTAAATAAGAGATTGCTAAATGCTGCAGATTTATCACTACCCCCAAGAAATAGATATTTAATCTTATACATTGTTTCATATTTGAATGTACATGGATGAATGTAAATTATATTGATCAGCTAATTACATACTAGTGATAGAAATTGATAACTCATTAGTTAAATTATATGACACTTGATTTTGAATTCATTACTCTGGTATTTTTCATAAAAAATCGATGTCTTCTTCTATATAGAGGTAAGTATATAATATATACCAGTCATAAATTTATTAATTTTATATTAAATCATGAGGAATATATAATGATGTTGATAAGATAGCTAGAATAAATAAAGGATAATGATTTCATGATTAATTACAATCTTGGAAATGAAAAAACAATGGATTTATTGAGTCAAAAACATCATGACTCATTAACTATGTTTTGTAAAAATCAAGAACCTTATGACTAAATATTTGATTAATTTTGGCCATAATGTTTTAGGTTTAGGTTGTTCCTATTTTTTGTTTTAAGTGTCACTGAAATCTTTAATGTATGAGTGAAATATGAGAGCTTTGAAGGAAGACCATGAGTTATATAAAAATGTATAATTGGTTATAAAGGATAATTTTCCTAAATTTAATGATGACATTAATTTTTTTTATATTTGGAAAGAGATTATGTGTGTTTGGTTATTCCTAGATGAAAAGTGTACTATTTTTTGAAGGTATTGGTTATTTTTTTTTCTATTCATCCTGGAGTGTGTAAGATGTAAATAGATCCTCAAGAGTTTTACTGGTGGAATGTAATGAAAATATATATTGCTAACTTCATCCAGAAATATTTGAATTTTAAATTGGTTAAATAAGAACAAAAATTAATAAAAGGTATTCTTCATCCATTACTAGTTGTAAAGTAGAAATAGGAAAATATATACCTGGATTCCATGGCGGTAAATCCAAATAATTCATTACTTATCACTGTTATTTGGGTTATTTTCGATTGACTAACTAAATCTTCTCATTTCCATCCAATATAAGATACTATGCATTTAGATCATTTTTAAACTATAGCTCAAAGATATAGAAATGTTACAATGAATTCCTCTCTACACTATATCAGGACATTATCCAAGGTTCACATCTTATGTTTATAAAGGAATTTATAAGTCATTGGTGTCTGATTTATATTTTCTAACTAATTATTCTCCTAAATCTGAAGGATTGAAGTAGTGAACAATTCAGAATTTTGAGGTTGTGTTTGTATTTTTTCAATGTATTACTAGTTAATATTTGATCAAAAAATTTACTTAGATTCATCTTCATATAATAATAGTTTTCATTCCAGTATAAAGATGGATCCTTTTGTGGAATTATATAGAAATATGTGTTGAGCTCAAACATATTGGAACGAAGTAGGTTAAAGGATTTTTTGGGCCCCAATTTAGTAGAGGAATTGGCTGAGAAAGTGATGGTGAGCCAGCAACATATGTGGATAGATCAGAGAAGATACAAACTAATGCAGGTAATAGGATGAATAAAAATTCATTCGAGGAAGGTGATCATGTTTTCATTAAAATATCACCATAAAAATTGATATCAGTTTTGGTAATAATGGAAAGATATCTTCACTATTAATTGGATTGTATGAAGTCCTATATAATATTGTATTTGTTTAAAAATGAGTGGATTTTACTCTTTTTATCTTAAGTACATTATGTGTTTCATTTTTTTTTGTTAAATAAATATCTATTCAATTCATCCCATGTTTAGAGAAATTAATTATATCATCTAGAATATAAAATTTCATACGAGGACTAGGGTATTCATATTCTTTGCACAATAGAGAAATTATTGTTGAACAAAGAAATTCACCGGGTTTTGGTTTTCTAAAGAAATAGTATGGTAGAAGAATCTACTTCGGAAACTAAAAATTCTAAGAGAAAAAAAGTATTCCAACCCATTTGATAATTAATTATTGGTGAGGATTCAATTTAAAAAAGGGAGATAATGTAACAACCGAGATTTATAAATATTAACTTATTTTTATTTTTGAATAAAATAGATTAATCCATTATAAATATGTTATTAAATTCATTAAATTAAAAGGAACATGTTTTATTATAGTAAATTATTATTTTTAAGCTACAGAATTTTAATTTGAAAAGTTAAAATATATTTTTGATTTAAGAATGTAATAATTATCATTGAATGATTTTTTTATAATTTTCTAAAAATAATTATTTATTTCATGAATTTTTATAAATATGAGTTTCTTTAAAACAATATTTTATTTTTAATATTAAATAATTAATTTTATTATTTTTAAAATAAATTATATATTTATAATATGGAGGTATATATTTTTTATTTTATTTCATTTTAGTTTCTATCAATATGAATTGTGAATGTGGAAAAATTTATTACATCAATTATGTTTGAAGAAAATTAATATTGATTAATACTAAATGATAGGGCCATGATTTATTATCATATTTCTTATTGTATTCTTTTAATTCTACACATAAATCCTAAGGTTCCAAATTGATTTATTTAAATGATTCTGTTATAAGAAAATGATATATATTATTAAAATGAAAGAAACTAAAAAAAATACCAGACACTAATTGTTAATAAGTTTAATTTTTTAACATATAGTTAACACAAATATATGCTCAACTATAAATATTATTTGGAAATATAAATATATATTTTAATAAAGTAATATATTTATAATTTTTAAAAATTATATGCGTAGCTTAAATTCTTACACAATAGTGATTCAATAAGTATTCAATTAGATATAAAATTAAATAATTTATATTAAATATATTAAATATAAATAATTTGATCCTCTCAAATAGATACATGAAATTTATATATTTCCTTGATATTTCTGGGATATTATTAAATATACAGTTTGAGTTTTACATGTTTTGTAGATGTTTTTACATTTAAATGTAGTGAAATGTGTCCAAAGTATGAATAATTATATTTTATAGAATTATTATTTTATTTAATTAATTAAAATTAACTAAAATTGATTTAAAATTTAAAATTATTTATTATATATTCTTAACAGAAACAGAATAAATTATACTAGCTTATTTGTCTCATCAGACCTATCAAGACATAAAGGGGTTACTATTTTCTCAACCCTTATCTAATTATGTCTATTGTATTAATCTTATGAAGTAATGAATAATACAAACAATACGTAACCAATATTCCAAAATAATTGAAAAACACAAATATTTGAATAACATGTCTTCCGATTTTTAATATTTCTCCAATTAACAAATTATATTTCACTCATTGTTGGAATCCATAAAATAACTCTATATAGATCAATTGGTATACCATTATGTCATTAAATTCCCTAGTCAATTGATAGTTGATGGATAAGTGAAACCCATATAAATAATGTAATGATAAATATTGTATTCACTGGGGAAACTTATTGGAATAAAAATCAAGCTTATAAAAAGTGGGATGTTTTCGATTGAAAAAGGTAGGCATATATATCCAAAGAGTTTAGTCCCCCATAGGAAAATTTTATGATATGATATAAAAATTGTAATCAATGGAAATATATACCCTAAAATGGAATCAACTTTTTAAATATTTTTCATGCCTCTATGAAATAAAATTTACAAGAAAACACCATTACTACAATTGTAATATATGCATTGAATATTAGTATAGGTTTATAATAAAATTTAAAAAATTAATTAAAATATATTAATTATATATGATTGACATTAGGAATTTAATACATGATATTAAATAAAATATGGGGAAAATATGAAAATGAAAAATATAAATGAAACAAGGGAAAAATAAAATTTATGACATTAGAGACCTTTATATATTGAACCCTTAAATTATAGAAACTAGTCTTAATAATTTAATTTCGTGAATAAACTTAGTATGATGATAAATATATTATTTTTAATGTATATACATCCTAAAAAATTAAACATTGTATAAAATAAGAAATATGTCTCTAAGGGTGAAAATTGAGACAAGAATTCCCAGTCTGGTTAAATAATATTAATTTTATGAATAATTTTATAATGGGGTTTTAAGAAATAATTATATAAGACCCTAATAGAAAAAGGAAATAAAGTTAAAATTATTCATATAATAGAAAGAATCAGACTTAGATCAATATATTTTAATGAAAATTATATAACTCAAGGGAAGAAAATTGAGTTTTCACTAACCGTTATTATTATTTTGATTCCCTCTTTCCAAGAATATAAGTTCACAAATAATTAGAATATTTTTATTTTATATCATCTTAGTAAACTTATTTATCATTATTTCAATTTTTTGGGACCATTTTTTATCATATTTTATATATGTGTTATATTTTTTTCATCTGATTGGTTTTTGGGGGTTAATTGATTCAGTTTTAGCATATTTTTGTAATTTAAGTGATCATGGTTTATTTTTTAAATAGGTTGAGGATATAAAACTAAATTTTAAATAAATACTTTTAAATTTGGTAATGTTGGAACCAAATACATGGCCTAATGGCTCATATGCATAAATGTGGGAGAAATCAGGGGCTAAATATCCAAACATTGTCCAAAGGACCTAGTTACCAAAAGTCCCAAATGACCCTAGTCATGAATCAATTTACCAAAGGCCTCTGAGGAAGAATGAATCAAATTGAAAACCATTAATACATTTATCCCATCCCATTCCAATTCTACTTCCCCAATGGTGTCAGTCCAAGATAATTTGTCTCCCCATATTAGGTGTTGCATTTTTATGGACAAACACAAGACAATAGAGAACCCCTATGTCCTATATTGATGCGCAATGGAGGACTAGATGATATGTCCAATCATACTTATCCCTCTGTCCTGATCTCTATTTGATGAAGCATTCGGGGAACCTGAAACATCTTCATCCTAGTGCTCTATATCATTTGAAAAAAACTATTCCTAAATCCACAAGACATTGTACCCATATAACATTCATTTTAATGCAAACATTTAAAAGATTATTAGTTTCAACAAACTCATAAAACATTATTATATTCCTTTTTCCCCACACATTTTAAAAATTCTATATTTCCTTCCAAATGCATAGATTCATATGGATGGTCTTTTTATGTCACCACAAATACCGAAAGATAACTCAGAGGCACAAGTTATTACATGGACCAAATACTATGTGGATGATATCTGTCTTCCAAACAAAAAACCCAAAAACCCAAATCCATTAAACAACCAATCTAAATGTCCTAAGACAAACCCTAGAAATCTTATCATTGCCACATGAAATCTATTTTTCAACGTGAAGGCATGCACCACCCCCTCATCCATTGACCATTGATCTGTACACCAACATAGTAGTAGCCCTTCCAGCAATAAATAATCTTACATGGGTGATTATAATGAACACATACTCTCACCATGTTACACTAATATGTTTCCACATATAGAAAACCATAATGATGTCGGATACCCAATACATTTTCTATAATTTTCCATTGCCTTCCGAAGATCACAAGGACAACGGAAACTACCCAGTTCCTACTTCCCCTAATCTGAATTAATGATTACCAAATCTAAATCATGACTACAATGGTAGAGGAGGCATCTCCATTTTCCACCATCTGCTACATCCAACTAAAAAACACTTTTCATAGACCATCACTATTATTGTAAAATCCAATATATGAAACTGGTGTATCGAGACTATTGATTAGTGGTTTATAATAAGATGATTTCTATATATACAATATATGAGGTGGTTTTGAATAATTTTAAAGAGAAAATAGAAATTTAATATAGGGACACCAGAAAATAAATATGTGATTGGGAGATAAAGGTCAAAACTAACCTAATGTATCCTTCATTTGGAAATTAATGATGATATATTATTAATTTTTTATATAATTAATATAATATTAAAAATATAATAAATAAATCTTTTTTTAATGTACTATAATAATGTTAAAATTTATGTTCCCATAGTTGTAACACCCCAGGTAAATAAAGAATATGGCATTTTCATATTTATCCATATTTGTGAATAAAATATTAATATTACTTTAAAGAGGATGCTATGCTCGATGGCGTACCCAACACGCAACAACGAGTTTCTTGGGAATCTTACGTTGTACTCTAATAATAAAATAATATTATATTAAATGGTAGTTAACATGTAGCTGTTGTATTGGTGGTAATGGATATAAATAACTAAAATATTATTATATATGTTTTTAAATGTTTTTACATTTATCCAATAAGAGATAAAGGCATAAAATACGGAAATAAATCAATTTTAGGCGTATATGCCCTAGTTTTCACTAAAGGTTCACTTATCGCCTTTTGATGGAGAACCATCATTAAAGATAGTTTTGTTCACTCTTATACATCCTTTTGGACCAAATAAAACTCTTCTTAGGAATTGGGACATCAAAATTTACTTTGTGTAATTTTTTGGTATCTTTCTGATAAAGTTCATTTTTTAATGAATATTGTAAAATGTTGTATTTTAATTCATAACCACTTTTTAATCTAATTTATTTATATGATTAGATTATCTTTTGAATTGTTTTTAAAGTAAAATTAGAATATATTTTTACCATTAAATACAATAGTGGTTGTTGGAATTTATTTCACTTTGAAATCAGACATAAACTAGTGTCAATCTTTTGATACATTTTGTTTCATAAAAACACGCTATTTGCTCTAACAATGGGAATTAATTATTAAATTAATTAATGTGACTTATATGTTTTGAATTTTGTAAAATAGACTTCATTTTTGAATTCGGAATATCAAATATAGCTTAGGGTGAATTTTTCGGATTTTTCTGAAAAACTTCAATTTTTGATTAATAGTGAAACCACTAAGTGGTACTTATAAAAACTGATTTGTCCGTTTAGATGAAATTTTTCCATCTTTGTGTTTTGAATTTCAAAAATCCGACATACATGGTTTTTATTAATAAGTAAAATGTAGTTCAATGGGATAAAAATAATTTTTTGGTGAATAGTAACTTATTAAGTTTTTAATCATGATTAGAGGTAATTAGTGTTGTTTAAGGTAAAAATAATGTTTTAATAATATGAAATGAACTTGACACATGTCCTAAACTCATTGGATGTGTCATGCCAGACCAAGACAACCCATGGGTCAACTTGGGGACCCCATGAAGCCACTTTGGTTGGAAAATGACATTAATATATATTTATTTAAAGTTAAAGTAAAAATGAGATAAACATGAAATGTTTTACTAAATCAATTTTTACATGGGGTTATACAAATAATATTTCTGACTATAAATATTAATTGGAAATATAAAAATATTTCCTACATTATAGTATTTTTTTAATAATTTTTAGGCATTAAATAAATTAAATTATTTATGACATTACGATGATGCAGCGATGACCTCATTATTTAACGATTTAAATTAAATGGAAAGATAATGTAATATCTAAGACATAAACATGTCCAAAACCTATTGGACGAGTGGATTTAGAACCCTTATCACCTTATCCTATAAACACATCAATGTGGGGCCTCTTAAATCCGAATACCAATTTAAAATAAAGTGACTTTTCTTTACCTTCCAAGAGTGCCCCTCCTCTCCTCTTATAAAGGGCCCCCACCTCTACCGCCTTACCCACACACCCAAAGCCTTTGGCTCAGACAGCCTCTGCCCATTTTGTCTCTCCACTTCCCTCTATTACTCCTTGAAGCCTCACTTTGGGCAGAAGTCTTCCCAAGGAAGCCTTTGAGCTCAAACCTAAGGGAGTTACCCGATTTTAAGGTAATGTCTTCAATTGAGTCCTTTTGTTTTATTTTTCTTCTCCAACCCCCTAAACTATTTTTATTCATTTAGTTTGTAACAACTCCAGTATCATCAATATAATATGATGTTGTTATAAGAAGTATTATAGCTACACTTTCACACACCTACATCTAATGGTTAAAGAACATATTGTTTCTGTGGATGGTGAATTTCTGCCTCCCGAAACGATGATTGTTCAACATTATTCTAACACCTTCAGAGGTGGCCATTAAGATGACACTATATTTATATATGATATATAATATGTTTATGTTTTCCTTAAGCTTATGTATTTTTTATTTTGGGTATACCTTTTTGGTTTCCATTATGGGTAAACGCGATATCTTCATTTAAGGAAGTGCGGACTACCACCCCCTCAAAGTGATTTGATTCGTTAATACCATATGTGGTACGTATAAAAGATATATTTAATGATATTATATATGATACCATACTGAAATTAAAATACTATTATGTATCATTATGTTTTAATTCCATTAAATATGAAATAGAAATGGAAGTAGCGTTCATACTTACGTACGGCTTACCGTCTCCATGAACGGTACATTTCATTTCTTATCTCAAAATGTTATGTAATATTATAAGTACATATATATAATGGATATATATGTAATATATTAAATAAAAATTATGGATATCATTCTGGAATTATAACATATATATATATCTCTCATTTTGTTTTGATTCCATTAATATGACAAAAAATGAAAGTAGCGTTCATGCGTACGTACGGCCTACCATCTCCATGAATGGTGCTTTTAGTTTTTTATCTCCAAATGATATAGAATAGTATGAAATTAATATTTACTGGATATATATTATATTTTAATCATTAATACTATTCTGGAAATTATTTACTTATAACTACATGGGCGATCTTTTTTCAAACAAGTTCATTTTGACTCATGTACCAAACATCGGCAAAAACGTCTGATATGAACTAACATTATTAAAAAATTATTATAACATTATAATATGTGATATGAACTGAATAATAATTTCTAAAGGAGGAACTTAGGAAATTATTAATTGATGAAAGTTTATTTTTCAGTAATATAAAGAAACGAACAAGACAAGTTGGACTTGAGGTAAGAGATCCTACTCCTCTCTTTCTTTTTAAGTACACTCTTTTATGTCATTCCTCCTAAGATCGTATTTCTTGTTATTCGAATGTTCTATTATATTACTCTTACTGTAATTTTTATGTTCATATGATGAGAGACCCTATTCTCTCTCATCAACCCATTTTGGAAGTTTTGAGTGGCGCCGTTAGGCTGCCGAATTTTCGTAAGAGATCTAACCTCTCTCTTTCTCATTAAGTACTCCCCTTTATGTCACTTATTTTAAGATACTATTTGTTATGATGGGGGTTGTTCTTTTATATTCCTATTACTGTACATATTATTGTAATGTGATGAGATACCCTATTTGATCTCATCAATCCATTTTTGGAAGTTTTAAGTGGCGCCGCTAGGCTGCCGAGTTTTCGTAAGGGATTTGTCATCTCACTTTTATTCATGTCAGATTTATGCTACATTTGCCACAATTTCCTTTGAGTGGTGTATGTACTGACCATTATTTTACCTATTGTGTAATATTCTTTTATTTATGAGTATTTACATCAATGATGTATTTTCCTTCTTTCACGGGGCATATGTTTCGAAAGATACCCATGTCGGTAAGGGAACCTTTCACCCTCCTCTTTTTAAAAGACTTATTTTGTTATGTCTTTTAATTCACATAATATTATTTTGGGACATGTTCTTCTATATCCTTATTGATGTGAATTTTATGTCCAAGTGATGATATACCCTTTTTATCTCTCATCAACTCTTTTTCTGAATTTTGAAGTGACGTCGTTAGGCTGTCTAATTATTGCAAGGGAACTTCTTAACCCAATTTAGATTCTTTGGGATAAACTTGTACACCTTGAATATTTCGTTCTATGATTATGTGTTAATGTCCTCTAATTTTTTTACACTTAATACCCACTTATAATTTTTGTATTCATTTGTCACACATAGTTATGTAACTGATTTATCCTTAATCCAAGGATATCGTCTTTGTATGGGACTTTGTCTCAATCCCCTTTCATTGAGGCATATTTTGTTTTATACACAACCTTCATTTATATGGTGTATAAACCCCTTTGACTTTTACTTTTTTCCAAAAGGAATCTTTTTATACGAAGCATTTTTCTAAAAGAAAAAAGGGAATGTTTTTGTCGTACATATGCGGCAACAACGACTTCTCCGCCATCATGAGAATTATTTGAGTTTCGGCTTCCTCTACAAGACATACCTTCTTTTTAAAAGAAAAATAAATACCATGTTTTACTTTTATTTTATTTTGGTATTAAAAATGGTTTTCATAATGTTTTTATATCAATGTGTTGTATTGATATCTTTTGATTGAAAGGTGGAAATGTTATGTTTCCTTTATGCATGTTTTATGTGATACGATTATGTTGTGGTTCTTGGGCATTATTATGAAGACGGGTGGTTACGTGAAAAACTAAGGGCGGGTGAGCCCGATATAGCTCTCCAATGCATTGGGTAACACGAAGGAGTGAAACGTTAAGGTTTCCCTGAAGAGATTTAGGGAATATACTGTGATGGGTATTCTAAACATAACCCAGAGGGTTACTCCCTACGTAAGAATATTATGAATGCCTCAAGTAACCATTATGTCTTATGATTTCTATGATTTATTCATGGTTTGATGAGGTATGTTAAAGTGCCTATGTTTTATGGGTAAAGTATGATTTCATTCTTATGTATATATGTACTCAAGTTTCCTTTCCATATTTTTATAACCCTTACTGAGCTTTTTATGCTCATCCCATGTTTTTGAAATGTTTTTCACAGGTCAAGGGAAAGGTACATGATGTGATGATAGTGTCAAGGATGTGTCAAGAAAGAATACATGTTTTATTTTAAATATGTTTCCGTTTATGGGAAGAATGAATATTGTCTTTTATGTAACCACTTTGTTTAAATGTGGAATGTAATGCAAGTTTCATGATCTAATTCTCTAAAACTCTAAACCTGAAAAGATCATCAATGTTTAATCTTGTAATAACTCAAGATTAAGTAAGGTTTAAGGCTGGGGTCTTATAGTTGGTATCAAATGTCGGTTTAGATAACTTTAGAGGTTAGGGTATTCTTTAAGCATAAGTAACATTAACATAATGGTTAGGATTTCAGAAAGAGTCCTAGTTTTATATAAAGTGAATGAGTAAGTATATCTTAGTGTTTACCTTCCTCATTAGTACATGATGGTTTTGTTGATATACTCACACTGACATTTCTATTTTTAGTGAATGGATGGATCTAGCAGGCACCAAAGAGACAACAGGTTTGAAGGAAACTGTGGTGGTTCTCTGATTAAGATACTAGATAAAATGAAGGATTCAATGAGGAAACTCGTGGTTGTTCTAAACCAAATATCAAGGAGTCATGATCAACCACTTTAACCTTGGTATGTTCTACAATGCATCATGTACGAGATGACCAATCGATGTGGAAGTTCAGGTAATAATTATAAAGGTAACCATTAGAGTTTGTATGATCCTTAATTTTGAGGTAATTATGGGTTATTATATGATATGATAGAAAATGAATGGCATGAGATAAACTTGAGGTTAAAATATGTTATGACCATTTTTGATGATTTTATCTCTTTTTGGGGAATGATTTGAGAATTATATAGTTTTGGAAAAAGGACAACACTCAGACCGTGTGACTACCCGTCGCGTCGGACAAAGCTACGAGAATCGAACCCACAACCAAAGTGCGACTGGTATTTATTGCCTACCACTGGACTACGTGATGTCCCTGGTTAGTTTGACTGATTCTTTTTAGTTATATGATTTTATGAATTAAGTGTATGTTTATTTTGGGTTATTTATGAAAATTATTAACCTATCATGGAGGATATGTGATTAGGTTAATTACATTTCAATACGAGACTTTAGGAGCAACTGATGTTATTTGGATATAAATGTTGTGATTTAGCTTGGAAGACTATATGACTAAAAACTTCAAATATTTGGGTTTCAATATTAGTTTGGTTTACTTTGAAGGATTTAATGGGGAAATTTTTTATCGAATGGTCCTCGTTGAACTTTGGGATTGTTGGAAAAATTTTGGAGATTAAGAATAGATTTTATTTTTTATAAAGGGTTATCCTTTTCTGGATTTTATAATCTTGTACTAACCTTTTTTGATTTTGGTTTTAGTTAAAGTATAAAGACATGGGAATTATATTGTTCTCTTTTGTGGATTAGGTGATTCTGTAGAAGTTGATTATAGTACTCTTAATGAGAACAAGTCTCCGTAAATACTCATCTTTTGGAAAAAAATATGAGTTTGATTAAGGAATCTAGTAAAAGTTGAAAGTCAACATAATAAGTTATTATGTTTCCTTAGGAATAAATTCCTCAATAAAAAGTAACTTAAAACAAAAATTTTGTCTATTAACTTTTCCTACTAGGGAATCGAATACCGTTTAACCCATCACATGTTTGGGATTTTCTTATGGTTAACTTTCTCCTAGACATGTTTACTATAACTCTCCATCAGAACATGACCCTTTGTTTTCTCCTTCATATCCATATTTTCATACTTGGAATCCCAGTATGGGTTAACTCGGGTTACATTTGTACTTCTCTCCCATTCTTTTAAAGTGATTGTTTTACCGACTCTTGTTCCGATGTGGGACTTTCCAGGATGTTTCCAAGCTCAATTTTTAAAATTGCGAGGACGCAATTCCCAAAAGGGGGGAAGGATGTAACACCCCAGGTAAATAAAGAATATGACATTTTCATATTTATCCATATTTTTGAATAAAATATTAATATGGCTTTAAAGGGGACGCTATGCTCGATGGCGTATCCAACACGCAACAATGAGTTTCTTGGGAATCTTACGTTGCACTCTAATAAAATAATAATATTATTTTAAATGGTAGTTAACATGTAGCTGTTGTATTAGAGGGAATGGATATAAATAACTAAAATATTATTATATATGTTATTAAATGTTTTTACATTTATCCAATAAAATATAAAGGCATAAAATATGGAAATAATTCAATTTTAGGCGTATATGCCCTAGTTTTCACTAAAGGTTCACTTATCGCCTTTTGATGGAGAACCATCATTAAATATAGTTTTGTTCACTCTTATACATCCTTTTGGACCAAATAAAACTCTTCTTAAGAATTGGGACATCAAAATTTACTTTGTGTAATTTTTCGGTATCTTTCTGATAAAGTTCATTTTTTAATGAATAGTGTAAAATGTTGTATTTTAATTCAAAACCTCTTTTTAATATAATTTATTTATATGATTAGATTATCTTTTTAATTGGTTTTAAATTAAAATTAGAATATATTTTTACCAGTAAATACAATAGTGGTTGTTGGAATTAATTTCACTTTGAAATCAGACTTAAACTAGTGTCAATCTTTTGATACATTTTGTTTCATAAAAACACGCTATTTGCTCTGACAGCAGGAATTAATTATTAAATTAATTAATGTGACTTTTATGTTTTGAATTTTGTAAAATATACTTCATTTTTTAATTCGGAATATCAAATATAGCTTAGTGTGAATTTTTGGTATTTTTCTGAAAAACTTCAATTTTTGATGAATAGTGAAACCACTAAGTGGTACTTATAAAAACTAATTTTTCCGTTTAAATGAAATTTTGCCATATTTGTGTTTTGAATTTCAAAAATCCTACATACATGGTTTTCATTAAGAAGTAAAATTTAGTTCAATGAGATAAAAATAATTATTTGGTGAATAGTAACTTATTAAGTTTTTAATCACGATTAGAGGTAATTAGTGTTGTTTAAGGTAAAAATAATGTTTTAATAATATGAAATGAACTTGAAACATGTCCTAACCTCATTGTATGTGTCATTGTCGTCCAATAAAACCCATGGGTCAACTTGGGGACCCCATGAAGCCACATTGGTTCGAAAATGACATTAATATCTTTTTATTTAATGTTAAAGTAAAAATGAGACAAACATGAAATGTTTTACTAAAAAAATTTTTACATGGGGTTATACAAATCATATTTCTGACTATAAATATTCATTTGAAAGATAAAAATATTTCCTAAATTATAGTATTTTTTTATAATTTTTAGGCATTAAATATATTAAATTATTTATGACATCATGATGATGCACCGATGACCTCATTATTTAATGATTTAAATTAAATGGAAAGATAATGTAATAGCTAAGACCTAAACATGTCCAAAACCTATTGGATGAGTGTATTTCTAACCCTTATCACCATATCCTCGAAACACATCAATTTGGGACCTCTTAAATCCTAATACCATTTTAAAATAAAGTTACTTTTCTTTACCTTCCAAGAGTGCCCCTCCTCTCCTCTTATAAAAGGCCCCCACCTCTACCTCCTTACCCACACTCCCAAAGCCCTTGGCTCGGCCAACCTCTTCCCATTTTGTCTCTCCACTTCCCTCTATTACTCCTTGAAGCCTCACATTGGGCAGAACTCTTCCCAAGGAAGCCATTGAGCTCAAACCAAAGGGAGTTACCCGATTTTAAGGTAATGTCTTCACTTGAGTCCTTTTGATTTATTTTGCTTCTCCAACCCCGTAAACTATTTTTATTCATTTATTTTGTAACAACTCCAGTATCATCAATATAATAGGATGTTGTTATAAGAAGGATCCGAGATACACTTTCACACACCTACATCTAATGGTTAAAGAACATATTGTTTCTGTGGATGGCGAATTTCTGCCTCCCGAAACGATGATTGTTCAACATTATTCTAACACCTTCAGAGGTGGCCATTAAGATGACACTATATTTATATATGATATATAATATGTTTATGTTTTCCTTAAGCTTTTGTATTTTTCATTTTGGTCATACCTTTATGGTTTCCATTATGGGTAAACGCGATATCTTCATTTAAGGAAGTGCGGACTACCGCCCCCTCAAAGTGATTTGATTCGTTAATACCATATGTGGTACGTATAAAAGATATATTTAATGATATTATATATGATACCATACTGAAATTAAAATACTATTATGTATCATTATGTTTTAATACCATTAAATATGAAATAGAAATGGAAGTAGCATTCATGATTACGTATGACTTACCGTCTCCATGAACGGTACATTTCATTTCTTATCTCAAAATATCATGTAATATTATAAGTACATATATATAATGGATATATATGTAATATATTACATCAATATTATGTATATAATTCTGGAATTATAAAATATATATATCTCTCTCATTTAGTTTTGATTCCATTAATATGAAAAAAAATGAAAGTAACGTTCATGCGTACGTACGGCCTACCGTCTCCATGAATGGTGCTTTTCGTTTTTTATCTCCAAATGATATGGAATAGAATGAAATTAATATTTACTGGATATATATGATATTTTAATCATTAATACTATTCTGGAAATTATTTACTTATAACTACATGGGCAATCCTTTTTCAAACATGTTCATCTTGACTCATGTACCAAACGTCGGCAAAAACGTCTGATATGAACTAACATTATTAAAAAATTATTATAACATTATAATATGTGATATGAACTTAATAATAATCTCTAAAGGAGGTACTTATTCAATTATTAATTGATGAAAGTTTATTTTTCAGCAATATAAAGAAACGAACAAGACAAGTTGGACTTGAGGTAAGAGATCCTACTCCTCTCTTTCTTTTTAAGTACACTCTTTTATGTCAATCCTCCTAAGCTCATATTTATTGTTATTGGGATGTTCTTTTATATTACTCTTACTGTAATTTTTATGTTCATATGATGAGAGACCCTATTCTCTCTCATCAATCCATTTTGGATGTTTTAAGTGGCGCCGTTAGGCTGCCGAATTTTCGTAAGAGATCTAACCTCTCTCTTTCTCTTTAAGTACTCCCCTTTATGTCACTTATTTTAAGCTCATCTTTGTTATAATGGGGGATGTTCCTTTATATTCATATTTCTATAAATATTATTGTAATGTGATGAGATACCCTATTTGATCTCATCAATCCATTTTTGGAAGTTTTAAGTGGCGCCGCTAGGCTGCCGAGTTTTCGTAAGGGATTTTTCATCTGACTTTTATTCCCGTCAGATTTATGATACATTTGCCACAATTTCATTTGAGTGGTTTATGTACTGACCATTATTTTACTCATTGTGTAATATTCATTCATTTATGAGTATTTACATCAATGATGTATTTTCCTTCTTTCACGGGGCGTATGTTTCGAAAGATACCCATGTCGGTAAGGGAACCTTTCACCCTCCTCTTTTTAAAAGAATTATTTTGTTATGTCTTTTAATTCACATAATATTATTTTGGGATATGTTCTTCTATATCCTTATTGATGTGAATTTTATGTCCAAGTGATGATATATCCTTTTTATCTCTCATCAACTCTTTTTTTGAATTTTGAAGTGGCGTCGTTTGGCTGTCTAATTATTGCAAGGGAACTTCTTAACCCAATTTCGATTCTTTGGGATAAACTTGTACACCTTGAATATGTCGTTCTATGATTATGTGTGAATGTCCTCTGATTTTTTTACACTTAATACCCACTTATATTTCATGTATTCGTTTGTCACACATAGTTATGTAACTGATTTATCCTTAATCCAAGGATACCGTCTTTGTATGGGACTTTGTATCAATCTCCTTTCATTGAGGCATATTTTGTTTTATACACAACCTTAATTTATATGGTGTATAAACCCCTCTGACTTTTATGTTTATCCAAAATGAATCTTTTTATACGAAGCGTTTTACTAAACGACAAAAGGGAACGTTTTTGTCGTACGTATGCGGCGACAAGGACTTCGCCACCGTCGTGACCATTATTTGAGTTTTGTCTTCCTCTAAAAGCCATACCTTCTTTTTAAAAGAAAAATAAATACCATGTTTTACTTTTCTTTTATTTTGGTATTGAAAATGGTTTTCATAATGTTTTTATATTAATGTGTTGTATTGATATCTTGTGATTGAAAGGTGGAAATGTTATGTTTCCTTTATGCATGTTTTATGTGATACGATTATGTTGACGTTCTTGGGAATTATTATGAAGATGGGTGGTTACGTGAAAAACTAAAGGTGGGTGAGCCCGATATAGCTCTCCAATTCATTGGGTAACGGGAATGAGTGAAACGTTAAGGTTTCTCCGAAGAGATTTAGGGAATATACTGTGATGGGTATTCCAAACGTAACCAAGAGGGTTACTCCCAACGTAAGAATGTTATGAATGCCTCAAGTAACCTTTATGTCTTATGATTTCTATGATTTATTCATGGTTTGATGAGGTATGTTAAAGTTCCTATGTTTTATGGGTAAAGTTTGATTTCATTCTTATGTATATATGAACTCATGTTTCCTTTCCATATTTTTATAACCCTTACTGAGCTTTTTATGCTCATCCCAGGTTTTTGAAATGTTTTTCACAGGTCAAGGGAATGGTACATGATGTGATGATAGTGTCAAGGATGTGTCAAGAAAGAATACATGTTTTATTTTAAATATGTTTCCGTTGATGGGAAGAATGAATATTGTCTTTTATGTAACCACTTTGTTTAAATGTGGAATGTAATGAAAGTTTCATGATCTAATTCTCTAAAACTCTAAACCTGAAAAGATCCTAAATCTGTAATCTTATAATAACTCAAGATTAACTAAGGTTTAAGGCTGGGGCCTTATAATAGTAATCCATGATGGAGTTTGATTTCATATAAAATGCAGTTGGTTAAACCAACAAAAGTGGAATAAATTATAACTTGAGTGGTCAGTATGGTTAATAATGCATAAAATATCATTATAAAATAATAAAAATGATTTTTTTTTGATTTTTTTATGTGAGTGATTTTTATTTGGAGGGTTTTTTCTAAAGGATGAAAATCAAGTTGAAAAATTACAAAATGTTTTTTTGTAGGGATGATAAATCAAAAAATGCATGGTTTACACTTTTTATAAGTGGTTTGGATGGATTATATAATGTATTTTCTGTAAATAAAATTACACTGTTATGATAATAATACTAAATTCATTATATTATTATTATTCTTTGGGAATTATTTGATGAGAATGAAGATGAATAAAATGATAAGGATTTAGTAATACTTTGTTTTGGTGCTTGAGAATTATATTGATGATCTCCAAATAAATGAAGGGATAAGGATAACTAACACATAACACCAGATTATGAATGTGAGGGGGGTTTATTGGAGCAGAAAATAGAATTATTCATGGATTAATAAAAATAAATTTGTGTGGAAAAAAGGGGTGGGAGTGTGTAATTTAATATGTAAATAAAAGGAATCTATTATGAACACCTATTATTTTTCAATAACATAATAACACAACACAAGCGTCAATGGATCCAAAATTGAGAAATATTATATTGTTGGATGAGATTGAGTCATTAAATCCTTAAAAAAGTATTTCCACACATGTTTTAATAATTTTGAAAGTCGTTTTATCTTAAATATCTACACTCACCTTTTCTTATCTATATCGATGTAACTAGACTATACCAAAGTAACATATGTTTTCAATAATGTTTAAAATAAACCATATTTTTAAATTATAATTTTATTAATATATACTATATATTTAGTAAATATAATATGTTTTTAATGAGTATATAATAATTTTCAAAATCAAATAAATATATATATAGGAGTGGTATTTTGTATAAAAATGTTTCTTATGCCAATAAATGTTATTATTATTATATCATATTCATTACCAATTAAATTGGTGATTATTTATTTAAATATAGGATTAAAAATTATATTAACGTCAATTTTTATAGGATAATAAATTATTTTATCAGATAAAAATTATACCATACTAATAAAGAATAATTGAAAATTAATGGTGTACCCTTATCATTTTCATTAAATTTAATCCTAGTAATAACACTTTTTTTAATAAATATAAAAACAAAATTGTTACATAATATGGTCTTAAAGATATAAAATATAAAATCCATTTCATAGGATTTAATTTTTTCAAGTCATGGAAGATAATTATTAAATGCTATTGAATCAATAAAATTTTAAAACAAATTAATAAATATGATTTAAAAACAAAATACATGGGTCTTAAATGTATGGAATAATAACTTCATTTTATTTATTTACCCTAAAAAATATATCATATCTATAAAAATTTTCAAAAACATTTATTTCATTATTGAATTATGATAATGCTATAATTGAAATAGTTTGCACAATATCGAGACTTTTTACTATTTACATACCAATACATTATTTTATAGAAATAAAAATTTCAATATAAGCTAATTTTGTAAAAAATAATTCAAAAATGTTCTTAATTTTAAAAAAAATAAAATTTAGAAATTTATATTTTTATTCATTAAAATAGAAATACAATTTTTAAATAAAATATTATATTACCAAAATAATAATCTCTTTTAACATTCAATTGTGGTAATATTTTTATAAATTTATTGAAAATAAAATAGTTATTATTTATGTCCTTATCATAAAAAACATTCAATATATTGGAACTACAAATTCTATTTCATTTTTTACATTTAAATATTTAATAATAACCTTTATCATATAAAAAATATGTTTAGTTGAAATATTTTTAATTAAATATTATATTTTTTTATATTTATTATTCCTAAATCATATTATTTCAACATGTTAATAATTAGGCACAACATCGGTATTAAAATTTGACACATATATATCTAGTGCCTATTTATGTAATGACCAAATTTCAGTCCTATATGTTGCCTAGGTAATTTTATACATTCAATTCACACTTCTTATGTGATAATTCTTAATGATATATATGTTTATATATAATTCATTATCCTTTCATGATTTTTTTAATCATTATATGTTTTATTTTAAATTTGTGTGATCAATAGGGTTTAATTTGATCTAAGGAATTTACTCATTATAAGTTGGGTATATGGATAAGTTCATAATCTCCCAAATCAATCAACATATTGAATCAAGGTGAATTCCATTCAAATAATGTAATAAAAAATTTGTTATTCATATATGAAAACAATTGTATGAAAAAACATACTTATAATAGTGGATTATTTGGAAGGACAAGGGTATTGATGGATTTTTTAATTTTTTTTCCTCTAAATAATAGTATTATAAGATTATATTGAAATTTATCTATATATTATGTGTACATAACAAAAAAAGAAACACGTTATGACATATTATTCATATGTCAACAAAAAAATGTTGAGATGCCAACAACTTTAGGATAATAGTAATGATAAATTAGAAACAAATTGGAGGGTAACCATGAAATTAAAATATACTAAGATAAGTAATATTCACCATACATGTTATAAAAAGGGTATTTCATAGACCATATAAAAGAAAATATGTTCATAATACAAAAAATATATCAAATAATTGAATATGGAGACAAATAACTTTTGCAACATTATAAAAAATATATTCAAAACCCCTTAGAGTATAAAATTTAACATCAGTGATTGAATAAAATGAATTATGATAAAATTATTATAGACAATTTTAATTGGGTTATAGATAAATTATACAATAAAACCCAATCATTAAAATAAGAAATAGGTCTCAAGTGATTATAATAGAGACAAAAACCCCTTAAATGTAACATAATCATTGATGTAAGAATCATTTGTCCAAGATATAAAAAGGAATAATTTTAGAAAACTATAATTTAAGGTGGAATAAATTAAAAAATATATTTACTCAGAAAAAATAATTCTTTTAATAACATTGTTCAATAAGAAATTCTAGAACCCAATGAAAAAAATGGGATAGAATAAACTTGTATCATGATCATATTTCACTGTACGAATGCATCTAAATAACTAAATTATATATTTCATTTAATTACATATTTATTAGTAAAATAATAAATCTTTAATTATTTTAATATTTACCATTTATTATCATATACCATTTACTTATTATATAATTAATTTTTATCTTAGTTTATTTTCATGAAAATTTAATCTTTGTCGTCTTATTTTGTTTTATTTTAGAATCCATGGGTTACATTTTAATATTGTGTTAAATATTTAATATAACATTAAAATAACTATATAAAGACATTATTTTTTACTTTATTATATTAATACCATTATTTAAGTTCCCATATTCACAAATGATATAGTTTTATCGCATTGTTTATATAGGTTGTTAAACTGAACCAAAATGGAACACATTATGTGTCGATGCGAGATCATGGTTATAGAAGTGTATAATATCATTATAATATATTAATTATTATAATGATAATATTTTTTAATGTATTTGTATATTATTTTATTTTCTAGGAAAATAATGAACATCATGACGAAAAATGAAAAAATATTATTCCAGGGATGTAGTAGTCCACATCATGAATGATCAAAGTTATTTTTTTCAAACGTTGTTAGGAAAGAATACATTATTTTTATTACATTAATATAATTAATATAAAGAATATAAATTATACTAAATTAATATTATTACTATGGTTATGGTAGGTTTGGAAGAGATATATTATTTAGAAATGGGTAAAGATAAGTAATACCCTCTTTTGATCCTAGAGTGTTCGCTTGAATGTATACAAGGAAATTAAGGGAATATGGTAAATAATTTAGACAAATGTATTATTAACATCACATTGATTTATCATAAGAGTAATGTTTATAGTTTTATGAATAAAATTATTTTATTTAGGGTCATATTAAGGTGTAGAAGTTTACCTTATATTAACATAATAAAAGGAAAATTTTTTAAACCCCATTATTTTTGTAAATTTCAATGACATTAATCAATGGATAAAAATCTAAAGGTTTTGAATAATTGTGTTTGGGATGATATTTGGTTGGGAAATCCTCATAAAATTATTTTCACACATTTTTTTTATGTTTGAATTCAATATTTCATATATTGTTTCTTTTACCTTTTTAAAAAAAATGTTACTTATTTTTACCCAAATAAATAATATTTTAATAAACATATTAAATTATCCATATAAAAAATCCGTTTTCTATGGAATTGAATTTAGTATTCATTAAATCTATTTAGCCATCCATTTAATATTAAATTATATTTTATTTAAAATTCACTACTAGGAAAATGAGTTATAACCACAGACCAATGGACACGGTGAAATTATCCCATGACCATATCAGGAAAATATAGACATGTTAGTTTGAAAAAAATATAATATTTTAAATCTTTAGGAAACTGATACATGGTAATTGGGTTATTAAATCATTTACCCCACACTATCCCAAGGATATCCTTCCATACCCACTCAGTTCGGATCTCTTATCCATCGTTGATCCTTTCCCAAATGTTCCCTTATCCTTTATCCCATCTTCACCAACATTTTCATTTGTTTCATCTATCCCTCATGTGATTCCCCAATTCCATGACACAACCCACTATGTCTAATTTCCATGTTTTATTCTAAATCTTACCCAAATCCCACCTCATATAGGTTAGGTCTTGGAAACTATGACTAAGTATTTATATCACACACATTGGAGAACATAGCCAAATCAACCTGTACAGATTCACACATTTCCGAATACCTATGATGTATTAAATGGTAAAACAAAATTGATTCCATAATGAATTCATAACATCTATCTCCCATAAAAATACAACAAAAATACCTGAAATCATAATGTTTCATGTATACAATCCAACAAAAAATAGACCATAGTGTCTGTACTACTGTGTAGGATGGAATAAATTTCAAAATCAACCTAGAACAAACAATGTTATGTTTAGAAAACTTTTATACACCTACCTATGATCCTTATTAAACAATATATATAATTATTTTTCATCTACATAAGAATTAAATTGTTTGGTAAGATCCTATATTGGGGTGAGTATAATAATACACAAAAGGAATCCTCAAAGTCACCAAATATACAGAATCAAGAGACAAGATATATCATTAGGTATTGTTCTGTCAATAAAGATATGACACAAATAAATAAGAATAATAACATATAAATACTCATAATAGATTCTATGTGTCAATGTGATCTCAACCATTCACCCAGCCACATGATTCAACATGAGGATTCATGATGATACTCATCCAAGAGATTTAATCCCACGATCAATGCAATCACTAATTGTAATCCTCTAAGAGGATCTTCATTTCCAAAATCAAGAAATAAGTACTCATTCAAACTCCAAAGATATAAACACATAGATCAGGTTTCACCCCTTGTATCATGGCGGACTCCACAAACCCCATCATAAATAATCTTCTACGTAGGGGATCATATGGAAATATATGTTGTTCAGGAAGATTTCTCAAACCCCTCTTAGGGAATAAAAAATCATAACGAATCCGACCCTAGGTCTCAGAGAGGGATTCATGAGAACTCTATGAAATCATAACCCATGGAGGTGATCACAATCCTATATTGAGGATGTAAGGACACCTCATTCATTCATGGGGAATGAAAAATGAAACCCACCCACTAATTATTGGTCTGTGTAAAAGAGTCTAAGATGATCAACATACATTGGAGAATATATACATTCTATAGTAGTAATGCAAGATGTTTTTCTCAAATTCTATAACTTCCTATGTTTGGATATACCACATGTAATGTATTTATGCAAATACACAACTATCCTTTTGAGATACATGGTGTATATAGGTCAATCTTGTCCCTAGTATTCCACCAGAATGTGCTTATGTAATTCAAGCCATTCTCGTATACATTTGGTTGTTCCCACATACTATGGTTATACCCATGTACATGGCCATTTCTATATATTGTGTCATGCCATCATACCTTTTTAATGCACATTCTCAGAGTAGTTTCATTTTCCATGTGTCCTAAGTGTACACACAAATCCTCTAGGACCAATTTATGTGATATGTGACATGTGTCACATGACGTGTGATATTGTTTATACACATAAACCCAAACAACACATTCAAGGGGCTACATGATGTGTCTTTCTAGAATATATACCTTATAGTTTGGATTTTCATAGAAGGTTCAAAACACTCTTCCTGTATTTCCGGAGATAATGATATCATATATTCCACCACCAAATCCACATATAAAACGAATATATGATTGAACATCCCTCACAATCATGGGTGTAAATATTTTGACTATCCAATTATTTGGGGACTTAGTTCCCATCACTTCATCCAACACATTTCATGCCAAAAATTTATCATAGATTTGAAAATATTATCCTAATCAACATATTATAATCAATCTTCACCATCAGACCTTGATCTCTCCATTTTTCATGATCTCAAACCCATGGCATGATTCTGTTGATTTAAATAATGATCAATCAATGATTTATTTCATATTTTTGTCCATATTTGTGGATAGTGAAATACTAACATTGAATATGCATATAAGGATGGAAGAAGTAAAAAAATACCAAAAGGATTAATGACCCTAGAAAAATATTCATATATTCTTCAATTAATTTATATTCGAATGATCAACTAGGAACCAAAATCAATAGATATCAATTTACAAAAATAGAGTATGTTAACCCCTCACTCACAAATCATGATGAACCTATGAATAATTGCGTTAGTAGAGATTATTCACATTTACAGTGGATAATAAAATAGGAAATAATCCATTGAAAAAAACATTCTTAGCCCCATGTTTGTATCAATCACTAATTAATAATGATCTTACATTGTAGTCTTTGGTGAGATCCACTAACTCCACAAGTATAGATGATCTTAGTGGTATCATTCTTTTATTCAATGATATTTCTTTCCATGAATCTCTCATCCATTTATCCGCCTCAAATATAAATTATTATATGTATATCAAAAGTATTTTTCCATTTGCAGATATAAATATATGGGAGCTAGTTCAGGGATAAATAAATTATTTTTTATTTATTTTTTATTATTCCACCCAAAACTATTTTTTTACCAAAATCTTGATTCCAATAAATGTTATGTCATTACTCCAGTAACACATAGCACTCTAGATTCAATAGAGACATCATATTTCTTATTTTAGACACTATTCATGATTTATTCTGTTAATGTTGAAAAAAAATATTGTGTGTGACATAAATTTTTTAATATTTTTATGATATGATCACTGAATCTCACTAGGCCTCAAAATCATGAATAGTCTCAATATCAGGATCCAATAATAGTGCTTATAATAATTCAATGGCTTACATGAGAATAACATAGATGTGAAATTCTACCCACCTCGTGTCTTTTCATCATGAAAATAAATAAAATAAAAAAGATAAGTGTATTACACTCACATATGGGATTCCCACTCCCTAGTTTTCTCCTATGTAGTTTTTTGTGGATAGAGACCATAAACCAAGGGAATGAATACGATAGGAAGCATCTTACCTAAAAAATCATCAATAATTATTGCGTACATTTTAATGATATATTCATACTCAGTATCTATCATACCCCAGCAAATAAAATGGGATGTTTGATGAACTATCCTCCTTATCTATGACACATGGAAGATTTTATGAACCTGTATATCTACGAATGTAGGTTCGAGTAATATGCCACCCCAATATCCCTACATAGTATCACAAAAGGGCCAATGGATCTCATAGATAACACACCACACCTACCAAATATCCATAATCATTGTTGAAGTGAGTCCATCGAGAATACTTGGCCTCTCAACTCTTACTTCAAAGATATATGATCCCTATTTTTTATAATGGGTTAAAATCCTGACCCTATTTGAATTTTTTTCTAGTTTTGAGAAAAATGGTAAAATATATGGATGTTTCTTGATAAATTCTTGGTTATCTTCCATGTTCCTTCAGTACAGGTTGTGTACACATTCCTGTGTGTGAAGGCCATACATGGCATGTTAGCATGTTGGTCGGGTGGAGATAAATAACCAACGTAAACACCGTGTACACTTTGTACACTTTGTGTAGTTTGTCTTGTGTATGGGGTATATACATGGCATGTGGGGAATTCGGTGAGGAATAGGGAATAACCACGGACACCCCGTGTATGGCCTGGTATACACTGCATAGTCATGACCTTGCGGGGAATCTAAGTGGGAGCATAGATGAGCCACTAAACAATTTGTAAATATTAAGACACTCCATTTACTGTTAATTTTTTATTTTCATATCTGAAAGAGTGTCACATGTCATTTCATAAAATACCCTCTTCTTCCTAGCCTTTAGGCATTGACATTTTGAGAGTCTAAGAATGTTTCTTCATTACGATTTTCATACTACATGTATTCTTCAATCCATTGATTGCTACAGGATCGCATGAGCAAGCCTAAACCCACACACCCTCTTTCGTTCTAGTTTATTTTCCTCACACACCACATTTTCAATCCTAGCATAAATGATTGGATTTGACGAAATCATAGATCTATGAAGATCAGCTGTGAATTATAGATTGACATTGGACATGCCTACATCTACATGTCATAGGTAGGTGGTGAATACCTTGTTTTGTGTTTTCATAGACATTTGGGGGTTTCATATTTTTAGCACTACGTCGGCTATTGAGTGAGACCCCTGATTAATTATATTGAAATGTCCTTATACATTGTGTGCTTTCATTGGTTATTAACTTACCTTATTATGAATGAGTAAGTCTGGGTTAGAGGTCATTACTCAATTGGGGAATTTTGGTCAGGGGTGCAAAAAATGGTTATAATTGAATTTATGTTAATTAAACTACAGAGTATGAATTGTAAGGCATGATTAAGGGAGAAATTGGATTGTAAAATTAAACTGTTTAGTTTTTTTTTCTTGTTTGATGTTTTTATTATGATTATATATATGTGATGTGTGATATTGAAAATTATGGAACCTTCGGGTTGTGTTTGGAATGGTCTCGATTTTGTTGAGTGATGTGAATCACGGGCTAGAATTCTCCCAAAATACATCGGGTTGTTCTGACCACAGGATTGGGCATCATGGATGCTGGATTGTGCCAGTGTGACTGTCAAGTTGGGCATGGCCCGAGTTACACGGATGTAAATTCTAATGTACTTTGGTGTCATGGTCATAGGGAAATGAGGTGTCAGAGATGTTCTGGCTTGGGAACTTATTTGGGTGATTACTGGTCACCTGGAACATTTTGTTCTGTTCACATAGGTGGACTCGGTTATGATGTGATTTTGACCACACATTATGTTGAGGCCCCCAATTGATGTGGTTAGGAACAATTGGTTTGTGGGTTCTTTCCATATGAATACACGTGGAAGGTTGGGAGCCATTGGTGAATAGTGTTGAGGCGATCATGTTGGGGGAAGAGGCTCTCCATTATTTGAAGGCATACGTTATTGTCCCTCCGGTTACTGATTTGAGGAAATACATCATTGTCCCTTTGGTTATTGATTTGAAGGAAAACATCACTTCCCCCTAGTTCCTATTTGAGGAAAAGCATCGATGATTATCATGTTGTTCTTCAATGGGAAGACGTGAGATTTTGAGCATGGGTTACTATTATATGGGCATTCCTTCAAGACATAGGTACATGATATACATTTTTTCAGGAGGCACATGGTGTCGAGTTACATGAAAGAGATTTCAACGTTGGCCGGAGAAGGTGACACTCCATGGTGGTTGTTGAGTACTTGTGTATTTTATGTTTAATTGTAACATCCCAAGTAAGTAATGGATAATATATATTTTTATCTATGCCTATTAATGAATTAGATAGTGTTTTAGAGTTATAAAATGAAAATAAATCCAATCTTAAGCATGGAATACACTAATATTTTTTAAAGGATTGTTTTACTGCCTTTTGATGGAAAACTATTTTTAAATATATCTTTTGACAATTTTATAAGCTATGTTTGTCAAAATAAACTTATTATTTATGATTGGGACATAAAAATTTACTTTGTGTGAATTTTTGGTATTTTTCTGACAATGTTCATTTTTTAATGAATATTGTAAAATGTTGTACTTTAATTCAAAAACTCTTTTTAATCTAATTTATTTATATGATTAGATTATCTTTTGAATTGGTTTTAAAGTTAAATTACAATATATTTTTACCATTTAATCCAATGGTGGTCACTGTAATCAATTTCACTTTGAAATTGGACTTAAACTAGTGTCAATCTTTTCATAGATATTGTTTCATAAAAACACGCTATTTGCTCTGACAGCGGGAATTAATTATTAAATTAATTAATGAAACTTATATGTTGTAAATTTTGTAAAATGGACTTAATTTTTGAATTCGTAATATCAAATATATCTTAGGGTGATTTTTTGGTATTTTTCTGAAAAACAACAATTTTTGATGAATAGTGAAACCACTATGTGGTACTTATAAAAACTGATTTTTCGTTTAAATGAAATTTTACCACTTCTGTGTTTTGAATTTCAAAAATCCGACATACATGGTTGTAATTAAGAAGTAAAATGTGGTTCAATGAGATAAAAATAATTTGTTGGTGAATAGTAACTTATTAAGTTTTTAATCGCGATTAGAGGTAATTAGTGTAGTTTAAGGTAAGAATAATGTTTTAATAAAATTAAATGACCTAGACACATGTCCTACCCTTGTTGGATGTGTCATGACCGACCAAGAAAAGCAATGGGTCAACTTGGGGACCCCATGGATCCACTTTGGTTGGTAAATGACATAAATAACTTTTTATTTAATGTTAAAGTAAAAATGACACAAACATGAGATATTTTAATAAAACAGTTTTTACATGGGGTTATAAAAGTCAGATTTTTTATTACAAATATTCATTGGAAAGATACAAATATTTACTACATCATAGTATTTTTTTTATGATTTTTAGACATTAAATAAATTAAATTATTTATGACATCATGATGATGCAATGATGACCTCATTATTTAACGATTTAAATAAAATGGAAATATAATGTAAAATATAAGACCTAAACATGTCCAAAACCTATTGGATGAGTGGATTTCGAACCCTTATCACCTTATCCTCGAAATACATCAATGTGGGACCTCTTAAATCCGAATACCATTTTAAAACAAGGTGACTTTTCTTTACTTTCCAAGAGTGCCCCTCCTCTCCTCTTATAAAAGGCCCCCACCTCTACCTCCTTACCCACACTCCCAAGGCCTTTGGCTCGGCCAACCCTTGCCCATTTTGTCTCTAAACTTCCCTATCTTACTCGTTGAAGCCTCACTTTGGGCAGAAGTCTTCCCAAGGAAGCCTTTGATCTCAAACCAAAGGCAGTTACCCGATTTTAAGGTAATGTCTTCTTTTGAGTCCTTTTGTTTTATTTGGCTTCTCCAACCCCCTAAACTCTTTTTATTCTTTTCTATTGTAACAACTAAAGTATCCTAAATATACTAGGATTTTTTTTATAATAAGGATTCGAGATACACTTACACACACCTACATCTAATGGTTAACGAACATACTGTTTCTGTGGATGGCGAATTTTTGCCTCCCGAAACGATGATTGTTCAACATTCTTTTTACACCTTCAAAGGTGGCCATTAAGATGTCACTATATTTATTTATGATATATAATATGTTTATGTTTTCCTTAAGATTCTGTATTTTTCTTTTTGAGTATACCTTTATGGTTTCCATTATATGTAAACGCGATATCTTCATTTAAGGAAGTGCGGACTACCGCCCCCTCAAAGTGATTTGATTCGTTAAATACCATATGTGGGACGTATAAAGGATGGAACTATGATATTATATATGATATTATACTGGAATTATAATATACCTTTATATAATTATGATTCCATTCTATAAAATACAAAATAGAAATGAAAGTAGTGTTCATGCGCAAGTACGGCTTACCGTCTCCATGAACGGTGCATTTCATTTCATACCTCTAAATGATTATGTAATATTATAAATGAATGCATGTACTGGATATATATGACATATATGATATCTACATCATTAATACCATTCTGGATATAATGGATACATGAACAAATTGTAATTATAAAGGGTTTATTTTTGACCCAAGTACCAATGATCGTTAAAATGACCGTTATTAACTTAAATAATTACATAGTGTTCATGACATGGTAATAAGTGATATAAAAGGAATAATGAACTTGAAAAAGGTTCTTAAGCAAGTAGAAATTAACTCACGTTTATTATTCCGGACATTAAAGAATGATCGAGTCAAGTCAGACCTGAGGTATGGGACTTCGTCTCAATCTCCTTTCATTGAGGCATATTTTGTTTTATACACAACCTTCTTTTATACGGTGTATAAACCCCTTTGACTTTTATGTCTATACAAAAGGAATATTTTTTTATACGAAGCGTTTTACAAAATGACAAAAGGGAATTTTTTTTGTCGTACGTATGCGGAAACAACGACTTGTCTGCCGTCGTGACCATTATTTGAGTTTCGGCTTCCTCTACAAGCCATACTTTTTTTTAAAAGAAAAATAAATACCATGTTTTATGTTTCTTTTATTTTGGTATTTAAAATGGTTTTCATATTTTTTTTATATCAATGTGTGGTATTGATATATTGTGATTGAAAGGTGGAAATGTTATGTTTCCTTTATGCATGTTTTATGTGATACGATTATGTTGTGGTTCTTGGGCATTATTATGAAGACAGGTGGTTCCGTGATAAACTAAGGGTGGGTGAGCCCGATATAGATCTCCAATACATTGGGTAACATGAAGGATTGAAACGTTAAGGTTTCTCCAAAGAGATTTAGGGAATATACGGTGATGGGTATTCCAAACGTAACCAAGAGGGTTACTCCCTACGTAAGAATGTTATGAATGCCTCAAGTTACCTTTATGTCTTATGATTTCAATGATTTGTTCATGATTTGATTAGGTATGTTAAAGTTCTTATGTTTTATGGGTAAAGTATGATCTCATTCTTATGTATATATGTACCCATGTTTCCTTTCCATATTTTTATATCCCTTACTGAGATTTTTATGATCATCCCAAGTTTTTTTTGAAATGTTTTTCACAGGTCAAGGGAAAGGTACATGATATGATGATAGTGTCAAAGAAGTGTCAAGAAATAAACCATGTTTTATTTTAAATATTTTTCCATTTATGGGAATGAAGAATACTATCTTTATGTAACCACTTTGTTTATATGTGGAATGTAATGCAAGTTTTATGATCTAATTCTCTAAAACTCTAAACCCGAAAAGATCCTCAATGTGTAATCTTGTAATAACTCAACATTAAGTAAGGTTTAAGGGTGGGCCCTTATAGTTGGTATCAGAGGTCGGTTTAGACAACTTTAGGAGTTAGAAAATTGTTAAATTATAAGTTAATTTATGGTATGATTGAAATGATATAGCATTTGAAGATTACCATGTTGCTTCACCTAAGATATTTCAGTGTTAAGAATGGTTTTTCATAGAGGAAACAGAAAAAATTTTCTGGGAAGGCATACAGAGGGAAATGAACTTTCAGATCAGTATCCTGGGATGGTCAGAATCAGAACTATACAGTTTGTTGCAGTAATGGATCTGTTGACTCAGGAGTTGAAAAGAAGATTGGTGAATGCTCCAGTTTTGGAACTTCCTTCTAGGAATGGTGAGTTTGTTATATACAGTGATGCTTCGGTGAAGGGACTTGGTTGTGTCCTTGTGCAGAATGATCAGGTAATTGCTTATGCTTCACGTCAGTTGAAAACTCGTGAGGTAAATTACCCTACACATGATTTGGAATTAGCTGCTTTTGTCTTTGCTTTAAAAATTTGGAGGCATCATTTGTATGGGGTAAAGTATACTGATCACAAAAGATTAAAGTATATATTCACTCAGAAAGAGTTGAACATGAGACAAAGGAGATGGCTAGAATTAATCAAGGATTATGATTGTACAATTCATTACCATTCGGGAAAATCAAATAAAGTGGCTGATGCTTTGAGTCGAAAAAGTAATGCTTCATTAGCAATGTTGCGTTTGGAACGTGATCCTTTGGTTAAGGATTTGATGAAATTTGGCATAGAAGTTGTTGGTGCAGGATGTTCTTCTGTTTTGTTTCAGGTATTAGTGAGATTATCTCTATGAGATAGAATCAAGCAAGCACAGAAGAAAGACAGAGAGTTGCAGAAAAAGGTAGAGCTGGTTCAGAAAGGTAAGTTTCCTGAATTCAAAAGTGATAATGATTGTGTTTTGAGGGTTGGGAAGAGATTATGTGTGCCTTGTGATTCACAGTTGAAGAATGAGTTGTTATGTGAGGCTCATAGTTCATCGTTATCAGTTCATCCTGGTAGTACTAAGATGTACAGAGATCTGCGGGGGTATTACTGGTGGGATGGAATGAAAAGAGATATTGCTGATTTTACTGTGAAGTGTTTGACATGTCAACAGGTTAAAGTAGACCGGCAGTTGCCAAAAGGGATGCTTCAGCCTTTACCAGTGCCAGAGTGTAAATGGGATAATATATCCATGGAATTTGTTGTGGGATTACCGAAGACATCTCGAGGTAATAATCCAATCTGGGTTATTGTTGATCACTTGACCAAATATGCTCATTTCCTTGCTATACGAGATACTTTTTCCCTAGATCAACTTTCCCATTTGTATCTTAAAGAGATAGTCAGGTTATATGGAGTTCGTCTCTCCATTGTATCTGATCGTGATCCCAGGCTCACTTCTATCTTTTGGAAAGGCCTTCAGAAGTTGTTGGGTACTGAATTAAATTTTAGTACAGCATTTCATCCTCAATCAGATGGGCAGTCAGAATGAACAATTCCGACCGTAGAGGATATGCTACGAGCTTGTTCAATGGATTATCAGGGAAGTTGGGACCAACATCTTTCTTTGGTTGAGTTTTCTTATAATAACAGCTTTCATTCCAGTATACAGATTGCACCATATGAGGCATTATATGGGAAGCGGTGTCAAACTCTAGCATTTTGGGATGAAGTGGGTGAAAGGAAGCTGATTGGACCAGAATTTGTAGAAGAGATGGCAGAAATAGTTCAGTTGATTTAGAAGCACATGAGAATAGCTCAGAGTAGGCAGAAGAGTTATGCGGATAACCGGAGGAAGGATCTATCTTTCAAGGTAGGTGATCATGTTTTTCTCAAGGTTTCTCCTTTTAAAAGTGTGATGATATTTTGTAAGAAAGGAAAGCTGAGTTCAAGGTTTATTGGACCATATGAAATTCTTGGAGAGAGTTGGATCAGTTTCATACCGAGTGGCTTTACCTCCGAGTTTATCTCAGGTACACAATGTTTTTCACGTTTCGATGTTGAGAAAATATATGCCAGATCCATCTCATGTTTTGAGTCCAGAGGTAGTTCAGCTGGAAGAGAACCAATCTTATGAGGAACAACCGGTCCAGATTCTAGACCACAGGGAGCAGGTGTTACAGAATAAGGTGATTCATCAGGTAAAGGTTTTGTGAAAAAACCATGTGATTGAAGAGGCAACGTGGGAATCTGAAAATGCTATGAGGGATAAGTACCCCCATTTATTCGATAAGTATATAAATTACGAGGATGAAATTTTCTAAAGGGGGGAAGGATGTAACATCCCAAGTAATTAATGAATAATAGATATTTTTATCTATGTCTATTAATGAATTAGATAGTGTTTTAGAGGCTTAAAATGAAAATAAATCCAATCTTAAGCATGGAATACACTAATATTTTTTAAAGGATTGTTTTACTACCTTTTGATGGAAAACCATTTTTAAATATATATTTTGACAATTTTATAAGCTATTTTTGTCAAAATAAACTTATTCTTTATGATTGGGACATCAAAATTTACTTTGTGTGAATTTTTGGTATTTTTCTGACAATGTTCATTTTTTAATAAATATTGTAAAATGTTGTATTTTAATTGAAAAACTCTTTTTAATCTAATTTATTTATATGATTAGATTATCTTTTGAGTTGGTTTTAAAGTGAAATTACAATATATTTTTACCATTTAATCCAATTGTGGTCATTGGAATCAATTTCACTTTGAAATTGGACTTAAACTAGTGTCAATCTTTTCATAGATATTGTTTCATAAAAACACGCTATTTGCTCTGACAGCGGGAATTAATTATTAAATTGATTAATGAAACTTATATGTTGTAAATTTTGTAAAATGGACTTCATTTTTGAATTCGAAATATCAAATATAGCTTAGGGTGAATTTTTGGTATTTTTCTGAAAAACTTCAATTTTTGATGAATAGTGAAACCACTAAGTGGTACTTATAAAAACCGATTTTTCGTTTAAATGAAATTTTACCACTTCTGTGTTTTGAATTTCAAAAATCTGACATATATGGTTGTCATTAAAAAGTAAAATTTGGTTCAATGAGATAAAAATAATTTTTTGGTGAATAGTAACTTATTAAGTTTTTAATCGCGATTAGAGGTAATTAGTGTCGTTTAAGGTAAGAATAATGTATTAATAAAATTAAATGACCTAGAAACATGTCCTACCCTTATTGGATGTGTCATGGCCGACCATGAAAATCCATGGGTCAACTTGGGGACCCCATGGAGCCACTTTGGTTGGGAAATGACATAAATAACTTTTTATTTAATGTTAAAGTAAAAATGACCCAAACCTGAGATGTTTTGATAAAACAATTTTTACATGGGGTTATACAAGTCAGATTTTTGATTATAAATATTCATTAGAAATATAAAAAGATTTCCTACATCATATTATTTTTTTTATAATTTTTAGACATTAAATAAATTAAATTATTTATGACATCATGAAGATGCATTGATGACCTCATTATTTAACGATTTAAATAAGATGGAAAGATAATGTAAAATCTAAGACCTAAACATGTCCAAAACCTATTTAATGAGTGTATTTAGACCCCTTATCACCATATCCGATAAATACATCAACGTGGGACCTCTTAAATCCGAATACCATTTTAAAACAAAGTGACTTTTCTTTACTTTCCAAGAGTGCCCCTCCTCTCCTCTTATAAAAGGCCCCCACCTCTACCTCCTTACCCACACTCCCATAGCCTTTGGATCGGCCAAACCCAGACCATTTTGTCTCTCCACTTCCCTCTCTTACTCCTTGAAGCCTCACATTGGGCAGAAGTCTTCCCAATGAAGCCTTTGAGCTCAAACCAAAGGGAGTTACCCGATTTTAAGGTAATGTCTTCTTTTGAGTCCTTTTGTTTTATTTTGCTTATCCAACCCCCTAAACTATTTTTATTATTTTCTTTTATAACAACTCCAGTATCATAAATATATACTAGGATGTTGTTATAATAAGGATTCGAGCTACACATACACACACCTACATCTAATGGTTAACGAACATATTGTTTCCGTGGATGGCGAATTTATGCCTCCCGAAACGATGATTGTTCAACATTCTTTTAACACCATAAAAGGTGGCCATTAAGATGTAACTATATTTATATATTATATCTAATATGTTTATGTTTTCCTTAAGCTTCTGTATTTTTCATTTTGGGTATACCTTTATGGTTTCCATTATGGGTAAACGCGATATCTTCATTTAAGGAAGTGCGGACTACCGCCCCCTCAAAGTGATTTGATTCATTAAATACCATATGTGGGATGTATAAAGGATGAAAATATGATATTATATATGATATTATACTGGTATTATAATATACCTTTATATCATTATGATTCCATTCTATAAAATATGAAATACAAATGAAAGTAGCGTTCATGCGTACGTACGACTTACAGTCTCCATGAACGGTGCATTTCATGTCTTACCTCTAAATGATTATGTAATATTATAAATGCATGAATTTAGTGGATATATATGACATATATGATATCTACATCATGAATACCATTCTGGATATAATGGATACATGAACAAATTGTAATTATAAAGGGTTTATTTTTGACTCAAGTACCAATGATCGTTAAAATGACCGTTATTAACTTAAATAATTAGATAGTGTTCATGACATGGTAATAAGTGATATAAAAGGAAAAATGGACTTGAAAAAGGTTCTTAAGAAAGTAGAAATTAACTCAAGTTTATTATTCAGGACATTAAAGAACGATCGAGTCAAGTCGGACCCGAGGTATGGGACTTCGTCTCAATCTCCATTCATTGAGGCATATTTTTTTTATACACAACCTTCTTTTATACGGTGTATAAACCCCTTTGAAATTTGTGTCTATCCAAAAGGAATATTTTTTTTATACGAATCATTTTACAAAATGACAAAAGGGAAATTTTTTTGTCGTACGTATGCGGCGACAACGACTTCTCCGCCGCCGTGACCATTATTTGAGTTTCGGCTTCCTCTACAAGCCATACTTTTTTTTAAAAGAAAAATAAATACCATGTTTTACTTTTATTTTATTTTGGTATTGAAAATGGTTCTCATAATGTTTTTATATCAATGTGTTGTATTAATATCTTGTGATTGAAAGGTGGAAATGTTATGTTTACTTTATGCATGTTTTATGTGATACATTTATGTTGTGGTTCTTGGGCATTATTATGAAGACGGGTGGTTCCATGATAAACTAAGGGCGGGTGAGCCCGATATAGCTCTCCAATGCATTGGGTAATGCGAAGGAGTGAAACGTTAAGGTTTCTCCGAAGAGATTTAGGGAATATACTGTGATGGGTATTCCAAACGTAACCAAGATGGTTACTCTCTATGTAAGAATGTTATGAATGCCTCAAGTTACCTTTATGTCTTATGATTTCTATGATTTGTTCATGATCTGATGAGGTGTGTTAAAGTTCTTATGTTTTATGGGTAAAGTATGATCTTATTCTTATGTATATATGTACCCATGTTTCCTTTCCATATTTTTATATCCCTTACTGAGCTTTTTATGCTCATCCCATGTTTTTTGAAATGTTTTTCACAGGTCAAGGGAAAGGTACATGATATGATGATAGTGTTAAGGAAGTGTCAAGAAATAAACCATGTTTGATTTTAAATATGTTTCCATTTATGGGAATGAATAATAATATCTTTATGTAACCACTTTGTTTATATGTGGAATGTAATGAAAGTTTTATGATCTAATTCTATAAAACTCTAAACCCGAAAAGATCTTCAATGTGTAATCTTGTAATAACTCAAGATTAATTAAGGTTTAAGGCTGGGTCCTTATATTAATTGTGCATCATAATTTTTACTACTTTACTTATAAATTCATGCATTCTTAAAAACGTATTCATGGTATGAAACTTTGGGTGTTATCCTACTGATATTCTTCTCACACCCTAAAAGGGACCTTCGGGATGCTTGTAGACTTTATGAATTTATGATCATGAAAGAGTTCAGTCTCAGGAGATGGAGCATAGTTTGGTTTTACATAGAGATGGTATGGACCTTGAGTTCATTCCGAGATAGAGTTTATTTGGTTTTACATTATTTCATGTATCATAATTCTTACTTTAATATATAAAAACTATTTGTTAGCCATTGGTACCATTTATATAGATTTATATTTATGAAATGCAGTGGATATATGCTTATTGTTTTGTAGTAGTTGCAGTTGATTGATGGTAGGATGTTCGGTTTACTCTCTGTTATTGTTGTTTCTACTTTTCTTATATTGTTTATCTGTTATTGATTATGATTACACTATGCGAGGTAGTTTCGAGTCTAATGAGTCATTAATTTATAATGCATGTTATATATTATTACTCATGTCATTACCATTATTATCCTTTGAGAGGGTATATCCTCCCCACTATACCTATTAAGACCCTCACTGCTAGTCAGCAGATATAGGCATTCAAGGAGGTGAGCCTAAGGTAGTAACACCCTACATGTTTAGCACCATTCGGGTCACTGTTCGAGTTCAGGATATATAAAGTGTTATCAGAGGAGTTATTGACTTGGATATAATAGCAGTGTTTTACTAAATAGTAATAAAATTGAGTCTTCACATTTTATTTCTACTTAATTACTTTTTCAGATATTGTAGATTGGATGTAGGTTGTTATTGGAACTGAAATTATAGCATGTTCTTGGGTTCCTGGAGCCCCAGGTATGATTGATGTACCATGTTACCATTGGTGTGAATTTTTTTTCTTTTTCTCAGTTTACAGTTTATATGATTTCCACTTTGGTGGATCACATACTATTTGATGCTATTTATTGTGATATGTTACCCAAAACCTATTGTGGTAAGGAAGAGTGGGTCATTATTTTGGTATGGAAAGTCTGAGTTACATGGTTTTGGATAGGCACATTTTTAGGGTATTTCAATTTCATAACTGCATGTATTCTTTGTGAAGTGACAATACCATGTGAATAATATTAATTTCCATGTTTTGAATGCTTTTTAAATTTGATATGTGAAATTTATTATCGAATTTCTAGTTTATTGCAATGTACTATTCCATGATTTATATATTTTGAATTTTAGGTGGTAGGATATTTGGCATGTGCTCTTGTATGAGCATTAAGAAACTATGGTTGAGCTGAATTTGATCATAAGGACTGGGAAACTAGGACATCGGTTTGACGAAATGTTTGTGGTCAGGATAGACATGGAATGGGGTACTTTTAATACATGGCTCTTTTGAAGATGTGTAAGGAGGCCATGAAACCGGGATTCCATTGGCATGGTTACAGTGGGGCAGAGTAAGGGTAGTAGTTATGCACTGCTTATTTACTGATTTCTGTATCTTCATTGGATATATTTTACATATATGTACACGGGATGCCTTACCATTTATGGTATTCAAAGGAATACATCTAGAGGACTCATATGGAGCATTAGGCGGGCGATGGTAAATCGTCATAGGAGCACGATGAGGTTCTAAAACCTAAGGGACAAACAGAGGAAGAAAAGAATATATAGGATCAGGTATGTTATCTTGTTCGGCATCCAGTGTAGGCAGGGTAGTAGCCGGGTTTGTTAGCATTCAGGCCGTGGCTTGATGAGCAGCTCCAAACTAGCCTGGTACGTGTCTTGAAGGGGATCGACCGAGGTGCACAGAGTATAGATCCATCTATAGAATATCTGATGTGGGTTTTCTATTCGCAACACCAACCTATTATTCAGAGTGAGGGAGTTCCATAGGTAGTTGAGAACTAGATAGAGAGCATGTTGATGATCTTCGAGTAGCTTGTGACACCTCCAATGTGGAGGGTCAATCTAAACGAGTACATGCTGAGATGACCGGAAAATTGTTTTTTGGATGTATAGGTTCAGGCTTATAGACTTGAAGGACATGTATGGAAGGAGTAAGAGGACATGTTATTCGAGCACTTTTACCCAGAGACACTAAGGGATAAGAGAGCTCAGAAGTTCTTGAGCCGTCAGTAGGGAGTCATTTCCATGATGGACTATGTAGTTACTATCACTGAACTTTCTCTCTTTTCTTCTAGTATAGTAATCGATGACTTGAAATGGGTGAGTATATTCAAGGATGGATTATGACGCTCTATTCAGATCCATGTATATAACCTCAAGATGAGTTTATTATCAAAGGTGATGAATCAGGCCCTCATAGTAGAGGGTAATGAGAAAGAGAGGTATCACATAGGCCAGATAATGACTTCAAGAGATGGTTGGGATACCGGGAAGTGGGGATGGAATGATTATTAGTAGGAAAGTAAGGACAAGGACTTAGCTATACCACCTCATAGAAATTCTTCAGTGGTTTTCATTAAGTGAGGGCATCTAGGTTATGTCTGAACTCAGTGCGATAGGCCTCCAAAGGAGTGACATGCACGTCAAAAGGATAGGAATATTTATTTTTTCTATATACATCCCTCTATAAAAGGTGTTAGGTAGGGGTCAAAATTGATAATGGAATCTATATTTGGTTCGGGTTATATATTAGGAGAGGGTAGCCGAGTTTTAGCTACACGAGGAGGACATGACTTACAAAATGGGACCCAGCTAAGGGGTTTTTGGATGGAGATTAGATCAAAACTATAGGGAGTTAAAGCATCAAGAAGTCATGGGTCAGGTCTGGTGCACATTGTGTAGATTCTAGGGGATTAGTAGGCTAGTGAGAAAATGATGGTTAGACATACACCATGATTGTGGTTGTGACTTCCTTATTTTATTTTTGGCATGACTTGTAGTGGCATGTCTGTTTTGAGGGCACGAGGTGAACTAGATATATGCAGACTGACTAGATATTGGTCAATGGGATTGACACCATTTTGGGTGTGAGATATATATATATATATATACACACACACACAAGATGCATAGAATCAGGATCATCAGGGATTCAAGTTACTTGAGGTTACATGTGCATCAGTGCCTCAACGATACAAGTTACACGAGGTGCAAGGAAGTACATTTTATTCTGAGCATCCATGGGATGAAGGACCATGTGGAGGCAAACACATATGCGACATGGGATCCGTTTGGGTGTCAGAAATGTCATGGGATCATGGATAAGGTGCAGGGTGATGATGCGTCACAGGAGGACCATGGGTCCACGAAATTGGTCATTATACCTTTTCATGGTTTGAATTTTGATGGGTTGAGACTGAGTTAGTTAATTATTATGGTGGAGATACCCTTGGGGAATTTAGCCAGAACAGTTGAGATCAGGGTACTCCAAGTTCCTTTGATTGGGATGGGTATGTACGGTCCCCTCTACAGGTTTTGTTCGATAGCATGAGGACAAGATTTTTGAGGTGGGGAGATTGTAAGAACCGATGTTTTTTGGAATGGGTCAAAATACTGGCCCTATTTCAATTTTTGACTTTTCCTTAGAAAATTTGGAAAATATGGGATGTTTATGGAAAATTTACAGATTACACATCATGTACCTTCTGTACATGCAATGTACCCTTTCCTGTGTGTGATGTCCAAATGTGGTGTGTTATCATGTTGGATGGGTGGAGATAAATAACCATGTACATGTCGTGTACACTTTGTACACACTGTGTATTTTGAGATGCGTATGAGGGACATGCAGGGATTGTGGGGGAAGTCAGAAACAAGTTGAGAAAAACCAAGTACATGCCGTGTACGACCTCATATATTCCATGTATTGATGACCTGGAAGGCCTCATAAGTCAAACTACGGACGAGTCACTATAGGGCATGTAGTCCTTAATATACATCATGTACTTGTATTTTTTTCCCTTATATGAATGATCATCACGTATCATTTCCAAAAAAAAACATTTTCTTCCTCATCCACTAACTTTTACATTCTGTGAGGTCAAGAATGTTTCTTCTCCTACATTATTCATCTGACATCTGTTCTCCAATCTGTTGGTGTCTATGGGATCTCATCTGAAAGGTTAAAAATGGGAAGCCTCTTCTGTTCCAGTTTCTTTTCTTCACACACCATAGTTTCCATCTGAGCAGAATTTCTGTGATTTGTTGGAATAATAGATCTACAAAAATCAGCTATTAATTGGTGATCGATATCAGACGTTCCTATATTTATGAGTATTTGGTAGGTTGTGCTTACCTTTTTTTGTGTTTTCATAGAATTTTGGGGGTTTTTTCCTTTTACCATGATGTCAGGTATTGAGAGAGAGCCTTGATTAATTGTATTTAAATGACTATATACATTGGGGGATATCGTTGGGTATTCAATTACATTATTATGATTGAGCGAGGCCGTAATATGGGTTGTTTTCCATTTGGGGAATTTTGGTAGAGGTGAAAAAATGATTATAATTGAATTGATGTGAATTAAAATTTTGAGTTTTAATTATTATGCACGATTAAGGGAGATCATGGCTAGTGAAATTCAACTATTTTGTTTGTTTTTCATGTTTGAAGTATTATTTTTTATTATATATATGTGATGTGTGATATTAGATATAAGGGAACCTTTAGGCTATGTTGGGCATGGACTGAGTATTATTGAGTGATGCTGATCACAGGTTGGACTTGGCCCAGAATGCATTGGGTGGTTCTGACCACGGGATTGGGAATCATGGACATTGTCTTGAGGAAGTGTGACGGTCAGGTTAGGAATGGACTGGGTTACATGGATGGAGAGGAAAAAGGAATTGAGCAACATGGTAACATGTGCATGAGGTGTTAGAGATATTGGGTCTTGTCAACTTTTTTGGTGATTACTGCTCACCGTGATCATTGAGTAGTGTGCACACAGGTAGACTACATGATGAGGTGGTTGTGACCACTCATTGTTTAGAGTCCCCTAATAGATGTGATTAGGGATAATGTTTTGGGGGGTTCATTCCATTAGAAGCTACATGGAAGGTTAAGGGCCTTCAAAGAATAGTTTTGAGGCTATCATGTTGGGGGAAGAGGCTCTCTGTGATTGAGGGAAGACAACAATGTCATTTTGATTACTGATTTTAGGGAAGAAATCATTATCCCTCCATTAATTAAATTGAGGGAAGACATCGCTCTCCCTAAGGTTCTTATTTAAGGACAAGCATCACTATTTCTCTGGTTGTTATTTAAAGGGAAGACGTGAGATTTTAATCATGGGTTACTAAGGTTTGGGTTCACCATGAGGACGTTGATACTTGAGACACAAGGTGTCAGTAGGCACAAGGTTCCGGGTTACATGACAGTGACTTAGGCGTTGGCCAAAGCAGGTGACACTCCATGGTGGCTATTCAGTACTAGTGGAGTTTATGATTAATTGTCCATCATATTGTTTACCTCTTTCCTTATAAATGCATGTCTCCTTAAACACTTATTCTCGTTACGAACCTTTGGGTGGTATCCTATTATGATTCATTTCACACCCTGTACGGCCCTTCGGGACATGTGTAGAATTTATGGATTTACGTGTAAGAAATAGATTTTCCTCAGGTGATTAATTGTAGTGCTTCTTGACATGGGGATAGTATGGACCTTCCGGTCATGCCTATATGGAGTTTATTTTGTTTTACTTTCTATCATGTATCAGAATGATTACATTAATATGTAGTAACTTTTTTTATCAAACAGGTCCATGTATATAGATTGGTATGTATGAACTATTATTAAACTATTATTGTTGTTTATTAGTTATTGCAATTGATTTCTGGCATGCTCTTATATTTACATTCTACTAATGTTTTTTCTAATTTTCTTCTATTGTTTATCTACAATTTATTATGCTTCCACTATGTGGGTATGAATCAAGTTTGTTGAGTTGTCAATTTCCACTACATGTGATATATTATTACATGGACCCATACCATTATTATCCTTTGAGAGGGTCTATCCTCACCACTATACCTATTCAGACCCTCACTGCTAGTCGGCTACCTTTGGATTTTGGGGAGGTGCGCCTAAGGTAGTAATACCTGATTTGTTTAGCAATGTTCTGTGGCTATTTGTGTCTGGGATGCTAAAAAGTAGTATCAGATGAGTTATTGATAGGTATATTGTAGCAGTGTTTTATTGTATACTAATGATATTGAGACTTCTATTTTTATTTCTCATAGATTACTATTTGGAATATGGTAGACTGGATATAGGTTTTTATTGGAACTGGGTTTCTTGCTTGTTCTTCGGTGCCTACAACCCCAGATATGAGTTATGGACCAAGATACAATGGGTGGGAATTTCCTTTTACCTTTTTCTCAAATTAAAGTTTATATGATTTCCACATTTTTGGCTCAATTGGTGTGTGAGGTTATTGATTGTGATATGTGACCCTCAGCCCGATGCATTAAGGAAGAGTCGGACCTTAACCCTGTATGGGAAGGCTTAGTGACTTGGTTTTTTATAGGAAAATATTTAGGGTATTTATATTTCATAATTTCATGTAAACTTTATGAAGTGACAATACAAAAGGAATAATATCAATTTCGATAATTTGAATGATTCTGAAATGTGATAAGTGAAATTATCGATAGAATTTCTGGATTATTACAATGTATTATTCCATGATTTATATATTGTGAATTTCATGTGGCTGTAGATTTGGGCCTAGCTCATGTATGAGCAGGTAGGTAATATTGTGGAAGTTATTTTGATCACCTAGATTGGGCGACTAGGTCGTCAGTTTGAGTCAATGTGGGTTGTCAAGATAGGCATGGCCAGGGGTAATATTGATACATGGCTATGTTGATGTCGAGTCAGGAGGCCATGAGGTTGGGATACGATAGGCCTGGTAATGGTGTGGAGGGGGATAACGGTAGTAGTTATGCATATCATATTTACTGCTTTCATTATATTCATTGAATGTATTTTATATATATAGGGATTTTCTGACCATTTATGGTATTCAGAGGGTTCATTCTAGATGACTTGGATGGATCATCATGCGGATGGTGGTACAATTCCACATCAGCATGATCAGGTTTCTATGCCTAATGGACAAGCAGAGAATGAGCCACAAATACATGATCTGAGATTGGATTAGGTTCAGGATCCAGTGCTGGCAGGGTAGCACCCGGGTCTAGAAGCATTCGGGTCGTGGCATGAAGAGCAGCTCTGAATTAGCCAGGTACATGTCTTGTAGGGGATCTACAGAGGTTCACATTGTACAGATACATATATGGAATATATGATATGTGAATTCTAGTCGTTTCACCTGCAACCTTTTCATGGAGAGGGTGGTCCATAGGGGGCTGAGAACTGGACACAGAGCATGAAGATTATCTTGAGCTACTTGACATGCCTCCTAGGAAGAGGGTCAATCAATAGACGTACATGCTGAGAGGACCAGTGATGTGTTTGTGGGATTTATATCTTTGGGATCAAAGACAAGAAGGACCTGCATGGAAGGAATTTTAGGATTGGTTCTTTGATAACTTTTACCCAGAGGCGTAGTGGGTGAAGAGAGCTCTAGAATCTTGAGACTCTAGTAGGGAGAAAAGTCCATCATTGTATGGAGCTACTTTCGTTATGTTTTCTCTCTTGTCACCAGACTTTGTAAGCAATTACGTGGAAATGAGGAGGTTTATTGAGGAAGGATTATGACATTCCATTCCGATCTAGTTAAATAACGTCATGTTGGGTTTTTTCTTAGATGTGGTGGATCAAGTGCTCATAATAGAGGGAAACAAGAAAGAGAGGTCTCACATAGGCCAGACGATGGATTCGGGTGATGGTTCAGATTTTAAGATGCGAGGAAGGGATGAGATTCAACATGGCAGTTAGGTGATAGACTCTATTATATCACCTTGTAGAAATTCTCAAGTGGTTTTCATTTAGTCTGTGTAGCTAGTTCATGCCTGAACTCAGTGCGATAGACCTCCAAAGTTCTGTTGGGGATGTGGACAGGTTGGGTATCTTGAGAGGTTCTACATGAATCCTTCTCAAATAGCCAGCAGTCAGGGGCCATACCTAATTTTGGAATATGGAGTTTGTTCCGGATCAGTACCATGGGAGGGTAGCAGAGTTTTAGTTGCACATGGAGGACGTGTAAGGGACAGCATGACCCAACTACGGGGTCCAGGGCCGTTTACTAGAGCATCACTGTAGGGAGGTCAGGCATCAGGAAATAATAGGTCAGGTTAGTTTCATGTCACAGAGATGATAGGGAATGAGCAGGCTGTAGAGATGATGATGGTTAGAGGTACACCGAGAGTGTGGTCATGATTTCATTGTTTTCTTTTTTTCATGAACTTATGTGTCTTGGCAATTTTGAGTGAACGAGGTGCACAAGATATATGTCGATAGACTAGATGTTGTTCAACAGGATTGACACCATTTTGGGTGTGTGATATTATATATATGTTTGAGATGCATAGCATCGGGAGTATTGAGGATGTGGGTTACTTTTGGTTCCATGGCCTTTAGGGCATTGACGAAGTGGGTTACAAGAGGTGAACGGAAAAAAATGTATTCTAAGTGTCCATGGGAGGAAGGAACATGTGGAGGAAAACACCGATGCGGCGTGGGATGAATTTAGATTTCAAAAACAACAAGGGTGACCCAATAAGGTGAAGGGGTGGAGATGCATCATAGGAGGACCATGGGTCCAGAAAATGGGTTGTTATACCTTTCCTTGGTTTTATTTTTTTGGGTTATGATCAAGTTAGGTAATTCCTACGGTCAGAGCCCCTTGAGGTATTTAGCTATAACTTTTTCAGACATGGGATGTCCATGTGGATTTTACCAAGATGGTTATGTTTTTTCCACTCTAGGTTTTGATTTATTGCTCAGGGACAAGCTATGTTAATATGGGAAGATTATAGGATCCTGGGTTTTTAGAATGTGTCAAAATCATGATATTTTTTAAATTCCTGGCAATTTCTAAGAAAACTACGAAAATATGTCTTGTTTCTAGAAAAATTCAAGATTACAAGCCATGTACCATTAGTAAATGCTATGTACCCTTTCCCTGGTGTGAAGGAAATACATTTTGTGTTACCGTGTTGACTGGGTGGAGATAAATAACAATGTATATGCCATTTATGGGGGATATACATGGTGTGTGGGGAAGTCAGTGCGGAATAAATAAAAAATTAAGGACATGTCATATATGGCCTCATACACGCTATACATTCATGACCTAGAAGGCCTTGTTAGTCATATTATAGATAAGCCACTATAGGGTGTTTAGACCTTAAAACACATCATGTAATTTTTTCATTCTCCTATTTGAAAGAGTATCACGTCTCATTTCTAAAAATACCTTCTTCTTCCTCATCATCGTACATTTACACTCCAGGAGGCCATGAATGTTTCTTCTCATAGATTCATCATCCAATATCTGTTCTTTAATCCGTTGGTGGCTTTGGGATCAAATTAGTTAGTATTAACCCACACACCCTCATACATTCTAGTTTCTTTTCCTCACACACAGCAGTTCCATCGGAGCAGAATTGACGGGATTGGATGGAAATGTAGATCTATGAAGATCGATTATGAATTGGCGATTGACATCAGACGTGCCTATATCTACAAGTCTCAGGTAGGTGTTTCATAAACTGTTTTGTGTTTTTATTCAAATTTGGTTGATTCAACTTTTTATCTTGACGTCAGGTACTGAGAGAGACCATAGTTTAGTTATATTAAAAAGAATGTATACATTGTGGGATGTCGTTCGGTATTCTTTTATCTTATTACGCTTGAGAAAGGTTGGTATAGAGGTTGTTTAACATTTTGGGCATTTTGGCTGGTGGTGAAAAAATGGTTATAATAAAATTTTTGGGAATTAAACTACGGAGTTTGAATTTTTATGCATGATTAATGGAGATCATGGATTGTGAAATTCAACTGTTTAGTTTTTTTTTCCTGTTTGATGTATTTCTTCAGATTATATATATGTGATGTGTGATATTAGATATACTGGAAACTTTAGATTATGAAGGGAATATCCTGGGTATTGTTGATTGTTATAGATCATAGTTTTGGCTTCTCACATAATACATTGGGTGGTTCTAATAACTAGAATGGGTGTCATGCACGTCGGTTTGATGTAGTGTGACTGTCATGTTAGGCATGGCTCAGGTTACATGGATTGAGAGGCCAAAGGAAATGAGCCAAACGGTTTTAGGCACACGAGGTGTCATAGATGTTGTGGGTTGGTAAATTATTTTAGTCATTACTACTCACCTAGAAAATTGAGTAGTCTACACACAGGTAAAATCCATGATGAGTTAGTTTTTACCACACCTTGGGTAGAGTCACTCGATAGATGTGGTTAGGTACAATTGGTTTGGAGGTGATTTCCATTGGAATCCATATAGAAGGTGATAATCCTTATGGGAATAGTTTTGGGGCTATTTGGTTGGGTGCATAGGCTCTTATTTATTTTAAGGGATACATTTATATCCCTCTTTTCATTGATTTATGGGTAGACATCATTGTCTCTCTGGTTATTGATATGAGGGCAGACATTGATGTCCCCTCAGTCCCTATATGAAGATAGGCATAACTATTTCCCAGTTTTTCTACTACGGGACGACCTAAGCCTTCATGTAGGGGTTACTATTGTTTGGGAATTCCATCTAGACATTGATACTTTAGACACATGGTGTCAGGAGGAACATGGTGTTGGGTTACATGACAGAGGTTCCGGTGTTGGATGAAGTAGGTGACAATCCATGGTAAATGTTGAGCACTAGTGGAGTTTTTGTTTAATTGTGTATTATATTATTTACTGCATTCCATATAAATGTATTAATTCTTAATCACTTATACCCATTACATACATTTGGGTGGTATCCAACTTAGATTCATCTCACACCCTGTATGGGCAATACGAGATGCGTGTATACATTATGGATTTACATTTATCAAAGAGGTCGGGCTCAGGAGATGGATCATAGTTCTATTTTATATAGAGATGTTATAGACCTTGCGGTCATGGTTAGATAAGGTTTAATTAGTTTTAATTTTATTCTTGTATCAGAATTCTTACTTTAATATGTAGAAATTTTTAGTTATCTATTGGCTCCATTTACATAGATCGAAATGTGTGACCTGCTATGGATGTTTTTTTTGTTGTTTAGTAGTTGTTGTAATTGATTATTGGCATGTTGTTCCATTTAATTTCTTCTTCTTTTATTTCTACCTTGCTTATGTTTTTTATCTGCTATTGATTGTGCTTCTGCTCTGCGGGTCTATTTTTTGTCTACCGAATCATTAATTTCCACTACATGTTATATATTATTACTTGTATCAGTTCCATTGTTATCCGCTTAGATGGTATAGCCTCCCCCATATACATATTTAAACCCTTGATGTGAGTCAGTGGCCTTTGGAATTTGGAGGGGTACACCTAAGGTAGTAACACCCAACTATTTATGCAGTGTTAAGGTGATTACTTCGGTTCAGGGCATTAAATAAGACCACCCTTATCATTAAATATAGGACTTATGATGTATGTGAGAAGTCCTAATCCACTCCTAGATGAATGAATGTTCTTCTTCATTCATCACAACAACTCTTAGCCTATGTGGGATGACTAGTCAGGGATAGACCAACATACTGGTGAATAATAGGGTCTCCATAAAAGGATTATAATGATTCTATAATGATTGTAGAATGGTAGTTAATATTTTATGAACATTCCATAAATGGAATTTGATCATTTCAACAACTTCGAAAATCCAACATAAAATCCAAAAAAATATTTTTTAAAATATAAATAGTCTTCTAATTATATTGGTTAGTGTGAGGGTGAAGAGACATGCTCGAATACTACTAATTGATAATGGCCTATACAATCATCTATATAATAATTACATGAAGTGGGAATAATGGTCTAAAATTACCATTGAGGGAACACGGTAAAGTTGAACTATCATCCACATGTAATAAAATCCGAGGATATATAATGAAGTCTACTCTCATATAGATTGGTAGTGGGCCAAAATTATGCTTCATTATACGATCACCCAAATATATTAATGTTTTCCATACATTTGTGGAATACCAATATAGATGCCTCAAGTGATAAAAAATTAAAAAACCTTTTTTATCCCAATCCAAAAATAATAATTTTGAAGGTCTTGGTACATATTCCACACATATGAATGTACCAATAAGGGGAATGTTTGAAACTCCATCAGAACCTCATCATGCGACATCCCCAGTACCATCTACTATTCTCTTAAAATGATGATGTGTTTCACACCTTCATATAATCCATTAGAATTACTTATAGATTATATATAAATACACAAGGTCTCATAGTCGGTATCTCTATTACTCACCTTCCAAACATGATTTAGAATTACTAGGATAAGAAACATTTAATTGAGGTAAGATTCACCGTCATCATCGACGATGGAAAACTATAATGCAACGAACATGTTGGATTCCTCACTCCTAAAATGTGGAAAAGTTCTTCTAATAAGAGAATATATACTAAAATTTTCATTCCATGGAGTATATATTATCTCAAATTCATAATAATGGAGGAACTCTTGTTGTCGCCTCTTTCTCATGTTAATATATTTCTTCACGAAGTTGTAATAGATACTTTTATATCCTGAATAAAATGCAAAACACTCACCCATAAGGGATTTTTACAACATCTAATAGGTGATTAAGTCCACTTCCAAATATAAATCATTTATTTCCTAGCTCTTCACATGATGTGTTAGCTATCTAGACCCATAAGCAATCACAGTCTACTAATGTATTATAATAAACCGAACATTTATTAATGAAAATTCATCTTGATCAAATTAAATTTCTTATTAAGTAAAATTTTTATATAAAACATATACACTTCTTTGGTTTTAGATTTTTGGATTTCAAAATATTATTAAGAATTGTTATCTTTTCTAATAAATTCGTTGAGCAATGGCCACATGATTAGTATAAAAATAGGGATTTAACAAATAAAATATTCTCTGAAAAATAAAGATATGGCCTCATCCAGTAGAATTTTTTCATTATGAACCCCATTCTCTAGAGCTCATATATGACGTTGTGTCACTAGGATTCTCTCTTAACCAATCCACATCCGAGATTCCGTACGTTATGCTTTAACAGAACAACATATGGGAGAAGTGGAAGATAATATAGATTAACACCCAAGAGATGTTATCTGAGTCTCCCCAAGAGTTTTTTAACATCGCACACCTTACCATTAGGCCTTATGCGGGTCTTATAATGGGTTATTTAAAAAGTACCTAGAACTATTATTAGGTGTATCATTTTTGAAAAGAATATTTAATATATAATCATTTTATTATTAATACTTTGTAAATAGTTTATAATTCAAAAATAGTATTTTTAGTTAATATTAAATTAAGAAGTATATTTTGATGAATTAATTTCATTTTGATTTAAATAATATTTTTGGTAATATATTATTACTAAATTACTTATATATATATAAATGATCTTATAATTTTTATGAATACAATTTAATTTTTATTAATGTTTGAACGCTATTTTTATCAAAACCCATGAATTTTCGATAAAGATTAGTTTTTATTTTAAAATAAAAACCTCAAATACTTTTAAAATTATTTAGATTAAATGAATATTATTTTTTTATCTAGATTCGAAATTGTCAAATGGTAATTTTTTCTTAATTTTATGAGACAATATAATATTTGGGTAGAAATTAAATACTGTTTAAATATGTAATCCATTATATGAAATCATAATGACCCAATTGTGATGTAATAAAATACTTTAAATTTTATTTTCTGCCAATATATTTTTGACGTTTAATATATTGGGATTTTAGGTTTTATTTATTTATTTTACAAATCCTTAGTGTACCTTCCAAAATTTATAAAACATTTTATCATTTTAAAATTATTTCCTTGAGTGTGTGACTCACCTCTACATAAGAAAGCCAAATATTTTAATAAGTTAGGATATAGGACTTATAAAATAATTAATACAGGTCCATATTAGAAAACAAACCTGGGAAAAATACATGGGATGGTTTGTGGTTTTAATTAATTTAATTTGTGTTGAACAAAACATAAATAATAAAGAATTTTATCTCCTTTATAATATAAACCAACTCAATCCCTATTTACTGTTCACCCAATAAATTTAGAAGTCTACCAAACCATTCCATCCCCTCTCTAGTATCCTCCCAAGGTGCCCATGATCTTATGATGCCTCTTCCAAGCCCTAACCAAGCCTTTGGGATCACACTTGCATGTAATGGATTTCTTCCTTTCTCATTTTTGTCCAAATTTATTTATATTATTATATTTTTTAATTTAAATTAAAAATGTTGGGGTTTGATTTCAAATATCCCCTATAATTCCCTTCATATGTTTAGCGATGCAAAGCGGGCTCATGGCCCGCGGGCTTTGCTGGTATGGGGCGAATGTGGGGTGGGGTGGGCCTAGAAATTTTGACCGTTTAAAGTTCAGGCCAATGCGGGTTGAGCTCGCGTGGGTGCGGGCCAATGCGGGTTGAGACCATGCAGGTGCGGTCTATCCCATGAGCCTGATTTAAAAAACATATATATTATTATTACAATATATGTTTCTTTAACATTTTAGTTTTTCTAATAAAAAAATCAGGGTTAAATGGGGACATATGATTTCTCACCATAATGGTTATATTAATTCACCATTTATTCACATGTGAATTTCAATTAGACCTATATTTATTGTTTTAATATGATATTATATTATTTATATAGTAATTATTAAAAATATTCACACGGTGTGTTAACCCATATCTTGAAAAATGGAACTCATTGCTCTGCGCATGGTTTCAATTCTATAAGAGTTATTATAATAATGATATTTTTTAGTTCGATTTAATTTTGTTATAACATAATGTTATTTTGTTATTAAGAGAATTGGATAGAACCTTGTGAAAAAACTAATAGATTCCTCTAAAACTGATCGTTACCTGGAGAGACTTCATTCATTCACATGTTTAGTTGTTCACATCACCACACAACCAACATTATCATTCATATCCCATCACCGATCACTCAACTACTTTCTATCGCAACAGTTCGTCACCACATTGGTGTTACCGTATACCACCATTAACTCACAAAAAGATGTTCCATCACATCCTCTAAAACTCTAGTTATTGTTAATTTATACTTATCCCCACAAATACCCTTAATAATGATAAAAAATATAGTATTTAAATGATTATAAATAGTATTTTTTGTAAATGTTGGTAAGCCCGTGGGCAACCTGCGGGTTTATGCAGGGTGGGGCAGGCATGAAATTTTTTATTCCCGTTATATGCAGGTTTTTGCGGACAAACCTGTGCGGGATCATGCTCGTGAGGGCTTTCCTCCCCCCCTGTTTCACATTACTACATATATTTGAATGATTATATACCCATTTATATCTACTTAATTCCTACCATGTACAACAGTTACCATGCCAAAATTCCCTAAGGGATACCCCTATCCTCATTTACATTCATCAAATAATTTTTTATTATACATCTAAACTCTATTACATATGTTGGAAAGTGTAAATATATGACCCCCATAATGTAAATTTCATGTTCATATTATGATACACCCATTTAATCCTCATCAAAAAAATTTATGAATTCTTATGTCACGTCATTATGCTGCCGAAATTGCACCATGATTGTCAAATCAAAGTCATTGTATAATGAATATCGTTCCCATTTCTCGATAATGTGTATTCACCTTTAGAAACATTTACTTATTTATTATACATTTTCTTGTATGTCTTTTACATTCCATTATCATGGAATAAATTATGATTTTGAATTATTCCTGGTTGTATGATCCATGTGTCACACTTATACAAGAAATGAAATGATTGAGAATGGTGCACCATGATAGTTCCCCAATTCATTGGGTAAAAATTTGTGTCATGATACATCAAGTGAAATTAGGGTTTACTCATTCTTATGATAATCATGTGACATCATGCATTTTGGTTCATGATTCTCTTCTGTACCATTGAGATCAGTATTACCAATTATGTAATGTATTTGTTCATGTTATTACTTGTTTACTTCCTTAAAGTGCATTATATCTCACCATTTTTTATGCATGTTCTCTGTTTATCTCATGCATTACTAAGTACAATGGAATTTCCATGGTCATGTAAAATATGTTTTCAATAATGATTTGTATTTCATGTTTTCAGTTGTTATGTAATGTTCCTAATCCCCGAAGAAACTAGACCTCTTGATATTCTTTGTTGCATCAATTGATGATTTTATGTAATAAATTATGTTTATGTGTGAAATAAAGAGGAGGATAGATATATTTGGTACTTGAAGATATGTTTATTTATTAATGGGATTAGGATTAGAAAACCCCAATGAAATAGCTAGGGATAAGACTAAGTATAATAAAAACATACCAAATTTTTTGAGAAAATTTAGTAAGTGGTTTAACAATAAAATACATCTCAGACTAGATATGAGTAGGTAGAGTCTGCTCTGGTACAGATATATCTAGGGGTAAAACCTAAAAACACTACATTGAGATAGACATGAATGGGAAATGGTGCCCCACTATGGGCTTTACTGAAATATTGGTTACAACACTCTTGGGGGGTATGATTTTGTAAATTTATAAGAATAGTATGAACACTTATAAAGGGAACAAAAAATTTCCCCTGACAAAATATATTGGGATGTAGATTAGGGATAACATATATTTAATCCTATAAATTCATATGTTAAGGAAATAAATGAAATTATTATGTTATCCATTATTATCTTTGGATTTTTCTTTTTGTGTTACCCTTATCATTCATTTTATTCCAGAAATTGGCTGGTAATATGAGGACTCGGGCTGACAACTAATGTGAAGATCAATGTGATGATAGTTCTAATGAGATGGCCAATCTGATAGGACATGGAATCATAAAAATTGTCACTTTACTCTCTCAGTTAACCCAACATTTGGATAGAATCATGGTTCAAGAGGAATGCCCCCCCAAGAAATAACAAGTCTCAATCAAGAGCTTTATTAGACAATGACCACTTACATTTAATGGATCATATGATCCTTCAATATTGGAAGAATGGATCAACACCAATGAAATGATCTTATCCATTTTTCAATGATACGAACAAGATAAGGCTCTTATGAATAGTTATTTTATAGATGGTGAAGATGATCAATGGTGGAAATTGACCAAACTTTAGTAGCCCGAGAAAAATATTGAAGAAATGGAATGGAAGGATTTCTAGAAAAAAAAATCGATAAATATTTTCAACACACCCTCCGACATAATATGGAATGGGACTTCCATTCCCTCAAGAATATAGATGACGAATCCATAATTGATAATGATGGAAACTTCACAAGGGTTTCTTGATACGACTATATCTTTTCCATTACCCCTGAATACAAGGGTGACCGCTTCTTTGGTGGGATAAAATATAGCCTACGAAAATCTCTAGAGATCCATGACTTTGATAACTATTAGGAAATTATCAGATCTACCCTAAAACATTAAATAGATCTCATTGAATCTCATGCGTATCATCGGGATAAAAAGAGTAAGGTGGACTTTAATTCTAGCAATCTGATGGATAATTCGAATGGTGCTATGAAATTCTAGCACCTGACATGGGCAAGGTGCGGAAAAAAGCAACCTAGAAATTAGATGAAGGGGACGAGGAAATGATTTAGGTGTGGAAGCGAAGGGCACATGGCAGTTAACTACATACAAGAAAAACACACTATTATAAAAAAGAAGAAGAATGTTTCTTTTGACCCTCAACACATTGATCATTGCTTCATCTAAAAAAACCAGGGAATTTACAAAACCTTTTCCCTAATACATGGGTTTTCAAAGGCATCAAACAATCCCTACGTAAGAAAGGGAGAGATTTTTTCATCTCTAAAACAGATGAAATCCTTGAAAACGTAGTTGTGAGAGGTATGCTATTTATTCTTTCAAAAATATAAAGAATAATTTTTTATTCTGTTTCTACACATTCTTTTGTATCCTGATTGTTTATTATAACAATATCAACACCACCACGAATCATGGAAGTAGATATGTTATAGGGAACATCAAATGAGGTAATCATTGCATCCCATGAATATAACTCCTCTAATGTTATAATTTATGGATTGAAGTTCCCATTGATCCTCATCATACACCCTGTGAGGGAATTTTATGCAATTATTTGAATGGATTGAATTTCTCTATATAATGAAAAAAATACATTGAGAGGGAAATCACACTCCATATGGTGAATCAACCATAAATTTTGTACATGTTCAAGGAGGAGGTTGAATCTTCTTTAGCACCATCATCTCTAGTGAGGATTTTATTTCCCTATAAACACATGTATCTTGATTAGATTATTAAGTCTAAGGGAGAAACCATCCATGAAGACCTTCCTATTGTGAAGAAATTTTCTGATGTTTTTTTTGAGAAATTTCATGGTATTCCTCCTAAAAGAGATGTTCAATTATCGATTCATCATATAACTAGGGTGTTTCTAATATAAAAGAAACCATATATCATTGGTATTATGGAGCTTGAGGAGCTAAATAAACAACTACAGGAGAATCTGGATAAAGGTTTTATATACCCATATGCTTTACCATGGGGTGAAGTAGTCATGTTCAATAAAAAGAGGGATGGTTCAATGTTAATTTTCATTGATTATCATGAACTCCTAAAAATCATGATAAAGGACAAGTATCAAGTACTATGAATTGATGAACTTTTTTATCATCTATGTGCAGAACAATAATTATATAAGGAGCATCTACGATTGGGATATTGCCAAATAGGTGTGAAGAAGGATGATATCCCCAAGGCAACTTTTCTTACAAGATACTGGCATAATGAATTAATAGTAATGACTTTCTAGATCACTAATTCACAAAAAATATTAATGGTATTGATGAAAAGAGTGATTAGATATTACCTCCACAAATTTTATGAAGTCTTTATAGAAGATATTTTAATATACTGCAAAACCAAGGAAGAGAATGAGGAGAATATAGTCACTATACAAGAGACCTTGTAAAAGGATAATCTCTATGCAATGTATAGAAATTGGCATTTATAGTTTGAGGATGTCTCATTATTGGGAAATATCAGCTAAATCAATGGGATTTATGTGGATCCCTCCATGACTGCTACAATTGAGTGATGGATGAGGCCAACATTGGTGATAGATATCCATAACTTCATGGTGTTAGCTGGATATTATCTTTGATTTATGAAAAAATTCTCATGATTGTCAAACCCTCTTACCAGGATAACTCTAAATGTTGTCATGTTTACATAGAGTGATGACTGTGAAGAGACCTTCAGGTATTTGAAATTGAGGATTATCAATGCTCTCATGCTCACATTACCCACTAGTGAAGAACATTTTTTGGTATTTAGTGATGCTTTGAATAAGGGATGGGCTATGTGTTGATGAAAAATGAAAAATTCAATTCCTATACTTCATGGTAATTGAATGTTCATGGTAAAAACTATCCAACACATGATTTGGAGTTGGCTTTAGTAATATTTCCATTAAAAAATATAACAACATTACCTCTATTAGGAGAAGTGAGATATATACATGGATCCCAAAATCATCAATTATATATTCACATAGAAAGAGTTGTATATGTGCCAACAAATATGGTTATATATGATCAAAGACTCTAACTGCTCAATCCATTATCACATTGGGAAAGTAATCAAGGTGGAAGATTCCCTATGTATAAAGGACCCATCAATTATATCATTAACGATAACTAAAAATTATCCAATCTTTTAATATTTTAGGAAGATGGATATGAGAAAATATAGAAGAGAGTATTATCAATTCTATTATAAATTATTGGTCAATCGTCTCTTTTGTAATGTTTATTGGATTCTCAGAATGAGGATGTTGGTATTCAATAGAAAGTAGAATCTATAAGAAAAGGGAAATCCTCAAAGTTCAATGATAATGAAGAAGGAATTTTCAGATTTGGTTTAAGGTTATGTGTTCTATCATGTCTGGATATAAAGAAAGAACATTTGGATTATGTAAATAGTTCAGATTTATCTGTACACCTAGGAAACAAAATGATGTATCAAGATCTATGAGAGATTTATTCGTGGGATAACATGAAGGATGAGATCACCGAGTATATATCAAATTTCCCGGTATATTAGTAAGTGAAGGCTGAGAGGTATAAGTCGAAGGGTAATATGTAAAAATTACCCATACCAACCTAGAAATGGGAAAGGATCACCACAGATTTTGTCACTGGGATTCTGAAGACATCTAAAGCAAACAATGTTGTGTGGTTTTTTGTGGATCATCTTAAAAATAAATCTCACATCATTGCAATAAAAGAAGATTTATCATTTAATAAATTAGAACAGATATATATCAGAGAAGTTGTAAGGCTGCATGGAGTACCACTATCTATTGTATCTGATCGAGATGCAAGGATCACCTCTTTGTATTGGATGAGTCTCCAACATGCTCTGAATATTGTGCTAAACTTTAGTAAGGCTTATAATCGTAAAACTGATGAAAAATATTAATGGAATATCAAAACCATTAAGGAAATTTAGAGAGAAATTTAAATGCACTTAAAAGGAGGATGGGATCAAAATATTCCTCTGGTTGAGGTTTCCTAAAATAATAGATTCCACTTAAGAATCAATATTAATCCTTATGAATACCATTATGGGAAGAGGAGTAGAACACTAGTATGTTGAGAGGATATAGGGGAGAAAAAACACCTAAGACCTGAAATATTATATGAAATGGTGGGTATGGTTAAGACCATCCATCGTCACATTAAGTCTTCTCAGAGTTGACAACAGATCTATGTTGATAATCGTCGATGTGACCAAGAGTATGATGTTGGAGACATGGTATTCTTCCAAATATCACTGTGGAAGAGAGTATGTGATTTGGGATGAAGGGAAAGCACAGTACATGGTACCTCTTCCCTTTTGAGATCCTTGATCACACTATATCAATGGCATATCGAATAGAACTCACACCGAACCTATCACAAATACATGATGTATTCAATGTATCACCCTTGAGGAAGTACATTCCATAACCATTGCAGTTACTCAATCCGGAAGTGGTTCCATTGGAGAATGACCTATCTTATGAAGAGATGTTGGGGAAGATCTTACATCATAGAGTAAAAGTTATACTAAATAAGACAATGCCCCTTGTCAAGGTGTTGTGGGGAAAAACACGTTTGAAGACAAAAATTGGGAATCATTAGAAGTGATGAGGTAGAGTTACTATAATCTATTCTAGTGTGAGGAAAGAAAATTTGGAGGGAGAAATTTCATAAGGGGAAGATTGTAACGACCAAACCTTTATTAATGAAAATTACTTTTAATCTAATTAAATGTACTATTATGTAAAATGGTTACATAAAACATATTTAGATAAATGGTTTTATTTTTTTGGATTTCAAAATACCGTTAAGAATTGTTATCATTGTTAATATAGTCGTTCAACAATGAACACATTATTAATATAATTATAGTGCTTTAACAAATCTAATTTACTCAGGCAAAGGATGTGATGGCCTCACATAGTAGAATTGCTCATTACGAATCCCATATTTCAGATCTCAAAATGGAGGTAGCATCACTGGGCTTTGTTCTTGACCAAGTCCAAAATGAGCTCTAACATGTTAAGCTTGAATGGAATCACCTACATGAGATGTAGAAGTTAATATAGATTACCAACTGAGCGATGTTATCTGATCCACCCCAATAGTCTATCACCATCAAACACCACACCCTTAGTTCTTATACGGGTGTTACAAGGGGTTATGTAACAATACCCTTGCACTATGATAATATGAATTATATTTTTTAGAATAAATAATATACATTCTTTTTATTATTGTTACTTTTAAAAAAAATTAAATCAAAAAAAATTATTTTTATTTTAAAATAAATTAAAAAATATATTTTGATGAATTAATTTATTTTTTGATTAAATAATAATTTAATAAAATATTATTACTAAATTATTATTTATTAATTATAAATTATCATATAATTTTTATGAATAAAAGTCAAATTTTTATTAAGGTTTGAAAAATATTTTTGTAAAATCCCACCAATTTTTGATAAATATTAGTTTTTATTTTAAAAGAAAAAATTCACATATATTGAAATTTATTTATATAAAATGATTATTATTTTTGGAATCAGGATTTTGAAATTATCAAATTGTTAATTTTTCATAATTTTATGAGAGAGTCGAATTTTTGGATAAAAATTTGATACCGTTTATATAGATAATGTGTATTATGACATCATAATGACCAATAGTGATGTAATAAAATAGAACAATGGATTTGTTCGTCCAATATATTTTTTAACGTTAAAATAATGTTATTTTAGGTTTTCTTTTTTTATTTTACAAATCCTTAGTGGACCATCCATGACTTTTAAAACTTTTTAAAATTTTAAAATTATTTCCTTGAGAGTGTCACTCTCCTAAACGTAAGAAAGCCTACTATTATAATATGTTTGGCCATTGGAATTCTAAAATAATGTTTTCCATTCCAATTTGGAAAAATCCATGGGAAAGAACCATGGTCTGGTTTGTGTTTTTTATTTTTTTATTGTGTGGTGTCCGAAACCTAAATAATAAAGAATTCCCTCTCTTTTCCTATATAAATCCACTCAATCTCCCATTACTCTTCACTCAAAACAATTTTAACTTGACCAACCCATTCCCACCTCTCTCTAGTATCCTCCTAATGGGCCCCAACCTTCATAGAATCCTCTATAAAGCCGCTCCCATGTCTTTGGGATCACACTTCCATGTAATGGATTTCTTCCATTATCATATTTGTCCAAACATATTTATGTTGTTATGCCCATTTATTTTCAATTAAAAATGTTGGGGTATGATTTTTCTCCTCCCATATAATACCCTACGGATTTATTAATGAACAGAAACCCCTTTCCCTCTAATTAATTCCCCCCATTTACACCTGTTACAATTTCGATATTCCGTAAGGGGTTTCTCTCTCTCATTTACATTCAAGCAATTATTATTTATTATGTATCTTAATACCATTAATTATGCTGGGACATGTATCTATATGACCCCCTACAATCCATTTAATGTAAATATTATGAGATATTCCTTTCTCTCTCATAAAATTTTTTTAGGAATCTAAATATCACGACGTTAGGCTGCCGAAATCGCACCATGATTTTCCAAGCCTAAGTCATTATGTAGTGATTTCCATGCACATTTATCTATAAAGGGTATTAACCATTATGCACAATTAATTATTTGTTATATAGTTTGGTTATTTTATTCCAAATTCCATTGTTGTGTAATAAATTACTATGTTGAATGAATCCATATTTTTTTGATCAATGTGGCACACTTTTGTAGGAAATGAAATTATTAAAAAGCATGCATCTTAATAGCGCTCCAATGAATTGGGTAAAGATTTGTATCATGACACATCAAGTGAAATGAGGGTTTACTCATTTTAATCGAATTTTAATGAGTGTTTTATCATGATCTATGTTCAATGATCCTTTTCTTATGCTAATATCTAGTTAAATGTTGTTTCCACATTTCCATGTCATGATAATAATGTTCTATGATCCCTTTAGGTTCATTTTTCTATTAAGATCCTTTGATACGCCTATTTCATAACATGTATTTTATTCTTAATATTATTCCTTATTTACTCCCTTACTGGGATTTTTATCTCACCTTTTTGTTATGCATGTCTTTAGGTTATCCTATGAGATGCTTGGTATGATGTAGTGTGTGTGGTCATGCAAAATATGTTTTCAATAAAGATGTGTATTTCATGTTTTATGTTGTTATTTAATGTTCATATGCCCCAAAGACACTTTAAATCTCAATATTCTATGTTGTATCAAGTGAATATTTTATGTAATATATTATGTTTAAATTTAAAAATAAAGATCATGGTTGTTATATGTATTAGGAAACATCAAAGATCTATCCATGATGCATCACATAATAATATATTCTACACACCCTCATAAAAAATACCATAGATGGGGGTTCTTGTAAAACTATTTTGAAACTCAAAAGAAGATATTTGTGACTTTTAATCCCAAATTAATGTCTACTCCTTAAATATCAATATAGTAAAAGGGGATTATAGCCATTAAATACTCATAACAACTCCCTAATTGAATTCATCTAACCCCATGGAATCTCCTCACCTCTATCATGATCTTAGGTGAGTCCCAAACTAAAACTTCATCAACCATCATATATTCTATTATTACAACATCTAAAAATATGACATATCCCAGAATGTTTTTTTCTAATATATGGATCTAACATGTTATGACATTCTCAAAGAGAATGTTTCCTTAGTGTATGTATACAACTATCATTAGGTTACTCATCTAATCATCTTATATCACCATATACACAATAATAACATCAATAATGTACACCAAAAACCATTGCAAGAAATGATGAATGATCTAATTCAATAATCCCCAAAACACATCTTGGGAATTCATCACAAATAAAGGCATTAAAATGTAATCATAATGGCCAACAAGAAATCTAAATTTCATATTTATTATAACCATTTCACATTATCAGAGATGGGGGAAACCTGTTCGGAATTATATCTTTAAGAAACATCCCAACCCTCTCAATAGGTAATAAAGGATATAGATTGTTGGTAGTGGATATATATTATTCATGGTCACCTAATTCAAGAATTGGTAATCTACACCCAACCATAAGCTCCCATATGCATTAATAGAAAACTAAATTGGGTATGAGTAGTGGGAATACATGATCTTTCCAAGACCTTCTTCTACAAGACTACTAACTACACCTTTACCACATGATGCTCTACGAGAGTGATCCAATATGATGGTATAGATTTGAAGGTATAATTTGGGTGAAAACATATGTATAATTACATCTCTCAAATGGGATGTAAGACATCCATGTTCTTAGAGATGATATAATCACACTCTTCCACCACTACAGGAAACCGGTAGCCCATATCATTAACTCCTACAAGGTTAATACTATGAAATTGGTGAGTAATCAACTATATACTCACATGTATGATCTCGTACTACTCTTCATGTGTTTTTGTCTTGTTCAACAAAAAATTCTTCATTCCTTCACCAAAAAACCCAACATCATTTCCCATAAATAATCAATCGTGTCATGAACAATGGATATTTGGTCCATAAATTAAAGAACATCGTAATTCCTCATTAATTCTATAAAAAGTATGAATATGAATATTTATTTCTTATATTCCAGATCATCATTTTAGAAGAAGTTTGTGATTTATGATTCCAATCCAGTATGATTCTCCAATTTCAAGGGTCAAGTCTAGGGCTCAACCAGAGTCTATATGTCTTAAACGTGAGAAGTGGAATGAAAATAGTGGCTATCACCGATTTCTATGAGTACTATAAAAATGTAGATAAGTCATAGATAGAACCTAAAAACATACTTAAATACTCTATGATTAGGTATTTGTATCCTACAACAGTCATTTCTCAAAACCTTCATCTCTTTGATCAAAACATGGACCACCTAGGGGTATTGATTGAAATATACCAAACAATAATCCACCTCTATATAATCTCCTCAATCCATTGCTAGAGAAAATTAATTTTGATCATAACTACTCCTTTTTTTCTCTAATGTGGTGGTCTATTTTTAATCACTATATCAACTGCATGGTATGTTTCATAAACCCGCATGAGGTGTCTTTAATCATCCAATGAGAAACAATTCTTCTCTCCTAGATAAATAAAACATTATTGAAATACATTAACTATATATAAATAATTTTATGATCAAATCATATTGTTTATTTCACCCTTATATCCTTGTTTCATCCATAATCTTACATTTATTTTTGTATTAACTCATGTGTGTCAACTACCAGGACTAACTATCAACATCATCTCATCCTGAAATCTATCCAGCACTAAGGATTTTCCAAGAAAACACCATAGGTAGGGATGCAATGAGATATCACTGTAGCCCTGATATATTAGTGTATGGCCAATTTTTTTTCACATTCAAGGGGTAATGGATATTGAACAATATCGAGAGTGTATCTTGTGGGTTTGGAAAACCATGATGTACACTAACCCACAGTCATGCTATCCTGATTAACCCATATAAACTATTATATAAACCCCACTTGAAACATTATTATATATAAATCCTCCATGATAATAAACTTGGAATATATCTAGGATATAGTGGTATCATCATGAATCATTGTGACCAAACTACACTATCTACCCATAGATCCCTGAATAAGAGTCACTGATAAAACCACCAATAAAAATGGGGATATTATCACAAGGTGTAAACTATAGTAACTACCTATAGATTCTCCCCATATATATGGGGGTTTTATCCAATAAAAAAATTATAGGTCGCTACCTCTAAGATTCATTATGTTCACCCATCAATATTACATCATCAGTTGTAAATACTAATGTATCCTTCTTCTTAGAGGGTGGTGTGGATAATGGAAATCCTCTTGACATTCCACCACCAATATAGGACCCTAAAAATATGCCTCATCGCTATATGGATCATATTCTGGATCCTAATGTGAAATTATTACATAAAATCATCATATATACATCCTGATATATAATCACCACATACCCTAGATGGAATATATATCTGTGGGGTTGACTCAAGAAGGACATGCAATCCCCAACCCATTACTATATGATCTGTATAGCAATTTTTTCCCAAAAGTATGTTCCTCCATGTACTGAGTTAATAAGTAGGAGATTAGAGTTTTGGTGGATTGATACATTGTCCACCACACCTACACTTAAGTCCTTGGAATGAGAGAAAAACTCTTAAAATTTTATCATTATCATAGTTATACACAAACCATCCATCACATCTAGAAAATCTCAAAACGATAGTCCTAGGAATAAACTAATTTCAGTAACAATCTATCATGACCGAAAAAAATGAGCCTCACATTATTGCTGGTAATCGGAGTGTAAAACCCCATTACTTCCTCCATTTAGCTAGGGGAAAGAAACCAACATCGAGTAGTAATATCACACACATGGGTGGAATTATCCAAAGATCCTAAACAAATGCACACATATCCTAAAACTCATAAAATATTGAAAGGTAAATCTCAAATAAAAAAATATTTTTGTATAATATCTCTGATGCCTTAGATTAAGAAAAATGTATAGGAATGAATATAGGTCCAAATATAAGACCACTAAAAACTAAAAAAAATCATACCATCTATGTAGGATGAGACTACTATCAAATATAAAAACCTAGAAAAAACCATTATCTATCAAGATCACTATGAACATCCTAAAGATTTTCCTTCCATGACTCCATCTAATGGACCATCATTCGTATGACACATAACATGTGTGGGAAGATACCATGTAGGGCTAGTATTAAAATAAACATTATGAAACCTTGAAATCAACATACATATATCCTAACTAGCGAAGTCATCTCAACCACACAATGTATGAAAATTAGGATATGGGACAAGATAAAAATAAAAATAACCCTGATATACAAATTATGGACTAAAATTCTCAAGGTGGTTTCTAATATACATCCATCCACTTGATTCTTCTCATAGATTCCAGGTAATGGTCATTTGGTAAATCTTGTTCTATGAGACATGGAATCAAAAATAGTGCTAGTCTGAGGGGTTATTCTCATCATCCCTCACAACACAATCAGTCATTTAAAATCCTTTGAGATAAATAAGCATATATGGGTTCATTCCCATGGTCATGGGGGAAATAAAACCACATAAGGAATAATGTGCGGAGTAAGGAATTGTATGCCCATGATAGTTAGTCATTTTAACTCCTCAAACCCCAAAGAGGGAATGTGATATGATAGAGGATCCATCCATGAGACTCACAAGGAGATTCATGGAAACAAAATATGAAGATAATCCTTATATTGGATTAAAATTATATGTCGAGGAAAGAATTAAAAATTATTCCCACATTGGGATGTACCAAAGAAACACACCCAAATGAAATTGGTTCATGAGGAAGAGTTAGAGGTCCTAAACCTACCCTTGAGAAATCACAAAGAATAAACCGGTAGCATATGATTTTTAACTCATAATCTAGTTTTTCCCATGTCTCACTATCTCACAGGACATGTATTTTCTATAAAAATGACATATCCTTTTGGCATAAACATTATGTAGTCGTATGGTCAACACATTGTATGACGTCATCCCGTGATAGTTTCCTTTGGCCAATGATCATGAATTTTAGGTTGGGCCCATGGATTATGGTCATACCTATGTTTCTGGTCATGTCCATGTAATTATATTTACCTGTGTAATCTGGCTATGCTAATGTGTCTGGTAATGTTCGTGTCCAGTTCCTCTGAGTGTATTTGATAGTCCACCAGCATCGGGTCACACTACGTGAGACATGTGCCACATGGAATGTGATATTTTCTCTATATTTGAACCTTAGTGTCACTGATGATGGACTAAATTGCATTTTTTTCTTCCATGGTATATATGAAATTTTTATTTCATGTGTATATTTTACAGTTTTCTAATGCATAAATTTGTAGAATATAATTGATATTATATCCAATATTATTACATGTTAAGTTATTTTATGATTTATTACAAGATACTATTAATATTAAGAAATGTAACCAAAATATATATATATTTTGAGATGATGAATCTATTCACTATGATAAGAATAAGGGTGACATGACACCAGAGAAATGAAGATAAAACATGGTTGGTATTACAAAATTCACATTATTAAATATTTTCACGTCATGAAACATTACTAGATGAGTACATAATGTAGAATGTAAAAACAAGCATTTAGTATTTATTGGACCCTAATATCACACATCTTTAAATACTTACATGACATGAAAGTGTCATAAAAACCCAATAATTGATATATTCGATGTCTCAGGTTGTGAAAATATATTTAACAACCGAGGGACCACCTGAGTTGAATTTTTGGCTGCCATTAAATGATACACAATACCCTTAGAGTTATATATAAATATATAATTCCTATTTCTACCTAGAACAAATATCAAGACTAAATTATAGGGAAACAATATATTTTGTTAAGGGTCTTCCACAACATTCCCTCTATTTTTCATTAATGTTTTCTATTATTTTTGTCCCGCTTAGTCTCACATCATATGGATTATTGGTAATTACTTCCATGTTCGGGGGTTACAAATACAAAACATGATGTTAATATCAAATAAATTTATTTTTATTCATGATCTACAATAATTCAATTAATTTAATCACATATAATTATTTTATTTTATTTTTATCATGAACCTTGATATTTTATTCTTAATGAAATGATTTAAATTGTGAAACTTGTTTCCTTTAATTTTGGAAAGGCCATTGTCACAGTTAGGAAACTAGTTTTCAATATCGTATCGAGGGAAACAAAAATTGGTAATGCGTTAAGCTATCTGACCATGGGAATGGGGGTATTTCTGAGTTTAGTAGAGGATTCCCTTAAAATTATATTGACCCAATCTCAAATCCAAAAGAAAAAAAATATTAATAAAAAAAATATCTAAAATAAAATTTTAGTAGAACCTTAAAACTATAAAACCTTATCATTATTTTAAAACATGATTGTCAAAACACAGAACAATTTTCTTTATTCTCTCTCTTATTCAATTCACAATCCATACCATTAGAGGTTCTTTTCCTACAATATTAAAATAAAATAAAAAAATCATTAAAAACCTAAATAAACTAATTTCATAATATTTTAGAGATTAAACTCAAATTTTATAATTCATATATTTCAATTCGTTATGTAGCCTATTTTAGTTTTGTAAAAAATTATTTAATTTCAGTAATAGTGAATTAATGAATCCCTTTGGCCTATCAATTCTCCTTGTTATAGGAATTTCGATTTTTTTTTAAAAAATTATCTATGGGGTTCACCCAAACTATCATTTTCACCAACTCTATATTAATATAAACAAAAAACATTGAACTAATATCACCTAAGATTTATAGTCACCAGTGGATTGCTTTTGGCCATCCAATCTGTTCCCATCACATCACACTGCAAAACAAACCAAAGTTGGGGGTCCCTAACTCCAATAAAAATACACCTCATTTCATCCACCTTTATAATTAGACATTTATTTCCTCATAGATAAAATTAAAAAACCATTGGTACCAATATTTTTTAATGAATAATGATCAAAAAAAGATCCATTACTAAGTATTGGTCGAACACTCGACCAACAAAATATAAGTGATGAACATACATTGAACGGGGGAATAAATAAAAAAAGGTGCAATGAACCTTGTCTATTGTACATGTTAGTCACAATTATTTCACATTATAATAATTAAAGGATAAAAAATCAAATAAAATCAACTACCTAATACCAAGGAAGATAAACCCACACCCATAAAGCATGTTTTACCCATGAAACCATTTGTTAGGGGAGTATAATTGTGTTCCTCAATAAATTAATAAATTGGAAAAACAAAAACTAAAGAAATGACCAACATCAAGTATGGATTGATAAATAATTAATATAAGTCTCTTGTTAGATACATTAGTGACATCCACTAACATTGTGGCATAAACTATGCTAGCGGTACCAATCCGTTGGACAATAAATTTTAGTTTCCAAAAATAATTCCTCTAGGGTTCTTAGTCAAATCTCTAGGGTTCTATAGAAAAACCTGGAATTTTCCCAAATTAGAGTTTATATAAGAGGGATATAAGTTATGGGGAAAATTAATAAATTATTTAATTAATTTTCTAAACCACAGACAACCACTATTTATCCACACAACAAATGATATGTAAGGTTATGTCATGCCTAGGGCAAAACATTCTCTGAGGATTCAATAGTTATCTTAGATTTATGATATTTGGATCTGTTCCATTTTTATTTAATTATTTTAGGAAAAAGGAATGATTTTTTTATTATATATTTAATATTTTTATAAAATCAATTCAATGATCATTGATCCTTAGAATCTATCTCAATATGGGTGTTTGTCTATGATTTTTTGTAAATTTTTTTGAAGTATTAAATGGAAAAAATATACATTACACCACCCATAAACTTCAATACAAATTTTTCTCCCCCTATATACTTGTATTCATGATTTCCAACTTGATTCAATTCATCTGTCAAACCATTTTCCTTTTGCGAGTAGACTATTCAAATATTATATAGAAAAAGTGTTCCATCAGTTGGAAACACACAAAGATTACCACTACTCATTAAATGAACCACACTCCCCATACTCCTTTAAATTAATCTACTTCCATCATCCATGCAGGTGTGATGAAGTGTAATTTTTTTTATTAAAGTATCTCTTACATAATCATAATTTTTTTTAATCTTATATTCGATATCATATTTAGTAATTGATCTATTTTAACATTATTCCTTGATAATAATTCCTTAAATAAGGCACATAAAAATAATTTGGGGATGTATGTTTTTTAACAAACATTACACATTAGGTTAACGATGTAATATGAAACTAATTTACATGTTTCACAATAATTTCAAATGGTATAAAAATTTATTAGTTATTTACCCCATGATATCAAAGATATCATATTCAAAGAAAGGATCTAATTTTATAGACTTATGTGTAAAGGATATTACACCATAATTGGAAATTATAATTTAAATTTTTTTGGATAGAAAATATTAAGAATATCTAAATACGTTTCTAAAATAGAATTATTGGATTCATTTTTTTTGGGATTAATTCAATACTAATGGATTTATTTTAGGGTCAATGAAAACATGGTAATTTTTATTTTAAGATTTAATTTTTTAGATAATAAAATTGAGGATGTTAAAAATAGGATGAATATTGTTACTATAGAGAAATATATAATGTTTTATAATATTAGATATTTTTTTCAAATCCAGATTATTTTTATTGAATTTAGAAATATATTTTAATCAATAATAAATATCAAAAAATGATCAAATAAGAATGTACCTAAAGAGAAAAACAATACATCTAGTTGTTGTATTGATAAATTTTATATTCAATATGATTTTTTTGTGAATCATCAATTCATGAATGTATTATTTTTATTACTATGTGTTTAAGATGATAGTGTTAGTAGACCTTGGTTTTATAGTGGTACATATTAAGAAATTTCAACTGTATATAATGAAAATTGATTTTCAATAAACCAGTATATCACTATGTGTATTCTCATTCTAGTTATCCATTTATAGTATAATATATGAATTTATCATTCCACTATATTTATTGTCTACATTTTTGATGATTTTGATGTGTTAATATTCTTGATATATATGAAACATACAACATATCAACAGAAATTATTTGTTCCACAAATCCAAAGAATACGCATAATGGTGGATCAACCATGATTGTAAATTATTTTTATCACCCACATATAATATCATGGTCATTTCATACCCATCCAGATATATTTATTCAAATACATATTTCTAAAAATATAATTTCATGATAATGGAAATTTATGGTTGAAATTTAAATCATCCCTTATATTAAATGGTTAATTATATGTCATAGTATCTTTTGACTTAATTTATAATATATTAATATAATTAATGTAATACAAAATTTGAATCCATTCCCTTTTAATTTATTTAATTTTATTTAAAATTTAATTCATAAAGGTTATGAACATTTAAATAGTCAACAACCAAATGAGTTTATTAATGTAGGAAAAAACATTATTTTTATCCATAGTATACCCAATAAATTAAAAATACCTGGATTACAGTATGATTATATTCATATATGATGAATGTTGTTGTTCACATTAGAATATTTTTAGAATATTTTTTACATATTGTAAATTAAGGATAATAAAATAACTATTAATTAGGTGTTTCCCAATTCATACTAATCAATAACTAATACTATTAAAAATTATGTAATTGATGGTCAAACTGACTAAAATAATTTTAAGTAAAATTAATATATTCAATATATGAATTATTAAATTTTAATAATTTTTTTTAATGAAGTATGATTGATAATAATCAATATAATAACCCATAATTTACATACATTGGTATTACTTCATAATTGAAGCATAATTATTAACAAATATAACAAAACCACAATAGGACCGTATAGGTATAGTGTCTTTAGAAACTGGGAAACATAAACAACTGGTTCATAAAGCATCTAAATTGTCTCCCATTTATTTCATCATATCTAGAATCACTTTTTGGAATATCCTACTTAATACCCTTCTTCCTAACATGGGGAAAAGAAAATATAAAAAATTGTGAGCTCAAATGCTCAGTAAGGGTAAACAAATTAAATGTCAATCACATCATATTCATAACAACATAACATTTTGGAAATCATAACCTGCAAAAGAGATCATAATTTCATAACATGGGATAAAACATAGTAGTGAAATGTAATCCCAATAATCATAACTTAAAACATGAAACTTTGTGTCATACACACATAATCATAGAGAATAATTTCTTAGTAGTCAAGACTCATTCCCATGACTATCCTAGTAGACAAAGTCCATTTCTGAACTGAGTTCACTCCCCATTTCAGTCCTGTATCACTGAACCGGATTAACCTGTCATTCCAGCCATGTCTATCTCATGAGATATAAATATTTACCCAATGAATTGGAGGGAGATATAGGTCCCACCCATCTCATAATGATACCATTTATATGTGTGCCACAAGATCATAAATCATACATCATAGAATAACCCATGTAATAAGAATGGGATTCATAAACATTATGTCATCCTAACATAATCCATATAAGATAAAAGGACATAATAAAAATAATTCCACCATAACATAATCAAATAAATTTAAAAATAGGGATAGAAACAGAACCCTATATTATCTTAGATGGAAAATAATTTTGATAAAACACTTAAACTTTATTCTTAAGGAAAATATCCTTTCTACTTCAATTTTTTTTTTACTTTTTTAACATGTCATACAATTTAAAAAAAAGATTTTGAATAAAAATAAACATTAAAAATTGTAAAGGAATCTTTATGGAAATAATTTTCCAAATCTCTATTCATGTTTTATATGTTAAAGAAAAACATTCTTCTCGTACTTTGGCCGGAAAAGTCAAAAAAGTACATCGTACTAAAAACGACAAAAGATTCATTTCATATCTTTTACTAAAAAATAACCGAAGGGTAAAATTGGATTTAAACAATTGTATGAGGATATAAATAATATTACATATTGATTAAACATGTATGTGGATGATAAATATTCCCCAGGAAGTTCTGAAATATAATCCATCTCGCATAAAAATGAGATTGTGATATTTTTCACTTACCTTAGGCTTGATTTGCTTCGTACGTATCCAAAACTCCTGTATAATTATTTAAATAATGTTATTGACTTATTCCATAATTTTATTCATTGTTATGATGTCATATATGGTCATATTCTTAGCTTCTTATTAGTAATATTTCATTGTTACTTGTTATTCGAGTGTTTATTTCTTTTTGTTCTTATGGGTGTTTTGTCGAATAAATTCTTATTCTTCTTTTTTAGGTTATAGATACCTCATTTACAGAATAGTATTAGTGTAATATATATCATATTTATTCATTCAATTCATTTATATAATCATTATGCAATGAAGATAATGTAGAACGAGTCGCAACACATTGTGGAGACGGTAGGCCATACATACGCACAAGCGATGATATCATTCCCATGATAGTGGAATTGTATTGAAGTGTATGTATAATATTTCAGAATAAATATCACTTTAAAATAATCATATATAGTTTTTCATTACACCATTATACCCATCCAAGTAAGGTGGTGGTGGAAAACAGATTAAACCACGGCGTAGAGACGGTATTTCGTACATACGTACGCACAGTGATTTCATTTTCCGTGGGATGGGTAGAAGGAGAAATAGGGTTGTTTCATATTTATAATAAAATATCATTATATGAGTGATTATTATTTTATTACTTCATAATAAACAACTATATAAGAGGAAGTAGAAGAAGAAATAAAGTTGAAAAAATCGGTAATGGACATTACCTCTTCTTTGAAGCGCCTCTTCTTATACTCCTCTTAGGGCACTAGATATGGCCTTTGAAGAATACCAGGACCTATAAGATCATTCTATTGAAGTGTAAAAGAGACATTTTTAGGGTTTTTCTGAGCTTGAAGGCTAAAATTGGTGTGATTAGGAGAGGGAGGAAGTTCCCTTTTATAAGGGAGGAGAGGGGCACCTTAAGAAAAACTTAAAATATTATTTTATAATAAAGTCATATTCGGTTTTTAATAGCTCCAAATTTATTTAATTCGAATATAAGGTGAGGATGGGTCGAAATCATCTCAACCAAATTATTTTAGACAAGTTTAGGTTTCTATTTAAACCTTAACATTTAGATTTAACTCTAATTTAAATAATTTAACTTTTACTGGGTCTTCTTGTTTTCTTACTCTATATGGTTAATAAACATACTATAACAAGTCAAAAGAACTCCAAGTGGTTCATTATTAATATATACAACCTTATCTCTGTAATTTGGCCTAACCTTATATTTTTAGGAAAAAAATAAATATTAATAATATAATATTTTTTTTAAAAAAATATTTTATGTCAATTTTGACACTATTTGGTAATTGATTTTTCTGAAAATTATAACAGAGTTATTAGTTCAAAAAAAGTTATTTAAATCAATAATAATATGTCATATTAATATATAAAATTATTTTAATTTTTGTAAAGTCTAAAATTACATTTATTTGGGTATTTATAATAACAATTATGTTAATATTTCCTTAATAAGGTAATTACTACATCATCATTGTGTCATAAATAAATTAACTTATTTAAAGTCTAAAAATTATGAATAAAATAAAATTATGTATGAAATCGTTTTATATTTATAATTAATATTTATAGTAGAATTTATATTATTTATAACCTTATATTAAAAAAAATTTTGTTATTAAAATTTGATTTTAACTATTTTAACTCTTCTTTAAATAAAATAATATTAAATGTCCTAATCTAATCCAAGTGGACCTAAATTGTCATATTTTATTCCTAAGGTTGTTTTTGGGTGAATTAAATTTATCTAATAGAATTAGGACTTGTTTTAGGGTAATAATAATATCATCTTTACCCTTAATTACCCTATTTACTTTTTACCGTGGTATGTAAAAGTAAAAAGATACTATTCACCAAAAAATATTTTTATCTTATTGAACCACATTTTAATCCTTCATATTAACCTTGTCTCTCAGATTTTCAAAATTCAACTTACAAAAGCAGTAAAATTATGTTTTATGTACAATTACAAATGATCCTAGGAGGTGGGTAAGAGACGGTCAAAAAGTACAATAAAAATTTTAAATATCTATATTATTATAAAATTACTCCAATGAATTAAATTGAACTTATATAGATATTATTTATCTATTTTTAACTAAAAATAATTTAAATAAAATAAATAATTATTTAAATAAAGTCGGTTTTTTAATAGTAACCCAGTGTTTTCACTATTCATCAAAAATTGAATGTTATCAGAAAAATACCAAAACATCACCCAAGGCTAATCTCGATATTCCAAATCCAAAAATGAAGTCCATTTTTAATGATAAAATATATAAAATTTAAAAATTGGGAATTACTATTCATTACGGCTAGTTTTAATAATATTTTAATAGCATATTGTTGTTTAGTGAAACTCGGTATTGCGTACAACACAACCTATTAAGGAAGGTCGTGATTGCGTGTAAAGAAAGCCAAGCTAGTGTTGTGTGTAGTGAAATATTCTTTTGATGAGGTATATAACATAAAAACAAAACATTTCTCATAAAAATCCTGGGTGTTACAATCAATCCCCATACTAGGCGTCAATTGATATTAATAAATTTATATATAATTTAAATGACTAGTAAATAAATCCATGGGATTACACACATTTGTGGATATTATTATTCTCCAAATATAAAAATTTCCTAAAATATAAATACCAAATAAAAATGTTATCTAATACATATATAGATAAAAAAATCACAAAATGTTTTAAATGTTAAAGATAATCACGTAGATGTGGATGTATTAATTTAATATTTTTCACTATTTCATTACATAAACATAAAAATAATATAATTCATATCAAAAAATGGTTGACCATAAGAACATATGAAGTATCATTCGAGTGTGTACATTTTGTGTTGAGTATAATATCATATTAATATATTAAAAATATATGTACTTATATTGCATTCATTAATAGAACATTACGTATTTGTAAATTAGTTTCACAAAATTATTATGGATGAAGACATTATAGACCATATTTCAAAAAAATGAATTAATAAATTCTATAGGGAATGAATATAAAATTTAGTATAAATTAAAATTTGACAACATATAACATATAGTTATACTTTTCATATCTGATATTTGTTATGATTTCATTATATACATGTTATTGATTGTTAGTTTTTATCAGAAAAAATTATACATATCATGTAAAGTCATTATTATAGATTATTTATTTAATATTAGTATATTTGAATAAATATTTAGATAGATTGGATGCCCAATATTGATTGGGTAATAGTTAATATTCCTAAAGAGTTTTAATATTTTTCTAGTTTTCATTCAATAATGATTCTGATGGGTTGTTGATTTAATTCCCAATTTTTTATTGTGTTGGAAGTTAAGGGTTATATCATAAGGGAATCAGTTACCATATCACGAAAATTGTTTAAGAAAATATTATGTGTGTTATCACAATGTGGGAAAATTTCAAATGGTGAATGATATTGATTCTAAGAGGATTAGTATGGAAAATTTAATTTTTTTTCATTTTCAATTTGTTCCAGAATGAAACTCCTTATTTAGACCTGTGTAAAAAGTAATGAATAATGGAACATCATTTTCGTAGTCAATCATTATTATGATGTATATAATGATATAATTGTTATTGGATATTTAAATACTCTATTTTATTGTGAATTTTTCAATATTTGAAAACATAAAAAAAATTATGATATTAAGACATGGGAAAAATTTATAGATTTAGTAATACTATACTTCAATTTTTCCTTAAATTAATTAATGATTTGCTATCTTATGATACATATATTAAAATAAATGATTATTTTGAATTAATTTTGGCTTATAAATTTTTCATGTACAAAGATCCTTGCATTCCTTAATTATTCTTTACTATTATATATGTAAATTAAATTATAATTTAGTACATATAGTGTGGAACATCATGGTAGGGACCTAATAAAGTCATAACTCAATCTTAAACACTTGAGAATGACATATGGAACACTCAATTAATTTCAAGGTTTCAAATAATTTTTTCCAAAAATATGGAAAACAATATGATATGTTATGAATTTAAAATACATATGAATAATGATGATATAGTTCTCCATTCCAATATTTTATATTGAAAAAAATTTCATAGGTTATTTCTAAATTTTTTAGTTCAAACATGAAATTATATATTCGTTTTATCCCGTGATTGTTTTAACCCATATCTATAGATAATTATGACATACATTACCTACCCTATTTTCATTCACATGTATAACTTTCCATCATGGATATGTATTAAGTGGCCATTTAAAATCATAAGAATATTGAAATCTAGAACCCGTGATTCTTGAATGAAATTTACATAAAAACGATACCATTAATTGATGAAATATAGGATATTTGGATCATTTTGGGCATGCGAATCATGCGTATAAGGATTAATATTATTTATTTCCTAATGATTTATTACAGAAGATAAATTATTTCAATTCTAACAAAATAAAATATATGTGAATTACAAAAGGTAAATTATCTATCCCTTTATGTAAAAAAAATTTTAAGATTAAAATATTGACAATATTTTTCCTTTATAGGGAATCAATGGATTCTATCAATGAATTATAATTATTGGAATATCATAGGTACTTTTCATAGTCAAATAGATATATTAATCACCTCAATGAATGTTGAAAAATGATATCACAAAAAATATTTCCATTTGGAGTTTGGTTCTTGGAAAGAGTCAACCATATTATATAATGTTAAAGAACTTTTATTCGAATTCCAATGAAAATTGGAGAAAAAAATTATACTCATTGTGTTACAATATTGGTTATTTAAATTATTTTTTCATTTGTTGAACATAATTCATATTGAGAAAAATATTTTTTTAATTGTTTTATTCTATAAATTTTAAATTTGATGGTTAAAAAATGATTTCATATCATTTCATGATATGATGGATAGAGATATAAGACCAATATTTAATCCTAGGTTAATTTCCAAGAACAAATTGGAAATACCATTTGTATATTTTTCAATGAAAAATACATGGAAAAAAATTTCTTTCATGCCTTTTCAATTTTGATGGTTCCAGATTGTTATTCAAGTTAAAATTCAAAAGGGTGAAAAAATATTGGAAACTATTATATTATTAAAACCAAACTATAAAACATTGTTACACAATTTGTTCTCAGTTTCCATTTGAAATATACATTCAAATAATGTAAATTTTATTTGGGATAGGTTAGTTCATTTTTATAGAGGGTTATTTCACAAAATAGTGAGTAGAAATGTTATTTATAAGTTTTTGATATATGAACATGTCTTCTTAGTTACATATGTAAACATTTCACACCATCATTTTCACATATATGTTACATCTTACAATGAATAATCCCATAAAATCTGTTTTTGGGGGTCTGGTTTAAGGTAAATGGATTTATCTCATAGGAATAATGTTGTCTATATTGGAATATTATGTGCGAATTAAATTTCATACTATGGATCTATTGTGATATTATTTCTATCATTTAAATGTATATAATTCTATTTATCTTAATTTAATAATGTCATTATGGGGTCTAATCAGCTAATAATAACTGAAGAAGGGAAATTTGTACCTATTGAGCATTCATTTTTTTCAAAGACACATCTTCTAGGAATATATGGACAATATTTGATATGATATTTAGTAGGGAAGAGATTTAAGAAGTATCATCATATAATATTGCTAAAATATGGTGTGTTTTATGAATATGTTAGGAATTATAACTAATCATTCATGATATTCATTACCAGATGTTTTCATAAAATATAAAAATTTAATGTTTTTATATTTATTGGGAAAATTTATAAATTACAACTAGAATGCATTATTTTTATCTATTAAGAGTATGGAATTATTTCACTACAAAAATTGAATGCTTGGATACATTAAATGATTATTGATTTTTTTATACAACCAATTCACCAGTATAAATTTAATATTTGATGTTATTATATAAAAAAATCTATCACTTGAAATTATGGAATTTCAATTTTTTAGAAAACGTTGTATGAGATTGTAATTAAATGGTTGTGGATGGATTAAAAGTCATTAAATATAACTACGAAAATGGAAATGCATCTTGATAGTGTCATAACAACCAAATTTGTTTTATGTGAGTTAATAGGATATTACACATCAAGTAGAACATATGTCATATTGCGGGGTTATAAAAATTTACTTTATTAGATTACATTGAATAATGTTTTTACATAATGGTCAAATAAAAGTGGACTGATTCTATAATAATAAAATCCAACCATATAAATAATTATGAATTTAATTTGATTGATATGAAATGTTATATTTATATAAATAAATTATATCTTCATGCATAACAATCTAGAAAAAAATTTATGTAAGAGAATTATTAAAAAAAATATTTTTTTTATTATTCATTTCATTCTATGACATATTTTCTATGATGTAATTACTGATTTTGATGTATTTTATGAACATTTAAACATTTATTTAAATGATTCCTTTAGTGACATGGATGATAAATAATTTCATTTTTTTTAAATTTTCATTTTTTTCTATTTTAACTAGTTTTATTATTTACATTTTCCTTATTTTTATTTATGATATAATACTAGTTTAAAACTTCATGTAATTTTATGCTAATTATGAAAACATTATAAGAAGTAAAATGTAGAGAAATATACTAATAAATATATTATTATGCATAAATACTATGATTACAAATACAAGATCATTTTTATTGGATATTATGATCAATCATAATATTTATCCTTTTATTTTTAAGTTTATTTTGTCATATATGTTATTATAGGATTCTATACTGAGAAGATGATAAGATAATACTAAATATCTTGATAGTATGTGGGGCAATATCAGCATGACTAATTCTATAATTCTTCCTACCACTATGGAACATAATTCACTTGGACTTTATCTACATTATCCTCTGTTCATGATGCTTCAGTAACTAAGAATCCATCGTTCAATTATTCAATCCACTAATTTTTTATTCCGTACATTTATATATCCTTTTCACCAAATAACTTCACATGATACTTGTGATCAAACTCTCATCCCTCGTTGTTACCAATTCCCACCATCCATTGTTTATGGAATTGATACTCCATATATCCAACAATAAAAACCATATCCACCTTCTTTTATATGGGGATATTGACAAGGTATTTTATATCTATTAGTACATTTAACTTCATTGAATCTACATAACAATCCTTCTATAAATATCCCATGTCCCATAAAGGAAAATACGCATCCTCCCCTAGATGTAGCACTCTAGGGAAATAATTTAGTGTTTTAACACTATTGATAATGTATAATGATAAATTCAAAAATATTATTTTCCATTACTATATATTTTTCATGATTTTATACATCCTCTACTAGATGATAATTTCAATAAATCATAGAGGACTGGAATTGACACACAACGACTATGATTAATTATGATGAAGATGTTATTATTAATTTGAAATTGGAATGGATTGTAATATTTTTAAGGGTATATATACTTGACATTACAATATCATTCTAGGTCATACAATATATTGGATAGATGATAGATAAAAAATAAAAGACAATAAATGGGGTATGTAATGTTAATCAACGTATAAATGTTTTTACATATACAAATATGATAACACATATTTTCACCAGTAAATATCTAAAATAATTTTCTTGATCAAAAAAAATGCTTTGAATACAAGGATAATGGGGTTGGTTGAAATTTGGTGATCTTACAGGAATGATATGAATTTTATTTAGAAGTAGGGATCTAAACTAATGAATAAAAGAATATAAATCATTATAATTATTCAATATAACAACATTAAGAAATGATCTACTATTAGAAGTGTTCCCAATTTAAGGTATTAGATAAATTAATATATTTAATCAATTATGTATTTCAAATTTATTTTTAAGTATAAATTATATATTTGATATTAATGTATTTATAAAATATTTTATGAGAGAAATATGACATAAATAGAAGAAATACATGTGTAATGAAATATTTTATTACCCTTTAACACGCATCTTTACTATTTCATGAGAAATAATATATAATTTAATATTTAACCAGTTTAATTAAATGTTAATCAAATATATATTCATTAACATTAATGTTTTTTTGGCATATCATATTAATTTTATATAATTTTATGTTTGTGGACCAAAACTTTTTTCTTCCAGTAATTCATCATTAATATTATTATTAAGGAATAAATAATTGTATTCTATCACACTAGGATCATAATATATCCTTAATTATTTTCTCCACATGGGGAATTCAGAATTATAGGGAAAACTTTATTTATTGTATATATTATATCAAAACAATAATTCATCTTTACAATATTATAGTTATAAAACAAGAAATTTCCTTTTTGTGAACTCCTTATATAACCTATTATCTTTTTTATAAATTTCCCCATTTTTATCACGAGTCATCACATACAATGAAACACATTGATTAATGAAACTATTGTATTAAATATTATTGACCTCATCTCTATTATTTGACTTATTCTCAAAATAATATTCCATTTATTTATCTTCTCTAATTGAAATTATATATGATATATATATATATATATAACTCCATGAATTCACATCAAGGTTTTCAATTTCACATTATTCTTTTATTTTCAACGATCATTATAGTTTCCCTCCAGTATTTTAGTGGAATAATTCATTCCTCAATAATTCTAATAACATTTATGGTTAATACCCCAAAATATTCACATTAAAAAAGTAAATTTAGTATTATTTCATTTCTATTTTGGTTTATCATGAGTGAAAATTTTCAATTCAGTGTCATATAGGTCAATGAATGAATCCATATAATATGGCTGAATATACCCCTTTAAATATCTAGATATTATATATTGACATTTCCAAAACATTTCATCCTTCTAAACCTATCATGTATTGAATCACTGAGGATAAAATATACATAAATGAATTGATACTTTTATAATATTATTATAACGACCTAAACATTTATGATTGATAATCTCCATAGAATGAAAAAATTCATTATTAAGTAATGGATATATAGTAAACTCATTCACTAATTTGTTTATTTTGGATTCTTATAAAATATAGCATGTTATATATAAATCATCGTTAATAGTCATATCCGTTGATAATATAGTTGTCTTATAACTACCATTCATTTTTTATAAATATTAACAGCTTCGATAATGTGTAATTGGAAAAGATATAAAAATTGACTTCCACGAACATCTGGATCATAACTTATAAAGTCGAGTTTTCAATTATTTTGAGGGATATGGAATAACTGGTCATTTTCATTGAACATTTCCAAGATAAAATTCAACAAATAATACATGAAAAATACAATTTACTGAATATTTTCAAGTTATAAAAAGAAAGACGAAACCATTTTTTCCAAACCACATCATGAAAGAACCACCATGACAGACATTACCGTTAGGGTTAAATATAGAGTAATAATAGGTTATATATCTATTAAATTTTAGTACTAATATATATATATATATATTAATATAATTTTTAAATAAATGTATTTATTTATCAAATATTAAATAATTAATTTGATTTATATTTGACTTGGATACGATGAAATATTTTTTTGGTAACATATATTTTCAATTTAGAAACTCACTATGGAAAATTCAATAAGTTTTTAAATAAATTTCATATTAATAAAATATTATCTTTAAATAATAAATATTTAAATACACATGAAAACATAATTCAATAAAGGAATCTGTAGTTTAATAAGTGTCATAAGGGGGGTTAGTGTCATAAAAACTAGTATTATCCAGTAAATAAGGTAAAATTTCACATTTATATAATTATTATAGTAAAATGAATATTATTATTTAAATAATACTTATGGAATTATCTAATGGTGATTTTTTCATAATTATACAAGACATTTTAATTTTCATTTACAAAATCAATATGGTAAAAATATAAAGTATTTATTGTGACATAAAAAACAAAAAATTGAGGTAATATATAAAATAAAAAGAAATAATGGATGAATATATATTTTAAATTTAAAATAAGATTTTTTAAGTTATTTTATGAATTTTAAAAATACTTAATGATTTCCCCCAAACGTATGTTATACATTAATGTTTTAAAATCATTTCATTATGAACATGAATATATTCTACCTCACCAATGTTAATATTTAAATATTTTATTTCATATTATTAAAAAATATTTATAAACACACCAATTTAGTATAAAAAAAGGAAGAAAATCATGCTAAAATTTGTGATTCTAGTTGTTTATCATATTAATTCCATAACCCAAGTATATATATAAATAAATAATTCTCATATTTTTTCCTATAAATACACCAAAATCCCCCAAATAATATTCAATAAAAAACCAATGGTAATTAATTTTCTCTTCCTATACTATTAGAAATACCTCCCATTGCATTACCATGATCTTAAGAATCTCCATCCATGCATTTAGAAGGTCCCTCTTAGGGTAATGGGATTATCTCCTCCTATCCTTTATCAAGAAATCAATTTGTATTATTCTTTTTTTATTTCTATGATTTCATGTTATAATTTTATAATACAAATATCTTATAGTTTCCTTATGATTTCCATATAATGGGAGATTAATTTCTAATGCCATTAAACTATTATCTGAATATTTACTTGCAAAAAATTTTTCCATAGAAATTTTCATAGGATTTTTCATGCCAAGTAATTGTGTCATGATAACCCATTCCCATTTAAACTGATTTGTAATCACCACGATATAACTTTTCATCATGTAATAGGGACATTAATGTATTTTTACCTCACTGTTTTTTTTTGTGATTAAAATTGATTAAATTTGTTTATATATTGTATGATCTATGTTCCACACTAATTCACACACACCATATGAGTTTGATGGGTGGGAATAGAATAATATAGAACTCCAATTCCATGGGTAATTATTCAATATATTTAGATACAATTTATATTTCATGGTAGTTTGTCCTATTTAATCTATGTTATAATGTCCTGATTGTAATCCTTTACCTATTCTCATGATGTCATGGTAGATGTTATTTCCAAATTCTTATGTTTCCATGATGTAAAAAATCTTATTTGATTCATTAAAGTTCATGTTTATTATTCTCAATCCATTTCCATCACATTGACACACTCTATGATTTAATAAAATATTTTCATCATTTTATGGATTCGTTTCTCTCTAACTAGGATATAAAAATCAACAATTTCTTATCTAAATCCTTTCATTATCTAGTGGAATTATAAAAAGATAAGTGGATCTTAATTTCCTGCTATGGTTTTCTAAATAAATATGTAGTATCCATATTTCAAGATAATGAATTAATTATCTAGCTATACAAATATAATAGTTATTTCAATTTTTTTGGATTGTATTATGTTTTTATTCATGTAATTAATAGTGAATTTATGTTTACCAATGACATGGGTCTCTATAGTAGGTATTAGAGTAAGGCGTTGTTATTTTATGTATTATTATTATAAGAACATATTAAAAGCATTAGGGATTAGTGTAATATTATGAAAACATGTCAAAAATATTTTAATTTATTGATAATGTGGTTTCCAATAAACAAAATTTCTATTGAATATTACACGTGGTTGTGGCACTATAATTTTTATTTCTAAGTGTTTTAACCCTAAAAGGGGTGAAATTGGTATTAACTCAATCGTCATATGGTGCATGACATGGAGTCATTGATACACACATCATTGGATTTGATAAATTGATAAGCTATATAAAACCCATCATGAAGGGATGAAAATTGCCATCAAATTTGATACGTAAAAATATGACATATATAACATAGTTAAAAAATATAAATTTCATAATTTAAGGAAACTATTTCATTTACGAGATTTCCCTTCAATGTTCATAGTTTTAATCACTTTTTGTGAATTATTTAATTTTCCTCATAAATTATTATCCCTTTATTTTAGTTGATGGATAGAAATATAATGAACTATTTAAAAAACCATTTTTATTGGAAATTCCGTGAACACCTAAGTATAATGCACAACCCAATAGGATAAGAATTGGAGAAATTCATGATAATAATTTCCCAATTAACTCATTTTTATATTGTAAAATGAATCATGTGAAAACCAACACCAAACATATGAAATAAAAACATACAATTTAGGCACATACATGATAACTACCTTCAACTTCTTGTGGATATTCTGATCCCTTTATCATTAAAAATTGTTCAAATCCAATGAAAACATATTTTCTGTCCATAAATAAAATGTAAAATTGAATATCAAGCTAGTTGTTCAACATATAGGCGGAGAATCTTTTCAATGGTGGACACTGATAAAATAATACGAATCACATAGAGGATATTATTTTAATTGAGTTGTTCTAGAAATTAATTTTCAATAATTAATTTCACTACACTCTCTGACATAAAACAGAGAGGTATTTTCTTGGCCTCAGGTAAAAGGATGATAAATAAATTAGGTAATAGAAGGAAAACATTTCAAAAAAATTAATATATGTCATCATATTTTATTTTAACCCCCAATGTAAATCATACCATGTCTTGGTGGGATAATGATGGGAATATGAAATGATTTCGGGATTTGAATCTTTGATAGATATGAACAAGTTTTTTTATGAACCAAAAAAACTAAAATAGAGATCGAAAAATCCGAAGGGTCCTATGTTCCAAGATATAGGATGTCGATTTTGGATATTAATTATGGGGGTGTGATGGAAAAATATCATGATAAGAAAAAATCCCAACATCCCACTTTTCAATGGATTTGGATATTACATCCAATAAATTACCTTAAATGGAAAAGTAAATTCGTTATGTGGGGGATGCAATGAATCCTAGAAAGTGAATCTTGGTAGGAAATCCCACTGATGTGATGGAATAAAGGAATTCTCCAGTAATCCTTCATCTCAAACTCCAAGGAATAAGAAAATAAAGTTATGAAATCAAATTTGATAATGGTTTATTATATTAAATTATTACAACAACCTTTAAGGCCAATTGGGAAGGATAATTTATATTCAAGCACAACTAAATAGTATGATCCTAAAAATTACATGGATAAAAATATAATAGTTAATCATTTAGGGATATAAAATGTATAGTTTTCTTTTTGTTTTATGGATACTTTTTTTTCATAAAAAAAATTGATCTATTTAAACACCACCACAAAAATTGAATTGTAGCTACTGGTGTAAATGGTATATAGTTAAATTATGTAATTACATGTATATTTTATTTCTATTATATATATATATATGAAGGGTGAACATCGTAGATATACTATTTATACACTCATTAATCAAATTCTATACAGTTATGCGTATGAATTGGCATTCCAAATATAAATCCAATTATAATTTCCATGATAAGGAAATCACCCTCAGTATCATAAATATACTTATTATTTTTTACAAGTAGGATGAGAATAAAATTCAATTAAAATTATCAACCCAATAATGGATATTATTTCCCTATAAGCCAGTATATATAGTGTAACTGATTGATAGAATGGAAAATATCATCCTTGATCACATGGATATTGTACTGTAATATGTTAATGCCTTTGTAGAATAATTTCCTAGACGTCCTCCAAGATATACGGTTGAGTTATAATGTAATAACCCTGTTTTTGGCTATAAAGGACTTCGGAATATTCCCGATGTTATTCCAGAGCAGCGCCTTCAGACATCGTGTGATTCTGTGCCCTGGAGTGGCTGAAATTATATTTTCAGGGCGTTCACACTAGAAACACCAAATAAATGAAAAAACTCATAATAAAATGCTTCAGATCAGAGATATGAGTGTACAGATGGATCTGGAATGGGGTTTTTACCCTAGGAACGAAATAAAACATGTCGGCGTGGGATGTTTGGACCCCTCGCCCGCACCGAGAACTTTAAATGAAAAAATTAATTAATTAATTAATTCTTTTAATGGTTAAACTCAAGTATCTCTTAAATGGTGGCTCCAATTGGAAATCCGAGGGCACCATTGAGATCGGAATGTGCTGTTTACCCTAGGAGGGGTACAAGTTTTGCGGGCACGGACCGTCTGTGAAAAATGGCCCTAGGGGCGTTTTCGTTATTTCACGGCTTTGTGCGTTCTTCTTTATAGCATTCAAACGGAAGCTCAAAATCAAATTTGGATACCACCATTGTTCTCTGGAGGTGGTGTTTACCCTAGGGGAGGTTTAACCTTGACCGCGCCAGAGGTTTCGGATGTGGGCCTTGTAGCATCCCAGTCACAGGGTGCCTCATGAGACATGATATACTTAACATTTCATTACAACATTTACAAATAATATGTCATGTCCCATGACTACAGAAGATCGCAAGGCTCAGGATTTTGGGAAACCAGCTGCTCTGATAAACTTCATCAGTACATACCATGCCTGAAAAAATTTAAAACAAAATCGTAGGGTGAGAAAATATGCCCAGTAAGGGGTTTTAAAAAAACGTTTTTAAGAAAACTCTTTCTCAAAGTAGTCCTTTTAAAGTGAATAAAACACATTGCTATAAATGAAACATTTTCTTTTCATGAAACCATCATTTTGAAGAAAAAAACCACTTACACATAGAAGTACGTACTTGAAATAAGTTTTAAACATGATCAGAGAGCGCAACATAAGAAGAATAAACAATGCATAATAACCAAACAAGGCTACTCAAACTCTAAAAAGAATTCTATGACTAAACAGGGAAAGCGTTCATAACATGGTTCATGAGAAACAATACATTTTATCTAGCAGTTCACCACATGAAAAACAGTTCTTGACATGAAAATTACATTCTCATAGTCATGGGATTTTTCAACTAGGGGTTATCCTTTTAGTTGAACTAACCCCTAGTTAATCAATTATCAATACATGCAGAGGGAATGCATAATACTGGACTTTGTCAAGACCTCACGTCATGACCTTAAAACATAACTTTAGTACAAGTCAAGGCCAAACGCCAATCTCGTTTCCCATAGTAGCACAATCCAAGGCTAACCTCCAAGACCGTCGCACATGATAGCACAAGCCAAGGCTATTCTCCAAGACCGTCGCACATAACGTCTCATGAGACTCTTGCTTTACCCAATGCATTGGAGCGCTGTATAATTCCAGGCGCACTCATCCATAAACATTTAAGTCTTATACATCCCTCACATATCTTGACATGGTCATTCATTCATTGGGTTCCATTCATATATGCATAGTCAAAACCCCTTTTTCATACATATTCACAATTTGAAGCAGAACATATCACAAAAGTAAGCAGAACTAGACCTGGATTCGGCTTAAACATAATTAAAAACAGCAAACTCTTACACATGAAATAATAACTTGAACACTTAAGATAATGGTTCACCATGTAAAATTTCATCATTTCTAATTAGGAACCACTTTTAGTCTTCGTGCTATTTTTAAGACATTTCTTTTGGAGCCATACCATACTAGGAATTGAAATCATTAAATAAAACAAGAGGAATAACTATTCAGAATTCTGGGAATGGATGAGAGTCAAAACAATTACCAAACTATGTTATCTTTCTTTATATTTTAGATAAAATTAGTGTCCATCATTCCACAATTATGTACATAAGTAAATACATGAAGCCGTGTATTGTGTATTTGTGTCTTAGTGGTTTAGTTAATTAAATAAAACTCAATTCATACATTACTTGATGAACATGTTCCATACTAGATTTGTTTTAATCATACTTATATTTATATATTTGTGCATGAGGGGTTTACTAGGTCTTATGTATATGTTTACATATATACTCATGAAGTATAAGACCGTAATTCCTTGTCGATCCATTAACGAACAACCCGAGGGAACACCCTTAACCCGAAATGATCCTTTACACTGGAAGGGAAAAAACATACAGTGATTCCATGGCCTTTCATGAGTGTAAAAACAAAGTTTATGTATACATAAAAATGATAGATATACATATATATATATATATATATATATATATATATATAACATATATATATGTATACTGAATTGCAAAAACACACAACTTAGACTTGATCTCTCACCTTTATTTTTCAGAACCTATATGTAGTTGAGGGGTTCTCCATGACATTCGGGTGTGTATACACATGGTGCGTACATACACATGGTTATATATATAGACATATAAACCGGTATATATATATAAACACATATACCAAAGTTAATTCACAAAACATGTGTTAAATTCTTACCCAGACTCAGTCCTCCAAGAGAGGAAGAATACTGGTATATAAGAAAGAGGGTCTTATGGACATGCATCTACATAGAGGTATACTTTTATATAAACTTGTATTTATATAATTAAGTCCGAAGTAAAAGACGACACAAAACCATACTTAACCCTTACAAGTATTTTACACCTTAAAACATCGGCTTAACACTGATAATCATATTTAGAAAAAAAAGATTGGAAGATATATAAAATTATATAAATATATATATAACTGTGAAACACAATAGTTGATAAAAGGGTTTGCATATTGAGATTGAGGTAAAAAAAATCCCTTTACATGTATTTCGTACAATAAGAACATCATTTCATAAAAAAATTATCATCAATTTAAAATCATAAAACCAGAAATGGTTTGTTTCCCATTTACAAATATAAGTCTATATATATATATATAGTTTAAACAAACACAAACAAGATTAACCCTTACCTCCGCTTAGAGAGGAGAAGGAGAATGGGGCTGGAGGAACCGAAGGTGTATACACAGGAGATATACATGTATATATATAACCCGTATATAATTATATAAAATAAAACCAATGTTCAAAACAAGACAAAAAAAAGAAATAGAGTTAGAATATTACAGCTTGGGGAGGAGGAAGGCAAGAGGCGGCGACGGGGTCTTGAAGGTTTTAGAAGGAGGTGCTTGGAGAGAAACCCGAAGGAAGATCCCCTGCTTCGGTGCAACGAGGGTTCTTTAAAAAAAAGGAAGACAGAGACCCACTTGAAGGAGGGTATCAGAGGCCGGGAATTTAAGAGGGCGGTGCTGACTTGTTGACAAGAGGGAGGCAAGATGAGTGCACAGCTAGCCTAGGCGGAGAAAACGAGCCGCCATACATCTATTGGTTCGACAATTCCAGGAAGGAGAAGAAGCCGCGGGCGCGAGGTAGATGAAAATCGAGAAAACCGCAAGCGGCTGGGATCAAACCGGAGATTGATCGGACGGCTCACAAACAGAGCGGTTTTAAAAAAGATGGACGGACGTGATCGAGTGCATCGGATCGGACGGCCCAGAAGAAAAGCAGTGTAAAAAAATGTGGCCCCTTGATTTTTCAACGTTTTATAACGTAAAAGAATAAAAATAAAATAAAAACTGTTGTTTTAATATATATATTTTTTAAACCTGTTATAAATTCAATAATATAACCTTATTAATAAACTATTATTATCTTAAGTCAAGGTTTATTAACACACCTATATATTAAACTATTAGACCCATATTTAAAACATAAATTATATTTTCATTTTCCTCTATTTCCTTAATCAAAACATATAATTTAATATTTATTGTTACTTATCTAAATTTAAATTTACATGTTAATATCTAATAGTTATTAAAACAAAATACTGTTCAACCCAAATCTTCAAAATAATAAATTTTCATTTTACGTTGAAGAAAACATAATTTTATAAAGTATGGTAACTTAGTATAATTATGATAACATGAAAATATATATATATGTATATATATATATATCAGTTTCCTTTATTAGTTAATTACCTTAATTTTCTTAATTAAAGATTATTATTAAACGTAAATACATTTAATCTTACATAAAAGTGTGTTGATATAATTATCATCACCACGAAAAACATAAGTAAAAGAAACCATAATTTGACATAGTTTCCAAAATAGTTAATAATGGTCAAATTATAAAAGAAATAATACATCTAATTTAAGGTTTTTTGCAATATATATAACTCATAAAGTAAAAATCCATCAGGTTTAATATAATTAGAAAATAAAAGTTTAATTGTTCAAATTAATATGTATAGTGGAAGAAAAACAATAATATTAATTTTTGCTATTTTGAAACATAAAATAAAATTCTCATTTTGGAAAACAAGAGGTAAATTAACTAAATTAACATTGTTGTCATTTTAAAGAAAACTTCATAATTAATTTTCCGAACCTTCCTGGGGTAAGTCATCTTATTTCCAATGATCAAAAACAAAACATAGAGGATAAGAGGAACCAACTGTCAAAATAAAACATTGGATCCTTGGGGAAACCAACGGTCAAATTTATAGTCGTTTGGGGTTCAACGGTCAGATTAGAGTGCTTATTAAAAGGGTCTGGTCTCGGGGTGTTCCTCACTCCAGGTGACTGAAGGAAAAAAAGAAGAAAGATTGTTCGTGTGATCCCCTTGGTGCTGAGCACGGTTGTAGTGGCTTCGGCCATCCTCGTGTTCATTATGATTGATGCTTGAAACCCCTACCGCATTCTTGGGCTCTTAGTGGTTTTAAGCGGTCTCCCCATTATTGTAATCGGGTTCTTAGTTGGGATCCTTAGTTAGAATTTTTTTTGTTCGGTCAGTGGATGTTGTATCCAAGATGTTACTTATTTGAATAAAAAGGTTTTCTTCTTTCATTTGATGCATAATATTATTATTACCTTATTAGATGTTTGTTGGTTCACTTAACAGGTGACATTGTAAAACAAACTTGTCAAAGAAAACAAAACATGGTTTTCTTGGGTCGTTACATTACTTCCCCCTTCAAAGAATTGGGCCCTCACAATTCTATCATAAAAAAAAGAAAAACTGAAACCCCCATACGTACAACTCTTCCGAAACAACAGATCTGGCTCGGTTAACGAGATACCGAAGTTGGCACACAACCCTTCTGTTTCCCTAGCCTAGATTCACCTCGAACAGTGCTCCTTGAAATCATGTTCGTGTGTACTGCACACGAGCTACCAAAGGGAGGCTCGTGCGATGCAAAGCTCAGAAACGTCCGAGTAGATGAACTCCCCGATAACTCTTCTGGCCACATCGTGCTCGAGGTAGTCAAGTGGAATGATTCATTTAAGGAGACTGGAGTTCAAGACTTGGAACATGTAGGCTGCACTAAGCTGGCCATCCTGTGCGGCCACGAGGAAACACACTCTGGCAGAAACGTTCTGTGCCAGAGTAAAACACTGGAATATGCCCTCAAAGTACATTCCCCTTCGCCTATAGAAGGGGAGTTGAGCAGCGGCGATGAGGTGAAAGACGCGATCATCATCTTGAGATAGACGAAGGATCTCGGGAACGTTTGCTAGATCGAGCAAACGCTGGCAGGACCCTCACAGGTGGAGAAAGGGTGGATAATCCACCATGCCTTCCTTGATCAAGATGACTTTTACTAGCTCATCGGGTAGGGATGAGAAGTTTGTTTGACCATCCATCTGAAAAAAAACATCGAAGGGAAACTCTTAACAAAATTGATAAGGTGGAGACATGAGAGGAAACAAGATACTTACATTTATGAAAAAGTTTACACAACATAGTCTGAGTTTACAAGATGTACGCCACAAAGAGTGGAAAAACTTCCTAACTCTTCAAACCACACACAGGATGAACAGATAGGGATAAAGTCATAGGAACATTTATAATGCCTCCTGAGTTTAGAGTGAGGGGTATCGAGTTGGGAAACATCGGTGTACACTTCTTGCCTAAGAGACACACATGTGGACTCATTTTCCAACGCTCCAAAGTCCATTAACTGGCCCCAGAAGCCATAGTGCAAAATCTGGCACAGGTAAGCCGCTTGGAGGTCTCCAGTAGCAGCAGCTTCTTGAAAGGGGTTATCAAGCATTGTTCCAAATTCCTCGCCAGTTGTAAACACCCGGAAGAGTCCTTCGTGATACCTTCCCCGACATGCATAAGAGGGAAATTGGGTCATCATCATTAGGAGATAATTCATCCCCAATCCCCGGTGGAGACTAAGCACCCTATATGAGTTTGACACATCGTACAGGTGCTTACACGTCCTGCGAATTTGGGCATAGTTTAGAAAGTTCTCACGGTGAGCTAGAGATATAATGTTCTCTAGAGCCTCAGTGGGTAGAGACAGTAAGTCGGTAGGTACATTTTCATCAACCATCTGAAAATTATAACATTTTCACTTAGTCAATCATGGTAATACTTTTATACCACCTGGTTTTCCAGAGTTGCCTGAACCCATCCATTGATACCAACTGTAGCATCCTAGTCACAGGGTGCCTCATGAGACATGATATACTTAACATTTCATTATAACATTTACAAAAAATATATCATGTCCCATGACTACAGAAGATCGCAAGGCTGAGGATTCTGGGAAACCAGCTGCTCTGAAAAACTACAACAGTACATACCATGCCTGAAAAATTTTAAAACAAAAACGTAGGGTGAGAAAATATGCCTAGTAAGGGGTTTTCAAAAAACTTTTTTAAGATAACTCTTTCTCAAAGCAGTTCTTTTAAAGAGAATAAAACACTTTGCTAAAAACGAAACATTTTCTTTTCATGAAACCAACATTTTGAAAAAAACCCACTTGCACAGAGAAGTACGTACTTGAAATAAGTTTTAAAGTAAACATGATCAGAGAGCGCAACATAAGAAGAATAGACAATGCATAATAACCAAACAAGGCTACTCAAACTCTAAAAAGAATTCTGTGACTAAACAAGGAAAGCGTTCATAACATGGTTCATGAGAAACAATATAGTTTATCTAGAAGTTCACCACATGAAAAATACTTCTTGACATAAAAATTACATTCTCATAGTCATGGGAGTTTTCAACTAGGGGTTATCATGTTAGTTGAACTAACCCCTAGTTAATCAATTATCAATACATGCAGAGGGAATGCATAATACTGGACTTTGTCACGACCTCGCGTCACGACCTTAAAACATTACATTAGTACAGGTCAAGGCCAAACGCCAATCCTGTTTCCCATAGTAGCACAAGCCAAGGCTAACCGCCAAAACCATCGCACATGATAGCACAAGCCAAGGCTATTCGCCAAGACCATCGCACATAACGTCTCATGAGACTCTTGCTTTACCCAATGCATTGGAGCAATGTATAATTCTGGGTGCACCCATCCATAAACATTTAAGTCATATACATCCCTCACATATATTGACATGGTCATTCATTCATTGGGTTCCATTCATATATGCATAGTCAAAACCCCATTTTCATACATATTCACAATTTGAAGCAGAACATATCAAAAAATTAAGCAGAACCAGACCTGGCTTCGGCTTAAACATAATTAAAAACAACAAACTCTTACACCTGAAATAATAACTTGAACACTTATGATAATGGTTCACCAGGAAAAATTTCATCATTTCTAATTAAGATCAACTTTCAGTCTTAGTGCTATTTTTAAGACATTTCTTTTGGAGCCATACCATACTAGCAATTGAAATCATTAAATAAAACAAGAGGCATAACTATTCAGAATTCTAGGAATGGATGAGAGTCAAAACAATTACCGAACTATGTTATATGTCTTTATATTTTAGATAAAATTAGTGTCCATCATTCCACAATTATGTACATAAGTAAATACATGAAGCCATGTATTGTGTATATGTGTCTCAGTGGTTCATTTAATTAAATAAAACTCAATTCCTACATTACCTAATTCACATGTTCCGGACTAGATTTGTTTTAATCATACTTATATTTATATATTTGTGCGTGAGGGGTTTACTAGGTCTTATGTATATGTTTACATATATACTCAGGAAGTATAAGACTGTAATTCCTTGTCAATCCGTTAACGAACAACTCGAGGGAACACCCTTAACCCGAAATGATCCTTTACACTTGAAGGGGAAAACATAAAGCGATTTCGTGGCCTTTCATGAGTGTAAAAACAATGTTTATGTATACATAAAAATGATAGATATACATATATATATATATATATATGTATATATCGAATTGCAAAGACACATAACTTAGACTTGATCTCTCACATTTATTTTTCAGAACCTATATGTAGTTGAGGGGTTCTCCATGACATTCGGGTGTGTATACACATGGTGCGTACATACACATGGTTATATATATAGACATATAAAATGTTATATATATATAAACACATATACCAAAGTTAATTCACAAAACATGTGTTAAATTCTTACCCAGACTCGGTCCTTCGAGAGAGGAAGAATACTGGTATATAAGAAAGAGGGTCTTATGGACTTGCATCTACATAGAGTTATACTTTTATATAAACTTGCTTATATATAATTAAGTCCGAAGTAAAAGAAGACACAAAACCATACTTTACCCTTACAAGTATTTTACACCTTAAAACATCAGCTTAACACTAATAATCATATTTAGAAAAAAAGATTTCAAGATATATAAAATTATATAAATATATATATAACCATGAAACACAATAGTTAATAAAAGGGTTTTCATATTGAGATTGAAGTAAAAAAAATATTCCTTTACATGTATTTCATACATTAAGAACATCATTTCATAAACCAATTATCATCAATTGAAAATCATAAAACCCGAAATGGTTTGTTTCACATATACAAATATAAGTATATATATATATTTAGTTTAATCAAACACAAACAAGATTAACCCTTACCTCTGCATGGAGAGCAGAAGGAGAATGGGGCCGGAGGAACCGAAGGTGTATACACAGGATATATACACGTATATATATAACCTGTATATAATTATATAAAAGAAAACCGAAGTTCAAAACAAGACAAAAAAAAGAAACAGAGTTCGACCCTTACAGCTTGGGGAGGAGGAAGGAAAGAGGCGGCGACGAGGTCTTGAAGGTTTCTGAAGGAGGTGCTTGGAGAGAAACGCAAAGGAAGAGCCCCTGCTTCGGTGCAACCAGGGTTCTTTAAAAAAAGGAAGACGGAGACCCACTTGAAAGAGGGTATCCGTGGTCGGGCATTTAAGAGGGCGGTGCTGACCTATTGGCAAGAGGGAGGTGAGATTAGTGCACAACTAGCCTAGGCGGAGAAAACGAGCCGCCCTACATCTACTGGTTCGACAACGCCAGGAAGGAGAAGAAGTCGCGGGCGTGAGGTAGAAGAAAATCGAGAAAACCGCGGGTGGCTGGGATCAAACTGGAGATTGATCGGACAGCTCACAAACAGAGCAGTTTTAAAAAAGATGGACGGACGTGATCGATCGCGTCAGATCAGACGACCTAGAAGAAAAGCGGTGTAAAAAATGATGCCCCTTTATTTTTCAACGTTTTTTAACGTAAAAAAATAAAAAAAAATAATAATAATAAAACTTTTGTTTTAATATATTTTTTTTCAACCTGTTATAAATTCAATAATATAACCTTATTAATAAACTATTATTATCTTAATTCAATGGTTATTAATACACATATATATTAAACTATTAGACCCCTATTTAAAACATAAATTATATTTTCATTTTCCTCTATTTCCTTTATCAAAACATATAATTTAATATTTATTGTTACTTATCTAAATTTAAATTTACTTGTTAATATCTAAAAGTTATTAAAACAAAAGACTATTCAACCCAAATCGTCAAAATAATAAATTTTCATTTTACGTTGAAGAAAACATAATCTTATAAAGTATGGTAACTTAGTATAATTAGGCTAACATGAAAATATATATATATGTATATATTTATATTTTAGTTTCCTTTATTAGTTAATTACCTTAATTTTCTTAATTAAAGATTATTATTAAATGGAAATACATTTAATCATACAAAAAAGTGTGTTGATATAATTATCATCACCACGAAACACATAAGTAAAAGAAAACATAATTTGACGTAGTTTCCAATATTGTTAATAAAGGTCAAATTATAAAAGAAATAATACATCTAATTTAAGGTTTGTTGCAATATATATAACTCATAAAGTAAAAATCCATCAGGTTTAATATAATTAGAAAATAAAAGTTTAATTGTTCAAATTAATATGTATAGTGGAAGAAAAACAATAATATTAATTTTTGATGTTTTGAAACATAATATAAAATTCTCATTTTGGAAAACAAGAGGTAAATTAACTGAATTAACATTGATTTCATTTTAAAGCAAACTTCATAATTAATTTTCCGAACCTTCCAGGGGTAAGCCATCTTATTTCCAACGATCAAAAACAAAACTTAGAGGATAAGAGGAACCAACGGTCAAAATAAAACATTGGATCCTTGGGGAAACCAACGGTTGAATTTATAGTCGTTTGGGGTTCAATGGTCATATTAGAGTTCTTATTAAAAGGGTCTGGTATCGTGGTGTTCCTCAATCCAGGTGATTGAAGGAAAAAAAGAAGAAAGATGGTTCGTGTGATCCCCTTGGTGCTGAGAACGGTTGCAGTGGCTTCGTCCATCCTCATGTTCATTATGATGGACACTCGAAACCCCTACCGCATTCTTGGGCTCTTAGTGGTTTTAAGCAGTCTCCCCATTATTGTAATCGGGTTCTTAGTTGGGATCCTTAGATAGATTTTTTTTGTTCGGTCAGTGGATGTTGTATCCAAGATGTTACTTATTTGTATAAAAGGGTGTTTTCCTTTCATTTGATGAATAATAATATTATTACCTTATTAGATGTTTGATGGTTCACTTAACAGGTGACATTGTAAAACAAACTTGTCAAAAAAATCAAAACATGGTTTTCTTGGGTCGTTACAGGTCTTTTTTTAGGGGGGTTTAAATTAATTAATATTTTTAATTAATTTTCCTTAAATAAGTAAACCCCCACCCCTTATTCCTCGCCTATCCATTTCTCTAGAGGAGGAACTCCCAAGAAACCAAGGAAGCTCTCCACCACCATCATGCTCTCATCTCCAAGGTGGAGCATGGCCGGCGGATCATCGCGATACAACTGGCTTAGTCCCACGAGGTAGGATAATTGCGGGTTTTAATTTTTATTTCCGCATCTTCATAGAGAAAAAAAAATTGTATCCAACCTCTTTCGAGTATTTGATCAAAGCTTATATATGCTTATTAGAAATTATAATCTGCCCAATGCATTTTCCGGTTCTAAAATCTGAGACCCGACGCGCTCGCAATCACCCACCGAAGGTTGCGGGTTTTGGTTGTTTTTCAGGTCAGTTTGGAGAGTCTGGAAGGTTCACGGCGGCTAGACCGGGTATTGGAGGCGGAGGTCCATGGAGGATGTGTTCGAGTCAGCGGTTCACAGCCACAGGTGGACATTGCGAGCTCCGGACGGTGGCGGTGGCGTGAGGCCGAGCGGAGGAGGTCGTGGGCGTCAGCAGTAGGGAGGAGGACGTGCAGCGTAGGCGGCTGCGGGGCGTCGCGGTCGAGCGACAAAGCGGACTGGCACTGGAGTTGGCTTCAGGCGGAGCGGAGCACGGTGGTGTAGAGCCAGCGGGGGCACGACGGCGTCTACGTGCGGGGGCACCGGCGAGGCGAGGTCCACGGCTGACCAGCTTTTGTCGGTCGGTGCGCATGGGGAAGACCGGGGTCGTCGGACCCCGGCTGGCCGACAAGGACCCGCACGCGGCAGGTCCTGTTGGAAAAAGGAGACCGGCCGAATGGATGGTCTGGCTTTAAAAAAAATAAAAAATAAAATAAATAAAAAATATAATTTGAGGTTAAAATAATAATAATAATAATAATATAATTATTATTATTATTAGGGGAAATGATTTATTATTTATAAATCATAGACCGAGCGTCGGATTCAGGCGCTGTCTACGGGAACGCGATCCTTAAATTGCGATGAATATTTTGAGATGGTTTCGGGGATTTTTAATCCCCTAAACGGTGAGCCTCGGAGGTGAGACACGTCTTTAAGTGAAATGACGTTTTTCCGGGGGATCTTATTTTGGACAGTGCGGATGCGTCCGACGTCTATTTTGAACGCCGTCAGTTGCATTGGAACCCTGGCAGCGAGGCGGAGCTTTCTAGGGTAGTTTCAGGCATCGAAACTAGATTTGAGGTGTGGGCCCCATGGCCCGTCTTTTGAGCTGCGTGTAGCGTTTTGTAACTTTTTCATGGGATGTCTGTTCGGGGCGTGCAAGCAGTCGGTGTTGGGTGTTTTTCCAAGGGAATTGCTTTGGCGCAGTCTTCCTGCTCTAATTCCGCACGTTGGTGTGGGCCCCGCGAGGGCCGTTTCGGGATTTGACGGTGGTTTTCAGCATTATCACTGGGTGTCCGTTTTGGACAAGTGATTAGTCCATCTTGTTTACTTTTGCAGGAGGATCGCAATGGTGCAATCCGTTCATTGTGTTTCGGGACCGGGATGTGGGTCCCACGAAGCACCGTCCATGTGTGATGCGCCGAAATGAACCTTTTTCTCCGGATATCCGTTGCACTCAAACGAGTAGCACTTTTGACGTGTTTTCCTGAGGGGATCGCAATAGTGTGATGTGCCCGACTATTTTTGGGGCTGAGGCTCAGGATCACGGGACGTTGTTTAGGCGTGAGGCGGTGTTGGTGACTTTTCCATCAGATATTCATTTGAGGAAAGTAAGTAGTCTATCTCATGTGTTTTTCCATGAGGATTATAATGGTGTAATCTATTCAGGCGTGCAGAGCCTCTTTTGCGATCTTATTAAATGTGGAAATATGAATGGTGCCCTGGTGGCGGTACTTCTACCGTGTTTGTAGCAGACCTTTGGCGTGTGATCACATGCACTCTTGGGAGAGATATGTAAATGTTTCATAAGATGTGGTCGGTCCTGCCTGGGCCTTTGAGGTAGAGTTGTTACGTTCACGCCTTCGCGTTGACGTTGGGTGACATGTGCATGATAGCCTTTGGGCTGGGACATGGTATACTCTGGGAGTATATGGGAACGCTTGGAGGTACATGTGGTTGTTTGTACCTGAGAACATTTGTGCGTTTAGTTGGGGTTAACTTAGGGCCACACGTCGTGTTGGCCCCATTTGTGTGCCATGCTCTGATTTGCGTAATTTTGACCTCTCACGACGTAGAGGGTTCCTATGTTCTCGTGGGTTGACCAGCAGGGTTGAGTTTTCACCTGGTTATTTTATTGATGGTTTGGCCGGTAGTGGTGCTAGTGGCACCTAGTGATGGATCGGGTGCTAAACCTCTATTAGGTGAGTTGTTCTAGAGTTGGGTGGTTGCGTGATACCCACTCCGTGTTCGGTTAGCCAGTGTTGTACCCTCTGCTAGAGATGACGAGAGCAATTCAGAGTTTTACCCTCCAGCGAGTCTGGGCAGTGGGTTACTCATCAACTTTTTCGGGTTTACCCTCCAACAGGGATGGGTAGTGGGTTCCTCACTAACTTCTAGGGTTTACCCTCTAGTAGAGACTGGGCAGTGCGTCACCTTATGGACTCTTATGGTCTACCCACCAACAGGGCTGGGCAGTGGGTCCCCCGTTATCTAGTTCCAGTTCTACCCTCCAGTATGGCTGGGCAGTGGGTCACCTGTAGACTTATTCGAGGTCTACCCTCTAGAAAAGCTGGGCAGTGGGTCTCCTGATGATGTATTAGGGTCTACCCTCCAGCGGAATAGGGCAGTGGGTTTCCTGATGATGTATTAGGGTCTACCCTCCAACGGAGCTGGGCAGTGGGTCGCCTGATAATGTATTAGGGTCTACCCTCCAACAGAGCTGGGCAGTGGGCCTCCTGATGATTAATTACGGTTTATCGTCCAACAAGGCTGGGCAGTGGGTCACCCGATATCTTGTGAGGGTTTACCCTCCAGCAGGGCTGGGCAGTGGGTCACCCGATATCATTTTATGAACTACCCTCCAACAGGGCTGGGCAGTGGGACACTCTTTGACATTCCCGACTCATTCCTTTCTACTAGGATAGTCTGTGGCTTTCCTCCATGATTACTGGAGTGGAAACCTTGGTTGTACGGGTCAGTTATGGAATTACCATGACTTTGAAGAGACCTATCGACTGTAGGGCAGTGACGAGGCGTGGTTTGACTTTACTCGGAACTCTCAAGTAGGAGGGAAAATTTCCTCCACCGAGATGCATCCTTGTGACGCGACCTAAAACTGTGCGGGCAAGTCAGTGTCGCCCAAAGAGGATATTGTTGAGGTGCGGTGGTTTGAGACCCTTGACTTGTAGTTCGGGGTAGACGTGTGGGATGCTTGGAATCGATGGTGTTTACTTCTGGGACTATTGGAGACATACTTTATTGGGCTGAGCTACGGGATGTAGATCCCCTTATGTCCTTGTTCGGGATTCTTACTGAGCATATGAATATGTATATACCTTGTTCTGGTACCCACTTCTTGGGTTTGGTTACCCTCCTTCCAGGTGAGGCGAAGAAGTGAGGGGTATGCCACGTGCTTTCCGTGTCTAGCTTCTCGTGGATGGACGAGTCTACTCTCCTGCTATAGGTAGTGAAGACTCGATGAGAAGTTCATCTTTTCCCCTTTTCCACCTCCTTGTGTCTGGTTGAGTCTACCTCCTTTCTCTTGTTGGGTTGACCTGGACTCTCTACTATACTCTTTACTGCACTTTCGGTTGTACTCCTTTACTTTTCCTTGTTCTCTCTACTGCTCACCCTTCTGTACCTCCTTTCTTTCTCCCTCGAGCCTTTGGGGTATCCTACTGAGTATTTTTATACTCATACCTTCTTGGGCTTTGCCCGCACTTGGTGTACCCTTGCAGACGACGGACAGGTTGGTCGTGACGTCAGAGGAGCTTAGGAGCTTGGGAGCTTGGACCACGTGCGGTGGTCGGAGTCGAGTTCTAGGTGGGGGACCCTTTCATTTGGTTACTTTTTATTCACCAGTTTCTAGGTTGTGGCACTTTTCTGATTGGGCATGTGTTTTGCCACATTTCTTTTCATCTTTTAATTTGTACTGTTTAGGGGTCGCTGCACTCTTGAGGTTATTGATAACATTTTCCCCTTTGCTTTTCTTTTTTACTCTACACTTTTGCATTTAGTGTGTTGCATGTGTGTCTACAGGTACTTAGGCAAAGGCATCCCTGAGTTATTGTGCCTTCGGCACTGGTCGCCATCCCCGGGCCTATGGAGGTAGGATTGGGGTAGTTGCGGCTCGAGCCCGGGTAGGGTTGGGTCGTCAAAAAGTGGTATCAGAGGTGGTTCGTTCCTTGGGATGTTGTTTGGACGTCCCTAAGATAAAAGGAATTGGTTGGGATATGGGGAAACCGTGTTAATGTGTCTCGAGAGCGGCTCTCAGGACAGGGAGTCCAGTGATGGTGCGGCGGCTGACATACCCATTCACCAGGACCTTGATAACACGCTGGTCGACTTGGCATGCTGAGACACTTGTTGCAGGGAAAATTTGTTTTTGCATCACATAGGATTGATTCTTGGACTGTCCTTCTTGAGTCAGATCCCCATCGTTGTTATTGGTATATACATCTATGCTCATCTTACCGCATCACTCCTTGATAATATTCAAGATTTCTCCGCGAAGACAACCAGACAAGATACATGCTTTGGTTCGTGACAAAGACCATGTGAGCTACGAGGCCTCAGTCCAAGACCCATCATGCGGTCCTCTTTCTTCGGGTGGGCCGGGTAGCAGCTCCCCCACCTATTGACCAGCAGACAGTTTCAGCAGAGCAGGTTGAGCATGAGCGCAGGTTGAACATGCTCTGTGAGTACCAGCGGTAGAGACTGATGAGGTTCAGGGGTGAGCCAGACCCTCATGCAGCAGAGGTTTGGCTAGAGGCAGTGGTTCGTCTTTTCAGGCTTATGCAGGCACCGCCAAATCAGAGAGTGGCTTTGGAAGCCAACCTTTTTTGTGGAGAAGCTCGGCGTTGGTGGAGTCTGGTGACTCAGTTTCTTGACGATTCATCCCTTTCGTGGTAATAATTTCAGTTTTTGTATCGTGAGGAGCTTTTCCCCTTGGTTGCGCTCTGTTTGGATTCATGACCTCCTGCAGTTTCAGTAGGGAGGGGTGACGGTGGTTGAGTACGCGGCTAATTTCACAAACCGTGCACGCTTTAACCCGGACATGGAGCATGAAGACAACATCCGAGCACCGAAATTGAGCAAGGTCTATGCTGAGAAATTCATGCTATCATAGAACCCTTGGGAATTTCCACATATGCTGAGGTGCTAGAGTAGGTGCTGGTGACAGAGAGATTCCTATCACGTTATGGAGTTGGTGGTGGCAGCAGTCACGTTGGAGCCGAGACGTCTGCCTTAGCTAGCAGGTGTCGACAAGCAGAACCTCGACGCAGGTGAATTTATGACAACCAGACTCAGGGGTGTGTTTGTACACCATAGTGGCACCAGAGGGCACCAGTGCAGCCCAGAGAGAGTCGGTGTTATGCTTGTGATGGGCGAGGTCGCCTGGCATGGGACTGCCCGACTAGGCATGCTGAGAGCTACAGGCAGGCAACAGGTGTTCCACCACGACAGAGGCAGCGCCGTGATCGTAATAGCACCAAGAGATGTTGTGCTAGTGGAAAAGTTGGAGGATATGGGAGTGGGGGGCGACATCATGAGGTCTTCCCATCACCACTAGGTAGTCCACGTCAGGCTCCGGGAGCTGACAGTTGGGACTGCGGATAGCTGTGAGCTATGGATGTCTATGACCCTGCAGAGCATGAGCTGGCAAGTGGTATACTTTACAGCTCTTCTACATTTTTCATTAGAATTGTAGAATCTTGGTGTGCAATTCTTTTCTCCATGCTCTTTGCTTGAGGTGTTATCGGGGTGACGTGGGGCGTCGGTATGGCCTTGTTTCGGAAAGATAGAAGGCATGGAACCTTTCTCTTCCGTCGATGGTAGCGACTCCTTCGCCTTTCGAGCATGTAAGAGGTTCTTGTTCGTGGGACATCAACTGTGAAACCTTGCGTGACGAGATATCCTTGGGTGTTTCACAATATGGATACTCTGAAAGAGGGAATCACCAGGCCTTGTCCTAGGTGCGGGCGGTGATTCCAGTCGCGGCGTGTGACGCAGAGGTTCAATCGGGGAGGTGAGCTACCCCTGAGATCCTTCAGGATGATTGAAACCGTGCAAAGGGATGGTGAGGTTCCCTTACCACCTTGCCCTAACCCCAAGGTCGGGTGTGGGTGCACGGCGTATCTCGTGTGGCTTACCTGAGGAGAAGTATTCGTGATCCTATGAATGACATCGGAAAGGGCCGAACTCGCATGAACAGATCAAATCCTTTGGTCTGAGTGCGGTGACAAGGGACTGTGCAAGAGTTATTCTGGGTAAGGAAGAGCCGGGTGTGGGATTAGTACCCTGATTTGTTCCCTGGTTTTGCTTTTCAGGGATAAAATATTGAAGGGGGAATAATGTAAGAACCATGTTTCTGGCTATAAAGGACTTTGGAATATTCCTGATGTTATTCCAGAGCAGCGCCTTCAGACGGAGTGCGATTCTGAGCCCCAGAGTGGCCGAAATTAAATTTTCAGTGCGTTCACACTTGAAACGCCAAATAAATGCGATAACTCCAAAACGGTGCTTCAGATCAGAGATCTGAGTGTACGGAAGGGTCCTGAATGGGGGTTTACCCTATTAATGACATAAAACATGTCGGTGCGGGATGTTTGGACCCCTCGCCCGCTCCCGGAACGTTAAATGGAAAAATTAATTAATTAATTAATTAGTTTAATGGTTAAAATCGAGTATCTCTTAAACGGTGGCTCTAATTGAAAAACTGAGGGCCCCGTTGAGTTCATAATGTGCCATTTACCCTAGGAGGGGTATAAGTTTTGATGGCACAGGTCGTATGTGAAAAATGGCCCCAGGGGCATTTTTGTAATTTGGGAGATTTGGGCATTCGACTTTATAACTTTCAAACGGTAGCTCAGAATCAAATTCTGAGACAACTGTTGTGCTCGGGTGGTTTTTTTTACCCTAGGGTAGGTTTAACATTGACTGCACCAGAGGTTTCGGATGTGGGTCTTTTTTTGGGGGGTTTTAAATTAATTAATCTTTTTAATTAATTTTCTTTACTTAAGTAAACCCCCACCCCTTCTTCCTCGCCTCTCCATTTATTTGGCGGAGGAACTCCCATGAAACAATGGAAACTCTCCACCACCGTCAAGCTCTCCTCTCTATGGTGGTTCATGGCCGGCGGATCGTCGTGAAACGATGGGCTTAGTCCCACGAGCTAGCATCATTGCGGTTTTTAATTTTTAATTCTGCGTATTCTTTGAGAAATATTTTTTGTATCAAACCTCTTTTTATTATTCGATCAAAGACCATATATGCGTAGTAGAATTTATAATTTTCCCAACGCATTTTCCGGTTCTAAAATACGAGACCCGATGTGCTCGCAATCACCCGCCGAATGTTGCGTGTTTTGGTTGTTTTTCTGGCCTGTTTGGAGAGTCTGGCCAGTTCACAGTGGCAGGACTGGGCGTCAGAGGTGGTGGTCCATGGAGGATGCGGGCGAGTCGGCGGGTCAGGGCCACGGGTGGTCAGCACGAGCTCCAGACGGTTGTGGCGGCGTGAGGCCGAGCGGAGGAGGCCGGGGGCGTCAGCAGCAGGGCGGAGGGCGTGTGGCGCAGGCGGCTGCGGGGCGTCACGGTCGAGCTGCACGACGGTCTGGCGAGGGCATGGGCTTCAGGCGAAGCAGAGCACGGCGATGGGGAGCCAGCAGGGCCATGGCAGCGACTGCGTGTGGGGGCGCCGGCGAGGTGAGGTCCATGGCCGACCGACTTTTGTCATTCGGTGCGCATGGGGAAGACCGAGGTCGTTGGACCCCGGCTGGCCGACAAGGACCTGCATGCGGCAGGTCCGGCTGGAAAAAGGAGACCGGCCGAATGGCTGGTCTGGCTTTAAAAAAAAGGAAATAAATAAAAATATAATTTAATTTTAAAATAAAAAAAATAATAATATTATTATTATTATTATTATGGGAAATGATTTACTATTTATAAATCATAGACCGGGCATCAGATACGAGCACCGTCTGCGGCAACGCGCTCCTTAAATTGCAACTAATATTTTGAGATGGTTTCGGGAATTTTTAATTCCCGAAATGATGAGCCTCGGAGGTGCGACGTGTCTTTAAGTGAAATGATGTTTTTCTGGGGGATCTTGTTTTAGACGGCGTGGACGCGTCTGACATCCGTTTTGAACGCTATCAGTCCCGTTGGAACCCTGGAACCGAGGCAGATCATTCCAGGGTAGTTTTATTCATCGAAACCAGAGTTGAGGCGTGGACCCCACGACCTGTCTTTTGAGCTGCGTGTAGGTTTTTTTAACTTTTTGATCAGACGTCTGTTCGGGGCGTGCGAGCAGTAGATGTTGGGTGTTTTTCCGAGGGCATCCCTTTGGCGCAATCTGCTCGCTCTGATTCCGCACGCTGGTGTGGGCCCCGTGAGGGTCATTTCTGGAGTTGACGGTGGTTTTCATCATTATCACTGGGTGTCTGTTTTGGACAAGTGATTATTCCATCTTGTGTACTTTTTCGAGAGGATCGCAATGGGGAAATCCGTTCATTGTGTTTCGAGACCGAGATGGGGTCCCACAAAGTACCGTCTGTCTGCGGTGCACCGAAATGCACCTTTTTCTCCGGATATCTATTGCACTCAAGTGAGTATCACTTTTTACGTGTTATCCTAAGGGGATCTCAATGGTGCGATGCTCCAGACTGTTTTTGGGGTCGAGGTTTGGGATCACGGGACGTTGTTCGGGCATGAGGTGGTGCTGGTTACTTTTCTGTTGGCTATCTTTTTGAGGCAAGTAAGTAGTCTATCTTGCGTGTTTTTTCACGAGGATTACAATGGTGTAATCGGTTCAAGAATGCAGAGCCTCTTACAGGATCTTATTAAATGTGGAAATATGAATGTTTCCCCGGTGGTGGTTCTTCTACCGTGTTTGTAGTAGACCTTTGGCGTGTGATCGTGTGCACTCATGGGAGAGAGATTTAAATGTTTCATAAGATGTGGTTGGATGTCCCTGGGCCTTTATGGTGGAGTTGTTATGTTCGCACCTTCACGTTGACGTGGGGTGTCGTGTGCACGATAGCCTTTGGGCTGGGACGTGGTATACTATGGGAGTATATGGGAATGCTTAGAGGTACATGTGGTTGATTGTACCTGATAATGTTTGTGCGTTTGGTTGGGGTTAACATGGGTCCACACGTCGTGTGGTCCCCCTATGTGTTCCATTCTCTTCTTTGCGTATTTTTGACCTCTCGCGACATAGATGGTTCCTCTGTTCTCCTAGGTTGACCAGCAGGGTTTAGTTTTCCCCTGGTTCTATTCCTTATGGTTTGGCCGGTAGCGGTGCCAGTGGAACCTAGTGATGGAGAGGGTGCTAAAACTCCATTAGGTATGTTGTTCTGGAGTTGGGTGGTTGCGTGATACCCACTCCATGTTCGGTTGGCCAGTGTTTTACCCTCCAATAGAGACGACCAGAGAAGTTCTGAGTTTTACCCTCCAATGGGGCTGGGCAGTGGGTTACTCATCTACTTCTTCGAGTTTACCCTCCAGTAGGGTTGGGTAGTGGGTTTCTCAGTGACTTCTAGGGTTTAACCTCCAGCAAAGATTGGGCAGTGGGTCACCTGATGGCCTCTTAGGGTCTACCGTCCAGCAAGGGTGGGCAATGGGTCGCCTGTCATCTAGTTCCAGGTCTACCCTCCAGAAAGGATGGGTAGTGGGTTGCCTGTCGACTTATTCCTGGTCTACCCTCCAGCAGAGCTGGGAAGTGGGTCGTATGATGATGTATTAGGGTCTACCCCCCAGCGGAGCTGGGTAGTGGGTCTCCTGATGATGTATTAGGGTCTACCCTCTAGCAGAGCTGGGTAGTGGGTCTCCTGATGATGTATTAGGGTCTGCCCTCCAGCAGAGCTGGGAAGTAGGTCGCCTGATAATGTATTAGGGTTTAACCTCTAGCATGGCTTGGCAGTGGGTCACCGGATATCTTGTTAGGGTTTACCCTCCAGCAGGGCTGGGCTGGGGGTCACCCGATATCATATTATGAACTACCCTCCAACAGGGCTGGGCAGTGGGTCACTCGTTGACATTCCAGACTCAATCATTTATACTAGACTAGTCTGTGTCTTTCCTCCGTGATTACAGGAGTGGGACCCTTGGTTGTACAGGTCAGTGATGGAATTACCTTGACTTTGAGGAGACCTCTTGACTGCGGGACAGTGACGAGACGTGGTTTGACTTAACCCGGAACTCTCAAGTACAAGGGGTGATTTCCTCCACCATGACATGTCCCTGTGACACGACCTAAAACCAAGCGGGTGAGTCAATGCTACCCAAAGCGGATAGTGTCGAGGGGAGGTGGTTTCAGCCCCTTGACTTGTAGTTCGGGGTAGACGTGCGGGATGCTGGGCAACGATGGTGTTTACTTCTGGGACTATTGGCGACTCACTTTCTTGGGCTGATCTACGAGATGGAGATCCCCTTACGACCTTGTTAGGGCTTCTTAGTGAGCATATAAATATGTATATACATTGTTATGGTACCCACATCTTGGGGTTGGTTACTCTCCTTCCAGGTGAGGCGAAGACACGCGAGGTATGCCACGTGCTTTCCTTGTATAGCTTCTCATGGTTGGACGAGTCTACTCTCTGGCTATAGGTAGGGAAGACTCGGTGAGAAGTTCATCTTCTCATCCTTTCCAGCTCCTTGTGTCTGGAAGTGTCTACCTCCTTTCTCTTGTTTGGTTGAGCTGGACTCTCTACTGTACTCTTTACTGCACTTTTGGTTGTACTCGTTTACTTTTCTATGTTAACTCTACTACTCACCCTTCGGTACCTCCTTTTTTTATCCCTCGAGCCTTTGGGGTATCCTACTAAGTATTTTTATACTCTCCCCTGCTTGGTCTTTGCCCGTACTTGGTGTGCCCTTGCAGACGACAGACAGGTTGGTCGTGAAATCAGAGGATCTTAGGAGCATGGGAGCTTGTACCGCGTGCGGTGGTCAGAGTTGGGTTCTAGTTGGGGGACCCTTCCAGTTGTTTACTTTTTGTTCACCTGTTGCCGGGTTTTGACACTTTTCTGATTGGGCGTGTTCTTTTCCCCTTTTCTTTTCAGCTTTCACTTTGTACTATTTTGGGGTCGATGTACTCTTGTGGTTATTTATAGCAGTTTCCCCTTTGGTTTTCTTTTTTACTCTGCACTTTTGCATTGAGTGTGCTGCGTGTGTGTGTACATGTACGTAGGAAAAGGCCTCCCCGAGTTATTGTGCCTTCGGCGCTGGTTGCCAGCCCCTGGCCTATGGTGGCGGGCTTGGGGTAGTTACGGATCGAGCTCGGGTAGGGTCAGGTCGTGACATATAATCCAGGATTATATATAGATATTATTTATTATCTATGAAACTATATGATATACTGTATTGAACATAAATAAATAAATATTCAAATACATTATAATCTAGATAATGGGATTATATAGACATGTGTTACACTACTTGGTGTGGTGGTCCTTTTTATAAAGAATAATGTCGGGTCAATATGCTCCTATAATGATTATCATCTTCTTATGAAGATCAAAATAAGAAAAATTTATCATATTACATGGATGGAATATTTGTTCGATAAACAACATGGATCCAAACACTTTTTTATGGCGTAACGTTGAAGAATAAAGATATCCCCAAGTCATATTTTCCATAATGAATTTAGAATTAAATGTTCCGAGTGATTCCATTTGGAATTACTGATGCTCTACATATCTTCTAGGATATAATGACTACTTTCTTCAGAGAATACCTCCACAAATTTATAGTTGATTTTATAGATAATATTCTTATCACTCCAAATGAAAATAGAAACAAGAGAATCATTTTGATTTACTAATAAATATCATGATTGATGAATATTTTTATGTGAATCATATTAACTGAGATATTTGGATTATGAAAGTTACATTATTGGGGAATGTTATAACCAAAAGTTGGAAATATATTAATCCTTCATTAATTGGGGTCATTTATGGATGGCTCATACTAGTATCTATAATAGAGATTTGTAGTTTCAAAGGATTAACTGGGTACATTAATCAATTTCTAAGGGTCATTTCTTGATTCTTAAAACAAATAAAAATTATAACATATAGTATAGTGATTTTTTCTATAATAATGAATATAAAGATATATTTAATGAGTGAAATAATGTATAATCACTAAAACTCTTCTAATATTAAACATAAGGGGGGAACGATTTTTTATCTATAATGATGTGTGATAAAATGATTGGATTTTCTACTAATGAACATGATATTGTGATATATTATGCCTCTCTCTAATTAATTGTTCTTGAGAAAAATTACCCAACACCTAATCTAGAATTTTATATAGTGATTTTTCATTAAATAAATTTTTTCATTATTTTTACATGGAAAATCATTACATTTATACATATCATAAAATCCTCAAGTATATGTCCACACCAAACGAGCATAATATTAAACAATGAAGGTGGTTTGAATAACTAAGGATTATAATTTTCCAGTCTATTTATATCTTGGGAAGGTAATAAAAACATCATATTAATTGAATGGAATGTATCTTATAAGCCTATCCAGGATGAGGTTTTAAATTTTTATAATATTCTTGTATATTGATAAGATATACATGGGAATAAGAAAGGATATTCATAATACCTTACTCAAATAACTAATCAGCCATCATTTTTTTGGATGATAAAGGATTCTCCAAAATATAGTGAGATGGTAAAAAGACTTTTAATGAGTATTTTGGAGTTTTTATTTAATAAATATAAAATCCAAATGTTTGAAACCAGGATATGTGTCCATTTAAAACTAGAGATAATATAGGAAATTCTTGATAATTCATATAGCTCATATACATATATTAATATGGGAAAAATAATATTTATAGATATATGAATCAAAACATCTGGTGAGGTGACATGTAGATTGTGATTTTATAACTTGTATCTCGATTCATGGTATTCTAAAAATTCAAGCCCTAATGATAGAAGTATAACGATATTATGAAACTATTACCCCTACGTGTTTGGTAATAGGAAAACATGGCCCTGGATTTTACAATTGGACTCCTCAAAACATAAAAAGGAAATAATTGCACCTTGGAGGTAGTCAATCTCTTTACAATTTACACCCCTAATGTTTTTGGAAATACATTTTTCAAATAAATTTAATCATTTTGATATTTTTCATTACATACATCATTGAATTTATCATGCCTTCCATGAAAGAACTGTGTTTGGGATTTGTTACATGAAAGATAGAATTCGTATTGTGTTATACAAAACACTATTTTTATCTCAAGTTACATGAAACACTAACTTGGTCTTGTGTTACACTCAATACACAGTTTATCATGTATTACACGAAACATCGATATTAAAAAGAACATGACACACTATTATAATTTTATTATTTAAAATAAATGTTATCTCCTAGCTATTGTAATGGAAGCCATGAATATGATTAACTAAATTATGAAAATATACAGTTTATATATTTATTTATAATTAATTATTTAGTGAAAAATTAAATATAAATGAAAATAAAAACCATTTTAAAATAAAAGAAATTATTTTATGAAAAACCATTTTTGTTCACATAAATGTGTTTTACATCAAAAAATTAAAGGATAATGTTTAGTGAATGAATTTAATGAAATTTATATACTATATAATTAAGGAAAATTTTAACATTCATCTTAATTGTTTTGTATATAAAATATATGATTAAAACCAATTTTTCTTTCAAAAACTATAATTTTCTAAAAATCGATGTTGATACCTTTTTGGAACACTTAATTGAAAAATAATTTCTCTTAATATTATAAAATTAATTCAATAAAATAAAATTAATTTTTTAAATAATCATGTAAAAATTATCTATGGGTAAATGTTTTTGAATTTTTCTAAAATTTTCTATTTTTTATGAATAGTTTATCTATTAAATTTTAATTGAAAATATATATTTTTTTAATATATTTATAAACCTAAAATATATTTTATTTTTTTTAATGTAAATTTATTTCAATTATATGTTAATTAATTTATTTTATGTCATTAGAATCAATTTCATACCGAATATTTATATTCAAATTGTATAATTTTTTGAACATTTTTTTCTTTAAAAACATATTTTCTCGTCACATCTACATGTATAATTTTAAATTATAATTTTCTATGTATGTGATTTTAATTTGGAATTTTTTTTAAAATATTTCAAATAAAAATACCTAATGTAACCTAATATGGCGGACATAATTTTTTTACAAATATTAATATTGAAAATAGTAAAAATCAACAATCATGGTTAAGGTAAAATTGGGTTTATAATAGGGTTAAACTAAAATGAAAAGGCTAAACTGACTTGTAAACATTTCCAAAACCCATTTTTCAATATATTTAAAAACATACACCTATAAGGTTCTATAATGGATTTTTTCAGACCCTTACACATTTGAAAAACATTGGACAAGTCAATTATTTCCAAAAATAACATGTATTCCCTCTCCCCCACTTATAGAAGGTTACACCCTCTCCTATATTATTCACAATATAAAACATCTTTTTGGACATTATTTACAAAAATAAAATCCCAAATTACCTCCTCAAATATTATAATCCTTGTTTAGGACATAAAACCTACCATGTAAGGCTTTTATTGAAATCATTAGGAGGATACCTAAAGAAGAGGTATCATTCATCATTAAAGGATTTTTTACATGTTCATCAACCATAGTAAATTATTATTGTATAATTATTATTTAATAAACTCATTAAATTAAATGTAAAAATATTTTTATGTTATGTTAATTAACTACAATTATATCTACATCAATCAAATGTGTTATAAATTTTTCATTCGTGTGTAGAGTGGACTAACACCTCATGAACAGATGTCATTTTCTCCTATATTACTAAATTTCAGGGTGTTGTATGATGTGGAATATGATGTATATATATGAAATTTAAAAAATATTCAATTTATTAGAGTCATTATATAATATATAAATTTTTACCTTCTAATTCATGGGGTATAAAATAATATCACTAATTTGTACAGTGGATTACAAGCTCACGAAATGAAGTGCTTCACCATACACTAACACTTCCCATGAAATTTAATAAGGTTTGATTTATTCCATATATGTGATATTTTTGAAATAGATATGTTATTAATTAATTATTTATAAATCTGGATATGTAATATATTTTTTTAATTATTACATTTTGACCCACTTAATAATGATAACATCATTTGTGGATGTGTGGACTACTACCTTTATAAAGTGACGTGATAGTATTTTCATTACCACACCACATGAATGATATATACATGAGTTTATAATTTGTTATATATGATACATTATTTATTTTTAAATGATAATATATTTATTACCTCCTTTCTATAATGATAACAGGAAAAAAGAAATATTACTCATGTGTGCGTACAACCTACCATTTCAATGATCATAACAAACATCACTTTTTGAAATGATATTTCATGTTCAGTTTTAAAGTTGTAATTTATTATAAATAAGATAATAAATTAAGTATTATTAATAATTCTATAAAATAAATAAATAATATTTGTAATTAGTGGATCCTTCATGACGAATAATGGATGACAAAAAAAGGAAATTAAAACCCCAAACAATGAAAATAATGATATATATTTTAAACATAATCATGATAATATGATATAAAAGAAACCTATATGATGTAATGAATATTATTTAAATTTTTTCAGAGATTATTATAATTATTTAAACTCGTATAATTGAGGTTAATGAATGCTCAAACAAAAAGAAGCAGGAGTTAGGGGATTTGAATCATTTTTATTTTCTGTTGTAAAAATTCCATATTCACCAAATATTTTATATATTTATTTTTCATATATCTAATGAAATTGTTTAATTATTAATTAAATTTAATTTATTAGTATTTACATATACATTTTAGGATGTTTCATTCAATGCGTTTATGGTTGATAAGTTACAAAACCAGAAAAGATTTTTTCCCAATTTCATTCATTTAGACGTCTGTCATTTTTTAAACCAATAATATCTCACAGAGTGAATATATATATATATATATATTTACATTAAATACATAAATTTTTTCATCCTTATGGAAATTTATTTTTCATTTTATTTTATTTACTAATGGGGATTAGGATTCAATGTTACTGAAGGTGTAATTATTTCATATTATAATATCATCATTTATTGGGATTGATTATGATAATATTTACATCAACAAAATCTTATATGAACTATTTCAGAAAAAAACAATAATTTTTTTATTTTTTTATTCATGATGTTTCATATAAAATGTCCATTTTTTCTATTCTATGTTACCAAAATAAATTGAGAAAATATTTTTAAGGAAAATTTTCATGAGTTTAGTTATTTCTCATAAATCCTTTTTTTCCAAAATCATGTTTTCTAAAAATATCATAAAAAATGTATATTTATTATCCCATTATTTGAATATATTTTTTTCCCATGTTTCATTTCTTACAAAATATTTTTGAAAGGAATCTTAGTTTCTTTTTCTAAAAAATTCTATTTTGGATTTTATTAAAATTTTGAAAAGAAAATATATTCTCTTGAAAAACATGATTTGGACTGTATTTCCAACTATCATGGCCCCTAAATGGTTTAAATACTCCCTTAAAATTTTTATATGTAAATTTACATTACATTTTTATTTTATTATCTAGAAAGTATTTATATTTTAAATTGAGAAGGATTTTGAGAATATTTATTTTTAAAATTTCTTTTTATTGTGAAAATTTTATTTTCCTCATGAAATGATTTAAATAAATTTTCAATTTTCGTTTATGTATTATTTAGCATTATTCTAAAAGAATTTATTCATATTGTATTCATAATTTTTTGTTTTTTAAAATTATTTACAAATAAAAGTTATATTCCCCAATAAATGTTCCATGTTATTCATCATTCCAAATATAATTCCATCTAATATGATATAATTTGGGATAGTTATGCTTTAGTGGTGATATGATATGAAGACACTATTCATTTTATTTCTCTAGATAGTTTGTGATTATGATGAATTCATGTTTATGAAACACATTTCTCTTCCATGGGTAATACCATGAAGATGTTACAATGAATCACACTTTATTTTACATATTTTATTATTTAATGCAATGAATTAATGATTATAAATCACATTTATTTTCCATTTTAAATTCAATTATGAAATGTTTATGAAACCTACTTCATTTAGTTGGTTCTAATATTATGAATTTTTTTTGAACTTATGACACATATATTTATAATTTTCATTATGTGATGGTGGTTACATTATAGCCATGGATAATGGTTAGGTTAAAACCAAGGATGGAGGTTATGTTATATCCAATGATGTTTGGAACCTATATCTCTCTCAACTGTATTGGGTAATGATTTATATCTCATGAGATATATAGGAATGTAATGGGGAGTGAACTCGGTATAGTAAGGTAAATTTTCCACTTTGATTGCCTTTGGAGTAATCCATGACTACCATAATGGTTTAGGGATTAAATCCATTTCACTATGATGAAATTTATGCTAATAGGGATAGTGTTATGTCATTACTAGTTGGAGTTCCAACCCATGCAATACTATAATATTTCTATATTATCATCCTTGATTTCTAAAAAAATTAATATCTTTAATTATGTGTACGATAAAATTAGATGTCTTACGCCAATGTTATGCTCTCATGGATCATGTTCCTTGATTTTGATTGAATTAATATGATTTCAAATCCAAATAAATATTACATGACTAAATAATATAATCATTTATATATAGTGTATGGATTTTATATATTATTCTCATGTTATCATAACCTTATATTCATGTTTTTGTTACATATCTCTGTCATTTACCCATTCTGATTGTCTACGCTCATCATTTCTTCTGTTTGTATTCTACAGGTTATGATGAATGGGTTTAAGTAGGGTATTTTTGTGGAGTATACTGAATGGGGATATCATTATAAGATACATTGAATATATTTCCGATGACTAGAATTTTTTTGTTCCCTGTCTTTGAAGGCACTAAAATAAATTTTTGTTGAGGTGTGTTTTTGTGTAATGTCTTGAATATTCATTAAAAAATATATAATATCAATGTATCAGAAACATGGGTCTCTTTAGTTGGTATCTAAGGAAAAGTATATTTTTTCTATTGAAACTAGTATTTTAAACCATTATTGAGATTCTTATGGGTATTAATAGGGATATTAATTGGTATTTATCTACGTTTAAGTGTAAAGATGAGTCAATGTGTAGGAAAATATCATTGAATTTTGTTAAAATAAAATGTTAGTGGTGTTAATGAAATTACATCCCCATAACCATACATAAAATGTTTATAGATCAAGAAGATAGGTACCTAAGGTTAATAAATCTAAAAAGGAACATTGAAATAGGCTTTGTCATCACCAAGAGCCCAACAATAGACCTTTTATCACACGTAGTTCGACACTCAAAGTGTATATGCTTTAGAAATTCATAAACCCTTTAAAAAAACTCATGATGTAAATAAATATACTATGAATATGAATGAAATATGATAAAACGAAAGTGTTATATATAAAAAATGTTTAATAGTTTATAAATCCTATAAGTGATTTTTAGGATTATTTTATTTTCCAAAATAATTAATGTTTCTCAAATTAATATTTTTGTTTTCAATCAATGTTGGGAAATAGATAAACTAGGTTAATAGTGAATTTGACATATAATTTTATGATAATAATCTAAATGGGGTGATGGATGGACTAAAAGATATTATCATTATTCCTAATATGTTATCATGATATATGATTTACTATTTTAACCTTAACAAACTCTTGAACTCGCCAAATAAGATAATGATTGCTTTCAATTAGAGTTCGGGTAGTAAAGACCATGGAGGAAAGAATGTTCATTTTTCTATATATTATTAATTTTTAAAGAAGAATGAAAGGGAAAACCTTAGAGGAATTGGAAGATGTTTCCAATTTGGAATGGGATGACAAAAAGAAAATATCTCCAAAAGAAACATGAAGATTTTGTTAAATAAATTGCATGAGAATATTGGTCTCCCTATGGTATTATATATTATTTAATTTTTAAAAATAGTAATATATTATCCTGATTCAAATCGATACCCTATAGATAATTCTTGTGAAGTGAATCAGAAATTTTGTATGAATAATGGTCAGTTTGTTGAGGATGAAGATAATACACATTACATATGAAAGGAATGAAGTGTTAAAGAATAGAACAATGGATCCAAGTTAATGGTTTTATATGGGTTTCAGATGATTGAAATATTTATGTATCATTATTAATATACTATGATAAATTAATTGTGAAATTTAAACATATTTTTTCATAAAAGTTTTCGATGAGGTTGTTAAAAAATATTTTAAATTTTACTAATGGACTTGAAAAGTGATTCATAATCAATGTGATATTTTTATTAATATAATGTAATCCATAATATGATCATGAGGTCCAGAAAATATTTTATATATTTGATAAACAAATGATTGATATTCCTAAATGAAATTTAATTTTATTTATAACCTAAAATAGATAATCAATTTATTAAAAAGGTGGTTTATGTTTTCATTGAATATTTTTTCGTAAAAATTATTTAAAGAATATCCCCAAAAAATGTTTTTATTTAAGTAATTAGGTATCATGTATTTTATCAGTAAGGTTTCATCTTATTTTTTATTACTATCATGTTTTATGAGACAACATGATTATGATATTCACATGATTGGTATGTCACAATTAAGTGTTGTGTCATGTTCTTTGGGAGACAAGTGGTAATAAAATATTATATATTTAGCGACCTTAATTATAAGGTTTGGGATTTCTATAATTTTAAAGATTTATATGGATATCCCATTAAAACATTGTTATAGTTCAGCATCATATGAGGTTTAGAGGGAAACGTACTAATTCACCATATTAATATTTATCTATATATGATAATCAGTGTTAGCGATTTTTTGATAAAATGGATGACTTATAACAATGTTTTGGATCTTATTTAGTGATTCAAACATGAAAAAATCATATCTTTGAGTAAGAGATGATGTGTAAATTGATAAAGTCATAACTAAAGGATCATATTGTTCCTATAAAATAATAAATATCATGTATGTAAGATTTCATATGATCTCATTCATGATATAAATGAAATTGAAAAAAATTAAGAAAATTATCTTGAAACATAAATGATATCTTAGTACCTTCATATCCAATGAATCATTTGGCCCATTAAATAATCAATGATTTACGATTTTGTGGTCATTTGGCTTCTATGGATCACCCAATTTCATGTGATCAGTGATCATTATCATTAGCTATGATTATTTATTCCTTTTTTCCATGTCAAAATAATCACTTCCCATATATGTAATCCATTCTAGAAACATAGTTATGAGATACATTGGGTAACCACTATATTTTTATCATTCTGTTTAAAGGAATTTTTTTATTCATTTATACATTGTGGATTTCAATAAAATAAATTTAAAAAAATTAAACCTTTAATGATCGAGTTGAATTTTCGGGGGAAACTCATTTGAAGGGGTATAAGATAACTCCATGAGTTTTGTGAAATATTTTGAAAAGATAATTTAAATTTTTTTATATTTCTCATTACATAGAACACTAAATTTTGTTTACATTACACAAAATATATTAGATTTTATTTCTGTAAATAAAACATCTTGTATTGATTATGTTACATAGAAATGTGATTCAAGATTGTGTAACATGTAACACTATATTTTTATTTATTTACAAACAATACATATTAAGCTTTACCTACAATGAACACCATGTTTGGAAGAAATATGACAGACTTTTAAAATATAATAACTTATGTTGATATTTATCACATAAGAGTTTAAATGATATGTATGGATTAGTTTAACTAAATATAGAAAATATACAGTTTACACAATTAATAAAATATATTATTTGATGACCCAATAATTAGACATTAAAATAAAAACCTTTTCAATATAAAGGAAAATATTTTATGGAAACCAATTTTTATGAACATAAATACATGTTACATTAAAAAATATTTATATCTATAATATAGTGAATGGTTTTAATTAAATTATTATACTACATGCTCAATTAAAAATTTAACATTTAACTTGTCAGTTTTCTATAAAAGTTATAATTATTAATCAATTTTCTGGATAAACACACTATAATTCTAAAAAGTGATTTTTCTATCTTTTTCAGTGTAATTTTTTTAAATCTAATTTGATACAGTTTTAGAATATTTATTTTTAAAAAAAATTATTTTTTAAAATAAGCTTCTCAAAATTATCCTTGAAGACATCATCAAGGGGACCAAAGAACAATGGTATTTACACTTCACTTCAAATTATTTATGGAATATGATTAAAATATGTTAATTTTATAATTTTACAACATTTTGATCTCTTTTGATTTTTCAAACATTTGTATATCCTATGTAAGAATTGTGATAGAGTCACTATGTGATGGTTCCCTATTTACACTCAAAAGTGTTTTTTTGAAAATAATATATATTGATTGGGTAAGGTGAAATGTTACCTATTTTTTGAAAGGAATTTTGTATAATCGATCAAAACTTTGGAATCAAAATTACTTATATTGTATAATATGTTCAAAATTATATTTACCAAACTGAATAATGACAACATTTTAATTTAATTACCATACCTAAGGTAATGATGGGTTTACCGGATGGTTAAAATAATATGATAAGGTTAAAATTGACAAATATAGTAGTCTAAAAATAATGGATAGAAATATTTCAACCATTACACCTATAATGTTTGAAAATGGCCCATTTCAGTCATTTGTGACATATGGAAACATGTGATCATTCAATTCTTTTCAAAAATACCAATGTTGTCCTCTACTCCACTTACAATAGGCATCCCACTCGCCTCCCTTCTTCACACATTAAAAAACCTTCAGAATAATACCTACCCAAAAAAATTCTCATATTCTCCCCATAATCTTAGAAGCCTAATTTTTTTAGAAATAAATCCATGTTATTATTTTAGTGGAAATTTAATGTGGTAACATGAATAATTAGTATAATTCCTCAATGATCTCTTTAATTATATTTCTTCAAACACCTATATTAATTATTATTAAATCGTTTTTATATAATAACAACAGTATATTAATTAAAATGGGTTGTTTTTACAAGGGTGTTAACTATAATCATATACACATCCATCAAATTGGTATAAAAATAATCATTCGTTACTATGGTGTTCTACCAAATCCGGAACTGATTCCATTCTTTCATCCATGACCACCTTTCAAGATTGTGTATAATGATGGATATAAATTATATATATGATATTTATAAGAAAGTTATACCTATGGAGTCATTATATCATATATATTTTTTTACATACCATTTTGAACAATAAAGGATTATAACAACCCATGCTTAACAGACAAGGACATTACATGATTTAATATTAATATTAAGTACATTACAAAAAAACATTCTCGAGGACCATAATAGTTTGGTGTCTTAAAAAACATGGAAACATAATCATCATACCTGGTGACATGTCATCAACATCTCCATTACATATCTTCCCCCTAGTACTGTTACTTATAACCATTCTTCATAACCTGGGGATTACAAACATAAGAAATGGGTGATCTCAAATGCTCAGTATGAATAAACAAGGGAGTTATGGAAGCATATCATGATCATAATGGTATAAGAACATCATAATAAATTTATAATATCATACCCTACATATTAATGATCAAAATCTAGTATCATGGAATACTGATCAGTTGTGTATAATAAATGAATCGCAAGAGAATCAGAAGCATAATCCACAAGTTAATAATAGTGTAAAACGAAAATGAATTTGTGGAATGCATATAAGAATAGAAAATTCTATGTCAAGGCTACATAAGAATTTTAAGCTCATAATATAAAATGTAAAACATGAGGGGGGTAGTGTGTTTTGAAAAATATTCCATAATTTTAGAATTATAGACCATCAATGTTTTATTCAAATAAGCAGTGTTTTCTTATGTATGTAAATGAGAAGTAGATAAAACATAAATAATGAAAACATATTTTTATAGTGGTTCGAGGTACAAATATGTTATAGTAATCATCACTAATAACTCTATCTATGAGCTTGGTGAATATCCCTAGAATGATCTTCTTATTAGAAGACCATAAATCAATAATTGTGTACAGGCAGTTGACACCGTAAAAATAATGTTAACCAAAAAATACTTCTGGTAATGTATCAGATAACTAATTATCCACATATTATATCGATAAGTAGATACTCCACTATAACTCATTACAAGAAGTTGAAAATATAATAAATAAAAAGAGGGTGATTTGAAATATTCATGTTAATCTTTATAGTTGCAGCAGCAAATGAAAAATAATGGATTGTCTTATTTAGAAATTAATTTCATCAAGTTGAAATCATTATGAAGTGATCCTCTTTGTAAAAATATATTAAATAAGTTTTCAAATAAATATTTTTAGTAACGTACTGATTTGTCATGACACGTCAAATTGATTATGTTTTTAAGGTTTATTTATAGTTGAGGGTAAACCCTAGGTCGTCTCTGAAAGAGAGTTGGTAGGTTTAGAGTGTGTATTTTTAATAAAAATGACTAAGAGAGGGGGTGGTTTTGAAAAGAGTTTAAAACAATGACTTTGTTAAAATAGCTTAAAAATTGAGTGACCTAGTGGATTGTGAAAAATATGAGATAAAAGGGTCGATGTGATTTCGCTACACACATGTCAATTTCATTGTTCATAGATATTCATCTTAGGTTTAGAGTAATTCTTTGGTTGGAGTTAATTGGAATCCTGATTAATTCCTAAGCTTTTATTTCAATGCTTTAAGGACCAAACCTTGATGTGACAAATGTATTGTCAAGGTTCAGTACTTATTCATGGAATAAGAGCTTCCAAATCATATTTAAATCTCAATAAGGGGGGTATGAAAATGATTCTTGTGATTTCCAATCGGAACAACACAAGTCATGCACTCAAAACCACACACTGATCGGTTAGAAATTAAGAGCATTACACTCACATATATCAAATCAAGCATTCAAATATGAAATAAAATAAGATACATGGATTGAAATGTTTAAACACCCAAATTACTCCAAACCTGTAGCTAGTGTATGCATCGGAACTCCCTTGACATGTGTGTAGCTCCATCACAATGAACACCCAACTTTTAGCTCGACATCGGGAGGAGGAGGATGCTCGGGTTGAAATCCTTCTTCATTGTTGATCCCCCTATGAGGAAAGGGGCCTCCAGAACCTCCAGGGTGATTAGGATAATCCTCTAGAACTCCAAATTTTCAGCACATCACTCCATGGCCGAACATGCAAATGAGGTTCCCTTGGTTCCCTTTTATAGGAAAATTGGAAGGTGGTTTAGGCACACAGATTTCATCAATCCACTTGCACAAAGCGTTTCGGCCTTCAGACAGTCTTACCATGCTTTTGAGAAAATAGAAAATTTGTATCCCTACCTCTTCACTATCTCCACCGAATATTTGGCACTATTTGGACAACTACAGCTCACGATATTGATAAAATACAGAACACCGCATTTGACTTGGTCCAAATTCGGTGGCTTTGACAGATCAGTTCGGATGTGCCTCATAGAAGCCGAATCGGGATTGGGTTCCTTAATATGAAATTTATCCTATTAAATTTTGGACCGATCCACAAAATATAATCCCATTTTTATGCATGGATTTTATGTACTATGCAAAACAGTGGACAGATGTCCATGGATCCATGCAATTTTGGCCCATTTTTCTTCCACTTCATCAAGGGCCCTCCAAATCACCTCCACCTACATTGAAACAATAAAAACAAGTAACAATTCCCATTCTAATATTGAATAAATTTAATTGATTGATTCAAACATAAAGTTCAATTTATTATTATATTTGTAATATTCATTACAAAACTAGTTTAAAATTGTTGTGTAAGGGTGGAGTAAAACAGTGAATCGTGGTACGATCACAACCCCACACCTAAACATTTGCACTCCTGGGAAAAGTCACATATCCAAATAAAATGATGCATATATATATATATTTATTTATTTAAGACATCCTGAAGATTTATCATTTGAGGAAATTTTATTTAAAGTAAAGTGATCAATGAACGAACCACACCAAGGAGTTCTTCCTAGTGAAAAAGGAAAAAGATGTCTCATAAATCATATCACAAAAAATTCAAAGAGATTTATGACACCAATATGAGAAAGGAATTCAATGTTCAACCATTACACTAACTCACCATGTGTGTGTGTGAAAACCAATCCATGCTATTCTTTCCACTTTCTATCAAATAAGTATAGGTTATTTTAACATTATTCAGCTTTAAATGATTTTTCACCGAACCTGTCCTACATCCTTTGAAATCATATTTCAAGAACCACTCATTTAAGAATTCCCAGAAGTCAAACCATAAGCTCCCGGCCTAGATATCCCCATATGTTGAACATTTCATCACTCCCCTCATTTATTATATTTTTTTTGAAGTTGCATTTGGAACAAATCTCACACTCATCTCTCAACCCTTGTTTGATCTCCTCATGAAACTAATTGCAATAGTTATAACAAGATCAAAGGTTGAGGAGGAGTGGTTTTTGACCTGCCCAAGATACAACCCAAATTTTTTTAGGGCGTACAACAGTTGGACATTAGGTACACACTCATAGGTCAATTTGGTACAGTAATGAATCAGATCGGATAAGGAATGAACGTATGGAAATATCATTTCAAGATAAAAAAATATTAACCCTATATATATTTACCTTATATTAAGTATGAAATATTCACACTTTGGGGTTTGGTGCAGAAATGTATGGAGATATTAGTGACACAGTTTTCCCAAAACTACTCACACAAGGGGCATCAATCGTCTCAAATGTTTCATAGTGATACAACCATTTATATCATTGACATAAAATCAATTCACTAAAAAATCACTCCTTGATGGTAAACTCATACACAAATTATTTTTAGCCTTCGTTATGGTATTTTTACTTTCCCCACTTTATGGTCGCCAAATCATGGAAGTTTGAAATTTTTTAGGGTGAAAAATGAAAATAACATAAAGAAAACCAAGAAGAGAAAACAAAAGGAGAAAACGATAAAAATTCCTAACTAACCCAGGAATGTATCCACCCCCCCCCCACACACCTAGAGTATGTAGTGTCCTCACTATAGTAAAAGATGATGTGGAAAGAAGGATAAAACATGGTGGATTTCATTCATAGTGTTCTTCTTGAACTTGGAGGTCATCCATCGGGGACTCCAGAACGGGTTCACGAAAGTGCTTCAGCCACTGCCCATTGATAATGAAGCTTTTCTTGGTTTCTTCATTTTGAACTTGAACAACACCGAATGGAGAGACATTAGTAACAATGTATGCTCCAAACTAGCGGTAACGAAGCTTACCAAGATGTAACTTCATCCTTGAATTATAAAAGAGGACCTTCTGCCCAATATGGAACTGACGATGAAGGATAAGACGGTCATGGGTAGCCTTGGTTCTCTCCTTATAAATCCTGGAGTTTTCATATGCATCTCTTCTCTTTTCCTCTAACTCCTGAATCTGCAACTTCCTTTGAGAACCTACACCAGAATGATTAGAATTGCATTGTTTGATGGCACAGTAGGCCCGGTGCTCAATCTGAATAGGGAGGTGACAACTCTTTCCAAACACAAGACTATAGGGTGACATTCTAATGGGAGTTTTGAAAGAAGTGCGGTAGACCCACAATGAATCACCAAGTCTAAGACTCCAATCTTACCTATTGGGTTGAACCGTTTTTTCAAGAATTTGTTTTACCTCTCTATTTGACACCTCAACTTGACCATTGGTCTATGGATGATATGCAGTTGAAACTCTATGAATGACGCCATACCGACGCAAAAGTGATTGCATTGTTTGGTTGCAGAAATGAGAACCCTGGTCACTAATAATGAACCTAGTTAATCCAAAACCTACAAAAGATCTGAGTTCTAAAAAATTCTATAACTGTTTTGGAATCATCTTTCCTTGTGGCCCGTGCCTCTTCCCATTTTGAAACTTAATCAATGGCCAAAATAATGTACAAGTTTCCAAAAGAATTGGGAAATTTCCCCGTAAATTCAATGCCCCAAACATCAAAAATGTCATGAAAGAGCAAGGGTTATTGTGGAATTTCATTCCTTTTAGATACATTCCCCATTCTCTGACAACGAGGACAAGATTTAAAAAATTCATGGGCATCCAGAAAAAGTGTTGGCCAAAAGAGACCAGAATCAAGAACTTTGCAAGCAGTCTGTTGGGGACCAAAGTGGCCCCCACAAGCAAGAGTGTGGCAGAATATAAGGACAGATTGAAACTCGCTATCGGGAATACAATGCCTATGGACCTGATCACTACATGTGCACCAAATGTAGGGGTTATCCCAAATGTACCAACGAGACTCATGTTTTAGACGACTGGATTTGTTTTTGTTGAAATCAGTTGGAATGCAAGATGCTACCAAATAATTTACAATTTCAGCATACTAGGGAATAGTATCTTGCACTTTGTACAATTGCTCATCAGAAAACATGTCATTAATGGGAATACAGGGGGATGAGACAATTTTTGAGGATGGGGGGATCCTACTGATATGGTCTAGCACCACATTATCTGCTCCTTTTTTATCTCTAATTTCTACATTGAATTCCGGAAGGAGGATCATCAAACGAATGAGACGTGGTTTGGATTCCAGTTTCTTTAGGAGATACCGAAGGGCTGCATGGTCTGAGAATAAAATGACTTTGGACCCTAAAACGTATGACATGAATTTATCCAAGGCAAACACATTGGAAAGAAATTCTTTTTCTGTGGTGGTGTAGTTTGCTTGGGTAGGGTCCAAAGTACGTGAGGCATAGCAATGACATGTGGAGCTCGATCGACCCTTTGTGACAAGACTGCCCCAACTGCATAGTTAGAGGCATCACACATGAACTCAAATGGTAAATCCCACCGAGGTGGTTGGATTACTGGGTGTGATGTGAGACTCCATTTTAATTTATTAAAAGATTCTTCACATTATTTATCAAAAACAAAATCTTTTTCTTTTTGTAGTAAGCGGTGTAGGGGAAGTGTAATATTACTAATATCACGAATGAAATGACGGTAAAATCCAGCATGACCTAGGAAAGACCACACATCACGTACATTTTTAGGGAATGGTAGGGAAGAAATGAAATCCACTTTCTATTTATCTACTTGTATACCATCCCTAGAAATGACATGTCCCAAAACTATACCTTATCGCACCATGAAATGACATTTCTCATAATTTAATACAAGATTCTTTTCAATACAGCGATGTAGGATGGAACCAAGACTACTAAAAAATTCATCAAAAGAGGATCCATAAATAGTAAAATCATTTATGAAAACTTCAATGAAATTCTCCGGGTAATCCGAAAAAATACTAACCATACATCATTGGAAAGTACCCAGAGCATTGCACAGTCCAAATGGCATACTTCTATAGGAAAATGTGCCATAGGGGCAAGTGAAAGTTTTCTTTTCCTAATCCTCAGGGGCAATATGGATCTGAAAGTATCTAAAATACCCATCAAGAAAACAGTAATGGGACTTCCCTGCTAGCCTCTCTAGCATTTGGTCAATGAATGGAAATGGGAAATGGTCCTTCCTATTGTGTTGGTTTAGTCGGTGATAATCTATACAGACATGCCAACTATTCTGCACACGAGTTGGATCCAATTCATTGTTTTCATTTTCAATTACCTTTAGGCCAGTTTTTTAGGAACTACTTGAACGGGACTGACCAATTGGCTATCAGAGATGGGGTAAATGATTCCATCAGCCAATAACTTTGTTAATTCATTTTTAACTACTTCTAAGAGGTTTGGGTTCATTCGACGTTGTGCCTGCCTCACTGGTTTAACCTCATCAGTTAATAAAATATGATGTGTACAAATTGATGGGCTAATACTAGGAATGTCTGCAAGTGTCCATCCCAATGCTTGTTTATGCTCTCTCAAAATATCAAGCAGTATCAATTCATTCTCAAGAGGGAGTGAACTATCAATAATGACGGGAAACTTGTTTCCATTCTCATGATATGAATATTTTAAATCTTGAGGCAGTTGCTTTAGTTCCAATTCAGGTGGATTTTGGACTGATGGGAGTGTGTTTGAAAGTGAGAGGTCACTAATATCATCGAACTTCTCAATGGTATTATCCTCAGATGAGGAATTAGCTTTTACAAGCGTAGCAGTATCATCGATGGTGATGTGATCCTCTGTGTTCAAGAAATTATCAATTAATAAACATGCATCACACTTTTCTAGACCACTAAAACAATCAACACATGCCCCATTACCATGAATTTCAATCAGAGAGGAATATTAAGAAAGGGGATCAGGGGGAACAAAAGAAGTGATTTTATGGGAAGGGTGTACATCAATTGAATTTACCGATAGAGAGTAATGTTTTTCTGAAGGGTGCTTCATGGCATCATGGAAGTTAAAATGGACTATGTCACCACCAAATTCCATAGATAATGTACCATTATGGACATTAATTATGGCTTTGGCAGTTTTCAAGAATGGTCTCCCCAATATAATTGGGGCGTGTCCATTCATCCTATCATCTTCCATTTTCAGCACCTAAAAATCAGCATGAAATATTAGATTTTGAACCCTCACAAGAACATCCTCTAACACAACAGAAGGGTGTGTCGTACTCTGATTTGCTAGATGAACAACTATTCATGTGGTATTTAGTTCACTGACCTTCAAAGAAGAGTATATAGAGTGAGGAATCACGTTAGTAGAAGCACCCAAATCAAGTATAGCATTGGAGAAATAATACACCCCTATGGTGCAAGAAATCGAGAATATTCCAGGATCGTTGCACTTGGTGGGAAGTGACAGTTGTATCAATGCTGAGACATTCCTCCCCAGGCTCACCTTCTCATCACCTCTAAGTCACCTTCGGTGGGTACACATCTCCTTCAGAAACTTGGCATATCCTGGAATTTTCTTGATGGCATCAATCAATGGAATGTTAACCAGCACTTTTTTGAAAGACTCCAATATTTCTTTATCAAGTTTAGTTTCCTTTTGTTTCATTGGTTGGGTGGATCTTTGGGGAAATGGAAGAGGAATGCTTGGTCTTGGTAACTCATTAATAGACACACTCTTTCCTTTGGAAGGACTTCCCTCAAGACAAGGTTCCATATCATTTGAACCATTTTCAGTGGTTGTGATGGTGGTTCCCTTAGGAGAGGATGACCTTAATGGGGGGTTCATTTGGATTTTATGTTTAGTTCCACTCCTAAGGGTGATGGCACTAACATTTCCCTTATCCCTAGGGTTGACAAGCGGTTGAGATGGTGGTTTACCAGACCCATGGCTTTGGATTTCACCCACCAAGTTAGCTAGTTGGCCTAATTGGGTATTGAGGTCTTGTATGGATGCTTGGGTGGTTTTTTGGAATTGGAGATTATTAGCAGCAACTTGTTTCATCATATCTTCTAGGCTAGGTTCAGTTTATGGAGGGGGTTGTTGGAAAGGCCTTTGGGGTGGTTGAAAATTTCTGGGTGGTGGTGGTTGATGACTACTTTTCCCTGGTTGGTTCCATGGTTGATGAGGCTGGTTTGAATACCCCCTTGCCTATAGGCTTGGTTGTCTTTCCACCCAGGGTTGGATGGATAGTAATGTTCTTGTCTAATGGGTTGGTTATAGGGGTGTCTTGGGAATATTTCCTCACAACTCTCAGAAGTTTCTCTCAATTGGGGGAATTTGTAAGAATAGTGGGTATCAGAAGAGCATATACCACAATGTATGGGAGGAGGAGATTGGAATTCCCCTTGGGAAAGAGAATGTTGTCATAGAAGGGTACTCACCTCTTCAAACTTTATGTCTACCTTCTTCTCAAATTCAGTACTTTGCACCTCAAGGACACCTCGAATGGGTACACTGGACCTTGAATTGAATTATTGAGTGTTCTGTACCATGGTCTCAATTAGGGTCCTTGCAGCGATTGGGGTTTTATCCACTAGTGCACCACCTACGGAAGCATCAATCATGTTTCGATCAATAGGGATTAAACCTTCATAAAAATAATGATTTAAAAGTTGATCACTTATTTGGTGATGTGGACAACTTGAACACAATCATTTAAATCGTTCCCAATATTCATGAAGGGTTTCTCCTTGAGATTGTCTTACCCCACATATTTCTTACCTTATTATTGCAGTTCGAGAGGCTGGAAAGTATTTTTCAAGAAAAAGTCATTTCATGTCCGCCCAACATCTAATAGGTGAATTAACATAATACAACCTATCATTAGCCGTGTCTTCTAATGAAAATGGAAATGCCCTAAGTTTTACTTGTTCTTCATCCACATTAGCAGGTTTTAATGTTGAACACACAGTACAAAATTCTTTTAAATGCTTATGTGGATCTTCTCCAGACAGTCCATGAAATCTTTGTAATAAATGAATTAAGCCATATTTTAGTTCAAAATTGGGTGCCTCACCTTATAATTGAATGGAAGTGGGTCGGATATCAACATCAGGTGAGGTTAGTTCTCTTAGTGTTCTATTATTTTTAGACATGTTATACAAGTTATGTTCAATTTTAACATCAGTTTCAGAAGAATAAGAAGGATCAAGAAGAATTTTAAGATTTGATGTCTCCTCCTTCAAAGTGTGGTCTTGTGTGTCTCGGTTTCGTTGATATAGGATCCTCTCCTGTTTGGGTTCGAAAGTTTTAGGTCTCCTGGAGTAGAACGCATCATACACTGAACCTACACAATAAATAAATTAGAAAACAAAAATAAATGCAAACGTAGAAGATAAAACAAACAAATATTCAAAAAATTTACAAAAAAATTATCAAAAACACGCACAAAAAATCAAAGCGCTCCCCAGAAACGGCGCCAAAATTATACCGAGTTGTCATGACACGTCAAATTGATTATGTTTTTAAGGTTGATTTATTGTCTAGGGTAAACCCTAGGTTGTCTCTCATGGATCTTTGGTAGGTTTAGAGTGTGTATTTTCAATAAAAATGACTAAGAGAGGGGGTGGTTTTGAAAAGAGTTTAAAACAATGACTTAGTTGAAATAGCTTAAAAATTGAGTGACCTAGTGGATTGTGAAAAATATGATATAAAAGGGTCGGTGTGATTTCACTACACACATATCAATTTCATTGTTCATAAAGATTCATCTTAGGTTTAGAGTTATTCTTTGGTTGGAGTTAATTGGAATCCTGATTAATTCCTAATCATTTATTTCAATGCTTTAAGGAACAAAACATGACGTAACAATCATATTTTCATGGTCCAGTACATATGAATGGAATAAGAGCTTCCTAATCATATTTAAATCTCAATAAGGTGGGTATGAAAAGGATTCTTGTGATTTCCAATCGGAACAACACAAGTCACGCACTCAAAACCTCACACCAATCGGTTAGAAATTAAGAGCATAACACTCAAATGTATCAAATCAAGCATTCAAATATGAAATAAAATAAGATACATGGAATGAAATGTTTAAAAACCCAAGTTACTCCAATCCAGTAGCTAGTGTATTCATCTGAACTCCCTTGACATGTGTGTAGTTCCCTCACAATGAACACCCAACTTTTAGCTCGACATCAGTTGGAGGAGGAATCCCAGGTTGGACTTCTTCTTCATTGTTGATCCCCCTAGGAGGATAAGGGCCTCTAGAACCTACAAGTTGATTAGTATACTCCTCTAGAACTCTAAATTTTCAGCACTTCACTCCTTGGCCGAACTTGCAAATGAGGTTCCCTTGGTGCCCTTTTATAGGAAAACTGGAAGGTGGTTTAGGCACACAGATTTCATCAATCCACTTGCACAACACATTTTGGCCTTCAGACAGTCTTATATTTCTTTTTAGAAAATATAAAACTTGTATCCCTACCTCTTGAATGTCTCCACCGAATGTTTGTCACCATTTGGACAACTACATCTCAAGATATTGATAAAATACAGAACACCGCATTTGACTTGGTCCAAATTCGGTGGCTTGGACAGATCAGTTAGGATGGTCCCCATAGAAGCCGAATCAGGATTGGGTTCCTTAATATGAAATGTAGATTATTAAATAATGGACATGAACACAAACTTTCCGCCCATTTGGAAGCACGGATTTCGTGTACTATGCAAAACAGTGGACAGATGTCCATGGATCCATGCAATTTTGGCCCATTTTTCTTCAACTTCATCAAGGGACCTCCAAATCACCTCCACCTACATTGAAACAATGAAAACAAGTAACATTTCCCATTCTAATATTGATTAACATTAATTGATTGATTAAAACATAAAGTTAAATTTATTATTATATTTGGAATGTTCATTACAAAACTAGTTTAAAACTACGGTGTAAGGGTGGAGTAAAACAGTGAATCGTGGTACGATCAGTAACATGATTTACAAATATGTATAACATTCAATGAGTATCAGCTTTTTCAAATAAGGGACATTTTCTCATTTTTCTTATTAGAGACGTTAAAGAAAATATTCCTAATGTCATCACATATGTGAATCACTTATCAAATATACATATTTTTTAAGAAATAATATTAAGGAATATACAGAATAGATATCGTACATCGGTATTTTTGATCCCAAAGACTAGCTTGATTGATCACCGTAATTCAAGTTACCATTTAAAAGGGGTGTCATATCATCCCTTATGGACTAGAGTGATTTTCTATGATGAATACGGTTCGTTGAAACAATAATAATTATTTCAATTCAAAATCTATCATTGTAAAAATCTCATATTTAATATACAGCTTAAAAAATTTATCCATTGAAAATAGAACGTTGGTTCTAACTTAACTGTGTTGGGTTGCTTCACATATCATAGGGTTCCATTTCATACCGTAGGGTTCCATCCAATGTATGGTTCTGTAACCATACATTCATCTTCATGTCATGTAGGGAATAAAATTAGTGTATGGATGATAATACATATATTTATATTTTTAGCTTCAAATACCAAATGTAGAATTGATTAACCATATGTTCAAATTTTCGAACCTAGAGTTGAGGAACAGTAAATCTATACTCAAATGTGGGGTTCTAAATCCATACATTTTCCGATTCTCCAAAAAAAAGGATGGAAATACAAATATAAACTTTTTATCATAATATATGGTTGATAATATTTACAAGTGACAACTTTACAAAGTAAAATAGTGATAATGAACAATAAATTCATTCACCGAACTTAGGGTTTAAAACACTGTTTCTACAGTAATTCTTGTAACATTAAATTTCATTATATCAACGATATATTCCAGAAAAAATAATGAAGAAACATCATTATGAAACAATCAATCATATTTGTGATCATAAAAGCTATCTTAAATTATAGAGTATTGTTGAGAAAATCCATTCCCAATAATCTCCCCCTTTTAATGATCACAAAACCCATTACATTACCCACAAAAAATTTAAAATAAATTTTAGGATTATGTGACATAAAAAAATAGATATATAAAATATTTTAATATTTCTATTATATAGCATTGTTTCGATAAATGCTAATAGATACTTGTAAAATCAATATTTTATCTAATTAACTATTGTGGTTTGGAAATATTTTCTCACCTATCCCTCAAAATCTTCAGAAAAATTCTTACTAACAAATAGTTTATCCTACGATAAATATTCTCCCCTTTTTGAAATCAAAAACACAGTTTTAATGAATAATTGATATAAACCAATGTTAATGTTGAACAGAACTATAAATGAATATTTTATAATCACTAATAAGAGAATTAAATTTTGGTTTTGATATTTAGTACTAAATGTAAATAAAATAAATAATCCTTAATAATAATAAATGAAATCGAATTTAAAATGAATTATAGTATTTTAAAAATATTGTATAATACCCTACCAGTGAATATGTGTCTTCAAAATGAGGGTCTATTCTCAGAATATCCACTGTTAGTGGATGAATCTAGATGGGGAATTTCCTTGATATAGCCATTAATATCAATATGCTTCATTAGTAAACATTGAAAATGGTTGTTAAAAAAATTAACCACAAAATTTACTTTCATGGAAAGTATTTATATTATCAAAAAAATTAACTTTCATAAACTCATTGAATGTTTACTATGGGAAAATTAATAAAGTCAACTTATCCTGTCACGACCCATCCTCGGGGAATGTGTCGTGACTAACCCATGCCCGCCTTCCATAGGCCTGGGACTGACAACTAACACCAAAGGCGTAAATCCTGATAAAAGGGAATACATTGCCTGTATATAAGTAAACAAACATAATAGAGTATGCAAGCTTAAGTAAACACTAAGGAAAATAGTCCAAAAGTAAGTGATGGAAAGTAAATGGGCCAGTATACAAACCCAAATGAAAGTACAGTACAACTGAGAAAGAAATTAAAACAGCTGAAAAGTAAAATAGCAACCACTGGGTCATCCTCCGGGAATCCCACCTGAAGGGTGAGTACAAATAGTCTCGTCGGTACCTCGGGTCTGTCCGTCCGCTCCGTGTACGTCCCGCCAGGTGGTACACCTATGGATACCGTCCAGCTCCACATGACTTGACTACGATCAGTGTTTTCCATCATCTGCAACCAACACAACGTAGTGCGGGTGATGTCCATGTAGGGGTGAGTATACGATACACAGTAGGGACCTCAGGACCCCTAAAGGTCTCCCATAATCCACAGAGGATAATCCAAAAAGTAATGATACAAACACAAAGTATCAACCAACTCTACTTAGGTATATGCCCATACATATTCCTAAGTCAACAAACTCACTACGGATCCAACTTCCAAGCCCAAGCACAACCAGTCCACACAGGAAAGAAGTCAATCATTCCAAAGGTAATGATTGAAATTCAAGACTTAGCTCACATAGGTATACTACTCATGAAGAGGGGTGGAAATGATTAGATGTCGCCTCTGAATAATCTCCTCTGCCAAACCCACATAGGATCCAAGTACAGAAGTCGTCATTGTCGAACCCATGTAGGATCCAAGTACAGTAACAATCACTGTCGAAACCACGTAGGATCTAAGTATAGTCGTCATCACTGCCAAAACCACAGAGGATCCAAGTACAGTCTTCCTCACTGCTGAACCAACATAGGATCCAAGTACAGTCATCATCGTCGTTGTAGTCGCATCCAACTCTAGGGTTCCCACACACGGAACGCTTAATTCTGGGAGGGTTCGCTCCATGATCCAAGAGGGTCGATACATCAACTATCAAAAATTACAGGTTGGATGTATCCAAAATTTTTAAATTGTCAATAGGAACTCAACGTGACAGACGACGCTTCAATCGGACGCCCGGTCAGAGAGATAATGACTTTTCTGTTCCAAGGGCCTGGATCGAAATACGCTCGTTTCTAACCCGACCGATACCCATAGTCATCCAAAACTCACATAGAGTATCGCAAAAAAACATTCTCATCGAAAGGTTCATAGTGCTGCATACTACGCATTGATCAGACGGGATGTCTTTATGTTATTCTCGTTTAAGTGATTAACAGGGCTGACCCGTTTAGCCCAGTGGGACAAGGGGTCGGGTTAACCCAGTATGACGGGTCCGACTAAGTAGGGGTGTCGCACCAATCCTAGGGAATACACAACTCAGCTGGAAGGGGAACGGCCTAGCCTGATGTTGTGCGGCCCAGCCCGAAGTGGCACAGCCCGGAACGGCGGGGCGCGGCTCGGCCCGGCCTAGCGCGGCCTGGTGCGGCTCAGCTGGGTCTGGCCCGGCGTAGTCTAGCTGGCTCGGCCGTAGGCCGAGCGGGTTCCACAGGGGGGCCAGTTGTCATCACCAGGGGCGCCAAGCGGCGCTGCACTTCCCCAAACCGGTTGGCTAGAACGGATGCTCTTCTGCGCACGTGGCTCGCACAGGCGGGCTGCCAGTCTTCAAAAACGACGCCCTCCTGGTGCTGCGGTCCAACTCCACCCGGTCGGCTGACGGGATAGCCGGTTCTTCCACCGAAGGGGCCCGTGTAGCGGGCCGCTGTTCCTCCCACACAACCAGCACAATGAAACCAGTTTCCTTTTCCATGTTTCCAGCATGGTGCAATGACATCGTGCTTCCTCTGCTATCAATTGTGAATTCTAAAAAAATAAACGAGAACAACAGAGGGTTGTCGGACCATGTTCGTTCAACCCACACCCTCCATGTAAAATGATAGTAATCTGCCATATTTAAACAACGATTTCCAATGAGTACAGGGTACATAAACATCCAATTTCAAGAATAAACCCCTACCTCGATAATCGATGTAGTTCACCAGGCGTCGCGGTAAATGGCGTCATGGGGTGGGGTATGTAAGCGACGTCAGAGTGTGCCCAAGGTGGAAGTGGCATCTCCCCTTTTTTCATGAAGAGAAGAATAGGATTTTGTGTCGTTGTTCTTCATTGAGTTGGTGCTCTACATCTAAGAGGGGACGTTCATTGCAGAGAGGATGACGTTCTTCAATGAAGTAGGAGATTCCTTCTTCATTCACACAAAGGCTCTCTCCAAAATCCCCACACATCAAGCCAACGAAAAATAAAATTAGGCCACCCCTATTTTAATTGAACATGCCATGCATTTCAAAATAAAAATTTCAAACACTTAATTAATTAATGGACAATTTTCAATTAATTAATTAAGGTGTGTGTTGGCAAGAGTTTAAGTGGGGATGTAAAAAGGTTACAAAATTTAAAAGGGAGTTTCCATGTAATTAACATGGGAGTTCAAAGGGGTTAAGGAGTTATGAAATGTGAAGGGTTGGGGCTTCTGTGGGACTCTCCTCACAATTATCTTTAGATGGGTATTTTGGTGCTTGTGGGTCCCACCCTAACTATCACAAATTGAATCTGGTCGCCGCCAAAACCGGCACCAAACCTAGCATGTGACATGACCCAAAGGGCATTCCCTATCCACATGGGCTGGCACAAGTTCCCGGTTATCATTTATTTTTGTTTGGGAACGATTTACCCGAATATGAAGGCATAAAACATTAAAAACAATCAATAAAATGAATCTGAAAAATGTAAACCAAACTATGCTTAAACAAAAACCTGAACTGAATACATATTTTTAAAGACACTACAAGGGTGTCATCACCCGCAAGCCTTCTCCGCAACTCCGCCCCAATGATGGGGACTAACACTCTGAACTGCCATCACCTTAGCCTTCCCTTTACCTGAGTCAAGCATAAGAAGGTCTACTTACACCCAAGGGGTGTAAGTAGTTTGTGAGCCTAAGACCAATAGGATACCACCAGATGATTCCAAAGAGCATCCAATACAACGTGAACAACACAAGAAATTTTAATACACAAGGTGAAACAATGTTAAAATTCAAAAAAATGCACCTTTCAAATGAAAACAGTTTTCAATACAAGAATTACAGTATGTTAACACATTAAATAGACATGTGAGCTACTGTAAAGTATGACAAAAACACCCTACAACAAGTGTAAATACCACAAATCCAATGAGCATCAAAATCGGGAACACCCCTAAGAACTAGGTTGTCTCGGGCCCTATATACCTTGTACCTCAGTTTAGAGTAACCATAGAAAAATCTGTTCTCGTGCACGAGCCACTAGTAGGGAACATACCCATAACCTAGTGGTCCCCAATCATCATCCACATATTTTAGTTAGAGTTGTCATTATCCAAATGCTAAGTGGAATAGGGACAAAACCCATCCGATCCACTAGCCGTACTAGTACAAATCTGCCCCACCTAGGTACCCGGGCTTCCCCTTTTGTTCTCAACCAATTTCAGAAAACAACACACATCCTTTTTCATATAAAATTTCACTACTGGTCACAAAAAAATAGTACAGTAGCTACACAAAATTTATACCATTTAAAACACACAATAAAATAATTTTATTTTCAATAAAACAACCTCTCAAAACATCACATTGTTTTTCACCCAAAGCTCTTTAAGATATCCACTATGCACACTATGTGAACACTTTTAAGTCATTAAAACAAAATTTCAGTTCAATACCCTTTAATGAAACCAAAAATTCAATTATGGGGCAGCCCAATGTGAACCAATAAGTTATATCTTTTAAAAAACCATCATTTTCACACAAACATGTCACTTAAAGCCCATTTGCTTCCCAAACACCATTTAAGAAAACTTTCACAGAAACAACAAAAAATAATAAACATTAAAAACATGATTTTCATTGATAATACAGTTCAATAAAATCATCTAAGTAATTATAGTTCAGCCCAAAATGAACCAATGAAATATTTGAATGAAAAACCCCCAATTTCACCAAAAATTGGAACTTAAAATTCATTTTCATTATAAATGCAACTAAAACCAATTTTTATAGAGACATTAAAGGGAAATAAAAATTAAGGTACCATGAACACAGCAAGATAATTGACAAAAATTGCACAAAAAATGGAATCCCCTACCAATACCAAGGAAACCCTTGAACCCTTTGTGCGAAAACTCAAACGCACCACCGCCGCACCTCAAGGAAGGTAAACCAGACCTAAAACCAGAATTTCAGACTATGAAACACAAGATAAAACCCTAATTTTTAAACCCTAGTCCCTGTACATTAGGAACATAAATGATAAGGGAATAAACCCAAAGTAAATTGGATGTATCCCAAAACAAATTGAAAGAAGAAAGAAGGAGAACAACTTACTTAAAATATATTGTAGAAATCTCCCCCAAAAATACCAGTATCTGATTTTAAAAATACTCAAACCATTAAGGGAGGTTCTAAAAAGGATATGGAGATCATTTAGGAATTTTAATGGGGAAAAAGAATAAAAATTGAGAGAGATATGAAGGAATGAAATTACCTCTTCAAATCTGGAAGATTTGAGGAAGCCTATGAAGTTCGGCACCAAATCGTGAGTAACCAGAGCTCCAAAGAGGGGGGAGTGAGAAGGGTCGGACGAATGGATTCAGTGGGCTTGGTCTCCAATTGGAATCACCAAAAAAAACCCAAAAATTGAATAAGATATAACATAATCAAAATTTATTTTTAAAAAAGGAATTGGGATTTCAGGCAGGCCCAACCCCTTAGATAAAAACCCAAATAAACCCTGGTTATGGATTTCTAAAATCTCCAAATTACCTTGGTGGTGTTACTAGGTTAGGGGAGGTGAAGTAGGAATTTGAATGGATGAAAAATGTTGAAAAATGAAAATGTTATAGATGATACCTAATTTATTTTTTAATCTGAAATTGGGCTCACGGTTTGGCCCAATTCATGAATACTCATATATTCCTCCCTAAAACCTAGGTAAACCCCAAAAACAAAGCAAGGATGTAAATTAAATGGAATTTAACTTTAAAATAATTCATGTATGTGACAATTCTCCCCACCATAAAGCATTCCGCCCCCGGAATGCCACAACAAGACCAGATGCAAAATAAAAGCCCAAACAAAAGACCAAGACAGACTTCCTTGCCACGTTTTCACCCACTTAAAAAAGGAAGAACATCTCCAGACTATGCTGAATCTTCCCCAAATTACATGACCCAAGGAGCGAACCTACTCTGATACCATTTTGTCACGAACCGAATCTGGTCGCTGCCAAACCGGCACCAAAGCTAGCCCGTGACATGACCCTAAGGGCGTTCCCAATCTCCACGGGCTGGCACATGTGCTCGGGTATCATTTATTATTGTTTGGGAATGATTTACCCGAATATGAAGGCATAGAACAATAAAAACAATCAATAAACTGAATCTGAAAAAATTAAAACAAACTATTTTTAAACAAAACCATAACTGAATACATATTCTTAAAGACACTACAAGGGGGTCATCACCCGCAAGCCTTCTCCGCAACTCCGCCCCAACGATGGGGACTAACACCCTGAACCGCCATCACCAAAGCCTTCCCTTTACCTGAGTCAAGCATAACCAGGTCTACTTAAACCAAAGGTGTGTAAGTAGGGTGTGATCCTAATCCCAATAGGATATCAACAGATGATTCCAAAGATCATTCAATACAATGTCAACAAAACAAGAAATTTTAATACACAAGGTGAAACCGTGTTAAAATTCAAAGAAATGCAACTTTCAAATGAAAACAGTTTTCAATCCAAGAATTACAGTATGTTAACACATTAAATACACATGTGAGCTACTGTATAGTACTGTCAAAACACCCCAAAACAAGGGTAAATACCACAAATCCAATGGCCATTAAAATCGGGAACACCCCTAAGCACTAGGTTGTCTCGGGCCCTATGTACCTCGTACCTCAGTGTAGAGTAACCATAGAAAAATTTGTTCTCTTGCACAACCCACTAGTAGGGAACATACCCATAACCTAGTGGTCCTCAATCATCATCCCCATATTTTAGTTAGATTTTTCATTATCCAAATGCTAAGTGGAACAGGGACAAAACCCATCTGATCCACTAGTTGTACTAGTACAAATCCGCCCCACCTAGGTACTCAGGCTTCCCCTTTTGTGCTCAAACAATTTCAGAAAACAACACACATCCTTTTTCATATAAAATTTCACTACTGGTCACAAACAAATAGTACAGTAGCTACACACATTTTATACCATTTAAAACACACAATAAAATAATTGTATTTTCAATAAAACAACTTCTCAAAACATCACAGTGTTTTGCACCCAAAGCCCTTTAAGATATCCACATTGCACACTATGTGAACACTTGTAAGTCATTAAAAAAAATCAGTTCAATACCCTTTAATGAAACCACCAATTCTGTTATGGGGCATCCCAATGTGAACCGGGAAGTTATATCTTTTTAAAACCACCATTTTCACACAAACATGGAACTTAAAACCCATTTGCTTCCCAAACACCATTTAAGAAAACTTTCACAGCAACAAAAAAAAGAATAAACATTAAAAACATTATTTTTAGTCATAATACAGTTTAATAAAATCAACTATGTAATTATAGGTCAGCCCGAAATGAACCAATGAAAGATTTGAATGAAAAAACCCCCAATTCCACCAAAAATTGGAACTTAAAATTCATTTTCATTATAAATGAAACTAAATCCAATTTTTATAGAAACATTCAAGGAAAATAAACATTAAGGTACCATGAACACAGCATGCTAATTCACAAAAATTTCACACAAAATGGAATCGCCTACCAAAACCAAGGAAACCCTTAAACCATTTGTGTGAAAACTCAAATGCACCACCGCCGCACCTCAAGGAAGGTAAAACGGACCTAAAACCATAATTTCAGACAATGAAACACGAGATGAAACACTAATTTTTAAACCCTAATCCATGTACATTAGGATCCTCAATGATAAGGGAATAAACCCTAAGTAAATGAGATGTAACCCTAAACAAATTGAAAGAAGAAAGAAGGAGAACAACTTACTTAAAATATCTTGTAGAAATATCCCCCAAAAATACCATTATCTGATTTTTAAAAAACTCAAACCTTTAAGGGAGGTTTCAAAATGGATATGGAGATCATTTAGAAATTTGAATATGGGAAAAATAATAAAAATTGAGCGAGATATGAAGGAATGAAATTACCTCTTCAAATCTGGACGATTTGAGGAAGCCTATGAAGTTCGGAACCAAATCGCGATTAACAAGAGCTCCAAAGTGGTGGTATAGAGAAGGGTCGCATGGATAGGTTCAGTGGTCTTGGGCTCCACTTGGAATCACCGAAAAGTTCCAAAAAATGAAGAATATATAACATAATCAAAATTTATTTTTAAAATAGGAATTGTGCTTTTGGGCAGGCCCAACCCCTTAGGTAAAAACCCAAATAAACCCTGGTTATGGATTTCTAAAAGCTCCAAATTACCTTGGTGGTGTTAATAGGTTAGGGGAGGTAACGTAGGAATTTGACTGGATGAAAAATGTTGAAAAATGAAAATGTTATAGAAGATACAAAATTTATTTCTTAATATGAAATTGGGCTCATGGTTTGGCACAATTCATGAATACTCATCTATTCCTCCCTATAACCTAGGTAAACCCCCAAAACAAAGCAAGGATGTAAATTAAATGGAATTTAACTT